>CM053166.1:18257500-20757500 GCA_028571685.1 Heterohyrax brucei | reverse complement strand
GGCTGTTTTATCAGAGATTGAAAAATATAGCAAGAAGAAAATTTAAAAAGATAGCAGAAATGAATGCCTCTAAAGCAAGATAGGCTCAATGAGACCAGAAAGATCGATCAAGAAAGAAGTCACCAGTAGCCGCAGGAGAGCAGACATTGACTCACGAAGACCCCATGTGTATCAGTGTGGAAATGCACTCCACAGAGTTTTCAGTGGCTGATGTTTTAGAAGTAGATCTCCAGGCCTTTCTTCCTCCGTACCGTGCTAGGCCTTTCTTTCATGATACCGTAGGCAGGCGTGAACCTCTGCCCTTTCGGTAGGTAACAGAGCACATTAACCTTCTGCACCATTCAGGGATCCCAAAGAACAGCGAGAAAAGTTAATAAATATTAGGAAAACTAAAGTGTTTCAGTCACTACTGGCTGCCGTTCCAACTTTAATGGCATTAAAATGCATATAAAATATTAGATATATGTAATCACATACATAAACCAGAAAACTGAACATGTGGCCCTCAAATCAATTCTGACTCACAGTGACCCCATAGGGCAGGGTAGAACTGCCCTGTAGAGTTTTCCAAGGAGCTCCTGGTGGATTTGAAGTGCTGACCTTCCGGTTAGCAGCCACAGCCCTTACCCACTGGACCACCAGGGTTCCTGAGTACCTTCCAGAGCAGCACCAACTTTCTCGTCGGTCATTCTGCAGACTGGCTCCATGTTTCTCAGCAAGTGTGGTGATGAAGTTTGAGAAGATAAAAATCACAGCTAGGACCCAAACAGTTGCCTGATGGGTTGAAACCATCAGTACAGGTTGAGAAAGATACTCTTCCTGCTGATTTGTTTCTCTGAGATGATTCTGCAGATTGGGAAAAGGAGCTACAGCTGGAGCTTCAGGAATGTCAAGTGGTGGCAGAACCAGAGAAACGAGATGAAAACTGGGATCAGGAGGAGAGAAAACGGTCCAAGAGGGAAATGAGCTGATGCTGAAACAAACCAGTAATCCCCAACATTCTAGGAGCTCAGACTCACGGACCCAGAACTGCTTCAGCCGGCGCTGGTCGTTTTTCAGTCTGAAATTGGCTTTTCTGACTTAAAAGACAAATTCTATTTAGAGCAGTTATCCTAAATATCGAAAAGGGATGGCTAATGTCTTATTTCTCTCACATAAACCTAATTAGACATGTACTTGTAGTTGCTGTCAAAGTTCTGTGTCACAGAAACACAAGCAAACTCTTAGAGCTCTGTTCTCTGAGGTCAAAAAATGGAACTTCATTTATCCTTCAGTGACAGTTTCGTAAACATTTGTAGGCATTGTGATTTCTTTGATACCTGTACATTAAGGCGTTAACCAATGAGGAATTACAAAAATTACCACAGTTACACTGGACAACTTCAAAGGAAGGACTTTGAAAATCATTTTCTTGATAGTTTCTAAAATTCCCTGTGGTAGCCCCCAAGATGAATAAAGCACCCCACAATATGTAACATTCTCCCTTCTCAACTCTGATTTCTCTGTTACCAGCGTTTGTGTCCTTTCCTGCCTTCTAGTCCTTGCCCCTGGGAGGGACTATTGTAAACAGGGACATCTGAATGCCCGTATTACGGATGCATTCATAAATGGACTGTCGCACAAGGCTTCTCTGGGTGCATACAAACCAACGACCTTTCAGTTCCTGGTGGTGGTGGTGTTCTGAGATGCCATCGAGTCGATTCCATCTCTTAGTGATCCCCTGTGTTACAGAATACAATGGCTCTCTGGGCTGCAGCCTGGGAGGGAAAAGATCACTTAACCATTGAGCCTCTGGGCACTAAACCATTTGTAGCACCTAGGAACCATGGAATCGGGGTAGACAGCAGCAATCTCGGCCACAATCTAAAACTGGAAATAAAAGATACTGGCATACAAATGGGAGCTATGGGGACACGTGGAAACCCCGGTGACACAGTGGTTAAGGGACCCAGCGGCAAACCATGAGGCTGGCAATTCAAATTTGACAGGTGCTCCCTGAAAACGCTATGGGTAATTTTACTCTGTCCTATAGGGTCATTAATGAATGAGAATCAACTCGATGGCAGTGGGTTTTGGATTTTTTTCTTTTTTTTAATACCTACTTTTGATGAGAATATAGGGAGGAAAGGCATATAAACACTGTTGAAGGGAATGTAATTTGTAAAATCTTAATGAATGGCAATTTAATAGTAGGGATCAAATGTTTCAATGGCATAACACTCAATCCAGAATTCCCACTGTTCGTCATCATTTTTAGGAACTCCTTTAGGCCAGTATTGCTTTGATGATGAAATAGAAAATTTGGAAACTACCTGCATACCCTAAACTCAAATTTTGATTGAAACACAGTGATGATTCTGCCATACAATGGAATATATACATATATTATAACTGGTGGGTGTCACACCCAGCAGCTGGTCCAAAATTTAAGTCTAATGTCATCTGAGTGGATGCGGGAAATAAAGAGTGGAGAGGATGACCGTGCTGCCACAAGGTGAGGAGAGCAGATGGCGTGGCTGGGTTAGTCAGGCTCAGAGTGTGATTTCTTTTGGCGAAAGGATTTTATTGACCACTTAAAAAAAAATGATGTCAGAGTTCTATATTTGACCTGAAAGAACATTCACAATATAATATTAAATGGAAAACAAAAGGCAAGTTACAAAAACGTATGAAATATAATTACACTTCTAAAAATGCATTTTATGTATGTGTTGGAAACATATATACATTAAAAAAAAGAGTGGAAAGCTCCCATCAACCTGTTACTGGTGATTAAGACTGGTGGTTGAGATTATGACATTTTTACTCTTCATTTTTTTCTTGTTTTTAGAAATTTATGCAAATACAGAGAACATGTTCATCAGTGTCAGCCAGGGACTAGAAAGAGGAGGGTATGGAAATTATTGCCAATAGATGATCATCTGTATTTCTTTCTCTCTTCTCTTTATAAACCCCGTTGTACCCAGCTTCTTCGAGTTATTTCCAGAATCAATATGGCCTCCCTGTATGCGGGGAGAGTAACTGCTCCGAATTCATGTGGGTGAGTTTTGAATGTTTGTAACCAGTGTATCCATCCTTCCGACAGAAACTCGGACCTCTTGGGCAGTAATTTCCATGCCCTCCTCTTTCTAGTTCCCGGTCCCCACCAGTGTACTTTGGTCTGTATGTATGTGCCTACATTTCTCAAGACAGACAAAAATGAAGAGTAAAAATGTCGTTCATAATTTCAACCACCAGAATTAATAACCAGAACATTTTGATGTAAACCCTCGGTCTTTTATTTTTAACACGTGTAGGTGTCCAACAGACACATAAAATGCATTTTTAGACCAAAAGTGTAATTATATTTGATGCATTTTTGTAACTTGCCTTTTGTTTTCCATTTATCATTCTATTGTGAACCTTCTTTCAGGGAAAATTTAGAAGTTCAATATCATTTTTGTAAGTGGTCAACAAAATCTTTTGGCCAGAAAGAATCACACTCTGAGCCTAGAGAACCCCACAAGTCTAATCAGTTTCCCTAGTAGACTGAGGGTGAAATTTTCGCCTTGCCTAGTAGGCTGTAGCTTTGCCTGGAGTTATAAAGTATATACTTCATGAGCCATGACTCCTGTTCTCATCTGCATACCCATGGTGCTATGCAAGCAATATAGATACTCGAGTTAAAAACTTTGTGATTTCCTTTGAAATTATGACCTCCAACAATGAGACATTTCTTTACAGAGCTGACTGAAAGAGCATGAGCAAGTATTTGAAGTGAGCTTAATTTCCAACCTCAGTATACTAAGAGTGGCAGTTCCTGGTTGTCCCTCCAAGCTCAATACTGTACTGTGATCTGTCCTTATAGGTAGAAATGTGTTATCCTTGTTAAGCATTTTTTTTACAGGCTGAGCAAATTTGTGTCCCAAGCTAATTTTTGTAAAGCCCTGTTTTTTCAGGGCCTGTACTCTGATGTCTAATGTTAGACCTAACCTATCTTCTGGAAGCTGTACTGACTTTTCTTCAAGCTTGTGTAATATCTAGAGACCTTGGCAACATACTTCTTAAGTTCTATGTCTGCTAACCAAAAGGTCAGTCATTTGAGTTGGCCAGGTGCTCCTTGGAAACTCTATGGGGCAGTTCTAGCCTGTTCTATGGGGCTACTTTGAGTTGGAATAAACTTGAGGGCAGTGGGTCTGGTTTGGGGGTTTTAGGTAATACCTGATTTTCCGACAGCAAGTTCATTTTTGTTTAATTTTTTATGTAGCTCAGTTTCACCTGGACTTGAGTTTTGTGTTGGTAGTCACTCTGTCCCTCTTATTATTGCACAAATATTTGTGAGGTTGTGGTGTGTAATCACTGTTTTTCTATGTGTTTGTTATTCAGCAGGGTGTCACATGGTTCTAGTTCCATTCTACTGTTGATGGATATTTGGGTTGGGTGGAATTTCAGGTCATTCAGAAAAAAAATAAATAAACCCACTGTCATTGAGTTTATTCTAACTCATAGTGACTAATATAAGAAAGAGTGAAACAGCCCTAGAGAGTTTTCCTTAGAGTTTCCAGGGAGTGGGTGATGGATTAGATCTGTGGACCTCTGTGTTAGTAGCTGAGCCTTGAGGTTGCTAGGACAATGCTAGTATGAATGTTCTAGGACCCTGACCAGTAGACGTCGCAGAAGAGGATACATGGCTTCCACTCTACTGAGTGTACTAGTCCCCTAATGCTGCCATAACAGAAATACCACAGTGGATGGCCTTAAGAAAGATAAGTATATTCTCAATCAGTCTAGTAGGCTGCAAGTCTGAATTCAGGGCACCGGCTCCAGCGGAATGTACTCCCTCTCTGCCAGCTCCGAAGGAAGGCTCTTGCCTTGCATGAGTGTCGAGTTGGTCTGAGAGCATCTCTGAGCAGGAACGTCAGGTCTGAAGGATGAACTCTGCTTTGCATGCTGCTTTTTGGTGGAGTAAGATCCTCAACTCTCTGGTAGCTTCCCTTTCCTTTATCTTATAGGATAAAAGGTGGTGTAAGCCACAATCCTGAGAAAGTCCCTTAGTGAGGGTATGGAAACCATACCCAAATCCTCTTTGACTTAATCTTACCAAGGAACCAGAAACCCTGGTGACCTAGTGGTGAAGCGTATCAACTTGGCCTGTCCGTGGTCCCCAGAATTGTGTGATTGGCCACCATTGTGCCATTTAATGTGATTTTCCTATGTGTGGTCAATACTACCTTTACAATATTGATGAGGTGGGATCAGTGTCAGATATGCTAAGGAGGCAGGGTTCAATCTGTAGGATAAGGTTGTGTTTTAAATCAATGTCTTTTGAGATATAAAGCCAGGAGAGACATGGGTACTTCATACTATCAAAAACAAGAGCCAAGGAAACACTGCTTCCTTTGGACCCGGGATCCCTGTGCTGAGAAACTCCTTGACTAGAGAAGATTGATGAGAATGACCTTCCTTCATGGCCAACAGAGGAAGAAAGAGTTCCCGAGAGTTGGCACCCTGAGGTTGGACTTCTAGCCTCTCAAACTGTGCGAGAATCAATTTCTCTTTGTTAAAGCCATCCACTTGTGCTATTGTTGTTTCAGCAGCACTGGATGCCTGAGACAGGGCTGTTCTACTCTGGCCCACAGGGTTGCTGAGGCAGAATGTGCTCTGAGACAATGGGTGGAAACCTGGGGCTGGATGGACTGTGAGTCCTAACTACTTGGAGACTTGCCCTACCTTCTCCTGGAGTTCATTCATGTAAGATAGAAGTACACATGCAATTTAGATAAGTGTAATTTTGGGCTTTCCTAAATTATATTATATATGTGGAGTTAGTTCTTTCTCGGGAGGTAGAAGGTCTAATGCTTTTTCCCATGGGCTTGCCCATCAGCACTCTACCAATAAAAAAACCAAAGCAGAAACAAACCCATTTCCATGAACTCAATTCTGACTCATAGTGCCCTATAGGGCAGAGTGCAACTGTCCCATATCTTGCTCAAGGTGCCAGTAGTGCACAATGGATTCCAACTGCTGGCCTTTTGGTTAATAGCTGTAACACTCACCCACTGGGCCACCAGGGTTTGCAACAAGGGTATTGTCCGAAGTGGGATTTAAACCGACAAAAGCTGGAAGCTCTGGTGGCATAGTTGTTTTAGTGCCATGTCTGCTAACCAAAAGTTTGGCAGGTCAAATCTGCCAGCTGCTCCTCAGATACCCTATGAGGCAGTTCTACTCTGACCGGTAGGGTCACTATGTATGGGACCCAACTTAATGGAAGTGGGCTTATTTGGTTTGGTTTTATTCTTGAAGCCATCCACAGGTGGCATTTCTGTTAGGGCAGTACCAGATGATTAAAACAAAATTTGGTACCAAGGAATGAGGTACAGCACTGACAAATACTCAAAATGTGGATGCCGTTTTGAAACTGTGACTGGATGAAGGACTGAGAAGGAACCAAGTTAAACTGTTAATAGCAAAGAAATTGCAGTTGGAGAGAAACAAGCAGCAAAGGCCCAAGAACAGTAGCAACAGACAGGACAGGTGGCAGCAGAACCAGACCAGGACACAGCACTGGAGCCGACCCACAGAGCCAGCGAGCTGAGTGCGTGTGCACAGAGCTTTCCTGGTGGAGTCAAGTGCCTCTGGGTGCTTCAGTCGGTGGAGTTAAAGAGCTTTGGAACACTTGCCCCAGCAGGGCACGTGTGGGCCTGAGGCTCGGGCCGTGAGTACACAGGAAGCAGAAGGTAAAGGGTCAAAGAGCATGAGATGCTGAGCTGCCTCAGTCTCAAGAGGTATGACCATGACCTCAGGAGTCTGAAAGGCTGGAGCCATGGCTTCCTGTGCTTGTAAGGGAGGAACTGTCACTCAGTTGGGCTCAGGGTGCACCTACAGCCTAGTGGACAAACTTGCTGTCCACCTGTTTCTAGGAGACAGAGTTGTAGCCCAGGGCCAGCAGTCTCCACTCAGAATCCAGAGCCTGTGACCAATACCTAGCATCTGGAGGCCATGGTCATTGTGTAAAATGTCTTAGAGAATGGAAGGTGATTTTCAAAGCTTCGAGGGTTCGAGGATTGTGTTCTACTAACTTGCTTGTTACGTCTTAATGTGTACTTTCACGGCAATTCTCCCATTTGTGTAATGGAAATGCACACTTGATGCCTGCTTGTTCCACTATTGTGCTTTGGAGGCAGATATAGTCTGAGTTTCACAGATGTAGAGGAACTTTTGATTTTGGACTTGGAACTGATTTAAGAGTTTTACTATCTTGGATGAACATGTTTTGGCTATGACTTTTATGATGACAGGGTGAATGTGTGGCATGTTTCAAAGATGTGATTTGGGGGGCAACGGGTGGAATATCATGCATAGAATTGTGTCCCACTCAAAATGTGTGCAGCCATTTGGCTGAGTCCTCATTCTCAATACTTTGTGATTTTCCTCTGCTACACATCCCACTCTCTGCCTGTGGATCACAGACAGGATGATCATGTTAACAGAGGATTAGGGTGGGACTGCGACACCCTTGCTAAGGCAGTTTCCCTGCAGTGTGGCTTGCTCCACCTCTTCCCTTTTCTTCCTATGGCAGATCAAGAGAGAGAAGCAAACAGACAGTTGGGAACCTCGCACATCAGAAAGCAGTACCAGGAGTAGAGCACTTCCTCAGACCTGAAGGTTCCTGCGCTAGGATGCTCCCTGATCAAAGACAGATGCAACACAAGGACTTTCCTCCAGAGCTAACAGAGGGAAAGCCTTCCCCTGGGGCAGACACCCTCAATTCCAACTTGTAGCCTAGCCAGACTGTGGAAGAATAAACTTGCGTTTGTGAAAGCCATCCACTTGTGGTATTTCTGATGGAGCAGTACCAGATGGGTAAAATATCTATATAGTTCTATTTTAATTTCATTCATTTAATTACAGTTTTTACCCTATTGAGGAGCACCAGTGGTTCAGTGGTTAAATGCATGGCCGCTAACAGAAAGGTCAGTGGTTCAAACTCACCAGCCACTGTGAGTCAGACAGATGTGGCAATCTGCTCCCTTAAAGATGACAGCCTTAGAAGCCGTGGGGGACAGTTCTACTTTCCCTATAGGGTGGCTATGAATCAGAATGAACTTGGCAGCAATGGGTTTCTTTTCATTTTACATTACTATTTCCACGTGAATAGTAATCGCATCCTAGTTAGACTGTGCTAGCAATACTAGGAGTTCTTTTGGCTTCAATTTTGTGTTTTTTCTCGTAGTTAATAATTGCCTTTGTTTTCAAAAAAAAATTAATTTTGTTGTGGTGAGAACAAAACCTTTGCCATTTTTACCTAGAGTATAGAATTCAGTGACATTAACTGCAATGTCACATTGTGTTGCCATCATCTCCCTTCCTTTCTAGAAGGTGCCAAAGACAGAAACTGATAGCAGGTATCTTGCTTTGATTTGGAAGTTTTCTTACTCATGAAACCAAATACTTACTGTGAAGACATCCCTGGCCCAAGTGGAGACAATGCTCTCAGGGGTAACTGAGGCCAATTGGCACAACTAGCATTTTGCTAAGAGAGCCTTCTGCACCCCACATTGGTGAGTGGGATCTGGGGTCCTGAAAGCAGCCACGTCGCCATCTGCAGGTACAGCAAATGGTCCCAACTTATCAGGAACGGATGATCACCAAGGACCAAAACAATATGGGGCAAAGAGAAACGAGATGACAGAGAGACCCAAGTGAGTGGGTGACTAAATCGACTTGTGACAGGAAGAACCGGATGGTGCCTGGCCACCACCGGTGATAGCCATGATGGAGCTCACAAAGTTGAGTCTTGCTAGCAACACAAGAATAAAAAGGGATGCACCCTGAGATGTACATTAAAAGACCACAGTTGAGGGTCCACAGACCTTGGAGTTCCCCTGGGAGCATGGTCACTGGCCCTGATGCTGCCCCGTCCATAAATCATAAAGGAGGTCAACTCTCAGACAGGACACAGAGTGACCATATCATGTGCATACTTCATGGTTCTTTGCATCTATAGGATGTCATCCTGCTGACCTCTTACTGGAGGAAAGGGAGTGGGTAGAGAGGAGGGGATAGGAGATTTTTGAGAGAATAAGACACGTGTGGAGCAGAGAGGAAGAGTGTGCCCTCACAGGGCAGGGAGAGTAGTGGGAGCTGCATATAGGTGCACATGCAAATTTATAAGGGAATATACATTTTCATTCAATCATAATGGAACAAAAAAGAAAAAGAAAAGAAATCCCTGGCCCAAGTGCTTTTCTTTCACCCGAAATTGCAATTCCTTTCTTTCCTGCTGGAATCCTGGTTTACTAAATGTGGGTTTCCAAAGATAGGGCAGAGTTAAAGGGCCAAGACTGTCCTGTGAATTGATATGCATTGATCTCACTAGAAGGCAGGGGTGGCAGCATAGAATGAGGGGCCAGTGTTGAATCAGTTGTATTTAGATTACCCAGTAGATGATCATATGTGTTTCTTTCTCATCTTCTTTATAAACCCATGCATACCCAGCTTCTTAGAGATATTTGCTTTTTCTAGAATCAGAATGGCCTCAGTAGATGCAAAGAGAGTAACCACTCAATTAATGTGGGTGACTTTGGATCATTTTTAACAGAGGTTTTCGTCTTTCCAACAGAAACTCAGTACCTCTTTAGCAATACTTTTCATGCCCTCCTCTTTCTAGTCTCTGGTCACCACTAACATCCTTTGGTCTCCATGTATGTGCAGAAATTTCTGAAAACATAGACAAATATGTCGAGTAAAACTGTCATTCATAAACTCAACCACCGGAATGATAACTAGAATATTTCGTTGTAAACCTTCTGGTATTGTGTTTTTTTTTTTCGTTTATCATTATATTGTGAACCTTCTTTCACGTCAAATACAGAACGCTGACAGCATTTTTCTAAGTGGTAAACAAAATCCTTCAGCCAAAAGAAATCACACTTTGAGAACCCAAGATATCGATCAGTTTCCCCGGTAGACTGAGGAGGGGAGTTTTGCCCTGTCTGGAAGGCTGTAACTTTGCCTGGAGTTATAAAGTATATACTTCATGAGCCATGACTCCTGTTCTTATTTGCATAACCAGGTCCACAGAAGGCTCTCAATAATACTTAGGGAGCACAAGAGCCTCTGAGTAGATCCCTGCACTGATCTAGTAGTTTTCTGAATCTGGACAAGCATAAGCCAACGGCTCAACTCCCCAAAGTGATTTGCCTACATGGGACCTCTTGGAAAGATTCCTGGTGGCAGTGTCCTTCTGTAGCTGCCAAAATGGAATGGCAAGGGCATTTGACCTCATCTAATTTTACCAGGGGGAAGGAGAATCAAGGTCCACAGCTCAAGGCTGATTCCTGTCAGGCAGAGGCCAGACATGCCTCTACAGTTCAGCTTTTTATCAATTCGGACCCCCAAGCCTTCCTTGCACAGCACTCTCGCCTTCTCTCCTGGGTTCCAGAATTCATTGCAGTGGCCACACAAAAGTCACAGACCACACTCAGTTATGTGGTTTCGTTGGGGAATAACAGGCTACAACTTAGGATCAGGGGTAACTGAGGATACAGTTGTTCAGTCGGGACAGCCGTTTGCCAACTCTACCCACAGACAGCCATCTCTCTAGCCCTCAACCTCCTGGCCCCTTGGCCCCTCTGCCTGGTCTCTGCCCTGCTCAGGCAAGTGCTATTACAGCGTTCTTTAGCTCTGTCAGTGAGCACCTGGGGGAACCCCACTGCACCCGCCAGCCTCAGTGCAAAAGTGCTCAGCTCTCTGTCTTCCTCTGTGGGCCATCATGCCCACTGTAACCACCTTAGACCGTAGGCTAGGAAGCCCACCATGCCATCTCATGCCAGTCTCCTGTTTCTGCTGCCACCACTTGTCTGCCATTGCTTCTCACCATCTTGCACCATCTCCAGTGTTACAGCCCTCACTCTGTCTCTGGGCCTCGGTCTTTGACACAGAGCAGTTGACTCCAAAGGATGTGGAGTGTTCCTTCTCTTCTTGGTGATAGTGAAGTCCCCCATCCACCTCTCAAGTGGCTCATTTTAAGCCTAGCAGGATGGCAAAACTGACCAGTTCCCTAGAGAGTTTCCTACCCCTGTTTGCATGGCCATACCCCTACAAGGGGGCCGTGTACCCATTTGCACTGCTAGCAAGCTATCTAATGTTGTTGCACTATGAGCAAGCTATCCACTCCCACAAGCACCCCACTGATATGGTCTCACCCAGTTATTTGGTGGAAGCTATAAGACCATGGCTAGAAAGACCTTATAAAAATGATCCCTCAAATGGCAGCCACACCCTAAGACCTCACAAACCAAGATCTCATCAGGAGAAATGTGGTCGCAATGGCCTTTTCATTCATCAATTAAACATCTACTGAGCACGTACTGTCCTCTAAACCCTTTCACAGACAGGAGACATAGTACAACTTGGGAGAAGGGCCTCCCAGGCCAGCACTGTGTGGAATAAAGGCCTTGAGATCTCCTGGAAAGACTGCTGTTGTCTTGTGCTGTCAAGTCATGGCAACCACACGTGTTACAGAATAGAACTGTTTTGAGTTTTGTCCGCTGTAATCTTTACGAAAGCAGATTGCCAGGTCTTTTCTTCTGAGGTGCCACTGGCTGGGTTCTGACTGGCAACTTCTTAGATACCAACCAAGCCCGAGCCATTTGGCCACCAAGGGACCCGAGCAGCTCTGCTCTGAAACACATGGGGCCACGGTGAGTGGCAATCAGCTCAATGGCCACAACTCGGCCCAACACTGCACAGCCATGGGCAGAGGAAACGATAGCCTAACTGATAACACAGCAGTACTGCCAAGGGACTTCTAGAGGGTTCTTTTCTACTGCTGGTGGGGATGTTCACGGAAGACGTAAGGGGACGTGTAAGCCATGTCTGGAAGGGTCACTAGAAGGAACTGAACCGCACTAGTTCAACTCGTCTACCTCAGAGCACTTTAAGAGAAAGAAAAGTTCTTGCTAAATTTTACAATGGCCACGGACATTTTTCATCAAAAGAGTGGAATTCCATGTTTGTTGCATGCTATAGCCGTTGTGGGTAGTGAAAGGGACTCTCTGTCTTGTCACAGAACAGTGTAAATTGTTTGCTTAGATGACCCAATACCATCCTTCTGCTCTAACCCTGATTTTAGTCCTGACGGGAATTTGGTCAATTTCAGCACTGTCTACACACTTCTGCACTTGTGTCAGACCCAGGATGTAAACATAGTGCGGCACTGGCAGGGTCTGGTCTCCTCTAGCTTCACAAGCAGGGAGGAGAATCATTACTAGCATCTGTGGTCAACAGTCCAACGCTGATTGCTATGAGGGAGCAGTCAGGCAGACCTCCTCTCTCCAGCCTTTTGAGCAGTTCTTATAGCAGCCATCGTTTGCACGGCACTCTCTGTTTCTCTGCTCCATTTGATAATTCACTGCAATAGCCACACACCCTCACAAACCATACCTACCGTTTATGTAGTTTATCAGGGAGGTAACAGGTGGCAATTGAGGGTACAGTTCTTCAAACAGGACAGCCTTTTCTGAGTCCTGCCCACAGGCAGGCCTCTCTCTGGCCCTCAGCCCCTTCACCCCTTAGTCCTATACTGCTCTGCTTGGTCAAGTGTTACAGAGCTCTTTAGCTCCAACAGTAGATACCTAGAGGCACCCCATTCTGCCAGCAAGCCTCAGCCGGAAGGGACTCAGCTCTCTCACCCTGTGAGTCCACACCCTCTGTAACCCCCTTACTCTGTGGGCTGGGAAGCCCACCATTCCGTCTCCTGTTAAGCTCTTGGTTCAGCCGCCTCTGCTGCCACAGTTCATCTCCTGCTGCTTCTCATCATCTCTTGCTGTCTGTGATGTCACAGCTCTCTCTCTCTCTCTCTCTCTCTCTCTGAATCCTGGGTCTAGGAGGCCCTTAGCACAGGGATCCCAGGTCCAAAGGAGATGTTTCACTTCTAGCTCTTCTTTCCTAGTAGTGAGGACCCCCCTTTCCACCTTTGGGATGGTTAATTTAAAGCCTAGTAGTAAAACGGACCAATCTTCAGCTAATGTGCATGGTCCCACCCCAACAAGGGTACCATCAACCTTATTTGCACAGCACTATCTAGTCATCTGCTAAGTTTCAGGATGCTGCAAAGAAAGACCATATAAAAGTTATCCAACACACCACACAGAAAGATTTAAAAAAACAATTCTACTTTATACTCGGCTTGCTCAGGCATGCCGATGGCAGACTGTGACATGTACTATTAGACTGGCACAAACAGGTGTCAATATTGGCAGGAAGAAGAAACTGAAAATACAAACTCTTCTCATACATGCAGTATTGGGAGAGGATGGGCATTTCCAAAACTCGAGTACATACATTGTATTTCAGTGTGTGGGCATTCACGGCTTTCGTTCAGATTGATTTCCCCAACTGTCAGCTGTTCCTGTGGACTTTCAAGGAAATGGAAATTCTATTCATGTATAAAGACAATGAGAAACACAGGAAATAGTTGTGGATTACCTAGTGAGCTGTACTGTAATTGCTAAGTTTGACTCCAGAAACTTTTGCTAACTTGTAATGTTATCTTCACAAGTGATTTCCAGTTTGTCCAAGAGTCACACATTCCAAATTCTTCTGAGATATGAACATACAGATTCCAAGGCTCCCTTCAAGATTGAGGTTGGAGAAAATGGGCACCTTTAGGGATATTTTGTCTTCCCACCCATGAAAATACTGTCTCTTTCCATTTATTTAGGCATTCTTTAAAGCTTACATAGCTTGTACATCTTTTGTCAGATTTATGCCTAGGTACCTTACATTTATTTGCTTCTAAGTAAAATGGTACAGATCAAACATCATAACGAAATATTTCAGGCCTATGACAAGCTATAAAAAAATAAAATGAATGAGAGTCTACAGGTGATGAATCAGTGTCCTGTCGGGAGAGAAACGACACATTTATTTTCACAGAGACCATGGGAGATAGAACATTGTGAACCCGTGTGGTAGAGAACTGAAAATGGCAAAGGAAAAAAGGAAGACTAAAGTAGCAATTTCTGGAAACAGCTATTACCCGTAGGCCTGGAGGCAAAAAGGAAAGAGCTGGAATTAGTGAGGCTGACAGGCTTCACGGAGAGGCCCTGTGCACCTGAGGCCCGGGCCGCCGAGGAGGGGACACTGGCTGGGTGGTGGTAGGGTCCGGGTTCTGAGGGACCCGGGAAGCCAGAATCCACTTCAGCTACTGAAACTCTGACGGAGGGAGTTTGCACCGCCAGAAACCAAAACCCCGTCTGACGCAGCAGCCGCACAGGACAGAGGAGAACGACCCCGTAGGGTTTCCGAGGCTGTAAATCCTCACGGAAACGGACTGCGACGTCTTTCCCCCGTGGAGCGGCCGGTGGGCTCCAAGCCCTGATCTTTCGGTTAGCAGTCAAGGACCGTCGCCGTGGCACCGCCAGGGCTCCGCCTGCCGACGAAGCGGCAGCCCACCCCGGAGGCCCGGGTCTCGCCCTCCTCCTGTCTTCCGGGCTTCCTCCTGCGCCCCCTAGTGGCACAGCCCGGCAGGCAGCAGCTGACCAAGGAGAAAGGGTTGCCCAGTCCCAGCGCCAGCATCACCAAGCCCAGCACGAAAGACTGGGTTGGAAACTCAGAAACAAGGGCCTAAAGCCCAGAGCAGGTGACAGGAAAGCTACAGAAGAATGAGTGCAGGCGCTCAGACCAGGTGCTCAGCTTTGCACTCGAGGCATCCTGCGGGTCCTCAGCCGTGCCAAGCTTCTGCTTATCAGTGGCTGGACCACGAAGAAGCCTGGGAGGAAAATCCCGGGGGGGCGGGGATGGAATGGTCAGAATGGCAGAGGACATAATAACTGTTATTATCCATGCTAACTTTAAAAAGATTCCTTAGTATTATTGGGCACTAGCCAGTGCATTTTCAATTTACCCTACTGTCTTAAGAATATATTTGAAGTACACAGATACGTGCTGAGAGCCCTGGTAACCCAAGGGTTAAGCACTCAGCTCTAACCTCGAAGGTCGGTGCCTCAGCCATGCCAGCTGCTCGTCAGGAGAAACATGTGGCTTCCATAAGGATTTACAGCCTTGGAATCTGTAAAGGGCAGTTCTACCCTGTCCTATGCGGTCACCGTGAGTCAGAATTGACTCGACAGCCACATGTTGGGTTTTCTGGTTTATGCATGTGACTTCATATATCTAATACTTTATATGTATTTTTAATACCATTGACGTTGGAAAGGCAGCCTGTAGTGACTAAACACTGTATTATTCCTAATATTTATTAACTTTTCTCTCTGTTCTTTGGGATCCCTGAATGGTGCAGAAGGTTAATGTGCTCTGTTACCAACCGAAAGGGCAGAGCTTCACGCCTACCCACGGTACAGAGGAGGAAAGGCCTGGCACGGTAGCAAGGAAGAAAGGCCTGGTGATCTATTTCCAAAACATCAGCCACTGAAAACTCTGTGGAGTGCATTTCCACTTAGATCCACATGGGATCTTCGTGATTCAGTGTTAGCTCTCTTGCAGCTACTGGTGACTCTCTTCTTTCCTGATCCATCTTTCTGGTCTCATTCAGCCTATCTTGCTTTACAGTCATGCATTTCTGCTATCTTTTTAAATTTACTGCTTCCTGTACTTTTCAGTCTCTGATAAAATTGCCTTACTCATATTTCATATGCTAAAAGTAGCATACACTAAGAAACTTTCATGCACATGAAGAGTCAAAAATGACCACCTCCACTCTTGCCGTTGAAACGGCCAATGTTGACCTTTTGTTTTAGACCCTGCCCCTTTTGTTTTTATTCTTGTAAACATCAACCAGCAACACACACACACATGAACATGCCTGCTTCAAGCCAAAAGTATAATCATGGTAAAATGCATCTTGTAACTTGGCTTTTTTCCATTTAACAACATAGGTGATGTCATGTGCATTTCCATTGCTCCAAAAGTACAAAGCAACCAAACCTAGTGCCGCTGAGTTAATTCTGACTCGTAGCGACCCTATAAGACACAGTAGAACCGCCCCATGGAGCTTCCAAGGAGCACCTTGAGGAGGTCCACCATCAGCCTTGTAGACAAAGTCACGAACTCCTACAAATGACAGGCCGAGGCATCTCACCCATGACATGTTTTTTAGCCTACTGTCCCTGATATTATTTTGCTTCCTAATCAAATCTTCCTCAAAAAAATACCCCCTCCTCTCCTGACACAAGGATCAGGGGAGACGCCTTCTGAGAGGGGCCATTACTACTCCCTCGGTTTATGAAATAATATTGGGAAAACCTGTACAGGAATTTCTAGGGAAAAGAGCTCAGAGGAATGAATTCTAACACAGCCAGCTTGAAAGCAGTGAGGCTGGCCCAACCCCCGCTGACTTCTCCCAGCTGCTCAGCCCTCCCTTCACATGAGATAAGCAAGCTTGCAGGAAGGCCCTGAGAGGCTTTCCAGAGACAGCCCCCCTCCCTCTCTCTCTCTGCTCTTAGATAGTGAACATCTCACTTATTTCAGGAAAACAGCTAGACTCCGAAGGTTATTGTATTTCGTATTGGCAAACAGACAAATACTAAAGAAATGCCTTTCTTAGAGAAGTTTAAGAGAGGCTTAGAGTGAGGGACGGTGGACACTCATTGTCCTTACAGAAAGAGATAAGGAAGAGCAGAGAAGGAACAAACAGAGACTGTCAAAGTATAACTTTTAAAATGGGTTTGTTCCCTCTTCCTGCTTAGGTAAAGTTAATAGAAGTTCCAGGATTAGTTTTGTTCCAACTGTTAATTATAAATCACAACTATGCCTGTCTCAGACCATTCTTTAGAGGGCCCTAATGGTTAACAGGAAAAAGAATGACAAAGTGTTTGTTCTTTACTAACAGAGAAGACCCTAACAGTCAACAAGAAAAGAAGACCACTGTCTCTAATCATGGTTTAGAAGATCTTAATAGCTAACATGAAAAGAGACACTAGTCTCGGGCCATTATTTAGAAAAGTCTAGTGATTGACATGAAGAGACCACGAGGTATCTGCTTCTTGCCAAGCCAGTCACCAATGTGGGCAAAGTACTACTGCCTTACTAACTGTAAAACGACGACAATAAACTTAGACAGTCTCTTTCTCTCTCTCTGGAGACCGGGCTGCCATTTCTCCAAAATTTTTTTCTGTCTCAATTCATTTCCCGCCGACGCCTCTCCCTCCCTCCGTGCGTGACCCTAAAAAGTGTCGGGGCTGGCTCCCAGCAGCACCTGGTGGATTCGAACTGCTGACCTTTTGGTTAGCAGACACAGCACTTAACTACTACGCCACCAGGGTTTCCTCTTTGAAAATAGGTATTATTTTTTTTAATCATTTATCTTTAAATCTAAATGATGACTATATTTGGTTTAAGGAGCCAGGTTGCATTACAAGGCTGACGACCAAAAAAAAAGCAGTTTCAGGACACCAAATAGTAGATAATAGTTCGCCTTCCGAGACTAACCTAAAGCCAGGTGGTTCGAACTCACCCAGTTGCATCTCAGAAGAAAGGCCTGCCGATCTGCTTCCATAAAGATTACAGCCAGGAAAACCCTGTAAGGAACAGTTCTACTCTGACACACATGGTAAGACGGACGTCCCCACACCGCGGAAAAGTCTACTGTCCCAAACAGTTTCCGTAGCACACCCAGTAGCTTTCTGTTAGAATGCTGGTTCCCCTTTTGTCAACTCTTGCCCCCAACTAGAAGAAACTGACAGAAACTGGTTTAGGCACAATATTAACGTTCAGGATAATCTTTTAGCTCATTAAATACTGTATGCATAGTAATCTCCTTGCGTCTGGGCGGAGTTTAATAATCATTTTCTGACGGCATGATGCATAAAGTTACATGTAAACTCCACTGTGCCTGTGTAGTATGATTAACAATGTTGCCGACTTGCACAACTGAACCAAACCAAAAGTAAGAAGGGGGCTCCACACAGCCAAACACCTCGACGAATACAGTAGCAGAGGCAGGAATCCAGGGACCATAGTTTCGCGACACATCTAGGTCAACTGGCATAACAAAGTTTAGTAAGAAAGCATTCTGCATCCCACTATGATGAATGGCATCTGGGGTCTTCAAAGGTAGCCAGTGGCCATTTCAGATGTATCAGTTGGTCCTAAGCTACCTTGAGCAAAGAGAACACCAAAAATACAAGTAAAATACGAACCCACAAGACCAAAAGGGCCACATAAACCAGAGGCTCCATCAGCCTGAGACCAGGAGAACCAGATGATGCCTGACTACCACCAGTGACTGCCTTCCCAGGGAATTCAACGGAGTCCCTGATGGAGCAGGAAGGAAGTGTGGTGCAGAACTCAAGTTCACGTAAAGACTAGACTTAATGTTCCGACTAAGACTATAGGAACCCCAGAAGGCATGGCCCCAGGACGCTCTGTTAGGAGATCTAGACCCCTATAGGACAGAGTGGAACTGCCCTATAGAGTTTTCCATAGAGTTTCCAAGGAATTGCTGATGGGTTAGAACCGTTGACCTGTGTCTTAGTGGCTGAGCTTCAAGGCTGCTAGGACAATGCTAGCATGAATGTTCTAGGACACTGACCAGTACAGACGTCCCAGATCTAAAACCACTCCTAAAGCCAGTTGTCCAGACAAAGGTTACACTGGGCTATGAAGCAAAAAAGAATACTTGTGAAGAACGTGCTTTGTGGTTAAAGCCGATAAATGAGACTGAATGAACAGCTCTGGTCTGGAGTAGAGACGAGAAGCAGAAAGGGATAGGAGCCGGAGGGCGGGGCCAAGATAGCAGAATGAATAAGAGCTTCCTGGGGCCCCTCTAACAACAAAGACCCGAAACAACAAATAAATCCAGTTCTTATGATATATTAGGAGCCCTCAGCATCAAAGGAAAAGTTCAGAAACTGGAATGACGAACGGCGAAGGGAGAAGAGCACCAGAAATACACAGGCTATTACGTGTAATCATTCATGTTATGCATTCTTTGTTATTCAGCAGGTGTCACATGGTGATAGTTCCATTCTACTGTTGATGGCTATTTGGGTTGGCTGCAATTTGGGACAAGGTCGGCACTGAAAATCCACCAGGCACTCCTTGAATACTCTGGGGGTCAGTTCTACCCTGGCCCCTAGGGTCGCCATGAGTTGGATCCGACTCGAGGGCACTTGGCTGGCTGGCAAAAAAAAAGCGATCCGACTGCTATTGAATTAGTTTTGAATCATAGCGACCCCTACAGGACGGAGTGGAACTGCCCTATAGAGTTTTCCATAGAATTTCCAAGGAATGGCTGATGGGTTAGAACCATTGACCTGTGTCTTAGTGGCTGAGCTTCAAGGCTGCTAGGACAATGCTAGTATGAATGTTCTAGGACACTGAACAGAGCAGACGTCCTAGAATAGAATATATATTTTCCACTTTACTAAGTGTATTAGTCATCTAGTGCTGCCATAACAGAAATACCCCAAGTGGGTGGCTTTACAAAAGGTAAGGCCAGCAGGCCAGAAATCCGATTTCAGGGTGCCCGCTCCATGGGCATATACTCCCCTTCGGCCAGCCCTGAAGGCAGGCCCTTGTGTTGCATCAGTCTCTCTTTGGTCTGAGAGCATCTCTGAGCAGGAATGTCAGATCCAAAGGATGCGCTCTACTCTGGGTGCTGCTTTTTGATGGTGTCAGGTCCTCAACTCTCAAGTTGCTTCACTTTCCTTTGATCTCTTATGGGACAAAGGGTGGTGCAAGTCACACTCCAGGGAAACTCCCATAGCGAGGCTGTCCCAGCCCCACCCAAATGTTTAATGTAATCCTGTCAATGAACGAGAAATTCTCTTTACCTGGCAGTTAAGTATTTCAGTGGTTGCTAACCTAAATGGTAGCAGTTCCATTACCATGTGCTCCATGGAAACTATGGGGCAGTTCCGCACTGTCTATATGATTGCTATGAGTCAGAATAGAGTTGAGAGCAGTGGGTTTTAGTTGGTTTCTCAATTAACCCCAGGCAGAGATTTTAGGATTTACGTCATAGGAAAATCACCATTTTGTGATATGAATTTTGGAGAGCAATCACACAACATTAACAATCACTGCCCAGCTAAACTCCTACACGTATTTTTGAGGGGACACCATTCATTAAGCAATGCTAATTGTTTTTAATCAGTGATCAGTATAGGAATTGCTGATCAAAGAAAAGTATATATTTTACTTTTGTTTAAGGAATGCTAATTCTTTGCTTTTTACTTGAGTGATTGTACAAATGTATATATAATGTTGTTGTATCATATACTCACAGACTCTTGGTATTTCCAGACTTAAATTTTGAAATTTTTTTTTATTATGTGAAAATTTACAGTTCAAGTCAATTTGCCATACAAAACTCCGAGCACCCACCTCTATGCAACTCTGTCTGCTCTCCTCACCCTGTGACAGTACACTCATCCCCTCTACTCTTTACTTTCTGCATCCACGCAGATGACATTAGACTTAAATTTTCAACCTGCTGGTGGGTGCGAAACCCACCATTTAAAATATATGTGTTGATTCCATTGTATGGAAGAATAATCATGTGTTTCAACTGGAATTCTAGTATAGGGTGTGCAGGTGGTTTCCAGGTTTTCTATTTCATCATCAGGGCAATAGTCGTCTGAAGGACTTCCTAAAAACAACGGACAACAGTGGAAATGCTGGGTTGAATGTTATGCACATTCCAGAGTTGGATCCCTACTACCAAACTGCCATTCATTAAGGTTTACACATTACTCTCCTTTCGGTAGTGTTTGTATTCTTCTCCTCCCCTACACCCTCATCAGAAGTAGGTATTCCAAAAAACACTCCAAACTGTTGCCCACTGAGCTCTTTCTAACCCTTAGTGACTCTTTCTGGTTTCATCTGTTATCTTCCATAGAAACCAAAACCCACTGCCGTCAAGTCGATTCTCATAGCGACCCTATAGGACAGAGTAGAACTGCCCCACAGAGTTTTCAAGGAGGGCCGTTGTGAGTGGAACTGCCCACCTTTTGATTAGCATCTGTATCACTTCGGCACTAGGCTGCTGGGGTTTCCAGAGCTGCCAGTTACATGCCACTATCTTTTATTTCCACTATTAGATTGTGGCACAGATGGCTATTGTGTACCCCGATTCCATGGTTCACAGGTGGTACAAACGGTTAAGTGATGTTGCAGCCCAGAACGCCCTATGGGCAGTTGTACTCTCTAACACAGGGCATCACTATGAGTTGGAATTGACTTGATTACCCTTCATAACACCAGCACCACCAGAAACTGAAAGGTTGTTGGTTTCAACACACTCAGAGGATCCTTGTAAGACAGTCCTTTTATGAAAGCATCCAGAATATGGGTATCAAGAGGTCCATATAACCAATAGTCTTTCCCTGGGACAAGAACCTGAAGGCAGGAAGTGACAGGCTAGCTGGTACTAGGCAACCTGGGGACGAGAAGGGAGTGTTTTGACATGATGTGGGCTTCTTGACCGATGTCATAACACATTAAGAGTACTAACTGTTTGAAGTTCAATTAAAAACAAAAAGATGTGTATCATGCATTCATTTATAAAAACTGCTTTTGTGTGTTGCTCACTGCCGGTATGAGATGTATATCCTACTGGAAGTGCCCGGAAATCATAGTGATGGAGTGGCTCAATGCTACCTATGTCTGCTACCCTAAATGTGGGCTGTTCCAGTCTCCCAGGCGTCCCTTGGAAACTCTATGGGGCAGGAAGTGTTCAAGGAATTTTAACGTTGTCCAGTAATGTGGTGATTTCACCGAAGCAGGGATTTTGCATTGTGTCAGTGCAGTGATGGCAGAGAGGACCATGGTGCCCTTCATTGTCAGCCTCGCCGAGATGCACTGACACAGTGGGCTCACACACAGCAACAAGTGTGAGGACAGGGCACGACCAGGCGGCGTTTCATTCTGTAGTATGTGGTCCCTGTGGACCAGAACTGACTTCTGAGAAATCCTAACCCAGCACACACGCGCACACACACACACACACACACACCCCGATTTGAGTGAGAATATGTTTGTAGCGGCCACCAAAAATCCTGATCTGTTAGCTCTGTTTAACAGGACAGAGGCTCAGTTCTTGAGAAAGTCTGTCATGGCTTTCAGAAGACAACACAGACAGATCAGTCATTGCAGGGTGTTGAGCTCACATGTGAGCCTGAGGCTTCATGACATGGTTTCTCCTTCTCAAAATCAGCTGCTAAGAGCTTAACTAATGACACAACAGTCTCCTAAGTAACCTTTAAGTTTGATTGCTGCGTATTTTGCACACTTTTCCAGTGCCCTTGTTTCCCTGCATCAGTTGCACGCGTCTCTTTCCCAAGAAGTATGGGATCTCGTTGGCTCTTGGAGCCTCCGTCTCTCTGCTTCGTTTTCTTTGTTCTCTTGAAGGATGGCCTTCAGCTTGCAAGGCAGCAGCTAGAAAGGCCACCGGGCACGTTTGGTCTCTAATTTTCTTTTTTCTTGTTCCTAATCTCGGTTGGAGTCCAGATGTCCGGCATGCGTATCGTTAATAAAGAGCAGTAGCCTTGTGATGTATAGTGACCCAACTGTCTATTCTCTATGTGCCTGAAGACCATATGCAATCCTTGCAAACACTGTCTATAAGTTGTCATGTGGAAACTGCCTTTTAGGACTCCATAAAGACAGCCAATGTTGCTCTAGGATCCCTCTCTGGTGCCCTTTTCCCGTTGCCTGGTCTATAGTTCTCCTTTCCCCCTTGATCATCACCTCCACATCTCTTGCCTTCAGGTGTTGACACCATCCCAACTGTCTCTCAGTCTTCAGCACTACTTTTATTAGTTTTGCCAGAAAACACCACTTGACCAAACTGTGTGTGTTTAACAAAATGGACTTATGACAGCATTCCATTAAGACCATAAAATCTGACATGTTTAGTGAAATGGAGAGGAGGGCCAGTGAGGAAGACGAGGATGCTAACTGGGCTGAGCATTCAATTCAACTTTGTGCTCTCTAGCGTGGTGACAAGGGGAAACCTGATAACTTTGTATTGTCCTAGAAGAAACTATGATAGACTATTCTATAAGGATTTTACTACCACTGACATCTTGAGATCTTCTTTAAAGGGTATTCAATACTATGATGTATTAAATTGTGTCCGCAAGAGTAAAATGTTGAGATGTTTTCACACAGCCTGCTCTGGTAATAATGTTAGAAAAGCTGCAACTATAACGCAGAGGCTTGTTTGGAAGTATTACTTAATCTCATCATACTTGTGGATATTTTAGCTGTTAGGATATGTGTTCAGAGCTCAATCAACCAGTTATTCTCATTTATTCTCACTTCTTGAAGGCAGTATGGCCCGAAACCCCACCTGCTGTAGCCTAATTTCAGCTTCCAACTCAACAGGTAACAGAGCTTTCCGTTGTATCTAGCGAGTTGAAGTCTGGAAATGAAGTCAATTTATTCATTAATTCAGATACCATTGAAGGTGACTTGGGAGTATGGGTCTTATCTATCATATCTGTCGTGAAGAGGAGGAATCCAGCCCTTGAATAGTCCTGAAACTCCAGTGGAGACATGAGCCCCTTAACTGCATCAGTAATTCTAGATGGCTGCATGGGGATGAGATCAGGTGATCGGAGTGGTCCAGACTGGGAGTGAGAACAACAGACTCAGGGGGTACCTCCCTCAGTGATGAAGCCGCACTGCCAGCGAGAAGGCTGAAAAGCAGTGGTGGTTCTGCCTTCAGCCTCAGAGAAAGGAAATGAAAACGTCCCTCTGTTCAATTGTGAGAGGACTGTGACGAGACTTCTAGAACAGAAGTGTCACATAGACAACTGCTTTCAGAGATCCCTTGCTGAATTTCAGGACGAGGAAGAGAACTCGACAAGCCCGGGAGTTTCAGAGTTTGTCAGCAATGCCTTCGATGCCTGCCAGTGAAACCAGGAGGATCTGAGGAAAGAAATGGAGCAGTTCGTGACTGAAACGAAGGAAGGAAGGGGAGACAGCTGTGCTGGAAGGTAAGAAACCAAGCCCGAAAGCCTCTTCCCACCCCGATTCCTGAACTGGTTGTAGGAAGGTGTCACTCTGAAGCAGACTCACGAAAGTGAGCTATCTATTGGGAACCCTTTGACATGGTGACAACTGGTCTGTCTGCCACCCAGAAGATCGGGTCAGCCTTCGGAATCCACCAGGCGCTCCCTGGAAACTCCAGGGGACAGTTCTACTCTGTCTTGTAGGGTGACTCTGAGGTGGCCTCAACTCAAAGGTAGCGCATTTCCCTTTTTTTTTTTCCATTTGGGGGGTCACTGAGTTTCTGTTAATGGCAGTGGAATAACCTGGAAACGCATCGTGGCGATAGTTACACATGATGAGCATAGTTAGGGTCTCTGGATTGTGCGTGTCAACAACTGAGGAATTAGCTCCTCCCCAGAAGGTGGATCCTGGTCATCGTGACCTCACCTCACATTCGCTGCCTTCAGCAGGAACAGAAGGGGACAGAACAGGTTTGGAGTCCCATTTGACCTGAGAGCTCCTCTGGTGAAACCCTCTCCAGCCCGACCCCAGCTGACCAGGGATACACCGAGACCCAGGGGGTTAAGTGCTCTGCTAAAAGCACCACAGCCCCTAAGACATGTGGGCAGGGGAAGGGCGCAATGCCTGTGCACCATGCCTGAGGAGACGGGGCTCACCAGCCTCCTGCTGTAAGGGCTGGCATCTGCCTGGTTTATACACGCCAGCAGAGGGCTCCTTGCCCGGCTGCTGGGCACGGAGGAGCATCACCTGTGGGAAGGAGCTGGCTGCCTTGAAAAGGCACAAGTAACACAGGAAAGAGTACCAATGCCAGAGGGGCACTGCTTGCCCTGGGACATCAGGGCAGGTTCCTGGCTTTGTGCTGGCTGGAATACAAAGGGCGGGTCACTCATCAGCAAAGAAGTGTCCTCTGTGAAGCCCTCTCAGGCGGGCAGTGCCATCAGGAAGCCAGCTATGCGCATGGTGGTGCACAGAGCAGTGGCGCCCTCAGCTGGCCCCAGCAGCTGGATGCCTCAGGAGGAAATAGCTCCCGACAGCTGAGCCTGAAACCTGTTGGCACACTGTGAGGGAACTCTGGAGGAGCAGTCTGGGAAGCAAGGAGTGAGGAGTTGGCCGGGACAAGGGAAGCAAAGTGGGAAGTGTCACACTGGGCTCTCCACCTCGGTGGCTGTGGCTGGCGTGATGTGTGATCTTCAATAAGACCCTTAATTTCTATGCCTCTGTCCCCATTAATTATTTACATAAAAGGGAAAGCAGATGCCAACAAAAAACAAAAGAAGGTTAAAAATTAACGTCAACATGTAACACGTTCCACCCTCCAAAAACCAAACCCACTGCCATCGAGTTGATTGCTATTCACAGAGACCTGAGAGGTCAGGGAAGAACTGCTCTGTAGCTTTTCCAAAGAGCGCCTGGTGGATATGAACTGCTGACCTCTGGTTAGCAGCCACAACCCTTACCCACTGCACCACCAGGGTTCCTGAGTAACTTCCACAGCAGCACCAACTTTCTCGTCCGTCGTTCTGCAGACTGGCTCCATGTTTCTCAGCAAGTGTGGTGATGAAGTCCGAGAAGATAAAAATCACAGCTAGGACCTGAACAGTTGCCTGATGGGTTGAAACAGCAGTACGGGTTGAGAAAGATGCTCTTCCTGCTCATTTGTTTCTTTGAGATGATTCTGCAGATTGGGAAAAGCAGATACAGCCTGAGCTTGAGGAATGTCAAGTGGTGACAGAACCAGAGAAACGAGATGAAAACTGGGATCAGGAGAGAGAGAAAAGGGTCCAAGAGGGCAATGAGCTCATGCTGAAACAATCCAGCAATCCCCAACATTCTAGGAGCTCAGACTCACGGACCCAGAACTGCTTCAGCCGGCACTGGTTTTTTTTTTTCAGTCTGAAATTGGCTTCTCTGACTTAAAATACAAATTCTATTTAGAGCAGTTATCCTAAAAATCGAAAAGGGATGGCTAATGTCTTATTTCTCTCACGTAAACCTAATTAGTCATGTACTTATAGTTGCTGTCGAAGGTCTGTGTCACAGAAACACAAGTAAAATATTAGAGCTCTGTTTTCTATGAGGTCAAAAACTGGAACTTCATTTATCCTTCAGTGACAGCTTTATAAACATTTGTAGGCATTGTGATTTCATTGATACCTGTACATTAAGGAGTTAACCAATGAGTAATTACAAAAATGACCACAATTACACTGAAGAACTTCAAAGAAGAGACTTTCAAAATCATTTTCTGCATGCTTTCTGAAATTCCATGTAGTAGCCCCAAAGACAAATAAACCACCCCACAACATGTCAACATTCTCCCTTGTCAACCCTGATTTCTCTGTTACCAGATTTCCTGTCTTTTCCTGCCGTCTAGTCCTTGCCCCTGGGAGGGACTATTGTAAACAGGGACATCTGAGTGCCCGTATTATGGATGCATTCATAAATGGACTGTTGAACAAGGCTTCTCTGGGTGCGTACAAACCAACGACCTTTCAGTTCCTGGTGGTGGTGGTGTTCTGAGATGCCACCGAGTCGATTCTATCTCTTAGTGATCCCCTGTGTTACAGAATACAATGGCTCTCTGGGCTGCAGCCTGGGAGGGAAAAGATCACTTAACCATTGAGCCTCTGGGCGCTAAACCATTTGTAGCACCTAGGAACCATGGAATCGGGGTAGACAGCAGCAGTCTCGGCCACGATCTGAAACTGGAAATAAAAGGTACTGGCATACAAATGGGAGCTACGGGAGCACGTGGAAACCCCGGTGGCACAGTGGTTAAGTGACGCAGCGGCTAACCATGAGGCTGGCAATTCAAATTTGGCAGGTGCTCTCTGACAGCACTATGGGGCAATTCTACGGGGTCCTCTAGGGTCATTAATCGGTGAGAATCGACTGAATGGAAGTGGGTTTTGAATTATTATTTTCTTGGAATACCTACTTTCGATGAGAATATGGGGGAAAAGGCATCTAAACACTGTTGAAGGGAAGGTGATTTGTAAAATCTGAATGAATGGCAATGGAGTAGTAGGGATCAAACTTCTGAATGGCCATAACACTCGGTCCAGCATTTCCACTGTTGGTCATCAGTTTTAGGAAGTCCTTTGGACCACTATTGCTTTGATCATAAAACAGAAAATCTGGAAACTACTGGCATGCCCTATACTGCAATTTCGATTGAAACACAGTGATGGTTCTGCCTTACAATGGAATATATACATATACTTCAAAGGTTCGGATTCACACCCATGAGCTGGTCCAAAATTTAAGTCTAATGTCATCTGAGTGGATACAGGTAGGAAAGTGTGAAGCGGATGAGTGTGGGGTCACACGGTGAGGAGAGCAGATGGGGTTGCACAGAGGCATATGCTCGGATGTCTGAATGGTAAATTGACTGGACTGTAAACTTTCATTTAATCACAATAAAAGATAAAAAATTTCAGTCTGGAAATACCAACAATCTGTGAGTTTATGACACAGGAACAACATTATATATATACTTATCGAGTCACTCAAGAAAACAGTAAAAAGTTAGCATTCCTTAAATGAAAATTACATACATAATTTTACTTAATCAGGAATTCTAATCCTAACCACTTAAGAAAAAAAGAAAAGAGCATTGCTTAGTAAATTATGTCCCTCAACAAGTATGTGTACTAGTTGGAGTGGGCAGTGATTTTCAGAGTTGTGTGATTGCCCTCTTCTGTGATTCTCCTATGCTGTAAATCCTAAAATCTCTGCCTGGAGTTAACTGGAGTAGAACTGCCCCACGGAGTTCCCAAGAGCGTGTGACAGATTTGAACTCCTAAAATTTTGGTCAGCAACTGCTGTAAGACTTAACCATTAGGCCACCAGGGTTTCTGGGTCACTGATAGGATTACGTCAAAGAGGATTTGGGTGGTTTCTGCAACATCCTCACTAGAGGATGTTGCCTGGAGTCTGGCTTGCACCACCATTTGTCCTGTAAGAGGTAAAAGGAAAGGGAAGCAAGGAGAGAGTCGAGGATGTTAGGCCATGAAACAGCAGCACCCAGAGTAGAGTGCATCTCACAGACCTGAGGATCATGCTGAGTGATGCTCTGAGACCAAAGAGAGACTGATCCAACACAAGGGCCTTCCTCCAAAGCTGGCAGAGAGGGAGTACATTCCCGTGCAGACAGCACCCTGAATTCCGACTTCTAGCCTACTGGACTGGGGGAGAATAAACTTGTCTTTCTTAAAGCTATCCACTTGTGGTATTTCTGTTATGGGAGTACTAGATGATGAACACACTTAGTAAAGGGGGAGATATATCGTCCATTCTACGACGTCAACTCTGGGCAGTGTCCTAGAACATTCCTGCTAGCATCGTCCTGGCAGCCTTAAAACTCAGCTGCTAACAGAGAGGTCAACTGTTCTAATCCATGAGCCACTCCCTGAAAAGTCTATGGAAAACTTGTGGGGGCAGTTTCACTCTGTCCTATAGGGGGCGCTGTGAGCCGAAAACAGTTCAGGAGCAGTGTAATTTTTTTTTAGGTTTCTTTGGCTGGCTTTTTATTATTTTGTGTGATCTCAAACGGCACCTAACTGGAAGATCCAATTACAGCAGGATCTAACTAAGACCATGTTACATCCTGCTGAATAAGGAAGAGCACAAAAATCAACAATTACCCATAACAACCAGTCAAATATCGGTGCCAGAAAAACAGTAGAGTGATCACCAGCACAAAACTCGAGTATAGGTAAAATTAAACTACATAAGAAATTATAACAAGTGGCTGTCACCGTATTAGGTATCACATAAAACCCAAAACAGCACATCTATTGCCCTCCAGTTGATTCCATCTCCGAAGGACCCTACAGAACAGAGTAGAACTGCCTCATAGAGTTTCCAAGGAGCACCTGGCCAACTCGAACAACTCACCTTTTGCTTAGGAGACATAGCAGTTAACCACTACGCTCACAAGGTCTCCACGTATTACATAAGCTTCGAACCAAAACAATGGAACTTCCATAAGACACTTTGAGTCTAACGTTACACACCACAATGCAGGCCCGGAAGAACCAGGGCCTTCCAAAAATTACCAGGAACTCAACTAGCTAACCCTATGAAAAACCTTCCTTATTAAACACAACGCATGTCTACTCTGTGAGAGCAGATTGCAATATGCTGGTGAGCGTGGAGGGACGACTGCCAGGAACGGCGGCTCTGAGTACACTGAGGGTGAAAATTAAGCCCACTTGAAATCCTTGCCGAAACTCTTTCAGTCAGCTCTGTAAAGAAATGTCTCATTCTTGGACGTCATAATTTCAAAGGAAATCACAACGTTTTTAAGTCAAATAACTATATTTTTCGCACAGCACCATGGGTATGCAAATGAGAACACCGGTCACGGCTCACCAAGTATATACTTTGTAACGGCCGGCAAAGCTACAGCCTTCTAAGCAGAGCACAAATTTCCGCCCTCACTCTACCAGGGAAAATGATTGGATTAGTTGGGTTAGTCAGGGCTCACAGTGTCATTTCATTTGGTGCAAGAATTGTGTTGACCACTTAAAAAAAATGATGTCAGAGTTGGATATTTGACCTGAAAGAACATTCACAATATAATATTAAATGAAAAACAAAAAGCAAGTTACAAAAATGTATCAAATATAATTACACTTCTAAAAATGCATTTTATGTATGTGTTGGACGCATACCTGCATTAGAAAAAGAACTGGAAAGCTTCCGTCAAAATGTTACTGGTCATTAAGAATGGTGGTTGAGATTATGACATTTTCACTCTGGAGTTTTGTCTCATTTGTAGAAATGTATGCAAATGCAGAGGCCAGTGTCCATCAGTGTCGACCAGGGACTAGAAAGAGGAGAGCATGGAAATTATTGCCAATAGATGATCATCTGTATTTCTCTCTCTCTTCTCTTTATAAACCCCGTTCTACTCAGCTTCTTCAAGTTATTTCCCTTTTCTAGAATCAAAATGGGCAAATATTGTATAAGACCCCTGCAATAAGACCTTGAAAACAGACTCCTACATAAAAGAAAGGACTCTTTGATGGCTGCAAGGGTGGAGAGGGAGGGAGGAAGGGGGGGTGTAGATTAGATGGTTGATAGAAATTTGGTTGAGTGAAATCTGTGACAGCACGTATTAGAAAGAAGATGAATTTTAACAGGGCTTCAACATAACAGGATTACTTCTCCCATCTAATCCAATGTTGTAACGACAGAGTAGCTGGGGAGGGGAGTCCAGTGACCATGCTGTCAGGGGAAATTGAGGCCAATTGGCATAACTAGTCTTCTGCTAAGAGAGCCTTCTGCACCCCACATGGGTGAGTGGCTTCTGGGGTTTTAAAGCTGCCAAGCTGTCATCTGAGATACAACCAACGGTCCGAACTCAACAGGAAGCTGGAAGCCCTGGTGGTGTAGTAGTTTAAGTGTTACGTCTGCTAACCAAAAGGTTGGCAGTTCAAATCTTCTGGGTGCTCCTTCGAAACTCTACGGGGCAGTTCCACTGTGACCCGTATGGTTGTTATGTGTTGGACCTGAATCCACAGCAGTGGGCTTGGTTTTCTTTGTTTTTGGTTGTTAAAGCCATCCACATGTGGTGTATCTGTTCGAGCAGTACCAGGTGCCTAAGATGAATTAGGTGGCAAGGAGTGGGGTGCTGCTCTAACAAAGACCTAAAATGTGGATGCAGATTGGAAACTGTGAGTCAATGAAAGGCTCAGCAGGAACCAAGGTAAACTGTTAATAGCAAAGAAAGTGCAGTGGGTGAGAAATAAGCAGCAGAGGCCCACAAACAGTAGCAACAGACAGGACAGGCGGCAGCAGAACCCCACCAGGAGACAGCACTGGAGCCGACCCACAGAGCCAGAGAGCTGAGTGCCTGTGCACAGAGCTTTCCTGGTGGAGTCGAGTGCCTCTGGGTGCTTCAGTCGGTGGAGTTAAAGAGCTTTGGAACACTTGCCCCAGCAGGGCACGTGTGGGCCTGAGGCTCGGGCTGTGAGTACACAGGAAGCAGAAGGTAAAGGGACAAAGAACATGAGAAGCTGAGCTGCCTCGGTCTCAAGAGGTATGACCATGACCTCAGGAGTCCGAAAGGCTGGAGCCACGGCTTCCAGTGTTGGTAACGGTGGAACTGTCCCTCAGTTGTGCTGAGGGTACACCTACAGCCTAGTGGACAGACTTGCTGTCCAACTGGGCCTAGGAGACAGAATTGTAGCACAGGGCCAGGGGTCTCCACTCAGAATCCAGAGACTGTGACCAATACCTGGCGTCTGGAGGCCATGGCCATTGTGTAAAATGTCTTAGAGAATGGAAGATGATTTTCAAAGCTTTCAGGGTTTGTGCAATGTATTCTACTAACTGGCTTGTTAGGTGTTAATGCCTACTTTCACTGGAATTCTCCCCTTTGTGTAATGGAAATGTACACTTGATGCCTGCCTGGTCTACTGTTGTGCTTTGGAGGCAGGTATAGTCTGAGTTTGAGAGATGTAGAGGAACTTTTGATTTTGGACTTGGAACTGATTTAAGAGTTTTGCTATCTGGGATGAACATATTATTGCTATGATAGGATGAATGTGTGGCATGTTTCAAAGATGTGATTTTGAGGAGCAAAGCATGTAACGTCATGGATAGAATGGTGTCCCTCCCCCAAAACGTGTGCAACCATTTGGCTGAATCCTCATTCCCAGTATTTTGTGATTTTCCTCTGCTACACATTCCACTCTCTGCCTGTGGATAACAGATAGGATGATCATGTTAATAGAGGATTAGGGTGGGACTGCGACACCCTTGCTAAGGCAGTTTCCCTGCAGTGTGGCTTGCTCCACCTCTTCCCTTGTCTTCCTATAGCAGATCAAGAGAGAGAAGCAAACAGACAGTTGGGAACCTCACACATCAAAAAGCAGTACCAGGAGTAGAGCACTTCCTCAGACCTGAAGGTTCCTGTGCTAGGATGCTTCCTGATCAAACACAGATGCAACACAAGGACTTTCCTGCACAGCTAACAGAGGGAAAGCCTTCTCCTGGAGCGGACACCCTGAATTCCAGCTTGTATCCTAGCCAGACTGTGGAAGAATAAACTTGCCTTTGTGAAAGCCATCCACCTGTGGTATTTCTGATGGAGCAGTAACAGGTGGCTAAAATACCTATACAGTTTTACTTCATTTCATTCATTTAATTATACTTTTTTCCCTAGTGAGGAACCCAGTTCAGTGGTGGTTAAATGCATGGCTGCTAACAGCAAGGTCAGTGGTTTGAACCCACCAGCCGCTCCGAAGGAGACAGATGTGGCATTCTGCTCATGGCCTGGGGACAGCTCTACTCACTCTGCAGGGTGCCTATGACTCAGAATGAACTTGCCAGCAATGGGTTCATTTTTCATTTTACATTAGTATTTCTGTGTCTCTACTATTTCTATCCTAGTGACAGTTTCCTATGAATACATCCTATGGCAGATCAACTTTAGGTTTTTTCTCTGAGTCAATAATTGCCCTTGTTTGTTTTTAAGAATTAATTTTATTGTGGTAAAAAGAAAATCTTTGCCGTTTTAACCTAGCTTGCAGTACGGAGTTCAGTGACATTAATCACAATGCCACATTGCATTACCATCACCTCCCTTCATTTCTGGAAGATGCCAAAGAGAGATATTCATAGCACGTATCTTGCTTTGATTTGGGAGTTTTCTCACTCAGGAAACCAAATGTTTACTGTGAAGAAGCCCCTGAGCCACATTAACCTGCCAGTGCTTGTCATTCGCCAGAAATTGCAATCTCTTTCTTCCCTGTTGGAATCCTGGTGTACTAAATTTGGATTTCCAAAGCCAGAGACTGTCCTGGGAACTGATATCTCTTGATGTCACTGTAAGTCTCGGGGGAGGGGACAGAGTTTACTCCGTGGTATTTAGATGAGCCAGTAGTTGATCATCTGTATTTCTTTCTCTCTTCTCTTTATAAACCCCACTGTACCCAGCTTCTTCGAGTTATTTCTTTTCTCGAAGCATAATGGCCTCCCTGTATGCAGAGAGAGTAACTGCTCAGAATTCATGTGGCTGAGTTCCCATTATTTGTAACCAGTGTGTCCATCCTTCCAACAGAAACTCGGGGCCTCTTGGGCAATAATTTCCATGCCCACCACTTTCTGTCTCTGTGTATGTGCCTACATTTCTGAAAACAGACAAAAATGAAGAGTAAAAATGTCACTGATACTCTCAACCACCAGACTTAATAACTAGGACATTTGGATGTAAACCTTCCATTTTTTCTTTTTTTCTTTTATGGTTGTATCTGTCCAACATACATGTAACATGCATTTTTAGATGAAGAGTATATTTCATACATTTTTGTAACTTGCCTTTTGTTTTGCATTTATCATTCTATTGTGAACCTTTCAGGGCAAATCTAGAAGGTCGGTGTCATTTTCGTAAGCGGTCAACAAAATCCTTTAGCCAGAAGGAATCACACTCCGAGCCTGGAGAACCCACCAAATCTAATCAGTTTCCCTGGTGGAGTGAGGGCGGAATTTGTGCCCTGCCTGGAAGGCTGTAGCTTTGCCCGGAGTTACAATGTATATACTTGGTGAGCCGTGACCGGTGTTCTCATTTGCATACCCATGGTGCTGTGCGAACAACATAGTTATTCGACTTAAAAACGCTGTGATTTCCTTTGAAATTATGACCTCCAAGAATGAGACATTTCTTTACAGAGCTGACTAAAAGAGCTTCCTCAAGTATTTGAAGTGGGCTTAATTTCCACCGTCAGTGTACTAAGAGCCGCCGTTCCTGGCAGTCGTCCCTCCACGCTCACCAGCATATTGCTATCTGCCCTAATAGGGTAGACATGTGTTGTCTTTAATAAGGAAGGTTTTTCATAGGGTGAGCCACTGGAGTTCCTGCTAATTTTTGGAAGGCCCTGGTTCTTCCGGGCCTGCATTGTGATGTGTAACGTTAGACTTAAGCGGTCTCCTGGAGGTTCTATTGGCTTGCCTTGAAGTTTATGTAATACGTGGAAGCCTTGTGAGCATAGTGGTTAACGCCTGTGTCTCCTAAGTAAAAGGTGAGTTGTTTGAGTTGGCCAGGTGCTCCCTGGAAACTCTATGAGGCAGTTCTACTCTGTTCTGTAGGGTCGTTCTGTGTTGGAATCAACTGGAGGGCAATAGATGTGCTGTTTTGGGTTTTATGTGATACCTAATACAGTGACAGCCACTTGTTATAATTTCTTATGTAGTTTAGTTTTACCTATACTCGAGTTTTGTGCTGGTGATCACTCTGCTGTTTTTTTGGCACCGACATTTGACTGGTTGTTATGGGAAATTGTTGATTTTTGTGTTCTTCGTTATTCAGCAGGATGTCACATGGTCCTAGTTCAATCCAACTGTAATTGGATGTTCCAGTTAGGTGCCATTTGAGATCATGCAAAATAAAAAAAAGAAAAGAAAAAAAATCACACTGCTACTGAATTGGTTTCGGCTCACAGCGACCCCTATAGGACAGAGTAAACCTGCCCCATCAAGTTTTCCATAGAGTTTCCAAGGAGTGGCTGATGGATCAGAACAGTTGACCTCTCTGTTAGCAGCTGAGTTTTGAGGCTGCCAGGACGATGCTAGTAGGAACGTTGTAGGACACTGCCCAGAGTTGACGTCGTAGAATAGACGATACATCTGCCACTTTAATGAGTGTGTTCGTCATCTAGTACTCCCATAACAGAAATACCACAAGTGGATCGCTTTAAGAGAGACAAGTTTATTGTCACCCAGTCCAGTAGGCTAGATGTTGGAATTCAGGTTGCCGACTCCGGGGGAATGTACTCCCTCTCTGCCAGCTTTGGAGGAACCTCGGCCTTTGTGTTGCATCAGTCTCTCTTTGGTCCGAGAGCATCTCTGAGCAGGAACCTCCGGTCTGTGAGATGTACTCTACTCTGGGTGCTGCTGTTTGATGACCTAACGTCCTCAACTCTCTGCTTGCCTCCCTTTCCTTTTATCTCTTATAGCATAAAAGGTGGTGCAAGCCAGACCTCAGGCAACATCCTTTAGTAAAGATGTTGCAGCAACCACCCGAATCCTCTTTGACGTAATCCTATCAGTGACCCAGAAACGCTGGTGGCCTAGTGGTTGTTACCGCATTGGCTGACCAAAATTTTAGCGGTTGAAATCTGTCATGTGCTCCTTGGAAACTCCATGGAGCAGTTCTACTCCAGTTGACTCCAGGAAGAGACTTTAGGATTTACAGCACAGGAGAATCACAAAAGAGGGCAATCACACAACTCTGAAAATCACTGCCCACTCCAACTAGTACACAAATTTTTTGAGGGACATAATTCACTAAGCAATGCTCTTTTTTTTTTCTTTTTTTTTTTTTTCCTGTAAGTGGTTAGGAGTAGAATTCCTGATTAAGTAAAAGCATATATGTAGTTTTCATTTAAGGAATGCTAACTTGTTACTGTTTTCTTGAGTGACTGGATAAGTATATATATAACGTTGTTCCTGTGTCATAAGGTCACAGACTGTTGGTATTTCCAGACTGAAAATTCTTATCTTTTATTGTGATTCAATGAAAGTTTACAGTCCAGTCAATTGACCATACAGACATCCCAGCACCTGTCTCTACGCAACCCCATCTTCTCTCCTCACCCTGTGACCCCACACTCATCCCCTCCACACTTTCCTTTCCGTATCCACTCAGATGACGTTAGACTGAAATTTTGGACCAGCTCATGGGTGTGAAGCCCAACCTTTGAAATATATGTATATAATACATTGTAAGGCAGAATCACCATTGTGTTCCAATCGAAATTGTCGTTTAGGGCATGGAGGTAGTTTCCAGATTTTCTATTTTATCACCTAAGCAATACTGGCCTAAAGGACTTCCTAAAAATGATGACCAACAGTGGAGATACTGGACCGAGTGTTATGCCCATTGAAAAGTTTTATCCCTAATACTCCATTGCCATTCGTTCAGATTTTACAAATCACATTCCCTTCAACAGTGTTTGGATGCCTTTCTCCCCATATTCTCATCGAAAGTAGGTATTCCAAAAAAATAATAATTCAAAACCCACTTCCATTCAGTCGATTCTCACTGATTAATGACCCTAGAGGACACCGTAGAATTGCCCCATAATGTTATCAGAGAGCGCCTGCCTAATTGGAATTGCCAGCCTCATGGTTAGCCTCTGCGTCACTTAACCACTGTACCACCGGGGTTTCCACGTGCTCCCGTAGCTCCCATTTGTATGCCAGTATCTTTTATTTCCACGTTTAGATCGTGGCCGAGACTGCTGCTGTCTACCCCGATTCTATGGTTCCTAGCTGCTACAAATGGTTTAGTGCCCAGAGGCTCAATGGTTAAGTGATCTTTTCCCTCATAGGCTGCAGCCCGGAGAGCCATTGTATTCTGTAACACAGGGGATCACTAAGAGATGGAATCGACTCGATGGCATCTCAGAACACCACCACCACCAGGTCCTGAAAGGTCGTTGGTTTGTACGCACCCAGAGAAGCCTTGTGGGACAGTCCGTTTATGAATGCATCCGTAATACAGGCATTCAGATGTCCCTGTTTACAATAGTCCCTCCCAGGGGCAAGGACTGGAAGGCAGGAAAGGACAGGAAACGGGGTAACAGAGAAATCAGGGTTAGGAAGGGAGAATGTTGACATGTTGTGGGGTGCTTTATTGATCTTGGGGGCTAGCACGTGAAATTTTAGGAAGTCTCCAGAGAAGGATCTTGAAAGTCTTTCCTTTGAAGTTCTTCAGTGTAATTGTGGTCATTTTTGTAATTACTCATTGGTTAACTCCTTAATGTACCGGTATCAAAGAAATCACAATGCCTACAAATGTTTATAAAACTGTCACTGAGGGATAAATGAAGTTCCATTTTTTGATCTCATAGAAAACAGAGCTCTAGGATTTTACCCGTGTTTCTGTGACACAGACCTTCGACAGCAACTATAAGTACATGTCTAATTAGGTTTACATCAGAGAAATAAGACATCAGCCATCCCTTTTTGATTTTTAGGATAACTGCTCTAAATAGAATTTGTATTTTAAGTCAGAGAAGCCAATTTCAGATTGTAAAACCACTACCACGGGCTGAAGCAGTTCTGGGTCCCTGAGTTTTGGCTCCTAGAATGTTCGGGATTGCTGGTTTGTTTCAGCATCAGCTCATTTCCCTTTTGGACCATTTCTCTCTCTCCTGATCCCAATTTTCATCTCGTTTCTCTGGTTCTGTCACCACTTGACATTCCTCAAGCTCCAGCTGTAGCTCCTTTTCCCAATCTGCAGAATCATCTCAGAGAAACAAATGAGCAGGAAGAGCATCTTTCTCAAGTCGTACTGCTGTTTCAACCCATCAGGGAACTGTTCAGATCCTAGCTGTGATTTTTATCTTCTCAGACTTCATCACCACGCTTGCTGAGAAACATGGAGCCAGTCTGCAGAACGACCGAGGACAAAGTTGGTGCTGCTGTGGAAGGTACTTAGGAACCCTGGTGGTGCAGTGGGTAAGGGCTGTGGCTGCTAACCAGAACGTCAGCAGTTCAAATCCACCAGGCGCTCCTTGGAAACTCTACGGAGCAGTTCTACCCTGACCTCGGAGGTCTCTGTGAATTGGAATCAACTCGATGGCAGTGGGTTTGGTTTTTGGGGGGTGGAACGTGTTACATGTTGACATTAATTTTGAAAGTTGTTTTGTTTTTTGTTTTTATGTAAGTAATTGATGGGGACAGAGACATAGAAATTAAGGGTCTTACTCAAGATCACACATCACGCCAGCCACAGACACCGACCTGGAGGGCCCAGTGTGACACTTCCCACTTTGCTTCCCTTGTCCCAGCCAACTCCTCACTCCTTGCTTCCCAGACTGCTCCTCCAGAGTTCCCTCCCAGTGTGCCAACAGGTTTCAGGCTCAGCTGTCGGGAGCTATTTCCTCCTGAGGCATCCAGCTGCTGGGGCCAGCTGAGGGCGCCACTGCTCTGTGCACCACCATGCGCAGAGCTGGCTTCAGGATGGGACTGCCTGCCTGAGAGGGCTTCACAGAGGACACTTCCTGTGATGATGAGTGACCCGCACTTTGCATTCCAGCCAGGACAAAGCCAGGAAGCTGCCCTGATGTCCCAGGGAAAGCAGGGCCCCTCTGGCACTGGTTCTCTTTCCTGTGTTACTTGTGCGTGTTCAAGGCAGCCAGCTCCATCGCACAGGTGATGCTCCTCCGTGCACAGGGGCCCCACGAAGAGACCTCTGCTGGGGCGTATAAACCAGGCAAATGCCAGCCCTTACAGCAGGAGGCTGGTGAGCCCCATCTCCTCAGCGGTGGTGCACAGGCATTGCGCCCTTCCCCTGCCCACATGTCTTAGGGGCTTCGGTGATTTTAGCAGTGCACTTAACCCCCTGGGTCTCGGTGTATCCCTGGTCAGCTGGGGTCGGGCTGGAGAGGGTTTCACCAGAGGAGCTCTCGGGTCAAATGGGACACCAAACTTGTTCGGTACCCTTCTGCCCCTGCTCAGGGCAGTGGATGTGTGGTGAGTTCACGATGACCAGGATCCACCTTCTGGGGAGGAGCTAATTCCACATTTGTTGACAGGCACAATTCAGTGACACTAAATATGCTCATCCTGTGTAGCTATCGCCAAGATCCGTTTCCAGGTTATTCCACTGCCATTAACAGAAACTCAGTGACCCCCAAATGGAGAAAAAAAAAGGGGGGAAATGCGCTACCTTTGAGTTGAGGCCACCTTAGAGTGACCCTACAAGGCAGAGTAGAAATGCCCCCCAGAGTTTGCAGGGTGCGCCTGGTGGAATCTAAAGGCTGACCTGACCTTCTGGATGGCAGACAGACCACTTGCCACCACGCCAACAGGGTTCCCAATAGACAGCTCATTTTCTCGAGTCTGCTTCAGAGTGACACCTTCCTACAACCAGTTCAGGAATCGGGGTGGGAAGAGGCTTTCGGGCTTGGTTTCTTACCTTCCAGCACAGCTGTCTCCCCTTCCTTCCTTCGTTTCAGTCACGAACTGCTCCATTTCTTTCCTCAGATCCTCCTGGTTTCACTGGCAGGCATCGAAGGCATTGCTGACAAACTCTGAAACTCCCGGGCTTGTCGAGTTCTCTTCCTCGTCCTGAAATTCAGCAAGGGATCTCTGAAAGCAGTTGTCTACGTGACACTTCTGTTCTAGAAGTCTCGTCACAGTCCTCTCACAAATGAACACAGGGACGTTTTCATTTCCTTTCTCTCAGGCTGAAGGCAGAACCACCACTGCTTTTCAGCCCTCTAGCCGGCAGTGCTGCTGGGTCACTGAGGGAGGTACCCCCTGAGTCTGTTGTTCTCACTCCCAGTCTGGAGCACTCCGATCACCTCATCTCATCCCTAGGCAGCCATCTAGAATTATTGATGTAGTTAATGGGTTCATGTCTGAACTGGAGATTCGGGAGAATTCAAGCGCTGAACTCCCCCTCTTCACGACAGAGAAGACCCATACTCCTAGGTCACTTTCAACGGTATCTGAGTTAGTGAACAGTTTGACTTCATTTCCAGACTTCAACCCACTAGATAGAAATGGGAAGCTGTGTTACCTCTTGAGTTGTAAGCTGAAATTTGACTACAACAAGTAGGTTCTGGGGCCATACTGCCTCCCAGAAGTGATAATAAAAGAGAATAATTGGTTGATTCAGTGCTGAATACATAACAACTAAAATATCCACAAGTGGGATGAGATTAAGTAATACTTCCAAGGAAGCCTCTACGTTATGGTTTCAGCTTTTCTCACGTTATTACCAGACCCAGCCGTGTGAAAACATCTCAACATTCTACTCTTATGGGACAATTTGATATATCATCATATTGAACTCCCTTTAAATAAGATTTCAAGATGTCAGTGGTAGTAAAATCCTTATAGAATAGTCTATCATAGTTTCTTCTAGGACAATACAAAGTTATCAGGTTTCCCCTTGTCACCAGGCTAGAGAGCACAAAGTGGAATTCAATGCTCAGCCCAGTTAGCATCCTCGTCTTCCTCACTGGCCCTCTTCTCCATTTCAGTAACCATATCAGATTTTATGGTCTTAATGGAATGCTGTCATAAGTCCCTTTTGTTAAACACACACAGTTTGGTCAAGTGGTGTTTTCTGGCAAAACTAATAAAAGTAGTGCTGAAGACTGAGAGACAGTTGGGATGGTGTCAACACCGGAAGGCAAGAGATGTGGAGGTGATGATGAAGGGGGAAAGGAGAACTATAGACCAGGCAACGAGAAAAGGGCACCAGAGAGGGATCCTAGAGCAACACCGGCTGTCTTTATGGAGTCCTAAAAGGCAGTTTCCACATGACAACTTATAGACAGTATTTGCAAGGATTGCATACGGTCTTCAGGCACATAGAGAATCGATGGTTGGGTCACTATACATCACTGCTGCTCTTTATTAACGATACCCATGCCGGACATCTGGACTCCAACCGAGATTAGGAAAAAGAGAAAATAAAATTAAAGACCAAACGTGCCCGCTGGCCTTCCTAGGTGCTGCCTTGCAAGCTGAAGGCCATCCTTCAAGAGAACAAAGAAAGCCAGGCAGAGAAACCAAGGTTGCAAGAGCCAAGGAGGCCCCACACCCCTTGGGAAACAGACCAGTGCAGCTGGTGGAGGAAAACAAGGGCACTGGAAAAGTGCGCAAAACACGCAGCAACGAAACGTAAAGGTTACTTAGCATATTGTTGTGCTATTAGTTAAGCTCTTAGCAGCTAATTTTGAGGAGAAACCATGTCATGAAGCCTCAGGCTCACACGTGAGCTCAACACCCTGCAGTCACCGTGTGTACTGATCTGTCTGTGTACTCTCTTGAAAGCCATGATGAGAATTGGCTGAGGTTTTGGTCGGCTAGAGCTAAAGCTAGCAGAGTTGACCAACTTTGTCAAGAATGCAGCCTCTGTCCTGTTAAACAGAGCTAACAGATCAGGATTTTTGGTGGCCGCTACAAACATTTTCTCACTCAAATCTGGGTGGGTGTGTGTGGGTGTGGCTGTGTGTGCTGGATTAGGAGCTCTCAAGTCGGTTCTGGTCCATAGGGATCACATACTACAGAATGAAATGCCGCCTGGTCGTGCCCCATCCTCACAGTGGTTGCTGTGTGTCAGCCCACTGTGTCAGTGCATCTTGGCGAGGCTGACAATGAAGGGCACCGTGGTCCTCTCTGCCATCACTGCACTGACACAATGCAAAATCCCTGCTTCAGTGAAGTCACCATGTTACTGGACAACGTTAAACTTCCTTGGACAGTTCTTGCCCCATAGAGTTTCCAAGGGACGCCTGGGAGACTTGAACAGCCAATGTTTAGGGTAGCAAACGTAGATAGCACTGAGCCACTACATCACTATGATTTCGGGTACTTCCAGAAGGATATAAACCTCATACAAGCAGTGAGCTAAGAAATGCCTCCATGAAATGAATGGAGCCCACGAATATGATAGAGTTGCCATAAGCACGATTAGCATAAAGCGTTTATTGTTAATTAAATTAACAGAGTACATGCTTGTGAAATTAAGTCATACAAAACAGACAATATTCAACATCTGGACAACACACAAAAGCAGTTTCTAGAAAGGAATGCATGTCTTTTTTTTAAATTGAACTTCAGTTAGTACTCTTATTTTGTTATGACATCGGTCAACAAGCCGACAACATGTCAACACACTCCCTTCTCGTCCCCAGGTTGCCTAGTACCAGCTAGCCTGTCACTTCCTGCCTTCAGGTCCTTGCCCCAGGGAAAGACTATTGGTAATATGGACTTCTTGATGCCCATATTCTGGATGCTTTCCTAAATGGACTGTCTTACAAGGATCCTGTGAGTCTGTGAAAACCACCAACCTTTCAGTTACTGATGTTGCTGGTGTTATCACGTGTAATCAAGTCGATTCCAACTCATACTGATCCCCTGTGTTAGAGAAAACAACTGTCCATAGGGCTTTCTGGGCTCCAATTTGTGAGGGAACACATCACTTAACCATTTTTACCACCTATGAACCATGCAATAGGGGTAGACAACAGCCATCTATGCCACAATCTAGTAATGGAAATAAAAGATAGTGGCATGTAACTGGGAGCTCTGGTAACCCGAGCAGCATAGCAGTGCAGTGATACAGAAGTGATACAGATGTGATGCAGATGCTAACATTCCTACTAGCATTGAAGTGATACAGAAGTGATACAGATGCTAACATTCATGCTAGCATTGTGCTAGCAGCCTCAAAGCTCAGCCACTAAAACACAGGTCAATGGATATAAGCCATCAGCCATTCTTTGGAAACTCTATGGAAAACTCTATGGGGCTATTCCACTCTGTCCTATAGGGGTCGCTATGATTCAAAACTAATTCAATAGCAATGGATCAATTTTGTTTATAGTGGCCTCCAATTGCAGCCACCCCAATTATCCATCAACAGTAGAATCGATCTAGAATCATGTGACACCCTGCTGAATAACAAAGAACACAAAAAATCAATGATTACACATAACATCCTCACAAATATTTGTGACAAAAAAAAAAGCGCAAAGTGGTCATGAATTCAAAACACAAGTACAGGTGAAACTAAACTACATAAGAAATTAAATAAATAATGTGGTGGTCAGAAAATTAGGTATTACATGCAAGTCCGATAACCAAATCCACCTCCCTCAAGCTGATTCCAACTTATAACGATCCTGCACAACAGAATAGAAGTGCCCTGTAGAGTTTCTAGGGAGCACTTGGCCAGCTCAAGTGACTGCCTTTTTGGGTAGAAGACTTATCACTTTACCACTATGCTGCCAAGGTCTGCAAATGTTATATAAACTTCAAGAAAAGTCAGTATAGCTTTCCCCAGATAAATTAAGTCTAACATTAGACAACGCAATACAGGCCCTGAATGAACAAGGCCTTACAAAAATTAAGTTGGCTAAGAATTTCTTCTATTGGTAAAACAAAAACAGAAACAGAAGACATTCTTGTTAAACATGAAGCATGTGTCCCCTGTGTGGGCAGATCACAGCACGTTGTTGAGCTTGGAGGGCCAACTGCCAGTCACAGCCACTCTTAGTACAGTCGGGGTGGAAATTAAGCCCACTTCAAATACATGCTGCAGCACTTTTGGTCAAGTGTGTAAAGAAAAGTCTCATTCTTGGAGATCATAATCCTAAAGGAAATCACAAAGTTTTTAACTCGAATATCTACTGTTCACAAAGCACCCTGGATATGCAAATGAGAACAGGGATACTGGCCCCCACATAATACTTTCTAACTCCAGGCAAAGCTGCCGCCTTCTAGGTAGGGGAAAAATAGCTTTCTCAATCTACCAGGGAAACTGATCAGATTCGTTGGGTACTCCGTGCTCAGAGTGTGATTTCTTATGGTTAATGGATTTTTTTGACCACTTACAAAAAGGATGTCTGAGTTCTGAAATCAATCAATCAATAAACACACAAACAAACAAACAGACCTGAAAGAAGGTTCACAATATAATGTTAAATGAAAAAGAAACGTCAAGTTGCAAAAATGTATGAAATGTAATTACACTTTGTCTTCTAAAAATGCATGTTATGTGTTTGTGTTGGACACATACATGCATTAAAAAAAAGACCAGAAGACTCCAACAAAGTGTTCCTAGGTGTTATATCTGGTGGTTGAGATTATGAATGGCATGTTTACTCTTCATTTTTGTCTGGGTTTTCAGAAATTGATGCAAATACATAGAGACCAAAGTTCATTAGTGGTGACCAGGGACTAGACAGAGGAGAGCATGGAAACTATTGCTGAAGAGGTACTGAGATTCTGTTGGAATGATGAAAACCTTGGTTAAAAATAATCAAATATCAGCGCATTTATTCTAAGCAATTATTCTTTTTGTCTATAGGGAGGCCATTTTGATTCTAGAAAAAGAGTGGCTGTCAGAAAATTAGGTATTACGTAAACCCTCAAACCAAGTCCACTGCCCTCAAGTTGATTCCAACTCCCGACAACCCTACGGAACGGCGTAGAACTGCCGCACAGAGTTTCCAAGGAGCCCCTGGCTGACTGAGGTCACGTCTCTCTCAAAGAGCTCCTCAGCACTGGGATCCCAGGTCCCAAGGGAGCACTCTTTTCTTGGCTCTTGTTTCTGGTGGTATGAGGTGCCCATGTCTCTCTCCTGCCTTTTCTCTTTTATCACAACCTAATCCTATAGATTGAATCCTGCCTCATTAGGGTACCTGCCACTGATCCTACCTCATTAACATTGTAAAGGTATTGTTTACAACACAGAGGAAAATCATCTCAGATGGCAAAATGTTGGACAATCACACAATTCTGGGAACCGCGGTTTAGCCACGCTGACACACATTTTGTGGGAGGCAATTCCAGCCATAATCTGCCCCATTGGGTGAATTGCCAACTTTGCGGTTAGCAGCAGAGCACTTAAGCCCTGTCCTACCAGGGCTCCTTAAACCCAAGTGAAACCCACTGCTGTCAAGTCGATTCGATTCATAGCAACCCTGTAGGACACAGTAGAACTATCCCATAGTGCATAGTGTTTCCAGGGATCACATGTCAGATTTGAACCACACATCTTCTGGTTGGCAGACATAGCACTTAATCACTATGCCATGAGCGTTTCTAGGGCTCCTTCCAAGCGAAAAATCCAAATCCATTGCCACTGAGTTGACTCCGACTTCGAGCAAACCATGGGAGGGTGTAGAACTGCGCCACTGAGTTTCCAAGGAGCACCTGGCAGATTCATGCTGCAGCCTTTTTGGTTTACAGATGCAGCAATTAAGCACTACACTGCCAGAGTTCCTTAAGGTAGTTATTTATCTGCCTTGAGGAGACATGGGATTGAGAAAAAAGGAGGAGAGGCAAAGGGCAACACCTGCTCTCCCATAAGGGCGTTTCCTGCAAGTGTCCACAGTCCTTGCACAGCTTTGATTAGAAACCCCCCAAAATTCATTGCTGTTGAGCGGATACTGACTCCCAGCTGCCCTCCACGACAGAGTAGAATTTCCCCGTGGAATTTCCAACTTGCTTCTGGGAGATTCGATCTGTTGACCTTTTGGTTAGCAGCCACAGCACTAACCCTGTCACCAGGGTTTCACTTTGATCAGAAAGGGGCTGGAAAGTACAGCCTTAGTTTTGACATGCATGTACTCGTTTAATCTTTGGGGTCTCTCTTACTAAGGAAGAGGGAAGAACTGGTCTGACAGCAGCTGGTTAGCGATCTGTGCTATGATCTAAAAGTCAAGGTCACAAAACAACTTTCTAAACAGTGGATTACCATGAAGGAGACCCTGGTTTCTCAGTGGTTAAGTGCTACAGCTGCTAACCAATAGCTTGGCAGTTTGCATCCACCGGGTGCTCCTAGGAAACTCTGTGGTGACATTTCTGCTCTGTCCTACAGGGACACTATGAGCTAGAATTAACATGACACAGTCTTTTTGTTTGTTTTACTTTTTAGCATTACTATAAAAGTTAAGGAGGCCCAGTGGCAAAGGATCAGGATATAAGATAAACACACAAAACACCAACGAAGACAACTTCAAATGGAAACCAGGAAAATAATACCACTTTAATATCCTCTAACAAGATTTAAAAAAAAAAAAGAAACAAAGAAAGAAACTGTCCTTTGCTTAAGTCTAACTCATAGGTGCCATATAAGTAGGAATTAATCTAACAAGAACAACAAAAAAAAAAAAACATTGCTGTCGAGATGGTTCTAAATCTAACTAAAAAAAAATAAAAACAACACATAGCGGCCTTAAAGGTCATAGTAGAACTAACCAGGGATGTGAAATACCTATTGAAAGAAAAGTGCAAAAGACTACTGCAAGAAGCCAAAAGAGACCTCCATAAATGGAAAACCATACCATGCTCATGGGTAGGAAGACTCAACACCGTGCAAATGTCCGTTGTACCCAAAGCAATTAACAGATGTAATGCAACTCTGATTCTTCAATGAACTAAAAAATTGAATCACCGGCGCTATATGCAAAGGAAGGAGGCCTCAGATAAGCAAAGCATGACTGAAGAAAAAGAACATAGTAGGAGGCCTCACACTACCTGATCTCACAATCTACTTACATAGCCACAGCCGTCAAAACAACGACAAGGCATGTAGACCAACAGAAGACAATGGAGAGCCCAGATGTAAATCCATCTACCTATGGTCAGCTGATCTCTGAAAAAGGACCAAAGTCCACTAATAGGGAAAATGACAGTTGTTTTTTTTTTAACAAATAGTTCTGGGAAAACTGCAGGTCCATCTGTACGTGAAACAGGACTCATACATCACGCATACACAAAAACTAACTGAAATGGAACAAAGACCTAAAGATAAACTCTAAGACAATAAAATTCACGGAGTAAAAAAATGGGGACAATGACAGGGGCTCTAATACACTGCAAAAATGTAATACTAACCATAAACAGAATGCCTAACCGTGCACAAGCACTAGAAGATAAACTAGGAAACTGGGAGTTCTTAGAAATTAGCATGTATGCTCATCCAAAGACCACCAAAAGAGTAAGAAGAGAACTGATGGACTGGGAAAAATTTTTGACTACAACATTCTGACAAGGGTTTAATCTTTAACACCTACAAAATACTTCAACAACCAAAAGACAAATAATCCAATTAAAAAATACGCAAGGGATGTGACGACAAATGTCACCAAGAAAGACCCCCAGGTGGCTAGCAGACACATGAGGAAATGCTCATAATCATTAGCCATTAGAGAAAGGCGAGTCAAAACCACCTCGGCATTTCTGACAGAAATAAAGATAAACAAAATAGCAAATGTTGGAGAGGCTGCTGGGAGACTGGAACTCTTATGCACTGTTGGTAGGAATGCAAGGTGCTAAAAACATTTTGTAACATAGTATGGCACTTCATTAGAAAGCTAGAGACACACACACCATACAATCCAGCAATCCCACTCCTAGAAATATTTCCTAGAGAAATCACAACGATTACACAAATAGACTTATGCTCATCCATGATAACTGCAGGATGACTCACAATAGCAGAAAGATGGGAGCAACCGAATAGCCCATCAACAGAGGACTGCATAAACTATGGTACAGACACACAATGAAGCACTATGCAGTGATAAAGAACAGTGATGAAATCTGGGAAACATCTCAGAGCATGGATGAATCTGGAGGACCTTATGCTGATTGAAACAAGTCAATCACAATAGGGCAAATACTGTATGAGATCACTACCATAAAAACTCAAGAAAAGGTTAGCACAGGAAAAAAAAAACAAAAACGATTGTAGTGGTTAAGCGGTTGGCAGCTGACCAAACGGTAAGCAGCTTGAATATCTCCGACGCTCCCCAGAAACCCTATGGAGCAGATCTACTCTGTCCTTTAGGGGTGCTAGAGGTTGGAATCGACTCAACAACAACGGATTTGGTTTGTTTTTTGGTTACGGATGGGAGAGGTGGGGAGAGTAAGTCACTAACTAGATACTGCCAAGCCAAGTGCCGTCGATAGACAACCATTAAGTTTGGAGAAGTGAAAGACAACACACAGCATAGAGGAAATCAGCACAACTTGACCAAGGCAAAGTCATAGAAGCTTCCTAGACACATCCAAACACCTTGAAGAAACCAAGTTACTGGGACTGAGGCTGGAGACCATGGTCTCGGGGGAGACATCTAAGTGAGTTGACATAATATAGTTTGTCAATTCAAGGAGCGCCTGGTGGATTTGAACTGCCGACCTTGTCATTTACAAAGAACGTATTCTACTTCCTACTCTGGTCACAGCTGGCTTCTGGGGTCTTAAAAGCTTCCACCTGGCCATCTAAGATGTTTCACTTGTCCTACCCCTCTAAACCAAAGGTGAAGGAAGAAAACCAAAGACACAAGGGAAGATGCATCTTAAAGGCTAACGGACCACGACTACAAAAGCCTCCCCCAGATTGAGTCTAGTACAGCTAGGTGGTGCCCGGGTACCACCACTGCTCTGAGGGGAATCACAATACAGGGTGCCAGGCAGAGACGGAGATAAAGGCAGAACAAAATTCTGAGTCACAAAAAGTACCAGATTTACTGGTCTGATACAGAGAAACCCCAACAGTAGGACCTCAGGACACCCTTTCAACTCTTCACCGAAATCACTCCTGGGGTTTGTCTTTCAGCGAAATGTCAGACAGAGCCATAAAACAAAACAAGAGATTATGTTCCTCAGAACCCCCACCCCGGCTGGTCTATCCTTGCAATATTGGGTTAAGATTAGAAGAATTTTCCGTGACAGTGAAGTCCAGTTAAGTTGATCTTTCTACTGTGTGCTGTCACTGCCTTCACCCAACCCAATTTCTATCAATTATCTAATCTATGACCAGCCCTCTTCTTCTCTCCCCAACTTTGCAGCCCTCAAAGAGTCTTTTCTTCTGTAAATAAGTTATTTTGAAATCCTTATAGTAAGCGTCTCCTACAGTATTTGTTGTTTTGCCACTGACTGATTTCACTCAGCATAATTTCGTCCAGTGGAAACCTGGTTATAAGATACTTCCTAAAATCATCACTATTCTTTATCATTGCATAATGTTCCACTGAGTATATGTCCCATAATTTGTTTATCCATTCATGTGTTGATGGGCATCTGGGTTGATTCCATCTTTTGGCTATTGTGGACTGTGCTGCCATAAACATGTGTGTGCATGTATCTGTTTGTGTGACAGCCTTTGTTTCTGTCGGAGACGTTCGGAGCTGTGGGGTTACTGGATCAAATGGTGTATCTATTTCCAGCTTTTTAAGGAAGCGCCAAATTGCTTTCCAAAGAGGTTGTGTAATACTTTATTTTCTCTTCTCGAGCTGCCATTTGAAGTCTTCTATTTAGGCCTTTTACTTTGCTATTCCTTCCTTTTGCTTTAGCCACTTGATGTTCAGAGCAAGTTTCAGAGTCCCTTCTGACATCCAATTTGTTCTTTTCTTTCTTTCTTGTCTTTAAAAATGACCTCTTGCTCTCTTCATGGATAATGTCTTTAATGTCATTCCACAATTTGTCTGGTCTTGGTCATTAGTGGTCAACATCTGTTCTTGAGATGGTCTTTAAACTCAGCAGGGATATACGCAAGGTTATACTTTGGCTCTTGTGTACTTCTTCTAATTTTCTGCAGTTTCTATTGGAATTTGCAAATGAGCAATTGATGATCTGTGCCACAGTCGTCACCTGATCTTGTTCAGACTGCTGATACGGAGCTTCTCCATTGTCTCTTTCGACAGATGTAGTCAGTTTGGGTCCTGTGTTTTCCACCTGGTGAGGTCCATGTGTACAGTCGTTGTCTGTGTTGGTCAAAAAAGCGATTTGCAGTGAAGAAGCTGTTAGTCTTGCAAAATTCTTTCATGCGGTCTCTGGTATTATTTGTGTCAACAAGGCTGTATTCTCGTGTCACCAATCCTTTGTTTCCTACTTTTGCATTCTTCTCATCAGGAATGATCAATGCATCCTGATTGCATGTTTGATCAATTTCAGACTGCAGAAGCTGGTGTCAGTCTTCAGTCTCTTCATCTTTGGCCTTAGTGGTTGGTGTGTAAATTTGAATCATAGTCCTCAGGCGCGTGGATATTATCCTATCACTGACCGCATTGTTCTTCAGGACAGATCTTGAAATCTTCTGGATGATGAATACAACAGTGTTGCTCTTCAAGTTTTTGTTCCCAGCATAGATCACATGATTGTTGGATTCCAAATGTCCAATACCAGCCCGTTTCAGCTCACTCATGTGTAGAATAGCGATGTTCACACATTCCGTTTCATTTTTGATGATTTCCAGTTTTCCTAGATTCACACTTTGTACATTCCTTCTTCCAATTGTTAATGGATATTCGCAGCTGTTTCTGCTCGTTTTGAGTCATGCCACATCAGCGAATGAAGATCCTGAAAGCTTCACTCCATCGACGTCATTCAGGTCGATTCTACACCAAGGAGACAGCCCTTCCCCAGTCATCTTCCAACCCGATGGTTTCTTTTATCGGCACTATACCTGGCAGTGTTCCACTGCTATTCATAAGGTTTTCCCTGGCTATTTCTTTTCAGAAGTGAACTGCCAGCTCATTCTTCCTAGTCTGTCTTAGTCTAGAAGCTCAGCTGCAACCTGTCTACCATGGGTGACCCTGATGGTACCTAAATACCAGTGGCACAGCTTCCAGCATCATAGCAAGGAGCCAGCGCGCACTGACAGATGAGTGGCTGGCAATTATTTTCCTTCAAGGCTTTGTATGTGTCACCCCATTGTCTTCTTGTCTGCATGGTTTTGTCTAAGCAGTCTGAGCTTTGTTTTATAGATTTTCCTTTGCAGATTATCTTTCCTTTATTCCTAGTCAGTTTCAAAATGGTCTCCCTATCTTTAGTTTTGACAAATTTGATTATAATACACTTCTGTGTCTTTCTTTGGAGATCTATTTTGTGTGGAGTTGAATGAGCAACTTGCATAGGTATATCCTCATCTTTTGTGATATCAAAGAGGCTTTCAGTCAGCAAATCTTAGAGAACTGTCTGTATTGTCCGTGATCCACCCTTCTTCTGGTACTCTAATCACTGGTATATTATTCCTCTTGATAGAAACCCACTGCTGTTGACTCAGTTCTGACTCATAGCAACCGTATAGGACAGGGTAGAACTGCCCCATAGAGTTTCCAAGCATCCCTGGTAGATTCAGAGTCCCACACAATTCTTAGTGTTTCTTGATTTTTTTTTAATTTTTTTATCAGATTTTTTCTCAAATATCTTGATGTCATGTGCTGTATCTTCAGTATTACCAATTTTGGCTTCTTTTGCCTCAGTTCTGCTCATTTGACTTTGTCTAATTCCTTTGTGTTCTCTAATTCTGTAATTTTATTATGAATTTTCATAATTTCTAATTCTTGCTGCTCTATGCTGCCGTGCCATTCTCCAAATTGTCATTATGCTCTGCTGCATTTTGACTCATCTCTTGAAGACTTCTAAATATTACTTGTTCTAATTCTACCTCTGATATTCTAGGAAGTTCTCTACCTATAGAAAATTGGATTCTTTGCTTTGGGAGCTTTTCATAGTCCCCCCTTTACATGGTTTGATGTGGACAATTGTTACTGTAGTTATTATTTAAAAACAGTTTACTGTTCTGGTGTGGATTGAGCTCCAATATCCCAAAGTTTCATTTCCCTGTCTGTGGTGCAGACTCTGGCTCACTATCTTAGATGGGCAGGAGTGACTGGTGTAGTCCCAAGTGCCTGGCTTCAACCTGAGAAAGGCATGGGTTTCACAGCTGTCCCCGAGCTTCTGTCCTGACTTTGGAGCTTGGAGGGTAGGCAGCAAAAATAGATTTCTTTCTAACCCCCACACCTACACCCTGGTTCCCCAAGTTTGCCAAATTGTTTTCCCCCCATGTCTCGGAGCATGGCTCAGGGTGGACTTAAGTAGTGCTCCTTCCAGCTCAGTTAAAGACGTCAGATGCTAGAGTCGGGTCAGAGCCCAGAAGTTAGGGAGACACTACCTCAGGGTTGGCTTGAATTGCCCTATTTCCAGCTCCATTAATGGGATAAGAGTCTATCACCAGGCATAGAGAAGGGAGGAGTGAGTTCTCAGAGAGGGAGGGGCAAGGGCCGGGAAAGGGAGGGGTAGGGCCAGGAGAGGGAAGGGCGGATGCCCGGAGGAGGGAGGGGTGAGTGTCGGGAGAGGGAAGGGCGAGTACCAGGAGAAGGGAGGGGCGAGGGCCGGGAGAGGGAGCGGCGAGGGCCGGGAGAGGGAGGGGCGAGGGCCAGGAGAACCAAGACACAATCACATGGAAAGAGAGATTTAGATCCATACACGGTAGGCTACACTTTAGTGACGTAGCTTTCCGTGACCCGGTCCTGTCCTTCAGTGACTCTGGAGGCACAGATGGATTCTCCAGATTCTTCTCTCCCCACTGGGCCCACCTCACAGCAGCTGACGCTACCTCCCGGGAGGTCAGGTCTGTAGAATCCTACGTATTTCTGGTGCTCCTCTACCTTCCCCTTTCCTCATTCCAGTTTCTCAACTTTCCCTTGGATGTTCAGGGCTCCTAATATATCATAAGAACTGGATTTATTTGTTCTTCTGGGTCTTTGTTGTTAGAGGGGCCACAGGAAGCTCTTATTTATTCTGCTATCTTGGCCTCGGAGGCTCTTGTGCTCCATAAGCCTTATAGAGAGCCTTCTCTGGACCTTGGTATGGAAATGAGAACAGGAGTCATGGCTCACGAAGTATATACTTCATAACACCAGACAAAGTTAGAGTCTTCTAGACAGGGCAAAACTCCCCTCTTCAGTCTACCAGGCAAAGTGATGGATTTGCCTGGGTTCTCAGTGTGTGATTTCTTTCGGCTACAGGATTTTGTTGACCACTTAGAAAAATGCTGTTGGAGTTGTGTATTTGACCTGAAGGAAGATTGACAATATAATGATAAACAAAAAACAAAAGGGAAGTTACAAAAATATATGAAATATAATTGCACGGTTTCATCTAAAAATGCATGTCGTGTGTGTAGGTCACACATATGCTTTAAAAAAAAAAAAAAAGACCCGAAGGTTTACATCAGAATATTGTAGTTATCATCTCTGGTGGTTGAGATTATGAATGATGTTTTCACTCTACATATTTGTCTTTGCTTTCAGTAATGTATGCAAATAGAGACCAAAGGACGTTAGTGGTATCCAGGGGCTAGAAAGAGGAGGGCATGAAAATTATCGCCCGAGGTACTGAGTTTCTGTTAGAAAGATGAAAACCTGTGTTAAAAATGATTCAAAGTCACTCACTTTAATTCTGAGCGGTTACTCTGTATGCATATAGGGAGGCCATCCTGATTCTCGAAAAAGCAAATAGGTCTAAGAAGTTGGGTACGCAGGGGTTTATAAAGAAGATGAGAAAGAAATACAGGGGATCATCTACTGGGTAATCTAAATATGACTCACTGAACTCCGGTACCCCGCCATCATCGCCTCTTAGCGAGATCAACGCGAATCAATTCACGGGACAGTCTTGGCCCCTTAGCTCTGCCCTATCTTTGGAAATCCACATTTAGTAAACCAGGACTCCAACAGGAAAGAAAGGAATTGCAACTTGGGGTGAAAGAAAAGCACTTGGGCCAGGGATCTCATTCTTTCTTTTAGTTTTTTTACTATGATTGAAAGAAAATGTACATTCCCATATAAATTTTCATGCCCGCCTATATGCATCTCCCACTGTTCTCCCTGTTCAGTGACAGCCCTTTCTTCATCTTTGTTCGATACATGTCTTATCCTCCCAACAAAATCCTATCCCTTCCACTCCACCCACTCACTTACCTCCAGAAAGAGGTGAGCAGGACAGCATCCTATAGATGCATAGATCCGTAAAGTGCGCACATCATGTGGTCACTCTGCATCGCCAAGTCCAATGGAATCCTGTCTGACAGGTGACCTCCGTTATTATTCACAGACAGGGGCAGCATCAGGACCAGGGGCTAAGCTCCCGGGGGAGCTCCGAGACCCATGGACCATCAATTGTGGTCTTTTAATGGAGATCTCAGGGTGCACCCCGTTTGATTCTTGGGTTGCCCGTAAGACCCAACATTGTGAGCTCCATCACGGCTGCCACTGGTGGTGGCTGGGCACCATCTGGTTCTTCAGTCACAAGTTGATATAGTCAGCCACTCACGTGGTCTGTTTGTCTTCTGGGTTCCCTTTCCCCCATGTCGTTTTGGTCCTTGGTCATCATCCGTTCCTGCTAAGTTAGGACCATTTGCTGTACCCTCAGATGGCAGCTTTTAAGACCCCAGATGCCACTCACCGATGTGGGGTGCAGTAGGCTCTGTTAGCAAAACACTAGTTGGGCCAATTGGCCTCAATTTCCCCTGAGAGCATGGTCTCCGGTTTGGCCAGGGATCTCTTCACAGTAAATATTTGGTTTCCTGAGTAAGAAGTCTCCCAAATCAAAGCGAGATACCTGCTATCAGTTTCTGTCTTTGGCACCTTCTAGAAAGAGAGGGAGATGAGGGCAACAGAATGTGGCACTGTAACTAATGACACTGAATTCTATCCTCCAAAGTAGGTAAAACTGGCAAAGGTTTTGTTTTCACCACAATCAAATTAACTTAAAAAATGCAAATAAAACAAAGACATTATGAACTCAGAGAATAAAACACGAAGTTGAACAAAAAAGTACAGTATTGCTAGGACACTCTGACTAGGATTCGATTACTATTCACATACAAATAGTAATGTAAAAGGACACACGAACCCATTGCTGGCAAGTTCATTCTGATTCATGGCCACCCTGCAGGGTGAGTAGAACTGTCCCTTGGGGCTTCCAAGGCTGTCCTGTTGTTTTTGATCATGCCTGAGTGAAAATGTACATTCCCGTATACATTTACATGCCCACCTCTATGCAGCTTCCTCTGCTCTCCCTGTCCGGTGACTGCACACTATTCCTCTCTGCTCCATACATGTCTCATCCTCCGAACAGTCTCCTTTCCCCTCCACTCCACCCACTCTCCTTCCTCCAGCCAGAGGTCAGCAGGATGATATCCTATAGAAGTACAGAACCATAAAGTGCATCCAATATATGGTCACTCTGCATCACCAAGACCAATCCATTTGTGTCCGAAGAGTGGACTTTTGTCATGATTTATGGGCAAAGGAGCAGACTGCCACATCTGTCTGTCTCACACTGGCTGCTGGGTTCAAACCACTGACCTTTCTGTTAGCAGCCAAGTGCTAAACCACTGCACCACTGGTGCTCCTCACTCGGATAAGAAATATAATTCGATGAATGAAATTAAAATAGAACTGTATAGGTATTTTAGCCACCCGGTACTGCTCCATCAGAAATACCACAAGTGGATGGCTTTCACAAAGGCAAGTTTATTCTTCCACAGTCTGGTTAGGCTACAAGGTGGAATTCAGGGTGTCTGCTCCTGGGGAAGGCTTTCCCTCTGTTCCCTCTGTTAGCTCTGGAGGAAAGTCCTTGTGTTGCATCTGTCTTTGATCAGGGAGCATCCTAGCGCAGGATCCTTGAAGTCTAAGGAAGCACTGTACTCCCCAAGGTGCTTTTTGATGTGTGAGGTTCCCAACCATCTTCTTGCTTCCCTCTCTTTTGATCTCTCATAGGATGAAAAGATAAAAGGTGTACAAGCCGCACTCCAGGGAAACTGCCTTAGCAAGGGTGTTGCAGTCCCATCCTAATCGTCTACTAACATGACTATCCAATGTATTATCCACAGGCAGATGTGTGGCATAGGGAAATCACAAAATATTGGGAATGAGGACTCAGCCAAATGGCTGCACACATCTGGGAGGTCCACAATTGTATCCATGACATTCCACCCTTTAACCCCCAAAATCACGTCTGTGAAACATGCCACACGTTCATCCTGTCATAGCAATAATATGTTTATCCTAGGTAGCAAAACTATTCAATGAGTTCCAAGTCCAAAATCCAAAGCACCTCTACATCCCTCAATCTCAGACTATATCTACCTCCAAAGCACCATAGTAGAACAGGCAGGCATCAAGTGTATATTTCCATTACACAAAGGGGAGAATTCCACTGAAAGTAGGCATTAACACCTAACAAGCAAGTTAGTAGAATACATTGCACAAACCCTGAAAGCTTTGAAAATCATCTTCCATTCTGTGAGACATTTTACACAATGGCCATGGCCTCCAGCTGCTAGGTATTGGTCACAGTCTCTGGAATCTGAGTGGAGACCATTGGCCCTGTGCTACAATTCTGTCTCCTAGGCCCAGTTTTACAGCAAGTCTGTCCACTAGGCTGTAGGTGCACCCTGAGCCCAACTGAGGGACACTCCCACCGTTATGAACACAGGAAGCCGTGGCTCCAGCCTTTCAGACTCCTGAGGTCATGGTCATACCTCTTGAGACTGAGTCAGCTAAGCTTCTCATACTCTTTGTCCCTTTACCTTCTGCTTGCTGTGTACCCATGGCCCGAGCCTGAGGCCCACACGTGCCCTGCTGGGGCAAGTGTTCCAAAGCTGTTTAACTCCACCAAATGAAGCACCCAGAGGCACTCGACTCACCAGGAAAGCTCTGTGCACAGGCACTCAGCTCTCTGGCTCTGTGCGTCAGTTCCAGTACTGTCTCCTGGTCTGGTTCTGCTGCCGCCTGTCCTGTCTGTTGCTACTGTTGGTGGGCCTCTGCTGCTTATTTCTCTCCAACTGCACTTTCTTGGTTATGAACAGTTTACCTTGGTTCCTTCTGAGTCTTCCATCCACGGACAGTTTCAAAACTGCATCCACGTTTTAAGTATTTGTTAGCGCTGTACCCCATTCCTTGGTACCAAATTCTCTCTCAGTCAATTGGTACTGCCCTAGGACAATATCACCTGTGGATGGCTTTAAGAACAAAACCAAACCAGAAAAGCCCACTGACATCCAACTGGGTCCGATTCATAGCAGCCCTGCCAGTCAGAGCAGAACTACCCCACGGAGTTTCTGAGGAGCAGCTGGCAGATTGGAACTGCCAACCTTTTGGTTAGCTGACATGGTACTTGAACGGCTATGCCACCAGAGCTTCTGGCTGGTGTGGCTTTAACTCCCACTTTGGACAATACCCTTGTTGCAAACCCTGGTGGCCCAGTGGGTAAGCGTTACAGCTATTAACCAAAAGGCCAGCAGTTGGAATCCGTTGTCCACTACTGGTGCCTTGAGAAAGATATGGGACAGTTGTCCTCTGCCCTATAGGGCACTGTGAGTCAGGACTGACTGGATGGAAATGAGTTTGTTTCTGTTTCTGTATTTCTATTCTCAGGGTGCTGATGGGCAAGCCCATGGAAAAAAGCATTAGACCTTCTATCCCCCAGACAGAACTAACTCCACATATATAACATCATTTAGGAATGTCCAAAATTACACTTGTCTAAACTGCATGTGTATTTCCTATGTCACATCAATCAATTCCAGGAGAAGGTAGGGCAAGTCTCCAAGTAGTTAGGACTCGGAATCCGCCCAGCCCCAGGTTTCCACCCATTGATTGATAGCACATTCTGCCTCAGCAACCCTGTGGGCCAGAGCAGAACTGCCCTGTCTCAGGCGTCTAGTGCTGCTGTAACAGCAATAGCACAAGTAGATGGGTTTAACAAAGAGAAATTGATTCTCGCACAGTCTGAGAGGCTAGAAGTCCAAACTCAGGGTGCCACCTCTCGGGAAGTCTTTCTTCCTCTATTGGCTATGAAGGAAGGTCATTGTCATCTGTCTTCTCTAGTCAAGGAGATTTTCAGCACAGGGATCCCGGGTCCAAAGGAAGCACTGTTTTCTTGACTCTTGTTTCTGGTACTATGACGTACCCATGTCTCTCCTGGCTTTAAATCTCAAAAGACGTTCATTTGAAACACAACCCAATCTTGCAGATTGAACCCTGCCTCCTTAGCATAACTGCTACTGATCCCACCTCATCAACGTTGTGAAGGTAATATTGACAACACATAGGAAAATCACATTAGATGGCACAATGGTGGCCAGTCACACAATTCTCGGAATCACAGACTAGCCAAGTTGACACGCTTAACCACTAGGTCACCAGGGTTTCTGGTTCCTTGGTAGGATTAAGTCAAAGAGGATTTGGGTATCGTTTCCATACCCTCATTAAGGGACTTTCTCAGGATTGTGGCTTACACCACCTTTTATCCTATAAGATAAAGGAAAGGGAAGCTACCAGAGAGTTCAGGATCTCACTCCACCAAAAAGCAGCGTGCATAGCAGAGTTCATCCTTCAGACCTGACGTTCCTGCTCAGAGATGCTCTCAGACCCACTAGACATTCATGCAAGGCAAGAGCTTTCCTTCAGAGCTGGCAGAGAGGGAGTGCACTCCCCTGGAGCCAGTGCCCTGAATTCAGACTTGCAGCCTACTGGACTGTGTGAGAATATACTTACCTTTCTTAAGGCCATCCACTGTGGTATTTCTGTTATGGCAGCATTAGGGGACTAGTACACTCAGTAGAGTGGAAGACATGTATCCTCTTCTGCGACGTCTACTGGTCAGGGTCCAAGAACATTCATACTAGCATTGTCCTAGCAACCTCAAGGCTCAGCTACTAACACAAAGGTCCACAGATCTAATCCATCACCCACTCCCTGGAAACTCTAAGGAAAACTCTCTAGGGCTGTTTCACTCTTTCCTATATTAGTCACTATGAGTTAGAATAAATTCAATGACAGTGGGTTTATTTTTTTTTTCTGAATGGACTGAAATTCCACTCAACCCAAATATCCATCAACAGTAGAATGGAACTAGAACCATGTGACACCCTGCTGAATAACAAACACATAGCAAAACACTGATTACACACAACAACCTGACAAGTATTTGTGCAATAATAAAAAGGACAGAGTGACTACCAACACAAAACTCAAGTCCAGGTGAAACTGCGCTACACAAAAAATTAAACAGAAAGGAAGTGGATGTCGGAAAATTAGGTATTACCTAAAACCCCCAAACCAGACCCACTGCCCTCAAGTTTATTCCAACTCAGAGTAGTCCTATAGAACAGGCTAGAAGTGCCCCATAGAGTTTCCAAGGAGCACCTGGCCAACTCAAATGACTGACCTTTTGGTTAGCAGACATAGCACTTAAGAAGTATGTTGCCAAGGTCTCCAGATACTACACAAGCTTGAAAAAAAGTCAGTACAGCTTCCAGGAGATAGATTAAGTCTAACATTAGACATCAGACTACAGGCCCTGAAGAAAGAGACAAACTCTTCCTTCTGTAATGAAAAACATATCACAATCAAAATATGTCTACATTACAAAGACAGTTCATAAATTCAATTGATCTTAGAGGGAGAGCTGCCAGTAACTGCCACTCTTTACACTGAGGGTGGAAATTAAGTCCACTTCAAATACTTGCTGAGAGTCTTTCAGTCGGTTGTATAAAGTAAAGTCTCATTCTTGTGGATCGTAGCTTTAAAGGAAATCACAAGGTTTCTAAGGAAATCACAAGGTTTTTAACTTGAGTATCTATATTGTTCGCATAGCACCACGGGTATGCAAATGTGAACAGGAGTCATAGCTCATGAAGTATATACTTTGTAACTCCAGGCACAGCTACAGCCTTCTAGGCAGGGCAAAATTCTGCCCTCAGTCTACCAGGGAAACTGATTGGATTTGTTGGGTTAGTCAGGGCTCAGAGTGTGATTTCTTTTGGCGAAAGGATTTGGTTGACCACTTCAGAAAAATGATGTCAGAGTTCTACATTTGACCTGAAAGGACATTTGCAATATGATATTAAATGAAAAACAAACGGCAAGTGTTGGACACATATGTGCATTAAAAAAAGACTGGAAATCTTCCATCAAAATGTTACTGGTCATTAAGACTGGTGATTGAGATTATGACATTCTTACTCCTCATTTTTGTCTTCTTTTCAGAAATTTATGCAAACACAGAGATCAATGTTCATCAGTGTTTACCAGGGACTGGAAAGAGGAGGGCGTGGAAATTATCTACAATAGATGATCATCTGTATTTCTTTTTCGTTTTCTCTTTGTAAACGCCATTGTACGCAGCTTCTTCAAGCTATTTCCTTTTTCTAGAATCAAAATAGCCTCCCCGTAAACACAGAGAGTAACTGTTCAGAATTCATGCGAGTAAGTTTATTTGTAACCAATGTGTCCATCCTTCCAACAGAAACTCAGGACCTCTTGGGGAATAATTTCCATGCCCTCCACTTTCTAGTTTCTGGTCCCCACTAGTGTACTTTGGTATGTATGTATGTGTCTACATTTCTCAAAACAGACAAAAATGAAGAGCAGAAATGTCATTCATAATCTCAACCACCAGACTTAATAACCAGAACATTTTGATGTAAACCTTCTGGTCTTTTATTTTTTTAACACATCTATGTGTCCACTAGACACATAAAATGCGTTTTTGGATGAAAAGTGTAATTATATTTGATACAATTTTGTAAGTTGCCTTTTGTTTTTCATTTATCATTCTATTGTGAACCTTCTTTCACGGCAAATCTAGAAGTTCAACATCATTTTTGTAGTGGTCAACAAAATCCCTTAGCCAGAAGGAATCACACTGTGAGCCTGGAGACCCCAGCAAATCTAATCAGTTTCCCTGGTAGAGTCAGGGCGGAATTTTTGCCCTGCCTAGAAGGCTGCACCTTTGCCTGGGGTTACAAAGCATATATGGTTCACGAGCCATGACCTGTTCTCATTCGCGTACCCATGGTGCTATGTAAACAATAGAGATGCCAGATAGCCATTCAAACAATGTAGATATCTGAGTTAAAGACTTCGTGATTTCCTTTGAAATTATGACCTCCAAGAAAGAGATATTTCTTTACAGTGCTGACTGAAAGAGCTTCAGCAAGTATTTGAAGTGGGCTTAATTTCCACCGTCTGTGTACTAAGAGTTTCTGGCAGTTGTCCTTCCAAGGTCAACAGTATACTGTGATCTGCCCTCATAGGGTATAAGTGTGTTGTGTTTAATAAGGAAATTTTTCACAGGGTGAAGCAACTTATCTCTCGAGCTAATTTTTGTAAGGCCCTGTATTGTGATGTTTAATGTTAGACTTAAGCTGTCTTCTGAAGTTCTACTGACTTTTCCTGTAGCTTATGTGATATGTGGAGACCTTGTGAACCTAGTGGTTAACTGCTATATCTCCTAAGCAAAAGGTCGGTTGTTTGAGTTGGCCAGGTGCTCCTTGGAAATTCTTTGGGGCTGTTCTACTTTGTTCTGTACAGTTTTAAGAGCTGGAATCAACTTGAGGGCAATGGATTTGCTTTTTTGGGTTTTATGTGGCACCTAGTATTGTGACAGCCGATAGTTACAATTTCTTATGTAGTTTAGTTTTCCCTGTACTTGAGTTTTGTGCTAGTAATCACTCTGCTCTTTTTTTTGGCACAGACATTAGAGTGGTTGTTCCGCGTAATCATTGTTTTTTTTGTGTTCTTCATTATTCAGCAGGGTGTCACATGGTTCTAGCTGCATCCTGTTCCTGATAGATATTCCATTTAGGTGCAGTTTGAGATCATTCAAAACAAAAAAAAAACAAAAACAAAAAAATTACTGCTATTGAGTTGGTTTCGGGTCACAGCGACCCCTATAGGACAGAGTGAAATGCCCCATCAAGTTTTCCATAGACTTTCCAAGGAGTGGCTGATGGATTAGAACAGTTGACCTCTCTGTTAGCAGCTGAGTTTTGAGGCTGCTGGGACAATGCCAGTAGGAACATTCTAGGACACCAACCAGAGTAGACATTGTAGAAGAGAATATATGTCTGCCACTTTACTAAGTGGATTAGTCATCTAGTGCTCCCATAAGCGAAATACCACAAGTGGATAGCTTTAGGAAAGACAAGTTTATTCTCACCCAGTCCAGTAGGCTAGAAGTCGGACTTCAGGGTGGTGGCTCCAGGGGAATGTACTCCCTCTCTGTTAGCTTTGGAGGAAGGCCCTTGTGTTGCATCAGTCTCTCTTTGGTCTGAGAGCATCTCTGAGCAGAAACCTCAGGTCTGTGAGATGCACTCTACTCTGGGTGCTGCTGTTTGATGGCCTAATGTCCTCAACTCTTTCGTTGCTTCTCCTTACTTTTATCTCTTATAGGATAAACAGTGGTACATGCCACACTTCAGGGAAACTGTTTTAGTGACAATGTTGTTGCATCCACCCAAATCCTCAGTGACCCAGAAAACCCTGGTGTCCTAGTGGTTAAGTGTCACAGCAGTTGCTGACCAAAATTTTAGCAGTTCAAATATGTCACTCGGTCCTCGGAACTCTGTGGGGCAGTTGTACACTGTCTATAGGGTTGCTATGAGTCAGAATCGACTTGATGTCAATGGTTCCGATTGGTTTCTCAGTTAACTCGAGGCATAGATTTCAGGATTTACAGCATAGGAAATTCACAAAAGAGGGCAATCACACAACTCTGAAAATCACTGCCCAGTCTAACTAGTACATATAGTTTTTGAGGGACATAATTCACTCAGCAATGCCCTTTTTTTTTTGCCCCCCAATCCATGGTTAGGATTAGAGTTCCTGATCAAATAAAAGTATATAGGTAAGTTTCATTTAAGGGATGCTAATTTCTTACTTTTTTTCTTGAGTCACTGAATAAGTGTACATATAACGTTGTCCCTGTACCATAAGCTCACAGACTGTTGGTATTTCGAGACTTAAATTTTTTATCTTTTACTGTGGTTAAATGAAAATTATAGTCCCAGTCAATCTGCCATGCAGATGCCCAAGTACCCGTCTCTATGTAGCCCCATTGCTCTCCTCACACTGTGACAGCACACTCATCGCCTCTACTCTTCACTTCCCGTAGCCACTCAGATGACATTAGATTTAAATTTTGGACCAGCTGGTGGGTGAGAAACCCACCATTTAAATTACATACATACATACATATATATAGAGAGAGAGATATTCCTTTGTATGGCAAAGTCACCAATTCTGTTTCAGTCATAATTCTAGTAGAGGGCATGCAGGTGGTTTCCTGGTTTTCTGTTTTATCATCAAAGCAATACTTGTCTAAGTGACTTCTTCAGAACAGTGGGCAGTAGTGGAAATGCTGGGTTGAGTGTTATGCACATCAAGTTTGATCCCTACTACTCAATCGCCATTCATTAAGATTTTACAAATTCCATTCACTTCAAAAGTGTTTATATGCCTCTCCTCCCCAACACCCTCATCAGAAGTAGGTATTAAAAATAAATCCAAACCTGCTGCCCGATGACCTGATTCCAACTCTTCCTGGTTTCATGTGTTTGGTTCCATAAAAGCCAAAGCCCACTACGATCGAGTCGATTGTCACTGACAATGATGCCAGAGGACCGAGTAGAACTGCCCCATAGGGTTTTGAAGGAGCACCTGTCAGATTTCAACTGCCAGCGTTTGGGTTAGCAGCTGTAACATTTCACCACGGCGCCACCGGGATTTCCACAGGCTTCCATAGCTCCCAATAATAAGCCAGCATCTTTTGTTTCCAGTTTCAGATTGTGGCAGAGCTTGCTGCTGTCTACCCTGATTCCGTGGTTCGTTCGTGGTACAAATGGTTACGTGCCCAGTGGTGCAACGATCAGGTGATCTTCTTCCTCACAGACTGCAGCCCAGAAAGCCCTGCGAGGCAGTTGTGTTCTGCAACACAGGGGATCACTATGACTTGGAATCGACTCGATGGCACCTCACAACACCATTACTACCACTAATGAAAAGGTCAGTGGTTTGAACGCACCCAGAGGAGCCTTGTGCGACCGTCCATTTATGAAGACATCTGTAATATGAGCATTTAGATGTCCATGTTACCAACAGTCCTTCCCAGGGACAAGGACCAGGAGGCAGGAAAGGACAGCAGAGCTGGTTAGAGAAATCAGGGTTGAGAAGAGAGCATGTTGACATGTTACAGGGTGTGTTACTCCTCTTGGGGCTGCCACACGGAATTTTAGAAAATGTGAAGAAAATGAGTTTGAAAGTAAGTGCTCTGAAATTCTTTGATATAATTCGGTTGTTTTCACAAGGACTCATTTGTTAATTCAACACTTTAACATGCATGAATCAAAGAAACCACAATGTCTACAAATGTGTACAAAACCATCCCTGAAGGATAAGTCAAGTTCCATTTTTTGACCTCCTAGCAAGCACAGCTCTAAGATTTTACTTGGGTTTCTGTTACAGAGATCTCCAGAGCGACTACAATCACCTGTCTAACTAGATTTACATTAAAGAAATGTGACACTAACCATCCCTTCTCAATTTTGAGGACAATTGATCCAGACAGAATTGTTTTTTAGGAGATGTGTGTCTAGTCCATCACCTTCAAAATTTTTAGGATGTCTGGTTTAGACAGACTTTTTATTTTCAGTAGGAGAGGCAAGTTTCAGTCTGAAAAAAGACCAGCGCCGGCTCAAGAAGTTCTTCTGGGTCCGTCAGTCTGGACTCCTAGAATGTTGGGGATTACTGGTTTGTTTCAGCATGAGCTCATTTCCCTCTTGGACCATTTTCTCTCTCTCCTCATCCCAGTTTTCGTCTCATTTCTCTGGTTCTATCCCCACTTGAAATTCCTGAAGCTTCAGTTGTAGCTCCTTTTTCCAATCTGCAGAATCCTCTCAGGGAAACAAGTGAGGAAGAAGAGCATCTTCCTGAACTCATACTGCAGGTTTCCACACGTCAGGCAACTACTCAAGTCCTAGCTGTGATTTTTATCATCTCAGATTTCATCACCACACTTGCTCAGAAACATGGAGCCAGTGTGCAGAACGACTAAGGAGAAACTTGGTGCTAGTGATGAAGGTCCTAAAAACCCTGGTCGTGCCTGCTAACCAGAAGGTCAGCAGTTCAAATCCACCAGGTGCTCCTTGGAAACCCTATGGGGCAGTTCTACCCTGAACTCTGAGGTCTCTGTGAATTGGAGTCAACTCCATGGTAGTGGGTTTGGTGTCCTTGGGTGCAGCATCTTACACGTTGACATTAATTCTGACTGTTACCTTGCTCTGTCAAGGCCTCTGGTTTTCCTTTTATGTAAATAGTCCATGATTAGTATGTGGTACCAAGTTCCTTTCCCCAATACCAACGATAATGATGGCAGCAAAAGCAGCTTAAATTTGTTGAGCACATACTGAGCCAGACACCGGGCTACCTGATTTTTGTGTACCACTCTGTTCATGCTTACAAGGACGCATGGATGACAGGGGGACAGAGGTATAGACATTAAGTGACTTACCCAAGATCCCCCATCATGCCAGCCACAGACCTACTACTGGAGAGCCCAGTTTTACACTTCCCACTTGCTTCCCTTGTCCCTGCCAACTCCTCTCTCCTTCCTTCCCAAGCCCCACCTCCAGAGTTCCCCCACAGTGTGCCAACAGGTTTCAGCTCAGCTGTGGGAGGCTAGTTTCCCCGTGGGGCATTCAACTGCTGGAGTCAGCAAGGGAGACACCGCGTGGCTTACCGTCGTGCACTGAGCTGGCTTCTTGATGGCACTGCCCCCCTGAGAGGGCCTCACTGAGGACTCTTGCTGTGCTGATGAGTGACCCGCCCTTTGCATTCCAGCCAGCACAAAGCCAGGAAGCTGCCCGGATGTCCCAGGGAAAGCAGGGCCCCTCTGGCACTGGTTCTCTTTCCTATGTTACTTGCGCCTTTTCAAGGCAGCCAGCTCCATCCCACAGGTGATGCTCCTCCGTGCCCAGCAGCCTGGCAAGGAGCCCTCTGCTGGTGAATACACACCAGGCAAATGCCAGCCCTTACAACAGGAGGCTGGTGGGCCCCATCTCCTCAGGGTGGTGCACAGGCATGGCGGCCTGCCCCTGAGGACCTTATCAGTGGGGTGAGGTGCTTTAAGCACATCACTTAACCCCTTGTGTCTCGGTGTGTCCCTGTGCAGCTGGGATGGGGATGGAGAGATATTCACCAGAGGGGCTCTCAGGTCAAAACAGAGTACAAACCGGTTGGGTTCCTTTCTGCTCCTGCTTAGGGCAGCGGACGTGAGGTGCGGTCACGATGACCAGAATCCACCTTCTTGGGAGGAGCTAATTCCACATCTGTTGACATATACAATTCAGTGACACTGATTAAACTCACTATGTGCAACTCTCGCCACGATCTGTTTCCAGGTTATTCCTCTGCTGTGAACAGAAACTCAGTGACCCCAAACAGAAAAAAAGAAAGAAACAAAGTCGATTCCAACTCAAAGCAACCCTATAGGACAGAGCAGAACTCCTCCCCAGAGTTTCCAGGGAGCGCCTGGCTGATCCCAACAGCTGACCTGACCTTCTGGAGGGCAGACAGACCACTTACCACCACGCCAACAGGGTTTCCAATAGATGGCTTGTTTTTGCGAGTCTGCTTCAGAAAGACAGCTTCCTACAACCAGTTTACGACAGAGGGGGAGTACAGGGTTAGGGGCTTGGTTTCTTTCCTTCTGGTACAGCTGTGTCCCTTTCTTCTTTTCAAGCATGAGCTGCTCTGTTTCTTTCCTCAGGTCCTCCTCGTTTAAATTACAGGCATTAAAGCATCGCTGAGAAACTCAGAAACCCCCGAGCTCCTCAAAATCTCTTCCTCATCTTGAAATTCAACAAAGGAATTCTGGAAGCAGCTTTCTTCATGACACTACTGTGCTGGAGTTCTCATCACAGTCCTCTCACAGCTGAACAGAGGGACATTTTCCTTTCCTTTCTCTGAGAAGCTGAAGGCAGAACCAGCACTGCTTTTCAGCCTTCTCACTGGCAGGGCTGCTTCATCACTGAGGGAGGTGCCCCCTGAGTCTATTGTTCTCAATCCCAGTCTGGAGCACTCCGATCACCTGATCTCATCCCCAGGAAGCCATCTAGAATTACCGATGCAGTCAAGGGGCTCATGTCTGCACTGTAGGTTCGGGCTATTCTAGCCCTGGATTCCTCTTCTTCAGGGCAGATGAGACCGGTACTCCGAAATCACTCGAAATAGTATCTGAGTTTGTTCACAGATTGACTTTGTTTCCAGTAATCAACCTCCTAGGTTCAATGGAATGTTGTATTACCTCTTGAGTTGTAAGCTGAAATTTGACTACAACAGGTGGCGTTTGGGACCGTACTGCCTCCAAGAAGTGAGAGTAAAAGAATAATGGCATGATTCAGTTCTAAATACATATCGTAACAGCTAGAATATCCACAGGTATGATGAGTTTAAGTAATACGTCCAAATAAGCCTCTATGTTATGGTTTCAGCTTTTCTCATGTTCTTACCAGACCTGGCCATGTGAAAACTTCTCAACATTTTACTCTGGGGATGCTGTTTAATATACCACCTTACTGAATGCCTTTAAATAAGATTTCAAGTGGGGAATCTTTTTTCATGTCAGCGCTAGGAAAATCCTTGTAGAAGAGTCTAGGATTTCTTCAAGGGTAATGCAAACTTACCAAGTTTCCCCTTGTCACCAGGCTAGAGAGCACAATGTTAAATTGAGTGCTCAGCCCAGTTAACATCCTCATCTTCCTCACTGTCCCTCTTCTCCATTTTACTACCCTACCGGATTTTATGGTCTTAGTGGAAGACTGCCTTAAGTCCATTTTGTTAGAGACGCATGATGTGGTCAAGTGGCATTTTCTAGTAAAACTAATAACAAGCAGTTCTAAAAACTGAGACACGACTGGGATTCATGTCAACTCCTTTGTACACAATGGCAAATTTTCATGCGTACAGCAACTTTGGTCTACTTCCCTGGCCCTCCACACAGCTATGATCATTTCCTGGACCTTAGGACACACTGGTGTATTGCTCCTTCATTTAAAACCCCATACCTGACATTCCTCACTCCTACAAGGGCCAGCCTCCCGTTGTCATTAACACCCACACATAGCAGGTGCTCATTAAACATTAAAACCAACATAAAACACATTTCTTAGGTCCATCATTATGATAGGTACTGAACTGGTGTTAATCATACAAAGTTTCTTTCCCAGCAAGCCAGAGTAAACTCTCACCAACACACCTAACAAAAGGTTCAGTTAGCTAATGCCTAGCTCAGAGCGGCGCACTCAGAGCTTGGACTGGAACCCAGATTCGTTCTGCTCTACTGAATATGCTTCTTCAGGAAACGTCAGACCTAATGGAAGATAAACGAAAAAGAAATTTAGGGTGACATGAAGCAGAGTGGAGGAGACCAGGTCCTAGAAGTCACGGGTGGTCAAGGGGAAGGCAAGAGGTGTGGGAGAGATGATCCAGTAGGAAAGGATGCCTCTTCTCCTTTTTTCTCCATCCCATGGCCCCTGAAGGCAGATAAATAACTGCCTTAAGGAGCTCTGGCAGTGTAGTGCTTAATTGCTACATCTGTAAACCAAAAAGCCTGCAGTATGAATCTGCCAGGTGCTCCTCGGAAACTCAGTGGCGCAGTTCTACACCCTCCCGTGGGTTGCTAGAAATCGGAGTCAACTCAGTGGCAATGGATTTGGATTTTTTGCTTGGAAGGAGCCCTAGAAACGCTCATGGCGTAGTGATTAAGTGCTATGTCTGCCAACCAGAAGATGTGTGGTTCAAATTCGACAGGCAATCCTTGGAAACACTATGGGGCAGTTCTACTCTGTCCTACAGGGTTGCTATGAATCGAATCGACTTGACAGCAGTGGGTTTCGCTTGGGTTTAAGGAGCCCTGGTAGGGCAGGGCTTAAGTGCTCTGCTGCTAACCGCAAAGTTGGCAATTCACCCGATGGGGCAGATTATGGCTGGAATTGCCTCCCACAAGATGTGTGTCAGCATGGATAGCCCGCGGTTCCCAGAATTGTGTGATTGTCCAACCTTTTGCCATCTGAGATGATTTTCGTCTGTGTTGTAAATACTACCTTTACAGTGTTAATGAGGTAGGATCAGTGGCAGGTACCCTAATGAGGCAGGATTCAATCTATAGGATTAGGTTGTGATAAAAGAGAAAAGGCAGGAGAGAGACATGGGCACCTCATACCACCAGAAACAAGAGCCAAGAAAAGAGTGCTCCCTTGGGACCTGGGATCCCAGTGCTGAGGAGCTCCTTGAGAGAGACGTGACCTCAGTCAGCCAGGGGCTCCTTGGAAACTCTGTGGGGCAGTTCTACGCCGTTCCGTAGGGTTGTCGGGACTTGGAATCAACTTGAGGGCAGTGGACTTGGTTTGGGGGTTTACGTAATACCTAATTTTCTGACAGCCACTCTTTTTCTAGAATCAAAATGGCCTCCCTATATACACAGAGAATAACTGCTCAGAATAAATGCGCTGACATTTGATTATTTTTAACCAAGGTTTTCATCATTCCAACAGAATCTCAGTACCTCTTCAGCAATAGTTTCCATGCTCTCCTCTGTCTAGTCCCTGGTCCTCGCTAATGAACTTTAGTCTCTATGTATTTGCATCAATTTCTGAAAACACAGACAAAAATGAAGATTAAACATGCCATTCATAATCTCAACCACCAGATGTAACACCTAGGAACATTTCGTTGGAGGCTTCTGGTCTTTCTTTGAATGCATGTATGTGTCCAACACACATACATAACATGCATTTTTGGAAGACAAAGTGTAGTTACATTTCATCTATTTTTGCAACTTGACGTTTCTTTTTCATTTAACATTATATTGTGAACCTTCTTTCAGGTCTGTTTGTTTGTGTGTTTATTGATTGATTGATTGACTTCAGAACTGAGACATCCTTCATGTAAGTGGTCAAAAAAATCCATTAACCATAAGAAATCACACACTGTGAGCACGGAGGTACCCAACGAATCTGATCAGTTTCCCTGGTAGATTGAGAAAGCTATTTTTCCCCTACCTAGAAGGCAGCAGCTTTGCCTGGAGTTAGAAAGTCTCATGCGGTGGCCAGGACTCCTGTTCTCATTTGCATACCCAGGATGCTTTGTGAACAATAGATATTCGAGTTAAAAACTTTGTGATTTCCTTTACAATTATGATCTCCAAGAACGAGACTTTTCTTTACACACTTGACCAAAAGTGCTGCAGCATGTATTTGAAGTGGGTTTAATTTCCACCCTGACTGTACTAAGATTGTCTGTGACTGGCAGTTGGCCCTCCAAGCTCAACAACGTACTATGATCTGCCCGCACAGGGGACACATGCTTCATGTTTAACAAGAATGTTTTCTGTTTCTGTTTTTGTTTTACCAATAGAAGAAATTCGTAGCCAACTTAATTTTTGTAAGGCCCTGTTCAGTCAGAGCCTGTATTGTGTTGTCTAATGTTAGACTTAATTTATCTGAGGAAAGCTATACTGACTTTTCTTGAAGCTTATATAACATTTGCAGACCGTGGCAGCATAGTGGTAAACCGATAAGTCTTCTAACCAAAAAGTCAGTCACTTGAGCTGGCCAAGTGCTCCCTGGAAACTCTATAGGGCACTTCTACTCTGTTGTGCAGGATCGTTATCAGTTGGAATCAGCTTGAGGGAGGTGGATTCGGTTATCAGACCTTCATGTAATACCTAATTTTCTTGCCGCCACGTTATTTCTTTAATTTCTTATGTAGTTTAGTTTCACCTGCACTTGGGTTTTGAATTCATGTTCACTTTATGCTTTTTTTTTGGCACAAATATTTGTGAGGTTGTTACGTTTAATCATTGATTTTTTTGTGTTCTTTGTTATTCAGCAGGATGTCACATGATTCTAGATCCATTCCACTGTTGATGGATAATTCGGTTGGCTGCAGTTTGAGGCCACTAGAAAAAAAAATGATCCGACTGCTATTGAATTAGTTTTGAATCATAGCGACCCCTATAGGACAGAGTGGAACAGCCCATAGAGTTTTCCATAGAGTTTCCAAGGAATGGCTGATGGGTTAGAACTATTGACCTGTGTCTTAGTGACTGAGCTTTGAGGCTGCTGGCATGAAAGTTAGCATCTGTATCACCTCAGTGCTAGTAGGAATGCTAGTATAAATGTTAGCATCTACATCTCATCTGTATCACTTCTGTATCACTGCACCGCTTGCTGCTCGGTTTCCAGAGCTCCCAGTTACATGCCACTATCTTTTATTTCCACCATTAGATTGTGGCATAGATGGCTGTTGTTTACCCTGATTGCATGGTTCATAGGTGGTAAAAATGGTTAAGTGATGTGCTCCCTCACAAACTGCAGTCCAGAAAGCCCTATGGACAGTTGTATTCTGTAGCACAGGGGATCACTATGAGTTGGAATCAACTTGATTACACTTTATAACACCAGCAACACCAGGAACCGAAAGGTTGGTGATTTCAACACACTCAGAGGATCCTTGTAAGACAGTGGTTTATGAAAGCATCCCGAATATGGGCATCAACAGGTCCATATTACCAATAGCCTTTCGCTGGGGCAAGGACCTGAAGGCAGAAAGTGACAGGCTAGCTGATACTAGGCAACCTGGGGACCTGAAGGGAGTGTGTTGACATGTTGTGGGCTTGTTGACTGATGTCATAACACAATCAGAGTACTAACTGTTTGAAGTTCAATTGAAAAAAAAAAGACGTGTATCATGCATTCCTTTCTAGAAACTGCTTTTGTGTGTTGTCCAGATGTTGAATATTGTCTGTTTTGTATGACTTAATTTCAAAAGCACGTACTCTGTTAATTTAATTAACAATAAACACTTCATGCTAATCGTGCTTATGGCAACACTATCATATTCGTGGGCTCCATTCATTTCATAGAAGCATTTCCTAGCTCGCTGTCTCTATGAGGTTTATATCCTACTAGAAGTACCCGAAATCGTAGTGATGAAGTGGCTCAGTGCTATCTACGTCTGTTACACTAACGTCGGCTGTTCAAGTCTCCCGGGCATCCCTTGGAAACTCTATGGGTCAGGAAGTGTCCAAGAGAGTTCAATGTTGTCCAGTAACGTGGTGACTTCACAGAAGCAGGGATTTTGCATTGTGTCAGTGCAGTGATGGCAGAGAGGACCATGGTGCCCTTCATTGTCAGCCTCGCCGAGATGCACTGACACAGTGGGCTGACACACAGCAACCACTGTGAGGATGTGGCACGACCAGGCGGCGTTTCATTCTGTAGTACGTGTTCACTATGGACGAGAACCGACTTGAGTACCCTAACCGAACACACACATACACACACAAACACACTGATTTGAGTGAGAAAATGTTTGTAGCGGCCACCAAAAAGCCTGATCGGTTAGCTCTGTTTGACACGACAGAGGCTCCATCCTTGAAAAAGCTGGTCATCTTTGTTAGCTTTAGCTCTAGCTGACCAAAACCTCAGCCAATTCTCATCATGGCTTTCAGGAGAGTACACGGACAGATCAGTACACACGGTGACTGCAGGCTGTTGAGCTCACGTGTGAGCCTGAGGCTTCATAACATGGTTTCTCCTTCTCAAAATCAGCTGCTAAGAGCTTAACTAATGGCACAACAATATGCTAAGTAACCTTTATGTTTGGTTGCTGCATGTTTTGCGCACTTTTCCAGTGTCCTTGTTTTCCTCCACCAGCTGCACTGGTCTGTTTCCCAAGGGGTGTGGGGCCTCCTTGGCTCTTGCAACCTTGGTCTCTCTACCGGGCTTTCTTTGTTCTCTTGAAGGATGGCCTTCAGCTTGCAAGGCAGCACCTAGGAAGGCCACCGGGCACGTTTGGTCTCTAATTTTCTTTTTTCTTGTTCCTAATCTCGGTTGGAGTCCAGATGTCCGGCATGCGTATCATTAATAAAGAGCAGCAGTGATGTATAGTGACCAACCACCGATTCTCTATGTGCCTGAAGACCGTATGCAACCCTTGCAAACACTGTCTACAAGTTGTCATGTGGAAACTGCCTTTTAGGACTCCATAAAGACAGCCGGTGTTGCTCTAGGATCCCTCTCTGGTGCCCTTTTCTCGTTGCCTGGTCTATAGTTCTCCTTTCCCCCTTGATCATCACCTCCACATCTCTTGCCTTCAGGTGTTGACACCATCCCAACTGTCTCTCAGTCTTCAGCACTACTTTTATTAGTTTTGCCAGAAAACACCACTTGACCAAACTGTGTGTGTTTAACAAAAGGGACTTATGACAGCATTCCATTAAGACCATAAAATCTGATATGGTTACTGAAATGGAGAGGAGGGCCAGTGAGGAAGACGAGGATGCTAACTGGGCTGAGCATTCAATTCAACTTTGTGCTCTCTAGCCTGGTGACAAAGGGAAACCTGACAACTTTGTATTGTCCTAGAAGAAGCTATGATAGACTATTCTATAAGAATTTTACTACCACTGACATCTTGAAATCTTATTTCAAAGGTGTTCAATATGATGATATATCAGATTGTCCCATAAGAGTAGAATGTTGAGATGTTTTCACACGGCTGGGTCTGGTAATAACGTGAGAAAAGCTGAAACCATAACGTAGAGGCTTCCTTGGAAGTATTACTTAATCTCATCCCACTTGTGGATATTTTAGTTGTTATGTATTCAGCACTGAATCAACCAATTATTCTCTTTTATTATCACTTCTTGGAGGCAGTATGGCCCCAGAACCCACTTGTTGTAGTCAAATTTCAGCTTACAACTCAAGAGGTAACACAGCTTCCCATTTCTATCTAGTGGGTTGAAGTCTGGAAATGAAGTCAAACTGTTCACTAAGTCAGATACCGTTGAAAGTGACCTAGGAGTATGGGTCTTCTCTGTCGTGAAGAGGGGTACCCAGAACTTGAACCGTCCGGAATCTCCAGTTCAGACATGAGCCCATTAACTGCATCAGTAATTCTAGATGGCTGCCTGGGGATGAGATCAGGTGACTGGAGTGCTCCAGACTGGGAGTGAGAACAACAGACTCAGGGGGTACCTCCCTCAGTGACCAAGCAGCACTGCCCTCGAGAAGGCTGAAAAGCAGTGGTGGTTCTGCCTTCAGCCTCAGAGAAAGGAAATGAAAACGTCCCTCTGTTCAGTTGTGAGAGGACTGTGAGGAGAACTCTAGCACGGAAGTGTCACCCAGACAGCTGCTTCCAGTGCTCCTTTGCTGAATTTCAGGATGAATAAGAGATTTTCAAGAGCCAGAGAGTTTCAGAGTTTGTCAGGGAGCCTCTGATGCCTGTAAGGGAAACCAGGAGGATCTGAGGAAAGCAGTAGAGCAGCTCGTGACTGAAACGAAGGAAGGAAGGAAGGAAGGGGAACAGCTGTGTTGGAAGGTAAGAAACCAATCGCGAAATTCTCTTCCCACCACGATTCCTAAACTGGTTGTAGGCAGTTGTCACTCTGAAGGAGACTCCTGAAAATGAGCTGTCTATCGGGAACCCTGTTGGCGTGGTGGCAAGTGGTCTGTCTGCCATCCAGAAGGTCAGGTCAGCCTTTGGAATCCCCCAGGCTCTCCCTGGAAACTCTGGGGGCAGTTCTACTCTGTCTTGTAGAGTCACTCGGAGTTGGCATCGACTCACCGGCAGCGCGTTTCGTTTTTTTTTTTTTTTTCTGGTTTCAGGGCACTGAGTTTCTGTTAATGAGAGTGGAATAACCTGGAAACGGATCGGGGCGACAGTTACACATGATGAGCATAATCAGTGTCACTGAATTGTGCCTGTCAATAAATTAGCTCCTCCCCAGGAGGTGGATCCTGGTCATCGTGACCTCACCTCACATCTGCTGCCCTGAGCAGGAGCAGAAGGGGACCAAACAGGTTTGGAGTCCGCTTTGACCAGAGAGAGCTCTTCTCGTGAAACCCTCTCCAGCCCGACCCCAGCTGACCAGGGATACACTGAGACCCAGGGGGTTAAGTGCACTGCTAAAATCACCGCAGCCCCTAAGACCTGCGGGCTGGGGAAGGGCGCAGTGCCTGTGCACCACCCCTGAGGAGGTGGGGCTCCCCAGCCTCCTGTATCAACCTGGCATCTGCCTGGTTTACACGCGCAAGCAGAGGGCTCCTCGAGCGGCTGCTGGGCACGGAGGAGCATCACCTGTGGGATGGAGCTGGCTGCCTTGAAAAGGCGCAAGTAACCTAGGAAAGAGAACCAATGCCAGAGGGGCCCTACTTTCCCTGGGACATCGGGGCAGCTTCCTGGCTTTGTGCTGGCTGGAATTCAAAGGGCAGGTCACTCATCATCACAGGAAGTGTCCTCTGTGAAGCCCTCTCAGGCGGGCAGTGCCATCAGGAAGCCAGCTCCGCGTGTGGCGGTGCACAGAGCAGTGGCACCCTCAGCTGGCCCCAGCAGCTGGATGCCTCAGGAGGAAATAGCCTCCCACAGCTGAGCCTGAAACCTGTTGGCACACCGTGAGGGAACTCTGGAGGAGTGGTCTGGGAAGGAAGGAGCCAGGAGGCGGCAGGGACAAGGGAAGCAAGTGGAAAGTGTCACATTGGGCTCTCCAGGTCGGTGGCTGTGGCTGGTGTGATGCTCCTCCTGCTCAATTGTTTCTCTGAGATGATTCTGCAGATTGGGAAAAGGAGCTACAGCTGGAGCTTGAGGAATGTCAAGTGGTGGCAGAACCAGAGAAACGAGATGAAAACTGGGATCAGGAGAGAGAGAATATGGTCCAAGAGGGAAATGAGCTCATGCTGAAACAAACCAGCAATCCCCAACATTCTAGGAGCCCAGACTGAGGGACCCAGAACTGCTTCAGCCGGCGCTGGTCGTTTTTCAGTCTGAAAGTGGCTTCTCTGACTTAAAATACAAATTCTATCTCGAGCAGTTATCCTAAAAATAGAAAAGGGATGGCTAATGTCTTATTTCTTTTATTTAAATCTAATTAGACATGTACTTGCAGTTGCTGTCGAAGGTCTGTGTCACAGAAACACAAGTAAAATCCTAGAGCTCTGTTTTCCGAGGTCAAAAAATGGAACTTCATTTATCCTTCAGTGACAGTTTTATAAACCTTTGTAGGCATTGTGATTTCTTTGATACCTGTACACTACGGAGTCAACAAATGAGTAATTACAAAAATGACAACAATTACACTGAAGAACTTCAAAGGAAAGAGTTTCAAAATCATTTTCTTTTTTTTTCTTTCTTATTTAACATGGCTGAGTGAAAATGTACATTCCCGTATACATTTACATGCCCACCTATATGCAGCTTCCACTGCTCTCCCTGTCCGGTGACAGCACACTACTCCTCTCTGCTCCATACATGTCTCATCCTCCCAACAGCCTCCTTTCCCCTCCTCTCCACCCACTCTCCTTCCTCCAGCCAGAGGTCAGCAGGATGATATCCTACAGATGTATAGAACCATAAAGTGCAACCAATATATGGTCACTCTGCATTGCCAAGTCCAATCCATTCCTGTCCAAAGAGTGGACCTTTGTTATAATTTATCGGTAGGGTCAAATCAGGGCCGGGGTCCATGCTCTCAGGGGAACCCCGAAACCGCTGGACCACCAATCGAGGTCTTTTAGTGGAGATCTCAGGATGCACACCTTTTTATTCTTGTGTTGCCAGTGAGACTCAACCTAGTGAGCTCCATCGTGGCTATCACTGGTGGTGGCCGGGCACCATCCGGTTCTTCCGGTCCGAAGTCGATGAAGGCACCCACTCTTGCAGGTCTCTCTGTCTTCTAGGTTGTCTTTACTGCATGTCATTTTGGTCCTCGGTGAGCATCCGTTCCTGCTGAGCTGGGACCATTTGCTGTGCCCTCGGATGGCAGCTTGGCAGCTTTTAAGACCCCAGACGCCACTCACCAATGTGGGGTGCAGAGAGCCCTCTTAGCAAAACGCTAGTTGTGCCAATTGGCCTCGATTTCGGCTAAGGGCATGGTCCCCTGCTCCCTGCCCCAGCTACTCTATCCTTGCAATATTGGGTTAAGATGGAAGGAGTACTCAAGTTATGCTGAAGTCCACTTAATGTTGTTCTTGTTTCTAATGTGTGCTATCACCGCTTTCTCCCAACCAGATTTCTAGCAACTATCTGAACTAAGCCCTCCCCACTTCCCCTCCCTGCCTCCCCTCCCTTGTAGCTGTCAAATAGTCTTTTGTTCTATACACAAGTCTGTTTTTGAGATCTTATCGTAGAGGTCTCATACAGTATTTGTCCCTTTGTCGCTGACTACTTTCACTCAACATAATGTCTTCCAGTTGAAACCAGCTTAGGAGATGTTTCCTGGAATCATTGTTATTCGTTATCATTGGGTAGTGCTCCATTGAGTATATGTACCATAGTTTACCTATCCATTCTTCTGTTGTTGGGCATCTGGGTTGATTCCATCTTTTTGCTATCGTGGACTGTGCTGTGATAAACATTCTGGTACTCATGTTATGTTTAAGTCCACATAATACTGTTCTTGTTTCTAATGTGTGCTATCACTGATTTCACCCAACCAGATACCTAGCAACTATCTAATCTAAACCCTCCCCCCTCCCTCCCCTCCGTTGCAGCTGTTAAAGAGTCTTTTCTTCTATACACAAGTCTGTTTTTGAGATCTTATCGTAGAGGTCTCATACAATATTTGTGGTTCTGTTGCTGACTACTTTCACTCAACATAATGTCTTCCAGTTGAAACCAGGTCATGGGATGTTTCCTGAAGTCATCGTTGTTCTTTATCATTGCGTAGTGCTCCATTGAGTATATATACCATAGTTTACCTATCCATTATTCTGTTGTTGGGCATCTGGGTTGATTCCATCTTTTTGCTACCGTGGACTGTGCTGTGATAAACATTCTGGTGCATGTGTCCATTGGTGTGAAAGGCCTTGATTCTGTAGGATATATTCCAAGTAGTGGAATGACTGGGTCAAATGGTACATCAATATACATTTCTTTAAGGAAGCGCCAGATTGCTTTCCAAAGAGGCTGGACCATTTTGCAACCCCAGCAACAGTGCAGGAGGGTTCCACTTTCTCCACAGCCTCTCCAGCATTTGTTGTTTTGTGTTTTCTGGATCATGGCCAATCTTGTTGGGGTGAGATGGTATCTCATTGTCGTCTTGATTTGAATTTCTTTAATAACTAAAGATCGTGAACATGTCCGCATGTGTTTTCTGGCTGCCTGGATCTCCTCTTTAGTGAAGTGTCTGTCCATCTCCTTGGCCCATCACTTAATTGGATGGTTTATCTTCTTCTTATTGATATTTTGTAGTATCTTATAGATTATGGAGATCAAGTGTCGGTCTGACATAGGGTTGCCAAATATTTTTTCCCGTTCTGTGGGTGTTCTTTTAATTCTATTAATAAAACCTTTGGATGAGCAAAAGTGTTTGATTCTTAATAGTTCCCATTTATCTATTTTCTCTTCTGTTGATTGTAGTTTCTTTGACAGATTTTGGAGTCTGTCCTCATTGTGTATTAAAACTTCCATTGTTGTTTCTACCTTTTCTTGGATAAACTTTATCGTTTTAGGTTTGATATTTACGTCTTTTGTCCAGTTGGAGTTGGTTTTTGTGTAAGGTGTAAGATACGGATCCTGATTCAGTTTATTGCAGATGGATAACCAATTTTGCCAGAACCATTTGTTGAAGAGACTGTTTTTACCCCAGTTTAATGTCTTAGGGCCTTTGGAGAATATCAACTGTTCATAGGCAGATGGTGTCATCTCTGGGGTCTCAGTTCTGTTCCATCGATCCATCTGTCTGTTCTTTTACCAGTACCAGGCTGTTTTGACCACTGTGGCAGTGTAGTATGTTCTAAGGTCGGGTAATGAGAGACCTAGCAGGGTGTTCTTCTTCTTTAGTAGTACCTAACTTATCCGGGGCTTCTTCCCTTTCCAAACAAAATTGATGATTTGTTTCTCCATCTCATTAAAAAATGATGCTGGAACTTGTATTGGGATTGCATTATATAAATAAATTGCTTTGGGTAAAATAGACATTTTCACAATGTTAAGTCTTCCTATCCATGAGCAGGGTAGGTTTTTCCATTTATCTAAGTCTCTCTGATTTTCTTGTAGTAAGGGCTTGTAGTTCTCTTTGTAAAGGTCTGATGTTTCTCTGGTTAGATTAATTCCTAGGAACCTTATCTTCTTAGGAGCTATCGTAAATGGTATTGATTTGATAATTTCTTCCTTAACAGTCTCGTCGTTGGTATAAAGGAATCCTACTGATTTACTTATGTTTATCTTGTATCCTGAGACTTTGCTGAACTCTTCTATCAGTTTGAGTAGCTTACTTATAGATTCCTTGGGGTTCTCTGCTTATGCAATCATATCATCCGCAAACAGGGAAATTTTAACTTCCTCTTTGCCAATGCAGATGCCCTTTATTTCTTGGTCTTGTCTAATTGCTCTGGCTAGAACTTCTAGCACAATGTTGAATAGGAGAGGTGAGAGTGAGCATCCTTGTGTAGTTCCTGTTGTCAAGGGAAAGTCTTTCATTCTTTCTCCATTCAGGATGATATGGGCAATTGGCTTTGTATAAATGGCCCTTATTGTGTTGAGGAATTTGCCGTCTATGCCCATTTTGCAAGAGTTTTTAGCATGAATGGGTGTTGGACTTTATCAAATGCCTTTTCTGCATCAATGGACAAAATCAGGTGATCCTTGTCTTTTGTGTTATTTATGTGGTCAATCACATTAATTGTTTTTCTGATGTTGAACCAGCCTTGCATCCCTGGTATGAATCCCACTTGGTCCTGATGGATTATTTTCTTGATATGTTGTTGTATTCTATTGGCAAGAATTTTGTTGAAGGTTTTTGCATCTAGATTCATGAGTGATATCGGTCTGTAGGTCTCTTTCTTTGTTGGGTCTTTCCCTGGCTTAGGTATGAGCGTTATGCTTGCTTCATGGAATGAGTTTGGGAGTATCAAAATCATTTTCTGCATACTTTCTAAAATTCCATGTAGTAGCCCCAAAGACAAAAAAACCACCTCACAACATGTCAACATTCTCCCTTCTCAATCCTGATTTCTCTGTTACCAGCATTCCTGTCTTTTCCCGCCTTCTAGTCCTTGCCCCTGGGAGGGACTATTGTAAACAGGGACATCTGAATGCCCATATTACGGGTGCATTCATAAATAGACTGTCACATAGGGCTTCTCTGGGTGGGTACAAACCAACGACCTTTCAGTTCCTGGTGGTGGTGGTGTTCTGAGATGCCATCGAGTCGATTCCATCTCTTAGTGATCCCCTGTGTTACAGAATACAACGGCCCCACAGGGCTCTCTGGGCTGCAGTCTGGGAGGGAAGAGATCACTTAACCATTGAGCCTCTGGGCGCTAAACCATTTGTAGCACCTAGGAACCATGGAATCAGGTTAGACAACAGCAGTCTTGGCCACGATCTAAAACTGGAAATAAAAGATACTGGCATACAAATGGGAGCTATGGGAGCACGTGGAAACCCCGGTGGCTCAGTGGTTAACTGACGCAGCGGCTAACCATGAGGCTGGCAATTCAAATTTGGCAGGCGCTCTCTGACAGCACTATGGGGCAATTCTACAGGGTCCTATAGGGTCATTAATTAGTAAGAATAGACTTGATGGCAGTGGGTTTTGGATAGTTTTTTCTATATCTCCTTTCGATGAGACTATAGGGAGGAAAGGCATAATTGAAAGGAATGTAATTTGTAAAATCTGAATGAATGGCAATGGAGTAGTAGGGATCAAACTTTTCAATGGGCATAACACTCGGTCCAGCATTTCCACTGTTGGTCATCATTTTTAGGAAGTCCTTTAGGCCAGTATTGCTTTGATGATAAAATAGAAAATCTGGAAACTACCTGCATGCCCTAAACTACAGTTTCGATTGGAGCACAGTGATGATTCTGCCTTACTATGGAAAATATACGTGTATATCAAGTGGTGGGCTTCACACCCGTGAGCTGGTCCAAAATTATGTCTAATGTCATCTGAGTGGATACGGGAAGGAAAGAGTGGAGGGGATGAGTGGGCTCTGAGAGGGTGAGGAGAGCAGATGGGGTTGCATAGAGGCGCGTTCTCGGATGTCTGTATGGTAAATTGACTGGACTGTAAACTTTCACTTAATCACAATAAAAGATAAAAAATTTCAGTCTGGAAATACCAACAGTCTGTGAGCTTATGACACAGGAACAACGTTATATATATACTTATCCAGTCACTCAAGAAAACAGTAACAAGTTAGCATTCCTTAAATGAAAACTACATATATGCTTTTACTTAATCAGGAATTCTAATCCTAACCACTTACCAAAAAAAGAGCATTGCTTAGTGAATTATGTCCTTCAAAAAATATGTGTACTAGTTGGACTGGGCAGTGATTTTCAGAGTTGTGTGATGGCCCTCTTCTGTGATTCTTCTATCCTGTAAATCCTAAAATCTCTTCTTGGAGTTAACTGGAGTAGAACTGCTCCATGGAGTTTCCAAGGAGCACATGACAGATTTCAACTGCTAAAATTTTGGTCAACAACTGCGGTAACAACCACTAGGCCACCAGGGTTTCTGGGTCACTGATAGGATTACATCAAAGAGGATTTGGGTGGTTGCTGTAACATCTTTACTAAAGGACGTTCCCTGAAGTCTGGCTTGCACCACCTTTTATCCTCTAAGAGATAAAAGGAAAGTGAAGCAAGGAGAGAGCTGAGGACATTAGGCCATCAAACAGCAGGACCCAGAGTAGAGTGCATCTCACAGACCTGAGGTTCCTGCTCAGAGATGCTCTCAGACCAAAGAGAGACTGATGCAACACAAGGGCCTTCCTCCAAAGCTGGCAGAGAGAGAGCACATTCCCGTGCAGCCAGCACCCTGAATTCTGACTTCTAGCCTACTGGACTGGGTGAGAATAAACTTGTGTTTCTTAAACTCATCTACTTGTGGTATTTCTGTTATGGGAGTAGCTGACAAACACACTCAGTAAAGTGGCAGATATATCGTCTATTCTACGGCGTCAACTCTGGGCAGTGTCCTAGAACGTTCCTACTAGCATTGTCCCAGCAGCCTCAAAACTCAGCTGCTATCAGAGAGGTCAACTATTTTAGTTCATCAGCCACTCTTTGGAAACTCTATGGAAAACTTGATGGGACAGGTTCACTCTGTCCTATAGGGGTCGCTGTGAGCCGAAACCAATTCAGTAGCAGTGTAATTTTTTTTCTTTTCTATTTTTTTTATTTTGCGTAATCTCAAACGGCACCTAACTGAAACGTCCAATTACAGTTGGATTGAACTAGGACCATGTGACATCCTGCTGCATAACGAAGAACACAAAAATCAACAATTACCCATACCAGTCAAATGTCGGTGCCAAAAAAAACAGCAGTGATCGCTAGCACAAAAGTGAAGTACAGGTAAAACTAAACAACATAAGAAATTATAACAAGTGGCTGTCACCGTATTAGGTATCACATAAAACCCAAAACAGCACATCTATTGCCCTCAAGTTGATTCCACACAGAACGACCCTACAGAACAGAGTAGAACTAATTGCCCCATAGAGTTTCCAAGGAGCACCTGGCCAACTCAAACAACTCGCCTTTTGCTTAAGAGACATAGCCGTTAACGACTACGCTCACAAGGTCTCCACGTATTACATAAGCTTCAAGGCAAGCCAATGGAACTTCCAGGAGACAGTTCAAGTCTACCATTAAACATCACAAAGCAGGCCCGGAAGAGCCAGGGCCTTCCAAAAATTAGCAAGAGCTCAAAGCGGGTCACCCTGTGGAAAGATTTCCTTGTTAAACACAGCACACGTCCACTCCGTGAGAGCAGAAGGCACTATGCTGGTGAGCGTGGAGGGACGACTGCCAGGAAGTGCGGCTCTTAGTACAGTGAGGGTGGAAATTAAGCCCACTTGAAATCCTTGCCGAAACTCTTCCAGTCAGCTCCGTAAAGAAATGTCCGATTCTTGGAGGTCATAATTTCAAAGGAAATCACAACGTTTTTAAGTCGAATAACGATATTGTTCGCACAGCACCATGGGTATGCAAATGAGAACACCGGTCACGGCTCACCAAGTATATACATTGTAACTCCGGGCAAAGCTACAGGCTTCCAGGCAGGGCACAAATTCCGCCCTCACTCCACCAGGGAAACTGATTAGATTTGGTGGGTTCTCCAGGCTCAGAGTGTGATTCCTTCTGGCTAAAGGATTTTGTTTACCACTTACAAAAATGACGCTGAACTTCTACATTTGCCCTGAAAGAAGGTTCACAATAGAATGATAAATGCAAAACAAAAGGCAAGTTACAAAAAGGTATCAAATATAATTATACTCTTCATCTAAAAATGCATGTTACATGTATGTTGGACAGATACACCCATAAAAAAAACAAAAAAACAGAAGGCTTACATCCAAATGTGCTAGTTATTAAGTCTGGTGTTGAGAGCATCAGTGACATTTTTACTCTTCATTTTTGTCTGTTTTCAGAAATGTAGGCACATGCATAGAGACCAAAGTACACTAGTGGTGACCGGGACTAGAAAGTGGAGGGCATCCAAATTATTGCCCAAGAGGTCCCGAGTTTCTCTTGGAAGGATGGACACATTGGTTATAAATAATCAGAACTCACCCACATGAACTCTGAGCAGTTACTCTCTCTGCATACAGGGAGGCCATTTTGATTCAAGAAAAGAAATAACTCGAAGAAGTTGGGTACAGTGGGGTTTATAAAGAGAAGAGAGAAAGAAATACACATGATCAACTATTGGCTCATCTAAATATGACGGAGTGAACTCTGTCCCCTCCCCCGAGCCTTACAGTGACATCAAGAGATATCAGTTCCCAGGACAGTCTCTAGCTTTGGAAATCCAAATTTAGTACACCAGGATTCCAACAGGGAAAACTCCCAAATCAAAGCAAGATACGTGCTATGAATATCTCTGTTTGGCATCTTCCAGAAATGGAGGGAGATGACGGTAATGCAATGTGGCATTGTGATTAACGTCACTGAACTCCATACTGCAAGGTAGGTTAAAACGGCAAAGATTTTCTTTTCACCACAATAAAAGTAATTCTTAAAAACAAACAAGGGCAATTATTGACTCAGAGAAAAAAACTAAAGTTGATCTGCCATAGGATGTATTCATAGGAAACTGTGACTAGGATAGGAATAGTACAGACACAGAAAAAATAATGTAAAATGAAAAATGAACCCACTGCTGGAAAGTTCATTCTGATTCATAGGCACCCTGCAGAGTGAGTAGAACTGTCCCCAGGGCTTTCAAGGCAGCCATCTGTAAGGGAGCAGAATGCCACATCTGTCTCCCTCGGAGCGGCTGGTGGGTTCAAACCACTGACCTTGCTGTTAGCAGCCATGCATTTAACCACCGCTGAACTGGGTTCCTCAAAAAGTATAATTAAACAAATGAAATGAAGTAAAACTGTATAGGTATTTTAGCCACCTGGTACTGCTCCATCAGAAATACCACAAGTGGATGGCTTTCACAAAGGCAAGTTTATTCTTCCACGGTATGGCTAGGATACAAGCTGGAATTCAGGGTGTCTGCTCCAGGGAAGGCTTTCCCTCTGTTAGCTGTGCAGGAAAGTCCTTGTGTTGCATCTGTCTTTGATCAGGGAGCATCCTAGCGCAGGAACCTTCAGGTCTGAGGAAGTGCTCTACTCCTGGTACTGCTTTTTGATGTGGGAGGTTCCCAACTGTCTGTTTGCTTCTCTCTCTTGATCTGCCATAGGAAGAAAAGGGAAGAGGTGGAGCAAGCCACACTGCAGGGAAACTGCCTTAGCAAGGGTGTCGCAGTCCCAATCTAATCCTCTATTAACATGATCATCCTATCTGTTATCCACAGGCAGAGAGTGGGATGTGCAGCAGAGGAAAATCACAAAATATTAGGAATGTGAACTCAGCCAAATGGCTGCACACGTTTTGGGGGAAGGACACCATTCTATCCATGACGTTACACGGTTTGCCCCTCAAAATCACATCTTTGAAACATGCTACACATTCATCCTGTCATAGCAATAATATGTTCATCCCAGATAGCAAAACTCTTAAATCAGTTCCAAGTCCAAAATCAAAAGTTCCTCTACATCTCTCAAACTCAGACTATATCTACCTCCAAAGCACAATGGTAGAGCAGGCAGGCATCAAGTGTATATTTCCATTATATAAGGGGAGAATTTCACTGAAAGTAGGCATTAACACCTAACAAGCCAGTTGTAGAATACATTGCACAAACCCTGAAAGCTTTGAAAATCATCTTCCATTCTCTAAGACATTTTACACAATGGCCATGGCATCCAGACGCCGGGTATTGGTCACAGTCTCTGGATTCTGAGTGGAGACCCCTGGCCCTGTGCTACAATTCGGTCTCCTAGGCCCAGTTGGACAGCAAGTCTGTCCACTAGGCTGTAGGTGCACCCTGAGCCCAACTGAGGGACACTCCAACCGTTACCAACACTGGAAGCCGTGGCTCCAGCCTTTCAGACTCCTGAGGTCATGGTCATACCTCTTGAGACTGAGGCAGCTCAGCTTCTCATACTCTTTGTCCCTTTACCTTCTGCTCTCTGTGTACTCACGGCCCGAGCCTCAGGCCCACACGTGTCCTGCTGGGGCAAGTGTTCCAAAGCTGTTTAACTCCACCAACTGAAGCACCCAGAGGCACTCGACTCCACCAGGAAAGCTCTGTGCACAGGCACTCAGCTCTCTGGCTCTGTGGGTCGGCTCCAGTGCTGTCTCCTGGTCGGGTTCTGCTGCTGCCTGTCCTGTCTGTTACTACTGTTTGTGGGCCTCTGCTGCTTATTTCTCACCCACTGCACTTTCTTTGCCATTAACAGTTTAGCTTGGCTCCTCCTGAGCCTTTCATTCACTCACAGTTTCCAAACTGCATCCACATTTTAGGTCTTTGTTAGAGCAGCACCCCACTCCTTGCCACCTAATTCATCTTAGGCACCTGGTACTGCTCGAACAGGTACACCACATGTGGATGGCTTTAACAACCAAAAACAAAGAAAACCAAGCCCACTGCTGTGGATTCAGCTCCAACACATAACAACCATATGGGTCACAGTGGAACTGCCCTGTAGAGTTTCGAAGGAGTACCCAGAAGATTTGAACTGCTGACCTTTTGGTTAGCAGACGTAACACTTAAACTACTACACTACCAGGGCTTCCAGCTTCCTGTTGAGTTCGGACCGTTGGTTGTATCTCAGATGACAGCTTGGCACCTTTAAAACCCCAGAAGCCACTCACCAATGTGGGGTGCAGACGGCTCCCTTAGCAAAAGACTAGTTATGCCAATTGGCCTCAATTTCCCCTGACAGCATGGTCACTGGACCCCCCCACCCCAGCTACTCTGTCGTTTCAACATTGGATTAGATGGAAGAAGTAATCTGGTTATGTTGAAGCCCAGTTAAAATTCATCTTCTTTCTAATATGTGCTGTCACAGATTTCACTCAACCAAATTTCTATCAACTGTCTAATCTATACCCCCCATTCCTCCCTCCCTTTCAGCCATCAAAGAGTCCTTTCTTCTATGTATGAGTCTGTTTTCAAGGTCTTATTGCAGGGGTCTTATGCAATATTTGTTCATTTTGATTCTAGAAAAGGGAAATAATTTGAAGAAGCTAAGTACAACGGGGTTTATAAAGAGAGGTGAGAAAGAAATACAGATGATCATCTATTGGCAATAATTTCCATGCTCTCCTCTTTCTAGTCCCTGGTCAACACTGATGGACACTGGCCTCTGCATTTGCGTAAATTGCTACAAACAAGACAAAAATCAAGAGTAAAAATGTCATAGTCTCAACTACCAGTCTTAATGAGCAGTAACATTTTGATGGAAGCTTTCCAGTCTTTTTTCTGATGCATATATGTGTCCAACACATACATAAAATGCATTTTTAGAAGTGTAATTATATTTGATGCATTTTTGTAACTTACTTTTTGTTTTTCATTTAATATTATGTTGTGAATGTTCTTTCAGGTCAAATATAGAACTCTGACATCATTTTTTTTAAGTGGTCAACACAGTTCTTTCGCCGAAAGAAATGACACTGTGAGCCCTGACTAACAGAACAAATCCAATCAGTTTCCCTGGTAGAGTGAGGGTGGAATTTTTGCCCTGCCTAGAAGGCTGTAGCTTTCCCTGGAGTTACAATGTATATACTTCGTGAGCCTTGACCCGTGTCCTCATTTGCATACCCATGGTGCTGTGCGAACAATATAGTTATTCGACTTAAAAACGTTGTGATTTCCATTGAAATTATGACCTCCAAGAATGAGACATTTCTTTACAGAGCCGACTGAGAGAGCTTCCGCAAGTATTTGAAGTGGGCTTAATTTCCACCCTCAGTGTACTGAGAGCCCCAGTTCCCGGCAGTCGTCCCTTCAAGCTCAACAGCATAGTGCCATCTGCTCTCATAGGGTAGAGAGGGGATTCAGTTTGAGTTCTTGCTAATTTTTGGAAGGCCCTGGTTTTCCTGGACCTGCATTGTGATGTTTAATGTTAGACTTAAACTGCCTTCTGGAAGTGTCTAGTGATTTTTATTCAAGCTTACCTAATACATGAAGACCTTGTTAGCATAGGGGTTAACTGACATGTTTCCTAAAGAAAAGATCAGTCGTTTGAGTTGGCGAGGTGCTCCTTGGAAATTCTATGGGGCAGTTCTCCTCTGTTCTGTAGGGTTGTTCTGTGTTGGAATCAACTTGAGGGCAATGGATTGCTTTTTGGGGTTTTATGTGATACCTAATATTGTGATAGCCACTTGTTATAATTTCTTATATAGTTTAGTTTTACCTTTACTTGAGTTTTGTGCTAGTGATCACTCTGCTGTTTTTTTTTGGCACTGACATTTGACTGGTTGTTATGGGTAGTTGTTGATTTTTGAGTTCTAAGTTATTCAGCAGGATGTCACATGGTCTTAGTTCGATCCTCCTGCAATTGGATCTTCCAGTTAGGTGCCGTTTGAGATCATGCAAAATAAAAAAACGAAAAGAAAAAGTTTACACTGCTACTGAATTGGTTTTGCCTCACAGCGACCCCTATAGGACAGAGTGAAACTGCCCCATCAAGTTTTCCATAGAGTTTCCAAAGAGTGGCTGATGGGTTAGAACAGTTGACCTCCCTGTTAGCAGCTCAGTTTTGAGACCGACTCAACGGCACTTGGCTGGGCTTGGCAGGACAATGCTAGTATGAACGTTCTAGGACACTGCCCAGAGGTGATGTCGTAGAATAGACGATATATCTGCCACTTTGCTAAGTGTGTTCATCATCTAGTACTCTCATAACAGAAATACCACAAGTGGATAGCTTTAAGAAAGACAAGTTTATTCTCACCCAGTCCAGTAGGTGAGAAGTCGGAATTTAGGGTGCCGGCTCCCGGGGAATGTTCTCCGTCTCTGCCAGCTTTGGAGGAAGGCCCTTGTGTTGGATCAATCTCTCTTTGGTCTGAGAGCATCTCTGAGCAGGAACCTCAGGTCTGTAAGATGCACTCTACTCTGGGTATTCGGTTCTATTGTGAACCTTCTTTCAGGGCAAATCTACAAGTTCGGCATCATTTTTGTAAGTGGTCAACAAAATTGTTTAGCCAGAAGGAATCACACTCTGAGCCTGGAGAACCCACCAAATCTAATCAGTTTCTCTGGTAGAGTGAGGGCAGAATTTGTGCCCTGCCTGGAAGGCTGTAGCTTTGACTGGAGTTACAATGTATATACTTCCTGAGCCGTGACCCGTGTTCTCATTTGCATACCCATGGTGCTGTGCAAACAATATAGACACTCGACTTAAAAACGCTGTGATTTTCTTTGAAATTATGACCTCCAAGAATGAGACATTTCTTTACAGAGCTGACTGAAAGAGCTTCCACAAGTATTTGAAGTGGGCTTAATTTCCACCCTCAGTGTACTGAGAGCCGCAGTTGCTGGCAGTCGTCCCTTCAAGCTCACCAGCATATTGCGATCTGCTGTCATAGGGTAGACAGGGGATTCTATTTGAGTACCTGCTAATTTTTGCAAGGCCCTGTTTCTTCCGGGCCTGCATTGTGATGTTTAATTTTAGACTTAAACTGTCTTCTGAAAGTTCTACGGACTTTTATTGAAATTTATGTAATATGTGGAGACCTTGTTGGCACAGGGGTTAACTGACATGTTTCCTAAAGAAAAGATCAGTCGTTTGAGTTGGCCACGTGCTCCTCGGAAACTATATGGGGCAGTTCTACTCTGTTCTGTAGGGTCGTTCTGTATTGGAATCAACTTGAGGGCAAAGGATGTAAGTCACAATTTAGGGTGCTGGCTCCCGGGGAATGTACTTCCTCTCTGCCAGCTTTGGAGGAAGGCCCTTGTGTTGCATCGGTGTCTCATTAGTCTGAGAGCATCTCTGAGCAGGAACCTCAGGTCTGTGAGATGCACTGTACTCTGGGTGCTGCTGCTTGATGGCCTGACGTCCTCAACTCTCTCCTTGCCTCCCTTTCCTTTTATCTCTCATGGGATAAATGGTGGTGCAAGCCAGACTCCAGGAAACGTCCTTTAGTGAGGATGTTGCAACAACCACCCAAATCCTCTGTGACATAATACAATCAGTGACCCAGAAACCCTGGTGACCCAGTGGTTAAGGGCTACAGCAGTTGCTGACCAAAATTGTAGCAGTTGAAATCTGTCATGTGCTCCTTGGAAACTCCATGGAGCAGTTCTACTCCAGTTAACTCCAGGCAGAGATTTTAGGATTTACAGCATAGGAGAATCACAAAAGAGGGCAATCACACAACTCTGAAAATCACTGCCCACTCCAACTAGTACACATATTTTTTCAGGAACATAATTCAATAAGCAATGCTCTTTTTGTTTTCATAAGTGGTTAGGATTAGAATTCCTAATTAAGTAAAAGTACATATGTAGTTTTCATTTAAGGAATGCTAACTTGTTACTGTTTTCTTGAGTGACTGGATAAGTATATATATAACGTTGTTCCTGAGTCATGAGCTCACAGACTGTTGGTATTTCCAGACTGAAATTTTTTATCTTTTATTGTGATTAAGTGAAAGTTTACAGTCCAGTCCATTTACCATACAGACATCCGAGCACCCACCTCTACGCAACCCCATCTGCTCTCCTCACCCTGTGACCCCACACTCATCCCCTCCACATTTTACTTCCCGTTACCACTCAGATGACGTTAGACTTACATTTTGGACCAGCTTAAGGCTCTGAAACCTAACCTTTGAAATATATGTCTATATTCCATTGTAACACAGAATGGCCATGGTGTTTCAATCGAAATTGTTGTTTAGGGTATGCAGGTTGTTTCCAGATTTTCTGTTTTATCATCAAAGCAATACTGGTCTAAAGGACTGATGACCAACAGTGGAAATGCTGGACTGAGTGTTATGCCCATTGAAAAGTGTGATCCCTACTACTCAGTTGCCATTCATTCAGATTTTACAAATCACATTCCCTTCAACAGTGTTTAGATGCCTTTTCCCCCACATTCTCATCAAAAGTAGGTATTCCAAAAAAAATAATAATTCAAAACCCACCTCCATTCAGTCGATTCTTACTGATTAATGACCCTAGAGGACACCGTAGAATTGCCCCATAGTGCTGTCAGAGAGCGCCTCTCAAATCTGAATTGCCAGCCTCATGGTTAGCCACTGCATCACTTAACCACTGTGCCACCGGGGTTTCCCCGTGCTCCCGTAGCTCCCATTTGTATGCCAGTATCTTTTATTTCCAGTTTTAGATTGTGGCCGAGATTGCTGCTGTCTACCCCAATTCCATGGTTCCTAGGTGCTACAAATGGTTTAGTGCCCAGAGGCTCAATGGTTAAGTGATCTTTTCCCTCACAGACTGCAGCCCAGAGAGCCCTGTGGCGCCGCTGTATTCAGTAACACAGGGGATCACTAAGAGATGGAATCTACTCGATGGCATCTCAGAACACCACCACCACCAGGAACTGAAAGGTCGTTGGTTTGTACGCACCCAGCGAAGCCTTGTGTGACAGTCCATTTATGAATGTATCCGTAATACGGGCATTCAGATGTCCCTGTTTACAATAGTCCCCCCCAGGGGCAAGGACTAGAAGGCAGGAAAGGACAGGAACGCTGGTAACAGAGAAATCAGGGTTGAGAAGGGAGAATGTTACATATTGTGGGGTGCTTTATTCATCTTGGGGGCTACCACGTGAAATTTTAGAAAGTCTCCAGAGAAGGATCTTGAAAGTCTTTCCTTTGAAGTTCTTCAGTGTAATTGTGGTCATTTTTGTAATTACTCATTGGTTAACTCCTTAATGTACAGGTATCAAAGAAATCACAATGCCTACAAACGTTTATAAGTGTCACTGAAGGATAAATGAAGTTCCATTTTTTGACCTCATAGAAAACAGAGTTCTAAGATTTTACTTGTGTTTCTGTGACACAGACCTTCCACAGCAACTATAAGTACATGTCTACTTAGATTTATGTCCGAGAAATAAGACATTAGCCATCCTTTTTCGATTTTTAGGATAACTGCTCTAAATAGAATTTCTATTTTAGGTTAGAGAAGCCACTTTCAGACTGTAAAACCACCAGTGTCGCCTGAAGCAGTTCTGGGTCCGTGAGTCTGGGCTCCTAGAATGTTGGGGATTGCTGGTTTGTTTCAGCATCAGCTCATTTCCCTCTTGGACCGTTTTCTCTCTCTCCTGATCCCAGTTTTCACCTTGTTTCTCTGGTTCTGTCACCACTTGACGTTCCTGAAGCTCCAACTGTAGCTCCTTTTCCCAATCTGCAGAATCATCTCAGAGAAACAAATGAGCAGGAAGAGCATCTTTCTCAACTTGTACTGCTGGTTTCAACCCATCAGGCAACTGTTGGGGTCCTAGCTGTGATTTTTATCTTCTCAGACTTCATCACGACGCTTGCTGAGAAACATGGGGCCAGTCTGCAGAACGACCGACGAGAAAGTTGGTGCTGCTGTGGAAGGTACTTAGGAACCCTGGTGGTGCAGTGGGTAAGGGCTGTGGCTGCTAACCAGAAGGTCAGCAGTTCATATCCACCAGGAGCTCCTTGGAAACGCTACGGAGCAGTTCTACCCTGACCTTTGAGGTCTCTGTGACTTGGAATCAGTTCAATGGCAGTAAGTTTGGTTTGCTGGGGGAGAAACGTAGTTAAATGTTGACATTAATTTTAAGTGTTCTTTTGTTTTCTGTTGGCGTCTGCTTTTCTTTTTATGTAAATAATTGATGGGGACAGAGCCATAGAAATTAAGATACTTACCGAAATGATACATCATGCCAGCCACAGCAACCCACCTGGAGAGCCCAGTGTGACACTTCCCACTTTGCATCCCTTGTCCCTGCCGCCTCCTCGCTCCTTCCTTCCCAGACTACTCCTCCAGAGTTCCCTCACAGTGTGCCAACAGGTTTCAGGCTGTGGGAGGCTATTTCCTCCTGAGGCATCGAGATGCTGGGGCCAGCTGAGGGCACCACTACTCTGTGCCCCACCATGTGCAGAGCTGGCTTCCTGATGGCACTACCCCCCTGAGAGGGCTTCACAGAGGACAATTCCTGTGCTGATGAGTGACCCGCACTTTGCATTCCAGCCAGCACAAAGCCAGGAAGCTGCCCCGATGTCCCAGGGAAAGCAGGGCCCCTTCTTTTTCCTATTTTACTTGAGCCTTTTCAAGGCAGCCAGCTCCATCGCACAGGTGATGCTCCTCCGTGCACAGCAGCCGGGCAAGGAGCCCTCTGCTGGCGCGTATAAATCAGGCGGATGCCAGCCCTTACAGCAGGAGGCTGGTGAACCCCATCTCCTCAGGGGTGGTGCACAGGCATTGCGCCCTTCATCTGCCCACAGGTCTTAGGGGCTACGGTGATTTTAGCAGAGCGCTTAACCCCCTGGGTCTCGGTGTATCCCTGGTCAGCTGGGGTCGGGCTGGAGAGGGTTTCACCAGAGGAGCTCTTGGGTCAAAGCGGACTCCAAACCTGTTGGGTCCCCTTCTGCTCCTGCTCAGGGCAGCGGATGTGTGGTGAGGTCACGATGACCAGGATCCACCTTCTAGGGAGGAGCTAATTCCACATTTGTTGACACGCACAATTCAGTGACACTGATTATGCTCATCATGTGTAACTATCGCCACGATCCGTTTCCAGGTTATTCCACTCCCATTAACAGAAACTCAGTGCCCAAAAACGGAAAAAGAAAAGCGAAACGCGCTGCCGTTGGGTTGATTCCAACTCAGAGTGATCCTACAGGGCAGAGTAGAACTGCCCCCCAGAGTTGCCAGGGAGAGCCTGGGGGATCCCAAAGGCTGACCTGACCTTCTGGATGGCAGACAGACCACTTGCCACCACGCCAACAGGGTTCCCAATAGACAGCTCATTTTCGCGAGTCTGCTTCAGAGTGACAACTTCCTACAACCAGCTTAGGAATCGGGGTGGGAAGAGGGTTTCTTACCTTGGTTTCTTACCTTCCAACACAGCTGTCTCCCCTTCCTTCCTTCATTTCAATCACGAGCTGATCCATTTCTTTCCTCAGATCCTCCTGGTTTCACTTACAGGCATCAGAGGCATCACTGACAAACTCAGAAAACCCCGAGGCTAGTCGAGATCTCTTCCTCCTCATGAAATTCAGCAAAGGAGCACTGGAAGCAGCTGTCTGGGTGACACTTCTGTGCTAGAGTTCTCGTCACAGTCGTCTCACAACTGAACAGAGGGACGTTTTCATTTCCTTTCTCTGAAGCTGAAGGCAGAACCACCACTGCTTTTCAGCCTTCTCGAGGGCAGTGCGGCTTCATCACTGAGGGAGGTTCCACCTGAGTCTGTTGTTCTCACTCCCAGTCTGGAGCACTCCGATCACCTGATCTCATCCCCAGGAAGCCATCTAGAATTACTGATGCAGTTAAGGGGCTCATGTCTCCACTGGAGATTAAGGCTATTCAAGGCCTGAATTCCTCCTCTTCACAACAGATACGATAGATAAGACCCATACTCCTAAGTCACCTTCAATGGTATCTGAATTAATGAATAGATTGACTTCTTTTCCAGACTTCAACTCACTAGATACAATGGAAAGCTGTGTTACCTGTTGAGTTGTAAGCTGAAATTAGGCTACAGCAGGTGGGGTTTCTGGCCATACTGCCTCCAAGAAGTGAGAATAAATGAGAATAACTGGTTGATTGATTTCTGAATACATATCATAAGAGCTAAAATATCCACAAATATGATGAGATTAATTAATACTTCCAAACAAGCCTCTATGTTATAGTTCAGCTTTTCTAACATTATTAGCGACCCAGCTGTGTGAAAACATCTCAACATTTTACTCTTGGGGACACAATTTTATATATCATCGTATTGAATACCCTCTAAAGAAGACTTCAAGATGTCAGTGCTAGTAAAATCCTTATAGAATCGTCTATCGTTTGTTGTCGGATAATATGAAGTTATCAGGTTTACCCTTGTCACCAGGCTAGAGAGCACAAAGTCGAATTTGATGTTCAGCCCAGTTAGCATCCTCGTCTTCCCCACGGCCCTCCTCTCCATTTCACTAACCATATCAGATTTTATGGTCTTAACGGAATGCTGTCATAAGTCCATTTTGTTACACACACATGGTTTGGTCAAGTCGTGTTTTCTGGCAAAACTAATAAAAGTGGTGCTAAAGACTGAGAGACAATTGCGATTTGTGTCAACAGCTGAAGGCAAGAGATGTGGAGGTGATGATCAAGGGGGAAAGGAGAACTATAGACCAGGCAACGAGAAAAGAGCACCAGCAAGGAATCCTAGAACAACTCTTTATGGAGTCCTAAAAGGCAGTTTCCACATTAGAACTTATAGACAATGTTTGCAAGGGTTGCAGATGGTCTTCAGGCACATAGAGAATAGATGGTTGGGTCACTATACATCACAAGGCAGCTACTGTTTATTAAGGATATGCATGCCAGACATCTGGAACCCAACTGAGATTAGGAACAAGAAAAAAGAAAGTTAGAGACCAAACCTGCCCGGTGGCCTTCCTAGCTGCGGCCTTGCAAGCTGAAGGCCATCCTTCAAGAAAACAAGGCAGAGAAACCAAAGTTGCAAGAGTCAAGGAGGCCCCACACCCCTTGGGAAACAGACCAGTGCAGCTGGTGGAGGAAAACAAGGGCACTGGAAAAGTGTGCAGAATACGCAGCAACCAAACTTAAAGGTTACTTAGCAGATTGTTGTGTCATTAGTTAAGCTCTTAGTAGCTGATTTTGAGAAGGAAAAACCATGTCACGAAGCCTCAGGCTCACACGTGAGCTCCACACCCTGCAGTACGGATCTGTCTGTGTTCTCTCCTGAAAGCCATGATGAGAATTGGCTGGGCTTTTGGTTGGCTAGAGCTAAAGCTAGCAGTGCTGACCAACTTTGTCAAGAATGGAGCCTCTGTGCTGTTAAACAGAGCTAAGAGATCAGGCTTTTTATTGGCCACTACAAACATATTCTCCCTCAAATTTGTGTGTGTGTGTGTGTGTGTGTGTGTTGGGTTAGGAGTTCTCAAGTCGGTTCTGGTCCATAGGGACCACGTACAGCAGAATGAATCACCACCTGGTTGTGCCCCATCCTCACAGTTGTTGCTGTGTGTCAGCCCACTGTGTCAGTGCATCTCGGCGAAGCTGACAATGCATGGCACCGTGGTCCTCTCTGCCATCACTGCACTGACACAATGCAAAATCCCTGCTTCAGTGAAGTTTTCACATTACTGGACAACGTTAAACTTCCTTGGACACTTCCTGCCCCATAGAGTATCCAAAGGACGCCTGGGAGACTTGAACAGCCAACGTGTAGGGTAGCAGATGTAGATAACACTGAGCCACTCCATCACTATGATTTCTGGGCATTTCCAGTAGGATATAAATCTCATATGGGCAGTGAGCTAGGAAACCCTTCCATAACATGAATGAAGCCCACGTATATGATAGTGTTACCATAAGCACAATTAGCATGAAATGTTTATTGTTAATTAAATTAACAGAATATATGCTTGTGAAATTCAGTCATATGAAACAGACAGTATTGAACATCTGGGCAACACACAAAAGCAGTTTTTAGAAAGGAATGCATGATGCACATCTTTTTTTAAAAAAAAATTTAACTTCAAACAGTTAGTACTCTTATTGTGTTATGACGTTGGCCAACAAGCCCACACCACATCAACACACTCCCTTCTCGTCCCCAGGTTGCCTAGTACCAGCTAGCCTGTCACTTCCTGCCTTGAGGTCCTTGTCCCAGGGAAAGACTATTGGTAATATGGACCTCTTGATGCCCATATTCTGGATGCTTTCATAAATAGACTGTCTTACAAGGATCCTCTGAGTGTGTTGAAACCCCCAACCTTTCAGTTTCTGGTGGTGCTGGTGTTATGAAGTGTAATCAAGTCGATTCCAACTCATAGTTATGCCTTGTGTTAGAGAATACAACTGCCCATAGGGCCTTCTGGGCTGCAACATCACTTAACCATTTGTACCACCTATGAACCATGGAATCGGGGTACACAATAGCCATCTATGCCACAATCTAATAGTGGAAATTAAAGATAGTGGCATGTAACTGGCAGCTCTGGAAACCCCAGCAGCCTAGCGCCGAAGTGATACAGATGCTAATCAAAAAGTGGGCAGTTCCAGTCACACCAGCCCTCCTTGAAAACTCTGTGGGGCAGTTCTACTCTGTCCTATAGAGTCGCTATGAGAATCGACTTGACGGCAGTGGGTTTTGGTTTCTATGGAAGAAAACAGATGAAACCAGCAAGAGTCACTAAGGGTTAGAAAGAGCTCAGTGGGCAACAGTTTGGAGTGTTTTTTGGAATACCTACTTCTGATGAGGGTGTAGGGGAGGAGAAGAATACAAACACTACCGAAAGGAGAGTAATCTGTAAAACCTTAATGAATGGCAGTTTGGTAGTAGGGATCCAACTTTGGAATGTGCATAACATTCAACCCAGCATTTCCACTGTTGTCCATTGTTTTTAGGAAGTCCTTCAGATGACTATTGCCCTGATGATGAAATAGAAAACCTGGAAACCAAATGCACACGCTATACTAGAATTCCGATTGAAACACATGATGATTCTGCCATACAATGGAATCAACACATATATTTTAAATGGTGGGAGATTTGAGGACCCGACACCATCAAAAAGCAGCACCCGGAGAAGAATCCATCCTTTGGACCTGAGGTTCGTGGTCAGAGATCCTCTGAGACCAAAGAGAGACTGATGCAACACAAGGGCCTGCCTTCAGAGCTGGCCGAAGGGGAGTATATGCCCCTGGAGCGGGCACCCTGAAATCGGATTTCTGCCATGCTGGACTTACCTTTTGTAAAGCCACCACTTGTGGTATTTCTGTTATGGCAGCGCTAGATGACTAATACACTTAGTAAAGTGGAAGATATATATTCTATTCTAGGACGTCTGCTCTGGTCAGTGTCCTAGAACATTCATGCTAGCATTGTCCTAGCAGCCTCGAAGCTCAGCCACTAAGACACAGGTCAATGGTTCTAACCCATCAGCCATTCCTTGGAAACTCTATGAAAAACTCTATAGGGCAGTTCCACTCTGTCCTGTAGGGGTCGCTATGATTCAAAACTAATTCAATAGCAGTGGGATTGCTTTTTCTTTGGAGTGGCCTCAAGTTGCAGCCAACCCAAATATCCGTCAACAGTAGAATGGAGCTAGAACTATGTCACACCGTGCTGAATAACGAAGAACACAAAACATCAACGATTACACGTAATAGCCTCACAGTCCTCGTGGATTCAGAGTTCCACGTAATTCTTATGTGTTTCTTGAATTTTTTTAAATTCTTTTCTCATATTTTTTTTCTGAAATATCTTGATGTCATGTGCTGTATCTTCAGTGTCACTGATTTTGGCTTCCATTGTCTCAGTTCTGCTCCTTTGACTTTGTCTAATTCTTCTGTGTTGTCTAATTGTGTAATTTTATTATGAATTTTCAGAATTTCTAATTCTTGCTGCTCTATGCTGCCTTTCCCCTTGTCCATATTTGTCATTGTACTCTGCTGCGTTTCGCCTCATCTCTTGAAGTATTCTAAATATTACTCTTTTGTTTTCTTCCTCTGATAATTTTAGGAAGTTCTCTTCCTCTGGAAAATTGGATTCTTTGTTTTCCGAGATTTTCGTGGTCCCCCCTCTACATGGTTTGATATGGACTATTGTTACTGTAGTTGTTGTTTTAGAACAGTTTACTTTTCTGATGTGGATTCAGCTCCAATGCCCCAGTGGTCCGTTTCCCTGTGTGTGGTGCAGGCTCTTGTCTACTACCCTGGATGGGCAGGAGTGACTGATGTAGTCCCAGGTGTCTGCCTGCTACCTGAGAAGGCAGGGGTTTCACAGCTGTCCCTGAGTTTCTGATCAGATTTTGGAGCTTGGGGGGTTGCCATGAAAAAAGATTTCTTTCTACTCTTTTCCCCCTCCACCTATTCCCCGAGTTTGCCAAATTGCTTTCCCCCATGTCTCAGAACATGGCTCAGGGCAGGCTTAAGGAGTGCTACTTCCAGCTCAGTTACTGACATCAGATGCCAGAGGCAGGGGCAGAGCCCGGAAGTTAGGGAGAGAGTGGCTCAGGGTGGGCTTGAAGAGTCCTACTTCCAGCTCCATTAATGGGGTCAGACTTCAGTGCCAGGCATAGTCAAGAGAAGGGAGGGGTGAGGGCCGGGAGACGGAATGGCAAGGGCCGGGAGAGGCAGGGGTGAGGGCCAGGAGTTTCTTGTAGTAAGGGTTTGTAATTCTCTTTGTAAAGTTCTGTTATTTCTCTGGTTAGATTTATTCCCAGGTACTTTATCTTTTTAGGGGCTGTAGTAAATGATATTGACTTAGTGATTTCTTCCTTAATAATCTCATTGTTGCTTTAAAGGAATCCTACTGATTTACTTATGTTTATCATGTATCCTGAGACTTTGCTGAAGTATTCTATCAGTTTTAATAGTTTACTTAAAGATTCTTTGGGATTCTCTGCATATGCAATCATATCATCTGCAGACAGGGAGATTTTGACTTCTTCTTTGCCGACACCGATGCCCTTTATTTCTTGGTCTTGTCCAATTTCTCTGGCTAGAATTCTAGTATAATGTTCAATAGGAGAGGTGAGAGTGGGCATCCTTGTCTAGTTCCTGTTCTCAAGGGCAACTGTTTCAGTCTCTCTCCATTCAGGATGATGCAGGTAATTGGCTTTGTATAAATGGCCCTTATTGCATTGACGAATTTTCCATCTATGCCTATTTTGCTAAGAGTTTTTAGCATGAATGGGTGTTAGACTTTATGAAATGCCTTTTCTGCATGAATGGACAAAATCAGGTGATTCTTGTCTTTTGTGTTATTTATGTGGTTAATCACATTAATTGTTTCTCTGATGTTGAACTAGCCTTGCCTCCCTGGTATGAACCCAACTTAGTCATGATGGATTATTTTTTTGATATGTTATTGTATTCTACTGGCAAGAATTTTGTGGAAGATATTTGCATCTAGATTCATGATTGAAATCGGTCTGTAGTTCTCCTTTTTGGTTGGGTCTTTCCCTGGCTTTGGGATCAGGGTTATGCTGGCTTCATAGAATGAGTTTGGGAGTACTCCATCCCTTTGTATACTGTGAAATAGTCTCAGTAGTATTGGAGATAACTCTTCTCTAAAAGCTTGGTAGAATTCTGCAGTGAAGCCATCTGGGCTCCGGCTTTTTTTGGTTGGCAGTTCTTTGATGACTTTTTCAATCTCTTCCTTTGTGATGAGTTTATTAAGTTGTTCTGTGTCACCTTGTGATAATTCGGGTAGGTGATATGAATCAAGGAATTTGTCCATTTCCTCCAGGTTTTCGAATTTGTTAGAATACAGTCTTTCATGGTATTCACCTATGATATTTTTGAATTCTGCTCCATCTGTTGTGGCAACTCCCCTCGGATTTCTTATTCGGGTTATTTGTTTCCTTTCCTGTTTTTCTTTAGTAAGTTTAGCCAATGGTTTGTCAATTTGGTTGATCTTTTCAAATCACCAGCTTTGGGTCTTTTCCATTTTATCAATAGTTCTTCTATTCCCTAATTTATTTAGTTCTGCTCTGATCTTTATGATCTGTTTTCTTCTGGTGCCTGAGGGCTTCCTCTGTTGTTCTCTCTCTACTTGTTCAAGCTGTAGGGTCAGTTCTTTGATTTGGTTTTTTTCTTCCTTCCAGATGTGTGCATTTATGGAGAGAAACTGATCTCTGAGCACGGCTTTGGCTGTATCCCATAGGTTCTGGTAGGAAGGGTTTTCATTCTCACCGGAATCCATGAATTTCTTTATTTCATCCTTGATTTCTCCTATAGCCCATGGTTTTTTGAGCAAGGTGTTGTTCAGTTTCCATGAGTTCCACTTTCTATGTATGTTTTTTCTGCTGTTGATTTCGACTTTTATGGCTTCATGATCTGAGAAGACGCTTTGCATTTATTCAGTAGTATGGATTTTGTTTAGAATTGCTTTATGTCCTAACACATGGTCTATTCTGGAGAACGTTCCACGTGCACTGGAGAAGAAGGTGTAGTTGTCTGCTGATGGATAGAAAGTTCTGTATATGTCGATGATGCCTAGATGCTTCATTGTGGCAATAAGGTCTTCTGTGTCTTTATTGAGCTTTTTTCTAGACGATCTGTCCAATATTGAGAGTGGAGTTTTGAAGTCTCCTGCTATTATTGTGGAATGAACTATCTCCTTTCTGAGTGTAGTCAGTGTTTCTTTGATGTATTTAGGTGCTCTAATATTAGGGGCATAAATATTTAATATTGTTAAGTCCTGCTTGTGTACTGAACCTTTCAGTAATAAATAGTGCCCATCCTTGTCCACGATGGTGGATTTTACATTAAAATAGATTTTTGTCTGAGATTAGAATTGCCACCCCTGCTCTTCTTTGTTCATTGTTACCTTGATATATGTTCTTCCATCCTTTTATTTTCAGTTTGTTCATATCTTTAGGTCTAAGGTGAGTTTCTTGCAGGTGACATATAGCTGGGTCATGTCTTTTGATCCTAGATGTCACTCGATGTCTCTTTACCAGAGCATTCAGTCCATTCACATTCAATGTAATTATTGATAGGTATGTGTTCAGTGCTGCCATTGTGATATGTTTATTTTTATGTTGATGTTTTCTCTGTTGTTCTTATTAGTCTGATCTGGGACATTTTTTTTGGTGAGTTGATTCTTCCCCTTCTTCAGGGTTGGTTTTGTGGTTGTTGAGACTCCTGTATTACATTTCTTGATATGGTATGTTGCTTCTTTATTGTGCTTTATGGCTGCCCCTATGATCCCCGTTAATAAACTATATATAAACCCAATTTTGATTGCTACCAGTCTTGTCAACTTCCTCTCCACCTGGAAGGACTATAAGGACTGTAGTACAACCCTCTTTTTACTATGATGACATCACAGTTTACATGGTGTGATCACTGGATTGTTTCTTTCACTCTCATAGCTTTGATTGTGTTTGGAACCTTCCCTAACTGAGTAGGATTCTGGATCATGCATCCTTCTAAAATACAAAGTTAGCGGTTTAGTTCTGCCAAACTGAGAGATTCTTTCAGTATTTCTTGTAGCTTTGGTTTGGTTTTGACAAAATCTCTGAGTTTCTGTTTATCTGTGAATGTCTGAATTTCATTTTCATATTTAAAAGATAGTTTTGCAGGATATATGATTCTTGGTTGGAAGTTCTTCTCCTTCAAGGCTTTGAATGTGTCATGCCACTGTCTCCATGCCAGCATCATTTCTGCAGAGCAATCTGACAAAAGCCTACAGAGTTTCCCTCTGAATGTTAGCTTTGCTTTGAGTCTTGCTGCCTTTAAGGGTTTCTGCTTATGTTTCATTTTGTTCAGCTTGACTATAATATGTCTTAGAGTCTTTCTATTGAGATCTGTACTGAGTGGTGTTCAATACGTATCTTGGACATCTATGTTCTCTTCTTTCATAATTTCTGGGAAGTGTTCTATCAGCAGCTCAGCCACAATACTCTCTGTGTTCTCAGGTGTTTCACCCTGTTCACGAACTCCAATTAATCGTAGATTGTTCTTCTTAATAGAGTCCCACATGCTTCTTAATGCTTCTTCATTTTTCTTTTTTCTTTTTTCTGATTTGTACTCATACATGCTGGAGTCAGTGGCTCTGTCTTCCAAATCAGAAATTCTCTTTTCCATTTGTTCCATTCTGTTTTCTTGGCTTTGAGTTGAAGTTTCTATGTCTTTGATTTTGTTCTTGATCTGTTGGATTTCAGAGTACTGATGTTCCATCAGATCAAACAGCTTGCTTTGCTCTGCTGCATTTTGTATAAGGTCTAGTAGGGCTCTCTATATAATCACCTTCTGATACTTTCAGAAAAGCTTCTTCGTCTGGTAAGTTCTGAGGTTGTTTCTTTTGGGGGCCTTCTGATGCCATTGCTGACTCCCAGGTTACCATCCTCTCCAATGTCTGCTGTTTTAGGGGCATCATGTGGGTCAGTAGAGGCTGGGAGAGATGCTGTGAAGATGTACCACAGTTGTTTCTCTGGCGGTCTTAAGACAAGAAGTAAAAGGTATTTGGCACCTTCCAAAGTCAGTCAGGTTTTCAGGTGTCTACGTCCCTCTTCCCAGCGGGCAAAGTAAGCACCTCTATGTTCAGCACCCTATGTTGTAAACTAGCTCAAAATACAGAAAGGCTACTGGCCTCCTGGCCTCTGCTGTCATGCCCCAGCTGTAGGCGATATTGTGTAGAACTCTGCTTTTCTGTTAGAAAAGCAGTCTCTTCTGGGTAGGAACTGCCTCTCAGCCCAGGAATTAGGTCCACCTGAGACTTCCGTATGGATGACCCCACCTCCCAGCAAAACAAGATGGCATCCTGCGTAAGCTCGCCAGCGGTCAAGAGTGCCCAAATGCCCAGAATCCATAGCCTCTGCCACTGGGCCCCGGCCCCAGGTGACACTGTGCAAAACACTGTCTCTCTGCTAGAAAAGCACTCTCCCCCGGGCAGGAGCCACCTCCCAGCCTAAGATCCAAGTACAGTCGGGGCTTCTGCCTGGGCTTCTCCATTTCCCGATAGGCCAGAGGAGCCGAGGTGTAGTGAGTCCAAAGCCAGGCTCCCAGAACCTGGCAGTTACGCTTGCCGGTCCCACCAGCAGTGTGTCCGAGACCAGCAGCTAGTCAAGTCCCAGTTCTGCCCGCCGGCCAAGACAGAGAGAACAAAAATTAAAATGGTGAGTTACCTTCGGTCTGTGCAAGCCTGTGCTCACTGAGAGCAGGGTCAGGGAAAGAGAGGAGGTTTTGTGTTCAGTGGCATGAAGTCCAGATTAACAGCCCTATGCCGCATCCCAGGGCTCACCAGGTGTCCAGAAGTCTCCGTTTAACTATCATATCAGCTTTGGTTTCCAGAGGGATTTAGGGAGGCGTGCATTTAGTCCACCATTTGGACTCCGCCCTCCCATGGCAATTTCTTGGGTCCCTCGGGGGCACAAATGGCTCACGCTTGGTTGGTATCTAAGAAGTAGTGAGTTTGAACCCAGCCAGTGGCACCTCAGAAGAAAAGACCTGGCAATCTGCTTCTGTAAAGATTACAGCCTAGAAAACTCAAAGCATTTCTATTCTGTAAGACGTGGTTGCCATGACTTGCCAGCACAATACAACAACAGTCTTTCCAGGAGATCGCAAGGCCTTTATTCCACATAATGTTGGCCCAGGAGGCCCTTCTCCCAAATTGTAGTATGTCTTCTGTCTATGAGAGTGTTTAGAGTACAGTAAGGGCTCAGTAAATGTTTGACTGATGAATGAAAAGGCCACTGCCACTGTGCTTATCCTGGTGAGATCTTGGTCTGTGAGGTCTTACAGTGTGGCTGCCATTTGACGGATCGTTTTTCATAAGGTCTCTCTAGCCATGGTCTTGTACCTCCCACCAAATAACTGGTGAGGTGCTTGTGGGAGTGGATAGCTTGCTAGAAGTGCAGATGGGTACATGGCCCCTTGTGGGGTACGACCATGCAAATAGGTATAGGAAACCTAGGGAACTGATCAGTTTTGCCATCCTGCTAGGCTTAAAATGAGCCACTTGAGAGGTAGATGGGGGAATTGACTGTCACCAAGAAGAGAAGGAACATGCCACATCTTTTGGAGTCAAGTGCTCTGTGTTGAAGACCGAGGCCCAGAGACACAGTGAGTGTTGTAACACTGGAGATGGTGCAAGATGGTGAGAAGCGATGGCAGACAAGTGATGGCAGCAGAAGCAGGAGACTGGCATGAGATGGCATGGTGGGCTTCCTAGCCCACAGAGTAGGGTGGTTGCTGTGGGCATGATGGCTCACAGAGGAAGACAGAGAGCTGAGCACTTTTGCACTGAGGCTGGCGGGTGCAACGGGGTGCTCCCAGGTGCTTACTGACAGAGCTAAAGAACGCTGTAATAGCACTTGCCTGAGCAGGGCAGAGACCAGGCAGAGGGGCCAAGGGGCCAGGAGGTTGAGGCCTAGAGAGATGGCTGTCTGTGGGTAGAGTTGGCAAACGGCTGTCCCGACTGAACAACTGTATCCTCAATTACCCCTGATCCTAAGGTGTAGCCTGTTATTACCCAATGAAACCACATAACTGAGTGTGGTCTGTGACTTTTGTGTGGCCACTGCAATGAATTCTGGAACCCAGGAGAGAAGGCGAGAGTGCTGTGGAAGGAAGGCTCGGGGGTCCGAATTGATAGAAAGCTGAACTGTAGAGGCATGTCGGGCCTCTGCCTCGTAGGAATCAGCATTGAGCCATTGATCTTGATTCTCCTTCCCTCTTGTAAAATTAGATGAGGTCAGATGCCCTTGCCATTCCATTTTGGCAGCTACAGAAGGACACTGCCACCACGAACCTTTCCAAGAGGTCCCATGTAGGCAGATCACCTGGGGGAATTGAGACCTTCGCTTCTGTTTGTCCAGATTCAGAAAACTACTAGATCAGGGCAGTGATCTACTCAGAGACTCTTGTGCTCCATAAGCCTTATGGAGAGCCTTCTGTGGACCTGGGTATGCAAATGAGAACAGGAGTCATGGATCAGGAAGGATGTGCTTTACAACTGCAGGCAAAGTTACAGCCTTCTAGACAGGGCAAATATCCCCTTGTTGGTTTACCAGGCAAAGTGATGGATTTGCTGGGTTCTCAGAGTGTGATTTCTTTCGGCTAAAGGATTTTGTTGACCACTTAGAAAACTGCTGTCGGAGTTATGTATTTGAAGTGAAAGAAGGTTCACAATATAATGATAAGTGAAAAACAAAAGGCAAGTTACAAAAATGTATGAAATATAATTACACGGTTTCATCTGAAAATGCATGTTATGTGTCTGGGCGTCATATATATGCATTACAGAAAAAAAAGACCAGAAGGTTTACATCAAAATGTTCTAGTTACTATGTCTGGTAGTTGAGATTATAAATGACACTTTTGCTCTACATATTTGTCTATGATTTCAGAAATTCTTGCAAATACATAGAGACCAAAGGACGTTAGTGGTGTCCAGGAGCTAGAAAGAGGAGGGCATGAGAATTATTGCTGAAGAGGTACTGAGTTTCTGTTGGAAAGGTGAAAACCTGAGTTAAAAATGATCCAAAGTCACCCACATTAATTCTGAGCGGTTACTGTCTCTCTCTATGGGGAGGCCATTCTGATTCTAGAAAAATCAAATAGCTCTGGGAAGCTGGGTGTGCAAGGGTTTATAAAGAGAATATGAGGAAGAAATAACAGACGGTCATCTATTGGGTAATCTACACATGATTGATTGAACTCTGGCCCTCTGATGTATCGTGTCACCCCCACCTTCTAGTGAGATCAACACATATCAATTCACAGGACACTCTTGGCCCATTAACTCTGCTCTATCTTTGGAAACCCACATTTAGTAAACTAGGATTCCAACAGGAAGGGCAGGAGTTGCAATCTCGGGTGAAAGAAAAGCACTTGGGCCAGGGATTTATTTCTTTCAGTTTTTTAATTATGACTGAATGATAACGTACATTCCCATATAAATTTGCATGCCCACCCCTATGCAGCTCCCAGTGCTCTCCCTGCCCATTGATAGCACACTCTTCCTCCCAACAAACTCCTATTCACTCCTTTCCACCCACTCCCCTGCCTTCAGTAAGAGGTCAGTGGGACGACATCCTATAGATACACAGAAGCATAAAGTGCGCACATAATACGGTCACTCTGTGTCGCCACGTCGAATCCATTCCTGTCCAAGAGTTGACGTCCATTATGATTTATGGACAGGGGCATCATCAGGGTCAGGGGACATGCTCCCAGGGGAACTCCAAGGCCCGTGGACCATCAATTGTGGTCTTTTAATGGAGATCTCAGGGTGCACCCCTTTTTATTCTTGGGTGGTCAGTGAAACAGAACGTTGTGAGCTCCATCATGGCTATCACTGGTGGTGGCCTGGCATCATTCAGTTCTTCCAGTCACAAGTCGATGTAGTCACCCACTCACGTGGGTCTCTGTCTTTTGAGTTCTCTTTTCCTTGTGTCGTTTTGGTCCTTGGTGATCATCCGTTTCTACTAAATTGGGACCATTTGCTGTCCCCTCAGATGGCTGCTTGGCAGCTTTTAAGGCCCCAGACACCACTTGCCAATGTGGGGTGCAGAAGGTTCTCTCAGCAAAATGCTAATTGTGCCAGCTGGCCTCGATTTCCCCTGAGAACATGGTCTCCAATTCAGCCAGGGATCTCTTCACACTAAATATTTAGTTTCCTGTGTAAGGAAACTCCCAAATCAAAGCAAGATACCTGCTGTGAGTTTCTGTCTTTGGCACCTTCTAGAAAGGGGGGGAGATGATGGCAATAGAATGTGGCATTGTAATTAATGTCACAGAATTCTATACTCCAAAGTAGGTAAAAATGGCAAAGGTTTTCTGTTCACCACAATCAAATTAATTTTAAAAAAATTCAATTAAAAACAAAGAGAGTTATTAACTCAGAGAAAAAACACAAAGTTGAACCAAAAAGTGTTACATTCCTAGGACACTCTGACTAGGATGTTCTTACTATTCACGTAGAAATAGTAATATAAAGTGAAATACTAACCCATTGCTGGCAAGTTCGTTCTGATTCATAGCCACCCAGCAGGGCAAGTAGAACTGTCCCCTATGGCTTCCAAGGCTGTCATCTCTAAGGGAACAGACTGCCACATCTCTCTCAGTCATAGCTGTTGGTGGGTTCAAATCGCTGATCTTTCTGTTATCAGCCAAGTGCTTAACCACTGAATGACTGGGGCTCCTCACTAGGATAAGAAGTATAATTCAATGAGTGAAATTAAAATAGAACTACACAGGTATTTTAGCCATCTGGTACTGGTGCATCAGAAAAACCACAAGTGGATGGTTTTTACAAAGGCAGGTTTATTCTTCCACAGTCTGGCTAGGATACAAGCTGGAATTCAGGGTGTCTGCTCCAGGGGAAGGCTTTCCCTCTGTTAGCTCTGCAGGAAAGTCCTTGTGTTGCATCTTTCTTTGATCAGGAAGCATCCTAGTGCAGGAACCTTCAGGTCTGAGGAAGTGCTCTACTCCTGGTACTGCTTTCTAATGTGGGAGGTTGCCAACTGTCTGTTAGCTTCTGTCTCTTGATCTTCCATAGGATGAAAAGGGAAAAGGTGGAGCAAGCCACACTCCAGGGAAACTGCTTTAGCAAGGGTGTTGCAGTCCCACTCTAATCCTCTATTAACATGATCACCCTATCTGTTATCCACAGGCAGAGAGTGGGATGTGTAGCAGAGGAAAATCACAAAATATTGGGAATGAGGACTCAGCCAAATGGCTGCACACATTTTGGGGGGGGACACCATTCTGTCCATGACATTCCACCCTTTGCCCCCCCAAATCACATCTTGGAAACATGCCACATATTCATCCTGTCATAGCAAAAGTCATAGAAAAAATATGTTCATCCCAGATAGCAAAACTCTTAAATCAGTTGGAAGTCCAAAATCAAAAATTCCCCTACATCTCTCAAACTCAGACTACATTTGCCTCCAAAGCACAACAGTAGGACGGGCAGGCATCAAGTGTCCATTTCCATTACACAAACGGGAGAATTCCAGTGAAAGTAGGCGTTAATACGTAACAAGCAAGTTGGTAGACTACATTCCACGAACTCTGAAAACTTCGAAAATCACCTTCCATTCTCTGAGACATTTTACACAATGGCCATGGCCTCCAGGTGCTACGTATTGGTCACAGTCTCTGGATTCTGAGTGGAGACTGCTGGCCCTGGGTTGCAACTCTGCCTCCTAGGCCCAGGTGGACAGCAAGTGTGTCCACCCTGAGCCCAATTGAGTGACAGCTCAACCCTTACAAACACAGGAAGCCGTGGCTCTACCCTTTCAAACTCCTGAGGTTATGGTCATACCTCTTGAGACTGAGGCAGCTCAACTTCTCATGCTCTTTATCCCTTTACCTTCTGCTTCCTGTGTACTCACGGCCCGAGCCTGAGGCCCACACGTGCCCTGCTGGGGCAAGTGTCTCAAAGCTCTTTAACTCCACTGACTGAAGCACCCAGAGGCCCTCGACTCCACCAGGAAAGCTCTGTGCACAGGCACTTGACTCTCTGGCTCCATGGGTCGGCACCAGTGCTGTCTCCTGGTCGGGTTCTGCTGCCGCCTGTACTGTCCATTGCTACTGTTCGTGGGCCTCTGCTGATTATTTCTCACCAACTGCACTTTCTTTGCCATTAACAGTTTAGCTTGGTTCCTTCTGAGCCTCTCATTCACTCACAGTTTCCAAACTGTATCCACATTTTAAGTATTTGGTACTGCTGTACCCCATTCCTTGTTACCAAATTCTCTCTTAGTCATCTGGTTTTGCCCTAGGAGAATATCACCTGTGGATGGCTTTAAGAACAAAACCAAACCAGAAAAGCCCACTGCCATCCAGTTGGGTCCGATTCATAACGGCCCTACCAGTCAGAGCAGAACTGCCCCACGGAGTTTCCGAGGAGCAGCTGGCAGATTGAAACTACCAACCTTTTGGTTAGCCAACATGGCACTTGAACGGCTATGCCACCAGAGCTTCTGGCTTCTGTGGGTTTAAATACCATTTTGGACAATACCGTGGTTGCAAACCCTGGTGGCCCAGTGGGTAAGTGTTACAGCTATTAACCAAAAGGCCAGCAGTTGGAATCCGTTGTCCACTACTGGTGCCTTGAGAAAGATATGGGACAGTTGTCCTCTGCCCTATAGGGCACTGTAAGTCAGGATTGGCTGGATGGAAATGGGTTTGTTTCTGTTTCTGTATGGCTATTGTCAGGGTCCTGATGGGGAAGCCCGTGGGAAAAAGCATTAGACCCTCTATCCCCCAGACAGAACTAACTCCACATATATAACATCATTTAGAATGTCCAAAATTACACTTGTCTAAATTGCATGTGTATTTCTATGTCACATCAGTGAACTCCAGGAGAAGGTAGGGCAAGGCTCCAAGTAGTTAGGACTCGGAACCCGCCCAGCCCCAGGTTTCCACCCATTGCCTCAGAGCGCATTCTGCCTCAGCAACCCTGTGGGCCACAGCAGAACTGCCCTGTCTCAGGCGTCTAGTGCTGCTGAAACAGCAATAGCACAAGTGGATGGCTTTAACAAAGAGAAATTGATTCTCGCACAGTCTGAGAGGCTAGAAGTCCAAACTCAGGGTGCCAACTCTCGGGAAGTCTTTCCTCCTCTATTGGCTATAAAGGAAGGTCATTGTCATCAATCTTCTTCAGCTTTCACCTTAGTGGTTGGTGCATGAAGGTGAATAACAGTCCGATTACCTGGCCTTCCTTGTAGGCTTCTGGATATTATCCTATTAGTGACAGTATTATACTCCGAGACAGATCTTGAAATGATCTTTCGGATGATGAATGCAACAACATTCTTCTTCAAGTTTTTGCTCCCACATAGTAGACCATGTGATTGTTGAATTCAAAACAGCCAATGCCAGTCGATTTTAGCTCACTAATGCATAGGATGTCAATGTTTATGCATTCCAGTTCATTTTTGATGATTTCCAACTTTCCTGGATTCATCCTTTGTACTTGATGTTAAGGCTTACTCCATCCACTTCGTTAAGGTTGACTTTACTTTGAGGAAGCAGCTCGTGCCCAGTTGTCTTCCGAGTGTCTTCCACCTGGGGGCTCATTTTATGGCATTATATCTCACAGTGTTCCGCTGCTATTCACAAGGATTTCCTGGCTAATTCTTGTCCGAAGTAGACTGCCGTGGCATTCTTTCCAGCCCATTTTAGTCTGGAAGCTCAACTGAAACCTGTCTACCATGGGTGACCCTGCTGGTACTGAAATACCAGTGGCATAGCTTCCAGAATCACAGCGAGAAGCAAGAGTTCACTAACAGGCAAGTGGTTGGCAATTACTTTCCTTGAAGGCTTTGTGTATGTCACCCCATTGCCTTCTTGTCTGCGTGGCTTTTGCTGAGTACTCCGAGCTCTGTTTTATAGATTTTTCCTTTGTGGATTATTTTTCCTTTATTCCTAGACACTTTTAAAAGTGTCTCCATATCTTTAGTTTTGGCAGGTTTGATTAGAATATACTCTGTGTCTTTCTTTGGGGATCTATTTTGTGTGGAGTTAGATGAGCATCTTGCATAGGTCTCATTTTCCATGATGTCAAGGAAATTTTCTGTCAGCAAATCTTTGACACATGTCTGCATATTCTGTTATGTGCCCCTGTTGTGGTATGCCAGTCACTTGGGTTTGATTCTGCTTGATGGAACCCTACTGCTGTTGAGTCAGTTCTGACTCTTAGAGACTCTATAAGACAGGGTAGAACTGCCCCCATAGACTTTCTAAGGAGTCCCTGGCTGATACAGAGTCCCACATAGTTCTTAGTGTTTCTTGACTTTTTAAAATTCTTTTACCTGTTTCTTTCTCAAATATCTTGATGTCACATCCTTTATTTTCATTGTCACTAATTTTGGCTCCATTGTCTCTGTTCTTCAAATTTCTATTGAGTTTTCTAATTCTCTAATTGTTAACTTTCTGAATTTCTAATTCTTGCTGCTCTATGCTTCCTTACACCTGTTCAATTTGTCATTATGGTCGACTGCATTTTGCCTCATCTCTTGAAGAGTTTCATATATTACTCTTTTATATTCTACCTCTCATAAGTCTAGGAAGTTGTCCTCCTCTTGAAAATTTCATTGTTTGGGAGTTTTCTGAAGGGACCGTGGTCCCCCCTTTTAAGTGTTTTGATATGGACTGCTGTTTCTGAGCCATCAGTAAATTCTAGTTATTAATATCATGTTTCCCTACTATGTTCTAGTTTGTTATTTTAAAACAGTTTCCTTTTGCATATGGATTCAGCTCAAATGTCTGTGTGTTCAGTTTCCCAGTGTGTGGTGCAGGCTCTTGCCTACTATCCTAGGTGGACAGGAGTGATTGGTATAGTGACAGGTGTCTGGCAGCAACCTGACACAGACAGGGGTTTCACCGCCATCCCTGTTTCTGTGAGATTAGTGTAACCCCTGATGTCTAAATCTGGGTGAAGGAACACTTTGTGCCCTTATTTAGGAGCTCAGGTGGGTTGGCAAAAAAAAAAATTTTTTTCCCCCATCACCTAAGCTTGCCGAAGTATTTTCCCATGCAAATCTCAGAGCACGACTCTTTGAAGAGTTAGCTTGGGAAATGGGCTGACACTGAGTCCAGGGGCCTTATATTCTGGGGACCATCTGGTCTATGTGACTGTCAGTCCTGGTCTTTTAATAGGATTCAAGTTCTGTACCTTATTTTTCTCCACTTCATTATAGATTCTTCGTTGCCCTGTCAGGGCAGTCATTGGTGGTGGCTGGGCACCATCTACTTCTTCTGGTCTTCTCCCGATGTAGTCTCTGCACTCTGTGGTCTTTCTGTCCTTTGTGTGCATGAGGAGATTCTAATATGCAGCCGGGTTTGAGAAGCCCTGTGGAGTTCTCAGGTCGAACTGCACATTAATCTTTCTATTAACCATCTTCCAACTCATTGTTAGCTCTTACTGATTGCTGATTATCAGACACTTACCAAACATTTCCTTTTGAAAAGAACAGCACCCTTCATCTTTTTTCTTTTCACTGCTTGAAAACATTCAGTACACCGAAGAGTAAGAAGAGTAAGTCACTGGTGACAACCTGGCTGTATGCTCTGTGTCTGACTTTACTAATGTTGCCTTCTCAGCAGTACCCCAGTCTTACCCTGCTTGGCAGAGAGTACTGTTACTAAAACTCCAAGAAATGCTGAAGTTTCATTGGTTTTCTGAAGTTGGCTTTTGCTGCTGTGGAGAAGATAACTCTTCGTTTTACCCTGTTATTCATCCTTTCAGTTCTAAAGCAATCAGTAACCTGTTTTGAACCTCATTTGGATTTGAAAACACTTCAAAATGATGGCAGCTGTTCTATTCGCTTCTCCACAGAACCCCTGTGTGTATCGGTTTGCATGCATTCTCACATGGGGTGTTGTCTGTCTCCACAGAGGGAAGGAAGCAGTGTTTTGGAGGAACTACTTTTATTGCATCTCCCTGATCAAGCAGTCTGCCCGGCTGACTGCCCTGGCTGCCCAGGAGCAGGCTACAGGGAAGGAGGAGAGGAGCAACAGCAGAGACGGCGATTTGCCACTGACAGGTACACGGGGAGAACAATACTCCAATTTGTCTTAAAAATTACTTGAAAAGTCTTTAACTTAGCTTAGAGATTCTCATGATCTCATCATCTTGTAGAAAAAAATCTTTCCTTTTCAAGGGAAATATTCCTTTTTGTTGCCCTCTGTTTTAGTCATCTGGTATGGCTCTAACAAAAATACTATGAGTGGGTGGCTTTAGGAAAGAAATGTTTATTCTTATACAGTCTAGTAGGTTTTTTTTGTTAGGTCCATTGACTTGGTTCCTACTCATGACAACCCTGTGAACAAGAGAATGAAACACTGCCCAGTCTTGTACCTTGTCCACAGTTGTTTTTACCTTAAACCCATTGTTGCAGCCTCTGCGCCAATCAATCTCATCGAGGGTCTTCCTCTTTTTGACAGACCCTTCCCCTAGGGTCGCCATGAGTCGGATCCGACTCGACGGCACTTGGCTGGCTGGCTTCCTGACTGTAAACCATGCAGTGTCCCCTTGTTGTGTTCACATGACCGCCTAGTCATCTATATACAGATTCCTTGAGAGCACAGTTAGGAGTTCTGGAAATCCCATTCTGTGTAACGTTAGCCATAATTTAGTATGATCCACACGGTCGAATGATTTTGCATAGTCAATGAAACGTAAGTAAAGATCTTTCTGGCATTCTTTGCCTTCAGCCAAGATCCATGTCACATCAGCAATGATATCCCTGGTTCCATGTCTGTTTCTGAATCCAGCTTGAATTTCTGGCAGTTCCTTGGTAATATACTTTTGCAGGTGCTTTTGAATGATCTTGAGCAAAATTTTACTTGCATGTGATAGCAACTATATTGTTGGGTAATGTCTGCATTCAGTCAGATCCCCTTTCTAGTAGGTTACAAGTCTGAATTCAGTGTGTCCACTCCAGGGTAAGGTCTTTCCTCTGTTAGCTGTGGCAGAAAGTCCTTGTGTTGTATTGTTCCTTGTTTAGGTCTCATCTTGGCACAGGAAACTCAGGTCTTAGGGACACGCTCTAACTCCCGGTGCTGCTTTCTTGACAGTATGAAGTTCCCAAATCCCTCTCCCAGATTTTTCTTTTTATAGCTCAAGAGACTTGTCGAAGGCACAAAACAAAATTACACATTGACTCTTGCTCTACTAACACAACTGCTGCCAAACCGCCCTTATTAACACCATACAGGCAGGAATTCGAACATGGAGCCACATCACACAATACCAGAAATTATGGGACAGCCAAATTGTTATAGTTTTGTTTTTGTTTTTTGTTTTTTAGGGAAGACCTTCAATCCATGACACCCTATAATTTGTTCTCTAAATATCACATCTTTGCATTATGTAAAACATATTTTCCCCATCACAGCAAAAGCCTTAAAGTCCAAGTCCAAAATCCAGAAGTTCCTCCTGAACTACGAAATCTAGAACACAAGTTATCTACTTCTAAAATACAACGGCAGGCACACGTTAGACACTGCCACTACAAATGGGAGAAATTTCAGGCAAAGAAGGCATTAAGAGGCAAGAAGCAAGTCAGCAGGACACAGTATATTAGCCCTCAAAGCTTTCAAAATAATCTTCAGTTCTCTGAGACATTTTACACAATACCTTTACCCTCCAGACTCTAGGTATTGGCCACATTCCCTGAATTCTGACTGGAGACCCCCGGCCTTGTGCTACAACTCTGCCTCCTAGGCCCACTTGGACAGCAACTCTGCTCCAATGGCTTCAGGTGCACCTCAAGCCCAACTGAGTGCCAGTTTCACCCTTACAAAGACAGAAAGCCCCGGCTCCACCCTTTGAAACCCCTGAGGTCATGGCCATTCCTTCTGAGACTGAGGCAGCTCAACTTGTCATGCTCTTTTTCTCTTCAGCTGCTGCGTCTTATGGCCTCATCTGCCCTGCTAGGGGCAAGTGTTCCAAAGCTCTGTAGCTCACCGGATTCAAGTGCCTGGAGGCAACCCCATCTGCCAGGAAGCCTTCTACACACAGGCACTCAACTCACCTGCTCCATTGGTCAGCAAGCCTAGCTCCACCGATTCAAGGGCTCACAGGCATCCTTCTCCTTCGGGAAACTTCTGTGCACAGGCACTCAGCTCTCTCGCTCTGTGGGTCAGCTCAGGCACTCTCTGAGGCTGTTCTGTTTCTGATGCTGCCATGGCTGCTGCCTCCACTGGTCCACTGCTTCCTGTTTGTCACCATCTGTGCCTTCGCTGGTGTTAACCTTTCTCCTCAGTTCCTTCTCACTCTTCTATCCGTTGTGTTTCAAAACCACTTCCACATTTCAGGTATTTGTAAGAGCTGCACCCCACTCCCAGTACCAAATTCTGTTTTAGTTGTCTCATTGTGTTCTAACAGAAATAGCACGAGTGGATGGTTTTAGCAAAGAAAAGTTTACTTTTACACAATCCCGTAAAGTTACAAGTCTGAATTGATGGTGTCCACTCCAAACGAAAGGCTTTCCCCTATCAGCACTGGAAGAAAGTCCTATGTTGTATCATTCCTTGTTTAGGGAGCATCTCGGTGCAGGAAGCTCAGGTCTGAGGGACGTGCTCTACTCCTAGTGCTGCTTTCTTGATGACATGAGGTTCCCAAATCTCTCTGCCAGATTTTTCCATTTTTTGCTCAAGAGACTGCCTCAAGGCACAAAACAAACTTACACTTTGAATCTTGCTCTACCAACAGAACTGCGACCCAGCCACCCTTATTAAATCATAGAGGCAGGAATTCCAACGTGGAGGAACATCATACAGTACTGGGAATTACATAACAGCAACACTGTTACCGATTTCTTAGGGAACACATTCAATCCATGACACCCTCTCTCTGGCCCGTCTCACACCTGTCATCCCCAGGCTGTCCTTCACTTTGCCCTTTTCTCATTCCTTGATTTCTATTTCATCCTTTCCTACTGGATCATCTCCCCCACACCTCTTGCCTTCCCCTTGACCACCCGTGACTTCTAGGACCTCCTCGCCTCCACTCGGCTTCATGTCACCCTCAATTTCTTTTCTGTCTATCTTCCATTAGGCCTGACATTTCCTGAAGAAGCATATTCACTAGAGCAGAACGAATCTGGGTTCCAGTCCAAGCCCTGAGTCCCCGGCTCTGAGCTAGGCATTAGCCAACTGAACCTTTTGTTGGGTCTGTTGGTTAGAGTTTACTCTGGCTTGCTGGGAAAGAAACTTTGTAAGATTAACACGAGTTCAGTACCTATCATAATGATGGACCTATGAAATGTATTTTATGTTGGTTCTAATGTTCAATGAGCACCTGCTATGTGTGGGTGCTAATGACAACGGGAGGCTGGCCCTTGTAGGAGTGAGGAATGTCAGGTATGGGGTTTTAAACGAAGGAGCAATATAGCAGTGTGTCCTAAGGTCCAGGAAATGATCACAGCTGTGTGGAGGGCCAGGGAAGTAGACCAAAGCTGCTGTAGGCATGAAAGTCTGCCTTTGTGTACAAAGGGGTTGACACGAATCCCAGTCGTGTCTCAGTTTTTAGCAGTTCTTCTTATTAGTTTTACTAGAAAATGCCTCTTGACCACATCATGCCTCTCTACCAAAATGAACTTAAGACAGTCTTCCACAAAGACCATAAAATCCGGTAGGGTTAGTAAAATGGAGAAGAGGGACAGTGAGGAAGATGAGGATGTTAACTGGGCTCAGCATTCAATTTAACATTGTGCTCTCTAGCCTGGTGACAAGGGGAAACTTGCTAAGTTTGCATTACCCTTGAAGAAATTCTAGACTCTTCTACAAGGATTTTCCTAGCACTGACGTGAAAAAAGATTCCCCACTTGAAATCTTATTTAAAGGGCATTCAGTACGATGGTATATTAAACAGCATCTCCAGAGTAAAATGTTGAGATGTTTTCACATGGCCAGGTCTGGTAAGAACATGAGAAAAGCTGAAACCATAACATAGAGGCTAATTTGGACGTATTACTTAATCCCATCATACCTGTGGATATTTTAGCTGTTACGATATGTATTTAGAACTGAATCATGCCATTATTCTTTTACTCTCACTTCTTGGAGGCAGTACGGTCCCAAACACCACCTGTTGTAGTCAAATCTCAGCTTACAACTCATGAGGTAATACAGCATTCCATTGAAGCTAGCAAGTTGATGACTGGAAATGAAGTCAATCTGTTAACGAACTCAGATACCATTTAGAGTGATTTAGGAGTACCCGTCTCATCTGCTCTGAAGAAGAGGAATCCAGGGCTTGAATAGTCCCGAACCTACAGTGGAGACATGAGCCCCTTAACTGCATCGGTAATTCCAGATGGCTTTCTGGGGATGAGATCAGATGATCGGAGTGAGAACAACAGACTCAGGGGGCACCTCCCTCAGTGATGAAGCAGCCCTGCCAGTGAGAAGGCTGAAAAGCAGTGCTGGTTAGGCCTTCAGCCTCTCAGAGAAAGAAAATGAAAACATCCCTCTGTTCAGCTGTGAGAGGACTGTGATGAGAACTCTAGCACAGAAGTGTCATGAATACAGCGCCTTCCAGAACTCCTTTGTTGAATTTCAGGATGAGGAAGAGATTTTGAGGAGCTCGGGGGTTTCTGAGTTTGTCAGCAATGCTTTAATGCCTCTAATTTAAACAAGGAGGACCTGAGGAAAGAAACGCAGCAGTTCACGCTTGAAAAAGAAGAAAGGGACACAGCTGTACCAGAAGGAAAGAAACCAAGCCCCAAACCCTGTATTCCCCCCATGTCCTAAACTGGTTGTAGGAAGCTGTCATTCTGAAGCAGACTCGCAAAAACAAGCCATCTATTGGGAACCCTGTTGGTGTGGTGGTAAGTGGTCTGTCTGCCCTCCAGAAGGTCAGGTCAGCTGTTGGGATCAGCCAGGCGCTCCCTGGAAACTCTGGGGAGGAGTTCTGCTCTGTCCTATAGGGTTGCTTTGAGTTGGAGTCAACTTTTTTTTTTCTGTTTGAGGGCACTGAGTTTCTGTTCATGGCAGAGAAATAACCTGGAAACGGATCATGGCGACAGTAGCACATAGTGAGCATAATGAGTGTCACTGAATTGTGCGTGTCAACAAATGTGGAATTAGCTCCTCCCAAGAAGGTGGATTCCAGTCATCGTGACCTCACCTCACATCCGCTGCCCTGAGCAGGAGCAGAAGGGGACCGAACAGGTTTCGAGTCTGCTTTGACCCGAGAGCTCCTCTGGTGAAACCCTCTCCAGCCGGACCCCAGCTGACCAGGGATACACCGAGACCCAGAGGGTTAAGTGCTCTGCTAAAAACACCGCAGCCCCTACGACATGTTGGCAGGGGAAGGGCGCAATGCCTGTGCACCATCCCTTAGCAGATGGGGCTCACCAGCCTCCTGCTGTAAGGGCTGGCATCTGCCTGGTGTGTAGGCACCAGCAGAGGGCTCCTTGCCTGGCTGCTGTGCACGGAGGAGCATCACCTGTGGGATGGAGCTGGCTGCCTTGAAAAGGCGCAAGTAACATAGGAAAGAGAACTAATGCCAGAGGGGCCCTGCTTTCTCTGGGACATCCGGGCAGCTTCCTGGCATTGTGCTGGCTGGAATGCAAACGGGGGTTCACTCATCATCACAGGAAGTGTCCTCTGTGAAGCCCTCTCAGGCGGGCAGTGCCATCAGGAAGCCAGCTCCTCGTGTGGTGGTGCACAGAGCAGTGGCTCCCTCAGCTGGCCCCAGCAGCTGGATGCCTCAGGAGGAAATAGCCTCCCACAGCTGAGCCTGAAACCTATTGGCACACTGTAAGGGAATGCTGGAGGTGGGGCTTGGGAAGGAAGGAGTGAGGAGTTGGCAGGGACAAGGGAAGCAAGTGGGAAGTGTAAAACTGGGCTCTCCAGTAGCAGGTCTGTGGCTGGCATAATAGATGATCTTGGGTAAGTCACTTAATGTCTATACCTCTGTCCCCCTGTCATCCACGCGTCCTTGTAAGCATGAACAGAGTGGTACACAAAAATCAGGTAGCCCGGTGTCTGGCTCAGTATGTGCTCAACAAATTTGAGCTGCTTTTGCTGCCATCATTATCATTGGTACTGGGGAAAGGAACTTGGTACCACATACTAATTATAGATTATTTACATAAAAGGAAAAGCAGAGGCCTCGAGAGAGCAAGGTAACAGTTAGAATTAATGTCAACGTGTAAGATGCTGTACCCAAAGAAACCAAACCCACTACCATGGAGTTGACTCCAATTCACAGAGACCTCAGAGTTCAGGGTAGAACTGCCCCATAGGGTTTCCAAGGAGCACCTGGTGGATTTGAACTGCTGACCTTCTGGTTAGCAGCCACCACCAGGGTTTTTAGGACCTTCCACACTAGCACTAAGTTTCTCTTTGGTCGTTCTGCACACTGGCTCCATGTTTCTGAGCAACTGTGGTGATGAAGTCTGAGACGATAAAAATCACAGCTAGGACTTGAATAGTTGCCTGACGTGTGGAAACCTGCAGTATGAGTTCAGGAAGATGCTTGTCTTTCTAACTTGTTTCCCTGAGAGGATTCTGCAGATTGGGAAAGGAGCTACAACTGGAGCTTTAAGAATGTCAAGTTGTGACAGAACCAGAGAAACCAGACGAAAACTGAGAAGAGGAAAGAGACAAAACGGTCCAAGAGGGAAATCAGCTCATGCTGGAACAAACCAGTAATCCCCAACATTCTACGAACCCAGACTCACGGACCCAGAACTGCTTCAGCCGGTGCTGGTCTTTTTTCAGACTGAAACTTGCCTCTCCTACTGAAAATAAAAAGTCTATCTAAACCAGTCATCCTAAAAATTGAGAAGGTGTGGACTAGACACACATCTCCCAAAAAACAATTCTATCTAGATCAGTTATCCTGAAAATCGAGAAGGGATGGTTAGTGTCACATTTCTTTAATGTAAATCTAGTTAGACAGGTGATTGTAGTCGCTCTGGAGATCTCTGTAACAGAAACCCAAGTAAAATCTTAGAGCTGTGTTTGCTACGAGGTCAAAAAATGGAACTTCATTTATCTTTCAGGGGTGGTTTTGTACACATTTGTAGACATTGTGATTTCTTTGATACATGTATATTAAAGTGTTGAATTAACAAATGAGTCCTTATGAAAACAACCGAATTATATCAAAGAATTTCAGAGCAGGAACTTTCAAACTCATTTTCTTCACATTTTCTACAATTCCGTGTGGCAGCCCCAAGAGGAGTAACGCACCCCCCAGAATGTCAACATGCTCTCTTCTCAACCCTGATTTCTCTGTAACCAGCTCTGCTGTCCTTTCCTGCCTCCTGGTCCTTGCCCCTGGGAAGGACTCTTCGTAACAAGCACATCTAAATGCTCATATTATAGATGCCTTCATAAATGGACAGTCGCACAAGGCTCCTCTGGGTGCGTTCAAACCACCGACCTTTCCGTTAGTGGTAGTGATGGTGTTGTGAGGTGCCATCGAGTGGATTCCAAGTCATAGTCATCCCCTGTGTTGCAGAACACAACTGCCTCACAGGGCTTTCTGGGCTGCAGTCCGTGAGGAAGAAGATCACCTGATTGTTGCGCCACTGGGAACTTAACCATTTGTACCACGTACGAACCACGGAATCAGGGTAGACAGCAGCAAGCTCCACCACGATCTAAAACAGGAAATAAAAGATGCTGGCATATTATTGAGAACTATGGAAGAAATTAGCATCCCTTAAATGAAATTTAGCTATATACTTTTACTTAATCAGAAACTCTAATCCTAACCACTATGGAAAAAAAAAAAGAGCATTGCTGAGTGAATTATGTCACTCAAAAAATATGTGTACTAGTTTGACTGGCTAGTGATTTCCAGAGTTGTGGGATTGCCCTGTTTTGTGAATTTCCAATGCTGTAAATCGTGAAATCTGTGCCTGGAGTTAACTGATAAACCAATCCAAACCATTGACATCAAGTCGATTCTGACTCAAAGTAACCCTATAGACAGTGTCGAACTGCCCCATGGAGTTTCCAAGCAGCGCATGACAGATTGGAACTGCTAAAATTTTGGTCAGCAACTGCTGTAACCTTTACCACTAGTCCACCAGGGTTTCTGGGTCACTGATAGGATTACATCAATGAGGATTTGAGTGGTTGCTGCAATATCCTCAAGAAAGGATGTTGCCTGGAGTCTCGCTTGCACCACCATTTATCCTATGAGAGAGAAAAGGAAAGGGAAGCAAGGAGAGAGTTGAGGACATTAGGCCATTAAACAGCAGGACCCAGAGTAGAGTGCATCTCACAGACCTGAGGTTCCCGCTCAGAGATGCTCTCAGACCAAAGAGAGACTGATGCAACACAAGGGCCTTCCTCCAAAGCTGGCAGAGAGGGAGTGCATTCCCGTGCAGCCAGCACCCTGAACTCCAACTTCTAGCCTACTGGACTGGGTGAGAATAAACTTGTCTTTCTTAAAGCCATCCACTTGTGGTATTTCTGTTATGGGAGTACTAGATGACGAACACACTCATTAAAGTGGCAGATATATTGTCTATTCTACAACGTCAACTCTGGGCAGTGTCCTAGAACGTTCCTATGAGCATTGTCCCAGCAGCCTCAAACTCAGCTGCTAACAGAGAGGTCAACTGTTCTAATCCATCAGCCACTCCTTGGAAAGTCTATGGAAAACTTGATGGAACAGTTTCACTCTGTCCTATAGGGATCACTGTGAGCCAAAACCAATTTAGTAGCAGTGTAATTTTTTTTCTTTTCTTTTTTTTATTTTGCATGATCTCAAACGGCACCTAACTGCAACATCCAATTACAGTAGGATCGAACTAGGACCATGTGACATCCTGCTGAATAACGAAGAACACAAAAATCAACAATTACCCATAACAACCAGTCAAATGTCGGTGCCAAAACAAACCAGCAGAGTGATCACTAGCACAAAACTGAATTATAGGTAAAACTAAACTTCATAAGAAATTACAAGAAGTGGCTGTCATGGTATTAAGCTATCACATAAAACCCCAAACAGCATATCTATTGCCCTCAAGTTGATTTCAACACGGAACGACCCTACAGAACAGAGTAGAACTGCCTCATAGAGCTTCCAAGGAGCACCTGGACAACTCAAACAACTCACCTTTTGCTTAGGAGATACAGGCGTTAACCACTACGCTCACAAGGTCTCCACGTATTACATAAGCTTCAAGGCAAGTGAATAGAACCTCCAGGACACAGTTTAAGTCTAACGTTACACATCACAATGCAGGCCCGGAAGAACCTGGGCCTTCCAAAAATTAGCAAGAACTGAACCAGGTTACCCTACGAAAAGTTTTCCTAATTAAACACACGACATGCCTACTCTATCAGAGCAGATGGCCATGTACTGGTGAGCTTCGAGGGACGACTGCCAGGAACTGCGGCTCCTAGTACACTGAGGGTGGAAATTAAACCCACTTCAAATACTTGCTGAAGCTCTTTCCGTCAGCTCTCTAAAGAAATGTCTCATTCTTGGAGGTCATAATTTCAAAGGTAATCACAGCGTTTTTAAGTCGAATAACTATATTGTTCGCACAGCACCATGGGTATGCAAATGAGAACACCGGTCCGGCTCACGAAGTATATACATTGTAACTCCGGGCAAAGCTACAGCCTTCCAGGCAGGGCACAAATTCCGCCCTCACTCCACCAGGGAAACTGATTAGATTTGGTGGGTTCTCCAGGCTCAGAGTGTGATTCCTGCTGGCTAAAGGATTTTGTTGAACACTTACGAAAATGACGCCGAATTTCTAGATTTGCCCTGGAAGAAGGTTCACAATAGAACGATAAATGGAAAACGAAAGCCAAGTTACAAAAATTTATCAAATATAATTATACTCTTGATCTAAAAATGCATGTTGCATGTATGTTGGACATATATTCTCATTAAAAAAAAACAAAAGACCAGAAGGTTTACATCAAAATGTGCTGGTATTAAGTCTTCTGGTTCAGAGTATCAGTGATATTTTTACTCTTCATTTTTGTCTGTTTTCAGAAATGTAGGCATATACACACAGACCAAAGTATCCTAGTGGTGACCGGGTACTAGAAAGGGGAGGGCATGGAAATTATTGCCCAAGAGATCCCGAGTTTCTGTTGGAAAGATGGACACATTGGTTACAAATAATGAGAACTCAGCCACATGAATTCTGAGCAGTTACTCTCTCTGCATCCAGGGAGGCCATTTTGCTTCGAGAAAAAGGAAATAACTCAAAGAAGCTGGGTACAGTGGGGTTTATAAAGAGAAGAGAGAAAGAAATACAGATGATCAACTATTGGCTCATCTAAATATGACCGAGTGAACTCCGTCCCCTCCCCCGAGCCTTACAGTGACATCAAGAGATACCAGTTCCCAGGACAGTCTTTAGCTTTGGAAATCCAAATTTAGTATGCCAGGATTCCAACAGGGAAGAAAGAGATTGCAATTTCAGGCGAATGAAAAGCACTGGCAGGTTAATGTGCCTCAGGGGCTTCTTCATGGTAAACATTTGGTTTCCTGAGTGACAAAACTCCCAAATTAAAGCAAGATACGTGCTATGAATATCTCTCTTTGGCATCTTCTGGAAATGGAGGGAGATGACGGTAATGCAATGTGGCATTGTGATTAATGTCACTGAACTCCGTACTGCAAGGTAGGTTAAAACGGCAAAGACTTTCTTTTCACCACAATAAAATTAATTCTTAAAAACAAAGGTAATTATTGACTCAGAGAAAAAATATAAAGTTGAACAGAAAAGTAATGTTTTCATAGGAAACTGTGACTAGGATAGGAATAGTACTCACAGAAATAATAATGTAAAATGAAAAATAAACCCATTACTGGCAAGTTCATTCTCAGTCATAGGCACCCTGCAGAGTGAGTAGAACTGTCCCCAGGGCTTCCAAGGCAGCTATCTGTAAGGGAGCAGAATGCCACATATCTTTCTCCCTTGGAGCGGCTGGTGGGTTCAAACCACTGACCTTGCTGTTAGCAGCCATGTATTTAACCACCGCTGAACTGGGTTCCTCACTAGGGAAAAAAGTATAATTAAATGAATGAAATGAAGTAGAACTGCATAGGTATTTTAACCATGTGGTACTGCTCCATCAGAAATACCACAAGTGGATGGCTTTCACAAAGGCAAGTTTATTCTTCCACAGTCTGGCTAGGATACAAGTTGGAATTCAGGGTGTCCACTCCAGGGGAAGGCTTTCCCTCTATTAGCTCTGGAGGGAAGTCCTTGTGTCGCATCTTTCTTTGATCAGGGAGCATCCTAGCGCAGGAACCTTCAGGTCTGAGGAAGTGCTCTACTCCTGGTACTGCTTTTCGATGTGCGAGGTTCCAGACAATCTGCTTGCTTCTCTCTCTTGATCTGCAGTAGGAAGAAAAGGGAAGAGGTGGGGCAAGCCACAATGCAGGCAAACTGCCTTAGCAAGGGTGTCGCCATCCCACCCTAAGCCTCTATTAACATGATCATCGTACCTGTTATCCACAGGCAGAGAGTTGAATGTGCAGCAGAGGAAAATCACAAAATATTGGGAATGAGGACTCAGCCAAATGGCTGCACACATTTGGGGGGGGGGACGCAATTCTACCCATGACATTCCACCCTTTACCCCCCAAAATCACATCTTTGAAACATGCCACACATTCATCCTATAATACCAATAATATGTTCATCCCAGATAGCAAAACTCTTAAATAAGTTCCAAGTCCAAAATCAAAAGTTCCTCTACATCTCTCAAACTCAGACTATATCTGCCTCCAATGCACACTAGTAGAACAGGCAGGCATCAAATGTACATTTCCATTACACATAGGGGAGAATTCCACTGAAAGTAGGCATTAACACGTAACAAGCAAGTTAGTAGAATACATTGCACAAACCCTGAAAGCTTTGAAAATCATCTTCCATTCTCTGAGACATTTTACACAATGGCCATGGCCTCCAGACGCCAGGAATTGGTCACAGCCTCTGGATCCTGAGTGGAGACCATTGGCCCTGTGCTACAATTCGGTCTCCTAGGCCCAGGTGGACAGCAAGTTTGTCCACTAGGCTGTAGGTGCACCCTGAGCCCAAGTGAGGGACAGTTCCACCCTTATGAACACAGGAAGCCGTGGCTCCAGCCTTTCAGACTCCTGAGGTCATGGTGATACCTCTTGAGACCGAGGCAGCTCAGCTTCTCATGTTCTTTGTCCCTTTACCGTCTGCTTCCTGTGTACTCACGGCCCGAACCTGAGGCCCACACGTGCCCTGCTGGGGCAAGTGTTCCAAAGCTGTTTAACTCCACCAACTGAAGCACCCAGAGGCACTCCACTCCACCAGGAAAGCTCTGTGCACAGGCACTCAGCTCTCTGGCTCTGTGGGTCGGCACCAGTGCTGTCTCCTGGTCGGGTTCTGCTGCTGCCTGTCCTGTCTGTTGTTACTGTTTGTGGGCCTCTGCTGCTTATTTCTCACCCACTGCAATTTCTTTGCCATTAACAGTTTACCTTGGTTCCTCCTGAGTCTTTCATTCACTCAGAGTTTCCAAACTGCATCCACGTTTTAGGTCTTTGTTAGAGCAGCACCCCACTCCTTGGTACCTAATTCATCTTAGGCGCCTGGTACTGCTCGAACAGATACACCACATGTGGATGGCTTTAACAACCAACGTTACTTTTCTGTTCAACTTTTGTTTTTTCTCTGAGTCAATAATGGCCTGTGTTTGTTTTTAAAAATTAATTTTATTAAGGTGAAAAGAAAATCTTTGCTATTTTAACCTACCTTGCAGTATGGAGTTCAGTGACATTAATCACAATGCCACGTTGCATTACCATAACCTCCGTCTATTTCTGGAAGATGCTAAATATAGCATCTTCCAGAAATATAGCACATATCTTGCTTTGATTTGGGAGTTCTGTCACTCAGGAAACCAAATATTTACTGTGAAGAAGCCCCTGAGGCACATTAACCTGCCAGTGCTTTTCATTCGCCTGAAATTGCAATCTCTTTCTTCCCTGTTGGAATCCTGGTGTACTAAATTTGGATTTCCAAAGCTAGAGACTGTCCTGGGAACTGGTATCTCTTGATGTCACTATGAGGCTCGGGGGAGGGGATAGAGTTCACTCGGTCATATTTAGATGAGCCAATAGTTGATCATCTGTATTTATTTCGCTCTTCTCTTTACAAACCCCACTGTACCCAGCTTCTTTGAGTTATTTCCTTTTTCTCGAAGCAAAATGGCCTCCCTGGATGCAGAGAGAGTAACTGCTCAGAATTCATGTGGCTGAGTTCTGATTATTTGTAACCAGTGTGTCCATCCGTCCAACAGAAACTCGGGACCTCTTGGGCAATAATTTCCATGCCCTCCACTTGCTAGTACCCGGTCACCACTAGTGTACTTTGGTCTGTGTGTATATGCCTACATTTCTGAAAACAGACAAAAATGAAGAGTAAAAATGTCACTGATACTCTCAACCACCAGACTTAGTAACCAGCACATTTGGATGTAAACCTTCTGTTTTTTTTTTTTTTTTTTTTTTACGGATGTATGTGTCCTACATACATGTACCATGCATTTTCAGATGAAGAGTGTAATTATATTTGTACATTTTTGTAACTTGCCTTTTGTTTTTCATTTATCATTCCATTGTGAACCTTCTTTCAGGGCAAGTCTAGAAGTTCGACATCATTTTTGTAAGTGGTTAACAAAATCCCTTAGCCAGAGGGAATCACACTCTGAGCCTGGAGAACCCACCAAATCTAATCAGTTTCCATGGTAGAGTGAGGGCGGAATTATTGCCCTGCCTGGAAGGCTGTAGCTTTGCCCGGAGTTACAACGTATATACTTCGTGAGCCGGTGTTCTCATTTGCATACCCATGGTGCTGTGCGAACAATATAGTTAAGTCAAGTTATTCGACTTAAAAATGTGGTTGATTTCTTTTGAAATTATGATCTCCAAGAATGAGACATTTCTTTACAGAGCTGACGGAAAGAGCTTCAGCAAGTATTTGAAGTGGGCTTAATTTCCACCGTCAGTGTACTAAGAGCCGCAGTTCCTGGCAGTCGTCCCTCCACGCTCACTAGCATATTGCTATCTGCCCTCGTAGAGTAGAGGTGTGCTGTGTTTAATAAGGAAGGTGTTTCATAGGGTGAGCCACACTGGAGTTCCTGCTAATTTTTGGAAGGCTCTGGTTCTTCGGGGACAGCATTGTGATGTGTAACGTTAGACTTAAACTGTTTCCTGGAGATTCTGTTGACTTGCCTTGAAGCTTATGTAATACGTGGAGACCTTGTGCGCGTAGTGGTTAACGCCTGTGTCTCCTAAACAAAAGATCAGTCGTTTGAGTTGGCCAGGTGCTTCTTGGAAACTCTATGGGGCAGTTCTACTCTGTTCTGTAGGGTCGTCCCGTATTAGAATCAACTTGAGGGCAGTAGATGTGCTGTTTTGGGTTTTATGTGATACCTTAATACTGTGACAGCCACTTGTTATAATTTCCCATGTAGTTTAGTTTTACCTATACTTGTGATAGTGATCACTCTGCTGTTTATTTAGGCACCGACATTTGACTGGTTGTTATGGGTAATTGTTGATTTTTGTGTTCTTCGTTATTCAGCAGGATGTCACATGGTCCTTGTTAAAGCCAACTGTAATCGGATGTTACAGTTAGGTGCCATTTGAGATCACGCAAAATAAAAAAAAGAAAAGAAAAAAAATTACACTGCTACTAAATTGGTTTTGGCTCACAGCGATCCCTATAGGACAGAGTGAAACTGTTCCATCAAGTTTTCCATAGACCTTCCAAGGAGTGGCTGATGGGTTAGAACAGTTGACCTCTCTGTTAGCAGCTGAGTTTTGAGGCTGCCGGGACAATGCTCATAGGAACGTTCTAGGACACTGCCCAGAGTTGACGTCGTAGAATAGACGATATATCTGCCACTTTACTGAGTGTGTTCGTCATCTAGTGCTTCCATAACAGAAATACCACAAGTGGATAGCTGTAAGAAAGACAAGTTTATTCTTACCCAGTCCAGTAGGCGAGAAGTCGGAATTTAGGGTACGGGCTCCCGGGGAATGCACTCCCTCTCTGCCAGCTTTGGAGGAAGGCCCTTGTGTTGCATCAGTCTCTCTTTGGTCTGAGAGCATCTCTGAGCAGCAACCTCAGGTCTGTGAGATGCACTGTACTCTAGGTGCTACTGTTTGATGGCCTAAGGTCCTCAACTCCCTCCTTGTGTCCCTTTCTTTTTATCTCTTCTGGGATAAACCGTGGTGCAAGCCAGACTCCAGGGATAGTCCTTTAGTGAAGATGTTGAAGCAACCACTCAAATCCTCTTTCACTAATCTTATCAGTGACCCAGAAACCCTGGTGGCCTAGTTACAGCAGTTGTTGACCAAAATTTAGCAGTTCAAATCTGTCATGTGCTCCTTGGAAACTCCATGGAGCTGTTCTACACTGTCTATAGGGTCACTGTGAGGCAGAATCGACTTCATAGCCATGGGTTTGGATTGATTTATCAGTTAACTCGAGGCAGAGATTTTACAATTGACAGCATAGGACAATCACAACAGAGGGCAATCACACAACACGGAAAATCACTGCCCAGCAAAACTAGTACACATATTTTTTTTTTAGAGACATATTTCACTAAGCAATGCTCTTTTCTTTTTGCATAAGTTGTTTTAGTCAGCTAGGGCTGCTCTAACAGAAATACCACAGAGTGGATGGCTTTAACAAAGGAAGGTATATTCTTACACAGCCCGGTAGGCTGCAAGTCTATATGCAGGGTGTCTGCTCCAGGGGAAGGCTTTCCCCTTGTCGGCTCTGGAGGACAGTCCGGTATTGTATCAGTCTTTGTCCAGGGAGCATCTTGGCGCAGGAACCTCAGGTCTGAAGGTCGCGCTCTTCTCCCGGTGCTGCTTTCTTGATGGTAGTGAGGTTCCCAATTCTCCTTGTTTCTCTTTCCTTTTATCTCTTGCAGGCTGAAAGGATTAAGGGTGGGCCAAGCCATGCTCCAGGGAAACTCCCTTTACCACAGGGCAGGGAAGTAATCCTAAGAAGGAATTTACAGCCCCACCCTAATCCTTTAATATACAGTTTAGGGAAACCACAAAATGGAGGACAGTCACAAGATACTGGGAATCATGTCCCAGCCACATGGCTACATGTATTTGTGGGGGGACACAATCCAACCCATGACATAAGTGGTTAGGATTAGAATTTCTGATTAAATAAAAACATATATGTAACTTTCGTTTAGGGAATGCTAAACTTTTGCACTTTTCTTCAGTGACTGCATAAGTATATATATAATGTTGTTCCTGTGTCATGAGGTCACAGACTGTTGATATTTCCAGACTTAATTTTTTTTAATCTTTTATTCTGATTAAATGAAAGTTTACAATCCAGTCCATTTGCCATACAAACGCCCGAGCACCCGTCTCTATGCAACCCCATCTGCTCGCCTCACTCTGTGACAGCATACTCATCCCTTAGAGACTTTACTTCCCGCATCCACTCAGATTACATTAGACTGAAATTTTGGACCACCTGGTGGGTGTGAAACCCACCATTTAAAATATATGTATATATTCCATTATGTGGCAGAATCACCATTGTGTTTCAATAGAAATTGTTGTTTAGGGTATACAGGTTGTTTCCAGATTTTCTATTTTATCATCAAAGCAATACTGGTTAAAGGACTACCTAAAAATGATGATCAACAGTGGAAATGCTGGACCGAGTGTTATGCCCATTGAAAAGTGTGATCCCTACTACTTAGTTGCCATTCATTCAGATTTTACAAATCACATTCCTTTCAACAATCTTTAGATGCCTTTCCCCCCACATTCTCATCAAAAGTAGGTATTCCAAAAAAAATAATAATTCAAAACCCACTTCCATTCAGTCGATTCTCACTGATTAATGACCCTAGAGGACCCCGTAGAATTGCCCCATAGTGGTGTCAGAGAGCGCCTGTCAAATTTGAATTGCCAGCCTCATGGTTAGCCGCTGCGTCAGTTAACCACTGTGCCACCGGGGTTTCCACGTGCTCCCGTAGCTCCCATTTGTATGCCTGTACCTTTTATTTCCAGTTTTAGATCGTGGCCGAGACTGCTGCTGTCTACCCCGATTCCATGGTTCCTAGGTGCTACAAATGGTTTAGCGCCCAGAGGCTCAATGGTTAAGTGATCTTTTCCCTCCCAGGCTGCAGCCCAGAGAGCCCTGTGGGGCCGCTGTATTCTGTAACACAGGGGATCACTTAGAGACAGAATCGACTCAGTGGCATCTCAGAACACCACCACCACCAGGAACTGAAAGGTCCTTGGTTTGTACGCACCCAGAGAAGCCTTGTGCGACAGTCCATTTATGAATGCATCCGTAATACGGGCATTCAGATGTCCCTGTTTACAATAGTCCCTCCCAGGGGCAAGGACTAGAAGGCAGGAAAGGACACGAACGCTGGTAACAGAGAAATCAGGGTTGAGAAGGGAGAATGTTGACATGTTGTGGGGTGCTTTATTCATCTTGGGGGCTACCATGTGAAATTTTAGAAAGTCTCCAGAGAAGGATCTTGAAAGTCTTCCTCTGAAGTTTTTTGGTGTAATATGCTCATTTTTGTAATTACTCATTTGTTAACTCCTTAATGTACAGATGTCAAAGAAATCACAATGCCTACAAATGTTTATAAAACTGTCACTGAAGGACAAATGAAGTTCCATTTTTTGACCTCAGGAAACTGAGCTCTAAGAGTTTACTTGTGTTTCTGTGACACAGACCTTCCACAGCAACTATAAGTACATGTCTAATTAGATTTACGTCAAGGAATAAGACATTAGCCATCCCTTTTCTATTTTTAGGATAACTGCTCTAGATAGAATGTGTTTTAACTCAGAGAAGCCAATTTCAGACTGAAAAACGACCAGCGCCGGCTGAAGCAGTTCTGGGTCCCTCAGTCCGGGCTCCTAGAATGTTGGGGATTGCTGGTTTGTTTCAGCATCAGCTCATTTCCCTCTTGGACCGTTTTCTCTCTCTCCTGATACCAGTTTTCATCTCGTTTCTCTGGTTCTGTCACCACTTGACATTCCTGAAGCTCCAGCTGTAGCTCCTTTTCCCAATCTGCAGAATCATCTCAGAGAAACAAATGAGCAGGAAGAGCATCTTTCTCAACCTGTACTGGTGGTTTCAACCCATCAGGCAACTGTTCAGGTCCTAGCTGTGACTTTTATCTTCTCAGACTTCATCACCACACTTCCTGAGAAACATGGAGCCAGTCTGCAGAACGACCGACGAGAAAGTTGGTGCTGCTGTGGAAGGTACTTAGGAACCCTGGTGGTGCAGTGGGTAAGGGCTGTGGCTGCTAACCAGAGGTCAGCAGTTCAAATCCACCAGGCGCTCCTTGGAAAACTCTACAGGGCAGTTCTACCCTGTCCTATGGGGTCACTGAGTCAGAATTGATTCGACGGCCACATGTTCAGTTTTCTGGTTTATGTATGTGATTACATATATATATCTAATATTTTATATGTAATTTTAATGCCATTAAAGTTGGAAAGGCAGCCAGTAGTAACTGACATACTTTAGTTTTCCTAATATTTATTAACTTTTCTCTCTGTTCTTTGGGATCCCTGAATGGTCCAGAAGGTTAATGTGCTCTGTTACCTAATGAAAGGGCAGAGGTTCACGCCTGCCCACGGTATCATGAAAGAAAGGCCTAGCACAGTACAGAGGAAAGGCCTGGAGATCTACTTCCAAAACATCAGCCACTGAAAACTCTGTGGAGTGCATTTCCACATTGATACACATGGGGTCTTCGTGAGTCACTGTCCGCTCTCCTGCAGCTACTGGTGACTCTTTTCTTTCTTGATTCATCTTTCTGGTCTCATTGAGCCTATCTTGCTTTAGAGGCATTCATTTCTGCTATCTTTTTAAATTTTCTTCTTGCTATATTCTTCAATCTCTGATAAAACTGCCTTATTCATGTTTCATACGCTAAAAGTAGCATATACTAAGAAACTTTCAGGCAGATGAAGAGTCAAAAATGACCACCTCCACTCTTGCCATTGAAACGGCCACTGTTGACCTTTTGTTTTCGACCCTGCCCATTTTGTTTTTACTCCTGAACACACCAATCAGCAACACACACACATAAACATGCCTTTTTCAAGCCAAAAGTACAGTCACGTTAAAATACATCTTGTAACTTGCCTTTTTTCCATTTAACAACATAGGTGATTTCATGTGCATTTCCATTGCTCCGAAAGTACAAAATAATCAAACCTAGTGACAGTGAGTTGATTCTGACTCATAGCGACCCTATAGGATGCAGTAGAACTGCCCCATAGAGTTTCCAAGGAGTAGCTGGTAGATTTGAACCAAAATGTCAGCAGACACAGCACTTAACTACTACGCCACCTGGGTTTCCTCTCCTAAAGTAGATACTATTTTTTTCTTTAATCATTTATCTTAAAATCTCAATGATGCCTGTATTTGGCTTAAGGAGCCAGGTTGTGTTACAGGGCTGATCACAAAAGGAGCAGTTTCAGGACACCAAATAGTAGATAATAATTTGCCTTCTGAGATTAACCTAAAGACTGGTGTTTTTAACTGACCCAGCTGCACCTCAGAAGAAAGGCCTGGTGATCTGCTTCCATAAAGATTATAGCCATGAAAACCCTATATGGAGCAGTTCTACTCAGACACACACGGTAAGACGGACGTCCCCAGGCTGCAGAAAAGTACTGTCCCAAACAGCTTCCTTAGCACATCCAGCAGCTTTACATTAGAATGCTGGTTCCCTTCTCCTGAACTGTTGTCCCAAACTAGAGGAAACTGGCAGAAACTGGTTTAGGCACCATATTAACATTCAGGATAATCATTAAATACTACATGAGTAGTCATCTCCTTGCCTCTGGCTGGAGTTCAATTACCATTTCCTGACCACATAATGCATAAAGGCATATGTAAACTCCACTGTGCCTGTGTAGTATGATTAACAATGTTGCTGACTTGCACAACTGAACCAAACCGAAAGTAAGAAGGGGGCTCCACACAGCCAAACACCTCGACGAATACAGTAGCAGGGGCAGGAATCTGGAGACCATAGTTTTGGGACACACCTAGGTCAACTGGCATAACAAACTTTAGTAAGAAAGCATTCTGCATCCCACTATGATGAGTGGCATCTGGGGTCTTCAAAGTGACTGAGTGGCCATTTGAGATGTGTCAATTGGTCCTAAGCTACCTTGAGCAAAGAGAACACCAAAGACACAAACAAAATATGAACGTACGAGACCAAAGAGGCCACATAAACCAGAGACTCCATCAGCCTGAGACCAGCAGAACTAGATGACGCCTGACTACCACCAATGACTGCCCTCACAGGGAACTCAACACAGACCCTGATGGAGCAGGAAGAAAGTGTGGTGCAGAACTCATGTTCGCATAGACACTAGACTGAATGTTCTGAATGAGACTAGAGGAACCCCAGAAGACACGGCCCCTTGATGCTCTGTTAGCCCAGAGCAGATACGAGAAGCAGAAAGGGATGGGAGCCTGAGGGCCGGGCCAAGATAGCAGAATAAATAAGAGCTTCCTGTGGCCCCTCTAACAACAAAGACCCCAAAGGACAAATAAATCCAGTTCTTATGATGTATTAGGAGCTCTGAACATCCAAGGGAAAGTTGAGAAACTGGAATGAGGAAAGGGGAAGGTAAAGAGCACCAGGAATACATAGGATTCTACAGACCTGATCTCCCAGGAGGTAGCGTCAGCTGCTGTGAGGTCGGCCCAGTGGGGAGAGAAGTATCTGGAGAATCCACCTGTGCCTCCAGAGTCGCTGAAGGACAGGACTGGGTCATGGAAAGCTAAGTCATTAAGTGTAGCCTACAGTGTATGGATCTAAATCTCTCCTTCCATGTGAGTGTGTCTCTGTTCTCCTGGCCCTTGCCCCTCCCTCTCCTGGCCCTTGCCCCTCCCTTCTCCTGGTACTCGCCCTCCCTCTGGTGACACTCACCCCTCCTTCCTCCAGGTATCAACCCTTCCCTCTCCTGGCCCTCACCCCACCCTTTCCCGGCCCGTGCCCCTCTCTCTCCAGGACCTCTCCCCTCCCCTCTCCCAGCCCTCACCACTTCCTTTCCTGGCCCTTGTTCCTCCCTGTCCGGGGCCTCATCCTTCCCTTCTCTTGACTATGCCTGGTGCTAGACTGTGATCCCATTAACGGAGCTTGAAGTAGGGCTACTCAAGCCCACCCTGAGGTAGTCTCTCCCTAACTTCTAGGCTCTGCCCCTGACTCTGGCATCTGATGTCTTTAACTGAGCTGGAAGGAGCAGTCCTTAAGCCCACCCTGAGCTATGCTCCAAGACATGGGGGGAAAACAATTTGGCAAACTCGGGGAACCAGGGGGTAGGTGTGGGGATTAGAAAGAAATCTTTTCTTGCTGCCTACCCTCCAAGCTCCAAAGTCAGGGCAGAAACTCGGGGACAGCTGTGAAAACCATGCCGTTCTCAGGTTGCAGCCAGACACCTGTGACTACACCAGTCACTCCTGCCCATCTAAGATAGTGAGCCAGAGTCTGCACCACACACAGGGAAATGGAACTCTGGGATATTGGAGCTCAATCCATATCAGAACAGTAAACTGTTTTTCAATAATAACTACAGTAACAATTGTCCATATCAAACCATGTAAAGGGGGGTTATGAAAAGATCCCAAAACAAAGAATCTAATTTTCTATAGGTTGAGAACTTCCTAGAATATCAGAGGTAAAATTAGGACAAGTAATATTTAGAACTCTTGAAGAGATGAGTCAAAATGCAGCAGAGCATAATGACAATTTGGACAATGGCACGGCAGCACAGAACAGCAAGAATTAGAAATTCTGAAAATTCATAATAAAATTACACAATTAGACAACACAAAGAAATTAGACAAAATCAAAGGAGCAGAACTGCAGCAAAAGAAGCCAAAATTGGTGACACTGAAGATACAGCTCATGACATTAAGATATTTGAGGAAAAATCTGATAAAAGAATTAAAAAAAAATCAAGAAACACTAATAATTATGTAGGACTCTGAATCCACCAGGCGCGCCTTTCAAACTCTATGGAGGAGATTTACCCTGTCCTATAGGGTTGCTATGAGTCGGAACTGACTCGACAACAGTGGGTTTCTATCAAGAGGAATAATACACCAGTGATTAGAGTACCAGAACAAGGGTACATAACAGAAAATACAGACAGTTCTCTAAGATTTGCTGACTGAAAGCCTCTTCGACATCATGAAAGATGAGAATATACCTATGCAAGTTGCTCATTTAACTCCACACAAAATAGATCTCCAAAGAAAGACACAGAGGTGTATTAGAATCAAACTTGTCAAAACTAAAGATAGGGAGACCATTTTGAAACCGACTAGGAATAAAGGAAAGATAATCTGCAAAGGAAAATCTATAAAACAAAGCTCAGACTACTCAGCCAAAACCATGCAGACAAGAAGACAATGGGGTGACATATACAAAACCTTGAAGGAAAATAATTGCCAGCCACTCATCTGTCAGTGCACGCTGCCTTCTTGCTATGATGCTGGAAACTGTGCCACTGGTATTTAGGTACCAGCAGGGTCACCCATGGTAGACAGGTTTCAGCTGAGCTTCCAGACTAAGACAGACTAGGAAGAATGAGCTGGCAGTTCACTTCTGAAAAGAAATAGCCAGGGAAAACCTTATGAATAGCAGTGGAACACTGTCAGATACAGTGCCAGAAAAAGAGACCATCAGGTTGGAAGATGACTGGGGAAGGGCTCTCTCCTCAGTGTAGAATTGACCTGAATGACTTTGATAGAGTGAAGTCTTTAGGATCTTCATTCGGTGATGTGGCATGACTCAAAATGAGCAGAAACAGCTGCGAACATCCATTAACAATCGGAAGAAGGAATATACAAAGTATGAATCTAGGAAAACTGGAAATCGTCAAAAATGAAATGGAATGCATGAACATTGCTATCCTAGGCATGAGTGAGCTGAAATGGGCTGGTATTGGACATTTGGAATCCAACAATCATGTGATCTACTATGCTGGGAACAAAAACTTGAAGAGTAATACTGTTGTATTCATCATCCAGAAGATTTCAAGATCTGTCCTGAAGAACAATGCGGTCAGTGATAGGATAATATCCACGCACCTCCAAAGAAGGCCAATTAATATGACTATGATTCAAATTTACACACCAACCACTAAGGCCAAAGATAAAGAGACTGAAGACTGACACCAGCTTCTACAGTCTGAGACTGATCAAACATGCAATCAGGATGCATTGATAATTCCTGATGAGAGGAATGCAAAAGTAGGAAACAAAGAAGGGTTGGTAGCTGGAAAACACAGCCTTGGTGACACAAATAATACCAGAGACCGCATGAAAGAATTTAGCAAGACTAACAGCTTCTTCATTGCAAATCCCTTTTTTGACCAACACAAACAGCGACTGTGCACATGGACCTCACCAGGTGGAAAACACAGGACCCAAACTGACTACATCTGCGGAAAGAGACAATGGAGAAGCTCCATATCAGCAGTCTGAACAAGAGCAGGTGACGACTGTGGCACAGACCATCAATTGCTCATTTGCAAATTCCAGTTGAAACTGCAGACGATTAGAAGAAGTACACAAGTGCCAAAGTGTAACCTTGCATATATCCCTGCTGAGTTTAAAGACCATCTCAAGAACAGATTTGATGTGTTTACCACTAATGACTAAGACCAGACAAATTGTGGAATGACATCAAAGACATTATCCATGAAGGGAGCAAAAGGTCATTTTTAAAGACAGGAAAGAAAGAAAAGAACAAATAGGATGTCAGAAGGGACTCTGGAACTTGCTCTTGAACGTCAAGTGGCTAAAGCAAAAGGAAGTAATAGCAAAGTAAAAGGCCTAAATAGAAGACTTCAAATGGCAGCTCAAGAAGAGAAAATAAAGTATTAAACATCCTCTTTGGAAAGCAATTTGGCGCTTCCTTAAAAAGCTGGAAATAGATACACCACTTGATCCAGTAATCCTACAGCTCCAAACATATCCGACAGAAACAAAGGCTGTCACACGAACAGATACATGCACACGAATGTTTATTGCAGCACAGTCCACAACAGCAAAAAGATGGAGTCAACCCAGATGTCTATCAACACATGAATGGATAAACAAACTATGGGATGTATACTCAGTGGAACGCTATGCAATGATAAAGAATAATGATGATTTTAGGAAGTATCTCATAACCAGGTTTCCATTAGAAGAAATTATGCTGAGTGAAATCAGTCAGTGGCAAAACAACAAATACTGTATGAGATCCCTACTATAAGGACTTCAAAATAACTTATGTACAGAAGAAAAGACTCTTTGATGGCTGTAAAGTTGGGGAGGGAAGAAGAGGGCTGGTCATAGATTAGATAATTGATAGAAATTGCGTTGCATGAAAGCAGTGGCAGCACACAGTAGAAAGATCAACTGGACTTCACCGTCACGGAAAATTCTTCTAATCTTAACCTAATATTGCAAGGATAGACTAGCTGGGGTAGGGGTTCTGAGGACCATAATCTCTTGTTTTGTTTTATGGCTCTGTGTAACATTTTGCTGAAAGGTAAACCCCAGGAGTGATTTCAGTGAAGAGTTGAAAGGGTGTCCTGAGATCCTGCTGTTGGTGTTTCACTGTATCAAACCAGTAAATCTGGTATTTTTTTGTGACTCAGAATTTTATTCTGCCTTTGTCTCCATCTCTGCCTGGCACCCTGTATTGTGATTCCCCTCAGAGCAGTGGTGGTACCCGGGCACCACCTAGCTGTACTAGACTCAATCTGGGGGAGGCTTTTGTAGTCGTGGTCCATTAGCCCTTAAGATGCATCTTCCCTTGTGTCTTTGGTTTTCTTCCTTCTCCGTTGCTCTAGAGGGGTGGGACCAGTGGAGGATCTTAGATGGCCACGCACAAGCTTTTAAGACCCCAGAAGCCAGCTGTTACCAGAGTAGGAAGTAGAATATTTTCTTTGTAAACTATATTATGCAAACTCACTTAGATGCCCCCTCGAGACCATGGCCCCCAGCCTCAGTCCCAGTAACTTGGTTTCTTCAAGGTGTTTGGATGTGTCTAGGAAGCTTCTATGACTTTGCCTTGGCCAAGTTGTACTGATTTCCTCTATGCTGTGTGTCGTCTTTCACTTCTCCAAACTTAATGGTTGTCTATCGACGGCACTTGGCTTGGCAGTATCTAGTTAGTGACTTACTCTCCCCACCTCTCCCATCCGTAACCAAAAAACAAACCAAATCCGTTGTTGTTGAGTCGATTCCAACCTCTAGCACCCCTAAAGGGCAGAGTAGACCTGCTCCATAGGGTTTCTGGGGAGCCCCGGAGATATTCAAGCTGCTTACCATTTGGTCAGCTGCCAACTGCTTAACCACTACAATCGTTTTTGTTTTTTTTTTCTGTGCGAACCTTTTCTTGAGTTCTTATGGTAGTGATCTCATACAGTATTTGTCCTTTTGTGATTGACTTGTTTCAATCAGCATAAAGTCCTCCGGATTCATCCATGCTGAGATGTTTCCCAGATTTCATCACTGTTCTTTATCACTGCATAGTGCTTCATTGTGTGTCTGTACCATAGTTTATCCAGTCCTCTGTTGATGGGCTGTTCGGTTGCTCCCATCTTTCTGCTATTGTAAGTCATCCTGCAGTTATCGTGGATGAGCATAAGTCTATTTGTGTAGTGGTTGTGATTTCTCTAGGAAATATTCCTAGGAGTGGGACTGCTGGATTGTATGGTGTGTCTGTCTCTAGCTTTCTAGTGAAGTGCCATATTATTTTACAAAATGGTTTTACCACCTTGCATTCCTACCAACAGTGCATAAGAGTTCCAATCTCTCCAGCATTTGCTATTTTGTTTATTTTTCTTTCTGTCAGAAATGCCGGGGTAGTTTTGACTTGCATTTCTCTAATGACTAATGATCGTGAGCATTTCCTCATGTGTCTGTTAGCCACCTGGGTGTCTTTTTTGGTGACGTTTGTTGTCATATCTCTTGCCTATTTTTTATTTGGATTATTTGTCTTCTGGTTGTTGAAGTATTTTGTAGGTGTTAAAGATTAAACCCTTGTCAGAATGTTGTAGTCAAAAATTTTTCCCAGTCTGTGAGTTCTCTTTTTACTCTTTTGGTGAAGTCATTTGTTGAGCATAGATGTTTAATTTGTAAGAGCTCCCAGTTACCTAGTTTATCTTCTAGTATTTGTGCATGGCTAGCCATTCTATTTATGGTTAGTATTATATTTATAGAATGCATTAGGGCCTCTGTCATTGGTCCTATTTTTTCTTCCATGATTTTTATTGTCTTAGAGTTTATATTAATGTCTTTGATCCATTTCAGTTAGTTTTTGTGTATGTGTGATGTATAGGTCCTGTTTCATTTACAGATGGACATGCAGTTTTCCCAGAACTATTTGTTAAAAAAAAGAAAGAGAGACACTGTCATTTTTCCCATTAGTGGACTTTGGTCCTTTTTCAATGATCAGCTGACCATAGGTCAATGGATTTACATCTGGGTTCTTCATTCTCTTCAGTTGATCTATGCGCCTTGTCATTGTTTTGCTGTGGCTATGTAAGTAGGTTGTGAGATCAGGCAGTGTGAGGCTTCCCACTGTGTTGTTTCTCTTCAGTAGTGCTTTGCTTCTCTGAGGCCTCTTTCCTTTGCACATAGCGCCGGTGATTAATTTCTTTTAGTTCATTGAAGAATCAGGGTTGCATTGTATCTGTAAATTGCTTTGGGTAGAGTTGGCATTTGCAGTGTTGAGTCTTCACACCCATGAGCATGGTATGTTTTACCATTTATGGAGGTCTCTTTTGGCTTCTTGCAGTAGCGTTTTGAAGTTTTCTTTGTATAGTTATTTTACATCCCTGGTTGGTTCTACTCTGACCTTTAGGGTCGCTACATTTTTTGGGGGCGGTTACATTTAGAACCAACTTGAAGGCAGTGGTTTTTTTTTTTCTGTTAGATTAATTCCTAATTATAGGGCCCCTACGAGTTAGACTTAACCCAAGGGCAATTTCTTTCTTTCTTTTTTTTTAAAAATCTTGTTAGAGGCTATTAAAGTGGTATTATTTTCTTGATTTTCATTTGGAAGTTTTCTTTGTTGGTGTATAGGAATCCTACTGAGTTTTGTATGTTTATCTTATATCCTGTTCCTTTGCCACCAGGGCTCCTTAACTTTTATAGTAATACTAAAAAGTAAAACAAACAAAAATCCATTGGTGGTGTGATGTTAATTCTGACTCATAGTGTCCCTATAGAACAGAGCAGAAATGTACCCATAAATTTTCCTGGATGCAAATTGCCAAGCTATTTGGTTAGCAGCTGTAGCACTTAACCACTGAGAAACCAGGGTCTTCTTTATGGTACTCGACTTTTAAAAAAGTTGTTTTGTGACCTTCACTTTTAGATCATAGCAGAGACCACTAGCTACCCACTGTCAGACCATTTCTTCCCGCTTCCTTAGTAAAAGAGACCCCAAACACTGAATGACTACATGCATGTCAAAAATATGACAGTACTTTCCAGCCCCTTTCTGATGAAAGTGAAACCCTGGTGACATCATGGTGAAGTGCTGTGGCTGCTATCCAAAAGGTCAACAGATCAAATCTACCAGAAGCAACTTGGAAACTCTATGGGCAATTCTACTCTGTCGTGGAGGGCAGCTGGGAGTCAGTATCTGCTCAACAGCAAAGAATTTGGGGGGTTTCTAATCAAAGCTGTGCAAGTAGTGTGGCCACTTGCAGGAAACGTCCTTATGGGAGAGCAAGTGTTGCCCTTTGCCTCTTCTTTATCTCCATCCCATGGCTTCTCAGGGCAGATAAATAACTACCCTAAGGAGCCCTGGTAGTGTAGGGCTTAATTGCTACCTCTGTTAACCAAAAGGGCTGCGCTCCTTGGAAACTCAATGGCACAGTTGTACTCCCTCCCATGGTGTTGCTCTAAGTTGGAATCGACTCAGTGGCAATGGATATGGTTTTTTTTTTGGCTTGAAAGGAGCCCTAGGAACATTCATGGCATAGTGGTTAAGTGCTATGTCTGTCAATCAGAAGATCTGCAGTTCAAATCCAACAGGCAATCCTTGGAAACACTATGGGCAGTTCTACTCTGTCCTAGAGGGTTGCTATGAATACAATCGACTTGACGGCAGTGGGTTTGTCTTGGGTTTAAGGAGCCCTGGTAGGGCAGGGCTTAAGTGCTCTGCTGCTAACCACAAAGTTGACAATTCACCCGATGGGGCAGATTATGGCTGGAATTGCCTCCAACAAAATGTGTGTCAACATGGCTAGCCCGCGGTTCCCAGAATTGTGTGATTGTCCGAACTTTTGCCATCAGATATGATTTTCCTCTGTGTTCTAAATACTACCTTTACAATGTTAATGAGGTAGGATCAGCGGCAGGTACCCTAATGAGGCAGGATTCAATCTATAGGATTAGGTTGTGATAAAAATCAGTGTCTTTTGAGATATAAAAGAGAAAAGGCAGGAGAGAGACATGGGCACCTCATACCACCAGAAACAAGAGCCAAGAAAAGAGTGCTCCCTTGGGACCTGGGATCCCAGTGCTGAGGAGCTCCTTGAGAGAGAAGTGACCTCAGTCAGCCAGGTGCTCCTTGGAAACTCTGTGCGGCAGTTCTACTCTGTTCTATAGGATTGTCATGAGTTGGAATCAACTTGAGGGCAGTGGACTTGGTTTTGGGGTTTTATGTAATACCTAATTTTCAGCCACTCTTTTTCTAGAATCAAAATGGCCTCCCTATATACACAGAGAATAACTGCTCAGAATAAATGCGCTGACATCTGATTATTTTTAACAAAGGTTTTCATCATTCCAACAGAAACTCAGTACCTCTTCAGCAATAGTTTCCATGCTCTCCTCTGTCTAGTCCCTGGTCACCACTAATGAACTTTAGTCTCTATGTATTTGCATCAATTTCTGAAAACAGATAAAAATAAAGAGTAAACATGTCATTCATAATCTCAACCACCAGACATAACACCTAGGAACATTTTTTTGGAAGCCTTTTGGTCTTTCTTTTAATGCATATGTGTGTCCAACATACACATAACATGCATTTTTAGGAGACAAAGTGTAATTATATTTTACATATTTTTGTAACTTGCCTTTTGTTTTTCATTTAACATTATATTGTGAACTTTCTTTTAGGTCTATATATTTATTTATTTCAGAACTCAGATATCCTTTTTGTAAGTGGTCAACAAAATCCTTTAACCAAAAGAAATCACTCTCTGAGCACAGAGGAACACAACAAATCCAATCAATTTCCCTGGTAAATTGAGAAGGCCATTTTTCCCTTCCCAAAAGGCTGTACCTCTTCCTGGAGTTACAAAGTATCTCTTGTTCTCATTTGCATACCCATGATGCTTTGTGAACAATAGATATTCGAGTTAAAAACTGTGTGGTTTCCTTTAAAATTATGATCTCCAAGAATGAGATTTTTCTTTACACAGTTGACTGAAAGTGCTGCAGCATGTATTTGAAGTGGGTTTAATTTCCACCCTGACTGTACTAAGAGTGGCAGTGACTGGCAGTTGGCCCTCCAAGCTCAACAACATACTGTGATCTACCCTCACAGGGGACACATGCTTTATGTTTAATAAGAATTCTTCTTCTTCTTCTTTTTTTTACAAAGAGAAGAAATTTTTATCCAACATAATTTTTGTAAGGCCCTGTTCATTCAGGGCCTGTATTGTAATGTTTAATATTAGACTTAATCTATCTGAGGAAAGGTGTACTGACTTTTCTGGAAGCTTATATAATATTTTGAGACCTTGGCAGCATGATGGTTAACCGATAAGTCTTCTAACCAAAATTCAGTCATTTGAGCTAGCCAAGTGCTACTTGTAAACTCTATAGAGCACTTCTACTCTGTTCTGTAGGGTCAGGTGCCCCTTTGAAACTCTATAGAGTACTTCTACTTTGTTCTGCAGGGTCATTATAAGATGGAATCAACTTGAAGGCAGTGGATTTGGTTTTCTGAGTTTTATGTAATACCGAATTTTCTGACAGCTACTTTAATTGCTTAAGTAATTTAGTTTCACCTATACTTGAGTTATGAATTCATGATCACTCTGCTCTTCCCCTGGCCCCACAGATATTTGTAAGGCTGTTACATGTAATCATTGTTTTTTTGTGTTCTGTTATTCAGCAGGGTGTCACATTATTCTAGTTCCATTCTACTGTCGACGGATATCTGGGTTGGCTGCAATTTGAGGCTACTCCAAAAAAAAAAAAAAAAAAAAAAAAACCCATTGCTACTGAATTGATTTTGAATCATAGCGACTCCTATAGGACAGAGTGGAACTGCCCCATAGAGCTTTTGATAGAGTTTCCAAGGAATAGCTCATGAGTTAGAACCATTGACCTGTGTCTTCGTGGCTGAGCTTCGAGGCTGCTAGGACAATGCTAGCATGAAATGTTCTAGGACACCGACCAGAGCAGATGTCCTAGAATAGAATATGTATCTTCCATTTTACTAAGTGTACTAGTACCTCAGCCACCTCTTCAGCAACCCTTGTGATGCATCAGTCTGTCTTTGGTCTGAGAGAATCTCTGATCAGGAACCTCAGGTCTGAAAGATACACTGTACTCTGGGTGCTGCTTTTTGATCATATGAGGTCCTCAACTCTGGGCTTGCTTCCCCTTCATCTCTTATAGGATAAAGGGTGGTGCAAGTCACACTGTACAGAAACTCTCTTACCGAGGGTGTTGCAGCCCCACCCAAATCTTCTTTGATGTAATCCTATCAATGAACAAGAAATTCTCGTGGCCTAGCGGTTAAGTGTTACAGTGGTTGCTAACCTAAAGTTTAGCAGTTCAAATACCATGTGCTCCATAAAAACTCTATGGGGCAGTTTTCCACTGTCTATATGGTTGCTATGAGTCAGAATAGAGTTGAGAGCAGTGGGATTTGGTTGGTTTATCAATAACCCCAGGCAGAGATTTTAGGATTTACGGCATAGGAAAATCACCGTTTTGTGATATGGATTTTGGAGGGCAATTATGCAACACTGATAATCACTGACCAGCCAAACTACTACACATATTTTGGGGGGGGACACAGTTCATTAAGCAATGTTAATTGTTTTTCATAAGTGATTAGCATAGGAATTACTAATCAAAGAAAAGTATATATGTAACTTTCATTTAAGGAATGCTAACTTTTTACTTTTTTTTTGAGTGACTGGATAAGTGTGTATAAAATGTTGTTCCTGTATCATAAGCTCATAGACTGTTGGTATTTCCAGACTTAAATTTTTTTAATCTTTTATTGTGATTAAGTGAAAGTCAATCATCCATACAAATACCCGAGCACCCACCTCTATGCAACCCCATCTGCTCTCCTCACCCTGGGACAGCACACTCATCCCCTCCACACTTTACTGCCCACATCCACTCAGATGACATTAGACTTAAATTTTGGACCAGCTGGTAGGTGTGAAATCCACCGTTTTAAATATGTGTATATAATCCATTGTATGGCAGAATCGTCACTTGCGTTTCAATGAAAATTCTAGCATAGGGCATGCAGGTGGTTTCCAGTTTTTCTATTTCATCATCAAAGCAATACTGGCCCAAAGGACTTCTTAAAAACAATGGCCAATGGCCAGCAGTGGAAATGCTGGGTTGAGTGTTACGCACATTGAAAAGTTTGATCCCTACTACTCAATTGCCATTCACTTAGATTTTACAAATTGCATTCTCTTCAACAGTGTTTATATGCCTTTCCTCCCCTGTACCCTCATCAAAAGTAGGTATTCAAAAACAAAAAAGCAAATCCAAATTTGTTGCCCAATGAGCTAATTCCACTTCATAGTGACTCTTGCTGGTTTCATCTGTTCGCTTCTATAAAAACCCAAACCCACTGCCACTGAGTTGGTTTTCAATGATAATGACCCTATAGGACAGAGTAGAACTGCCCCACAGAGTTTTCACGGAGTGCCTGTCGGATTTGAACTGCCCACCTTTTGGTTAGCAGCTGTATCACTTGACCACTGTGCCACTGGGGCTTCCATATGCTTCCAATAGCTCCCAATAGTATACCAGTATCTTTTATTTCCTGTTTTAGATTGTGGCAGAGATTGCTGCTGTCCAGCCTGATTCCATGGTTCCTAGGGGCTACAAATGGTTTAGTGCCTAAAGGCTCAATGGTTAAGTGATCTTTTCCTTCACAGACTGCAGCCCAGAGGGCCCTGTGCGGCAGTTGTATTCTGTAGCACATGTAATCACTTTGAGTCGGAATCGACTTGATGGCACTTCACAACAACACCACCACCACCACTAACTGAAAGGTCGTTGGTTAGAACGCACCCAGAGGAGCCTTGTGCCACAGTCCATTTATGAATGCATCTGTAATATGGACATTACGATGTCCATGTTACCTGAGGGAAAGAACCCAGAAGACAGAGACCCATGTGAGTGGGTGACTACACTGACATGTGACCGGAGGAACCAGATGGTGTCCAGCCACCACCAGTGATAGCTGTGATGGGGCTCACAAAGCTGAGTCTCACTGGCAACACGGGAATAAAAAGGGAAGCACCCTGAGATCTCCACTAAAAGACTGCAATTGATGGTCCAGGGGCCTCGGGTTTCCCCTGAGCATGATCCCTGGCCCTGATGCTGCCCCTGTCTGGAAGTCATAATGGAGGTCAACTCTTTTGACAGAAATGGATTGGACCTGGTGACGCGGAGTGGCCTTGTGTATGCGTTTTATGGTTCTATGTATCTATGGGATGTTGTCCTGCTGACCTCTTACTGGAGGCGGGGAGAGGGTGGAGAGGAGGGGATAGGAGATTGTTAGGAAGATATGACATGTATAGAATGGGGAGAAGGAGTGTGCTGTCACCGGGCAGGGAGAGCAGTGGGAGCTGCACATAGGCGGTCATGCAAATTTATGCATGATTGTTCATTTTCACTCAAATGTAATCAAAATGAAAGAAAAAAAAAGATGTCCATGTTACCCATAGTCCCTCCCAGGGGCAAGGGCTAGAAGGCAGGAAAGGACAGGAAAGCAGGTAACAGAGAAATCAGAGTTGAGAAGGGAGAATGTTGACATGCTGTGGGGTGCTTTATTTGTCTTTGGGGCTGCCATATGGAATTTTAGAAACTATCAAGAAAATGGTTTTGAAAGTACTTCTGAGTTCTTTGGTATAATTTGAACATTTTTGTAATTACTCATGTGTTAACTCCTTAATGTACAGCTATCAAAGAAATCACAATGCCTACAAATGTTTATAAAAGTGTCACTGAAGGATAAATGAAGTTCCATTTCTTGACCTCGTAGAAAACAGTGCTCTAAGATTTTAATTGTGTTTCTGTGACACAGACCTTCCACAGCAACATAAGTACATGTTTAAGTAGATTTACACTAAAGAAAGTAGACATTAACCACCTCTTTTTGATTTTTAGGATAACTGCTCTAGATAGAATTTGTATTTTAACTCAGAGAAGCCACTTTCAGACTGAAAAAGGACCAGCGCCCGCTGAAGCAGTTCTGGGTCCGTGAGTCTGGGCTCCTAGAATGTTGGGGATTTCTGGTTTGTTTCAGCATGAGCTCATTTCCCTCTTGGACCATTTTCTCTCTCTCCTGATCCCAGTTTTTATCTCGTTTCTCTGGTTCTGTCACCACTTGACATTCTTGAAGCTCCAATTGTAGCTCCTTTTCCCAATCTGCAGAATCATCTCAGAGAAACAAATGAGCAGGAAGAGCATCTTTCTCAACCCGCACTGCTGGTTTTGACCCATCAGGCAACTGTTAAAGTGATAGCTGTGATTTTTACTATCTCAGACTTCATCACCGCACTTGCTCAGAAACATGGAGCCAGTCTGAACAATGACCTAAGAGAAACTTGGTGCTAGTGTGGAAGGTACTTAGGAACCCTGGTGGTGTAATGGTTAAGGGCTGCGGCTGCTAACCAGAAGGTCGGCAGTTCAAATCCACCAGGCACTCCTTGGAAACTCTATGGGGCAATTCTACCCCGACTTCTGAGGTCTTAGAACTGGAATCAACTCGATGGCAGTGGGTTTGGGTTTTTTTCGTGGAACGTATTACATGTTGACATTCATTTTGAGTGCTATTTTGCTTTCTCGAGGCCTCTCCTTTCCCTTTTATGTAAATAATTTAGAATTAGTAGGTGGTAGCAAGCTCCTTTCCCCAATAACAATGATAACAATGGCAGCAAAAGCAGCTCATATTTGTTGAGCACATAAGGATCTAGAGACACTGGGCTACATGCTTTCTCTGTACCACTCTGTTCAGCCTTACAAGAACCCATGGATGAGAGGGGGACAGAGGCACGGAGATCAAGGGACTTACCCAGGATCACACATCATGCCAGCCACAGACATGTCACTGGAGAGCCCAATGTGACACTTCCCACAAGCTTCCCTTGTCCCTGCCACCTCCTCCCCAGATCCCTCCTCCTGAATTCCCTCACAGTATGGAAACAGGTTTCAGGTTCAACTGTGGGAGGCTTGTTTCCTTGTGGGGCATCCAGCTGCTGGGTTAAGCCAAGGCGCCACTGTTCTGTGCACCACCGTGCACAGAGCTGGCTTCTTGATGGCACTGCCTGCCTGAGAGGGCATCACGGACCACTCTTCCTGTGCTGATGAGTGACCCACCCTTTGCATTCCAGCCAGCACAAAGCCAGGAAGCTGCCCCGATGTCCCAGGGAAAGCAGGGCCCCTCTGGCACTGGTTCTCTTTCCTATGTTACTTGAGCCTTTTCAAGGCAGCCAGCTCCATCTCACAGGTGATGCTCCTCTGTGCCCAGAAGCCAGGAAAGGTGCCCTCTGCTGGAGCGTATAAACCAGGCAAATGCCTGCCCTTACAGCAGGAGGCTGGTGAGCCCCTTCTTCTCAGGGATGGTGCACAGGTATCGCGCCCTACCCCTGACCACGTGACCATGTGTCCTCGGGGCTCTGGTGCCTTAAGCAGAGCAGTTAACCCCCAGTCTCTGTGTGTCTCGGCCAGCTAGAGTGGGGCTGGAGAGGGTTTCGCCAGTGGAGCTCTCAGGTCAAAGCGGACTCCAAACCTGTTCGGTCCCCTTCTGCTCCTGCTTAGGGCAGCAAACAGGTGTGGTGATGATGACCGGAATTCACCTTCTTGGGAGGAGCTAATTCCACATTTGTTGACACGCACAATTCAGTGACACTGATTATGCTCATCATGTGTAACTATCACCACGATCCGTTTCCAGGTTATGCCACTACCATTAACAAAAAGAACAATAATGATAAAAATAACCCAACCCGCTGCCGTTGAGTTCATACCAACTCAAAGCGACCCTACAAGACAGAGTAGAACTGCTCCCCACAGTTCCCAAGCAGTGCCTGGTGGATCCCAACCGCTGACCTGACGTTGTGGTTAGCAGGCAGAGCACTTACCACACGCCAGCAGAATTCCCAGTAGACAGCCTATTTTTGTGAATATGCTTCAGAATATCAACTTTCTACAACCAGTTTAGGAAACGGGGTCTAGAAAGGTGTTTGGGGCTTGGTTTCTTACTTTCTAACACAGCTGTCTCCTCTTTGTTCTTGTCAAGCATGAGCTGCTCCATCTCTTTCCTCAGGTCCTCCTGGTTTAAATTACAGACATTAAAGCATCACTGACAAACTCAGAAACTCCCTGGCTTGTCAAACTCTCTTCCTCATCCTGAAATTCAACAAAGAGCTCTGGAAGGAGCTGTCTTCATGACGCTTCTGTGCTAGAGTTCTCGTCACAGTCCTCTCACAACCAAACAGAGGGACGTTTTCATTTCCTTTCTCTGAGAGGCTGAAGGCAGAACCACCACTGCTTTTCAGCCTCCTCACTGGCAATGCTGCTTGGTTGCTGAGGGAGGTGCCGCCTGAATCTATTGTTCTCACTCTCAATTAGGATCACTCTGATCATCTCATCTCATCCCCGGGAAGCTATCTAGAATTACTGATGCAGTTAATGGGCTCATGTGTCCACTGAAGATTCTGAACTATTCAAGCCCTGGATTCCTCCTGTTCATGGCAGATAAGACCCGTACTCCTAAGTCACTTTAATTGGTATCTGAGTTCATTAACAGATTAACTTCATTTCCAGTCATCAACCTGCTAGGTTTAATGGAAAGCTGTATTATCTCTTGAGTTGTAAACTGAGATTTGATTATGGCAGGTGGCATTTTGTGCCATGCTGCCTCTAAGAAGTGAGAATAAAAGAGAATAACTGCTTGATTCAGTTCTGAATATGTATTATAACAGCTGAAACATCCACAAGTGTGATGAGATTAAGTAATACTTCCAAACAAGCCTCTGTGTTATGGTTTCAGCTTTTCTCACGTTCTCACAGACCTGGCCATATGAAAACATCTCAGCATCTTACTCTTGGGGATGCTGTTTAATATGTCATTCTATTCAATGGCCTTTAAATAAGATTTTAAGTAAGGAATGCTTTTTTATGTCAGTGCTAGCAAAATCCTTCCAGAATATGATTTCTTCTAGGATAACGAGAAGTTTTCAAGTTTTGCCTTTTCATGAGGCTGGAGAGCACAAAGTTCTGTTTAATGCTCAGCCTGGTTAGCATCCTCATTTTCCTCACTGGCACTCTTCTCCATTTCACTAAACCATATCAGATTTCATGGTCTTAATGGAATACTCTCTTAAGTCCATTTTTTTACACAGGTGTAAATTGGTCAAGTCGCATTTTCTGGTAAAACTAATAAACAGCAGTGCTAAAGACTGAGAGACAATTGGGATTCGTGTCAATACCTCTATACACAATGGCAAACTTTCATGCCTACAGCAGCTTCTGTGTAATTCCCTGGCCCTCCACACAGTGGTGGGTCATTTCCTAATAAGACTGTACAACCTGGACCTTAGGACATGCTGCTCTATTGGCCAACCATTTAAAACCCCGTAACCTACATTTGCCATTTCTTCTAGGGCCAGCCTCCAGTAGTAATTAGTACTAAAACACAGCAGGTGCTCAGTAAATGTTAAAGACCAACATAAAATACATTTCTTCTTTCAATCGTTATCATAGGTACTGAATTGTTATTAATCTTATAAAAGTTCTTTCCCAACAAACCAGAGTAAACTGTCTCCAGCAGAGCAAAGAAAAGGTTCAGTTGGCTAGTGCCTAGCTCAGAGCTGGGGACTGAGAGCTTGAACTGGAGCCCAGTTTTGATCTGCTCTATCAAAAACATGTATTCAGGAAACACTGGCCCTAATGAAAAATGGAGAAAGAAGAAAGCGGGGGTGACGTGAAGCAGAGTGGAGGAGAGCGGGTCCTAGAAGTCAGGTGTGGTCAAGGGCAAGGCGAGAGATGATCAAGGGGGAAATGAGAAATCAAAACCAAGGAATGAGAAAAGGGAAGAGTAAAAGACAGCCTGAGGATGGCGTGTGTGAGCTGGGCCTCAAGATGGGAACAAAAATGTGTGATTCCTTAGGAAAAGAAAGAATTTTTCCACAAGACGATGAGCTTATGAGAGTCTCCAAGCTAAGTTAAAGACTTTTCAAGTGAATGTACCCATCAGCGGCAAATCTCTGTCTCTGCTATTGCTCCTCTCCTTCCCTGTGGCCTGTTGCTGCTAGGCCAGGGCAGTTAGCTGGGCTGACTGCTTGATCAGGGTGATGCAGTAAAAGCATTCCTCCAAAACACTTCTTTGTTCACGCTGTGGAAGGCAGACAGCACTCCGTGTGAGAACGCATGCAAACCAATACACACAGGGGTTCTCTGTGGAGAGATGAGTGGAATAGGTGGCATCATTTAGGAGCATTTTAAATTCTGAATGAGGTTTGAAAGACGTTCTCATTTGCTTTAGAACAGAAAAGATGAGTAACAGGGTGAAAAGCAAAGTTATCTTCTCCACAACAACAGAAGCCAACTTACAGAAAACCAATGAAAATTCAGCATTTCTAGGGGTTTTAATAACAATATTCTGCCCCAAACAGAGGAAGACAGGGTACTGCTGAGAAGGTAACATTAGCAAAGTCAGATATGGAGCTTAGAGCCAGGTTGCCACCAGTTCATGCTATTTAGTGTACTGAATGTTTTCAGGCAGTGAAAAAAAGGATGAAGGGTACTGTTCTTCTCAAAAGGAAATATTTGACAATTTTCTGATAAATAGCCATCAGTAAGAGTTTACAAAGAGGTGGTAGATGGTTGATAAAAAGATTTATGTGCAGTTCCACCCAAGAACTCCACAGGGCTTCTCAAACTTGGCTGCTTATTGGAATCACCTGGTACACTCAAGCGACAGAAGGACCACATAATCCAGAGACTACATGAGCATGGGACCAGAGGGAATAGATGGTGCCTGGCCACCACCAATGACTGCCCTAACAGGGCAACAAAGAGTCTCTGATGAACTGGGAGAAAAACAAGGCACACAATTTGAACCCTATTAAAACGACCAGACTTGATGATCACTTAGACTGGAAGGTTACCAGAAGACATGGCCTCTGGACACACTGTTAGCCCATTCCCGAAGCCAACTCTTCAAAGAGCCATGCTCTGAGATTTAGAGAGAAAAACCATTTGGCAAACTCAGGGAAGGGAGAAAAAAGAAAGATAAATTTTATTTTCTCCTGCCAGCCCCGCTAAGCTCCAAAATCAGTATAAACTGTCCCTTCACCTAGATGTATACATCAGGGGCTACATCAACCTCACAGAAACTCAGGAACGGCTGTGAAAACTCTGCCTTTCTCAGGTTGCAGGCAGACACCTGTCACTATGCCAGTCACTCCTGCCCATCTAGGACAGTAGGCAAGAGCCTGCACCACAGACTGGGAAACTGAACACATGGATATTTGAGCTGAATCCATATCAGAACAAGAAACTGTTTTAAAATAACAAGCTAGAACACAGTAGGCAAACATAATAACTACAATTTACTGATAGCTAAGAAACAGTAGTCCATTTCAGGGAGGGGGGCCCTTATCTCTTCAGAAAGCTCCCAAAACAAAGAATCAAATTTTTCAGAGGAAGACAACTTCCTAGAAATATCAGAGGTAGAATACAAAAGAGTAATCTATAAAACTCTTCAAGAGATGGGAGAAACGCAGCATAGCATAATGACAAGTTGAACAAGATGTAAGGAAGCATAGAGCAACAAGAATTAGAAATTCAGAAAATTAATAATTAAATTACAAAATTAGAAAACTCAGTAGAAAGTCAAAGGAGCAGAATTGAGGCAATTAAAGCCAAAATTAGTGACATGAGAAATAAAGCACATGACATCAGCATGTTTGAGAAAAAAATCGGATAAATGAATTTAAAAAATTCAAGAAATACTAAGAATAATATGAGACTCTGAATCCACCAGGTGCTCCTTGGAAACTCTATGGTGCAGTTCTGCCCTGTCCTACAGGGTCGCTATGAATCAGAATTGACTTGACAGCAGTGAGTTTCCATGAATAATACACCAGTGATTGGAGCACCATATCAAGGGTGGATAACAGAAAATATAGAGACAGTTGTCTAAGATTTGCTGATAGAAAACTTCCTTGACATCATGAAAGATGGGAAGAGACCTATGCAAGATGCTCATCAAACTCAACACAAAATCGATCCCAAAAGAAGTAAAAGACCTAAACAGAAGATTTTGAAGGGCAGCTCAGGAAGACCAAATAAAGTATTATAATGACATGTGCAAAGAGCTGGAAACGTAAAACCAAAAGGGAAAAACATGTTCTGCATTTTTCAAGCTGAAAGAACTGAAGAACGTTGTAGCCTCAAGTTGCGATCACGAAGGATTCTACAAGAAAACTATTCAATGACTCAGGGAACACCAAAAGAAGGAGGAAGGAATACACAGAGTCATGATACCAGAAAGAATTAGTCAATGTTCAGCCACTTTAAGTGGTACCATATGACCTGGAATCGATGGTAGTGAAGGAAGAAGTCAAAGCTGCAAGGAAAGCATTGGCAAAAGACAAGGCTCCAGGAATTGATGGAATATCCACTGAGATATTTCAAGAAATAGATGCACCGCTGGAAGGGCTCACTTGTCTATGCCAAGAAATTTGGAGGACAGCTCACCTGGCCAAATGACTGGAAGAGAGACATATTTATGCCCATTCCGATCACCAACAAAATGCAGAAATTACCGAACAATATTATTAATATCACATGTAAGCAAAATTTTGTTCAAGGTCATTCAAAAGTGACTGCAACAGTATATTGACTCAAAACTATGAGAAATTCAATTTGGATTCAGAAGAGGATGTGGAACCAGAGATATCATTGCTTATGTCCATTGAATTGTGGCTGAAAGCAGAGAATACCAGAAAAATGTTTACCTGAGTTTCATTGACTATGCAAAGGCCTTAACTGTGTGGATCATGATAAATTACAGCTAACATTGCAGAGAATGGGAATTCCAGAATACCTAGTTGTGCTCTTTTCTTGAGAACAGAGCAAGGAGACACTACATGGTTTAAAGTCAAGAAAGGCGTGCATCAGGGTGGTATCTTTTTCACCATAATTTTCAATGTGTATGCTGAGAAAGTAATCCAAGAAGCTCTACTACATGAAGAAGAATGAGGCATCAGGATTGGAGAATGACTCATTAACAACCTGTATTACACAGATGACATCACCTTACTTGCTGGAAGTGAAGGAGATCTGAAACACTGATAAAGATGAAGGACCACAGCCTTCAGTATGGATTGCACCTCAACATCAAGAAAACAAAAATCCTCATAACTGGGCCAATAACCAACATCATCATAAATGGAAAAAGGATTGATGTTGTCAAGCATTCCATTTTGCTTGGCTCCACAATCAGTGCCCAAGTATTCAGCAGCCAAGAAATCGAAATACGCATTTCATTGGGCAAATCTGCTGAAAGGATCTTTTTAAAGTATAGAAAAGTTCAGATATCCCCTTGAAGACTCGAGTGCTCCTGACCCAAGCCATAGTATTTTCAGTCACATCATACAAATGCAAAAGCTGGGCCATGAACAAAGAAGACAGAAGAAAAAATGATGTCTTCGAATTGTGGTGTTAGAGAAGAATGTTGAATGTACCGTGGACCACCAAAAGAACAAGCAGTTCTGTTCCGGAAGAAGTACAACTAGAGTTCTCATTGGAAGCAAAGGTGGCAAGACTGTGTCTTACATACTTTGGATATGTCAGGAAGGATCAGTCCACGGAGAAGGACATCATGCTTGTTAGAGTGGAGGGTCAATAAAAAAGAGGAAGACCCTCAACAAGATGGATTAACACAGTGGCTGCAACAATGGACTGAAGCATAAAAACAATTGTGGACATGGTGGAAGACCAGGCACTGTTTTGTTCTATTGTGCATAGGGTTGCTATGAGGCGGAACCGACTTGACAACAACAACCATAAGAATTCTATATCCAGCAAAACTGTCTCTCAGATATGATGGCGAAAGTAGGACAATTCCAGATAAACAGAAATTTAGGGCATTTGCAAAATCCAAAACAAAACTACAAGAAAACCAATAACACCAGGTAACAATCCAAGACCGGAAGACAAATAGAGCAACTGGATATCAACCAAAACAGAGGAATCACAAATAGAAATCATAAGCAAACCACTGAACACTGGGAAAAAAAGATGTCTCTATGTAGATAGTATAATAACAAGGGGACTCAAGAAAAATGTAGTTATACATCATTCATATGGAGAGGAGGTCAAGGCTATATAATGAAATTAAAGACTGGTTTATAATTTGAAAAGTAGGGATAAATATTAAGGTAATCACAGAGGGAACAATCAATGCAATGCATCAAAATAAAAAAACAAGAAAAACATGAAATCTCAGCAAATACAAAGCCACCAACGTTGAAAAAGATGCAAAGAAAACCCATAAAGAAAAAAGACTCAGCACAGAAAATTAAACAAAGAAATTGTCTACAACACTCACAAAAAAACACAAAAATGACTACTATGCTCATACTATCAATAATGACACTGAATGTAAATGGACTAAAGGCACCAGTAAAGAGACAGAGAATCACAGAGTGGATTAAAAAAAAACATAACCCATCTATATACTGCCTACAGGAGACACCCCTTAGACTCAAGGACATGAACAAACTACAACTCAAAGGATGGAAAAAATTCTATCAGGCTAGCAGCAGATATATATCAGAGAAGCAGTGGTAATATCGATCTCTGATAAAATAGACTTTAAAGTCAAATCTACCAGACTGGATAAGGAAGGACATTACATAATCATCAAATGCTCAATACTCCAGGAGAACATAAGCTTATTAAATATCTATGCATACAATGATAGGTCTGCAAAATACATAAGACAAACACTATCCACATTGAAAGTAGAAATAGACAGCTCCACAATAATAGTAGGAGATTTCAACACACCACTCTCAGTGAAGTTCAGAATATCTAGAAAAAAGCTCCATAAAGACACAGAAGATCTAAATGTCACAATCAACCAACTTGACCTCATAGATATATACAGAACAGTCCATCCAGCAGCACTAAGTATACTCTCTTTTCCCATGCACATGGGACATTCTCAAGACTGACTACGTATTAGGCCACAGAGCAGTCCTTCACAAAATTCAAAGTATTGAAATAACACAAAGCATCTTTTCAGACCTCAAATACATAAAAGGAGAAATCAAGAACAGAAGAAAGAGAAAAAAATAAAAACATCATGCTAAATGGAGAGAGTCTGAAAGAGTTCCCCTTGAGGACAGGTATCAGTTAAGGATAGCCATTGTCACCACTCTTACTCAACACTGTCTCTGAGGTTCTCGACAGAGCTGTTAGGCAAGATAAAGAAATAAAGGGCATCTAAATTGGTAACAAAGAAGTAGAAGTATCTCTATTTGCAGATGATATGATTTTATACAGAGAAAACCCTAAAAGTCCACAGACACACAAACTATTGGAACTAATGGAAGAGTTCAGGATACAAGGTCAACATATATGAATCAGATGGATTCCTTTACACCAACAAAGAGACCATCAAAGGGGAAATCACAAAATTAACATTTACTATAGTCCCTAAGAAGATAAAAGACCTCAGAATAAATCTAACCAGAGATGTGAAACATCTATACAAATAAAATTATAGGACTCGAGTGCAGGAAACCAAAAGAGACCTACATAAGCGGAGAAACCTACCTTGCTCATGGATAGGAAGGCTTAACATCATGAAAATATCTGTTCTAGTACTCAAAGCGATCTATACATACATACAATGCAATCCCAATAAAATTCCAATGTCATTTTCCAATGAGATGGAGAAAGAAAGCACCAACTTCATACTGAAAGGGAAGAAGCCTCAGACAGGTAAAGCATTCTCGAAAAAGAATGAAGTGAGAGGCCTCATTCTGCCTGACTTTAAAACCTATTACACTGTCATGGTAGTCAAAACAGCCTGGTACTGGTACAGAAACAGATACATAGATAAATGGAACATAACTGACAATCCAGATACAACATCATCCACCTCTGAGCAGCTGATATTTGACAAAGGTCCAAAGACCATGAACTGGGAGGAAGACAGTGTCTAACAACTGGTGTTGGCATAACTGGATATTCATCTGCAAACAAATGAAACAAGACCCATATCTCGCACCATGCACAAAAACTAACTCAAAATGGATCAAAGACCTAAATACAAAATCTAAAAGAAAAAGATCATAGAAGAGAAAATAAGGGCAATACTGGCAGTCCTAATATATAACTTAAACAGACTATAAAATATTACCAACAATGCACAAACACCAGAAGAGAAAATAGATACCTGGGAATTCCTAAAAATAAAAGACTTTGACTCATCCAAAGACTTCACCAAAAGAGTGAAAAGCCTACCTATAGAGTGGGCAAGAATTTTTGGCTATCACGAATCTGATCGATATCTGATCTCCTCAATCTGCAAGATACTGCAAAACCTCAACAAGAAAAAGACAAATTACCCGGTTAAAAAATGGACAAAGGATATGAACAAACACTTCATCAAAGAAGATATCCAGGACACTAACAGATACATGAGGAAATGCTCATGATTGTTAGCTATCAGAAAAGAGTCCAAATCTAAACCACAATGAGATGCCATCTCACCACAACAAAGTTGATATTAATCCAAAAAAACACAAAATTGCAAATGTTGGAGAGGTCGAGGAGAGATTGGAAGTCTTGTACACTGCTGGTGGGAATGTAAACTGGTACACCAATTTGGAAATTGATTTGGCACATTCTTAAAAGCTAGAAATAGAAATACCATATGAACCAGCAACTCCACTTCTTGAATATATCCTAGAGAAATAAGCATTGTCATACAAACAGATACACACACATCAGTGTTAATTGAATTTGGTTTCCTGGGGCCTCTTTGCTTTCCATATAATGTTGGTGATTAGCTTTTTGAGCTCATTAAAGAATGCTGTTGGTATTTGAATCAGGGTTGCATTGTATCTGTAAATTGCTTTGGGTAGAACTGGCATTGGCACAGTGTTGAATCTTCCTACCAATGAACATGGTATGTTTTTTCATTTACGCAGATATTGCAGTAGTGTTCTGCAGTTTTCTTTGTATAGGCATTTTACATCCCCAGTTAGATTTATTCCTAAATATAGGGTCACTATGAGTCAGACATAACCCAAAGACAATCCTTTTTTCTTTTTTTTAAATCTGGTTAGAGGCTATTAAAGTGGTATTGTTTGAAGTTCTCTTTGCTAGTGTATAGGAATCCAACTGATTTTTGTGTATTTATCTTGTATCCTGATACTTTGACACCAGGACTCCTTAAATTTTGTAATACTACCAAGAAAACAAAACAAACAAAAAATGCTTGTTGGTATCATGTCAATTCTGACTCATAGTGACCCTATAGGACAGAGTATAAATGTCCCCATAGACTTTCCAAGGAGCACTTGGTGAAGGCAAACTGCCAATCTTTTGGTTAGCAGCCATAGCAGTTAACTACTATGCTACCAGTGTCTCCTTTGTAGTAATAGGATTTTTAAAAAGTTGTTTTGTGATCTTCAGTTTTAGGTTATAGTAGAGACCCCCAGCTACCCACTGTCAGATCAGTTCTTCCCTCTTCCTTCTTAAAAGAAACCCCAAATATTAGGTGAGCACATGAGTGTCAAAAATGAGGCACTATTTTGCAGCCCCTTTCTAATCAAAGTGAAGCCCTGGTGCCATAGTAGTTAAGTGCTGTGGTTGCTAACTAAAAGGTCACCAGTTCGAATCCACCAGGTGCTCCTTGGAAACTCTATGGGGCGGTTTTACTCTGTCCTGTAGGGCAGCAGTGAGTCAGAATCTACTCAACAGCCATGAGTTTCAAGGGTTTTGTAATCAAAGCTGTGCAAGTAGTGTGGCCACTTTCAGGAAATGCCCTTATAGGAGAGCAGGTGGTGCCATTTGCCTCTTCTCCTTGTCTCCATCCCATAGCTCCTGAAGGCGGATAAAGAACAACCCTAAGGAGCACTGTAGTGTAGTGGTTAATTGCTACATGTGTAAACCAAAAGGTTTGCAGTTCAGATCTTGGAAACTCAATGGAGCAGTTCTACTCCCTCCCATGGGTTCGGTATGAATCGGAATTGTCTCAGTGGCAATGGGTTTGGTTTTTTTGGTTGGAAGAAGCCCTGGAAACTCTGGGGGCATAGGGGTTAAGTGCAACATCTCCAAATCAGAAGATCAGGAGTTCAGATCCTCCAGGCATTCCTTGGAAACTCTATAGGGCAGTTCTACTCTATCCTATAGGGTTACTGTGAATCAGAATTGACTTGATGGCAGTAGGTTTGGCTTGGGTTTAAGGAGTCTTGGTGATGCAGTAGTTAAGTGTTCTGCTGCTAACCCAAAAGTTGGCAATTCACCCCGTGGGACATAGCATGGATTGAATTGCCTCCCACAAAATGTGTGTCAACTTGGCTAGTCCACGTTTCCCAGTGTTGTGTGATTGTCCACCATTTTTCCCTCTGATGTGATTTTCCTACATGTTGTAAATACAGCCTTTACCATGTTGATGAAGTTGGATCAGTGGCAGTCATGTGAACGAGGCTGGGCTCAATCAAAATGATTAGGTTGTGTTTTAAATCAGTGTCTTTTGAGACATAAAAGAGAAAAGGCAGGAGAGGGACATGGGCACCTCCTATAACCAGTAACAAGAGGCAACAGAATAGCACTTTGTTCGAACCCAGGATCCCTGCGCTGAGAAGCTCCTTGACTGGAGAAGACTGATGACAATGACCTTCCTGCATACCCCATAGAGAGGGAAAGCCTTCCCCAGAGTTGGCACCCTGAATTTGCACTTCTAGCCTCTTAGACTGTGCGGGAATAAATTTCTCTTTGTTAAAGCCATCCACTTGTGCTATTTCTGTTACAGCAGCACTAGATGACTGAGACAGGGCAGTACTACTTCGGCCCACAGGGTTGCTGACTCAGGGTGAAATCTGAGGCAATGGATATAAACCTTGGAAGGATTCTGAGTCTTAACTACTTGGAGCCTTGTCCTACCTTCTCCTGGAATTCACTGATGTGGGATAGAAATAAACATCCAGTTTAGACAAGTGTCATTCTGGACATTCTTAAATTATACTATACATGTGGAGTTAGTTGCTTCCAGGTAAGTAGAATGTCTAATGCTTTTTCACATGTGCTTGCCCATCAACACCCTCCCAATACAAAAGCCAAAAGTAAACCAAACCCATTGTCACTGAGTCAATTCTGACCCATAGTAACCTATAGGGCAGAATAGAACTGCCCCATACAGTTTCCAAGGTGCGTATAGAGGATAATAGCTTCGAACTGCTGACCTTTTGTTTATTATATGTAACACTTACCCACTTATCGACTATGCCACCAGAGTTTCCAACACGAGGATTGTCAGAAGTGGGACTGAAACCCACATATCCAGTGGAGACTGTGACCTGAATGCAGAGCCTTAGATTGCTCAGCCATCCTCACTTCCTGGTTCCCTATTGTCATAGATTCAATTGTGTCCCCCCCAAATATGTGTAACAATTTGGCTGGGCCATAATTGCCTGTGTTCTGTGATTGTCCTCTGTTTTGTGATTTTCCTATGCTATACATTCTAATCTCTGCCTGTGGCTAATAGATAGAATGATTATGTTAAAGACGGATTAAAGTGGGGCTGCAACCCTCTTCCTAGGGTAGTTTCTCTGGAGTGTGGCTTGCACCACCTTTTGTCCTTTCATCCTTCTGGGACTAAAAAAAGAGAGGGAAGGAAGCAGAGATTTGGGAACCTCACACCTCTGAGAAAGCAGCTCCAGAGTAGAGTATGTCCTTCAGATGTCAGGTTCCGGTACCCAGATGTTCCCTAACCAAAGACTGATACAACACATGGACTTTCCTCCAGAGCTGACAGAAAGAACGCCTTCCTTTGGAACAGACATTCTGATTCTGACTTGTAGCCTATCGGACTGTGGAAGAATAAACTTTTGTTAAAGCTGGAATCCATGGTGGTGTAGTGGTTTAAGTGCTATGTCTGCTAACCGAAGTTTGGCAGTTCAGATCCTCCAGGTGCTCCTTAGAGACTCTATGGGGCAGTTCTACTCTGACCTGTATGGTCACTATGTGCTGGACCCGAGTTGACAGCTGTGGGCTTGGGTTCCTTTTTTTGGTTGTTAAAGCCATCCACATGTGGTATTTCTGTTAGAACAGTACCAGATGACTAAGACAGAATTTGGTAACAAGGAATGGGGTGCTGCTCTTGCAAATGCATAAAACGTGGATGCAGCTTTGAAACTGTGAATGGATGAAAGAATGAGAACCAAGGTAAACTATTAATGCAAAAGAAAGTGAAGTTGGTGAGAAATAAGTAGCAGAGGCCCTACAACAGCAGCAATAGACAGGACAGGCAGCAGCAGAACCAGACCAGCGTGAGACAGCGCTGGAGCTGACCTATGAAGCCAGAGAGCTGAGTGCCTTGGCACAGAGGTCTCCAGGTGGAGCAGGGTGCTTCTGGGCACATGAATCAGTGGAGCTAAAGAGCTCTGGAACACTTGCCCCAACAGAGCAGATGTTGGCCTGAGACTCGGGCCATGAGGCCATAGGAAGCAGAAGTTGAAGGGACAAAGAGCATGAGAAGCTTTGCTGCCTCCATCTCAAAAGGTATGGCCATAACCTCAGGGGTTTAAAAGGATGGAGCCGTGGCTTACTGTGTTTGTAAGGGTGGAATTGTCACTCAGTTGGGCTTAGAGTGCACCTAAAACTGAGGGGGCAGAGTTGTCTCCCCAGTGGGCCTAGGAAGCAGAGTTGTAGCACAGGGCTGTGGATCTCCACTCAGAATCCACAGAGTGTGGCCCATACCTGGAGTCTGGAGGGCAGGGCCATTGTGTAAAATGTCTCAGAGAATGGAAGATTGATTTCAAAGCTTTGAGGGCTCATGTAATGTGTTGTGCTAACTTCCTTGTTACTTGTTAATGCCTAATTTCACTGCAGTTCTCCCAGTTGTTTAATGGAAATGTATAGCTTGTGCCTGCCTTTTCTACTATTGTGCTTTGGAGGCAGATGTCTTGTATTCTTGGTTTCAGAGATGGAGAGGAATTTTTCATTTGGGACTTGGAACTGATTTAAGAATTTTGCTATCTGGGATGAACATGTTTTTGCTATGACTTTTGTTATGATGGGATGAATGTGTTGCATGTTTCAAAGATGTCATTTGAGGGGGCAAAGGGTGGAATGTCATGGATAGAATTGTGTTCCACAAAAATGTGTGCAGCCATTGGGCTGGGTCATCATTCCTGACATTTTGTGATTTTCCTATGCTATATATCCTAATGTCTGTGGACACTAAATAGGATGATCATGTCAGAAGAGGATTAGGGTGGGACTGCAACACCCCACTAAGGCAGATTCTCTGGAATGTGGCTTGCATCAACTTTTATCCTTTCATTCTTCCAAGATGTAAAAAGAGAGGGAAGCAAGCAGAGATTTGGGAACCTCACATCATCAAAAAGCAGCACAGGGAGTAGAGCAAAGCCTTCAGATCTGAGGTTCCTGCACCAAGATGCTCCCTGAATAAAGACAAATGTAACACAGTGACTTTCCTCCAGAGCTGACAGAGGGAAAGCCTTCCCCTGTAGTGAACATCCTGAATTCAGACTTGTAACCTACTGCACTGAGGAAGAGTAAACTTTTCTTTGCTAAAGTCATCCGTTTGTGGTATGTATTACAGAGCAGCACCAGATGACTAAAACTCCTATATAGTTCTATTTTAATTCTGTTAATACAATGATACTGTTTACATAGGGAGGAACCCCAGTAGTGCAGTGGTTAAGAGCTTGCCTGCTAACAGAAATGTCAGTGGGTTGAACCCACCAGCCACTCCGAGGGAGAAAGATGTGGCAGTCTGTTCCCTTAAAGATGACAGCCTTGGAAGTCCTGGGGGACAGTTCTACTCACCCTGCAGCATGGTTATGAATCAGAATGAACTTGCTGGCAATTGGCTCATTTTCCATTATTATTTCTACATGAATAGTATTCATATCCTAATCAGAGTGTCCTATGAATATATTACTTTTCTGTTCAACTTTGTGTTTTTTCTCTGAGTCAGGAATTGCCTTTGCTTTTAATTGCCTTTGTTTTCCAAAATTAATTTTATTATAGTAAGAAAACCTTTGCCATTTTTACCTACTTTGGAGTATGGAATTCAGTGACGTTAATTACAATGCCACATGTGTTACCACCATGTCTCTTCATTTCTAGAAGGTGCCAAGGAGAGAAATTGATCACACATATCTTGCTTTGATTTGGGAGTTTTCTCACTCAGGAAACCAAATATTTACTGTGAAGAAGTCCCTGCCCCAAATTAACCTGCCAGTGCTTTTCTTTCACCCCAAACTGCAATTCCTTTCTTTCCTGTTAGAATCCTGGTTTGTTAAATTTGGATTTCCAGAAGACATGACAGAGTGAAAGGGCCAAGGTTGTCCTCTGAACTGATGTCCCTTGATCTTACTAAAAGTGCAGGGGTCGGGTGGGGTGGTAGGCAGGGTTCACTCACTCATATTTAGATTACTCAATAGTTGATCATCTATGTTTCTTTCTCCTGTTCTCTTTGTAAACCCATTGTACCCACCTTCCTAGAGCTATTTTCTTTTTCTAGAATCAGAATGGCCACCATATATGCCTAGAGAATAACTGCTCAGGATAAATGTAGTTACATTTGATTGTTTTTAACAAAGGTTTTCATCTTTCCACAGAAACTCAGTACCTCTTTGGCAATAATTTCCATGCCCTCTTCTTTCTAGTCCCTGGTCACCATTAATGAACTTTGGTCTCAATGTATTTGCATCAACGTCTGAAGACATAGACAAAAATGAAGAGTAAAGATGTCATTCATAATCTCAACCACCTGACATAAGAATCAGGAACATTTTGATGAAAGACTTCTGCTCTTCTTTTTAATGTACATTGGTGTTCAACACACACATAGCATGCATTTGTAGGAGACAAAGTGTAATTAGATTTGATACATTTTTCTAACTTGCCTTTTGTTTTTCATTTAACATTTCATTGTGAACCTTCTTTCAGCTCAAGTATAGAACTCCAGTATCTTTTTGGTAAGTGGTCAACAAAATCCTTTAGCCAAAAGAAATCACACTCTGAGCCTGGAGAACCCAACAAATGCAATCAGTTTCCCTGGTAGATTGAAGAGAGGATTTTTCCCCTACCTAAGGAAGCTGTAGCTTTGCCTGGAGTTTCCAAGTATAGTTGAGGGGCCATGACTCCTGTTCTTATTTATATAACCACGGTGCATTGTGAACAACAGATATTCAAGTTAAAAACTTTGTGATTTCCTTTAAAATTGCGATCTCAAAGAATGAGGCTTTTCTTTATGCAATTGACTGAAAGAGCTGCAGCAAGTATTTGAAGTGGGTGAAATTTCCACCCTCAGTGTACTAAGAGTGGTAGTTCCTGGCAGTTGTCTCTCCAAACTCAAAGACATACTGTGATCTGCCCCCGTAGGGGAGAAATATTTTATCTTTAATAAGCAATCTTTTTACAGGTTGAGCAAATTTGTGTCCCAAGCTAATTTTTGTAAGGCCCTATTTATTCAGGGCCTGTATTGTGATGTCTAATATTAGACTTAATCTAGCTTATGGAAGGTGTACTGACTTTACCTGAAGCTTATGTAGTATCTGGAGACCTTGGCAGCCTAGTGGTTAACTGCTGTGTCTCCTAACCAAAAGGTCAGTCATTTGAGTCAGCCACGTACTCCTTGGAAACGGTATGGAGCAGTTCTACTCTGTTCTGTGGATCGTTAGGAGTTGGAATCAACGTCAGGGCAGTGGGTCTGTTTTTTTTGGATTTTATGTAATACCTAATTTTCTGAAAGCCACTTTTTTTGTTTAATTTTTTATGTAGTTCAGTTTCACCTGTATTTGAGTTTTGAATTAGTAATCACTCTGCTCCTTTTTTATTTTTGCTCAGATATCTGTGAGGTTGTTATATGTAATCATTGTTTTTTTTATGTTCTTTGTTATTCAGCAGGGTGTCAGATGGTTCTAGTTCCATTCTACTATTGATGAGTATTTGGGTTGGCTGCAATTTGAGGCCATTCAAAAACAAACAAACAAACAAAAACTAACCCACTGTCGTTGAATTGGTTCCAACTCATAGCGACCCCTATGGGACAGAGTGGAACTGCCCCATAGAGTTTTCCATAGAGTTTCCAAGGAGTGGCTGATGCATAACAACTGTTGACCTTTTTTTGTTACTAGCTGAGTGTAGTGGTCAGGATTATGTCAACTTGGCTACTCCATATTTGGCTGCTGTATTGAGTGGCAGGGCGGGGCTTGTGGTGGCTTCCCGCCCCTCAGCTCTCTCATCTCTCGACCTTCCACTACTACTGCTGGTCTGCTCACGTAGCCAGGAGCTCCTGCTGTCTTCTTCCGGCGTCTGGTTCCTGGACTTGAACTAGCAGCTGTTGGATTCAGCAGTCCTTACAGTCGGCACTTGAGAGTCCTGCTCCCTGACCTGCCGATCCTGGGTTCATCAGCCTCTGCCGCTTCGTCTCACCACCAGCTTGGGATCCACTGACCTACACAACCGGTGATCTAGATCTCTGGTCTCTGACCTGTTGACTTTGGGTTCCTCAGCTTTCATGGCCACGTGAGGCTTGTGCCAGAACTTGGGACATTCAGCTTCTGTGATTGTGTGAGCTGTTTCCTATATCTATCTATCTATCTATATTATAAATCTTTCCTTGTACCTACACGTGTTACTGGTTTTGCTTCCCTAGAAAACCCAGCCTAAGATACTGACCTTTAAGGCTGCTAGGATAATGCTAGTAGAAATGCTCTAGGACACTGACCAGAGCAGACGTCGTAGAATAGAATATACATCTTCTACTTTACTAAGCGTACTAGTCACCTAGTGCTGCTATAACAGAAATACCACAAGTGGATGCCCTTAAGAAAGACAAGTATAGTCTCATACAGTCCAGAAGGCTAGAAGTCCGAATTCAGGACACCACCTGTCATGGATCGAATTGTGTCCCCCCAAAACTATGTGTAGCCATGTGGCTGGGCCATGACTCCCAGTATCTTGTGATTGTCCTCCATTTTGTGGTTTTCTTAAACTGTATGTTAAAGGATTAGGGTAGGGCTGTAAATCCCTTCATAGGATTACCTCCCTGCTCCACTGTAAATGGAGTTTCCCTGGAGTATGGCTTGCTCCACCCTTAATCCTTTCATCCTACAAGAGATAAAAGGACAGAGAAGCAGGCAGAGAACTGGGAACCTCGTACCATCAAGAAAGTAGCACCGGGAGAAGAGCGCGGCCTTCAGACCTGAGGTTCCTGCACCAAGATGCTCCTTGGACAAAGACTGATGCAATACCGGACTTGCCTCCTGAGCCAACAAGGGGAAAGCCTTCCCCTGGTGCGAACACCCTGAATATGGACTTGCAGCCTACCAGACTGTGTAAGAATAAACCTTCCATTGTTAAAGCCATCCGTTCTGCGGTATTTCTGTTAGAACAGCCCTAGCTGACTAAAACACCGCCTCCAGGGGAATGTACTCCCTCTCTCTGCCAGTTCTGAAGGAAGGCCTTTATGTTGCATCAGTCTCTTTGGTCTGAGAGCATCTCTGAGCAGGAACCTCAGGTCAGAAGGATGTGCTCTACCTTGGGTGCTGCTTTTTGATAATATCAGGTCCTCAACTCTGGGCTTGCTTGCCTTTTCTTTTATCTCTTGTAGGAGAAAAGGCGGTGCAAGTCACACTCCTGGAAAACTTCCTTAGTGAGGGTGTTGCAGCCCACCCAAATCCTCTTTGATGTAATCCTACCAATGAACCAGAAACCCTGGTGGCCTAGTGATTCAGTGTTATAGCACCTGCTAAACAAAAGGCTAGCAGTTCAAATCTACCATGTGCTCCTTGGAAACTATATGGGACAGTTCTACACTGTCTATAGGGTTTCTATTAGTCGAAATTGACTTGACAGCAATGGGTTTGTGTTGGTTTATCAATTAACCCCAGGCAGAGATTTTAGGATTTACAGCATAGGAAAATCACCATTTTGTGATCTGGATTTTAGAGGGCAATCACACAACACTGATAATCACTGCCCAGCCAAACTACTAAACATATTTTTGGGGGGACAGAATTTACTAAGCAATGCTCTTTTTTTTTCCCATAAGTGGTTAGGATTGGAATTCCTGATCAAATAACAGTATATATGTAACTTTCATTTAAGTAATCCTAATTTTTTGCTTTTTCCTTGAGTGACTGGACAAGTGCATACATGTTGTTGTTGTATCGTATACCACAGACTCTTGGTATTTCCAGACTTAAAAATTTTTCATTTTTTATTGTGATTAAATGAAAGTTTACAGTCCAAGTCAATTTGCCATACAAAAGCCCAAACACCAACCTCTATGCAACCCTATGTGCTCTCTTCACGCTGTGACAGTGCACTGATCCCCTCTACTCATAACTTCTAGTGTCCACTTAAATGACATCAGATTTAAATTTTTGACCAGCTGGTTGGGGCAAAATCCACCATTTAAAACATATATATATATATTCTATTGTATGGCAGAATCATCACTTATGTTTCAATTGAAATTCTAGTATAGGGCATGCAGGTGGTTTCCAATTCATGAGTCGGATCCGACTCGACGGCACTTGGACTTGGCTATCATTAAAGGAATACTTGTCTAACAGTCTTCCTAAAAGCCATGGGCAACAGTGGAAATGCTGGATTGAATGTAATGCACATTCAGAAGTTTGATCCCTACTACTCAACTGCCATTCATTAAGATTTCACAAATTACATTCACTTCAAAAGTGTTTATATGTCTCTTCTCCCAAATATCCTCATCAAAAGTAGGTATTAAAAAAAAAATCCAAACCTGTTGCCCACTGAGCTGATTCCAACTCATGGTGACTCTTCCTAGTTTCATCTGTTTGCTTCCGTAGAAACCAAAACCCACTGTTGGCAAGTCGACTCTGACTCATAGTGAGTCTATAGGACAGAGTAGAATTGCCCCATAGAGGAGTGCCTGTCAGATTGGAATTGCCAACCTTTCAGTTAGCAGCTGTATCACTTCACCACTGTGCCACTGGGGTTTCCATATGCTTCCATAACTCCCTACAATATGGCAATGTTTTTTATTTTCAGTTTTAGATTGTGGCAGAGACTGCTGCTGTCTACCCTGATTCCACAGTTCCTAGGTGGTAGAAATGGTTAAGGGCCTAGTGACACAATGGTTAAGTGATCTTTTCCCTCACAGATTGCAGCCTAGAAAGCCCTATGGGCAGTTGTATTCTGTAACACAGGGGATCGCTATGAGTTGGAATCAGCTTGATGACACTTCACAACACCAGTACCACCAGTAGCTGAAAGGTAGGAGGTTTGAACACACTTAGAGGACCCTTGTAAGGCAATCCATTTATGAAAGCATCCAGAATATGGGCATTACGGTGTCCCTGTTAACAACATTCCTTTCCTGGGGCAAGGACTAGAAGGCAGGAAGTGACAGGAAAGCTGGTAATAGGCAACTCAAGGTTGAGAAGAGAGAGTGGTGACATGTTGTGGGCTTGTTGACCAATGTCATAACACAATAAGAGTACTATTTAAAGTTCAATTAAAAAAAAAAAAGATGTGTATCATGCATTCCTTTCTTGAAACTGCTTTTGAGGGTGGAGTCAAGATGACGGACTAAACACACGTCTCCTTAAATCCCTCTGGAAACCAAGAGCTGAACTGATAATTAAACACAGCCTTCTGGACACCTAGTGAGCAGTAGGATACTGCATAGAGTTGTTAATTTGAACTTCATACCACTGAAAGGAAAATCTCCTCTCTTTTGCCATCCCCCACTCTTGGTTGAGTGCTGGCTTTCACAGACCAAAGGTAACTCGCCATTTTAACTTTTTTTCCTGCTGTCTTAGCTGGTTGGGAGAGCTGGGACTTGATTAGCAGCTAATCTCAGATGCACAGCTGCTAGGATCAGCGGGTGAAATTGCCACATTTTGAGCTCGACTTCGGACTCTGTGCATCTCGGCACCTTTGGCCGATCTTTATACCTCCGCCATTGAGTAGACAGTACTGAGGCAGGCGGAGAGCTTGTGTGGGACGCCATCTTGTTCCACTGGGAGGTGGATATACCCATACAGAGGCCTCAGTAGGACCTAATTCCTAGGCTGTGAGGCAGCTCTTCCCAGTAGAAGAGCACTTTTCTGGCAGAAAAGCAGTATTTTACGCAGTGTCGTCTACATCTGGGGTCCAGCAGCAGAGGCCAGCAGGGCAGGAGCCTTTCTGTATCTTGAGCTAGTTTATAACACCTGGGGTTAGATATAGAGGTGCTTACTTTGCCAACTGGGAAGATGGACCTGTACACTGAAAATGTGACTGACTTTAAGACAGCCTAGAGAAACAACTGTGGTCCATCCTCACAGCATCTCTCCCAGCCTCTACTGACTCACATGATGCCCCCAAAGCAATAAACTCTGGATAAAAGTGTAACTAAGAAATCACCCAAAAGAAACAACCAAAGAACTTCCCAAAGAAACCTTTCTGAAATTATCAGAAGGTGAATATAAAAGGATTATGTAGAGAGCCCTACTAGACCTTATACAAAATGCAGCAAAGCAAAATGAAAGATTAAGCAAGCTGTTTGATCTGATGGAACACCAGTACTCTGAAATCCAACAGATTAAGAACAAAATCAAAGAGAGAGAAACTTCAATTCAAAGCCAAGAAAACAAAATGGAACAAATGTAAAAGAGAATTTCTGCCTTGGAAGACAGAGCTACTGACTCCAGCATCTATGAGGAGAAATCAGAAAAAAGAAACAAGTGAAGAAGCATTAAGAAACATGTGGGAGTCTATTAAGAGGAACAATCTATAATTAATTCGAGTTCCTGAACAGGGTGAGATACCTGAGAACACATAAGAGTATTGTGGCTGAGCTGCTGACAAAAAACTTCCCAGAAATTATGAGAGAATATAGACATCCAAGATGCATATCAAATGCCATTCAATTTAAATCTCAAAAGAAAGACTCCAAGACATATTATAACCCAGCTTAACAAAATGAAACGTAAGCAGAGACTCTTAAAGGCAACAAGACTCAAAGTGAAGCTAACATTCAGAGGGAAACCCTGTTGGCTTTCGTCGGGTTTCTCAGCAGAAACAATGCTGGCACAGAGACAGTGGCATGACACATTCAAAGCCTTGAAGGAGAAGAACTTCCAACCAAGAATTATATATCCTGCAAAACTATCTTTCAGATATGAAAACGAAATTAAGACATTCAAAGATAAACAGAAACTCACAGACTTTGTAAAAACCAAACCAAAGCTACAAGAAATACCAAAAGAATCTCCTGACTTAGAAGAAGAAAACCACTAACTTTATGTTTTAGAAGCAAATTCAGGACACATCACTCGGAAACCTACTCAGGGAAGGCTCCAAACTCAATCAAACCTATAACAGTGAATGAAAAGATCCAGTGATCATATCATGAAAACTATGATGTCATTATATTGAAAAGAGGGATGTACTAGTCATTATAGTCCTTTCAGATGGAGAGAAATAATACTGGTAGTAATTAAAATTGGGTTTATACATAGTTTATTCAGGGGCATCATAGAGGCACTCATAAAGCACAATAAAGACACAGCATATCAAATCAAGAAAAGTAATACATAAGTCTACAAACTGCTTTTGTGTGTTGTCCAGATGTTGAATATTGTCTATTTGCATGACTTCATTTCACAAGCATGTATTTGTTAATTCAGTTAACAATAAACACTTCATGCTAATTGTGCTTATGACAACAGTATTATATTCGTGGGCTACATTCATTTCATGGAATGATTTCATAGCTCAGTGCTCATATGACATTTATATCCTACTGGAAGGGCACAGAAACCACGGTGATGTAGTGGTTAAGTGCTATGTCTGCTAACCTAAACACTGACTGTTCAAATCTGCCAGCTGTTCATCGGAAACTCTATGGAGCAGGAAGGGTCCAAAGAAGTTTAACATTCTCCAGCAACGTGGTCACTTCACCGAAGCAGGGATTTTGCATTGTGTAAGTGCAGTGATGGCAGAGAAGACTACAGCGTCTTTCATTGTCAGCCTCGCTGGGATGCACTGACACAGTGGGCTCATACACAGCAACAACTCTGAGGATGGGGCACGACCAGGTGGTGTTTCATTCTGTTGTGCAAGGTCACTATGGACCAGAACCGACTTGAGAACTCCTAACCCAACACACACACACACATACACTTACTTCAGTGAGAATATGTTTGTAGCAGCCACCAAAAAGCCTGATCTCTTATCTCTGTTTAACAGGACAGAAGCTTAATTCTTGACAAAGCTGGTCAGCTCTGCTGAGCTTTAGCTCTAGCCAACCAAAAGGCCAGCCACTTCTCATCATGGCTTTCAGCAGAGAACACAGATCAATACACATGGTCACTGCTTGGTGTTGAGCTCAGGTGTGAGTCTGAGGCTTCATGACATGGTTTCTCCTTCTCAAAATGAGCTACTAAGAGCTTAACTAATGACACAATGATCCGCTAAGTAATCTTTTAAGTTTGGTTGCTGGGTATTCTGCACACTTTTCCAGTGCCCTTTTGTCCCTCCACCAGCTGCACTAGTCTCTTTCCCAAGGGGTGTGGGGCCTCCTTGGATCTTGCTGCCTTGGTCTCTCTGTCTTGTTTTCCTTGTTCTCTTCAAGGATGGCCTTCAGCTTGCAAGGCAGCAGCTAGGAAGGCCACCTGGAACTTTTAGTCTGTAACTTTCTTTTTTCTTGCTCCTTATCTCAGTTGGAGTCCAAATGTCTGCCATGCATATCTTTAATAAAGAGTAATTGCCTTGTGACGTATACTGACCCAACCATCTACTACGTGCCTGAAAACACTATGCAGCCCTTGTAAAAATTGTCTATAATCTCTGATGTGGAAACTGCCTTTTGGGACTCCATAAAGCCAGCCAGTGTTCCTGTGGTATTCCTCGTGGGTGTCACTTCCTAGTAAACTTTCTCTTTCTTTCTGACATGGAGTATGTCTCATTACCTCAATTGCTCCAGGGTATGGACTCTAGTCAGGCAACAGTGGTGAGGAATACTGAGTATATGGTGGACTGCCAGAACAAGAAACTGCACTTGGAAGAAGTACACTCAGAATGCTTCTTAGAAGCAGCGGTATGAAGACTTTGTCTCATGTAGTTTGGACACATTATCAGGCAGAACCAGCCCCTGGAGAAGGACAGCATGCTTGATAGACAGTCAGCAAGGGAGACTCTCAGTGAGATGGAATGATACAGTGGCTGCAAGGGTGGGCTCTCACAACTGTGAGGACTCGGTAGTGTATAGGGTCACTGTTCAGTCGGAAACAACTAGAGGGACCGTAACAACACAAGTTGGGGTGAGGACTCTCCCACAATAGCCTTAGAGTAGAGGACCTACAGACTGGGAGTTAGAACAATCTTCTGTTATTTATTATCAACCGGGCGAATTTGAGTAAACGTGTACAGTTAAAATAATGTGTTCTTACAACTCAGCATCATCTTAAGGCAGTTTGCATTCTAACAGTGGGGGCCTGCATGCCAGGTCACTCGGAAACATGTAAAAGTCTTCTTTTCGTGAAGAGAACCTTGAGTTATTTAGGCAAAACCTTTGCAATCTATACTCTCCCACCCAAAGTGACATGTATTAGCTAGGACAATGGGTCATACTGTTTTTCATTTTTCAAGTAAATTGGGATGCACTGATATTGATTAAATGCTGTTGAGAAAAATCATTTGAATCACTGAAATCCTTCAGTGTGAAGACCAGATAATATGAGAGAAATGTATCTGCATGTGATTCAAGCTTCCTGACGATGTATTTGTCATGTCATGACTTGTCAACTTTCTCTGTCAGTACCATGTTTTTGGACACCATGACATAGATTTTGTAATTTTATTTCCTCCCTATCACTGTAACCTGTGAAGTAATCATTTCTTAAAAGGGCCCATCCTTCTCACAATAAAACTGATTAAAAACCATGGCAAAATTTACACCACTTATATATTTTAAAACATACTTTTTTGTTGTTAAAATGCATCTACTTTTCATAATTGAAAACTGTTTTACTCAAAAACTGGGGGAAGTGTAACGAGAAATAGTGCCCATATCAACTTAAGTTATAGAAGCACATTTGGAACGCCGGTTTTTATACCAAAACTAGGCAGGGAGGTTTATCAAACAGCATGAATTGGAGGTCATCTTGTCTTGGTTTTCTCTGTAACCTGTTGCCGTCAACTAAATTCTGACTCAGAGAGACCTTATAAGACATAATAGAACTGCCCCATAGGGATTTAACAATTTGTATGATGAAAAATCAACCTGGTTATTAAAAAAAAAACTCACTGCTGTCGATTTCGACCCCTAGCAGCCTGATAGGACAGAGCAGAATCACCCTGTAGAGTTTCCAAGGACCACCTGGCCAATGTGAACTGCTGACCTTTTGGCTAGCAATCATAGCACTTAGCCACTATGCTACCAGGGTTTCCCCTAGGTATAACAGAGCATCTCAGTGAGTCTAATTGCTGCACTGTCTTTGCAAAGCCAAGCGTCTCCAGATTCTCAAAAAAGTATAAATTGAGATTTCCCACTTGGCATGTGTAACCAGTCACCACTTTTGAGTATAAGGAGAGTCTGACACCATAACTCATTTTCCTCTAGTAGAGTAAAACATGTCTTAACTGACAGCATCAGCGAGGCACTTACTTGCTTGCTATAAGCTGTTGTCACCACAAATGATATTTTGGTTGACTTCGTGGGTATACACACAGCAAACACAGGGACCACCTCTGTAGCTGGCATCAGTCATCAAGTCACATCAGCTGATGCTGCCTGAGCACCTAAGTGAAAGCTTGTGAGTAGCACAAAAGGGGTGTCAAAGAATCTCCTAGAAACAGCTCAGTAGTCATTTTCCTTTGAAAAGTGTGGTATCAGAAATGTCTGACATCTCCTAACTTGGTTTCAATTGGAAGACATTATGTTAAGTGAAATTACTCAGCAGCACAAGGATAAATATTGTATGAGACCCCTACGATAAGGACTTAAGAACTGACTCACGTACAGAAGAAAAGACTCTTTGACAGCTGCAAGGGAGGGCAGGGAGGGACAGAGAGGGCTGGAGATAGATTAGATAGTTGATAGAACTTTGGTTGGGTGAAATCAGTGACAGCACACATTAGAAAGAAGATCAATTTAACTGGACTTCAACATAACATGAATACTCTTCCAATCTTAACTCAGTATTGCAAGGACAGAGTAGCAGGGGCGGGGTTCTGGGGCCCATGCTCTCAGGGGACATCAAGGCCAACTGGCATAACTGGCATATTGCTAAGAAAGTCTTTCCCACCCCATACTGGTGAGTGGCGTCTGGGGTCTTAAAAGCTAGTAAGCTGCCATCTGAGGTACACCAATTTGTCCCAATTCATCCAGAACAGATGATCATCAAGGACCGAGATGACATGGAGGAAAGAGAACCCAGAAGACAGAAAAGACCCACGTGAGTGGATGACTACATCAACATGTGATCAGAAGAACCAGATGGTGCCTGCCGTGATGGGGCTCACAAAGTTGAGTCTCCGTGGCAACATGAGAATGAAAAGGGGTATACTGAGAACTCCACTAAAAGACCGCAACTGATGGTCCAAAGGCCTCGGGGTACCCCTGGGAGGATGGCCCCTGGACCTGATGCTGCCCCTGTCCATAAATCATCACTGAGGTCAATGCCTCAGACAGGAACAGATTGGACTCGGCAACACAGAGTGACCATATCATGTGTGCACTTACGGTTCTATGTATCTACAGATGTCACCCAACTGGCCTCTTACTAGAGGGGAACAGAGAGGGTGGAGAAGAGGGGACAGGAGATTAAGAGAATATGACTTGTATACAACAGAAAGGAGGGGTGTGCTGTCACTGGACAACGAGAGCAGTAGGAGCTGCACATAGATACGCATGCAAATTTAAACTGGATTGTACACTTTTACTCAATCACAATAAAAAAGAAAAATGTCTGATTAGTAAGCTTATTCATCCTCTCTCTGGGAACTTCGTTCTTCTTAACTGTTGTAGCGTGACAAAGAGGAGTCTGCAGCAGGTCCTAACTGCAACAGCAGAGGAGACACCCTAACACCAACTAGCAGAATGCTGTTACCAAGGGACATTTAGTAGATGGGTAAGAAGCAAAAAAGCACCCCTTCAGCTGCCCTGTGTATTAGAACAATATTTCTTAAACACTGGTGTATCTTGTAAGCCTACAAACTGGTTCAGCAGGTCTGGGGCCAGCCTCAGAATCTGCATTTCTAACCAGCTCCCAGAGTTCCTGACGCTGCAGGTTCCCAAGCCACACTCTGAGTAGTAAGACAGAAGACCAATGGTGTGATGAAATACATTCATAAGTGAAGCCAAGCCAAGTGCCGTCGAGTCGGATCCAACTCAACAGCACTTGGCTTGGCTTCACTTTATGAAGCTTGCCTGTTTTCAGGCTTTCTATGTTTTGTTGGGTAATCCCCTGACATGTACTACATACTGAGAAAGTTTCCACCCAAGATGGTTTGAGATTTTCTTGACCTTCAAGGAATCACTTCAGTGACCTGTGTAATTTACTAGAGCAGAACCATTTACTCTTTGATGATTCCATGGAAATACAGCATTGCTGTCTTCTGAGAGTCTGAATAAAAGCTTATACTTGCATTTTCATGGGTCATGTACAATTAGGTTGTTTTTAAATACAAGTCATATGAGGACTGCCAATTAAGTTCACAAACTCATCCTAAAGAAAGTACTACATACTTCACTGATCAATATCATTACGGTCACCTTCGAAGTGCACCCCCAGGATGCTATGCACTGACAGGAATGCCTATTTCACTCTTCAAAGCAATTTTGGAACTCTTTTTCTGGAATGGCCATCAGAGCTGTCATCACATTACCCTTGATGTCCTGAATGTCATCAAAATGTCTTCCTTTCAATATTAACTTTCTCTTTGGATAAATAAAGTCACTGGGGACCAGATCAGGTGAGTAAGGAGGGTGTTCGAATACAGTTATTTGTTTACTGGCTAAAAACTCCCCAACAGACAACTATACAATTAAGTCATCAAATTTGCCATTGTGCAACTGTGTGCAATGGCCATTCCAGAAAGAGTTCCAAAATTGCTTTGAAGGGTGGACTAGGTACTGATGTCAGTGCATAGCTTCCCAAGGGAAGTACTTCAGAGGTTACCATAGTGCTATTCAGCAAGGAGGTATGTAGCACTGAGAACAATTAAGTTCACTGACTTAGTTGTCAGACCTCATATCCTGTAAAATGGTTAGTAACAACTGGACTGCATTTCCAGGGTCATTTTAGACTTGTTCACTTCTCTGAAACCTTTGCTTTTTTGTGTGTTCCTTCAACAGTCATCAGTAAGGACTTCAGTGCCCCTACTAAGAGCCTGTCACCATCATGTTTTGATGTGTTTGCATCCAGGAATGGCAGCTCCTTATGAACATTTAACAGACCTCTTTTCATCCAGAAAACTTTACAAAAACAAGATTTTCACTCAATGGGAGTATTTCAGAAGTTGCTAGTCGTTGTCATCTCAGAACCAAAATTCAGGAATGGAGGGAGGCGCAGTACTGCAAGTGGAAGAACGTAATGATGGGGTCCATGGTTCCATGAACACAGGCATTGCCAGCAGCCATGTGATGAGAGCTACGAAAGTCGGGCTTATTCCCATGTGTGTATCGCAAATGCTGAACCAAGAAGCAATGCTTGGCCCCAGGTCCAATTCTCTGGTTGACTATGTCATGGCCCAGAGGACACAGACTCATTTTTATGGGCCATGAATATGCACATGTATATTTTACTTACAGAGAAATTGCCGAATATTCTGTGAACACATGCCTGCTGGTGCAGTGGCATACAAGTTGGATTCATCAATACAGTTCCATTGGTTGTACTCAGAAGAACACCATCTTGTAGACTGTTTAATTAAGATAACAAAGCTAAAACACATACATATAGTGATGATTTGATTTAAGCAAGAGTTGTTGAAATGGACAGGCTTCTAATATAAAAAGGATAAAAGGCCCCGCTTTCTACAAAAACTGTGACATGAGATTTTGGAAAACATTATTAAATATGGTATAGTTAAGGAAATAAAAGGTTAAGTACAACCCCAAAGAAGAACGATTGCTTCTGCACAGTATTTCTTAATTCAAATTGTGATGTTTAGATCATTATTAAAACTGACAGTTAAATTTATCTTTTGGCTGCCATGTGGCATTTTAGAAAATATCAAGAAAATGATTTTGAAAGTACTTCTTAAGTGCTTTGGTATAATTTGGTCATTTTCATAATTACTCATTAGTTAAGTCAACACCTTAATGTACAGGTATCAAATAAATCACAATGTCTACAAACGTTTACAAAATTGTCACTTCAGGATAAATTAAGTTCAATTTTTTGACCTCATAGGAAACAGAGCTTTACCATTCTACTTGTGTTTCTGCAACAGAGATCTCCACAGAGACTACAAGCACATGTCTAACTAGATTTACACTTAAGAAACATGACATTAACCATCCTTTTTAGATTTTTAGGATAACTGGTCTAGATAGAATTTTATTTTTTTAAGTAGGAGAGGCAAGTTTCACTCTGAAAACAGACCAGCAGTGGCTGAAGCAGTTCTGGATCCATGAGTCTGGACTCCTAGAATGTTGGGGATTACTGGTTTACTTCAGCCATCAGCTAATTTTCCTCTTGGAGCATTTTCTCTATCTCCTTATCCCAGTTTTCATCTCGTTTCTCTGATTCTGTCACCACCTCATATTCTTGAAGCTCCTGTTGTAGCTCCTTTTCCCAATCTGCAGAATCATCTAAAGGAAACAAATGAGAAGGTGGAGCATCTTTCTGAACTCTAAACTCATACTGCTGGTTTCAATACATCAGGCAACTGTTCAAGTCCTAGCTGTTGACTTTTAATGTCTCAGACTTCATCACCACGCTTGCTCAGAAGCATGGTGCCAGTTTGCAGAATGACCAAAGAGAAACTTGGTGCTAGTGTGGAAGGTACTTAGGAACCCTGGTGGTGTACTGGTTAAGGGCTGTGGCTGCTAACCGAAGGTCAGCAGTTCAAATCCACCAGGCGCTCCTTGGAAACTCTATGGGGCAGTTCTACACTGACTATGATGTCGCTATGAATTGGAATCGACTTGATGGCACTGGGCTTGGGTTTTTTTGGGTAGAATATATTACATGCTGACAGTAAATTCTGAGTGTTATTTTGCTTTCTCTAGGCCTCTGCTTTCCCTTTTATTTCAATAATTAACAATTAGTACGTGGTAGCAAGTTCCTTTACTCAATATCAATGATAATAATGGCAGCAAAAGCGGCTCACATTTGCTGAGCACCTAATGAGCCAGACACTGGGCTACATGCTTTCTCTGTACCACTCTGTTCATGCTTACAAGGATCCATGGACGAGGGGGGCGGAGGCAGAGATTAAGTGACTTACTCATGATCACACATCCTACCAGTCAGAGACAGGCCACTGGAGAGCCCAGTTTTACACTTCCCACTTGCTGCCTTGTCCCTGCCACCTCCTCCCTCCTTCCTACCTAAGCTCCTCCATCGAGTTCCCTTACAGTGTGCAAACAGGTTTCAGGCTCAGCTGTGGGAGGCTAGTTTCTTCCTGGGGCATCCAGCTGCTGGGGCCAGCTGAGGGCGCCACTGCTCTGTGCACCACCATGTGCGCAGCTGGCTTCCTGATGCCACTGCCTGCCTGAGAGGGCTTCACAGAGGACACCTCCTGTGATGATGAGTGACCCGCCCTTTGCATTCTAGCCAGCAGAAAGCCAGGGAGCTGCCCCAATGTCCCAGGGAAAGCAGGGCCCCTCTGGCACTGGTTCTCTTTCCTACGTTACTTGCGCCTTTTCAAGGCAGCCAGCTCCATCCCACAGGTGATGCTCCTCCGTGCCCAGTGGCCGGGCAAGGAGCCCTCTGCTGGCGTGTATAAACCAGGCAAATGCCAGCCCTTACAGCAGGAGGCTGGAGAGCCCCACCTCCTCAGGGATGGTGCACAGGCATCGTGGCCTGCCTCTGACCACCTTATCAGTGGGGTGCGGTGCCTTAAGCACACCACTTAACCTCTGGGTCTCGGTGTGTCCCTGTGGAACAGGGGTGGGGCTGGAGAGGGATTCACCAGAGGGCTCTCAGGGCAAAGCAGACTCCAAACCTGTTCAGTCCTCTTTTGCTCACGCTTAGGACAGAGCATGTGAGGTTTCGTCACAATGACCAGAGTCCACCTTCTTGGGAGGAGCTAATTCAACCTTTCTTTACATATAGAATTCACTGACACTATGCTCATCCCGTTTCCAGGTTATTCCACTACTGTTAACAGAAAGTCAGTACCCCCTACACCAAAAAGCAGACAAATAAGAAAAAGCAAATCTGCTGCTGTTTAGTCGATTCTCACCCTCAGTGACCCTACAGGGCAGAGCAGAACTCCTCCCCAGAGTTTCCAGGGAGCGCCTGGTGGATTAAAACAACTGACCTCGCCTTGTGGTTAGCAGACATAGCACCTACGCAGCATGCCAGTCGTGTTCTCAATCGACAGCTTATTTTTGTGAGTCTGCATCACAATGATGATTCTATACAACCAGTTCAGGAAACACACTGAGAACAGTGTTTGGGGCTTAGTTTCTTACCTTCTAGCACAGCTGTCTCTTCTTCCTTCTTGTCAAGCACGAGCTGCTCCATTTCTTTCCTCAGATCCTCTTGGTTTAAGTTACAGGCATCAAAGGCATCACTGACAAACTCTGAAACTCCCGGGCTTGTCGAGATCTCTTCCTCGTCCTAAATTCAACAAAGGAGCTCTGGAAGCAGCTGTCTACATGACACTTCTGTGCTAGAGTTGTTGTCACAGTCCTCTCAAACTGAACAGAGGGACATTTTCCTTTCCTTTCTCTGAGAGGCTTAAGACAGAACCACCACTGCTTTCCAGCCTTCTGGCTGGCAGTGCTGCTGGGTCACTGAGGGAGGTACCGCCTGAGTCTGTTGTTCTCACTCCCAGTTTGGAGCACTCCGATCATGGGATCTCATCCCCAGGCAGCCATCTAGAATTACTGATGCAGTTAAGGGGCTCATGTCTCTGCTGGAGATTCGGGATTGATTCAAGCCCTGAATTCCTCCTCTTCTTGACAGATAACACCCATACTCCTAAGTCACTTTAAAGAGCATCTGAGTTTGTTAACAGATTCATTAGCAGACCTCAACCCACTAGGTACAATGGAAAGCTGTATTACCTCTTGAGTTTTAAGCTGAGATTTGATTACGACAGGTGGTGTTTTGGGCCGTACTGCCTCTAAGAAGTGAGAATAAAAGAGAATAATTGCTTGATTCAGTTCTGAATACATATCGCAACAGCTAAAATATCCACAAGTATACTGAGATTAAGTAATACTTCCAAACAAGCCTCTATGTTATGGTTTCAGCTTTTCTCACATTCTTACCAGACCTGGCCATGTGAAAACATCTCAACATTTTACTCTGGGGATACTGTTTAATATACCATTATACTGAATGCCCTTTAGATAAGATTTCAAGCACAGAATCTTTTTTCACATCAGTGCTGGGAAAATACATATAGAATAGTCTATGATTACTTCTAGGATAATTAAAAGTTATCAAGTTTCCCTTGGTCATGAGGCTAGATAACACAATGTTGAATTGAATGCCCAGCCCGGTTACCATCCTCATCTTCCTCACTGGCCCCCTTCACCATTTTACTAACCATATCAGATTTTCTGGTCTTAATACTGTCTTAAATCCATTTTGTTACATAGGCATGATTTGGTCAAGTGGCAATTTCTGGTAAGACTAATAAACAGCAGTGCTAAAGACTGACAGACAATTGGGATTTGTGTCAACACCTCTGTACACACTGGCAAACTTTCATGACTATAGCAGCTTCTGTGTAATTCCCTGGCCCTCCACACAGTGGTGGATGATTTCCCAATAAGACTGTACAATCCACACCTTAGGACATGCTGTTGTATTGCTCAGTCATTTAAAACCCCATAACCTACATTCCCCACTTCTTCTAGGGCCAGCCTCCAGTTGTAATTAGCACCCACACATAGCAGGTGCTCATTAAACATTAAAAAACAACAGAAACTCATTTCTTCTTTCAATCATTATTATATGTACTGAATTGTTATTAATCTTATAAAACCTCTTTCTCTACAAGCCAGACTGAACTGTTACCAGCAGAGGAAATAAGTTTCAGTTGGCTAGTGCCTAGCTCAGAGCTGGGGACTTAGAACTTGGACTGGAACCCAGTTTCGATCTGCTCTGCTGACTATGCTTCCTCAGGGAACATCGGGCCTAATGGAAGACAAAGAAGAAAGCAGGGGTGACATGAAGCAGAGTGGAGGAGAGCAGGTCCTAGAAGTCAGGTGTGGTCAAGGGCAAGGCATGTAGGGGAGATGATCAAGGGGGAAATGAGAAATAAAACCCAAGGAATGAGAGAATGGCAAAGTAAAGGACAGCCTGGGGATGACGTGTGTGAGCTGGGCCAGAGAAGGCAACAAAAATGAATGCTTCCCTTGGAAAGGAAAGAAGTTGTCTACAAGAGGATGAGCTTATCAGAGTCTAAGTTAAGTTCAAGAATTTTCAAGTAATTTTTTTAAACAGAGTGAAGTATTCCTCTCTGAATGTACCTGTCAGCGGCAAATCACCGTCTCTGCTGTTTCTCCTGTCCTCCTTCCCTGTGGCCTGCTGCTGGGCGGCCAGGGCAGTCAGCTGGGCCGACTGTTTGATAAGAGAGACACGGTAAAAGTAGTTCCTCCAAAACACTTCTTCCTTCACACTGTGGAAGAGAGACAGCACTCCATGTCAGAATGCACACAAACCAATATACACAGCGCTTCTCTGTGTAGCAGTGAGTAGAACAGATGGCATCGTTTTCAAATCTGAATGAGGAATGTGGTTCCCATTTGCTTTAGAACTGAAAACACAGATAACAGGGTAAAAAGAAGAGTTATCTTCTCCACAGCAGCAAAAGCCAACTTAGAAAAAACCAACGAAACTTCAGCATTTCTAGGGGTTTTAATAACAGTACTCTGCCCCAAGCAGCGGAAGACAGGGTACTGTTGAGAAGGGAACATTAACAAAGTCAGACACGGAGTGTACAGCAAAGGCACCACCACTTCATCACTATCTAATGTACCGAAGGCTTTCAGGCAGTGAAAAAAAAGATGAAGGGTCCTGTTACTTTCAAAAGGAAATGTTTGGCAACTTTCTGATAACCAGTGATCAGTAAGAGTTAACAGTGATAAAAAGATTTAGGTGCAGTTCAGTCTGAGAACTCCAAAGGGCTTCTCAAACTTGGCTACGTATTTGAATCACCTGGTGCACTCAAAAGACAGAAGGACCACATAATCCAGAGACTACATCAACATGAGACCAGAGAAAGTAGATGGCACCTGGTCATCACCAATGACGGCCCTGACAGGGCAACAGAGGGTCTCTGATGCAGTGGCAGAAAAATGGGGTGAAGAACTTGAACCCTATTACAAGGACCAGACTTGATGGTCATATAGACCGGAGGGTCTCCAGAAGACATGGCCCCTGAACTCACTGCTGGCTCATTCCCAAAGACAACTTTTCAAAGACTGGAGTGGAATATAAGATATAAAATGATACTGGTGAAGGGTGTGCTCCTTGGCTGAAGTATATACTTAACACTAACTGAGCAGCTCCTGTCCAGAGGCGAGACGAGAAGGCAGAGGGGGACAGGAGCTGGTTGAATGGATACATGAAATACAGGGTAGAAAGGCGGAGTGAGCCTTCATAGTGCATGCGTGGGTGTGTGTGTCTGTCTCAGTTTTTGTACGACAAACTGACTTGGACTGTAAACTTCCACTTAAAGCTTAATAAAATATTTACAAAAAAGAAGAATCGCCTTATGCGAGGTACCAGTACACAAGTGGGACAAGGTAATTGCCTACATAGGGGAGTGGCATGGAATGGGAATCTGAGAGCCTGAGCAGAAAGAAGAGGGTGTCTGAGCAGGGGAGGAGGTGGCAGAGGAAATGGGAGATCAGTTACATCGGGGGAGACTAACCAAATAAGTCAACACATTAGGGTTTCTCACTGTTGGAGAAGGGCGTTTAGAAACAGAAAAGGAAAACATTAGGGCATATGCAGACCTAGAATTCTGTTCAAAGAGCAGACTTGATGGTCCAGCAGCCTGGAGGGTCACCTGACAGCATGATCCCTGGTCTCGCTCCTACCCCAGAGCTGAAACAAGCACCAAAGACAACTGTTTAGAGAAAAACTGGACTGAACTATAAGACATGAGACCGTTGGAGCAGCTCCCCAGTAGTAATAAGGGGAGGGTGGAGAGGCAGGGACAGAACTAGGTTGGATGAATATGGGAAGCATAGAGTGGGAGGGACACATGTGCTGTCACACAGCTGGGACAGCAGACGGAGTTGCACAGAGGTCTCTGTGTCGGATTTGATATGGCAAATTGACCTTATTTGTAAATTTTCACTTAACCGTAATACAATATGATATAATATATATAATGTACTATCATGTAATATCATGTTAATATCTAATAAATAGAATTTTACAAATAAATCCAAAAAAAGAAAAGGAAAACACTAGAATGATCTGTGTCATTAGCCATCAGTGTGAACATGTGGTGTTCAATACAGATGCAACTGAGTGTATACGTGTATACACAAATACGCAGGTATTCTCCAGCTCTAGTAATGAGAGATACTTTGATAGCCATAAGCCTACCTAGTGCCCATATACTAGGTTTCTAAACACCATTTTCTATGAAAAAGGACCAAGGATCCTTGGATAAATGACTGATTCCAGGACTAGAGCAGGGAAAGTACAAGCTGACCATGGAGAATCTTCTGCCAGAAAGCAAGGAAGTCCTCCAGAAATGATGGGACATATCAAAAGGACCCAGAAGCCAACCTGAGTGGGTTCCTACTGGCCAAAGCTTACTGACCATCAAACTAAATAATGATAGCAATGGACTAGAACCTACTGCATAAAATATGCTCCTGAGTCCATACCGAGTTGAATACATCAATACATTTAACAGTTGGGGAGGAATGGAATACTTACATCACTTCATAGTACCTCCCCACAAAGTACTTATTAATTTCAAAGAAGCCTGGTAGACGTCTTCGTAAGTGATCAAAGGGAAAGGTAACGGGGCAAAACGACAGGCAGGAGAATGAGAGAAGAAAACTACGCATAACATGTGAGTCTGAACACGGTCCTTTTGCTAAAAAAGGACATCACTATGAGAAATGACAACCTGAATAAAAACCAAAAACCAAACCCACTGCCGTCGAGCCAATTCTAATTCATAGCAACCCTAGAGGTGAGAGCAGAATTGCCCCCGAGCATTTCCAAGGAGCGCTTGGTAGCTTTGAACTGCTAACCTTTTGGTTAGCAGATGTAGCACTTAACCCACTACACCATCAGGGTTTCCAACACCCTGAACAGAGTCTGGGAATTAGATGATGATGTGCAAAGAGAAACCTTTGGGGGCACAGTGGTGATGTGCTCGGCTGTAAAGCAAAAGGCTGGCAGTTCAAACCCACCCATCAGCTCCAAGGGAGAAATACCTGTGAAACTGCTCCTTTGAAGACTGCAGCCTGGAAAACCCTGTGGGTTTACCATCACATGGGATGGAAGCAACTCAACAGCACACAGCAACACTGGATAAACGGTAATTTCCTGCCTTGGACAGTTACATCATGGTTACATAAGAAACTTCCTCACTGGCAGGAAAACCACCCTGAAGCATTCTGAGCTTATGTGGCATCTGGTCAGCAGTTTACTCTCAAGTGATTCAGGAACAAAGTACTTCATACTGTGCTTCTAACTCCTCTGTCAGTTAGTGATTGTTTCAAAATAATAATAATAGAAACATGGATGGCTGTGCTCACCTTGGAGCAATGAAACAAAAATCTCACAGGTGGAAGGCAAAACAAAACTAGGCAAAAACATAAAACCTACACATCACAAACAGGCATAAACCGCAAACCCACAGGCACCTGAGGTATGGGTCTGGTGACCTGTTTTCTTTTTTTTCCCAAAGATTCACTAATTTTATGTTCTAAAAATGTTTTACTAGTGGAAATGACAAAACCAAAAAACCAAACCCTTCACTGTTGATACTGACTCAGGCTGCCAGAAGGCTGGGACAATGCCTCTCTAACTGTGTTTTACTAGAGAGGATGCTGGGTTCTTAGGATGGGGGACATCCAGGATGAAGGTATGACTGAAAAAGACTTTGAAGCAAGAGAAGCAATCAGTGAGAATGAACAGAACACACTGACACAGGCTTCTGACTCTGGACAGGCTATCCTCAGATCAAGACAGCAGAATGGAGGATTAAACACCTCTGCAAATGGCAAAGCAAGGCCAGGAGGCTGGCTTTTTTTATGCTGGAGGCAAAGTGCAAGACGGTTCACAGATGCTAGGCCAGACAGCAAGATGTCACCCACCTGCATCTTGCTCATTATGCCACCAGCATTCACTAAGCGTGCCACATGCAGCAGGACGCTTTGAGGTGCTGGGGGCTCAGGAAGGAGAAAGGCAAGGTGTCTGCTGTCACTGATGGTTCCGAGAACAGAGCTCTGGCTTTTAAGTCCTTAACATATATCAAATGGCATTTCCCAAACTTCTGTGCCTGTCAAACTCTTTTTCTCATACCATCTCTTGGAAGTAGTTCCGTAGGAGAGGGACCTGGCTTGACAGCAGTTCAGAAGGGTTACAACTGGAGCGCGACTTTTAGCGGCACCGATGAAAGGACGCTGTAGCTGCTGAAAGAGCAAAGGAACGTGCACTATGGTAAAAAGCACGCAGTATGACGTGCTAGTTGGTGGCTGGACAACACATACTCATTTCCTGGAACTCACTCAATGACAACACGGACAAAATCAAGGATACTCAGAGGTCAATGACTCAGATGGTGAGATGGTACAGAGAGCAAAATGCCTGGGGACCAAGTAAAGGACCAGAGGCTGTTTCAGTAGCCTAGAGAGCGCTTCACCACCTGCACCACCCAGGGACTCCTGCAGTCAAAAAAACCTGTCCACATACATGGCTGCCCACCACACTTCTGCACGTCACCTTTAAACAGAAAAGGACAGGGTGAAGAAAGCCTGCAACATGAAAGACAGAGTCCGAAACAAACACAGAAATCCAGAGAAAACACGCAGGAGAAGGAATGATCTTAACAAAACTCTGTAAGTCAGATCCTCCGAGAACAGAAAGATACTGCTACGCTCATGTAACAAAAATTGTTCTAGTTAGCTGCTGTTAATTCCACCCCCTGGGGACCCCATGTGTTAAGAGCAGAACGGTCCCACTGAGTTTTCAAGGCTCCATGACCTTTTGGAAGATCGTCAGGCCTGTCTTCCAAGGTGCCTCTGGATGGGTTCAAATTGCCAGCCTTCTGGCCAGTAGCTGAGTGTTTAACTGGCTGCGACACCCAAGAGTTCTACAACAATAGAATGCTATGAAAGAGGGACATTTGCAGTGTAAGAAAGAACTCCGACTTTAAAGGCACAGTAAATCAATACAAGGGACTGAAGACAGGTGAGGAAACAGTGAGTTCGAAAGCACCATGGTTGCAGAGAGGAAGGGTGCCCTCTGCTGGATGGGCTCGCCAGAGCTGCTCCACAGAAGAGATTCTACTGGTATGGGAGCTCGCAGAGCAAGTGGAGGTTTCCAGAAAAGAGAAGGACTTTGGGCAAATGCCACGCGGACACCTGAGTTACCTGAATTTCATTTGGTCAGCCATGGGAACACCTTTGTGATTTCTGTGGGACCACGTTCTCTCTTCTAACCTGGGATAAAAGCATATCTTGCCTCCACCCCTAATGTCCTGGGAAGCCTGCTCTCAGTTTAGATATTCTCAGGCCCTGCTGGGAATCTGCTAGGACTGGCAGAGCCCCTTTGTTGTGCACAGACAGTCAGAGGCCACCCAGGCCTCACTCAGTGACACTCCTGTGGCACAGCATATCAACAAGGCCACCAGGAACATGTAGGTCCACTTAGTGGCAGTGGCATGCCAGCTCACAGTTTAGGGACCAGGGCGAATCTCATCCTGCTCAGCAGCTCGTCCTCTTGGAGCATGACCAGGGCGACAGGGTACAGCTGATCAAAGTCAAAGCTGAACTGCACGCCAGCTGGGGGGTCTCGCAGGAAGTTCCTCTTGTCCTTTGAAGGAAAGAAAAAGCATGGCAGGAAAACCACAGACTGCAACTACACGGGAACACTGCATCACTGATTTACAAAGACCTGACCGAGACTTCACAGAGCCTACTGTGCCGTCACGAACCTCGTCACCTGAAGAGACCTGAGAAAAATGGCTCCTTCATATATTTTCTACGGATCTTAGCTGGAAAGAGCTGCTTGTGGGGGGGGGGGCAGGAGATTCAGCTGAGGGAGTTGTTATGAGATACCATGGAGTCAGCCTGTGACTCATGGTGACCTCATGTGCAACGGAACGAGTTCTCAGCCATCCCTAGGATCGGTGTGAGGGAAGAGGCAGGGTGGAGTGGGGGGCTCCAGGAAGAGGGGCAGAAAGCCCCTAAAAGCAGGACAAAGCTCGGCCTGGCTATGTAACAGAAAGAAACAGTGTGGGTGGCATGCTGAAGCCAGGTGAGTGGACACACGGCAGAGAGACGGCAGAGTCAAAGGCCTCAGGAGCCAGAAGAGGGAGCACAGGGGTCAGTCTAGAAGTGCCAAGTTGTCATTAGAAGGGTGTATGCAGGGGAACTGCATGAAGTGACTGACACCATCAGCAGATCTCTCTGGCTTCTGAGCCACAAGGAGAGAGGGGTCACAAGGCTGTGGGAAGGAGATATGAGACCAGGACCACCGTGGTGGCAGAAGTGGAAGGGAGCCATGTGCTGCAAACAGAACTGTCAGGATGTACTAGCGGGCTGCAAATTGGGGGAGAGGCACGAAATGAGGGAGACCCCAGGTTTCTGGCTAGAAGTATCAGTGGAAAACTGGACACCTATTCTGAGACTGAGGAGAGCAGGGCAGGAGTGGGCCTGGGGGCAGAGGAGCAGAGGGAACACGACTGGAGAGCACCTGAGGTGTGCCCTCAACTGCCACCAAGTCTCACTATGCCAAGTCTGTGCTCAGGATGAGTCACCCCAGTATCCAGTGAGGCTACAAGAGGGTGCACAGATAAGGATGCTCGGTCCCATAACGATTTTACTAAACAAAATGACAAAAAAAACCCTTAAAATACTCTTGGGGAAGGTGGCAATGGGAGGGAACTCAAAGGCAGTTTTATGTTTGTTTTATACGTTGAGGTTCCACTTCTAATTTTACCTGATTAAAAACCAAAAAAGAATGGGTGAACAACAAAAGCTAAAAAACCACTGAGAGACTAAAACGACAGTGTAATGAAAAGTAAAAATGACACCTTAGTGGACTATTCATTGAGTCATCTGTCAGCTGTGTGCTGGGATGATGAGATAAAAAGTCAACCTTCGCCCTCCCAGAGTTCACAGTCACGTGGAGTACACAGATAAGAAGAGCCAAATAACAGGGAAGTCTCGGCCTCCTTGCCTGTCAGCTGGGGAGACAAGGCCTGCGCCTACTTCGCAGACTCAAACAGGAGAAGGTGTGAGCAAGTGCTTTCGGAGACAGCTAAGTGCCCCACAGTTAGCAGTCTGTATGGCCCCACTTCCTCCTAAGTCAGTCCTGAGGTAGGCTTTTGTGACTCAGCATGTGGAATTTGAGCCCACATCAATTTCTGTTTCAAGCAAACACATATATAGCAGTCAAAAGACAAAAATTAAGAATACAGCCATTTCACACAGAAGTAGAATGCTGTTATGACATTAAAGCTAACAGATTATCTTAATAATATAAATGAATGACTTTAAGGGTCAAAGTATTATCTTGTATGACAGGCTATCCTCTCCTAAGGAAAAGGAACTTTAGGATAAGCTAATTCAACGTTAGTGAAAGTTATGGGTACGTTCCTAGGATCTCCAAGTATTAAAAAACTGTAGAGAAGAAAAAAAATTCTGCTAAGGAGAAAATCATGCCAATATAGATGCCGCGTGATAGGCAGGAAGCATGTTTGTTCTAAGCACAGGGTCACGACAAGACACTTACAGCTGACAAGGCCAGGATTTGCTGTTGAATTGTTTCTTCATCATTACTGTCAACCCATGGAGGCACTGCTGCTTCTAGAAGGTTTTTAATGGTGAGAGAAAAAGAGAAAACCAGGTGATGATGGTTACACTACAGTCTGTGGTAAAAGAACAAGAAAATTTCTGTAGAGCCATTTAAAATAGCAATTTACACTGAGTTCCAAATAGGACGGTTCGTCACCCAGACTTCATTTCTGAGGCTTACTCACATATGCACTTGGTAAAAAATTATCCTGTTGGAATCCTACAGTGCAGAATCGGGCAACACAGTGACCAGGTGATCTCAATTGACATCACCAATGAGGGATGGACAGATACCCTGGGGCTCCAGATGAGACCCTGACAAGGACACAATGTCATCAGGGAGTTTTCCGGCCAAGAATGGACAGCCTGAGCTAATCATGAGGAAACAGGAGATGAAGGGGACAGCCTTCTTCAAAAACATTAATGACAGTCTGTGGAAGTGCTCTAGATTCCTCGAGGCCAAAAGACATGACAGAAAACGTGATACATGCTCCCAGACTCCCTTTTTACATTCTTTACTGTACCATTTTGGTCTACACTCAGAGCTGATGGAGCCTGCGTAGCCTCTCCTAATACTAACTACCCTCAGGTTACAAGGTCTCCCAAGGCGGAGGGAGGTTCAGGATTAGAACCCCCAGGGAGACAGTGATCCCTATTTTGCCCCTACCCCTCTTCTACTGAAATTGCTCTTCTTAAGGTGACCAGTAACCTCCTGCTTATTCAAAGCCATGGACACTTCTAAGATCTTTTCCCTCACAAAAATTTCCTTATCTGGAAAAAGAGCTTAACAGTAATTACTTCATAGAGTTTCTGTGACAATTACGGGAACTCACACACATGACACAGTTCACACAGTGCCTTATTCCTGGGCACCGCCCTCACTGGATCTCTCTGGATCTGGCCTGGGCCCCCTGGAAGTCCCCCACTCCAGGTTTCCAGGGTGCTCTCTCCCAGGGGTCCTCTCACTTGGACTAACAGGCACAGGTTTTGAAGCCAGATTGTGTTTCCTCTCCCACCAGCTGAGTGACCTTCGGCAAGCACTTAACCTTGCTGACTGCATCATCTCTTCTTTATTAAATAAGCTATTATAGGAAACCCTGGTGGCATAGTGATTGTTACCATGTGTCTGCTACCCTTGTGGTCAGCAGTTTGAACCTGCCAGGCGCTCCTTGGAAACTCTACAGAGCAGTTCTTCTCTGTCCTCCAGGGTCGCTATGAGTTGGAATCGCTTGACAGCAGTGGGTTTGGTTTGGTTTTTGATTACAATAAAAATGTCCGCCTCTCAGCAGGCACTGGGTAACTGCCAACTCCCTCCGTTCCTCCTCTCCCCTGCCCACAGTGGATCTCCCACGGATCTCTTCATGCTTGACACCTTTTCCAAGAGGATCTCCCCAGCTCTCCTGGATTTTCCACAACTTGTCTAATGACCAGTATCACCAGATGGCATTCTTCACACCTCAGATGGGAATAAACTGTGCCAGCCATGTTCATATCACTTCCATCAGGGCTGAGCAACAGAACTTCCAGTGATGATGGAAATGTTCTAGAGATGCTCTGTCCAGTATGGTAGCCACTAGACACAAGTGGCTGTTAAGGACTTGAAGGGTGGCTAATGTGGCTGAGGAAGAGAATTTTTCAATGTACTGATTGAAACCTAAGGAGCCACATGTGGCCAGTGGTGGCTATACTGGACAGTGCCAAGCCGGGTGCTCCACAGCTATGTCAGACACCCTGAGCTTCCCCTGCTACACCACCTCTTTCTCCTCCCCGTTTTTTGCACATGTTCCTCTCAACTGGATGTCTGATGGACACCGCTACACTGAAACCGCCTTTGCACTTTTCACAGCACCCCTAATAGTTCCTGTCTTCGAGATATCAGGACCTACAACAAGTCCTCAAACCAGGAGCAATTTCACTGCTTCCAGCAAATCACTTAAGTCATGCTAACTCACATAACTTATTTGTCCCAAAGAGCTGCTTGGCACTGTTGGGTTTCCTTAGCTACACCAATGCCTGATGCTAACTCACCACAAGACTCAACCGTAGCTCGTGAGACATGGCATTACTGGACGTGACTTTTGCCAAACTCAAAGACACTGGGCTGGGTTTTGCGTCTGAGCACCATCAAACAGTAAAATTAGGCACTCTGAGACCTCATAACTGCAAGCATTTAAACAGGCACATTTGTCAGTAAGTGAATGTATGCAGCTTCCCAGACACCTCAGGATCTGTCATGGCCCGTCACTGCCAGTGCCGGTCACTTCCCTGGAAGCCTCTCCTGAAGAGAATGGGTAGGACACCAACATGTGCTAAGTGCTACCATGTAAGTATTACCCACTGTGTAGAGCACCTTCCAAGTGGCATGAGAAATGAAAGCTCACTCTTGCTCTTTCGGAGCCAGCTCCCCGGAGGGACTAGCACTGGCTGACCCTAGTTGCAGGAATGATGAACTCCTTTCCTTTAAACCACAAACGTTTATGGGTTTGTCTCCCTGACCAGTCTCTGTGCTGCCCAAGAGATGGTGGCTGTTTCTTATACATTTTTGTACCCTCACGACCTCAGTGGGGTGCCTGGCATGTAGCAAGTGCACAATAAAACATGCCAGATTAAGTAAGTCATGCAACACAAGCTTGTACCATACCTGACTTTTTTGTATGTTGCTCCTGAACAAATTTTTTCTGTTCCTTTTGGAAATCTCCTATAATTGTCTGTTTAAAAAAAAAAAAATCAAGACAAATTATTTTGAACAGTTTATAATTAGGTAAGAAACTCAAGATTCCAGACTATTTGAGGCATTTTACTCATTTTCATTAAAAAAGAATGCTAAAAAAGTGACACTTCTCCATTTCCCCCACAAGAGGGAATCTTTGACATTTTTTTTATTTTTTCATTTTTATTTAACATGACTGAGTGAAAATGTACATTCCCGTATAAATTTACATGCCCACCTATATGCAGCTTCCACTGCTCTCCTTGCCCAGTGACAGCACACTATTCCTCTCTGCTCCATACATGTCTCATCCTCCCAACAGCCTGAATCTTTGACATGTTTTAATTTTAAGCATATGAGAGATGATCTTTTCAAATGTAAAAAGACAATGACTTAAAATTGAACTTCCATAAAATAACAAAACTCAAAAACACCAAACCTGTTCCCATCAAGTCAATTCTGACTCACAGCAACATTATGGGACAGAGCAGAACTATCCCACAGGGTTTCCAAGAAGCAGCTGGTGGATTCGAACTGCCAACCTTTTGATTATCAGAATAAGAAAGGACAGGTCAAGTCTAACGCTTACAACAACAAAAAACCCACTGCTGTTCAGTTGGGTCTGACTCATAGTGACCCTAGAGGACAGAGCAGAACTGCCACATAGAGTTTCTAAGGAGTGCCTGGCAGATTTGAACTGCTGACCTTTTGGTTAGCAGGTGCAGCACTTAACCCACTATGCCACCAGGGTTTCTCATATAGACAACAAGAATATCTAAACAACCACATATCTAAGGTTCAACTGATGGCTTCTTAAGTCCACGTAACTGTGGACATAAGCTAGGCCGACTTGCCATCACTGTGACAAATGAACTCACTCCTTAAGAGTCTTCACAGGGTTTTTCTTAATGAGCTAGAACTCAGAAAAGTTAACTCTGATGGACAGCTACACGCATGTTCTGAAATACTTATATTTTCAAATTAAACTCACAATATGAAAAGTTTAATGTAATTCAAAAGTATCAATACATGTTAGAACACACTCAGAAAAAAAAAGTTACTTAAACCAGGTAATTTAGATCACTGCTACTTGTTATACAAAAAGAGAAAAATAACAAGATTTCAACAATTAATATTTTTATCAGAATAATATTCTGTGTACTTGGGCTAATAATGAAGCTCATCAGGAGAAGGGGTGATTTTATTAGCAGCTAGTGAACTGTGTAATTGTCCACTTCCACAGGGTACTGACACTTACCTTATCAATGAGGTCATCTATTTTTCCTTCTTCGACTGACTTCTTTATAGTTTGTGCTGTTTTGGCCGCTGATTCAGTTATCTTTTTTGTAGCCTCAGTTGCAAAGTTAAACAGATAATCTGAAAAGGAGGAAAAAAAAAAGGTCTATGCTTTCGTTGAAGTATAATAGGTAGTGCATTTGGGATATTTCCCTTCTAGCAATCTTGTAAGAATCTAACACTGTAGGGTAAGTTCCTTGCTGAATTAGACACAAGGGATGAGGCCCACTGGCAGTATTCCAGTTTCTCGGTAGCTTGGCCGTCCACTGAATTCATCTCTCTGAGTCAGAGAGCAGTCTCTCCCCAGCAGTCATTTCCAGCTTTTTCTATTAAAACCAAAACCAAACCCACTGCCATCAAGTTGATTCTGACTCACAGTGACCCTATAAGACAGAGTATAACTGCCCCAATGCAGTTTCCAAGGAGCACCTGGTGGATTTGAACTGCCAGCCTTTTGGTTAACAGCCATAGCACTTAACTACCATGCCACTAGGGTTTCTGCAGTTTTATTAAATCTCAGTAAATTAATTCCCCTGCTGCTACAGAAATCAGATCAAGGCTCCTTTATGCTTTCATTTGTTCCTTCCAAGCCTCCAGGTGGCCTGTTTTTACTTTCTCCTCATTCCTTTCTATTCAGAGAAATGTACCTCACTTCCCAGACTGGAGCCCTGGCGGCACAGTGGTTAAGAACTCAGCTGTTCAAATCCACCAGCTGTTCCTTGGAGGCCATATGGGGCAGTTCTACCTGTCCTATAGGGTTGCTATGAGCTGGAAGTGACTCAATGGCAATGGGTTTTCTTTTCCAGATTAACCCATCCCATGGTAAATCTGAGGAAATTTTTAATAAATAGAAATCTTGGCAAGCTGTAACATAAACACTTAAACAGAAATCCTTCTTTGTTAGCTGTTGGCCCCTGCACAATGACCATATGCACAACAGGGTTGGAACTTAGGAACCACAGCATTTTTTCAATGGCTGATTTTTTGGGGAGGAGACTGCCAGGACTTTCTTCCTAGTCTATCTTAGTCTGGAAAAGCCAAAAAACAAAAAACAAACAAACAAACAAAAACAAATCAGACCCTTCACCACTGAGTGAATTCCAACTCATGGTGACCCTATAACACAGAGAACTGCCCCATAGGGTTTCGAAGGAGCACCTTGTGAATTCGAACTGCCAACCTGTCCAGAACGACAGCACTATGCAAGCCTCCACTGACAGGTAGGTGGTGGCTGTGCTGGAGGTTCACTGGCCAGGAATTGAACCCAGGTCTCTCCCACATGGAAGGCAAGAATTCTACCACTGTTACCACCACTGTCCCCATAAATCCTTCATTGCTAATAACGATGAGTAAATATAAGATTGCCAATTAAGTTCATGAACTCATCCTAGAAAAAGTACCACGTACCTCACTGCTGAATATCACTACAGACACCTACAAAGTACTCCCCTTGGGAAACTATGCACCGACATCAGTGTCTAGTCCACCCTTCAAAACAATTTTGGAACTCTTTTTCTGGAATGGCCATTAGAGCTGTTATTGTACTACCCTTGATGTCCTGAATGTCATCCAAATGTCTTTCTTTCAATATTTCCTGTATTTTCTGGTAAAGAAAAAAGGCACTGGGGGCCAGATCAGGTGAGTAGTGAGGGTGTTCCAATACAGTTATCTGTTTACTGACTGAAAATTCCTTCATAGAGGTTTGAGTCAGCTAGTGTTGTTCTAACAGAAATATCACTGGTGGATGGCTTTAACAAAGGAAGGTTTATTCTTACACAGTCCGGTAGGCTGCAAGTCTAAATTCAGGATGTCCACTCTAGGGGAAGGCTTTCCCCCTTGTCTGCTCTGAGGAAAGTCTGGTATTGCATCAGTCTTTGTCCAAGGAACATCTTGGTGTAGGAACCTAGGGTCTGAAGGATGCACTCTTTTCCCAGTGTTGCTTTCTTGATGGTGTGAGGTTCCCAATTTTCTGCTTGTTCTTCTTTCTTTTTATCTCTTGTGGGATGTAAGGATTAAGGGTAGGTCAAGTCACACTCTAGGGAAATTTCCTTTACAGTGGAGCAGGGAGGTGATCTTCTGAAGTGATTTACAGTCTCACCCTAATCCTTTAACATACAGCACAGTAAAATCACACAATGCAGGACAATCATAGAATACAGGGAATCATAGTCACATGGCTACACCTATTTTTGGGGGGACACAATTCAATCCATGACATCCCCCTCTTTGGTACCCCAAAAATCACATCACTGAAACATGTAACACATTCATCTCATATGATGGAAGTCTTAAATCAGTTCCAAGTTCAAAATACAAAAACTCTTTTACATCTGTGAAACCTAGAAGGTAAGTTATCTGCTTCTAAAGGTACAATGGCAGAACAGGCACAAGTCAGACATTTCATTACAAATAGGCAAAACTGTAGGGAAAAAAGGCATTAACAGTCAACAAGTCAGCAGAACACATTACATTAGCCCTCAAAGCTTTGAAAATACTCTTATGTTTTCTGTGACATTATACACAATGGCCCTGCCCTCCAGATTCTAGGTATTGGCCACACTCTCTGGACTCTGAGTAGAGACTCCCAGCCCTGTATTACAACTCTGCCTTCAAGGCTCACTTGGACACAAACTCTGCCCCATTAGCTTTAGGTGTAGCCTAAGCCCAGCTGAGTGGCAATTCCACCCTTAGGAACACAGGACGCCATGGTTCCATCCTTTCAAACCCCTGAGGCAGCTCAGCTTCTCATGCTGTTTGTCTCTTCAGCTTCTGCCTCCTAGGGCTGCATGGCCCAGGCCTCAGGCCCACATTTGCCCTGCCAGGCAAGTGTTCCAAAGCTCTGTAGCTCCACTGATTCAAGTGCCCAGAGGAACCCCACTTTTGCTGGAAAGTGTCCTGCACAAACGCACTTGGCTCTCTTGCTCTTTGGGTCAGTAAGGCAAGCTCCACTGATTTAAGTGCCCGAAGACACCCTGTTCCGCTAGGAAGCATCTGTGCACAGGCCCTTAGCTCTCTTGCTCCATCAGTTGACTCCAGCTCCGCCTCTGGTTCTGTTGCTGTTGTCACCAGTCATCTACTGTCGCTCACCATCTGCGCCTTCTTCGTTCTTTCTGAATCTTCTATCCATTTAGTTCCCAAATGGCTCTCACATTTTAGGTATTTGTCAGAGTACCACCTCACTCTCATGGTACCAAATTCCGTTTTAATCAGCTAGCATTGTTCTAACAGAAATACCATGAGTGGATGGCTTTAACAAAGGAAGGCTTATTCTTACACAGTCTGGTAGGCTACAAGTCCAAATTCAGGATGTCTGCTCCAGGGGAAAGTTCTCCCCTTTGTCGGCTCTGAGGAAAGTCCAGTCTTCCACGAGTCTTTGTCCAAGGAACATCTTGGCACAGGAACCTCGGGTCTCAAGGATGCGCTCTTCTCCTAGTGCTGCTTTCTTGATGGTGTGAGGTGCCTAATTCTCTGCTTGTTTCTCTTTCTTTTTATCTCTTGTGGGATGCAAGGATTAAGGGTGGGACAAGCGACACTAAGGGAAACTCCCTTTACAGTGGAGCAGGGAGGTGATCTTGTAAAGGGATTTACAGTCCCCACCAACCTGTAACATACAGCACAGTAAAATCACAAAATGGAAGACAATCACAGAATACAAGAAATCACAGTCATATGGCTACACCTATTTTTGTGGAGATACAATTCAATCCACGACAAGAGATAACTCTATAATTAAGTTTTCGAACCTGCTACCATGAAACCATGTGCACTGGCCATTTGAAAGAGTTCCAAAATTGCTTTGAAGGATGGACTAAGAGCTGGTGTTGGTGCCTAGCTTCCCAAGTGGAGTACTTCCAAGATGACCATAGTGATGTGTGGCAATGAGGTTTGTAGCACTTAGAATAATTAAGCTCACAGACTTCTCAGATCTCCCATGTGGGACAAGATTAAAACTGGAACACACAAAGCTTCATTTTTACATAACAGAAGCAAAACAGAAAATGAGCTTCCATGAAAACTTCAAGTGACATGTGTACAAGGGCTCTACTGCACTCTATTATAAAGGCCAATCGGTGGACATACCGCATTTAAAAGTCTGCACGCTTTACAGAACCTGTCCTGCTGGAAGACGCCTAGGCCAAGTCCAGATGCTGAACCAGCCAGGGAATGCTCCTGCACAACTCCTTGATAATCTTGGCCTCACAGTAAATATTCAGAACGTGTTAGGGACGTCCGAAGCTGTTACTTGCACCTACCAATGGGCAGGCATGCAGACTCAACAACAGGCAGGGAAAAAACCCCAATTGGAGTGGCAAAGGGAGCTTTGCCCTCCTGATCAAATCCTTACTGTACTGGTGGTACCACTTCCAGGGAATCCGGTAACTTGAAATTTGGCAACAGGGAGCATTATCTCTGCATCTGAATGATCCTCCCTCCAACTTTCTGTAGTCTTTACCATTGAACAAAGTCTACCTTTTCTACTAAAGTCTGCTGGCTCCTGTTAGTGACTTCAACATTCCAGTGTGCTTATTCCACGTGCCTATGACCACCCAGAAATTCTTTTAGTGCCTCCGAGGGGGCCTCCAGTATTCTTCCCTCAGTTTCTCTGCCTGACTCTTAAGCACCTCTTGGGTTTACATTTACACATCACTCCCTTGGTGGCAACATTCCCTGGCTTCTAGACTGAAGCAGGGTGCTCCTGCCAGGGATTCGCTCAATGTCTTGTCTTGCCCAATCATCAGCATTCACCACACTTCCATCGATGACTTGGCTAATGCTTGTCTTCTCAGCTAGAATGCAGGCCCACCCTAAGCCCCATCAGGGCAGGGATGGGGACTGTCCAGTGCACAGTGTTTCTCCAGTGGGTGAACGGTGAAGTTCCTGCTGAGTGGATGAATGGGGAGTGACATAATGAGCACAGAGCTTTAGGGAGACCGCCTGTATCTCTGGTTATGACCAGGCTGTTTACCCAGCACGATGTGATACAACTGGTAGACGACCACAATCCCTCCTCGTAAAAATATTCTTTACAGGTAGACAAAGAAATCTGAAGTTTTAATTGTATAGGGTTCTCTTTATTAAGGTTTTTCTCAGGGATACATTTTGAATTAGATTGCTCTTTTTTATTCTGAGGGAGGACTGTTACTTAAAATTGATATTTTATCATAATAATCTCAAGTACAAACTAGACTGTAACCTCTCCGTAGGTGGAGTCTGCTGAACACATGGAACATCAGAAAAAGCACAGTTCTAGTCCTCAAGGAACGTCCATTTCTGAGCAAGAAAATGAGAGTCAAAGCCAAAAGGAGGGAGAAGATGACTCATTAAACAGAGGAGGAGGTGCTCAGAGCAGGGAGAGAGAACTGTTTCCCAAGAGCAGCCAAAGAGTGGCCTAGATTCTGAGGCCAGGGGGAGAGATGACAAGAGATTTCCAGGTAAGAGTCTGATGAAAATGACAATTATTAACTTCTCAAAGAGATATCTAACACCAAGTTACAGTTCTGTTAAGTGGTTAGGAAGAATTGAGACTAAGAAGACAGTGGATAAGAGTGCACCAGCAGTACTAAGAGTGCAATGTCTGCTTCAGGAACTCAGGAACAAAAAGAAGGTCTGAAAAGAACTAGTAACCAAAGGAGAAGGCAAACTAAAATGTTGAGAATGAACATGTCTTAGCTAACATTTAAAGTAGCTATTTTACCTTCAGAAACCCTGGTGGCATAGTGGTTAACTGCTATGGCTGCTAACCAAAAGGATGGCAGTTCAAATTCACCAGGCGCTTCTTGGACACTCTGGCGCAGTTCTACCCTGTCCTATTGGGTTGCTATGAGTTAGAACTTATCCAAAGGGAATGGGTTTGGTTTTGGATTATTTTACCTTCATTTTCACCATGATGTCAATGTATCATCATAAGCTTTCTGGGAAGAAGCATAGCCATATCGTACTTTTATTCAAATAACACGCACATTACATTTTGCCAACTGTGCAACCCCCTCATGTTATTTTCCTAAGTGCAGTACCTGTGTTATATGTGTGGTCATGTTCTTTACAGGGTCATGTTATTTGCCGGGGGAAAAAATATGGTCATCTGTCCAGTTTACAGATAAGAAAGCTGAAGCTCAGAGGGGATAAATCATTTTCCTATATGCTAGTGCCAAACCATGCTGATCACCTCCCCAACAGCCTATCTCCTTCCTCCTGGCCAAAACCACTCCAATTCTGTCTGGATGCCCATGTGCCCAGCCCCAGAGAATGAATCATGACAAGCCCAGACGAACTAAGGTAACAGAAGCCCCTTGGCCAGTATCCTCTGCCACGTGTTTGCTCTCTTGAAGCCCTCTGAAGCTTAGAAAAGCCACACAGCACAGTTCTAGCTAAAGACATAAGGGGGAGCCTGCAAAGTGGCATCTGGGACTCATTTTTTGACCCTGAATACAAAGGGAACTGTAGGAGACAAAGCCCTCTTCCTCCCTTTCTGCTTCAGTGGCTGTCTTGTGAGGCTGAGGAACCAGCTGAGGAGGGGAGCACGGCGAGGCAGTTCCGTGAGCTGAGGGATCAACTGTGGGACCTTTCATCCCCAGATTCCCTGCAAAGTGTGCAAAGAGAGTTAACATAAGAGGTCTCAACTTGCTCTCCCTGGAAAGGCCTACTTCCAAGGATGGCCCTATGCTGCTCCTTGGCTGGCATCTGAGGACTTAAATTTGGGGATGGTTCCCATTTTTGAAAGGTTAAGTGTGGCTCACTGTGTCCAAACTGTGTAAACAACATGGTTTATGTGGAACATCTGCTTCGCTTCTGAGAGTATGAAATTTGGTACAAGTTATGCAAGCAGGAATTATCCGACTAGCACCCCCCTAAAACCCTGGATGCTGTGTCTCTACTGAGCTTCCCTGGTAAATAACATTTCACACCTGTTGTTACAAGTTACTCTTGGGAAAACTATGTGTGTCCTACATGACTCCACAGGAAAGGACCCTGGAAGTTTGCACTTGGTTTCCCCCAGACTTTGCTCCAAGCACCTTTCCCCCCTTGTTTCTTGGATTCTGCTTTTTTTTTTTTACTCTAATAAACAACACCTATAGGTATGACTAGACACTAAGTCCTGAGTGTCCTCCTAGTGAGTCATGAAAACTAGGGGTGGTCTTGGCAACCCGACACATAAATAAATGCTCTCTTGCTAAACCTATGGTCATTGGATTTTCTGTAATTTGTAGCTAAATTCTCTGTAATTAGCAAATGATGGGATCTGACTCGATGGCACTTGGCTTGGTAACAATAAAGGTAGTACCTTAAGTGCTAGGAACCCAAACATAAGATATGTGCCTCTGAATCCCAGGTGGTACACCCACCCCACACTGCCTCACGTCTCATGAATAACTGCTGAACTGAATGGAATTACAAGGGTAAAAGAAGGCGAGAAGGTTCTCAAAGAACAGAAAAAAAAAGGCATACATTTATCAGAGTAAACAGAAAGTTAGAGCTTAAGTCTTACCGCTACAACAGGAAAGCAGTAAGCATCTAGTGGTAAGCCAGCCAAGCCTTAGAAAATTTATACTCTTATAAAGAGGCTGCCTCATTTTTCAGTACCTGTGGCTAAATGCTACATCTCCTAATCTAACGGTATAAATCTTCCAGGCACTTCTTAGAAACTCCATGGGGCAGTTGTACTCTGCCCTGTAGGGTCATTATGAGTCGGAATCGACTTGACGGCAGTGGGATTTTTTTGTGTGATTTTGTATTTCATATGGAAACCCTCCTGGCGGTGTAGTGGTTAATAGTGTTGTATCTGCTAACCAAGCGGTCGGCAGTTGAAATCCACCAGGTGCTCCTTGGAAACTCCATGGAGTAGTGTTCCTCTGTCCTATAGGGTTGCCATGAGTTGGAACTGACTCGACAGCAGTGACTTGTATTTCATATAAGTTTAGAATTTAGTGTTACAAGAGACCCTGAAGATCCCCTAATTTACCCTCCTACCCAGACAGGCCCACTTCCAAGCATGAGGAGGACAGGACTTTGAAGGACAGTCAGTTACTACTACCAGCCATCTCTAATTAGAAAGTTTTTTTCACTGCTATCGTCACTGCCACCTCTTTGCCTTTGATCTGTCCTTGTAGCTAACATACAATGACCTCCTTATTAAAATAAAAATTAAAAAAAAACCTTTCAGAATTCTGAGCGATGTCCTTAAGTCTTTTCAAGTTTTAATCCCCAGTTCTTTCTGGTATTACTTATGAGTCATGGGACCCAAGCTCCTGACCATTCAGATTGCCCTCCTCGTGGGAAACCTGGGCTTGTCGTCAGAACTGTGGTCATCAGGACCCAATGGGATGCTTTATTTCTACTTTAAAGCACGTACATCCTTTCTCAGGTACAAACTCACATTTGGAGCTTTCTTAGCTTGCATGTAGGCACCCGCAACTTGAAAAGCACTTTCTCCACATAAAAACAAGAGGAAGTTGGCCTGATTCACATACTTCTGCTGCAGTACTACCTGCACTCTTCAAAAGAGAAGAAAGAAGAGGCAGCCCTCCATCTGTTCCTGGGCATGGACTGGCTTTGGGAACATTTTTTAAATAGCCAAAGCTCACCTTTAGCCACCCACCGATTTAAACTGTGTGAATGATTCAGGTATTTAACAGTCCCGGAGGTACAAGCATTTGTTAAAAAAAAAAGTACAGATACAACTCTAATTTGGCCAACTTGAACAAAAACAAAACCCAACCATTTTGTGCTGAGTAGAAAAGCTACTTTGGGGTGGGTGCTCTTCAGGTAAGGAAACCAAAGCAAAATCCACTGCTATCAAGTCACTTCTGGCTCATAGCAACCTCATAGGACAGAGCAGAACTGCCCCAGAGAGTTTCCAAGGAGTGCCTGGTGGATTCAAACTGCCAATCCTTTGGTTAGCAGTTGTAGCACTTAACAACTACACCACCAGGGTTTCCTCAAACCCAGGGCCATCGAGCCAGGTCCGACTCACAGTGACCCTAGAGGTAGAGTAGAACAGCCCCATAGAGTTTCTAAGGAGTGCCTGGTGGATTTGAACTGTCGATCTTTTGGTTAGCAGACATAGCACTTAACCCACTATATCACCAGAGTTTCCATAACTTGACTAGTGGCCCAAATTTATAAACCAGTGACTACAGGCCAGGAAGCATTTAGGGTCCAACCTTATACATAGGTACTTGGCAATGTTTGCAAAACAAACAGGGGTCCCAAGAAATTCCACGTAAATTTTCAAAGACCAAGAAAACGAATCCACTCAGTGGGTCAGGCACAGAGATGTTTCAGTTTTCAAAACATAGATTGATCTCTGAAGATAATATACTTCTCAGAATCAAAAATAACTGATCATCGCTCTTGTCTCTATGAGAGTTTGTGTGTAAACTAAAACCTTTAGGTCTTTCTAAATATATATACATTTCAGAGACAAAGGGCCCTCCTGTATCCTGATCCTTTAAGTCTACAATGTGTGTGTATGGGGGGTAGGTTGGGAGGGGCTTTTATCTAAATGTAGCTTCCTCAAATATCAGAAGATAATCTGGTGAGGCCAAGATAGTGATGGCAGCATTCTAGAAAGAGACAATACCCAAGGAGCAAGAGAATTCGGTGCTTTCCAGCCAAGGTTTACGGTTGGGGTAGTGTGCCCCTATGCACTCATCAGTTCTGGAATACTTGCCCCAAGAGGGCAAACCTGGTCATGAGGCCCCAGGGTGAAGAAACAAGGCACCAGGTAGAAGAAGGTGAAGAGACAAGGAATGCAAGAAGCCCAGCTGCCTCAGTTACAAGAGGTATGGCCAGAACCTCTGGGGTTTCAAAGGGTAGAGCCAAGGCCTCAAGTATGTCTAAGGGTAGAGTCACCACTTGGATAGCTTAGGATAGTAGTGTGTCTAAAGCTGAGGGAGTAGAGTCGCTGGCGCAGTGGGCCTGGAAGGCGGAACTAAAGCCCAGGGTCAAGGGACCTCCATCCAGAATCCAGATGTTCTGGAGGGTAGGGCCATTAACCAAACTGTTTCCTAGAACAGAAGACTATTTTCAAAGCCTTGAGGGCTAATGTAATGTATTCTGCTGACTTGCCTGATATCTATTATCCCATCTTTTCCTCCAATTTCTCCCATTTAATGGAAATGTCTAGGTTGCTGCACCTGTTCTGCCTTCGTACTCTGGAAGCAGACACCTTGTATTCTAGATTTCACAGATGAAGAAGAACTTTTGCATTATGGACTTGGAGTTGATTTAAGACTTTTGCTATGATATGATAAGGTGAATACATTTTACATGTGGCAAGGACATGAATTTAGGGGGTCAAAGGTAGAATGTCATGGACTGAATTTTGTCCCCTCAAGATGTTTGTTAACTTGGCTGGGACATGATCCTCAGTATTGTATGATTGTCTACCATTTTTGTCACCTGGTGTGATTTCCCTAGATGTTATAAATCTTATTACTATGATACAATGAGATGGATTAGTGGCAGTTATAGTAATGAGATCTACAAAACTAGACAGTATCTTGAGTCAAACTCTTTTGAGATATAAAAGACTGAAGTGGGCAGAGACAGGGGGACCTCATAACACCAAGAAAGCAGTGTCAGGAGCAGAGTGTGTCCTTTGAACCTAGAGTTTCTGTGCAGAGACAGTCCTAGACCAGGGGGAAGGCTGAAGATTGATGACACGGACATTGCACCAGAGTCAACAGGGAAAGCTTTTCCCTGGAGCCGGTGCCCTGAATTCGGACTTGCAGCCTGCTAGACTGTGAGAGAATAAATTTCTCTTTGTTAAAGCCATCCACTTGTGGTATTTCTGTCATAGCAACACTCGATAACTAAGAAAACGGGACAGTGTTTTGTACTGTTATACATGGGGTCGCTGTTTTAGTCAGCTAGTGCTGCTCTAACAGAAATACCATGAGTGGATGGCTTTAACAAAGGGAAGTTTTTTCTTACACAGTCTGGTAGGCTACAAGTTCAAATTCAGGATGTCTGCTCCAGGGGAAGGCTTTCCCCCTTGTCAATTCTGGAGGAAAGGCCTTGTGTTGTATCAGTTTTTGTTTACAGAGCATCTTGGCGCAAGAACCTCAGGTCTGAAGGACGTGTTCTTCTCCGGGTGCTGCTTTCTTGATGGTCTGAGGTTCCCAACTCTCTGCTTGCTTCCCTCTCCTTTGAGCTCTTGTAGGATGAAAGGATAAAGGGTAGTACAAGGTATACTCCAGGGAAACTCCCTTTACAGTGGAGCAGGGAGGTGATCCCATGTAGGGATTTATAGTCCTAACCTAATCCTTTAACATACAGCATAGGAAAATCATAAAATGGAGGACAATCATAAAATATTGAGAATCATGGCCCAGCCACATGGCCACACATATTTTTGGGTAGACACAATTCAATCTATGATAGTTGCCATGAGTGGAAACCAACCTGACAGCAACTAACAAGTTTTAAGCTCCTACTGGTAACTGAGGAAATCCTGGTGGCCTGGTGGGTTAAATGCTACATCTGCTAACCAAAAGGTCAGCAGTTCAAATCTACCAGGCGCTCCTTGGAAACTCTATGGGGCAGTTCTATTCTGACTTCCAGGGTCGCTATGAGTCAGAATCGACGTGACAGCAGCAGGTTTGGTTTGGGTTTTATGTGAGATTACATTTGTCTTCCTGATCCCTCCACCCTACAGGAGCTTTCTGAATGTTATGAGGGCTTTTCTACTTTGAATGAGTGTTCCTACACTCTCAGGCTCACCCTCCCCATCCTTCTTACCTTTTAGTAGATTCTTTAAGAATCTTGCTAAATTTAATATCTATCTTTGCTGCAGGAGGGTTTTTAATGCTGTCTGGGTTACAGCCCATCTGCTCAAAGACACCTTCTCGGACCACTTTTGCCTGGGAAGATCTCTCCAGAAATAGAATTTACTACCAAACCTGTTGCCGTGGAGTTGATTCTGACTCATACACAGTATGTGTTTATTCTTCAAGCCCACTATCTTTCCTCCCCTCCCTAACTCAGAAAGAGCACGGGCTTTGAAATCAGACATACTTAAATTCACATTCCACTTCTACTATCTACTCTTAGTATAAGTTTGGGTCACGAACTCTGGGCCCGTTCCCCCAATTCAATGGCAGTGTTTAACAGGTGAAATGAGAAATTGATCTACTGCAACCTATACATTAGTTAGTGGCCAGCCCAGCTGTTTCTGACTCATGGTGACCCCATGTGTGCAGAGTAGAGCTGCTCCATAGGGTTTTCACGGCTGCCTTTCAGAATCAGATTGCCATGCTTTTCTTCCGAGATGCCTCTGGGTGAGTTGGAGCCACAAATCTGCAGGCTAGTAGTTGAGCACTTAACCACATCCACCAGCTTCTTTCCCATGGCCAACAGTTGTTTTGTTCCCCCATCCCTAGCCCTGGTGGCAAAGTGGTTAAGTGCTGGGTTGTAATCTCCTGTAAAGATTACAGCCTTGGAAGCCCCGTGGGGCAGTTCTACCCTGGCCTACAGAGATCACCTGAACAGTGGCACTGCTCCTATAAAAACAGGTTAGCATGACTGTGACCTTCAGTAACTGTCAATTTACTCCAGACAGCATTTTCTTTCCTAAGAGCAAAGACTCTGTAACCAACATCAGCCCATCAATATTTCTGGTCCTAGGGTGGAGTGGGGAGGAGGGGAGAGAGAAGACGGAAAAGGGAAGGGGGAAGCTGGTGAAATGAACAAAAAAGATTCCTTGTTCAAAACCTGCAGATGTCGAGGCCATACAACTTTACTGCACTCCTGCTACCAATGTTTACAAACTTTGCAAAGACTAACATTACCACCAGGAACTTCAAGAACAAGGTTTGATTGCTAGATAAAGCCTCAGCCTTCAAATTCACAAGGATCCTACCCGTCCCGGAAACCCTGGTGGTGTAGTGTTTAAAGTCCTACAGCTGCTAACCAAAAGGTCACCAGTTCAAATCCGCCAGGTGCTCCTTGGAAACTCTACCGGGCAGTTCTACCCATAGGATCGCTATGAGTCGGAATCGACTCGATGGCACTGCGTTCCCACCCGTCTCGGCCAGGACTGACCGACACACATCTTCCTCTTCCTTCCCCAAATCCCCAACCTCTAGCTGCTACGGCCAGTCCCCCAGGGGCGTAGGGCTGGCATTCACACTCCTGCACTCTCAGGTCCCGGAACCCTGGGGGAGACTCACTGCCTAGGCCTCTGGCTTGGTCCAGAAGGAGCTCCTGGTCCCCCTCTTGCTGTGGCTCTTCCTTCGAGGACTCTGCCACCAACTCGGAGCGCCGCTCGGCTGCAGCGTCTCCCTCGGGGTGCTTGTCTGCCTGGGATGGGGCGCCGTCCGCCGCCGGCTGCTCCAGGCCAAACCAGCTGCTCAGACCTCGGAACATCACGCCCGCGGGGCTGCCGCCGCAGTCGCGGTCCCCGGAGAGTCCCGCGGGTGCTGTCAGCTCCTGACTGTTCCCTGCCTGTCTCCCCGGGAGATGGCCGGAAGTCGGAGCGACCCGGAACTAGCCCTCTGTCTCCGTGACTGTATGGCAACGCTCTATTGGCCGCGTGGGTGTCTCTTCCGGTCGGAAGGCCCCAGCCGTGACAGCCTTGGATTTCGAAAACTTTATTGTCCACATAAAAAGTGGACAAAGGGTTTCCCGGGGTGGTCCTGTCCCACCTTCTTCCCTAGTTTTGGAAGCGCCTGAACCCTAATCTGTGCGTGTGCACGGCGACTTCTTTGCCATAGCCCTACCTACTGTCTCATTTTCGGATTACTTCTAAGCAGTTTGCCCGGAGACTCAGCCTCGCACATAAATGGATAGCTGTAGCTACCCTGGCCCCTAGGGTCGCCATGAGTCGGATCCGACTCGACGGCACTTGGCTTGGCTGGTAGCCTCTTCAGGAGCCCAATCAAAACTGGCTCAAGGCCTCTAAGTCCAAGTACCAAAACTTACAAAGAATAGAGAGGACGGGAAAAAAAAAAAAAAAAACAAAAAAAAACCGTTGCTGTAGAGTCGGGTCAGACTTACAGTGACCCCTAGAGGTCAGATAGAACTGCCCCATACAGTTCCCAAGGAACGCAGATTTGAACTGCCCACCTTTCTGAGGAAAGTTAAAAGACACCAAGAGATGCAGCCAGCTGAATCCAGACTAGGAGAAACCAAAGGACAAAGACCTTGGTTTTCCAATTAAATTGCAAAGAACAGATAAACATGGAGGAGGAATTATAGATCAAAAACCACTTAAGAGACATAACCCCTGGCAACAATATAGACTTTATTTGGATCCTAATGTTATTGCAGAAGCCCTGGTGGGTTAAGTGCTACCTCTACTAACCAAAAAGCAGGCAGTTCAAATCCGCCAGGTGCTCCTTCCAAAGTCTGTGGGGCAGGTCTACTCTGACCTATAGGGTTACTGTGAGTCTGACCCGACTTGACCGCAGTGGGTTTAATGTTACCGCAGGCCTAAGGTGAGTTTGTGTGGCCTGCCGCACACAGCCAATCTTTCACAGGGGTGAGATGAGAAGCAAGAGGTTTTATTATTCACCTGTACACAAAGAGACAGAGGGAGTAGACCTCCTCCAAAGTCAGCCTCCCTGAAAGAAGGACTGTGAGAAGTTTTATAGTAACTAAGAAAAGGGGAATTAATACATATCCATTAATCTCCTGGGAAATAATGTGCATATTTAAAAGGAGCCAGGCTGAGACTTGGCTCAGAAGTGGGGTCGGACTCTTTGCTCACAAATTGGTTCTGGCTATATATCTTGGTGAGGTATGTCCAGTATTCTAGTTCCTTGGTATGAGCTCTTTGGATTTGAGGCAGGACTCATTATGGAATGGAGTCATTTAGCAGTCATTCAAGTCTCTTGTTGGGATAGTCTGGGGTAGCAGGCCTACAAGCAGGCAGATAAGAGGGGGACAAGAGGAGGGGTCTCATCCTTTGAGGTTATTTAACCAAGAGGATGTTACCAGTTGTTTTTCACATTCCTACAAGGGACACCAATCAATTTCAAACCTTGCTGAAGTGTAAAGAAAGAAAATAACATGGTTAGTACAACATACAAAAGAATGGTATAATTCTTTTTGTATTTGCCATCACTAATCCAAGCAAGCAAACAAACGAAAAAATATGATGTTTATAAGAACTGGAAATTTGGACGCTGGCTAGTTGATGAATTAAGGAATCACTTGGTAATGTTATTGTGTGTGCATGTGTGTGTTTTAAAGAAGTTCTTATCTTTTAGTGAGTTATACTGAAATTTACCAATGAAATGCTACAATATCCAGAATTTGCATTAACTTAATACAGAATGAGGGGAAATGGATGGGGGAATAGATGAATCAAGCCTAGCCATGAGTTGAAAACTGTTGAAGTTGGGTGTTAAGTTATATTGCTGTGTCTACTTTTCTGTATGTTTAACTTCTTTCATAATAAAATGTAAACCAAACAAACCAACAAAACTGGCTAAACAAATAACTACCTCTTCAGAGCCAGAGCAGGGAATTCATAAATCTATTTCCCAAGTGCATTTACCAGCAATGTGTTGGTGGCTCTTTCCCCATCCCCTGCCACTGCCACTGCCACTGCCACCATTTTGAGAAGCATTAGTGGTTCGGGGGTTGAATTCTCCTCTTCTGTATAGAAGACTAGGGGTTTGACTTCTGGCCAGTGCATCTCCTGCACAGCCATCACTCATCTGTCAGTGGAGGCTGAGCTGTCAGTGGAGACTTGGCTTGTTGCTGTGATGTTGAACAGGGTTTCAGTTGAGCTTCCAGACTAAGATGGACTAGGAAGAAAGGCCTATTGATCTACTTCTGAAAATCAGCCAGTGAAAACCTTATGGATCACAATAGTCCAACTGGAAACCTATCATAAGGATGGCACAGGATCAGCAGTGTTTGGTTCTGTGTGCATGAAGTCACCAGGAGTTGGGGGACAACTTGACAGCAGCTAACAAAATCAAAGGATGCTCCAGCAGCCTGTGTTAGGAGGCAGAAGATGCTGATTTCTCTGAGGTCTAGTTTTACAGCCTGACTTGTACTTATATTTTATTCTGGAATAGGATTTTTTTTTTTTTTTTTAAACAGCCCAACTTGTTTGTAGAATCTGGGTTAAGTCAGTGAGAGCTTGCAAGTGGTGAACACTTTCCAGGAAAGGAGATTTCCATTCCTCCCACAAATCACTGGAACTTTTCTTGTTATCTACTGTTGAGTTGGTGCCCACCTCAAGTCTCAAGTATGATGGAAAGAGCCCTGAATTTGAGTCACAATAACATTGACTTGTTACTTATCCTTTCGGACTTTTAAGCTTTCTCACTTGCAAAAGGAATAGTGCTGGCCCTTCCTACAGAAGACGTGGGGCCAATCACACTGGGCCTTACTTTTGCTTTATCTGCTGGCACACCTAAAACCATAGTGAAGTCTGTGTATCCCAAGATAGATGTCTTCACAATTGTTCTGAAAGGTAAACTTCATCAACATAAAAGAATGTAAGCAATCAACTTAATGAGGGACTTCCTGTCATGTACTGAATTGTGTCCCCCCACAAAAATAGGTGTAGCCATGTGGCTGGGCCATGATTCCCAGTATCTTGTGACTGTCTTCCATTTTGTGGTTTTCCTATGCTATATGTTAAAGGATTAGGGTGGGACTGTCAATCCCTTTATAAGATCACCTCCCTGCTCCACTGTAAAAGGAGTTACCCTGCAGTATGGCTTGCCCCACCTTTAATCCTTTCATCCTGCAAGAGATAAAAGGAAAGGGAAGCAGGCTGAGAATTGGGAACCTCACACCATCAAGCAAGCAGCATCGGGAGAAGAGCGCATCCTTCAGACCTGAGGTTCCTGTGCCAAGATGCTCCCTGGACAAAGACTGATGCAATGCCAGACTTTCCTCCAGAGCCGACAAGGGGGAAAACCTTCCCCTGGAGCAGACATCCTGAATCTGGACTTGTAGCCTACCAGACTATGTCAGAATAAACTTTCCTTTGTTAAAGCCATCCACTCTGTGGTATTTCTGTTAGAGCAGCTCTAGCTGACTAAAACACTTCGCTTTCATTTCTTTTTGATCCTCTTGAAGGTCCAGTCCAATGCTTTGTATACAGTTCTTAGTTGTCATTGAGCCTATTATGCTTCATGGTGATCCCGTGTGTGCAGAGCAGAGCTGCTCCACAGAGTTTGCAAGACTATGTGCTTTCAGAAGCAGATCACTAGGCCAGCTTTGGAGATGCCTCTGAGTGGGTTCAAACCACCAAACTTTTGGTTAGTAGTCTGAGTGCTTAACCATTTGTGCCGCTCAGATGTCCCTTTTATATATAATAGGCCATGAATGACTACTTGTTTAATGAAGACACTTATCCCCACACAATTCAGCCACTCTGCTGCACTGTTGTTGAATTTGTTTTTCTATCTTTATTTCATTTTGTTTTAATAATACAATAATAATAAAAACCTCAAAACTTGTTGCTGTTAAGTTGATTCCAGCTCATAGCAACCCTGTAGGACAGAGTAGAACTGCCTTATAGAGTTCCCAAGGAGCGCCTGGCATATTCGAACCACCAACGTTTTGGTTAGCAGATGTAGCACTTAACTACTACACCACCAGAGTTTCTAATAGTACAGTAATTATCATAATAATCCCTTTGCATTTACACAATGTCTTTCATCTGTTAGCCTGGTAGATTAAGAGAATAATATTACTAAACAATGAGGCTCTATACCTGTAGAGAAAAGTCTGGCTTTGGAGATAGACATTTTGGATTGAAGTCCTTGCTTAGCCACTCATACTAACTCATGTACATTCGGACAAGACACTTTCCATCTCTGAGTGCTGGGTTCTTCTTTAGAAGAAAACCCATTGCCGTTGAGTTGATTCTGACTCATGGTGGCCTGCAGGATTGAGTAGAACTGCCCCATAGAGTTTTCAAGGAGCCTCTAGTGGATTTGAACTGCTGATCTTTTGGGTAGCAGGCATAGCTCTTAACCCCTATACCACCAGGCTTCCCATTAGAAGAAGGAGATCATAATAATGGCCCGGGTTGTAAAGCGGAAATGACGTAACAAAATGTGGGAGGACTGCCTTGTGTACCTGGCAGGCTATTTTATAAACGTTCTTTCTGTTAGACCCTGTAGGATTGTTTCATTGACAAACCCATCTATCTGTATCTCCAGCCCTTTTACCAGGTATTTCCTTCTTATTTTGGCCTTTAGGGATACCTGGGTCTCCCTTGGAGCCCTGGTGTGCAGTGATTAAGCATTGGGCTGCTAACTGAAAGGTCAGCAGTTCAGATCCACCAGCTGCTCCTTGGGGCGCCTCCTATGGGGCAGCTCTGCTAGCTCCTTACTGTTTCCTCCACAACACTGCTCTTTAACACTTCATAGGGGAAAATCTCCCTGTTGTTTTCAAGTGGATTTTGCTTTGTAACTCTTTAGGCAGCTGGGTGAGGCAAATGGGTAAACATTCATCTCAACTACTAGCCAAAAGATTGGTAGTTTGAACCCACAAGAGGTGCCTAGGAAGATAGACCTGGCAATCTGCTTCTGAAAGGTCACAGCCTTGAAAACTATATAGAGCCCAGTTCTACTGTGCACATATGGGGTGTCCATGAATTGGAATTGACTTGACAGCCACTAACAACGACATACAAATCTCTTCTCTGTTGTCTTCATGTATGAGCTTCAGGGTCACTTCCCGACATTCACTGAAAATTTAGTTCCTGGGCCTCGGTTTACTCTTCTTTTCGACTCCCATCACGTTTGTTGGGCCCTCAATGTGCAATATACTCATCCTGTAAGTGCTAGATCCAATTCCAGAAACCTCCATCTCACTTTCTATTCCGTATCAGTGGTCATAGTCTACTCCTTATCACCTCCTGTCATTGCTTTCCCTTTGAAGTCTTCAGTTCCTCCCATCATACTGTCTTGTGACAGCATGCCTATTATCCCATTCTAAAGGCTCTCTTTGAATTGAGCCTCCAGTCTTTTGGCCCTTCTCTTTTTCTGTTCATCTCTTAATTCCCTGCTGGTTTCAGTTCCTTCCCTTTACAGACCAGACCACAGTCCCTTACTGCAATCACATCTTTTTAGTGCCCTGAACTCCCTCTCCATTTTATCCTTCTTCTCTACTCAATCAGCAATCCCTGCTTTTACTATAAGTATCTGTGTTTGCATATCTCTATGTATCTTGCAAAATTATAGCTCAGCATCACTACACCATTCTGGGTTTTAAACTTTCCAAGGTCTTCAGTGGAGACCCAGAAAGGCACAAATGGTTAAGTGCTCAACTACCAATCAAGAAATAAGTTCTGGCGATCTGCTTCTGAAAGGTCATAGCCTTGAAAATCCTGTGGAGTGCAGTCCTACACCGCAGCCCATAGGGTCATCATGAATTAGAACTGACTTGATGGCAATTGGTTTGATTTTTTTTTTTTTTTTTTTTTTTTAGGTCTCCAATGACACTTGACTTACTCCTCCCTTTTGTATCTCACATTGGTTATTCAAAGCTTTCATTATGTCCTTAAATCTTCATTTCACTTCAAAACTTTTTTCCTTAGATATCTCTGACTCTTATATGCTAGAGAAAACAGAAGCCTTCTGAGCCAAAATCCTCCAGCTTCCCACCCCTATACTCCCACATTTTCTGTATTTGCACTCTTCCTTACCTCCTCCTGGAAACTTTGGTGGTGTAGTGGTTAAGAGCTACAGCTGACGATCACAAGGTTAGCAGTTCAAATCCACCGGACCCTTCTTGGAAATACTATAGGGTGGTTCTATCCTGCCCTATAGAGACTCTATGAGTCAGAATCAACTCTGCGGATGATAATGGGCTTGGGAGACTTTCGTATTTGCCTCCAATCTCAAAGGAAGAGACATTCCTCTTCTGGCTAAAAGGTAATTCTAGCCATCTGTAAATTCTCTCTTCCCTCTTGTATCTTTAATCACTCCTTCCTTCCCATAAATATACTCAGAATATGCTTACCTACCACTTTTCTTTCCATTTCAGGCTTTGCAAAGGCTGTCTTGACTTGCTACCTTTGTTTTCCTTACTCTTCAATCCATGGGCAATATGGTTTCTGACCCCTTGCACTGCTGAAAGAATTCCCATGAATACTGTCGTTGCCCTTTGGTCCTTTAGGTCCAGAAGTGTACTTTTCAGTCTTTACCTCCCTGTGTTCTCTGAGGCACCCGGCAGCTCAGGAGCATCTGGTTTCTGAAAAATTATTCTCTCCTACTTCTCTTCTTTCATATTTGCAACTGCTCCTGCTTCCAGTGCTTTTGCCATTCTCCTTCTAGGTGGGGGTTACATCTGAGGACCAGAGAAAAGCAAAACCTTCCTTTGAGATCGCTGGGAAGCAAGTACAGATCAAGAACAATTCAGATCAATGGCCTCATTGGCCCATAGTTTTTAAACAGATTCCCTCTTACATGTTGTGGATGATTTCCTGTCCTCTTTTCTTTCTCTGCACTGTTTCCTTGTATAAGCTCAACACGTGTGGCTTTTACTACCTGTGAGGACTGCCAATTAAGTTCACGAACTCATCCTGGAAAAAGTGCTCTATACCTCATTGCTGAATATCACTACGGTCACCTTCAAAGTACTCCCTGTTGGAAGCTATGCAGTTGCCAGAGCCTAGTCCACCCTTTAGAGCAATTTGGGAAGTCTTTTCTGGAATGGCCATCAGAGTGATTGTTGCATTACCCTTGATGTCCTGAATGAAATCGAAATGTCTTCCTTTCAGTATTTCCTTTATCTTTCGGGTAAAGAAATGTCATTGCGGGCCAGATCTGGTGAGTAGGGAGCGTGTTCCAACACAATTCTTTATTTACTGACTAAAACTTCCCTCACAGACAGCTATACAATTAAGTGCATGAACTTTCCACCATGCCACTGTGCACAATTGCCATTCCACAGAGAGGTCCAAGATTGCTTTGAAGAGTGGAGTAAGCGCTGGCATCAGTGCATAGCTTCCCAAGGAGAGTACTTCAAAGGTGACTGCAGTGATATTCAGCAATGAGAGATATAGCACTTAGAACAATTCAGTTCGCGGGCTTAATTGTCAGACCTCATACATCGCTGTTTCTGCAATTCCTGTCTAGCCCTTCTCCTGATTTCTAAATCCATACCTCCACTTGCCAGAAGTCTAAGACCCCTCTCCCTGCTGGCTCCTAGGTCCTCCCTTAGGTAGGTTCATAGCTGAAGGAGTTCTCCTCCTTGGCTCAATCTGATTTGTTCATCTCCTACTCCCTGGTTTGGTTATGTTTGGATCCATGCCCTGGAGCAGGTAAGCCAATGAAACCTACTCCAAGTTAGAAAGAAGAAGAAGGTTTATTGGGAGGTATGATACCACTGGAGGGCAAAGCAGGCTATTCTCCATGGAGTCTCAAAAGACAACTTTTTTACATCAGAGTTTACAGGGTCTGACAATTAAGTCTGTGAACTTAATTGTTTTAAGTGTTACATACCTCATTGCTGAATATTTCTGCAGTCACCTTCCCCCTGGGAAGCTATGCACCAACGCCAGCACGTACTCCACCTTCAACGCAATTTTGGAACTCTTTCTGGAATGGCCATTGTGCACAGTGGCATGGTGACAAGTCCGCAAACTTAATTGTGTAGCTGTCTGTGGAGAGTTTTTGGCCAGTAAACAAAGAAACGTCCTGGAACACTCTCCCACTCACCTGATCTGGTCCCCAGTGACTTTTCTCTTGACCAGAAGGTAAAGGAAATATTGACAGGAAGACATTTGGATGACATTCAAGACATCGAAGATAATATGATGACAGCTCTGATGGCCATTCCACAAAAAGCGTTCCCAAATTGCTTTGAAGGGTGGACCAGGTGCTGGCATTGGTGCATAGATTCCCAATGGGAGTACTTCAAAGGTGACTGTAGTGATATTCAGCAATGAGGTATGTAGTACTTTTTCTAGGATGAGTTCATGAATTTAATTGGCAGTACTCATATATATTACTTTGGCAAGGATTACTCCATGTTTTAAGCATGAAGCTCACAGATACTTGTTTACATCACAAAATAACCACAAGAAACCCTTTTTTAAACTACAGATAGGTGTATCAGACACCTGGACTCTAATCTGTATGTTTGTAACAGGCAAGGTCAAAACTTATGTAAAAAATTCCTTGGCTAGTGGAACAAACCTTCTAAGTCCACTCTGACTGAGATAAGCAGCAAAAAAGACAGCTGCGAATATAAAAAATCCCAGGCAGCCCTCCCAGCTGCTGTGTCCCACACTGAAGGCCATTTACCAGGAGAGCAAAGAAGAGGAGTGAGATCAAGGTCACAGGAGCTGAGGGGGCTCTGCGCCCCTTTGGAAAGAGGCCAGAGTAGAGGGTGTAGTAAAAAACTCAGATTATTTACAGTATCCTTATGGCATTGGGAAACCTGGTGGCGTTGTGGTTAAGTGCTACGTCTGCTAATCGAAAGCTTGACAGTTCAAATTCACCAGAGCTCCTTGGAAACTCTATAGGGCAGTTCTCCTGTGTCCTATAGGTTAGCTATGGGTCAAAATTCACTCAACAGCAGTTGGTCTTTTTTTTTCAGTCTGTAGCATTTCTTATGTCAAGCTCTCGATTACACATTTTGAAAATGGGAAAACATGTGGCAAGGTGTTAAGGTCACAGTCAAGATATCACTATGCATCTTTGCTTCCTCTTCATCTTCTACTTGGACCACTCCAATGAAAATCAGATCTTTAAAACCCACTACCACTGAGTCAATTCTAACTCATAAGAAACAAAAACAAACAAGCAACCTAGTGCCATAGAATCAATTCATAGTGACCCTACACCCAGAGTAGAACTGCTCCATAGAGTTTCTAAGGAGCGCCTGGCAGATTGAACTACTGACCTTTTGGTTAGCAGCTGTAGCACTTAACCACTACACCACCAGGGTTAGTGACACTAAATGACAAGATAGAAATGTCCCATGGAGTTTACCAGATCTGTCAACCAAAAACCAAACCCAGTGCCATCAAGTAGATTTTGACCTACAGCGACCATACGAAACAGTAGAACTACCCCGCAGAGTTTCCAAGAAGTGCCTGGTAAATTTGAACTGCACCACCAGGATTTCCACTGGATCTTTAAGCCCCTGAATATTGTTCTTGGAATATGTGCTCTTGTTCTCCTGAGGTTGGAAGGGGTTAGCTTTAACAGTAAAACTTTGAAAGGACAAAAGTGAAAAAAAGAAAAAGAAAAAAAAGAAACTGTGCTTTAAGTGAAAGTTCACAATCCAAGTCAATTTGTTGTACAAAAACTTCCACACGCATTGCCGTGTAACTCCGGCTGCTCTCCCCACACGGTGAAGGCACAGTTCTCTTTTCCACCCTGTATTTTCTGAGTCCATTCAACCAGCTCCTGTCCCCCTCTGTCCTCTCATGTTGCCTCTGGACAGGAGATGCCTAGTTAGCTTCATGTATGTATTTAAGCCAAGAAGCAGCCTCTTCACCAGTATCATTTGATGTCTTACAGTCTAGTCCAATCTTTGTCTAGACTCTTCAGTCCTGAAGAGTTGATGAAAAGGAGACATGTCCCTTAAAAGCAAGTAACTTGAACGTGTTTGAAACCAAATGTCCTTACTTGTAAGCCACAAGTGTTCAAGTCCACCCAGAGGACGCTGATGAAAAGCCTGGTTATCCACCACTGAAAACCCTATGCAGTATAGATTACTCCCAGACACATGGGGGTCGCTGCACGATTAGAGAAACGGTTTTTGATCCCTACTTGTAAAAGGAGAGGTCAGCAGTTGGAATCTACCAGGCCCTCCTTGGAAACTCTATGGGACAGTTCTACTCTGTACTACAGGGTCACTGTGAATCGGAATCGACTCGATGGCAGTGGGTTTGGCTTTGGGGGTTTGCAAAAGGAAGATAATAATGCAAATGAGAAACCCAGTTTCAGGGAGCTTTGACCTAGCAGGTGCTCAACCACTGTTAGAACTTTTCTTCTGTGGCTGGTAAGCTCGCCCCTTCTGCTTAATAACGTCTGGTGCCCCTTCTCCACGCCAGCCATCTACCAAACTTTCAAGTCAGTCACTCTGAAGCTGTGATTGTTCGCCGGCTGCTCCGCCCCGCCCCCCATCAGCGTCTCACTCGATGGAACTTCACGGTCATACTGCTGTCGCAGCTCTCCTGCCAGGCAACGAGCCCCTCAGCGGCAGATTCCGTCCTCTCCGGAGCGGTACCGCAGTTTCTGACGCGTAGACGGGCATCAGCAAAGGTTTGCGACGGAGCGCCGCTCTTCACAATAGTGAGACGTAGACGGGAGGCCCCGCGCCGGGGGCTCAGCCGCCTGAGGGGCTGGGGCTAGCCGGGGAGCGCGGAGTGGACAGCGAGCTGGGAGTGACTGTGTAAAGTGAGTCGCGGCCGAGGGGGCGGGCCGGGCCCAGCCGAGCGAGGCCTGCGACTGCTGGCGCTCTGGGGGCTGGGCGGGGGCTCGCGGTGCCTGAGGACGCACTTTTGGCGCTTGGTGTTGGCCGTTGCTCCGACACGGGTGTCAGCCCCAGGCTCCACAGCGTGAGTCAGCCGGGTCAACGGCAGGGCACGAGGCGCAGGCCGGGGTTGGGGGGAGGGCAGGGGGAACCCGCGCGGGAGTCGGGCGGCGGGCGGCGGGCGGCGGGCGGATCGGTGGGGATTCCGGACACCCCTAGCGGCAGACACCCTCATCGCCGGGTCCCACAGGTGAGCGCCAGACAGGCCTCGGGGCGGAGCCTGCCGTCGCCAACAGCCACCCAGCCCAGCGCCGCCACCACTGCTCAGGTAACTCCCCGCACGGGTCTTCCCCGCGCTTCCGAGACCTCCCGCGCCCCAGGCCCGCCCCGCGCCCCTATCCCCGGAGGGCCGTGGCGCCTTTGTCCCCCACCCGGATGGCGGCGGCGCCTGCCCCTGCGCGGAGTCTGAGCCCGGCCTGGAACGGGCTCGTCCTCGGAGTGGGCCGGCTCGGGAAGCCAGGGAGCCGGGGAGTCGGGGCGCCGCCCTACCCGCGCCTGTCTGAGCCCGCCCGCGCCAGGCGTCGGCCCCGCTCACACCCCGCGCCGCTGTGCCCCGACTCCCCGCCCCTCGCACTCGGGGCCCGGGCGCCCCGGGATCGGGCTCGCGGAAGTGGGGCCCCGCGCCGAGGGCTGCCCTCTTCCCCGGGCCGACGCACTTGCAGCAACAAGCCTCGCTTTCCCCCCAACAGAGGTTTGTGGCGCACAGGGCAGAATTTCGCTACTGCCACAAAATAGGCTTCTTTGGGCATCAATTAAAAAAACACAAAAACTGATGTATAATTCATATATGGTAAAGTACACCAATTGTGAGTGTGCAGATCAATGAGACTTGACAAATGATACAGATTATACAATCACTCTTCCATCGCAGACAGCGTTTCTTTCGCCCAGTCACTTTCCCTCGCGCCCCTTTCCAGTAAGTTCCCCGCCTACAGTTCTGATTTCTGTCATAGCTTAGTTATGCATGTTCTAGAACTTCATAAAAATGAGATTATCCAGTAGGTACTCTTTTGTGTTTGACTAAAAGTACTTTTGAATTAGCCATCATTGAGAAGGGGTCTTGGTGTTACGAGGGCTTTTAGTTCTTGCAGGTTTGCTCTGCCCAATGTGGTAGCCACTGCCACTTGTGGCCACTGAGCTCTGGAAACGTGGCTTCTTCGAAGTGAGATGTGCTGGAAGTACACGCAGCTAATTTCAGGAGACCTGGCAGAGAAAAAGAATGTTAAATGTCTCATTAATTAGTGTTTTTAATTGAGTACATGTTAAAATGGTTCCATTTTGAATGCATTACGTTAAATAATACATACTAAAATTATCTTAAGTTGCTTCTTTTCAGTTCTTCATGTGTCTACTAGAAGATTTAAAATTAGCCACGTGGCTTACGTATTTTTATTGGACAGAGCAGCTCTACACTGCTATTTTAGAAACATTTGGCTTTGCTCACTGCTATTACAGTAAATGAAAAACTGGAGTCTTCACAGGGGAGGCTATCCCCGTCACAAGGAAATGATCTAGAACAGAGCTTGACTTCTGCAGCTTTTAAAGTTTCACACTTCTTTGCTTAAAAGAAGTAGACAGGACTAGCTGTGGCTTAGCAGTAAGTTAAGTTACCTCTTCAAGAAGTGTTAGCCAAAAAATCCCGTTGCAGACTACTGCTGCCTGTCACTAGTAAGCCAAAGTATAGAGACAGAGATTGAATCTCTTGAAAGGGCTTTATTTGGATTGCCAGCAAACTGAGAAGATGGCGGGTTAGCACCCTAAAAACGATCATGAGCTCTCAGTCCAGGCTGGCAAGTTTTATAATAGTAGGCTTTAGGGGAGGTAGGCAGGCTAGGGGTGCAGGTGAGGGTGCAGGCATGCAAGTGTTCAGAGGAGGCAAGGATGGACAATGTACAACTTCTGTGTCTCCAGGCAAGTTGGCCTTGACCTCTGGTCAAGGCTGGCTACTTTTCTCAGGAACAGTGGGCTGCGTATTGGCGACATTCTGCCCAGTCGTCAGTCAGGAATAACCTGTGTAAACGAACTCAAAGTCTTTGCGAGTACCAGTCAAAAAGGAGGTTGCAGTTTTCTTTATGTGTTAGCATGCCTAAGGGAGAAAGAAGAAAGAAGCTAGCTAAGAATTTTTCTACAGCTAGTAACCCTATCAGAAGGACTTTTTAAAATACATGAAGTGCTTAAAAAGATATACTGTGTGTGAGAGACAGAAAACTAAATGATTGCCTGGTACTCAACCACTTAAATATATTAAAAATGAACATTTTGGTGTACTTTTAGCCAGTCATAATTAGCTGAGATAATATATTCAATTTTATATCATGCTTTTTTTGGTAACATAGGTGTTTTCTTTTGTGACAAATTCTTAGACTTTTCGAAAATTGTGTAATGTTACTTCACATAAGTGTACTACCATTTTCTTGACCATACCTGGATGGTATTTTTCAATTTTGCTAATGAAAAATCAGGGTGAAGGAGGCAACCACTTTGCTTGCAGAAAGTAGTTATTTCTGCCTACAGTCAAAAATGAAAAGGCTAGGACAGTTTCTTTCCCCCCCCCAAAGTTTCAAGTATTTAGTTTAGGGTGAAAAAATGGCATGTGCTTAAGAAATTCTGGTTTAATGCGCTCTCTGCCATACCAGTTTGAGAAAACGGTATGCTTCCTTGACCTTTAACTTTCTTACCTTTCAGATTATATCAGGGTGCTGGCACCCTGTCACTCCTGTGCCAATGAAGTACATCCTGGTCACTGGTGGTGTTATCTCAGGCATTGGGAAAGGCGTCATTTCCCGCAGCATTGGGGCGATTTTAAAGTCATGTGGACTCCGAGTTACTGCCATCAAAATTGACCCCTATATTAACATCGATGCCAGCACTTTTTCACCTTGTGAGCATGGTATGGAAGAGAATCACTTTTACCCCCTTATAAAATACTAGGTTAAATTATTGTCCTTTTTTTGGATTTGGGGTGATTTCTTTAGGATGGGGTTCCTGAAGGACTGTAGATTATAAATACGTGAATGTTCATGTGGTCATTGATCCCACTGCTGCTGACAGTCCAAATTAGTCAACTCTGGAAAATTGTATGAGAATATGATTCTTAGTGTACCTTTGGCATGTATTATCTGAAATTTTTTTTTTATTTTGGTAAAAATGTATGTGACAAAACATTTACCATTTCAACTTAAAAAAATATTTTTGTGTGTGCTTTAAGTGACAGTTTACAATCCAAGTCAGTTTGCCATATAAAACCCCACACCCACACAACTGTGCAACTCTAGCTGCTCTCCCCACCCTGTGACAGCACGCTCCTTCTTTCCATCCTGTACTTCCCTTATCCATTCAACCAACTCCTAACCCCCTCTGTTCTCTCATCTCGCCTCTGGACAAGAGCTGCTCAGACAGCCTCCTGTATATAGTTAAGCCAAGAAGTACACTTTTTGCCGGTATCACTGTATGTCTTATAGTCCAGTCCAACCTTGATTGAAGAGAGTGGGCTTTGGTACAGTTCTGAGCTCTGGGCTAACAGAGAGTCCGGGGGCCATGTTCTCAAGGGACCCTTTGGTCTGAACAACCATCAAGTGTGGTCCTTTAATGGAGCATTTCAACATTTGCTGTGTTCACTTCGGTGACATTGATTGTGATCATCATATTGTACAACCATCATCGCCATTCATTTCCAAGTTTTCCTGTCACCCTTAACAGAAACTCGATGCCCCCGTAAGCAATGATTCTCTTTTCCTACTTCCTTCTTGCCCCTGAAAATTACTAATGAACTTTGCCTATCCTAAACATTTGCCTATTTTAGATATGCCACGTAAGTGGGGTCATATAATATTAGCCCTTTTGTAACTGGTTTTGTTTCATTGAGCCTAATATTTTCAAATCCATCCATGTTGTAGCATATTGCAAAACTTCATTCCTCTTTATGGCTTAGTGATTGTATTCCATTATATGTATAGACCACATTTTGTTGATCCATTCATCTGTTGCTGGACATTTAAGTTGTTTCCACCTTTTGGCTATTGTGAACAGTGCTGCAGTGAACATCAGTGTACAACTATCTGTACCTGCTTTCACTTCTTTGGGGGTATATACCTGAGAGTGGAATTGTTGGAACATATGATAATTCTTTGTTTAACTTTTTGAGGAACTGCCAAGCCCTTCTGCATAGCAGCTGTATCGTTTCTGCGTTCTCACCAGCAACGAATGAAAGTTCTAAGTCCTCAGCATCCTCACCAACATCTGTAATTCTCCAGTTTTTTCGTTTTTTGTTTTTATTGCAGCCATCCTAATAGGATGAAGTGGTATTTCATTGTGGTTTTGATTTGCATTTCCCTAATGACTAATGACATTGACCAACTTTTCATGTGCCTTTTGGCCATTTGTCTATCTTTTCTGGTGAAATATCTATTCAAGTAGTTTGCCCATTTTTAAAGCTGGTTTGGCTTTTTTTGGTGAGTTTTAGAAATTCTTTATGTATTCCAGATATTAAATCCTTGTCTGCTATATGGATCTCCCAAATTTTCTGCTGTTCTGTAGGCTTTTTTTTTACTTTGTAAAAGTCTTTGATGCACAGAAGTTTGTCATTTCAAAAGGGGACAGGAACTGGATAGGGGAAGCTTGGAGTGAAGGGGAGGCATGTGCTGTCACAGTGTGTGGAGAGCCATTGCCAAGTGCCAAGTGCCGTCGAGTTGGATCCGATTCATGGCGACCCTAGGGGCCAGGGTCACATAATAAAGTGTGTATAAAATTTTGTGTGAGAAACTGATGAGGTAAGATTGATTAAGAAAAGAAGTTTTTCATTTTGATGAAATCCAGTTTGTTTTGTCCTTTGTTGGTCTTTTTCTTTGATGTCATACTAAAAGTTCATTTTTGAAAATTAGGTCCTGAAGCATTACCCCTATGTTTTTTTCTAAGAGTTTTGTGGTTATAGTTCTTACATTTAGGCCCTTGATCCGTTCTGAATTAGTTTTTGTATGTGGTATGAGGTGTGGGTCCAGCTTCATTTTCCTGCATGTGGAAATCCAGTTTTTCCAGTACCATTTAAGACTGTTCTTTCTTAGTTGAGTGAACTTGGCAATTTGTCAAAAATCAGTTAAGCATAGATGTATGAACTTATTTCTGGACTCTCAATTCTTTGATCTCTATGTCTATCATTATACTGCTGTCGGGCTGTTTAGATCACTGTAGCTTAGGATGGGAAGACCTTGTCTTCTGTGCCTTGGACATTTTATCAGGAGGAACTGGTCCCTGGAGAATGACATTGTGCTTGGTAAAGTAGAGGGTCAGCACAAAAAGAAGACCCTCAAGAAGATGGACTGACACAGTGGCTGCAATAGTGGGCTCAAGCCTAGCAACAATTGTGAGGATGGCGCAGGCCCAGGCTGTGTTTCATTCTGTTGTACACAGGCCGCTGTGAGTTAAAACTGACTCGACAGCACCTAACAACAACAGCTTTGAAGCATGCTTTGAAACCAAAAAGTGTGAGTCCTCCTGCTTCAGTCTTTTGTATTATCTTTTATTTCATTATAAAAGTGATATGTTTTTCATTGTTAAGAGAAAATTCAGACAACACAGAGTGACATGAAGAAGACAAAAATCATCTGTTTTGCATTGCCTGGAGTAACTGTTACTAATGTTGACATTTTAATATGGATGCACTAATTTCTTTTAAAGAAAAATGGCACTAGTCCTTACATACTGGGCCTTTTTTTTTTAAAGAACTTTTTATATACAAGAGCCAAGCCAAGCCAAGTGCCGTCGATATATACAAGAGAGAAAATACATAAATCACAAGTGCGTATAACTCAGTGGGTTTTCACTACATCAACATATGGTATAACCAGCCCCCCAGATAAAGAAACAACTTTACATTCATCTCAGAAGGCTCCCTTGTACCCTTTGCAGTCTCCCTGACTGCAGACCTCAAGGGTAACCACTGTCTTGTCTTCCGACACCTGTAGATTAATTATTCTTGATTTTGAACTTTAAATGAATGGATCTTATGGTTATACTGTTTTCAAATCAATTTTTAAAACTTAATAACATGCTGTGGACATATTTATGTGTTTTATACTTTTAAGGGCTGTATCAGCCAAACCAAACCTATTGTTGTTGTTGATTCTGACTCACAGCGACTCTGTAGGACTGAGTAGAATTGCCCCATAGGGTTTCCAAGGACAGTCTGGTGGATTCGAACTGCCAACTTTGGGGTTAGCTGCTGTAGCTCTTAACCACTATGCCACTAGGGCTTTCAAGGACTGTATCCAAACAAAAAACCAAACCCAAGGCCATCAAGTCAATTCTGACTCATAGCTGACCCTATAGACAAAGTAGAACTGCCCCATAGAGTTCCTAAGGAGTGCCTGGTGGATGGGAACTGCTGACCTTATGGTTAGCAGCTGTAGCACTCCATCACTACACCACCGTGGTTTCCAAAGGACTTTATAGAACCTGTATAATACTAGGAAATAATTTCCAGTTTATTGATATTATAAACACTACTGTGATGGAAATCCTTAAGATTTGTTTTTTTAAAACATCAATTCCTAGGTGCAGAATTTCTGATTTGTGGAGTATGCATATTTTTCAGGCTTTTGACATGTAACATATATTACTAAAGGTTTTTAGCTATGTGATCCCTTATGTACAACTTGGAAATCCAAAAAGTTTTGAAAACTGAAATTTCTTTGTAAGTTTGTGGCCATTTATAGATTTTTTTTTTCCCCTTAACAGTTCTGAAAATTGAGAGTTCTTTATATGTTTGTGGCAGTTTGCAGTCTTTATTCCACCTAGAAATATTAATATATATGATTAGGGGATGCTAGAGGGCATTTTCTAATATGTGGAAAATGCTTTATATGTCCTTTCTGTAATGTGAAAATTTTCAGATTCCATCTGTCCCTAAGGATTTTCCAATAAGGACTGTGGGCCAGCACTAATTCACATCCTCATTCACAGTGTGTGTGGAAGAGTGATCAAGAGCCACAACTGCTTAACCAAAGGTCAGCAGTTTGAATCCACCAGGCGCTCCTTGGAAACTATATGGGGCAGTTCTGTTTTGTCCTATTGGGTGGTTATGAGCTGGAATTGACTTGAAGGCAACGTTTCGTCTTCTTGGTTTATGAAGGCCCATTTAATATACATATATACATATATATATATCTGGCGAAGAGTGCTACTTTGCTCAAGTATTACAGGAGACTAACTGGGCAGCTCTTGTCTGGAGGCAAGATGGGGACAGGAGCTGGCTGAAAGAACATGGAAAATACAAGGTGGCAAGGAAGAGTATGCTGTCACATTGTAGGAAGAGCTACTAGGTGTAACAAACGGACTCGAATTGTAAACTTTCACTGAAAGCACTATTATCTGTCTATCTATATATTTATACTCCTGTACTCATTATTTCTCCTTATAAGGTCATTTGTTTTTACTTTATTTATTTACTTACTTTTCACTAGCCTTTATTTCTTGGAAAACTTGGTGACGTAGTGGTTAAATGTTATGTCTGCTAACCTTAAGTTTGGCAGTTCAAATCCGCCAGGCACTTCTTAGGAACTCTATGGGGCAGTTCTACTCTGTCTATAGGGTTGCTGTGAGTTGGAATCAACTCGATGGCCGTGGGTTTGGTTTGATTTTCGTTTTCATTTCTCAGAGCAGCTTCAGATTTAGAGAAAGATTGTGCAGAACATACAGAGCTTCCGTATCCCCTCTCCACCTGCACAGTGTTTCTGCTTTTATGAACATCTTGAATATTCCCTGGGTAACATTTGCTAAAACTGATAAACCAGTATTGATATGTTGTTGTTGTTCGGTGCTGTTAAGTCAGTTCAGACTCCTGGTGACTCTATGAACTGTAGAAGGAAACACTGTCCTGTCCTGCGCCATGCCCATAATAGTTTTTAGGCTTAAGCCCATTGTTGCAGCCACTGTGTCAGTCCATCTCCTTTAGCGTTTTCCTCTTTTTCGCTGATCTTCTATTTTACCAAGCAAGATGTTTTTCTCCAGAGTCTGATCCCTTCTGACAACATGTCCAAAGTATGTAAGACTCAGTCTTGCCATCCTTGCTTCCAAGGAATACTCTGGTTGTACTTCTTCCAGGACAGATCTGTTTGTTTCTTTGGCAGTCCATGGTACATTCAGTATTCTTCTGCAGCACCACAGTTCAAAGGCATCAGTTCTTCTTCTGTCTTCCTTATTCATTATCCAGCTTTCGTATGCACATGGTGTGATTAAAAATGCCATGACTTGGGTCAGGGGCACCCTAGTCTTCAACGTGACATCTTTACTTTCAACACTTTAAAGAGGTCTTTTGCAGCGATTTTCCCAAGTGCAGTGTGTCTTGATTTCTTGACTGCTGCTTCTATGGGTGTAGTTGTGGAACCAAGTAAAATGCAATCCTTGACAGCCTCGATCTTTTCTCCGTTTATCATGACACTACTTACTTACTGGTCCAATTGTGAGGATTTTTGTTTTTGTGATGTTGAGGTGCAGCCCATACTGAAGGCTGTGGTCTTTGACCTTCATCAATAAGTGTTTCAAATCCTGTAAGCTAAATGTAAATAATGTGAACTAAAGCCCATAGTTTGTTGTTGTTGTTAGGTGCAGTCAGTTGATTTTCATAGTGACCCCATGTGTGACAAGGTGAAATTGTCCCATAGGATTTTCTCTCTCTCAATTATATTTTATTGTGACTGAGTGAAAGTTTACAAATGAAGTCAGTTTGCCATATAAAACCCCATATAGAGACCCCTATGCAACTTCACCTGCTATCACTACCCCGTGACAGCACACTCTTTCTTTCCACTCTGTACTTTCCTTATTCACTCAACGTACTCCTGTCCCCCCTCTTCATCCTCCCACGTCATTACTATAGGGGAGCTTTTCTCACTAGGCTGGAATCTTGACAGGAGCACATTACTAGGTCTTTCGCCCATGGAGCCATTGGTGGGTTTAACTGCCAGCTGCTGAGTGCTTAATCGTTGTACCACCAGTGTTCACAGTTCATATTGTACAGTACTCTTGATTTGGATAAATGCATGCCATGTGTCCAGTATTGCACTACCGTACAGAATAGTTTGACTGCCTTAAAAATACCCTGCGCTCCACCTTTTCACCCCTGCCTCCTCTCCCTGAGCCCCAGGCATCCACTGATCTCTTTCCTGTCTCTGCAGCTCTGCCTTTTCACAATCTCAAATAGTATGCAGCTTTTTCAGATGGGCCGCCATGAGTTGGATCCGACCCGAAGGCACTTGGCTTTGGCTTGGCTTTTCAGATGGGCTTCTTTCTTTAGCAGTAAATATGCTTTTAGATTTTTCTCCATATCTTATTGTAGCTTGACGGACCATTTCTTTTTATTGCTGAAGAACAATTGTATGGATGTACCACAGTTTATTGATGCATTTGTGCATTGAATGACATCATATTTGCTTCTAATTTTTGGCAATTACGAATAAGGCTGCTAGAAATATCTGTGTGCAGATTTTGATGTGGGCATATGTTTTCCTGTTATTTGGGTAAATACCTAGGAGTGTGATTGCTGGATCCTATGGTAGCCTGTATTTAGCTTTGTAGGAAGTGATCAAACTGTCTTCCAAAGAGGCTGCACCACTTTGGATTCCCACCAGCAATGCTATGAGAGTTGTTGCTCCATATCTTTGTCAGCATTTGGTGGTGTTAGTGTTTTGCATTTAGCCATGCTAGTAGATGTGCAGTAGTAGTTCACCATTATTTTATCTGCAATTCCTTAATAACATATGATGCTGAATATTTTTTCATAGTCAGTCTTGCTCTACTATTATTTTTAATAAGGGCTTTATTTTCATTTTTTATATATTTTTCTTTTTATTTTGTATTCTCTCCTGTTTTTCTTCCAGAGTAACTTTAGGATTATTGTCATGTTAAAACACACACACACACAAATCTGTTGTATTTTTATTTTAACTATATTAAAAACTGCTTTTGGAAGACTTTCTACCCAGAGTTTATCCACCTATTCTAGGAACATAATGCATACATACTTTTACAACTTGGAAGTTAAAATTTTTGAGATTCTTTGCCACATACTAAGAGTATGGCCAAACAGACTTGATCTGAGTTAACTTAAGAAATTTCAGCTCTCTCCCCCTCAAGAAAAGACATACGTCAGAAGTTAAGATAATCAAGGTAAAAAGACATTTGTATGGATTAGCAATTCTTGACGAACATGACAAAGTAGACTTTGAACTGGATATGGAATTTGAAAAATTCAAAAATATTGCACTTTTGTCCATTTGCTTTTCTGTTCTTAAGGTTCGAGATCTTCCAGATCATGCTTATATTTATACATGTTGTATAAAAAAAAATAAAACCAAGTCAGTTGCTGTTAAGTCAATTCTGACTCATGGCAATCTCATGTGTCAGAGTGGAGCTAACTGATCCATAGAGTTTTCAAGGCTGTGACCTTTTGGAAGCAGATCACTAAGCCTATTGTCCTAGGTGCCCCTGGGTGGATTCCATATTTGTTTTATATATGTACATATATATTTTCATGTGTATTAAACATTTATATATATGAAACCTGTATAGATATGCATATGTATAAACCCATTGCCATCCAGTCAATTCAGACTCATAGCCACCCTACAAGACAGAGTAGAATTGACCTACAGAGTTTCCAAGGAGTGCCTGGTGGATTTGAACTGCTAACCTTTTGTTAGCAGCTCTAGCTCTTAACCACTCTGCCACCAGTGTTTCCATATTCATTATACTCGTTAAGAAACCAAACCCGTGGCCACTGAGTAGATAGGGACCTTGTGTGGGACAGAGTAGGACTGCCCCACAGGGTTTCCAAGGCTGTAATCTTTATGGAAGCTGACTGTTACATCTTTGTGGTGGATTTGAACCACTGACCTGACCTCTTAACCACTGTGCCACTTAACCACTCTTAGGAAACCCTAGTGGCATAGTGGTTAAGTGTTAACAGTTGCTAACCAAAAGGTCGGCAGTTCAGTTCCACCAGGCACTCCTTGGAAACCGTGGAATGGTTCTACTCTGTCCTGTAGCGTCACTATGAGTCAGAGTTGACTGGATGGCAGTGGATTTTTGGAACCACTCTTAACCACTGCGCCATCGGGACCCTTACATATATTATAAAGAAGATGCAAATGAGGACTTAAAGGAGCTTTAGAATATATGAGTCCCCATCAATACCCTCAAGTGGTTAGTTTAACTGAGATTCAAAGCCATTCCCCACGGTTAACGTGGAGACTCCTAGCATAGCTAAGGCTACATCTGTATCTGTTTCACAGCCCAGTTGTGTAGATTGCTTGTTACACGCACTGGCTTTTTTTTGTTCACTTTTGCAAAGTTGCTCCATGAGCTGGCTGCAGCCTTGATTGTTCGTCTACTGTCTATTCATTTGTGGCTTCAGTCAAGATGAGACTCAATTAAAACTTCCTTATGCCAGTTTCTGAGTTCAGGATACTGATGTTTTGAAGTAGATCACTGTTTGTTTAGAAAATTGCTTTTAAAGTTCTTTTTTTTTTTCATGTGGTATACAATTAATTTGGAAAAGCTAAATCTTGAAGACAGAATTTCACTAAGCGTTTAAAGGATACTATAATAGGATGCCAAGATATTTTCAATACGTTTTCATAAATAGAATTGCTAGCTTTCTCCACTGAAACAAGGAGACAGTAATAGAATATGACTTATAAGTAGGTCCTTTACTAGCCCTTTAGGGAGCCCTGGTAGTGCAATGGTTAAGTGCTTGGCATCTAACTGAAAGGTTGGTGATTCGAACCTACTGGCTGCTTCACTGGAGAAAAGACCTGATGATCTGCTCTTGTAAAGACTGCAACCTGGGAAGCCCTATGGGGCAGTTCTACTCTGTCCTTATAGGGCCGCTAGGAGTTGGATCCGACTCGACGGCACTTGGCTGGCTTGGCATGAGTTGGAATCAGCTTGATGACACATAACAACAGCCACCACCAGCTCTTTAATGAAATGTACCCATCTTTGAAAAATAAGCTATTAAAAGCTAATTTTTAATTTTTACATGGCCTGAAACATTTTTTCTTAATTGTAGTAAAAAAATATATAGCACAAAATTTGCCATTTTAACCACTGTGAAGTGTACAGTTCAGTGGCATTCATTGCCTTTACTATGTCGCCAACTGTTACCACTTTCCACGTCTCAAACTTTTTCATCCCCCCATTCTCCCAGCCCCTGGTCACCTTTAATTTTACACTGCCATTTTATTCTAGGTGAAGTGTTTGTCTTGAACGATGGTGGAGAAGTTGATTTGGACCTGGGAAATTATGAAAGGTTCTTGGATATTAATCTTTATAGAGATAACAGCATCACCACTGGGAAGATATACCATCATGTAATCAGTAAGGAGAGACACGGCGATTACCTGGGGAAACGTGTACAAGGTATTGCATTCCACAAATGTTTACGATGCCCCATGGGCCAAGCACTTACACCCTGTCTGAAACAGATGTAAAGATGACATGATCCATATGCTGAACATTCTAATCCTTAGTCTGCTGTGTTCTTTTCCTTTTCCTCCATGTTTCGGGGAAACCTGGTGGCGTAATAGTTGAGTGCTCCATCTGCCCACCAAAAGGTCAGCAGTTCAAATCTGCCAGGTGCTCTTTGAAAACTCTGTGGGGCAGTTCTACTCTGACCTATAGGGTCGCTCTGGGGTGGAGTTGACTTGATGGCAGTGGCTAGCTTTGGCCATGTTCTGGATTATATTTTCATCCAAATCTTTTGTCTTGTTTCCGAATGTCATTCTTTTCCTTTGTCCTCATCTTGGTCCTTTGTTGATGTTTTTTTTTTTTTTTTTTTTGTAGCTTTTATTGTAGAGTGTCTGTGGAGAACTTTTTTCTCCCCTGTGAATTGTTTTGTTTTTTGACTGCTTTTTATTCAGTATATCCTTTCTGTTCCTCCTTTTTTTGTACCTTTGCCTGGGTGATTATTAATCCTGTCTCATGGACCATGTTGGGGCAGGAAAGGCAGGCAGCGCAGATCATAGGCTGATTACTATCACTTTTCCCTGACCCTTTCCCTGTTGTTGTTCACTGCCACTGAGTTGGTCCCCTGCTCATAGTGACCTCATGCATAATGTGATAGCCCCTCTAGTGATCCAAAGTGTTTTCACTGGCTAATTTTCAGAAGTAGTTCACTTGGCCTTTCTCCCTAGTCTTATTCTGGAAGCTCCACTGGAAGTAGCAACATGCAAACTTCCGTTGACAGATGGGAGGTGGCTGCCCATGAGGTGCATCGTCTAGGAATCGAACCTGGGTCTCCTGCATGAAACGTGTGACTTCTACTGCTGAACCACCACTGCCCCCTCATGCTTTCCCTGGGTGGTGTGATTTTCTTTTGTCTTGCAGGAAATCCCCTTGGCACCCACTAGAGTCTTGTATTTATGTGTTTTTATATGGTGGCGTTGTTGTTAGGTGTTGTTGAGTTGACTGACTCGTAGTGACCCTACATGTAACACAACGATAGTTGCCTGGTCCAGTGCCATCCTCACAGAGGTAGGTTGGTGTTAGATTGGTGGAATGCAAGTGATAATTTCCCCATCTCCTTTAAATCACTTTCAAGTTGGAACCAGCTGAGAAGTAGACAAAGGAGTCAGACAGAGATCAGAAGATCAGCTGTGCCACAATTGACACTGGAAAGAGTGGCTGAGATCTGCCATTACCTTGTGCTTTCTAATAGCTTTCCCACTAAATACAGGTCTTGGGGAAGCCCAGCAGACAGAGAGGTGCAGCCTCAGTCTGCCACATCCCAGCAATGAGGAGAGGGCAAGCCCGCAGACCTGGGCCCTGGGCTTCCCAGGAGTAGGCCAGCCCAGCAGACTCCACGCTCTTATAAAGGGTTGGGCTGGGTTGACAGTCATTCCACATTCATCAGTGGGAGATGACTTTTTTTGCTTTAAGGGAGCAGTAGGCACAAGACAGAGCTGCTGGCAAATACTCTTTTGCCTCAGTTTCCTGGGGCCAGTGTTTTTACTTCTTCGTCAGCTTAGGAGCTCTGTTCCAAGTCTCCATGGGCCTGTAGGGCTGTCACTTTGTGGTCTCTTCAGAAGCCTGGGACCTATTCATCATCCAGGGGTCCTGGCTTGCGTGTGAGGCCTCAGCCATGCCCTGCTAGGTTGACCCTTCCCCACTCAGCAGGCTGACTCCAGATGTTCTGGCCCTTGGTGGAGTTCAGTGCTTTGGGGGCTCTGCCCAGGATCTGAAGGGCTCGCTACATACTTCTTCGTCTTGGAGTCCCGCATTCAGCACACTGGGTGCTCTCCTTGCAGATTCTAGTTGACGTTATAGGTGTAGCTGTCAATCCAGCCTGGTCCCTTCTATGGCATTTCTGTTTTCTTATGTCTCATTCATGGTTGGTCTTAGGAGAAGAGGGAGGAGCTCCTTTAACGGTATATTTAAGTCCTTTACCTATATTGCATAAATGCATGTTCATTTCCATGAGGCCAGACAATAGTAGGGGAGTAAACCAAAACCAAACCCACTGCCATCGAGTTGATTCCGACTCATATTCGAGCCTATAGGACAGGGTAGAATTGACTCATAGAGTTTTCAACGAGTGCCTGGTGGATTTGAACTGCTGACCTTTCAGTTAGCAAACACAGCACTTAACCATTATACCACCAGGGTGAGTAGAGCTTGACTAGTTCCCTAGCTGGCTTTCAGCTTATGTGGGAGTTCTGGAGACTGTCTTCTTTTGCATCTTTTTCTCATAAGCTTGAACTAAGTGTCTGTGTTGCTACTGCTTCTTTCTGCAGTGATCCCTCACATTACTGATGCCATCCAGGAATGGGTGATGAACCAAGCCATGGTGCCTGTGGATGGGACTAAGGAGGAGCCCCATGTCTGCATCATTGAGGCAAGCATGACACTTTATCAGCTTGTGTCTGATCTCCATTCATCCACCTGATCTGTCCTAATGACCTCTCATTGCTGGGCACTGTGCTAGGAGGTGGGGTGACAGTAGGGAGCAAGGATGATGGTCCTTGCCCATGGTCACAGGTCAGCGGGCAAGACTGGCGTTAAGCAGATAAGCACAGAAGCACTCCAGCATTCCCATACAGGGAACTGCAATGGAGACACATTTGTAGAATCAGTGTTAAGGGCCTCCTCCTCTGTGCCAGGGCCTGGGAAGGACACAGGAGCTTGCAGACAGGCCCAGACACCAACCACAGATGCAGAGATGTTGAGTGAGGGAAGTCAGATGGTAGAGATGATTAGGACATGAGAAGTGTGTATTAGTCAATCTGAGAAAGAACTTACTATTTGAACTTGCCACTTGTTTGCTGCATTCTTCCTTTCGTTTCCGTATGCAGAATGGGAACAACATCCCTGTTCTCCTTGTCTCAATGTCAGTTTGCCTCATTGTCAGGGAAGAGAGCAGAAAAATGAACTTACTTCCTAGAATTGGACTGCTCGGGTTCCAGTTTCTGCCATGACCCCAAGTGCTGTGTGTCTCAGTGGTTAGGAATTGGGAGCTAGGTTGCTGAGTTTGGATAGGAGTAAGGTTCGTAGCACAGCTGTGACTTGGGGCAAGTTTGCTTCACTTTTTTGTGCGTCACTGTACTCACTTGCAAAATGGGGATAATACTACTACTGAACTCATTCTTTGAGGATTAAATGAATCAATATGACTGAAGTGTCTAACCTGTAGTAACTGCTCAAAAGGTATTAGCTATTACTATTATGCCTGTGTAACTTCTCAAGGCATCAATGTACTTATCTATAAAGTGATGATGATAAAAAAGATTTGTCTTAGTCTTCTAGTGCTGCTATAACAGAAATACCACAAGAGGTTGGCTTTAAAAAGAGAAATTTTTATTGTGATTAAGTGAAAGTTTACAACCCAAATCAATTTGCCATGTAAAACTCCAAGCTGCCTCCTCTGTGCAACTCTATCTGCTCTCCTCACCCTGCGACAGGTCACTCTTCCTTTCTACTCTTCACCTCCAGTATATACTCAACCAACACCTGTCTCTTCTTCTCCACCTCTCCTCTCCCCTCTAAAGAGGAACCAGTTGGACAGCCTTATATATATATTAAACCATAAAGTTCACACACCACATGCATCACTCTGTGTCCCTTAGTCTAGTCCAATCTTTGTCTTACGTGTTGGCTTCAGTACTGGTTTCAGCTCTGTGCTAGCAGCAAGTCCCAGGGCCATGTTCTCAGGGGACCTTGCAGGTTGTCAGATCATCAAGTCTGGTCTTTTAGAAGAGGTTTAGATGTGCACATCCCTTTTTTTCATGCGGCCTAAAAAGAGAAATTTTATTCTGTCAAAGCCTAGTAGGCTACAAGTCCAAATTCAAGGCATCAGCTCCAGGGAAAGGCTCTGGTGGAGGGTCTTTGTTGTCAAACTTCTGCTGGGCTGGGAGCTTTTGAGGCACAGGGACACTGGGTCCTTTCCAGAGGTCTTGCTCTGCTGCCGGCACTGCTTCCTGGTGCTATGAGATACCTGACTTTCTGCTTGCTTCCCTTTACTTCATATCCTAAGAGATTGCTTCAAGGCACAGTACAGACTTACGCATTAAGTCCTGCCCTGCCGACACAACTGCTGCTCATCCTCCCTCATTAACATCACAGAGGCAGGATTTACAGTATGGAAGAACATCATACAATACCAGGAATCATGCTGTTGTTGTTATTGGGTACCGCTGACTAGGTTCTGACTTGTAGTGACCCTGTGCACAACAGAATGCAACACTGCCCAGTTTTGCAGCCTGCCCACAATTTTTCTTATGTTTAAGCCCATCGTTGCAGCCACTCTGTCAGTCTGTCTGTTCGAGGGTCTTCCTCTTTTTTGCTGACCTTCCACTCTACCAAGCATGATGTTCTGGGGACTGATCCTTCCCGACAACATACTTGAAGTACGTAAGATGCAGTCTTGCCACCTTTGCTTCCAAGGAGCACTCTAGTTGTACTTCTTCCAGAACAGATCTGTTGGTTTTTTTTGGCAGCCCATGGTACCTTCAACATTCTTCTCCCACACCACAATTCAAAGACATCAGTTCTTCCGTCTTCCTTATTCATTGTCCAGCTTTCGCATGCATATGATGCAATTAAAAATAGCATGGCTTGGATCAGGCACACTTTAGTCTTTCAGTACTTTAAACAGGTCTTTTGAAAAAGATTTTACCAATGCAGTGCATCTTCTGATTTCTTGATAGCTGCTTCCATGGGCATTGTTTGTGGAACCAAGTAAAATGAAATCCCTGGAAACCTCAATCCTTTCTTCATTTATCATGATGTTGCTCACTGGTCCAGTTGTGAGGATTTTTGTTTTCTTCAGCAATCCATACTGAAGGCTGTAGTCTTTGAGCTTCATCAGTAAGTGTTTCAAATCCTCTTCGATTCCAGCAGCAGGGTTGGGTCATCTGCATAACACAGGTGGTTAATCAGTTGTCCTCCAATCCTGATGCCTCGTTCTTTTTCATAGAGTCCAGGTTCTCGGATTATTTGCTCGGCATACAGATTGAAAAGGTATGGTGAAAGGATACAACACTGATGCACATCTTTCCTGACTTCAAACTGTGCAATGTCCCCTTATTCCGTTTGCACGACTGCCTCTTGATCCACATACAGACTCCTCATGAGCACAGTTAAGTGTTCTGGAATTCCCATTCTCTGCAACATTATCCATAATTTGTTATGCTCCACACAGTTGAATGCCTTTGCATAGTCAATGATACATAGGTAAACATCTTTCTGTTATTCTCTGCTTTAAGGCAAGATCCACCTGACATCAGCAATGATATCCTTGGTTCCACATCCTCTTCTGAATCTGCCTTGAATTTCTGGCAATTTTTTTGTTGGTATACTGTTGCAGTTGCGTTTGAATGATCTTGAGCAAACTTGTACTTGCATGTGATACTAATGATATTTTTTGGTAATTTCTGCATTCAGTGGGATCACCTTTCATAGGAATAGGCATAAGTGTGGATCTTTTCCAGTCACTTGACCAGGTAGCTGTCCTCCAGATCTCTTGGCATGGATGAGTAAGTACTTCCAGTGCTGCATCCATTTGTTGAAATGTCTCAGTTGACATTCCATCAATTCCTGGAGCCTTGTTTTTTGCCAGTGCCTTCAGTGCAGCTTCAACTTCTTCCTTCAGTACCGTTGGTTCCTGATCATATGCTACCTCTTCAAATGGTTGAACATCAACCAGTTTGTTCTGGTATAATGACTAATCTTTCCATCTTCTTTTGATGCTTTCTGAGTCGTTTTAATATTTCCTTGTAGAATCCTTCACTATTGCAACTCAAGCCCTGAAATTTTGTTTCAGTTCTTTTAGCCTGAGAAACACAGAACATGTTCTTTCCTTTTGGTTTTTTATTTCCAGCTTTTAGACGTGTCATTATACTTTGTCTTCTCGAGCTGCCCTTTGAAGTCTTCTGTTCAGTTCTTTTACTTTGTCATTCCTGTATTTTGATTTAGCCTCTCAATGTTTGAGAGCAAATTTCAGAGTCTCTCCTGGCATCTAATTTGGTCTTTTCTTTCTTTCCTGTCTTTTTAATGACCTCTTGCTCTCTTCATGGATGATATCATTGATGTCCTTCTGGTCTTTGGTTATTAGTGTTCAGTGCATCAAATCTGTTCTTGAGATGGTCTCTAAACTCAGGTGGGGTATACTCAAGGTCTTACTTTGGCTCTTGTGGACTTCTAATTTTCTTCAGTTTCAATTTGAACTTGCATTTGAACAACTGATAGTTTGTGCCATAGTCAGCACTTGGTCTTGTTTTGACTGCAGATATGGAGCTTTTCTTTCATTTTTTTTCCACAGATGTAGTCAATTTGATCCCTGTGTATTCCATCTGGTGAAATCCATGTGTATAGTCGCTGTTTGTGTTGGCGAAAAAAGATATTTGCAATGAAAAAGTTGTTCATCTTGTGGAATTCTGTTGTGTGGTCTGTGGCATCATTTCTGTCACCAAGGCTGTATTTTCTAGCTACCAGTCGTCTTTGTTTCCAACTTTTGCATTTCAATCACCAGTAGTTATCAATGCATCTTGATTGCATGTTCGATCAATTTCAGACTGCAGAAGCTGGTAAAAATCTTCAGTTTCTTCATCTTTGGCCTTGGTGAGTGGTGTGTAAATTTGAATAATAGTCATATTAATTGGCCTTCCTTGTAAGTATATGGGTATTAGCCTATCAATGACAGCATTGTACTACAGGACAGATCTTGAAATGTTCTTTTTGAAGATGAATGCGTAGTAGACCATATGATTGAATAGTGGTGCATTTCAGCTTAGTAATGCCTAGGATATCGATGTTTATGTGTTCCATTTCATTTTTGATGATTTCCAATTTTCCTAGATTCATGATTTGTGCATTTCATGTTTCAATTGTTAATGGATGTTTGCAGCTGTTTCTTCTCATTTTGAGTTGTGCCACATCAGAAAATGAAGGTTCCGAAGGCTTTATTCCATGCACTTCATTAAGGTCGACTCTACTTTGATGAGGTGTCTCTTCCTCAGTCTTCCTGTGAGTGCCTCCCAACCTGGGGGGCTCATTTTCTGGCACTGTATCAGACAATGGAAGCCCCGGCGGCATAGTATTTAGGTGCTATGCCTGCTAACGAAAACGTCGGCAGTTCGAATCCACCAGGTGCTCCTTGGAGACTCTATGGAACAGTCCTACTGTGCCCTGTAGGGTTGCTATGAGTTGGAATCGACTTGATGGCACTGGGTTTATATCTGACAATGTTTTACTGCTATTCATAAGGTTTTCACTGGCTAATTCTTCTCAGGAGTAGACTTCCAGGTCCTTCTTCCTGGTCTGTGTTGGAAGCTCAGCTGAAACCTGTCTACCATGGGTGACCCTGCTGGTATCTGAATACCAGTGTAGTAGCTTCCAGCATCACAGGAGTATGCATGCCCCCACAGTATGACAAAGTGACAGAGAAATGGGGGTCATTCCTTAGTATAGATAGTTTGAGCAAGACCTGAGAAATCTAAGCCTGGCTTAAAACAAAAACAAAAAATAACCAGTTGCTGTTGAATTAATTCTGACTCAGGACCACTGGTGTGTCAGAGTAGAACTGTGCTCTGTAGGATTTTCAGTGGCTGATTTCTCAGAAGTAGATCACCAGGCCTTTCTTCTGAGGTGCCTCTGGGTGGCCTCAGATCACCAACCTTTCAGTTAGCAGCTGAGAGTGTTAACTGTTTGTACCACCCTGGAATCCTGTCTTAGGACCTAAGAAATGATCCCTAGAAGCCCGCCAGCCAACTTCTCTTCATATCTCAACAACCAGGATTGGGTCAGACACTTATTCTTGAAGTAAACCCAGGCAAAGAGCGTGAATTTTCATAACAAGCTCAGATGAATAATCTGGGTAGGTACAGGTGCTGGGTAGCCAGACAAAGTGTCCATGTTGGAGAGCTGTTTGCACCCCTCAAGGACTCTGTTTTCTTTTATTTTTTTACTTGCATACAGGATTCCTTTCCTTAAAGGCAAAACTGGTTTTGCATATCTCATCAACTGGTGATACTTCAGTTTCAGCTTTGGATGGAACTTTCCTAAAATGTGCTTACGGGTACTGTTCCCCTTGTGATGTGAGGGAAAGAAGTAATGTAGGACTATTCTCATAATAATGTTGACAGTTTGAGCACAGTAATCAGAATGGTGAGCCAGAAGCATTCCAGCAGAGGAGTGGGTTAACTGTAACAACAACAAAAACAAACCCTTTGCTATTGGGTTCGCTCTGACTCATAGTGAGCCCTAAAAGACAGAGAGTGGAACTTGCTGGCAGTGCTTTTTTTTTTTTTTAAAAAAAAAAAAACCCTAATCAAATCAAAAAGCAAACCCATTGCCATTGGGTTGAATCTGACTCAGAGCGACCCTATAGGTCAGAGTAGAACTGCCCCATTGAGTTTCCAAGGAGCACCTGGCAGATTTGAACTGCCAACTTTTTTTTGGTTAGGAGCCATTAGCACTTAACCACTATGCCACCAGGGTTTCCAAAACTATGGTTGAGCAGAGTGCAGCACCACGGACAGCCAGGTGAGGGCAGAAGCCAATAATGTTTAAAGATTTTGTCGCTTTTGATTCACTGTTTATTCCTTGCGTGTCACCCTCAGAAAACAGATGCTGGTTGCCCTTACAGCTTAGTTTAAACGCAACCCTTTTTTTTCCTTAAAGAAAAAGGAATTTTTTTTTCCCATTACATTCTGGTAGATTGTAGTTAGTGAGCCCTCACATTCCTTTCCCCCAATTTCTAATTGTATAAGATAGTTTTTTGATTCTTGGATTTTCATAATTAAGCTCATCCTTTCTCTTTACAAAACCATCATGTATTTCTACCTGTTCCATACACCAGGAAGCTTAAATGTAGCTGTAATTTGTAAAGAATAATTTCTTCTACAGCTTTGTATGCTGGAAACTCATTAGTTTGGTTCTGTTGTAATGATGGTAAGGGGTGCTAGAACCCTGTCACCTGGGGCTTATATTGAGTTTCTAGAACCTTCTGCCATCCTGACCATTAACCTAGGTCTCCAGTGCTGCGGGCAGAGTGCTGGGCTTGTGCTGGAGTGTTCCTGCCTTCATGAGACTCTGTCTAGTGGGATAGACAGACAGGAGATAAGGACACGTGGATGATAGGATTGAGGCTACTTTATGTGGTGGTCACTGTCAGGCCTTCTGAGGAGGACACTGGAAGACAGAGGAGACAGACGGATATGAAGAAGACAGACGGGTAGGCAGCCTTAAGGGGCAGGAAGGAGGAGTGTGGCTGTTCCGAGGAACAGGAAGTCGAGTGAGACTAAAGCACGGACAACAGGGGTAATGAGGTACAAGATGAGGTTAGGGGCTTATGTAAGGGCCAGGTATGCAGGGCCTTTTGTTGGCTGTGGAAAGCAGTTTAGATTTTGAGTGAATGAGTCAGCCAGTGATGGGTATAAGTGTGAGGGAAATATATCCCGAGTCTTGAAAGATCACTCTGCTGGTATATGACAAATGGTTGGATTGTACAAGAGAGAGTAGAAGCTGGGAGATCGCTTAGAGCAGGGGTCAGCGTACTCTTTCTGAAAGAACCCTACAGGAAATATTTTTAGTTTCGTCACAACTACTCAACTGCACTATCATAGCATGAATGTAACCCTAAACACTGTGTAAATAAGTGGGCATGGGTGTGTGTCAATAAAACTTTGTTGACAAAACATGTTGTGGGTTCATTTGCTGTGCCTTGGATTTAAATTACTGTGATAATCCCTGTAGAAGATGATGTTGGCTTGGGTGTCCAGGCTGGTAGCATTGGAGACATAGAGTAGTGGAGGGGTTTGCAAGAGATTGAGACTGGATTGGGAGAGGTAAAGGTGGGAATTGAGGAGAATTTCCAGACTTCCAGCTTGAATTTGTTGATGGGAGGAAATGAGGAAGCAAAGAGGAAAATAGGCCTTGGGGTCTGGATAACTGAGAGTTCAATTGAGACGTGTTTATTTGAGTAATTGAGTTCAATTGAGACATGTTAATTTGAGTAATTGTTGAACCATCCAAGATATTGGTGACAGTTTAGCTCCAGAGTTCCCAAAAGTTACAAGTGGGCAAGGTTGTAAGTATGTTTCAGACTGAACAGGCAGCTGAAGCCAGAGAGGATGATGAATTCTGTGACTGGATGCGCTGTAATTTCTTCCTTATGAACATCCAGATCATTCCACTTAGAGCTTAAGTTTTACTTTTGATTGTTTGTAGTCATTGTTGTCGTGAGGTGCTATCAAGTCAATTCCGACTCATAGCAACCCCATGTTCAACAGAATAAAACACTGTCCGGTTCTGCGCCACCATCACAATCATTGCTAAGTTCGAGTTCATTGCTGCAGTCATTTTGTCACCTCACCTTGATGAGGGTCTTCCTCTTTGTCATTGATGTTCTACTTTACCAAGCATGATGTCCTTCTCCAGAGACTGGACTGGTCCCTTCTGATAACATATCCAAAGTATGTCAGACGAAGTCTTGCCATCCTCACTTTTAAACAGCATTCTGGTTGTACTTTTTCCAAGGCGAATTTGGTGATTCTTCTGGCAGTCCACTGTATTCAACCCTCTTCGCTGACACTGTAATTCAAAGGCATCAATTCTTCTTCTGTTTGTGTTATTCGTAGTCCACTTTTTGCTTGCATATAAGGTGATTGCAAATGCCATGGGTTGGGTCAGGTGCACTCTAGTCCTCAGAGTGACATCTTTGCTTTTTTTTTTTTTTTTTAACACTTTAAAGAGGTCTTTTACAGCAAATTTGCCTATTGCAGTGATTGCTGCTTCCATGGGCATTGACTGTGGATCCAGGTAAAATGAAGTGCTTGACAAGTGCGGTATTTTCTCAGTTTATTGTCATGTTGCTTATTGTTGGTTAGTTCTGTCTTATTGTCCTCAATAAGTTCATGTTGTCTTCCCAGCACCTCAGTTACAGTATTGAGCGTGTGGTAGATGCCCCAATGCTAGGGAATTAATTTAAAAATCCATGCAATAGCCTGCATTTATATATTGTGAGGCTGGATGGATTACAGTGAATATTATGCTAATCTAAAGTAAAATGCTGAAGTAACTTTATGGGAAGCGCTTTGTAGATTAAGTTAACGTTTATTGAGGGATGACTGTCAGAATTTTTCATGAAGTTTTTGGTAGTATTTTTTTCTGAAAGCTAGCATGTTTTAATAATAGTTATTTGATTCAAGTAGTGCCAGTATTGCAAGGAGACTCTTCAAATGCATGTGTCTGTATGTGTATGTGTCAGTGTATAGAGAGCAAGAGAATGTTCACTGTTTTATGGGCAGCAGGACAGGCAGCTTTCATTTTTCTTACATTACTACTTTTGGGTCCTGCCTTCCAGTTGGTACTGACTGGTAGAAATTAACTTCTGTCACTCCCCTGTGGCCTAAATTCTGGATCTTTTTTTCTGTGTATGAATTCCCTTCTCCTTAAAACTTACTTTGACCTAACTTTCTTCTACCTTGTTGGTCCTTCCCTTTAATATCCTACATGCTTATTTGGCTATCTTATATTATTCCTTCCCTCTTATTTTGCTTTCTGTAGGGTCGCTGTGAGTTGAAATTCACTTAACAGCACTGGGTTTGGTTTGGTTTTGGTTTAGTCTCCATTTTCTCTTCCTTTTGTTCCACCTCCTTTTTTTTTTTTTTTTTAAAAAAAAAAGATTTTAAACACCTTTATTGAGGTGTAATTTATGTACTGCAACTTGACCTGTTTAAAGTGTCCAATTTAACGATTTTCAATCTGTTTACAAAGTTTAGTTCTTGTGCAATTCTCAAGCTTTAGTTGTTATGCTTGATTTATCAAGAGTTTTTTTTTTTTTCATTAATCTGTGTACCAAGGAAGATCTTCTCATCATTTGTGTCTTTTTTTTTTCCCCCCATTTCTAGCTGAGTGGCACGATTGGAGACATTGAAGGAATGCCATATGTAGAAGCATTCAGACAGTTCCAGTTTAGGGCCAAGAGAGAGAATTTCTGTAATGTGCACGTTAGCTTGGTTCCACAGGTAGGCTTTTCCTCATTCCTATGTGGACAGCAGTTTTTATCTGTTTTCCTAGGATATTCTAAATAATTCACATTTTAAATTAATAAAGCCAAACATTAATTATCCAGAAGAGCCGGATGTCCAATGTTCTGATAGTAACTCAATGCTAACATTTCTTTTCAGCCCAGCGCTAACAGAGAACAAAAAACCAAGCCCACACGAAACAGTGTCAGTGTGCTGCGAGGCCTAGGGCTCTTTCCAGATCTGGTAGGTTAAGGAGAACAAGTAAGTTTGCCCCTAATGTCTCTTGGAATAACCCTTTATAGGATCTCCATTTCTTGGTCTACAATATCACCTAAGTCTTTTCCAGCTCTAACATGGTTCCTGTGACATTGTGTTGAGCTTTCCTTTTTTTAATCTGGGAGCCAGGGAAGGCTTGTTTCCTTACCCTCTAGTGTCATTTCACACGTTTCTACGTTAGTCATTTCTTCTTCTCCTGGCTTTCAGTTCTTTGGCCACGCTTAGAGTTGGTCAAATGCATCGTCATTTAGAGTGAGTGTGGGACCTTGAAGATTGTCCTCTAACCTGCTAGTGTGGGGTTTTGCTGCTCGTATTTTTCAGTCTAAACAATGGTGTGACATTACAGCAGGTAATCCAGTTACTGCCAGTAGTCGAGATCAGGGGTCAGCCAACCAGAGCCGGCAGGCTGGCTGTATGTTTTGTTTGTTTGTTTGTTTTTTCATATTATGGTAGAATATGTAGAACAAAACAGTCAGCATTTTAACTATTTTTCTGTGTATGATTCAGTGTCATTAATTACGTTCACTGTACTGTGCAACCATCACTACTATCTGTTCTCAATTTTTTTCATCACCCTTTAACAGAATGGCTGCCTGCTTTTGTAAATCAAATTTTATTGGCACACAGCCACACACGTTTGTTTATAGTTTGCCTTGGCTGCTTTCCCACTTGAACAGTATAGTTAGCGGTCAGGACAGAGACCGACCACGTAGCCCACTAACATTGGCCCTTTCCAGAGTAAGTTTGCTGATTCCTGGTCTAGCTGTCTTCTTGTGGCAGTGTTTATGAGCTTTGACTCTGTTCACTGGAGACATCTTGACATTTTAAGTTCTTACTGGTAGATTTGTGTTGACTTTGATTATACTTGCTGATATTGTGCAAAGACCAGTTTCTAAAAGTTCAGAGAAATGACCTGAGTGTGCAGAGCATACTTGGCCAAGTCTCTTAGAGTGAAAAGAAATGGGCATCCTGCTGCATAATTGTGAGTCGCTATCAGAGTCAACTCAAGGGCAATGGGTTTGGTTTTTTGCAAACAAATGGGTACGTGAATAGCCTGATTCCTGCTTGCTGACTTATGCTTACTTGCCTTTGACAGATTATCTGTAGAAGTTCAACGCCCGTAGATATGGCTGTGAAGGAAAAGATTTCCATGTATTGTCACGTGAAACCTGAACAGGTTTGTGCTCTTCTTTAGATCCCATTGTTTTGCAGACCCTTCCGCTGATGCCACTGTTTTGTCCCTCTTAAATGATGGTGTCACTCTCAACAGCATTTATGAAAGCTTTGGGGGCCCACGTCCAACCATAGCTCATCATCCAGAGAGTCCTGATTCCGTAGATAGAATGCATGTTTCTCTGCATAATCATTATTTAAGTTACCGATACAGAAACAGGGTGGGCTTTTGAACTTACAGTCAAACCTCTAGAGAAAGAAGTATGGGAAGCTTCTTTCTCAGCTCTTTAGCGTGCCTTTCCAGTACACTCAGTGCTTTCTCTGGTATTTCTCCTTTGTACCTGTTACGGCTGAAGTCACTTCAAACACTTCATGTACCCTGATGTTCCCATTGTAACTTCTGATGATATCAGTGGCATCTGCTCAGTTCATCCCAGCAGATACTGTACTGTGATGTGAGCTCAGGTCATCTGTTCTGCAGAACTTTCTGTCTGGGTAGTCTGAGAGCCATCTTTTCTGTTTTCCTTTGTTCTCTTATCTGTTTCTTTTTAGCCATGAAACTTGCCTGCAAGGTATCAGAGTTGACTATGATTTCAGCAGAGGGTTATGGGTGATGCTCAGGAGAAGGCTGAGGTTTGGCTGAAACTTTTTCTTTTCTTCAGATTAGATCTGGGTTCTCTGAAGCCTAAAAACTGGGTTTCTGTTTCCCAAGAGGCTGTCTAATGAAAAAACTCCTGCTGGAGGCTCCAGAATCAATATATAATTTATATATATAATAATTATTTATTTGGATCATAGGCATTTGTAAGTTGGCAAACCATTTTGCTTTTGTTCAGTTTTTTTGGTATCCTTTTTACTGGTGGAAACCCTGGTGGTATAGTGGTTAAGTGCTACATCTGCTAACGAAAAGGCCAGCCATTTGAATCTGCCAGGTGCTTTTTGGAAACTGTGGGGCATTTCTACTCTGTACTATAGGGTTGCTCTGAGTTGGAATAGACTCGATGGTAGTGGGTTTGGGTTTGGGGATCTTGCTATCAGCAAGTAGTATTTTGTGAATTTTTTTTTTAGGGTTCCAAAGTTCATTTGGTACTACAAGAACGGGAAAGTTCTCAGTTTATTCTTTTTTTTTAACTAATGTTTTATTGTGTTTTTGGTGAGTTTACACAGATTATTAGGTCCTCATTTAACAATTTCTACACAAATTGGCCAGTGACATTAGCTAAAGTTTTCAATGTATCAGCTGTCTCTTTGATTGCATTCTGGTTGTTCTGTTTACAGTATCCTAATTTCTGTGCCCCCTTATTGTCTCATCTTTGCTTTAGAGTAATTATTAACCTTTTGGACTCATAGATGGTTTTTTAGTGGAGCACTGTACTCATGGGTAATGTAATATCTGTTATTTTGTGTGCCGATCTGTTATTACACTAAAAGGTGATCTCAGGGAACAGTTTCGGTTCAAGGTTCAAAGAGTATCTCAGGGAGATAATTAGAGGGAGTCCTCTTGTCTCAACTGGTCCAGTAAGTCTGAGGTTTTTAAGAATTTGAGTTATGGCCCACACCCACATTTTTCTCCCATTATATTAAGGTCCATCTATTGTAGCTCTGATCAGAAAGATTGGTAGAGGTTGCTGGGCACTATCTAGTTCTTCTGGTCTCAGGGTAGATGAGATTGTGGCTCGTGTAAGCCCTTAGCTCTGCAGATTAGTTTCTTCTCTCAGTCTTTGGTCTCCTTCTTTCTCTTTTTCTCCTAACCAGTAGAGACCAATACTTGGTGTATCTATTAAACAAATATAATTGAGTTCTGAACTAGGAGGATAAAATCTTGAGTTGGATTGCTGAGAAATCTGAGTATAAAAGTTTTAGTCTGAACTTCAACTCTGTAGTTTCTATTTCATATAAGACTGTTTGGGCTTGGCTTTGGCTGGTCACATCAGTCCACAGACAGCTTTCCTTTTTTTACTGTGATTAAGTGAAAATATACAATCCAAGTTAATTTTGCACGCCTGTCTGTCTGCAGCTCCTTCTGCTTTCCTTGCCCGGTGACAGCACACTCCTCCTTTTCATTTGGTACTTCTCGTATCCTCTTAACAGTCTCCTGTCTCCTCCTCTTCACCCTCTTCTCTCCCAACTAGAAAGAGACCAGTAGGACAGCATCCCGTAAATGCGTAGATCCATAAAGTACACACACCATATGCTCGCATCGTGTCCCTGAGTCCAGTCCATTTTTGTCTGAAGAGTTGACCTCCGTAGTGTTTTTCTGGACAAAGGCAGCAGCAGGTCTAGGGGCCATGCTCCTAGGGGATCCTCCAGGCTGCAGACTTTTTAAAATAGTATATATATATATATTTATATATATTTTTGTGTGTGTGTGAAATTTTACACAGCAAATTAGGTTCCTATTTAGCAGTTTCTATATTTATTGTTCAGTGACAATGGTTACGTTTTTCATGGTGTCTCAGTGTACTCATAATTTCCATTCTGGTGGTTCTGTTTTCATTAGTTTAGCTTCCTTGCCCCCCGATATATTCTCATCTTCACTTTAGGATAAATGTTGATCATTTGGTCTCATACAAATGATGTTTTTAAAAGAGCTCAGTACTCACCAGTAATATTGTTTATTGTGTGATCCAATCTGTTATTCGACTGAAAGGTGACCTCTGGGTGTGGTTTCAGTTCCAAGTTTAAGGGGTATCTAATGTGGCAGTCTCAGGGGTTCTTCTAGTCTTTGTTAGTGTAGAAAGTCTGGCCTTTTTTAAGAATTTGAATACTGTTCTACATTTTACCCCCATTCTGTGCTGGACCACCTACTGTGTGTGCTCCTAGCTGGAGTGATCAGTACTGGTAGCCAGACACCATCTGGGGGGCAGCCAGTTGAGTTTGTGAATTCATCCTAGAAAAAGTGCTACATCACTCATTGCTGAATACCACGAAGATCACCTTCGAAGTACTCTGCTTGGGAAGCTATGCACTGACACCAGGGCCTAGTCCGCCCTTCAAAGCAATTTTGGAACTCCTTTTCTGGAATCACCATCAGAGATGTCATCGTATTACCCTTAATGTCCTAAATGCCATCCAAATGTCTTCCTTTCAATATTTTGTTTATCTTTGAGTAGAGAAAAAAAAGGTCATTGAGCACCAGATCAGGTGAGCAGGGAGGGTATTCCAATACAGTTCTTTGTTACTGGCTAAAAACTCGCTCACAGACAACTATATAATTAAGTTTGTGAACTTGTCACCTTACCACTGTGCACAATGGCCATTCCAGAAGGAGTTCCAAAATCACATTGGAGGGTGGACTAGGCACTGGTGTCAGTGCATAGCTTTCCAAGGGGAGTACTTTGAAGGTGACCATAGTGATATTTAGCAATGAGGTTTGTAGCACTTGGAACAATGAAGTTTGTGGACTTAATTTGTCAGACCTCACAGTTCTTCTGGTCTCAAGACTACTTTTTGTTTGTTTTTATTGTGGTAAAAATATATATACTAAAACATTTGTTATTCAACCATTTTCACATGTACGGTTCAGTGACATTGATGTTTCTCATTGTACACAGACCACTTTATTAGCCATTTTTCATCACATATTCACTTCTGATGTGAGTTAGTCTTGGTCTTTTCATTAGTGCTGGTGAACATACGTATAAAATTCTTCTCATCTGACACAGCAAGAAGGGATGAAGTGGGCAGAGGGAGTCTTTGTAGAGGTGTTGTATTACCATGATATTTGAAAAACTCTCTCTAGCCTGCGGGATAAATAAGTGAAAGCTCCATGTTCTTAGGCCTCCTTATAGGGATTTTGGCTATTGAGAGGTTTCCATAAACTGGGAGAGTTTTAATTAAGAATTGAAATGCAGCCTCATATCAGTGACATCTGGGTATTTGAGTCGTAATGATGAATGCAGACATGAGGCAGGAGTTTTGCAAGCATCACATTTCCAATATTCAAACAGCATAGGAACCCTTGAGCTGATAGCTATGGATTTCCGAAGGCTGAGCCTATTCAATTGCTAGAGCATTGGGTGTTTATTTAGGATGTGGCTGGCCCTCAAATGCCAGCAAGTTGTCCCTTGGATGTAGTTGAGAGGGTGACGAAAGCCCATTAGAGTAAGTGTGAAATACAATCACAGCCAGGCACTGCCTGGTGTTTAAGGGAATCTGTCCCCTCTAACAGCTGTAAATAATTTTATTATGATAAATATGTGTTTGTAAACTTACTGAAACAAGGGAACAGGGATCACAGCCTTAGAAAAAACAACTACAGCATCAGCAACAGCAAACAAACAAATCGCATTCTTACATTTAGAGGATAGCTCAGTGACATGGTGCCTTAGACCAGGGGACTTGGATATTGACATATGCGACAGCCATGATTGCAGGGGTAGAATAATGGATTCAAAGAGTTTTTAATTAAGTTAAACTAACGTTATGTTAGAAACCCTGGGGGCGGCGCAGCAAGGTGGGCAGTGGTGGTTCAGTGGTAGAATTCTGGCCTTCTGTGCAGGGGCCATAGGTTCAATTCCTGTCCAGTGCACCTCACGCGCAGTCTGTCAGAAGACGCTTGCGCTTGCGTGTTTCTATACTACTGAACAGGTTTCAGTGATCTACTTCTGAAAAATCAGCCAGTGGAAACCATGTGGACCACCACAGTCCAACCCACAGCCCATGATCAGCCAATCATAGCACAGGACTGAGCAGTAAGTGTTTCATCTATTGTGCATGGGGTTGTCATGAGTTGGTGGCAGACTTGATGGCAGCTGAGGAGAACAACATTGTGTTAATATTGACTCTTACTCAAGTTGCCGGGCTCTTGACTTTCTCAGAAACCCTGGTGGTATAGTGGTTAAGCGCTACAGCCATTAGCCAAAAGGTCAGCAGTTCAAATCCACCAGCGCTCCTTGGAAACTCTATGGGGCAATTCTACTCTGTCCTATAGGGTTGCTATGATTTGTTAGACCTGCTTAAATTGCCACAGTCTCTTGGGTTTTGTTTCATCCTCTAGCTGAAGCGTGTCATTATGTGCCTAATTTGAGTGGCTCCATTTCACTGTGTTTTGTCATCCTTTACCAGGTAATATGTGTCCACGATGTTTCTTCTGCATACCGAGTTCCTGTGCTTTTGGAAGAGGAAGGTGTTGTTCAGTATTTTAAAGAGAGATTGGACCTGCCTGTTACTGATTCTGCAAGTAATTTGCTTTATAAGTGGAAGACCATGGCTGACAGGTATGTGAAAGGGACTACTAATATAATTTTTAATAATCCTTGGGTTTAGAATGGAGTTGGGAGAATTAAGACTTAAGTTATTATGTCACATTTGACTTTCTATATGTGTATGTTATGGTCTGGCTATATCTGGCTATGTATTTACGTGGTTCCAGAGTAAATTCACAGGGAGTGTTGGTGGCGCATCAGGTAAGCACTCAACTAATAACCGGAAGTTCAGTGGTTTGAACCCACCCAGCAGCTCTGTGGGAGAAGAACTTGATGATCTGCTTCCATGAAGACTATAGCTTAGAAAACCTATGGGGCAGATCTACCACATTATATGAGGTCGCTAGGAGTTGGAATCCGCTCCGTGGCATCTGACAGCAGCACATTGCTATGGTGCCTTGCTGGATTCTTTGCTGATTTCTGGGGTCTTTGGTTTTGCTCTCCTTAAACTAACGTGAGTTGATGGAAATTGGATGCCAAAACAGCTTTGAGGTGCTGCTTTACTTCTTACTTTCTGAATATTTTAACCAATTCTAGAAGACATGGGGTTTTGTTTGTTGAGTCTTACTACTTTTTAAGATTTGATAATCTTTCCTACTGAAAATTCCTTTGAATGGGACATTTCAACTCTGCAGTTATTGGTTTAGTCCTACAGTTATTAACTATTCAGCAGCATTATTAAAACCCTAAATAAGTTTTAGCTTTAAGAGTATTGCATTAATTGAAGCAAGGAAGACCCTGAACAAGACGGATTGCTGCAGTGGCTGCAGTGGTGGGCTTAAGCATAAAAATGATCGTGGGCATGGCGCTGGACTAGGCAGGGTTTTGCTCTATTGTGTGTATGGTCACTATGAGTCAGAACCAGTTTGATGGCAGCTAACAACAACAACAACAACAACAAAAGAATGATGGAAACCCTGGTGGTATGGTGGTTGAGTGCTGCAGCTGCTAACCAGAAGATCGGCAGTTCGAATCCACCAGGCTGTCCTTGGAAACACTATGGGGCAGTTCTACTGTGCTCTATAAGGTCACTATGAATCCACTATGAGTCAGAATTGACTTGATGGCAATGGGAAAAGAATGATGATACAGCAAAAGTCCTGCCCTACCGAAATTTCTGGGCAGCTTGGGGCTGATCTCTTTAGACACCAGAGGGTTTAATATTTTAACTCTTCTAAATGAAAATAGCTATATATAATACTCTATGCCTCTCTGCTCTTTGAAGCTGAGTTCATGGTATGGAAATATTTGGCCTTTGTATTCAGTTCCTGGGTCAATGATGACAAATGATCACACACTGGATGGCTTCAAACAACAGAAATTTATTCTGGCACAGCTCTGGAGGCCTGACATTCAAAATCAAGGTGTTGGCAGGGCTGGTTCCCTCTGGAGGCTTTGAGAGAGAATCTTTCTTGGCTTCTGGTTGCTGCCGCCAGCAATCTTTGGCTTGTAGTCACATCACTCTAGTCTCTGCCTGTTTTCATATTGCCTTATTTGTGTCTTCACCCTTTCTCTTCTCTTCTAAGGACACTTGTTCCTAACAAAACCAAACCCATTGCCCTAGAGTTGATTCCAACTCGTAGTGACCTTATAGGACAGAGTACCACTGCCCCATGGAGTTTCCAAGAAGCACCTGGAGGACTCAAACTGCTTACCTTTCAGTTAGTAACTGTAGCACTCAACCACTACACCACCAGAATTTCCCGAGTGGTATAAGTAATTAATGTGCTTGGCTGCTAACTGGAAAGTTGGAGGTTTGAGTCTACCCAGAGGCACCTCGAAAGAAAGGCCTGGTCTACTTCTGAAAAACCAGTCATTGAAAACCTTATGGAGTGCAGTTCTCCTCTGATGCACATGGGGTCACCACATGAGTTGTACCTAATTCAGTAGCTACTGGTTTTAGTCAGTTGTCATGGGATTTAAGGCCCAGCCTAATCCAGGATGATCTCACATTGAAATCCTTGACTTAACTGCACCTGCAAAGACTGTTTTTTTTCCAAATATAGTCACATTGACAGGTTCTGTGGAACACATTTTTGGGGCAGAGGCACCACCATTCAACTCACTACAGTCCTCACGCATGGGTGCAGTTGAGCAGTGGTCCCTTGCTATCATCTGGTCCTGTGGCATGTGCATTCTTTAGCCTCTGAGGGAGATTCAGGGAGACAGACACAGAGCTCAGACCCACAGCCTAGACAGTGGAGGTCCTGTGCTGCCCAGAGGTCAGGCATCCCTGGTAAAACTGGACTAGAGAACTTGCTGGGCCCTAAGAACAACGAGAGTGGTGACAACCCTCCATGAGTGGAGTGAGATGCTTGGAAGGCCTGGAAGTGTTCTGGGAGCCTGACCTGTAGGTCTAAGAGGGAAAGAGAGGCAGACGGTGTGGGCCCAGGACACCTTCTTCAGCAGCAGTGACACTATGGGTTCATCTGTCCCGCTGGCTATTGGGTGACTCGTCCTCCCCTGGGGAAGTTCAATAGTGAGAGAGTGAAAGGGGGACCAGACAATGTGGACTCTAGTCCTGTTTCTTTCTGGGAGCAGAGCTGACGTCCCTGCCCACAACGGCAATGAAGACAGGTGTGATGCTCACTCCACCTGTCATGCTAAGTTGTGGCGTGAGTGCCACTGCCGAGGTGGTGCTTTGGGACAGGAAGCGTCTTCCCCTGATGATGTTATCTTAGACACTTGGCTTTTAAAGATCCTTGGATGTTGCCTTACTTTCTGTTGTTTGGAACCCTGATGGCGCAGTGGTTAAGAGGTCAGCTGCTAATGAAAAGGTTGGCAGTTTGAATCCACCAGGTGCTCCTTGGAAACTCTGTGGGGCAGTTCTTCTCTGTCCTGTAGGGTTGCTATCAGTAGGGACTGATTTGAAAGCAGTAGGTTTGATTTCGGCTTCTGTTATCTACCTGCATCATGTATGTGGAAGGGAGATGATGCGTGAGCAGCTTGGAAATCTCTAGAGCAACATGAAATTCTGTCATAAATTAAGATGCTTCAGTCACGTTTATAGAAAGTCACCTTTGCTGTCAGTTTGAACTCTGAGCTTTGCATGCGTTTTTCTCCACCCAGCCTGTGTACAAGTGCACTTCTGCCAGGCTCTTTGTAGTGTGGATGTTGAAGGGGTATGAAAGGGGAGTAGTCCTTGACACTGTAGCATTTTTTGTTCTAAGAAGCTTTGAGGAAGGTTGACTTCAAAGCTCTGAAACTCCTTCAGGCCCCAAGATGACATTTGCACGCACTTCATACCATATCAGATTTTGTTTTTCATGTTCTTCTTCGAACAGATTTCCTGCCAAAAGAAGCATGAAAGATTGTGTCTCTAATGGTTAAAATGTGATTGAGAGTCGTAGGGAGAACGGAATTTTCTCATAAAAATGATCTAAATGGCTTGTAATATTTTAAACTGTTCTCTTCATTCCATTCTTTAGGTGTATCATGAATAACCAGGCTTTTGTGGGCCAGCTGGGAATGGAAGGATTTTTAATGTAGACACTTTGAATGCATTCTCTCGTACAATGTCACCTTACAAAGTCTGTATTGAAGTGTCTCTTATTGACACTCAGAATACATTTTATTGTACAGTGTCACCTTAAAAACAAATTTAAGAACAGCTTTTGCTTATGGGTTGGGTAGAGCTTTTTTTCTTTTTAATTTAATGCTTTGAACTTTTTGTTTTGTATACTCTCTTTAGATTTATATCTGTGTTTCCCAGTTTGTGCCTGCTTATATAAGCCACCGAGAGCTTACAGATTTTAGTTGTCTGGGAGAACTTTGGAAACCTTAGTGGTGTAGTAGTTAAGTGCTAGGGCTGCTAACCAAAAGGTCAGCAGTTCAAATCCATGAGGTGCTCCTTGAAACTCTATAGGGCAGTTCTACTCTGTCTTTAGGGTAGCTGTGAGTCAGAATCGATTCAACAGCAGAGGTTTGGTTTTGGGGAGAACTTTTGAGTCAAGTGATGAAATGTGAGGCTCATATACTCTGGGTTTTTTTTTTTAAAGTGTCCTGGAATAAGAGTTGTAGCTGTCATTGTTGTGTTAGGCACATATAACCTTTAAGGGTGTCTCTCTCCTCAGGTATGAAAAGTCACAGAAAACGTGCTCAATAGCCCTGGTTGGCAAATACAGCAAGCTCAAAGAGTGCTATGCTTCCGTGTTCAAGGCCCTGGAGCACTCGGCCTTGGCCATCAATTATAACTTGAACCTGATGGTGAGTCCCTGCCTGGCCTTCCAGATATTTCTGTCATTTATTCCAATGTCATCTGTCAGAGGGGTAGATTTAGTTGGGGTCCCAAAGACTACCCGTGTCTTTGATGATTTATTAGGAAGACTTGCAGGACTCAGCGCACAGTCATACTCACGGCTGTAAAGTATTATAGTGAAAAGACAACAGCTAAATCAGCAAAGGGAAAAGGTGTGTGGTGTGAAGTATAGGGAAATCGGGCACAAGCTTCCAGAGTCCTCTCCTAGTGGAGGCTGTCTTAGTCATCTAGTGCTGTTATAACAGATACTACAGTGGATGGCTTTAGCAAAGAGAAATTTTATTCTGTTATAATCCAGTAGGTTAGAAGTGAGAATTTAGGGCATCAGCTCCAGGGGAAAGCTTGCTCTGCTGGCTCTGGAGGAAGGTCAGTCTTCCCCTGGGCTGGGAGTTTCTGAGGTACAGGTTCCCCAGGTCCTTTCCAAGGGACATTCTCTACTACTGGAATTACTTCTTGGTGGTGTGAAGTCCCTAGCAGTCTGCTTGCTTCCCTTTCCTTTATATGCCAAGAGATGGGCCCAAGGCACAGATACAGCCTTATACATGGAATCCTGCCCATCAACACAGCTGTCACCCATCCTCCCTCATTAACATCATAACATCATAGAGACGGGGTTTAGGGCTAGAGAAACTTCACATAATCCTGGGAATCATGGCCCAGCCAAATTGCTGCACGCATTTTGAGGGGGGGACGCAGTTCAATCCATGACAGAGTTGCACAGGACATACCTTTTTTTCCCAGCAGTGAGTTATGACAACTGATATGAAATGATATCTACTAGGTAAACTCCTTACTTAGTGCCCAAGGTTTTACTGGGCACGAGTCACATAGGTATCTCCTACCTAGCATGTTCCAGAATTCCAGGCTCTCATAAGGAAAGCAGGTTTGTAGCATAAACCCTGGTGGTGTAGTGGTTAAGTGGTACGGCCGCTAACCAAAAGGTTGGCAGTTCAGATCCACCAGGTGTGTCTTGGAAACTCTATGGGGCAGTTCTTCTCTGTCTGTCGGGTTGCTACAAGTTGGAATTGATTCGACAGCAGTGGAACTCACCCATTGTTTTATAAACAGTTTAAGCAAACTGAGCTACCCTGATCAGTTAATGGTAGGAATCCTCTACAATCCAAGACCTCAGATGCCAGCCAGGGGCCAATCTTGCAAGCAGTCCTAAGGAAAACAGTTTCCATGCTGCTGTGTTAAGTTTTCTCTGCACACAGGTTTAAGGAATAATTTCTGGAAGTCAACTCTATGTACTTTACGCTTCTTTAAGTGTACTGTGTTTAGCCAACAAGAAAATAGTACAACTTTTTCCTTTAGGCATTGGAAATGTGTCAAGTTTTCTAACCTGGAGTGGTGATATTATGGGATAGCAGAGGACAAACAGCTTGAGTACCTGTTGTCTTAGTCTCTTAAAGTTTTTAATATGGAAGCAATATTGTTCACTGTAGAAAATTTAAACGTAGAGTGCAAAAGACAGATGAGTCCTTTTCTCTTATATCTTCCCCTGTATCCCATTTCTTTGTTGTACATGTTGTTGCCAGTTTGACACGTAACTTTCTGGACTTTTTTCAACATAACATATAAATATTTTTCCTTCCTGTTATTCTGCCTAGGTCTACTAGTTGCCTGTGGCTGTTGTAGCAAATGATCGCCAATTTGGTGACTTAAGCACCAGAAATTGATTCATATAGTTCTGGGATCCCCAAATGCAAAATCAGTTGCACTGGGCAGAAATCAAGTTGCTGGCAGAGCTGCACTCACTCCAGAGGCCCTCAGGGAGAGTCCATTCATTGCCTCTTCCAGCTTGTGGAGGCTGCTGCTATTCCTTGGCTTGTGGCCCCATTATGCCAGTCTCCTTCTGTGATCACGTTGGCTTCTCTTTGTCTCTCTGTGTGTAATCTCCCTCTGCCTCCCTCTTAGAAGGATACATGTGATGGCATTTAGGATTCACCGGAGTAATCGAGGCTCATCTTCCCATTTCAGAGTCCTTAACTTAATTGCATCTGCAAAGCCCGTTTTTTGGCCATATAAGGTAACATGTACTAGTTCCAGGGATTAGGGCATCAACATTATTTTGGCAGACCAGTATTCAGCCTACCACAATAGATATTCCACAGTTTAAACCAAAACCAAACCCACTTCCATCGAGTCGATTCTGACTCATAGTCACCTTATGGGCCAAAGTAGAACTGCTCCACAAAATTTCCAAGGAGCGCTGGGTGGATTTGAACCTTGGATCTTATGGTTAGCAGCTGTAGCACTGAACCACTACGCCACCAGGGTTTCCATCCACAGTTTAAGCAAGAATTATTATCTTGATTTAAATGGCAAAACCTTGATATGTTGAGGAAAAAGATACATTTAAACGTTCAAAAAATTTTAGGAACTTCTTAGAAACCATTTCAAGACCTATGCAACTTTTCTCAGTCTTCTTTCTAGCCCTTTCCGTTGTAATCACTTTTTATTTTTGTCTTTTCAGGGAGTGTTTCCATTTTCTGTCCCTCTCATCCTTGAGCTTCCCACCCCCTCCCAGAAAAAAACACAAACACTATAGAAAAATTGCCATAGCACACATTTTATAAAGCTGTAAAATCTTGTATCTTAAGATATATTTAGGTTGCAATGTTACAAAAGACATACTCAAATAATACAATTATTTAAGGACTATTCTGTACACTCCTCGAATACTCTGGGGGTCAATTCTACCCTGGCCTTAGGATCACCAGGAGTCGGATCCAACTCGACAGCACTTGGCTTGGCTTGGCATTCTGTACACAGATACTCATTTTTTAGGATTCATTGGCATTTGCCTCTGCTACTTGCTGTTTGAATTATGGCCTTCTCATAGTCTCTGTTTTGTAATTGTGATAAATTATACATAATATAACATTCATGATTTTAACCATTTCAAAGTGCACAACTCAGTGGCATTTAGCAAATTCACAGTGTTGTACAACTGCCATCTCTGTCTAGTGCTGGATCATTTGCGTCACCCCAAAAGGAAACCCCTGTACTCATTACTCCCCACTTTCCCTGCTTCCTAATCCACCACAACCACTAATCTCCTTTTGCATTTCTCTGAATTTACTTTTTCTGGATATTTCAGATACATGTAATCATGTAATACATGACCCTTTGTGTCTGGCTTCTTTCATTAAAGTCTAATGTCTTCAAGGTACATCTAATATTGTAGCATGAAACAGTACTTTACTCCTTTTTCTGGCTGAATAATATTCCCTTGTGTCTGTGTACCATGTTTTGTTTATTCATGCATCAGTTGATGGTTATTTGGGTGCTTCCACCTGTTGGGTAGTCGGAATAGTGCTCAATGCTTGTACTATTTTTTAAAATTTTTTTAAAATTTAATGTGGTGAAATACATGTAATACAAAATTTGCCATTTTAATCATTTTTTTTATTGTGATTAAGTGAAAGTATACAATCCAATTTAAGTTTGCATGCCTGCCTGTCTGCAGCCCCTTCTGCTCTCCTTGCCCGGTGACAGCACACTTCTCCTTTCCGTTGTATCCATGTCATATCCTCTTAATAGTCTCCTGTTCCCTCCTCTCTACCCTCTTCACTCCCTTCTAGTCAGAGGCCAGTAGGACGACATCCTACAGATGCATAGAACCATAAAGAACATGATGTGGTTACTGTGTGACCCCGGGTCCAAGCCATTCCTGTCCAAAGAGTTGACCTCAGTAGTGATTTATGATCAGGGGCAACATCCGGTCTAAGGGGCATGCTCCCAGGGGAAACCCCCAGGCCTTTGGACCATCAGTTGTGGTCTTTTAGTGGCGATCTTAGGGTGCTCCCCTCTCGTTTTAATCGTTTCTTGAGTATACATTTTAATGGCATTAATTATATTCCCCATGTTGGTCCACCATTGCTACTGTCTGTGTCCAACAGTTTTTCATCACCCAAACAGAAACTGCCTATTTTCCCTTCCTGCGAGCCCCTGGCAAGAACTCTGGTGGCATAATGGTTAAGCACTTGGCTTGGAACCCAGTAATGGCTCCACGGGAGAAAGACCTGGTGATTTGCTCCTGTAAAGATTACAGTCTAGGCAACCTTATGAGGTAGTTCTACTCTGTTATATAGGGTCCCTGTGATCGGAATTGACTAGCTCCCAGATCCAGGCAATGTGGGGAGTGTATTTGCACATTACTTGTATGTTGGATCCAGGTTTCTAGTAGACGGTTAGCTGAATTAAGTTCTTGAAGCACCGGTCATATTGTTTTGCGGCTCGGTGTGTTTCTGTGTGTATCTGGCCTGCCTTACTGCAGCAGCCTCCCCATTGCCTTCCAGCCACCAGTGTGCTCTCTGTTCCCATTAACTCCTTACTCACGACGTTCCAGTGGCTTCCAATGCCAACTCTGTACCGTAACCCATCCTTCCCCCTCCTCCTGTAGCCAATCAGGTCTCTCCTCTGGTTGCGTGGAGCCTCTTCAGAGATCACAGAGTAGCCACCTCTTTCAGTCTCCTTTGAGATTTCATACACAGTGCCCTTCCTCTTTTGTTCTCCCAAACCTTCCTCACCCTCCTCCCATCATAAGTGCACAGGTTATCATTTGCTTCTCTTCATGCTCCAAGCTGAGCTTCTTGGCTGTCACCTTCCCCAGAGAATCTTCTCTGACGTTACTCCTCTTCTTTCCACCACTGCTCAAGTCTAGATGAGATGTGGCTCGTTGGTACTTCTATATCACTATTTCACACGTCATACCACTGTCACATGGTAGTGTGGGTACCTGAAAGATTCTAAGAGCCATGAAACAGGGCCTGGGTTTTTCTGTCCTCAGTGCCCAGGACACTGGCTTAAGAAGCACTTATTGAATGATGTTTCGTAGTGGTAGATGGTGCCAGGCTTTTCAAGTGTTTTTTTAAATTAAGTGTTCCTTTCATCTGTTGGATATTTTCTAGTACATAGACTCCATTGACCTGGAGCAGGCCACCGAAAACGAGGACCCTGTGAAATTCCACGAAGCGTGGCAGAAGATATGCAAAGCTGAGTGAGTACCCGGGCACCACCCACACCAGACAGCTAGGTGATGCCAGTGTGCTTTTCCCTTAATTAGATTTAACCCCAGTGACTGATTTTTGTGCATTCAAGAGGGAGCTTGGGATACTGTGGTCATTTGTTGCAGGTGGCCGTGCTGCCTTCGCACCACACTCACTCTCTCAGACATGCTGCGTTGATGTCAGTGGCATGTGCCCCGGGGAAAGGGCTTCTTTGGTTAGGAAGGGGATACAGTATGGTAGAGAACAGGTGTAGAACTTTGACCGTTGGCATGGGAGGTCAGATTCTAATGAGAGATGTGGAGATGAATTTTACATATGCAGAGTTCAAGTGCAAGAATGAGAACCTTGTCCTCTAAGTGTATTTTCTTTGCCACTTCCTTTACTGAGATTTTATTTTGTAAGTAACCAGCCGAACTCTTGGGGGCAGCATTGTATCAGGAGGAAAGCCTTGCCATTCCTGGTCTTGAATTCAAAGGCATGCTGGCCTCGAAGATCTCTAAGGTGTCTTGTAGCCGGAAAATTTCCATTCTCTACTGGTACACTGGCCATTGAAATCTTAGGGCGATTTTACTAGTTTAATCCTTTCTGATTATGTAATAGATTTCAAGATTTTTATGATAGTGCTTTTTTTCTGTAGCTGTAATTAAAAAAAAAAATTGTTGTTGTGATTAAGTGTAAGTTTACAGTCCAAGTCAATTTGCCATACAAACCACCAGGCATCCACCTCTCTGCAGCTCTATCTGCTCTCCTCACCCGGTCACAGCAGACTCTTCTTTTCCACTCTTTTCTTCCAGTACTGACTCAGCCAACACTTGGCCCCTCTTCACCTTCTCATCTGCTGTCTAAAAAGAAATCAGTAGGACAGTCTCATATGTCTATTAAACTATAAAGTACACACACCACCTGCAACACTCTGTGTCCCCAAGTCCGGTCCATTCTTTGTCTAAAGTATTGACCTCAGTACTTGTTTCAGCTCTGGGCTAGCAGCAAGTCTAGGGGCCATGTTCTCAGGGGACCCTGCAGGTTTTCGGACCATCCAGTCTGGTCTTTTAATAGAGTACTTGATCTGCGCACCCCTTTTCTCCTGCTACATCAGGGACTCTACGTTGTATTCCCTGTCAGGGCTGTCTTTGATGGTGGCCGGGCACCATGTAGTTCTGGTCTCCTGCTGATACAGTCTCCCAGTCACATGGGTCCTTCTGTTTCCTGGGCTCATTTTTTCCTTCTGTCTTTGATATTCTCAGTTGTCGTCTCTTCGAGGTAGGTTGGGACCAACTGATGTTCCTCAGATGGCAGCTTACTGGCTTTTAAGACCCCAGGTGCTGCTCACCAATATGAGGTGCCAAATGGTTTCTTAGAAAATGACTAGTTATGAAACATCTCATGACCCAGAATCAACTGAAAGACATATACTGAGTGAAATCAGTCAGCTGCAAAAGGACAGATACTGTATGAGACCATTATTATGAGGACTTGAGAAAAGACTTAGGCATAGGAGGAAATACTCTTGGATGGCTACAAGGGTCGGGGATGAGGAGGGAGAGGGATATTCATAGATTAGGTAGTCGATAGGAATTCGGTTCGGTGAAAGGAGTGACAGCGTGCAGTAGAAGGCAGGTCAGCGTAACTGACTACACCATGAGCTAAACGGTTTTCTAAATTCAATCCAACATTTGAAAGGTCAGAGTATCAGAGACAGGGCTCTGGGGACCATGTTTTCGGGGGACATCGAGGTCAGTTGGCATAACTATTCTTTTTAAAGTTTTTTATTGTAATTAAGTGCAAGTTTACAACCCAAGTCAATTTGCCACATGAAACATTGAGCTCCCTCCTCTCTGCAACTCTGTCTGCTGACCTGTTGACAGCACACTCTTCTTTTCCACTCTTTACCTCCCGTATCCATTCAATCCACACTTGTCCCCTCCTCTCCACTCGCTCCCCTCGCCTCTGAAAAGGGAACAGTTGGACAGCCTCATGTATATATTAAACAATACAGTAGACACACCACCTGCATTACTCTTACGTCCCCAGGTCCAGTCCGTTCTTTTTCTGAAAGTTCCGATTGTGAAGTCATGCAGTCAGTCTTGAAAACAGACCTCAGGCATGTTTATTAGTGATTGCGCCAAGCAGTGGATTGGGATCAGTAGCATGAATGGCTGAAAACAGGCTGAGAAGAGAGGCTCGGCAAACTTACCTTCCTCTTGTGTTCATGACAGTGGTATCATTGTGCCGGGAGGCTTCGGAATGAGAGGCACGTTGGGAAAACTCCAGGCTATTTCTTGGGCAAGAACAAAGAAGATTCCTTTTCTAGGTAAAACTCAATGTTTAATCATCCTAACTGTGAATGTATTAGATTTTTGACACCTAGTAGGGCTGACACTTAACAGCAGAGTGAAAGATGTAAACATAGATTTAAAAGTTCAGGCAGTGAATTGTCTGTTATAGGCATACAAAAAATTACAGTCTGAAGACCAAATTTGGCTTGCAGTCTGTTTTTACAAATAAAGTTTTATTGGAACACAGCCACGCCAATTTGTCTGTGGCTGCCTTTGCTATACAGTAGTAGAGTTTGAGATCCTACAGCCTGCAAAGCCTGAAATATTCACTATCTGGCCCTTTCCAGAAAATGTTTGTCCACTCTTGATATGTTAGTAGAGCTTACCTCCGTTCTGGTTGTATAGCTACAGGTGTGAGAAGTCACTGTTTGCACCCATCCTTAACCAGTTGCTTCCGAGTGAGTGCCAACTCATGGCGACCCCCTGTGTGTCAGAGTAGAACTGTGTTCCATAGTGTTTTTAATGGCTAATGCTTTGGAAGTAAATCAGTAGGCCTTTCTTCTGAGGTGTCTGGGTAAACTCAGATTTCCAATGCTTCCAGTAGCCGCCGAGTGAGTAGTTAACTGTCAGCACCGCCTAGGGCTTCCCGCGCCTGCCATGAACTTTTCCACCTCCAGCCCTAACCCACACTCTCACCACCTCAGGTAAAGAACCAGTCAGCAGAACTCCTCAATGTTCTCTGTAATCAGAAAAAAAAAAAAGTTTAAATTGAAATTTAAATGTTCCTTACAGAAAACACATTTGGGCAGACCCTCTAACTTCACAGGGAACAATTCCATTAACATTTGGTAGATTCTGGTTGTTTTCATGCTTTTGTTGAAACTGCAGTGCATTACATCTGTGCCAGTGAAAGCAGGTGACCCGGAACCTTAAGTCTGGGGTAGTCTGGGAGCGGGGGCTCTAGGCAACATGGGAAATGGGAGAGGCCGTATTTCCCACTGCGCTTTGGCTCCATTTGCTAAGTTGATGAACTGTGTGTACTGGCTTGGTTCCTTTTCAGTATCAGCAGACTGTTCATCTTCCTCATTGCTTGCTGTGTGGTTAGTTCTCTGCCAGCCAGCCAAGTGCCGTCGAGTCGGTTCTGACTCAAGTTCTCTAGAGGCTCCTAATTTGGCCTCTATTTTTATAGGAGAAACATTGACACCTTGTTTTGTTTTATCCATTTAAGTTCATCTGGGTGATTGCTTTCTTTTAAAGTAATCTTGTGTTGTTGCTGTCTAAGTTTGGTTAGGTTCTTCAGATAATTTTGTTGACTATAGAATCTCTTGCAGCTCTTTAGCTTTCTCTTGAACACAGCATCTCTTTATGTCTTAGTGGAGTGGAACTTTCTGAAGTTCCCTGAAGCACTCAGTTGTTTCATGCTCACCAACTTTTGTCCTCGCATGCCCAGTAGTATTGATTGCTTCCTTCTTTCTGTCCCTGGTTTACCTGGTGTATGTCTATAATAACACCTGGAATGCTCTTTGGTATTTGTTTAGTGGAGACAGTCAGCCACACACTTAGGCTGTAAGTGAATTCAGGAGACTCGTGTTTGATTTATCTCTAACCTAACTTGTTCCCACACATGGTGAGCCCTCACTGAATGAAGAGATGGGTTATGGGAAATCCCTGTGGCAACAGCGTAGGCCTTCACAGGTCTGTCTTGCTCCATTATCAAACTCTTTGTTCTGTACCGTTTTGTGGTACTGAACTTACTACCACACTGACACCCACAGTGTGGGTGCCATCTCCTTCAGCTGATGCTTTTCCGCATTCTGTGAATGTTATACTGGTGTTGAGTGGATTAGCAACCTAGCACGGACTCCTGACTCTACTGCTCACAGCAGGCACTCCTTGGATACTCGCCCTTGGCTTGTCTAGGCTGCTGGCAGGAAAGTCCATATTTATAGGTATGGGATTGCCTTGAGAAGAGTGAGGCTGTGTGTGATGTCTCAGCCTGAAAGACTCCTTGTGTTGGAGTGTTGGTAGGCAGTCTCTGAAGGAACTGGGAACTGTGGGAGAACCCTGCAACCCACATGTGTACTTTGATGTGGGGACAAGTTTGAAAGGAGGCAGAATTTGTCTCTTGAATTCTTGCCCCTCTCTTTCTGCCCCCCCCACACCAAACCCACTGCTGTCAAGTCGGTTGCTATCATAGCGACCCTATAGGACAGAGTAGAATTGCCCTGTAGAGTTTCCAAGGAGTACCTGGTGGATTTGAACTGCACTGAACCACTATGCCTTGGAAACCCTGGTGGTGTAGTGGGTTAAGTGCTGCATTTGCTAACCAAAAGGTTGGCAGTTCAGATCTGCTTAGACTCTCCTTGGAAGCTCTTTGGGGCAGTTTTACTCTGACCTTTAAGATTGCTGAGTCAGACCCAACTCGATGGCAGTGGGTTTGTTTTTTGGTTTCTAACCACTGTGCAACAAGCCTTCCTTTTTCCTCATCCCGCAAAGTTAGATTGCTCCTTGGTAGCATAGTCCCCTTCCCTACTGTCTCCCAAGGTTACTCTGATTGCAGAGGATAAAGCAGTGAACAGAAGAGGCAGAGCTTTGCTCTCAAGTCTTGCATTCTAGATGGAGGAAACAGACAGCAAACCAAGAACAGAAAATACAGATAAACACAAAATAAGTTCATCCCCTCCCACTTTTTTATTGTGATAAAATATAACAAAACATTTGCCATTTCAAAAAAAAACACACCATTTTTGCTTGTAAATCCTTTACTTGTAATATCGTTTTACAGTGATACTTTAATTATGTCTCTCGTGCTGCACAATCCTCACCCCTATCCATTTCCCAATCTTTTTGTCACCCCCTTAATAGAAACTCAGTACCTGTTCAACAGTGGCTTCTCATTTCCTCTTCCTTCCTGCCCCTGGTAACCACTGATGAACTCTGGTCTCTATATAGTTGCCTATTCTAGATACTTCCTGTAAGTGTAATCATGTATTACATTCCGTTTGGCGTCTGGCGTGTTTCAGTCAGCATAAATCTTCAGGGTTGATCCATGTGGTAGCATGTATCAAGACTTCTTTGTCTCTGTGGCTGAGAAATATTCCATTGTTTGTAGGTACCATAGTTTGTTGATCCATTCATCTGTTGATGGACATTTGGGTTGTTTCCCCCTTTTGGCTATTGTGAATTGTGTCGCAGTGAACACTGGTATACAAGTATCTATGTCACTGCTTTGTGTTCTCTTGGGTGTAGACCTACAAATAACATTGCTGGGTCTTATGATGATTCTGCATTTAATTAACTTTTTGAGGGACTGGCAGTGTTTGTTTACTTTGTATATATACTTTTTTAAAATAGGAATTTGCCTCGGGATGCAACTAGCAGTGATTGAGTTTGCAAGAAACTGCCTTAACTGGAAAGGTAAGACCGAAGTTTACTATACCACAGTCTTTTATTTAAACACACAAACACACAAATTTGCAGCAATATTGGTGAGTTATTGAACTTTTTTCTTAATCTTCAGATGCTGATTCCACAGAATTTGATCCAAATACTCGCATTCCTCTGGTAAGTGGTTTGTTTTCCTTCTAGTTCTGCTACTGCCATTTTTGTTTCTGGTTCTTGCTCGAACTCATAAAGGACAATGATTTTTTTCCTTAGAGTACCAGATCATTTAAAGTTATATATGTGTATGTAATACAGTGTTTGTGTGTGTGTGTGTGTGTGTGTATGTGTATATGTGTATGTTGTTGTTGTTAGGTGCTGTTGACCCTATAGGTCAGAGTAGAACTGCCCCACAGAGTTTCCAAGGAGCATGTGGTGGATTTGAACTGCCAACTTTTGGTTAGTAGCCTTAGCATTTCAGTACTACACCACCAGGGTTTCCATATGTATGTATACATTAGTATTATTATTACATCAGACTGCTCTGTTCTCTGCCATTCGTCTTCATCTTGTTGGCTATGTCTTAAAGACACAATCCTGGACTCTGCAGCAGGTTTCAGACAAAATCTTTAGCAAAGGATTAAATTGGCTGTGACAACAATTTATAACAGCCAGTATAAATAAATGGGCTGTCCCGTCTCTAGACTCATCCCCGTCTGTCTCTTTTCTACATTAGCTATCAACCACCTTTCTAAAACAAAAGTGGCAACTAGTTTTCATCTGCTGCTCATCTGCCACTGATTTCTTTTCACTTAAAACATTCAGTCCAAGTTTCGTGGCTGGACACCAAAGGCCATTGTGTCCTGGCCCCTGCCACTTGACTAATTCATCTTGTGGCATCCGTGTTCTTTCTGTGCTTTAGAGTTTATGTTTGGACAGTGTGAACTAGTGAGATTCCCTGGATCTGAGATATTCTCCTTCCTGCAAGCTGCTTTCCCTGGAACCTCAATAATAGCAGTGAAGAATTTCATTAAAACAAACAAACCTGTTACCAGCAGTTTTTACTTCCTCCTGGGAGCCTTTCTTACCTTTCTTCTTTTGCTGCCTGTGTCCTGTATGCCTTGTACTTGCCCCTAACAGAGCATACTCTTTGCAAATGTGATTTATTTTCATAGCAACTTTATTGTGATGTAATCCACATACCATACAATTCACCCGTTTAAAAAGAACAGTTGGGTGGTTTTCAGTATATTCATAAGTTGTGCAAGCACCGCCACAAGAACATACTCGTCATCCCCAAAAGAAAACCCATACACCTTGGCCGTCACCCTCTAAGCCCTCTTTTCCCAGCCCTAAGCAATCACTAAGCTGTCTTCTGTCTCTGTGGAGTCATACAGTATGTGATCCTTTTTGACTGACTTCTTTCACTTCTCGCATAATGTTTTCAAGGATCATTTCATGCTGCACAATTTATCAGTATTTCATTCACTTCTCCATTTTATTGTGGTTTATATGTATTCATAAATATCATTAAGAAGTTGAGTTTTAACCATTTTTAAGTGTACAATTCAGTGACATTATGTTCATCATGTTTTGCTACCATCACCACTATTTCCAATTGTTTTTCATCACTCCAAACAGACACTCACCACCCCTTCATCAATAGCGCCCCATTCCCTCTTCCTCCCAGTCCCCGGTAACCACTAATAAACTTTTGTGTCTCTACCTTTGTCTGTTAGATATTGTCTTTGTGGTTACCATGGAGACTGCATTTAGCATCTTTAATGTGCCACAATCTAGTTTAAATTGATACCAGCATAGCAACAGTAGTACAAAATCTCTTGTTCCTTTAGCATCCCTTTTCCTTTTATGGTGTTATCACGAATTACATCTTTATACGTTGTGTCCCCAATGGCGTAGATGTATAGTTATTTTTTATACATTTGTCTTTTAAATCTTGCAGGACGTAACAAGTAGAGTTATAACACAAACCTACCATAAAACTGGTCTTTATATTTATACATGAAATTCTGTTGGAGATCATTTTTACCTGTATATAGCTTTCAGCTACTGTCTAGTGTCCTTTCATTTCAACCTGAAGGATTCCCTGTAGCATTTTTTGTAGGACAGGTCTAGTGTAACAAGCTCCCTCAGCTTTGGTTTATCTAGGAATGTCTTAATTTTGTCCTCATTTTTGAAGGGCAGTATTGCCACATGTAGAATTCTTGGTTGACAGTTTTTTTCTCTCAGCCCTTTAAACATGTCATCCTACTTCCTTTTTGCATCTAAGGTTTCTGAGGAGAAATTAGCACTTAATCTTATTGAGGATCCCTTGTATATGATAGTTTACTTTTGTCTCTCTACTTTTGAGATTATCTCTTTATGTACTTCCTTTTTACAGCTTGATTATAATGTATTTAAATGTGGGTCTCTGAGTTTATCCTGCTTGGAATTCATTGAGCATTTTGGATTTTAGATCTTGTATCTTATGATTCATGTCTTTTGTCAAATTTGTGACATTTTCAAGCTCCTTTTTCAAATACTTTTTCTGCCACTGTTCTCCTTATGGGACTCTGATGATGTGTGTGTTGGTTGGCTTGATGGTATCCCACAAATTCCTTAAGTTCTGTTCACTTTTCTTGATTCTTTTTGCTATTCACACGTAATAATTTCAGTTGTCTTATCTTCATATTCACAGATTCTGCCTTCTGCCAGCTCAAAACTGCTATTGAACCCCTCCAGTGAAATTTTTATTTCAATCATTGTACCTTTCAGTTCCATTATTTTTGTTTGATTCCTTTTTATAGTATCTACTCTTTATTTATATTTTTCTTTTGTTCTTGTACATTTTCCTGATTTCTTTTAGTTTTTTGTGTTTTCCTGTAGCTCTTTGGGCATATTTAATACTGTTGTTTTAAAGGTTTTGTCTAGGAAGTCAAGTATAAGGTCTTACCTGTGTTTGGGTTCTGTTGCTTTATTTTGTTCTTTTGAATGGGCCATACTTTCGGTTTCTTTGTACGCCTTGTGATTTTTTTGTTGAAACTGGGAAATTTAACTATTATAATGTGATAATGCTACTAATCATTCTTTCTTTTACCCAGGGTTTGTGCTTTTTGTTTGTTTTGTCTTTTGTCTTTAATTTGTTTAAGGCTGTAGTTGTCCATTTGTTTAGTGAGTTCCCCTAACTAGTTTTACAAAGACTGCCGTTTTGGACATGTGTGGGCACAGGAATCTCTGTTTTTTAGTTTGTGTTCAGCTAGTTTTGACAAAGGTTCCTTGAATGCTAGAAGTAAAAAACAAAAGTAGAAATAAAAGGAGATCTCTCCCAGTGTTTACAGATCAGTTCTGTGTGGGCAGGAGGAGAAACTTTTTACCACCTAGCCAGGCTTACACTGAGCCTAGGGATCATCCCAGGGTGAAAATGTAGGGTCTTCACAGGTAATTTCTGAGTGTGCATCTTGCCCTGAGTATATATGTGGCTTTCTGAAATGGGCCTATATAGTGTTTTTGAAAGCCTTAATTTCCTCAAAAAGCTCCATGACCTCTCTGTCCAGTCTTTAGGTGTCTAATCTGTTACTGTTGAGTTGATTCTGGCTCATAGCGGCCCTCAAGGACAGTAGAACTGCTCCATAGGGTTTCTAAGAAGCAGCCAGTGGATTCAAATTGCCAGTCTTTGGTTAGCAGCTTAATTCTTAACCACTGTACCAACAGGGCTCCTTAGGTGTCTATTATATGCTTTTATTGCACTCTTGAGCTCCAGGTGGCTATAGGTACAACCTGGGACTTGCTTACTTGCCATTGCTTGTCAGAGTAGAGACATTCATGTTTAAAATAAAGTAACTGTTGGTTCTAATTGTGCTTTCCAACATAGAATTAAGGTAATGACTGAATTTCTTTTCTGTCTGTGTATCTGAAAACCAAAGTTTTTGTTGATAATCTGTTCCCAGACTGGTTTTCCTTTAGATCCTCACCATAAAACCTCCGGTTTAAGCAGCAAGTGAGCCTATGGTGTTTCCTCAATCCTGTTACCTTCTGTAGATCGTTAGTCCTAACTTGGGGCAATTACATCCTCCAGGAAACATCTGGCAATGTCTGGAGACACGTTTAGTCATTACTGTGAAGAATTCCTGGTGGGTAAATGCCCCACGATGCACAGGGCAGCTCTCCATAGCAAAGAATTATCTGATCCCAAATGTCAGTACTGCCAAAGTTGGGAAGACCATGTACTGAAGATATGATTTGGGAACCATGTGTATATTTTTCATAATTAAAAAGCAAAATTACATTTTTATTTAAGACAGTGTCTAAAAAGCAAAATGAAATCAGTGACATGAAGTGTGTGTTTTGCGCTGGCCTAATGTAACAGAGAGCTACTCCATGCAGACTTGCAGCACAGTGATTTAACTCAACATGAAGAAAGTGACAAGCAGCAGCTTGTGATGTAGAACAGAAAAATAATCAAGATGGCGATGTCCTGAAAGATCAGCATATGAAGTGTTTCAACAAGGTGCCAGGGGTGAGCTGTGTCTAATGCCAGACCAAAATGAGTGACAGTGACATGCGTCATGTGTCCCTGACAGCATGGTGGTCAGTGGTGCATTTGACAAGACTAGCTTCTGTAGCTCAGTGAAGCTTGAAGACGAAGAAAGTGGATTCGAAGTGAAGGGGGAGCAGAAACCTTGGAGATGCCTCACAAGGAGTTTTGCTATAAAAGGAAGCAGGAGGGAGGCGTAGGTCAAGGGAGTGTTTTGTTTGAAGATGAAAGATATTGATACTCTGACGTGGAAAGAATCAGTGTTGTTCCTTCTGTTAGTTATCTTCCAGGCAATTCCAACTCATGGAAATAATAACAGAAAACTGATTATGTGGGAAAGTGGGGCAGTTGTGGTTCTGAGGTTCTTGAGTTGGGGAAAGAGAACAATAGGCAGTGTATGAGTGAGGGTTTCCCTTAGAAGCATGGACAGTGCACTGTTGTTACAGAAGGGAAGGAAAGTATCTGCTTGAAGGTCTTGGAGTTGCAGTGGATGTCATGTTGGGCTTTTTGCTGAGAATGAGAGAGAGGCGAAAGTATTAGAGGCTACTGATGAGGAAAACTTAAAAAATTGTTGCCTAAAAACAGTGGAAGAGTGAATTAACTAGATTAGGGTTTCTTAGCATTGGCATTATTGACATTTTGGGCTGATTCATTCTTTGTTGCAGGGGCTGTCTTGCATACTGTGGCGTATCTAGCAACATCCCTGTCTCTATACACTAGATACTAGTAGCACTTTCCTTAGTTGTGACACCAAAAATGCCTCCCCCAAACCAAACCCATTGTTGTCGAGTTGATTCCAACTCGTAGCAACCCTCAGGACAGTGTAGAACTGCCCCATAGAGTTTCCAAGGAGCAGTTGGTGAACTCGAAGTGCTGATCTCTTGGTTAGCAGCTGTTGTGCTTAACTACTATGCTCCAGACATTGCTTAGTGTCCTGTGGGGCCACAGGCAGAATTGCCCCCACTGAGAACCACTGATTTAGAGCAATCTAGTTTTATCCCTCTTCCCTCCAGCCTACCCCTTTGCTTCCGTTGTGGCAACCATTAGATTTTTTTGTCTGGTTTATCTTTCTGTTTTTAAAACGTAAGTAAATGTGTATGTCTATTTGCAGCTTCCTCCCCTTCTTAGATAAATAGTAGAAGACTCTGCCCATTGTGTCCTGCCTTGCCTTTTCACTTACTGTGATATGCTGGAGATTGCACCACAGAAGGATATAGAAAGTCTTCATCCCTTTTAATAGCTTGCAATTCAAACCATAATGAACCATAACTTCCCAGCCAGATGGCGCTTTTACGTCTTAGGCTCAGAAGACCTAATACTAGTGAAGAGTTCCTTATGAGGCTTTACTATAAGCATATTTCCAGACAAATTTGGAAAAGGTTGTGTCAGGCAAGTGGGTTTTCTTTTCTAAGCTAATACTTTGGAACAGGAAGTGATTTTGCTAGTAGGTGCCACTGTTAGATAACTCTGGCATGGTTAATTCTTGGATGACTATCCTCTACTGGAGATACGTGTGTATATATATATATATATATATATATATGTACGAGGACTGCCAGTTAAGTTTGTGAACTCATCTTAGGAAAAGTGCTACATGCCTCACTGCTGAATATCACTATGGTCACCCTCGAATTACTCCCCTTGAGAAGCTATGTACCAGCAACGCCAGTGCCTACTCCACCCTTCAGAGCAATTTTGGAACTCTTTTTCTGGAATGGCCATCAGAACTGTTGTATTACCCCTGATGCGCTGAATGTCATCAAAACGTCTTCCGTTCAATATTTCCTTTATCTTCAGGTAAAGAAAAAAATCATTGGGGGCCAGATCAGGTGAGTGGGGACGGTGTTCCAATACAGTTATTTGTTTCCTGGCTGAAACAATCCCTCATAGACAACCACACAATTAAGTTTGCGAAGTTGCCACCATGCCACTGTGTGCAATGGCTATTCCAGAAAGAGTTCCAAATTGTTTTGTAGGGTGGACTAGATGTGAGCCTCGGTGCGTAGCTTCCCAAGGGGAGTACTTTGAAGGTGACCATAGTGATATTCAGTAGAGAGGTATGTAGCTTGTGGACTTAACTGTCAGACCTCGTGTGTGTGTGCGGACACACGTGTGTATGAATGTGTAAATAAAAAATAATTTATTCACAAGGTACAAAAAAATTAAGTCATATATAAAAGGTATAAAACTGCATCTCAGCTCCCATCCCCAGCAGCTTCTTTAGAGATGGAGTGTATGTGCGCGTACACCCCCCTACACCCCACTACCCACGCATATGTGTATATAAAAAAAATCCAAACCAACTGCTGTCGAGTGGATTCTGACTCATAGTGATCCTATAGGATGGAGTAGAAGTGCCCCGCAGAGTTTCTAAGGAGTGCCTGGCAGAATTGAACCGCTTTTTGGTTAGCAGCCGTAGCACTTAACCCCTACACCACCAGAGTTTCCTGTGTACATATATATATATATTCCCTCTTAAAAAGTGCATATGTGAGCGTGCTTGGTACATGGCTGCCCACCTTGCTTTTTGTACTTATCACTCCACCTCAGTGCCCAGGGATCTTCCTCATGTTTCCACTGCTATATACTATGTAAAACCAGACTGATTGCAGTCGCATTGACTGTGCCTCACAGCAACCCTATAGGACAGAGTAGAACTGCCCCATAGGGTTTCCGAGGAGTGGCTGGTAGATTAAAACTCGTAACCACTGTGCCAGAAGGACTCCAGTACACTATTTGGATGCTCGCTGTCTGTCTAAACCCACTGCCGTGGAGACAGGTCTGACTCATGGCAACCTTAGAGGTCAGAGTAAAACTGCCCCATAGAGCTTCTAAGGAGTGCCTGGTGGATTTGAACTGCTGACCTTTCGGTTAGCAGACATAGCACTTAGCCCACTACGCCACCAAGGCTTCCCTCACTGTCTATCTAGCCAGTCTCAAATTGATGAATATTTAGGATCTGTCCATTATTTTGCTACTTTAAACTAGGCTGCAAATTAGTATTCATGTATGTATGTCCTTGTGCATCCGTTTGTGAACACATCTAAGGGATAAATTCCTAGAAGGGGAATTGCTAAGTCAGAGGACATGTACATTTTCCATTTTGATGGCTTCTATACACATAAGTGAGATGAGAACAATAAAACCTAATTGCTATTGAACATCTTTATGGCCTGCAGTCAGTTTGTTAGAAAAAAATAGCTGTAGGAACCAGCATTTGTGATGATGGGGGAAAGTCACATTAAAGAAAAGGACCAAGATAATAGATTCACCAGGCAGCAAACACCATGAAGCCTAAGGAATCATGTAGACTTGAGCAAATAGCAAATCCTTACTGTGAACAATGGCTCTTCTGGCCCTTCTAGGTAAAAAAGTAAACATTTTGGAAACTAGGAGCCTCCTTTTAGGTATGTTTGCTTCTAAAATCTATTTCACTCAATGGGGCAGTTCTACTCTGTTCTATAGGGTTGCTATGAATTGGAAATGAGTCGATGGCAGTGGGTTTGGTTTAGTTATAGGTGTAAAATACACAGGCTTCAAAGACTCAGAATGAAAGATGTAAAATAGTCACTAAGTATATTGATTAAATGTTGAAATGATAAGTTCCTGGAATACTTAGGTTCTGTCCATTATTTTGCCACTTTAAACTATGCTGCAAATTAGTATTCATGTATGTATGTCCGTGTGCATCCATTTGTGATACAGCAAGTGAAGCAAAATATATTATTAAAATGAAAAAATAAAAAATAAAAAAGAACCTGTTTCATGTACAGATTTCATTGGACAGGCATGATCCATATTACAGTTGCTCATGAAATCAGTAGACACCAGCGTCCAACACAGATATCTGAGAGAGAGTGTCTCTCATGCACATAAAAGGAGAAATAGTTTTTTCCCTAAGGGTGAAGGTACACTGTTTCTGATTCTGAGTGTATCTAGAGGAGAGTGAGTAATTATCTTATTGTTATCATTTCTCTGCTTACCCCACAAGGTGAAATAGAAATCCCTAGGATATTTAGGGTTCTTACTGCAAATCGTGGTGTGAACAGTTAAACGCTCAACTACCACCTGAAATGTTGGCGATTCGAACCCACCCAGAGACACCTGAAATGACAGGCCTACTGATCTGTTTTTAAAAAATCACAGCCATGTAAATCTCATGGAGCAGTTCTACTCTGTACATGTGGCATCACCGGGCGGATCAGAATCAACTCAATGACAACCAACAACAACATAGCAGAGTGGATTTTTTGGCTTGCTTCAAAGTAGTCCTCTCAGCTTTCTAAATGGTGCTCACCAGCATGACAGCCATTCTAACTTCCATTGTGACTCCATAGAAATCGCAGTTGCTGCTGGTGCCTTTGACCTTGAATTTGGATTCAGATCTCTCCAGTTATCTGGAGGGTAGCTTGCAGCATTACAAACTTTAATTTAGAATCCTTTCTGCTTCTGGGGTGGATATAGAAAGAATGGTTAAAATCTAGTGTTTAGGCATGTTGTGTATATGCTTAGCTCTGAGCATTTATTGTGTGATTATTGAAAAATGTAACATTAAAAAAATTGAAATTTTCGTAACGTTTAAGCATCCTGAGAACAGAATTCATGGTTTGTTTTCAAAACACATCAGTACGTGCGTGCACACTTGGATGGTGGTTTTGGTAAAGACAAGTGAGAAATCAGAAACGTTTTAAGCAGATGCAAATGGAAATTGGAGATTGTAATATTTGATACCATTTCAGTTTTTGTTATTTATCCTAGGTATGACTACTTTTACCCCTTTTTGGTCCAGGGATTGTCAAAGCTAGAGTTAATTTTATGTCTCACACAGTAGATTTGTGAAATAGTCCCATAGAAGTTAGGATGGATTCACATGAAGGGTAATTTGTATTGTACATTAGGCATAATTAATGCATAACATTTTTCTGCCTTTAATTGGAACCACAGTTTAAATATTTTCCTCTTCCGTGTTATATTTCAGCAACTTCATATGGAAAGCAAATTAAGAGGTGTTTAAAACAAAACAGAGCCTGCCTAGAATACGATTTTATAAAAACCCAAACCAGTTGCTGTCGAATTGATGATTCAGCGACTGCATGTTTGTCACAGGAGAGCTGTACTGCGTGGGGTTTTCAGTGGCTGCTTTTTGGAGCCCTGGTGGTACAGTAGTTAAGCATTTGGCTGCTAACCGAATGGTTGGCAGTTCGAATTCACTGGACGCTCCTTGGAAACCTTATGTGGTTGTTCTGTTCTGTCCTATAAGGTTGCTGTGAGTTGGATTTGACTCTGTGACTTGAGTTTGTTTGTTTCCTTTTCCCCGGAAGTCAATCATTAGACTTTTCTTCTGAGTGAACTTGAACTATTAACCTTTCAGTTCACAGCTGAGTGCTTAACCATTTTCACCACGTAGGAACTCCAAAGTAATCTTTTAGGCGACTTTTTTTTTTTTTTTTTTTTTTTTAATTTAAGGGCTTGTTTGCACCTGGAACACTGAAGCAAGCATTTGTCCATTATCAAAAAGATCTTACAGAAGTCGTTTAGAGGGCTGTTTGGCCTAGCGAACAATTTTTCTTATAAAAGCAGTCATTAAGAGTACAATAATCATATGGATAAAATAGCCTTTGATGGACCAGCCTGAGAGCCCAGTAGTCATTAGATACTGTCCCTGTGGGTTCAGAGTTGATAGCAGGATGTTGGTCTTGGTAACTGCTTTCTATCTTGTTATTGCTGGATGCCACTGAGTTAATTCTGACTCCAAATGACAGGGTAGAACTGCCCCATAGGGTTTTCTAGGAAGACTTCATGGCACAGTGGTTAAGTCAGATGTCTGCTAACCAAAAGGTCAGCAGTTCAAACCCACCAGGCATTCTTTGGAAACCCTGTGGGGCAATTCTACTCTGTCCTATAGGGTCGTTTTGAGTCAGAATTGACTCGATGGCAGTGGATTGGTTTGGTTGGTAATCTTTATAGAAGCAGATCACTGGGTCTTTATCCTGTGGAGCCAGTAGGTGGATTCTAACTGACAACCTTTTGGTTAGCAGCCAATTGCCTGACGATTGCATCACCAGGAATCCTGGCTTTCTAGCTAGAGGAAGGAATACTCTCCTTCTAGGCATGATGGTTTCTGCCTAATGGTTAGGACTTTGCTCCACGTGGCCCTCCCTTTTAACCAAGTCTTCCTTTTGAAAGAAGGAGGTGACATCCCTTGCAGTGAGCCCCATTAGGGAGTCACAAGGCTAGTCCATAATTTTAACAGGAAATGAATGATTAAGTGAGCAGTTTTAAGCTAATATATTTTAAAGCTTCTGTACTTTGAGCTTAATGGGAAATGCCGTAGGAATAGGCATTTCAACCACTTGAAAGATTTTTGCTATAGAAATCACTGAATGCCAGAGGAGATTATTAAAAATAAAAGAGTCACTATGCATTTGGAACATATCCACTTAAATGAAATCCTAAGCACAGCACCTTACAAATGAGCTGCTGCCACAACCCCGCTTGCAATTCAGCTGAGGATTCAAGACATAAACTGGTGAAGCCAGTCACCAAATAGATGCGCAGCGCATGAGGACTTTTGCGTGAATGCTGCCAGTGCTGTGGACTAGAACCTTCTGTGCTGAAGAAACGTTCTGTGTACGTTAACCATGTGTAGTTAGGAAGTACTTGAAATATAGCTAGTGCCACTGAGGAACTGAATTTTTAATTTCATTGGGTTTTAATTAACTTAAATGTCAGTAGCTCTATGTGACTTGTGGCCATGGGCAGCACAGGTGGACTGTAGGTATCTGTAGACTCTGTAGAATTCAGTCAGAAAAAACTACCCTGGCTTTAGCACAGGAAGAGGAAAACTGTCAAAGGCTTGGAGACTTAATAGAAAAGAGGGGAGGCATAGCCTACGCTGGAATGTCTTAAGATTTGGTCATAAAATAGCAAGCACCTTGCCTGAGGGGACTGCTGGTTCAGTGGTAGAATTCTCTCCTTCCACGCGGGAGACCCACGTTCAGTTCCTGGCCAGTGCACCTCATGCACAGCCACCACCCGTCAGTGGAGGCTTGCATGTTGCTAGGATGCAGTGGCCTGATTTGCAAGTGATCATGGGAATGGCACAAGACCAGCAGCATTTTGTTCACTGGACATGGAGCATGAGTCGGGGCCTACTCCACAGCAGCTGAAAGTGACAAACAGCTTGGCTGAAACACATGACTGCTGTAGGAAAGCAGAGACAAACAAGGAAATTGGTGCACGTCTGTAGAGGTACTTGAGTGTCAGTGTAAAAATTCAAAGCCTTAAAGGCAGTAGGGAACCAGTAAGGTAATATACGTCACCTGTGAAATACAATGCCATCAGTGTACTCATACTGAAGGCTTTTCAGCAGAATGGGTGCTTTTGGGAGATCCAGCTGGTACAATACTCTGGGTCACTGAGAAGCAGGAAAGACACCAGCTTTGTCTGCAGTAAAAGGGTGGGGCTAGAGCAGGGGTTTCTATGGCAAGACAATCTGTGTGGACAGAACCAGCAAGATCCAGTGACCGCATTGTCAAGAATTACTCATTCCGCAGACATTTGCTGAGCCCCACTTGTGTGCCAGGCCCCAAACTGGAGTTGGGAATACATCCATGCAAGAACAGGCAACAGCCCCACCCTCGTGGTGTCTGCTGTCGAGGGAGGTGGGGAGCATTGTGGGTGATGAGTAAAGAGAAGGGACTCAGGGGGTCCTGGGTGGAAATCTTGGAATAAGGCCAGGTGGATAGAAACACACACACACACACACACACACACACACACGCATGCATGCATGCCCGCACACACATACAGATACCCTGGTGGTGGTGTGGTTAAGTGCTACGTCTGCTAACCGAAAGGTCAGCAGTTCAAATCCACCAGATGCTCCTTGGAAACTCTATGGGGGCGGTTCTACTCTGTCCTATAGGGTTGCTGTGAGTTGGAATTGACTCTACAGCAGTGGAGTTGGAGGTTTGGACACACACACACACACACAGGCACCACACACTCATACAGACCCCACATATACACGCTACACATTTCTCCCTGTCTTGACAGGTAAACCTCAAGTGACTGTTTGTCCAAGTCAGTAAGTCTCGGCCAGTCACAGAAATTTCTCTTCCATGTGTTTCCCACATGCTTCTCATGCTGCTCCTGTTCCATCGAGGCCAGCTTCCCTGGCTGACTGTGGAGGCCTCCTGCCCAGCCCCGCCCCGCGTCTACTCTGTGTCCTCTCACCTTTGCGAGCTCTTCAGTTGGGGTCCACCTTTGGTCTTCATAAATCACATTCATGTTACTCTGTGACTTGTAAGACGGTTCTCGTTCTCTTTCTTTAAAAAAAATTGGTATATTGTGGTAAAAATATGTATAGCAAAACATTTGCCAGTTCCAAGTTTATTTTTCCATGCCACACCTTTTATGTGTATGATTGAGTGACCTTCATTATATTCATCAGGGTGTGCACCAAATTATTCTATCACCATTAGCATTCTAGGCCCCCAAAGCAGTGACTCCTCTTTTCCTCCTCCTGCCCACTCTAGGTAACCACTGATGAACTTTGGTCACTTGCCTGCCCTAGACATTTCACATGAGTGGGATCATGCAATGTTTGTCTTTTTGTGATGGACTGACTTCACTCAGCATCATGTTTTCAAGGTTCTTCTGTGGCGTAGGATGGATCAGGACTTTGTTTCTCTTTCTAGCTGAGTAGTGTTCCATTATACGGCTAGACCGCATTGTCTATCCAGTATACTGTTGATGGACATTCAGGCACTTTCTACCTTTTGGCTCTTGTGAAGGCATTTGGCTTGGCTCAAGTGAATTGGAATATACATCCATCTCCTACCACACATACAGTCCCCTGTATCGTCACTGTCTACTGCCTACTGTCTACTTACCGTTTGCTCACCTTGGTTTGGCCCCCTCAGCCCCGTCTTGTTATAGATCTTATAGCGACCAGGACTTTTCTGTCTCTGAGATCAGACTCCTCAGAGATGGAGTCTGGTCCAGTCGAGCTCGAGAACAGGCACCACCTTCCTATTAGGTGGAGTACCTGGGTGGTGCAGTTGGTTAAGTGCTTGGCTACTGATCAAAAGGTCAGAGTTCCGAGTCCACTCAGAGTTATCTTAAACCAAACTCACTGCCGTTGAGTTGATTCCAACTCGTAGCGACCCTGTAGGTCAGAGTGGAACTGCCACATAGAGTTTCCAAGGAGTACCTGGTGGATTTTAACTGAGGGCGTTTTGGTTGGCAGACATAGCACTTAATCAGGTGCCTTAGAATAGAAAAATCAGACATGGAAAACCCCGTGGACCACAGTTTTACTCTGACACACATGGAGTCCCTGTGAGTTGGAATCAGCTCGATATCAGCTATTTTTTTCCTGTCAGGTGACCATCTGCCTACTCTGTGGGCAGCTGAGGTATGGGGGCTGTGTGACATGTGCTCTGTTGCCCACTTTGGAAGGTCTTCAAGGATGCACTTCAAACTGATCAGGCATATTGTGGCCGCCAACTTGAGTGACATGTCTAAGATATACTTCAAGTTCACTGGGTTAAAAAAATCGGGTCACAAAGGCAGTAGTTTGTAGGCAGTGATTCTCAGCTTTTGAGGGTAGGTCCATCTCAGAATCTTCCAGAGGGCTTGTGTAATCTGGATAACATTCAGTATTATCATTTTCTCCATTTTTAAGTTGAAATAGCATATTTTTTTGATGCCGGCTACAGAAAGTAAAGCTTGGAAATTTTGGCTGTGGAGGATGAATTAGAAAAAAATAAATACACTTTTCAAAGGCTGGCGATAGTGTTTCCTAGGCGAGAACCATAGGGTACCAGCTGAGGGAGGCAAAAAAATCTTACTCTATGTCTGAAGCACAACTGTGTATACAGTACCCAAACATATATACATGCTATATATGTAGGGAATTAAAATTGTATTGAAGGGCATGATTATGAAAAAATATTTGAAAGGCTTTTAAAACCAAATCAAACCAAACCCATTGCTGTTGAATCAACTCTGACTCATAGTGACCCTGTAGTCAGAGTAAAACTGCCCCGTAGTGTTTCCAAGGAGCGCCTGACAGACTCGAACTGCTGACTTTTTGGTTAGCAGACGTAGCACTTAACCACTACACCACTAGGATTCCCAGTGCTCTTTAAAACCAAACCAAACCCACTGCCGTGGAGTTGTTTCCCACTCATAGTGATTCTACAGGTCAGAGGAGAACTGCCCATAGAGTTTCCAAGGAGTGTCAGGTGGATTTGAACTGCTTGCTTTTTGGTTAGCAGACATAGCCCAAAGCTTGAGAAACACTGTTAGAAGGGAATGGGACCCAGTACTGAAATTTGTGTCTATTTTTGAGGGGAGGAGAGTTGTGGTGAGAAAAACAAAAAACAGTTGCTGTTGGGTTCATTCAGACTCATGGTGACCCTGTGAGTGTCCGAGTAGAACTATGCTTCATAAGATTGTCAGGCACTGATTTTTTGGAAGTAGGTCACCAGGCCTTTCTTCTGAGGCACCGCTGAGTAAACTTGAAATGCTAACCTTTGGGTTAGGAGCCAAGCCCACTAACCATTTGTACCATTCAGGGACTTCCATGGTAAGGATAAAGGCGAAATAAAAACCTGGCTTCTGGGGCACTTTGGCAATGTGCTGTTTGAGCTGGCTTGAGCACATGAGTAACTTGGACTAATCTGAATTTTAATATTTAACTCTTATCAGTTAAGGCGCAAAAGTTACCCTCCTCAACTTGCACCCCTCCAGAACTGGACTTAACAAGTAAAGCTGGACATTTGGCTGTTTTCTCAGAGAAGAAATCCCAGCAGCCCAACATAGCAAAGCTGGAGGGCATGTCTGTCTTCCTTGTCACCTTTTTCTGTATTTATCACCAAATGAACCAAGACCCTGAGTGGCTAGGCTGGTAAACCTGGTGGAGGGAGGCCCTGTCCCGCAGCGATGGAACGGGACCCCAACTCTTCATCCTGTTTTCCCTCTAGTCCTATGCGGGTCATTTGTTGAAAAGGCAAGACTTATGCTGGCAGCTGGTTTTACAGACAAGTGTCTATTTTTTGAAGCTGGTTTCTTGCTAGCTTTTGAACAGCATGAAATCAGAGTCGAAATTGGAAAGGATGAGGGCACTGAGTAGTTGGGGAGAGAGGGTGGAAGTGTCAAGTGATAGAGATTTTTTGGCCCTTCGTCCTCTGATAAGATCTTAGTAATCTTGGACAAGATCTTGGAATATTCTGGGCCTTCGTTTAAAATTTAGAATCAGATGAATTGGACTAGGGTTCCGCTGAAACCTGTTTAGCTGTGAGGGTCAGTACTTGACAAATTGAGACATTTTGAGAATTCCTTTATTAACAGTAGTTGGATGTCACAGCCAAATTGTTAACAGTTGTGCCAAATTGCTATAATTGTACCAAATTAAAACAGAGACGCAGGGGGTTCCATGGAAGATGGGGCTGCCTCCCAGGCCGTCTTCTTTCAGTGCTCAGGGTACTGTTGTTTTTCTTTCACTGGGATATCTTTTTTACTAACACCTGGAATTCTTCAAAGCTAACTTCTCCGTCTCCATTCTTGTCCAGTTCTTTAAAGAGTTCATCCAGGGTGCCTGTTCCCTGGTTTTAGACAGAAAGGATGGGATGGGGGAGAAGAGAGAAAATGAATCAGTTACTGCTGTCAAAGAGAAAGTCCTAGCAGATACCTTGCTTTGATTTGAAGGTTTTCTCTCTTCTTGAAACCAAATATTCACTCTAAAGAGATTGCTGACCAGTATTAATCCCACCAGCAGTTTTCTTTCACCCCAAATTGCAAATCCTTTTCATCTTGTTTGCTGAATTTGAAATTCAACTGATGTGACTGGCTGGCGGACCAGAGATCAGTCTTGTGACCCTTTACCGGTTGATCTCAGTAAAAGGGGGACAGCAAGGTGACATCAGTCACTTTAAGATTAGCCAGTTGTTGGTCTTCTCTATTTCTCCCACCTATTCTCTGGTAGCGTAATGGTTAGCTGCTAATCCACAGGCTGGCAGTTCAGATCCTCCAGGCAATCCTTGGAAACTCTGTGGGGCTTTACTCAGTCTATAGGGAGGGTCGCTATGAGACGACATCTCCTTGATGGCAGTGGGTTTGGTTTTTGTGGTTTCTTTATAAACCCCATTGTGCCTAGCATCTTCCAGCCATTGGCTTTTTCTGGAATCCAGTTGGCCTCTGTACGTGCATATAGAATAACTGCTCAGCATGAACCCTGTGTTTAAACCCTGTGTTAAACTTCGGTTAGTTTTGATTATTTTTAACACTGCTATACCAAAAAAAGAAAAGACAAAGACAACAACAACAAAAAAAAACCCACAAACCCATTGCTGTCAAGTTTATTCTGACTCTTGGCCACCACATGTGTTACAGGACAGAACTACTTCACAGAGTTTTCTTTGCTGTAATCTTTATGGAAGCAGATTGCCAAGTCTTTCTGCTGTGGGTGCTGCTGGGTGGTTTGAGCTGCCAATCTTTGGGTTAGTAGTTAGGTTAGCAGTTGAAAGCAAGCACAGTTTCTACCGTCCTCTAGAGACCTGGGTGTCTTAAAGAAAAAGCCAAACCCATTGCCACTGAGTCAATTCTGACCCATAGTGACCCTTGTAGGACACAGTAGAACTGCCCCATAGGGTTTCCAAGGAGCACCCAGTAGATTTGAAACTGCTGACCTTTTGGTGAACAGCCAAGTTCTTAAGCCACTGAGCTACAAGGGCTCCAGGGCGTTTGAAACAGGCTTAATTTTTGTCTCTGCCATAAAATTCAAATCTCAAAACAGTTACACCTCTGACCTTCAGGTAGGTGTCTGTGTGGTAAAATGGTACTTAGGAAACCTAGTGTATACAGTTCAGTTTCTAGGTCAGCTTCAGATTAGATCAAGATATATTTTCACCCAAGGTGCCTTTTGCCATAATCACAAAACCAGCTTTCAGTCAGTTGTTGAGCATCTGTCTTATAACTACAAAACACCTATTTTTGTGAAGCGTTTACTAGATTGTAAACCATCCATGTAGTGAGAGAAGCAGCATGGCTGTAACTCCTACAGAAATCAGACGGCTTAATACAACCAGACATGCAATTTGATAAGTAGACTTTCAAAACTAGTGATTAATGTTCTTATTGCTTAAAAAATGATAAAAAGTCTTTTTTTTTTTTTTGGTAGGAAATGTATACACTCACCATTCTTACCTTTCAAAACAACTTGAGTCAACCACCTAAGTTTTCCTGTTAGGTTATTATTTTTCTTCCTTTAAAAATTTTTTTTTAATAATAAATGCACTGCCATCAAGTTGATTCTGACTCACAGTGACCCTACAGGACAGAGTAGAACTGCCCCATAAAGTTTCCAAGGAGCACCTGGCAGACTTGGACTGTCAACCTTTTTGTTAGCAGACGTACCACTTCACCACTAAGTCACCGAGATTTCTGTTTTAAGAATAGTTCTCAAAAAAACTTTGTGTTTTTAATTCTTTGGTAGTGTTAGTTAAAAAGTATCTTTTTCTGCCAGCATTTTGAACTTTTTAAAAAGTTATTTTATATTTCAACCATAATCAAATGAGGTGATATCAGATTATAAAGTCATTGAATTCAGATACTTTTCATAGTATTAAAAACAGAAGTCTTCCCAACTGTTCCGTTAGTAGAAGGGACATTTCTGCCTAAGTTCTGGATAACAAGGAAACTTGAAGCAAATGCTTTCATTAGAAGTTGGAGCTAACTGATAGCTGAATCGAATATCACAGTGGCACAGTCGCTTCCATTGTGAAAGTCATTTTTGTGGTAAAGGAAAGAAAGTATATTGGGGAAGAGAAGACCCTGTTTTTTGTCCTTCCCTGAAAGTTAATTAGCAGTGCCTGGGTGCCTCATTAACATAAATTTAAATACTTAACATATGTAAATACATTGGAAATAAATGGGGCCCTCAGAGGACCAGTGTCAGCACTGAAGCTGGTTTTGTAAACAGACTGCCCAGTGAGTGTTGGTCTTGTCGAGGGATCCCACTTATACAAATGAAGCCTGTTCCAGGCTCCTGCAATCCTCTTTGCTTTCCCAATGCCTGGCTCGGAGGGGCTGGATCCAGGGGCCTTAGTGGTATGCTTGGCATCTGTGGGTCTCATGGCATGGTTTGGTCAATGCACTGATGACTTCCGTTCAATATGGCAGCATATGGAAGGCTCTCTGCTGGCACTGGGAGAAGGGTGGAAGGCTGGACCCCTGTCTTCAGGGCGCTTACCATGAGAAACATGTTCTGACGTCAGGAGAACAAAGTGTCCTGCGTCCTGGCTGTGGTATGTTCTGCCCTGGCCAAACACTGATTTAGTACCACAGCCTGTACCCTTCACCCGCTGTCCTCTTCCTCTCCCTGTCCACCCCCTCCACCATCAGAGGTCTGGTTAAGCACTCACTTCAGCAACCAGACAGTTAATGGGCTTTGCTGCTGACCCAAAGATTTGAGTCTGCCCTCAGGTAACTCAGAAGAAAGGCCTGGCACTCTACCTCAAAAAAACCAGCCACTGAAAATCCTATGGAGCACAGTTCTATTCTGATACACGAGTCACCACAAGTTGATTTGACCCAACAGCAACTGGTTTTTCTTTTGGGGGAGCACTCACTTTGAGTAAATTTGGGAATTCCGCCTGAATCAGTAGCTTCAGTTCTTCCTTTGATAGCTGGTCCGGATCACCTTCTTTGGCTGCATACTTTGCGAAAATGCCCTTCAGCTCCTCGGGAGACTTCTTCACACTCATCTTGGTGTTCTGTAAGTTGGGAAGGAAATGAATGTACCAAAAAGGTGAAAAGGAGTTTCATACTTGGGATGTCAGCACGTTTTTGTGCCTTTGAGCCATTCCCTTGGCGAAGATGGGAGAATCAAGAAAAGGAGGGGAAGAACTGAGGGTCAGGAGAGAGACTCTAGGCACTGGCAACTGCCAACTTAATTTTTGTTTTTAAATGTATTAGACTAAAAAAAGTACAAAATGAATACAGAGGGTTCACATTTATCCCTCACCCAGCTTCCCCTAATGTTAATAACCTGTAACCATAGTATAGTTGTCAAAATAATAAACACCAGTAAATTGACATTGTTACAGTATTGTTAACTAAACTATACACTTTATATAGATTTCACCAGTTTTTCCATTAATATCCTTATTCTGTTAATTTGTTTTAAAAGAGCCATCTTAGATAGTATGTTAAATGTCTATTCTTAGAGTGCATCCCTTAAGAGACAGTTCCTGGAGCCAAATACTTTCGCTAGTAATTAGTGACACTCTTCACTCTGTATGCACCTGGTTCTGGCTTCTGTAGGCTGTGGTCTTGAGGAACACCTGATCCCGGATTTTAGTGTCTAAACTAGTGCTAATATCTTTTTTCTCTTTCCCATTGTGCATTAGGTGAAAGCTTACAGAGAAAATTAGATTCCTGTTTGATGATTTATACATAAAGTGCTCCGTGACATTGATTTCATTCTCCATAATGTGTGAGCACTCTCCCCATTTCCATCTCGGGCCCCCACCTTTCCTCTTGCCCTGATTTTTACCCTTTCCTGCCTTCTCACCTTTGCTGTTGGGCAAATAGTGCCCTTTTAATCATGTATGGTTGTTCTAAGGAGCAAATTTCTCTCGGGTGATTTTATGAGCTTGTCTATTGTTTGGCTGGAGAAAACTACCGGTGGTATTTTTCGATGGCACAAACTCACCTGCAGACCATCATCTTTCACGCTACTCTGAAAGGAAGCACAGCATTAATGCAAGCAGTAGGAGCTCCAGGTAGGACTGGAGAGCACACTTACCTGGTTGCCCAACGGGGAAAGAGCTAGAAGAATCACAGAGGCGTGTGAAGCGCTAAGCAGGATCATGCGACTTTTATAGTCTTTACAGACACACCGCCCTGGTGATGAAAGCACCTTTTTTGCTTGCCTTTTCAAGGTAATTATTAATGATTTTTGAAACCTAAGCTTCAAACTGCAAGATCCTCAAAAGATAATTTCTAATTAAGGGCATGATCCAATCAAGGGCCACCTCAGTGGTTGCTTAATGGTTCAGAGTCCCCAGAGTCAGCCTGGAGTTTTTTTTTTTCTTCCTTTTAGATTGTCTTTTCCCTCCAATGTGGAATTCTGATATTTGTGCACAGTTCACATTTAGGAAAGCTTAAGTATGGGGAGTTTTGAAAAATGTAGATACGTAGTTAAGTTTAAAGAAATAACTTTCTTCATATCCGGAAAACCGAGTGCTATAATAAAAACCAGACTTACTGTTATCGAGTTGATGCTGACTCTTTGCGACCCTATAGACAGAGTAGAACTGCCCTATAATTTCTAAGAAGTGCTTGGTGGATTTGAATTGCGGGCTTTCTGGTTAGCAGCCTAGCACTTAACTACATCGCCACCAGGGTTTCTGGTGCTATCATAGAAGGACAGAATTCCACAGGTTTTAAAAATTGCAGTTGTTGTCAGGTGCTGTGAAGTTGGTTCTGACTCATAGCAACCCTGTGCACAAGGAAAGCAGACACTGCCTGGTCCCGCTCCGTCCTCACAGTCATGTTCTGCTTGAGGCCACTGTTGTAGCCACCGTGTCCGTTTGTCTGCTTTAGGGTTTTCCTCTTTGTCGCCGACCTTCTGCTTTACCAAGCATGGTGTCCTTCTCCGGGGGCTGGCCTCTCCTGATTACATGTCTGAAGTACAAGAGATGAAGTCTTGCCATCCTTGTGTCTAAGAAGCATTTTGGCCATACTTCTTACAAGACACATTTGTTCCTTCTGGCAGCCCATGGTATAACAAAAAAAAAAAAAACCCAAAAACCCATTGCCATTGAGTTGATGCCAACTCATAGCTCAGAGTGGAACTGCCCCACAGAGTTTCCAAGGAGCGTCTGGGGGATTTAAATGGCTGACCTCATGGTTAGCAGACAGAGCGCTCAATCACATAGCCACCAGGGTTTCCAGCCCATGGTATATTCAGAATCTTTTGACAGCACCACAGTTTAAAGGCATCCGTGTTTTTCTTGGGTCTTTCTTATTCATTGTCCAGCTTTCACATGGAAATAGTGCAATTGAAAACAACATTGCCTGGGTCAGGAGTGTTCTAATCCTTAAAGTGACTTGCTTTTGAAAACTTTTATTAAACAGGTCTTTTGCAGCAGATTTGTCCAGTGCGACATGCCTGTTGATTTCTTGACTTTTGCTTCGTGGATGTTGTCGATCCAAGTAAAATAAAATTGTTGAAAACGTCAGTCTTTTCTCCATATATTAGTCCAGTTGTGAGGATTTTTGTTTTATGATGAGCTATAATCGATATGAAAGGCTGTGTCTTTGATAAGAAATTGTAACATGCCCAGCGAAGTCTTCTATATAGTTGTTGTTAGTTGGCCTTGAGTTGGCTGTGATTCTAGTGACCTTATGTATAATAGAGCCAAATACTCCCAGTCCTGTGCAATGATTGTTGGTTTGTTTGAGTCTACAGTTGTGGCTGTTGTGTCAATCCCTCTCATCTAGGGAGTCCCTTGTTTTCACTGACCCTCTACCAAACATCATGTTCTTTTCTAGTAATTAGTCTTTCGTGATGACGTGTCCAGAGAAAGCCAACTGGTCTTACCATCCTTGTTTCAATGGCGTCTTCTGGTTGTACTTCTAAGACTGATCTGTAAGTGCTTAGATATTTGACTGAATAAAAGAATGACTAAGAGAATGAAGTGAATAGAATGAATGAATGAGCATCAGCTTTAAGGACTAGGAAGATGCACATTAATTTGCAATTTTATTTGTTGAAGCAAGATTACCTAGGAGCAAAGTCGGTTTTCACCCTTCATGTTATTTGTTGTGTCTGTGTTTGCTTTTCATTTCTTGCTACTGTTTTCCTTACCAAATATATTTTGTTAATCATTCTAAACACATATTGAAAATACACTTGGAAAAAATTGCCATCAAGTTGATTCTATCTCATAGTAACGTATGAGACAGAGTAAAACTGCCCCTAAAGGCTTTCCAAAGAGTGCCCAGTGGCTTCCAATGCCACTTTTTTGGTTAGCAGCTATAGTATGTAACCACTGTGCTACCAGGACTTCCCACTTGACTGACTTCAATTAAGAATACTTGAGACTTTTTGAAATTGCTGGGATTTGACCTTGGACACTCAGTTTAATACTATTAGAAAGAATTCCGTGAAAGAACTAGGACACTGGCTGTAATGGAAACCCTGGTGGTATAGTGGTTAAGTGCTACATCTGTGGTATAGTGGTTAAGTGCTATGTCTGCTAACCATGAGGTCAACAGTTCGAATCCACCAGACTCTCTTTGGAAACTCTATGGAGCAATTGTCCTGTAGCCTTCAGGGTTACTATGAGTCGGATTTGACTCAATGGCACTGGGTTTGTTTTGGTTTATTGGCTCTAATACTGACTGCACCTCCTAAAAAGGGGTTCTAGATCAAGTTTAAAAGCACTACTTAACAGCTTTTATTTACTTAGACACTTCTACGTTAGTGTCATTTTCTCTGGGTCTTCATTATATCACCAACAAATTGAAGATTGACTATTGCGCTCTATTTCTCTCTAGTGCTTTTCAGCACTAAAATTCTAGGGCCTTATTTAATGGAAGAACAAACATGAAATGTTACAGACTTCCTTAAAAGCTTCCCCACCAATCGTGTCTTTAACATTTCGCAGATCAGTTGACTTTGGTATGTATCAGTATAGGATGCGTATTAACTCACAAGTTGGAGTGAAGGTGGGCTTTTTTTTTGTTTTTTGGTTATAAGAGTCTGACTTTCAGCATGCATTTTAATCAAGATTCTAGAGGGTTTCTGGTGTTTTTTATATTTATGTTCTGTTTTACCTGGGAGTAGGCTTTTGTTGAATAAGTTTAACAAGAGTAGTACAAAGAACATGTCTACCTTTCCAATCATGAATGTGCCTACATTTGCATGCTGGTGTGTAGACAAACACTACCTGCACCCCAGATCATTTGAGGGTTAGGTGCAGGTATCTGGACAAACCCCAAATGAAACCCATTGCCATCAAGTTGATTCCGACTCATAGTGACCCTGTAGGGCAGAGTAGAACTGCCTCATTGGGTTTCCAAGGCTATAAATCTTTATGGAAGCAGACTGCCACAATCTTGCTTCTGTGGAGTGACTGGTGGGTTTGAACTGCTGACCTTTTAGTCAGCTGCCGAAATCCACCATTAGATATTCTCATGAAACATTAACCAAAAATACATGGCAGGGTGTGTTCAAAAGAGTGCATTTGGAAACTGTAGAAGGGATGAAGCTGAGAGGCACAGATTAGTAATGGAAAAATGGGAAGGCAAAGGTTATTTATCACCTTGCTGTTTAAGTGCTTGATCTTTGGACAGACTTAATTTTTTCCTAGCAAAGCCAAGACTCATTTATTTTAAGGCCTGAGTATCACAAGCTTTCGCAGCTCTGGGGTTCTGCCCCAATCCAAGGACATTCAGGGACAGGGTGTGTGTGTGTCCTGTCCCTGAAAAACAGAAGACCCAAATCAAACCCACTGCTGTCCAGTTAATTCCAACTCACAGCAACTCTGTAGAATAGAGTAGAACTGTCCCATAGAGTTTCCAAGGCTGTAATCCTCACAATTAGACCAAGAAGCACTACCATGGTAAATGGAGAAAAGATTGAGGTTGTCAACAATTTCGTTTTACTTGAATCCACAATCAGCAGCCATGGAAGCAGCTGTCAAGAAATCAGAAGTCACATTGCATTGGACAAATCCGCTGTGAAAGACCTCTTTAAAGTGTTGAAAAGCAAAGATGTCACTTTGTAGACTAAGGCACACTTGACCCAAGCCATGGTATTTTCAATCACCTCAGACTCGTGTGAAAGCTGGACAGTGAATAAGAAGACCTTGATGCCTTCGAATTGTGGGGTTGGCGAAGAATATTGAATAACGAACAAATCTGTCTTGAAGGAGTACAACCAGAGTGCCCCTTGGAAGCAAAGATGTCAAGACTAAGTCTTATCAGGAGGGATTAGACCCTGGAGAAGGACATCACGCTTGGTAAAGTAGAGGGTCAACAAAGAAGAGGAAGACCGTCAACAAGATGGATTGACAACAGTGGCTGTAACAATGGGCTTCAGTGTATCAGGAATTGTGAGGCTAACACAGTACCGGGCAGTGTTTGTTCTGTTATACACAGGGTCACGATGAGTCAACGGCACCTAACAACTGCTGTCTTCACAGAAGCCAACTACTAATCTCTCTCCCACAGTAGGGCTGTTTAGTTTAAACTGCCTACCTTTGGGTTAGCAGCTGAGTGCTTTTAGCATTTTGCCACCAGGGATCCCCTTGTAAAACAGAGTGACTGTGAAATAGTCTCTGTGGTTCTTGTTACTTGTGATCCCACAGTTATAAAATGCAACTGTCCCTAAAACAAAACACCCTTACCTACTGGGTCCTGGATAGAAGGAGTCTGGGCCAGGGTGCTGTTGTCTCTAGGCTTTAACCCTTGCCTGGGAGTCCCTGTTTGTGCAAACAAGTAATGCACCTGGCTGTTAAATGCAAGGTTGGAGGTTCAAGTCTACCCAGAGGCTCCTAGGAAGAAGAAGAAAAAAAAAAAACCCAAACCTGTTGCTGTTGAGTTGATTCTGACTCATAGCGACCCTGGAGGACTGAGTAGAACTGCCCTATAGAGTTTCCAAGGAGTGCCTGGTGGATTTGAACTGCCAACCTTTTGGCTAGCAACTATAGCACTAGGAAGAAAGGCCTGGTGATCTACTTCTGAAAAATCAGACAGTGAAAACTCTGTGGGGCAGTTACACTCTCACACACAGGAGATTGCCATGAGTTGGAGCCAAGTCAGCAGCACATGGTAAGCCTGTCACTGGGTTACGAGTGTTCCATCCTTTGCAGGCCTACCTGGTTTCCGTTTAGAGCTTGATTCCTAGAGGCCCCCGAGTCACAGCCTACATTTGTAGAGTGCTCATTTTACTTTGGGCTATGCTGTTTTAAGCCCATGATAAACCAAACCCAGCATCATCAAGTCAATTCCGACTCATAGTGACCCTATAGGACAGAATAAAGCTGCCCCATAGAATTTCCAAAGAGCACCTGGCAGATTTGAATTGCTGACCTTTTGATTAGCAGCCGTAGCACTTAACAACCATGCCACGAGGGTTTCTAAGCACACAATAGGTACATTTAGCTCATGGAAGCTTGGCACCAACACTTGAGGTTGGACCCTACCGTTACCCCATCTGCGGAGGAGTTAAAGAGCACATCCAGGCCACATCACTGGTTAGTGCTGCAGCTGGATTCGTGCTCAGCCACCGTGCCTCCTGCCCTTGCAGGAGCGGGGCTGTCTGCTTCTCCGGGGGACACCCTTTTCAACTGTGCTTCTGCTGCCTCTGGCCCACCAGGTGGAGTCTCTCCTTTTTTTTTTTTGTTTGGTGCCCCAGAGATAAACCAGTGTCCTCTGAGATTTAAAGCTACTATACATCAGTTATGTGAGCTTTCTAGGTTGGGAAATCTTCCCAGCTGTTGAATAAGAGTCTCAAATCCTCTGCAGTCCAAAGCAGCCTCAGTTTCCATGATTTTGTAAAAAATGCAAACCTTCAGGTGGTTTTTACAAACTTGTTTATGTTTTGTCCTTCTAAGACAAGATAAGGCAGTTGCAGTAGAGTCGATTCTGATCCATCGTGACCCTATAGAATGGAGTAGGACTGTCCCATAGAGTTCCAAGGAGTGGCTGGTGGATTTGAACTGCTGGCTTTTTGGATAGCAGCCAAGCTCTTAACCACCATGCCACCAGGGCTCTCTTCGTTCTAAAGCCACTGCTTATTATGAGAAGCTTTGTTGGAAAAAGTGTTAAAGACTTGTGACTCTTAGAAGTTGCTGAAGGAGATTCAGAAGTTTCTAGCTATTGGCAGCAAGGAGGACAAACATTAGCTTGAGGAGCCTTTTCTGATGGCTTCAGACCTTGCTTTAGTCCATCCCAGCAGCACTGCAGGGCTTCTTCCTTGCCATCAATGTGAGGTGTGCAGTTCCAGTGTTTGTGTCTTCAACCCTGAGGCACTTGACTTGCAGTTTGTGGTCACCTGTCCCATAATCCAGTGTGTGAGATAGGGTCACCCACAAATGAAGAACTACAGCAAGGCTGGGACTTTGCATTTCTAACCTCCAGATATACTGAATCTGCATCTGCATTTTAACAGGAGCCCCAGCATTCTTACTATAATAAATTTTGAGAACCACTGCTCTATTAGAAGGAGCCCCGGCAGCGAAGTAGTTAAAAGCAATCAATTACTAACCAGAAGGTCAGCAGTTCGAACCCACCAGCCACTCTGGGAGAGAAAGATGTGGCAGTCTGCTTCTGTAAAGATTTACAGCCTTGGAAACCCTATAGGGTTGCTATGAGTCAGAATTGACTCCATGACAGTGGGTATTTTTAAGAGGCCTACCACCAGATGCTCCTTGGAAACCCCATGGGGCTCTTCTACTCTGTTTTATAGGGTCACTATGAGTTGGAATCAACTCAGTTTTTGACTAGTGATTCTCAGAATCGGTCTCTCACCAGCAGCAATAGCACCACCTGGGAACTTGTTAGGAATGCAAATTCTCAGCAGGGCTTGGAACCAGAACAAACTGGTTTGAAGCTTTGAATTAAAGTCATTTTGATGGAAAACTCACTGTTCCCTTTGCTATCTTACCTTGGCCTTCCATGAGGAGAACTGTACAATATAAGTGTTAGGCCTAGAGGTTGGATTTTTACTCGTGTTATAGTTATTTCTGAAGGAATGCTGTTAGTTGACATGGAGTCAGCTGTGACTCATGGTGACCTTACATATAATAGAACAAAGCATTGCCTGGTCCGGTGCCATTTTCTCAATCATTGATATTATCCAGTCCATGAGGTATAAGGAATAAAAAAACCAAACTCACTGCCGTCGAGTTGATTCCAAGTCACAGTGACCCTATAGACAGAGTAGAATTGCCTCATAGTTTCCGAGGAGCACCTGATGGATTTGAACTGCCAACCTTTTGGTTAGTGGACATAGCACCTAACCACTACACCACCATATAAGGAATACTGAAGGTGTAAAAATGTTGTTTTTCTGATGGAAGGAACATACACCTTTTACCGGTGGAAAAAAGTATTCACCCTTACAGATTCCTTCCCCATGTTGCCCTCTGATGCAGCAGGGTGGGAGAGAGAGAGACAGAGAATACCTGTCTCATGTCAGGTCCAAGGTGGGCCTGGGCCTCGGCAGCAATCCGCCTGCAGCAGGGAACCTCCCACAGGCTCTCAGAGCCTCCCTGCTGCATCTTGGCCCACCCAGCTGGCCCTTTGTTTCCTCCTGTAGCAGTTTCCTGAGAACTGTGAACAAAGTGCCACAAACTGGATGTCGTACAAGAGCAGAAGTGTATTGTCTCACTTCGGGAGGAGTTGAATTCAGGTGTTGATTGGGCCTTTGTCCTTTCTGAAGGTTCTAGGGGACAATGTCCCTTGACTTGTCGATGCCTGTGCACATGGCGGTCTTCTCTCTGTGTAGGTCTGTCTCTTCTCTTTTATGAGGACACCACTCAGATGGTACTAGGACCCTCCCTCCTCTGGTGTGACCCTAGGTTAACGGACCTGGCAACATCTCCTAAGACCCTCTCTCTAAACAAGGTCATGTTCACAGATACCAGAGGTTAGAACTTCACCATAGATTTTGAGGAACACGATTCAACCTGTAACACCTTTGTTAGTTTTTCTCTTTTACTTTTAACTTGAGGTAAGATTTCCATAATACAGCATTCGCCATTTTAAAACAACCCCATAGGCAGAGTAGAACTGCTCCAGAGAGTTTCCAAGGAGTGTCTGGCGGATTTGAACTGCCAGCCTTGTGGTTAGCAGACATAGCACTTGACCACTACACCACCAGGGAGCACAGTTTTCATGGGTGATATTCTTTATTTTGTGATACCAGGTGACGTCAGGGGCTTGTTTTCATTTAAGATTTAAAGAGTTTCTCAGGGCCGTCCCTGTTGGTTTGTGATTGACTTAAAAGAACTGCAGAGATTTAGTTATTGAACACTTGACCAGAACCTAACACTGTGCTGGACTCTGGTGGAAGAGTCCCTGTCCCTGATGAGCTCACCCTTCAGTCCACGGCAGGTCCCAGAAGACCCATTCATGAAAGCTGCTTGTAATAGAGGACTAACCGCAGACTGAGGAGCAGCAATGCAGACATGATCTCTTTAGTGGGGCGAGCATAACAGTGGAAATTATGAGAAGTAGGGAGAACTGCCCGAAGGAAAGGTCTGTTGATCTGCCGCTGATAGGGCACAACCCTGAAGAACACTGTTGTACTCTGGGACACACACGGGGTCACCATGAGTTGGAACTGACTCAGTGGGAACTGGTAGGGAAACCTGGTGGTGACCTGAAAACATAAGCCTGTATGGAAAGGTGTCTTGGGGCATAGGTGTGAAGAGGCCAGTCCCTGTATAAAGCATGCTGAGGAAGGAAGTGCAGAAGCCATTGGTGTCGGGCCAGCTGGCTGAGATGGAAAGCCAGGTTCGAATATTTGGGGAGTGCCTAGCTAGACTGGGTTCCCGGATGGGATGGACTCTTGAGTGCCATGTGGAAGAGATAAATTGGATCTGCAACCATGGAGACAGCTGTTGTTAGCTGCTAGCAGGAAGACAGCATCAGAAGCCGTAACACTGATATAAAATTGGTGCCATTTTGTGCACAGCTTCATTATGACTCCTAAGGAATAAAAATCAGAGGCAAGCTTGGGGAAGGAAAAAAAAAAAAACAGCACAGAGAAATATACTGGACAGTCGGAGAGGAACAGGTGGGCAATCTTCGCAAAAAGAGTCCTTGAGGGATATACTAGAAAGGCCTAGGCTACACCATTGTCTTAAAATAAAATGTCCAAAGGTAAGGGACACCCCTGTGGCAGGCTTACCTGGCGCCAGCCAGGTAGGTCAGAATGCTCACCCCTACGCACTACCATTTAGAATTGTCTTGATAAGAGAACCTACTGTTTAAAGCACCCAGGGTACAGTAAAGGCTTGAACTCATTACACTTGCCTTGTGGGCTCCAGAAAACATTGACAAAAGGTTAATTAGTGCCATGTTTATCCTTGTGTGGCACTTTTACATCTCTCAGAGCTTTATCACCACCACTATTCGTTACTTATTGATCTTGTTTTATTTTTCTTGTGTTCTTGGGCTCAGTTCCAAGAAAGGATAGGTCTCTAATGCAGTCAGATGACAAGCAGTGTTTAGGGAAAAATTAAAGGGGCTGAGTCAAACCTTTTGCCCTGGCAGAAGCACCTTCCTCACAGATTCCAAATCTAGGGTATTTTGAAAAGGTCTGAACTAAAACTAAAGCTTGACTGGCATTCTTTGCTTCATCCACGGCAATAACGAGACATAGGTAGCTTTGGAAACTGTGATGTTCGCTGGTCTCTCATTTATGGGAGGAACACAAGGAGCAAAGAGTCGGCATTAATTTTGGTTACTTACTTAGGTGGCGTAGTGGTTAAGTGCAGCGTCTGCTAACCAAAAGGCTAGCAGTTTGAATCTACCAGGTGCTCCTTGAAAATCCTGTGGAGCAGTTCTCCTCTGTCCTGTAAGGTCACTATGAGTTGGAATGGACTCAACAGCACTGGGTTGGGTGGGTTTTAGCTGGTGGGATTATCTGGTCACTGGTGGTGTGTGGTTAAGTGCCATGGCTGCTGATGAGAAGGTCAGATCTGCCAGGTGCTCTCTGGAAATCCTGTGCGGCAGTTCTACTCCGTCTGGAGAGTTGCTATGAGTGAGAATTGACTCGACGGTAGTAGGTTTCTTTTTTTGTTTGTTCGTTCATTTTCGGTGTGAGGCTGCTAGTGCTGCCTTGCTTGGCCAGAAATGTACTGTGTGTATTCTCTGGCTCCCTCATCCATCAACTTCCTGAGTGTCAGCTTCCTTGCCTCTGTGTGAGCTTGTCTTGGCACCTGCTTGGGAGCTGTGAGGCCTCCTCAGCCAGGACCAGAGAGCATCCCTTTCTTCTTCGGTAAATACCCATTCTGCTCTTCTTTATTGATGTTCGGGCATTCTTTGGACTTGTGAGCCTCTTTCCACCACCTCCCCTGCCTTTTCTCTAGCATTTTCTTTGCCTTCTCCAGTGATTTCTCTGCTAGTAAGTCTTAATTAACAGACCATGGAGGCTGTTACACCTTGGTGTGTCTTTCTGTGCTATCATTTCCACCGGAGGGTGTACTTATTGCTTCTGAAAAACAGCAGGAATAATATGAACCTGAATAATACACTTCAATATATGTGCCTTAAGTTTTTATTAAACTAATGCTATGTACAAATTTAAAAAGCCAGAAGTTCCAAAAGTCTTGTAATGAAAAATTCAGTAATCCTCTTCCTCCCTTTCTCTTACTCACTTGTAACTCTTCTTCTGTTCTCTTGGTATTTTCCTCTATGCTTTTAAAAAACATTCTCATATTGCTCTCCCAGGAGCTTCCAGACTTTCCTGACATTGGAAGAATACTTGATGCTCTTAGGCAGCCCCCATGGCCCCTGCATTTTTCTTCTCCTGTCCCTCTCACCCTGCTTGAGTTTTGGAAGTATTTTCTGGTCCTGAGCTGTTTGTGAATTTCAGCCCAGTAAGCAGTGAGACAGATTTCTTGTTCTTAGTTGGATAATTTTACTCTATTCTGGATGGTTCACACTGAAGCATTTTTTTTTAAATTGTGATTAAGTGCAAGTACACAATCCAAATCAATTTTGCATGCCCGGCTGTCTGTAACTTCATCTGCTTTCTTCAGCCAGTGACAGCACATACCTCCTTTTCATGCTATACTTCTAGTATTGTCTTAATGAGCACCTGTCCCCTCCTTTCCACTCTCTTCTCTCCCATCTAGGAACAAATCAGTAGGACAGCCTTCTATAAATGTATAAAACCGTGAGGTACACACATCATATGGTCATACTGTGTTCCTGAGTCCAGTCCATTCTTGGCTGAAGAGCTGACCTCAGTACTGGTTTCTGGTCAGGGCCTGCAGCATGACAAGAGGCCATGTTCCCAGAGGACCCTCCAGGCTGTTAGGCCATCAGTTTCAGTTTTTTATTAGTTATTGAGCTGCACATCTCTTTTTCTTATGTTGCCTCAGTGACTCTACATTGTGTCCCTCATCACGGCTGCCCTTGGTGGTGGCTGGGCACTATCTGGTTCTTCTGGCCTCATACTGATACAGTCTCCCATTCATATGGGTCCTTTTGTCTCCTGGGCTCCCTTTTCCTTGTGTCTTTGTTGTTCTCAGTCATCATCTGTTCCAGATGGGTTGAGACCATATGGTGTACTTCAGTTGACAGCTTGCTAGCTTTTAAGACCTCAGATGCCACTCACCAATACAGGATACAGAAGACTCTCTTAGCAAAAGACTAGTTTTGCCAACTGACGTTGATATCCCCTGAAAACATGGTCCCCAGACCCCCGTCCCTGCTACTCGATCCTTTGAAATATTGGGTTGAGTTTAGAAAACCTTTCAGTTTATGTTGATCTGTCCAGTTATGTTGATCTGCTCTCTGCTGCGTACTGTCATTGCTTTCACCTAACTAAATTCCTATAGACTGTCTAATCTATGACCAACCCTCTCCCTCTGTCCCCACCCTTGTAGCCATAAAAGAGTCTTCTGTGCATAAGTCTACTTTTAAGTCTATAGCAAAGGTGTCATACAATACTTGTCCTTTTGCAGCTGGCTGATTTCACTCAGCTAATATCTTCTAGTTGAAACCAAGTTATGAGATGCTTCCTAAAATCACTATTGTTCTTTATCATTGTATAGTGTTCCACTGAGTATATGTGCCATAGTTTGTTCCATTGAGTATATATGTACCATATGTACTATAGTACCATTCATCTGTTGATGGGCACCTCAATCGGTTCCATCTTTTTGCTGTTGTGGACAGTGGTGCAATAAATATTTGTGTGCATGTATCTGTTCATGTGACCACCTTTATTTCTGTAGGATATATTTCAAGCAGTGGGATTGCTAGATAATATGGTGTTTCTGTTTATAACCTTTAAAGGAAGTACCAAATTGCTTTCCAAAGAGGTTGTACCATTTTGCATTCCTACCAGTAGTATAGGAGGGTTCCAATCTCTCCGCAGCCTGTCTAGCATTTGTTGTTTTGTGTTTTTCAGATTATTGCCAACCTTGTTGGGATGAGATGATATCTCACTGTAGTTTTGATTTGGATTTCTCTAATAGCTAATGACTGTGAGCATTTCCTCATGTGTCTTTAGCTACCTGGATGTCTTTGTTGGTGAAATGTCCATCTCCTTTGCCCATTGCTTAACTGGGTTATTTACCTTTTTCTTGTTGTTATTTTGCAGTACCTTGTAGATTATGGAAATCAGACATTGATCCAATGTGTAGTTGCCAAATATTTTTTCCCATTCTATAGGTAGTCTTTTAACTCTCTTGATAGTCTTTGGATATGCATGTTTGATTCTTAGTTGTTCCCATTTATCTATTTTCTCTTCTGTTCATGTATTGTTGGTCAGATTTTGTATTCTGTCTAAGCTGTGTGTTAGAATTTTCATTGTTGATCCTATTTTTTCTTGCATGATCTTTATCATTCTAGGTTTGATATTTAGGTCTTTGAACTACTTTAAGTTAGCTTTTGTGTAAAGTGTGAGATATAGGTTTCAGCTTTTTTGCAGATGGATATCCAACTTTGCCAACACCATTTGCTCAAGAGACTGCTTTTACCCCACTTTATGACCATTGGACCTTTGTAGAACATCAGCTGTTCATAAGAGCATGGTGATATTTCTTGGGTCGCAATTCTGTTCCATTGGTCTGCATGTCTCTTTTTCTACCAGTACCAGGTTGTTTTGACTACTGTGGCAGTGTAATGGGTTCTAAGGTCAGATAGTGTGAGGCCTCCCACTGTGTTCCTCTTCTTCAGTAGTGCTTTACTTATCTGGGGTTTCTTCCCTTTCTAAAGTAAGTTGATTTGTATTGGGATTGCATTGTATACGTAGATCACGTTGGGTAAAATACACATTTTCACAATGTTAAGTCTTCATCTCCATGAGCAAGGTAGCTTTCTCCACTTATGTCTCTTTTGGTTTACTGAAGTAAGGTCTTGTAATTTTCTCTGTATAGAACTCTTATTTCTCTGGTTATATATATTATTAGATATTTTATCTTCTTGGGGGCTATAGTAAATGGTATTGATTTGATGATTTCTTCTGTGATGATCTCTTTGTTGGTGTAAAGGAATCCTACTGATTTAATTAGGCTTATCTTATGTACTGATACTTTGCCGAACTCTTAGTTCCAGTAGTTTATTTATGGATTCATCAGGGTTCTCTGTGCATATGATCATATCATCTGCAAACAGGAATATTTTTGCTTCTTGATTGCTGACACAGATGCCCTTTATTTCTTTGTCTTGTCTAATTTCTCTAGCTAGAATCTTTAGCACAGTGTTGAATAGAAGTGGTGACACTGGATTCTTGTCTAGTTCTCGTTCTCAGAGGAAGTTCTTTCAGTCTCTCTCCGTTAAGAATGATGTAGGTGGTTGGCTTTGCCTAGATGCCCCTGATTGCATTGAAGAATTTCCCTTCTATTCCTGTTTTGCTGAGAGTTTTTAACATGAATAGGTGCTGGAATCTGTCAAATGCCTTTTCTGCATCAGTTGACAAAATCAGCTGATTCTTATCCTTTGTGTTGTTTATGTGGTTAATCACATTAATTGTTTTTCTGATGTTGAACCAGCCCTGCATGCCTGTTATGAATCCAACTTGGTCATGGTGAATTATTTTTTTGATATCTAGTTGTATTCTATTGGCTAGGATTTTGTTGAAGATTTGCATCTAGGTTCATGATCAATTTGTAATTTTCCTTTTTTGTGGGATCTTTCCCTGGTTTTGGTATCAGAGTTATGCAGACTTCACAGAATGATTTTGGGGATATTCCATCCTTTTTTATGCTGTGAAATAGCCTCAGTAGTATTGGAATTAACTCCCCTCTGAAAGATCGGTAGAATTCCCTGGTGAAGCCATCTGGACCAGGACTTTGTTTGGTTGGTGGTTTTTTGGTTACTTTTTTAATCTCTTCTTTTGTGATGGGTTTATTAAGTCATTCTGCTTCTACTTGTAATAATCATATTAGTTGATGTAACTCTAGAAATTTGTCCATTTCCTCTAGGTTTTCAAATATGTTAGAGTACAGTTTTTCATAGTATTTTGTTATGATACTTTTGGTTTCAGTTGAGTCTCTTGTGACATCTCCCATCTCAGTTCTTATTCGGGTTATTTGTTTCCTCTCCTGTTTTTCTTTTTGTAAGCTTAGCCAATGGTTTATCAATTTTGTTGATCTTTAAAAAAAACCACCCAACAACAGAGGAATGGATAGGTAAACTATGGTATATATACTCAATGGAGCACTATGCAATGATAAAGAACAATGATTCCAGGAAACATCTCATAACCTGGTTTCAACTGGAAGACATTATGTTGAGTGAATATAGTCAGTGACAAAAGGACAAATATTGTATGAGACCCCTATGATAAGATCTCAAAAACAGACTTATGTATAGAAGAAAAGACTCTTTGACAGCTGCAAGGGAGGGGAGGGAGGGAGGGTGGGGGGGAAGGGTTTAGATTAGATAGTTGGTAGAAATTTGGTTGGGTGCTATCGGTGATAGCACACATTAGAAACAAGTACAATATTAAGTGGACTTCAGCATAACTTGAATACTCCTTCCATCTTAACTCAATATTGCAAGGACAGAGTAACTGGGGCCAGGGGCCAGGGATCATGCTTTCAGGCGAAATGGAGGCCAATTGGCACAACTAGCGTTTTGCTAAGAAGTCTCTGCACCCCACATTGGTGAGTGGCGTCTGGGGTCTTAAAAGCTGCCAAGCTGCCATCTGAGGGCACAGCAAATGGTCCCAGCTCAGCAGGAATGGATGATCATCGAGGACCAAAATGGGGTAAAGACAACCCAGAAGATAGAGAGACCCGCATGAGTGGGTGCCTACATCAACTTGGGACCGGAAGAACCAGATGGTGCCCGGCCAACACCAGTGATAGCTGTGATGGAGCTCACAAAGTTGAGTCTCACTGGCAACACAAGAATAAAGAGGGGTACAGCCTGAGATCTGTACTAAAAGACCGCAATTGATGGTCTATCCACTGGCTTCGGGGTTCCCCTGGGAGCACGGCCCCTGGTCCTGATGCTGCCCTTGCCCATAAATCATAACGAAGGTCCACTCTTTGGACACGAATGGATTGGGCTTGGTTATGCAGAGTGACCATATATTGGATGCACTTCATGGTTCTATCCATCTGTAGGATATCATCCTGCTGACATCTGGCTGGAGGAAGGAGAGTGGGTGGAGAAGAGGGGAAAGGAGACTGTTGAGAGGATGAGACATGTATGGAGCAGAGAGGAATAGTGTGCCGTCACCGGGCAGGGAGAGCAGTGGAAACTTCATATAGGTGGGCATGTAAATTTTTACGGGAATGTACATTTTCACTCAGTCATAATAAATAAAAAAAAAAAAAAAAACAAAACCAGCTGTGGTTTTGTTAATTTTTTCAATTGTTTTTGTATTCTCTAATTCATTTAGTTCTGCTCTAATCTTTATTACCCATTTTCTTCTGGTGCCCGAAGGTTCTTTGTTGTTCCTTTTCTACTCATTCAAGCTGTAGGGTTATTTCTTTGGTTTGGGCCCTTTCTTCATTCTGGATGTGTGCATTTATAGAGATAAATTGACCTCTGAGCACTGCTTTTGCTGTATCCCATGGGTTCAGGTAGGATATGTTGTCATTCTCATTTGATTCCATAAGTATCTTTACTGCATCTTTGATATCTTCTATAACCCATGAATTTTTGAGCAGGCGTTGTTCAGTTTCCATGAATTCAAATTTCTACCTATGTTTTTTCTATTGATTTCAACTTTTATGGCTTTATGGTCCAAGAGGATGCTTTGAAATAATTCAGTGGTTTGAATTTTGCTGAGACTTGCTTTATGACCTAATACTTGGTCTATTCTGGAGAATGTTCCATGTGCATTGGAAAAGGTGTACTTATCTGTTGTTTGGTAAAAAGTCCTGTATATGTTGATGAGGTCTAGTTGGTTGATTGTCACAATAAGATCTTCTGTATCTTTACTAAGCTTTTTTCTGAATGGTCTGTCCATTACTGAAAATGGAGTGTTGAAGTCTCTTAGTATTATTGTGAGTAATCCATGTCATTTTTCAGTGTTGTCAGTGTTTGTTTGATGTATTTAGGTGCTCTGGTATTGAGTGCATAGATATTTAATATTGATATATCCTGTTTATGTATTGAACCTTTCAGCAGTGACCATCCTTGTCCATGATGGTGGGCTTTACATTAAAATTTATTTTATCTGAGATTAGTATTACCACTCCTGCTTTTGTTTGCGTGTTGTTAGCTTAGCATATATTTTTCCATTCTTTGATTTTCAATTTGTCCATATCTTTGAGTCTAAGGTGTGTTTCTTGTAGGCAACATATTGATGGATCATGTTTTTTGATCTAAGCTGTTGCTCTCTGCCTCTTTTTATTAGAGTGTTCAGTCCATTTCCATTCAGTGTAATTACTGATAGGTATGTGTTTGGTGCTGTCAATTTGATGCCTTCATTTTTGTGTTGTTAATGTTTTCTTTGCTCCTCTTAATATTCTGTTCTGGGTCATTTTTCTTCATGGGTTTACTCTTCATTGTTGGTTTTGTGTTGTTTGGACTCCTGTACTATGTTTCTTGTTTCTTGTTTTGATATGTAGCACTGTTAGTTTGCTTTGGGGCTACTCCTTTGATTCCCCTTAATGTTCTAAGTTTAATCTTTAAATTCTGTATATCTCCTTAGTTTCCTCTCCGTCTGAGTTATAACTACTGTAATACATCCCTCTTTATAGTATGATGATGTCAGTCTTCCCTGAGTAGGACTCTGGATGCTGTGTCTTGAGTTGCATCCTTAAGTATACATTTGAATTTATTGTTATTTTTAACAAAGAGCTTCTTTCACTATTTGTTGTAACTGTGGTTTGGTTTTTGCAAAGTCTCTAAGGCTTGGCTGGCTAAGCTTTTTTGTTTATCTGAGAATGTCTTAATTTCACTATCACATTTGGGAGACAATTTTGCAGGATATATAATTTTTGGTTGGAAGTTTTTCTCCTCCAAGGCTTTGTATGTGTTATCCCACTGCCTTCTAGCCAACAGGGTTTCTGCTGTGCAGTTAGAGGAAAGCCTACAGGTCCTCCCTTTGTACATTAGTTTATCCTTAAGCCTAGCTGCCTTTAAGAGTCTCTCTTTATGCTTCATTTTGTTAAGCTTGGTTGTAATATATTTTGGTGTCTTTGTTTTGGGGCCTGGTTTGTGTGGTGTTTGATAAGCATCTTGAATATCTATGTTCTCTTTTTTCATGATGTCAGGGAGGTTTTCTGTCAGCAACTCTTCAACAATTGTCTCTGTATTTTTGACTGTCCTGCCCTGTTCAGGAACTGCAATTATTTGTAGATTATTCCTCTTAATAGAGTCTCACATGTTTCTTAATGCGTCTTCATTTTCCTTGTTTCTTTCATCTGATTTTTCCTCATAAATGCTGGTGTCATTTGCTTTGACTTCAGTCTCACTAATTCTTCATTCTATTTCCTCAATCCTGCTCTTTTGGCTTTCCATTGAATTGTCTAATTCTGTAATTTTATTATTGATCTCCTGGATTTCAGATCATTGAGGTCTAGTAGTTCATATAGTTTAGTTAATTTTTCACATTGTTCTGCTGCACTTAATCTCTACAAGGGCTCTGTACATAATTCTTTTGAATTCTACCTCCAGTGATTTCAGAAAGACTTCTTCATTTGTAAAGTTTTTTATTCTTTATTTAGAGAGTTTTTCGGAGCCATAGTGGTCTGCTTCTTTAATGGTTATGTGTTAATTGTTGTGTTTGCACTATCAAAAGTCTCTTCAGTTTTTCTGATGTTGCACCAATGAGAACTGTGGCATAGTTCTAAGATGGGAGTAAGGGCACTGCTGGATTTGGTCACCAGCCACTTCTGCATTCTCTTGGTGCAGGTGACTTATTTATAGCTTCTCTAGCAATATAAACTCCATCAAGCCCTACAATGTTGCTTGGCTTGGTGGCTGGCACCTTCTGGGTCCTCAGGGTTGGCAGGCACAGCTTCTTGGCTGATAAAGGTGGCGAGCTACTTGTACCAACTCTGGTGTTAGGCCAGTTGAGACTGTGGCGTAGCTCAAGCAATGGAGAAGAGAAGGATGACACCCACTTGGTCATCAGGGACCTCTGCATTTTCTAGGTGCACTTATCTTAAAAACTGTTCTGCTGAGAGTAGTGCTGTTCAGTGGCAGTTGAAAGCAGTCGAGCCCTCAGGTGACAGACCCCACCTCCTGACTGGCAAAGATAGTGCCCTACTTGTGGAGTCTCTGGAGGGCCATCAGCCAACACTATGACATGTCTCAGTGATGGCTGGTGAAAATGGTACCACCACACTCAGCTGGCAGTCACCACTGCATTCTCTTACCTTAAAAGCTGCTTTTCTGCCAAGAGAGGAGTTGACCAGCTGCAGCTGATAGCAGCCAGGCCCTCAGGGGTGCCAGGCCCTGCCTCCTGGCTGACAAAGATGGTGCCTTGCTCATGGGCCATCCTCAGATGCTATGACATGGCTCAAAGAAGGAAGGGGTTAGGGCACCACCACACTTGGATACCAGCTGCTACTACATTCTCTAGGTATGGTTGTCATAAAAACAGCTTTCTTGCTGGGAGAAACATTATCCAAACAGGCACTGTTGCTCAGCATGAGAATTAGCCCCAACTGAGCCCTCAGGCGAGGCTGACTCCACCTGTCAGCTGACCAAGGTGGCATCCTGCCTGAGCCACCTCTCCTGCAGTGAGCCAGCGGTATCTATGGCACAGGTCAGAGAAGAGAGCAGGGCGGGACACTGGTACCCTTGGTTGCCAGCTGCTCTTGGATTCTCTAGATGTAACTGTTCCAGGTACAGTGTCTCTGCTGTGGGATACACTGTTTACATAGGCACTGCAGTTCAACAAAATAGTCAGTCCATGCCAGCTTCACAGGCTCAGCAGAGCCAGTCCCAGCCTCCTGGTTAACAAAGAAGGTGTCCATAACTGTAATCTACATAGCTGATGCACCAGCAGAGGTAATTTTTCCCTTGCTGTTGTACAGTTCAATCTCACAACCCTATGCCTGATCTTGTGGCTCCCAGAATGTCCACCCTGCTCAGTTTAAATATTTTTCTAGGACTTAGTTCTCAGAGGTAATCGAGGAGATGTTTCTCTAGTCTGCCTTGCTGATCCTGTGTCTCTGATACTTCTGGAGCATTTCTTGAATATCACACTTGCCAATAACTGAACAGACTACATCAAGAGACTATTTCTGGTGAACTAACCAGGTGGATGGGCCCAACACAGTAAGGAAGAGTGGGCCACAGGCAGTAGAATTCTAACAAAGAAATTATGGTTTTCACACAGCTTTGAAGCTGTGGTCTTTCTAGATGGCTTAGGTTGTTTTAAACGTTATTGGAAGTTGAGGTTGTCAGTAGACTTAAAACTAAGTCTTACAAGTCAGTAGCAGGTAGTGAAATCTCATCTATCCTTCCTTAGAAAATGTGTGGAGGGGCCAGGCGTTTATAAACAGCTTAGCTTTGTAAGGTAGAAGATAATGTCCTCTCTTAACCTCAGTCCAGTGATGCTTAATACAGCCACAATTAGCCAACCACGGCTGATGGGAAAGAGGTGCCAAGGCCAAGGGCACTTCAGAATTGAGTATGGCATCTGACAGCGAACATAATCAAGGTTTTTTTTCTTCTCCCTCCCACTGTGACTCTTTTGGATCATACTTGAGACACAGGGTTCAGATGACTCTGGAAGTTCTTGTAGAACACTAATAAGATCACACATTTTCCTGGAAAATTTTTACCTCAGAAGATTCCAGTTGTCAAAGATTCCTGTAGACCAAAATATGGCAGTTAGGTGGGAGAGGAAAGAAAAGAAAGGTTTTATGAGAAGGAGGCTCGTGTAATTTAATTAGCACATATAAACTCACTGAACTGTATGTCATTTGCTCTAACAACTGAAAAGAAAAACCATGAAATCAGAGCTAATAAAACTGAGAAAAGATACCCATGACTAGCAAGAATGGGATTTTCCATAAAAAAATCACATTACTGAATTTCTGTGAAGTGTACAGATAAATCTGAAGTGATTTCCTCCAAGTTTGTTTGTTCACTCATTCATGCGTGCATTGATTCAGTGCTTACCTTGTGCCAGTTACATTAATACTGAGGGCTGAGGATACAATGGAAAAGCACGCTCTGCACCGGCTCCCACACATTTACGTTTTAGCACACAGAGATTGCCCAGACACAGATAAGTCTGGAGATGGGAAGAACCTGTTTCTGTGAGAGCCAAGGTAGATGCCCTGACCAGGCTCCAGCTCCAGAGTAGGGTATTTGAGCTGAGAGCTCGAAGCTGAAGGGCAGGGAGTGGGAGATGTTCCAGGCAGAGGGAACAGCATGTGCAAAGTCTCCATGGCAGAACAAAAGATCACCTGAAGAATGAGAAGAAGGCTGTGGTGACCAGTTGAGGGTGTGAGGGGAGAGCACTGGAAGACAAGGGTGGCTTGGAGGGTTAGGCCAGGCTGACCCCATGAAGGGCCATGGTGGGGTTTGTAGTTTGACAGACATTCTATTTGCAGTGTGCAAAATGGGCTGGGGTGATATGAACAGTGGGAGGCCAGTTGGTAAGCTACTGCCAGTCATTTGGGTGATGGTTAAAGCTGGGGGCAAGGAAGCAGGAGAAGTAAACTGGTAGGATCTGACGGATTGGTTATGAGGCGGGCGAGACAAAGGTGGATTAAGGATAATGCTAGGTGTCTGGCCTGCCAAATGGGCTAGAATGGATGCTATTACCTTTTAAAAGGTGAATCCTTTTGATGGTTTTTTTACAGATGAGTACTTCTGGTACACTTTTCCACACAGACTGACAGATTAGCTGATAAACCTTTCTAGAAACAGGAGGCCCCAGAAGTTGACAATTTGAAGTGCAAACATTGCCTGGCCCTGACAAGTTGACTAATGTCAGGACAAAGCTCATAAAGACACTCCTAATGAATTTTTTTTACCAGTGATTTGAAGGAAAGACAAGAAGCAGAGACAGAAAGGGAATGTGATATGTGGAGTGTATAAAGTATGGGCATACTTGAACAGGAGAATGGAAAGATTGATCAGAGTTTATTGTTGAGGACACGTTCTTAGTCAATGATCATCCCTGTCAAAGTCAAGCTTACAACTGGGAAATGAATTTTTTACCAACTGGCAAAACTGGATTTCTTTTGTTTTCTCAGGTGATTGATATGCCTGAACACAACCCTGGCAATCTGGGAGGATCAATGAGGCTGGGACTAAGAAGAACTGTTTTCAGAACAGAAAATTCCATATTAAGTAAGTTCTGAGGATTGTTGATTGTCTAAGCGGTCAGACGTTGTTCCCATGACTGAGTATGATCACAGCCCTCTGGACAGTCTCCCTGTACCTCTTCCCTCCACCTCTGCCTGTGCCCCTGATGCATCCTCACCTGTCTCAGCTGCCTCCCAGGTTCCCCTACCTGGGCAGCCTGGACCTCAGACTCAGTGGCAAGGCACCGTGCCCGCTGTTCCCTTCCAGTGCTTTGCCTAGCAGGTTGTTTGATGAGTTCCGGGATAATCCTGGAGCTTTGTGGTGCAGGAGAGCTGGGATCTAAACTCACTTCTTTGAATCCGCTCTTTTCTCCATTACATTGAAACCAGCCCACCAGTGACTTGCTTCACATCTGTTAGCTTCATTTTTGCAACTTATTTATAAACTCCCAATTACCTGTAAGTTTAAGTCTTAATTTCTGTGTAACTTTTTTCATAGGTTAATATATGAAAATAAGTGAATACAAATCCCCACTCCACTAAAGCCTTAATTCAATTGTTCTTTTGTGTGTGTGTGTGTGTTCTCCAGCTAGGTCCCATTCTTTATGCTCAAAGACAGAGAATAATGGGTCCAGTATTATCTCCTAAATCATATTTTGCTATGTATCAACTAACAAAGTGATTTCTAAGGTGTACTTTTATTCATTTTGCAGTGCCATAGAATTCATTTTGTTTTTATTGTGCTTTAAGTGCCAGTTTACAATTCAAGTCAGTTCGTCATACAGAAATTTACACATACATTGTTATGTGACCCTAGTTGCTCTCCCCACACTGTAATAGTACACTCTTTCTCTCCACCCTCTATTTCCAGTGCCCATTCAACCAGTTCTTGTTCTCCTCCACTTTCTTATCTCACTTAGGTTTGGAAACCTTAATTCAATTTAATAAATGCACCTTGTGAGTCCCTGGATGGCACAAATGGTTAATGACTAATAGCTAAAAGGTTAGTAATTCCAATCCACTCAGGGGCATCTCTGGAGAAAGGCCTGGCAATCTGCTTCTGAAAGATCACAGCCTTGAAAACCCTATGAAGCAGCAGTACTCTGAAACACACGGGGTCACCACGAGTCAGAGTCGACAACTAACAGCTACAACCACATGTCCTGTGTAATATGGTCACTGAGCGGGATGCTGCAGGTAGGGCAGTAAACGGAATGGATCCCAACTCTGTGCTCCCGGGGCCTTAAAACAGGTGAAAAGATTGTAATGAAGGGAAGTATAGGTGCTATCAGGGCCTGCTGCACAGGGAACCCCGATATCTTGGGCATCGTCAGCCTCATTCTTGTGACGGTAAAATAAGACCTGAAACAGCAGTTCCCCCTTCAAGGGTGATAAACAGCTTTTAAGGTACAGAGTGCCTCCTAGCAAGGATAGAAACTTCAAGAGAATGTTTGAAGTGAAAACGTTTTCTTAGTTTCGTTGCATGAAATGCCATTGTTCTTTAATTGACTAACATTTTTAATTTAAGAATATAGGAGGTTTTTCTCTTAACAGATAGTAACAATTCTCGGGCTTTCAGATGTTTTCAGATTCTTTGAAATCATGTTCAAATGATTGCCTTGGTGATAAAACAGTGGTTAGTGAGAAGAGTGTTTTAAAATTGTATCAGGTATAAAAGATTCAGCAGTACATTGCCAGAGAATTTTTTTTTTTCCAAAAGGACATTGTGTTCAATGTATTTAAAAACTTTGTCTTGTTCGGCACTTGGCTAGCTTAGCTGATAGAAATAAGACTGATTTTAGATTTGCTTTTCTTTCCAGGAGAAATAAAAGTTCTGATGATTTTTTTTTAAAAAAAGTTTTTGTTGGGGGTGAATTTTTAAAAATTGTTTTAAATAGTGTGTTTAAGAAATCATTTGTCTTTTCAACATTCTTCACTTGTATAGTTCTGTGACATTAGTTATGTGTCTCATGTTGTTCAACCACTGCCAGTATTCATTTACAAATTTTCTGTCACCATTAGAAGGATTTCAGTGTCCCCTGAGCAGTGAGTCCCCCTTTCCCACTCCCTCCCACCTGTCCTTGGTCACCACTAATAAACTTTAGTCTTTTTAGATTTGCTTATTCTAAATATTTCATGTAAGTGGAGTCCTACGATATTTGTGCCTTTGTGATTGACTTCTTTCACCCAGCATAATATATTTAAGGTTCACCCACGTGGTAACAAGTATCCAGACAATTTATTTCTCTTTATGGCTGAATAATATTCCATCGTGTGGATATACCACATTTTATTTATCTGTTAAATAATACTGGTGATTTTTATGAATCTTAAAGGTCACACAAAAGCTTATTGCTTAGCTAGTATCTTTGGCCTGCCTTAAATTTAAATTGTGCTTGGTAGTTTGCAAAAGGCCTGTGGGTATATGAACTCATGGTCTTCAGCAGATGGAGGGTTCTACCCTCAGGCCTGCTGGAGGTCTCCCACAGGTCCCCAGAAAAGGATGCGACACCAGCTCAACTGATTGTCACAAAATATGAAAACAAAGAGCACCATGGAATGTTTTGTGTTTTTTTTTTCTTTTTTTCCATAGTCAACACATTTCTTTTGTAGAACTTTTTTGTTTTTCTTAGTCACTGCATTTATTTTGTAGGACTTGTTCCTGGTCAACAACAACAATGAAGTAACTAAAACTAGTAGATTTGTTAGTGTCTGTTTTCTGTGTTAGCAAGGGCAAAAAGACCCTTTATTTCTACAAGAATGGTATGACTGAAACTTATGGCCCACCTTACCTGCGAAAATAATTTTCAGTTTTGGTGGAAAGTATTTTGACACTAAAAAAAATAAATAAAATAAAAACAGTTGCTGTCAAGTCGATTCTGACTCATGGTGACCCAGGTATGTCAGAGTAGAGCTGTCTGTGCTCCATAGGGTTTGCAGTGGCTGATCTTTTGGAAGTAGATCACCAGGCCTTTCTTCCAAGGGGCCTGTGGGTAGATGTGAACCTCTGTCCTTCCAGTTAGCAGCTGGCTGAGTGTGTTAACCTTGTGTACCACTGCTAGAGTGACTCTAGTTTTTGTATCAAACAAGAACAATCTCTCTCATTTTTCACAGTCACTTGTTAGTCCCTTGATGGTTATAAAGCCTATGAATGACTTTTTCTGAAGTAGACATTATAGGTCTGAATTAATTTGGACAAAAATCCCAGTAATCATATTAGTCAGTTTAGAAGAAATGGGTCCCTGCAGACTCACTCACTCCCAGCCCTGCATCTGTATGTGTGTGTGGAGTTGTCAAAATATTTTTGTAACCTATGTCTCTCTAACCCTTCACCTAATATTAATTGCGTATCTGACCTCTAGGGTTGCTGTGAGTTGAACCCAACTTGACAGCAGTGGGGTTTTTGGGGTATGGGTCTTCCCTAGACTTTATCATATTCAGTATATTTTTTGTAGTTTCTTGTTGTAGCCTGTTTAGTGTATCTAATCTCCGTATGTATTCTTTGGGCACATGATATTTAATTGCGTAAAGATGACACTTGGCTTTGGCTTGGCAAAGGAAGTGTAATGAGCTCGTTTATTTCCTATTATTAGATATTTGAGACTGTTTCAAGCATTTTGTGATAAAAATGCTGATGTCAACATCTTGACACAGTTTTTTGTTCTCTTGATGGCTTCCTTGGAGTAGATTTCCAGGAGTTGGATTATTAGGTCCATTGAACACTTTTATGACTGATAATTATAATTCGGCCAGATTGAAAGAAGAGGTAAACTGGTTCATAATGATGTTCACTATCCAATAGTGTTCCTGCTTTCTGTGGTCTTTTTTGTTAGCCAGTTCAAACATACCCAGTGGCTCCATGGGAGAAAGACCTCACAGTCCACTCCCATAAAGATTTCCCAAACCAAACCTGCTGCTGTCAAATTGATTCTGGGTCTAAGGGGCGGCAAGTGGATACAAACTGCTGACCTATTGGTTAGCAGCAGAGATCTTCACTACTGTGTCACCAGGCCTCCCCATAAAGTCTACAGCCTAGGCAATTCTATGGGGCAGTTTTACTGTCACATGGGGTCACTGTGAGTTGTAATCAATTTGTTGGCACCTAATAACAATGAAGCAGCTAAAGCTGGTAGCTTTAGTAGCTTTGTTATTTTATCTTTTCTCTTTTAGCAAGAGCCAAAAAGACCCTTTATAATCATCCTTTAATTTGTATTTCTTTTTGTGGCTACGACATCAAACCCCGCTCCCCAACATTGTTTTACTTGCGTGATACTGCCTTTGGAAACCCTGGTGGCATAAGGGTTAAGTGCTATGGCTGCTAACCACAAAGGTCAGCAGTTCAAATCCACCAGGTGCTCCTTGGAAACGATGGAGCAGTTCTGCTCTCCTATAGGGTCACTATGAGTCGGAATCGACTTGAAGGCAGTGGGTTTGGTTATGCTGCCTTTATTTGAAGTCTGTGTCAGCAATTAGATATGGAAAGGGAGAGTCCTACCAAATCCATTACCTAAATGGCTGACCATTTTCTGTAAGGATCCAGGTAGTAGGTGTTTTTGGCATTTAGGCCATGTGGCCTATGTCACAACTAGTCAACTCTGTCACTGAAATGCGAAAGCAGCTGTACACAATAAATGAGTGAGTGTTGCCGTGTTCCAGCAAAACTTTATGACCGCTATTTGAATTTCATGCAATTTCCCAGAATCATGGTGTGTGTATATATATATATATATATATATATATATATATATATCTTTTCAACCACTTAAAAATATAAAAGCTGTTGTAGCTAGAGGGCCAAACAAAAACAGTTATCAGGTAGGATTTGGCTCAAGGGCTGGGCCATAGTTTGCCAACCCCTATTCCAAAGGACAAATCCACTCAAAGGCCATAGGTTTTTGGTCTAAAGGAAAGAACTGTATAGAATGAGGCGTGTGACAGAGGCAGTGAGGTTAGTACCACCTGTGGGCAGTACAGATGGCCACCCTGGAGAGTTGAAAGACAAAGTCTTTGCTTTGCATTTGCCTGCCTGAATAGCCTGTTTGACAATGGAGTATAAGACCTACAAGGGTTTTCAGAAGCCATTTGATTCAACCTGTTTCTTTCTCAGCTACAGACACAGAGGATCTGGAGGTAAAGGGACCTGTCCAAGGGCATGGAGTAGGTCTAGTCAGGATCAGGACAGAATATTGTTCTAGAAATTTCTATTGCTCTAGTGAAACACACCACCCTGGCTCCAAAGCCCTGTCACTGGAATCCCCCTCTAGAATGTAGCTGTTATAAAACACACTGTGTAATCATTAAAACTCATCCATTGATTGACCCTTCATATCTGTGTATTTCAGTGCGTGAAAACTATACCTTAAGAAAAAACATGTATTATTTAGGGAGTCAAATGGTAAGATTCATCTCCTTTTAGTGACACCATTACTTGATTGATAAAATGATGACATGATTTAGAAAGGCTAAGAGAGATGGTACAGAGGATTCAGTGAGATACTTTGAAGAGGGAGAATTCTAGAATAAGGTGTGGCTAGAGATGGAACTCTCCAACTCGACGGCACTTGGCTTGGCTTTAGAGATGGAAGGGTCAGAGTCAGATGCAAGGGCAGCAGGAGGAATACCAGAGAAGTTGACTATTAAAGGGCATTAAGGTTCCAAAAGGAAACTTGATCCATTTGCTTGTAGCTCTCAGCCGAGCAGAAGGCTGAGGGATGGGCACACAGTAAAGCATAGAGCAATTCAGAGGAGGTTCAGAACTCATTTAGGTGTAGCCTTGCCGAAAGTATTACAATCCCAGGCATAGGGTTTTGGTCAAGCCCTTGATGTGTTGCCAAGACAACCAGCAAGACAAGCGAGTCTGTGTTGTGTGCGAATTGTTCAGTCTGTCACCTAGCAGAAAGAACGTATGTGTTCCTCACCCATTCAATTAAAGTGTTTGAATACCACACAGTCTGGCACATGACCGCTAGCAGGAGTGTTGGCCGAAACCTAATTCAAAGTTGTCCCGCGCAGTCTATAAGGTCTGACAATGAAGTCTGCAGACTGAATTGTTGTAAGTGCTACAAACCTCATTGCTGAGTATCACTACAATCATCTGCGAAGTGCTCCCCTTGGGAAGCTATGCACTGACGCCAGTGCCTAGTCCACCCTTCAAATCAGTTTCGGAACTCTTTCTGGAATGGTCATTGTGCGTGGTGGCATGGTAGCAAGTTCATGCACTTAATTGTAGAGTAGTCTGTGCGGGAGTTTTTAGCTAGTAAACAAAGAACTGTATCGGAACACACACCCTACTCACCTGATCTGGCCCTCAGTGACTTTTTTCTTTACCAGATAAGGAAAATATTGAAAAGAAGACATTTTGATGACATTCCAGAAAAAAAGAGTTGCAGAATTGCTTTGCAGGGTGGACTAGGTGCTGACATTGGTGCATAGCTTCTCAAGGGGAGTACTTAAAAGAAGACAGTAGTGATATTCAGCAATGAGGTATGTAGCACTTTTTCTAGGATGAGTCACAAACTTAATTGGCAGACCTTAGTCGGATCCGACTCGACGGCACTTGGCTTTTGTGTATATACAATCTGTGGAACTTGTTTGTCTTATGAGTCCACACTCAACTGGTTAAAAGAAATCAGTTGTTGTTGAGCTGACTTGGACTCATGGCAACTGTGTATGTGTGTGAGAGAGAGAGAGCAAGCGAGCGAGCAGACCTGTGCTTCATCAGGTTTTCAATGGCCAGTTTTTCAGAAGCAGATTGTCAGGCCTGCCTTCTTAGGTGCTCCTGGATGGACTTGGACCTCCAACCCTTTGGTGAACAGCCGGGTGCTTAAACTTTAGGCCCCACCCAGGGACTCACCTAAAGGTTAAAAACCCAAAAAAGCCATTGTCTGTCAAGTCACTTCGGACTCACAGTAACTGTAGAACCGAGTAGAACTGCCCCATAGGGTTTCCAAGGCTGTAAATCCTTACAAAATCAGACTGCTACATCTTCCCAAGTGGCTGGTGGGTTTGAACTACTGATCTTTTGGTTGGCAACTGAGTGCTTAACTGCTGTGCCATCAGGACTCGAAACCCTGAGTAGTGCAGTTTATATAGCCGGTAGAGGAGGTAGATATGCCAGAGGGACTGTGACTCTGAGTTCAGCACAGCCACCTTGACCTGGTGCCTGGGGACTTAATGCTTAATTCCTTTGGGCACCTACTCTACATTTCCTCTTGGCAAGGGGAACTTGAGCAAACTGTTGGTTCTGCTTTACTGTAACAGGAAGAAGTTTTTGTCAGGTGAGAATGGAGGCAGGAAGCCAATTAGGCAGATATCGATGAGTGCCGTTGTTAAGGATCTGGCTAACATCCATGGCTTTGGAAATGGGAGTATGGTTACATCTCAAAATTAGAGTGAACTGAGAGAAGCAAAGACAAGGTGGAAAAACTTTTCAGGAACAAGAAAAATGGCTTTTGCTTTCTTATCAGAGCTTTGATATAAAAAAAGAGCTTATGGTTCCTGGTGTGACTAGACTGATAGGCAGTTAAAACAAACAAAGGAAAACCATTTCCTGAAAATCCTGCGCTGGATTTACAAAACAGTTTAAAAGTGGCCTCCAGGTCTTGAGGAGCCCTGGGTGTCCCTGCGCTTTGTTCTTTTGCTGAGACACAGAGGCAGTGGGGACAGCTGTGTGTTACTGACAAACTGGTAAGGCTGCTCACGGACCTCATAGACAACTCTTTTGCAATGTGGCTTGCTTTCTGTTGCTGCTTGCCTTTTATTGGGGGAAACCTTTTGTTCAAGTGTAATTGTTAATGTGGGAATTCTTAAGACTGGGTTATAGTTTTCAATAATAACTAGTTAAAATCAGTTGCCCTTGAGTCGACTCACTCATGGCAATCCTGTGGTTTCAATGACTGATGTTTTGAAAGTTGACCTTTGTTCTGAGGCTTCTTTGGGGAGAATGGAACTGCCAGCCTTTCCCTTAGCAGCTGAACACATTAACTGCACTACCCCAGAAACCCCAAACCCACTGTCAAGTTGATTCTGACTCACGGTGACTCTACAGGACAGGGAAGTGCCCCGTAGAGTTCCCAGGGTTATCTTTATGGATGTAGACTGCCACATCCAGTGGGTTCAAACCCCTAACCTTTTTGTTATCGGCCACGGGCTTTAACCACTGCACCACCAGGGCTCCTTGCACCTCCCTGAAAACCAAATCCACTGATATCAAGTTGATTCCAACTGATAGTGACCCTATAGGACAGAGTAGAAGTGCCTCAGAGTTTCCAAGGGGCTCCTGGCAGATTCCACCAGCCAGCCTTTTGGTTAGCAGCCACAACACTTAACCACTATCATACCAGGGTTTCCAAGGACTCCTAAAACACATAGGGTTTATGTCCCTCTTCCTATACTGGGCAAGTTCCTAACCAAAATGCAAATCAGAGTCGAGATAACAAAAAAAACCCAAACCTGGTGTCGTGGAGTCACTGTAGGGCTTAAAAACACATGTGCCTGGCACTCTCCTGAGTGTAACAAAATCACAATCCCTGGCACCAGGGCCTGAGAATATTTTTGTTTTCAAAGTTGCTAGCAAATAAAATCCGAACTACTAACAGTTTGAACTGATTCTTGGCATTTGGTTTTAAAAGAAACTGTAATTTTAATCGCTCCCCCCCCACCCCCTGCCAAATCGGGCAATGAGTTGATTTTGTAAATTCATTTTTGATAGAATTTTGTTTTTGGTATTCAAGATTTTGAATGCACAAAATGAAATTTCTTAAGTTCTGAAAACATGTTTCATCATGTACTGCTTACATGCTATGTATAATGAATGCCTCATTCACTAGAGAGAGAGAGTACCCGCTGCTGTACCAGACACTGGTCTCAAGAATGGAAAAGCCAGGTCCCTATCTTGTCTGCTATCATGTGGGGCTTATGTTCTAGCTCCTGTTCTATTTAGATTTCATTGTCTAGAGCTCACAGCAGGAATCATTTATGTGGTTTACTTACTGTTTTAAGTGCATCCCATACTCTGATGTACTTAATCCTCACAACAGCCCTTTATGTACATACTCTCATCGCTTCATTTTACAGACATGAAAATTGAGGCACGGAGAGGTTAAGTAATTTGCCCATCTATTAAATGGTGTAGTGGAATTTAATGCCCAGCAGTCTTGCTCCAGAGTTCATGTACTAAGCCACCTACCTCGTTGTTGCCTCTGAGGTATCTTAGCAGTTTGCCTTATGCCAGGTGGCCTTCACAAGCCATGCAGTTTCAAAGTTCACACAACATCCTGCAAGTCCTCATAACAAAAAGATATAATTCCTTATGTCCTGATTTGGAAACCCTGGTGGCGCAGTGGTTAGGAGCTACGTCTGCTAACCAAATCCACCAGGTACTCATTGGAAACTTATGGGGTGGTTTGACTTTGTCTTATAGGGTCACTATGAGTCAGCATTGACCACAGTGGGTTTGGGTTTTTTGTTCATAATTTAGATATTATTTTTCATTTTCCTCATCCTCTTTGTTAATTTCAACAAGATCTACTATTAGGTGTGCTGAGGCATCTGTTATAATGAAGGAAGCAGAGAAGAGATTTTTCATTCGTGGAGGAAAAGCCTCCGATCAGTCACAAAGGGGAAAGCCAGACCGCTCTCAAAGTTAAGTCCTGATCTTTCAGCTGCTTTTTTCTGTAACTTCCCGGTATGTTTTTCTACCTCAGTATTATTGTGCTGAAGGAGCCCTAGTGATGCAACGGTTAAGCACTCAGCTGCTAACCGAAAGGTTGGCAGTTCAGACTCGCCCGGTCACTGCTTGGAGAAAGACCTAGTATTCTGTTTCTGTACAGATGACAGCCTAGTAAATACTGTGGGACAGTTCTACTCTGCCAGATAGGATCACTACAAGGCAGAATTGACTCGATGGTACACAGCAACAGCAAATTACCGTGCTGTTATTTTCTATTTTGTTTTTAACTTTCATTGAGGGTAATTACTTTCCTACAAAGACTCTGTGATGCTGGCACTCTTCTCAAAGGAGTTCCCTGCCCTCCACTATTTGTTTTCTTGCTAAGCCCATCCTTCAACTATTCCCTGTCACTAATATCAGATGGAGCCCTGAATGGCACGGTGGGTAAGAGCTCTGGCAAGCTCTGGCTGCTAACCAAAGGACTGGCAGTTCAGATCTACCAGTTCCTCTTTGGGAACCTTGTAGGGCACCTCTACTGTGTTCTATAGGGTTGCTATGAGTTAGAAATGATGATGGCAACAGGTCTTTTTTGTTTGTTTTCTTTAATTTAATATCAGCAGTGTTAAACTACTGTTCCAAGGTTTTCGTTGGCTGATTTTTTTAGAAGTCAACTGCATTTGTGCCTGTCTTAGCCTGGAAGCTCCTCTGAAGCCTGTCCACCATGGATGACCCTGCCGGTATTTGAAATACTGGTAGCATAGCCTCCAGTATCACGGCAACACAGAAGCCACCACAGTATGACAAATCAACTGGAGGTGCCCATTCATTTATGCCAAGGAATTTGGAAGATAGCAGCCTGTCCAGCCAACTGGAAAACCAAAACCCATTGCCACTGAGTTGATTCTGACTCACAGAAACCCTATAGGACAGAGTAGAACTGTCCCATAGAGTTTCCAAGGAGTGTCTGATAGATTTGAACTGCTGACCTCCTGGTTAGCAGCTGTAACACTAAACCATCACACCACCAGGGTTTCCATGCCAACTGGAAGAGATCCATATTTATGCCCATTCCAAGGAAAGACAGTGCCACAGAATGTAGAAATTACTGAACAATATCATTAGATCACACATGGCTAGAACTTTTAAAACAATTAAAAGTTAAAAAACGATTGCAGCAGTATGTTGACAGGCAATTGCCAGAAAGTCAAGCCAATTCAGAAGAGGACATGTAACAAGAGATATCGTTGCTGATGTCAGGCGGATCTTGGCTAAAAGCAGAGTACCAGAAAGATTTCTACCTGTGCTTTATTGACTATGAAAACACATTTGCTTGTGTAGATAATAACAAGTTATAGATAATGTTGGGAAGAATGGAAATTCCAGATCAGTTAATTGTGCCCGTGGGGAACCTGTATATAAACCAAGTGGCGATTGTTCAAACAGAGCAAGAGGATACTGCATTGTTTAAAATCAAAGAAAAATGTGTGTCATGGTTGCATCCTTTCATCATATTTATTTAATCTACATGCTGAGCAAATAATCCAAGAAGGTGGACTGACTATATGAGGAACAGAGCGTTAGGATTGGAGGAAGACTTATTAACAACCTGCAGTATGTAGATCACAGAACCTTGCTTGTTAAAAGTGAAGAGGACTTGAAACATTTACTGATGAAGATCAAAAATCAGCCTTCATTATGGATTATACCTCAACATAAAAAAAACAAAAATCCTCACAACTGGACCAATAAGCAACATCATGATAACTAGAGAAAAGGTTGAAGCTGTCCAGGATTTTGTTTTACCTGGATTCACAATCAACACCATGGAAGCAGCAGTCAAGAAATCAGTGTATCGAATCAGGCAGATCTACTGCAAAAGACCTCTTGAAAGTATTGAAAAGTGAAGACATCACTTTGAAGGTGAAGGTGCACCTGACCCAAGCTTTGGTATTTTCAGTTGCATCATATGCTTGCAAAGCATATGAATGAGGAAGACATGAGAATTGACACCTTTAAACTATGATGTTGGAGAAGAATATTGAATATACTGTGGACTGCCAGAAGAAGGAACAAATCTGTCTTGGAAGAAGTATGGCCAGAATTCTCCTTAGGAGCATGGATGGCGAGACTTCATCTTGTGTACTGTGGACGTGTTATCAGGAGGGGTCAGTACCTAGAGAGGTACATCATGCTTGGTAAAGCAGAGGCTCAGTTAAATAGGGAAGAGCCTCAAGGAGATGGATTGACGCAGTGGCTGCAACCACGGGCTTAAATCTAACTATGTGAGGATGGCGCAGGATGAGGCACTGTTTTGTTGTGTTGTACATAGGGTCTCTGAGTCAGAACTGACTCAATGGCACCTAACAACAGTCATCAGCATCATTAGTATCATCCCCAGGAGCTCAGTCTGCATGGACAGAATTGAGAATGGAAGTTGAGGCTGCGCTCACTGAGCATACAGTGATACATGAAAATACACTGGATTTGTGTTTTCTGTCTTCAAGCCAAAAGCCCAAAGAAGACAAGGCATTTGGTCTTTCTTGATTGAAACAGTCCTGCTGCTGCCTATAAAAGTGAACACTGCTCCGGGTTGTGTTGGAGTTTGGGAATGAGGTTCAGTGTGAGCTCCAACCCTGTAGTCATGTCTCCTTGGGCCTGGGTGCTGTGCTTTAAGAGCTGGGACTACAGCAATGGTCAGTTGCCCCCAGACTGTCCCGCTACTGCTTCTCTGTATGCTCCCACGGGACTTCTTGTGGCAGGAGCTGATAATGGATCCCTACTCCTTTCCTCCTGAGTCTGCAGACGCTGGACAGCTCACTGGTCGTCATACCCATTTGTGAATAGTCATCACAGAGACGCTGTCCTTGCCTGCCATGGCCTTGGGCACCTGGGCATTTTGAAGCTGTTCCACAGGCAGCTTTCCATCACACTTTCCTGGGTGAGAACTTTGGAAACAAATGGATTGTCATTTAACTTTGCATTCCTCTAAGGCTTGATGCCCCACTTGTTTCTGATTGTTCACTATTAAATAATTCAGCGGGGTGCTTGGATAGATCATTGTCCTTGAGATTTTTTTTTTGCAAACACTTAGATGTTGCATTTCAGGGTCAAAGAATACACCCCCCCATCAGATGTTATGTATTTATTTAAACTGTGGTGAGTAGATATGTAACAAAAGATTTGCCATCTCAGATAAGTATGTTGTTAAGGTGAGGCAGAAACCAGTGTGGCCACATGCATGGCGCTGTTGCTGTAGAGAAAGCATTGGGTCAAGTGCCAGGAGACCTGAGCCCAAGAACTGGCTGTGCTGTCCAGCAGGGTGGCACTATGAGCTAGTTGTTTAACTTCTCTGGGTTCCATTTTTTTCTTTTGTCAAGTGAGCCCGTTGTCAGTCTACATAAAAGTGGTGGCACACGTGCACATGCATGTGTGTGTGTTAGACCCAGTTTCCCTCTGTATGAAGAGGGCAGACTTGCTGGATCCATGTATACGGTGTACTTGTATCTCAGCAGGCTTTCTTTTCTATGGTGGGGATTACTCCACTTGAGAATTGCTTCAAGATTTCAAAGAAGCTATCATCCTCTCGTAGAAGAGAAGAATATCCAGATCATTGCCTGGAGTCCAGTTCATTTGTAGACCTCTGATGGAAGGATAGAGATCAAAGAGTCTTTACATCCACATACACCCTGGATGTGGTTCTCAAGCTTGTTATGCCTAAACTGGTTTTACTTTGTATGTTTACAGGGAAGCTTTATGGTGATGTTTCCTTTATAGAAGAAAGACACAGACATCGCTATGAGGTAAGGCTTTCATGCTGAATTTTCATGGAATACGGATGCTGAACTGTGAGGAAACCTATGATTACAAAAGGCCCCACTGCAAAAGGTGTCCAGCACTGGTGGCATCTATAGCACTCAAGGAGGTGTCCCAAGTATCCCCCAGTCTCCACTTCCAGAGGAGGCAGTTGGGGTGGGAAGACTGGTCTTCTTGGCTTTGCAAAATACCTATGCTCAAGGCATACTGATGCCCCACTTGTTTCTGATTGCTGTCTCCTAGATCAAGATAGGAAACCCTGGGGGTGTCGTAGTTAAAGAGTTAGGGCTGCTAACCAAAAGGTTCACGGTTCAATCCACCAGGTGCTCCTTGGAGACTCTATGGGGCAATTCTACTCTGTCCTGTGGGGTCACCATGAGTCGGTATTCACTCGATGGCAGTGGGTTTGGTTTTGGGTTTTTAGATCAAGATCATGAATCCTTGTCTTTAACTCTCTGCCCTTTATTTTGCCAGATGTGGCTAAAAGACCTGTTGCTACTGAGTCAGTTCCAATTGACACTGACTCTATAGGACACAGTAGAATTGTCCCATAGGGTTTCTAAAGAGTGCCTAGTGGGTTTGAACTGCTGAGTTTTTGGTTCACAGTCATAGCTCTTAACCACTATGCTACCAGGGTTTCTAATGTGGGTAAAACCCAAACCAAGCCACTGCTATTGTGTAGATTCTGACTCATAGTGACCCTACAAACAGTAGGACTGCCCCGTGGAGTTCCTAAGGAGCACGTGGTGGATTTGAACTGCTGACCTTTTGGGTAGCAGCTATAGTACTTAACCACTAAGCTACAAGGGTTTCTGATATGGGTAACCCAAACCAACCCACTGTTGTTGATTCCAACTCATAGCAGCTATCGAAGACAGTAGAACTTCCCCAGAGAGTTTCCAAGGAGCACCTGGAGTTTCTAACTGCTGATCTTTTGTTAGTAGCTCATAGCTACCCACCAGGGTTTCCAGATACTGGTAAGCCAAGTAGCCAAGTGCCGCCAAGTAGCCAAGTGCCGTCAAGTCATAAAGAGGGACTTAAAATGTTTTGAAAAGGAACCAAATGCCTCTTGGGCCAGGGCCAAGTCCATTGGAGGAAATGACCTAGGAATTAGTGCATCATTGGAATGGAAAACCCAGCCAGGCAAAGCAGGACCTTTTCGTAGGACGATGCCTCTGTATTGCTCTGCTCCTCCCACACCCTTGATTTCCTGTTTTTCCAGGTGAACCCAAATCTGATCAACCAATTTGAGCATAGTGACTTACATTTTGTAGCTCAGGACCTCGATGGGGAGAGAATGGAAATGCTTGAACTGGCAAGTAAGTGGGCTCTTTGTTTTTAAAAAGCTTTGCAGAATGCTGACATCTTTCTGTTGACCACAGATATATGAAGATATAATTTGAGACCTGTTTTGTTCGCCCCCCCGTTTGAAATAAGTACACAACTACAAAGTACATTAAAAAAGATGGCTTATAATCGGGGACATATTTTGTTCTCAACTTACATGCATATGCTGTATCATTCTAAGTTTACCAGTTTTACAAATATATGTTGCCTTGACTGTCTTCTGTCCCCTTTTGCGGGGGTTCGTTTTGTGTTAGCTAGTAGCTAGTTAGTCTCTCTGGGACAGGCAGGCTACTTGCTCCCCTCTGTTTGAGGAAGACTGGCAAAATACCGTCTAGTTAATAGTGACTGGTGTTGATGTCTTTGAACCTGGACCTGCCTTTTCATGCCATCTGGGTATCTGCTTTTCCATTCTGCTCATGGCCATTGTCAAACATGGGCTAATTATTTAACTTTTTGAACATTAATCACTGCACTCAGAGAAATTTTTTACAAGCCCAAACACAACACAAAGGGACTTCTGTTGAGGAAGTTCACCCAAGTTGTTTGTAGTTGAGCTGGAATAAGTCTGGGCATAAACCATACATCTATACAGTACTATATAAAGTTAAACACAATTACACAGTGTGTTTATATTTATATGGTGTTCTCATTCTGATCTGTAAGGCCACAGTAAGCTGGTCCTAGTTCCATCTCTTAATGTTTTAGGCCAGAAGATGGCAAAGTCTGGCCTGTGGGCCAAATCCAGCCTGCTGACTGTTTTTTGTACCACCCAGGAGCTCAGAAGGGTGTTCTACATTTTTAAATGGTTGGACAAGAATCAAAATATTTGTGACACATGAAAATTGTGTGATATTTGAATTTCAGTATTCATAAATGAAGTTTTATTGGTACATAGCCACACTCATCCATGTACATGTTGTCCGGGCTGCTTTCATGCTACTCGAGCCAGAGATGAGTAGTTGCCACAGGACCGTCTGGCCTAAAAACCTAACTGTCTGCTGTGTGGCCCTTTACTGACATGTTTGTTGATCCGTGTTCTAGACCTACATGTATGTACTTCATTTCAACTAACTTGAACATTCAGATGTTCTCCAGGCACCATCCAACTTATGTAAAACTAAATTCACATGTGCTCTGATACTTCCGCCTGACTGTTTCTGCTTAAGGTATCCTCAGTCTTGTCACCAGTTTCTCAACCTCATCACTGTCGAGGTCATGCAACTGATTGGACCTCGAGTGACCTGATTCCGATTCGGGTTCCAAATAGCAAGTTTGGTCTCCCTCCCCCCAAAGCACACGAGGATGCGTCTTTTTTAGTAGCAAATGACGGAAAAGTTTAAGGGAAAGTATGCATTCCAAAGACAGAACAGGTCAGTCTCCATGAGTGGAAAAAGACCCCACATAGATTTTGGAGGTGCTTTTTATAGGCAAAAGCAGAGGGTGATGTCACAGAAGGGAGAGGTAGTAACTTGCCTTCTGACTGAGCCATAGCCACCTTACAACTACCAGGAGGAACTGGTTCTATTGGTACCACAACTGCCAGGAAGAACTCACATCTGCATCACAAACTGCCAGGGAGAGCTGCTGACAAGCGGCCAATCACGTTCCCCTGGCAACCTTATCAATACTGTATGTGCCCTATAATGCAAAGCACGACCTTTGTCATCCGTGGAAAATCTTAGATTCTGGAGTAAAATGTTAGCATGTGGCAGCAGAGATCAGGTTCCCTAGCTGACCTTAACATTTCCCCCTTGAAGAGACATGGGCCTAAAATCTTGAAGGGAACCTGGGAAGTTGGCTTCTCTCTGGCTACTTCCTGCTGTTTGGGGGCATAGTCCTACCTTTGTGTCAGACCCATGTTCCTCTAGTGTCCTGTCTGGGAAACCTTGACTTGCCTGATCTCTTGCCTGGTTGGTACAGGTATAGGCTGGTATTCTTACAGGACCATCAGTTTAACTTGGAATTGTAGCCTGAAAGAGATAAAGTGAATTAAGACATTAAGAATTAGGGGCCCAAAGGTACGGATAACCAAAAAGATTAATAAGGGAATTACCAGTGGCGGTAACTGTGACATTAGCCAGTTGGGTTTTATAGCCAGTCTAAGGGTGTAAGTTAGGGACAAATTAGGAATAGGGATCTGATTGGGTGGCAGCCGCTTCTCCCTTGATTCAATTCCCTGGTACTGATTGTAGCTCTCTGGTGCCCACGTTGGAAGGACAGATTGTGGTGGAAGCAGGACTTTCTGTGCATGTCCCCCGAGTTGGTTCCATCTGAAAAACAACTTTGAGGAAGTTGATGCAGTTGTTTGGGGACTTATCTAAGAGCCCCAGGACAGTTAATATAGTTTGTCACTAGTTTTAATCACACCACAGAGGCCCGGAGGCTCACTGTCTTACTCCTGACTATTGACTCAAAAAGAAGTACTGCATTTTCATAAAATTTCCATTGTGTGTTTCCCCATGGACTATTCTGTCTCCCTCAACTCTCCAACTTTTTATATAATCTGACCGAGAATTTATTCTGGTATATGCCCTTCTGGTTCTTTAGTTTTTAATGTATTAAGTCACAATATAAGTAACTCTTAGTCATCATTTCTTATATTTAGTCGAGTTTTTAAATGTATGTATCCCCAGTTTACTTAGTAATTTTTGTCCCAGCAATAAAACAGCACAGTTGGATATCTAGAAAGGAATGCCTTAGTAATTGTGGCCCCGTCAGATGTAAGAGTACAATTTCTTTCACCTTGGATTTTTAGTCCAAGCCAACAATTACCCATTCCCTCTTGGAGAGAGGACCCATCGGGTAATTTAAGGTAGAGAGGGTGGCTGTTGTGTCTAAGACAAATTTAATTTCTTTACCTTCTACAGATGAGTGTAGCCCTTAGCTCTCTGATGTGTGGCCAGGAGGCAGAGGGGCCACAGGGATCCTGTTAGTGGTCAGTTTCTTAGATTCCTCTTCTGAAAGAGTCCAGGAGGGCCAGACCATCTGAGCCTTTGTTGGGGAGGTCTGTGAACATCCTGCTGTAGAACATTCGGGTCACCTTGCCTTCAAGAGGCCTCATTGTCAACAGTACCTGTAATAATCAGGGTCCATATTCACTGGCCAGTGAGGTGATCCAGGTCTTGACCTCCTCTGGGGCTAACTGGGTTACCTTGAAGTGGACCTGATGGGCTACAGCCACAACTGGGCTTTTTTATCCTTTTTTTTTCTAGGCCACCAAAATCTCTAATTAAACACCCTGAGGGTCTCCTCTATCAGTTGAGAGAGTGAGGTCTGAGGTTTTGTCTCAAGCTTTGTAATCTTAGTGTCTGATGTCTGGTGTGGGCCAGGATATAAAATATATGGCACCAGCATTTTCCGAAAGGCTTAGCGAGTCCAGGCAGAGCAAAACTGCTAGCTATATTCCTCCAGGTTCCCAGCTAAAAAGGTAGCTTGAGAACTAGTCTGTTATCTTTTCTAATGTAAATGAGACACTTACTGCTCAGGCCTCCTCCTTTATGGCGTAGGGGAGGGCCATAAGCTTGTAAACTGGGGCTGTTTTCCCGTTTTTGCCCCTTAAGCAAAAGGGTTCAGTAGCTTGAAGAACCCAGCTTTTCCTTTTAAAAACGGTAACCTGTGTGGGTTACCTCAATTTCCACAGAAGCCAGAAATTTAGATTTTAGAAGAGTTACATGTTTCTCTCATGGTTTTCTCTTTTGGATCATGAGCTTACTCTAGAATCTTTGATCAAAAATGCTCAATAAGTGATAATTGAATATCATCAAGTTTTTAAGATCCCAGGCACCATACATACAGTGAATTAGAAAGTAAAAGAAAAGTACTAACAATATCAGGCCAGTTATCTCGAATAACAGTGAATTATGACCCTAAGTTTTTTGAACAAGGAAATAAATCTAAACACCTCATAAGTAGCATCAGTAACTGTTTTTCATGTGTCTACACAGCAACTGTATTCTGTAAAAGCTCAGATTCAAACCCATTAGTTAAATACTTTAGGGGAAAAGAAAATGTTTACTTACATATATAAAATAGAGCCTGAAAACATCAGCAATATTTCCACATAAAGCCTACAGTGTATTTTTATATACTCAGCATTATGTAGTTATTATTTTTTTTTCCCCACCTGATTTTGGATCAGCTGTCATCTGTGAGGCCATCAGTTTCTGTATGAGCATTTTGGATGTCTGATGTCATAGTCCTTTTCACAAGTGTAGTATCTTTGTTGAGATACTCTGGTCAGATGTTTTCAGAAAATCAGCAAAAAATTGTAGATGACAAAAAGTTTGACATGATTAATAAAAAATATAAAGGCCAAATGAAATGCAATCTGTTAGAAAACTTTTAGACAACAATACTTCTAAATATAATCATTCTCCATAGTTTTAAAGAACTTCAGATATCATACATAGTCTTGAGGCATAATACCATATAGTCAGGATGTACCAAGGTTATTAAGTCTCTAAATACCTATAGTATAAAAATAAATTTGTACGTGGATAATTTGAATTCTCCATGTTAGATTAAACTAATTGTTACCTGATTTGGGTCCGTGCCCTGGAGCCACAGAGCCAATGAAATATACTCCAAGTTAGAAAGAGGAAGAAGGTTTATTAGACCGTTATCATACCACAGGCTGTTCTCCATGGAGTCTCAAAAGACAATTTCTACTTCAGAGTTTATGTATTATTTCAGCGAAGAATACTTCATGTTTTTAAGCACACAGCCCACAGATAACTATACATCACAAACACCTGGAGTCTAATTTGCTTGTTTGTAACAGACAAAGACAAAACTTATACAAAAAAATTCCTCAACTATTGAAACCAGCCTGCTGAGGCCACTCTTGAGACAAGGAGCAAGAAAGACAGTTGTGGATACAAAAAAATGCCAGGCAGCCTCCTAGCTGCTGTCCAGGCTGAAGGCCATTTCTCAGGAGAGCAAAGAAGAGGAGGGAGACCAAGGTCACAAGAGCTGAAGGGGCTCTGTGCCCGTTTTAGAAAGAGGCCAGCGCAGAGGCCAGAGTAGCTGGTGCAGTCAAAAACATTTACAGATTCTTTAGAATATCATTATGGCAGTTATGTGAAGCTCTCAATTAACCATTCTGAAAAAGAGAAAACACATTATAAGGTATTAGGGTTAGAATAACAATAGTTATAGTCAAGTTAGCAATTTAAACCAAACCAAGTGTTGTGAAGTTAATTTTGAATCATAGTAACCCTATAGGGCAGAGTAGAACAGCTCCACAGAGCTCCCAAGGAATGCCTGGTGGACTCGAACTGCAGACCTTTTGGGTAGCAGGCACAGCACTTAACCACTATGCCGTCAGGCTTTCTCCTGTTAGCAATTAAGAAATAATAATTATGACTTAATAGGCAAAAACATTAAGAGGAAATAAGCAGTATAAATTTTAACCCAGTGAAAATTGGGCACTGGGTTTTAACCCATGTCATGTAATTTACTAAATAAGACTCTTTCCCCCTTTAGAAAAGAGTATTCATGGCTTTTCATGAGGTTTCAGAGTTGTTACGAGTTTGTTACAGGTTAACAAGAAACAATATTAAAGTTATTTAACTAAACGTCTTAGAAGAAGAAAACCTTAATTTTTCTCCTTTACCAAGTCCTGTGGTTTGATTTTCTGACTCAGGAATCTGATTCTAATGAGGGGTCAAATCTTTGCCTTCAAAGGAAATAACATAAGGAATAAATTAACTGCTTACTCAAAAATCAGAGAAAAGTTAGTTATTTTAGAGAGGATCTGACAAGGGAGTTGGGACTCAGAGGGGCCGGAGTCCCAGTCCCTGTTAGGCCGGGTAAGTGGAGGAGGGGAAGGCAGCCCTTTGTCCTCCTCCAGAGTCACGCCATCATCCCTCCAGGCCAGATCCCATTGTCTGCTGACTGGACCAGTCAGGGCCTCCCTCCCTTGTTTAGTCCGCCCGGAGAAAAGAGGGTTGTTTGGGTGTGTAGTGACCATATCAAATAAATATTTTTCAACCAGCCTCTACAGTATATCCCTTTAAACAGCAAAAATGAACTCACTCATTAAGATTTGTATATATTTCTCTTGCTGCTTGAAAAGCAAACATACACACATTTAAACTGTGACATAATATCTATTAATACTCAATTATCAGTAAGTTACCTAAAAGATCCTGGAAATTATTTTTAAGCCTGTAACTGACGTAAAGTCTGTTTAAACATTTTAGGTTTTTATTCAGTTTTTACTGTGTCTCATATTTTTCCCTATCTAATTTTAACTCATAATGTTTCTATCAGCTGGCTTTGGAAATTACAAATTCTCAGCTCAACTGGTCAAGTCTCTTGCTAGGGTTGGAACACATCTTTTCATGGTACAGTTTTACACACACTACAGTCAGCCCACAGGAATAACACAATCTCTCACACACTTTCTAGAGAAAGTCACAAACCAGCAATCTCCACAACTGAACACAAACTTCACAAAAATAATGAGGGGCTGAAACCCAGGTTGTTACAGAAGGCCAGTGTGAAAGTAAAGGCAAAGACAGAAACGGGGCTGCAATCCCCTTTATGTGTGGTACTGTGCCGCAAGAAATTTCGAGAAGTAAGAATGGTTCAACAAGGTGGAGACCAGCAGATTTCATTCTCCAGACTGAGGTGATAGTTGTGAAGGACAGAGTAGGGGGAGGGAATCCAACCCCAACAAAAGGCCTCGTGGACATCTCTTCCTGTTACTCAATGTCTAGGTGTTACCAGACTTTTCCCTAGGACTTACTACAAAATTGGTGCCTGGGCCTGGCCCCCAGAATGCAAACCAAATTTCAGCAAAGCAAAAAGACAAAGCAGGCAGACAAAACCGAGAGTGATCAGTCCTCGGCCCTCTACTTAAAGAAAAAAAAATATATATATACACATATAGAGGTCCCCAATCCAACGCCTGTGCCCAGGACTTTCTACAGGGCAGACGAAACACAAGAGAAACTGGGTAGGTAGTTAGTTGCCCTGCGGAGGAAGGAGAGGCAAGTTGAAGAAGCAAAGATCAAAGATTTTTTCATTCCATTACCCATCCAGATGCCAGAATAGCAACTCACCTCAGGAGAAGGCTTGGAGTCAAAATTGCTCCAGTGGCCACTAGCCTTGTCCTGTTAGTGAGGTGGTGTGTCCGTCTCTGTGAGGTCTCAGAAGATTTTCAGGGTCCCGTCCTGATCACCAAACTGCTACTGGGGGGGGTGGTCTCTGAAGACCCTGAAGGGTCCTTGTCAGACACGCAGGAAAGAATTGCTCGGGGAGACCTGGTTAGCTGCAGGGTCTGGGATTGGGTTAGGGTTGCTTCAGTTTTTGTTAAGAGTCTTAAAGGGATCTATTAGTACTTACTGGGCCCCATTCCGTAGGGAGGACCTGACAAGGGGAGCTGGACTTGTGAGGGCCAACGCCCCAGCCGTCACTAAGCTGAAATTAAGAGGAGGGGGAGGCTTCCCCGGGGAGGAGTCTCGCTGCCTTCCTCCCTGGCCTGATCTCCTGGAGACTGGCTCCTGAGAAACCGTCTGTGAGACTGGGCCAGTTAGGGCATCCCTCCCCTGTAGGTCACTCCCGAAACCGGGGCATATTTTGTCCATAACTCTGTTTTTAGCATCCCCAAACACCAGTTTCTTAAGAGCATCCATCCGACTACTTCAAAGATTTTCCAAAAAAGGGGCAGTAGAGCCAGAATTCAAAGGGGAGTTACATCCCTCAAGAGGGCCCTTTGGCCTGTTAGAGAAAGTTTTCCAGGAAATTAATACTTTGGAGGGCATAGTTAAAAGGAAAGAATGGGCCCAAAGGGCATGTGAGGAGATGTTTGATGAGAAAGCTCAATCAGTGAGGGACTTAGTCTGATTACCAGACATTAAACAGGTGGGTAGCTATTGGAGGGGCCCTCAAAAAGGGACAATGCCAAGCTTTATTTTGGGCCTGGACAGGGGCCATATAGAGGGTGGCCTGAAGAATAGTCCCCACATGCGGTAGGGGTGGCTCATTCCCAGGAGTCCCCATCACTCACCAGCAGAAAGAAGAGAAAAGTCGGGCCCGAGACGAACCAGCTTCCAGGTGTCAGCACGAAAATGTTGAGATCGTGCAGCTGATTACACTCTGAGTGACCTGATTCCGATTCCAGAGATCGAACTAGCAAGTTCGGTATCCTGAAGGGTGGCAAACTGGGATCCTCCACCCCAGAGCACAGAGGATGTATCATTTTTAGTAGCAAATGACAGAAAAGTTTATTACGGGAAAGTACGTTCCAGTGAGAGAACAGATCAGTCTCCATGAGTGGGAAAAGACCCCACATAGATTTTGTGGGTGCTTTTTATAGGCAAAAGCAGCGGGTGACGTCACAGATGGGAGGGAGAGGTAGTAACTTGGCTTCCTCCTGGGCCATAGCCACTTTACAACAACCAGGAGGACCTGTTCTATTTGCATCACAACTGCCAGCAAGAACCCACATCTGCATCACAAACTTCCAGGGAGAGCTGTTGATACGTGGCCAATCAGGTTCCCCTGACAACCTTATCAATACTGTGTGTGCCCTATAATGGAAAGCACGACCTTTGTCATCCCTAGAAAATCTTAGATTCTGGAGTAAAACATGTTAGTATGTGGTGGCAGAGATCAGGTTCCCTGGCTAATCTTGACAATCACTTGACATTTAGAGCTGGATCATTTGTTGTAGGGACTGTCTTGTGCATTGTGTTATGTTTAACAACATCCTTGCCTTTTATGTGCTAGAAGCCCATGGCATCCTTCCCCCCCTCCAGTTGTAACAACCCAAAATGTCTCCAAACTTTGCTAAATGTTAGGGTTACACCCACTGTTGTCAAGTTGATTCTGACTCATAGAGACTCCATAGGACAGAGTAGAACTGCCCCATAGAGTTTCCAAGGAACACCTAGTGGATTTGAACTGCTGACCTCTGATTTAGTAGCTGCAGCACTAACCATTATACAACCAGGGTTTCTAAATGTTGGGAGTGGGATGAGCAAAATCACCCTTGTTGAGAACCACTGCCCTAGACTGTCAGGTGTAAAGTCAGAATGATTTAGCTCTTCTTCACTTTCATATCCCCAACTTGTGGTCAGTTCTCAGGTCCTATAGATTCCATGTTTGCAAGGAAAGATGAGTTTGGGATCATACACCCATCACAACCCCTAGTCCCACCACACAGTGACTCCCACTCCAATTAGTCATCATGTTCCACCTTAGTGCCAGGCTCTTCCCACTCTGGCACCTCCTGAAAAGGACAGGGCCAGGCCTGTTAGTGCACGTGACACAACTTTGTTCCGTGAACCACTTACATTTACTGAGTACCGAGTGTGAACAGGATACTCTAAAAATGGTAGCATGGTGTTCTAGGGCCTACCTTTTCAGTCTGTATAGGTACACTGGACTACTTTTCTTTTGACATTCCTACTTCCTTTTCCATCTCAGCTCATGCCTCCATCTCTACTTCAAACTCCTTTTCTCCTTTCCTCTCCATTTCTGCCTCTGTTTGTTCAAATACTGAAGAGAATCCTGACCAGGGAGGACAATGGAAGTCTGGGAAGGTTCTTGGAACTCAGTAGCATTTGATGTGCACCGTGAGAGAAGGAAATCCATAGCTATTTATTATGAACTCACTGGATGCCTGACTCCTCAGTGTGGACTCTGTTACTGAACTTACAAAGCGGGTGATGCTACTTCCAATTTACAGGGAAGGAGACAGGAATGCAAAGAGGTTAAGGAATGTGCCCAGGCCATCCAGCTAGTCATATGAGAGGCTGGAGTAAACCAGGCCTCTGCCTCCTGTCACCAACTCTGTGGGATTCTATTTGCTCAGCTTGTTTTCACTGAACATTCTACCTAAGATTATCAACCCATGCCTGATATGTTTTTTAATTTCTATGCCTAACATTTTGAATTAAAATAGCGAGGCTGTATTTCTGGCTGTCTCTCTGCTGGAAATGCCTGTCATTTAGAATTTTCATAGTGTGAATCCGTGTTTGGTGCTAATTCTCTTCACTCTTTATTTCATGGGAGAGGGCAGAAGGTTTCCTAAACAAGTTAAAGTTTGTTTACTTTGTTAGAGAATACTCTTTTAATCCTCCTGGTTCTCATTATTGTCAGAACATACTGAGAAGCCTCTTGTATCATGAAGATTTAGATTCCCACTGATGCTTTGAGATTTCTTGTAGGCCGGAAAGGAAATTAGAGGTGCTTTGAAACCTGGAAATTTTTTGAAAGCTGGCTGCAAGGGAATTCATTTTATTAAGGGCAAGTCCTCAGAAGACTTTCCATCTGAGTTCCCTTAGACATCTATTCACAAATCTCCACCTTTTCTGAAGAGTTCTAGAGAGAACAACAAAGCTTGAGATTAGTATAATGTCAGAATTTGATTCAAAGCAAATAAGAACATTATTTTAAAGGCACCTGTTCTGACTGATGGAACATCGTTAAAAAACAGCGTTTTGGTCTCATTCCTCAGAATGCCACAGGGAATATTTTTGGAGAAAGGGACTTAGAGCAACAATGCATTCATTCAAATGTTCTGTCCTTGACTCTGACATCATCTGTTGAGCAGCTTCTCTTCATATTGGTACATAAACACAATTACTGTATGCTTCTTTCAAAGACATCCTGAGATGCTCTGCTGTGTGATTTATTGCATCTTTAACTTAAAGCTTTACTGCTTAGTTTCTTCTCTAAATGTGAGTGACTTCTACTTAAGGCAGCAACATTCTTGGGAAGAGGTGGCATTGCCCTCACCAAACTTTCATACCTGAGTGTCCTAATTCAAAGAGGCTTTTTTCTAGATGTGATGTAGAGGATTTGTACACTGGATATTTCCGGAATGAGTGCTATCTGCTTGAACTTGGCTGTAATGATGGGATCCCACACTGTTCAGTATGGTAGCCATTAGCCACGTACTTAAAATATGCTCAGTTTTTTTAAATAATATTTTTATTTAGCCCACTCAACAATTTATATACAGGCTGTTCAGTCACGTTGGTTACTGTCTTAGTTATCTAATACTGCTATGACAGATATACCACAAGTGGGTGACTTTAACAAACAGAAATTTATTTTCCCACCATTTAGGAGGCTAGGAGTCCAAATTCAGAGTGTCATCTCTGCCAAGCCAGCCAAATGCCATTGAGTCATGAGTGTCATCTCTAGGGGAAGGTTTTCTCTGGCCATCGGCTCTGAAAGCATCTGCTTCCCGGTCCCATGGAGATCTCCATGTGGCTTGGCATCTTGTTTTCCTCCATCTCTGCTCACCTGCTTGCTCCTTTAATCTCTTTTAAATCTCAAAGGAGATCTACTCAAAATATACTGGCACTAATCCTGCCTCACTAATATAACAAAGACAACCCATTCCTAAATAGAATTATCACTATAGACATAGAGCGTAGGATTTACAACACATGTTTTTAGGGGACACAATTCAATCCATAACAGTTGCATCATTCACAATGCATGAACATGCTTGTTATTTCTGTTCTAGCTTTCCATTTCCATTAATCTAGCTTTCTTGTCCCCTCACAATCTCATCTTTGCTTTTAAATCATTGTTGACTCTTTGGTCTCATACAGGTGATTTTTTAAAGGAGCACAGTACTTACCAGTGCCAGTCTTTATTTTGTGAGCCAATTTGTTATTTAGCTACAAGGTGACCTCAGGAGTTAGTTTCAGTTCCAAGGCTTGAAGAGTATCTCAGAGCAGTAGTCTCAGGGAGTCTCAGGGAGCCATCCAGTCTCAACGAGTCCATGAAGTTTGTCCTTTTTTAAAAATTAAATAGCCACGTATGGCTAATGGCTACCATTTTATATAGCACAGCTTTAAATCACAACCTTAGGAGAGGAGACATTTCCACTCAGTCTTCATGTCCTTTATTAATAGAGTAGTATCTTTGGGCTGCCAGTGGTGAGTGATTTTGAATCCCGTACTGGATTTCTAGATCATTTGATAAAGCATCACTTTAAAAGCTTTAAAATTACCTTTACTTTCTCATATAAAGCTTACTTAATCACCTTCAGCTTGATGCACACAGCAGTTAAAGTGACTTCTCAAAGGAGGGAATACAACACACTGCTCGCGCTCTGTTGCACAGCCGTGAGGGGATCGGAGTTTCCCAGACTGTGGAGCTTCCATGTCTGAAAATAAATGTAGTGTTTGAGAATTCTGAAAGGGGGTAGGAATGTAGAATTTTAGAAAATTTCTATGCAGAGTTGGACATGTTGCCCACTTAATTATTACCATTCCAAAATAGGGAATTCCAGAAACCTGGCAGAAGCTGCTTAAACCCCATGGTGTACTGGTTAGGAGCTGTGGCTGCTAACCAGAAGGTTAGCAGCTCCAATCCACCAGGCACTCCTGAGAAACCCTATGGGGCAGTTCTGCTCTGTCCTGTAGGGTTCCTATGAGTCAGAATTGACTCAATAGGAGTGTTTTTTTTTTTTTTCTTAAATTCATCCAGGAGAACTTGAATTGCTTTTATAGGGGCTTGTCATTGATATTGGTTGCCAGCGAGTAGGTTCCAGCTCAGGCAGCTCACAACACTCAAAATGAAAACAAGGTCAGTTTTTCTCCACAATAATGTAAGTGATATATGCTCACTATAAAAGGTCACACAATACAGAAGAGTATAAGGAAGAAAATAAAAGCAGCTTGAACTCTTGCCACCTTGCACTAAGTACCATTAACGTGTTCGAAGACCATCCTTTAACCCCGTAGAGACTCTTCATCACAAGTGATGAGTTAGCAGAGGTTGAAATCTGAGTGCCAGCTCAGTTGTGTGGTGCTATGACGAATATCTGTTAATATCCATCTTTAGGGGTGGCTAGAAATGTCGTACAAGCTACATTCCTAGGCCTGGTCGTCAGGTTTCCCCTTGTATTGGTTTATCCCAGGGGATCTCTCTTGGGAAGGGAGAGAATACCCTGTAGGAAATGGCCTAAAGCCATCTAAGAGAAAGAATGACGGGAACTAGTGTAAAGTCTGAGGGTTACTTTTGAAACAGAGCCATCATCACCTGCTAGGGCCTTCAAAGAGCCCTGAAACTTTGGGAGAGCAAAATGCATCTTGCCATTCAAAAGTTTTTGCTTAGCTTTGTCCCTCTAACACCTCGCACAAACGAAATTTCCAATCATTTATTAAGTGAGATGTGTCCACTCAGAAAACAGGTAATGAAAGTAACAGTGTATGATGGTGGCAAGGTAAACTGACTCCTTACCATTTAAATAGGAGCCATGGTGGTACAGTGGTTAAGTACTCAACTGCTAACCCAAAGGTCAGCAGTTCAAATGCACCAGCTTCTCAGGAGAAGGATTTGGTAGTCCGCTTCCTTAAAGATTATGGCTTTGGAAATCCCATGGGCCAGTCAACTCAACGGCAGTGGGTATGTGGTGCTAATATTTAATGAGTTCGCATGTTCAAAGATAAGACCTTTCAAGCAGTTTCATGTTTGTCTGCTTCAATTTTGTCATGGCTGTTCTCATTTCAGATCATCCCTATTTCGTTGGTGTCCAGTTCCATCCTGAGTTTTCTTCTAGGCCGATGAAGCCTTCTCCTCCATACCTTGGGCTGTTACTTGCAGCAACTGGGAATCTGAATGCCTATGTGCAGCAAGGATATAGACTATCACCCAGGTAAACCAGTTTCCATCTCCTACGAATACACAGTATCCTAGGCTTCTCATGGGATTTAATATCACTACAGGATTTCTTTTTCAGTTAAGAATCACTTTTTCTCTCTTAACAAACACAATTTTTTTCTCTTAATTAAAATAATTTAATCACTGCTATGGTAGTAATAGAAACCCTGGTGGTATAGTGGTTAATTGCTACAGCTGTTAACCAAAAGGCCAGCGGTTTGAATCCACCAGGTGCTCTTTGGAAACTCTATGGGGCAGTTCTACTCTGTTCTGTAGTGTCACTATGAGTCAGAATTGACTCAACAGCAGTGGGTTTGGTTTCTTTTTTCTTCATATGGTAGCAATGTGTCAGTCTTCCAGACCATGCTGGTACTGGGTATATTAATTTAGAAATGCTTGTCATTTTGATGAGCTCTAGTGGTGCAGTAGTTAAGTGCTAGGCTGCTAACCAGAAAGTTGGCAGTTCCAACCCACCAGCTGCTCCGTGGGACAATGCTGTGGCAGTTGTCTTGTGTAAAGATTTGCAGCCTTGGAAACTATGAGGGCAATTCTACTCTGTGTCTTATAGGGTCACTGTGAGTCAGAATTGACCCACGGCAATGGGTTTGGTTTGAGTTTGTCATTTTGATAAGTGAAAAATGAGACTGTCTTTAGTTGAATTTGTGACTAGTAAATATGTAAGAGCAATGTATTTATTGGCTATTTGTTTTATAAGCAGTTTGTTCATATCCTTCACCCCTTCTACCCCCTTTTGCTATTGTATTCATTTTCTTACTAATTGGTAAGCCCTCTCTATGTAACAGAAATCCTTTGGTAGGTTACACATATTTGTTCAAAGTGATTTTGTTTTTCTTTTAAGTTGTGAATGGTTGTTTTTATTTTCCCTATGGAGTTTCAAATATTTGTATAGTTAAATCTTGTACTTTTATGTATTCTGCCTTAAGACTATGCCTAAAAGTTTTGGTTTTTTTCCCCAATATCAAAAAGGTATATAAGTAACAATCCATTTTTCTTGAGCACTTTTAGGGTTTCAGTTTTGAAGTTTAAATCTAGAATCTGTATGGGCTGTATTTGTAGTGTGTAACATAGGGATCGGACTTCATTTTTTTTCTCCCCCAGAGTGTGAGTAGTAGGGATTTGTTCGAGAGATTTCTGTTTTGTTTTGTTGATGATTTCCTCAGTTATACTGGAACCATTGCCATCGTTTTCGCGATCATAACATTATTGTAAATCAGGACCTCGTTGGTTCCCTCTTCCCATTAGTGTTTAAAGATAATGTTTTTATGTATTTCAGTCTTCTTTCAGGTGCATTGTAAAATGATTATTAAAAATCAGATTCAAATAAAAATCTCAGAGATTTTCACTGGAATTTAATTCAATTTAAATATTCTTTCAGGGAGAATGTGTATCTTTACTTTTTCTCACCCAAGAATATTGTATATGATAAGTTCAAAAGTGGAGGGAATCAGCCAGAATGTCATAGACTTAAAAAAAAACCAGTTGCCACGGTGTCAATTCTGAGTCACGCCAACCCCTTGTGTGTCCCAGAAGAACTGCACTCCATGGGGTTCAGTGGGTGATTTTTTGGGAAGTAGGTTGCCAGACGTTTATTTTGAGGTCCCTGCCAGACTCATGTGGCTCTGCATATGAGATTTCATACAAAGGCAATGTTCCTGTGCTCTGAGGGTACATGGCTTCAGCAGCAGATTGGCAATTTCATTGTGGTCCCACTGCTGTTCGTAAGGTTTTCACTGGTTAATTCCTTTCAGAAGTAGCCTGCTGGGACCTTGTTCCTAGTCTGTCTTAGTCTGGAAGCTCAGCTGAAACCTATCAGAAGATGCATTGCATTGGGAAAATCTCCTGCAAAAGACTTCTTTAAAGTATTGAAAGTAAAGATGTCACCTTGAAGATTAAAGTGCGCCCGACCCAAGCCATGGTATTTTCAGTCACATCATATGCATGCGAAAGCTGGACAGTGAACAAGGAAGACAGAAGAAGAACTGACACTTTCTAACTGTGGTGTTGGTGGAGTATATTGAATGTAGCATGGATTGCAAAAAGGACAAAAGATCTGTTCTGGAAGAAGTACAACCAGAGTGCTCCTTGGAGGCAAAGATAGTGACACCAACTTCGGACATGTTGTCAGGAAGGATCAGTCCCTGGAAAAGGACTTTATGCTTGGTAGAGTGGAGGGTCAGTGAAAAACAGGAAGGCCCTCAACAAGATTGGTTGACAAGTGGCTGCAATGATGAGCTTAAGCAGAAAAATGATTGTGGACATGGCACAAAACTGGGCAGGGTTTTGTTCTTTGCATAGGGTTGCTATGAGTCAGATCCGACTCCACGGTACCCAACAACAACAACATTGTGGTTCTGTGTTGGATATGAGCCGTGACTCTTCTCAGTTGTGTCATAGCTTCTGTTATTTCAAGTTCTCAATTAGTTGGCTAGGAGAAACTGCAGAGGCCTAAGAAGCATCAGCTAATACAGAAAGTCTCGTCTGGTTCATGTGGAGTGCCCACTTGCCTGATGTATGACCTGCTTGCTGGTTTCTGCGGGGGGGGTGGTGGGGTTGGTGGTCTCTGGGTCAAGCTCACTGACAGTTTCTGAGAAAGTCACTTGCTAGTGACTTCTGAGCAAGATACGTACAATATGTCTCAGAGACGAGGAAAAGCCTCTTAGTATAACTCCAATACTGGTATTGGAATTATAGTAGGTTAGTAGGTCACCCAGAAACCCTGATGGCATAGTGGCTAGGTGCTGCTACGTCTGCTAACTGGTCAGCAGTTCAAATCCACCAGGCGCTCCTTGGAAGCTCTATGGAGCAGTTCTGTTCTGTCCTGTAGGGTTGCTGTGAGATGGACTTGACTCAACGGCAATAGGTTAGATTTTTGGTTTGGTAGTGAAAGGATTCCCAGGTATCCATCACAAACTGGTGCATTCCTTAAGAGCAGGCACCATCAATTTTACTTTTGTCTTTCCAGCTCCCTAGCACAGAGAAGTCGTTAACCTGTTAAAGTAACAAATGTAGGTAACAGAGGGGAATGGTTGTTGTGGATTGGATTATGTTCCTCTAAAATGCATGTCAACTTGGTTAGGCCATGATCCCCAGTATTGTGTGGTTGTCCCCCATTTTGTCATCTGATGTGATTATTTTCTGTGTTGTAAATCCTAACCTCTATGGTGTTGATGAGGCAGGATTAGAGGCAGTTATGTAAAGGAGGCAGAACTCAATCTAGAGGATTAGGTTGTATCTTGAGTCAGTCTTCTTTTGAGATATAAAAGTGAGAAGCCAGCAGAGGATATAGGGACCTCATACCACCAAGAAAGAAGAGCCGGGAGCAAGTCTGTCCTTTGGAACTGGGGTCCCTCTGCTGAAAAGGTCCTAGACCAGGGGAAGATTGATGACAAGGACTGTCCTTCAGAACCATCAGAGAGAGAAAGCTTTCCCTTGGACCCAGCACTGTGAATTCAGACTTCCAGCCTCCTTGACTGTGAGAGGGTAAATTTATCTTTGTTAAAGCCGTCGACTTGGGATATTTCTGTTAGAGAGCAGCACTAGATAACTGAGACAATGGATGTAGCCTGGTCTAATCTTGGCATGGGTGGTACAAACAGTTGATATACTCAGCTACTAACTGAAAGGTTGGAAGTTGACGTCTACCTAGAGGTGCCTTGGAAGAAAGGGGTGTCATTCTACTTCAGAAAAATCAGCCATTGAAAACCCTATGGAGCACAGTTCTACTGTGATACACACGGGGTTTCTGTGAGTCAAACTTGACAGCAGCTGGCTTAATCTTGGCACACTACAGGGGAGTTTCCTACCAGGACTGGTGACCACCAATTACTCTCATGATAGACACCAGGACTCCAGAGGAAGCTCGCACTTCAGCTTCTCTCTGCCCAACTCATGGGGCTAGTCAGCATTGAAAACAGATGCTGGAGTGGATGGCCAGGATCTAATGTGAGCTGAGTTGGGCTGTATTTCTGTCAAACAAGATTATTGCCTGTAATCAATCCTAAGCAAATGTGACAAAGAATATCAACCCTAGAATTATGTCTTCCATTCCCAGAGATTAGCTCTGATGGCATTGAATTGGATGGTACGTATGCAGCTGATGTCTTTAAAATATGGACGTAAAAACTTTTGGCCTTGCATAAGTGCACCTGAACCATAGCAGCTGCATTCTGCCTAGTGGGGAACATTTATAGTTTAGTGCCTGGGAAGTTGCAATAAGTGTATTGTTACCAAACAATATCTACAGGCCAGCAAACTGAATTCCTAGCTACTGTTATCTGCGGAAACCCTGGTGGCGTAGTGGATAAGTACTGTGTCTGCTAACCAAAAGGTTGGCAGTTTAAATACACTAGGCGCTCCTTGGAAACCCTATGGGGCAGTTCTACTCTGTCCTATAGGGTCGCTGTGAGTCAGAATCGACCCAGCGGCTGTGGGTTTGGTTTGGGTTTCTGTTATCTGCAGGATAGCAGTACTAAGGAAGACTGAGCCTTCCTGGTTTTAAACTTGTGCTGGTCTGTTCAGGAGTCGTAAGAGTTTTAGGGCAGCTTTTTTGAGGGTTTTATAAGCTATTCAAAAGTAATTGCAAAAAAGTCAAACTGAGAGCCTTCTTTTGGGGGTCCTCAAGACCACCCACATGTTCACTGACTCACTAGAAGTACTCAGAATATACTTGTACTCATGGCTAAGAGTTAGCATAGGGATAGTGTGAGCATACCGGTATCAGTCGAGAAAAGATGCAGACAGGGTCGGGAGAGATCCATTTGGAGGCTTCCTGTGCTGTCTCCCCTGTGAGAAGTCACGCGGAGCTTACCCTCACTCCAGTAGTGAAAACACAGCAACGCGCATGCACGTTTTTGTCCAGGAAAGCCTGTTTGAGACCCAGAGTTGCAGGTTTTGCCTGGGAGCTGATCACACAGACCGTTTCTGGCTAGCAGCCACCAGCATTCCAGACTCCCGGAAGGATGGTAGTACCTAAGAGTTTTGTGGAGCAGCTCAAGAGACGCATGTGCTAAAAAACAATCTATGACATTTAACTTCAATCCTCTTTGTTTTCAGTTGCTTAAAAATGGAGCTGGAGACAGAGATTAGGTACTTTGTTTCTGAATTCCAGAGAAATGATATCCCCCCGCAAGAGCTAAGAACTCACAATTACAAGCACCTTTGTGTATGAGGACTGATAATTAAGTTTGCGAACTCATCGTAGAAAAAGTGCTCCATACCTCATTGCTGAATGTCACTATGGTCACCTTCGAAGTACTCCCCTTGGGAAGCTGTGCACCAATGCCAGCACCTAGTTCACCCTTCAAAACAGTTTTGTAATTCTTTTTCTGTAATGGCCATCAGAGCTGTTATTGTGTTAATGTTGATGTCCTGAATGTCATCCAAACTTTTTCAATATTTTCTTTATCTTCCGGTAAAGAAAAAAGTCACTGGGGGCAGATCAGGTGAGTAGGGAGGGTGTTCCAATACAGTTATTTGTTTACTGCCTAAAAACTCCCTCACAGATAACTATACAATTAAGTTTGTGAACTTGCCACCGTGCCATCATACACAATGGCCGTTGCAGAAAGAGTTCCAAAATTGCTTTGAAGGGTGGACTAGGTGCTGGCGTTGGTGCATAGCTTCCCGAGGGGAGTACTTCGAAGGTGACCGCAGTGATGTTCAGTAATGAGGTATGGAGCACTTGGAACAATTAAGTTCGTGGACTTAATTATTGGACATCGTATTTTGTTTAGTATGAGCCCCTACATTTTTTTTTCCATAGAACTGGCTTCAAGCCATCTCATTCTTTTACACTTACAAGTCAGCAAGCTCATGCAAATCTGTGTTTATCTTTTATACAAGAGACAAATCATGCTTAGACAACAGAGAAGATAGCAGCAAAGAATTAAGCTGGTTTATTTAATACACCATAACTCATTTACTATAAAAATCACTTACAAGATGTACACTAAGAATGCATTAACACAGCAGGCCTGAGTTGCTGTCTTTAGAAGGATCTTTGTACAGGGTTAGATGTTTTTAAAATAGCTCACTGGGGCTATTGTGTAGTTAATAAATGGGCATCAGGAGACATGTTAAGGTCAGATGGTCCTACTCTAGGTGACGCTGAGCTCATCATTTGGTTTGGGTAGTGGCTATCTGGGTCCATTTCCACCATTTCTCCAGGTCTGGGGCAGGGAAAGTATGAGATCAGCTGGAACCACCTTGTGCCGTTAAAGCAAGGAAGGGCGAAAACACTAACAGGGCCGTATTTGTTGCGATGCCAAACAAGCCAGCTCCAAAGGATACCCACTGGCCTTGGACTTTCTCAATGTCAAAAGGAGTAATGACAGCATTGGATTATTACACATTACACTTTTTAAAACTCTATGAGTCCATAATGGTACTTGGAAAACAAAAAAGAGAGAGAGAGAAAAAAAAGCAAAGTAAAAAATGGAAGGGCAACCCTTCTCCCTGTTATAGGCAGTTCAGATAAGGCCCGTCTCTGGCAGGCCCGTCTCTGGATGTCAGAGCTGTTGAATGCAAGAACATTTGTGGAAAATGTTAAGTTGTCAAAGCATCAATTACAAAAGGCTGTGCTTGAACTTGACACATCATGTGCATTTTTCATCAGTCTTCCAACAGACTGCATTTCTGGAAGTTTATTCTAGCCCAGCAACTGTGCTGGGTGCTGGAGAATCCACTGCTGGCTGCGGAAGAATATGGTCCCTGTCCTGGGGCATTCATGAGGCACTGCAAGAGTCACCTTAGCTTTGGAGGTGACAGACAACTTCCAAGAATGTGATGAAAGCTGTGGATGTGCTTCCTCAAAAACTGCATACACAAAAATTGAATATCACTTTCTGGTGTTCCTGACCTCAGAGTCCCCCCTTCTGCCCCTTTGTCCTTAAATTTTCCTCTAGGGGTCCTCAGAGCCCAGTCTAGGAAAAGACCGAGACCTGCAAGTGCTCTATCCCAGCAGTGCGGAAATGCGGGATTAGAGGCTTTTCCTGTTCTGTGGCCACACCCAAGGGGTGCTTTCCGTTTCTCAGGATTCAGGCTAGCATTAGGATAAACACCACCCCACAGTAGCCCTGGCCGGAATCCCATGAATAAGCAAGCTCAGATTGCTTCTTCCTCACCCCGCTCCTGTGTCTTGTGGTAAGCAGGCCCTATAAACGCCTGTTGTTGGAATTCATCTCATTCTCCCAGATTTTCTGCCGTGCCTTAAGGAGTGGGGCTGACCTTCAGTCTGTGGGATGCCCTGAGTTCAAAGCCAGTTTTTTTATTTCCCTCGCTGGGTGTGACCTTGCTCTTCCGTGACTCAGATTCTTTGTTAAAAGCAGATAGTAATAGTACCCACTTGACATGGTAGTCGTTAAGATGAAGTTTTATACCAGATGCAGAGTACCTGTCCACTGTAGGAACTTAAAGGGTAATCATTATTTTATTATTATTATTATTAGCTTTAGACCTTAGTTTAGGTCTCCTTTATCTCTGGCCTTCTGCAAAGCCTCCCACTGGTCTCAATGCTGGCAACTTCCCTCCCAGTCCGTATTCCAAACTGCTGTCCAAACCATCGTCCTACACTCTTTGGAGGCTTGAACCCCTCATAGTTTCCATTGGCTTAAAGGATAACATGCACACGAAGCCACATGGGGCAGTTTTCTGTCCTCTCAACTCCTCTGAGGATTTTCTACCTTTGCCTTGGCTCTTGACAAGTGTCAGTGAGGAACAGCAGCCTGTATGCCCTCTGAGGACACTGGTTCACAGAACCCTTGCTAACGGTGGCCCGCAGAGGGGAAAAGCAGCCCTCCCATTGGTTGACATGAGCTGCATTGAGTCAGGCCCTACTCATGGCTGCTCCCTGCACAACAGAACAAAAGCCTTGCACCATCCTCATCATCACTTGCAGATCGGACCATTGTGATTCGGAGGGTTTTCATTGGCTGATTTTCAGAAGTAGATCTCCAGGCCTTTCTTCCTACTCCATCTTAGTCTGCAAGCTCCACTGAAACCTGTAAAGCATCATGGTAACACAGAAGCCTCCAGCAAGAGACAGGTGGGGACTGTGCTTGTGGTGTATTGACTGGGAATTGACCTCAAGTCTCCTGCATGGAAGCACCGTGGAGTGTGCTCATTTCCTCTGGTACATACTTATGAACGTTGGGTGGCACTGCCTTCCCTTTGACTTGGAGAGTCCCTGGCATGAATCTAGGTTCTGTTTCCAGTACCATTTCAAACCTGCAGTCAGTCACCTTACTTATGGGCTGCATGGCAGGTGTTGTCAGAGGCCATGCTTATAATATGTGGTGCAAATATTTTGTTTCTGTAGGGACATTATGGATGAGTAAAGTGTGTAGAATGGTTTGAACTTCTGGGTGTTTTAGTTCCCTAGTGCTGCTGTAACAAATAGCACAAGAGTGCCTGGTCCAGAAGTTTAGAACAGAAGTTTATTTCTCACAGTTTGTTGTTAGGGGCGGTCGAATCGATTCTGACTCATAGTGACTGTGAATGACAAAGTAAACCCCATAGCATTGCCTATGCTGAACTCTTTAGGGAGTAGATCATCGGGTCTTTCTTCTGCGAAGCAGCTGAGTGCACTTGAACTAGCAGCCCTTCACTTAGCAGCCAAGCTCTTAACCATTGTGCTGCCAAGGCTGTCACAGTTTTAGGAGACTAGATGTCTGAATTTAGGGCACCAGCTCTGGAGAAAGACCCTCTCTCTGTTGACCACAGGGAGGAGTGTTGTCTCAGCTTCTGTAGGCACGTGGTCTTCCATAGGTGATGATCCTGGCATGTGCTCCGTCTCCCCTCGTTTGCGTGCCTATGTCTCTATTTGTATGCTGCTCTTCATCCCTCTCATGAATAAATTCTTTGGGGGGGTGCCATGTTTTTTCGCTAATGAAATGAATGCTGAATCAGTTTGTTAGTAGTTTCTTATTTTAAAAATGAGATGATGATTGCAAGCGGGACATATCAGTCCCATGCTCCAGGAGGCACATCATGAACGCAGTAGATATTGGTCCCTTGGTGCTTTGTACTTCCTGGTTACACTTGAGTCGTAAAATGTTTTACTCAGCTTTCCAAAAATACACAAAAATATTCACAAGATAGTAAGTAAGTATCATACTTCTTGCATGTGTTATCGGTTTGATTTAGAGTGGGCCATATTGGTACCACATTCCATGTAGCACACACACGTGGGACATATCTGTCCCATGGTCTAGGAAGTGTATCACCAACTATTTTCAACCCCCAAATAATACATTGACTTGAGTATTTTGAATGCCATACCTCCTAACTAACACAAAAGAAATAGTAAACATGTTGCACGCCTTATCTTGCTTTCCAAAGGCAAAAGACACAAAAGTTTCACACAGTCACTCCTCTGGGTAGCATCCCCCAGTAGGAGTGCTGTCAACACTCAAATGTAGCTCAGACCTATTTTCTTGTTCTTTAGGCTGTTGCACTGGCATCCACAAGGATGCCAGAATGTGCTAATGTGGCTCAGATGCCTGCCAGTAAACTTCCAAATGGAACATCAAAACTGTTGCCGTTGAGTCAATTATAACTCATAGTGACCCTATAAGACAGAGTACAAACTGCCCCAAAGGGATTCCAAGGAGCGCCTGTGAGATTTGACTGCTGATTTTTTGCTTAGCAGCCTTAGCTCTTAACCACTGTGCCACCAGGATTTCCAAGTAAAAGTTCTCTGAATGTTTGGTAGAATTCTGCAGTGAAGTCATCCAGGCCAGTGCTTTATTTGCATGGAAGTTTTTTAATTACCTTTTCAATTTCTTCTTTTGTAATGGATTTGTTTAGTTCTGTCTCTGACTTTACTATTTTAGGTAGGTGGTATTTTTACAGAAAATTGTCCATTTTTTCTAGGTTTTCATATTTATTAGAGTATGATTGTTCATAGTATTCTTGTATGATTGTTTTAATTTCAGCAGGGTCTATTATGATATCACCTATCTCATTTCTAATTTGGATTATATGTTTCTTCTCATGTTTTTCTTTTGTCGGTTTGGCCAGTGGCTTATCAATTTTGTTGATCTTTTCAGAACTCGACGGCACTTGGCTGGCTGGCTTTCAGAAAACCAGCTTTTGGACTTGTCTACTCTTTTAATCATTTTTCTATTTTCTGTTTCACTTATTTCTGCTCTAATTTTAATAATTTACTTTCTTCTGGAGACTGATGGGTTCTTTTGCTGAGATCTTTCTAGTTGTTCAAGTTGACGAGTTAATTCTTTGATTTGTGCCCTTCTTTTTGCATGTGTGCGTTTATTGAGATGAACTGACCTCTGAGCACTGCTTTTGCTGTGTCCCATAGATTTTGGTAAGATGTGTCTTCATTCTCATTTGATTCTATAAAATTCTTTATTGCATCCTTGATTTCTTCTTTTACCCAGTAGTTCTTGAGCAAAATGTTATTCAGTCTCCATGTTTTTGATTTAATTTGCATCTTTTTTATGTTATTGATTTCTAGTTTTATGGCTTTGTGGTCTGAGAAGAAGCTTTGTATTATTTCAGTATTTTGAATTTTGTTGAGAATCACTCTGTGACCTAATATGTGGTCAATTCTGGAGAATGTTCCATGTGTATTGGAAAAGAAAGTATACTTGGCTTCAGTTGGATGAAGTGTTCCGAATACGTCTGTAAGGTCAAGTTGGTTGATTGTGGCATTTAGATCCTCCATGTGTTTACTATGCTTTTTTCAGGATGTTCTGTCCTTTACTGAGAGAGTGGTGTGTTGAAGTCTTCTACTATTGTTGTGGAGCTGTCTATTTCTGTTTTCAGTGCAAACAGTGTTTGTTTTATATATTTTGGAGCCTTGTCATTGGGTGTGTAGACATTTAGTATAGTTATATTGTCCTGTTGAATTGAGCCTTTGACTATTAGATAGTGATCCTCTTTATTTTGTATGGTGGATTTAACTTTAAAGTGTATTCTGTCAGAGATTAGTATTGACACTCCTGCTGGTTTTAGAATGTTACTAGCCTGATATATATTTTTCTAACCTTTGAGTTGTAGTTTGTCTGCATCTTTGAGTCTGTGTCTCCTGTAAGCAGTGTATAGATGGGTCATTTTTTTTTTATCCAGTCTGCTACTCTCCTTCTCTTAAGTGTTACATTTAGTCCAGTTACATTCTTTGTGATTATTGATAAATATGATGTTAGCATTGTCATTTTGATGCCTTTTTTTGGGTGTTGTGGACAGTTCCTCTGTTGCATTCTATTTTCTGTGCTGAGTCCTTTTTTTTTTTCATGTGTTTTCTTTTAGTGGCTTTCAGTGTTTGTTTTCTTGAAATTGTGATTTTGTATGTTACTTTTTGATGTGTAGAATTACAGTCCCTTTTATTAATCTAAAAGTAGTCCGAGCTTCAGTGTCTGTGTATCTCCTTGTCTTCTTCTATATCTAAAAGGTATGTGTGTACCTTTCTTTAACCCTCTTTTTCATATAATATAGTTATCAGTTGTATCTTGAGATCTCTGAATTTCTGTGTTTTGTAATTGGTTTTGGTTATCATTTTTGGATTTTCTTTCCTGATGTTATCTAGGTGCTCTGTCAAGTGCCGGATGTTTAAGTATATATCTAATGCTGTTGATTTTCTAATCTAAGAACTTCTTTTAATATTTCTTGTAATTTTGATTCAGTTCTTATAAATCCTCTAAATTTCTGTTATCTGTGAAAGTCTTAATTTCACCTTCATATTTGAGACACAGTTTTGCAGGATATATGTGTATTGGAAAAGAAAGTATACTTGGCAGTCTTTTTTCATTCAGGACTTTGTATATGTTACCCCACTGTCTTCTGGCCAGCATCATTTAATCTGAGTTGTCTGAGTTTAAGCTTAATAATTTTCCTTTAGAGGTTATTTTTTTTGCTTATTTCTGGCTGCGGTCAGTAGTCTCTCCTTGTCACTAGTTTTATTGAGCTTGATTATGATATGCCTTGGGGTGTTTTAGGATCTATCTTGAGCAGAGTTCAGTGAGCACCCTAAATGGAGATCTTCTCATCTTGCATGATATCAGGGAAGTTTTCTGTCAGCAGGTCTTCAACTATTTGCTCTGTATTTTCAGCTATCCTACCTTTTTCTGATACTCTGATCATATGGATAATGCTTCTCTTAATAGAATCCCACATCACTTTTAGGGGTTCTTCACGTCTATCAAGTCTTTTGTCTGACATTTCTTCGTGTATGCTGGTGTCATTTACTTTGTCTTCAGGCTCACTAATTCTAATTCTCACTAATTCCTCAATCCTTCTCCTTTGACTTTCTATTGAGTTATCAAGCCAAGAGATTTTATTGTTAATCTGTCAAATTTCACATCATTGCTGTTCAAGCATTTCTTACAGCTCACTTAATTTTTCAGTGTGCTCTGCTGCATTTTGCCTGATCTCTCTCCTGATATCTTGCACAGCTCTGTACATGAATCTTTTCTATTCTGTCTCTGATAGTTGTAGGAACTCTTCATCTGGGAAATCCATTGATGCTTTATTTTGGGAGTTTTCAGAAGCCATGGGAGTCTGCATCTTCAGGTGTTTACAGATTGACTGTTGTCTCTGAACCATCCAGAAGTCTTTGCAAAGACAGTTAATAGTTTGGTTGGCCTGACCAGTGTCTCTCTTGGGGCTGGGCCGTAGATTCTCTGTGCAGTGTGATTATTTTCTGTTGCCTGCTCTTACTGTCGTGCACTGTTCTGCTGCTGCTGGTGCAGCTCCCTGGTGGGGTAGTTGTGCCTGCTTTCAGCATCAGCACCACTACCACTACTGCTTCTGGGTTGGGAGTGGGTGTTGCTTGCACAGATGCTGTGCTTTCACAGTCACTCCAAGATGGGCAGGACTCCCTGCTGCTGCTGCAGCTGCCTCTGATTTGGGCAAATCCCTCAAGAACCCTCAGCCTTGGGCTCAAGTGTAGGAAGAGGGAGTGGTCACTCGCTTGTGCCTTTGGCTGGCTAGCTGCTGGGACAGTCACTCCCGCTCCCATGGGTCACCTGAGCCCAGTTCTCCCTGGCACACATGGCACCAATGGCTGTCTAGCTGCTGGAGCAAACTCTCTCCTCCTCCCAGTTCACCTGAGCTCAAGCCTTCCAGGTGCACACCACACTAAGGGCTGTCTAGCTGCTGGTGTTCACTGCCCTCCCCCACAGTTGCCTGAGCCCAGATTTCCGCCAGCATGCGGCTCCAATGGCTGCCCAGCTGCTACAGTCATAACTTCCCTGCCCCCAGGTCACTTGAACTCAGACCTCTCTGGTGCACTTGGCTGTAATGGCTGCCTAGCGCTGGTGCTCCCTGCCCTCTCCCCACTCTCGCCTGAGCTCAGCTGTCTCAGGCATGTGCGGCTCCAATGGCTGCACAGCTGCTGGGGGGATCACTCTGGACCTGTCTGGTTGCCTGAGCCCAAGCCTCACTGGCCAACATGGCTACCATCCTCTCCCAGCCATGGGTGCACTCAGCCCTCCAACCCTCAGGCAGCGGGAGTCCAGAGCTTCCTGGCCCACTGGCTCCATGGCCGGTCCCAGGTCTCCCTGCAGCAGGGGCCATTCACTCTGAACCCCCAGGTCCTGTGATCTCCTGTTCCATAGCCGTGGAGTGCCTAGGCCCAGGCCTCCCAGTCCCATGCAGGACTAAGGCCTGCTGTGCGGAGCGTACTTATGTGCTTCCCAAAGCTCTGCCCTCTCCTGCCCTGTCACCCTGGGATGCTGGGAGTCTTGGCCTTCTGTCCCCACAGTACCCCCCCTGTCTCCCTGCTCCTCCAGCCGAGGCTTCCTAGCCCCTTGCGGCTCTGAGTCAGCACCTGGGCCCCTGGACGGTGAGTCTGGCAGAGCACTGACTGATCGCCGGTCTTGTCCCAGAGTGTTCTGTCTAACCTGGGTGAGGGTCCTCAGGTCTGGGCTGTGGGCTGCAGCTGTGATGCTTAGGCTGGGGCAGGTCTCTTTAGTCAAATTCAAGGTTGCTCCAGCTCTTGCTTCTTGGTGCTGCTTGCTTGCTAAGATTCACTGGAGGAGGGTTTTCTCCCTACCCAGGTTGCCTTCAGTTCACAGAGAATCTCCACCCAGGATGCCTTGTTTTATCCGATGTGGTTCAGGGCTCATAAGATCTTCCTTTGGCTCCCTTTGTACTTAGGATTCTATAAGCACAGGTTAGTCATTCTAGATTGCTGTATTTGGTAGATTTCATTAACTTTGAGGTTCTCAGTTGTTCGAAGGCTTAGCAGGGATGCATTGTCACTCCGCCATCTTGGCTCCATGCCCCCCTCACCTCTTTTTTCTAGATGGTGAACAAGAGGCTGTTGTCCAAAGGTTGTTAACGTTGTTAGCTGCTATTGAGTTGGCCCCTGATTCTTGGCAACAGGATTTTTATAAGTAGATTGCCAGGCCTTTCTACCTAGTCTATCTTAGACTGGAAGCTCTACTGAAAACTGCTTAGCACCACAGCAACACAAGCCTTCACTAACAGATGGTTGATGGCTGCACGTGCAGTGCGTTGGCTGGGAATCTAACCCAGACTGTCTGCATGGAAGGCCAGAATTGTGCCACTGAACTACCACTACCCTCTGTCCAAAGGTACATGGGTAAAAGTAGCCCCATCAGGTGTAAAGGTGAAAATGTGAGCCCATCCTCTTCTGTCCTGGGAAAGTGGTATGAGTGTATAATTGGACACCTTGGACATGCTTGGGTGGGCCCTGGTGCACCACTGCCGCATAGTTTGGACATAAACTTGCTGGTCTAGGTTAGTGCCAGGAGAACCGACTGAATGCTCTTGACCTTCATTTCCTCTCAACCAGGGAGTCGAACGTGACTTCCACATCCCTGTCCTTTGCTAACTCTATAACACGAAGTGTTGCATAGAACCAAGAACGGTCTACATTTGAGTAAGAATAGTAAAGATATGTCAACTGTTTTTATCATTTTTTTTTTCTTTTAACATTCTTCAGTTATTCCTGTGTTTTCTTTATTGAAAAATCTTTTTGTAACAGGAGAAGTGATTTTTCCTGAAGTGAAATCTAACCAGATTGTCTTAAGGCTATGTTGTCTCACAAGTTTTGTCTTTTCTGGAAATTCATCATCTCTTCTTTCTCTTCTCTGTATTCTAACTCCTGCCTCCTTTTCTGGTATTCTGTTCAGAAGGCAGGGAAGAGAGTGAGGATGCCAGTGACAGCATAAACCAGAGAACAGATCACCTTTTATGGTTTTGTTTACTTATTAACAGTCAATATATTTAGAGTAAATCTTTGTTTTTGAATCTGTTAGCATAGACCTTCTTCAATTGTTCCCTCCTCTTTAAAAAAAAAAATAAAGAAGCAGCAGCAACATTTCAACTGTTATGGATTTAAGAATTTAATGACTACAGATCATCTAAAGGTCTGCCAAGGCTAGGAACGGTGAGGCATAAGAACCTAAGAACCTCTTGGCAGTTCTGTTTCTGGAGATCAGGAGAACTCTGACTGGTCTTGTGGAGTTGATCACATTGGTGACATATTTGGAGCCAAGCCACAGGAACTCAACACTGAGCCCACAATGAGAGTGAAAGCAGCATTGCAGGGCTATCTCATGAGCAACGTGGACTTTTAAGGGAAGCCAACGGGGTGACGTGTATGTCAGTCATCAGGCTAATTTTGAATACTATGTGTGACTCTGGAGCTAGTCGGAGCATCCTGTATATTTCTAACATGAGAATCGCTCAATTGCACAAATTATTCTCAAATCCTTGAGCCTCTGAGACTGTTCCTTGGAGTGAGAAATATTCATGCTGCCAACCCATAGTGAAAATATGGCATGACGGAGACAAGGTTAGAGAATACATGACACTTTTTTTTCTGTGCATTGCTGAGTTTTTTTCTGGGTCTTCAGCTAATATGCATTCCTTAGTCCTAATGATCCGCAAGTTCAAGTTTGTGGAGTTTTCAGACGGTGGGGTGACCGGCTACTCCATAATGCTTGAGCTTCAGTGGCCCTCAGACGCAGAGACAGAACACAATCTGCAGCTGAAGAAAAGGCTGGCATTTGGCCAACATCATCAGTGGTTTGCGGTGAACTTCACTTTTGCCAAAGGAAACAGTTATTATCAGGGATAAAAAATGGAAGTACTCTTGAGTAGCCAGGCATTATTTCATGCTATGTTAATTTCACTTGAGAACAAATTTGAGATCAGGAGAATAGGACTGAGTGATGATGAACTTTTAATGGATTGAGATTTAGGGCCTAGTATAAGAAGGTGTAAATGACCATCAGCTCCAGCTTTCATTGGAAACCACTTTGTTAATCCAACATCTCTAATGGAAAGCAAAGGACAGGGAAGGGGAGGCAGGAGAGCAGTCTGCTTTCATAAACCTTTTCTGGTCTTCAGAAGATTATAAATTTCAATCTAAATTGAAACACTTTTAGGGCATCCACATTGGCAAGGAACAGGTAAAAGTATCCTTGTTTGCAGATGATAGGATCTTATATGCAGAAAACTCCAAAGAATCCACAGGAAAACTACTAGAACTAACAGAAGATTTCAGCAAAGTATCAGGATACAAGATAAACATACAAATATCAGTTGGATTTCTCCACACTGATAAATTGAAACACTTGTGTAAATTTCTAGATGTGGCTTCCAATTAAGGGTGAAAGCAAGCCATCGGTTTCTCTGTGAAAGAAGGAGCCTTTTGTGTATGGTTAGGTTAACCTTTCCCTGTAGTGATTAGGGAAACCCTGGTGGCATAGTGTTTAACTGCTACGGCTGCCAACCTAAAGGTTGGAAGTTCAAATCCACCAAGCACTCCTTGGAAACTCTATGGGGCAGTTCTGCTCTGTCCTATAGGGTCGCTAGGAGTCAGAATCCCCTCATCAGCAGTGAGTTTGGTTTTGGTAGTGATTAGACACTGGTAATAGAATATTCCTTACCAGACCAATAAAAAAATGAACCATTGGCATTGAGTCCAACTCGCAGCAATCCAAAGGACAGGATCGAACTGTCCTCACAGTTTCCAAAGAGTGGCTGGTGCACTCCAACAGCTACCATTTTGATTAGCAGCTGAGTCCTGTACCACAGTGACAGCAGGGCAGATAATTGAATATTCTTTAGTATTTTTCCTGAGTGAGTGTTAATTATGGAAAGTATTTGGGATTGTGAATAGTAGAATTATCTTTTTTTAAAAAATATACTTTGCTAAATCAGTTCCTCTTTTGATCTAGTGATAGATACAGCGATGCCAGTGATGACAGCTTTTCAGAACCAAGGGTCATTGATTTGGAAATGAACTGAAATGGTTACATGACTTGTAATAATGAGGACCACCTGAGAAGGTAACACAGAATTTATAAGGTTTTGTTTGTTTTACAGACAAGCTACCGCCTTGGTGTAGAAGGCAGTGTTGTAGGATGCGTCTGGCAGGGTTCTGCTCCCTCAGGATGCTGTCTTAGTTAGCAAGAGACACTTGACAGCTGAAGGCACATGGCACTGGCTGCAGAGTTGGCATTTGGGGAAAACGGAATGCACCTGAGGCCAGGAATAAATATATAAGTAAATCGATAAAGACATACTGAGAAGCTGTAGTGGTCAGAGGTTGGCATACCTTTTCTGTAAAGGGCCAAATAGTAAATATTTTAGACTTTGTGGACCAGTCTTTCTGGCAACCACTTATCTCTCCTGTAGTAGTCACAGACAAGACTTATAAGAATGGGTGTAGTTACTTTCCAATAAAACTTTATTTACAAAAACAGCTTCCTGACCCCTGGTCTAGGTCACTCTTGGAAAAGATTTCCTTGGATTTGTATAAAATAAAACAGTATTGATCTGTAGGGAGCTACAAGAGCCAGACTTGGTTTCCAGGGGTAGCTGCTTTTCCCTGTAGTTCTAATTTGCTTTTGTAGAGAAGAGAGCAGGCTGGGTAGCTTTCTTAGATTTATGCTCAGAGGTGGATATCACCTAGGATAACCCTAGGGGTTGTGGCAACACTTGGTTGAGCTCCTCTTTAGCAGGGAGGCAGCTTTTTGAGAAGTCGTAAAGAGCATGGGATCTCTTCAGGTTTCACTCATGGGCAGGATATTCCTGTTCACCAGGAGAGAAGCAAATCTATGGCTATATGCATTTGCATCAAACATGGAGATCTTTAGGGGCTAACCAGAATGGCGCAAAGGTTAGCTGGAGATACAATAAAGACTTGTGTGATTTATTTTCAGAGATTACTAATACTTACATTCTTTTTTTTTTTTACATCTTTGAAGTAACTGAAGTCAAGATGAAGGAACTACCTGATGAAATCACCACCCTTGTAAAATCACTGTGTTCTTCAACAAATGTGGAATGTAAAATCTCGAAGGAGATCGCATGATACCTGCTTCTGTGAACAAGAATCTAAGGGGAGGTTTTCTTTTCCCTGCAGAGGTGGTCTTGGTTATTACAAATTCTATTGATGAATTAAACTTTTTCCAGCAACCTCATGGTGGAGAAAGTGTGTTCATCATGTATTGTCCAGCATATCGTGACGTCAAGATGCCGAACAAAGCCCCTGGTAGCTGAGCCTGCACGGTGTTGTGTGGGAAGGGTAGCAAGACAAGTGTTGTAACTAACTTTGAGTCAGAAACTAGTCATACTGTTGCTGGAAACTCAGCTGCAAACCTGTGTGCAGCCCAAGCTTATCTCAATTTCTTACCTTGTTTACCCCCTATTCCAGCTAAAAGTAAAATTAAACAGGTCCCAGACTAACTAGATAACTAACTTGTTGCCATTGAGTCGATTCTCACTAGAATGACCCTATAGGACAGAATAGAACTGCCTCATAGAGTTTCCAAGGAGCACCTGGTGGATTCAAACTGCCCAGTTTTTGGTTAGCAGCCACAGCTCTCTAACCATTATACCACCAGGGTTTCCAGTCCCAGACTATGGGATGGCAAGTAAGGCACTCACCTCAGGCACAACATGTAAGGGATACCCAAATCTCAGGAATCAAGATCAATTATATATATATTTCTTTCAGAACTGTTTATGGAGGAATAATCCACACAAAGTACAGTTCACCAGTTTGATGTAGACATGATGATTTCCTTACTCCCTCTCCCGCTATCCTCTGGTAATCACCCATCTTCTTTTGTCTTGATGATTTTGCTTATTCCAGATATTTCTTATAAGTAGAATCATAAAATATTTGTCCCTTTGTGACTGACTTATTTCACTCAGCATAATGTTTTCAAGGTTAATTCATGGCATACCATGTATGAACTTCATTTCTCTTTGAAGCTGGGTAGTATTCCATTGTGTGTACATACCTCACTGTTTATCCCTTAATCTGCCAATGTACACTTAGATTATCTCCACCTTTTAGCTATTGCAAATACTGTTGCAGTGAGCTTTACTGTACATGTGTCTTTTTGAGTCAGTGCTTTGCTTCTTTTGGGTTAATACCTGGGAGAGGAATTGCTGGGTCATGTGGTATCTCTGTGTTTAACTTTTTGAGGAACTGCCAAACTATTTTCTGCAGCAACTATATCATTTTACATTTCCACCGACAATGTGGGAGTGTTCTCATAACTCCATATTCTCATCGACATTTGTTGTTTTCTATCTTTTTGGTCTTACTCATCATTCTAGTAGATGTGAATACATATAATTGAGATGTAATTCATGTAAGACAGAATTATCCATTTTAAAATGAAGACTTCAGTGGTGTTTAGTACATTCACAATGTTATGCAGCCACCACCTCTAGTTCCACTGCATTGTCATCATCCCAAAAGGAAACACTCATACCCATTAAGCAGTCCCTCCCTATTTCTGCCTGAGTCGGATCCAACTTGCTGGCACTTGGCTCTATTTCTGCCTTCTTCTCAGTCCTGGCCACCGCCAATTTGTTTTATGGCACTTGGCTTGGCTTGGCTTTCTATGGATTCACTATTTTGGATGTTTCATATAAATGGAATTATACAAACTGTGGTCTTTTGTGTCTGGCTTCTTTTACTGAGCATAATGATTCTGAGGTACAGCCATGTTGTGATATGTATCAGTACTTCATTCCTTTTTACGACTGAATAAAATCTCTTGTATGGATGGACCATATTTTGCTTATCTATTTTTGTGTTGATAAAAGTGGTGGTTGTCACTTTTAGCGATGAACAGAACAACTAGATAAACTCAGCAAAGATACAGAAGATCTAAATAATATAGTCAACCAACTTGACCTCAGAGATGTATACAATACAAAGCACTCATCCCAGCAGCAGTGCAGTGCACATCCTTGTCCAGCACATATGAATCATTCTCTAGAACAGACCATATTCTAGGCCTGAAAAAAAGCCTCAATAAATTAAAAAACATCAGAGTTATACAAAACATCTTCTCAGACCACAGCAGCATAAAATTAGAAATCTATAACAGGAAGAAAAAATGAAAAAATTCAAAATGTTTGGAAAAGAATCACAGACCACTGGCCAAATTGACAAAAGAAAAAAGGGAGATGTACATAACCCAAACAGGAAATGAGACAAGTGACGGCAATAAAAGAACCAACAAAATAAAAAGGGTCATAAGAAAATACTATGAAAAATTACATTCCAACAAATTGGAAAACCTAGAAGAAATGACAGATTCCTGGAAATACGTTACTTAACTAATACAAACTGAGATAGAGCATCTGATCAAATCCATAATGAAAAAGAAATTGAAGAGGTCCTAAAAAAAAATCTACAAATGAACAAAAAAACGACCCTGGTTCAGATGATTTCATTGGAAAATTCTAGCAAGCATTCAAAGAAGAATTGACACCAATGCTACACAAACTTTTCCAGAACATGAAAAGGAAGAATACTCCTGAATTCACTCTGTGAAGCCAGCATAACCTGGTAAGAAAGCCAGGCAAAGACACCACTAAAAATAGAAAATTATAGGCTAGTATCCCTCATGAATACTGATGCAAAACTTCTCAACAAAATTCTAGCCAATAGAATCTAATGCACCCATTGCTTTTGAGTACGTGAGAAAAAGGATACATCATGACTAAATGGGATTCTTACCAGGTATGCATGGATGGTTTAACATTAGAAAATCAATCAGATTCATAATCCACCACATAAAGAATGACATGATCATCTCAATGCAGAAAATGTGTTTGATAAAGTCCAACACCCATTCTGATGAAAATTTTCAATACAATAGGAATAGAAGGGAATTATTCAACATAATTAAGGGCATAAACAGAAAACCAACAGCCGAGATTATTCTCAATGGAGAGAGACCTAAAGTCTTTCCCCAGAGAACAGGAACCAGACAAGGATGCCCTTTTGCACCACTCTTATTATGCATTATACTGAAAGTCCTAACTAGAGCAATAAGGCAAGAAAGTGAAATAAAGTGCATCCAAATTGGTAAGGGAGAAGTGAAACTATCCCTAATTGCAGCCAATATGATCCCATACCTAAAAAATGCCAGAGAACCCACAAGAAAGCTACTGAAACTAATGGAAGGATTCAACAAAGCAGCAGGGTAAAAGACCAACATGCAAAAATTGGTCAGAGTCTTCTATACTAACAAAAAGAACTCCAAAAAAGGAGACCAGGAAAACAATATAATTTACAATGGCACCCAAGTGATAAAATGATTAGAAATAAACCTAAGAAGGGACATAAAAGACTTACATGAAGAAAACTACAAAAGATGACTGCAAGAAACTGAGAGACTTCCATAAATGGAAAAGCATACCATACTCATGGATAGGAAGACTTAACATTGTGAAAATGTCAATGCTTCTCAAAGCATTCTGTAGATACAGTGCAATCCTGATCCAAAGTGCAACAGCATTCGAGAACATAAACATACTTCCAGTCTCTCTCTATTGAGAATAATGTTGGCTGTTGGTTTTCTAGTCTTCTTTAACAAGATGGAAAAATGAATCAGTAATTTTATATGAAAAGGAAAGAGCCCCTTCATAAATAAAACATCACTGAAAAAGAACAAAGTGAGAAATGTCACACTACCCAATCTCAGAACCTACTATGGAGCTACAGTAGTTAAAACAGCTTAGTACTGGTACAATGACAGCTACATAGACCATGTAGACTAATAGAACAGAATTGAGAACCCAGAAATAAATCCATCCACCTAGGGACACTGGTCTTTGGCAAAGGGGGAAGTCCATTAAATGGGAAAGAGACATTCTATTCATCAAAAGATGCTTAGAAAACTAGATATCCATTTGCAGAAAAATGAATTAATTCCTTCCTTACCCCATACACAAAAACTAACGAAATGGGTTAAAGGCCTAACTGTAAAACCTAAAACTATAAACCTAGGGAGAACAGTAGTGTTTATAGTTTTAGGTTTTACATTTGTAGCATAAATAGAATATCAAGCATAACTAAAACCGCACAAATTCCGGAAGATAAACTGGGTAACTAAAACCAAAAAATAAACCTACTGCTACTCAGTTGATTCTGACTCATGGGTACCCTGTAGGATACAGTAGAACTGCTCCATAGAGCTTCCAAGAAGAGCCTGGAGAACTTGAACTGCCCACCTTTTGGTTAGTAGATGTAGCACTTAACCACTACATCACCAGGGTTTCCAACTAGGTAACTGGGACTTCCTGAAAATTAAATACTTATCCTCTTTAAAATACTTTTCCAGGAGAGTAAAAAGAACCTGCAGATTGGGAAACAATCTTTGGCAACAAAACATCTGATAAAGGTTTAATCCCTGAAATATACACAAAAATTCAACAATTCAACAATAAAATGACAAGCAACCCAATCACAAAATGGGCAAAGCACATGAGCAACACTTCACCAAAGAGGACATTCAGGCAACCAACAAATACATGAAACCATACTTACAGTCATTAGCCATTGCTGTTGTTGTTAGGTGCCATCAAGTTGGTTCCAACTCACAGACGTGACCCTGTGCACAACAGAATGAAACACTGCCCGGTCTTGCACCATGCCCACAATTGTTTTTATGCTTAAGCCTGTTGTTGCACCCACTGTGCCAATCCATCTCATTGAGGGTCTTCCTCTTTTTCACTGACCCTCCACTCTCCCAAGCATGATGTTCTTCTCCAGGGACTGATCCCTCCTGACATGTTCAGAGTATGTAAGATGCAGTCTCACCATCTTTGTTTCCAAGAAGCACTCTGGTTGTACTTCTTCCAGAACAGATTTGTTTGTTCTTTTGGCAGTCCGTGGTACATTCAATATTCTCCAAAACCACAGTTCAAAGGTGTCCATTCTTCTTCTGTCTTACTTATTCACTGTCCAGCTTTTGCATGTATCTATGATGCGATTGAAAATACCATGGCCTGGGACAGGTGCACCTAGTCTTTGAGGTAACATCTTTACTTTTTAACACTTTAAAGAGGTCCTTTGTGGCAGATTTTCCCAATGCAATACATCTTTGGATTTCTTGGCTGCTGCTTCCATTTAGTGTTGATTGTGAAGCCAAGTGAAATGAAATCCTGGACAACCTCAATCCTTTCTCCTTTTTATCAAAATGTTGCTTACTGGTCCAGTTGTGAAGACTTTTTTTTTCTTGATGTTGAAACATAATCCATACTGAAGGCTGTGGTCTTTGATTTTCATCAGTGTTTCAAATATACTCTTCAGTTTCAGCAAGCAGGTTGTGTCACCTGCGTAACACAGGTTGTTAATGAGTTTTCCTCCAACCCTGATGCCTCATTCTTCTTCATATAACCCAGCTTTCAGATTATTTGCTCAGCATACAGATTGAAAAGATATGGTGAAAGGATACAACCCTGATGCACAACTTTCTTGACTTTAAAACATGCAGTGTACTCTTGTCCTGTTTACACGACTCTCATGGATTGAATTGTGTCCCTCCCAAAAGATGTGTAGCCGTGTGCCTGGGCCATGATTCCCAGTATCTTGTGACTGTCCTTCATTTTGTGGTTTTCCTATGCTGTATGTTAAAGGATTAGGGTGGGACTGTCGCCATGAGTCAGATCCGACTCGACGGCACTTGGCTTGGCTTGGTAAATCTCTTTATAAGATCACCTGCCTGCTCCACTGTAAAGGAGTATGGCTTGCCCCACCCTTAATCTTTTCATCCTACAAGAGATAAAAGGAAAGAGAAGCAGGCAGAGAATTGGGAACCTCGTACCATCAAGCAAGCAGCACCGGGAGAAGAGTGCGTCCTTCAGACCTGAGATTCCTGCTCCAAGATGCTCCCTGGACAAAGACTGATGCAATACTGCACTTTCCTCCAGAGCCGACAAGGGGGCAAGCCTTTCCCTGGAGCTAACATCCTGAATTTGGTCTTGTAGCCTACTGGACTGTGTAAAAATAAACGTTCCTTTGTTAAGGCCATCCACTCTGTGGTATTTCTGTTAGGCAGTCCTAGCTGACTAAAACAACGACTACCTCTTGATCCGTATGCAGATTCCTTATGAGCACAATTAAGGGCATATAAGAGTATATCCAATCACTCATGAATCTAGATGCAAAAATCTTCAACAAAATTCTTGCCAACAGAATACAACAACATATCAAGAAAATAATCTATCATGACCAAGTGGGATTCATACCAGGGATGCAAGGCTGATTCAACATCAGGAAAACAATTAATGTGATTAACCACATAAATAACACAAAAGACAAGGATCACCCGATTTTGTCCATTGATGCAGAAAAGGCATTTGATAAAGTCCAACACCCATACATGCTAAAAACTCTTAGCAAAATGGGCATAGATGGCAAATTCCTCAACACAATAAGGGCCATCTATACAAAGCCAATTGCCCATGTCATCCTGAATGGAGAGAGACTGAAAGACTTTCCCTTGAGATCAGGAACTAGACAAGGATGCCCACTCTCACCTCTTCTATTCAGCATTGTGCTAGAAGTTTTAGCCAGAGCAATTAGACAAGACCAAGAAATAAAGGGCATCTGCATCGGCAAAAAGGAAGTTAAAATCTCCCTGTTTGCAGATGATATGATTGTATATGCAGAGAATCCCAAGGAAACTATAAATAAACTACTCAAACTGATAGAAGAGTTCAGTAAAGTCTCAGGATACAAGATAAACATAAGTAAATCAGTAGGATTCCTTTATACCAACAACGAGACTGTTAAGGAAGAAATTATCAAATCAATACCATTTACCATAGCCCCTAAGAAGATAAAGTACCTAGGAATTAATCTAACCAGAGAAATAACAGACATTTACAAAGAGAACTACAAGAAACTAAGAGAGACTTAGATAAATGGAAAAACCTATCTTGCTCATGGAGAGGAAGACTTAACATTGTGAAAATGTCTATTTTATCCAAAGCAATCTATTTATATAATGCCATCCCAATACAAGTTCCAGTGACATTTTTTAATGAGATGGAGAAACAAATCACCAATTTTGTTTGGAAAGGGAAGAAGCCCCGGATAAGGAAGGTACTACTAAAGAAGAAGAACACACTGGGAGGTCTCTCATTACCCGACCTTAGAACATACTACGCTGCCACAGTGGTCAAAACAGCCTGGTACTGGTACAAGAACAGACAGATCGATCAATGGATCAGAATTGAGACCCCAGAAATGACACCATCTGCCTATGAACAGTTGATATTCGACAAAGGCTCTAAGACATTAAACTGGGGTAAAAACAGTCTCTTCAACAAATGATGCTGGCAAAATTGGATATCCGTCTGCAATAAACTGAATCAAGATCCGTATCTTACACCTTATACAAAAACCAACTCCAACTGGATAAAAGACCTAAATATCAAACCTAAAACGATAAAGCTCATCCAAGAAAAGGTAGGAACAACAATGGAAATTTTAATACACAGTGAGGACAGACTCCAAAATCTGTCGAAGAAACCACAATCAACAGAAGAGAAAATAGATAAATGGGAACTATTAAGAATCAAACACTTTTGCTCATCCAAAGGCTTTATTAATAGAATTAAAAGAACACCCACAGAATGGGAAGAAATATTTGTCAACTCTATGTCAGACCAACGCCTGATCTCCATAATCTATAAGATACTACAAAATATCAACAACAAGAAGATAAATCATCCAATTAAGCGATGGGCAAAGGAGATGGACAGACATTTAACTAAAGAGGAGATCCAGGCAGCCAAAAAACACATGCAGACATGTTCACAATCTTTAGTTATTAAAGAAATTCAAATCAAGACAACAATGAGATACCATCTCACCCCAACAAGATTGGCCATGATCCAGAAAACACAAAACAACAAATGCTGGAGAGGCTGTGGAGAAAGTGGAACCCTCCTACACTGTTGGTGGAGTTGCAAAATGGTCCAGCCTCTTTGGAAAGCAATGTGATGCTTCCTTAAAAAAATGGATATTGATATACCATTTGACCCAGTAGCTCCACTACTTGGAATATATCCTACAGAATCAAGGCCTTTCACACCAATGGACACATGCACAAGAATGTTTATCGTAGCACAGTACACGATAGCAAAAAGGTGGAATCAACCCAGATGCCCAACAACAGAAGAATGGATAGGTAAACTATGGTACATATACTCAGTGGAGCACTACGCAATGAAAAAGAATAACGATGATTCCAGGAAACATCTCATAACCTGTTTTCAACTGGAAGACATTATGTTGAGTGAAAGCAGTCAACGACAAAAGGACAAATATTGTATGAGACCTCTACAATAGGATCTCAAAAACAGACTTGTGTGTAGAAGACAAGACTCTTTGACAGCTACAGGGGAGGGGATGGAGGGAGGGAGGGGGGAGGGCTTAGATTAGTTAGTTGCTAGAGATCTGGTTGGGAGAAATTGGTGATAGCACATATTAGAAACAAGAACGACACTAAGTGGACTTCAGCATAACTTGAGTACTCCTTCCATCTTAACCCAATATTGCAAGGATAGAGTAGCTGGGGCAGGGGGCAGGGGACCATGCTGTTAGGCGAAATCAAGGCCAATTGGCACAACTAGCATTTTGCTAAGAGGGCTCTCTGCATCCCACATTGGTGACTGGTGTCTGGGGTCTTAAAAGCTGCCAAGCTACCATCCGAGGACACAGCAAATGGTCCCAACTCAGCAGGAACAGATGCTCACCGAGGACCAAAACGACATGGGGGAAAGACAGCCTAGAAGATAGAGAGACCCACATGAGTGGGTGTCTACATCGACTTGTGACCGGAAGAACCGGATGGTGCCCGGCCACCACCAGTGATAGCCGTGATGGAGCTCACTAGGTTGAGTCTCACTGGGAACACAAGAATAAAAAGGGGTGCATCCTGAGATCTCCACTAAAAGACCTCAATTGATGGTCCAGCGGTTTCAGGGTTCTCCTGGGAGCATGGCCCCTTGCCCTGATGCTGCCCTTGCCCATAAATCATAATGAAGGTCCACTCTTTGGACACGAGTGGATTGGACTTGGCAATGCAGAGTGACCATATATTGGATGCCCTTTATGGTTCTATACATCTGTAGGATATCATCCTGATGACCTCTGCCTGGAGGAAGGAGAGTGAGTGGAGAGGAGGGGAAAGGAGGCTGTTGGGAGGATGAGACATGTATGGAGCAGAGAGGAATAATGTGCTGTCACCGGACAGGGAGAGTAGTGGAAGCTGCATATAGGTGGGCATGTAAATTTATACAGGAATGTACATTTCCACTCAGTTATATTAAATAAAAATAAAAAAAAGAAATAGAAGAAAATTTCTCAAAAATTCTTATCCTTCAGAACAACTTAAAAGAAACAGAAATTCAGTAAAGCAAAGGCCAAGATAACAAAGTAATACGAGGTCTGACAATTAAATCCACAAACTCATTTGTTCTAAGTGCTGCCTACCTCATTGCCGACTATCGGTATGGTAGCCTTCGGGGTGCTCCCCATGGGAAGTTGCGCACTGGTTCCAACGCCTAGTTCAGCCTTCAAAGCAAATTTGCAGCTCTTTCTGGAATGGCCCTTGCTCACAGTGGCACAGTGGCAAATTTCACAAAAAATTGTATTATTGTCTGTGAGGAGTTTTTAGCCAATAAACAAATGATTGTTTTGGAACACCCTCCCTGCTCACCTGATATGGCCCCAGAAATTTTGATGATATTCAGGACATTAAGGGTAATACAATGACTGCTCTGATGGCCACTGCAGAAAAAGAGTTCCAGGATTGCTGTGAGGGGTGGACTACGTGCTGGCGTCGGTGCGTGGCTTCCCGGGGGGAGTACTTTGAGGGTGACTGTGGTGATACTCAGCAATGAGGTATGTAGCACTTTCTCTGGGATGAGTTTGCCAGCTTAATTATCAGACCTTATAGAACTGAAAAGGAAGTTGCAGAACTAAGAAAACATATTGAAGACTATCAATACGGAACCTATAAATCAGAACTTTATACAAAATGTTGTTCGAAATTTAATTATTGACATAGGAAAGACATGAGATAACCACAGTGAATTCAGATTAAAAGACAGAATGACCAAACATAATAAAAGTTATGATTCCTGAGATAAAGCAAGAAATGAGAGAATGCAGTCAAAGACATAATAGAGGTATATTTCTCTATAAAAATATTTCTCTACAAAAATAAACTCATATTTATGATCAGTTTATTTTCAGCAAGAATGCCAAGACAATCCAGTGGATAAAGACTGTTCTTTTCAACGAATAGTGCTGAATGGCTACATAAAGGAAAAAGGAAGTTGGATCCTATCTCACCCCGCATAGAAAAATTTACTGAAAATAGACCAAAGACCTAAATGCAAGAACTAAAACTGTAAAATTTTAAAAGAAAACATAGATAAAAATCTTAATGACTTTTGATTAAGTAAAACTAGTGATGTAATAAGCAGCAAAGAAAAAATTGTTAAATGGGACTTCATCAAAACTAAAAACAATTTTATTTCAAATAACACCATTAAGACAGTGAAAAGACAACTGATAGAACAGAAGAAAATGTCTGTTAAACCATAGATCTGATGAAGGACTTTAGTTTATAATATGTAAAGAAAAATGTGCAAAGGATTTGAATAGATATTTCTCCAAAGTAGGTACGTAAGTGGCCGAGACACATATGAAAAGATGTTCAGCATCATGAGTCATTAAGAAAATGCAAATTAAAACCGCAATGAGACACCACTTCACATGCACTAAAAAAATATGAGCCTAGGAGACAGAAGGGTCCATATGATCGGGAGACTACATCAGCACGAGACTAGAAGAACTAGATGGTATAACTCACCAGGAGACAGAAGGGTCCATATGATCGGGAGACTACATCAGCACGAGACTAGAAGAACTAGATGGTATAACTCACCAGGAGACAGAAGGGTCCATATGATCGGGAGACTATATCAGCTACCACCAAAGACTGCCCTGACAGGGAAAACAGTGTAGAGTCCCTGAAGGAGCACAAGAAAAAGGGGATCTAGAATTCTATTAAAAAACCAGACTTGTTAGTCTGACAACCTGCAAGTCCCTTGAGAACATGTCCTCTGGACTTGCTGGTAGCCCAGAGATGAACCAGTACTGAAGTCAACACTTCAGACAAAGATTGGACTGGACCATGGGACACAGAGTGATGCAGGTGGTGTGTACACTTTATAGCTTAATGTATATATGAGACTGTCTTACTGGTTTCTTTTTAGAGGGTAGAGAAGAGGCTGGAGAGGAGTGGACAAGTGTTGGTTGAGTGAATACTGAAAGTAAAGAGTGGAAAAGAAGAGTGTGCTGTCACAGAGTGAGAAGAGCAGATAGAGTTGCACGAGGTGGGTGCTCGAGATTCTGTATTGCAAACTGACTTGGATAGTAAACTTTCACATAATCACAATAAAATATTTTTTAAAATCACTGAAAAAAAAAGAGCATATCCATGCACACACATATATAAGTTAGGCTGTGGGTATTTTTGTACCTGTATTTGTATGTGTAGAATGTATATTCATATACATAACACAGCACGAAAGGGGACACAGTAATAGAGGCATTCCAGACACTTTGAAACATCTTGTGGAACTGAGTTACTGCGGCTGAGGGCTGGGATCCATGGTCTCTAAGGACATTTAGGGCAATTGGCATAATACAGTTCATAAAGAAAAAAGTTCTACATGCTACTTTGGTGAGTAGCACCTGGAGTCTTGAAAACTTACCAGCGACCATCTGAGGTACACCTATTGGTCCAGTCCCATCCAGAGCAAAGGAGAATGAAGAAAGCCTGAGACAAAAGATTAATGGACCACCAGTTGGAGATCAGGAGAACTAGATGGTGCTCAGCTCCCTTCTCCTCCCCGTTTCACAGGGATCACCATAGAGGGTCCCAGGCAAAGTGGGAGAAAAATGTAGAACAAAATTCAAATTCCACCAAAAAAGACCAGATTTCCCTGTCTGACAGAATGGAGGAACTCTCTGAGACTATGTCTCCCACACATCCTTCTAAGTCAGAAGTTAAGTCACTCCTGAAATTTACTTTTCACCCAAAGATTAAACAGGCCTGAAAAAACAAAAGAATAACACACATGAGGAATGGACTTCTTAGTCCAATTGAACATAAGAGACCAAATGGGCAACAACTGTCTTTGCAAAAGCAAACCGAGAAGGCAGGAAGGGACAGGAAAACTGGAAGAATGGATAAGGGAACCCAGGGTGGAAAGTGGGAGAGTGTTAACACATTGTAGGGAGTGCAACCAATGTCACCAAAAAATTCGTGTATCAGTTTTTGGCTGAGAAATTAATCTGCACTGTAAACGTTCAGTAAGTGCGCGTACACACACACACAAGGGGATACTTGTTTTCACGTTTTGGTTATTGTACATGATGCTATGAATTTACCTGTGTATTTGTTTCAGTCTCTGTTTTCAATTCTTATGGGTATACTTACTTAAGAGTAGAATTGCTGAGTCATATTGTAATTCTATGTTTAACTTTTTGAAGAAGGATTGGTAACATTTTTGTCTTAGTTTCTTAGCACTGCTGAACAGAAGTACCACCAGGAGGTGATTTTAAAAAGCAGAAATTAATTTTCTATCAGTCTAGGAGGCTAGAAGTCTGTTTTGGGGGCATCAACTCTAAGGGAAGGCACTCTCAGTCTGCTCTGGGGAGAAATCTTTGCCTCAGGTTCTTGGCATTCCTTGGAGATATCCTTGTGGCATCTATCTTTGTCTCATCTGTGCTTCCTTGCTTTTGTACCTAATCTTTTTATACCTCAAAAATGGTTACTTTAAGATACACGCTACTCTAACATGACCTTATTAACATCACAAGCAAAGAAAATCCTGTTTTCAAATGAGATTCCAGCCATAGTTATGTTGTTATTGTTGTTAGGCATTGATTTTCCACTCATAATGACCCCATGTGATGGAGTAGAACTGCCCCACATGGTTTTGGAGGCTGTGATCTTTGAAGTGAGCAGATCTCCAGGTCTTTCTCCTGTGGAGCTATGGAGTGGGTTCAAACCACCAACCTTTTAGATTTGGCGGGGGGGGGGGGAACACAGTTCAATCCGTAATAATCTTAATCCAATGTTTAAATCAAAATGAATGCAAAAAACCCCACATGGGATAAAATATCAAAATTTTAAATAAATGTGGGATCCCATCATCACACTTCCATCTTTCCCCTAGGCCTGGCCCTGTTACACAGCATTCTCAACTAGCATGCTTCTTAATTTTCCCCAGTGAATGTGCTTTCTGATACTTAAGTATTTTAATTGTTCAGTTCAGTTTCTTGTGGTGATTTTGATCTCTTTACTGTTCTCTGGTGCTCTAAGGGGTTAGAATATTATTTTGTGAGATGCTACAGAAAATCTTTCCACCAGGTGCCGGCCGAAGTAAAATGCATAATTTTGGTAAGTGGAAATATTGATGAACTTCAGAACTCCTCTTAAGAAAATTACAGCTCACAGATCAAAAGAGGCTCCAAGTGAAAAGCTTATAAGGTAGGTTAAAAGCCAGAATAGGCTTCACAGGGAGAGGGACTGCAGGCAAGCTCAGAGGGGGTACTTTCAAAAGTCATAAAGGGATAATCCGGCTTACATGGAAGTTTTCCATTTTAATGATTACACTTGCTAAAGTCAGTCGTAACCAAGTGCTTTCTCTGTGGCCTAATGATGAATGTGAACAGAGCCAGAATGAAGGTCACACTTAAGAAACAGTAAAGAAACCTCTCTGATGTTACCTCATTTTTGCGTTTGGAAATGTCCCTTGAACTTGGACTCTGGTGAAGCCTGTGATGGCGTTACAGTGGCAGCTTAGAATACTGGAGGGGTTGTGTAGGTTGAACACATGGAAAGTTATTGTAAATATCTTTACTCAGCAAATGACCCACAACAGGAAGCAGGCAAGGTGCCAGGAGCTGAGACTACACGGGTGAGCAGCCTGCTTGCTTCTGCCTGACTCGCCAGAGGGGAAGCCAGGCTTTAAACAAATCTATTGGTGCCTTTGAATTATGGCGTTGGCAAAGAACATTGAATATTCCAAGGACTGCTGGAAGAACGAACACATCAGTCTTAGAAAAAGTACATACAGAGTGCTCCTTGGAACTAAGGATGATGAAACTTCATCTCACTTACCTTTGACACTGTGATGTCTAAGGCTGTGTGTCAACTTGGCTAGGCCATATTTCTCAGTGGTTTGCCAGTTACATAATAATGTAGTTTTGAAATTATGTAATAATGAAGCCATCCTCTGTGACGTGATCTGATGTGATCAGCTAGTCAGCTGTAGGGGGCGTTCCCTCAGTGGTGCTGCCGGCATCCTATCTATATATATGGACTCTCTGGATTGTTTTCTTACTCTAGATTCTGCATCTAGCTCATCATCATCAGGCCTCCAGTTCTTGGGATTTGAGCCAGTGACCTGACATATTGCCTGCCAATCTTGGGATTCACTGGCCTCCACAAACTGTGAGCCAGCAGCCTGTTGTCTTACCTACCTATCTTGAATTCATCAGGTCCTACAGCTACATGAAGTAAAAAAAAGTCCCTGCCCTGATGCCTGACCCATGAACTTGGGACTGGTCAGGTTCTACAACTGTATGAGCCATTTCTTTGAGACAAACCTCTTTGTACGAAGTCTGACAAGTCAGTGAACTCAATTGTTCTAAGTGCTACATACCTCATTGCTGAATATCATTATGATCACCTTCAAAGTACTCCCCTTGGGAAGCTATGCACCAATGCTAGTGTCCAGTCTACCCTTCGAAGTAATTTTGGAACTCTTTCTGGAGTGGCCATTGTGCACAGTGGCATGGGGGCAAGTTCATGAACTTAATTTTATGGTGGTCTGTGAGGGCGTTTTAGCCAGTAAACAAATAAGTGTATTGGAATACCCTCCCTACTCACCTGATTGGGCCCCCAGTGACTTTTTTCTTTACCCAAAGATAAAGGAAATATTGGAAGGAAGACATTTGGATGACATTCAGGACATCAAGGGTAATATAATGACAGCTCTGATGGCCATTCCAGAAAAAGAGTTCCAAAATTGCTTGGAAGGGTAGACTGGGCACTGGAGTCAGTGCATAACTTCCCAAGAGGAGTACTTCAAAGTGACTGTAGTGTTATTCAGCAATGAGGTATGTAGAAGACCTCATTTTTCTAGGATGAGTTAATGAACTTAGTTGTCAGACTTCGTGCATGTGCTTTACTGGTTTTGCTTCTCTCAAGAGTCCAGCCTACGACATTTAGTACTGAGAATGGGGTGCTGCTGTAACAGATACTACCAATAGTGAAAACGTAGATTGCCTTAGAGAGATTCTTGGTGGAATTGTGGATATCAAAGACAATTCTGGTGAGGGCTCAGAACGAAATGAGGAGAGCTGTAACACCAGAGATGGTGCAGATGGTAACACCCATCTGCAGAGAAATGGTGACAGTAGAACCAGGAGACCAACACAGTCAGCATGCGAGCTGACTCACAGAGTGAAAAAGCTGGGTGCTTTCAGGCTGAGACTTACTGAGAGTGGGGGTGCTTCTGGGCTTTTATTTGCAGGACAGGGGAAGACTGATGCCAAGACACACGGAGATCTCCAGGGAACACTGGACCTGCAGATGTTGAAAAAAGACGAGGACCTTCCCCCGGAGCCAGCAGAGAGACAAGGTCTCTTCTGGAGCCGGCACCCTGAATTCCAACTTCTAGCCATCTAAACTGTGAGAGAATAAGGTTTTATTTGTTGAAGCCATCCACTTGTGACATTTCTGTTACAGCAGCACTAAATGACTAAGATAGGTGTGTTACATATATATTCACATATATAATAAAGTACAAAGGGGGCAGAGTTACAAAGACCTACTAAATGTCCAAACACCTTGCAGGATTGATATACTGAGGTAAAGGGCTTGGGAACATTGTTTTAGTCTCATTGGATGGCTCTGTCAATTGGTATAATATAGTTCATAAAAATAATGTTCTATACTGTAGTTGGAAACCCTGGTGGCATAGTGATTAAGTGCTATGCTTGCTGACCAAAAAGTCATCAGTTCAAATCCTCCAGGTGCTCCTTGGAAACTCTATGGACCAGTTCTACTCTGCCCTATAGAGTCGCTATGAGTCAGAATCCACAGCAGTGGATTTGCTTTTGGTTTGTGTATCCTAGTTTGGTGAGTAGCATCTGGGGCCTTAAATGCTTGTGAGTAGCCATCTAAGATACAGCAATTGGTCTCTTTCTGTCTATAATGAAGGAAATGAAATTGAAGACAATGAAGGAAACAAAAGATGTGAAGAAGAAGGTAAACTATGGTATATATACTCAATGGAACACTGCAATGATAAAGAACAATGAGGATTGCAGGAAACATCTCTTAACCTGGTTTCAACTGAAGGACGTTATGCTGAGTGAAAGTAGCCAGTGACAAAAGGACAAATATTGTATGAGACCCTTAAGATAAGAACTTAAAAACAAACTCATGAATAGAAGAAAAGACTCTGACGGCTGCAAGAGTAGGGAGGGAGAGAGGGGAGGAGGGAGGGTTTAGATTGGAGAGTTGATAGAAATTTGGTTGGGTGAAATCGATGACAGCACACATTAGAAAGAAGTTCAATAATAATTGGACTTCAACACAATTTGTATACTCCTTCCATCCTAACCCGATATTGCAAGGACAGAGTAGCTTGGGTGGGGGGCCGGGGACCATGCTCTCAGGTGAAATCGAGGCCAATTGGCACAGTTAGCATTTTGCTAATGGGGACTCTCTGCACCCCACATTGGTGAGCCATGCCTGGGGTCTTAAAAGCTGCCAGGCTGCAATCTGAGGGTACAGCAAATGGTCCCAATTCAACGGGAATGGATGATCACTGATGACAAGAATGACATGTGGAAAACAGAACCCAGAAGACAGAGAGACCCACGTGAGTGGGTCTGTACATCAACTCGTGACCAGAAGAACCAGATGGTGCCCGGCCACCACTAGGGATAGTCATGATGGAGCTCACAAAGTTGAGTCTCACTGGCAACAAGAGACTAAATAGGATGCACCCTGAGATCTCCAATAAAAGACCACAATTGATGGTCCAGGGGCTTCAGGGTCCCCTTGGGTCAACTTTTCAGACAGCAATGGATTGGACTTAGCAACACAGAGTGACTATATCTTGTGGGAATTTTATGGTTCTGTGCATCTATAGGATGTCATCCTGCTAACCTCTTGCTGGAGGAAGGGGAGTAGGTGGAGAGGAGGGGATAGGAAACAGTTGGGAGGATAGGACATGTATGGAGCAGAGAGGAGGGGTCTGCTGTCACTGGGCAGAGAGAACAGTGGGAGCTGCATATAGATGAGCATGTGAATTCATATGGAAATGTACATTTTCATTCAATCATAATAAAAATTGAAAAAAAAAGATGTGAAGAAGAAACTAGTCCACAGGACTAACAGCCCACAAAAACCATGGCCTCTTCCAGCCTGAGATGAAAAGAATTAGATGGTGCCCAGCTACCACTACCAACTGTTCTGACCAGAGATGTAATAGAAGGTCTAGATATAAGGGGAGAAAAATGTAGAACAAAACTCCAATTTGTAAAGAAGGCCAGACCTACTGGACAGATGGAGAAAAGAAGTAAACCCCTGAGACCATCTCCTTAAGATACTTGGAAGTGAAGCCACTTCTGGAAGTCTCCTTTCACTCAAAATAGTTTGGCTTATAAAAGAAACAATATCACTTGTGAAGAATGTGCTTCCTTAAGCAATCAACTATACAAAACCATTCACCCCAAAGCAAAGATGAGAAGGTAATGAGGGGGCAGGGAAGCTAGATAAATAGAAACAGAACAATCTGAATAGAGGTAATGAAAATACTGACACATTGTCGAAACTGTAACTAATGTCATGGAAAAATATGTACCAAAATTGTTAAATGGGAACCTAATTTGCTGTGAAAACTTTCACCTACAACACAATCAAATATTCAATAAAAAGCAGATAAGTAAAAAAACTAATATAATGATGACTGGCCAGTTCTTTCCTCATCACTGCTCCTCTTACTATCAGAAACAATCAACAGGTGAACCATTTGGAAAACTAGCCCATTGTAGTGACACTGGGACACACACTGCCTCGAACAAGGTAACTGGATTCTCATTTTCCTCGGATTTTGCTGCACATCAAGGTTCCTCACTGGTCTAGCGGCCGTGTACCCTGCTACAGGCTCACCCTAGGGACATGTTAGGCTCTAATGGAAGTGCAAAGTTAACTCGTAGAGCTGCCTCTTCCTCCACGAAGCTTTGTGGTCTTTAATATTCAGTTCCATGAATAGCTCTAAGAGATGTTAGCAAGTTCTATGGATCCCATTCAGTTTCATTCCTCCTGAGAGGCATTCAGTATCACCTGCCTCCTTTGAGAAGTTATTCATGAAAAGCTGGAGGATCCAGCTGACACCGTTTGATTATGGAGTTCATTTTTAAGCCTTAATTTTGTGTTTTCAACTTGCTACATTTTTACTGAACAAGAACAATTTGCTCTGCAAATAGACGTATTGGTTTGACTTGGTTTCTCTGGGGGTGATGACACTTTCAGTTAACATGCTGCAGTACTCTGTGGCATCCCTGGGTGGTGCACACGGTTAGTGCGTTTGGCTGCTAACCCAAAGATTAGAGGTTTGAGTGCATCCAGAGGAGCCTCAGAAGAAAGGCCTGGTGATCTACTTCTGAAGAATCAGACACTGAAAATGATCATAGCTAAAATATATCATTTCAACATGTAAACAAGAGGAAAGGAGCTGTGGTGCTGCAGTGGCTAAGCCCTTGGCTGCTGACTGAAAGGTCACTGGTTCAAATACACCAGCTGCTCTGTGGGAGGAGAACTGGCTATCTATTCCAGTTAAGAGTTCAGACTAAGAAACCCTATGGGGCAGTTTTACTGTGTCCCACACTTCTACTGTGTCCTTGTGTAGAGTTGCCGTGAGTCAGAATTGACTTGGTGGCATATAACAGCAATAACAATACAAAAATTATTAGAGAGGTTTTTCCAGCATTTTTCTCACATTAAGTCATTGATAATTTAGCGTGAATTTTACACTTATAGCACATCTCCGTTCAGACAAGCTGCATTTCAAATTATCAACTGTCACATGGGGCTGATGGCTACAGAGTGGACAACACAGCTCTAGACCCTGACAGCTCTAGACCCTGTACAAAGATAAAATCGCACGGTATAACTCACAGAGCCCAAGTACATAAACCTGCAAGTATCTCATGTTTGGCCGTGCATATTTTTGCCTTTGGAGTGAAACCAGTTTAGTGCAGTCGTGTTTGAAACCTGTCGTTAGGTTTGGTAATCTGCCATTTTGCTGTTTTCTTCTAGTGGTTCTGCAGATACACCAACCCTACCACTGCCTCTGGCTTTTCTTTCTTCCTTGGAACTCTCCAGATGCTGAATAGCCTTCTCGAAGAGAGGCAAGACATAGTTTAGTTGGATTTACTGTTTCATTATGTCCCACTTTCCACCCAGAATCATTGCAGGAGAGGTTTATTTGGCAGGTCTTTCAGGTACCCTTTAAGAACATTTACGCGTAATGAGTCTTTTCTGCCCTCAAAGGAGAATAAACATTGATGGCAACAATCTACTAATTGGCTCAGAGTGGTAGTTCTCGATTTTGTCTCTGATTTGGGCATGTTTAGGAAACCACCAGACCCCCCGGCTAGCTGCAAATGGAAGCTACTCTTGATCAGCTTGTTGGGCCCTTCTAATCATTTGGACTAAAGAAACTGGGACTTTTTAACAAGTAAATTGTTGAGATATGTGGATAAGTCTATTTTTCCATATTTTTTGCGTCAGCTTTGCCAGAAGGGTAGTAGGTTATGGAGAGACAAAGGTGACTTGGGGACCTGTGTTCAGACAACTCAGTCTTACGTTAGGGGCAGACAGGGAGAGATTCGCACAGTAACATCTGTGTCTTTGAAGAGTCTTTCAGTTGAGGGATAGAATAATGTCATGATATCTTACTGGGACAGTGATAACGTGTATGTCAGGCTTTCCATGTTACTAAGAGAAGCTGCACACACACATGGATCTGCACAAGAATGATTTACTCCAGAGGGAAAAATGCAGACCAGAATTTTCAAAGTCTCATGGAATCCAGACTTTCTGGAGCCACTGAGGCTGGATGAACCCCTGAAACTCTTGTACCTTAAGCCAAGACTATCCTCTGAAGTCTTCTTTATGCCAAGAAATAGTTTAGCTTAAGTAGTACAGAAGGTCTGCTTGAGCAGTGTGCTCTTTTAAGGAGGGTGAGGACGGTTGCACAATTTGAAGAATGTAATCAATGTCATTGAATTGTATAGGTAGAGACTGTTGAATTGGTGTACATTTGGCTTGCATATTTTTAACAATAAGAATGAAATAAAATATATTATTTTTAATAAAAGATGATTTGCTTCAACCAAGGCAAACCCTGGGTAGAGGTGGAACATGACACATGTGATGAACAGATTCCAGAAGAACAACAACGAGGCTTGCAGCTGTTGAAGGAACAGTGGGAACTACAGTAATGCTAAGTAGTTAAGAACTTATTAAATTTATAAATTGCCCTGAAACTCTGTTCTATAGGTCTCCTGCTTCCTCGCTATTTATGGCTTGATGCTAAATAAGTATATGTTGGCATGGTTCCTGCCTAATCTAAAATAGAATAATGGCAGCCTAGGAACCCTGTCGCAGGCAGGAAGCCCCTAGTGTTAATGGCTCAATCAAAGTTGTTTTAAAATGTCGGTTAACAAAGGCAAACTAAAATTGTGGAGCGGCAAATCCTCAAGCAGTGTCTTGATGTGATGTTTTTCTTCATTTAGAAGGGAGACTGAATACTCATTGCAAGTTTACTTTAAATTTAGTATGTAGTCTGAGTCTGTTGATCTCAAGAAAGAGAACATTCTCTTTACCATTTAGTCCTCAGGAAAGGGCACAGACCCTAAGGCTGGTCCCATAGCTCTGACAAATTCCTTGCATGGTAAGTCAGGTCAGATGTGGGGAAGAGGAATTGAGGAAGCCATGAAAGTAACTAGGTTTATCATACTCACAGGTTCCAGAGACAGGGAGGCACGGTGTGGTGGTCAGGATTATGTCAACTTGGCTACTACCTATTTGGCTGCTGTATTAAGTGGCAGGGCGGGGTTTGTGGTGGCTCCCTGCCCCTCGGCTCTCATCTCGTGACCCTGGACTACGGCTGCTGATCGCTCACGTGGCCAGGAGCTCCTGCTCTCTTGTTCCAGCGTCTGTTTCCGGGACTTGAGCTAGCAGCTGTTGGGCTCATCAGTCCTTACAGTCGGCACTTGAGAGTCCTGCTCCCCGACCTGCCAATCCTGCACTCGCCAGCCTCTTCCCAGTCCTGCCCCCTGACCTGCCGATCCTGGGTTCGCCAGCCTCTGTCACTTCGTTTCGCCACCAGCTTGGGATCCACCGACCTCCAGCCTCTGTCGCTTCGTCTCGCCACCAGCTTGGGATCCACTGATCTACACAACCGGTGATCTACAACTCTGGTCTCTGACTTGCTGACCTTGGGTTCCTCAGCTTCCGTGGACACGTGAGGCTTGTGCCAGAGCTTGGGACATTCAAGCTTCTGTGATTACGTGAGCTGTTTCCTGTATTTGTATCTATCTATCTGTCTGTATATATATATTATAAATCTTACCTTGTACCTACACGTGTTACCGGTTTTGCTTCCCTAGAAAACCCAGCCTAAGACACACGGCCTGCCATGCCACAGGAGGTCACTCCTGGGGACAAGGTAACAGCAAGCTGCAACTGTAGGAGAGGGCTGACGTATGTTCATAAGGCAAGCAACATGTGGCCAGCTAGGTTTAATGGGCTTCCTGGGTATTGGGCATTTTGAATAATTTTGCAGGCTGAGGGGGCATAGGAAATGTCACCACTTGTTGGGTACCTGGCCCCCACAGTGATTGTGGCACACGCATAGGGATCCAGGAGCATGAGAACCCAGGAAGGGAAGTGGTTGGAAAATGGACTTCATCAGCTGTTCCAGAAGGACTGCACCAGCCTCCTGACAGAGCCTTACAACTGGGTTAAGTCAGCATTTAAGAAAATGACATCCTACCCACAAAAGTAAGGAGCTAGGTACTCAGAATACATCCTTCATAAGCCTAACAAGTATATATCTAATGTTACTTCTGTCTCTTGATTAGAAGACTATCAGGGCCAAAACAGCATTACCTTCTGATTTATATCTTGGTAAGCTGGCACTCACAGAGGAGTTGGCCTCCCCCTCCTTGTGTTAACACAAAGTGGAAATCAGAGTGACTGTCACCAGCAATCGGAGAAATGTCAATGAAAACAACAATGAGATAACATTTTGCATCCATCATAAAGACAATTGAAAAGGTAGATAGTAGCTGGTGAGTACCTGGGCCTCAGAATACTCTTGGCCTGTTGATATAAAACATGGACTGGCTATTGTGACTACTCTGCAAAGACTGGCTATTGTGACTACTCTGCAAAGACTGGCTATTGTGACTACTCTGCAAAGCAAGCTGACAGGTGTCACCCAAATTAAGTGTGCCTATTCCCTGTGGCCCACCTGCACTATGGGAGTTAATCTCTTTTACTTAAGCCCAGCATCTAACTACTTCCTAACAGTAGCTAAGCTAGGGTTTGACCAAACAACTAGGTACCATTGTCTAGTCAACTGGGAACATCAAATTAACCATCACAACTGATTCATGGAGGAGGCAGCAAAGAATCTGTGGCCATCTTTGATCTTCCCCAGTGGGCTGCTCCAATGTACTCATTCATTGAGACTGAACACTTTGCGCATGTGTGGGCGGGGTGACATTGGGGCCAGGTGGTCTTGGTTACAATCCTAAGTCGTATTTGCTATTTCTGTGAGGCCCCTTGGACCCACATCTGTTGGACACAGACGGAGACAGTCGTCCTCACTCCCACTCCTCGCCAGGGCACCTACAGTGTTAGCTCACGCTTGTTTCTGGAGATGTCAGTTCAGAATCTGTTTGGAACCCTGGAGATTTAATTTTTTTTTTTTTGCAAGTCAAGAGATACATTAAAGAGGATGTTTACTATACTTTATTCAGCACTTCTTGGTGTTTTATAGTAAGTTACAAGATTTTCTCATCCCATTTCCAGAAATGGAACTACCTGCACAATTCAAATTATTATGCTTTGCTTTTTAGTATTTTGCTGAGCTCTGCATAAGTGGAATCAAGCTATTTAAAAAGGAAAGAGATGGATACCTTATTGAGCAGTACATAAATATCATCACCATGTAGCTTAAAACTCAAATATTGTCTTCCTCCTGCAGGAGATGCCCTGACAATCCGCTAATCAGTCTAAGCCAAATGAGGTGCTCTTTGGGCTTTCAGTACTTGCACTTTCTAAACAAACTTTACCACCATGTTTGTAAATCACATCCTGATCACTGAGAAGAGTGCTTGATGCATGCTACCCGAAATAACCAAAGCAGGCTCATTGCTGCTGACTCAATTCCAACTCACCGTGACCCTGTTGGACAGAGTAGAACTGTCTCAACGTTTCCAAGGAGTGGCTGGTGGATTTGAATTGCCAACCTTTCGGTTAGCAGCCTGAGATCTTAACCACTGTGCCACCAGGAATGTTCCATAATCTTGGTGGGGGGAGAATAAATTCATTCCCTGCTGAAAAACTTAAAATTACTAGAGGGAATTTCTATTCCCAGAGCAGTACTTGATCCAGAAAGATACTCAAATGTTTGCTTAATGAATGAACGGAAGACTTTATTTCCTTCGGACGTCTTTCTCCACATTTTCTGCTGTTGTTAGAAATCAGCTCCAACTCCTAGTGATGCTGTGTACAACAGAAAGAAGCATTGCTTGCTCTTGTGCCATCCTCACTATAGTACATATGTTTGAACTCATTGTTGCAGCTACTGTGTCCATCCATCTCCTTGAGGGTCTTCCTCTTTTTCACTGACCCTCCACTTTGCCAAGCATGATGTCTTTCTCTAGGGACTTATCCCTCTTGATGACATGTTCTAAGTATGTGAGACTGAAGTCTTGCAATTCTTGCTTCTAAGTAGCGTAATAGGGCTGTACTTCCTTCAAGACAGATTTGTTCATTCCGCCAGCAGTCCACGGTGTACTCAATATTCTTTGCCAGCACCTTAATTCACAGGCATCAATTCTTCTTCTGTCTTCTTTATTCATTGTCCAGCTTCCACATGCATATGAAGTGCTGGGGGGGGAAAAAAAGCTTATATAGCTTCAGGATGTAGGGGGGAAAAATAAGCTTATATAGCCTCAGGATCTTGTAATTATAAATGCTCAATAAAAAAATCCCAATTCAATTCTGCTTTCTCAAAACAATATCTGATTAAAATACTGGTGTTATTACCTATTTGATGATACATTCTCACTGCAGACATAAACAGTAATTCAAAGAAATTTTAATCTCCTGAAGTGACTATTCTTGTTTTTACTGGTGGTATTTCATAAGGAGGAGCTGTAAATTCAGTTACTTAACTCCTCTAAGTTTGCTTCAGTAACTTTTGTTAAAAATGAGTCAATGTAGATTTTGGAGTTCTGATTGTGGGCTGAGAAGTAGTTCTAAAACTGTAATATACATAGGAATTATTTTGTCAAAACAGGACAGTCCAAGTTCCACCCCTAAGTCCAGTTCTGACTCATAGTGGCCCCATAGAACAATTGAACTGCCCCATAGTGTTTTCAAGGAGTGGCCAGTGGATTTGAACTGCCTACCTTTTGGTTAGCAGCTGAGCTCTTAGCCACCGCATCACCGAAGCTTCTTGGCATTTCTAACAAACTCCCAGGTGATGCAACTACTCAAATGTGCCGCATTGATGACAAAGGTGCACCAGACCCAAGCCGTGGTCTTTTCAATTTATAATTGCTAGATCCTGAGGCTATATATGCTTTCTGTGCACCTAAAAACTGCACAAAGACCAAAGAAGAATTGACAACTTTGAATTATGGTGTAGGTAAAGAGTCGTGAAGGTACCATAGGCTGTCAGAAGAACAGATAAATCTGTTTTGGATAAGTAGAGACAAAACGCTCTTTAGAAGCAAGTCTCATGTACTTGGGCCATGTTATCAGGTGGGACCAATCCCCGGAGAAAGACAACGTGCTTGGTAAAGTAGGTCAGTGGAAAAGAGGAAGACCCTCAAAGGAATGGATTGTCACAGTGGTTACAACAATGGGCTCGAACATAGCAATGATTGTAAGGATGGCACAGGACCTAGAGGTGTTTTGTTCTGTTATACAAGTCAGAATCGACTTGGTGGCACCTAACAACAACATACATGTCAAGGGCGTGCAGCGGATTAGACCCCGAGTGACCTGATTCGGTTCCGGAGATGGAACTAGCAAGTTCGGTCTCCTGAAGGGCGGCAGACTGGACTTCCCCTCCCCCAAAGCACACGAGGGTGCATCCTTTTTAGTTGCAAATGACTGAAAAGTTTATTAAGGGAAAGTGCGTTCCAAAGAGGGAAGGAGTCAGTCTCCATGGGGGGTCGAAGACCCCACGTAGATTTTGAGGGTGCTGTTTACAGACAAAAGCAAGGGGGTGATGTCATAGATGGGAAGGGGAGGTAGTAACTTGGCTTCTCATTGGGCCCGAGACCGCCATAGCCACCTTACAACTACCAAGAGAAACTTTTCTATTCACATCACAACTGCCAGGAAGAACCCATATCTGCATCACAAACTGCCAGGGAGAACTGTTGATATGTGGCAGATCAGGTTCCCCGGCAACCTTATCAATACTGTATGTGTTCTATAATACAAACCACGACCTTTGTTATCCCTAGAAAATCTTAGATTCTAAAGTAAATATGTTAGTGTATGGCGGCAGAGATCAGGTTCCCTAGCTAACCTTGACAATACACATAATAATCAAACTCATTGCTGTTGAGTTGATTCTGACTCACTGTCACCCTAAAGGACAGAGGAGAACTGCCCCATAGAGTACATAAGGAGCACCTGGAGGATTCGGACTGCCAACCTTTTGGGTAGCAGTCGTAACTTTTATCTACTATGCCACCAGAATTTCCATATACATAATACATAAAAATATATATAAAACAATCAGATGTTGGTTCTTTCGATTTATCAAACTGATGACAGAGAAGTAAAAGGAAATAGAAAGCCTCAGTTGTGAGAAATGTCTATAATATTAAGCCAAAATATGTTAACTCATAGTAGATACAAAATATACCCATATATAATTTATAAAACAAAGACAGGACTGATCTATAAGAAAATGCTGTTAGTGCTTATATTTACATGGTAAGATTAACAGTAATTTTCTTATTTTGTGTTTGTGTTCAATTATTTTTACAATGAACCTGTATTTTTTTTTTTAAATAAAAGCATCTAAAAACCGAAAAACCAAACCCACAGCCATTGAGTTGGGTCCAACTCTCAGCGACCCTAGAGGTCAGAGTAGAACTGCCCCATGGAGTTTCCAAGGAGCACCCGGTGGATTTAAACTGCTGACCTTTTGGTTAGTGGAGGTAGCATTTAACCTACTACACTACCAGGGTTTCCAAAACATCTGAAGTGATAATAAAACGACAGAAATGTAAGTTGAAAATGGAAAAAACCTGTATTTACAATCAACATTGCTTTTTATTATGGAATATTTCCAACATCATACAAAAATAAGATAGGACAGTGAGCCCTCATGACCTAGTCGTTAGATTGATGACAGTCTGCTCATGGCCACTCTTCTTTATCTATACCAGTGGTTCTCAAACTTGAACTGCATTGCAATCACCTGGAGGGCTTGTTAAAACACAGATTGCTGAGCCCTACCCTCAGAGAGTGATTCTGTGAGTCTTGGGTGGGGCCGAGAGTATGCATTTCTTGTAAGTTTCTTGGAAATGCTGCCACTGTTGCCCTGAGCTACACTTTAAGAACTACTGAAGGATCCATAAAAACCCCAACCCACTGCCGTCGAGCCGGGTCCAAGTCATAGTGACCCGAGAGGTCAGTGTGGAACTGCCCCATAGAGTTTCCAAGGAGCACCTGGTAGATTTGAACTGCCGACATTTCGGTTAGCAGGCACAGCACTTAACCACTGTACCACCAGGGTTTCTGAATGGTCTCTATTCTCACCAATTTCTCCCTTTCTTTGCACCGTTATTGTTAGGCTGCCATGGAGTTGCTCCAGCTCATGGCAACCTCATGCACAAGACAGTGAAAGGCTGCCTGGTCCTCCACCATAGCCATGAGCAGCGGAAGATCAGATCATTGTGATTCATAGTGTTTTCATTGGCTAATTTTCTGAAGTAGATTTCCAGCCTTTTCTTCCTAGTCCCTCTTCATCTAGAAGCTCCGCTGAAACCCGCATCATAACAATACACAAGCCTCCACTGACAGACACGTGGTAATTGTGTGAAGTGCATTGGCTGGAAGTTGAATCTGAGTCACCCATATAGAAGGTGAGGATTCTACCACTGAGCCAATACTGCTTGCTCTGTTAGGGGTAGAGACCCTTGAGTTGATTCTTATTCATAATGATTTCATGTGACAGCACAGAACCGTCCCATTGGGTTTCCTAGGTGTAGTCAGGAATAGACCACCAGGTCTTTCTCCTGAAGAGCTGTTTGTTGCCTGTTGCATGGGTTTGAACAGCTAACCTTTTAGTTAGCAGTGAGTGATTAACTCTTTAGCCACCAGGGCTGTCAACACAAGCCATAGGATACAAAAAAAGGGCCAGATCAGGAAGAGAGGAGCATTTATTCAGTTTGAGATATGTTGAAGTTGAAGTGATCATGGGACAAACAGATATAGAGAGACTTGGTTACACAGAGGAGCACTGGTAGCATGGTGATTAAGAACTCCGCTGCTAACCAGAAGGTTGAGTCTACCATCTGCTCCCTGGAAACCCTATGGGGCAGTTCTCTTCTGTCCTTTAGGGTTGCTATGAGTTGGAACTGACTCACTGGCAAAGCTTTGGTTCAGTTTTTGGTTATGTAGATGTAGAGTGAAACCATTTTGGTTATTTCTTTTTGGCTCTAGTCCTACATGTTTTCTGAATGGGCCTGACTGATTAGCATGACTAGTTTCTTAGGGTTATCTTGACATTTGTGAAGTTGCTCTGGATTTTGAACCAAGATTGCTTCCATTTCCTTTTGTATATGTAACTATTGGAGTTATTAAATGTCAGCATCACAGCTCCCAATGTGAAATTTCCATGTAGGTTTCTATTACTTCAGAGAAATTTTATGACTGAAGGATACTTGGCAGCTTGTTATTTTCAGTCTAGATCTGTCTGAGTTCACTGTTGGTGAAGGTTCTTCTCCAAAAGAACTTTCTGTGTTTATGTAAGTATAGACGCATCATCATATCGTGTGCATGTTGTCTGTATTGATTCACAGGCTCTTGTTTCCTTCCTTTGCGTGTTGTATTTATAGCTCACATTACTTAGTAATTGTTGGACAACATAATTATGGACCAGATGGCTTTATTATCCTAAATTTCACATTCTGAATTTCAAATGTTGTGATTGATTGCTCATTGGTGGCCAGCTGTGTCCCCAAAGGGACAATGAGGCCAGAATGCAGTTCAAAGATCTCTGGTCAGATCCCGTGGACAGTAAGGGCTCTTGAGATGTGAGCATTTGAGGCTTCCTCTGCCCTTGGTTATACCTGACAGTTCAGACTGGAAGGCTCGAGAGAGACCGTGCCTTGACGGCCTTCTGAATCACTCAGCTGGCTTTTGATTGCATTCAGCACAGGAAGGCGCTTCACCAACAAGCTCACAGAATTTATTCTATGTTAGGAATTTTAACTATCACCGCTAATACTTAAGAGTAAGAGTGTCAGTACGGGGCCCAGCAGGAAACAGGTGGCACATTTACATGCGATCATTGGAAGCATTCACTCAAGGAACATCTACAATAGTATGGGTTAAGGAGAACAAGGTACAGAGAAGTAGCAACAGTGGGGGAATATTCTAGGCTTTAATGGGCAAATGGAGGGAGGGAACTCAGAACCCAGAGAGAGCAGTGACAACTATAGGAGCGAGCTGGCCAGATGGTGCTCTGGCCCTTCTTAGAGGGACACGTAGACATTCTTGGCCACCAGGCAGTGCAGAAGCCAGGAAACAAACACCTAAAGAGCACTCTTCTCACTGGCACCTCTAATTGGTTGAACTCATCTGAAATTATAGGACAAGAGAGTCAGTTGATGTAGTCCTTAAAGAGTCTTGGGACACCAGAGCAGGATGAGAAAGGACAAGGAATGGATCTAGAGGGGGCAAATGAAACACGTTCAGACCATAAGTTTCTATAATAACCACCATTACCACTTTCTTGTGTACTCTTCCAAACCCAACCTATTGCCGTAGAGTTGATTCCAACTCATAGTTACCCTATAGAGCACAGTAGAACTGACATGCAAGGTTTCCAAGGCTGCAAATCCTTATGGAAGTAGATTCCCATATCTTTTTCCTGTGGAGCAGTGGCTGGTGGGTTCCAACTACCAATCTCTTTGTTAGTAGCCTGATGCTTTTACCACTGTATCATCAGGGCTCTGTGTATCTTTCCAGAAATATGCTATTTATACAAAGCATATATGGAGAACTGGTGGTATTCATGATGCTTCAAACTCTTAAAAAAAAAAAAAACTGTTTATTATGAAACAGTGGTGGCAGAGTTGGTTAAGTGCTACATCTGCTAAGCAAAATGTCAGTAGTTCAAATCTGCTAGGTGCTCCTTGGAAATTCTATGGGGCACTTCTACTCTGACCTCTAGGGTTGCTATGAGTTGGACCCGACACGATGGCAGTGGGTTTTTCTTTTTAACACATAGAATAAATTTAACAGTTACATAATATAAAAATAACAGTGAAAGAAACACTGTTGAACCCTTGCATTCTGCTGAAGGATAGAATACTATCAAAATTTTTGAGGGCCTTTGTGGGAACCTTTCCAATTGCATACTTGCCTACCAAGGTTCACTGCCATTTTGAATTTTATTATCACTCCCTTGTGACAATAACTTCATTATCAAGTTTCTTCATATGTATGTATTTCTAAATATCAATAGTAGCAAGTCTTGTATGATTATAACATTTATGTATTTTCAAACTCCATAGAGACTTCTGAGAATTGACTTTTACATGTAGCATATAATTTTGAGATTTATTTGGGTTGGTATATATTATTTTCACGTTTGCTACTATATGTTGTTCCACTGTGTGAATAGTCAATAATTTATCCGTTACATTGTCAATGAACATTTGTCATTTCCACCTTTTTTATAGTGCTGCTCTACAATTTTGGGGGGCATATGTGCAAGAGTTTCTCTAGGATAGATATCCAGGAAGAAAGAAACTTGGTAGCAGAAATTACCTTCAACTTTACAATCTAGTACCATATTATATTCTAAAGTCCCAATTTTCTACCTCCAACTACCTGTGTATTAGTTTCATTGCTTCATATCTTCACAAACACTTTTCAATTTTTGCCAGGCTAGCAGGCATCAAATGCTATCCCATTCATATTGTTTGAGGACTAAGTGGACTGAGCATCTTTTCATATGATTATTGCCCATGCCTTTTTTCTTTCCTGTGAAATATCTACTCATGTCTTTTGCCCATATTTAAATTCATTTTTTCCTCCTTTCTGATTTGTGGAAGTTATCTGTATGTTCTGAATACTAATCTTTTGTCAGTTGAATTGCAAGTATCACTACCACAATGGAAAAGGTTGATAAATTAGACTTCATTAAAGTTACAATGTTCTGATCATGAGAAATTAAAAAAATGAAAAGGCCAGGCATATAATGAGAAAAAATAGTTTCAACTGAACAAGGAACTAAGTTTCAGTGTTTATTAAAATCTCCTTAAAGTCAGTGAGAAAATTCAGACATCTCAGTTTCTTTACTAGACAAAAGACTTGAATAGGCAATTCATAAAAGGATTTCCAAATGGGCAACAAACATATAAGAAGGTGCTCAGATCATTAATACATCAGAAAAATGCAAATTTAAGACACAATGAGAAGCCACTGTACACCTCCCAAATTGTAACACTAAGAAATCCGACCATGCCAAGTGCTGGTGATCATACGGAGTACCAAAAACCTAGTCTCAAAGAGAAGAGGGTATAGAGGAGGGGACAGGAGATTGTTAAGAGGATATGACATATATAGAATGAAAAGGAGGAGTGTGCTGTCACCAGGCAAGTAGGGCAGAAGGAGCTACAGATAGGCAGCCATGCAAATTTAATTTGGATTGTATACTTTCACTTAATCACAATAAAAAAAATAAAAATAAAAACTTAGTCTCTGCTAGCAGTAACATAAATTGATAAAACCACATTGGAAGACTAGTGGTATCTATGAAAACAGAACTGAGGCACAGTTATAATACTATAATTCCATCCCTAGGTGTATACCCCACAGAAGTACCTACAAAATGTGTAACAGCACTAGTGACAATAATCAAACACTAAAAACAACTCAGCTGTCCACTGAGGGTTGTATATCCACTCAACAACATGAATGAATCTCACTAATGTAGTGAGGAGTGAGAGATACCAGATACAAAAGAAACATACTGTAAAACTGTGTTTATATAAAATTCAAAAATAGACAAAACATATTGATAATAACAGTAGGTTGGTGATTAGTTACCCCTGGGGAAGGTGATGACTTGGAGGAGGCATAATGGGAGTATCTGGGGTTAATAACACTGTTTATCTTGTTCTGAGAGTAAGTACCAAAACCAAAACCAAACTCACAGCCACCAAGTAAATTCTAACTCATAGCCTCCATAGGACAGAGTAGAACTGCTCCATAGAGTTTCTAAGGAGCACCTGGAAGATTCAAACTGCTGACCTTTTGGTTAGCAGACATAGCACTTAGCAACTATACCACCAGGGTTTCCAAAAAAGTCATTGCTGTTGGGTAGGATCTGACTCATAGTGAGTGCATAGGTAAACTCATTTTGGGGAAATTCGCTGAGGTGTATTCTTATGATTTGTGCACTTTTCTGTGTGGATGTAATACTTTAATAAAAACTATCTTAAGAATGTCATGTTGTTTTTGTTAGGTGCCGTTAAGTCAGTTCTGACTTATAACGACCCTATGAATGACAGAATGAAACACTGCCTGGTCTTGCACCATGTCTACAATCATTTTTATGCTTAAACTCATTGTTGTGACCGCTGTGTCAACCCATCTCATTGAGAGTCTTTCTCTTTTTCACTGACTCTCCACTCTACCAAGCATGATGTCCTTCTCCATGGACTGATCCTTCCTGACAACATGTCCAAAGCATGTAAGATGCAGTCTTGCCATCTTTGCTTCCAAGGAACACTCTGGTTGTGCTTCCTCCAGAGCAGATGTGTTTGTTCTTTTGGTGGTCTATGGCACATTCAATATTCTTCTTCAACACCACAATTCAAAGGCATCAATTCTTCTTCTGTCTTCTTTGTTCATGGCTGAGCTTTGACATGCATATGATGTGATTGAAAATACCATGTCTTGGGCCAGGTAGAGTTCAGTCTTCAAGGTGACATCTTTACTTCTCATTACTTTTAAGAGATCCTTTGCAGCAGATATTCCCAATGCAATGGGTCTTTTGATTTTCTTTTCTTTTCTTTTTTTTTTTTAATGGGAATGACTGCTGGTTCCATGGGCATTGATTGCCAACCTGAACAAAACAAAATCCTTGACAATCTCCCTCAATCCTGTCTCCATTTATGACGATGTTGCTTACTGATCCAGTTGTGAGGATTTTTATTTTCTTGGTGTTGAGATGCAACCCATACTGAAGGCTGTGGTCCACAGTTTTCATCATATGTTTGGAAATTAGCCAAAAAACACATCTAAATAATCACAGGTAAACAGAGAAACCAAGATAGAATGACAATGTTGCATATCCAGTCTTGCAGGAAGCACATTAAGCAGTATTTAAAGGGAATATAGTCATAAACACTTAAATTGAAAAAGAAGAAAAGCTTAAATATGTGAGTCACACTTTCAAAGATAGCAGTAAAACCTTTGAAAAAAGTATAATGAAGGTGATAATAAAAATTAATGAAATAGGAAACAAAAATACAATACACAAAATTTAACAAAGACCAAGAGTTGGTTCACACAAACAAAGAAGAGAAGAAGAAGAAAAACAACTTTAAGAATGAAAAACGGGACTGTAACTGTAGCAGGCCCACCATGCCCTACTGCAAGGTTTTGTTTTCTAAAAATCACCCTAGCTTGGAGAATGTATTATAGAGGAACCTGAGTGGATGCTGGCAAACCGATTATTCCAGATGAGATATAGTGATAACTTTTATCAGGGCTAGAGTCTTGCTTAAGGAGAATTCTCATTCTCAGGTTATCCATTTACTTTTGATTTTTCTTCTAATATCTTTATTGGTTTATTTCAACTCTTAAAACTGTAATCCTCAACTGGAATTAAAAAAAAAAATGGTGTGAGGTAGAATGTTTTCATTTTTCCCGAGATGGAAAACCATTTATACTAATACCACTTTTTAAGAAATAAGTTGAAATTTTCACCCTTGTTGTATGATGTGTTTCTGTATTTATTCAAAGTGTGAATTCTCCATTTTGTTACTCTACCATCTTTTTGTCTCTTCCTGTGTAGATATTGGAAACGCTGGCGGTGTAGTGATTAAGAGCCACAGCTGCTAACCAAAAGGTTGACAGTTCGAATCCACCAGGTGCTTCTCAGAAACTCCATCGGGCAGTTTTTCTCTGTCTTCACAGGGTTGCTGTGGGTTGGAATTGACTTGAGGACAATGAGTTTGGTTTGCTTTTTGTAGATACCATAAAGATACTATGGTGCATTCTTGAGATTATCTCTAAATTCAGATGGGATATACTCAAGGTCATACTTTGTCTGTTGTGAACTGGTTTTAATATTCTTCAACTTGCATATAAGCAACTGATGATCTGTTTCACAATTGGCCCTGGCCTAGTTCTGACTGATGATACTGAGTTTTTCCATCATCATTGTTATGGTATCCGCATGAAAGTGATTGTCAGAAAAGATTCTGAAAGTTGCTATTGAGTGTAGAGTAGCTAAAGAGAAAGGAAAAGATGATGAAGTAAAAGAGCTGAACAGAAGATTTCTGTCTAGGGAAGACAAAGTTAAGTATTATAATGACATGTCCAAAGATCTGGACATAGAAAACAAAAAGGGAAGAACAGCCTCAGCATTTCTCAAGCTGAAACAACTGAAGAAAAAAAATAGGTTTTGAGTTGCAATGCTGAAGGATTCTGCAGGGGAAATGCAAAATAATGCCAAGAAATTTGGAAGACAGTTGGAAGAGACACATGTCTGTCCCCACTCTGAAGAAAGATAATTCAACAGAATACAAAAAGTATTGAATGATATCATTCATACAACACCTAAGTAAAATTTTGCTAGAGATAATTCAAAATTGATTATAGCAGAATATTGACAGGGAACTGCTAGAAATTCAATCCAGATTCAGAAGAGGACATGGAACAAGGGATATGATTTTTGACATCAGATGGCTCATGTCTAAAAACAGAAAATGCCAGAAAGGTGTTTACCTGTGTTTCATTGACTATATAAAAGCACTTGACTATGTAACACATAACGAATTATGGATAATACCACAAAGAACAAGAATTCTAGAACACTTATTTGTGCTCTTGAGGAACCTGTACGTAGACCAAGAGGCAGTCATTCAAACAGAACAACTGGATATTGCACGGTTTAAAATCAGGAAGAGTGTGGGTCAGCGTTGTCTCCTTTTCCCATATTTATTCAATCTGTATGTTGAGTGAATAATCCAAGAAGGTGGATTAACATGAAGAGAAATGTGGCATTAAGATCAGAGGAAGACTCATTAAAAACCTGTGATAGGCAAGTAACACAACGTGCTTGCTGAAAGGGAAGAAGACTTGAAGATCAAAGACCACAGCCTTGCGTTGATTGCACTTCAACATCAAGAAAACAAAAATCCTCACAACTGAACCAACAAGCAACATCATGATAAATGGAGAAAAGATTGAAGTTGTTAAAGGTTTTATTTAACTTAGTTCCATAGCCAACATACGTAGAAGCAGTAGGCAGGAAATCAAACAACCCATTACATTGGGCAAATCTGCTGCAAAAGATGTCTTGAAAGAGTTAAAAAGGAAAGATGTCACCTTAAGGGCTAAGGTGCACCTGACCCAAGTCATAGCATTCTCAATCGCCTCACATGCATGTGAAACCTGGACAATGAATAAGAAAGACCAAAGAATTGAGGCCTTTGAACTATGATGTTGGCAAAGAACATACCATAGACTTCCAGAAGAATGCACAAATCTGTCTTGAAAGAAGGACAGCCAGAATGCTCATTAGATGTGGGGATGATAGGACTATGTCTCACATAACTGAGGTATGTTATCAGGAGGGACCAGTCCCTAGAGAAGGACAGCATGCTTGGTCAGCGAAAAAGAGGAAGACCCTTAGTGAGATGGATTGACACAGTAACAATGGGCTCAAACACAGCAACTGTTGTGAGGATGGTGCAGGACCCAAAAGTGCTTCATTCTGTTTGTCTTAGTCAGTTAGTGCTGCTATAACAGAAATACCACACGTGAACGACTTTAAAAAGAGAAATTTTAATTTGTCACAGACCAGTAAGCTACAAGTCCAAATTCAGCATGTCAGCTCCAGGGCAAAGCTTTCTCTGTTGGCTCTGGAGGGAGGTCCTCATTGTCAGTCTTCCACTAGACTACAAGCTTCTGAAATGTAGGGACCCCCGGGTTCTTTCCAAAGGAAGTGTTTTGCTTCTCGGCACTGCTTCTTGGTGGTGTGAGATCCCCAGTTCTCTCTGCTGCTTCTTTCTTTTATATCTCTGGAGACTGCTGCAAGGCACAAAAAAGTCTTACTTTGAGTCTGCCCCACCAACACAACTGCTGTCCATCCTCCATCATTAACATCACAGGGGCAGGGTTTACAACATAAGGGAGCAGCACACAATACAGGGAGTCACGTTCCAACCAAACAGCCACACACATTTTGGGGGGAACACAATTCAGTCCATGATACTGTTGTACACTGGATTGCTCTGAGTTGAATTTGACTGTGTGGTACCTAACAACATGCAGATACTACACGATATGTTTTACAGTAAGTTTTAATATCTGGAATGGTAAATTCTCTCTCACTATTTTTCTTTAGTTTGGCTTTGTTTTCTTACGTTTATTCTTCCACATAAAGTTTAAAAACATTTTATGCATTAAAAAATTTCCATTTTCGTGCTGATTAGAATGACATGTAATTTTTTTACCTTTGGAAAAATTGGTATTTGTCTTACCTTCCAGAAACATATTCTAACTCTCTATTTATTCAGATTATCTTTTCCATGTACATAACTGCTCCTTGGAAACCTTATGGGGCAGTTCTAGTCTGTCCTAAAAGGTCACTAAGAATTGGAACTGACTCAAAGGCAACAGTTTCGAGGGGTTTTATTGTTGTTGTTTATATAATCAAAAGTTGCCCACAATTATTTTGTTTTATTTATGTATTTTATTTGAGTATCTGAAAGTAATATTCATTTTACATTATACAATTGAAAAAGCAAACAATGCTCATTCAGTTAATCACTTAATAGCCTAAACATTTCCAACAGTTCCAGTATATCATTTTGAATGCGGGAAATGTGCTTCTTGCTCTGAGAATTCGTATAAAGCTCTGATTCATGATTATGTTGGAGAGAAGGATAAGTATTAAAATCAGATTAATCAATTTTACATAACTTACCAGACACTCTTATGTAACTTTTATGTTTGTTATGCACTGTTATCTCTTTTACGAAAGGTCTCTTTCTACTTTTTTGTCTTCATCATGTAGCAAAGAAATGGGGAAGCAGATTTGGGACTTGAATCAAATTATTTTCATAATTTCTGGATATGCCAGGATTAGACATTGATGCAGAATTGCTCCACAGTCAGTAGTGAAGCTGCTTGAACATCTATCAAGGAGCCCTGGTGGTGCAGTTGTTAAAGCACTCGGCCACAAACTGAAGGGTCTGAGGTTTGAACCCATCAGCTGTTACACAGGAGAAAGACATGGCCGTGTGCGTCCATAACGATTACAGCCTCGAAACCCTGTGGGGTAGTTCTACTCTGTCCTATCTGTTTGCTATGAGTTGGAATGGACTGGAAGGCAATAGGTTTGACTTGGAACATCTAACTCTTCCTCCCTCATCTCACTTTACTGCTTAGAGCTGACAGAGGTGATTTCCAAACAGCAAGGCTCCCAGTGAGGGTGAATGAGGGAAAGATGTGATCAACGTTAGCATTTCTTTACCTTTCATGTTCTAGAAAGATTTTATCTGGCAGTGTAAGATGACCGATACAGCCCCTGCTAATGCTTGGGTTTCCCTTGGGAAGTGCGCTTCTGGAAATACCGACAGGGCTTGCGTTCTGTCAACCTAAGGCAGAGGATGTTTGGAGACGGCTCAGGTCGGGGTGAGTTCTGTCTGTTTCCAGCCAGATCCCTGAATGGGACAACCCCTTTGAACTCAGTGGCAGTGAATTGGGGTTTGGTTTTACTAACCTAAAGGTTGACAGTTTGAACCCATCCAGCCACATGGAAGAGGAAAGCCTGGTGATCCTCTTTTGTGAGATCACAGCCAAGAAAGCTCTGTGGAACAGTCCTACCCCATAACATATGGGGTCACCGTGAGTCCGAATGGACTCAATAGAAGGAGTTCATCTGCAGTCCGGGCCAAGAGTCATCTGCCCCTTTGCTTTGCTTCCACCTCTCCTCTCTCCTGATGAGAATAAATTGAGTTTTACTTAGAGCAGATGGCAGCCCAAACTGCAAAACTGTAACAAGAGAAATGTTTAGGGAAAATATTTTTCTTTTGAAGATTTGTTTTCCTTTCTGTTGATGTTGCTGAGAATACACCCAGCAGAACATATACTAATTCAACACTTCCTACATGCATAATTCCATGACCTGGATGACATCCTTCAAGCTGTGCCACCATTCTCACCCTCCTTTTCTGAGTTGTTCCTCCCCCATTAACATCAACTCACTGCCCCCTAAGTTTCCCATCTAATCTTTCAAGTTGCTATTGTCAGTATGCTCACATACAAATAGTTCTTAAAAGAGTATAATACTCAAGGCAGACACTCTTTACTAATTAAGTTAACCTATTGTTTGATACAAAGAAGACATTAGTAGATACTTATAGTCTAAGGTTTAAAGATTATCTAAGGACAATAGTTTGGAGGGTTTCCATCGCTCCAGAAAAATCTAGATTCTAGGAGAATCTGAATTTTTGTTGTACATAAAATATTTTCCTTGACACTTTCATGCAAAATGAAGCAAGCTTGAGAATGTGAGGGGGAGGAAAGGATATTTAGGGGAAGGAAAGACATGATGTACTTTCAGGATATTTTAATTCAAGCAAGTGACCCAGATGGACTGGGGCTCCTTGGTGAAAGTGAATCTCAATCCCTGCTACACATTAGAGTCACCCAGAATGATTTTGAGAAATACTAGTACCTTGGGCCAGTGCTCAAAAGGTGCTGACTCAGTTGGTCTGGGATTGGGTCTTTTTAAAAGCACAGCAGAGATTCTACTGTTCATCCAAGGTTGAGAACACAGTTTGGGAAAATTACCAATTGCCTAGGAGCATCAGGCTTGTTAGCAATATGTGAAACAAAATCCCAGAAAGATTTGGCAGGGATTGTAAAACAATATGTTCACTCAAAGAGGTGGACCCTTACAACTCAGCAGGGAACAACCAGTGTTCTGATAGCTAAGTCTGTGTGCAGACATTTGCTAAATTGGCTTTTCTGTACCAAAACAACATTTCCTTCAAATGGTGAAGAATGTCATTACCTCATATTTGTCATTATTTGAAGTCAGATCTTGGCCTTCCAAAATAGAACTATGTCTAGAGATACCTGACATAACATGGTTAATCTTCAAACTGTCAGCCATACACGTCTGCTACAGATAAGATAGTTTCCACAAAAAGCAATCTGAAGAATAGTCATTTTGGGTCTCTTTTCTTTGTTAGGAGCCCTGGTGGCACAGTAGTTAACAGCTACAGCTGCTAATCAAAAGGTCAGCAGTTCAAATCCACCAGCTTTTCCTTAGAAACCCTATGGGGCAGTTCTACTCTGTCTTATTGGATTGTTGTGAGTCAGAACTGACTCTATGGCAACAAGTTTTCCTCTGTAAAACACACATGACCATATAAGTTGTTTCATAAAAATGAACAAACAACAACAGCCACAAAAGTCTGAGTCCTATTTCATCTTTAAGGTTATAACTTCCACTGGAATATAAAGGTCAGTAAACCTTCTGGGACTCATTCATTGCTTATTGACTTGTTTTCATTCCTGTAGCACAGGAGGTTGCAGTAATTTCTAAGGGGTCTTAGGGGCTTCTCATTTTTCCCAGATTCCACAAGGGTTCTGCTTAATAACCTGCAGAAAAAGCCAGGATTAAATTCATGCTGCTAATTACTCTTTGCTATTATTTTTTATCAAGTTATTAAGCCAGCTATATTCCTGTCACATCCTCTGATGCTCCAATTATCCAGACATCAAAAAGTCATAATGAAATGACAAGAGATAAGAATGGTAGGAAAAAATTCTAGATACCATGAGGGCATTTGCATGTGTGATAAAATTAGTTCTCAGTGGTTAGAGCCATCACATTAACACATCAAGCAGTGGGATGAAGGAAAAGTAGGGGAGTGGAAGGAAAAGGGATGAAGAACTAGCTCTTGCTATCTCTTAAGAAAAGTCCTCAGAGAGGTGGAGTCAAGATGGTCAACTAAATGCATGTTTCCCTAAATCCCTCTGGAAACCAAGACCTGAAATGATAATTAAATGGAGCCTTCTGGACACCTAGTGAGCCCTGAGATGCAGCATAGGGCTGTTAATTTGGACTTCATACCACTGAATGCAAAACCTCCTCTCTTTCACTGACCCCACTCTCAGAGAGCACAGGCTTGCACAGACCAAAGGAACTTACCATTTTGTTTTTTTTTCCTCTGTCTTGGCCAATGGGCAGAGCTGGGACTTGACTAGCTGCTGGTCTTGGATGCACTGCTGATGGGACCAGCAAGTATAATTGCCAGGTTCTGAGAGCCTGGCTTTGGACTCTATACACCTTGACTCCCCTGGCCTGTCTTTCTGCCTCTGCCACACAGTAGCCTTACAGATGCGCCTGTGCAGGACACCATCTTGATCCACTGGGAAACAGAGAAGCCCAAGCAGAGGCCCTGGCTGGACTTGGTTCCTAGGCTGGGAGGTGGTACCTGCTGGGGGGGAGAGTGTTTTTCCAGCAGGGAGGCAGTGTTTTGCACAGTGTCGCTTGGGGCTGGGGCCCAGTGGCAGAGGCTGTGGACTCTGGGCATTTTGGCACTCTTGGCCTCTCTTTCTGCCAGGAACCTAGTCTCAGCCAGCTAGCAAGCTTGTGTGGGATGCCATATTGTTTCACCAGGAGGCAGAGTCATCCATATAGAAGCCTCAGATGGACCTAATTCCTGGGCTGGGAGGCAGTGTCTACCCAGAAGAGACTGTTTTTCCAGCAGAAAAGCAGAATTCTACGCAGTATCACCTACATCTGGGGCCTGATGGCAGAAGCCAGCAGGCCAGTAGCCTTTCTGTATTTTGAGCTAGTTTATAACATCTGGGGTTTAATACAGAGGTGCTGACTTTGCCAGCTGGGAAAAGGAACGTATACACCTGAAAACCTGACTGACTTTGGAAGTTGTCAAATACTTTTTACTTCTCATTTTAAGACAGCTTAGAGAAACAACTGTGGTCCATCTTCACAGCATCTCTCCCAGCCTCTATTGACCCACATAAAGCCCAAAAAGCAACAAACATTGGAGAAGATGGTAACCCTAAAATCACCCACGGCATTAGAAGGCCCCCAAAATAAACCGTCTCAGAACTTCCCAGACGAAGAAGCTTTTCTGAAACTATGAGGTGAATACAAAAGAGTTAAATAGAGAGCCCTACTAGACCTTATACAAAATGCAGTAGAGCAAAATGAAAAATTAAGTGAGATGTTTGATCTGATGGAACACCAGTAATCTGAAATTCAACAGATCAAGAATAAACTTAAAGATGTAGAAATTTCCATTAAAAGCCAAGAAAACAGAATGGAAGAAATGGAAAAGAGAATTTCTGATTTGGAAGGCACAGCTACTGACTCCAGCATCTATGAGGAGAAATCAGAAAAAAGAAACAAGAAAAATGAAGAAGCATTAAGAAGCATGTGAGACTCTATTAAGAAGAACAATCTATGATTAATTGGAGTTCCTGAGCAGGGCAAGACACCTGAGAGCACAGGGAGTATTGTTGCTGAGCTGCTGACAGAAAACTTCCTAGAAATTATGAAAGAAGAGAATATAGACATCCAAGATACATATAGAACACCACTGAATGTAGATCTCAATAGAAAGACTCCAAGACATATTATAATCAAACTTAATGAAAAGAAACATAAGCAAAAACTCTTAAAGGCAGCAAGACTCAAAGCAAAGCTGACATTCAGAGGGAAACCCTGTAGAGGTTCATCGGATTTCTCAGCAGAAATGATACTGGCACGGAGACAGTGGCATGATGCATTCAAAGCCTTGAAGGAGAAGAACTTCCAACCAAGAATTATATATCCTGCAAAACTATCTTTCAAATATGAAAATGAAATGAAGACATTTCCAGATAAATAGAAACTGAGAGACTTTGCAAAAACCAAACCAAAGCTACAAGAAATACTGAAAGAATTTCTTGGCTTGGAAGGACAAAAACACTAACTTTATATTTTAGAAGGACACATTATCTAGAATCCTACTCAGTTAGGGAAGGCTCCAAGCAGAATGAAAGCTATAATAGTGAAAGGAAGGATCCAGTGATCATATCATGTTAACTATGATATCATCATATTAAAAAGAGGGATGTATTACAGTTGTTATAGTCCTTCCAGATGGAGAGGAAGATGACAAGACTGGTAGCAATAAAAATTGGGTTTATATATAGTTTAGTTAGCGGGATCATGGGGGCAGCTGTAAAGCACAATAAAAAAGCAACATACTGTATGAAGAAATGTAATACAGGAGTCTCAACAACCACAAAACCAACCCTGAAAAAGGTGAAGAATCAACTCACAAAGATGAAGGTTGCTGAACAGATTAATAAGAACAACAGAGAAAACATCAACACAAAAATAAATATATCACAATGGCAGCACTGAACACATACCTATCAATAATTACATTCAATGTGAATGGACTGAATGCTCTGGTAAAGAGACATCGAGTGACATCTTGGATCAAAAGACATGACCCATCTATATGTTGCCTGCAAGAAACTCACCTTACACTTAAAGATAGGAACAAACTGAAAATTAAAGGATGGGAGAATATATATCAAGCTAACAATGAACAGAGAAGATCAGAGGTGGCAATTCTAATCTCAGATACAATCGATTTTAATGTAAAATGCACCATCGTGAACAAGGATTGTCACTATTTACTGCTGAAAGGTTCAATACACAAGCAGGATTTAACAATATTAAATATTTATGCAGGTAATATTAGAGCACCTAAATATATCAAAGAAATACTGACTACACTCAAAAAGGAGATAGATCACACCACAGTAATAGTAGGAGACTTTAACACTGCCCTCTCAGTATTGGACAGATCATCTAGAAAAAAGCTCAGTAAAGACACAGAAGACCTTATTGCCACAATTAACTAACTAGACCTCATGGACATATACAGAACTTTCTGTCCATTAGTGGACAGCTATACCTTCTTCACCAGTGCACATGGAACATTCTCCAGAATTGACTGTGTGTTAGGACATAAAGCAATTCTCAACAAATCCATACCATTGAATTAAGGCAAAGCATCTTCTCAGATCATAAAGTCATAAAAGTCTAAATCAATAGCAGAAAAAACATAGATAGAAAGCAGAACTCATGGAAACTGAACAACACCTTGCTCAAAAAACCATGGGTTATAGAAGAAATCAAGGATGAAATAAAGAAATTTATGGATTCCAACGAGAACGAAAACACTTCCTACCAGAACCTATGGTATACAGCCAAAGCAGTGCTCAGAGGTCAGTTTATCTCCATAAATGCACACATCTGGAAGGAAGAAAGAAACCAAATCAAAGAACTGACCCTACAGCTTGAACAAGTAGAGAGAGAACAACAGAGGAACCCCTCATGCACCAGAAGAAAACAGATCGTAAAGATTAGAGCAGAACTAAATGAATTAGAGAATAGAAGAACAATTGAAAAAACTGAAAATCCCAAAAGCTGTTTTTTTGAAAAGATCAACAAAATTGACAATTGGCTAAACTTACTAAAGAAAAGCAGGAAAGGAAACAAATAACCCAAATAAGAAATGGGACGGGAGTTGTCATAACAGATCCAGCAGAAATAAAAAATATCACAGCTAAATACTATGAAAGACTGTATTCTAACAAATTTGGAAACCTAGAGGAAATGGACAAATTCCTTGATTCATATCACCTACCAAAATCATGACAAGGTGATGCAGAACGACTTAATAAATCCATCACAAAGGAAGAGATTGAAAATGTCATCAAAAACCTGTCAAACTAAAAAAGCCCGGGCCCAGATGGCTTCACCACAGAATTCTACCAAGCTTTTAGAGAAGAGTTATCTCCAATACTACTGACACTGTTTCACAGTATAGAAAGAGATGGAATACTCCCAAATTCATTCTATGAAGCCAGCATAAACCTGATACCAAAGCCAGGGAAAGACCCAACAAAAAAGGAGAACTACAGACCAGTATCACTCTTGAATCTAGATGCAAAAATCTTCAACAAAATTCTTGCCAATAGAATACAACAACATATCAAAATAATAATCCATCACGACCAAGTTGGATTCACACCAGGGATGCAAGGCTGGTTCAACATCAGAAAAACAATTAATGTGATCAACCACATAAATATCACAAAAGACAAGAATCACCTGATCTTGTCTATTGATACAGAAAAGGCATTTGATAAAGTCCAACACTCATTCATGCTAAAAACTGTCAGCAAAATAGGAATAGATGGCCAATTCCTCATTTCAGTAAGGGCCATTTAAACAAAGCCAACTGCCTACATCATCCTCCATGGAGAGAGACTGAAACAGCTTCCCTTGAGAATAGGAACTAGACAAGGATGCCTGCTCTCACCTCTCCTATTCAACATTGTACTAGAAGTTCTAGCCAGAGCAATTAGACAAGACCAAGAAATAAAGGGCATCTGCACTGGCAAAGAACTGGCACTGGCAAAGAACTAAAAATCTCCGTTTGCTGATGATATGATTGCGTATGCAGAGAATCCCAAAGAATCCATCAGGAAACTACTCAAACTGATAGAAGAGTTTGGCAAAGTCTCAGGATACAAGATAAACATAAGTAAATCAGTAGGATTCCTTTATACCAACAACAAGATTATTAATGAAGAAATTACCAAGTCAATACCATTGACTATAGCTGCTAACAAAATAAAGTACCTAGGAATCAATCTAACCAGAGAAATAACAGACCTTTACAAAAAGAACTACAAGCCCTTACTACAAGAAACCAAGAGACTTACATAAATGGAGAAAACTACCCTGCTCATGGATAGGAAGACTTAACATTGTGAAAATGTCTATTTTACCCAAAGCAATCTACTTATATAATGCAATCCCAATACAAGTTCCAGTGACATTTTTTAAAGAGATGGAGGAACAAATTACCAACTTTGTTTGGAAAGGGAAGAAGCTCCGGATAAGTAAGGTACTGCTAAAGAAGAAGAACACACTGGGAGGCCCCTCATTACTCGACCTTAGAACACATTATACTGCCACAGTAGTCAAAACAGTCTGGTACTGGTAAAAAAATGGACAGATAGATCAGTGGAACAGAATTGAGACCCCAGAAATGACATCATCTGCCTATGAGCAGTTGATATTCAACAAAGGCCCTGAGACATTAAACTGGGGTAAAAACAATCTCTTCAACAAATGGTGCTGGCGAAATTGGATATCCATCTGCATTAAATTAAAACAAGACCCATATCTTACACCTTATACAAAAACCAACTCAAACTGGATAAAAGACCTAAATATCAAATCTAAAATGATAAAGCTCATCCAAGAGAAAGTAGGAACAATAATGGAAGGTTTAATACACAACGCAGACACACTTCAAAATCTGTCAAACAAACCACAATCATCAGAAGAGAAAATAGATAAGTGGAAACTACTAAGAATCAATCACTTTTGCTCATCCAAAGACTTTATTAATAGAATTAAAAGGCCACCTACAGAATGGGAAAGAATATTTGGTAACTCTATGTCAGACTGACACCTGATCTCCATAATCTATAAGGTATTATGATATATCAATAAGAAGAAGATAAATCATCCAATTAAGCAATGGGCAAAGGAGCTGGACAGACACTTCTCTAAAGAGGAGATCCAGACAAGATTTGTATTGACTGCTCTACACTGCATCTTGATTGCTCAGGTTATTTTCAGAAACCAGATGCAAGAGGTCAAGTCTAGTTCTTTATCCCACACATATTATTGTGGATTGAATTGTGTCCCCCAAAAAACGTGTGTAGTTATTTGGCTGAGCCATGATTCCCAGTATTGTGATTGCCCTCCACTCTGTGATATTCTGATGCTGTAAATCCTAATTTCTGCCTGTGGTTAATAGAGTGGATTACGTTAGAGAGGACTAGAGTGTGACTGTAACACCCTTCCTAAAGTCATGTCCCAGCTCCAGTTTCCCTGGAGTGTGGCTTGCACCAACTCTTATCCTTTTATCCTACAAGAGATGAAAGAGAAGCAAGCATAGAGTTAGGAATCTTATACCACCAAGAAAGCGGAACTGGGAGTGGAGCGTGTCCTGCAAACCCCAAGGTTCCTGTGCCAAGATGCTCCGTGACCACAGACTGATGCAATATAAGGACCTTGCTTAGAGCCAAAGAAGAGGGAAAGCCTCTCCCCAGAGGAGACACCCTGAAGTTGGACTTGTAGCCTACTGGATTGTGTGAGAATAAACTTTTTTTTTTTTGTGAAAGCCAAACACATATAAACTTAAATAAGAGTCAATTGTATTTTGAAGGAAACCCTGGTGGCATAGTGGGTTAAGTGCTACTTCTTCTAATCAAAAGGTTGGCAGTTCAAATCTGCCAGGCACTCCTTGGAAACACTGTGAGGCAGTTCTACTCTGACCTCTAGGGTCACTATGAGTCGACTCGACTCGACGGCAGTGGGTTTGGTTTTTGCATGCGTGTATGTGTGTTTTGAAAGCAAGACTTTAATGAAGAAAAAAAATCATATTAGCCAAGTGCCGTCGAGATCCGACTCATGCATTGTAAACTCTCACATTGGTTGAAGCCAAGGTATCTGAATCCAGTATCACTTATACATTTTTAAATTTTCTGCTGATGGTGTTCTTTTTTACTTCTGATGATCCATGACAACTTGAGACTGAAAGTGATAAGGAGTCCCTGAGTGGTGCAAATGGTTAATGTGCTCCGTTCGTGTATTGGAGGTTTGAGTCCATCTAGAGGCACCTTGGAAGAAAGGTCTGGTGATCGACTTCCCAAAATTCAGCCATTGAAAGCCCTGTGGAGCATAGTTCTTCTCTAACACACATGAGATTGTGTGAGTCAGAGTCAACTCTGTGACAACCAGTAAGTTTCACTGGGATAAGTAAACTGTCAAAATGGTGGGGAGGAACATTGGAACTAAGTGTCATCTACCATGTCAGAAATTACTGTCGAATGTCACTTGGACTCTTTGCCTTCTCTGCTTATGTTCACTAGGTTATAAGGATCTTTCTGAAACTATTCTCAGAGCATAGAAGTCAAGGCAACCGCACTGGGTTATTGACGTACAAGTTCATTGGATGTTACTTGGAAATAGTCTCATTGGGACCTAGTTAGTGCAGAATGGTCTTAAGGTGAACCCATTGCTGCTGAGTTGATTCCAACTCATAGTGACCCTATAGGGCAGGATAGAACTGCCCATACTGTTTCCAGGGCTGTAATCTTCGCAGAAGCAAATGGCCAAGCCTTTCTCTTGCACAGCTTCTGGTGGGTTTGAACTGCTGACCTTTCAGTTAGCAGTTTAACCACTTTGCCACTAGTGTTCCCTTTAGGCTGAACATATAACTCATTGCTGTTGAGTTGATTCTGACTCATGGGGACTGTCCATTAGGATTTCCAATGAGTGATTGGTGGATTTGAACTGCTGACCTTTTGGTTAACAGCCAAGCCCTTAACCACTTGGCTGCCAGGGCTTGGTTGGTAAATAGCTCCACTTGCTCACCCTTTGAGTGGGACAACTCTGAGGTCTGTTCACCACCATCTCCCCAGCAGGCTTAGCCCCATTTACCCACAGTGATAACCTGCTCATGAACGTACTCTATTGGCTCCCTTCCCTTTTCCAGTTCACATTCTTATGTCCCTACTAGAGCTTTCTGGGATCACTTCCCAGATTAGTTACCCGTGTTCGAATCCCTGTGTGAATATCTGCTTCCAGAGAAAACTCCACTTGAGACATATGCATTAAAGGTAATTGAAAACTGAAGACCTAAAACATCACTAGTAGAAAGTGGACACGTGACACCTATAAACCAGATGGTGCTTTATATAATGTACTTCCTCACGAGACTGTTAGTCAAGGATGGTGAGAAAAGCAAATCACAAACCCAATCCAACCAGCTGCTGTCCAGTCTAGAGCTGTGCTCAGCAGGGTTTTCATGGCTGCGACCTTTCAGTAGCAGGTCACCAGGCCTTTTCCCTGAGGTGGATTTAGGTGGGTTTGAGCTGCCAACCTCTGGGTTAGTAGTCAAGTGCTTAACTGTTTGTGCCACTCAAGGGCTCCTGGGAGAAGAATACCAGGGAATATTTGCTCTAAGTTAGAAATGATTCTGCTGAGATAGATGGAATGTGATAGTAATAATTTTTTTATTATGATTGAGTGAAAATGTGTAATTACATATAAATTTGCATATCTGCCTATGTGCAGCTCCCACTGCTCTCCCTGCCTGGTGACAGCACACTTGCCCTCTCTGTTCTGTACATGTCATATCCTCCTATCCCCTCCTCTCCACCCACTCCCCTGCCTCTTAAATATGTCACCTTAGGTAAGCCTCCCCTACCTTCCTTTTTTTCTGGAAGGAAGTCATTGTAACTTCAAGTATCTTGCTATAAAGATGCTGGATAATTAGCAATTTTATCTTAAACAGCAATGTATTCACTTATACCCACTCATCTATATACAGGATGAGGTTTCTGTCTTTGTGATGCTTTCAGCAGATTGCCTGTGATGCATCACATTCTGCTTTAATGCTTATTCGATCATGAAATTTTCTTTCTCCTCTTTTTCTTATGGAGAGGTTTTCTAGGTTGGGAGTAAAAGCAAAAACTAAACCCACTGTCGTCGAGTAGATTCCAACTCACAGCAACCCTATAGGTCAAAATAGAACTGTCCCATAGAGTTTCCAGGGAGTCCCTGGTGGATTTGAACCGCCTGTTTTTTGGTTCATGGTCACTGCTCTTAACCACTACACCATGAGGGCTTCTGAGTTGGGACTAGGTTTCATTTTTAGTAACTTTTCCCCAACACAGTCTCATGTGTGACCTTTCCCTACAAGCTCTCAACCCTTTAAAATGTTATATTAATACAGGTAGTCTCCGACTTACAATACATTTGAGTTATACTGAACCACACTTAACGACTACCATTTTTTTGCGATACTTATTATCATAAGTAATATGTACGAAATACAATGCTGCAGTGCATAATTTGCTGATGTTACCATTGTCAGATAATTACTGGCAGATGTTCAATGTCATGATTTATTAAGATACTTGCAGTAAAAGACAATAAAAATGAAAAATAAAAAAAATACAAGGTAGTCAGCTTACCTTAGAACTGACTTGCAACGGAGTCATCAGAAGGGAGCCCTCTTATAAGTTCGGGGGCTACCTGCACTCACAACATGCTTGGGGTGAGTGGATTCCTTGTGGGAACTGATGGTGAACTATTGCTTGCATATCAGATACTTGGAACAGATTGGCACCCTGGTGGCATGATAGGTAGAGCTATGGCTGCTAACCGAAAGGCTAACTGTTCAAATGCACCAAAGTGCTCCTTAGAAACCCTATGGGGCAGTTCTACTCTAATCTTCAGGGTCACTACGAGTCAAAATCGACTTGATAGCAATGGGTTTGGTCTTTTTGAGGGGAGGGGATAGATCAGGGTCCCTGGGTGGTGCAAATGGTCCATGCTCCACTACTAACTGAGAGATTGGCAGTTTGAACCCACACAGCGGCACTGTGGAAGAAAGACCTGGTGATCTGCTTCCAGAAACATTACAACCAAGAAATCCCTATGAAGCAGTTCTACCCTGCAACACAGAGGTCTCTATGAGTCTGAATCAACGACATCAGGTTCGGGGTTTTTTTTAGGTGGGGAAAAGATAGATCAGACATGGTAGGGTGAATGTCACAGCCTGGTTACAAGAGTTCAACTCTGAGAATGAGTAGAAATGGGGAGAATTTTTGCTGGGCTGAGGCCATGGCTTTAGCTGGAGTCTGAACCCCGTTCTCTCTGGTCTCCTAGATACCAAGGGGCCACACTTGGCATCTCTGAGATGGGTTGAACAGAACAAAGGTGAACAGAGGAGGTGGTACCAACTTCCTCCAGAATGGCTTTAAAATTTTCTCTTGGGTCAGTTAAATGTTGCTCATTCCTTGAACAGATAATTGGTTTAAATGATCTTTGGATTTTCCACTGGCTTGATTTATAACTCCTGGAGAGGAACTTGAAATTGTGTGATAGTTGGTTACTTGAAATTTTTTTTCAGGAAAAAATTGTAAACACATGGACAGAAGAATTTAGCTGACTTAGGGTTCTGTTTTTTTCCAGCAACTGCCTAATGCTATTGTGTTTTCTGTGTAATTGTCAAGTACTCATTTTCTACCGGAATCTGAAATTCATGAATTAGATTCTTTTCTTCATATTTCCTTCAGCACTTCAGCCTAAGGTGTGCAAAAACCCAACTCCACTGCTGTCTAGTTGATTCCGACTCACAGCGACCGTATAGACAGAGTAGAACGGCCCCATAGAGTTTCCAAGGAGCACCTGGCGGATTTGAATTGCCGACCTTCTGATTGGCAGCTGTGACACTCAGCCACTATACCACCAGGGTTTCCACTTGTGGTACAGGGATCCAAAAAGATAAGCAACCTCTGCCCTCAGAATCACAGATAGGTAATAATGGCGTAAGCAAAAACAGGAATGACAAAAACAACTATCCCTCTTCCCAATTATATGAAATACCTAAAATAAGCAAATGTATGGAGTAGTTGTTGTTGGGTGCCATGGAGTAAGTTCCAACTCAAGGCAACCTTATGTATAACAGAACAAAACACTACCCTATCCTGCACATCCTCCTAAATCACTGACCGTGGGTCCAAGTAAAATGCAACCTTTGACAACTTCAGTCTTTTCTCAGTTTATCGTGATGTTGCTTATTGGTTCTGTTAGTAGCTGGAACTTAATCAAGATCACCTAGATAGCTAAACAGGATCAGCAGATTTACATTCTTCTCCCTGTCTCCGGGGTAATAAATCAATTATTCAAACCTCAGGGAGGTAATGACATGTTCACTAAGATGCAAAAAAGTCTTGTGACTCCTTTGTTCTATCCTGTGACAAGGTTTGATCTTTTCCAGATGCAAATCCCTTTGTAATCCGGCTATAAAAGCTGCTGGAATTGTAACCCAAGTGGGACAGTCTTGGAGAAACTATTCTTGCTGTTCCTCAGACTTGCATGCTAGTCTGTTAATAAAGCATTGCTTGAACCTTTTGCTGTCTCTAAATTTTGGCTGGAGTGACAGGTGGAACAAACTTGCTTCTGGTTTGGCAACATTTCATTTGTGAAGGCTTTTGTTTCCTTGATGTTGAGGTCTAAGCTATATGGAAGACTGTATAGTCTTTGATGTTCATAGGTAAGTGTTTCAAGTCTTCACTGTCAGCAAATGAGGTTGGGTTGCCTGCATAATGCAGGTTATTAATAAGTCTTCCTTCAGTCCCAATGCCGAGTTCTTCTTCATACAGTCCAGCTTCTCAGATTATTTTTTCAGCATACATCTTAAGTATGGTTATTGCTTAAATCCGTGTGGCACATTATCATTATTAAAATGATTTTGGTCTTGTTTAATCATCTGATGGCTTATTGTTTATATAATTTGACTTCCTTCTATTAATATATTTAGCGAAAAGGTTTTTTCTCCACAGCACTGTAACCACTGAAGAACTGGGGAGCGATGAGAGAATTCACAGACCCAAATTGCTCATGTGTCTTTCTCTCCTTTTATTTTTGAGTGAGGGGTGGATGTGGAGAATCAAATGCTTTACTCATCTCAACTGAAATGTGCGTCTAAGACTGCAGGGAGATTAGAAGCAATTTCAGGTTCTGCTTTGAAATCAGAAAGCTCATGAGAACCTTTTGTGTGGGCACAAGAAACGAGGAAGCATGTTTGCTTCAGAAAAATAGACAGAACCTTGTTAGTCAATGAAGTGGAAACATGACAGAAAATGAAACACTGAGCATGGTTTCAAATAAAGCTGGGTGTCTTTGTTGTCTAGTGCAGCTATAACACAAATAACCACAAATGGGTACTTTTCACAAACAAAAAGTTATTTTCTCCCAGTTTAGGAGGTTGGAAGTTCAAACTCAGGGCACTGACTCTGGGGGGAGGCTTTTCCCATCAGCTTTAGGAGAAGGTCCTTGTCCCTTCACCTCTGTTCCTTGATTCTTTGGTGATCTTTATGTGACATTTGTCTTCCACTGTCTGTGCTTTCTAGCACCAGGGCCTAATCTGCTCTCTTACAGATCAAAAATGATGGGCTTAAAACACACCTCACTGATTGATAATGACCATATTAACATAACAAAGAAAGTGCTATTCCCAAGAGGGAATTCATTCTCCAGTATAGGGGTTAGGATTTATAAAACATATTTTTAGGAGACACAATTCCATCCATAATAAGTGGTAATTATAATATTTAGTAATCGTTATGATACTCTGCAGGAGCCCTGGTTGCACAATCGTTAAATTCTGGGCTGTTAACTAAAACGTCATCAGTTGCAACCCACTAGCTCTCTGTGGGAGAAAGATGTGGCAATCTGCTTCTGTAAAGATTGTGGTTTTGGAAACCCTATAGGGCAGTCTTTTATTCTGTCCTGGAGCATTGTTATGAGTTGGAATTGACTCAGTGGTAACAGGTTTGTTTTATGGTACTCTCTAAGGAATGTTGTTCCGACAGGTGGCCACCCAAGGGCAACTCTGAGGGAAGACCAGCCTGCTGTGATGGGCTACAGTGTCAGGGACCAGATGGGAACCAGCCATCTGTTCCCTGGGGCACCAACATTGCTGACTGGCATCTTCCCTGCTGGGGATTGAACTTGCTCTGGTTGGGAGGCACATAAAGATGTTGGCTGGTGTATGGGAGCTGGGGTGGGCTAGCTAGAAGACTAGTGAGCACCAGGGGCCCAGGCAGTACCTACTTGGGGCTGTCTCTTCAGGGCTGGGATGCTGAGGTCCATGTGGTAAGGAAGATTCAAGGGATTTGTGGCAGCAGCTGGTGGCACAGAGGTTAAAGCACGCAGCTGCTAACTGAAAGGTCAGAGGTTGGAATCCACCAATGGTTCTGCAAGAGAAAAATGTGGCATCTGCTCCCTTAAAGACTTACAGCCTTGGAAATCCTCTGGGGTCATTGAATCAGGATCGACTCATGGCAGTAGAGTATGGTCACATTTCTAGATTTAGCAACCCGGTTTCAAGATCATCCTAGCAGGACTGGTTGTTTGGTAGGACTCTTGATTTCTGAAGGGAGAGAGCCATTATGATGATGAGTAAAAAAATTGGTAAAGAGAAGATCAAGGGGATTATAGGTCAGGACACAGTTGTTGCTGTTAGCTGCTGTCTAGTCAGTTCCATCTCCTGGGGACACCATGTGTTCAGAGCAGTACTGTTCCATAGGGTTTTCAAGGCTGTGACTTTTCAGAAGCAGATTGTCAGGTCTGTCTTCCAAGACACCTCTGGTGGGTTCCAACCACCAACCTTTCCACTAGTAGTAGAGCAATTAACTGTTCACACCACCCAGGGACTCCCAAGAGACAATAAATCCACCAAGCCCACTGCCGTTGAGTCAATTTCGACTCATAACACCCCTATAGGACAGAGTAGAACTGCTGCATAGAGTTTCCAAGGAGTGCCTGTGTTTTAGTCAGCTGATACCACTCTAACAGAATTACCACACGTGGATGGCTTTAAAAAGAGGGATTTTGTTTGTCACAGTCCAATTAAGTTAAAAGTCCAAATTCAGAGTATGAGCTCCAGGGAAGTCTTTCTCTGCTGGCACTAGAGTAAGGTCCTTGCCGTCAATCTTTCCTTGGACTGGCAGCTTCTGAGGCGCTGGGACCCCGGTCCTTTCCAAACGATGCACTCAGCTTCTGGCACTGGTGCAGGGTAGTATGAGGTCCCTAAATCTCTCTGTCAGCTCCTTTCCTTTATATCTCAGAAGTCCACCTCAAGGCACAAAACAAACTTTCACATTGAATCGTACTCTACCAACACGACTGCTGCCTGTCTACCCTCATTAACACTATAGAGGCAAGAATTCCAACATGGAGGAACATCACACAATACTAGGAATTATGGCTCAGCCAAACTGCTACAGATTTTTTAGGGAACACAGTTCAATCCATGACAGCCGTGGACTTGAACTGTCAATCTTTTGGTTAGTAGATGTAGCACTTAACCACTACGCCAACTAGGATTTCCCAGGAGACAATATACAGGGTTAACCACAGAGCTAGAGCCCAAAACATTTCCCTACAGACGGTAACTTCCCTCAGTGCTTCTTCGAGTCCCTCTCTCCTTGAATTTATTTCTCTTGTTCTTTTTATTTCTTTTCTTCAGGGTCAGTTTGGCATTCCTTCTCATGCCCAAGTCCCTCTGCTCCTCTGGATGATCAGAATTTTATCCCAGAAAGCACACACGCCCACTAACCAAGATAAATTGTAGTTGCAAGCCTGAGAATGTCTCATTTAGTGTTAGCCTCCAAGGGAGGTGTCCATGAAAAATTTTATGCAAAATTAATTTATGAAGAAGGATGAACTTCTTTCAGCTGATTATGTTTTCAGGGATAACACTATGGAAAATGAGACCCATGTTTCTGCGAGGGCTCAGTCAAAGATATTTGGCTCCAAACAAAAAGTTCTGCTGCAAGAGGGTTCCCAGTTTCAGATAGGCCATGAGAAGTGGCACTTTTTAGCATACACTGTGAAACCAGCTAATTTATATGATGGGTTGGATTTGGACTTGACCTCTTCAAGTCTTGGAAACCCTGGTGATGTAGTGGGTAAATGCTATGGCTGCTAACCAAGAGATTGGCAGTTCAAATCCACCAGGTGCTCCTTGGAAACTCTATGGGGCAGTTCTACTCTGTCTATAGGGTTGCTATGAGTGAGAACTGACTTGACAGCAGTGGGTTTTGAGTCTTCTGCAAGCCTTATTCCTCAACATGGAATTGCATGCCCCTGAGGTTTCTGCCAGTGGAGCAATTATTTATGTTTACAGGATAGTTCAACTCAGCTTTAAGACTCATGCCCCACTTTGGGACATACAAAAGAGCATTACACTGAAAATCAAAATTCTTGACTTCTAGGCTCAGCTGACGGTCGCATTAATGGACTCAACCATCATGAAGATGCACAGGAGATGGCCACATTGTGTTTTATTGTCCATAATGTTGCCATGAATCAGTGCCAACTCAGCATGGCAACAGACAACCACCACAGGCTCAGCTCAGCTCCTCAACTGTGAATGGCTGTGGTCTTTGGGTTTCAGTAAGAATCACCCCAACTTTGTACACCTCACACATGTCTCACTCAACATGCCTGACCTGGCCTGATTTGTTTAGTGCAGGAATGCCAAGTTAATGATCTGTAAAACCTTTGACACAAGAAATCATAACGTGTAAGTGCTCTTCAGTGTTGGTGGTGGACATTTGCATGTCTCCAACACGCCAGCCTTTTCAAACCACAATTTCCTTTCAGTATCTGCAGAGACACTTGGATGGTGCTAGGGAAACATAAAATTCAATGGTTATGCATTTGTATATCCACTTATTGGAACTTTATGGGCCCCAAATACTCTTGCTGCAAACTATTTCACAACCCACTGTAGAGTTAGCCAAACGATCCCTCCAAGTTAAACAGATGTAGATGAAGCTAAATAGTAATTTTTAACTCAAAAGCAAGAACAACATCATCTGAAAACCTTACCAACCTCAACACTCTTTGATTATGCATGAAAACAAATCTTCCTCTCTCAAAATTCAAAGAATGTCAGCAGCATATGTAACCGTGCAGGGGGAATTTGTTTGTTTCCGGGGATGGGGACAAGGTTGGTACAGGAAAGACTTAAAGTCCCCAGGAAATTCAAGGAAAAGGTGACTTTTAGGATATGAACTCCAGAGTTTAACAAGCCTAACCCCCCAAAACCAAACCCACTACTGTCGAGTAGACTTTGACTCATAGTGACCCTATAGGTCAGAGTAGAACTGCCCCATAGAGTTTCCAGGAGTGCCTGGCAGATTTGAACTGCCAATGTTTTGGTTAGTAGATGTAGCACTTAACTACTATGCCACCAGGGTTTCCAACTAGGGAATAGGAAGTTATTTTTATGAACTGAGCCTAGTCAAGTTAAAAAAAAAAAAAAAAAACCAGTTGCTGTTGAGTTGATATCGACTGGTTGTGACCCTCTAGGACAGAACAGAACAACCCCTTACAGTTTCCAAGGCTGTAAATCTTTACGGAAGCTAACTACCACACCTTGCTCCTATAGAGTGGCTGGTGGGTTTGAACCACCAAACTTTTGGTCAGCATCCAAGCGCTTGAACCGCTGTACCACCAGGGCTCCTCTAGTTAAGTCACTGAGAAGTAGCCCTTTATTTACATGAAAGGACGAAGTCTTTGGAGTTGCTCATTCTTTTGTTTTTTAAGAACTGAAGAAATGATTGCATTCCTGCATCAGCATCTGCCTCATCTTTAGGGCGGAAGGAGGAACATTCTTGGTGCATTTGTACGTGTTAAGCTCAGGAAGCAGGCTCAGGAACCAGAGGTCCAGCACAGATATCCTGGTACATCACATCAACCATCCTCCTACTGGTCCTCAATCCCCTCTCCTTCTAGTCTTTCTTCCTTGCCTGGCTTATAAAGCCCAGACCACTCTCCTCATCTTTCTACCTGGGCAGCTGAGTGATCCTGGAGAAAACCATTGAACTCTGCAGATTTGCACTTTGAGTGGAATGCTATTAGAAAAGGCCAGTGTGGCCCCAACCTCCAATCCGCCTCACTGCAGACACGGGGAGTGGTGGTTAAAAACGTGTCATTTCAGTGCTGAAACTGGAAATGAGAACAGGAAATCACCAGATGCCATAAAGAAAGAAGGAGCCCATGGCACCCAAGTCAATGTTCTGGTGGCCCAGAAAACTGAATATAAACCCCAGATACGAGGGCAGAAGGCCAACATGTACATGGCAGTGAGAGAGGTGTCCTTAGGCCTGTGTGACTTGGGGAGCCAGAACTGGGGTCCTCGGTTAATGCTGACACCGGTGGGAGATGATGACTTGTTTGGTGTTGGGTCATTTTACAACCCAGGGGGACGGGAGGGGACAAAATTAATTAAGACTGGATTTCCTTCCAGCCAGGAAGAACCAAGGCTGAGTCCAGTTTGGCTTGACTTCAAGGAGCCCCAGTGGCGCAACAGTTAAGCACTCAACTGTCAGTTGAAGGATTGGTAGTTCGAACTCACCCAGCAGCTCTGTGGGAGAAATACCTGGCAATCTGCTCCTGTAAAGGTTACACTGTAGAGAACTCTGTGGGGCTATTCTACTCTGATACATGTTGTTGCTACCAGTTGAAAATGACTTGACAGCACACAACAACAACCAAGATTATTAAAAAATGTAACCTTTCTTGCATTCTGAAGTTTGTTAGTTGAGTTGCACACTTGTTTCCTATTAAAAGTGCTGACTAAATGGAATCTTTCTGTCTGGGCTATCCATACAGCCCTAATTATCTAGCTTCCTCAATCTGGCACAGTGAGCTGAGCGACTCAGCTGTTAACAGCAGAAATGGTCTGATGTCCCCGATTTCCAGGATAGATGTGCAGAACAAGCACAACTATAAAGACCCTTGAGCAGAGGAGACAAACTTGTAGGATTATCTGACCTACCAGACGGTACTTGAGGGAACTGTGATTCTGCAGAGGGCCAAGGCTGAGAAACAGAGACATTTGGCGCTTAAAAGCACTGAAATGGATTTATTCTTAGCAACGCTTCTGACCAAATGGATTAACTAATGAAAGAACAAAATTCAAAACTTCAGCTTATTATCATTCTAGTTTTGGCAGCATGATATTCCCTAAGGCTTTTCACTCTGTCTCTGGAGCCCTGCGTATTCAAGTTAAATCTTGGATGAGGTTCAAGTATTGGCTTAAAGCATCACAGATTGCTATTTTATTTTTTAGGAAATGATTGGCTGTCCAGATGTATCCTTTTTTGTATACAAATGCATATTCTTATGCAAATTTAACAAATTTCCACGGGAAGGTATTCACAGCGTAAGGAGTTCTAGGTTGTGTGTGTTTAAATCTACTCTCAGAGTTGTGGCTTCTTGATTATGTTATTGTTAAATCATTTATTTATACCATTACTTTGTAAGTAGTGGAACTGAACGTCCTAAAGCGTTCCTTTTTTTTTTCATTTTCACCATTCCTTGTATCGCATACAAATAGAAAAATCTGTTTATCTCTCTGTCTGTCTGTCTACTATCCATATGGAAACCCTGGTGTTGTAGTGAGTAAGTGCTATGTCTGCCAATCAAAAGGTGAGCAGTTCAAATCCGCCAGGTGCTCTTTGGAAACTCTATGGGGCAGTTCTACTCTGTTCTATAGGGTCACTGTGAGCTGGAATCTACTCAGTAGCAGTGGGTTTTGTATAATACTTATATATAATTTTTATTGCCCTAATTATACCAGTGACAAAGGCTCTTGTGGTGTGGACTGGTCTTGAAACCTCAACAAATGATTGAGTGAGACTATGCTAATAAGGTGCTTGTGGCACACCAAGAGGATTGGACAACTTCCTAATAATGTAAATTAGGTGCATGGCACCCTCATGGGAATGAGACCATGCAAATAAGATGTGTGGACCCCCAGCAAGGGAGTTAGTCAGTTTTGCCATCTGGCTCTGCTTACAGTGAGCCACCCTAGCAGTGGAAAGGAAAGAAGACCTAGGAGTGGAGTGTGTCCTTTGGACCCAGGATCCCTGGGCTGAGGACCTCCTAGACTGATGAGACACAGAAAGAGTGGTATAACACCAAAGTTGGCAAGAAGTGGTGGCAGAGAAATGATGACAGTAGAAGCAGCAGAACCAGGAGACTGGCCAGAGATGTTGTGATGGGCTTCCTGGCCCGTGGAGCAATGCAGTTACAGTCAGTGTGCTGACATATGGAGAGAATGCTAGGTGCCTTTGGGCAGAAGCCTACCAGTGGAGTGAGATGCCTCTGGGTGCTTATCAGTGGAACCAAAGGGATTTGTAACATTTACCCAAGCAGGGCAGAGGTAAGGCCAGCCCAAGATGCCCAAGAGGCCTGAAAGGCTAAGTGTCTGAGGGTCCAAGGGCAGAAAAGCTGAGACCTGGTGAGAAACGTGCTTCTGGGCATGGCCAAAAAGGTGTCCTGGCCAAACGACTGAATCCTGAGTTGTTCTTGATCCTGAATTGTAACCTGTTACTACCATAATAAACCCCATAATTATGAGTAGTGTCTATGAGTTCTGAGTGGCCATTGCAATGAATTATCCAACCCAGCAGAGAAGTAAAGAGTGCCATGGGAGGGACAGCTGATGTCAGAATTGGTAAAAAAAAAAAAAAAAAAAAAAAAAAAATTAGAGAGAGGAGGTATGTTTGAACTGCACTTCATAGGAATCAGCCTTGGGCTGTTGCTCTTGATTTTCCTTCCCCTTCTAGTGTTGGGGAAACCCTGGTGGCATAGTGGTTAAGTGCTATGTCTGCTAACCCTGAGGCTGGCAATTCAAATCTGCCAGGCGCTCCTTGGAAACTCTATGGGGCAGTTCTACGCTGTCCTATAGGGTTGCTATGAATCAGAATTGACTCAGTGGCACTGTGTTTGGTTTAGTTTTTTTGGTTTTATAAAGTTGGAAATCCTGGTGGTATAATGGTTAAGTGCTACATCTGCTAACCATAAGGTCAGCAGTTCAAACTCGCCAGGTGGTCCTTGGAAACTCTATGGGGCAGTTCTACTCTGTCTATAGGGTTGTTAAGAGTCAGAATCTACTCAACGGCACTGAGTTTGGTTTGGTTATTATGAAGTTAGAGGAGGCCCTTACCAAGCCATCATTTTCACAGATCTTTTTCTGATACTGTTAATACCCTCATTCCATCTGTCTCGGTCTTTTGTCTTCCAAATTAACTGCAAGAACCTTTAATATATTATGAATCTGTTGCTGTTAGTTGCCATTGAGTTGGCTCTGATTCCTGGCAACCTTATATGTATAACAGAATGAAACATTGTCTACTTCTGTACCATCTTCACTATCATTATGTTTGAGTCCATTGTTTTGACTATTGTATTACCCTGTCTCATTGAAGGTTTCCTTCTATTTGCCGAACATGATATCCTTTTCCAGGGATTGTTTTTCTTGATGACGTGTCCAAAGTATATGAGCCAAAGTCTTGCCATCTTTGCTTCTAATGAACTTTCTGGCTCCATGTTTTCTAACACTGGTTTAGTCATTATCTCCCTTCATTTTGAAACAATCACAGAATTGAAAGTCTGGAAGGTACTTTAGAGCCTTGTTATGTAGAGTATGGCCCCTAGATCAGAAGAATCAGCACTATTTGAGAGTTTGTCAAAAATGTAGAATCTCAGGCTCCATTCAAGACTTCTTGAATCATAGTCTCTGGGGATGCAGCCCAGGAATTTATGTTTAGTGATCTTTTCAGGTGATTCCATCTTCAAGTTTGAGAAGCACTTGGATAGAGAATATTAGAAAACCTATGATTTACTCCTATTCTTCTGATTGATACAGGATGGATGCAAAGATGATGAGTCCATGAACAAGAAATAATAGGTCACAGCTTATGTCTAAAACTTTTAGGACAGCTGAGGTAAGGTGGGCGTCCTCCATGGGAACAGGGAACAAGAGAAGACAGGGAACAGGGAACAAGAAAAGACAGAGGGAGAGATACCCAGCCTCTAATTGTAGAAACACTGGGGGTGTAGTGGTTAAGTTCTGTAGCTGCTAACCAAAAAGTCTGCAGTTCAAATCCACTGGGTGGTCCTTGAAAACTCTACGGGGTCAGTTCTACTCTGTCCTATAGGGTTTCTATGGGTAAGAATTGACTCACTGGCAGTGAGTTTTTTAAAATTGTGGCCCAATGTAGTCACAGTCTGAGTAATCAGATGAAGAAACTGGAAGAACTCCCTCCATCAATCTGTCATCCACTGGAGAGATCAGATAAAACCACTTCAAAAGAAACTTAGAGGAAGAGGAGGCAAGGGTTTCATATAATGCTTTCTTACTTCTTGTTTCCTTGGCTGACTTGGTTTATGGCTATAGCTACCAGTGGTTCTGCTCTCGCCCTTTTGTTCGTCCTCCTCTGACACCCACCACTGCCCTTGGTGAGTTCTTCTGGGAGCAGTGTGATATACAAAGCCAAGGAGTTCTGCATCTGTGAAGAGCATTTTTTGATCACTGAAATTCTTTCCACTTTCACCCACAGGGATACTTAATACCTAAGAGGTATGGGCCCATCAAACCAGTGTCTCTTCTAGGACTGTTTTCCATCTATTACTGAAATTCATTGGAGCTTTAGTAGGTTCAACTCCCATGTACCTTCTGTAGAGTTAAAACATAAAATTTTTAGATGTATGTTTAAGGGCCCAAGCCATGTTTCTCTTTTTCTTTTTCTTTTTTTATTATAACTGAGTGAAAATGTACATTCCCATATAAATTTGCATGCCCACCTATATGCAGCTTCCACTGCTCTCCCTACCTGGTGACAGCACACTATTCTTCTCCGCTCCATACGTGTCTCATCCTCCCAACAGTCTCCTTTCCCCTCCTCTCCACCCAGTCCCCTTCCTCCAGACAGAAGTCAGCAGGATGATATCCTATAGATGCAAAGAACCATAAAGTGCATCCAATATATGGTCACTCTGCATTGCCAAGTCCAATCCATTCATGTCCGAAGAGTGGACCTTCATTATGATTTATGGGCAAGGGCAGCATTAGGGGCTGGACCATCAATTGCGGTCTTTTAGTGGAGATTTTAGGGTGCACCCCTTTTTATTCCTCTGTTGCCAGTGAGACTCCACTTTGTGAGCTCCATCATGGCTATCACAGGTGGTGACCGGGTACCATCTGGTTCTTCTGGTCCCAAGTCAATGTAGGCACCCACTCTTGTGGGTCTCTCTGTCTTCTGGGTTGTCTTTCCCCCATGTCGTTTTTGTCCTTGGTGGTCATCCATTCCTGCTGAGTTGGGACCATTTGCTGTGCCCTCGGATGGCAGCTTGGCAGCTTTTAAGACCCCAGATGCCACTCACCAATGTGAGGTGCAGAGAGCTCTCTTAGCAAAACGCTAGTTCTGCCAATTGGCCTCGATTTCACCTAAGAGCATGTCCCCCTTCCCCCTACCCCAGTTACTCTGTCCTTACAATATTGGGTTAAGATGGAAGGAGTATTCAAGTTATGTTGAAGTCCACTTAATATTGTTCTTGTTTCTAATGTGTGCTAGCACCGATTTCACCCAACCAGTTTCTACCAAATATCTCATCTAAATCCTGCTCTCCTCACCTTCCCTCCCTCCCCTCCCTTGCAGCTATCAAAGAGTCTTTTCTTCTATACACAAGTCTGTTTTTGAGTTCTTATCATAGACGTCTCATACAGTATTTGTCCTTTTGTCACTGACTACTTTCACTCAACATAATGCCTTCCAGTTAAAACCAGGTTAGGCCATGTTTCTTGAAATCATCATTGTTCTTTATCATTGCATAGTGCTCCATTGAGTATATATACCATGGTTTACCCATCCATTCTTCTGTTGTTGGGCATCTGGGTTGATTCCATCTTTTTGTGAACGTGGACTGTACTGCAATAAACATTCTTGTGCATGTATCCATTGGTGTGAATGGCCTCGACTCTGTAGGATATATTCCAAGCAGTAGAATTACTGTGTCAAATGCTATGTCTATATCCATTTTTTTAAGGAAGCGCCAGATTGCTTTCCAAAGAGGCTGGACCATTTTGCAACCCCACCAACAGTGTAGGAGAGTTCCAATCTCTCCACAGCCTCTTCAGCATTTGTTGTTTTAGGTCTTTTGGATCACGGCCAACGTTGTTGGGGTGAGATGGTATGTCATTGTTTTGATTTGAATTTCTTTAATAGCTAATGATCGTGAGCATGTCCGTATGTGTTTTTTGGCTGCCTGGATCTCCTCTTTAGAGAAGTGCCTGTCCATCTCCTTTGCCTATCGCTTAATTGGATGATTTTTCTTTTTCTTATTGATGTTTTGTAGTACCTTATAGATTATGGAGATCAGGCGTCAGTCTGACATAGAGTTGCCAAATATTTTTTCCCATTCTGTAGGTGGCTTTTTAATCTTATTAATAAAGTCTTTGGATGAGCAAAGGTGATTGATCCTTAGTAGTTTCCATTTATCTATTTTCTCTTCTGTTGTTTGTGATTTGCTTGACAGATTTTAGAGTCTGTCTACATTGTGTATTAAACCTTCCATTGTTGTTTCAACTTTTTCTTGGATGAGCTTTATTGTTTTAGATTTGATATTTAGGGCTTGGCATCCAGTTTGAGTTGGTTTTTGTATAAGGTGTAAGATATGGGTCTTCTTTCAATTTATTGCAGATGGACATCCAATTTTGAAAGCACCATTTGTTGAAGAGATTGTTTTTACCCCAGTGTAATGTCTCAGGGCCTTTGTTGAATATCAACTGTTCGTAGGCAGATGATGCCATCTTTGGGGTCTCGATTATGTTTCACTAATCCATCTGTCTGTCTTTGTACCAGTACCAGGCTGTTTTTGTGGCAGTGTAATAGATTCTAAGGTTGGTTAATGAGAGGCCTCCCAGTGTGTTCTTCTTCTTTAGTAATGCTTTACTTATCCAGGGCTTCTTCCCTCTACAGGCAAAGTTCGTAATTTGTTCCTCCATCTCATTAAAAAATGTCACTGGAACTTGTATTGGGATTGCATTATTTAAGTAGATTGCTTTGGGTAAAATAGACATTTTCACAATGTTAAGTCTTCCTATCCATGAGCAGAGTAGGTTTCTCCATTTATCTAAGTCTCTCCTAGTTTCTTGTAGTAAGGGCTTGTAGTTCTTCTTGTAAATGTCTGTTATTTCTCTGGTCAGATAAATTCCTGGGTACTTTATCTTCTTAGTGGCTATAGTAAATGGTATTGACTTAATGATTTCTTCATTAAGTCTTGTTGTTGGTATAAAGGAATCCTACTGATTTACTTATGTTTATCTTGTATCCTGACACTTTGCTGAGCTCTTCTATCAGTTTGAGTAGTATACTTATAGATTCTGTGGGATTTTCTCCTTATACAATCATATCATCAACAAACAGGGAGATTTTGACTTCTTCTTTGCCGATGCAGAGGCCCTTTATTTCTTGGTCTTGTCTAATTACTCTGGCTAGAACTTCTAGTACAATGTTGAATAGGAGAGGTGAGAGTGGGCAACCTTGTCTAGTTCCTGTTCTCAAAGGAAAGTCTTTCAGTCTCTCTCCATTCACGATGACATAGGCAGTTGGCTTTGTATAAATGGCCCTTATTGTGTTGAGAAATTTTCCATCTATGCCTATTTTGCTAAGAGTTTTTAGCATGAACGGGTGTTGGAATTTATCAAATGCGTTTTCTGCATCAATGGACAAAATCAGGTGATTCTTGTCTTTTGTGATATTTATGTGGTTAATCACATAAATTGTTTTTCTGATGTTGAACCAGACTTGCATCACTGGTGTGAATCCAACTTGGTCATGATGGATTATTTTTTTGATATATTGTATTCTATTGGCAAGAATTTTGTTGAAGATTTTTGCATCTAGATTCATGAGTGATATTGGTCTGTAGTTTTCCTTTTTTGTTGGATCTTTCCCTGGCATTGGTATCAGGGTTATGCTGGCTTCATAGAATGAATTTGCGAGTATTCCATCCCTTTCTATACTGTGAAATAGTCTCAGTAGTATTGGAGATAACTCTTCTCTAAAAGCTTGGTAAAATTCTGCAGTGAAGGCATCTGGGCCATGGCTTTTTTTGGTTAGCATTTTTTTGATGACATTTTCAATCTCTTCCTTTGTGATAGGTTTATTAATTTGTTCTGCTTCACATTGTGATAATTTAGGTAGGTCATATGAATCAAGGAATTTGTCCATTTCCTCTAGGTTTTCATATTTGTTAGAGTACAGTCTTTCATAGTATTCTGTTATGATATTTTTGATTTCTATTGGATCCGTTGTCACAATTCCCCTCTCATTTCTAATTTGGGTTATTTGTTTCCTTTCTTCTTTTTCTTTAGTAAGTTTAGCCAGTGGTTTGTCAATTTTGTTGATCTTTTCAAAAAACCAGCTTTTGGGCTTTTCCATTTTTTCAATTGTTTTTTCTATTCTCTAATTCATTTAGTTCTACTTTAATCTTTATGATCTGGCTTCTTCTGGTGCCTGAGGGGTTCCTCTGTTGTTCTCTCTCTACTTGTTCAAGCTGTAGAGTCAGTTCTTTGATTTGGTTTCTTTCTTTCTTCCAGATGTGTGCATTTATGGAGATAAACAGACCTCTGAGCACTGCTTTGGCTGTATCCCATAGGTTCTGGTAGGAAGCATTTTCATTCTCATTGGAATCCATGAATTTCTTTATTTCATCCTTGATTTCTTCTATAACTCATGTTTTTTTGAGCAAGATGTTGTTCAGTTTCCAAGAGTTCCACTTTCTATCTCTGTTTTTTCTGCTATTGATTTCAACTTTGATGGCTTTATGATCTGAGAAGATGCTTTGCAGTAATTCAATGGTATGGATTTTGTTAAGAATTGCATTATGTCCAACACATGGTCAATTCTGGAGAACGTTCTGTGTGCACTGTAGAAGAAGATATAGTTGTTCGCTAATGGGTAGAAAGTTCTGTATATATCGATGAGGTTTAGTTGGTTAATTGTGGCAATGAGGTCTTCTGTATCTTCATTGAGCTTTTTCCTAGATCTGTCTACTATTGAGAGTGGAGTGTTGAAGTCTCCCACTATTATTGCAGAGTAATCTGACTCTTTTTTGAGTGTAGTCAGTGTTTCTTCAACGTGTTTAGGTTCTCTGATATTAAGTACATAAATATTTAATATAGTTAAGTCTTGCTTGTGTACTCAACCTTTCAGCAACAAATAGTGTCCATCTCTGTCCATGATGGTGGATTTGACATTAAAATTGATTTTGTGTGAGATTAGAATTGCCACCCCTGCTCTTCTTTGTTCATTGTTAGCTTGATATATATTCTTCCATCCTTTAATTTTCAGTTTGTTCCTATCTTTAAGTCTAAGGAGAGCTTCTTGTAGACAACATATGGATGGGTGATGTCTTTTGATCCAAGATGTCTCTCGATGTCTCTTTACTGGAGCATTCAGTCCATTCATATTGAATGTAATTATTGATAGGTATGTGTTCAGTGCTGCCATTTCGATATATTTATTTTTGTGTTGATGTTTTCTCTGTTGTTCTTATTAGTCTGTTCTGGGACATTCTTTTTTTGTGAGTTGATTTTTCACCTTTTTAGAGCTGGTTTTGTAGTTGTTGAGATTCCTGTGTCACATTTCTTAACAATGATGTGTTACATCTTTGTTGTGGTTTATGGCTGCTCCTAATATCCCCCTTAATAAATTATATATTAAACTAATTTTAATTACTACGAGTCTTGTCAACTTCCTCTCCATCTGGAAGGACTATAACAACTGTAGTACATCCCTCTTTTTAAAATGATGGCACCATAGTTTTCATGATAATTGTTGGATTGTTTCTTTCAGTATTAAAGTTGTAATTGAGTTTGGAGCCTTCCCTAACTCAGTAGAATTCTGGATGATGTGTTGTTCTAAAATATAAAGTTAGTGGTTTTGTTCTTCTAGGCTGAAGCCAAGAACTTCTTTCAGTATTTCTTGTAGTTTTGGTTTGGTTTTTACTAATTCTCTGAGTTTCTGTTTATCTGGGAATGTCTTAATTTCATTTTCATATTTGAAAGATAGTTTCGCAGGATATATAATTCTTGGTTGGAAGTTCTTCTCCTTCAAGGCTTTGAATGTGTCATGCCACTGTCTCCGAGCCAGCATGGTTTCTGCTGAGAAATCTGATGAAAGCCTATAGGATTTCCCTCTGAATGTTAGCTTTGCTTTGAGTCTTGCTGCCTTTCAGAGTTGCTGCTTATGTTTCATTTTGTTCAGCTTGATTATAATATGTCTTGGAGTCTTTCTTTTGAGATCTATATTGGGTGGTGTACAATATGCATCTGGGATATCTATATTCTCTTCCTTCATGATTTCTGGGAAGTTTTCTCTCAGCAGCTCAGCAATGATACTCTATGTGTCCTAAGATGTCTCATCCTATTCAGGGACTCCAATTAATAGAAGGTTGTTCCTCTTAATAGAGTCCCACATGTTTCTTAATGCTTCTTCATTTTTCTTGTTTCTTTTCTCTGATTTCTGCTCATAGGTGCTGGTGTCAGTAGCTCTGTCTTCCAAGTCAGATATTCTTTTTTCCATTTGTTCCATTCTGTTTTCTTGGCTTTGAATGGAAGTTTCTATGTCTTTGATTTTGTTCTTGATCTGCTGGATTTCAGATTACTGGTGTTCTATCAGATTGAACAGCTTGCTTAATTTTTCCTTTTGTTCTGTTGCATTTTGTATAAAGTCTAGAAGGGCTCTGTATATAATCCTTTTGTATTCACCTTCTGATGATCTCACAAAAGTTTCTTCATCCAGAAAATTTCTTGGTTGTTTTGTTTGGGAGCCTTCTGAAGCCATGGGTGATTTCTTGTTTGCCAAAAGCATCTGTTGCTTTTTGGGTTTCATGTGAGTAAATAAAGTTTGGGAAAGATACTGTGAGGATAGGCTGCAGATGTTTCTCTAGGCTGTCTTAAAATGTAAAGCAAAAGGCATCTGACCACTTCCCAACTCAGTCAGGTTTTCAGGTGTAGAAGTCCCTCTTCCCAACTTACAAAGTAAGCACCTCTATATCCAACTCCAGATGATATGAACCTGTCCAAAATACAACAATGCTACTGTCCTGTTGGCCTCTGGTGACAGGGCCCTGCCTTAGGCGACAGTGCGTAAACTACTGCTTTTCTGGTAGAAAAGCACTCTCCCGTAGGCAGGCTCTGGCTCCTAAGCTAAGAATTAGGTCCAGCTGTGGCCACTGTATCTAAGATGGCACCCTCCACACGGTCGACGGATAGAGGGGCTAAAGGTTCTGAAATATAGTGAGTCCTCAGCCTCTGTTGCTCGGCCCCCACCATAGGTGATACTGTGTAAACTACTGCTTTCCTATCAGAGAAGCGCTGTGCTGTTTGCAGCCGCTGGCTCCCAGGCTAAGAATTAGGTCCTGCTAAAATCACCGTATCCAGCATGGTGTCCTGCACATAGGTACTGCTCGTTCTGTACAAACCATGCTGTGGCAGAGATAAAAAGAGAGGCCCAAAGTGGCTAGATGAACAGAGTTGTAAGCTTGACTCTCAAAATATGGCAATTTTGCCTGCCTATCCCACCAGCAGTGTGTCTGAGACTAGTTGCTGGGCACGACCCAGCTCTGCCTGCTGACCAAGACAGAGAAAAAAAAAGTCAACACCTTCAGTCTGTGAGAGCTAGGGCTAGCCAGGAGTAGGTGCCAGCAAAAGAGAGGAGGTTTTTTGTTCAGTGGGGTGAAGTCCAAATTAATAGCCTTGTGCCGTGTCCTGGGGCTCACTAGGTGACCAGAATGCTTCCTTTGATTATCAATTTAGGTCTTGGTTTCCAGAGGGATATAAGGATACGTGTGCTTAGCCCACCATCTTGACTCCGCCCCCCACCATGTCTCTTTTCTTACCTTCCATAACTGTGTGGTCTTTAGACTAGGCTAATTCTCTCCCTTGTTTCTCCTGTTACCTTTCTACCCCTTCCCTATCAGCACTGAGAATTCTTGCATCTAAAGCATCTTCCTGTGTCTATAACTTCATCTCAAGATTCTGTTCTTCTTCCTTTTTTATTTTTTAAATAAACTTATCACTGATCATTTCACTCCATCTCTGTTGATTGTGATCTCTGTTCTTAATCAAATATGGACTGTTTCAGATACGATTTGACAATGGCTTTTTCAAAATCTCTATGTAGGTGTCAGCTAGTACATGAGAGTTAACATGCTTAAAACAAAACACACGCAAGTGTAACAACACACAGTCATCTCATCATTATCCCCTTCAGATGCTTATTCCCCTATATTCTATTGTTCATTAATGATATTACCATCTTCTTGGTCATCCCAAGGGGACATGGAAAGGACATTACAGGTAGTCTCTGACTTATCATGGGGTTTCAATCCAATGATTGATTGATTCTGATGTATGTCAAAGACCTCTCTCTCTCTCTTTTAAGTTTTCATTATTATCGACTTCTGTTATCAGTGTCTTTATAAATCCAGTCTTTGTTCACCTCCAGTATCACTCTGTGTTTTGTATGGTCCAGGTCAGTCTTTTTCTGCAGAACTGGTCCCAGTGCTGGATGCAGTTTGGGGTTACAAAATATGGGGGCCATGCTCCCAGACAGCTCTCCATTCAGAAGCATGATCAAGCATAGTCTTTTGGTAGAGTTTGAGCTCTGCTGTCTACTCTATCACCCACTGTGCCCAGAGCTAAATCCAATCTTTGTCTTTGGGGGTTGGAAACATTACATATAAACTTATAGGTGTATTTTAATATACATGTGCATTCAGAAATTGTGTATTGCAATGTTGCATATTGTACATTTTACTAAGATGTACAAAGCAACCAAAACACAAAACAGATTGTAGTAAGTGCAGTTTGTGTCTGAAGTACATCCTAAGTTGGAAGCTACCTGCACATCATCTCTCTCAGCACTAGCTCCAATTTAATCAATCCGTACATCCTGTCAATTAAATTTCCCTTAGACCCTGGGCATAGATCCCTTCATCTCTACCAGTTGTTACCATTCTGATTTACATTGTCATTGCCTTTTGCCTTGCCTAGATGCCACTATGAGTTGGCATTGACTCTAGAGCAGTGGGTTTGGTTTTTCATGGTTTGCCTTACCTAACGTCAGCTCTCCTAACTGACCTCTGCCTTCTCCAGTTTCTTGTCTTCTAATCCAATTGGATAAGTTATCTACTGCTGCATAACAAATTACCCCCAATTTTAGCAGTTTAAAAAAGCAAATATTTATTACCTCAAGCTTTCCGTAGGCCAGTAACCTGGGAGGAGCTTAGTTGTGTGGCTCTGGATCAAGATCTCAGTTTCTTTATTACATTAGGTTTTACACACACGCACACACACGTCCATTTCCATCAAGTTGATTCCAACTCATGGCGACTCCATGTGTTATAGAGTAGAATTGTTCCCTAGGATTCTCTTGGCTATAATCTTTACAGAAGCAACTTGCCTGGCTTTTTTTCTACTGTACTGTTAGGTGGGTTCGAACCATCAACTTTTGGGTTAGAATTAAGCACAAACTGTTTGAGCCACCAGGGATCCTTTGAGCCTCACCACGGACCTTCCTTCATGCATGGAAACTGGCTAACTTCACGGAGTGATTGATCCATGAAAGAGTGAGAGAAGAAGTGTGCACCTCCCAAGTGGAAACTGTTTTCTTTTTAATTGTGGCAAAAAGATATAACCATGTATTTTCCAAGTCAACATTTTTTTTTCTGCTTAATCAATGACATTAATTGCATTCTTCATGTCAGGAGGAAACACTGGTGGCATAGTGGTTGAGTGCTACATCTGCTAATCAAAAGGCCAGCAGTTCAAATCCACCAGGTGCTTCTTGGAAACTCTATTGTGGAAGTTCTACTCTGTTCTATAGGGTCACTATGAGTAGGAATTGACTCTACAGCAGTGGAGTTTTTTTGTTTTTCTCCTCTTGTTGAAAAGCTGCAGTCTTTTTATAATCTAATCTTGAAAATGACATCCCATCACTTGGGCCATATTCCATTCATTAGAAGGGAGTGACAAAGTCCAGCCTAAAATCAGGAGAAGAAGAATTAAATTCCACCTCTTGAGGAGAAAAGTATCCTTCCTTCCTTTTATTTTCTGCATCACTTGCTGGCTTCTCATTTTCTCCCAGCTTTCTGAGGTTGTTATCTGTCCCTCTCTCTGCATTCTGATGGGATTACTGTCCTTTCAAGTTAGTCAAATGGAAATTCTATCTTCGTTAATAGCTTTATTGAGGTATAATTTACACATCATAAAATTCATCCATTATAAGTATACAATTCACTGATCTTTAGTAAACTCACAGAGCTGTGCAACTAGCACTACAATCCATTTTAAGAACACTTTCATCACCCTCAAAAGATATCCCAGGCTGACTGAATTTTGAAGAATAAATTTTTCCTTTTTTCCCCTCTTACTACAAAAACAACGGAAAGTAAAATCTTTGTAGACAAATTAGAAAATAAAAGCAGAAAGAAAACAATGAGAATTGCGTTTCATTTCATAATTCACAAGTAATCACTGCTGTTTTGGCAGGTATCTAATTCCTCTCCTTATCAGAAACCTTGGTGGTGTAGTGGTTAAGTGATACGTCTGCTAACCAAAAGGCTGCAGTTCGAATCCACCAGGTGCTCTTTGGAAACCCTGTGGAGCAGTTCTGCTCTGTCCTATAGGGTCCCTATGAGTTGGTAATGATGCCATGGCAGTGGGCAGTAGGTGCGGTTTGGGGCTTCTCCAAATCTACCCACTTATGCATGTTTGAGAAGAGACCCTACTGTTTGGGGGATGGTGAGAAGTGGATGAGATCTAGGGAGGCAGCAGCTACATATTCATAAATTTTAAAAAAAGCAGAGAGGATCTCTTTTTATCCTATTGATTTTAAAGGACTTGACTGAATATTTGATTTTGAACTGCTACATTAGATATCTAATTAAGCATGAGGGTAAGAAGCCTATTAAGGCAAGGAATAGGCCATTAGGTACTGGGATTGAAACATATTTAAGCTTTTCCTGTCAGACGAGCGCAATAAGAGGAGATACGGTGATAGTTACCTAGGGCCTCATGTTGTTGGTTGCCGTCCTGTTGCCTCTAACTCTTGGTGATTTCAGGCATGACAGAATTAAACATTCATTGCCCATTCCTGTACCACCTTTGGAAATCCTGGTGGCATACTGCTTAAGTGCTATTGCTGTTATCCAAAAGGTGGGCAGTTCGAATATGCCAGGTGTTCCTTTGAAATTCATGGAACAGTTCTACTCTGTTCTATATAGGGTTGCCATGAGTTGGAATAGACTCAGAGGCAGTGGGTTTGGTTTTGGTTTGGACACCAGCTTCACAAGAGTTGGTTGTGCTGGAGTCCATTGCTGTGGCCATATGTATTTTGAGTGCTTTCCAATTCAGGGACTCATTTTCCTGCACTGTGTTAGAAGATATTCTGCCATGATTCCTAATGTTTTCATTGGCTGATTTTCAGAATGCCATCATCAGGTCTTCCTTCATACTCTTAGTCTGGAAGCTCTGCTGAAACCTGTTCACTGCAGATGACCTGCTGGTATTGGAAATACTGGCAACATCGCTTCCAGCCATCACAGCAATAGGCAAGCCACAATAGAAGGACAAGCTGACAGATGGCTGGTGGAAGACCTCATAAACCAAACCAAACTTGTTGTCATTGAGTTGATTCTGACCCATAGCAACCCTACAGGACAGAGTAGAACTGCCCAATAGGGTTTTCAAGAAGCACCTGGTAGATTCCAGCTGCCCACCTTTTGGTTAGGAGCCATAGCTCTTAACTAATATGTCAGTAGGGTTTCTAAGAGCAGTCGTGGCCCATTGCTGTCAAGCCGATTCTGACTCACAGTGACCGTAAAGATCAGAGTAGAACTGCTTTATAGGGTTTCCAATAAGTGCCTGGTGGGTTTGAACTGCCAACCTTTTTGTTAGCAGCTGTAGCAACTAACCACTATACCACCGGGGTTTCCAAGGGTCTCATGGAAGACTAAATGTAGAAGTCATGTGGTAGGGTGGTAGGAAGGATGGTAATGTAAGAAAATCAGATGAACTCTTGCAAGGATAAAACAAGTTGAACTTCAAGGGCCTGTCCCAAACCAAGGGTCTTGGGACTCCCCCAAATTTTTCTGAGATGGGAAAATGGGGAAGGGGTGCTGAATTAAAAGGGAGCTACTTGTGATGATACAGAAGAGAACTAGCCCCAAAGTTGCTGATTAGCCTTATGGAAGACCTTGCCCAGAGTTAATAGGTGGCAACACAAAGGTACCAGAACCAAGGTGTGGAATTCGGTAACCGAGGTGAGCGTGGAGCTGGGAAGTTGCCAGTTTCTGTCTTGTGGTAGCAAAGAAGTTGGTTTAACTGACTGCAGTTGTATCTGGCTGCTCAGACCTTACATCTGCATATTCTGTGGCTGTTTGTTACAAGAAAGAAAAAAAAAACATTTCAACCTGGGGCTATTGGACAGCTCTACGTTTAGAGGTCCTTCTGACTGCAGGCTGCAATCCAAGATGGGTGACAGTCTGGAAATCTAGAGCTGTGCAAGACTGGGCAAGCGGAATGAGTTCTGTGTCAGAGGCTAACAGGAAAATAGGCAGGAAACAAAGTAGGTGATGATAACATTGGGCTCTGTGAAAAGCTTCACATCGTTGCCCCTCCTGGACTTCTGCTGCAGTTTGCTTCCAGCCTGATAAAGGTTCAGAACATGCAGCCTGGCGGTATAGTGTACTCCTTCCCATGCCTGCTCTTGTTTTTGCGTTTCCCTGAACCAGACGTCAAGATGGAGGCTGGAGGCTGGAGGCTGGAGGCTGGAGGCTGGAGGCCGGGTAGAACACTGAATCTGTTACTGAAAGACAACAATTCTTAGGTTTGGGTACAAATTCATGGGTTATGACTCGATGAGACCCCTGACTTTGGTTCTTAGTTGTAGAAGTGATGGAATGAATACCAGCAAAAAGTCAACAAACTTTTAAGAATGTCATATTGCCAGTGGTGGATTTGAACTGCTAATCTATTGATTAGCAGCTGAGCTCTTAAACACTGCACCACCAAGGCTCTGTTGCCCAAGGAGGCCAAAGTCCAGTGAGCAAAGATCTGTGATCTCTTATTTAACTTACCTGGTTCTTTTCAGGCCTCTGCAACAATAAGGACTGAGTTGCCAAATGGTATAGCTCCCTCAGTAGGAAACTCCCAAACCAATGTCCGTCTCAGATACAGATGTGCAGGGCAATGTGAAAGGAAATTTCTCCCAGAGAGCAAAACCAGGCACAGCTGGCTTTCTAGGGCAGGGAGCCCTTGATGGTCCTTTAAAGAAGAATGAATCACTCACAATCACTGCAGTTATTTCCCTCTTTTCTCTTTTTTAAAATGAGAATTGCTTTCATCCTGCTTGTTCACCTTTGTGGATGTGGTCTGTTGGCAGTAGTTAGAGAACATATCCATAAACGCCCACACAACATTGAACTACATTTAGATTGCTCTGAGAGCCATCACTGCAGTATCTTGAGAAGAGTAATTTATTGAGACTTAACATTAGGGATCTTGTTTTTTGAAAAGGGGTTAAGAGCACCTTTTTGATGGTACATGGAACAGTTGCATAATGTTGATGGATGCTTTTTTTTAAAAAATCAATTCAACAATTTTTATGTGTACAGTTTAGTGACATTGATTACATTCTTCAAGTTGTGCAACTTCAAGTTGTTCAACCCCCTTTTCCAAGTTGTTCTTTCCTCATTAACATAAACTCACTGCTCCCTAAGCTTCCTATCTAATCTTTGGAGCAACTGTTATCAATTTGATCCTATGTAGATTGATCTTAAAAGAGCACAATACTGAGGGCAGACATTATTTACTAGTTAAGCTAAACTATTGCTTGGTTTTAAAAAGTCTCCCAGGGACAGTTTTGGTTTAAGTTTTAAGGTTTAAAGATTATGTCAGGGCTGAGAAGGTGGAGGGGTACAGGAGCTGGCTGAATGGACACAGGAAACACAGGATAGAAAGGATGAGTATGTTGTCACAGGTGGAGAGAGCAGCTAGAGTTACGTAGCAGTGTGTGTGTAAGTTTTTGTATGACAAATTGACTTGGATTGTTACCTTTCACCTGAGGCCAGCCAGCTAAGTGCCGTCACGATAAGAATTTCTTTTTTAAAAAAGATTAGCCCAGGGCAATAACTTCAGGGGTTCATCTAGTTCCAAGACTCCAGAAAGTCTGGATTCTATGAAAATCTGTAATTCTGTTCCACACTGGAGATACATTTTTAAAACTGTATATATGAAAAAAAAGAGAGATGTATAGACGTTGGGAACTGAAAAGGTGGAGTGCAATGAGTCTTGCTGACTTTGATATAGCTATGCCTGAAACTAGAATTCCTTCCCTGTATTATCACTTGCAACCAGAAATGTCCTGACTGCTACAACACATATAAAAAAACCAAACTCACTGCTTTTGAATCGATTCTGACTCATAGTGACCTTATACGACCGGAGTAGAACTGCCCTATAGAGTTTCCAAGGAGCACCTTGTAGATTTGAACTACTGACCTCTTGGTTGGCAGCTGTAGAACTTAACTACTACGTCACCAGGGTTTCCACCACACATATATATCTCATGTATATTATTATTAATACCCATAGCTGTCGAGTTGATTCGGACTCATAGTGATGCTATAGGACAGAGAAGAACTGCCCCATAGGGTTTCCAAGGAGCCACTGATAGATTCAAACTGCCGACATTTTGGTTAGCAGCCATAGCTCTTAACCACTGTGCCACCAGGGCTCTAAACCACAGGCATAGAGGCAAGGATTTACAATACAAACTTTGGGAGAACATATTTCAATCCATGATTTATGCCATTAGATAAAATATTGACTCTTTGCTAGTCACCCTTTTAAGCACTTTAAAAATAGTTAATTCATTAAAACCTTTTAAAAATTCTAATACCCACTGCTGTTGATTCAATTCTAAATTGTAGTGACCCTATAGATCAGAGTAGAACTGCTGTATGATTTCCAAGGAGTGCCTGATGGATTTGAACTGACGATCTTTCCGTGAGCAGGCATAGCACTTCACTACTACTCCACCAGGGGAAAATAAGACCTATTAGAATTTTACTTTTTTAAGTGGCAGAAATTCTAATTGGTCTTTTCATTTTCCCTATTTTCATATGGGGAAACTGAGGCTCATAGTGGTGAAGTCATTTGTACAAGCTCCAAAAACAGTAAGTGGAAAATGTGGAATTTGATCCCAGATTGTCCAGCTCCAGGGTCAGCATGCTTAATGGTTGAACTACAAGGTCCCATTATAAATTAAATACTATGTGCCTATTTGGAGCCCTGATGGCATAGTGGTTAAGAACTCAGCCTGCTAACCAAAAGGTCAGCAGTACAAACTCACCAGCTGCTCCTTGGAAACCCTATGGAGCAGTTCCACTCTGTCCTATAGAGTCACTATGAGTCAGAATCGACTTGACAGTAGTGTTTTTTTTAATGTGCTTGTTTAAATAGGTGAGTGACTGTGATGTGCGTGTGTGTGCACACGTACATACATATGCATGCAAGCGTGCAAGAAATAGAATGTGATTTAGAGAGGATATGGCATCCCATACTGGTGAGTGGTGCCTGGGATCTTAAAAGGCTGCCATCTAAGGAATATCAATTGGACCCAACCCACCTGGAGCAGATAAAAACCAAGAATATCAAAGACATGAGGAAAGCATGAGTGCAGGAGGCAGAAGGGTCCATATGATTGGGAAACTACATAGTATGAGACCAGAAGAACTCGATGGTGCCCGACCACCACCAAAGACAGCCCTGACAGAGAACACAGTGTAGAGTCTCTGACGTAGCACTGAAAAAGGGGACTGCAGATCTAGAACTCTACTAATAAAGACCAGACTTGATGGTTCAACAACCTAGAGGATCCCCTGATAAGATGTCCCCTGGACTTGCTGCTAGCCCAGAGCTGGAACCAGTATTGAAGTCAGCTCTTCAGACGAAGACTGGACTGGACTATGGGACATGGAGTGGTGCAGATGGTGCATGTACTTCTTGGCTTAATATATATATAAGGCTGTTCAACTGGTTCTACTTTACAGGGGAAAAGGGACAGTGGAGAGGGGGCCACAAGTGTCAGTTGAGTGGAAACTGGAAGTACAGGGTGGAAAGCAGGCGGGTGTTGTCACAGGGTGAGGAGATCAGACAGAGTTGCATAGTGGCATGGGGTTTTGTACAGCAAACTGACTTGGACTGTAAACTTTCACTTAATCACAATAAAATCCTTTTTAAAAGAGGATGTGTCATTTGAGTGGGATTTTTCTGGTACTATGTGTTTCTATTTCAGTTGAGTACATCTTGATCTTTTGCTAACATTCCAATCATTCACTACCTGAAACACTTCAAAACTCCCAGACCTCTAATTTCCTCCATTAGCTACTAAAGTCTAATCAGGTCAGAACTTTACGACTTTGGATCAAAAGCCTTTGCAAAATTACCAGGGCAAAGAAAAGGTACATCGTGTTCTTTTGAAAAGGTTGTGGGATTTCAGACAGAACAGAATGAAAGTTGCTGAGTCTATCACTGCGTATTACAGACTTGATTTTATGACAGGAATTATCAGACCAACTCATCACTACATATTCAATTCACTTCAGTGTCTAAAATAACTTAAGCTCTGATTTTTGAGATCGGCTGAGTGAAGTGAAGAATTGTGGAAGATGTGTCTGTGTTGGGTAACAGGGGCGTGAGCAGCCCCTCCTGAGCCTAAGCTGAGATCATTCCTGAAATTTACCTCTACCTTGGAAAGCGATTAATGGGGTACTCATGGAACCCCTGCATGGAGCAAATGGTTAGGTGCTCTGCTCTTAATCAAAAGTTTGGAGGTTCGCGTCCACCCAGTGGTGTCTTGGAAGACAGGCCTGGTGATCTGGTTCTGAAAAATCAGCCCCTCATACCCTATGGAGCACAGTTCTACTCTGATGTGCAAGGGGTCCATGAGTTGGAGTGACTCAATGGCACCTGGTGTATTTGTTATAAGGTTATGTAGGCAGGAGGGCTTGGTGAGGAATAAGAACAAGAGAGCTCCTGGGTGATTATAGGAAAAGACACTGCAGGGGTCACGGTGGCATCTATCCTGGAGATGTTCTCCAAAGTGGCTCCCTGGGCTCATGTTTGAGGTCTGTGGTTGTAGGGACTTTAGGTAGCACAAGCCAGAGAGACCTTTCAGCAGGTGGCACAATTGGCACCATGTGGGTGCCCACGTGACAGATTGTGACCAGCGTGGGGAAGGGGCCGTTATTCCCCTTCCTGATGAAACTCAGTGTGACCTCTGTGTTGAGAACCTGGGGGAAGAGATGGTGACCCTTACTTGGAGCAGCGGGGAGGTAAGAGCCAGCTGGAGTGGCAGGGAGGCATTTATGGCTTACAAGAGAGGACATAGTCGGAGATCCCTGAAAATATCTCAGAGGTTGAGGATCTAAAGTTAGTGGGAGTGATAACAGAGAGAGAGATGATGCTCATGTTTTGCAGACTACCCACTGCAGCCCAAGAGGTGGCTTAGGTGGCAACTTACCCTTTTAGAACTGATTCTTGATTGAACTTTTGTCAGATGATTCCACTGAAAGTCCACTACAGTTCTAAATTCACAGAATAGGCTGTCTTCACAGTCTGGGTCTTTCAAGTAGAAACAGAAACAAGGATTGAAGCAAGTAGTTTATTTGTGAGTTAGTCCCAAGCCACACTGGTAGGGTAGTGAGGAAGTGAGACAGTGAAGAGAAAGAAAGCAGCCAATAAAGTGTGTGGGGGGTGAGATGTTGTTAAACTAGTTACTGTACGGGCATCTGGGGCTCAATCTCACAGGCGTAACTCTGGGAAACACTGTTGAGCATACACCTCAGAGTCATTCCCACCTGAAGGGCAAGGGAGCTGGGGTACTGGTCCACCCACTCACTGGTTGAAGATTATTCCAGAAGGATGTTAGTCCTCCTGTGCTTCCAGCAGGCAGAGCTGCTCTGGCAGTTGGGAGTCAGGTTGGCACGCATGGAAATCAGTTGGTTACAGAGAGTGTCTGCTACCACTACTGTGTGGGCAGCTTTCTAGCTTGTTAATTCTACTGTTTGTTGTTGATTTGGTCATGTAATAGATTTCTCCACTGGTTGATACTTGAAAACTTCTTATGCCCCCTCTGCTTCTGGTTCCATTTTGTGTCCCATCCTCTTCCTGTTTGTGTTTTCACTTCTGACGTTTGTCACTGTTTCACCTTCTGAGTTGGCATCGGAACACTGATGGTGCAATGGTTAAGAGCTAGGTTGCTAACCTAAAGGTCAGGGCTTTGAATTTACCAGCTGCTCTTGGGGAACCCTATGGAGTAGATTTATTCTGTCCTGTTGTTCCTGTAAAAACCTGGTCACAGACTTGTGCTACCTGTCACTACTAAGCCAAACGCAGAGACAGGGGTTGAATCTCTCAAGAGCGCTTTATTTAGATTGCTGGTGATCTGAGAAGATGGCAGGTTAGCACCTTAAAAATCATCTTCACATCTCTGTCCAGGCTGGCAAGTTCTATAGAAGGGTTTAGGGAAGGGAAGGGAAGGGGGTAGACATGGAGATGTTCAGAAGACAAGTTGGTGGAGAAACATAGTTTTCTATGTTTCAAGAAGAGTCGCCCTTGAGGTCTGGAGATGGGCTACCTTTTTCTCAGGAACTGTGCTGCTTATCTGGCTACTGGGCTGCAAACTGACATCACTCTGTCTGGTTAGCAATCAAGAGTAGCCTGGGAAAACAAACTCAAATTCTTCATGAGTACCGGTCAGAAGGAAGGTTACAGTTTTCTGTATGTGTCAGCATTCCTAGAGAAGAAGAGGGGTTAAGTGTTAAGACACTAGCTAAGAATTTTCCTACATGTATAACCCTATTGCTATAAGGAATCAACTCTGTGGCAACAGTGGTTGCAAAGTGGTTAAGAACTGGGCTGCTGACCCAAAGGTCTGCAGTTCAAATCCACCAGCTGCTCCTCGGAAACCTAGCAGAGCAGTTCTACTCTGTCCTGTAGGGTTGCTATGAGTTGGAATCAACTCAGTGGCAATGTTTTTTTTTTGTTGTTGTTTGTTTTAATTTGCCACAGAGACTTAGGGCAAAGTATTTCCTTTTTTGAGCTTCAATTTTTCTAAACTCTAAAGCAGGCACAATCATCTCGTTTTAGGCCAGTGGTGTGTATTGAGGGATAAGTTAACATGCGAAAAAGCATGTGTCATAATCTGTGCTCAAGAAGGGCTAGTTCTCTTTCAATTGCCACTTTGGTTTTCCCCTTGGCCTTCATCTTTCCCCTTGGCTTTCATTTTTCAGGGCCCTCCAATGACTGAGATGCGCAGATGAAGGCTGATATTGTTTCCCACAAGAAAACTATGTATTTTATTACTTTTTCTAATATTTTAGGAAAGAGATGCTCAGATTTATGCAGCCTCAGCCATGACTCTGCCGTGAATTTCTGCCAATCTCAGAGCCATTGAAGTGCAGCCAGAGACTGGGGTCTTTTGTATTCCTGCCATTGTATGTCCTGTGGTGTCTATATCGGGCATGACTCAATGAATGATTGTTCCTCACCCTGAATTATTTAAGATGAAGGGAAGGAGAGAGACAGAGAGAGATAAAGGGGGAAGATGGAAAGGGGAAAAGGGAAAAAGAAGGAGAACCCTGCTTCTTTCTTAGTTTCAGAATCACTGGCAGTTATTATTATGACATTTTTGTATATAATTTTATTCTGAATAGATTACAAGCCCTTCTACACAAGTTCACTTTGTTAATTTAAATAACAATTCCATCAAATGAGCAGGAAGAAAAGGATCTGTCAAGGATGGATTTGCACTAGTTCTTTGGAGGAGGTAACTTCTGAAGAAAAGAAGACACAAAGAAAAACAGGATGCCACGTACTCAGGTGGTAAAATCACACTTGTCACTTTCTTAAGGAAGAGAGAATGCAGCCAGTAGGGTTTACATGAATGGTTTCATTACTTGGTATGCTGGCAGATTGAAGACTGGGGAGTACTGAAGGTTATACCAGTCTTAGCCTTGGAAAGTTCTTGAAGTGAATCATTTTGAGGAAGTCCTCTGATCTCTGTGAGCCTCATCTATAAAATGGGAACAAAAGTTCTTGCACACTCTACCATCACGTGGGATGCTTATAAGGATTTAACGAAACATGTTTAAGAACACTGCACATGGCTGTAAAGTACCACGCCGTGAAACCACACCCTGCTGCTTCCCTGATAATAGAGAAGTGATTCTGTAAAGTCTGTAGACTACGAAACATCAAAGAGTAGACATCCTGCTGGCATGGTTGGCGATCCAAAGTTTACTTATGTTGAGGTTTAAGATTTGTCTGGTAGAAGCTTGTTTTGTTTCCTTTCAAATGTAAGATGCTGTTATAATTTCCTAGAATGTTGTTACAGCACCACAAAGTAAGTGAAGAACAGAAATGTATTCTCTCACAGTTTTGGAGGTTAGAAATTCAAATCAGAGTACTGGCTGAGTCCCGTTCTCCCTATTGGCTGTAGGGTAAGATCCTTTGTGGTCTTGTCTAGCTTGTGGTAGCCCCTCAAGGTGTTTCTTGGCATTCCTTGGCTTGTAGATGCATTGGCACATGGCTGATTCCCCCATGTGTGTCTCTGTGTCTGTTCTTCTCTTTTACAAGGACACCATTTAGATAGGATTAGTACTCATCCCACTCTGGTGTGACCTCATCAACTGACAACATCTTCAAAGACTCTATTTCTTTCTTTTTACAATATTTTATTGTGTTTTAAATGAAAATTTACAAACCAAATTAATTTGCCATATAAAGCTGCAGACCCACACAGCTGTGTAACTCTCGCTGCTCCCCTCACCCTGTGATAGTGTACTTCTACTTTCTACCCTGTACTTCTCACATCCATTCAACCGACTCCTATCCCGCTCCACCGTCTCATCTAGCCTCTGGACAGGAGTTACTCAGTCTCATGTATGTATTTAAGCCAAGAAGCACACTTTTCACCAGCATCACGCTATGTCTTACAGTCCAGTCCAAACTTTGTCTGTAGTGTTGGCCTTGGTACTGGTTCCAGCTCTGGACTAACAGAGTCCAGGGGCCATGTCGTCAGAGAACTCTCCAGTCTGTTGGACCACCAAGTCTGGTCTTTTGATAGAGGTGTAGTTCTGCACACTCATTTTTCTCCCACTACTTCAGGGACTTTATGTTGTATTCCCTGTCAAGGTAGTCATTGGTGGTGGCTGGGCACCGTCTATTTCTTCTGATCTCATGCTGATGAAGTCTTCCAATCATATGGCCCCTTCTGTCTTCAGGACTCATGTTTTCCTCATGTCAAAGACCCTATTTCTTAGCAAGGTCACATTCATAGGTACCAGCAGTTAGGACTTCAACATATCTTTTTTGGGGACACTATTCTATCCGTAACAGATGCCAACACTGATTTAGTTGTCCACTACCTGTTTTGACAGTTAAGGAATAATATCTAAATATTCTAGAGGTGCTTTTATCTGGGCATTTTAGATAGAGTTATGTTTATGCAACGTGCTCAAAAAAACCTACTACCACTGAGTCAATTCCAATTCATGGTGACCCTAAAGGACAGAGTAGAACTGCCCTATAGGGTTTTTAAGGCTGTAATCTTTACAGAAGCAGACTGCCATATCTTTCTCCTAGGGAGCGATTGGTGAATTCTAACCACTGACCTTTCAGATAGCAACTGAGTGCTCTAACCACTGCACCAGCAGGGCTGCGTATGCATTATATGCTTGTCAAGAATTTGTCATATGATGGCTGGAACTGTCACCGTGTTGGGTGGTTGGGGTTTGAGAGATCCAGGTTGAAGCCCACATTCAACTACATAGCAGGTGTGTGACCCGGGACTAGCTGTTCTGTTTTTCTATTTGCAAACGGGTATGAAAGTCCCCCAGGAGACTTTTGTGAGGGTTCAGTGAGACACTGGGATAGAAACCTCCTCAGAAAATTACCAAAAAAAACCCCAAAAATCCATAAATGTAAGGTGATGTAATTATTATCATTACTCATGTGTAAAGAAATGAAACCAACAGGCAATTTTAAATACTCAATGACACAGTTTAGGAAGAATTAAGTTAGAAATTAATGAGGTGTAGTCAATAAGGAGACAGATTGCTTTTTGATAACGACTTGATTCCATATGGCATTGGTACAGGATGCTTACGAGCTTATGGATGATAAATAGGGAACTACACACATGTGATGCAGATGTGTAAGCTTATGTCAAGATTCATAGGTAGTCTTGCTGGCAAGTTTACAAACTTCTAAGAGCTTCTTTTGTCCTGTTCAGGTCATTCCCTGTTTCAGACTGTCAAAAGTCTAAATTGCTCAGAAAAAAGCCAAAGCCAAATGCCATCGAGTCGGATCTGAGAAATACCAAAAATTAGTGTAACAGGATATACTTATTGTGAGTAGATACGATTTGAAGCAGGTGGTGTCACCTGCAGGTGGGAAGTCACTCTGAAGAGGGGACAGTGAAACTGGGTTATATAGGTCATATATTAACATATCAAGCGACAACATCGAAGCTCAGGGTAAGTTATAGAAATAGCCACCAAAGACATGCCATATGTCCTACAACGGCCTCTAGGCGGACCCTGGAGTTTCTGCTTCCGTAAGCTGGCTGCCTAGAGATGACGTTCCAGAAGAACCCAACGCCTAAGGCAAAATGCTCTACATTAAGGGGAGCTGTTTACCAAACTATTGTTTGACCTGAAGGTGACCCCGGGGAGCCAGTTTCTTCAAAATTCAAAAAGACACCTAAGGGTAGATGGCCTGGGTAGGTCACCCCAACCCTGTCAACCCAGAAATCTGGAGTCTAGGGGGACCAAAACGATTTTGTGAAGACTTAAAGTGGTCTTAAAGAGCCTGATTCATCTCCAATAACTCTATAATAAAACCATAGGGCTAACCGATGTCAGATGGCCATAGAGTAGTGTAGAAGTTCAAGCTATGCGGAAGTGGCCAAGTGGGCAGAGCCAGTGCCTATCTAGGCAGGGCTTGCTCTGAGTGTCAGCTCTACAGCACATGAAATCCAATTTTGTCAACAGATAAAAGTAGATATTTTTCCCTGGAGGGGCTCAGGTTAACTCTGCTTTTCATCTGAAGTTTGCAACCTGAATGCCAGTGATTCCATTTTCAGTGAAAAACATAGTCACCATAACACCCAGATTATCTAATATACACAAGAGAAGACAAATTACAGTCAGAAAATCACTTGGTGAGCTTGGAATCCATATAGGCATTGTCAGTCATCTGATTAGAGTATGAAAGGGTTTATCTATCACGTTTCTTGGGTGTAGACAGCAGAACTCACTGCTGACTTGTTTAAACAGAAAACGAGTTTACTGAAACTTCTTGGGTAGCTCACATGACGGGCAGGCTGGAGAACCAGGCTCAGAAAACAATGTGACTAGGAGAGGCTACAAGTGAAGAAGGTGGTTAGGACATGCTACAGTCTGGTGTGCCACTGCTGTTCCAACTCTGGAAAGTTAATGCTGCTGTGAGCTCCCAATGTTGGTGCTAATGCTGGTCTTCTGAAAATGCTTGCACTCCCATGGATAGTCTCTCAACTGTCCCTGAGTGTTTGTTTCTCTCATCCAAGGTCCAAAGATCCATCTGGGTGCATCTGGTTGAGGTGTCAAGTCACAGGCAGGCACTGAGCTATCAAGATGCCAGAAGAGGGACAAATGCGTCCCTACACTTTAAATAAATTGTAGTGTGGAGACTGGGGCCAGGCTATGGACTGTTTTTGTTCTGTATTCTGTGATGAGTAGTGAACTGTGGTGGAATGTGAATCAGTATAGTGCTTTACTGAGAAAGTTTTGCTATAGAAAACACGTCTACTTAAATAAGCAGCATGTAGCTAAAGCAGAGCAGCGTTGCCCTAAACTTTGTGGTGAGAGGCTAGGATGGTTTGTGCAAGCTGGGTAGTCAAAAAATAGCAAATGTCCACCAGAAATGACATCAGGCTGAGTGTCTTAGTTATGTAGTGCTGCTATAACAGAAATACCACACGTGGACAACTTTAACAAAGAGAAATTTATTCTTTCATAGTTGTGACCCTAATACCTTGCAACACATATTTTTTTTCCTTTTCAAAATGGTTGTGAGATTGACATAAATAATGCCGTAGTGATACTCTAAATAATCTGTGTTTTTTATTGCACCAGCTATGCTGGCCTCTTTCTAAAGACATGCAGTGCCCTTTAGTTCCTGTGGCTTTGCTCTCCTTCCTCTTCCTTGCTCTCCTGAGAAATGGACTTCATCGTGGGAGACAGCGGATAGGAAGGCTGATTGGCCTTTTTTGTATCTACTACTTTCTTTCCTGCTCCTTATCTCAGTCAGGGTGGTCTTGGCAGGCTAGTTTCACTAACCAGGGAATTTTTATATAAGTTTTGTCTTTGCCTGTTACAAGCATGCAGATTAGAGTCCAGGTGTCTGACATACATATCTATAGTTTAATAAAGAGTTTCTTGTGGTTATTTTGTGATTTACACAATTACCTGTGGGCCATGTGCTTAAAACATGAAGCAATACTCACCAAAATGGTATACAAACTGTGATGTAAAAATTGTCTTTTGAGACTCCATGGAGAACAGCTTGCATTGCTGTCGAGTCTCTAGTGGTATCACACCTCCTAATAAACATTCTTCCTCTTTCTGACTCGGAGTAGGTTTCCTTGGGTCAATTGCTCCAGGACACAGACCCAAACCAGGTAGCATAGTTTAGGAGGCTAGAAGTCAGAATTCAGGGTGCTAGCTCCAGGGGAAGGCTTTCTCTCTCTGTCAGCTCTGGGAAATGTCCTTGTCATCAATCTTCCCCTGGTCCAGGCATGTCGCATGGTAGGGACCCTGGATCCAAAGGACGCATTCCCCTCCTGGTCCTTCATTCTTGATAATAGGAGACCCCCTTCTTTATGCTGGCTTCTCTGTTTTGTATCTCAAAAGAGATTGACTCAAGGTACAATCTAATCTTGTAGATTGAATCCTGCCTCATTTACATAACTGTCTCTAATCCTGCCTCATTAACATCATAGAGGTTAGGATTTACAACATGTAGGAAAATCACATAGGATGAAAAATGGTGGACAGTCACACAACATGTGGACTCATGACCTAGCCAAGTTGACATACATGTTTGGAGGACACAATTCAGTCAATAACACTGAGCAAGCTACCAGAACTCCACGATATAGACATACTTACCATCAGAAATGTATGAGTTATGTGGATCTAGCCATATTCTTACCGGGGTGGTGCTTGGTTGGGCAGGCTGATATTTACAGAGTTATTACTTTCTTTCCGAAAGGGTGGTTCACTAGCTATCATCTTGGGAAGAGAAAGGTAGGGAAAACAGTGTGATTACTCATCCAAGTTGACTGCTTGAGACATCTTACCGTGGGGGTGGATCGATGAGCCTCCAATGTGAAGTGAGTTGATCACCTGTCCACTTTGAATCCTCCCTTTCTGTTTTCACAAAGCCAAATACTCACAGGACCTCAGCAGAGATGTAAACACTTCTTTACCCGATAGCTCACAATATGATCCTGTCTTAGTTATCTAGTGTTGCTATAATAGAAATACAACAAGTTGATGGCTTTAACAAGCAGAAATTTATTTTCTCACAGTTTAGGAAATTAAAGTTTGAATTGAGGGTGCCAGCTGTAGGGGAAGACTCTCTTTTTTCTCTTTGGGCTCTGGGCGAAGGCTCTTGTGTTGAATATTTCCCTGGTTCAAGAGCTTCTCCGTGCAGGGAGCCTGAGACCAAAGGATGCACACTGCTTGTAGCGTTTCTTTTTTGGTGGTATGAGGTCCCTCTGTCTCTCTGCTGACTTCTCTTTTTTATATCTCAAAAGAGATTAACTCAAGATAAAGCCTAATCTTATAGATTAAATCTGGCGTCCTTAACGTTGTTGCTGTTGTGTTGTTAGGTGCTGTGGGGTCAGTTCTGACTCATAGCTACCTATGCATAACAAAATGAAACACTGCCCTGCCCTGCACCATCCTCAATTGTTGCTATGTGTAGGGCCCAACTGGTGCAGCCACTGCGACAGCCCATCTCCTTGAGGGTCCCCTCTTTCACCTAACCCTCTACCAAGCATGATGGCCTTCTCCCAGGAGTACAGAACTGCCTCTAATTATACCTCATTAACGTCACAGAGGTAGGATTTACAGCACATAGGAAAATCACATTAGATGACAAAAGGTGTTCAATCACACACACTACTGGGAATCATGGCCTAGCCAAGTTGACACACATCTTGGGGGGACACAATCCAATCCATAACAGGCCCCAATGCATGGAGTCGGAGTGTGGTGTAAGAAGGGAAGATGGGATAAAATATTGTGACGCTGGCTTGGCTCCCTTGGTCCCTTGTGTTAGATACAGAGGCAAAATCCACACGCTGGAGTGTGTCTCATGTGAATGCCCCTTGTTTTCTGACTCTTCCATCTCTCCTGTAGTCTTCTCTCGTGAAGAACTTCCACAAACTGTGTTCCCTCACAGTACCTCCCCAAGACTTGCTAACCCTCCTTGTAAAGTAATGAAGTCTCTACCTCTTCTTGAGACTTATGATTCCAGACTCCCTAGTCATATGTTGAATATGAAGAACTTTTTCCTTCACTTTAGCTGTGGGAGTACCACAGTATTTCCTAGAAGCTCTGGTACTATGATGGGGTGGGGAAGAGATAGCAAGCTACAGATTGGTTCTTTCTTATGTTCTTAAATGTTGAACATCACTTATCACCTAGGGGATTAATTGCCTTCCAAAGACAAGTTGAAAATTGCATAGTAGTGCTACCACAGTGAGGCAGTGGTGACTGGTGGTAGAAGTCACACCTTCCATGATGTAGTGAATAGATGAAAATAATTGGGGTCTCATAATCACTTGCACTAGCATAGCTAATATCCTGCATCTGTTGATGGACGTGTGCCGTAATTATTCATTTTTTCTATGGAGAACAGAACTAGAAATCTGTTATCTTTAGTCAAGTTCCAGTAGCTTCCTTCCAAAGGGATTTGCATTGGTGAAGGAAAAGAAGAATTTATTTTCTGAGGCAATTTAAGGGTAAATATGTCTTGTGAATTCAATGCTGATCTCATTGAAAAGTGATCTTCTTTAGGTTTTGTATCTTGTAGCTCCAGGTTGTATGGGTTTGATATCAGTGAGTTGATCTGTTTAAGTGTTATGAAGGTGAAAAGTGTAGGAAGTAACTAAAGGAGGAAGAGATACTAAAGGATAGTGTGGAAAGAAGGAAAGAGAACAGTGTATAAGAGAGAGAAAGAGAGAGGAACATACACCATCACCCCCAAATCCAAGGGTGAGAAGGGGGGCAGGACTCCATCTTCACATGATGAGAAGCTTCTTTGGTATTTCACATTTATGGGACAAAAGTCAAACACTAATGAATACTTTGCACAGAGTGATGGGGGATATTGGAAATATTAAAATGTAGACACATAAAACATTATAACGAAATATTCTACATGGTAAATCGGTACCAGCAGAAGGCATAAGACCCTAGGACTAGAGACAAAGGGCTTTATTATTCACAGTGCAGCAAGCAGAAAGAGGCAGAAAACACTTCTTTGTTTTGAAAGAAAAATCTCATAGAAGACATAATAGGAGGGAAAAAATAAAAAGATCAGGAAGTACGACTTGTTCCTGACACAGCAAAAAGTAAGAAGCACAATTGGGTTTTGACACAACAGATGTGGCCCAGACGTGTGTGTGTGTGTGTGTGTGTGTGTGTGTGTGTGTGTGTGTGTGGTTACAACACAATTTCTTCTAAGGGGGCTGGCTTCCAGCTCATTTCTTATTCCTCTCTCACGGCTCACTCCTGCTGGCTTTGTCTCTGATTTCTATAGAAAGCACTAGTTCAGCTGCTACGTGAAGCAGAGTGAATGAGGAGCTGTTATTCAAGGGTCTATTCTATGTTGTCTTTTGGAGTTGCCTTCCGCTAGTCCTGTGCCATCCAGTATGGTAGCCATGAGCTTCATATGGCTACTGAGCTTTGGAAATGCAGCTAGTCTGTATGGGAATGTTCTGTGTAAGCACCAAACACACACTGGGGTTCAAAGTCTTAGTAAAAAAAAAAGAAAGAAACTATCCCAATAATTTTTAATATTGATTTCACACTAAAACGAAAATATTCTAGATAGACTGGGTTAAATGAAACAAAAAACCCAAACCAAGCCCACTGTCGTCGAGTCAATTCTGACTCAGAATGACCCTAGAGGACAGAGTAGAACTGCTCATAGAGTTTCCAAGGAGAGCCTGGCAGATTCGAACTGCTGACCTTTCGGTTAGAAGACATAGCACTTAGCCACTGTGCCACCAGGGTATGTTATTAAAATGAATTTCATGTTTGTTTCTCCTTTTTTTAAAGGTAGCTACCAGAAGTTTAAAGGAGAGCAGTGGTGGTTCAGATAGAATTCTCCTCTTCCACATGGGATGCCTGGCTTTGATTCCCGGCCTAGACACCTCAAGTGCAGCCACCACTCATCTGTCATTGGGTTCAACTCAATGGAAGCTTCAGCCAAACAAGTTTCAACAGATGAACTAAAAGGACAGGCCTGCCAATTTACTTCTGAAATCCACCATTACAAATTTTATTGATCACGATGGTTCTATCTCCAGCTAATCAACGGGATGGCACAGGATGGAGCAGCATTCTGTTTCACCGTGCACGGAGTCACCATGAGCTGGTGGCAGACTCAGCAGTTAACAATGACAATCAAAGATTTACAATTACTTATGCAATTTATATTATATTTCTATTAGACACTTGCTCTGGCACGTTTGAGAAATAACGGAGACAGCCTTGGTCTCTCCTTGTTATCTTCCAAGGATTGTTGTATGACTTCCCGTACCATCACGGACCGCTCCTGGGTCCATGGCTTGCACCAGGGACAAGCATTAAACTTAGTCTCCCTTGATGTGCCGCCCCTGCTAATTCCAAGCAGAGTGTCCTCAGGGGGACGGAAAGGGACACGGTCAGGACTCATTTCCTTCTATAGCATGCCTCTCACCAAGTCCTGTAGGCAAAGCAGGCTTTACAGAAGGGTTAAAGAATCATAAATCATCCCCAAACCAAACCCACTGCTGTTGAGTTGATTCCGACTCATAGTGACCCTACAGGACAGAGTAGAACTGTTCCATAGAGCTACCAAGCTTTGTGGTTAGCAGATCTAGCATTTAACCACTATGCCACCGGAGTTTCTAAAGACTGCTGAAAGGAATTACAATTTATGAGGAAAGGATTTTAAAGTTGTTTGCTAATTATGCCTTATTTCCATTAAAAACCAAAAAAATCAAACCCACTGCCGTGAGTTGATTCTGACTCATAATGACCCTACAGGACAGAGTAGAACTGCCCCATAGAGTTTCCGAGGAGTGCCTGGTGGATTCGAACTGCCGATCTCTTGGTTAGCACCTGTAGCACTTAACCAGTAGGCCACTGGGGTTTCCATTTCCATAGTCCATGGAAAATGTACTCAGGGATTTGCCCCCTTCACATTGGTTATCTTGGTAAATGCAGCACAGGCCGTAGTTCTTAATGATGCCCTCCTGACCTCCAGCCTTCACCCACTGGAAAAGCCACCTTCTTCTAATACCTGCCACGACAACTTCCAAAGTGCCTTTCACAAAATCTTACTCACTGAAAAAATTAATTGTTGTGGAGTCAATTCTGGCTCATGGAGACCTCACGTACGTCGTACTAGAACTGTACTCCACAGGGTTTTCAGTGGCTGAATTTTTTGAAGAAGATTGCCAGGACTTTCTTCCAATGAACCTATGGATGCACTAGAACCTTCAATCTTTTGATTAACAGCTGAGCTTGTTAACCACCCGGAGATTCCTCATCCCTGCTGGTACTGGTTGGGGATTGGGAGATGGCCTGATAGGTACGTTCTTCAGTTGCCAAGTTGTTGGTCTTGAACGCTTTTCTCCCTGGTTTTGGTGCATTTTTACTGAAAGTCTCTGGAAGTGATGTTTTAACCCAAGAAGGTGATTGTCCAGGTGGGGATGACCGCAGGCCTGTGGGTAGTTAGGAGGCTAATTTGGAACAAGTTAGGGGTAGAGGGGTAGGCTGTGATTCCTTAAATCACGTGAAGAGAGGCCCGTCCTGGAGTGTGGGAAAGCCTTGGGAAGGAGGCGGTGCCTGCATCAGAAAGAGAGAAAGCCAATTTAGGAAGAAGCCAGCTCAAGGCACTTTGAGGGACTCCCCTGACAAGAGATAAGACTTTCAGCTCGATAGCAAATGAGAAAAAGGACTATTTAACAAACAACACTTATTGACCATTGTGCCAATACTATATGGCCAACTACAACACAATAAAACCGCATTGGTACCCAACTCGGGATGATTCGTTACTTTATTTACCTATCCATCATTCTCTTTGGGACTAAGCTGAGGGAAACCAAATCTCATTATACTGGGAGTGAAATAAGAAAATGATTGTTCAAGGACTTTAAAAAAGAAAAATTTCAAATTACGATTCTCATACAAATATAAACACAGGTCAAGTACCTTATCTCATGAATTACTGAGGGAACCAGTAAGATGCTATGACTGGTTTCAAGGAGAATTCAGTGAGTACACACATAACACCAATCAGGAAGGTGCCACTAAGTTCGAAATAGATGCAAAATTGGTCAGTATCCACAGACAATAATCAATTTCATACCACCTGACACAAGTCATTTGTGCGTCTGTGGGCGTGAGTCATGTACATAATTATCAGTTTTCTACAATTTACTGAGCTGTAAAGGAGGCCTGGAAACCCTGGTGGTGTAGTTGGTGAAGTGCTATGGCTGCTAACCAAAGGGTTAGCAGTTCGAATCCACCAGGCGCTCCTTGGAAACTCTATGGGGCAGTTCTACGGGACTGCTATGAGCTGGGATCAACTCGATGGCAGTAGGTTTGTTTTTTTTGGAAAAGAGCTTCGGTGGATGTCATGGCTTAAATTGTGTCCCCCCAGAAATGTATGTATTGATTTGACTCAGCTATGAGTCCCCCTATGGGGCCAATCCTCCCATATGTTATGAATCCCGTCTCTGTGATATTGATGATGGAGAATGGGCTGTAGTTGTGTCAGTGAGGCTACAAGCTTGTAGGATATAAGGGAGAGAAGTGAGCAGATGAAGCTGGGAACCTCACACCACCAAGAAAGCAGCACTGAGAGCAGAGCATGTCCTTCAGACTGAGGTTCCTGTGCCGGGATGCTTTCATTGGATTTGGACTCAGCCTACTGGACTGTGATAAATTCTCTTGCTGAATGGACTTACAATTTGTAAATGGATTTGTAGCTTACCAGACTGTGACAATAAAAGTTTCTCTTTATGAAGCCTTCCACTCTGGGTATTTTCTGTTAGAGCAGTACCAGGTGACTAAGACAGCAGGGCAGAAGTTAAGCACTAGGCTGTTATCCAAGACATGAGTGGTTTGAACTCCCCCATGGCCTCTGTGGGAGAAAGAAAGACCCAATGATCGGCTCAAGTAAGGATCACAGCCTAGAAGACTGTATGGGGTGGTTCTACTCTGTTACATGGGGTCACTGAGTCAGAATGGCTCGACAGGACGCAACAGCAAAAACAACAAAATAGGTCAAACACATTCACAGGCCCTGGGGTCTACAGAAGCAAATAAGCTGGAAACATGCACCAAACAGAGCCATGAGCTACATGTTGTAATTTCTTCATTGTTGTTGGTCCACTTCAGAGACTTTCACGTGTTTTTCTGGCAGAAGTCAAGACATGATCCCTGAGTATCTATGGAAAAGCATAATGTAGATTGCAAGCTGGCCAAAGCTTTTCAGTCAGAAGAAAAATGATAAAAACTGTTTCTTGTGGCAACATGGTCTGCCACCCAGAAGATAAATGGAGGTATTTGGGGTCTGCAATGTTTTACGTACCAGAGTACTGATCTCTGCTGGAGAAAGAGCAACCAAAGAGAAATTTGATTAAATTTGCCCTGGGGAGAAGAACAGGATCAAAGTGAATTGACCTCTGATTGCATTGCAAGTAGTTAAAAGTGTTCAGCTGCTAACTAAGGGGTCAGCAGTGTGGTATCCAACAGGTGCTCCTTGGCAAGCCTATGGGGCAGTTCTACTCTGTCCTATAGGGTCTCTATGAGTCGGAATTGACTCAGTGGTGGTGTGTTTGTTTTCTTTGATTCAGTGGTAAAATGTTCAACTACAGATCAAGACTACTGAGGATAAAAAAAGAAATTCCTAAAACTTTCTGAATTCAGATTCCCCAAGTTGCAATCTCATGATGAGCTTTGATATGAGATGAGATGAAGATTATTTTTACTTTAACAGTTGCATTGAGATATAATTCACATACCATATAATTCATCCATTTAAAGTGCATACTTCAATTTTTGGGGTCATATTTGCAAGAATGTGTCACTGTCACCACAATCTAATTTGAGAACATTTTAATCCCCCCAAGTAAAACCGGTACCCATTAAGCAGTCACTCCCTACCCAACTTCCCTAAGCAAAAAACCCAAACCCACGGCCTTCGAGTTGATTTCAATTCATAGTTACCCTATAGGACAAGGTAGAACTGCCTCATACAGTCTCCAAGGAGCACCTCGTGGATTTGAACTGTCAACTTTTGGTTAGCAGATGTTGCACTTTTAACTACTACACCACCAGGGTTTCCAGCTTCCACTACAGTGAATTCAATTTTTAATGGTATAGATTTATAAATTATAGACAGAAAGACAAAGGAGAGGAGGTGATAAAAAATTGTTAGTGAAATATTGTAATGTAGTCTGATAATGAGAGAACCTGTCTTTTGACTGCATTTTTGTGTTCTAATGTGTTTCATCACACACAGGATGTTAAATGGATTGCTAGTTTTCATTGAGCTTTCCCTATCATTATGTAAATGGATATAATGAATTTTAATGCTGAAAAATGTTTCCAAGGAGATCACATTGCTGTTTTACTCAGATGTGACAAAATTGGGAAGTGCTTTTTTCTTCATAAAGAGTATTTCGAATGAACCATTTTAATCATCCCAAACTCCAGAAAAGCAAATGCATTTGAATGGAAAAAAAAAAACAAAATAGAATTTTTTAAAAAAAGAATCTAGAGTGGTACAAATGCTTAAGCTCTGGGCTGTTAACTGAAAGGCCAGCAAGCAGTTCAAACCATACAGGGGTGCGCTGGAAGTAAGGCCTGGTAATCTGAAAATACTATGGTGCATTCCCACTTTGTACAGACAGGGTCACCTTGTGTTGGAGTCGACTTGATGACAATCAGCAAGAACAACATAAGTTACATGTATATGAGATCTGTTGCCATGAGTCGGATCCGACTTGATGGCACTTGGCTTGGCCATATGAGATCTGACAACAAGTCTGTGAACTTAATTGTTCTAAGTGCTACATAGCTCATTGCTGATTATCACTATGGTCACCTTCGATGTACCCCCTTGGGAAGCTACGCACTGATGCCAGCACCTAGTCCAGCCTTCAAAGCAATTTTGGAACTTTTTCTGGAATGGCCATTGTGCATGGTACAGTGGCGAGTTCACAAACTTATTTGTCTAGTTATCAGTGAGGGAGTTTTTAGCCAGTAAACAAATAAATGAATTGAAATTACCCCCTTACTCACCTGACCTGGCCCCCAATGACTTTTTTCTTTACCTGAAGATAAAGGAAATATTGAAAGGAAGACATTTGGATGACATTCAGGACATCAAGAGTAATAAGATGACAGCTCCAATGGCCATTCCAGAAAGAGTTCCAAAATTGCTTTGAAGGGTGGAGTAGGCTCTGGCATCAGTGCATAGTTGCTCAAGGAGAGTGCTTTGAAGGTGATCATAGTGGTATTGAGCAATGAGGCATGTAGCACTTTTTCTAGATTGAGTTCCTGAACTTAACTGGCTGACCTTGTATGTAGGGTTGTGCCTGAGTACCTACAGAAGCTGCCTGATCAAAGAATTTATTATTCAAGATCCTCTAAATTAATATGGGATGCAAAAGCAATTATTGTAACCACAAATCTTAGAAATATTCTGTGCAAACCTGTCAGTCCTCTGAAGATAATGACAGACATTTAAGCTTAAAGACAAACTGAAGATACTTGTGATTCAGACTGGTTTGGCTTTGAAGCAGCTTGGACCTCCACAGCTGCCTAGAGAGGAAGGGGCACAGTGACTCAGGCGAGACTTGTTTGCATACATGACCCAGCAATAAAGGAAACTGGAGGCAGTGAGGAGCCCTGGTGGTGCAGTGGTTAAGCACTCAAGCTGCTAACCAAAGGTCAACAACTTGAATTCACCAGCTGCTCCTTGGAAACCCTAGGGAAAAATTTTACTTTGTCCTGTAGAGTCACTATGAGCTGGACAATGGGTTTATTTTGTTTTGTTTTTGATGTCTGCAAGCTGTGCCTCAGAGACACCATGGGACCCAACTGAGCTGACATTGAATCTGGCTAGGCCCAGCTAAAATTTTGGAATCAGTAAGAAAAATGTGCATTGTTGTTTCTCAGAAGGCGGAATCTTTTGGCATGGTGCTGCTGTGAAGTACTGGCATATTTTGGGGCCTGGTGGCATGAATGACTAGGATGTCGCCTCCTTCCTGAGGCCAGGGGTGTGGCATGCCTGGCTCAGAGCAGAGCTCAGCTCTAGGAGAGGCTCAGGAACTCAGACAGTGGGATTGTGATGCAACCCATTCAAGTGAACTCCATCAGTTGTTGAAAGGAAAGCAGTACATCACCGGTACGTCAAGGCCAAGTCTTCCCCAAGCATACAATCTTTCTCACTAGTAACGATGAGGTTCCTCATGAGATCTTGCCTTGGACAAGACTGGATGGCATCAAAAGTATTGGCACATTTAGCTGGATCAGACAGGGTACTGAATATTTCTTATCGGGGTAACCAGATATTATTATTCATTCAACTATTGATCGAAAATTTAGTGAACATTACTGTGTACTAGTTCCTGTGTTAGGGTTTGCAGACTCTTGTATCTCATTTGGAAATAAATGAGACCCAAGTGGCCTGGTCTGGGACCCACATGCCAGATTGCTGTGGATGATGATATCTTTCACAGGATGAAAACTTTTGGGGACAATGAGTTCCATTTCCCAGATGTTGAGTTTGGAAAGCCTACGGAGCATCTAGGAAATCCTGGTAGCGTAGTGGTTAAGTGCCACGGCTGCTAACCAGAAGGTCGGCAGTCCAAATCTGCCAGGTGCTCCTTGAAAACTCTCTGGGGCAGTTTGACTCTGTCTATAGGGTCACTGTGAGGTAGAATCGACTTAACGGCAGTGGGTTTGGTTTGCTTTTTGGTATGGTGCATCTAAGTGGAGACACCTGGTGGGCAGTCAGAACTGTACTGGATCTCAGGAGAGAAGTCGAAATGGGAAGTCTAGATTTGGGAGTCATCATTTTATAGATCAATGACATTGATAAAATCACACAGATTCTGTAGAGGAGGGAGAAAGGAGGATTTGAGCCAAAGTCCTGGTGAAGTTCCCCATTTCAGAGGTGACATTGGATGAATGCTATTGTCTGGACATACACTATTCTCACATCACTGAATTCATAATTTGAAAAGCATGAATAAACTTGCAAGACACATTCAAAAGGAAATTATCATAGTAGATGTGACACAGGATATTTTGAAAGTAAAATTGAAAATTCAGGTCAATAACCCAAATCCAAAGTATCTTCAGAATTAAAGAGGAAGTTAAGTGTGGAATATAGATAAAGTGCTCAGAGTTTCTGAACCCAGAGGAAGCTTTAACAATTTTGATTTTTCTTATGGAAACTATGGGGTACAATATTTGACATCAGAACTGACAGGAAAGCATAGCTGAGATCAATATCCAACATTCAAGTAACAAAGTGACAGACAGTTCAAACAGAAAAACTAAGATGTTATCTAGGACCCAGATTTGTTGACATCCTTGATTGAAACTGACTGAACCGATAAAGAGAAGTGTTCTAGTTATTAAGTGCTGCATAGCAAACTCCCTCAAAATTTAGTGTCTTAAAACAAGAATCTGTGGGTTGGCTGGGTAGTTCTTCTCCTAAATGTGGTACTGGCTGCATTCAACTGGGAGCTCAGCTGGGACTGAAATGTCCAAGATGGCATCACGTACATGTCTGGCTGCAGCTAGAATAGCCGAGGGGTGGCTGGGCTTCTCTGTTCTCCCTTAGTGTGTCCCCAAAACAGAAAAGCAGAAACTACAAGTCTTCTTAAGTCCTTAAAGTTCTTAGAAGTATCAGAAGGTCACTTTGGCTTCATTCTATTGGTCAAAATAAATTATGAGGCCAGTTCAGGAGAACTAGGCTCTACCTCCCAATGGGAGGACCGGCAGGTGTTTACAGGGATGCAAAGAATTGTTGGCAGCTGTCTTTGGAAATGATCCACCATGAGAGTTGACTTCCATTTTCAAATTGGCTGCAACTACTGCTGTCTTTTACAGAACACTTGGAGGAAGATACTCCTCTCGGGCTTCGCTTTCAGGTGAATACAAAGTATTTCTGATGGTATTGAAGTTCCCCTTACTTTCTAGCATATTTTTCTGAAAATCTACTCAAAGGGAGGTTCATATGCATTTTTAGGGCCTTCTTGAAACAGACCTTTGTCATTGCTTATCACCTAAGTTTCTCTCTCCTCCTTCCTCTTAGTGTCTGTCAGCTTTCTTTTGGAATCTCTCTTTGTCTTAGAACAAAGTTAAAAAGTTGTTATCTTGTGAAATTCTTTGAGGACATCTTTTCCACTATGTATTGGTGTGCTGGGGGAGGAGGAAGACTGAGGTAGAGGAGAAGTGTCTTCAGTGATTTATTTCAAGGGTGGCAACATGGGTGCTTCTGAGAATGTGATCACGGCCTGGCTATGTTAGTCACCGAATGTTCAAGAATGTCAGTTACCATTGCTCTACTTTAGATATGAAGTAGATCCATTCCTCTGCCAGGAAGCGGAACAGATATGGTAGATCTGAAAAACAAGTTGAATTTATGAAAATTGTCATTTTTCTTGAGTGTTGAAGAACACGTGGGGCCTGATGGTCATGTAGCTCTGGAAAGAACAGCTCCTGAATGAAGTTACGATATTTAGGGGCTCCTAAACCCTGGTGGCATAGTGGGTAAGTGCTGTTAAGTGCTACATCCGCTAACCAAAAGGTCAGCAGTTCAGATCAGGTGCTACTTGGAAACTCTATGGGGCAGTTCTACTCTAAATTCTACGGTTGCTATGAGTGGGTTTGGTATACATGTATACAGAAACCCTGGTGGGGTAGTGGTTAAGTACCACATATGCTAACTGAAAGGTTGGCAGTTCAAATCCACCAGGTGCTCCTTGGAAACTTTGAACTCTGACCTATAGGTTGCTATGAGTCGGACTTGACTCGATGGCAGTGGGTTTGGTTTTGGTTTTTGACCTTTTGGGCTTTTCCTGACTGCAGTAGGTTGTTCCAGAGAGGCCCAGGTTTGATATTGCCTCCCATCCTTTATTCATGCTTTTTGGGGAGAGAAAGGAAAGGGAGAGCAAGCTGGCAACAAAAGTGAGAAAGAGAGTAACTTCTTAGGTAGGATAGGGGAAAAACTAAAACCCAGACAAAACCAGTTGCCCTCAAAATGATTCTGACTCATGACGATGCCATGTGTTACGAAATAAAACTGTGTTCCGTGGAGTTTGCAAGGCTGTGACCTTCTGGAAGTAGACTGCCAGGCTTTTCTCCTTAGGTGCCCCTGGGTTGGTTTGATCTACCAATCTTTTGGCTAATAGCCAAGTGCTTAATCATTTGCACCATCCCTTGACTTCCAGGAAAGGGAAAAGCTCCTAGGCACTTTGGGATGTCTGGAAATTGCAGAAGAAAGAGGATTTTCATGAGAGTTGCATGCTTCCTGCCACTGCATTTCCTGAGTTAAGGACTGGAATTCCTGTTTGGACTGTGATGTCTTACCTGTAGCACTTTCAGGGACTGGCTCACAGGCTCACTGCTGCAGTGACATGACCTGTCTTAAGGAACTTTGGACCCCAAATCTTGCCTTGGGAAAATAAAATCTTTTTGTGCTATTCTTATTCTTGTTTTATTTCCCTAAGCAGTTGATAATGTACTGTGTGAACACAAAAATATTTTCTCAGACTAGTTCAAGGACAGTAAGAGGGAGCTGGCTGCCCTAGGAACACAGCACAGAGGCATCAAAATGAAAAAAACAGAAGGTGCATACAAAGCTCAGCAGTGAGAGCTCACAGTTTCTAAGTTATCACAGTTATTACTTTGGGGCTGTTCAAGATCAGTCAAGAGCTTTCTTCAGCCTTTGACGGTTTTCTCTGAGTAAGGTTTTCTTATAGCTCTGGTTCTTGGTGGCAGCTGGCAAGGTCAGGTATTGTTCGAAAGAGTTCCATGTGTGATTCTGATATCCTGTTTCCCTCCTCTCCCTTCATCCTCCAGAACTACAGGAATACCATTGACACTCAGCATTCAAGAATCTTCTTTTTTTTTTTTAATTGTGGTGAAAACACATGCAACAAAACATATACCGTCTCAACAATTTCTACACATCAATTCAGTAACATATTCAGCAATCACATCCTTCAGGTTGTACAGCCATTTTCCACTATTTTTCCAAATTATTCCACAAGGATTAATATAAAGGCACTGTCCCCTAAGCAAAGATTCTCTCCCTCTCATTCCTGGTAAACACTAATAATCTTTGGTTTCTGTAATTATTTTATTTTTATTACACGTTTGATCATAACAGTATTTGTCCTTTTGCAGTTACTTTCTTTCACTCAGCATGACATCTTCAAGGTTCACTCACGTTGCTGTATGCAATGGTACTTCATTTCTCTTTGGGGCTGAGTAATATTTCATTGTCTGGATATACCAAAATTCTTCTCTTTTTTTGAGTGTCTGTTCTGTTTTCTTTTTTACAAAATTGTACTTTAGATGAAGTTTTGTAGAGCAAATTACTTTCTCGTTAAGCAATTAACACACATACTGCTTTGTAACATTGATTGCCACACCCCATGTGTCAACACTCTTCCTTTCTCTCCTTTGGATTTCCTGTTACCAGCTGTCTTGCCCCCTTCTGCCTTCGCATCCTTGCCCCTGGGCTGGTATGCACCTTCGTTCTTATTTTGTTTTGTCTCATGGACCTGTCTAATCTTTAACTGAAGTGTGAACCTCAGGAATGACTTCAGCACTGAGTTAAAAGAGTGTCCACCGGCTGTGCTCTCGGGATTTCTTGTGTACCAAATTTTGTTTATCCATCACTTGCTTATGGACATTGTTTCCAGTTATTTCCACTTTTGGCTATTGTGGAAAGTGCTACGATGAACACTGCTGCGCAGGTTTCTGTTTGTGGTCCTGCCTTCACTTCTTCTGGGTATATATCTAGCACTGAGATTGCTAGGTCATATGTAATTCTATGTTCAACTTTTTGAGGAGTCTCCAAACTGTTTTTTATGGTGGCTGTACCATTTCACATTCCCAGCAGCAATGGATGACAGTTCCATTTTCTCCATACCCTCGACAACACTGATTGCTTTCCAAGAGACTTTTGAAAAAATATTTTACTGTGCTTTAAGTGAAAGTTTATAATCCATCTCAATTTGCTATACGAAACCTTGCACCCACACCACTATGTAACTACTGCTCTTCCCCTCATCTCCCTTGGCAGTAGACTCCTCCTTTCTACCCTGTATTTCCTGTATCGGTTCAACCAACTTCTGTTCACCTCCACCCTCTCATCTTACCTCTGGACCAGAGCTACCCAGTTAGTCTCATGTATATACTTAAGCCAAGAAGCACACACTTCCCCAGCATCATACTGTCTTCAGTCCAGTCTTTGTTTGGAGAGTTGGCTTTGGTACTGGTTTCAGCTCTGGGCTAGCAGAGAGTCTGGGGCCATGTCTTCAGGGCACCCCCCCCCAGGTCTAATAGACCATTAAGTGTGGTCTTTCAATAGAGTTCTAGCTCTGCACACCCATTTTTCTCCTGTTACATTGGGGACTTTGTGTTGTGTTCTCCATCAGGGGAGTCATCAGTGGTGGCTGAGCACCATCTAACTCTTCTGGTTTCACGCTGATGTAGTCTTTGGATCATGTGGCAGCTTCTGTCTGCTGAGCTTATATTTTCCTCATGTCTTTGATGTCCTGCATTCTCGTCTGTTCCAGGTGGATTGGGACCAACTGATGCTACTTAGACGGCAGCTTGCTAAGTTTGAAGACCCCAGATACCACTCACCAAAATGGTATGCAGAACATGCCCAAGAACCTTCCTAATGCATCTCCCCAGACCATATGTCCCACTTACCTCCAACCTGAAACCCTTAACTGTGGTCAGGCTAGAGTTTGCCTGACCTCAGAGCATATCACCCTCCTTCTGAGCCCCACTACTTAGCACTAGTAGCCTTGAATCTTGTGTAGACTCTTCTCTGTTGTATACCTGCCAATCTAAGGTTTCCACACCCTTCAAGGCTCCCTGAGGTCCTTCCTATTTCATGGAGCCTTGGAACTTGTTTCTGGAATGGGAGTTAAGTGCGGCCATCACTGTTTCCCAGTGAATGTTGGGAAGCACATTATTATACGGCAAGCTGTTAACAATTTTCTCTAGTTGAGTTAATCTAAAGGCATCAGTGCTTTGGGCACAAATTCTCAGGAGTATAAGCATATTTTTATCCCCAGGAGCTTCTGAAATTCCCTCTGCCATCCCAACACAACATTTTGAAGTTTCTGAAGGAAGGAAAAGTTGTGTAAACTGATCACGTGACTACCACAACCAACAGCTGAGTTATTGTTGCAAATCTGAAAATTCTGGTTGGTCTCAACAACCTTGGGAAAAGTCCACTTCAAAAAATATTATGGATTATATTGTAATTATAGGCTGATTAGAGATTTAGTTTCCATTCTAGTGCCTTGACATTGGTGAGTTCTGTGGAACTTCTATGCTGTTAGGCATCCTCTCTTGCCAAGCCAAGTGCCATCGAGTTGAATGGTACATCTCTAAGGCTTTACTGCATCAGCAGGACCAGATGCTGTGAAAGTTCTTTGACTTTGCAACTCACTTTTGAATGGTTTACCAGTCCATGATTCATTCAGTCTTTTAACATATAATTATTGAGCACCACACAGAATTGATACACTGTGCTATTTATTGCAGACACAAAGATGAATGAGGTGTATTCTCTGCGTTTAAGAATTCTGCACTATAATAGTGGTAATAAGGTATTGTGCAAATAGCCATACAGTGCATATGGAAAGGAATATAAAGTGAAAAGGAAAAGATGCTATGAAAAAACTCAGGTAAAGTTTTTGGGATGTGTCATAGATTGAACTATGTCCTCTCAAAAAAGTATGTAACAGTTTGGCTGGGCCATGATTCCCACTATTGCATGATTGTCTGCCATTTTGTCATTTGGTGAGATTTTCTTATGTGTTGTAAATTCTATCATTGTAACTTAATAAGATGGATTAGCAGCACTTATATTGATGAGATATACAAAATTGGATAGTGTCTTAAGCCAATCTCTTTGAGATATAGAAGAGAGAGGCAAGTGGAGAGTTGGGGATCTCATACTACCAAGAAAGAAGTGCCAGGAGCTGAGTGCATCTTTTGGACCTCAGGTTCCAGTGCTGAGATGCTCCCAGACCAAAAGAAGCCTGATGCATCACAAGGAACTTCTTCCAGAGCTGCCAGAGAGAAAAAGTCTTCCTCCGGAGCTGGCACCCTGAATTTGAGCTTGTAACTTACTGAGCTGTGAGAGAATAAATTTCTCTTTGTTAAAGCCGTCTACTTGTGGTATTTCTGTTACAGAAGTACTAGATGACAAGACAGGATGACAACACTATTGTTTGGGAGGATTGTGGAAGACCTTTGGTGTACTACTCTCCTTTGTTGGTCTGGAGACACCACACTCCGGTGGTTCTTCTCCCACGTCTCTGACCATGCATTTTCTGCCTCTGCAGGTGCATCTTCCATCAAACTTTGAAGTCCTCAAAGCTGAGTCCAGGTCTCCCTCTCTTCTTACCATATTCTTTCCTCCTAGACAGTCTCAGCTACGCTCATGGCTTCAATTGTGACCTATAAACCCATGATGATATGGTCAACTTAAATAAACTCATAATCATTTCTCTCAAACCTTGTCCTCTTCTAACGAACAATATCACTGTTCATCCACTCCCACAAGCCAGAAATCTAGAAATCATCCTGGTCACTTCTCTTTCCTTCATTCACTATTCTGATCCATCTCCAAACTCTGCTGGCTGCTGCTTTCTAAGTACCTCTCTTATCTGTCTACTTTTCTTCATGTCCACTGATAGCTCCTTAAGTCAAGCTGGACGATTACTCAGACCATTGCAGCAGACTCCTAACTGATCTCCCTGTGTATACCTTGGTCCCTTTTCAATCCAATCTCCACACTGCAGAATTTTTGGAAAAAAAAGGCAAATTTGATCACATCACCCCTTCATCTCTTGACCTTCAGTTCTTTCAGTGACTTTCCATTGTTCTACATTAAAAAACCACAGTCTTGCATAGTCAATATCTTAGCTCCCTCTCCATGTTATCTTCAAGTACTTTCCCCAGCCTTCTTGATACTGCAGTCACCACTAGTAAAACTAGTTGGAGTCAACTCCAACTCATGGTAACCCCATGTGTGTCAGAGTAGAACTGTACTCCATAACACTTTCAATAGCTGGTGTTTTGAGATAAACTTCAAGCCTTTCTTCCAAGATGCCGTGGGTGGGTTTGAACTCCCAACTTTCAATTTGCACAACCCGGAGGTTCCATTCTGCAGCCACATTGGCTTTTTTCCTGTTCTCTGAAAACACTAGGCATTTCTGCCACAGGGTCATTGCTCATGTTGCTCAGGCCCCTCAAAATGCTTCATAAATCCTGTAGCTTCATTAGATCCTAACTCAAGCGTCACTCCCACAGGGATTCCTTATCTGGATCACCATCTAATTCAACCATCTTCATACTTCCCAGCCCTTGTTTCATTTCTAAGCATACATTGATTTGTGTGGTTATTTGCCCATGAGCCTCGTAAAAGCAGGAGCCCACCAGCAGAGTGCCTGCCAATAGTAAGTGCACAGTAAATGTTGGTTGAATAAATGTTGCTGAATGCATAGCATTTGGATTTGGACATGTGGAGACTGACTGGGGGCAGGGAGAGGGAGAGAAGAGAAAGGGTGTCTTCTTCAAACAAAAGGCAATTGTCAAAGAACCAGTGACAGGAAGGTGAGTGGGATCATATTTATACAGGCAAGTAATGTTAAAAAGCTTTTCTTAGTAACTCTTTACTCAAATAATGTTAAAATCAGTATTGTAATGGGGCCCTGGTGGTATATCTGTTAAGCACTCAGATGCTAACAAAAAGGTCAGCTGTTTGAATCTACAGGTGGCTTCTTGGAAACCCTATGTGAGCAATTCTACTCTATGCTATAGGGTTTGATGTTAACTGTGAGTTGAATTGACTCAACAACAATGGGTTTGGTTTGGGGCATTGGTTTTTCCCAGTAATTCTCCTGTGAATACTTAGGTTGTTTCTAGCATTTTCATTAGCATAAGGGACACTGTAGTAAACATACTTACTCATATACATTTATATATTCTTTTCTATAGTTTGTACTTTGTTTTCCCTCCTTGCTTGACTCTAATAGCATAAGGCAACTCATCAGGACTTCTTTATGTCTGTATGTGCTTTTTTCATAAAATCTACATAGCTTCAAAAATCCATAAATACAGTGGTTGGTCAACATAAGTTGATAATTTTATTGAGTGATAAGGAATTATCACACTTATGCTGCCATCTCATTATAAAGCTATTAAGTGATCCAGCACTTTGACAATGTGCCAGGCTTATTTCAAGAAGTCAGCTGAAAACTACAGAGGTAAAGCTGGAGAATGTGTGGGAAGGGCAGGAAACTGCTGAGCAGGTGGAAAAAAAGCAAGAATGACAGAATGACATACACACAGGGCAATGGTTAATAGTAATTAGGAAAGCAAAAGCAAATAAGGCTAAGACACGCCTAGTGACTGTGTTAGAGGTCGGGTGGGAAAAGCGAAAGTAAAGGAGCCAATGATTTTTAAAGGTCTTCTTGGTCAAGGTAACTGGAAAACATGACACTAGTTTTTTCCACGACGTCAACATGAAGATAAAGGTCAAAGATGAAAACTGGTTTTAAAATTCCCATCAGCTACATGGCCAGCAGAGGCAGCTGAGCAGTGTTGCTTGTTAAAATCATTAGTCATGAACCTTACTTTATAACGAGGCAGTCATCTAGAGCAAACTGCTTTTCCAAAAGTCAAATCAGTCCCAGGTGGCCACTTATTAATGATCAATACTTGACTCTTCTCACAGTTCCAAGGCAAAATTTGCAGAAATGGAGTGAAACTTGTTCCACAAATTATCACCTCAACAGCCCATGGTTCTGGAATATATCACATGAAAAGGCCTGGACTGTAGCTTCCATTTTTAAAATATCAAGGTGTCACTCTAGGGGTGATCACATGTACCTGTTTGTTCAACTTCATTCAGAGATTCTGGAACCATCAGAGAAATGTAACTTCTTTACACATGTAAAAAAGCATATATATTTTTCTAATTATGTGAACATTATGTGATTACTGAGATCTATATTGAGTGGTGTTCGATACGTATCTTGGATGTCTATATTCTCTTCTTTCATAATTTCTGGGAAGTTTTCTATCAGCAGCTCAGCCACAGTACTCTCTGTGTTCTCAGGTGTCTCGCCCTGTTCAGGAACTCCAGTTAATCATAGATTGTTCTTCTTAATAGAGTCCCACATGCTTCTTGATGCTTCTTCATTTTTCTTATTTCTTTTTTCTGATTTATCCTCATAGATGCTGGAGTCAGTGGCTTTGTCTTCCAAATCAGGAATTCTCTTTTCCATTTGTTCCATTCTGTTTTCTGCTGAGCAGAATTGAAGTTTTTATGTCTTTGATTTTGTTCTTGATCTGTTGGATTTCAGAGTACTGATGTTCCATCAGCTCAAACAGCTTGCTCAGTTTTTCATTTTGCTCTGCTGCATTTTGTATAAGGTCTAGTAGGGCTCTATATGTAATCCTTTTGTATTCACCTTCTGATAGTTTCAGAAAAACTTCTTCGTCTGGAAAGTTCTGAGGTGGTTTCTTTTGTGGGCCTTCTGATGCCATTGATGACTTCCGGGTTACCATCCTGTCCAACGTTTGCTGCTTTTGGGGCTTCATGCGGGTCAATAGAGGCTTGGAGAGATGCTGTGAAGATGGACCACAATTGCTTCTCTAGGCCATCTTAAGATAAGAAGTAAAAAGTATTTGGCAACTTCCAAAGTCAGAAGGTTTTCAGGTGTAAGTGTCCCTCTTGCCAGCTGGCAAAGTCAGCACCTCTATATTGAACCCCAGATGTTATAAACTAGCTCAAAATACAGAAAAGCTACTGGCATGCTGGCTTCTGCCGTCAGGCCCCAGATGTAGGTGATACTGTGTAGAATTCTGCTTTTCTGTTGGAAAAGCAATCTCTTCTGGGTAGGAACTGCCTCCAAGCCCAGGAATCAGGTCCAGCTGAGGCTTCTGTATGGATAACCCCGCCTCCCAGCAAAACAATATGGCATCCCGTGTAAGCTCACCAGCCAGCCGGGGCCAAGTTCCCAGTGGAAAGAGAGGCCAAGAGTGCCAAAATGCCCAGAGTCCACAGCCTCCACTGCTGGGCCCTGGCCCCAGGGAAAACTGTGCAAAACACCACCTCCCTGCTAGAAAAGCACTCTCCCCCCAGCAGGTGCTACCTCCAAGCCTAAGAACCAAGTCCAGCTGGGACCTCTGCCTGGGCTTCTCTTTTTCTGGATAGTCCAGAGGAGCCAAGGTGTATAGTGTCCAAAGCCAGGCTCTCAGCACCTGACAATCACGCTTGCCGGTCCCACCAGCAGTGCGTCCAAGACCAGCAGCTAGTCAAGTCCTAGTTCTGCCTGCCTGCCAAGATAGAGAAAGAAAAAATCGAAATGGTGAGTTACCTTTGGTCTGTGCAAGCCTGTGCTCACTGAGAGTGGGGTCAGTGAAAAAGAGGAGGTTTTACATTCAGTGGCATGAAGTCCAAATTAACAGCTCTATGCCGCATCCCAGGGCTCACTATGTGCCCAGAAGGCTCTGTTTAACTATCATATCAGGTCTTGGTTTCCAGAGGGATTTAGGGAGATGTGCGTTTAGTCTGCCATCTGGACTCCACCCCTCTCCATTATGTGATTACTGAAAACAGATGACAAGTATAGAAAAATTCAAAGAAGCAAGACCACCCTTTAACCCATCGTAATCAATCCAGTTACTTGGGAACCATTAGGGGGTGTTTTCTTCCTGTCTTTGAAAGCATACTTTCAGAAGACAGTTGAAATCGTACAATTCCATCTTCACTCTACAGTTATTTTAATTTATTCACCTAAGAGCAACCATGGAAACCCTGGTTGCATAGTGATTAAATGCTATGTCTGCTAACCAGAAGGTCTGCAGTTCAAATCCACCAGGAGCTCCTTGGAAACTCTATGAAGCAGTCAGTTCTACTCTGTCCTATAGGATCACTATGTATCAGAATCACCTCAGTGGTACCGGGTTTGGTTTGGTTTTGATTTTAAGAGCAACCATATATTATGAAAACCAGGATCTGGACCAAATAAATAGGACTTGTTGGTGAAGACAGTAACTTTCTGTTTTTCTCGAACAATTCAACTCAGTGGACATTAAGTTGATTCTGACTCATGGAGACCCCCACTGTGTCATAGTAGAACTATGCTCCATAGAATTTTCCATGGCTGTTTTTTTGGACACAGATTGCCAGGTCTTTCTTCTGAGGTGCCTCTGGGTGGATTGAACCTCTAACTTTTCAGTTAGCGGCCCAGTTGCATTAACTGTTTTTAACCCCTCCTAGAACTCCTTCTTAAATGCCAACATATCCCTTTCCTTTTTCATTTTGTTATTAAGCTTTTATTACCCTCTGCTCTTCTCTTCCCTCCCAAACCTCTTCCTTCTTAACTATCCCTATCCACGTTGATTTTTGGTTTTTTTGTAAGCCACAACATTCAAGATTTTCTTTACATGAGGTGTGATAATTAAGTCTGAGAACTTAGTTGTTCTAAGTGCTACATACCTTATTGCTGAATATTACTATGGTCACTTTTGAAGTACTCCCTTTGGGAAGCTATGCACCATTGCCAGCACCTAGTCCACCCTTTAAAGCAATTTTGGAACTCTTTATGGGATGACCATTGTGCACAATGGCATGGTGGCAAGTTTGCAAACTTAATTGTATAGTTGTCTGTGAGGGAATTTTTAGCTAGTAAACAAATAACTGTATTTGAACATCCTCCCTGCTTACTTAATCTTCCCCCAATGACTTTTTCTTTACCTGAAGATAAAGGAAACATTGAAAGGAAGGTATTTTGATGACATTGAGGATATCAAGGGTAATATGACAACAGCTCTGATGGCCATTCCAGAAAAGGAGTTCCAAACTTGCTCTGAAGGGTGGACTAGAAATTCCTCAATATAATAAGGTGCATCTATGCAAAGCCAACAATCAACATCATCCTAAATGGAGACAGTCTGAAAGCATTCCTCTTGAGAACAGCAACCAGACAAGGTTGGTCATTGTCATCACTCTTATTCAATATTGTCCTGGACATTCTAGCCAGAGCAGTCAGCAAAATAAAGAAATAAAAGGCTTCCAAATTGGTAAGGAAGAAGTATAAGTATCTCTATTTGAAGATGAAATGATCTTATACACAGAAAAGCCTACAAAATCCACAAAAAAACAAACAAAATACAACTACTGGAACTAATAGAAGAGCTCAGCCAAATATCAGGATACAAGATAAACATACACAAATCAGTTGGATTCCTTTACACCAACAGAAAAACAATCAAAGAGGAAACCACCAAATCATTACCATTTACAATAACCCCCAAGGAGATAAATAGGAATAAATCAAACCCAAGATTTAAAAGACTGATACAAAAAAAAAATTGGAAGAAACCAAGAGAACTACATAAGTAGAGAAACCTACCTTGCTCATGGATAGGAAGCTTTAACATCATGAAAATGTCTATTTTACCCAAAGCAGTCTGTATATACAATGCATTCCCAATACAAATTCCAATGCCCTTTTCAATGAGATGAAGAAACAAATCACCAGCTTAATATGGAAAGGGAAGAAGCCTCGGATAAGTAAAGTGTTACTGAAGAAGAAGAAAAAAGTGGGAGACCTCATTCTACCCGACTTTAGAATCTGTTACACTGCCACAGTAGTCAACACAGGCCAGTACTGGTACAAAAACAGATGTATAGACCAATGGAAGAGAAATGAGAATCCAGACATAACACAATCCACCTATAAGCAGCAGATATTTGACAAAGGTCCAAAGGTCATAAACTGGGAATAAGATGGTCTCTTTAACAAATGATTTTGGCATAACTGGGTATCTATCTGCAAAAAAGTGAAACAAGTCCCATATCTCACACTATGCACAAAAACTAACTCAAAATGAAACAAAGATATAAAGTCTAAAACAATAAAGACCATGGAAGAAAAAATAGGGACAATGCTGGGCATCCTAATCCATGGTGTAACAGACTACAAAATATTACAAACACTAGAAGAGAAAATAAATAACTGAGAACTCCTAAAAATCAAACACTTATGCTCATCTTTCACCAAAATAGTAAAAAGACTACCTACAGACGGAAAGAATTAGTGGCTACCCGGAATCTGATTGTTGTCTATAATTGTCCATAACTGACAGGTACTTGAAAACTTCAACAATAAAAGGACAAATAACCCAATGAAAAAATGGACAAAGGATATTGTTACCTGATTTGGGTTCATGTCCTAGAGCAGCTGAGCCAATGAAACCTACTCCGAATCAGAAAGAGGAAGAAGGTTTATTAGGAGGTGTGATACCACCGGAGACTCAACGGCAACGCAGGCTGTTCTCCCTGGAGTCTCAAAAGACAATTTTTACATCAGAGTTTATATATCATTTTGGCAAGGATTACTTCATGTTTTTAAGCACATAGTCCACAGATAATCATATACATCACAAAATAGCAACGAGAAACTCTCTATTAAACTACAGACATGCGTGTCAGACAGCTGGACTCTAATCTATGTGTTTGTAACAGGCAAAGACAAAACTGATATAAAAATTCATCAGCTGGTAGAACTAGCCTGCCAAGTCCACTCTGACTGAGATAAGGAGCAAGAAAAAAAGTTGTGGATACAAAAAAATACCAGACCACCTTTCTAATTGTCGTCTCCCAGGCTGAAGGCCATTTGTCAGGAAAGCAAAGAAGAGGAGGGAGCCCAAGACTCCCAGGAGATGAGAGAGCTCTGCACCATTTTGGAAAGAGGCCAGAGTAGCTGATGCAGTAAAAAACACTTACAAATTATTTAGAGTATCATATAGCATTAGTTATGTCAAGTGCTCAATTCTGAAGAAGAGAAAGCATGTTGCTAGGTATTAGGATCACAACACGAACAAGTACATCACCAAAGAAGACGTCTGGGCAGCTAACAGATACATGAGGAAATGCTCATGATCATTAGCCATTAGAGAAATCTAAATCAAAACTTCATGAGATACCATCTCTCTCCAACAAGGCTGGCATTGGTCTGAAAAACACAAAATAATAAATATTGAAAAGGTTGTGGAAAGATAAGAACTCTTCTATACTGCTGGTGGGAATGTAAAATGGTACAACCACTTTGGAAATTGATTTGATGCATTCTTAAAAAGTTAGAAATAGAAATACTATATGATCCAGCAATCCCACTTCTTGGAATATATCCTAGAGAAATAAGGGCTATCATATGAACAGATACATACACAGCAGTATTTATTGTAACACTGTCCACAATAGCAAAAAGGTGGAATTAACATAGATGGCCATCAACAGACAAATGGCTAAACAAACTATGGTACATTCACACAATGGAGTACTGTGTGATGATAAAGAACAATTATGATTTTAGGAAATATCTCATAACATGGAGTCACCTGGAAGATATTATTCTGAGTGAAATTAGATGCAAAAAGACAAATATTGTATGAGACCATTATTAAAAGGACTTAAAGGATTTAAACACAGAAGAAAATAATCTTTGATGACTACAAGGGTGGAGAGGGATAGAGAGGGGTAGTCATAGATTAGATAATAGATAGGAATTGGGTTATGTGAAGGGAGTGACAGCATACAGTAGAAGAGAGATTAGTACAAAAGCTAAAAGGTTTCTTAAATACAACTCAACGTTTTGAAAGACAGAGTAGCAGGAACAGGGGTCTGAGGACCACAGTTTCAGGGGACAACTAGGCTAACTGGCATAACTAAGTTTTTTTTTTTAAAGAAAATGTTCTGCATACCACTTGGTTGAGTGGTGTCTTGGGTCTTGAAAGCTAGCAAGTGGCCATCTAAATAGCATCAATTGATCCCAGACCACCAGGAGCACAGAATGAAGGACATCAAAGACATGAGGAAAATACGAGCCCAGCAGACAGAAGGTGCTGTATGATCCAGAGACTACATCAGCATGAGACCAGAAGAACTAGACGGTGTCTGGCTACCACCAATGACTGCCCTGACAAGGAACCTAATGAAAAGTCCCTGATGTAGCTGGAGAAAAACGGGTGTGCAGGACTAGAATTCTACTGAATATAGAGACCGTGCCTGATGGTTCGTTAGACTGGAGCGTCCCCTGAAGACATGGCCCCTGGGCTCTCTGTTAGCCCAGAGCTGAAACTACTACTGAAGCCAACTCTTTAGACAAAGATTGGACTGGACTATAGTACGTAGAGTGATGCTGGTGAATAATATGCTTTTTGACTTAAATATATTCATGAGGCTGTCTGGGCAGCTCCCGTCCAGACAGGAGATGAGAGAGTGGAGGGGACAGGAGTTGGCTGAACGGATATGGGAAATACAGGGTGGAAAGGAGGAATGTGCTGTCACTGAGGCGGGGAGCAGCTAGTTATACAGTCATTGGTGTATGTTTGGGGCTTTATATGGCAAATTGATTTGGATGGTAGACTTTTACTTAAAGCACAATAAAATACATATATTTTTAATTTTGCCAATTCAGCAATTTGGACATGTACTGTTCACTGACACTGATTGCATTCATCATGCTCAACAACTATCACCAGGAGGCATATCCAAATTATGCCATCATTATTAATAGAACCTCAGTGCCCCCTTTACCTGTCCCTCTCACTCCTAATAACCACTAAAAGTGTTCAAGTTTGTCTAACACTTTATTTCAATGTACTTGGGAAAAAGTTTCTCTTACGTAACAGCTCAAACACCTTAGTCCAATAAGGATTAAAAATTATTGAAATGGGGTTATAATGATGACTCCATCCCCTCAAATATATTTTTTAAAAAATGACAAATCTTAAGTTGCCCACTGTCCCCAGTAGCTAGCTTCTCTAAACTTGCTTTGTGGTTTGGGAAGAATTCTCTTCTCCCACTCTGACCCAGGATCAAGGCAGTTCCCAGTGGTTTGGTGGTGATGTTGGGGGTGTTTGGGCTCCAGTGCTGCCTTTGCCCCAAGTTCTCCTTTCGTATGTACACCCTGAATTCCAACCTCAGGTCTTCTGGCTTAGGGTGAAGGTTCACAGTATTGACAAGCGCTCTAAGGACTAGAGCAGCTTTGGGGTTTTGCTTGCTTGACTAACCCTACAGCAGCAGGGTTTCCTGCAGAGATTGCTTCAGAAGTTCCCCACTATATTTTAATATCTGCTGTGTTTTTAAAGCTTTGTTAATAAAAATGTTCAGCATTACTTGCTGCTATGAGCAAAACGGACACCCTGGTGGTGCAGTGGTTACTGTACTACAGCTACTAACTAAGAGGTCGGCAGTTCGAATCCACCAGGTGCTCCTTGGCAATGATATGGAGTTCTACTCTGTCTTATAGGGTCACTATAAGTCAGATTTGACTTGTTGGCAATGGGTTTAGTTTTCTTTCTTTCTTTTTTTTTAATCAGCAAAACAGTTTTTCCCACTAACCTAGCCCACATGGATCAGAACCACCTAAATGAATTAAATAACAAAAAATTAAATATAATTCTTAAGGCTTATTTTACTTAATGTTCTGAGTGGGAGTAGGCTGACCAATGCTGCAAAGATTAAAATTATGTGTATTTTAATTAGTATTGAAATTGTATAACATTTGAGAATGATAAAAGATTATAAGGTTTTTTTCCTAAAGTATCTACTAAATGTACATTCTCTTAATAGCTTTACTGTCAATCTCTTTCCCTATTTATTTATTGAGAGATTTGAATGATTCCTTTTTTAAATATAAAATTAATAGCATTAGCAACCATTCTCATGATGCGACTCTTGCAGTAAGAAATATATATTTGAGTATCTTTGGGAGGAATATCTATTCAAGTCCTTTGTCTATTTTTAATTGGATTATTTATCTCTTCATTACTGACTCGTAAGAGTTCTTTACCCAGTGTGGATACTAGTCCCCCTTTCTTGATGGTATTATTTGCAGCATAAGTTTTTTTTTTTATCTGGAAGAAGTCAAATTTATTTGTTCTTTCACTGCTTGTGCTTTTGGTGTCATATTGAAGAAACCACTGAGCTTTTAATGTCCTCTAAAAGAAGGGCCAATGAAGAGGCCAAACAAACATTTGCAATGTACTTGCCATGACCCATGGTGGTGTTTGGCTGAATCGTTCACTTCACACTCATTTACTGAGCGTCTACTATGGTCTGTTAAAAGAGGAAGCCGAGACCCGAAGAAGAGAAAGGATTTCAACAGCAGGCAAAGGTGGGAAGGGCCTGCCAGGTAGAGAGAAGACTAAACCAAAAAACCCAAACCAGTTGCCATCATGCCCCATAGAGTGTCCAAGTAGCAGCTGGTGGATTTGAATTGTTAACCTTTTGGCTAGCAGTCAGGCTCTAAATCACTGAACCCCCAGGGCTCTGGACAGAAGATTACGTCAAGTGAAATAAGTAAGTTAGCGCCAATGTGATCATTAGCTATTGTTGTTATGGTAGCAATTTTGTCTAGGCCAGAGCTAGACGAATGACAGTCCTTGTGTCGACCACAGCAGCCCCCTGCTTTTGTAAGCAAAGTGTTTTTGGAACACAGCCATGCATATTCATTCCTATATTGTCTATGGCCACTTTTGTACCAGAATGACAGAGTAGCCATGACAGAGACCATTTGGCTCATATGGCCTTAAATATTTACTCTGTGGCCCTCTACCAAAAAAGTTTTCTTGCCCCTGCTCCAGGCAACAATTTATTGAAAAATGCTTACACCTGGGCCCTGGTTTTTCTTTTTTTTCCCCCAAGCACTGGCAATTTGAATGCATCTGGAGACTATTTATATATCTGCCAGGAGTTTTATCTGCTTTTTCAGAGTTTTCCCCTCATTTTCGCTTTTCAAATTTCAGCTAATTAATTTTCATCCAGTGATTCTGCATAATTGACTTAAACAAGAAGTGATAATAACCTGTTCAACCTCTGAAAAGAACTTTAAATATCTTTTTCTTTGCAAGTTTTATTGTTCCTTTCCCAGCTTACATTTCCCTCTTTTTAAAATTATAAGTATATTCATGCTCATTTCAGGAAAATCAGATATTACAGAGAAACAAAAGAAGAAAGTTCACATATAATTCCACCTAGCCTCCTAGGGGGGAAACAACCAAAAGCATTCTGGAGTTTCAGTATATAGCTTTTGAAGTCCTTTTATGCGTGTCCATGTATATTTTGCCAAGCCAAGTGCCGTCAAGTCAGATCCACCATGAGTCGGATATACATTTTACAGAAGTGAAATTCTGCTTTGCAGCTACCAAGTATCTTGACTAGGTTATTGCTTTCCTGTGCTCTTTCCATCTTCTCATTGATTTAGTGTGGTCAGGGCAGGATGCTGATTGGAGGAGGCCAAGAAAGCTAACCTGTGGAGTTCCACAGGTCTGCATCCTTCAGGGACCAAGGGAAGATGCTATAAGCAAAGAATTGATTGGCTGCCCCCCCACCACACAAGTGTCCAGTAGTCCAGTATCATGATACTCTCTTTGGCTTTCTGGAATGTTCTTTAGATAAGAGTAGAACCAGAAGGCCAGGACTCTATCAGTTATCTAATGCCCTTATAATTTTGTATGATAAACATTCACAAAACCTTCGTCTTATGCCACAATAGGAGCTACTGGTCACACACTGGGGGTAGTGAGGTAGGCTTGCTTACATGTTCCTTTAGGTAGGGCTTGGCTGATTGTGATGTGGCTAACCCAGGTATCTGAGGGTCTTCTGGGGGCTCTGCTGAGGTTGGCTGGCGTTGTGCTTCTGCTGGGAGTAGCTGGCTGTCAGCTGATCTAGGCTGGCCTCAGCCAGGTTGACTGTGGTGACTTGACTCTGCTCTGTATGCTTTTTATCTTCCTGTGGGCTGTCCTGGGTATGTTCTCATGGCAATTTGTAAGGTACAGGAGGGTGCCAAATGGCTCAAAACTGGCTGCTGTCATTTTCACTTTATCTATTGGCCCAAGCACATGAATGAGCCCATCTTGAAGTGGTGAGGCAAGACTGCTTCCTCAGCGAGACGAATTGCAAAGTTCCACGGCAACAGTCATGGACACAGGGACTGGTGGAGAACGGCCACACTCATCTACCAATGACTCCCATCATGTAGCTGAGGGCACGACAGATAATATAGACCTTTCCAAAAGAGCAGGAACTTCATTTGAGGCTTATTGAAGATGATATCTGTCAAAAGGACAGTAACTTCCTTCCCACTGTCCCTCTCAAGCCAAGCCAGCCAAGTGCCTTCGAGTCAGATCCGACTCATGTCCCTCTCAAGGAGGACCTAATCTGTAAAGGACTCCTGGAATACCTCTGTGAGTATGACATCTTCCTTCATTTCTTTTTCTTCTCTTTTAAGTGATCAGATACTTATTAGCTTCCTTCTGACAGTCCTGGAGCCAGTTAAAATAAAAGAAGAGGACATGGCCTGTCTCACTTGAAGAAAGGTGGATTCTCACTAAGGAAGGTGGAGAACTTTGATGTTTTGAGCTCTTCTGGTCCATTCGTTTATTACAACTAGAAAGACTTTCCTTTCAGATAAAGTTCAAGTAGATGCTTGAGCTTCTTTGTGATATATTATTGCTGGGTGATTATCGAGTTGATTACAACTCATAGCCACCCCATGTGACAAAGTAGAACTGACCCATAGGGCTCTGTAGGCTATAATGTAGAAGGGAGCAGATCACCAGGTCTTTTCTCCTGCCAGCTGCTGGGTGGGTTGGAATCACCAACCTTTCAACCAGCAGCTGAGAGCTTAACTGTTGTAGTACCAGGGCTCCTTGGGCTACTATTAACGTATTCAAAAATCCTCTATTGTCTGTAATGCTGACATTGCAAGGTCTACTTTTTAGAGGTTATCTGTTGCGTTGTATTTTTTAATTCCTCTTTCAGTATCTGTAGAAACCCTGGTGGCTTGGTGGTTAAGTGTTACATATGTTAACCAAAAGATCAGCAGTTCATATCTGCCAGGCGCTCCTTGGAAACTCTGTGGGGCAGTTCTATTCTGACCAATGGGGTTACTGTGAGTCAGAATTGACTCAAAGGCACTGGGTTTGGCTTTGGTTTGGGTATTATATAAGGTATAACACGCATAATCTGTAAACTGGGATCCTTTTCTTCCAAAACTGGGCCAGATTGCGAGGTTGTGAAATCTGAGGTGAGTGGGAATTACCTTTGAGGAACTTTCAGTTGTCCTTGGGTGGTACAAATCATTAATGTGCTCAGCTGCTAACTGACACATTGGAGATTCGAGTTCTAACAACGGCAACCTTTTTACAGATGGAGGGTTCAGCTCTAACCCAAAGATGGGCAGTTCGAACCCACCAGCTGCTCCTTGGAAATCGTATGGGACAGTTCTACTCTGTCCTACACAGAGACGCTGGGGCTTGGCGAGTTTAAATGCCTTGCCCAAGGTTCCATGGCTAAGTGAGGGCAGGAGAAGGCCTCAACCTGGTCTTTGACCTAAATGGCTCGCTCTTAACTCCACACCTCAGAACTTTTTACAGCTTCTTTGGCCTGGCTGACCCTTCCCGCCTCCACAGGAATGTTTCCACCTGGGTGTCCTGCTCAAAGTTCCAGCAGGCCAAGTGTCATGACTGTCAGGACTCTGAAGAATCAGGTGGCCAACCACAGGCTGTTTGTTCAGTGAGTGGAATCAGACTGCGTTCAGGATCCGCTGCGCCCCCTAGTGACAACATGAGTGTAATCTGCCTTTCAGCCCCAAGTGACAGCAAGCAGCTCTGAGGGTCGTAAAGGAATGAGAGTTTTTCTGCTAAACAAGTTAGTAGGCATCAAAATTACCCTTGGACCAGGACAAGAAGAGCCACTGCCCTGGGCCTCGCACTTTAGGGGACCTCCACGAATGACTAACAACGATAGACTGTGTTTCTTAAATTCACAGACATTAGGGCTGCCGTGTGGGGATACCTGGGCTTCTTTAACTTACCTGTGGTAAGTGCGGCTGCCCGGGCCCCCAGGCTCTGGGGCTTTGGGTAGGTGCCTGAGGGGTTCCTCTGTTGTTCTCTTTCTACCTGTTCAAGCTGTAGAGTTAGTTCCTTGATTTGGTTTCTTTCTTCCTTCCAGATGTGTGCATTTATGGAGATAAACAGACCTCTGAGCACTGCTTTGGCTGTATGCCATAGGTTCTGGTAGGAAGTGTTTTCGTTCTCATTGGAAGCCATGAATTTCTTTATTTCATCCTTGATTTCCTCTATAACCCATCTTTTTTTGAGCAAGATGTTGTTCAGTTTCCAAGAATTCTACTTTCTATCTATGTTTTTTTCTGCTATTGATTTCAACTTTGATGGCTTTGTGATCTGAGAAGATGCTTTGCAGTAATTCAATGGTATGGATTTTGTTGAGCATTGCATTATGGCCTATCACATGGTCAATTCTGGAGAATATTCCATGTGCATTAGAGAAGAAGGTGTAGTTGTCTGCTGAAGGGTGGAAAGTTCTGTATATGTCAATGAGGTTTAGTTGGTTAATTGTGTCAATGAGGTCTTCTGTATCTTTACTGAGCTTTTTTCTAGATGATCTGTCTAGTAATGAGAGTGGAGTGTTGAAGTCTCCCACTATTATTGTGGAGTCATCTAACTCTCTTTTGAGCGTAGTCAGTGTTTCTTCAACGTATTTAGGTGCTCTGATATTAGGTGCATAAATATTTAATATAGTTAAGTCTTGCTTGTGTACTGAACCTTTCAGCAATAAATAGTGTCCATCTTTGTCCACGATGGTGGATTTGACATTAAAATTGATTTTGTTTGAGATTAGAATTGCCACCCCTGCTCTTCTTTGTTCATTGTTAGCTTAATATATATTCTTACATCCTTTAATTTTCAGTTTGTTCCTATCTTTAGGTCTCAAGTGAGTTTCTTGTAGGCAACATATGGATGGGTCATGTCTTTTGATCCAAGATGACACTCAGTGTCTCTTTACTGGAGCATTCAATCCATTCACATTCAATGTAATTACTGATAGGTATGTGTTCACTGCTGCCATTGTGATATGTTTATTTTTATGCTGATGTTTTCTCTGTTGTTCTTATTAGTCTGTTCTGGGACATTCTGTTTTGTGAGTTGATTTTTCACCTTTTTCAGAGCTGGTTTTGTAGTTGTTGAGACTCGTGTGTTACATTTCTTGAAATGGTATGATACATCTTTGTCGTGTTTTACAGCTGCCCCTATGATCCCCCTTAATAAACTATATATAAACCCAATTTTAATTACTACCAGTCTTGTCATCTTCCTTTCCATCTGGAAGGACTGTAACAACGGTAGTACATCCCTCTTTTTATTATGATGACACCACAGTTTTCATGATGATCACTGGATTGCTTCTTTCTGTATCAAAGCTGTGATTGACTTTGGAGCCTTCCCTAAATGAGTAGAGTATTGAGTAGTGTGTCGTTCTAAAATATAAAGTTAGTGGTTTTATTCTTCTAAGCCAGAGCCAAGAACTTCTTTCGATATTTCTTGTAGTTTTGGTTTGGTTTTTAGAAAGTCTCTGAGTTTCTGTTTATCTGGGAATGTCTTAATTTCATTTTCGTATTTGAAAGATAGTTTTGCAGGATATATAATTCTTGGTTGGAAGTTCTTCTCCTTCAAGGCTTTGAATGTGTCATGCCACTGTCTCCGTGCCAGCATGGTTTCTGCTGAGAAATCTGACGAGAGCCTACAGGGTTTCCCTCTGAATGTTAGCTTTGCTTTGAGTCTTGCTGCCTTTAAGAGTTGCTGCTTGTGTTTCATTTTGTTAAGCTTGATTATAATATGTCTTGGAGTCTTTCTTTTGAGATCTATATTGGGTGGCGTACGATATGCATCTGAAATGTCTATATTCTCTTCCTTCATAATTTCTGGGAAGTTTTCTTTCAGCAGCTCAGCAACGATACTCTCTGTGTTCTCAGGTGTCTCACCCTGTTCAGGGACTCCAATTAACCAAAGGTTGTTCCTCTTAATAGAGTCCCACATGCTTCTTAATGTTTTTCATTTTTCTTGTTTCTTTTTTCTGATTTCTGCTCATAGACGCTGGCATCAGTAGCTCTGTCTTCCAAGTCCGAAATTCTTTTTTCTATTTGTTCCATTCTGTTTTCTTGGCTTTGCATGGAAATTTCTATGTCTTTGATTTTGTTCTTGATCTGTTGGATTTCAGAATACTGGTGTTCCATCAGATCGAACATCTTGCTTAATTTTTCCTTTTGTTCTGCTGCATTTTGTATAAGGTCTAGAAGGGCTCTGTATATAATCATTTTGTATTCACTTTCTGATGCTTTCATAAAAGTTTCTTCATCTGGAAAACTCCTTGGTTGCTTTGTTTGGGAGCCTTCTGAAGCCATGGCTGATTTCTTGTATGCCACAATTGTCTGTTGCTTTTTGGGTCCCATGTGAGTATGTAGAGGCTGGAAGAGGTACTGTGAGGATGGACTGCAGATGTTTCTCTAGGCTGTCTTAAAATGTAAAGCAAAAGATATCTGACCACTTCACAAGTCAGTTAGGTTTTCAGGTGTAGAGGTCCCTCTTCTCAACTGGCAAAGTAAGCGCCACTGTATCCAACCCCAGATGATACAAACTAGTTCAGAATACAGCAATGCTACTACCCTGTTGGTCTCTGCTGACAGGGCCTAGCCTTAGGCGACACTGTATCGAGTACTGCTTTTGTGATAGAAAAGTGCTGTCTTGTGGGCAGGCTCTGGCTCCCAAGCTAAGAATTAGGTCCAGCTGCGGCCACCGTATCCAAGATGGCGTCCTCCACACAGGCAGCAGACAGAAGGGCTAAAGGTGCCGAGAGGTAGTGATTCCTCTGCTTCTGTTGCAGGGCCTGCAATGTAGGTGGCACTGGGAAAATTACTGCTTTTCTGTCAGAGAAGCACTGTCCTGTTTGCAGGTGCTGGCTCCCAGGCTAAGAATTAGGTCCAGCTAAAATCTCCGTACCAACATGGCATCCCGCACACTGACTACAAAATTCCATACAAACCCCGCTGACGCAGATATAAAATGAAAGACTCAAAGTGGCTAGATTAACAGAGTCCCGAGCCTGGCTCTCAGAATATTGGAATTTCGCCGGCCTATCCCCCCAGCAGTGCATCTGAGTCCAGCCGCTAGGCAAGACCCAGCTCCGCCCACCAGCCGAGACCGAGGAAAAAAAGTCAAAATGGTGCATTTACCTTCCGTCCGTGAGAGCAGGGGCTAGCCAGGAGTGGGAGTCAGTGAAAGAGAGGAGGTTTTTCTCTCAGTGGTATGAAGTCCCAGATAACAGCCCTGCGCTGTGTCCTGAGGCTGATTAGGTGATCAGAAGGCTCCGTTTGATTATGAATTCAGGTCTTGGTTTCCAGAGGGATATAAGGAGACATGGGCTTAGTCCGCCGTCTTGACTCTGCCTCTCGGGGCTTTGGGTGGGAACCCTGCCAGATTGTTGGTGTAGTTTGCTTTGCAGTTACAAATCATTAGCCATATGATATGTGGGCTTCCTTTTGTATTCTTGCTCCAGGCTCTGCAGATATCATTTAGCACCCACTCACCTTCAGGAAAGCAGTGAATGCTTTTCAGTTGAAGCCCTCCGCCTTCTGCTTCCTGTGTCCTCCCTCTTTGAGGCTCCTGGAGTTATTGGGCTTGCTAGTATTTTAGATCTCAGTTGTAGCAGCTTTGAGGGCTTTACAATCTTTGTAGCAAGACTTTGAACTCCATCTCTGGGTTGCTTTCAAAGATGATTCTCGAGCGCCCCCACCCCATGAAAATCAGGGTCATTCTTTATAGATGTCTCTTCTTGAAGCTTTGGAAACCCTGGTGGTTAAGTGCTACCGCTGCTCACTGAAAGTTCAGCAGTTCAAATCCGCCAGGCGCTCCTTGGAAACTGTGGGGCAGTTCTACTCTGTCCTGTAGAGTCACTATGAGTCAGCATTGACTCAACAGCACTGGAGGTGGGTCTTGAAGCTTCTGTGAACCGTAGAGATTGTCCTGACTGAGTGGCCAAGTGGTTTCCATAAAGGATCCTTCAAAGGGATTTATGTATCATTGGGATGAAGGCACTGTCCTCGGACAGGGTCCAGTTGTAACATCATAGATAGCAATGGTGAGACCAGCAGTTATTTGAGGGTTTTCTTGCGTTACAGTGACTGCGAAATGGTCTGTCTCTGTAGTACCATTTTAGATATTCAGTTTCCAAGAAGACGGAACTGGAACAGATGTGGTGACTAATAAAAACCCAGAGTTTTGTTTTATTGTGGTTGAGCAAATTGATTAACTTTCATAGAACTAGGCTGATGATTTGTCTTTCCAAGGGGAAGTTGGTAAACTGTTTCAGGCTAACAGATCTTTTTAGCATAGAAAGTTACAAGTTGACGTTTGGAATTCCGAAAGTGTCAACTAGGGCAATGTGTCTCTCTGCATTTATATTGATTGCCTCTGGAATCCGTGAATGTTTAAAAAATAGTTCTAAACATTCCAACTCAGACCCTCCGAAGTAATTTTCAACCCTAGGAAGTGGAGATGAAACTTACACCTGTATTTCCCAAGGGACTAATGCTAACACAATTTGTATACAATTATCATAGCGAATGAGAGTTGATCTTTGCATTAAAATAAAATCAGCCTGGAAGTGGCTATTTTCAGGGTCTGCCTTGCAGAATCCCATTTAGCTTTTCAATAGACTTCTCTTGCTTGACTTGTCTTGATGAGCCACTCTGATCTCAGTGATTAGTCCTGACATTTAGCTGCTTGTGCAATTAAAGGAGCCAGTTCTTTGTCTTTGAGAAGGGCTGTATGCAGCCAGTATGCCTGTGTAAAGGAGTCTCTTGATCTGGGAGAGGAGCTGTGGCTAACCTGCTAGGATGCAGCCTGGAGCCATTTTAGGTTTGTGATGGGGAAGCCCACCCACTCACCTTGCCGAAAGCTGTGAAAGCCTTTCAACTCAAGCCCTCCCCCTTCCTGCTTCCTGTGCCCTCCCTCTCAGAGGCTCCTGGAGTTATTGGGCCTGCTGGTATTTTAGATCTCAGGGAATACAAAAGGAAACATAATCAGTTTTCTCGAAAGATTGAGAATTCCACGTGTTGCTCCTCCTGGTGACAGCGTTTTTGGTCAGGTGCCAGAAAACAAAAAGCAAACCAAAAACAAAAAGAGAAAAATGACTTTACATGTGGTATTTCATGCCATGATTGTGATGGAGTATCTTCCAAGTAAGTAACATTTTATCTTTACAGCTGAGGAAACAGAAACTTAAAGAGATTGAGTACTCTACATAAGGCCAGATAGTCAGGAAATCTTGAATCTTACCTGTGATTCTAAACTCGCTCAATGCTAAAGCTCACTCTCTTACAATATATTAGGCTTGTTTTAATTTTAGGTACGTGTGAAAACTTGGCTTTGACCAACAGAGAGTATCAGGTGATTAACTGCCTTATGAAAAGATTTGTCTCAGGTGTATGTTAATTGGCAAGCTGCCCTGATCCATTTAAAATATAATTTGAAACACTGTGGCAAAGTACAGGTAAGGTGGGGTTTAGAGTCAGTAAGGCAGGGTCTAATCCCACCTCCACCGTTGTTACCTGGGATACAGGACACTCTGGGAGGAAGAAAGAAGACAACGTGGTCTTCCCTTCTTAGAGGTGTTGCGTTAGGGTCAAATCTTGCCTCTACCATTGATACCTGGGATAGGAGATACTCCATTGCTGCTGTTGTCCAATACTCTGTTGTCGCTGTTGTCCTGTGCCATCAAGTTGTTTCCATCCATGGTGACCAGATAGGACAGAGTAGAACTGGCCCATGGGATTTCCTAGGCTGTAAATCATTACAGAAGCTGACTGCCACATCTTTCTCCTAAAGCACTGCTAGTGGGTTCAAACCACTGATCTTTCAGTTAGAAGCCACTGAGCCACCAGGTTTCCTTACGGGCCACTTTAGGAAGGAGAAGGAACCGAGCATGAGCCTCCCTGCCTAGAGGTGATGGGCCAAGGTCAAGTTCCACCTCTACCACTGATAACCTGGGAGGAGGGTCTCTCTGAGAAGACGGAAGAAGAGAGCATGGTCTTTCCTGCACAAGAGTGAAACCAGAATCACTTTTTTCTGTGACTTGATGTGCTAAGCTTTCTTACGCTGCATGTGAAAATAGGATCTGGGTAAGTAAATATTTCAGTTAAGAGAAAGATAGCATATACTCACCTAGTGAGATTAATTTTGAAAAGAATCAGATACTCAAACAAACACACTTAACCTTAAAAGTACACCAGTAGCCCTTGACAATACTTTGAAGCCAATTTCCAGAAATCAGCAATCAGACTGTCACAATTTCAGGGGCTGGCAAGCAGGACCAGCCACCTCTGAGTGTGGAGCTGATAGGAGTTCCCCCCTAGCCACTCCAAGGTCAAGGGCCTGCTGTTGTTGGATACATCAAATGTTTGGTGGCTTTAAGGTCAATCAGCAAGGGTTATTCTATGTTCTTGTCAAAAAATCCATTAATAATTTGTTTCTGCGTGATGTTGGGACCTGCCATCCATTCATTCTTTCCTTGTGATTCAAATCAAACTAGTGCAAGAGTTAGGAGTTCCTGTACAGATCAGTTAAAGTTTGTACAGTCTCAGTAATTGTCTACCTCTCAACTAAAGAGCTTTCCAGTGGTGTGAATATGTCATACAGTAAATGCACTGGAATGCCTTCTCAGGTTTTATTGTTCCAGATAACGATTCCATTTTCTTCATAGGCTGACTGAAACAAGTGTGCCTTTCAAATGGGAGGCCCAATTGTATTCTTTTATCTGAGGTCTACTAGTCTCTGAACCTTGCTAGCTATTTGGTCTTGAGCCAGGGGTGGCCCGTGCTCTGATGCTGTTTCTCTGGCTTCAGGAGTTTCTAGAGTTTATCAGTATCCCACGGGAGAGAGAAGAGGGTGGAGAGGAGGGGGAAGGAGCTTGTTTAGAGGATACAAGTATAGAATGGAAAGGAGAAGTGTGCTGTCACAGGGCAAGGAGAGCAGAAGGAGCTGCAGATAGGTGGACATGCAAAATTGATTTGGATTGTTTACTTTTGTTTAATCACAACTATATATATATATATATACATATATATATATATATCCCATGGGAAATGAGGCTCTCAGAAAGCCTGTGTTTAACTGGGAAGATGATTTAGAAAAAGAGCACTGATGTTAATTCATCTAGGACGTAGGTGCATGTGTACAGAATATGTATTATTATAAACATTCACACACACACACACTGCTGGTGAGTGGATTCTGACTCATAGTGACCCTATAGGGCAGAGTAGAACTGCCCCATAGAGTTTCCAAGGAGCACCTGGTGGATTTGAACTGCCAGCGTTTTGTTTAGCACGCATAGTACTTAACCACTGCACCACCAAAGTTTCCATAAATGCTCAAGTCACGTGTAATCCAAGTGCAGTTCCTGTGCTACCAGGAGATCAGGCTAGAGGGTGTTAGAGATTGAGACTACTCTGCAAGGTGGTGTGAAAGGCAGGTGGAGTGAATTTTAGGCTTTAAGAATTTGAATTATGTGTCTTTGAAGTCCTGGGCTGGCTGGTCGACACACGGTACTGGAGCGAGGTGTCCTGTTTTGTTTGTACACCTATGTCTGTTCCTTTACCTCCTCGTGCAAGCATACATTTGGAATGGGATGAGACAAGGGAGAAGACATTGAGGAGAAAGATCCTCTATTTTCTTTCACTGATCAAGGGATACCCATGCATACATACACATGTGTATATGTATGTACTCATATATGCATACATATATGTATCTGTCATTGGTTGCTGTCAAGTCCATTCTGACTCAAGGCAACTCTGCATGCAGAGTAGAACAGCTTCAAAGGGTTTGCAAGGCTGTGACCTTTTGGAAACTGATGGCCAAGCCTGTCTCCCAAGGTTCCTTTGGGTGAGTGTAAACTGCTAACCTTCCAGCTAGTAAACCAAGAAAACCCAAACCCATTGTTGTTGAGTTGATTCCGACTCATGGTGACCCTCTAGTACAAAGTAGAACTGGCCCACAGGGTTTCTGAGGAACTCTTGGAGGATTCAAACTGCTAACCTTTGGGTTAGCAGCCGTATCTCTTAACCACTATGCCACCAAGATTTCCTCACAGCTAGTCGTCAAGCAATTAACTGTTGGCACAACCCAGAGACTCCCGTGTACATATATGTGTGTCTATTATTCATTCTGAGGCCAGTAGACAAGACAATGAGCACAGGGAGAGGGCCAAGGACAGAAAGTGGCCCCAGAGAATGTGGCGCTCCCCTATTTCAAGTGCCCAGTGTGGATCTCCTGGGGGTGTTCCTGGGTGGTGCAGATGGTTAACGTGCCCAGCTAACTAAAAGCTTGGAGGCTTGAGTCTACCCAGAGGTGTCTTAGAAGAAAGGCCTGGTGGTCTGCTTCCAAAAATCAGCCATTGAATTCCTCATGGAGCACTGTTATATTCTGACACATGCAGGGTTGCCATCTAGTAGAGTGGACTGATGGAAACCAGTTTTTCAATCAGAGAACCTGGAGTATATGAAGAAGAATGGGGCATTAGGATTGGAGGGAGACTCATTAACAGTCAGGGGTATGCACGTGGCACAAACTTGCTTGCTGAAGATTACAACCGTCATTATGGATTATACCTCAACATCAAGGAAACAAGAATCCTTACAACTGGACCAATAAACAATATCTTGGTAAGCAGAGAGAAGATTGACACTGTCAAGGATTTCACTTTACTTGGATCCACAATCAATACTTGTGGAAGTGGCAGTCAAGAAATCAAAAGAAACTTTGCGTTGGTCAAATCTGCTATTAAAAAATCCTGTTAAAAGTGTTGAAAAGAGAAGATGTTACCTTGAAAACCAAGGTCAACCTGACCTAGGCCATGGTGTTTTCGATCACCTCATAGGCATGTGAAAGCTGGGTGACGAATAAGGAAGATGAAAGAACTGATGACTTTGAATTGTGGTGTTGATGAAGAATATTGAACATACCATGGACTGCCAGAAGAACAAACAGATCTGCCTTGGAAGAAGTACAAACAGAATGCTCCTTAGAATCAAGGATGGTGAGACTTCTCACATATTTAGAACATGTTCTCAGGAGGAACCAGTCCCTGGAGAAGGACGTCAGGCTTCGTAGAGTAGAGGGTCAGTGTAAAAGAGGAAGACCCTCAATTAGATGAATTGACTCAGTGGCTGCAACAGTGAGCTCAAACCCAGCAATCATTGTGAGCATGGGACATGACAGGATAGTGTTTTGTTCTCTTGTACATAGGGTTGCTGTGAGTCAGAACCAACTTGACAGCCTCTAACCACAACAAAGGAGAGGGGGTACATTCCCTGATTTTGGGACAGTGGGGTTAAATTTGAGGGCTGGAGACTCAAGAGGAGCATGGAAGGCAGGCTGGGTTCCAGGCTAAGGGGAGAGGCTGGGTGCAGATGGGGTACGTGGCGAGAGGAAAGATGTGTCTTGGGTGGCAGGGGGAGCATATCGGAAATGGGACTGAGGGTTTGAGATGTTGGCTTTTAGGGCCAATAAAGGCCACAAGGTTTTGTTACTCTCTCTTGGTCATGTAGTCTAGGAGGCTCATTTACATTACTCAGTGATTTTTTTTTTTAATATTATGGAGAAAATGCAGAGACATTGGTGGTAAAATTCTTGCTTTCCTTTCAAGTGACCCAGGTCTGACTGCTGGCCAACACATGTTACAGCCACCACCTCTCTGTCTATGGAAACTTGTGTATTATTCTGATGCAGAACAGGTTTCAGGGGAGCTTCCAGACTGAGACAGACTAGGAAGAAAGGCCTGGCAATCTGCTTTTGAAAATCAACCAATGAAAACCTTGTGGATCACAATGGTCTCTTCCACAGCCCATCACAGAGATGGTGCAGGAACAGGCAGTGTTCCATTCTATCATGCGTGGGGTCACCATAACTTGGGGGGCAATTCAATAGCAGCTAACAATAACATGGAGGAAATTATACGCTGCTTGGGGTTTGTCATTTTGAGGGTTGACATCCCTCAAGAATGTAAAGGTTCTGTCATACCTGATCAACAACCGCATTTGAGTTTTGGAAATATCTGGATGCAGTAAAAACTGTTTAAATGCTGTAAAAACAGAAAAGTAACCATAGTGGACTTTTTAAAATATCATGTGATCTGAATTTACAATACTTTTTAATTATAGAACTGAGTGAGCTTTGCTCTCCTACCTGCTCCATCACCAGGAGTATTGAAAGAAAGTATGCCTGACAAATAGTCTCCATTTGACTGTCTGGGGTCTTATTTGCTCATTGATATTTGCCTAGAATTTCACTGAAAATGCAGATGGGGAGCTTGGTTCAAAAGTTGAGAGTGGTTGGGCATAAAAATCAATGTCAAGACGTGGCCATCCAGCAACGTCTTTTCTGTTTTCAATATCAGCTGAGAAGAAGTAATTTAATCATGGTTTAAATAAGGTCAGAGGAAAACAGGGCTTCCCTGAAGAACTACAGATCATATAGGTTTTCCTCTAGAAACTAGCGTCACAGGAACATTTTAAACAGAAAGGTCCTCTGTATTGATCTCACTAGAGAAATACGGTTGATTCCTCAAGGAAGTTAGTGTCTCCGATAGCTGGTACCTTCCTTCTTCTGGGTGCTAATGTCTTGCTTCTCTTGGGGACCCAGCTTCTCCAAAGCTGGCATCCTTTCTTGCTTTTGCCAGCCCTTCTAGAAACTAGGGTACTCCTGTGGCCACAGAGTCCTTCTAGCAGCCTAGGGGTTCACTTTCTAGTGACGTCTTAAGTAGTGACCCCTTTACTGCAGTGGTTCCCAATGCTGGCTGCCCATTAGCACCTGACCACTGATGGCCGGAGCCCACCTCTGGAGGTCCTGCCTGGAGTGGGGATGGTGATTCTGATGTGCGGCCATTGCTGAACGTATCGCTTTCATCAGTTAGTTGTAGTTTGGGTTCCTTCTCCCTTGACTACTCAACCAATGTTAGGATAACATTTCAGGAATACCTTGTGATAAGGGGGAAACCCTGGTGGCTCGGTGAGTTAAGTGCTATGTCTGTTAACCAAAAGGTTGGCAGTTCAAATCCACCAGGCACTCCTTGGAAACTCTATGGGGCAGTTCTACCCTGACCTATGGGGTCGCTATGAGTTGGACACAGTGGGTTTTGTGATAAGGAGTGTGTGCTTGGGTGGGGTCAACAAGTCTGGGAGCATCTAAGCTGCAGGTGCAAGTGTCCAGCAAGGGAAGTTCTAGAATGATTCCTTCCAACAACTCCAAACCAGTTGATTCTGACTCATGGTGACCCCATGTGTGCTGGAGTAGAAGTGTGCTCCATAGGGTTTTCAGTGGCTGATTTTTCAGACGTAGATCACCAGACCTTTCTCCCGAGGTGCCTCTGGGTGGGCTCGAACCTCCTAGCTTTTGGGTAGCAGCCAAGTGTGCTAACTATTTACACTGTAACAATGTTTATACACTTCTGTGAATGGTATAGTAATTCTTGGCTTGTTACACTATACTGGCCTTTGAAAATCATTAACATATTGCCTTAATTTTTGTCCCCTAGGCTTCTGGATTTTTGGAGGCTGTGTCAAATTGGCATGGACAGATTCATAACCCATCAAATAATATGAAAAGGAAAAAATATGACAGGTTGCCACATTCATTCCAGCTCTGGAAAAATACTTGTATGTGGGAGGTACTGAGCCAGTCTCCGCAGAATGTGTATTTTTGGTGATCATAAAAGATTAATTTTCTTAGATCTGTAGAATTCTGTTGACTGAGAGGAACCAGTGAAATAAGTAAGGGTATGAGGTGTTGAAAGCCATGTTGAAGATAATATTGATGATGTTCCACAGCGCTTGACTTGGCTCCAAAGTAAGCGAGTTGAAATCTCAGATAACCTTCTGCAGTCTTATTCGTTGGCTAATTTTGGCAAGTAAATTGCCAGGCCTTTCTTCCTAGTCTGTCATGGTCTGCAAGCTCCGCTGAAACCTATTTACCGTGGGTGAGCCTGCTGGTGTTTGAAATACTGGTGGCCTGGCTTGTAGCATCCTAGCAACATGCCAGTTAGCACCACAACACCCAGATGGGTGGTGCTTTCAAGATGCAGGTGCACTTTTATTACTGAATGGCTGTCTGTGGGTTCTCTGGTGTATCTTTGATCTCTTCAAGAGATTGCAAGCTTTTTGAAGTCAGGAGCCATATTTCATGCTTAGCCAAGCCAAGTGCTGTCGAGTTCTATCCGACTCATGGCAACCCTAGGGGCCAGAGTAGAACTATCTTCTAGAGTATTCAGGTGCTACCACTGCTAACCACAAGGTCGGCAGTTCCAATCCACCAGGCGCTCCTTGAATACTCTAGTATTTTGTGCTTATGTAGCACTATAAAAATCATGTTTATAGAAAAGTTCTATTCTCTCTAGTAGCAGACTGAGGCCACATAACTGGGGAGAGCTGGAGGCTTCCCTAGTACTTTATCCTGAAGAAAGTGGCCTTTACGTAGCTAAGAAATACTATTTTGTGCAGGTGTGGAACACTGGAGAAAGAAGCCGGGACAGGGCTCCGCATCTTCCACATAAGAATGGGGAGGAGCCTGAAAAGATAAGAGGGGTGGAGTTGATAGGAAAAGACTTGAGAAGAAAACCTACTGCCCTCTAGTGGACTCCAACTCATAGCGACCCTATAGGATAGAGTAGAACGGCTCCATAGAGTTTCCAAGGAGCGCCTGTCAGATTTGAACTGCCAACCTTTTGGTTTATAAGAGATTTTTTTTTATTGTGGTAAAAATATATATAACACAACATTTTTTACATGCTCACTTCAGTGACACTGATTACATTTGTCATGTTGTGTAACCATCACCCGTATTCGTGGCCAAGTTTCCCATCACCATTAACAGATACTCACTGCTTCCCTCCCTGCCTCTTGGCCCTGAAAACCACAGATTTACTTTGGTCTCTCTACACTTGTCAATTATAGCTATTTCATGGAAGGTGAGTCACACAGTGTTTGTCCTCTGTTTTTGACTTAAATTGCTCAGCATCATGTTTTAAAGGTTCATCTGTATTATAACATGGATCAGAATCTTATTTCTCTTTATGGCTGAGTATCCATTACATGGATAGACTACTGTCTTTTTTTGGTAGTTTTCAGTTTTATTTATTGATTTAAAAAATATTTTATTATGCTTTAAGTAGAAGTTCACACTTCAAATCAGTTTGCCATATAAAACCCAGAACACACCGTTATGCTACTCTAATTGCTCTCCCTCCTGACTTCATGACAGCACATTCCTTCTTTCCACCATATACTACCCGTATCCATTCAATCAACTCCTGTCCCCCTCCACCGTCTCAGTTCACCTCTAGAGAGGAGCTGCTCAGACAGCCTCGTGCTTATATTTAAGTCAAGAAGCATATTCTTCACCGGCATCACTCTGTGTCTTATAGTCCAGTCCAGTCTTTATCTGAAGAATCGACTTTGGCAGTGATTTCAGCTCTAGGCTAACAGAGTCTGGGGGCCATATCCTCAGGGGACCTTCCAGTCTGACCATTGAGTATGGTCTTTTAATAGAGTTCTAGTTCCTCGTATCCATTTTCTCCCACCACATCAGGGACTTTACATTGTGCTCCCTATCAGGGCAGACATTGGTGGTGGCCGGGCACCATCTAGTTCTTACAGTCTCGTGATGATGTAGTCTCTGGATCACATGGCACCGCTCTCTGCTGAGGTCGTGTTTTCCTTTTGTCTTTGATGTTCTTCATTCTCTTCTGCTCTCAGTGAATTGTGACTAACTGATGCTACTTAGATGGCAGCTTGATAGCTTTTAAGACTGGTATGCAGTATATTTTCTTAAAAAAAACTTAGATATGCCAATTAGACTAGATGTCCCCTGAAACTGTGGTCTTGAGACCCCTCTCCTTCCTACTCTGTCTTTCAAAACGTTGAGTTGTGTTTAGAAAATCTTTTAGCTTTTGGCACACTTCAGTCGTGCTAACCTCCCTTCTATTGCATGCCGTCACTCCCTTCACCTAACTCAATTCCTATCTACTACCTAATCTATGAACATGCTCTCCCTCCCCATGCTGTAGCCATCAAAGATTATTTTCTTCTGTGTTTAAACTTTTTCTTAAATTCTTGTATTAATGACCTCGTACAATATTTATCCTTTTCATCTGACTAATTTCACTCAGCAAAGTGTCTCTCAGATGACTCCATGTTATGAGATGTTTCCTAAAGTTGCCGTTGTTCCTTATCATTGCATAGTATTTCATTGTGTGAATATACCATAGTTTGTTTATCCATTTATCTGTCGATGGGCGCCTAGATGGATTCTATCTTTCTGCTATTGTAGATGATGCTGCAATAAACATTGGTGTGCTTGTGTCTGTTTGTATGACAGCCTTTGTTTCTCTAGGATATATTTCAAGAAGTGGGTTTGCTGGATCATATGGTATTTCTATTTCTAGCTTTTTAGGAAAGCGCTAAATCGATTTCCAATGTGGTTATGCCATCTTACATTCCCACCAGCAGTGTAGAAGAGTTCTAATCTCCACAGTCTCTCCAACATTTATTATTTTGTGCTTTTTGTATTAATGCCAGCCTTGTTGGGGTCAGATAGTATGTCATTGTAGTTTTGACTTGGATTTCACTGATGGCTAATGATGGTGAGCATTTCCTCATGTATCTGTTAGCATCTTGGATGGCCTCTTTGGTGAAGTGCCTGTTCATATCCGTTTCCCATTTTTTAATTGGGTTATTTGTCTTTTTCTCATTGAGGTTTTACAGTACTCTGTAGATTATGTAGATTAAATATCAATCAGATTTGTGGTAACCAAAAATTGTTTCCCAGTCTGCAGGTAGTCTTTTTACTCTTGGTGAAGTCTTTGGATGAACACAGGTGTTTGATTTGTAGGAGTTTCCAGTTATCTATTTTCTCTTCTGGTGCTTGTATACTGTTAATAACTTTTAGTAGTTTGTTTATGCCATGTATCAGGGCTTCCAGCATTGTCCCTATTTTTTCTTCCATGATCTTTGTTGTTCTAGGTTTTAAATTTATGTCTTTGATCCATTTTGAGTTAGTTTTTGTGCATGGTGTGAGATACAGGGGATAGAGCACATTTTGTTTATTCATTTATCTGGTGATGGACATTTGTTTCCACCTCTTGGCAATTATGAGTGATGCTGCAGTGAAGATTGGTGTACACATGTCTGTTTGAGTCACTGCTTTCAAGTCTCTTGGGGATATACCACGGATTGGGATTGCTGGGTCATATGACACTTCGGTGTTTGACTTTTTGATCACCCGCCAAACTCTTGTCCACAGCAGCTGTGCGTTCCTTGTAGCAGTGGATGAGGATTCCAGTTTCTCCACATCCTTGCCAATATCTGCGTGCTATGCAGTGTGAATTCCTTATGCATTTCCTCAAGAGATGATCGGTAAAAGTTCTTCTAATTCTTTGATGCAAATGAATTCTTTATGGTACCTGGAAAGATTACTCAGTCTTGTTCAGGGCAAGAGTACAGAGGCCATCATCTGTGAGAGTGGACCCAAGGACATTTTCAGACAAACATGTGCCATTTTAGCTGTTACTTGAGTGTCAAGGGAGTAATTCGTACCTATTTCTTTAGTAAGGATTGGAATAGTAACAATCAACAACAACAACAGCCACCATTTACCGGATGCCTGCCATGCGCCGGTCACCTTCCATATGTTGTTTCGACTATTCTCAAAACAACCTCGAAAGGTTTATATGTCTACCTGGCAACTGAAATGGAATAAGAGAGGTTAAGCAGCTTGCCCAAGGTCACACAGCTGGTCTGCGAGGAAATGTGTGTTAAATACTTAATGCAGAGTAAAGAGTCTTTACAACCCCAAAGTACATGCTTTATCTCATGTGTATTTGAGTCACCCTTTAGTCCGAGCATGTCAGCTGCCTCTTTCTACTCCATGGCTATCCCTGGACACAGGGATTCTTGCTCTGCTGTGACAGCCTGGAAGTTACTTGAGTCCAGCGAGAGCTGGTTTCTGGCCTGGATGGAGAGTCCAGCCTCACTGTTTCCTAGAGGCTGCCTTTGGAAGTGTGAGAAGCCTGTGGAATAAGACCCAGCAGCAGCAGAAGCAACTCAGTGAAGGGGCTTTTCTTGAGAAACTCCTCTCCAAGGCCTGGTGTTGGTTGTATCTCCAGGACCTCCTTGGGCAAGGTCTGGAGGAGTCTAGGCAGCACAGGTAGCCCCTAGTTTGGAGGATGCTAGAGGGTGGGCTCCCTCTAGGAAGCTAGATCCATAATGTATGTGGCTGGGGACAGACCTAGCTCTTCTTGGAACAGGTTGAAATCCCCAAACTGACTGGAGCTCAGGGCCTTTTGTTCCAAATCCTGTTTTCAGCCACACAGGAAGTCCTGGGGAGTGTAAATGGAATGAGTCACTTTATGCCCCCCAAACCCCACCAAACCAAAACAGTTACCCTTGTCTACTCTGATGCATGATGACCTCATATGCATCAGTGTAGAACTGTGCTCCATAGAGTTTTCAGTGGCTGATTTCTCAGAAGTAGATCTCCAGGGCTTTGTTCCTTGGTGCTTGTGGGTGGGCTTGAACTGCCAAACTTTCTGTTATCAGCCCAGCATGTCATTAACCATTTGTACCACCCAGGAACTCCACCCTTCCCAACATGAGTCATATCTCCATATCATGCCAGGGACTCGTGCTATTGCTCATCTGCCTCCAGGGGCTCCGGGGTCCAGGGGCAGGGGTGAGAAAAACAGGAGGAAGAAGAGAGGAGAGGAGATTGGAGGGCGGGCGTTCAGAGGCCTCAGGAGGCACTAAGAAGTGGAGAGAGGGAACTGAAACAAGCAGGGAGTTTGGGCGTGTGCTTTCGTTTGGGGTGACTTTTGTACCTGAAGCTACCTTGGCAAGCAATGTCTGCATCGTTTCTTTCCCTCTGTTTTGAGTGTTCTCTCGGACAGTAAGGAATTCTCTTCTTTTATGGAACAAGTGTCATTTTGTTAAAGCAGGGTGCCTGTTGTTTATTTCTTTGCAGGGTGTCAGTAGGCTGTGGTGCATTTCATTAAGGGATTTTAATGGCTCCCACAGAAGTCCCCCCCATGTGGTTTTCCATTAAAAACCCACCGCGGTCCAGTGAATTCCAACTCACAGCAACCTTCTAGGACAGAGCAGAACTGCGCCATAGGATTTCCAAGAAGTGCCTGCTGGGTTTGAACTACCAACATTTTGGTTAGCAGCTGGAGCTCTTAACCATAGGGTTTCCAGTTCTCCATTGGAAGACATTTTTATTTCCTGGGAGCTACTAGGTTTGTGACAAGAAAAAAACTTTTAAGCACTTCTTTCCTGAGAAAATTGCTCTCACAATCAGCAGGACTGAGTCTAGATAAAAAACCTTTACTGTTGAGTCGATCCTGACTCATGGCAACCTTGTATGGAAAGAGAGAATAAGATCACCTTGCTGGTTAACCGAGCTCTTATTTAGCGCTCAGTTTGTCCATCAAACCTGGGGAATTGTGGGATGCCCTAGGAGCTGTCACTGAGGCCTGAGTATCACAGAGAAAACTTAGGGTTGTTGCTATGAGACAGACTCTTCCCGGAGGAGGCGAGCCATCCACATGACAACCCAGAGTGAATCTCTGTGAGCACCCTTAGGGCCAACAAGGGCTCACTGTGAATCTGTGGCGGTGTTCCCCTGCCTCAGCATAACTGACATTTTTGTCCAGATCATTCTTTGTTGTTGGAGGCTGTCCTGTGTACTCCAGCAAATTCTGACACCCTCCCCTACAGGACAACCCAAAAGGTCTGCAGATACTGCCAAATGGCCCCTTGGGGGCAAAACTACTTCCTTTTGAGAACCACTGATCTAACTAAACTACACACAACTGTCTCTTCTAGTGCAGTTATGGAGTTCTGGTGGCGCAGAGACTAAGAGCTTGGCTGCTAATTCTAAGGCCAGCAGTTCAAATCCACCAGCTGCTTCTTGGAAACCCCATGGACGACATATATATATATATTTTAAGTGCAGTTGTATACAGCTGTTTTCTTCACAGGGCTGCACAACTTTAAAAGGCCCACTAGAGGGTGGTAGGGATTCTAATTTGACCTACTCCACTGAGGGGGAAGTTGAGGGAATTTCCGAAGCTGTGGGAGAAAGGGTGGTACCCTGGGAAGCTTGATGCAACCGTTGAGCAAGTGTTGGAGTTCTCTGAGCTGTAGGGAAGCTTCCACCCGAGAGGATACTCTCCCCCTGCCCCCATTCCGGGAGCTAGGAAGACCCTGCGGTTGGAAGCGGCTCTTACATGACGGGCACCGTCAACCGGGGTGAAGGAGCCTTCCATGACTAGGAGTCACTCAGCTCAGACTCCTTAATGTGGTGTCCTTAGTAGGGAGAGGGAAGAGATTGTTGTTCTTGATTTTTCAGATAGGGCAGACAGCATTCAGTTCAACGAGCATTTATTTTGTGCCTGCTGTTTACTAGGCTCTATTGGTAGATTGCATAAATGGCCACACATTATTTGCCTTTCTGTGCCATTAGGAGGGTTGGTGGTGCAATGGTTAAGCACTTGGCCAAGTCTTCAGCTATTAACTAAAAGGTTGAGAGTTTGAACCCATCCAGAGGCTCCTTGAGAAAAAGACCTGGCACTCTTCTCCCATAAAAAGTACAGCCTAGAAAACACTACAGGGGGAGTCTCACTCCATGACATGGAGTGGCTCTGAGTTGAAAATTCTCCAGGGCACCCAAGGACAACATCTATGCCTTTGGGTAGTCCCCCTCCCCCCACTGACCGTGTCTTTGGCATGTGATTTGCCTTGACCAATGATGCGTCAGTGGTAAATCCGATGCAAGCAGAGACCTGAAAAGCTCTTGGTCACTGAGGCTTATTTGCCCTTGAGGCTTTCGGGACCTCTGCTGCTGCTGCCTTTGGAGAAACCCAGGCTAGCCTGTTGGATAATGAGAGACCTGTGGCCCTGTGGCACCCACTGCCCCTAGCTGATAGCCAGCCAACCTCTAGAAGCAGAGACCTCTAGTTGACCAACAGCTAATTGATATGGGCCAGCTTAGCATAGTGTAAGACCAGCGGTAGAAAGACTCCACTCAAACTGCCAGCCCACAAAACTGTAAGCAAAACAGATGGTTGTAGCTTTGGGGTCACTAAATTTTAGGGTGGCTTGTTAGGCAGCAAGAGGTGACTGATACAGAAACACGAAAGCGACATTGATATCGAGTCAATTCTGAGTCATAGAGACCCTATAGGACAGAGTAGAACTGCCCTATAGAGTTTTCTAAGGAATGCCTGGTGGATTCAAACTGCCAACCTTTTGGTTAGCAGCCACAGCACTTAACCATTGCACCACCAAAAAAGAAGAAAACCAAACCCACTGCCATGGAGTCGGGTCTGACTCACAGCAACCCTTAGAGGTTGGAGTAGAACTGCCCCATAGGGCTTCCAAGGAGCACCTGGCAGATTTGAACTGGGAGCCTCTCGGTTAGTAGACGTAGCACTTAACCCGCTATGCCACCAGGGTTTCCATCTGGAAATACAGACATGGATAAAAGAGCGCTCTTACCCCACAGTCTAAAAGACCAATCGTTTTCTGTCAAGGGAGCCTGGCTGTGTTACCGGACTCTTAAGAGTTACTGTAGAGGATAATACGGTAGTGGCGTCTTGTCTGAAGGCGATACATTCCGAGATCCCCCTACCCCCACCACATGGCAGAAACCTCCCATAGTACCAAATTTCTGTATGCTATGTGTTGTTCTATATATATTCCTATGCCAAAGCCAGGTAAGAAAGTTTAATTTATAAATGAGGCACAGTAAGAGATTAACAACAACAATGGTAACTACAACAATACGCTATAATAAAAGTTGTGTGAATGTAGTGCCCGGGCAGGACGGAGCAGGTAGGTGAGAGATTTGACAGGGTCACTGAAACTGAGGAAAGCAAAACTGAGGATAAGGAGGGGACAATTGTCACTCACATTGTTTTTTCTTTTTCTTCCTAGAACACTGGTTAAAAGCATGAGTTTTGAAACCAAAGTACTTGAGTTCAAATTCCTGACCCACCACTTACTATCTGTGTGACTCTGGGTAAATTGCTTAATCTCTGTGCCTCCATTTCCTCTTCTGTAGAAGCCCAAACCAAACCAGTTGCCGAGGAGTTGACCCCAACTCCTGGTGACCCCGTGTGTGTCAGACTGCATAGAGTTCACATGGTCGTGGCCAAGTGGAAGCAGTTTGCAGAAGTAGATCGTGGAAGCAGATGGCCAGACCTTTCTTCCAAGGGACCTTAGGGCAGGTTCAAAGGGTCAGTCTTGCAGTTAGTGGCCTGGTGCTTAGCCATTTCAGTCACCCAAGGCCTTCTGTAAAAGGGGCGGTGGTGATGAGGATAATAGTATTCACATAGTAATTGAGACAAGAAAAGAAAAGAGAAGAGAAATGAAAAGAAAAGAGTCCCTAATTTCTTATGATGTGCCAACCCTTTAGTAAGTGTTTGCAAATGTTAGCTATCTTGTTGATTGCAAATCAAATTGCCATTCAAGTTTTTTCTTTTTAAAACAGATTTTCCCCTAAATATAAAAGTAGTATTTCTTCGTGAAAAATAGAAACAAATATAGGAAAAACAGAAAGAAGCACGCAAATAGCATCTCTTGGATTTGATGCCAACTTTAGCAGTAGCACATGACAAAAAGCAAGCAAACAAACAAACAAAAACCCAGACAGCTCTGATCAGCTGTTGGAGAAAGGTCATTGGAAATGTTTGGGAATCAATGGCTCAAGCACTGAGCCCTGCGATGCCCTTTCTATAGACTTTCCTCAGTGTACATTGATCCTGTTGGACTGAAGGCGATCAAAGTGGTTCTCGCCCTTCAACAACTCAGGATAATTTGCAGAGCCCAGTGGAGTAGCCGAAACACTGGGGCAAAGCTTAAAAAGTAAGCCAGCAAGAAAGACAGTGGCTAGTAACCCTGGATTCGTGGAGCATTTTGAACAAAAACACACTTTTTATTTCTTTCCTTTTTTTAAACTGGGCTTTAGGTGAAAGTTTACAGAGCAGATTGATTTGCTCCTCAGTAGTTTATACACAGATTGTTCCATGACATTGGTTGCAATCCCTGCCGTGTGTCACTGGTGCTGTCCCCATGACCAGCCTGAAAAAATACACTTTCTGAGAAGCTGCCTTACTTGCCTAGGGCAGCTTGGTGAGCTCCAAAGGGCAGGTCTGGTCTATTTTGTCTTTTGTTGTCTGTGCTTTCGTTATTAGATAATCTGTAGTTAAAATCAAGGTCTGGCAGCTTTGCTCCTGTGTTTTCTTCTAAGAATTGTATGGTTTTAGTTTTCACATTTCGGTTCTGAATCTATTTTGAATTTATTGTTGTGTACGGTGTGAGGCATGGATCCTGTTTCATTTTGGTCGAAAGAGCAGGTATGCTTCTACTCACTTGCTGAGAAGCTGCTGCAGCTTACAGTGGTTTACCAGCTTTCCCCGAGTCACCCAGGTGGTGACTGATGAGACTTGGCTTGTGCCCAGGGTTGCTGCTGGCCTAAACTCCAGGGCTTTCTTTATCTCGCCGTAATAGCTTCTAGACCCTAGAACAGTGCCTGATGTGGGGGGGCCCACTTAGGGCCACCAGTAAATCTAAGGGGATGTTAGGTGTTGTTGACTATGTTCGCTTTAGGAGAAGAAACCGTGACATGGCTCTCAGACATGCTGAAGACCTTGGGGATGGGTGCTGAGTACCTTATAGACCAACATGTTTGAGATGGTGAGACTATGTGCAGTCTCCAAACTCTTGTGATCCTGAAACACTTTTATAACCAAAGTGACCCAGACCAGCTGCTGTATCAGGTTGATTTTGACTCATGGAGATCCCACACGGGTGTCATAGTAGAACTGTGCTTCATAGGATCCGACTCGACCGCACTTGGCTTGGCTGGTGACACTGCAGAAGTAGATCACCAAATCTTTCTCTGAGGCAGCTCTGAGTAGATTCCAGCCATCAACCTTTCAGTTAATTGCCAAGTCCTTAACCATCTGAGCCACCCAGGAACTTCTGAAAGGCTTATCAGTCTATGTAAATGAAATGGGCACTTGGGGTGCAGGTGAGGGCGTGGAAGTCAAAAGGATTTACACCATTGTGGATACTTACTGTATTTCTCGCAACATTGCTCGTGTATCTGAAAGAACCAAAGTCACATTTGCCAAAATAAGGGAAAATCAATTTTATCCATGATCCAGGATAATTAAGCCACAGTACCAGGGACAGGGAAACCCTAGTAGTGTAGTAGTTAATTGCTACTGCTGCTAACCAAGAGGTTGACAGTTTGAATTCACCAAGTACTCTTTGAAAACTCTGTGGGGCAGTTCTACTCTGTCCTATAAGGGTCACTACTGGTCACAATTGACTTGATGGCCATGGGTTTAATTTTATCAGGGATAGTGAGTACAATATGCTGATTCAATTTCTCTTCTGCCGTTCATTTGCTGTATGTGCACCACTTTCAAGGGCTTCACAATGAAACCTGCAAGTGGACTGACAGGAGTCCCTAGGTGGTACAAACAGTTCAGCAGTACTAGCTGAAAGGCTGGTGGCTTGAATGCATCCAGAGATGCCTTGAAAGGCTGGCCTGGACATGGGCTTCTAGAAAGACACAGCAGCCTTGCAAATCCCATGGAGTAGTTCCACATGAGTTGAAGTTGACTTCCTAGCAACTAACAACAATCACAGCAGCATTAATAGGAATAGCACAGGGGACACTGGGGCATGAGGTAGTAGATATTGTATTTTGGAAGTTGGGAGGGGGACAGGAAGGCCTAGGAGGAAAAATTTTGAGCTAAGTTTTTTTTAACAACTTTATTGAAGTATATATACCATAATTTAAAATTCACTCATTTTTAAGTGTATAGTTCAGTAGCTTTTTAATAAACTTACAGTTGTGCAGCCATTGTTACCAATTTTTAACCATTTCCATGACCCCTGCGTGCCTCTTAATAGTCACTTCCGGTCCCCAGCCCTAGCAGCCACTAATGGACTGGCTGATGTTTTGACTGAGGTGCCTGGGCACCCAGGATGGGGAAGGTGGTTTCAGGAAGGGAGGGGAGCTTGAGAGAGAGCACAGAGATGTGAATGGACACGGAAAGTCTGAGAGCAGTGGAAGCAGTTTAAAACACTGGAGTGAGGGTTTGTGGGAAAGGGCTGGACTGACTCCCGAAGGCAGTAGGTAACTCTCTGCGGGTATTTGGAATGGCATACAGGGGCCAAAGAGCTGGCAGGCTTTTTAACATTATAGTTTCAAGTTTAATTTTCTACCAAAGTTCTAAGCGTTTTAAAATCTAGGTAAAATTTACAAACAATTGGAGGCACTTGATTTTAAGAGTAAACTTTGATGAATTTTGACAATTGTATACACCCGTGTAACTGCCACTCCAATTAGCGTAGGTAACATTTCCATTCCCTTTGAAAGTTCCCTTATATCCCTTCCCAGTCAGCCTGTACCCCCAGTTTCTCTTCATCCCTCCACCTCTTACCCTCCCGAAACTGTTGTTCTGATTTCAAGTTTTCCTTGTTCTAGAACTTTATGAATGCAATCATATAGTATGTACTCTTGTGTCTGGATTCTTTGCCTTTACATTCATGTTTTTGAGATTCACCCAGTCTCTGAATGTGATTTACTGCTGAGTAGGGTTTTTTTTTGGGAAAAGAAAACCTTTTCAGTTTCTATAGCTTATGAAAATTGCCCAAGCAATGAAATCAACAACTGTGTGAGTCCTGGCTATGTGAAAGGCATAACGATGATGTGAGGGTACAACAGTGAACAAGGTATCAATGGTTCCCACCCTCAAGGGGCCCTGGTGGCATAATGGTTAAGCACTTAGCTGTCAACTGGAAGGTTGATGGTTCAAACCCACCAGCAACTCTGAGGGGCAAAGACCTGCTGATCCTGCTTTTGTAATGATTATAGCCTATGGAGCCATTACTCAATGGAATGGTTCATGTGGGGTTGACATGGGGTTACTATGGGTCAAGTCCATGACACCTAACAACAACACCACCATGGAACCTATAATCTAGTACGAGAAGGTTGAAAACGCAAAAGGTATAAAATAATTACAGCAAGTGTAAACATTCAGAAATTTTTTATTCTTGTGACAATTTTATTCTTTTTAAAGTAGCTTTGTTGATGTATATACATATAAATGTATTTATTCCACAAAATTCATTCATTTTATGCATTCAATTCCATGATTTTTAATAATTTTATAGAGCTATGTCACCATCATCATAATTCAATTTTAGAACATTTTAATCACCCTCAAGAGATCCCTTTGTGCCAATTTTCAATCACTCTTCATTCACACTCCCAGCCCTAGACAACCACTAATCTATTTTCTGTCTCTATAGATTTGTCTTTTCTGGGCATTTCACAAAAATACAATTATACAATAAGTGGTGTTTTGTGTCTGGCTCTTTTTACTTAGCATAGTGCTCTTGAGGTTCAGCCCTGATGTAGCACGTTTCAGTACTTGGTTCATTTTTATTGCTGAATAGTACTGCATTGCATGTATATGTATGCCAGATTTTGTTTATTCATTCACCAGTTAACGGACATTTAGGTTGCCTCTAGGTCCTGGCTGTTATGAGTAATGCTACTAGGAAATGCACATGCAAGTCTTTGTGTGGACATAGAGCTTCATTTCCCTTGAGCAGACATCTAGAAATGGAATTTGTGGGGCAACACAGTAACTCTGTTTAACATTTTGAGGAACTGCCAGGCTGTTTTCCAAGACTGGATGTGCCATTTTACAATTGTGCCAGCAATATATGACGGTTCCAGTTTCTTCACTTCCTCATCAACACTTGCTGCTGTCTATCTTTTTTATTGTAACCAGTCTAGTGGGCATGAAGTGGTATCTCACTGTGGTTTTGATTTGCGTGTTCCTAATCATTAATGCCCCCCACATGTTGGTCAGTTTGTTGTACTGTAAGGGCTTGCTGTGATGCTGAAAGCTATGCTACTGGTGTTCAGATACCACCAAGGTCATCCATGCAGGAAAGGTTTCAGCTGAGCTTCCAGACTAAGACAGACTAGAAAGAGGACCTGGCAGTCTACTTGTGAAAAGAATTAGCCAGTGAAAACCTCATGAATAGCAGTGGAACATTGTCTGATATAGTGCCGCAAGATGAGCCCCTCAAGTTGAAAGGAACTCAGAAGATGACTGGGAAAGAGCTGTCTCCTTACAGTAGAATCAGCCTTTATGATGTGGATGAAGTTAAGCTTTAAAGACCCTCATTTGTTGATGTGGCACAACTCAAAATGCGAAGAACTGAAGAAAAAAAGTCAAGCCTCGAGTTGCGATAGTGAAGGATTCTAGAGGAAAAATATTAAATGACTCTGGAGGCATCAAAAGAAGATGAAAGGAATACACAAAGTCATTATAACAAAAAAAAAAAAAGAAAAAAATCAGCCAATGTTCAACCATTTCAAGAGGCAGCATATGATCAGGAAGCAGTGGTATTGAAGGAAGAAGTCTAAGCTGCACTGAAAGTACTGGTGAAAAATAAGATTCCAGGAATTGATGGAATTCCGGTTGAGATGTTTCAGCAAATGGATGCAGTGCTGGAAGTGCTCACTCATCTATGCCAGGAAATTTGAAAGATAGCTACCTGGCCAACTGTCTGGAAGAGATTCATATTTACATCTGTTCCTAAGAAAGATGATCAAGCCAAATGAAGAAATCAAACAATATCATTAATATTACATACAAGTAAAATTTTGCCCAAAATCATTCAAAAGTGGCTTGTTGTTGTTGTTAGGTGACACTGCCACTGAGTCTGTTCCAACTCATAGCAACTCTATGCACAACAGAGTGAAACACAGCCCAGTCTTGCACCATTCCCACAATGGTTTTTATGCTTACACCCATTGTTGCGGCCACTGAGTCAGTCCATCTCGTCTAGGGTCTTCCTTTTTTTCACTGACCCTCCACTGTACCCAGCATAATGTCCTTCTTCAGAGACTGATCTTTCCTGACAACATGTCCAAGGTGTGTAAGACATTGTCTTGCTATGTTTGCTTCCAAGGAGCACTCTGGTTGTACTTCTTCCAGAATAGATCTGTTTGTTCTTTTAGCAGTCCGTGGTACATTCAGTATTCTTCTCTAGTACCACAAATCAAAGGCATCAATTCTTCTGTCTTCCTTATTCATTGTCCAGCTTTTGCATGCATATGATGCAATTGAAAATACCACAGCTTGGGTCAGGTGCATCTTTGTCCTCAAGGTGACATCTTTATATTTCAATACTTGATAGAGGTCCTTTACAGCAGATTTTCCCAATGCAGCATATCTTGATTTCTTGATTACTGCTTTCACAGGTATTGATTGTAGACCCAAGTAAAATGAAATCCTTGACAATCTCAACCTTTCCTCCCTTTAGCATAATGTTGCTTACTGGTCCAGTTGTGAAGATTTTTGTTTTCTTGATGACAAGGCACAATCTATACTGAAGGCTGTGGTCTTTGATCCTCATCAGTATTTCCAATCTTCTTTACTTCCAGCAAGCATCTGTGTCATCTGCATAATGCAGGTTGTTAATTAGTCATTCTCCAATCCTGATGTCTCATTCTTCTTCATGTAGTCCAGTTTCTCAGATTATTTGCTTGGCATACAGACTGAAAAGGTATGGTGAAAAGATACAACCCTGACTTACACCTTTCCTAACTTAAAACCACGCAGTGTCCTCTCATTCTGCTTGCACAGCTGCCTCTTGATCCATGTACAGATTCCTTAAGAGCACAGTTAAATGTTGTGGAATTCCCATTCTCCCCAGTGTTAGCAGTAAGTTGTTATGTTCCACACAGTCAAATGCCTCTGCATAGTCAATGAAACACAGGTCAACATCTTTCCGGTGTTCTGTGCTTTCAGCCAAGATCCATCTGACATCAGCAATGATATCCCTGTTTCACATCCTCTTCTGAACTCAGCTTGAATTTCTGGCAGTTCCCTGTCAATATACTGTTGCAATCTTTTGAATGATCTTGAGCAAAATTTTACTTACCTGTGATATTAATGGTATTATTTGGTAATATCTACACTTGATTGGATCACCCTTCTTGGAAATAGGTACAAATATGGATCTTTTCCAGTTGGTTGGCCAGGTAGTTGTCATTTGTCATCCAGATTTCTTGGCATAGATGAGGGAGCACTTCCAGTGTTGCATCCTTGTGTTGAAATATCTCAGTTGAGCTTCCATCAGTTCCTGGAGCCTTGTTTTTTGCCAATGCCTTCAACACAGCTTCAACTTCTTCCTTCAGTATCATCAGCTTCTGATCGTTTGCTACCTCTTGAAATAGTTGAACATTGACCAGTTCTTTTTGGTATAATGCCTCTCTGTATTCTTTCAATCTTCTTTTGATGTTCCCTGAGTCATTTAATATTTTATCTGTAGAATCCTTCACTATTGCAACTTGAAGCTTGAATTTTTTCTTTGGTTCTTTCAGCTTGAGAAATGCTGAGTATGTTCTTCCCTTTTGGCTTTCTGTTTCCAGCTCTTTGCACACATCCTTATAATACTTTAGCTTCATGAGCTGTCCTTTGAAATCATCTGTTCAGTTCTTTTACTACATCATTCCTTCTTTTTGCTTTAGTTGCTCGACATTCAAGAGCAAGTTTTTCAGTCTCTTCTGACATCCAATTAGGTCTTTTCTTTCTTTCCTGCCTTTTTAATGACCTCATTCTTTCTTCATGGATGATGTCTTTGATGTCATTCCACAGTTTCTCTAGTCTTCAGTCATTAGTGAACCTGGTAGTAACTGAATACCAGTGCCATAGCTTCCAGAACCACAGCAGCATGTAAGCCCCTACAGTATGAGAAACTGACAGACAAGTGGGAGTCAAAAGTGGCTGCTGCAGTATGTTGACAAGAAACTGCTAGGAATTCAGGCTGTATTCAGAAGAGGACATGGAACTAGGAGTATCACTGCTGATGTCAGATAGATCTTGGTTGAAAGCAGAGAATACCAGTAAGATGTTTACTTGTGTTTTATTGACTATGCAAAGACATTTGACTGTGTAGATAATAACAAATTACAGATAACACTGGGGAGAGCAGGAGTTCAAGAGGAATTGCTACATGGATCAAGAAGCAGTCATCTGAACAGAGTGAGGAGACACTGCATGCTTTAAAGTCAGGAAAAGTGTGCATCAGGGTTGTATCCTTTCACTACACCTGTTCAGTCTGTATGCTCAGTGAGTAATCTGAGGAACAGAACTGTATGAAGACGAATGGTGCTTCAGGATTGGAAGAAACCTCATTAACATCCTGCATGATGCAGATGACTCAACCTTGCTTGCTGAAAGTGAACCCAAACCAAAACCAAACCTGCTGCTGTCCAATTGGTTCTGACTCATAGTGAGCCTATAGAACACAGTAGAACTGCCCCTAGGGTTTCCAAGGAGTACCTGATAGATTCAAACTGCTGACATTTTGGTTAACAGCCATAGCTCTTAACCTCTATGCCATCAGGTGTTCAACAGAAAGTAGAGAAGAGTGGAAACACTTGCTGATGATGATCAAAGACCATAGCTTTCAGTATGGATTACACCTCATAGTCAAGAAAACAAAAATCCTCATAAATGGACCGATAAACAGCATCATGATAAATGGAGAAAAGATTGAGGTTGTCAAGGATTTCATTTTACTTGAGTCCACCATCAACACCAGGGAAGCAGCAACCAAGAAATGAGACAGTGCGTGGAATTGGGCAAATCTGCTGCACAGACTTCTTTAAAGTGTTGAAAAGTGGGGACGTCACCTTGAAGACTAAGGTACACCTGACCCGAGCCATGGTATTCTCGATCACATCATATGCATGCAAAAGCTGGACAATGAATAAGGAAAGCAGAAGAAGGATTGATGCTTTTAAATTGTGGTGTTGGAGAATAATGTTGCATATTGCACAGACTGCCAAAAGAGTGAACAGATCTGCCTTGGAAAAAGTACAACCACAGTGTTCCTTAGAGGCAAACATGGTGAGACTACATCTTCTATACTTTGGACATGTTGTAAGGAAGACTCCTCCCTGAAGAAGGACATCATGCTTGGTAAAGTAGAGGGTCAATGATAAAGAAGGCTCTCAATGAGGTGGATTGACACAGTGTCTGCAACAATGGACGGAAGCATAGCAATGACTGTGAGTATGACACAGGACCAGACATTTTTGTTCTGTTGTGCTTAGGGTCACTATGAGTCAGAAGTGACTTTACAGTACCTAACAACAAAAACAATAACAATGACTAATGGTGTTGGCATCTTTTTATTTAGTTATTGGTCATTTGCTTACCTTTTTGTGTGAATTGTTTATTCAAATCTTTTGCTCATTTGAAACTTTTGTTACCTGTCTTATTTCAAATTATATGTTACAAGAAAATGTGACTTCTTTTTGCTTTTTTCTTTGCTGCATCTGAAGCAGTTTAATGTCTTGTTCCAGAAAAGAACAAGGAGTTTAATGTCTCTTTGGAGAGAAGGACAATGCTTTGCAAAATAGAATGTAAACATTTCTTCTCTCCAGGACTGGAGATAGGCCTACTGTGATTTTGGAGACTAGGCCATCAACTGTCCTCCAAGGAGGAAGAGAGTTACTGATTGATGAGCTAGCTCAGTGTATGAGCTGGCTTCTTTTGATATTGGCTGCTGCTCTGAGGGAAATAAAAAATATTGGATCTTGAAGGGATATGAGCACGAAACTAGGAGAGTCCAGGGAAGATGAAAGAAAGTAAAGTCTGACTAAGCATCTCAGACCTAAAGCAGATGCATAGATCAAGAGAAGGACCAACAAGGGACACTTTTGAATGCTTGGAGCTGTGGTGGCTCAATTTTCTTGCCAGCCAACCACTCACTCCTTGGAGAAGAGTCATTTCACAGCATCTAAACGATGATTCTTGTCAGACTTCTGGGAAAGTTGTCTAGTCCATGCCCTGAGACTTCCCTGGAGCTGTCCCGTGAAGACAACTACGACAGTGCCCTTAAGGGTGACTGTATGACCCAAGACTCCTGAACCGCTGTTGTAGTGCATGGAAGAAGCTCCTGAGCCTGCATTTAGGGACTGAATTTAGCATACCGAATAGCTCTGACAGTGAGGAACGGACACCTCATATACTGGAAGCAAGTGGTTATGATGAGTGATAATGGTGGGGAAGGACAAGTGCTATGGGACCTTAGAAGAGAACCACCATCTTAGTCTGGAGTGGGGATACACAAAGCTTCCCAGAGGAAATGCTATTTAAATAGAAACCAGAAGCGTGAGTTAGCTAGGTATGGAGAGGGTGGAAAAATATATACAAGTTTTGGAAAAGAGAGAATGACAACCTCGAGGACCTGGAGATTAAATGTATCTCTAGCATGAGTCTTACAAGAAAGCTGACAAGGAAAGTGTAGCCTTGATCTTGGAGAGCTACACTGTCCAATATGGTGACCATTAGCCACATGCTATGAGCCTGTGAAATGTGGCCATTCCAAATTGAGATATGCTGTAAAGATGGAATGGAAACCAGATTCTAAAGACTTGGTATGCAAAACTGAATGTAAAATAAGTTTTAATAAGTTTTGAAATATTGATTATATATCAAAATAACAGTACTTTGATGTGTCACCTAAAATAAAACATAGAATTAAAATTAATGTCACCTTTCAAAGGTGAGTCAGAGTCAACTTGATGGCAACTAACAAGAACAATTATAAAATTTGTGATGACGTATGGATGTCAATATATTTCTGTTGGACAGCACTATTTTAAAACCTTGATTATGAGAAATTTGGCTCTTTATCTGCAGAGAAATGAGAAGATTGGTGAGTCTCAAGCATAGGGACGGAATGATTGTGTTTTAAAGGAGATGACTTTAGATATAGTCTGGAGACAGATTGCAAGGGACATGGGTGACTCTCAGGGAACTGGGTGGCAGCTTTGTGATAGTTCAGGCAAGAGATGATAGTTACTTGATGGTGACTGGGAATAACAGCTTTCAGTTTAGTGTATCTACTATGACCACAACTTTAGAGAAAATGTATGTATGACAGTGTCTGTCATGGCAAGTGCTGAATGAAGCATCTTTTAAGAGAGAGCTGCTTCCATCTCCAGGTTCTTCTGGATCTCAGTTAGAGACCATAGGTTACCTAGAGCATATACACTTGTTCAGGTAAGAGCCACTTACATGGCTGCTCCATAGACCATCATAACAACTTGACTTGGACCCTGAATGGAGGGAACCCTTGGAGAGTTTTAAGCATTGGAACAACATGACCACCAGGCGAATACGTTTTAATGAGATGAAACTGGTAGCTGTGTTGAGAATAGACTGAAGAGGCAAGAGTGGGAGGAGAAAAAGTGATTTATTGAAGCAGCTGTTAGGCATTTTAATTGTTTCTAGTTTTCTTTAATTTTAAACACAGCCAAATAATCAGTGCAAAAAATTATTGTTTTCATTTATTTTCTTGAGATAAATTTCAAGTGGAAGTCCTGGCCAATGGAAACATCTGTTCTTGCAGCTTTTTATCTCCATTGCCAAATTACCTTCTAGAAAGTTGGACCTAATTTATATTCCAGCCAGCTGTGTACAGAGGTACCTGCTTCCCTCTACTTGTGCCAGCCCTTGGCAATATTACTTTTTGTTAAACATTATCAAGCAGGAAGTCCAAGTATGCCTTAAAAAGAATTCTTATATGAATTAGCATATTTATCTCCTATGAAACCTCTCTCCCCATGCTGCCTAGTTCAGCTGTTCATTAAACTTTGCATAAATTATATATTCAGTCTTTTCTCTTTCTTGTTGTTATGTGCTGTGGAGTCAATTTTGACTCATAGTGACCCTACATGAACTGTCCTATAGAAACCCTGGTGGTGTAGTGGTTAAGTGCCATGGATGCTAATCAAAAGGTTGACAGTTCAAATCTACAAAGCACTCTTTGGAAATCCTATAGAGCAGTTCTACTCAGTCTATAGGGTTGTGATGAATTGGCATCAACTGGATGGCACTGGGTTTGGTTTTTGGTTCTATAGGGTTTTCTAGGCTGTAATCTTTACAGAATCATCTTTTCTCTGTTGGAGTAGTTGACACATTTGAACCATTGACCTTTTGATTAGCAACTGAGCACTTAACCATTGTGCCACCAGACCTCCTCCTTTCTGCTTAGTGCTGACAGTTTCTTAAGTCTTGTCCTGTTCTTAAAGGTGGGAGGATCTGGTCAAACTGGCACTTTTTAAAAAAAAATTTCCAACTATTTAAGGTTTTTGAAAGGAATTAAAGGATAAAATCCAAATAAATATAGATAAGCAAACTACAAGTATTGTTTTGAACTTGCTATTGTAGATTGACTCTTTGGTGGAAATTCTTTAAATCAAGAATCTCAGGGGACAGAGTCAAGATGGTAGACTAGACTAAACACACATCTCCCTAAATCCCTCTGGAAACCGAGACCTGAAATGATAATTAAACAGAGTCTTCTGGACACCTAGTGAGCCCTAGGACACAGCATAGGGTTGTTAATTCGGACTTCACATAACTGAACAGAAAACTTCCTCTCTTTTGCTGACCCCTGCTCTTGGTGAGTGTTGGCTTTCATGGACCAAAGGTAACTTGCCGTCTTAGCTTTTTTTTCTCTATCTTAGCTGGTGGGTGGAGCTGTGACTTCACTAGATGCTAATCTCAGATCCACTGCTGGTGGGACCAGCAGGTGAAATTGCCATATTTTGAGAGCCTGGCTTTGGACTCTGTGCATCTTGGCACCTTTGGCCTCTCTTTCTGCCTCTGCCATTAACTAGGCCTTACTGAGGCAGTCAGGGAGCTTTTACGGGATGCCATCTTGTTCCACTGGGGGGTGGCTATACCTATACAGAGGTCTCAGCAGGACCTAATTCCTAGGCTGGGAAGCAGTGCCTGGCTGAAGGAGAGCACTTTTCTGGCAGTATTCTACACAGTGTGACCTATGGCTGGGACCCGACAGCAGAGGCCAGAAAGGCAATTAGCCTTTCTGCATTTTGAACTAGTTTATAACATCTGGGGTTGGATACAGAGGTGCTTACTTTGCCAGCTGGGAAGAGGGACCTGTACACCTAAAACCAGACTGACTTTGGAAGTTGTGAGATACCTTTCACCTTTCATTTTAAGATGGCCTAGAGAAACAACTGTGGTCCATCCTCACAGCATCTCTCCCAGCCTCTATTGGTTTACATGATGCCCCCAAAGCAACAAACTCTAGAAAGAGCGTAGCCAAGAAACCACCCATGGCTTCAGAAGACCCCCAAAAGAAACAACCAAAGAACTTCCCAGACAAAGAAATCTTTCTGAAGTTATCAGAAGGTGAATACAAAAGGATTATATAGAGAGCCCTCCTAGACCCTATACAAAATGTAAATCATAATGGAGGTCAACTCCTCAGACAGAAATGGTTTGGACTTGGTGACACAGAGTGACCTTATCATGTGTGCACTTTATGGTTCTTTGCATCTATAGGATGTCGTCCTGCTGACTGCTTACTGGAGGCAGGGGAGTGGGTGGAGAGGAGGGGATAGGAGATTGGAGGATAAGACATGTACGGAGCGGAGAGGAAGAGTGTGCTGTCACCAGGCAGGGAGAGCAGTGGGAGCTGCATATAGGTGGGCATACAAATTTATATGGGAATGTACGTTTTCATTCAATCATAATAAAATAAAATAAAACACAAAACAAAAGAAGAATCTAAGAATTGCTAGAACACTAAATAAAACTTATTACAAGTCAACTTAATTATGAGGGCAGAGTAAACTTTAAAAAAAATTTTATTGTGCTTTCAGTAAAAGTTTACAATCTGAATCAATTTGCCATGTAAAACCCCAAACACACACCAGTACGTGACTCTAACATAGTAAACTTTTCTGTGTGTCAATTTCTTTTCAGAAGTATTTTCCCAAACTGGGCACTAATCTTTGAGACAATTTTAAAATGAGGTCTAGTCTTCAGAGATGTGTTTTCAAGCTTGCTGGTGTTTGGTGGTAGCTTTGAGTCAATTCTAATTCATGGAGACCCCATGTGACAGAGTTCAACTGCCCCAATTTGTCCTATAAAACCCCAAACATGTACCACTGTGCTACTCTTAACTGCTCTCCCTCCGCACCCCATGACAGCACATTCCTCCTTTCCACCCTGTACTGCCCACATCCATTCAGCCAACTCCTGTCCCCCTCCATCCCCTCATCTACCTCTAGAGAGGAGCTATTCAGGCAGCCTCATTTATCTGCTCAAGCCAAGAAGCATATTCTTTGCCAGCATTACTCTGTGTCTTACAGTCCAGTTCAATCTTTGAAGATTTGGCTTCAGTACTGGTTTCAGCTCTGGATTAACAGGGAGTCCAGGGACTGTGTCCTTAAGGGACCCTAGGATGTGCTCTTTACCACAGCAGATCCCCAGGTGCTTTTCCCGCAGAACTGTTGGGTAGGTTTGAACTGCTATTCTTTCAGTTCACAGCCAAGCACTTGACCACATGACTCCTTATTTTTCAACTGAGGCCCTTATTAACAATGTAGAATCGTTTGTTGTGAGAAAAGCATAAAGATAAATAATCTACAGTATGTTTATAAATGTACATGCATACATTTAACCATGTGTTCTATTTCTCTCTTTCCTGGAGAGTCATTGGGTGAAATTACTTTTAAAAGATCAGGCTTCTTGAAGTTTAAATTAAATTGAGAAGTGCTACTACAATTTGATTATATTGTCCTCTGTTCTGAATAGCTATCCTAACAGAGGTAGCAATCCTATTTTTGTACATTTGTACAGGTCACTTAAATGGCTTGTTCAAAATGCTTCCTCCCGACACCATGGCTAATTTCCTTCCAAAGGTAACATTTCTCCTCTCTGGGTACAATAGAAGTGTTTATGTAGAACTTGCGATGGAAAATGAATTACGTTTTGTAATATATTGAGTTGTAAAACAGATTTATGCTTAGCTACCCTGAAGTCGATCGCTCCTTTGCCCCGGTACGGAAGAGGACTGGGCTGCTGTTGAAGCTGTCTTGACAAGGGGAAGAGAGTGGGTCCTTGTATCTATAGAGGGGGAAGGTTGATGGATAGCATGCGGTGGGATTAGCTCCAGTCAACCAAAACAGATTTCTGTCACAAACCTGTCCATGGTGTCTCACGTTTCTGCTATTGGTCTCTTTTTCATGCTTAATTCAATATTAAATCTGTCTGTTGCTTCTCAGTGATCTTTTTTTAAGCAGCTTCATTTAGACACAATTCACATGTCATACAATTCACCCATGTAAAGTGTACAGTTCAGTGGTTTTGAGTATGTTCATAGAGTTGTGCACCCATTAACACAAAGAATTTTAGAAGGTTTTCATCACTACACAGGGCAACTTTGTACCCTTTAGTTATCATCTCTTCATTGACCTCTACCTCTAGCCTCTAAAGCCAAAGAAAGCCACTGCCACCGAGTTGATTCTGACTCATAGTGACCCTATAGGTCAGAGTAGAACTGTCCCACAGAGTTCCCCAGGTGCGACTTGACTGCTGACCTCTTGGTTAGCAGATGTAGCACTTAATCGCTATGTTGCCAGGGTTTCTACCTCTAGACCCTGGCAACTACTAATCAGTTTTCTATCTCCGTAGATTTGCCTATTCTGGACATGTCATACAAATGGAAACATATAGTGTTTCATCTTTCGTGACTGGCTTCTCTCACTTAGGTTTATGTTTTCAAGGTTCACCTACATTGTGGCTTGCCTCACTATTTCATTCCCTTTCATGGTCAAATGCTATTCCATTGTATGGATATACCATTTTTTTGTTCACCCACTGAGGTTCTCTTCACATTTCAGCTATTACAAATACAGCTTCTGTATTTGTGTATGAGTTTTTGTTTGAACATCTGTTTTCATTTCTTTTGGGCATATACCCTGAAGTGAAATAGTGGGGTCACAGGGTAATTTGATGTTTACCTTTGGAGGAACTGCCACACTGCTTTTCACAGTGGCTGCTTCGTTTTACATTCACAACAGCAATGTATGAGGGTTCTAGTTTTTCCTCATCCTCAGTACTTAATGTCTTTCATTCTTTTTTAAAAAATATCCATCCAAGTAGATGTCAAAGAATGGTGGTTTATGCTGAAGACTGAGGCTCAGTGGAGTTTGGGGATTTGAGTGTTCAAGTCTTTGCCACTGTCCCTCTTGATAACATTGCACTTCTCAGAATCTGTTCTTTGCCTGTTAACGCCCTAGCCTTCATATAAGAAAGCTGATGAGGTGGTGGGTGACTCACCTGATACGACCATAGCCCCTCATCAAAATGGCAGTCTGACTTTGGTGGTTCTATAGTACAACGAAGGAGAGATTCTTTTGAGTCCCTAGTTTCAGCTTATGCTTTCAGCTGAGAATCAAAGATCTGAGAACATCATTCTCTTAAAGCTCTTCAGTACTAGAAGCAACCACCTCACCCTTCAGCCATGGACTTCTTAGGCTGTTGTATGTAATATTGCCCATGGAGTTCCCAGGGCTTGTTGGCAAGCAGAGACTTTATAAATCATAATCTGATCAGTTTATTGGCCACTCTGTGCAAGAGTTATCAGCTTTTCATTCCTGAATGCTAACTGCTGTTTAATCCAAACCAGGTTATGTAGTCAATCCTAGATTTGCCTCAGTTTCAAAAATCTGTCATCAGAAGCCTCCTAATTTCTAGTCTAATTAGGCTACATGACCTAACTGATTTTGTTTATCTTAAGCAGGGAAGGAATTGATTGGAAAGATATTGAATGTATCACACAGCTGATGAGCAAGCTGTTGAACCAGGCTCAGAAACTGGATCAGAACCAAGTGGAGTCTGAGCAGCAGGAACCACGGAGAAAGTCATGGGCCAGGCTCTTTGGGTTCCACTGCTTCTCTCACCAGGTGTTGAATGTTGCTGTAGTGCTATTGTCGAAAAGGATTCCAGCTTCCTTCTTTGCACCCTGATTGGCTGAGCTTAAGTCGTGTGTTGCATGGGTCCAGGAAAGCAGATACTTGGCCTTTGGTTTCTGTGGGGCAGTGACTGTACTTGAACCCAAGATTCAACAACGATGGATTCCTCCAGTTTAATGTGCATATATATGTGAGGATGAAGCCCTGGTGGTGTAGTGGTTAAGAGCTTGGTTACTAGCCAAAATGTCGGCATTTTGAATCCACCAGCATCTCCTTGGAAATCCTATAGGGCAGTTCTACTCTGTCCTAATAGGGTGGTTACAAGTCAGAATCGACTGGACAACAATGGCTGCTAACTGAAAAGATTTGAAGCATGAGCCACCTGGTGGCTCCGTGGGAGAAAAGACCTGGTAATCTGCTCTTGGAAAGATTACAGCCTAGGAAGTCCTAGGTTTTGGGGATTTATGATGCGTTGGAATCACATGTATTAAGTGCCCATGGCAGTGACTTCAGAGTCCTATTTCTTTGGAAATAAAAGTGGGGTGTTGGATGTGGGATGTTGTGGCTGCTCCTTTGGCTGGGAAGCTCCTGGACGGGGGCTTCTGCAGCTGGCTGGAATGGTATAAAAGATGGTTGAGAAACTGAGGCTGTGGCTTCTCTGTGTCTAGGTGACCTACCAACACCTTGGATGTCATCCTGCAGAAGCCTTGCATCCTGTGTGGTTGAGGGAGGCAAAGAAGCTGTGTACTGGAACAGTTATCGGTGCTGTATTAGTTGCCTATAGCTGCTGTAACAAATGGGGACAAACTTCCTGGTTTCCATTGACACAACAGCTGCGACAATGAGTTCAGACATACCAAAGATCACGAAGATGGTGCAGGACCAGGCAACCTTTCATTCTGTTAGAGATACAGGTGTCACAAGTTTGAGCTGACTAGATGACAGCTAACAATAATAATACTGGTTTCAAACATCACAAATTTATTATCTTACAGTTCGGTGGATAGAAATTTAACATGTGTTGCGTTGGACTAGGATCAAGGGCTGAATTCCTTTTGGAAGCTTTGGAGGAGAACCCATTTTCTTCCCTTTCCAGCTTGCAGAGGCTGCCCACATTCTTTTGCTCATGGCCCCATCTCCACCTTCAAACCAGCAACAGTGCCCTCCTCGTGTTGCATCACTCTGATCTTTCCTGCCTCACTTTTTCATTGTTAAGGACCCTCGTGATTAACTGGAAACTCTCATGGTGTATGATTAAGTGCTATAGCTGCTAACTGAAAGGCTGGTAGTTGAAATCCACCAGGCACTCCTTGGAAACTCTATGGGGGCAGTTCTCCTCCGTTCTATAGGGTCGTGGTGAGTTGGAATCAACTCAATAGCAGTGGATTTTGTTTTGTTTCTGTGATTAACTTGGGTCCCCCTGAATAACCTGACATACCCTATTTTAAGTTCAGTTGATCGCAGTTGTGTGCCACTGAATCTATTCTGACTCATAGCGGCCCTATATGACAGAGTCACACTGCCGTATAAGTTTCCCTAGGCTGTAATCTTTACAGGAGCAGATTGCCAGGTCTTTTCTCCCACAGAGCCACTGGGTGGATCTTTCGGTTAGCAGCTGAACACTTAACCACTGCACCACCAGGGCTCCCTTAATTCTATCTACAACCTTAACACCCTTTTTCCATGAAAGGCAGCATAGTCTCAGATTCAGTAATCAGGACATGGTCGTCTATGTGAGCCATGATTCTACCTACCACAGGCAGCCTGGTGACGTGAAGATGCTGGCCAGGCTGCTTTCTATCCTCTCTCCTCCTACAAAACTTAGTAACTGGAGGTTAAAACCAGTAGTGTGCCATAAATCTGATCACCAGTTAGAAACTACAACCAGTGCCGTGTGAATGCTCAACAGAATACAGTTTTAAGAAGGGGGACTTTTTACTGGGGACATTTTCACATGTTCAGACACAGTATATTAACTCCCTAAAGGAAACCCTCGTAGCATAGTGGTTAAGTGCTACAGCTGCTAACCAAAAGGTTGGCAGTTCGAATTCACCAGGCGCTCCTTGGAAACTCTACGGAGCAGTTCTATTCTGTCCTTTAGGGTCACTGTGAGTCGGAACTGACTCAGTGGCACTGGGTTTTGCTCTTTTTTTTTGGTTTAAAGGGGCAGACTACTGTTCTGAAAATGGACTGATTTCTTAATTGTCTGGTTCCTAGGATTTCTTTCCTTTACAAAAGCTCTGAAAATAACTGTAAGATTAATGTTGGACAATGGTTTTCTGGAAACTATCCAAAGTTCCAAAGCTGTAGGACTTTTCTCAGCCAGCAGGAATAGTTGAAGTTACTGTTTTCTTATACAGAAAAAGGTGTGTAAAAATTTCTGTCAGATGTAAAATTTAAATGAAGCCAATATGCTAGGTTGGGTTGCTGTAAAATTACATTCTTCGTCGCATTCATTGTGTCAACCAGATCTCTGTCTCCACATATGATGTCCTTGTAAAAATGCCATTTCAGCTGTCAGGGTAATGAAAATGGTTTCAAAAACTTTCCTTGAATAATGAATTGAAATAAAATAAAATACGCTATCAAATGCCAGACTCTGCTGAAGGAAGATACCAGCTCTAGGTAGGTTTTGTATTTTTAAAACGCCAACTTTATTCAATTCAATGTTGTTTTGGAGTATCTAGTCCTAAAATGGAAACCCTGGTAGCATTGAGGGTTAAGTGCTACAGCTGCTAACCAAAAGGTCAGCAGTTAAAATTCACCAGGCGCTCCTTGAAAGCTCTATAGGGCAGTTCTACTCTGTCCTATAGGGTCTCTGTGAGTCAGCATCAGCTCGGCGGCAATGGGTTTGGCTTCTTTGGTTTAGTCCTGAAATACACCATTGAAATACACAAAATGCAGAACAATATTTTATTTACTGAAATTCTCTTTTAATGGTCCATCATGTCACTGTATTTTCTGTCACTGCATTGCATAGGCAGAGAAATAAATAATGGCTACAAATGTCATCTTTCCAAATTTTGGCATAACAGCTGTGTTTCTAAAAAGCCACGAGCTACAGATACCCCAAAGCCACATGATCTTGCTATTCTATAAACCACAGAAACCCAAACCCAGTGCCGTTGAGTTGGTTCAGACTTATAGGTATCCTATAGGACATAGTAGAACTGTCCCATAGAGTTTCCAAGGAGCACCTGGCAGATTTGAACTGCCAAGCTTTGGATCAGCAACTGTAACAGTTAGCCACTAGGCCACCAGAGTTTTGGTATACAGAAGTTGAGGTTGTGGATGACACAAGTATGGATATAAGAAACAAATTTGGGAGTTAATGAATAGATTAGTCAAAGAACTATTCAAAATACTGTTAAGGAGAAATTTCTGTTTTAGAACACTGCCCAGCTTAGTCATGGTTAAAAAGTGAAACAATCCAGGAACATAAATCTAGATTAAAAAAAAAAAATTATTGTGCTTTAAGTGAAAGTTTACAATTCCAGTCAACCTGTAATACAAAACCTTGCACACACAACGCTATGCAACTCTAGCTGCTCTCCCTATCCCGTGACAGCACATCCCACCTTTTCACCCTGTATTTCCCATGTACATTCAACTAGCTCCTGTCCCCCTCCGCCTTCTCATCTCATCTGTGGACAGGAGCTGCTCATTTAGCCTGATGTATGTATGTAAGTCAAGAAGCACACTCTGCCAGTATTATTTCATGCTGTTGAGTCAGTTCTGACTCGTAGCAATCCCATTTGTAAACCTGTCCAATGGGGTTTTCTAAGCTCTAATCTTTATGGAAGCAGATCACCATTTCTTTCTGCCACAGAGACACTGGATGGATTAGAGCTACCAACCTTTTGATTAGCAAAGCAGTACTTAACTGTTGTGCCATGAGGACTCCTTTGTTGTTGTTAGGTGCTACAGAGTTCATTCCAACTCATAGTGACTCTATAGGACAGAACTGAACTGACCCATAGGGTTTCCAAGGAGTAGCTGGTGGATTTGAACTGCTCACCTTCTGGTTAGTGGCTGAGCTCTTAATCACTATGCTGCCAGGGCTCCATAGTGGGGAGAAATGTACCAAATTTGCTGTTGTGCCCATATCAGAATAGCAAGAGTGGGACGCGTTCGTCTTTCCTTTGCCTCTTCTTAAGTGGGAGTCTCTTGCCAGTCTTTCACACCTGCCCTGAGCTCTCCACCTCTGACCACTGCTTGATTCACTCCCCAGAATTTCTTCCTGCTTTTGGCATTCATCCATCCATCCACCCTTCCTCCAATAACCTTTTGTTGAACATCGGTTATAGGAAGTTAATTCTAGAAGAAGTCCCAAATTTGGGAATGATATGTATCAGCATAACCTAATCACTCAGAGGAAAATCTTCAAGGAAAAGGGTGAATTTTTTGATGTACCAGCTTCGAGGGATTGGGTCTTGCCATTGTTCATTCTTGCTGATCACCTCTGTGAACTGGTCACTGTGTTAGGCACTGGCAGGATGCTGAGATAAAGCAGACATCACTTAGGAAATTGCAAATGGGGATCAACTAATTGGAATGAGCGTGGGGGTTGGGTTGAAGGAGACAGTAGGGTAGGAAAAGAAGGGTGAAATAAAGTCGTGAGGTTATTGACATTTCCGTATGCCTTCAGCAGGTGCTCCTTGGAAATCCTATGGGTCAATTCTATTCTGTCCTACAGGTTCACTACGAATTGGAGTCAACTCAACGGCAGTGGGTTTGGTTTCTTTTTTAAATGGATTTGTTAGTGTTGTTAAGCGCTGTTGAGTCAGTTCTAATTCATGATGACACTATGTACAACAGAACGAAACACTGCCGAGTCCTGTGCCATCCTCATAATCATTGTCGTCCTTGAGCCCTTTATTGCAAGCATTGTGTCAATTCATCTCATTGAGAGTCTGTCTTTTTTTTTGCTGACCCTCTGCTTTACCAAGCATGATGTCCTTCTCCAGGAGCAGATCTCTCCCAATAACACGTCCATAGTATGTGAGGCAGAGTCTTACCATCCTTGCTTCTAAGGGGCAAACTGGAGTTCTTCCAAGACAGATTTCTTCATTTTTTTGGCAGTCCATGTTATATTCCGTATTCTTCTGTAACACCATAGTACAAAAGTATCAGTTCTTCTTGGATATTCCTTATTCATTGTCCAGCTTTCACATGCATGTGAGGCGATTGAAAATACCATGGCTTGGGTCAGGCGCACCTTAGTCTTCAAGGTGGTATTTTTACTCTTCAGCACCTTAAAGAGGTTTTTTGTAGAGATTTGCCCAATACAATGGGTCTTCTGATTTTTCTGCCTGCTGCTTCCATGGGCATTGATTGTGGATCCAAGTAAAATGAAATTCTTGACAGCTTCAATCTCTTCTTTGTTTATCATAATGTTGCTCATTGGTCCAGTTGTGAAGATTTTTGCTTTCTTTACATTGAGGTGTAATCCACACTAAAGGCCATGGTCTTTTATCTTCATCAGTAAATGCTTCAAGTCCTTTTCACTTTCAGCAAACAACATTGTGTTATCTGCATAACACAGGTTGTTAATGAGGCTTCCTCCAATCCTGATGCCCCATTCATCTTCATATCATCCAGGTTCTTATATTATTTCTTCAGCATACACATTGATAGGTATGGTGAAAGGATACAACCCTTATGCACACCTTTTTTGACTAAAACATACAATATCCCCTTGTTCTTTCTGAGCAACTGCCTCTTGATTTATGTACAGTTGACTCAAGTATTCTGAAATTTCCATTGTTTGCGATGTTTTTTTATAATTTGGTGTGATGGACACAGTTGGATGCCTTTGTGTAGTCATTAAAACACAGGTAAACATCTTTCTGGTAGTCTCTGCTTTCATCCAGGATCTGACATCAGCAGTGGTATTTCTGGTTCCATGTCTTCTGAATCTGGCTTGAATTACTGGAATTTCCCTGATCTTCAGCAAAATTTTACTTGCTTGTGATATTAATGGTATTTTTTGATAACTTCTACATTCAGTCAAATCATCTTTACTGGGAACAAGCATAAATATGGATCTTTTCCAGTTGTTTAGCCAGGTAGCTGTCTTCCAAATTTCTTGGCATGGATGACTGAGCTCTTCCAATGCTGTGTCTGTTTGTTGAAACATCTCCATTGGTATTTTGTCAGTTCCTAGAGCCTTGTTTTTCACCAATGCCTTCAGTGCAACTTGGACTTCTTCCTTCGGTGCTAAGAGTTCCTGATCATATACTATCTCTTGAAATGTGTGAACACCGAGCAATTCTTTTTGATATACTGACTGTCTGTTTCTTCCATCTCCTTTTGATGCTTCCTATTTTCCATGTAGAATCCTTCACTATTGCAACTTGAGGCTTAAATTTTGTCTTCTGTTCTTTCAGCTTGAAAAATGCTGAGTGTTTTCTTTCCTTTTGGTTTTCTATCTCCAGCTCTTTGCATATGTCGTAGAATACTTTGTCCCCTTAAGCAGGCCTTTGAAATCTTCAGCTCTTTTGCTTCATCACTGTTTTCTTTTACTTTAGCTACTCAACATTCAAGAGCGAGTTTCAGAGCCTATTCTGGCAACCATTTTCTCTTTTCTTTCTTTCTTGTATTTTTAATTATCTGTTGCTTTCCTTATGTATGATGTCGTTAACATCATTCTACAACTCATCTTGTCTTTGAACATTAGTGTTCAATGCCTCAAATCTATTTTTTAACTAGTCTCTAAATTTAGGTGGGATATACTCAAGGGCATTCTTTGGCTGTCTGGACTTGTTCTAATTTTCTTCAGTTTCAGTTTGAATTTGCATACAAGCGGTTGATGCTCTGTTCCACAGTTGTACCCTAGCCTTGTTCTGACTGATGATACTGAGCGTTTCCATCATCTCTTCCACAGACATAGTCAATGTGTATTCCATTTGGTGAGGTTTATGTGTATAGTCACTATTTATGTTGGTGATAAAAGGTATTTGCGATGAAGAAGTTATTGATCTTGCAAAATTCTATCATGGGATTTCTGGCATCATTTCTTTCCCCAAGGCCATAATTTCCCAACTAGCAATCCTTTTTTGCTTCCAACTCTCCCATTTCAATTGCCAACCATTATCAATGCATCCTAATTGCTTGTTGGATCAATTTCAGACTGAAGAAGTTGGTAAAATCTTTAATTTCTTGATCTTTGGTCTCAGTGGTTGGTGCATAAATGTGAATAATAGTTGTATTAACTGATCTTACTGGTAGGTGTATGAATATTATCCTATCACTGATGGTGTTGTACTTTGGGATAAATTTTGAAATATTCTTTTTGACAGTGAGTACAATGCCATTCCTTTTCAAGTTGTCGTTTCTGGCATAGTAGACCATGAATGCTGGGAGCTATGCCACCGGTATTTAAATATCAGCAGGGTCACCCAAGGTGGACAGGTTTCAGTCGAGATTCCAGACTAAGACAGAGTAGGAAGAAGGACCTGGTGGTGTACATCTGAAAAGTATGAGCCCAAAGAGGAAGGAGAGAACCAGACACTGAATGAACTGCTTCAGGGACCAGGTGACAGTGGTGTCACTGGGAAAGGATGACAGTTGTTGTAGTTCCCAGTGCTCGATGGTACCCAGAACCACTCTGGCGTATTCAAAATTGACACCTCTGGGACCATCAAGAGACATAGTCAAGGGTGTTTCCAAGATGAGTCCGTCAGGGTGGTTGGATCAAGGCTTCCTGTAGTGGCTGTATGAGCAGGGACATCATGCAAAGTGATCTGGAGGGTACAGAAAAGACTGTGATGATTTCAAGTAGTGGCTGTGGTTGACAAGCTGGTCCATGCACACAGGACAGGCATTCTTTGAAGAATTTTAAAAATATTTATTGTGCATGTGGCAGGATTTTTGGAAGAACAGAAAGAGTTAAGTGTAGTAAGTTTAAGATAGATGCTGTTGATAAGCCACCTGGATGTATGCCCACAGCTGCTGAGGACTGGAGATTCTTATCACAACTACTATATATACCAATTGGGCCCTGGTGGCACTGTGGCTAAGAACTGTGCTACTGCCCCAAAGATCTGCAGTTCAGATCCACCAGCCACTCCTTGGAAACCTTATTAGACTGTTCTACTCTGCCTTCTAGGGTTACTAGGATTCAGAATTGACTTGACACCATTGGTTTGGTTTTTATACACACCAGTATGCCCTGTTCACTCTGTGGCCTTGGGCTGTTAACTCCCTAAACCCCTGATCCCTTTTTTGTAGAATGGGGATTATAACAGAATTTACTCTGGGAGATTCTTGTGAGGGTAAAATGAGTGGCAGCACAGAAGGAGGTTAACGTGCTGCCTGGCCCACACTGCAATGACTCAGTAATGGTGGCCATTATTGGGCTCTGATTACTTCTGAGGCCTGTGAAGGCGACTCTGGCAATTTCACAGACTCCTTTGCAGGTGCTAATGTGGTTCACAGAGCATGCTCCTTGACATCACTGTTAACTTTTGGGCCCTGGATTCCTCCTAATCTTTAACAACTGATGTGGCAGGAGGACACGGTTAATGGTTTCTTGTTAATCTGCAGCCCTCTGGAAAGGAACTGCCATCACAGCTGGCGTTTTCTCATTTTCTGCCACATCTTATGGGAAAAAGTAACTTTTTACTCAGGAGAGCTGGCATTTGATCAGCAAGACTGAGCCACTCTGAGAGGAGAAATTACCCTTATGTTCTTATTCTCTGACCTTCTGGGACAATTACTGCTGTTTGACTTCTTCATTATAGGACAGAAAAATCCTTCTGTGAAAACAATTAATGGGGAACTAATTATATTAAAGCCAAATTTTCGGTCTCCATTACAAGCAAGATGGCAGGTCAAATAGTCTCTGCAAACAGGACTAAAGGGTTCTGTGACACGGAGATGGGATGAGGAGGAGATGTTCTGGGCTTTTCTCTCACTCTTTGGAGACCCCAGAGATACCCCTGTTTGTGGCATGTGGATGGAGTGGGCTGCAAGTTTCCTAAGCAAGGCCCTCAGCCCAGCCAAGTCTGGGACTCTCCATGGCCCTTTCGACCAAATGTAGGGCTGATGGAGGTTTTGCCGCAGCACAAGGGCCTTGTTGGTGTTGGGCGCTGTTGAGTCAGTTCTGACTGACAGCCATCCTATGCACAGCAGAGTGAAACACTGCCCAATCTTGCACCATGTCCACAATCGTTTTTATGCTTAAGCCCATCATTGCAGTGACTGTGCCAATCCATCTTGCTGAGGGTCTTCTTCTTTTTCGCTGATTTTCTACTCCACGAAGCATGATGTCTTTCTCCAGGAAATAGCACCTTAGGTTGGATTATATTTCCAGTTCATAGAACGATTTTAGTTCCATTATTTCATTTAATCATGCTAACTGTGCTCTAAGATAGTTTATTATTATCATCTCCATTTTCAAGATTAGGTTTAGAAAGGTGAAATGGTTTAGCCAGCGCCAGTTTCCTCACTCCAGGACTAACATCCATTCTTTTGGGCTATAATATGGATCAGAACCTTCTCCCCAGGGTTTGCTCTGTCTCTTGTGGAGGTTGAGTGGCAGGAGAGAATGAGGTTTTACTTGTGTCCTCATTGGAGGCCAAATTACACACAGTTCTCTGAGTTTCCGTGGAAGGCTCAGGGCTTGAGGTGGGAGACCAGTACTTGGGAGAAAAACATGCATTGCATTTCTTGCCTGGTTTCTGATTCTTTGCCTGCTGATCGGTGGAGCTCCTCTTGGAATGTAGTAATGGTGGAGGAACGACTTGGATGAAGATACTCTCTTACTGCATCTATTAACACAGTTTTCTTCTATTACCTTGGTATTTCCTATGACAGGCGTCTTCTTTTCTAAAATTCTGCCTCAAGAAGCATCTTCCATTTCCTTCCTAATTCTTACACTATTGTAAGAAGCAGCTCTCCAGTGGCACAATGGAACAAATAGGGCTTGTATCATTTTGGCCTCTCACATAATACATTCTCAAAGCTGTGTTTGAGACCAGGAAGCTGGTTGCTAATTGGACTGTGTTGGGCTGCCTGAATGGACTAAGACTTAAATTACAATGAAACAACATTGTAATTGTTTTTCAACTTGCCAGCCTTAGAATCATCTCTCTTTTTTCCTTTCCTGTCCTAGCTTGCCACTAAGCTTTTCTTCTGGAATCTTTCTTAGCTCTCTTGCTTCCATTTCATTCCAGTCATAATCCCATAATAACTGGCAGCCATCTTGGACCCACAGTGCATCACTCGCCTCCTTTCTGGCTTTCCTGACTTTATTCCAATGCATCCTACACATAACAGCATGAAAACTTTCTTCAACTACTGTTTGTATCAGGCCACTCCCATTTTAAAAAGCCAAACTAACTCTCAGTAACCTCCTGAATAAAACCAAACCTCCTAATTATATGCTTTAAAGTCTTTAGCTATTAAACTCCCCCACTTAATGGCCGCCTTGCCTGGCCCACTCCACTTGAACGTCACACTCCCATGACTTAAGCCTGTTTACTGCTTCCCGCCAGTGTAGCACATCTCCCACACATCCATTAACCTGCAAGCCTGTGACTATCCTACTTCTGCTTGGAATGCCCTCTTCCTTTTACTGCCAAGCCAAGTGCCAATTTTGTTTAACCCAATATCTCTCACATGGATTTTACCACAGAACATTTTTGCTTACAAAACACCTGTTCAAACTTTGTTAGATGGCTTCTGTCTTCTTTTTGTTCCTCCAGATTCATCCTCAGCCTCTTTCCACACTGTGTGTATCTTGGGAGGGAGGTGAAGCCAAGTGGCATGGATCAAGGGGCTCTCCTTGTCCTTGAGCCTTGGGTTGTTTTGGCCAGTGAATGATCAGAGGGTGGTCATTGGTGGGGTGGGGGTATTTATTCCTTGGGTCCCACTCTGCTTGGTCCCCTACAATTGATTACATCTGTGGACAGGAAGTCCTAGCTCCTATGTAAGTCTTTTCCCCACAATTCTTTCCTTCTCCGTTCTAGGATCAGTAAGCCATTCCCTTTGTTTTCCCCTTCAGGCCAAAGGATGGAGACAGGTCCCTGCTACAACCAGACCTGGAATATTGCATGGCCTCTTGCAGTTTTCCTATACTCTGCACACATCTTGATGACTATCCCATTATTAAATATTCCTTAATTTGAATTCCCCAATTCCAGTGTACCATCTGTTTCCTGATGGGATCTTGACTGATGTCTTATCTTGTGGCATTTGTGTCTCAAGGACCAGACTTTGGGAAGCTGTGCTTCAGCTTGCACCTTTCATTTATTAGGGTGGTCTAGTGGTAGAGATCATTGTGTCTCAGAACCATCTGAAGGGAGTCGGTAGAGCCTCACAGAAGAAATTCAGGGATTAGGACTTGAACCAGAAGAATCAGTGGCTATTAGCTTGATTCCGGCTCGTAGCAATCCCATGTGTATGAGAGTGGCACTGACCTCCATGAGTTCTCAGAACTGTGACCTTTCAGAAGCAGATGGCCAGACCTGAACAAGACTCCCCACAACCATGATTGGCTGTGGATCAGACTACTGTGCTCTATAGGGCTTTTATTGGCTGATTCTTTTTTTTTTTTATGGAACTAAATCACCAGGCACCTCTAGGTGGACTTGAACCTCTAACCTGCTGATTAGCAGCTGAGCATGTTAACCACTGCACCACACAAAGACACCACTTGAACCGTGCATAGGTTTAATTTAGCTGGAGAACAGGTGGGCATGGCAATGGAGGATGAAAACCAACAGCAGTTAAAAACTGCTCTGCCCTTGTTATCTCCTGGACCCTCTCAACAATCCTGTGAGATGAGCAATTATTCACAGATAATCAAGACAATGAGCAAATGAATAGGGTGTATTTGAGGGACGCAGGAAAAAGTGAAGACTGCTTGATGAAAATGGTAAAGGATGAGGTTTTCATTATGTGGAATCCTGAGAGTGGGGTTTGATTTGATGCCAGAGGCTGAAGAGAGCTTTCAAAGGATTAAAAAAAAAATAAATTCACTGTAAAAGATAATACATGTTCACTGTATTACGAATGTTTACGAATATGTTGTGTTGTTGTGAGGTGCCATCAAGTTGATTCTGACTTATAAAGACCCCATGTGACAGACTAGAATTGCCTCATAGGCAATTAAGCTGTAATTTTTATGGCAGCAGATTACCAGGTCTTTTCTCCCTTGGAGGTGTTAGGTGGGTGTGAGCTGCCCATCTTTTGGTAGGAAAATATAAAACAAAAAACAAAAAACCCAAACCCACTGCCTTCAGGTCATGTCCAACTCATAGCGACCCTACAGGTCAGAGTAGAACTGCCCCATAGAGTTTCCAAGGAGTGCCTGGCGGATTTGAACAGCCAACCTTTTGGTTAGCAGATGTACCACTTAACCCACTATGCCACCAGGGTTTCCAAAATACAGAAAAGCATAAAGAAGAAAGTTGACAATGTTCCATCATTTTATCACCAAGTGATGTCCAGTGGCAACATTTTTTTTCCTCTTGAAAGTTGAGATCAATGGACATTCGTACTATTGTGCCCTGTTTTATTCACCTGACTCCTTGTTTCTCAGCCTTGTCACTAGTGACATTTTGGATGACATCATTCCTTGATGTTTTAGTCAGCTAGCGCTGCTCTAACAGAAATACCACAAAGTGGATGGCTTTAATGAGGAAAAATGTTTATTCCTTCACAGTCCAGTAGGTTGCAAGTCTGCATTCAGGGCATCCGCTCCAAGGGAAGGCTTTCTGTCTGTCAGCTCTGGAGGAAAGTCCTTGTGTTCCATCAGTCTTTGATCAGAGAGCATCTTGGTGCAGGAACCTTGGGTCTGAAGGACACGCGCCTCTCCCAATGCTGCTTTCTTGACAGTGTGAGGTTCCCAACTCTCTGCTTGCTTCCCTTTCCTCTTATCTCTTGTAGGATGAAAGGATAAAAGGTAGTGCAAGCGACATCCAGGAAAACTCCCTTTACAGTGGAGCAGGAGATGATCTTCTGAAGGGATTTACAACCCCACCCTAATCCTCTTGAACATAGTCTACTCTGTTAACTACGCAGAGATAAGGATTTACAGCATCAAAAAATCATGAAAGGGAGCTCAATCCCAGAATACAAGGAATCCTGGCACAGCCAAACTACTATGCATATTTTTGGGGGGACACAATTCGATCTATAACATTATGTATGTGTGTGTATGTGTTTGTGTGTGTTGTGCGTGTAGTGTCAGAGCAAACTGGAGCTTCTGTTAAAAATTAAGCAGGGAATTTGTTGAAAGAACAAAGATCCAGATTGAGCAGCGGTTTGTGAAGATTCACCAAAGTCTTCCAGAGAAAAGAATTTTTTCGTAGAGTTTAAATACAGGAAGTTGAGGAACTTAAGACAAAATTCTGATTGGCTGACATTTACAAAACCATGCTTTAACAGACACTAGAAAATTGCCAGACCCCTGAAACATTGTTTTGCAAGTTGAAAGTCTGAGTCTTTTAACAGTTTCATCTGAGTGACTCAGTTGTTAGGAGCAAACTGTGAGAAGAAGCTGGAAGAGGGGAGCCCAGAATAAGCAGTAAATGGCAAAAGTGAGTCCAGCCTATACTGGCAGATGCCTTTCTTTATGCAGAACACCCAGTTTTTTGTTTTGTTTTGTTTTTATTTTAAAAAAGCTCCTTCGCAGTAGAGAGCAAGACAGAGAGACAGATCAATTTATTTCAAGGAATTGGCTTGCCTGTCTGTGGAGGGGTGGCAAGTCTAAAATCTATAAATCAGACTGGAAACTCCTGGAGGCTTGTACCTTCAAATCTGTAGGTCAGGTGAGGGAAAGGGTGGAAAGTGAGATGAGAATTCTACCAAAATATCTATGTGTAATCTGGAGGCAGAGCATGGTGTAGGGAAATTCTGTTTTTGTTCTTAAGGCCTTTCAACTGATTAATTGACCACAGACATTAGGTAACATTATGGAAGGTGGTTATATCACATTAGATGTAACATGATCACATTGCATTAGATCTAAGTCATTGCATTACATTATAAAAGGCAATCTAGTCTACCCAAGGCCAAATGGTTGAACCACATGTAACTACTTTGTGACAGCAACTAAACTGAATGTTTGGTCAAACAGTTGGGAACCACAGCCTAGCCAAGTTGACATATAAAACTAACCATCATAAATAATATTAAAAAGATAATGGCTAAATGCAACACTTATATCTGTCTTCCAACTATTAATGAGGTTAACATTCTTACTTCTCTGCTGCTCTTTTAGCCACCAATGATAGGATTTTTCTCTAAGTGCTAAATGTGACAAGAGCAGAGATAGACTGTAATGTTTATATTAGGCTGCTATTGAGGCTGAAAATGTCACAAAATCGGCATTGCCAGTGAGGTAATATACATGTGTGTGCATTCACCTGTTTATTGAGTGTTTCCCCAATGGAATGGGAATTCGATGAGAGCAGAGATTTTGTCTATCCTGTCCATCGCAGGTCTTCAGTACCTAGGACAGTGCTCAGTACGTAATACATATTCAATAAGTATGTATAGAACAGATGTGCAAAGAAATGAACAAACTGAAGTATCTCTGCCTCACAGGAAAGTATAATTCGTGAATATAACTTATATACTGAGTCGCAATAACTTGTCACTTTGTGTTCATGGAGTTTGAACCTTCCCATCTGTTTTAGTCAGCTAGTGCTGCTCTAACAGAAATATCACAAGTGGATAGCTTTAACAAGAAAAGTTTATTCTTAAACAGTGCAGTAGGCTACAAGTCCAAATTCAGGATGTGTGCCCCAGGGAGAGGCTTCCTCCCTTGCTGTCTCTGGAGGAAACCCCTTGTGTAGTATTGGTTGTTGTTCAGGGAGCATCTTGGCACAAGAACCTCAGGTCTGAAGGATGTGCTCTTCTCCCAGTACTGCTTTCCTGATGATATGAGCTTCCCAGTTCTCTGCTTGCTTCTCTCTCTTTTCATCTCCCATAGGATGAAAGGCTAAATGGTGGTGCAAGCCACACTCCAGGGAAACTCCCTTAGCAAGGGTGTTGCAGTCCCACCCTAATCTTCTCTTAACATAATCATCCTATCTATTAGCCACAGGCAGAAAGTAGGATGTACAGCATAAGAAAATCACAAAATATTGGTAATGATGGCCCAGCTAAATGGCTACATATATTTTTGGGGGACACAGTTCAATCTGTGGTACCGTCCCTCAAAAAGAAACCTAGCTTCTGTAATTCCTTTTAAGCTAAGGAAAAGAATGAAATTAGCTGTATTTGTGAATGATTGACTGAAGGGATGAAGAAATGAATAAACGGAGGAACAAATGAACTAATGAAACTGGAGGCCTGAAAAGTGCCATTTTCAAACAACAGGGGGGACCTAAAACTGAAGGTCTGAGAGGCATTGTTTCAGATCCACCACTCCCAACCCCCATGGAAAACATGACTTCCACATTTCACAAGCCCCAGGTGGCAATACTGTGGTGGGGCTCTCAGCCTCAGAGGCATCATCGTGGATTTAGTAAGCTATAGGCTATGAATAACACCTCCTGTCTTGATAATTGGGCTCTAACCAACGATAAATGAATTAAGGAGGAGGCCAGGGAGGCCAGGAAAATTAATGTGTTTTTGAGCATTCTTCTTTCAGATTGCTGGCCTAACGGCTCCTACCACCAATTTTATTGCCCTGATGGCCAGTGATGGCCTGCAAGGTTGTAAATCAGACTACATAGGTACCAAACCCTTATTGCTTGGATGACCTAGAGCGATCAAAGGTCTGAAGGAACCCAGCTCCTTCAGAAGCATGTAGCCTGTCCCTTTAAAAATCTCTGCCTGTGGACAATGCGCAGGCAGATTTCAGAGAAAGAACGTTCCCTCTGTCTCCTGTGTCGCCAGCATACTGAAAGAGACCTTTGATTACTTCACCCAACCTCCTGTCTCAGAGACTGGCTTTGCAACAGGTGGCATGCAACAGGTGGAGTTTGTCTGCTAACGCTAACATGCAGGCAACCTGAATTTGGCTGAAAAATTAATTTTAAAGGAGAATTGGGATTATATGATTTTCCTTTACCATCATTTAAAACTTTTCCTGAAGACATTCTTGGAAAGAAGCTCTACCAATCCAATCACCGTTTCTGAGGACAGAGTCATGAAAACAGATGCTTTTAAATGTTTTTACCACTTGAAATAACCAAACCAGTTGCCCTGCAGTCCATTCCAACTCATGGCCACCCCATGTGTGTTGGAACAGAACCACGCTCTATGGGGTTTTCAGAAGCAGATCTCCAGGCCTTTCTTCTGAGATGCCTCTGAATTTGAACTGCCGACTTTGGGATTACTAGTTGCTTGCTTAACTGTTTGCTCCACCCAGGGATTCTTTTTACCACGTATGTGTCCATTACTCCCTGTTCACAAATACGGTAGCACAAAGAAGGATGAAACTATAGGTAGAGACCTTGCAACTCTGTTTCCTGCCTCACTTGTGAAATAGGAAAGGGAAGATGGTGAAGAGACAGCTACGGTTGGAAGGCTCTTACAAAATACAAATAGGTCGATTTTGTGACGTTGTCATTGCAGTAGCAAGTAGTTTCAACTGTATGATAGAGAACTCCGTTTTACTGTGAGGTTGGAGACAAGCAATTCCAAAGAGCAAGGATTTTCATACTCTGCATTTGTGTAAAATCAGTCCCAGTGAGGCTGAAGTGCAGGTCCGTATATTTGTCAGTCGTTTTCAAAGGGACAGTCAACTAAGCATTCAAAATAAGAGACTGTTCGAATCACATGTTCTTCCCAGAGAAACTTTTTCAGTTCCTAAACTGAATGTGCAAGTTACATTGTCCTTAGCTGCTGTCTAGTCAGCTCCTTGAATCATGGTGACTTCATACTCTGTGAAGCGAAGTGCTGCCTAGTCCTGTGCCTTCTGCACTGTCACTTACAGATGTTGAGATGCGTAGAGTTTTCACTGGCTGAGTTTCAGAAGGAGATCACCAGCCCTTTCTTCCTAGCCAGTTTTTGTCCAGAACTTCTGCTGAAACTTGTTCAGCATCCTAGCCACAGGCCAGCCTCCACTGACAGAGAAACAGCTGATGGTTATGCAGGAGGTACATTGGCCAGGAATCAAACCCAGGTCTTTGGCATGAAGGCAAGAATTCTGCCGCTGAACTGCCATTGCCTTCACACAGTGGCAATTTAGACTCGGGGTGGCCTTATGTGTTATAGACTAGAACTCTGCTCCTTAGGGTTTCGTTGGCTATAATCTTTATAGAAGGAGACTGCTAGGTCTTTCAAGGTGCCACTGGGGTAGGTCTGAACCACCAGCCTTTAGGTTAGTTGTGGAAGACTAAAACAAAGAATTTGAGGTACCCAGGGAACTTTAAGTTATGTTACCAAAACCAAAACACAACCCACTGTGATTGAGTCGATTCAAACTCATAGAGACCCTATAGATAGAGTAGAACTGCCCCATGGGGTTTCCAAGGAGCGTCTGGTGTATTTGAACTGCCAGCCTTTTGTTTAGCAGCCATGGCACTTAACCACTACGCCATCAGAGTTTCCTAAGTTATGTTACTACTTCTTAAAACAGAACAACCGTTTTCCTTGGTAATCAAAGGCAATTCACACCATTTAAGCAGTGCTTGCAATGTATATTTGGTAGCAAGCTTATACTTTTTTAAAAAAAAATTTTTTATTTAATATAACTGAGTGAAAATGTACATTCCCGTATAAATTTACATACCCACCTATATGCAGCTTCCACTGCTCTCCCTGCCCGGTGACAACACACTATTCCTCTCTGCTCCATACATGTCTCGTTCTCCCAACAGTCTCTTTTTTCCCTCGTCTCCACCCACTCTCCTTGCTCCAGCCAGAGGTCAGCAGGATGACATCCTATAGATGTATAGAACCATAAAGTTCATCCAATATATGGTCACTGCATCGCCAAGTCCAATCCATTCTTGTCCGAAGCGTGGACCTTCATTATGATTTATGGTCAAGGGCAGCATCAGGGCAAGGGGGCATGCTCCCAGGGGAACCCCGAAACCACTGGACCATCAATTGAGGTCTTTTAGTGGGGATCTCAGGGTGCACCCCTTTTTATGCTTGTGTTGCCAGTGAGACTCAACTTAGTGAACTCCATTGCAGCTATCACTGGTGGTGGCCAGGCACCATCCAGTTCTTCTGGTCCCAAGTCGATGTAGGCACTCACTCTTGTGGGTCTCTTTGTCTTCTCAGTTGTCATTTTGGTCCTCCGTGAGCATCTGTTCCTTCTGAGTTGGGACCATTTGCTGTGCCCTCAGATGGCAGCTTGGTGGCTTTTAAGACCCCAGACGCCACTCACCAATGTGGGGTGCAGAGAGCCCTCTTAGCAAAATGCTAGTTGTGCCAATTGGCCTTGCTTTCGCCTAAGAGCATGGTCCCCCACCCCCTGCCCCAGCTACTCTATCCTTGCAATATTGAGTTAAGATGGAAGGAGTACTCATGTTATGTTTAAGTCCACTTAATATTGTTCTTGTTTCTAATGTGTGCTAGCACCGATTTCACCCAAGCAGATACCTAGCAACTGTCTAATCTAAACCCTCCCCTCTCGCCCTCCCTCCCTCCCCTCCCTTGCAGCTGTCAAAGAGTCTTTTCTTCTATACACAAGTCTGTTTTCGAGATCTTATCGTAGAGGTCTCATACAATATTTGTCCTTTTGTCACTGACTACTTTAACTCAACATAATGTCTTCCAGTTGAAACCAGGTCATGAGATGTTTCCTGAAGTCATCGTTGTTCTTTATCATTGGGTAGTGCTCCATTGAGTATATATACCATAGTTTACCTATCCATTCTTCTGTTGTTCGGCATCTGGGTTGATTCCATCTTTTTGCTATCGTGGACTGTGCTGCGATAAACATTCTGGTGCATGTGTCCGTTGGTGTGAAAGGCTTCGATTCTGTGGGATATATTCCAAGTACTGGAATTACTGGGTCAAATGGTATATCTATATCCATTTTTTTAAGGAAGCGCCAGATTGCTTTCCAAAGAGGCTGGACCATTTTTCAACCCCACCAACAGTGTAGGAGGGTTCCACTTTCTCCACAGCCTCTCGAGCATTTGTTGTTTTGTGTTTTCTGGATCATGGCCAACCTTGTTGGGGTGAGATGGTATCTCATTGTCGTCTTGATTTGAATTTCTTTAATAACTAAAGATCGTGAACGTGTCCACATGTATTTTTTGGCTGCCTGGATCTCTTCTTTAGTGAAATGTCTGTCCATCTCCTTTGCCCATCACTTAATTGGATGGTTCATCTTCTTCCTGTTGATATTTTGTAGTATCTTATAGATTATGGAAATCAGGCATCGGTCTGACACAGAGTTTCCAAATATTTTTTCCCATTCTGTAGGTGTTCTTTTATTTCTATTAATAAAGTCTTCAGATGAGCAAAAGTGTTTAATTCTTAATAGATCCCATTCTGATGATTGTGGTTTGTTTGCCAGATTTTGGAGTCTGTCCATATTGTGTATTAAAACTTCCATGGTTGTTTCTACCTTTTCTTGGATGAGCTTTATCGTTTTAGGTTTGATATTTAGGTCTTTTATCCAGTTGGAGTTGGTTTTTGTTTCTTGCAGATGGATATCCAATTTTGCCAGCACCATTTGTTGAAGATACTGTTTTTACCCCAGTTTAATGTCTTAGGGCCTTTGTCAAATATCAATTGATCATAGGTAGATGGTGTCATCTCTGGGGTCTTAGTTCTGTTCCACTGATCGATCTGTCTGTTCTTATACCAGTACAAGGCTGTTTTGACCACTGTGGTAGTGTAATATGTTCTAAAGTCAGGTAATCAGAGGCCTCCCAGTGTGTTCTTCTTCTTTAATAGTACCTTGCTTAACCGGGGCTTCTTCCCTTTCCAAACAAAATTGGTGATTTGTTTCTCCATCTCATTAAAAAATGTCACTGGAACTTGTATTGGGATTGCATTATATAAATAGATTGCTTTGGGTAAAATAGACATTTTGACAACATTAAGTAATCCTATCCATGAGCACGGTAAGTTTTTCCATTTATCTAAGTCTCTCTTAGTGTCTTGTAGTAAGGGCTTGTAGTTCTGTTTGTAAAGGTCTGTTATTTCTCTGGTTAGATTAATTCCTAGGTACTTTATCTTCTTAAGGGCTATCGTAAATGGTATTGATTTGATAATTTCTTCCTTAACAGTCTCGTTGTTGGTATAAAGGAATCCTACTGATTTACTTATGTTTATCTTGTATCCTGAGACTTTGCTGAACTCTTCTATCAGTTTGAGTAGTTTACATATAGATTCCTTAGGATTCTCTGCATATACAATCATATCATCTGCAAACAGGGAGATTTTCTCTTTGCCAATGCAGATGCCCTTTATTTCTTGGTCTTGTCTAATAGCTCTAGCTAAAACTTCTAGCACACTGTTGAATAGAAGAGGTGAGAGTGGGCATGCTTGTCTAGTTCCTGATCTCAAGGGAAAGTCTTTCAGTCTCTCTCCATTCAGGATGACGTGGGCAATTGGCTTTGTATAAATGGCCCTTACTATGTTGAGGAATTTGCCGTCTATGCCCATTTTGCTAAGAGTTTTTAGCATGAATGGGTGTTGGACTTTATCAAATGCCTTTTCTGCGTCGATGGACAAAATCAGGTGATCCTTGTCTTTTGTGTTATTTATGTGGTTAATCACATTAATTGTTTTTCTGATGTTGAACCAGCCTTGCATCCGTGGTATGAATCCCACTTGGTCATGATGGATTATTTTCTTGATATGTTGTTGTATTCTATTGGCAAGAATTTTGTTGAAGATTTTTGCATCTAGATTCATGAGTGATATCAGTCTGTAGTTCTCTTTCTTTGTTGGGTCTTTCCCTGGCTTGGGTATCAGTGTTATGCTGCCTTCATAGAATGAGTTTGGGAGTACTTCATCCCTTTCTATACTGTGAAATAGTTTCAGTAGTATTGGAGATAACTCTTCTCTAAATGCTTGGTAGAATTCTGCAGTGAAACCATCTGGACCCGGACTTTTTTTGGTTGGCATTGTTTTAATGACCTTTTCAATCTCTTCCTTTGTAATGGATTTATTAAGTTGTTCTGCTTCATGTTGTGATAATTTGGGTAGGTGGTATGAGTCAAGGAATTGTTCCATTTCCCCTAGGTTTTCAAATTTGTTAGAGTACAGTCTTTCATAGTATTCTGTTACGATATTTTTGATTTCTGTTGCATCTGTGGTGACAACTCCCCTCTCATTTCTAATTTGGGTTATTTGTTTCCTTTCCTGCTTTTCTTTAGTAAGTTTAGCCAGTGGTTTGTCAATTTTGTTGATCTTCTCAAAAAACCAGCTTTTGGTGTTTTCAATTGTTTTTCTATTCTCTAATTCATTTAACTCTGCTCTAATCTTTATGATCTCATTTCTTTTGGTGCCTGAGGGGTTCCTCTGTTGTTCTCTTTCTACTTGTTCAAGCTGTAGGGTTAGTTCCTTGATTTGGTTTCTTTCTTCCTTCCAGATGTGTGCATTTATGGAGATAAACTGACCTCTGAGCACTGCTTTGGCTGTATCCCATAGGTTCTGGTAGGAAGTGTTTTCATTCTCATTGGAAACCATGAATTTCTTTAATTCATCCTTGATTTCCTCTATAACCCATTTTTTTTTGAGCAAGATGTTGTTCAATTTCCAAGAGTTCCACTTTCTATCTATGTTTCTTCTGCTACTGATTTCAACTTTGATGGCTTTATGATCTGAGAAGATGCTTTGCAATAATTCAATGGTATGGATTTTGTTGAGCATTGCATGGTGGCCTATCACATGGTCAATTCTGGAGAATGTCCCATGTGCACTGGAGAAGAAGGTTTAGTTGTCTGCTGATGGGTGGAAAGTTCTGTGTATATCAATGAAGTTCAGTTGGTTAATTGTGGCAATGAGGTCTTCTGTATCTTTACTGAGTTTTTTTCTAGATGATCTGTCTAGTATTGAGAGTGGAGTGTTGAAGTCTCCCACTATTATTGTGGAGTCATCTAACTCTCTTTTGAGCGTAGTCAGTGTTTCTTCGACGTATTTAGGTGCTCTGATATTAGGTGCATAAATATTTAATATAGTTAAGTCTTGCTTGTGTACTGAAACTTTCAGCAATAAATAGTGTCCGTCTTTCTCCATGATGGTGGATTTGACATTAAAATTGATTTTGTCTGAGATTAGAATTGCCACCCCTGCTCTTCTATGTTCATTGTTAGCTTGATACATTTTCTTCCAACCTTTAATTTTCAGTTTGTTCCTATCTTTAGTTCTCAAGTGAGTTTCTTGTAGACAACATATAGATGGGTCATGTCTTCTGATCCAAGATGTCACTTCACTGGAGCATTAAGTCCATTCACATTCAATGTAATTATTGATAGGTATGTGTTCAGTGCTGCCATTGTGATGTGTTTATTTTTATGTTGATGTTTTCTCCGTTGTTCTTATTAGTCTGTTCTGGGACGTTCTTTTTTGTGAGTTGATTTTTCACCTTTTTCAGAGCTTGTTTTGCGGTTGTTGAGACTCCTGTGTTACATTTCTTGAAATGATATGATGCATCTTTGTTGTGCTTTACTGCTGCCCCTATGATCCCCCTTAATAAACTATATATAAACCCAATTTTAATTACTATCAGTCTTGTCATCTTCCTGTCCATCTGGAAGGACTATAACAACTGTAGTACATCCCTCTTTTTAATATGATGACACCATAGTTTTCATGATGATCACCGGATTGCTTCTTACTGTATCAAAGCTGTGATAGGCTTTGGAGCCTTCCCTAACTGAGTAGAGCTTCGAGTAGTAAAGTTGTTCTAAAATATAAAGTTAGTGGTTTTGTTCTTCTAAGCCAGAGCCAAGAACTTCTTTCAATATTTCTTGTCGTTTTGGTTTGGTTTTTATAAAGTCTCTGAGTTTCTGTTTATCTGGGAATGTCTTAACTTCATTTTCGTATTTGAAAGATAGTTTTGCAGGATATATAATTCTTGGTTGGAAGTTCTTCTCCTTCAAGGCTTTGAATGTGTCATGCCACTGTCTCCATGCCAGCATGGTTTCTGCTGAGAAATCTGACGAGAGCCTACAGGGTTTCCCTCTGAATGTTAGCTTTGCTTTGAGTCTTGCTGCCTTTAAGAGTTGCTGCTTGTGTTTCATTTTGTTAAGCTTGATTATAATATGTCTTGGAGTCTTTCTTTTGAGATCTATATTGGGTGGCATACGATATGCATCTGAGATGTCTATATTCTCTTCCTTCATGATTTCTGGGAAGTTTTCTTTCAGCAGCTCAGCAACGATACTCTCTGTGTTCTCAGGTGTCTCACCCTGTTCAGGGACTCGAATTAATTGAAGGTTGTTCCTCTTAATGGAGTCCCACGTGCTTCTTAATGTTTCTTCATTTTTCTTGTTTTTTTTTTTTTCTGATTTCTGCTTATAGACACTGGCATCAGTAGCTCTGTCTTCCAAGTCGGAAATTCTTTTTTCCATTTGTTCCTTTCTGTTTTGTTGGCTTTGCATGGAAGTTTCTATGTCTTTGATTTTGTTCCTGATCTGTTGGATTTCAGAATACTGGTGTTCCATCAGATCAAACACCTTACTTAATTTTTCATTTTGTTCTCCTCCATTTTGTATAAGGTCTAGAAGGGCTCTGTATATAATCATTTTGTATTTACTTTCTGATGCTTTCATAAAAGTTTCTTCATCTGGAAAACTCCTTGGTTGCTTTGTTTGGGAGCCTTCTGAAGCCATGGGTGATTTCTTGTATGCCACAATTGTCTGTTGCTTTTTGGGACCCATGTGAATATGTAGAGGTTGGAAGAGGTACTGTGAGGATGGACTGCAGATGTTTCTCTAGGCTGTTTTAAAATGTAAAGTAAAAGATATCTGACCACTTCACAAGTCAGTTGGGTTTTCAGGTGTAGAGGTCCCTCTGCTCAACTGGCAAAGTAAGCGCCACTATATCTAACCCCAGATGATACAAACTAGTTCAGAATACAGCAATGCTACTGCCCTGTTGGCCTCTGCTGACAGGGCCTAGCCTTAGGGGACTGCATCGAGTACTGCTTTTATGATAGAAAAGCGCTGTCTTGTGGGCAGGCTCTGGCTCCCAAGCTAAGTATTAGGTCCAGCTGTGGCCACTGTATCCAAGGAGGCGCCCTCCACACAGGCAGCAGACAGAAGGGCTAAAGGTGCGGAGAGGTAATGATTCCTCTGATTCTGTTGCAGGTGCCCCAAAGCAGGTGGCACTAGGTAAATTACTGCTTTTCTGTCAGAGAAGCACTGTCCTGTTTGCAGGCGCTGGCTCCCAGGCTAAGAATGAGGTCTCGCTAGAATCTCCGTATGCAACATGGCGTCCTGCACACTGACTGCGAAACTCCGTACAAACACCGCTGAGGCAGATATAAAACGCAGGCTCAAAGTGGCTATATTATCAGAGTCCCAAGCCTGGTTCTCAAAATATGGAAATTTCGCCTGCCTGTCCCCCCAGCAGTGTGTCTGAGTCTAGCCGCTAGGCAAGACCCAGCTCCGCCCGCCAGCCGAGACAGAGGGAAAAAAAGTCAAAGTGGTGCGTTTACCTTCCGTCAGTGAGAGCCGGGGCTAGCCAGGAGCGGGAGTCAGTGACAGCGAGGAGGTTTTTCGCTCAGTGGTATGAAGTCCAAAGTAACAGCTCTGTGCCGTGTCCTGAGGCTGATTAGGTGCTCAGAAGGCTCTGTTTGATTGTCAATTCAGGTCTTGGTTTCCAGAGGGATAGAAGGAGACGTGGGCTTAGTCCGCCATCATGACTCCGCCCCAGTAAGCTTATACTTTGAAGATTTATTCTTCAGAAAGCTTTAATTCAGCCTGGTTTGAGTTTCCAGTGACTACAATGACTGTGTCTAATTACTTGGCAAAGACTAGTGAGGTGTTTGCACACTTGTTTCCTTTCACCCAGGAAACACAGTGGGACTCATTTCCCAGCTCCTTTTGCAGCCAGGTACAGTTAAGTAAGACTGAGTTCTAGCTAGTGGACTTTGGGTGGAAGTGATATGGGTCACTTTCAGGCTTGGTCCATTAAGATCTCCCACGTGCTCTGTGGAGCAGTGACCCAACCCACTTCCCCACCCGCTGGCTAACTAAACTTCATTTGAGAAAACAATCAACTTTGACTGTTGAAACCTCTGAGATTTAGAGCACCTAGCATTACTCTAATGAACACACAGGATAGAGAATGGAAAGATTCCAAGAACAGAAGTAACAGAAACACATAAATGATCATTCCCAAACCAAACCCAAATCCACTGCCACTGAGTCAGTTCTTACTCATAGTGGCCCTATGGGACAGAGTAGAACTGCCCCATAGGGCTGCTGAAACTGTAATCTGTACACAAGCAGACTGACACATCTTTGTCTCACAGAGATGCTGGTGGGTTTGAACTGCTGACCTTTCAGTCAGCAGCCAAGCACTTAACCACTGGGCCTCCAGGGCTTCTTAAGTGATCACTGCAATTGTGAAAATAGAAACAACAAAATTAGGGAGGCATGCCTCACCTCTCCCATTGCAGTAACTGAGGCCAGCCCATTTACAGAATGTTATGTGGCCGCGTCCCACATGCCAGGAAACAATTGTAGTGGGGCTTTAATAAGAACACAGAAAAATAATAATGCAATCTGACTAAATCATTAAATAATTAAGAAAGGAACTTCCCTATTGGTAATTCAAAGACAAGATTTTATTGCTTTTTAACTTGCTGTGCTATCTTATTACAGGAAACCCTGGTGGCTTAGTGGTTAAGTGTTATGTCTGCTAACCAAAAAGTTGGTAGTTCAGATACACCAGGCGCTCCTTGGAAACTCTAACGGGCAGTTCTACCCTGACCTCTAGGGTCACTATGAGTTGGACCTGAGTCAACGGCAGTGGGTTGGTTTTTTGGGTTTTGGTGGTATCTCATTAAAGGGGAGAGGGTGACAGGAAGGGAGATATAAAAGGAGGAAAGTGAGGAACTAACTATTAGCTTTCTGGAACTGGCTTTTCTGGTTCAGGGCTTGATACAAATGAAGAAATGTGAGGGGGTCTGATGGGTGTGACAGCCTGGGAGAAGAGCACTGTAACTGAGGTTCTCCACCAGGGCAGACAACCTTACTGACCCTCATAGGAGGAGTCTTGGGTACTCAGAAGTGAGAAACCCTACCTGAGCATCGTTAGAATGGACTATACTGAGGACTATGATACATCATTAAGGAATTCTCTTAGAATTCCCACCTAACGACTTCTGTCTATACATGAATGGCCTGAACGGGGTCACGCGGCCATCTGTCTGCAAAGGAGGCTGGTGAATGTAGTTTTTAGGTGGCCATGCTGTTGTCTCCAACAAAAGCAGGCTTTGGACGAGGGGGACCACATATTGGGCTGTTAAAGGGGAAATTCTGCCCACTGTCTCTAGGTTTCATGTGCCACTGCATGAGGTCATTGAGAAGGGACAGTGACAAAGTAGATGTGTGTGAAGTTGACCCCAGCCATCTCCGACAGTGTTCTAGTGCCATCCAGTTGTCATGAAGCCACACAGATGTACTCATTAAGGGACTAAAGGAATCCACAAGCACTTGGGGGAACCATCTTTCAAAGAGTTTGTTTGAAAGACCATTTAGCCAGTTCAAGAGATTGCATGTGAACAACTGTTTGTTTTTTAATGGGGAGATGGGGAGAATGAAGCCATAATGCTTTACCTGGGGGAATTTATATCACCCAGTCCCTGGGTTGATAGTAACACCACAGGCAGGAAATAAAAACAAGATTTTGCTTGTTCTCTGAGCATTTGGGGGAAAATAACATCTTGGAGACCAGATTTGTTTGGGTTTTCCCTATTTCCTCTGCAACTCTCAGCAAAACCTATTGTGATAACGTGCAAATCTCTGTGAGAAGAAATGACAACCAAGCCCAGCAGGGTGGTTTCTTGTATAGGAGCTGGGCCCATGGGAGTAGACTGAACTCCTGGTTGTTGTTAGGTGCTGTGGTGTCCCTTCCTACTCATAGCAACCCTGTGTGACAGAATAGGACTGTCTCATTGGGTTTTCTAGGCTGTGATCTTCATGGAAAGAGATTGCCAGGAATTTCTTCCTTGGTGTCTCTGGGCCTATTTGAACCATCAACTTTTAGATTAGTAGACAAGTGCAAACAGTTTGTGACAGTCAGGGACCCACTATAGTAAACAAACAAAAAATCAAATCTGTTGCCTTCAAGTCAGTTCTGACTCACAGTGACCCTCTAGGTCAGAGTAGAACTGTCCCCTAGAGTTTCCAAGTAGTGCCCGGCAAATTTAAATGGCCGACCTTTGCGTTAGCAGATGTAGCACTTAACTCACTATGCCACCAGGGTTTCTAAGTAGTATCAAAAACCAAAACCCCTTGCTGTCAAGTCAATTCTGACTCATAGTGACCCTGTAGAACACAGTAGAATTGACCCATACAGTTTCCAAGGAACGCCTAGTGGGTTCTGGTGGATTCAAACTGCCAACCTTTTGGTTAGCAGACGTAGCACTTAGCCACCATGCCACCAGGGTTTCCTTCTAGGTAATACAGGTAGTGAAATCCAAATACAATCTGGATTTTATCTAATAGTATCTGGCCGGTATGAATTTCTTGATTAGAGTAGAACTGCCCTGTAGGGTTTCTCAGGCAGTAATCTTCCTATAAGCAGATTGCCAGGTCTTCCCATGGAACTCCTGGGTGGGTTCAAGCCTCCAATCTTTTGTTATAGCAGCTGAGTGCTTAATCATTGCACCACCAGAGCTCCCTTCCAATAAAACTCGATTCTAGAATTCCTTTCTCCCCTTCCCTGTCATAGTCCTGTGTGCCTCTACTCAGTCACCCTGCCTTCTCTTAGCTATATTTGGGCCTATTCCTTCCCTCCATTTCTTGCCCTACTGTACAAAAATCATTGTAAGAATGACCCATGGGTCACATCTGACCTCCTCCAACTTCCCCAGGGGGAGGGAGAATCAAAATCAACAGCCCAAGGCTGAGTCCTATGGGGCAGAGGTCAGACTTGCCTCCTCTCTCTGCCATCTTTACAGTTCTGACACCTGCCACCCCTTGTGTGAAACTTTTTACTTTTCTGCTAAGTTGGAGAATTCATTGCAGTGGCCTCACAGAACTCACAGACCATATTCATGGTTATGGGGTTTACTAAGGAAGTAACAGGTAACAGCTCAGGTTCAAGAATGCTCAGGATACAGCTGCCAGATCAGGACAGCCTCTTCTCAGCCATGCCTTCAGGAAGTTCTCTCTCCCTTGGCTTCTTCCCTGTTCAGGCAAGTGTTACAGAGTCGTTTTGGCTCTGCTGAGAAGTGCTGTGAAGGACCTCACTCTGCTAGTAAGCCTCAGCCCCAAGGCACTCACCCTTCACATTCCGTGGACCGGAAGTCCACTGCACTGTCTTCCGCCAGTCTTCCAGTTCTGGTGCCTTTGATACTGCTGTTTCTCTGCTGCTACTTCTTGCAGTCTTGCTGTCTTTGGTGTTACAGGTCTCTCTGCATCTCCTGGGTCTAGGAAGGTCTCAACACAAGGACCCCAGGTCCAAAGGATGCACTCCACTCCTGGCATTTCTTTCTCTGTGGTGGTGAGATCCTATTTTCCTGCCTCTGGCATGGCTCGTTTTAAGCCAAATGTGATGACAAAATTGACCATTCCCCCTGGTGGGCCACAACCACCTTGTTTGCATAGTCCTGCCCAATCACTTGGGTGTGAGTTACAAGACCATGGCGATGTTACCCAATTTGGGTCTGTTCCCTGGAGCAGTCGAGCCAATGAAACAGACTCCAAGTTAGAAAGAGGGAGGAGGTTTATTAGGAAGTATGATAGCACTGGAGACTCGACAGTAACACAGACTGTTCTCCCCGTAGTCTCAAAAGACAATTTTTTACATCATATTTTATATATCATTTTGGCAAGGATTACTTCATATTTTTAAGCACATAGGTCACAGATAATTGTACACATCACAAAATAACCACAAGAAACTCTTTATTAAACTATAAATATGTATGTCAGACACCTGGAGTCTAATCTGTATGTTTGTAACAAGCAAAGACAAAACTTATATAAAAAGTCCTTGGCTAGTGGAACTAGCCTGCCAAGTCCATACAAGATAAGGAGCAGGAAACAAAGTTGTGGATACAAAAAATGCCAGGCAGCCTTCCTAGCTGCTGTCTCCCGGGCTGAAGGCCATTTCTCAGGAGACCAAAGGAGAGGAGGGAGAGCAAGGTCACAGGGGCTGAGGGGACTCTGTATCTCTTTGGAAAGAGGCCAGTGTAGCAGGTACAGTAAAAAACCTAGATTATTTAGAGTATTACAGTGTTATGTCAAGCTCCCAATTAGCCATTTTGTAAGAGAAAAAAAAAGACATGTTGCAAGGTATTAGGGTCACAGGGAGAAAGGTCATGCAAAAGCAATCTATCCTACCACAGTAATTCTAACAGAGACCCAGGCTTTCTTTGTTTCAGCCTTCACAGCTCCTAGACTGGCACTGTTTAATAGGAATAGAATGTGAATCACTGAATTTTCTTCATGTGAATTTTTCTCAAAGCCTTATTCAAAAGGTAAAAAGAAACAGGTTAAATTAACTTGAACAAATATATTCTGTTTAGCTCAGTATCTCCCAAATATGATCATTTCAACATACAATTAATATCAATCGGTTGTTGAGATTTTTTCTGTGTACTAAATTTTGAAAATCTGCTGTGTATTTTCTACATCCTTCACATTTTGTTTTGGACTAGGCACATTTCAAGGACTCATCGTTACTGGTTACTGTGGAGTCAGCCTTGAATCATGGTAACCCCAGATGTGTCAGCATAAACATGAGTCTCATAGTGTTTTCAATGGCTGATTTTTCAGAAATCGATTGCCAAGCCTTTCCTCTGAGGCACTTCTAGGTGGACTTGAACTTCTAAGCTTTTGATTAGCACCCAAGCATATTAGTCATTTCTACCACCCAGGGACTCCACATGGGACCTGTGGCTGCCATATTGGACAACACAGATCTATACAGTGTTTCATGCATTGAAGGTGCGTTATAATCACCAATAGAATTTTACCTAGGCCCCCAGAGAAGCTGTTAAAAGTTTAGGTGATACTATAGCTGCAGATTAGTGTGGTCCCCAAAGACTTGGCTGTCCTAATAGTGTGACTAGCTTTGTACTACATTAACCAGGCTGATCTACGTGAAGACAGAGGTTGGAGAGTGGGCAGAAATTTTGTTTATTTAGTTTTGTAATAGCTAAAACTCAGAGAACATCAAATTGAGTTCTCTCATAGTATGGATGGGATAACTAATGTTTTGATGGCTTCAAGTGGCAGAGCCAGCTCTTTGTTGTTAGATGTTGCCTAATTAGCTGTGACTCACGATGACTCCATTTACCGTACAACGAAATGTTGCCTGGTCCTGGGCCACCTTCATAATCTTTGGTCTGCTCGCGTCCATTGTTGTGGTCACTGTGTATTTTGAGTGACTTCCAAGCTACTGGGGCTTATTTTCTAGGACTATATTAGACAGCATGCTGTTGTGATCCATAAGATTTTTATTAGCTAATTTTTGGAAGTAGATTGCCAGGCCTTTCTTCTTAGTCTGTTTTGGTCTGGAAACCCTGACTAAGTCAGTTGACCCTGCTGATATTTGAAATGCCAGTGGCATAGCTTCCAGCATCATAACAACAAACAAATTACCATAGCACAACAAACTGACAGACAGGTCAGCACTAGGACTCAGTGATTCATCCAACATTTATTTAACAACATTATCTAGAGTCTTCTAGGTGCAAGGTACTGTGCTAGGTGCTTGGGGTACGAAGCCAAAAAGATATACTGTCCACAGGAACTTGAAAACAAGGGGAGGAAACAGGAAAGAGATAGGAATCATACCATCGAGCATTCTGGGTATTAGAAAACACCTGGAGTAGAGCACAGAGGTGGAGGAAGTGGTGGAAGGGATAGGGTGTGGGGAGGCTTCTGGGATTATACGTTGCCCATGTCATTGCTCCCAGCAACATCCTGAATTTAAAACACCAGCGCCATGTAAGAGTTAATTAAATAGCTCGCTATTAATTGCAGGATTTTTTTCCCTTTTGAATACTGTTGGGGATTTTCTATGTATTTTCTACATATTAGAAGCAAGTCTTAGCTAGTGCTATCCTGTGCTAAGTATCGGGTGCAGGGAGTGGGCAGGGAAAAGAGAGGAGCCAATAATGGTGCGTATATGTGCTTGGCTAGAGGTTCAGGTTTGCCCAGTGACACCTTGGCAAAAGAGACCTGGTGATCTACTTCCCAAAAATCAGCTCTTGAAAATCCTGGGGACTGTGGTTCTATTCTGACATGCATGAGGTAACCAGGCAACCGAAATGACTCCACAGCAACTAGTTTAATACATGGATTACAGCTGTGGGCAACTGGGGCTCAGTCCTGCTGGGAATATTTGCAATCATATAGAATACACCTCAAAACTGTCCCATCCAGCAGCAGGGAAGCTCAAGTGCTTATCTATTGGCTCTCGTCCTGGAATGGTTGATGGTTGCCACCGGATTTTAACTCTAGGCTGCCCTGTATACAGACTGAGCACACTTCCTTGGTGCTGGTGAAAGCCCCCAGGCAGAGAAGGAAAGGGTGTTTGGGGCAGGGAGCTGTCAGGGTGCAGGGAACCCACCCAGTGCTGGTAGACTCTGAATTAGGAGGAAGAGAAAAATGACAGGGCACCATGTGTCTGCTCTAGGGAATTTCCTGCCTGGTGGCGGAGTGGTTAAGTGGTACGGCTGCTAATCAAAAGGTTGGTAGTTCAAATCCTCCAGGTGCTCTTTGGAAACTCTATGGGGCAGTTTTACTCTGTCCCGTAGGGTCGCTGTGAGTCAGAATTCACTCGATGGCAGTGGATTTGGTTTTTGGGGTTTGGAATTAATCTGAACCAGTGCTAAGTCTTCACATTAGAATTTTCTTTCATCATCTCTTCAACTTTAGTGTTTGCCCCAGTTGTCCTGGTTCCCCCTCTGCTATGTCTATTTTCAAAAGCTTGTGTCTTTGTCCCCTTAGTGGTAATCTTCTTTCATCATTTTTATCCTTTGGTTCTTTCCCCTGTTTATTTCTGGAGTGCAGTTCAAGTTTGCCTGATCCAGTTTTTGATTTGTTTGTTCTCCAACGCAGAGTCCCCTCTTTGGTTAGCCTTGACGAGTGTTTTCCTTCAGCCACTGTTCCCAGTTTTCTTGAATTCTTTTCAGTTCTATCCAGCTTTTTCTCCACTCTTTTAAGGGTGCTCTACTTTCCCATCAGCCTCTTGGGCTTTCATTTCACCTTTCAGTGCCTACTTTGTGGAGTTCCCATGTTTTCACACAGGAGACCTGCAAAAACCAGAACCTGTGAAAGGTGGAACTCTGTCAGAGAAGGAAAACTTAAGTATTATCCACTAATAGAGAGTGATAGAAAAGTGGTAAGACTGTACCCTGTCAAAGGTGGCAAACTTGTCAGACTTGGAAAAACAAGGCAGTTTTGTTGAGTTCAGCTCTCACAGGTTTCACTGTATATTTTTGTGGATCCTAGTTTCCTCCTTTTTCCGCTTTTCCCTAGAACTTTGCTACTCAAACTGTAGTCCCTGGATCACAGTGTTAACATTGCTTGGAAGTTTGCAGAAGCCATAAAAACCCCACTGCTGTTGAGTCAATTCCAACTCATAATAACTGATAGGACAGAGTAGAACTGCCTCAAAGAGTTTCTAAGGAGCACCTGGTGGATTTCAACTGTTGACCTTTCAGTTAGCAGCCGTATCACTTCAGCTCTCCACCATGAGGGTTTCCTGGGAGCTTATCAGAACTGAAGATTTTCAGGCCCCACCCCTGATTGCTTGAATCAGAATCTGCATTTGAACAAGATCCCCAGATAATTTATATACATAAGGATTGAGAACTATGAGTTCATCTTTCGCCAGGAGACAGTCTGGGAGCAGACATTAAGAGCACAGACTTGCGATGTTTATTTGAACCCCAGCCTTGCCACCAGCCAGCCAAGAGACTTTCCCTAACGTCAGTTCCTGCATGTTCAGAAAGAGAATAATACTGGCTCTTTCATGAGGTAAAGAATTGATGACTGAATCATGGCGATGGTGAAAAATATTGGATATACCATGGACTGTCAAGGAGCGGCAGCCAATTGGTTGTTCTGCTCTGCATCCAGGGCTGCCGTGAACTGGAATATCCCCCTGCTCATCTGTGGGTATTATTATTCAGGGATAATGGAAACAGAGACTCAGATATTGCTAGCTAGCTGACATCACAATGGGAGATTTCAGAAGCATTTTGTATTCGGGTTGTGCTGACCTTTGTCATTCGAGTTTTTTGCACACCACACATTAATACAGTGAAACGTGTACAAGTCAGAACTTGATGGGACCACCTTGTTTTTACGGGTCTTGCAAGTTTTCTGCCTTTGATAGGGTGCAATCTTACCACTTTTCTTTTGTCCTCTATTAATGGAAAATATTTGACTTCCTTTTCTGCCAGATCTCTGCCTTACACAGGTTCTGGCTTTTACAGGGTTTACTGTACATTCTTCATGGGGTACTCTATAAAGTGTCTTTCCTAAGCCAAGTTGAAGTTTTCCTAGAGAAGGTGATGAATGAGAATTTTAAGTCATCACATATTGGCGCTCCTTGTCAGTCAGCTGTCAGCTTCAGAAACATATTCATCTTTGTTTAACTTTGCTTGTGCTACTCTTTGAATATTTTATTACATCCTGTGCTTATTACTTTATTAAAAAGTCAATGATGAAATCCTAGCCCTCAAAGTCACTGGAGATTCTTAAGCAGGATGAAACCTTGAAATGTATTTGGACATACATCAGAGTCACACAGGTAGGCAACATAAATTAGAAATAAAATGAGTGAGAATAATAAATGTCTTCCAAAATGCTGACAATATATTGAGTGTGTCAAAATGGTCAGTATGTTTTGTGCATTTCTAATATTCTTTAATCTCTCTGGGAATTGAATTCTCTTAATTGATATTATTATTTTAGTTTCCCCCAGTGGAATTTGTACATACTGTTAGGCAGACATTTTGTATCAAACACTGGGGTTGGTGTCGGTGTTATTTAAGATAATCATAGTATATTTTCTCTCTTTTTATCTCTTAAGTTTAAGGGTAGTTTTAAAACTGGAAGGATAGAGATTCTTATTAATCCATAAATGATTTGTTTTCTCCCTCATGAATATGTGAGCTAGCTTAAATAATAACAGCAGTGAAGGGTCAGGAAACCCTAGTGACATGGTGTATTAAGTGCTATGTCTGCTAACCAAAAGGTGAGCAGTTCAAATCCACCAGGCGCTCCTTGAAAACTCTATGGGGCAGTTCTACTCTGACCTCTAGGGTTGCTATGAGTGGGACCCCACTCAATGGCAGTGGATTAGCGTAGGTTGGGTTCTAAACCTAATCACTGCTGATCTATATAAACAGCAACATAGACAGAGACAAGGTCCCTGTGGTGTTGTGCTTAAGCGTTTGGCTGTTAACCAAAAAGTCAGCAGTTTGAATCCACCAGCTGCTCCCTGGAAGCCCTATGGGGCAGTTCTACTCTGACCTATATGATTGCTATGAGGTGGAACTGACTCAACAGCAGTGAGTTTTGGTTTTGATATGGACACAGGCACGCACATGCACACACAGGAGAAGACAGACCCTATTTACGGACTATACACAAACCAAGGAACTCCAAGGAGAAAAGAAACACTTGGGGCTACTGATAAGGAAAGAATTGACACAGTTGATCTGGACTGCTAGCCTCCAAAACTGTAAGAAAACAAATTACTGATGGAAACTGTGGCAGTATAGTGGCTAAGTGCTACCTCTGCTAACTGAAAGGTCGGCAGTTCAAATCCACCAGCTGCTCCTTGGAAACTCTGGAGCAGTTCTTCCTTGTCCTATAGAGTTGCTGTGAGTCAGAATTGACTCTATAGCAGTGAGTGGTGGTAGGCAGTTCTTTAAAGCAACCCACTTGTGGTGTTTGTGTTACAGCAGCACTGGGAGACTAAGACAGATAAGGTCTGCCCAGGACAAGTTTGTCGGCAGCCCTTTCTGGAAGACTGGTGTTTCCTAAGCTGAAAGTTTCTGTCTTGGAATATACCTCACTGCACGCTCAGGTACCACCTGGCCTTCAGCTCATCACCCTGTGGGAACTGGGGCTTGGGGAACCAGTGCAAATGATAATACACTTCTTGTTGTGTGCTGTAGAGTGAGTTCCAATACTCTGGATCCTGCTTAAAATAAAAAAGCCTCTTGCCTTTGGGTTGATTTCAACTCATGGTGACCCCGTAGAATAGAATAAAACTACCCCATAGGGTTTCCAAGGAGCGTCTGGTGGACTCAAGCTGCTGACCTTTTGATTAGCAATTGAGCTTTTAACCACTGTGCTACCAGACCCTGAGGAACTGTCCTTTGCCTCACATACAGGGATTTGATCATTTTATATGTGTAGAAGATGTCAGCCAAGACTACAGCCATTTCAAGGGCCGGCTGGGGCTGGATGGTCTCCTGCTCAGAGTACTGAAGTGACTGCTGGCCATTCAATTCCCCTCCTTCATAGGGCTGCTTGTGTGTCCTCGTGGCAAGGTCCCTGGCTTCCTTTGGAGTGAGTGATCTGAGAGAGAAAGAGGGAGAGAGAATAATGTCCTTTATGATCTACCTCAGAAATCAGACATCACTTCTGCCATATTCTATCAGTCACGCAGACCAGCCCTGATATGACATTGGAGGGAACTACATAAGGACATGGATATCAGAAGGTGGAAATTATGAGGTGCCATCTTGGAGGCTGCCTACTACAGTCACAGAGCCAGTGTTAGTAGTGAAATGAGAAACAGAAAACACAGCTTCTCTGCTTATCAATCTGTGGCCCATGTCACATACTTCTTTTCATTTTATATTGTTTTTCAAGTTAGAATTAACAAGTGATAAAGGACAACTTTTGCAAAAACACTTACCACTAAATTTAACCTATAGCATATTCACACAGATGTTTTGCTAAGGGCTCAATTCCTGCGAGTATACTTTAACCACTCCCCACTCCCCCCAGAATTGCCATCAAATTGATTCAAACTCATAATGACACTATAGGACACAGTAGAACTGCCCTGCAGGGTTTCCAAGGTTGCAAATACTTATGGAAGCAGACTGTCGCATTTTTCTCCTATATAGCAGCTATTGTCTTTGAACTACCTACCTTTCATTTAGCAGCCAAACACTTCACTCACTGAACCAGTGGGGCTCCTTAAAGTACTTTAGAGGGGACAAAAAGTGCAGAGCTCTTGCCCCATGTAGCTAAACCCTACCCTTGGAAAATTAAAATGCCTATGTCATCAATAGATCATAGGTGCGACATGAGAATTATGCAGTTGGTTTCCTCTTCCATCAATGAGATGGAAAACAATCCAGAAAGAAGAAAAGAATCATCTGCAAGAGAAGAGAATGAGACTAAAGGTAATTGAAAGATCAACTTCTATTTTTTCTTTGTAGAGTGAACCAAGTTCCTGAGCTATTGTTTTCAGGTGCCATGTTTGTAGCGTACATTGGTGAAAGATTGTCTGCTCCAATCAGATCCTATTGGGAAAGATGTATACATCGAATTTTTAATTAATTACGCTGATATTTTTTCCAGATGTATCTTAATGTAACTATAAATTTGTTTCCAGAATGGTTTTTTTTCAATGTCTTATAGAAGTAAACAGCTTTTAGATTTATCTACTACAGTTTTGGAGCTGAAAGTTTAGGAACTGGTAGTGAAGCATTGCTTCAAGAGTGTCCTGTGTTCTTATTACTTCAGAGTCTATAAAAATCACTTTCTGGGTATTGTAAAAACAAGGCTTCTGACCTCCTCTAACATCACAAGAGGGAAGGAGGATCAGGATCAACAGCCCAAGGTTGATTCCTATGAGATGAGGGCCAGATAGGCCTCTTCTCTCTGCCTTCTTAACAATGCCGACACCAGCCATCCCTTCCACCAAACCCACAACCAAAGCCGCTGCCGTCAAGTTAATTCCAATTCAAAGAAATCTTATAGGACAAAGTAGAACTGCCACATAGAGTTTCCAAGGAGTGCCTGGTGGATTCAAACTGCCAGCCTTTTGGTTAGCAACCGTAGCACTTAAACACTGCACCACCAGAGTTCCCCTCCCTTCCACAGCATTCTCCATTTCTCTACTGAGTTTAATAATTTATTGCAATGACCACACAGACGTCATGGGTAGTACTCATGATGATGGTGTTTATTAGGGAAGTAGCAAGTTATGGTGTTCTGCTGCTGTTCAGAAGGTTTTCATTGGCTAATTCTTTTCAGAAGTAGACTACTGGGTCCTTCTCTCACTAAGACCAAAAATGAAGAAATTGGAGATTTTTACCAGTTTTTGCAGTCTGAAATTGATTAAACATGCAATCAGGATGCATTGAAAACGCTGAATGTGGCACAGACCATCAACTGCTCATATGCAAGTTCAAACTGAAACTGAAGAAAATTAGAACAAGTCCATGAGAGCCAAAGCATGACCTTGAGTATATCCCACCTGAATTTAGAGACCATCCCAAGAACAGATCTGATGCACTGAGAAGTAATGAAGGAAGACCAGACCAGTCATGGAATGACACCAAAGACATCATCTGTGAAGCAAGCAAGAGGTCATTAAAAATTCAAGAATAAAAGAAAAGACCACACTGGATGCCACAAGAGACTCTGAAACTTGCTCTTGAATGTTCAATAATTAAAGCAAAAGCAAGAAATAATGAAATGAAAGAACTGAAGATTTAAAAGAGTGGCTTGAGAAGACAGAGTAAAGTATAATGTTATGTGCAAAGAACTGGAGATAGAAAACTAAAAGGGAAGAAAATGTTCTGCATTTCTCAAGCTGAAAGAACTGAAGAAAAAACTCAAGCCTTCAGTTGCAGTAGTGAAGGATTCTACATGGAAAATATTAGACAAGTAGCCAGCCAAGCCAAGTGCCGTCGAGTCGGATCTGTAAGGAAGCATCAAAAGAAGATGGAAGGCACACAGAGAGTCATTATACCAAAAAGAACTGGTCGACTTTCAGCCATTTCAAGAAGTAGCATATGCTCAGGAACTGATGATACTGAAGGAAGAAGCTGAAATTGCATTGAAGACACTGGCAAAAAATAAGGCTCCAGGAACTGATGGGATGTCAGTTGAGATGTTTCAACAAATGAATGCAGTGTTAGAAATGCTTACTCGTCCATGCCAAGAAATTTGGAGGACAGCTATCTGGCCAATTGACTGAAAGAGATCCATATTTATGCCTATTCCCAAGAAAGGTGATCCAACTGAATGCAGAAATTATTGAAAAATATCATTAATATCACAGGCAAATACAATTTTGCTAAGGATTATACTAAAGTGACTGCAACAATATATTGACAGGGAACCGCCAGAAATTCAAGCTGGATTCAGAAGAGGACATGGGACCAGGGGTACTACTGCTGATGTCAGATGCGTGTTAGATGTTCAGTGGATCTTGACAGAAAGCAGGGAATACCATAAAGGTGTTTACCTGCTTTTCATTGACTTTGCAAAGGCATTCCACTGTGTGGATGCTAACAAATTATGGATGACATTGTGGAGAATGGAAATTCCAGAACACTTAATTGTGCATATGAGAAATCTTTACATGGATCGAGAGGAAGTCGTGTGAACAGAACAAGGGGATGCTGCATGGTTTAAAGTCAAGGAAAGGTGTGCATCAGGCTTGTATCCTTCCACCACACCTTTTCAATCTTTGTGTCAAGGAAATAATCCAAGAAGCTGGACTATGTGAGGAAGAATGGGACATCAGGATTGGAGGAAGACTCCTTAGCAACCTATATTATGCAGATGACACAATCTTGCTTGCTGAAAGTGAAGAGGATTTGAAACACTTGCTGATGAAGATCAATGACCACAGCCTTTGGTATGGGTTCCACCTCAACATCAAGGAAACAAAAATCCTCACAACTGGACCAGTAATCAGCATCGTGATAAAGGTAGAAAGGATTGAAGTTGTCAAGGATTTCATTGTACTTAGGTCCATGATCAATGCCTATGGAAGCAGCAGTCAAGAAATCAAAAGACACGTTGCACTGGGAGGATCCGCCACAAAAGATCTCTTTAAAGTGGTAAAAAGTAAAGGCGTCACCTTGAAGACTAAGGTGCACATGTCCCAAGCCATGGTATTCTCAGCCGCATCATGCACATGTAAAAGCTGGACCATGAATAAGGAAGATGGAAGAACTGATGCCTTTGAATTGTGGTATTGGAGAGGAATACTGAACACACTGTGGACTGTCAAAAGAACAAACATGTCTGTCTTGAAAGAAGTACAACCAGAGTGCTCGTTGGAAGCAAGGGTGGTGAGACTGTGTCTTACATACTTTGGACATGTTGTCGGGGCGGATCAGTCCTTGGAGAAGGACATCATGCTTAATAGAGCAGAGGGTCAGAAAAAAAGAGGAAGACCCTCGGCGAGACAGATTGACACAGTGGCTGCAACAATGGGCTTAGACATAAAAAGGCTGTCAGCATTCTTGCCCAGTGGGCCAGATGGACTGCTCGGTCTCATGTGTGGGTCCCCTGCCTCTGCTGCTGCTGTCGTTTCTCTGCTCCTGCTTCTCACCATCTTGGTGTTGTAGCTGTCTCTTTTGGTCTCATGGAAACCCTGGTAGTGTAGTAGTTAAGAACTACAGCTTCTAACCAAAAGGTTGACAGTTTGAATCCAGCAGGTGCTCCTTGAAAACCCGATGGGACAGTTCTACTCTGTTCTATTGGGTTGCTCTGAGTCACAGTCCACTCAACAGCAATGAGTTTTACTTGGTGTCCTGGCTCCAGGCATAAGGATCCCGCATCCAAAGGACGCACACCACTCCTAGCTTTTCCGATCTCCCTTCCTGCCTCTGGGATGGCTCACTTCAAGCCTAGTGGGATGGCAAAACTGACCAGTTTCCTCGGTGGGCCACGAGCCCTTGTTTTCATAGTCCCACCCTTTATTTTTAGTTGGAGTTATGAGACCATGGCAAGAAGGGCCATATAAAAGTGATCCACCACCCCACAGTGTGCAGTAATAATTTGACACTTCTGGGAAGAAAGTGGAAACCTTGATGGCATAGTGGTTAACTGCTATGGCTGCTAACCAAAAGGTTGGCAATTCAAATCCACCAGGAACTTCCTGGAAACTTTATGGGGCAGTTCTACTCTGACCTATAGGGTCGCTATGAGTCAGAATTGACTCAACAGCAACGGATTCTTTTTAAGCGGGAGTGGGAATAATGAAAGGGGAACAAAGAAAGGATTTTTGGGGGGGGGGTGCCTGGCCTCTTCTTCCTCATGGAAATATGTATTTCAGTTACCTTCAGTTAAAATTCAAATGGATTTCTCTGTAGCTCATATATTTAATGTTGATGGTGTTTCTGTCATTGAACTGTTCCACAGAGTTTTCTTGGCTGTAATCTTTATGGAAGCAGGTCACCAGGACTGTTTATTCTGAGGTGCTGTTGGGTGAGGTGGCAGCTATATTCATATTTTTTTAAAACAAATGTTCAAAGCTAATTGAATACAACTACTCAGTGATTTAATGTGAAGATATGAAATGGATCACACTATGGGAATATTGCTTTATTTATTAATTTTTTTTTTGAGAAAGAAAGGAAGCAAAACTTTTATGGAGTAGAAAATATGGAGTTAAGTACTCTACCAGGCACTGTTTATATGCTTTCTGTCTGAAACATCTTGATACTGTGAGCTAAGTATTATCATCCCATTTTATTGCTGGGAGAACACAAACTCAAAAAGGTTAACTTTCTCATGCATTTGACGACTGTTTCTTGAGCTGTTGTTCTAAGTTATCCGTACTGTGCTGGGTGACACAGATATAGTGGCAAACAGCACAAGAGCACACAGCTAGTCACTGGAGGAGCTATAGTAGGGCCCAGATGGTTCCAAAGTCTGGTATCCCTTCATTCTATCTCCATGTTATTAAATGTAAAAAGCCATGACCCAAGATACAACATGTAGTCATAGGAGAGGTACAAGTTGGAGTCATGATGGTTGAACTGAAAAAAAAAAGTAACATTTACTGAGTGCTATTTGCCAGGCATTATGCAAGATGTTTGGTTTATTTTAGTGCCCGCAATACTCAAAACAACCCTACCAAGTGGGTATTTACATTCTATTTATTGGTTAAAAAATCAAGTTGTTGAAGGTTCAAATTATTGCTCATAGTTGCTCAGCTATTATAGGGCAGAAAATGAACTGAACCAGAGGAGGAAGGGCTTCTAGCAGGATGGATAAGAGAAGGCTTTCACGGAGGTAGATTTATGCTATACAAAGAATGGCAAAGAGCTAGATAGAGTGTCTGTACTTCCTTGTCTTTCTGTGGCAATGGCCCAGTCCGCAAATCAGTCATGGCACCTTTTCCTACTATGCTGGGATGTGGTTTCAGAAATGTTCTCAGCATATACTCCAAGCCGCTACCTCCGGCCAAATGGAGCTTGTACTTGAGTTAAAATACATTTTCCATCTGTTGAAAGCGTTTGTTATTATTTTTGTCTGGCCGGTATTTGTTTCATCTTTCCGGTGTCATCCAGATTTTCTTCTGAGGAGTTACTTTTCCCCATAGTGCGGTGTTGGTGGGAGAGCAATTCCAGGTGCCAACTACTTTTTACACAAGCCAAGAGGCCTTGGCAGGAGATAAGAATATAGCCTAAACTTGGCCAACTGGCAGCTGTCTCCTGGGACTTTCACTAGGGGTCAGGAAGGAATGGAGTGCTAAACAGACTTTACCCACTCTTAGGCTAGTGGCTGCGGTTTCTGCTTCCTAATTTTTTAGGTGTTTGCTTGGTTTCTGTCTATTCTTAAGTTTGTCATTTTGCTTTATAGCCACTCAACAAATTCTTTGTGTTTAATTCATCCATAATGGTTTCTGTTGCTTGCAGCTAGGAAATCCTACCTGATACGCCATCACATCTGGTTCCTTACCACTGCTGGTCCTGGGTAACTTCATGATGGAATCATCATCTGAAAGTTTTTAAAAATAAAGCACTCTTTTTCTCTGAAAGCGCTCTCTTCATTCAAGTCCAAGTTCACTGTCAATTTAAATTTTATACTCTTAAGATAATTACAGGGACAGTCCTATGTTACTCAGCTTGGAGGGTTAATAATCCTCTCCAGCTTTTTCTATTTCACTCTTATTATCACATTCTCTCTCCCAGAATCAGACTGTGAAACTCACTGCCCTTGTTAATTCACTTCTAAATGTAGCGGAGCTATCTTTTACACACTGCCAAGACTGTCAAAGAACTGCATCTTTCCAAAATGACTCATCATTGGCTTCAGGTTGCAAGTTAGGGGGAATTTGTCTCTTTAACTGGTAGGTTCATCTGGACCTCTTATTCTTCTATGGACATAGGCCCCCTCCTCAGTGATGGAAAGGTGCCGTTCCTTTCTCCTATAAATGCATCTCATGACCCGTTCCTCTACTGGGGGCTTCTTGTTTCTTTATGTGCCTCTCCTGGCCCTTGGTTGTAGGGCCTGGATCTGCAAAATGTGGTACACAGAAGAGCAGCATCGCAGTCAGCAGGAGCTTACCTTCCACATGCAAACTCTCAGGACCTGCCCCAGACCTGGTATATCAGGGTCTGCATTTTAGGGAGAACATCAGGTGATCCCTAAGCACATTGAACTGAGAAGCTCAGTGGCTTGTGTAGGTACTTTACCCATTGCCAATTCCAACCTTTGTCTTAGCCTGTATTCTTGAACTATAAAACTCAAACCCAAACGCATTACTGTTGAGTCAATTCCTACTCATAGTGATCCTGTAGGACACAGTAGAATTGCTCCATAGAGTTTCCGAGGACTGCCTGGCCTTTTGGTTAGCTGCTGTAGCACTTAACCACTACGCTGCCAGTGTTTCAGTCCGCTAGTGCTGCTCTAACAGAAATACCACAAAGTGGATGGCTTTAACAAAACAAAGTTTATTCTTACACAGTCTGGTAGGCTATGAGTCTGAATTCAGAGTGTCTGCTCCAGGAGAAGGCTTTCTGTCTGTCAGCTCTGGAGGAAAGTCTTTGTGTTGCATCAGTCTTTGTTTAGGGAACATCTTAGCACAGGAACCTCAGGTCTGAAGGATGTGTTCTACTCCTGGTACTGCTTTATTGATGGTGTGAGATTCTCAACTCTGCTTGCTTCCTTCTCCTTTTGTCTTCCATAGAATGAAAGGATAAAAGTTGGTACAAGCCACACTCCATGGACACTCCCTTAGCAAGGGTGTTGCAGTCCCACTCTAATCCTCTTTTAATATAATCATCCTATCTACTAACCACAGGCAGAGATTGACATGTATAGCCCAGGAAAATCACAAAATATTAGGAATGATGGCCCAGCCAAATGGCTACATATGTTTTTGGGGGGACACAGTTCAATCTATGACAACTAGGGTTTCCTTCTTTAGCTATGGAGAGCCCCCAGTTCACATATTGAGCCTCCTTTCTAGCTAATACTTGACTCATGACACAGTTCTATCCAAGAAAACTGTCATAAAGCCAGTTTGTGACCTCCCTAGTTTGTTGTCTGGGCATCCATAAATTCCTCCTAATTGCCCTTTGATCAAGTTTCCAACATGGGCTGTCCTGGCCCTGTCCAACAGTTTCCCGTGATAAAAATGTCTCCCTTTGTCCATACAAAGGCACTAGAAACTTTTGAACTGACCAATAAGACTCCAGCACTTACTAATCCCAGAATCCCAGGTTGCCATACATAGCCCTCTCCTGCAATTCCAACTTGTTCTTGGCACAAACCCCTATGTGGCTGTCATAACCATCTAATGCTGCTATAATAGCAATACCACAAAAAGATGGCTTGAGCAAAGAGCAATTTATTTTCTCACAGAAAAGTAGGCTGAAAGTCTAAATTCAGGGCATATGCGCCAAGGGAAGTCTTTCTCTATTGGCTCTGAAGGAAGGTCCTTGTTGTCAGTCTTCCCCTGAACTGGGAGATTCTGAGGTACAGGGGACAGTGGGTCCTTTTCAAAGGATGCACTCTGCTCCTGGCACTGCTTCCTGATGGTATGAGGTCCCCAACTTCCTGCTTGCTTCCCGTTCCTTCATATCCGAAGAGATTGCCTCAAAGCACAATACACCCTTAAAGACTGAGTCTTGCCTCACTAACACAAGGACCCTCCATCTTCCCTCATTAATGTCAAAGAGGTAAGATTTACAACATAGACGAACCTTACCCACACTGGGAATCATGGCCTAGCCAAATCACTGCACTCATTTTTGGGGGACACAATTCAATCCATGATAGTAGCCTTGCATCAAGGCATCCTGTAGTTTTTTCTCTGGGACCTGTGAGAACTAAATTCTATTTGTTTTCTGGCTTTACTGTGTGAGTCTCACTTCCTCAAGCCACATCTAACTGACCGTCAAAGATACTCACAGAGCCTCTTTGTGTCAATCTCAAAGCAGAGTCCCAAACAAAATCTGCTGTGCTGCCTTTTCTGCTTCTTCCTTCCTTCACGATGCTTAGGGGTGACAATGCAGGGCTGAGAATGGGAGATTTGCGCATGAGAAGGAGCCTGCTTTTCCCTGTCATCGCTGAGCTGCTGTATTAGCCCTGGGTCCCTACTCCCAGAATTCCTGGTGTCTGGAATGAATAAACCCCTATTTAGGTGAGCTACTATAGATGGGTTTCTTTTTCACGCAGTTCAATTCCCCTTAGCTACAATACTGCCTTCTGAGGTCATCTGACTATGAATTAAAACCCTCAGGAAATATGTTTAGATTCTAATTTATTTTTATTCCGAAAACACACAACCTTGGGGCTCCAAGGCCAAAAATGTTTAATAGAAGAGACAGCAATATAAAAATATAACTATTTAAAAATATACTTGTCTTAGTTTCCTAGGGTTGATGTAACAAAATACCACAAACTGGATGGCTTTAAACAATAGAAATGTGTTGTCTTAAAGCTCTGGAAACCCTGTTGGTATAGTGATTAAGTGCTACCTCTGCTAACCAAAAGGTCTGGCAGTTCAATTCCACCAGGCGCTCCTGGGAAACTCTATGAGAGAGTTCTACTCTGCCCTGTGGGGTTGCTATGACTTGGAGTGAACTCAGTGGCAGTGGGTAGGTTTTATTGCTCTGAAGGTTAGGTGTCTGAGAGCTGGGGTGTCAGTGCGCTGATTCCTTCTGAGGCTCAGATGAAGAATCAGTTTTACGCCTCGCTCCAAATCCACCAGGCGCTCCTTGAATACTCTGGGGGTCAGTTCTACCCTGCCCCTAGGGTCGCCATGAGTCAGATCCAACTCAGTGGCACTTGGCTGGCTTGGCCCAGCTCTAGTAGCTCTAGGCATTCCTTGGTTTGCAGCTGCAGTGTCACGTAGTGTTCTTCCCTTGAGTGTCTCTCTGTGTCTCGTCTTTTATAAAGATATTGCTCGGATTAGTTTACGACCCTCCATACACATGTGGACCCTACTAATTTAATTGACAACATCTTCAGAGACTCTCCAACGAGACCACATTAACAGGTACAGAGGGTGGGGCTTCAGTGTATCTTTTGGGGGATGCAATCAATCTGGAACAGTATTAAATATTATGTTAAATAGAACTAAAGTATTAAAATATTCGTATTGAAGATAAACATAAAATCATCATAATAGCTCTGGTCATTGGGGTGAAAGTTCCTCCCAGACAACAAAGGGAACTGAAATCTCTGAGCCCTGATTATAGCACTGTTGTGTGCCGTTGAGTCAATCCTGACTCACAGTGACACTATAAAACAGAGAAGAAATGCCCCATGGGGTTGTCTAGACTGTTCATCTTTATAGGGGCAGATCACCAGGTCATTTCTGCTGCAACGCGGCTGGTGGGTTCAAATCTACCAACCTTTCAGTTAGTAGTCAAGTGCTTAATCACTGCACCACCTCGCTCCTTTCGATTATAGCTCTGAGCAGTGTTATACAACCAATAGGAAGCAGGGCATGCTACAGAGAGTGATGACATCATCACAATCCGATCACATCCGTCCTCCAGAGGGAAGGAGGAAAGTCTGATCTGGAATAACATCAGCATAACATGAATTCCCATGTTGGCTCAGCTGTCACAGTGATTGTACGGTATTTCTGAAAGCAGAAAGCAACAAATCTTTACAGGCTCATTTTCAATGTCCACATCTCTGACATCCTCCATCCTGCAGCCAAGGACAATTTCTAGATGGTCACAGAAGCAGTTGGTTGAATTAATTGGGGTGCTATTTTCCTGTGCAAAAGTTGCAAGAGTTTTCTGACATTTTAAGAAATAAGTCAAAACTCTCAATTTTCAGGCAGGTGAACTTTGAAAGGTTGTATTTGATCTAAAGATCAAGCTAAAGCAGGAGCCTGAAAAGGCCATCCTCACCTCAAGTGATGCCCCCCTGAAACTTTGCACCACAGTCAGTTCCATACTTTGTGTCTTTAATTTGAGATTCCCAGAAGCAGACTTAGAAATGGACTTGCTTGCAAGTGGTTTCTGTGGGAGGTGGCCCCAGGAAAGACCCGTAGGGAAATGGACGGTAGGCAGGGAAAGAAAGGAAATCATTGCAAGCTGTGTTAGCAAAATAGCAGCACTAAGGGCATCTTGACCTTAATCTCATTCTGGGGAAGTCTGGTTGACAGAGCACACCATGTCATGACATTCTTTGGCAGACCCTGAACATTTAAATTGTTGAAGCATTTTCTATGTCTGGAGCTCCTTGGAAACCAGAAGGCATAGTTCTACTCTGACTTCTAGGGTTGCTGTAAGTTGGACCTGACTTGACAGCAGTGGGGTTTTTTTGGGGTAGTTCATGCCTTGGAAAGAGAGTTTGTCATGTAAACAGAGTGCTGTGAATATCAAACTGAGGCAATTCTTTATCAATATTCTGTTCGCCTCCGTTCTACTTCTGTTCTAACACCAGCTGCACATAATAGTACTTCTTTCTCAGACCTAGCCACCCAGAATGAGGTCAGGCCCTGCAGATTAAAGGGCAGAGTCTGCCAGACACAAGCTTGGGAGCCCTCATGACACCTTCACTTCTGACCTGCTGGTTATAAATGTGGGAGTTTCCTTTACCCATTGGGATGCTAGCCATACATTCAGGGATCCCCAGGATACCTCATTTCTCACGTACTGGCTCCTAGTACTTCCTCAGTTTTCATAATTCCCTAGAATGACACAAAATTCATGGAAAGTGCTATACTAACAGTTACAGTTTTATTAGAGCAAAAGGATGCAAATGAAGAGACACACAAGGCAAGGCGTAGGAGGGTTCCTGACGTGAAACTTCCATGTCGCAAGCAGCAGCACATGTGCATCAGTGTCCTTCACCAACCAGGAAGCCCACGGAGCTTCAGTGTCCAGAACCTTTATTGGAGGTCTCGTTGCGTAACTCAAACTCTAGTCCCAGTAGCCTGAAGTTGGTCAATATCACAAAATTTGGTCTTTGTGGCATAGTCAACTCCCACCCAACAAGAGACATAAACGCTTAGGTGTGTTCTGGAGGCCTCATCAAAGATATTTCAACCAGTGAAGGAAGTCCAAGGTTTTAGATGTCACATCTCAGGAACCAAGGACAAAGACTAAATTCTTTGTGTAAAGTTACTACCATTATGGTAGACAGTGTTCTTGCGAATAGTTGGTGTATAGACTATGGGAGAACAGAAGAAAGAGCAACAGTTCAGCTTAGAGTCATGAAGGATGGCCTTATAAAGGAAGAGACATGTCAACTAGTTCTTAACGAGATTGATTTGCCAGGCTGCTGGGAGGCAGGTAGAAGGGGCAGAAAGAACCATCCACATAGAGAAAACACTACGTGCCAAAGTTTAAGTGGAGGGAAATGGCCTGCTCTGGAAGTAATGGATATTCTTAAAAAGAGCTGAGGAAGCATAGCAGGGTGTGATGGGAGTTCATTTTGAAAGATATTCTGGAGCTAGATCTGAAAAGCCCTTTCTGTCATGCAGTTGGTGTTATAGCACCGCAATTACATTTTTGCAAATCAGGTTTCCCCCCCAAAAATTATTGTGCTTTAAGTGAAAGTTTACAGCTCAATTAGTTTCACATCTGAAAACTTATATACACACTGTTATGTGACCCTAATTGCTCTCCCCACACTGCGACAGCACACTCCTCTCCACCCTATATTTCAAGTGTCCATTCATCCAACTCCTGTCCCCCTGTGCTTTCTCTTCTTGCCTCCACAGGAACGGGAATTGCTCAGTCTCCTGTATCTACTTGTGCTGAGAAGCACTTTCTTTGCGAGTGTCATTTTATGTCTCATAATCCAGTCTAATCTTTGTCTGAAGAGTTGGCTTCATGAATGGTTTCTAAGAAAATTTTTAAGGAATTCCAATTTAACTTGATAGGCAAGAGCAATTTCTTTTTACAAAAGAGTAAATAAAAAGAGTCAGTGCTGAAACATTATCACTAAAAATAGTATTTAAAAAACCCAAACCCACTGCTGTTGAGTTGATTCCGACTGATAGTGACCCTATAGGACAGAGTAGAACTGCTCCATAGGGTTTCCAAGGAGCACCTGGTGGATTTGAACTGCCAACCTTTTAGTTAGCAGCCATAGTAGCACTTAACCACCACACCACCAGGATTTCTAAAAACCCAGACTACACATTTAGGCTTCTGTAGAAAAACCTATAGGTTTCCCATAAAAGAGCTCTACAGTTCAGAATAGAATTTAACCTGAGAGGTTGCCTTCCCTTGCTATGTTGGTAACCCTAAAAATTGGCTATCACTTCCTTTTCAATATTATACCTCAAACTCCAGCCAGAATAATTTCCACATATAGACATGAACATTGATTTTTAAATTCCTTTGTTTATTAGTTCATTGTGCCAGAGGTTTCCGAATATCCTTTCTAAGATCCAGGCCAATTGCCACTGGTGGCCCTGCTGGCACCTATTATAATTTTCTTCTATTCCAAAATACAATCTGATTTTTCTTTTTTCCCTAAAGATTTATCGCTCAGAATTGTCTAGCGGTAGCCACTTGATTTGCCACACTCTTCAGCTTGCCTTCATCTTGTTCTTTAGGAACAGTCAACAGAAGTTCTATGTGGTTTACAGAACAACAGTCACAAAGAAGCCTCTGTTTACGAGGCTTCACCCATTTGCAGGTGTTCTCCAATACAGCTATGTAATCAACAGCTCAGAGACCCAGCTACCCATGGAAGGACTGTTTTGCTTTTTCGAACAAATGAATTTCAGGTTTCATTTAGACTAGTTTTCATAGGTAATGCGATTGTTTGGGTTCTACTGATCTGTGTTGGCAATGAGATGATTCCACTGAAGACAAAGGTTGCATTTCTGAACAACAACTCTTTTTTTCTGCAGTAGTGGTACCTCTTAGTTGCGCTTATTTTAAGGAATATATGGTGGCCTTGAGACAGGGCTGACACAGCCTGAGCAGTGATATTGCATTTCTTGGTTCTGTGTTTAAGTAGACCAGTGGCTTTGTTTTCTCCCCTTCCCTGCGAGGGTGTGCTAGTCATAAATAAATTTGGTTCCTTTTTTTCAGTGCAAGAGGGACTGTGAGATGGCCTTGAGTTCAGCGATGTCAAGACACGCGATAAATGAAGAACACAAAGCTGCAGAAAAATGCCTTTAGGAGGCCATTGTGACCTTGACTGATAAAAATTGGCAAGCCCTTACCTTAGAGATTAGGTTGGAAACATTAGTGAAATATGAAAAGCAAAGAGGAAGTATTACTTTGCTAGACTTCAAAAGGACTTGGCTAACCTTGAAATGGTGACACATAATGAAATGGCTTTTGACAATTTTAAAACACCTTCTATGGGCCAGCTACCTCAAAGGTATTTATTGTATAACTTGTGCTTTGAGTAAGACACTATTGCAAATGCATGGGATTTTTTTTTTTTTTTTTTTGCATGTCCATCCTTCATCTAGTTGGAGTTCCCACTCAGCAGCATAGCTGGGAAAATGCACCATTATGGACAAGCCAACACTTTGAACATGCAAGTGCTTTAAAACCAAGGCACATGATATGCTAGGATGAAGCAGGAACTCCCATCCCTGTTCTCCTGTGTTTAAGCCTGTGCTTGGTCATTGCTCCACGCAGAGATTCTGAAAGGGATTGTAGAAGACAGCTTGTTGCCCAACTAAATCCATTCTCCCCTCTCCCAGGGCGTGTGGCATCCCAGCATAATCCACCCTCCCAGCTCCCCCTGGGCTTAGGTGTGTCCCTGTGACCAAGTCATCTATGCCACTTGATAATATGCAGCTTCCAGCTCCTTTGCTCTTTGTCTCTGCTACCCGAAATGTCAGACTTGCTAGCAACCTGACTTTGACCGTGTAGCTAAAGACAGTGCCCTGAGGTCTTGGAATCACTAATGGAAGGGCCTGTGCCCCCAGATAACCTAAGCATCCATTCATTCCCAGAGCTAGGACACCCCTTCCCAAGAATGTGGCTCATTGGAGTCCAGGGAGAATGAAAGAAGGACAAGGACCAGCTATGAGAAAAGACTAGAATCCTCATGCAACCAGTGGGCTGCACAGGACTCACATAATTATTTAACCTTGTCTGCAGGACATGAATTCTTTATGAAGACTTAGGAAGCGTTCAAGAACCTTCCACTGCAGCCTAGCATGAGACAACCTCTTCCGTAGTGCATAATAGTCAGATTGGTAGAATACTGTAGGTATATGTGATGGCCAACCCAGGGCAGCAAATGATGATTTAACTCATCTTCCATCTACTCCTTGTGGGCTCTTGGCATCTTACGATCTTTGGGAGCTGAAGAGTCTGGACTGTTCTAGATATTTTGTGACTCGGGATCATCCACCATATCTATACTCAGTAGACTAGTAGGTGAATACTCAGAAGCTCGTACTAAATTTCAGCCACTTGAGAGGGTGAAGAAAGTTGATGGAGGCTATCACGAAGTAATTCTATTTAATAGAAGAACAAATACAGGCTGAAAAGCAGCACCCTTGCTTGGGACAGAGCAACACAGCACGAAAATTCTTCTTGATTCTGGAGTACCTTTGTTCTCCAGAAGTACAGGATCCCACTTATGCCACCACAGCCCAGATCTTCAGTTTTTCCATCATTATTGGGATCTCAAAGATGGTTAGAGTGAAAGAATCCCAACATGTATCTTCGTCATCTAGTGCTGCTTTAACAGAAATACCACAAGAGGATTGTTTTAAAAAGAGAAACTTTATTCATCGATGTCCAGTAAGCTGAAAGTCCAAATTCATGGTGTCAGCTCCAGGGGAAGGCTTTGTCTGCTGGCTCTGGAGGAAGACCCTTGTTATCAGTCTTCCCCTGGACTAGGAGTAGCTTCTTAGGTGCAGGGACCCCAGGTGCTCTCTAAGGAATGCACTCAGTTCCCAGCACCACTTCTTGGTGGTACGAGGTCCCCAACTCTCCTCCTGCCTCCCTTTCTTTTATATCTCAGGAGGCTGACCCAAAGCACAATACAATCCAACACAGTGAGTCCACCCTGCCAACACAACTGCCACCCACCCTTCCTCATTAACGTTATATATAGAAGCAGGATTTACAACGTAAAGGGACATCACACAATACTGGGAATCATGGCCCAGCCAAACCACCACACTCATTTTTGGGGAACACAGTTCCATCCATAACATGCATTTTTGAGATGAATATTGTAAAACTAAGAAAAAAAGAAATTTTTATTGGAATTGCATTACATCTACAAGTTATTTTAGGAGGAATTTCACATATTTATAAAATTCCACTTGACAGCCAGGAATATGTCATGATTTCATCTGTTGAAGTCTTTATATGTATTTGTTGTTGGCTGCTGTTGAGTCAGACCTCAACTCATGATGATCACCCCCATGTGTTACAAAGTGGAGTGCTCCATAGGATTTTCTTCCACTTTATACGTCCTAGTGAAGTTTTGTATCTTTTTTAATCATAGTATCCTGCATATTTAATAAATGCATATTTTATCTTTTTTGTTGCCTTTGTGACCGTGATCTGTTTTTCAGATATTTATCCTGCTTAGCTAATGAAGGCAATGAAAACTATTACTTTCTGTATATTTGAGAGCAACCCCTTTACTGAACTTTTCAATTTAAATAATTTTTACTGAATTTTATTTTATTTTGTAATAATATTACTTGCAAGTAGCAAAGAATTTTCTATTTCTGATTCCTATTGCAAGAGTTAGAACTAAGACAACATTAAATATTAATGATTGCAATGAGAATGCTTGCTTTGTGGCTCTGTGGCTCTGCTTATAAAATGTATTTTGGCTGTTTGATACACATTTTTGAAAGTTTCATTAAATTTCTAACTATCTATTGATAGTCTTATAAGAACCCAGAAATGAGGATTTAATTAATATAATGCTTTTTTCAACAACTTTGAGAATATTATATGGTTTTTCCTTGTTAGTCTTTTAATTAGTTTGATGTTTGATCTCAAAGATGGTTAGAGTGAAAGAATCCCAACATGTATCTTCATCATCTAGTGCTGCTTTAACAGAAATACCACAGAGGGTTGCTTTAAAAAGAGAAACTTTATTCATCGATGTCCAGTAAGCTGAAAGTCCAAATTCATGGTGTCAGCTCCAGATCTTCTTGTATAAATTCTTTCTTCCATTCTGTAAGAGTAATATAACTAATTTAAAATTACAGTGGATTATTCTTTTAATGAAGTGTTAGTTTCATTAAGCTAGTGTATGTTAATTGAGTTTTGTAGTCATGTTGCTAAGTGAAATTAGTTCATAATTTTATTTTTCTTCATATGTTTGTCAGGTCTTCAGTAACTGCATTAAAATTCTATCAAATGAATTTTAAATGTTTTGATTCTTCTAAGTTCTGGAATAATTTACTTAGTAATATGGACCAATTGTTGACAGTTTCCAAAAACTTACCAATAAAACACCCTGACCCAGGAATCTTTTTTCTTGGGACACTTTTTTTCAAAATGTTTTCAATTTCTTTCATGGTTATTTGTCTATGGTGTTTCCTTCTTCCTGAGTAAGCAGTGATAATTCATGTTTGCTTTTTGTCTCTTAGAATACCATCCATTTTATTGAACTTTAAAATTTTTACAGATATCAAACTGCACGAAAGTGTTCTCATATATTTTTCCCTTTTAGATTTTTTTGCAAGTTTTTTAAGCATTTTGTACATGGACTACTTATCGATTCTTCTGCTTCCCTTAGCTCACTTATAATACATTCATTTGATGTTTATGAAAGCATCAACTTAAAGGAACTCAAGATTAATTTGGGTACTCATTTTGACACTTTACCAAGGAGTATACCGACGAGGGGGGCAGTTCTTCCCCGGCTACTCTGCAGCTTTTTAGTCTAAGTTACTAGGTGCTCTAAAAGCCAGTAGTAGCCTGTTACCATCCAGTCGATTCTGAATGTCTCCCTGAAGGACAGAGGAGAATTAGCCCCTAGGGTTTCCAAGGCTGTAGTCATTATGGAAGACTGCTACATCTTTCTCCCTTGGAGCAGCTGGTGGTTTGAAACCACTGACCTTTCTGTTAGCAGCAGGGCACTTAACCACTACACCACCAGGGCTCCTTAAAAGCCAGTGATGGCAACTATTAAAACAAAGTGTAGGGCTTCTAATCTTACCAGAAAAGTAGATGGTACTAGGCCTGCTTTACAAACTCTTTTCTTCAGATCACACAGCTAATAAACACTGAGGGGACTTTCCAAACTTGAATTTATTTATTTAGCTCTTAATAAACTTTTCTCTTAGTTACCTACGCTGCTTTCACACAAATACAAGTAGGTGGCTTCAAAGAACAGTCCTGTCTTTTCCCACAGTTCTGGAGACTTAGAGTTCAAATCAGGGTCTCAGATGTGTCCATCACTTTCCTGTTGGCATCCCTGGGTGTTCTTTGCTTCCTTGACTTGTAGACAGTGCTTATGTGGCATGTCCTTCTCTGTATGTGGGTGAATCTGTGTCTAAAGCCAAAACAAACAAACAAAACAACCCAGCCAGATGCCATCGAGTTGATTCCAACTTCTGGCAACACCATGTTATTGCAGAGTAGAACTACACTCTCTGGAGTTCTCAATGGGTGTGAAATTTCGTAAGTATATCACCAGGCCTTTTTCTGAGGCATCTTTGAGTAGACTCGAAGCCTCAACCTTTTGGTTAGTAGCCAAGCCCTTAATCATTAGCACTACCCAGTGACTCTGTGTTTAATCTTCTCTTTTTATCACTCAGAAGCAAAGGGATTTAGGGCATATCCTGCACTGATACAGCCTCATTAATATAACCAAGAAAATCCTATTTCTAAACAGGATTACAGTCATGATACAGAGGTTAGGAGTCCAACACATATTTTGGGAGATGCTATTTCAATCCAGAACAGCTTTTAATTTGGAAATCATTTTCAATGTACAGAAAAGTGGCAAAGATACTGCAAACTACTCCTGTATGTCCTTTGCCCACTTTTCCCTAATGTTAACACCTTACCTACCTAGAGGACATTTGCCAAAAGTAAGAAATTAATGTAGGTGTATTACTACTAACTAGACTCCAGATTTTATTCAGATTTCACCAGCTGAGTTTACTATTACACTGTTTTTCCATCTCACAGGTGAGTAGAGAGTTACTACAACGAAGTAGCGAACTCAGAGGTGGGTGTCTACTTCTATTCTCCTTCATCCTAAAAAACAACCCAAAAAACCAAAACTAAACCCACTGCCGTCAGGTTGGCTCTGACTCACAGTGACCCTAGAGGTCAGAATAGAGCTGCGGTGCAAATATTTATTCAACCTTTATTTTTTTCATACTCTTGATGATAATTGTAATTTTTTTATTATTTCCTTAATCATCCTTCAAATCCCTGGGTGCTACAAATAGTTAATGCACTCAGCTGCTAATAAAAATGTTAGAAGTTTGAGTCTACCCAAAGGTGCCTCAGAAGAAAGACCTGGCAATCTGCATCTGAAAGGTCACATCCATTGAAAGTCCTGTGAAGTTCAGTTCTTCTCTGACACACATGTGGTTACTAGGAGCAGGAGTTGACTTGAAGGCACCTTAAAAAAAAAAAAAAGAAAACTTCCTTAATGAATACTTAAAATGCTGGTATGGGTAAAGAAATTCAAATCAAGATGACAATGAGATACCATCTCACCCCAACAAGGTTGGCCATGATCCAGAAAACACAAAACAACAAATGCTGGAGAGGCTGTGGAGAAAGTGGAACCCTCCTACACTGTTGGTGGGGTTGCAAAATGGTCCAGCCTCTTTGGAAGGCAATCTGGCGCTTCCTTAAAAAAATGGATATTGATATACCATTTGACCCAGTAATTCCACTACTTGGAATATATCCTACAGATTCAAGGCCTTTCACACCAACGGACACATGCACCAGAATGTTTATCGCGGCACAGTCCACAATAGCAAAAAGGTGGAATCAACCCAGATGCCCAACAATAGAAGAATGGATAGGTAAACTGTGGTACATATACTCAATGGAGCACTACGCAATGATAAAGAATAACGATGATTCCAGAAAACATCTCCTAACCTGGTTTCAACTGGAAGACATTATGTTGAGTGAGAGTAGTCAGCGACAAAAGGACAAATACTGTATGAGACCTCTACGATAAGATCTCAAAAACATACTTGTGTATAGAAGAAAAGACTCTTTGACAGCTGCAAGGGGAGGGGAGGGAGGGAGGGAGGGCAAGGGGGGGAGGGTTTAGTTTAGGTAGTTACTAGAAATCTAGTTGGGAGAAAGCGGTGACAGCACACATTAGGAACAAGAAAAACATTAAGTGGACTTCAGCATAACTTGAGTACTCCTTCCATCTTAACTCAATACTGCAAGGATAGAGTAGCTGGGGCGGGGGGCGGGGGACCATGCTCTTAGGCGAATTCCAGGCCAATTGGCACAACTAGCGTTTTGCTAAGAGAGCTCTCTGCACCCCACATTGGTGAGTGGCGTCTGGGGTCTTAAAGGCTGCCAAGCTGCCATCCGAGGACATGGCAAATGGTCCCAACTCAGCAGGAACGGATGCTCACCGAGGGCCAAAGTGGCATGCGGTAAAGACAACCGAGAAGACAGAGAGACCCACAAGAGTGGGTGCCTACATCGACCTGGGACCGGAAGAACCGGATGGTACCCGGCCACCACCAGTGATAGCCATGACGGAGCTCACAGAGAGGAGCCTCACTGGCAACCCAAGATTAAAAAGAGGTGCATCATGAGATCTCCACTAAAAGACCTCAATTGATGGTCCAGCGGTTTTGGGGTTCCTCTGAGAGCATGGCCCCCGGCCCTGATGCTGCCCGTTCCCATAAATTATAACAAAGGTCCACTCTTTGGACAGGAATGGAATGGACTCGGCAATGCAGAGTAACCATATGTTGGAAGCACTTTATGGTTCTATACATCTATAGGATATCATCTTGCTGACCTCTGCCTGAAGGAAGGGGAGTGGACGGAGAGGAGGGGAAAGGAGACTGTTGGGAGGATGAGACACGTATGGAGCAGAGAGGAGTAGTGTGCAGTCACCGGACAGGGAGAGCAGTGGAAGCATATAGGGGGGCATGTAAATTTTCATGTGAATGTACATTTTCACTCAGTTATGTTAAATAAAAAAAAAAAATGCTGGTGTAGGAAAGAGCTTTCAAACTGAGTTAGTCTGAGCTCATGTAGCTGACAGTCTAGAAAAAGCTGGTACGGAAACCCAGACTTACAACTTCAAAACTCCTTTACTTTCCTTGATAATGTGTGCCCTTCAAGAAATATGCTACTTAAGAGGACTTATAACCGTGGGGAACTAAAAGTTCTCTACAGGCTAAAGCAGTAATGACATGTGCAGTGGACCATGGTGAAGACTCCAAACGGATACTGTACACCAGCCTCTAACCCCCACCCCCAAAACCTAACCTAGTGCCGTCCAGTCAATCACCACTCATAGCAGCCCTATAGGGTAGAACTGCTCCATAGAGTTTCCCAGGAGCATCTGGTGGATTTGAACTGCCAACCTTTTGGTTTACAGACATAGCTCTTAAACACTGCACCGCCAGGGTTTCCACATCATCCTCCAGAAATCAGTTATTACTGCCGTGGAGTTGAGAAAGAACGTTTTCCAGGTAACATCCTGCCGTTCCTGAAATTGCTTTCCTAGGTTAAACAAGAGCTGTATCACCTGAAGAAAAAAAGAGTGCACATGAATTTTCATTTATGTTCTTTTGACATCATGCAAAATCCAAATCCTGTTTGGTTTCTCTGACAATGCTTCCAAGGTTCATGGATTGTGACATTGCCAAGTAATGCATAGTAAATCTCAGGCCAACAGATGACTTAGACCTAAGCACACTTGCCAAGCCAAGTGTGCGAATCAATAACAAAATTATACCAGCTTTAAACTGTGACATTCACTTGAGCCAGATTTCTGCACTGAAATATTCTGCTTCCTCCTACCTGGGTCCTTCCCACATCCTGTGCTTCCATTCTTAAATCCATAGTCCTCCTCCCAACCCAAGTAGCAAATCCTTTGTTGTTGAGTTGATTGCAAGTCATAGTGGCTCCGTGTGTTACAGAGTAGAACCGTTCTATTGGTTTTTTTTTTTTTTTTTTTTTTGGTCTATAATCATTACAGATACAGATAGCCTGGCCTATCTTTTGCAGTGCAGCTGGCTGAGTTCAAACCACCAATCTCCAAACCCAGTGCTGTTGAGCCGATTCTAGCTCATAGCGACCCTATAGGACAGGGTAGAACTGCCCCATAGAGTTTCCAAGGAGTGCCAAACTGCTGACCTTTTTTGGGTAGTAGCTGAAGTACTTAACTGCTACACCATCAGGGTTCCAACTGCTCCACAGGATTTTCAAAGAGCACCTGGTGGAACTTGAGCTGCTGACCTTTCTGGTTAGTAGCTGAGCTCTTAACAACTAGGCCACCAGGGCTGGTGAGTAGTCAAATGCAAATCTTTGTATCACACTTGTTAGCTGTTTCTTGGTATTTGCAGATGACTGGTTTCCAGACTCAGCTCTGGATTGGAAGAGAACTGAATGCAGACAAGGAGCCCCAGACTTAGGGGTTCCAGGAACTTATAACTTGATAGGCTGCAAAGAAACACTCAGCTGCTCTGAGGCAGCTCTGTAGGTTCTAGATGACCAGAGAGCCAGCAGTCCTGTCTGGATGGAAGTAGCCAGTTATTTTGCCTCTCACAATGAACTGTTAATGCTACCACCGTTCACTCAGCTCTCAGCTTCTAAACCTTCAAGAACTCTTTCATTATCATGCTTTCACTTTCTCTCCCTCTCTCTCCTCCTCCCTCTCCCTCCTTCCTTCCCTCTCTCCCTCCCTCCAGCTCCCCTCCCCTCTCTCTCACTCTCCCGCTCCCCCTGCTTTCCTCTCCCTCCTCTTCCCTTCCACTTCTCCCTCCCCTTCTCTTGCCTCCCCCCCTTGGGTTTCCCTTTCTGTCCCACCCTTATCCTGTCCCTCCTTTTCCTTCCAGACAGCATCAGTCACTGTAGCAGATACAGTTGGGGTCCTGCCCATGTCCCCTTAGCTTTCACTTCCATGCACTGTAGGTTCTTTACTTTGAACAATGATGACACTACCTGGGAATTTTTTTTTTTTCTGGCCACAGGAGTATTCTCTGGCCACGTGCAGGCTGAGCAGAAAGTAGTCCTCAAGTAATGACTGAAACAGAGCTGGTGGATAAAGACCTCAGTCTCTTTGTCCTCCATTTGGGGTGGTTTTCAGGTACATTCTACTCCCTTGTTACTTAAAGCGTGATTTGTGGAGCAGCAGCAACAGGACCTTGGAAACCTAGGAAATTGTTAGACACACGCAGCATCTCAGGCTCTGTCGACAGCCACTCAATCAGAACTGGCATCTTAATAAGCTCCTCAGGGTTTCCTTAGGCAGTGCTTCCCTGCCTAATCTCCCAGAGTTCCCCAGTGAAGTTGAGTTGCCCTCCACAGGCACACACCCTTTCCTGACTTCCGCCCCTCCTTCTCTCACTTCCTGTGGTAGACTGAATTAAGCCCCTCCCCTCAATATACCCCCATTCTAATCTCTGGAACCTGTGAACATTTCCACAGACGGCAAAAGGCACTTTCCGATGTGATTAAGTTAGCCATTTTAAAATGGGGAGATTATGCTGGATTATCTAAGTGGGCCCAGGGTAATTCCAAGAGTCCTTGTTAAGAGAGACACAGGAACAATTAGAGTGAAGAGAAGGTTGTGTGATGATGAGGCGGAGACTGGAGGGATACATCTGAGGGTGAAGGAAGGGACCACAAGTCAAGAAACACTGGTGGCCCATAGAGGCTGGAAGAGGAAAGGAAATAGTTTTTTCCCTGGCGTATCCAGAAAGAGCCAGACTTCCCAACACTTTGATGTTAGCCCAGTGAAATCCATTCTAGACTTCTGACCCCCAGAACTGTAAGCGACAACATTTGTGTTATTTTAAGCCACTAAACTTGTGGGGATGTGTTACATCAGCAATAGAAAACTAATACTCCCCCCTCCACTTTCCTACTGATTTTTCTCTATTAAACAACCAAACTAGTTGCCACCGCGTGTCCTCTGAAGGACCCCACACCTGTCAGAGTAGAACTGTGCTCTGGGGGGGTTTCACTGGTTGATTATTTTGGAAATAGACCACCAGGCCTTTCTTCCCAGATTCTTCTGAGTATATTGGAACCTCCAACCTTCTGGTTAGCAGTTGAGCACCCAGGGCCTCCAATTACATAACTACTTGCATTCCAATCTTCCTCTCGAGATTTGTCCTTGTCACCCAACGGTGCCAGTCACCATCTGTGCTCCGCTCTGCATGCCCTTCTTATCACCTCAGTCCAAGGCCACTTCATCTTTTCCTGGATGGCTGTTGGAGTCTCTACTATCTGACTATTGAAATAATTGAACCGATGGCCAAAACCCGCCTGTATTCGTTGATTTCATCCTAGGTTACGTTCTCAGTAGCCTCTTCACTTTGTTTCTTTATTCTTCTACACTTTTAGTATTTTACTTACTATGACAGTGTGAATGGAGTCACTCCTGGGAGTTCAAAGTGATTTGCCATCTCTCAGTTTCTTTTGGGCAAAAGTCTCCTTCTTTATTTTCTTGGTTCTCAGTGATCAACTACATTTATTATACTGGATTTAGTAAGGTGGGGAAGTGAAAACAGCTATCGCATTTACCGGGTACCAGTTACGGAGATCTTGGTAGCACAGCAGTTAAGTGTTACAGCTGCTAACCAAACCCACCAGATGCTCCTTGGAAACTCTACGGGGAAGTTCTGCTCTGTTCTGTAGGGTCGCTGTGAGTCGGAATCAACTTGATGGAGTGAGTTTTCTTTATTTTTTGGTAGTTACAGAGACAGAGTTAATCCAATTGGTTTAAGTAGAAAGGGAATAATATGGGGTACTGAGTGACAATCTCGTAGGGTGGACTGAAGAGACAGATAATAAGCTTGAGTGCCGGAGGAGACATTTAAAGTCAGCCACAAAACCATACGACCAGGGGCACCGCTGGTCCTCCTACAATCAGAAAGCTGCCTTTTGAGTGGGCCGTTACCACTAAAGTTCTGCCTCAAGAGCCACCTTACCTCTGCCGTGATAGGGATGCCATCTCTGCTGAGTCGGGAAATCACAGCTTCAGCTGCTGGCATTGGAACATGGCCAGTTCAGCTCTGATCTGGATCATCAAAATGGATTTCTCAAAATGGGCTTGTCTTCCGTAACTTGATGCCAAATGCAAGGATTGCATGAATGCATTCCTGATGCAGAACCTCAATCTCATCCACTGTTTGAGCTGTCAGGAAGGCTGGGAAGTGTAGCTGGTTGTTTTCAAAGAGACTGGAACTGAACTGAGCAAGCCTGTCCACAAACTCAACTGCACCCGAGTGCTAGCAATACTACCGGGACAGTAAGAAGAGGATTACATAGTAATCCTCAGTAAGGAGTACATATATATGTGCAGAAATTATTTTTGAAAAAGTTTAAAAACAGACTGGATATTGCCAAATTCATGGTGGAAATTGCTTCCAGGGAAGAAGAAACAAAAACAGAAATGGAAGGAGGGGAAGACATTTGGAGCAGAAACAAGAGGTTTCAACTTTATCTACATATAGAAAAAAATAACTTTAACAGAAAATATGTGACATGTTAACATTTATGGACCCTAAATCACCATACATACAGGGGTTTGTCATAGATTCTATAATCATTTCTGATTTTTCACATACACATACCCACCCACCCACACACAAATAAGATAATTGTTGGAGAATACTGACCCAGGTACAAATTAGTAAGAGATCATTTCTTCCTATTTTCACATCACAGTGAATTGCCTGAAGGGGATTTCCCCAGCTCTGATTAGAATGATCTCAGCAACACTGGATTCCAGTGGCACTGAAATCTAAATTAACTGCACAGAAAAGACTGCCCTCTGAAATAGGAAAAACACAATTTTGTTCAAAGTTCCCCTTGAGATGCCCATGTCACGCTCTCTGTCTAGTGTCTGACCCTAGACTGGCAGTGGCTCTCAACCTTGGATGTTTAGCAGCATCACCCAGAGGGCTTCTGGAGGTTCAGATTACTAGCCCCTCACCCTTGTAGTTTCTGGTTCAGAAGGACTGGGGTGAGGCCTGAGACTCCGCATTTCAAACCCGTACCCAGGTAAGGCTGATGTTCTGGTCTGGGAACTACACTTTTTAAAAAAAAATTAATTTTGGTGAAAATATACACATTCAAACATGCTTCCGTTTAACAATCTTGACACATACATTGCTCAGTGTCATTGCCTACATTCGTCACGTGCTAGCGTTCTCCTTATTTCTGCTGTAGTTATTTTACCCTCCTTAATTTAGATAGTGTCCCCCTAAACTACTCTACTATGCTTTAGAGTGACTATTGTCACTTTGGTCTCACATAAAAACAAAAACAAAAAAACACCAAGCCTTTTGCTGTCGAGTCAATTCTGACTCATAGCAACCCTATAGGAGAGAATACAATGTCCCCAGAGGGTTTCCAAGGACTGCCTGGTGGATTCGAACCACTGACCTTCTGTTTAGCTGTAGCTCTTAACCACAACATCACCAGGGTTTCCTGGTATCACACAGATAGATAAATATCTGTTAAAGCACAGTTCTTAAGGATGACATTATTTACTTTTTGAGTTTAGCTGTTTGGTTTGTTTGAAGATGACTTGAGAGGATAATTTTGTTACAAGGTTTGAAGAGTATCCCAGGACCATAGTCTTGGAGGTTCCTCTCCAGCCTCACTGGATACAGTAAGCCTGGATTCTTTGGGAATTTGAAGTTCTGTGCCACAATTTTCCCTCTTTCTATCAGGATCCATCTATTGTGTTGGGGACCATTCTTTGAGAATCACTGGCGAGGGAAGTAAAGGAATGAATGAAGGATGGAGAAAAGAGGAAGAAAGAAGGAAGGAGGGAAGAAGGGAAGGGAGAGAAAAGAGGGAAGGGAAAGAGGAAGGGAGGAAGGAGGAGCGAGGGAAGAAGCAGGAGGTTGAGAAGGAGTGGGAGGAAGGGAAGGAGGGAAGAAGAAAGCGGGAGGGAGGGTTAATGGAATGAAGGCTGTGGACAATTTATAACTAATAGCAATGTTTTCAATTATTTTAGATGAGAAAATAATACTGGTTTCATTAATGCTTGTTCATTTATTTGGGGCCAGGTCTCAAGGGAAAGAAAGAGTTCTAAGCAAGGTCAGGAATACCAAGTGTTGGGTTGGTGTAAAACAAACACAAAATATCCTGAGAAAGCTGAGTATAGCATGCAATAAACCCTGAATGACTGGCTAGTTCCTGGTCATCTGTTTGTGTAGCAAGTAAAGTCAGAAAGCTCGCTCTCTCATCTTGCAAACTGAAGTGCTCCTGGCTATGATAACTGCTCCCACCTAATTCCGCTTCAACCTTTGGCATTTATTCTGCACACCTGCTGCCTCATCAGGCAGCCTTCCAGGGCGCCTGCCAACATTTCCAGATGTTCGTTATTTGATACTTTGTTGCTGCTTTCCCAAGATCCCCTATCATTACCCAAATTACTGCAGTATGTAAACTTCGAAGATGCTCTCCCAAAAGAAACATCTTGCTCTTAGCGCTGTTTCATACAGCCCAGGCTCACAATTTATATTTTTACTGAGCATTTATTTTCAAAACCATTTGATGGATAAACCGTCTCCACAAAGTTATGTTTTGGTTTCTCACTGCAATCCAAAAGTCTTTGAAGACGAGGGAAAGAAAACACACATGAAAATCCAGGATTGGGAAGCCAACCATCATCTATCTTTAAAACGCTATCTTCACAAAGCAAATTTCTTCAGCTGTCCTCTCTGTTTTCTACCAGGGGCACTGGCCAATCAACTCTGCCAACTGCATACCCGTTGTTGCTGCTTTTCCCCCATCCCAGCATCCAATGGAGGGAGAATTGTTAGCAAAGGAAAAGAAGCGACAGCCACCATGAACTTTCCAGAGCTTACACGAAACAGGCTTTCACCGAGGAGTCTTTTCGCAACGTTCCACTATTTCTCCTGTCCTCTTAATGTGGAGTCTGCATGCTGGAAGTGTCACAGCATAACAACAGTCAACAAAAAGGACTGTTGTTGTTAGGTGTATTGAGCTGGTTCCAACTCATAGTGACCCCGTGTACAACAGAAACACTGCCCAGTCTTAGGCCATCCTCACAACTGTTGTTATGCTGGAGTCCGTTGCTCCAGCTCCCATGCCAGTCTAGGTCACTGAGGCTCTTCCTCCTTCTGGCTGACTCTCTACTTTGCCAAGCATGCTATCCTTCTCCAGGGACTGGTCCCCCTGATAACACATCCAAAATACATGAGACAAAGTCTCGCCATCCTTGCTTCTAAGGTGCATTCTGGTTGTACTTCTTCCGAGACAGATTTGTTTGCTTCTTTTGGCAATCCATGCACAGTATGTTCAATATTCTTTGTCAATATCACACATAATTCAAGGGCTCAATTCTTCTTCTGTCTTCTCTGTTCATTGTCCAGCTTTGGCATGCGTGTGAAGTGATTGAAAACACCATTGCTTGGGTCAGGTGCATCTTAGTCCTCAAGATGAAATCTTTTTTTTTTTTTTAACCCTTTAAAGAGGTCTTTTGCAGCAGATGTGCTCAGTGCAATAATACGATGTTTGGTTTTTTGCCTGCTGCTTCCATGGGCATTGGTTGTGGATCCAAATAAAATGAAGCCCTTGACAACTTCAATCTTTTGTCTGTTTATTGTGATGTTACTTACTGGTTCAGTTGTGAGGATTTTTTTTTTTTTTTTTAAATTAAGTTGTAATCTATATCGGAAGCTGTGGTTTTTGACCTTCATCAGTAAGTGCTTCAAGTCTTCTTCGCTTACACAAAGCAAGTCTGTGCCATCTGCGTATCACAGGTTGTTGATGAGTCTTCCTCCGATCCTGATGTCCCATTCTTCCTCATCTAGTCCAGCTTCTCAGATTATTTGTCCAAAATACAGACTGAATAAGTATGGTGAAAGGACACAACCCTGATGCACACTTTTCCTGACTTTAAACCATGCAGTGTCCCCTTGTTCTGTTAGAGTGACTGTCTGTTGATCTACACACAGGTTCCTCTTGAGCACAACTAGGTGCTCTGGAATTTCCATTCTTTGCAGTGTCATCCGTAATTTGTTAATATCACATGCAAGTAAAAGTATGCTGAAGATACTTCAAAAACAGTTGCAGCAATATATCAACAGGGAACTGCCAGAAATTAAAAAAAAAAAAGACTATAGCTGGATGTAATTTAAGATTTTCTAACCTTGGGATCTAATTCACTGAAAGAATTCGTCCATTAAATTAAGAAAGTTCCTCGCTGGCCATGGAATGAAGAAGGATTGAGATCATCAGCCAAAAACTATTATCCAATACCCTTGGGCTCCAACACACTCTGCTTAGCACATGGAAAGACAAGAGAGGGAAGCAAAGTCTGTGACCTGTGTCAGCTTATGAACAAGAATGGGGTGAGTAAGCATGAAGGCTTACATAAATGGAAACTGCAAATGCAGCATAAAAAGTGTAAGAATAATATGGTAATAATCTCATGTTGGAGTCTCTGGATGGTTCATGTGCTCAGCTGCTAGCTGAAAGACTAGAGGTTTGAGTCCACCCAGAGGTGCCTCAGGAGAAAGACCAGTTATTTACTTCCACAAAAATCAACCACTGAAAACTCTATGGAGCACAGTTCTAATCTGATGTACATAAGGTCTCAACTCAAGGGCTACTGATATTCTTAATAGATAGTAAAACATGAAAAAGGCGATTTTAAGGCTGCAAAGATAAAGTGTTATATAGGTCTAGCTGACTACTTTTAGCCATGAATGTCTCAAGCCATAATGGTGATGAATGTGGAGCAGATTTTCTTTCATTAGTTAAATCACTAATCAATTCATTTAACAAACTCCAGTCTAACAATCATTTTGAGTGATGAGACATGACCTATAATCCTTTTGTTTTTCTCACAGGGTGTATCATCGGCATGATGGTTGATACACAATAAATGCTTATGGGTGAACTAATTCCTATTGTTCTGACTTTGGAAGATGTGAATAATTTGATTTTGAAATCATGTTTATTCTTTTAGTTAAAGCTTTTAATGAAAAGATCGTACAAGTTTGGCTGCTTCTACTAAAATTCTCTAACTAGGGTGAATGATTAAGCAGTCAGGTACTAACCAAAAGACTGGCAGCTTGAATCCACCCAGAGACACCGGGTAAGAAAGGTCTGGTTCCAAAAGATGGCAACCATTCAAAGCCCTATGATGCTCAGTTCTACCCTTCAACACACAGGGTCGCCGTGAGTCTGAATCGACTTGACGGTAACTGATTTGAAATTGGGATTTTTGGTGCGAAACATACAGATTTGTTTATCCTTTGCCCTAGTAATCCCTTTTCTGAGCATGTAATCTGTAGATACCTATGTACCCAAGGGAAGGGCGTGTATATGATGTTATTCTTTACGGCCATTCACAAGCTAGTGTCCAGCAGTAGGGACTTATTTTATTGGTGCAAAGCCATGCCCAGTCATTTACATACGGTTTGTAGCTGCTTTTGAGGTGTGTGTGTCAAGCGATTGCCCAAGAACCCATTCTGACTCGTGGCAACCCCACGTGTTACAGAGAACTGCTCCATAGGGTTTTCTTGGCTGTAATCTTTACAGAAGTAGATCGCCAGGCTTTTCTTCTGCAGTGCGGCTGGGTGGGTTTGAATCAACAACTTTTCAGTTAGTAGATGAGCCCAAATTGTTTGCGCCACTCAGGGACCGCTTTTGTGCTACCAGGTCAACCAGGGCAGAACCGAGTAGTTTCAATACACATTGCATGGCTCCTGAAGCCTAAACTCTCTGGCTCTGGGAGAACTTTGCTGAGCCCTGGTCTAAGTGATTCCATGTAGCAAAATATACTTGTGAAGTGCCTGCAGAAAACAAAACAGTTAAAAAGAAAACCGAGATTACGAGCTACCTCTTGTGAATACACAGGAGGGCGAATGTTATCTCTTAGTTTGAGAATGCTTTTCCTGGAGGGAGCAGAGCTGGAAGGCAAGATTGTCCCATGATTAATTTGTTTCACTAGTACTACACTGGGTGTATACTCTGGGGAAGGAGCTCCTGGGGCCTGGCGGATGCAAAAAATGAATAAAGCATGATCCTTCCTCTCAGGGACTCACAGTCTAGCCAGGGAGGCAGGCTTATTAAATAATGACGGTACCACATGAAGAGGGCTGTGAGAAACGGAAAACAAAAGAGCCAAAAACTACAGAAGGGACAGAAATCGTGAGGCAGCCAAAGCCTTTTTTTGTGTGGTTTTGTTTTGTAGCATCGGACAGTCACAGGTGACAGAAGATAGTCCCTGGATGATGCAAATGGTTATCACACGGCTGCTGACCAAATAGTTGGAGGGTCGAGTCCACTCAGAGGTACCTCAGAAGAAAGGCCCAGTGATCTACTTCCAAAAAATCAGCCGTCAAAAACCCTATGGAGCACAGTACTGCTCTGTACATATGGGGGTCACTGTGAGACAGAATCGACTCGACTGCAGCCGAAACTGGTGAAAGAAGATTGTGCTTTATGAGGCTTTTTGTAGAAACAAAATTTCTTAATATATACACCCTGTGTATGACTTCTGAAAGGCAGAATTCTATCACACTGTCGGGTTTTTTGGTTGATTTGTTTGTTTCTGGAAATCCTGGTGGCATAGTGGTTATGTGCTACTACTGCTAACCAAAAGGTCGGCAGTTCAAATCCGCCAGGCACTTCTCAGAAACTCTATGGGGGCAGTTCTACTGTCACCTATAGGGTTGCTATGAGTTGGAATCGACTCGACAGCTGTGGGTTTGGTTTAGTTGTTTTGGAACAAACGAAGAAGGGTTGAACATTCGTGTAAGGCAAAACCCAAACATAATATTTAGGCCCAAGAGTATTACTATGTCTTATCCTTTTCTCCCCTCAAGTCTGAAACTTTATGCAGATAGATTTGTTTTTTGAATTCTGACCTATTTAGATTTTTACAGAGGATCGTTCGGTGCTTGGAGGAAATGAAATCGATTTCTTATTTTTGTCGGCATTCTTTACAGAAGCAAGATCTAGTTTCCTTGTTTGGCTGCCATCGGTTTAGCACGTGATAGAAGCATATTAGTCTGTAAACTGTTGCAAAATGAAGAGAGTATTCATCCATATGAATAGAGGGAGATGAAAAGCACCAGAGACACTTCTGACATGCTAGGTGTTCACTTTCATTTTGGATTAGTTCACACGAATTGCTTTGGAGACTATTACAACTGAAGATTCTTTGGTATTGCTCAGATAGAGGCCCAGTTTGAAGATATGAGACAGGATGGTGATACATAAAGTAGTAAGTTCAGGTTCACATTATGTTTGTTCCCAGAGACTGACTATCCACCCTTTCTCCTCAGCTTTAAGGACTGAAGGGCTGATCTGCAGGGATTCTATGAATGTGCTTCCTGCCTTCTGGGTTTCAGGTGGGTTCAGGCAATGGGAAGACTTGGCAGATTGCAGGAAGGAAGTTCAGGATATTTATTCCCCCAGCTTCCTCCTGTAGGGTCATCGAGTGCTATATGCCTCTTCTAAAGTCAGGTCATAGCTCCTGTCCTTCAGCCTTCTCTATACAACTCTGTCTACAGGTTCGGTAACTGCTCTTGCCTTTGGCCATTTGGGGGTACTAGCCTGAAGGTACTCGACTACCTCCAAGATTTCTCTATTGCTTTCTCACACGTTGGTCAACAGTTTCTATATTAAACTCCCTCTTGCGTTCCTTTTGACAACCAAGCCAGGAACTGAGGGACTCAGTATATCCCTGTAAGGTTGTTTTACAAGTCAAAAAAATCTTAAATGTGTAAAGGACCTTACTATTAAAAGAACACTGACCATAAACCAATAAAATACACTGCTGTTGAGTCAATGCCAACTCATAGTGACCCTACAAGACAGAGCGGAACTGCTCCATAGGGTTTCCAAGAAGTGGGTGATGGGTCTGAATTGTTGACCTTAGGTTAGTGGTCGGGTTCTTAACTGCTGTGCCTCCAGTGTTCCACACTAACCATATGACCCAACAATTCTGCTCCTAGGCACGTATCTCCAGAACTTGAAAGCAAGTACTCACACAGATGTTTGTATACCAATGTTCATTGTAGCATTACTAATAATAGCTAAAATATGGAGCAACCTAACATTAACAGGTAACTGGATAAATAAAATGTAGTACGTACATACAGTGGAATACTATTTGTTCATAAAAAGAAATTAAGTACCGATACATGCTGTAACATAGATGAACCCTGAAAGCATGATGCTAAGTGAAAGAAGCCAGTCATGAAGGACCACTTGTTGTATGCTTCTGCTTACATGAATTGTCCAGATTAGGTAAACCTTCAGAGACAGAAAGTAGATTAGTGGTCCCAGGGGCCAAGGGGAGAGGGAATAAGGATACAAGGTCATGAAAAGGTTTTTAATAGACATGATGATTGTACCAGTGTTGGGAATATACTAAATGTGACTGAGTTGTACACTCTGAGATGGTTAATTTTATGTTACATGAATTTCACTTAAATTAAAAAAAAAACCAAACAAACAAAGAAAAGAATTCTTCAGGAACCAGACAAGGACATCCGTTGTCATGACTCTTACTCGACATTGCTCTCGAGGCTCCAGCCAGAGCAATCAGACATGATAAAGAAATAAAGGGCATCCACACTGGTAAGGAAAAAGTAAAGGTATTTCTGTTTGTAGGTGATACAATCTTATACACAAAAAACCCTAAAGAATCCCCCCAAAACTACTGGAACTAATAGAAGAGTTTAGCAAAGTATCAGGGTACAATATAAACATAAATAAATCAGTTGGATTCCTTTATACCAATAGAAAGATCGTCAAAGAGGAAATCACCAAACCATTACCATTTGCTATAGCCCCTAAGAAGATAAAATGCCTAAGAGTAAATCTAACCAGATATGTAAAAAACCTATACAAAGAAAATTACAAGACTCTACTGCAAGAAACCAAAAGAGACCTATGTAAGTGGAAAAACCCACCTTGTTCATAGATAGGAAGATTTAACATTGTAAAAATGTCTATTCTTCCCAAAGGATCTATACATATAATGCAATTTGAATACAAATCCCAGTGTCATTTTTTTAATGAGTTGGAGAAACAGATCACCAACTTGATATGGAAAAGGAAGAAGCCTTGGATAAGTGAAGCATTACTAAAGAAGAACAAGGTAAGAGGCCTGACTCTACCTGACTTTAGAACCTATTACACTGCCATGGTAGTCAAAACATCCTGGTACTGGTACAAAAACAGATACATAGATCAATGGAACAGAGTAGAGAATCTAGATACAACATCATCAGCTGATAGTTGACAAAGGTCCAAAGTTCGTAAACTACAGAAAAGACAGTCTCTTTAACGAATGGTGTTGAAGTTTGTATATCCATCTGCAAAAAAATGAAACAAGGCACGTATCTCACACATTGCACAAAAACTAAATCAAAGTGGATCAAAGACCTAAATAAAATTTAAAACAATAAAGATCATGGAAGAAAAAAATAGGTATGATGCTGGGAGTCCTAATACATGACATAAACAGATTACAAAATATTACTAACAATGCACAAACACACACACACACAAAAAAATAGATTAGTGAGAACTCTTAAAATTCAAACACTTATGCTCATTCAAAGACTTCATCAAAAGAGTAAAAGACTGCCTATAGAGCAGGAAAGAGTTTTTGCCTGCCATGAATCTGATCAGCAGCCAATCTTCATAGCCTATAAAGTGTTTGCAAAATCTCAATAAGAAAAAGACAAACAACACAATTAAAAAGAGGACAAAGGATATGAACAGGCACTTCATCAAAGAAGATATCCAGGACACCAACATATAAATGAGGAAATGCTCATGATCATTAACTGTCAGAGAAATCCAAATTAAAACTACAATGAGATACCATCTCACCTCAACAAGGTTGGCACTAATCCAAAAAACACAAAGTTATAAATGTTGGAGAAGTTGTGGAGAGATCAGAACTCTTCTGCACTGCTGGTGAGAGTGTAAAATGGTCCCACAACCACTTTGGAAACCAATTTGGTCCTTTCTTAAAAAGCTAGAAATACTATATGATGCAGCAATCCCATTTCTTGGAATGTATCTTAGAGAAATAAGGGTTGTCACATGAACAGAAACACACACATCAATATTTATTGCAGCACTTTCCACAACAGCAAGAAGTTATAAGTAACCTAGATGCCCAACAACAGGTGAATGCATAAACCAACTATGGCATAGTCACACAATGGAATATTGTGCAGTGATAAAGAACAAATATGATCTTAGGAAATGTTTCATAACATGCAGTCATCTGGAAGACATCGTGCTGAGTGAAATTAGTCTGAAGCAGAAAGACAAATATTGTATGAGATCATTATTATAAGGACTTAAGAAAAGGTTTAAGTGCAGAAGAAAATAATCTTTGATGGTTACAAGAGTGGGGAGGGAGGAGGAGGGCTATTCATAGATTAGATAGTAGATAGGAATTGGGTTAGGTGAAGGGAGTGAAAGCATGCAGTAGAAGAGAGATTAGCACAACTGGACCACACCAAAATCTAAAACATTTTCTAAATACAACCCAACATTCTAAGAGAGACAGTAGCAGGGAGAGAGGTCTGGGGACCATGGTTTCAGAGGGCATCTAGGCTAATGGGCATACCTAAGTTTTATTCAAGAAAATGCTCTGCATACCACTTTGGCAAGCAGCATCTGAGGTCTTGAAAGCTAGCAAGCTGCCGTCTAAGCAGCATCAATTGGTCCCAATCCATCGGGAGCAGAGAAGAACAAAGGACATCAAACACATGATTAAAATATGAGCCCAGCAGACAGAAGGTGCTATATGACCCAGAGACTACATCAGCATGAAACCAGAAGAACTAGATGGTGCCCAGCCATCACCAATGACTGCCCTGACAGGGAACACAACATAAAGTTCCTGATGTAGCAGGAGAAAAATGGGTGTTCAGGACTAGAACTCTATTAAAAGACCACATTTGATGGTCTGTCAGACTGGTCAGTCCCCTGAGGACATGGCCCCCAGACTTTTGTTTAGCCCAGAGCTGAAATCAATACTGAAGCCAACAAAGATTAGACTGGACTATAAGACGTAGAGTGATGCTGGTGAAGAATATGCTTTTGGCTTAAATATATATACGAGGCTGCCTGAGCAGCTCCTCTCTGGAGGCAATATGAGAGGGTAGAGGGGAACAGGAGTTGTTTGAATGCATATGGGAAGAACAGGATGGAAAAAGAGGAGTGTGCTGTCATGGGGTTGGGCATCGGGGGAGAGCAGTTAGAGTAGCATAGTGGTGGGTGTTCAGGGTTTTATATGACAAATAATTTGGATTGTAAAATTTACTTAAAACCACAATAAAACATATTTTTTTTAAAAAAAGAATTGTAAAACTAAATGGACATCCCTTAATAAGTTAAAGAAACAGTCTAGATAGATATTTATATATTAGGTTTACATAGAGTTCTGCCTCCCCTCCTCCATGCAGTTTTTGTTGTGGATTTTCAAATGCCATTCAGACTATATTTCATTCATCTTCCTCACAAGAATTCCCCGAATGTTTGAATACATCTGCTAATTTGCCCCCTGGAAGTTCTTCCTCACTGTGATTGTTATGAGTTGAATTGTGTCCTTCCTAAAAAAATGTGTCAAGTAGGCCAGTTTATGATTCCCAATATGGTGCAATTGTCCACCATTTTGTCATGTAATGTGATTTTCCTATGAATTGTATATCCAACCTCTACAATATTAATGAGATGAGATTAGCCAAGCCAAGTGCCGTGGAGTGGGATCCGACTCATAGTGACTATTAATGAAGCAGGAATCAATCTACAGGATTAAGATCATCTTAAATCAATCTCTCTTGAGATATAAAAGAAAAGTGAAGAGAGAGACCTGGGAACCTCATACTACCAAAGAAACTAGTGCCAGGAGCAGAGTATGTCCTCTGAATCTGGAGTCCCTGCATGGAGACAAAGACCTCTCTCCATAGCTGACAGAGACAGACAGCCTTCCCCTGGAGCTGATGCCCTGAACTCAGACTTCTAGCCTCCTAGACTATGAGAGAATAAACCTCTCATTGTTAAGGCTGTCTACTTATTTCTGTTACAGCAACACTAAACGACTAAGACGAAGCATTCGCTCTCTGCTCAGTTCCAACAGATACTCTTTATAGCTCAAATCCTTTGCCAACGAGTTGATTGTGACTCATAGTGACCCTATGGGTAGACCAAAATAGCCCCATAGCACTTCCTAGGATGTCTTCTTTACAGGAGCAGATGTTTTTTCCTATGGAGCAGCTAGTGGATTTAAATAGCCAACCTTTCGGTTAGCAGTCAAGTGCTCAGGCACCAAACCATTAGGGCTCCTTGTACTCCTTACAAGATACAATTTTAACTCTGTTTACTGTCCTGATTTCTCTCCTCTAATGTGCTTTGCTGGAGGCTTCCAAATTTCCTGACTCAGGTGCCTGACTGAGAATTATAGCCAAATATGAACATTTTAACCAAATTTGCTAACACTCATGGCACCACTAAAACAAAACAAAACAAAACCCATTGCTAATGAGTCAATTCTGACTCACAGCAACCCTACAGGACAGAGTAGAACTGCCCCATAGGGTTTCCAAGGAGCACCTGGCAGATTCAAATTGCCAACCTTTCGGTGAGCAAACAAGCTCTTTTTTTAAAAAAAAATATTTTATTGTGCTTTAAGTGAAACTTTGAAATCAATTTCAACAAAAACTTATATACTCGTTGTTCTGTGACCCAAGTTGCTCTCCCTGCATTATGACATCTCATACCATTCAACCTGTCTCCCTCTGCCTTCTCATCTTGCCTCTGGACAGAAGCTGCCCAGTTAGCCTCAGGTATCTACTTAAGCCAAGAAACACACTTTTTGCCAGTATTATTTTATGTCCTATAGTCCAGTCCAATCTTTATCTAAAGAATTCCCTTTGGGAATGGTTTCAGTTCTGGGCTAACAGAGAGTCCAGGGGCCATGTCTTCCAGGGAACTTGCGATCTGTTGACCACCAGGTCTGGTCTTTTTAACAGGGTTTGAGTTCTGCACACTCATTTTTCTCACTATGTCGGAGACTGTATATTGTATTCCCTGTGGGACAGTCATTGGTGGTGGCCGGGCACCCTCTGGTTCTTCTGGTCTCATGCTGATGTAATCTCTGGATTATGTGGTACATTCCATCTCTTGTGTTCATATTTTCCTTATGTTTTTGATGTCAGCACAGAAACTCTTCACCACTCTACCACTAGGGCTCCAAAATCCACTGAAGTACAATCAAGTTCTCATGAGGTACTTGAAAAGCACTCTTGAGAAACATGAGTCCTCGTGCTCCTTGCTGTGAACTGAAGGCTGCCAGACTTGATCTGACTAGGGTAGATGTACTTGAGCTGGACCATCACTGCTCCCATCCTACATGGTATACTTCTAGAATTGGATTCACTATTTCCACAGTTATAGCACACTACACAGTAATGAATTATCTTTATCTTCTACTCAACCAAAAATTTCCAAGTCTTTCCCATATATGGGGCTGTTAAGTTATACCTTTTCTCCTCTATATTTGTGCAGCCACTGGGTTTTTCTTTTGACCAAAGTGTTGTCCATGACATTTAAGTCTGCTCCACTGCTTATTGGCTGAGCAGTCATGACCACACCTACCTGCAAGGGAAGCTGGGAAGTCTAGTTAGGCAATCATGTGCCCAGTTACAGCTCCATTGCTATGTAAAAACTCATAGAAGACAGATTTAGATGATCAACTATGAATTTCCACCACCAACCTCATCCTTTTAGTTTCTTTCTATCATTCACTCATTCGTTTGTCCATTCATAAAACCATCATTAAGAACTAGGGTCAAGTACTAAGATAGGTGCTAGGGGAATACAAAGATTAATGAGATGCAGACTATCAATCAGACAAATAAAATCCAGTCTGTCAAATCTTCTTTGGATCTGGATTATGCCACCTAGTATATTACTAGGAACTCTGGTGGCATGATGATTAAGGACTTAGCTGTTAACCAAAAGGTTGGTTGTTCCTCTGGATGTGGAAGTCTGCTTCAGTAAAGATTTACAGCCTTGGAAATCCTATGAGGCAGTTCAGCTGTGTCCTGTAGAGTCACTATGAGTTGAAATTGATTCAACAGCATTGGGTTTAGTTATTCCTTGGGCATCCCAGGGTGGTAAAATGGTTAAGGGCTCAACTACTAGCCAAAATATTGGTGGCTCGAACCCATCTAGTAGCTCCTTGAAAGACAGGCCCTAGTGATTTGCTTTTGAAAGTTCACAGCCTTGAAAATCCTGGGGAGCAGGTCTATTCTGCATACGTAGGATTGCCATGAGTCAGAACTGACTTGATAGCAACTGAATAACAACAAAGCAGTGTATTACGTAACATATTCAGTTTTCTGTCATTCATATATCTGGTGAGCGCATCACCAATATTCTCTTCCAAATCTATGGAGCCATATGTTGAGTAGTCAGAGCTGAGGACAGAGTCTTTTGGAAGCCACTAGAAGATTCCCCCTTGGAAAACCTGGTGGCATTGTGATCAGCAGTTCAAATCCACCAGGTACTCTTTGGAAACTCTATAGGACAGTTCTACTCTGTCTATAGGGTCACTACGAGTCAGAATTGACTCAGTGGGAATGGGTTTGGTTTTGGGTTTTAGGAGCCTCACCCTAGGTTGACTTGATCCAGCAATGTGATCCTATGAGGCAAGAGTGTCCAATCATTAACAATCCATCCAACTCTCATTCCCCTCATCCCCAAGGTTATCTTCACAGACTTTGTCAATGCCCTTGCTGGACAGACTTTCTCTGGATACCACTTTCCCATATATTTACCAGTCAGATGTCCCCATCAGAAAGGAAAGTGACAAATGGCCCGATATTGTTGATCCTGAGAGATTTTTTCTGCTCCTAAGTGCTTCTGTCTTTCAGTCTTCATAAATACAGGTAATCTCCAACTTAAAATTTGAGTTACAATGAACCCCACTTGCAACTGTTTTTTTTCTTATCTTTAATGATATGTACTACATATGCATATAATTTTGCAGTGAGTAATTTGCTGATGTTATCATTCTCAAATATTCAGTCACAGATGTTCACTGTTACGATTTACTGTTCAACACACTGCTGCATAGCAGGCAACAATGAAAATTAAAAAAAAGAGAGAGGGACATATTCTATTTAGGTCAGAAGAGACATATGATGAAGTTGTTGAAACAGAATGCTGTCATAAGTTGGGGACAACCTGTAGTCTTTTCAATAATCTGCTCTAGAATTTTGTTCTACCAGTTATTGATTAGTTTTTAGATACAGAACCCATTTTTTCCTTTTTAAGAATTAAGATCAAATTTGTTACCTAAAACAAGTCCTGCCCAGTGTGGCTTTTTCATCAGTAAAGACACATCTAAGTGGAAACCCTGGTGCCATAGTGGTTAAGTGCTATGACTGTTAACCAAAAGACTGGCAGTTTGAATCCACCAGGCACTACTTGGAAACCTGATAGAGCAGTTCTACTCTGTCCTATATGGTCACTATGAGTCAGAATTGACTTGGCAGCAATGGTTGGTTGGGTAGGTGAGGAGGGAGGAAAAGTGTTTATTGCAAGCATGCGGGCAAGGAGCAAAGTGGCGTGTACCTGAAATCAAGCCCCTTAAATGAAGGGAGGCAGAACCTTTTATACCCACGAAAACCTTGGTGGTGTAGTGGTTAAGTGCTATGGCTGCTAACCAGAAAGTCAGCGGTTCAAATCTACCAGACACTCCATGGAAACTCTATGGGGCAGTTCTGCTCTGTCTATAGGGTTGCTATGAGTTGGAGTCAACTCAATGGCAGGGAGTTTGGTTTGGTCTCAAAAGAAGTGCATACAAACACTGTAGGCTACTACATAGGTTATCGTAGTGTGCAGGCACAGTGAGACAAATGACATTTTGTGGGGGGCATACAAGCTAGTACACTGGGTTTGACTGAGTTGAACCATACCCAGCTCTTTGAAGACAAGGTACAGGAGATGGCAGGTTCTGCTTGGTCTGAGCAACTCCCTGTTGAGCCACATCCAATGCTATTGGTTTGCTAATAGACAGGAGTAACAGGTCCTGCTTGATAATGGTCAAGCAGCTCCTGGCTGCAATGGCCATCAAGGCCATCTGTCCATACACCCAGCACCTCTCGCCTACTTCTCACCTACTTATTGATTCTTCAGAGTTACTAAGTACAATCTCATATCTAAGTTTCTCCAAAGTTCAGGGATGCAATTAATTCAAGCTAAGAACTTCAATTAATAGGGAAAGACATTACTGTCTATAGTCTCTTCGCACAGCTTTTTCTCTAGTTCACTTTCACACTGTTTGATTTATACTCTTTAGCCCAGAGATTGTTCTTCTTAATAGAGAAGAACAAGAAAGCGGTTTTGGGTTGAGTAGGGTTGCATACTCTACCATCTGTTAACATTATATTATCTGCCCTGAGTAGTGTCTCATTTCCTTCTTAATTTCTCTTTTTCTGCTGGGCATTAACAAAATAGGAGTCCCCTTCTACTCTGTCCTGACTTAGCTAAGCCCACATGTTTGACGCTGTCTCACTTAAGCTTTGGAATCTGCTGGTTCCGTCCATCTTAGCTACTATCCTAAATCAAAGATACTCATGCTATCTCTAATGCTTTGTTCTTCAAATACTTACTCAATGATTTCTCCTTTTTCTTCCATTTGGAGTGGTCCAATTGCCTAATTTCATGGTTTTGCCTTTGTCCCCCGGTTCCTTGCCTTTTTCCCTGGCCAATTTCTGAGAATTAGGGTGAATCTATGCAAGATGTGTGTTCTAAGTGGATATACACACACGTATGTATGCATGCATCTATTGTAGAATTTCTGTTTCTCTGTTCTTACTCACCCAGTCAGTGTTCATAACTGTAGAGGAATTTAATACTTGGAAAATGTTTAAATTCAGATATTTATATAACAAACACTTGACCAAATCGATTTCATTATTTTTGAAAGATGCCAGGGAAGAAATTATTTTTTTAAAGTTTAAATCTCATTCTCAGCCCTTATGGAGCTTATAATTTACCTAGGATAAAGAATACTATATGGAATACAATTTAGAAAGTACTAGAGAACAGTGTCTAATCGGGATGAAATAGCATACCACGTTGCTGTTGGTGGTGGTGCTGTATGCTATGGAGTTGGTTCCAACTCATAATGGACTATGTGAAAAAACAAATCTAACCCATTGCCGTTGAGTCAGTTCATCTTATAAACTCACAGGACCCTATAGGACATAGCACAACTACCCCATAGAATTCCCAAGGAGTGTCTGGTGGATTCAAACTGCCAACTTTTTGTTTAGCAGGAGTAACTCTTAACTACTGTGCCACCAGGGCCTCCAACCCTATAGTAGAGAGAAAGTTATATAGTGCAGATGTTTTGATACCTAATTCAGCTTTCCAGTAGTAGATCATCCTCTAAGTAGTGACATTTTTTAATTATAGTAAATTCCTGAAGTGAGCACAACTTTTGATTTTTATCATGGAAGGAAGAGGGTTAAACAGAAGTAAAGTGTGGGTTAGACCCTCAGTAATGTGCTGCACAGACCAGCAAAGATAACCCTGGTTAAAGCAGCACAACTGTTGCCAGGTGTCTAAGATGTTGCAGACCTGTATGAGGTTCTTGCCTTTCACTGATCAAAAACAAAGAGGAAAGGAACAGAAAATCCTTCCATATGAGCAACGTGTGTTAGAGAAAAGACCTGCAGGTGGAGATGGAAAGGGCCTGATGGGCAACCTAGCTTCCAATTCACTGAATAAAAGGCTTGTCCGGATTTTTAAAGGTTTTGAGGTGGGAAGGAGAATTATGATTTATTCATTATATAGTGGGAGGAGAAAGGTAGAGCCAGGGCGATGAAGTGCCTACAAGTAGATTTCAAGATGGCTTCCACAGTGAAGGCTTCTGGGACTTGTAGTAGGGCTTATGATGGGTGATATGCCTGTGTGGTTCCTTACTCCCTTGGTTCGATTCCCCAGTTCTGATTGTAGCCCTCTGGCACTATTTGGACTTCCTTCAGGTATCCCCCAAACCAGTTTCACCTGATTCCTTCCGAAAAATAACTCTGAGGAAGTTTATACAATCGTGTGAATGATTTATCTCAGTGTCCCAGTATGTAGTTAATCTTTGGGTCTTTCATCCTCTATCAGCTGTTTGTAGTTTCCTTGCACTGTTTACTGAAAGATATTTTTGTAAAAAGACATTAATGAAGTTTCTAGTTTTCCTATCTCTATACCTAGGTATGGTTCCAGGCACAGTTTTACTTGAAAAGGTATTAAAACGAATTTAGAGGCTTCTAGACTCCCTGTCACTTATCAGTCAGAATCCACTTGACAGTAGTGGGTTTTGGTTTGGTTTAGACTCTCTGTCTCACTTCAAGAAGCATCAGGGAATGTGATCTTGAATTGTCCTAATCGTGTTTGGGAGATTTCACTCTTTCTATCTGCATCCGTATCTATAACAGACACTGGTTACACTTTATGAAAACCTTGAACATTACTCCTGTTCCAACATTCCAGAATAACTTCATACAGTTCACCTATGATCCAAAAATTACATGAGGCATCCCACAGGGTTCTGTTGTTTATTTCTCGTTATCTTTTCATTAAGGAATCGCTTAACCAGATGTGGCTGAGAGAGTCTCTCTAATTTGGATTCTTTCTTTCTTTTGCTGGAAACACTGCTGGTTATCTAAATATCTGATACCAAGGTTGACAAATTGTTTCAGTAAAGGTCCAGGTGGTAAATATTTTAGACTTTGCAGGCCACATCATCTCAGTTGCAACTAGTTAGCTCTGGCATTGTGGGAAAATAACAGTCTTAGATAATAGGTTAAAAAAAAAATTCTGAAATACCCAAGCTGTGAAGGAAGAAGATGATGCGGCAGGAAGCATTATGGCATCCTTGCTGCTCACCATGGGGGAGATGAGTCTTCCAGCTAAGTTCTCCATCTACAGATTACTCTTCCCTTAAGCAAACAAAAGGATGTGACTGTGTTCACACCCATGGACCACAATTTGCCAATTCCAACCTCACAATAATTCACTTCCCCCCATACTAGTCCTTGCTAAGATCCTGTGTTATTATTTCACATCTCTTATTAAAAATTACAAAAAATGCTCAGTCTCTTTACTGCTAATTTCTGAGGTTTTTATTACCAGTTAATTCCTGATGAGGCAGGTTCATCCAATACTTGTTGAAGACAAGCCAGAAAGCCTGCTCTTGGCTTCTCTCTCCAGCACGGTTTCCTTTTCTTTCTTCATTTGAGTTGCCTGAGCTGTGGCTAGATGGCTCTCATTTATTTTCCCTGTCCTCTGCTGAAACTGCACAGGAGAGAGTTTTATTCTGCTCCTTCTCTGTAATTTACAGATTTAGATCTGAGTTGAAGATACCTCCCTTCAACAAGGAGCTGTGGGGCCACCAGGACACTTCCTACTGTGTCATCTTTCTTTTTCACAGTCCAGGTGTTCCAGAAATGCAAGGATTTCTCGCTAGTCATTGAGTGGGGCTGTGAGAGCTAAAAGAGTAAATGAAATATTTCCAGATGGAGTATTGCACTAAGACATGGATATTTGAGCAATACCCAGGATACTGAGCACAAGAAGTTGGCTAGATATCTTATTGATATAAAAAATGTGCATATTTAATGCACACATTTCAATTGTGTATGACTCTTTCAAGAGTTAATGTACAAGGAGTACTGGTCGTGCAAAAGGTTAAGTGCTGAGTTGGTAACCAAAAGGTGGTTGGTTTGAACCCACCCAGTGGCTCCAAGGGGGAAAGACAGGACAAACCGGTTCCATAAAGACTGCAGCCTGAAACACCCGGTACAGCAGTTGTACTCTGTCATGTGAGTTTGCTATAAGTTGGAATCAACTAGACTATACCCAACAATAGCAAGGTCCACCTGCTTTACCTGGGCACAACAGTGGCCTTCTTTGATTACTCGTTTCTTTCTCTACTATAGTCGGTGTTCTACAGGGCTTGGTCTAGGCCTTTTCTTCTTTCTGTTGTGAAGAAGTTGGTAAGCTCTGGCCCATGGGCCAAATCCAGTCCATTGTCTGTTTTTGTAATGAGATCACAGCCAAACTCATTAGTTTACATATTGTCTATGACCATTTCCTGGTGACTTTAGCAGTGCCGAGTGTTCGTGAGTGATCATATAGTCTGCCAAGCCTAGCATATTTCTTAGCTGGCCCTTTACAGAAAAGACCTAGGGCTTATCCTGTTGGAAACCCTGGTGGTGTAGTGGTGAAATGGTGAAGTGTTATGAGGAAGCGAATGACACCCAGGAGGAGGCAATAAGCTGTTTATTGCGCGGGTGGGCCAATGGGACCTTCACAGGTTCTAACAATTGGCCCTGAGCGGGGTTTCGGGAGGGCAGATATAGTGCAGTTTGAGGATGTCGTGGTTGAGCCAAATGGGGTGAGTGGGTGGGGTTCTGACGGGGAGCATCCTGCTCGGCAGGAGTGGGGCTTTGAAGGGGAGCATCCTGCTAGGTGGGAGTCGGGCTTATCAAAGGGGAGTATCCTGTTAGGCAGGCGCCAGGCTTTGAAGGGGAGTGTCCTGTCAGGTGGGAGCTGAGCTGTGAAGGGGAGTATCCTGTCAGGCGGGAGCAGGAACAGCAAGGAGTAGCCAAAAGCCAAGTGCCGTCAGGGGGGAGGAAAATTTTTCAGTCTCAGTTATCTACATTATTATGTCTGCTAACCAAAAGGTTAGCAGTTCCAATCTACCAGATACTCCTTGGAAACTCTGTGGGGCAGTTCTACTCTGTCTTATAGGGTCTCTCTGAGTTGGAATTGACTCAATGGCAGTGGGTTTGTTTGGGGGCTAGGGATGACCCACTGTCATATGTCTAAGCTCCATGTATCTGCTAATGACTCCCACATTTCTGTCTTTATGCAAACTGTTTCTCTGAGTTCTGGTCACATATATCCACCTTCCTACTTATTGTATTCAGTTGGCTATCTTAGGCTAAATTTAAAATGCCCAGATAAACAGTCCTTTGCCCACCAAATCTCTCATGTCTCAGTAAAGACTGCTAACATTCAGAGTTTCTCAAGCCAGAAATTTGGGAGTATCTGGAATTGTTTCACAACTTCTCCATTTTCCACTGCGTGTATATCAAGTTCACCAGATAGTTCTTCATTATGTCTTAGAACTAAGTGCCATGTCCCTCCACTTCTCTCCAATCCTGCTGTTACCATCCTAGTCCGGGCCACCATTCTTTCTTGTCTGGACTACTATGATAGCATCCTCACAAGATTTTTTTGTTTTTTCTCTTGCTTTCTGCATGCCTCTCATCTGCAACATATTGTTCACTCAGCTAACAGAGTAAATTTTTGAAGCAAATAGAAGATCAATTGCCATCATGCTTGAAACCCTTCTATAACTTCCCATTGCACTTAGAAAAAAAGACAGACCATTACCATGCCCTATGAAAACCCTGGTGGTGCAGTGGTTAAATGTTATGGCTACTAATCAAAAGGTTAGCACTTTGAATCTACCAAGTGCTCCTTAGAAACTCTAGGAGGCAGTTCTACTCTGCCTTACAGGGTCGCTATGAGTCAAAATCCCTTGACAGCAGTGGGTTTGGTACCGTGTCCTACAAGTATGCTCAGGCCCTACCAACCTCTTAATCTTACTCACCACTTTCTTGTCTGACTGGGCTCCTTTCAGATCGCAGAAGCTCTTTTCCTGTTCACAGCCTTCACATATATGGATTCCGTCTGTCTGGAATGTTCCACCCCTCCCTCTGTAAATGACGGGCTCTTTCTCAGCCCACCACAGTCTCTTTGAATCTCAGTTTTTACGCCTTTTCTGACCACTCCCCTAATAGATACTTGTCTTTTCAGTTTTAGATTTATTTTTAATTACATAAAACTAATGTTTTCAAATAATACTGTGTTTTGGTCAGCTAGTACTACTTTAACAGAAATACCACAAAATGGATGGCTTTAGCAAAGAAAAGTTTATTCTTCTGTAGTCTGGTAGGCTACAAGTCTGAATTCAGGGTGTCCTCTCCAGGGGAAAGCTTTCTTTCTTCGTCAACCCTGGAGGAAGGTCCCTGTGTTGCATTACTCTTTGGTCGGGAGGCACCTTGGAGGAGGAATCTCAGGTCTGAAGGATGCATTCTGCTTCCGGTGCTGCTTTCTTGGCAGTATGAGGTGCCCAACTCTCTGCTTGCTTTTCTTTCTTTTTATCTCTTGTAGGATAAAAGGTGGTATAAGCCACATTCCAGGGCAACTCTTTACACTAGAGCAGGCAGGTGATCTTAGGAAGAGTTTTACAGTCCCCCCAATTCTCTGTAACATAAATCCAATCTATTAACCACAGGCAGGTTTAGGATTTACAGCATCAGAAACTCACGAAAAGGAGGGCAGTCACACAATACTGAGAATCACTGGCCCACTCAAATTATTATGCATATTTTTAGGGGGGCACAATTCAATCCATGACATTAAGCTTGATAAAGACTATCTAATTTATCAAAATTTTTATCAGAAGTAAATAAAAAGAATATATATAATATATGTAAAGGAATAGTCAGTAACAGTCAAATTGAACAGCTAGATACCTGCAGCTCAGCTGAAGAGCACCTCACCAATATTTTAAAGCTACCCTGTGTGCCTTACCCATACCATCTCCCTTTACCTAAAAGGACCTCTAATTCTAGTTTTGCATTTATCATTTCTTTTATAAGTCTACTATGTATATATAGTTATCTCTATACCAGAGCTATCCAGGAAAGATGAAGTGTAAGACATCAAGGTGAGCTGCATAAGTAATTTTTAATTTTTCAGTAGCTGTGTTGAAATAAGTGCAGAAAAACAGGTGGAATTCATTTATGATATGTATTTAACCCAGCCAGCCATGCCCAAGACGTCCAAAATATCATTCACCACGTGAAGGGTCTGGGCCCTTGGCATTTTCGGGCTGCACAGTACATCCTATACTGACCCTATGAATCAGGTGACTGAGCACCTGTTACCCACTAACCGTGGAGTTCTGGTCCTGATGGGTAGGATAATACGGATGAGAGCAATTTAGAGAGAGAAAATCTCCTACAGGCCACATGATTGAGAAATATAATCTAATTATACATGCGTAGACAATGCAGTGGGAGCAAATCACGGCCGCGCCAGCATAACCAGAGACACATTTTTCTGTCTCACCATTCACCTCAGTGGGTCAACAGGAGAGGGTGGGCAGCCCTCACCAAAGCCTGGCCAGAAGGCTCAACCCACTGAGTTTTGTCCCAAAGCTCTTAGGCCCTTCCAATCTTCTCTTAGGCAAAGGATCTTTTTAAAAATATATATACTTTATTGTGCTTTAAGTGAAAGTTTACAGTCCAAGTCAATCTGTCTTACACAGATTGGGCACACACTGTTGTCTAACTCTAACTGCTCTTCTCATTATGTGACAGTACACTCTCCCTTTCGCCCCGCATTTCCTGTGTCTGTTCAACCATCTCCTCTCCCCCTCGTCTTCTCATCTCCTCAGGCAAGGCTCTTGAGGCATGTGGCTCAGGCAAGCCAACACTTAGACTCCTGGACAATTTAAAGAGATCCCAAAGTTATCTAGTCCAAACGTCAGCCAGTGGAGGTCTCCTTTGCATCTCTGTGTGTGTGTGTGAGAGAGAGTGAGAGAGAGACAGAGAGAAAGAGATAGAAGGCAAAATATCCTAAACATTTATCACATAGGCACAAAGGAAGCCCAGAAGAGGGCAAGATTAACACCACCTTTATGAAAGAAGTCACATTTAAAATGAGCTTGCGAGGAGAATTAAGATTCCTCGGATGAGCCGACAGCGGTGATTTGGTTTGGTTTGGTAAGTGAACAAAGATGGGAGAGGTGGGAGAGTGCAGGGCATAGCTGGGAATGGTGGACCTCCTGGTGTGGCGATGCTTACCTGTCCCTTTCATCCTTTGGTCCATGTTCCAACGTGGTGCTTTCCAGCCTGTGGCCTGTTAAGCTGACCGCATACGTCTACCATCTAGAACCTACTTCATTTATTCTTCACTTGCTCTCCTTCTAATCCATCTGCCCTAATCTGAACTCTCGGTTTTGTAATCCTATTTTACACTTGGCCTCTGGTCTCGTGGACTTGCTGTTTGTTCTTGGCAATCCCAGCAACATGATGTCTGCTGTTTCCCAGGGTCTTGGCTCTTCCCTCGGGCTTTCATCACCTTTTTCTGCTTTGAGTCAGCAGGAACCTCTGCCCTAATTCTAGTTCTTGATTACCTAATGCCTTCTTTCTTCATTCCTCCCCAAAGCCCCCTACGCATGCAGCCCATTTAGATGGATCCCTCATACTCAAATGTGGTGCTGTCAAGTTGATTGTGATGCATAGTGACCCTATAGGACAGAGCAGGGTTTCCAAGGCTATAATATTCTTTTAACTGTGATTTAAGCTGCTGCCATTGAGTCGATTCTGACTCATAGCAATGCTATCGGAGTAGAACTTCAGCTCAAATTAATTTCTCATACAAAAATTTATACAAATACTGTTTTGTGACATTAGTTGCAATTCCCACAATGTGACAGCACACTCTCCCCTTTCACCCTGTGTTTCCTACATCCATTCAATCAGTTCCTGTCGGTTCCTGCCTTCTCATTCTGCTTTCAAACAGGAGCTGTCCATTTGGTCTCACATACCCAAGTGAACTAAGAAGTACATTCCTCATGTGTGTTATTTCTTATTTTATAGTCCTTCGTCTGGAGAGTGGGCTTTGGAAATGGTTTCAGATCTGGGTTAACAGTGCATTTGGGGACCACAGTCTTGGTAGTTCCTCCAGTTGCTGTCAAACTATGAAGTCTGATCTTTTCATGTGAATTTGAATTCTGTTCTATGCCGTTGTCCTCCCCTTGGCCCCCCGTAGGACTCTCTGTTGTGTTTCCTGTCAAGGTAGTCTTTGGTCATAGCCGACTAGGCACCATCTAGTTCTTCTGGTCTCACGCTGTGAAGTCTCTTGTTCATATAGTCCTTTAGTCCTTTGGGCTAATCATTTTCTTGTGTCTTTGGTTTTCCTCATTCTCCTTTGCTCCACGTGGAATAGGACCAACTGATGTACCTTAGATGGCAACTCGTACATTTTTAAGACCACAGATATAATCTATACAGAAGCAGCTTGCCACATAATGCTCCCATGGAGTGGCTGGTGAGTTGGAACTCACCTTTCGGTTAACAACAGAGCACTTAACTACTGCACCACAAAGGCTAATTAAATAGACACAGGGGAGCAAAACAGAATAGATCAATACTTCCCTCTTTTTCAGATTTGCAGAATCTCTGGTGGCATAGTGGTTAAGAGTAACAGCTGTTAACCAAAAGGTTGGCAGTTCAAGTCTGCCAGGCACTCATTGATAACTCTATGGTGCAGTTCTACTCTGTCTACAGGGTCACTATCAATCGGAATGAACTCAGTGGCAGTGGGTTTGGTTTTGTTTTTTTTTCAGGTTTGCACATGACTTGAAGACAGCCCTCCCATTCTCCCTCTTTTTCCAAGGTGAAGACCCTCAGTCATTTGTTTCCCCATGGCATGGTTTGCAACTACATTAACATCAGCCTCAAAGTATTCTAGAAGATTCTAGTTGCTCCACCTGCAAACCTGAAACTTACAATTTAGATAGATAAGGTTCCCATATATGACTCACTTAAGGAATTTCACCAAAACAAAACAAAAACCCTAAAAATTACTGGAGTTTTTAGGAGGCAAAAATCAATATTCCAAATAGGGCAGAGAGCATAGCCTATCCATCTTTGAGTACCTATTTATTAGCATGAGGACTTGAGGTTTGGGAAATAATGTTAAAGAAGCTGTATTCCTTCACTAGGAAATGCTGGAGGCATTACAAAGGGATTTGGAGCGGTATCATGGACATTTAATAAACTCAGTATATTGCCTTGGCTATATTGCTTTAATAGAAATCTTTGGTCACTTTTTTGGTTTTCAGGTCTCTCATGCTCCTGATTCCCCTGTCTGTCTTTTCTGCTTTGTGGTTGTTGTTAAGTGCTGTCAAGTCACTTCAGACTCATAGCAACTCCTATGTACAACAGAACCAAACTCTGCCTCATCCTGTTATCACCCCCATGGTCACAGCTATGCTTGAGCCCACTGTTACAAACACTGTGTCAATCCATCTCATTGAGGGTCTTCCCCTTTCTCACCGACCTTCTACTTCACCTAGTATGATGTCCTTCTCCATGACACTAATGCCCCTTGTCCTTTAATTATAACCTTTCAGTTTCAAAAACCAATGGCTTCCTGATGAATTGAAGTAAGATTATGTACAGAGAAAGCTAGTACTTCTAATGATGATTTTTCACACTTAAAAGAGAAAATCAGATTAAATGGCCAGAATAGTTAACATACTGGCAGTCAGTAAAAGAAATTTGGTTCAGAACATATAAACTGACCACATGGGCCATTATGAGCACAGAACACACAAACAAGGCTTGTGTCTTGTTAATAAATAAACAACTTTCATTGTAGGCACAGACCAGGAAGTAACGGTTTGTTTGGCAGTAAGTTTCTGAGAAACCAATTCCGGGATTGACAGCGGTATTATTCAGTATGTAAAGACTTTTCACGAAGAGAAAATATTCATACATTTCCCCCATTTGAAAACTAAGTTAGTGAAACAGCTTATTTGCATTCCTTTAGAGAAAAGCCTGCTAAGCAAACTTCAAGAGTCAGACTTGCAATTTGAAATTCTTAAAAAAATACCCAAATGATGAATAAGATCAATCACCCTCATTCAATTATTCCCAAGACAAAGTGAGGGCAAGAAGAAGGCCGAAGAGGAACCACAAGGAAAATCCAAGGTAAATTGAAGCTCACCACTGCCTTCCCCTACCTCATTTTATAGAGTTTCCTTTTCCAGTTACTTACAGGGGACCCTGGTAGTGTAGCGGTTAAGTACTATTTCTGCTAACCAGAAGGTTGGCTGCCAGGAGCTCCTTGGAAACTATGGGCAGTTCTACTCTGTCTGTAGGGTCGCTATGAGTTGGGATTGACTCAATGACACTGAGTTTTTTGTTTTTTGCCCTAGACATCCTCCAAAACTTTCCAGGCCGGTCAGTGGGAATAACATCAATGACAAAAACTACACTTGGAAATGCAAGATCTTCGGTACCTTCTGTCTGTCGTGTTTATACAAGAGCCAAGAAACCCTGGTATCGTAGTGGTTAAGTGCTATGTCTGCTAACCAAAAGGTCAGCAGTTCAAATCCACCAGGCGCTCCTTTGAAATTCTATGGGGCTGTTCTACTCTGACCTATAGGGTCGCTATGAGTCAGAATTGTCTCAAGGGCAGTGATTTATACAAGAACCAGAGCCCTGTGATTTCACAGGGCTTGGCTGCTAGCCAAAAGATCAGAAGTTTAATCCATCAGCTACTCCTTGAGAACCTTATGGGTTGCTATGAGTCAGAACGGACTCCACAACAGTAGGTTTGGTTTTTTTATATATATAAGAGCTGGACCTGGGAAAACTGAGGATTCTGGGGTGTCTGATTGGGAAAAGGGTAGAGCTAACATGTATGGACAATAAATATTCATGACGGGTTTGTTGAATGAGTTACTGGGCAAAACTGACTGCAGATAAGTAATAGAAGTAGAAGAGAAGTCAGTTGCCAAGTCCTTGAGTAAGTGGATCAACATTCAAAATAGGAAACCTAAGCAAAGCATTGCTGTTGTTGTTGGGTGTGTTTGAGTCCTTATTTGCTATGAGTTCTGACTCACAGCAACCTTGTGCACAACAGAACGAGACACTGCCCTGTCCTGCGCCGTGTCTACAGGATCATTTATGCTTAAGCTCATTGTTGCAGCCACTGTGTCAGTCTGTCTCGCTGAAGGTCTTCCTCTTTTTTGCTAACCCTCTACTTTGCCCAGCATGATGTTCTTCTCCAGGGATTGATCACTCCTGACAACATGTCCAAAGTACGTAAGACACAGTCTTGCCATCTTTGCTTACAAGGAGCACACTGGCTGTACTTCTTCCAGAACAGATCTGTTTGTTCTTTTGGCAGCCCATGGTACATTCAATATTCTTCTCTAACACCACAATTCAAAGGCATCAATTCTTCTGTCATCCTTATTCATTGTCCAGCTTTCACATGCGTATGATGAGATTGAAAATACCATGACTTAGGTCAGGTGCACCTTAGTCTTCAAGATGCCATCTTTACTTTTCAACATGTTAGAGAGGACCTTTGCAGCAGAAGCAAAGTGTAGGTATTAATAATACAAAAATCTCAAGACTAATGTCAATGCCGCACACCAAAGAAACCTCCAAATGGAGCAGATAACTCAAAACCAAACTCACTGCTATTGTGTTGATTCTGACTCGTGGCGACCTGATAGACAGAGTAGAACTGCCCCATACAGTTTCCAAGGAGCATCTCGTGGATTTGAACTGCAGACTATCTGATACATAAATGTAACAAAAAGAAAGAAACAACAGAATAAAACAGGGATGAATTCATTTGTAACCTGGGAATGATGAAAGCCCTTGTAATTAGAACTCAAAATTCTGAAGCAAAAAAGGAAAAGATTGACCCCATACACAAAAACTAATTTAAAATAGATCAAAGACCTAAATATGAAGTTAAAAATATCACAGAAGAAAAAAATTGGGTCAACACCAAAGGCCCATTATACTGAGCATTAACTCAATATAAATAGGATACAAACCATAACTAACAATGCACAAACACCAGAAGATAAGCTAGATAACTGGGATCTTCTAAAAATTAAATACTTCTGCTCATCAAAAGACTTCACTGAAAGAGTAAATAAAACCTACAGACTAGGAAATATTTTTTGGTTACGACAAATCTGACAAAGTTCTAATCTCTAAAATCGACGAGAAAATACAACATCTCTACAACAAAAAGACAAGTAATCTGGTCAAAAAATTGGCAAGACACTTCATCAAAGAAGACATTACAAGTGGCTAACAGACACCTGAGGAAACGCTAGCTGTCATTAGCCATTAACCAGCTGCCATCGAGTCAGTCACAACTCATAGCAACCCTGTAGGACAGACAGAGTAGAACTGCCCCACAGAGTTTCTAAGGCACACCTGGTGGATTCAAACTGCTGATCTTTTGATTAGCAGCCATAGAGCTTAACCATTATGGCACCAGGATCTCCCTCATTAGCCATTAACCAAAATCCACTGCCATTGAGTCGACTCCAACTCATAGTGACCCTACAGGGGAGAGCTAGCCCATAAGGTTTCCAAGGAGCACCTGGCAGATTTGAACTGCTGATCTTTTGGTTAGCAGCCATAGCACTTAACAACTATGTCACCAGCCTTTCCTATTAGTTATTAGAGAAATATAAATCAAAACTACAAGAGATATCAGCTCATCCCAGCATTACTGGTGTGCGCGCGCGCGCGCGCACACACACACACACACACACACACACACACACCACAGAAAATAACAAATATTGGAAAGGCTGTGGGGATTGCAACTTTGAAACACTGCTGGTGGAAATGCAAAATGGTACAGGCATTTTGGAAAATGATATAACACTTCTTTGAAAAGTTATAAATGGAAATGCCATATGATCTAGCAATCCCACTCCTAGGAACATATCCTAGAGCAATAAGAGCTGTCACACGAATAGACGTATGCCCACCCATGTTCACTGCAGCAGTATTCACAATAGCAAAAAGATGAAAGCAATCTAAGTACCCATCAACAGATGAATAGGTAAACTATGGTACATGCACACAATAGAATACAATGCAACAATAAAGAACAATAATGAATCTGAGAAAAAACAGAATCTTGCTGCCGAGCCGGAATGCCCGTTTAGTCACACCTTCAGGTTTTTTGTTTGTTTGTTTATTTTTTGTTTTGTGAACCATAAAATGACAATTTCCTTGGAAACCCTGGTGACATAGTGGTTAGGTGCTGTGTCTGCTAACCAAAAGGCTGGCATTTCAAATCTACTAAGTGCTCCTTGGAAACTCTATGGGGCAATTCTACACTGTCCTGTAGGGTTGCTATGAATCAGGATCAACTTGGTGGCAGTGTGTTTGGGTTTTTTTGGAATATGAGGTGATGGGGTAGGAGAGAATCAAGTGGTTCTGAGAACAGCAAGAGGAAGAGGGGAGAGATTTGTTGTGGACTGGAAAAGATTTTGAAGTATGCATTTTAGAGGAGTGAGAGACACTTAGGAGGGAGAGGAGACAGATATACCTGCAGGCCACCATCTTAAAACCTCTGGTGATAATTCTCAAGGCTGCTTAGAAGGCCCATGGACCATTTGCTAATGGGACCCATTCTAATAGGGAGGACCTTGGAAGCTTAGTTCTAAAGAGGAAAATTGCAAAACTACATGTGGTAAAGAGGATTATGCTAAACACTGAGCTAAGCGCAGAAACTGGGAGGAAGTGCTCAGAAATTATAAAAAGCAATTTAGAGAGTAATTTATGTCTACTGAATCTAATAATAATGTTTTTAAAAAGCCAGAGCTAGTATGTTGCCTGCCTCTCTTTTTTTTTCCTCTCCCTCTTCAAGTGATTTATTTTCATTTGTGTATGTTCAAAAGTATTGGCTCACAACAAATTGCAAATTAAAAACAAAGCAAACAAGCAAAACAAACGTGGTCCTTCAGCACGGAGAGTTTAAGAAGCCATGGTATGGCTGATCAGCAAGAGGCAATTGCTTCTGTAATTCAAGGAAGTCCTGTTGGGGTTTGGGCAGGGGAGAAGCAGTGAGCAGCTTGCTCCCATGGGATTGAAAACCAGCATGTCTCTGATGTATTTTGACGATGTCCCTTTTAAGGGGGAGAAACATTATAGCATAAACTTAGAATTTTCACAGTGTTTTAAATAGGGAGAAATGTGCTATTGAACGATAATGTCAGTCTTAACTAGAAGATGTTAACAAATCCTCGTCATTTTGATGTCTTGTGACCCAGATTTCAACTAGTGCTCAGAGAGGCTGAAACAGTGAGCTTTCACTTAGTGTGAAATAGAAAGCACACTTATTATTGAAAAATTGGCTGCAATTCTAGGATAAGACGTATGCTATTATCTATCACAATGAAAAAAAAAGCCACTTCTATTTTGATCAAAATACCCGGGGAGCTAAAAAGAGATTTAATTTAACACCACATTCAGCATTTCATTGAAAATTGAATTTGACAATTTCTTCTTTTGGAGTCATTTTTTAGTGACACATCCAAACTGTAGAGAAGTGAGAACCTGATGGCCCAGGAAAACAAAATGTGCAGTCTTTGGCTTACGGAGATGTTATCCCAGTATGCTTCCTGAGCTGGTCCTAGGCTTGGGATTTGGTTGATCCATTGTTACCTGTTGCCCAGTCTCTTTTGTGACTTATTGCAAGCCTTCCTGACATCTGGCATAGAGTCTTAGAGCAGGAGACAGGGTGTTCATTTCACTGTTAAGTAGTGTTCCATTGTATGTGTGTATGTACTATGATATATGTATCTAGTCTACCACTGATGCAGGTTTGGATTGACTCCTTTATTCTTTTATTTGTTGCTAATACAAGCACAATTACATTTATATGTTTGTAAATACCTCTTAGCTCATATGTACATGAGTTTTCTAGAAGCTATCTCTAGGAGTAGATGAAATTGGGGGTGGCATCTTATGTGTGGTGTGTTACCTATATTCTGAGTAAATAATCTTAGAAACTGGACTATATGAAGAGAAAAAATGCATTGAGATTGGAGAAAGACTAACAATCTGTGATTTGCAGAAGACACTTTTCTTGCCCATGGTGAAGATGACTCGAAGCACTTACTGATGAAGATGAAAGACCACAGCTTTCAGTTCACATCTCAACATAACAAAAACGAAAATCTTTACAATTGGGCTGTCATGGATTGACCTATGTTCCCCCCAAAATCAGTGTAGCAATTTAGCTAGGCCATGATTCCTGGTATTCTGTGATACTGCTGCATGTTGTAATCCTGCCGCTGTGATGTTAATGAGGGTGGCTGAGCAGCAGTTGTGTTGGTGGGGCAGGCTCAGTGTGGAAGACTGTTTTGTGCCTTGAAACAGCCTCTTGAGATAAAGAAGTTAGCAGAGACCTTTGGGGACCTCATGCCACCAAGAACCTGAGTGTGTCCTTTGGAAAGGACTAGGGTCCCTGCGCCTCAGAAGCTTCCAGTCCAGGGGAAGACTGCCAACAAAGATCTTCTTCCAGAGCCAGCAGAGAAAGTCTTCACCTGGAGACGAAACCCTGAATTTGGACTTCTAGTTTAGTGGACTGTGACAAATAAAATTTCTCCTTTTGAAGCCATCCACTTGTGGTATTTCTCTTAAAGCAGCACTAGATGACTAAAACATGGAGCAATAAACAACATCATGATCAGAAGGATTTCACTCCTCCTGATCCAAAATCAACATCCGTGGGAGGATTAGTCAAGAAATCAGACAAAATATTGCCCTGGGCAAATCTGCTGCAAAGGACCTCTTTAAAGTATTAAGAAGCAAAAATGTCACTCTGATGACTAATATGTACCTGACCCAAGCTACAGTCTTTTCAGTCACTTCATATATAATGCAAAGGCTAGATGAAGAAAAGGAAGACCTAAGAAGAACTGATGCCTTTGAACTATAGTGCTGGTGAGGAAAACTGAGTACGCCATGGATTGCCAGAAGAACAAGCTAATCTGTCTTGGAAGAAGTACAGCCAAATGTTTCTTAGAAATATGGGTGGTGAGACTTCATCTCATGTACTTTGGACATGTTATCAGGAAGGACCAGTCCCTAGAGAAAGACATCACACTTAGTAAAGTAGAAGGGCAACACAAAAAAGGAATACCCTCAACAAGGTGGATTAACACGGCTACAACAATGGACTCAAACATAGCAATGATCGTGAGGGTGGTACAGGACCAGGCAGTGTTTTGTTCTGTTGTTTTGTGCCTTGAAACAGCCTCTTGAGATAAAGAAGTTATCACAAGAGTCAGAGCTAACTCAGTGGTACCTGTCTTGTATCAGATTGTGTCCCTCCAAAAAGTGTGTATCAATTTGGCTTGGCCATGATTCCCACTACTGTGTGGTTATTCTTTGTGCTTTCCCCATGTTATAAATCTTAATCTCTATCTGTGGTTAATAAGGCAAGATTGGATTATGCTAAAGAGGATTATGGCAGGATTATAACACACTTACCCTGGTCACCTCCCTGATCCAATGTAAAGAGAGTTTCCCTGGAGTGTGACTTGCAACTCCTTTTATTCTTTAAGAAATAAAAGGAAATGGAAGCAAGCAGAGAGCTGGAGACTTCATGCCATCAAGAAAACATCACCAGGAGAGAAGCGTGTCCTTCAGACCTGAGGTTCTTGCGCTGAGATGCTCCTAGACCAAGAAATGACATATGCAGTGCAAAAGCTTTCCTCCAGACTCATCAAAAAAAGAGTGTGTTTCCCTGGAGCCAGTACCCTGAATCTGGACTTCTAGCCTGCTCCACTGTGGGAGAATAAATTTTCTTTGTTGAAGCCACCCATCTGCAGTATTTCTGTTGTAGCAGCACTAGGTGATTAAGACAGCACCTAATGACAACAACATGCTATGTGTGTGTTTATTTTTAATCAATAATGCCAGTTTTCTAAAGTGGATGTTCAATAGAGTGACTGTTAATTCTTATTACTAATCTGTAAATTATTTAAGATTTTCAGCAGAATGATAATAGTTTTTTTTCTTTGTAATTCTTAGATCTTTATGTTTTTTGTCTTGCTGAGGACATCCAATATAATGTTGAAGAAGTAATGGTACACTCTCTTGGGTTGTTCGTCAGAGTAAAAGAAATGCTCCCAATGTTTTGCCAGTAAGTGTGACATTTGTTATAGGTTCATTTCTCTTACAGAGATTTACTATCTAGACAAAGAAGTTTCTTTCTGTTCTTAGTTTGTTTTTCTTTTTAATTTATTGTGATTGAGTGAAAGCGTACAATCCAGTTTAAATCTGCATGCCCACCTATCTGCAGCTCCTTCTGCTCTCCTTACCCAGTGACAGCACACTCCTCCTTTCTGTTCTATACATGTCATATCCTCTTAACAATCTCCTGTCCCCTTTCCATTCCCCTCTAGTAAGAGACCAGTAGGACAACATCCTATGTATGCATAGAACCATAAAGTGCACACACGATATGGTCACTGTGTCACTGAGTTCAATCCATTCCTGTCCAAGAAGTTGACCTCAATAATGATTTATGATCAGGGGCAGCATGAGATCCAAGAGCCATGCTCACAGGGGAACCCCCCAGGCCTTCGGACCATCAATTGTGGTCTTTTAGTGGAGTTCTAGGGTGCACCCCTTTTTATTCTTGAGTTGTCACCGGGACTCAACATTGTGAGCCCCATCATAGCTTTCACTGGTGGTGGCTGGGCACCATCTGGTTCTTCTGGTCATATATTGATGTAGTCACCCTTTCTTGTGGGTCTTTTTATCTTCTAGGTTCTCTTTCTCCCATGTCGTTGTTGTCCTTGGTGATCATCTGTTCCTGCTGAGCTGGGACCATTTGGTGTACCTCAGATGGCAGCTTGCTGGCTTTTAAGACCCCAGATGCCACTCACCAAGATGGAGTAGAGGAGACTCTCTTAGCAATAGTCTAGTTGTGCCAATTAGCCTCAATATCCCTTGACAGCATGGTCCCTGGACCCCCATCCCTGCTACTCTGTCCTTGCAATACTGGATTAAAACTGTACAGAGTTTTCAGGTTATGTTGAAGTCCAGTTAAATTGATATTCTTTCTAATGTGTGCTGTCACTGATTTTACCCAACCAAGTTTCTATCAATTAGCTAATCTATAAGTAGCCCTCTTCCTTGCTCTCTCTCCTCCGTTGTAGCTGTCAATGAGTCTTTTCTTCTGTACCTGAGTCTGTTTTTAAGTCCTTATAGCAGGGGGCCTCATACAATATTTGTCCTTGTGTTGCTGACTAATTTCACTCAACATAATGTCTTCCAGTTGAAATCAGGTTATGAGATGTTTTCTAAAATCATCATTGTCCTTTATCATTGCACAGTGTTCCATTGAGTATATATACCATAGTTTATTTATCCATTTATCTGTTGCTGGGCATCTGGGTTGATTCCATTTTTTGCTATTGTGAACTGTGCTGCAGTAAACATTCATGTGCATGTATCTGTTCATGTGAATCCCCTTGCTTCTGCAGGATATATTCCAAGCAGGAGGATTACTGGGTCAAATGGTATATTTATTTCCAGCTTTTTAAGGAAGCGCCAGATTGCTTTCCAAGGAGGTTGTACCAGTTTGCAATTCCACCAGCCATGTAGAAGAGTTCCAATTTCTCCACAACCTCTCCAGAATTTGTTGTTTTGTGTTTTTTGGATCATGGCCAACTTTGTTGGAGTGAGATGATATCTCATTGTAGTTTTGATTTGAATTTCTTTAATAGCTAATGATTGTGAGCATTTCCTCTTTAGAGAAGTGTCTATTTCCTTTGCTCTAGTCTTAGTTCTTAAACATTTTTTGCTCATCTATTAAAAGCAATTACTTTATCATTTTTGTATGTTTGATATATGCTTAATACCAACCATTCAAACCACAGCAATACAAAGAATAATAATGTCACCTCATTGCTCATCACCAAGACAACTCTGCTAACACTTTTTTAGTGTTACTTTTTAATATGAAAAATCTTAAACACACAGAAAAGTAGAGAGACTAGTAGTACAATGAACCTTTACATACTAATTATTTGATTTAATGATTGGTATTTTGCCATACTAATTACATTTGTTTTTTAAATTCTGGAATACTGTGATGCAAATTTAAAATATTAAGACATTCATGCTTATTTAATATTTTCTTTGTTGCACAGTTTTTGAAAGTATGGGTACTGTTTTATATAACCATAACATCATCACAATTTTTAGTAAAATTAACAAAGCTTCCTTAATATTATCCAGGCATTCTCAGTGGGAAAAAAATTTGGGGGGTGTGGGAGTGTGAAAAAAATGTCTGTTCATATTTAAAGCACAGATATGCATAAAGTACATAAGCAGATAGACTGTATATCTGTGGTATTATATTTTCTTGGGAGGGTAGTTAGGGGGAAAAATGTCTAAAATATTTCCTAAGATGGGTAATAATGAAAAATTAACTGAGAAACGCTAATATAATCTAAACAGAAACCATGGTGGCATAGGATAAGTGCTACAGCTGCTAATCAAAATGTCAGCAGTTCAAATCCATCAGGTGCTCCTTGGAAATTCTATGGGGCAACTCTACTCTGACCTATAGGGTCACTATGAATCAGAATCAACTTGATGGCAGTGGCCTTTCAGTGGCAATATAATCTAATATGTAGTAGTCCTTATTCTAAGTTTCCCAGTAGCACCCTCAAGATATTTTCAGTTGATATTTGCATATGTTGGACACAAGTCTTTGGGAAGACATATGCATTACAAATATTTTCTTTCAGTATGTGGGCTTGCCTTTGACTTTTTACTGTCCTAATGGAAACCCTGGTGGTGTAGTGGGTGAAGTGCCGTGTCTGCTAACCAAAAGGTTGGCCAGTTCAAATCTACCAGGCACTCCTTGGAAACTGTGGGGCAGTTCTACTCTACCCTGCAGGATTACTATGAGTCAGACCCGACTTGATGGCAGTGGGTTTGGTTTGGGTTTAAAGGTATATTTAGAGAGTAAAATATTTTGACTCTTATGAAGTCCAATTTGCCAAATATGTTATTATTGTGTTTCGTACTTATTGTATCCTAAGGAATTTTTGCCTACTTTGAGCTGGCAAATGATTTTCTCTTAGTAGTTTCATAGTTTTAGCTTCTATATTTATGTCTACAATCCATATTGAATTACTTTTTGTACATGTTGTAAATGTTGCCAAACCTACCTGTCACTGCAGCCAGATTTCAGAGACTGGGAGAAAAAATTTCAAGCAATGTTATATTAACAGATAAGCATGCAAACCTGGGAGACAGTGAGAATAACTTCTCTAAGACTGTCCTGCTTGGGTTACAATTCCAGCAGTTTTTATAGCCAGGTTTCAAAGGGTTTGGCATCTGAAGATTGTCACAGAACAATAACAGGGAATCATAAGATTCCATTCCATCTTATTGAACACTGTGAATTAACCAAAATGTTATCTCCCTGAGGTCTTGGATAATTGATTTACTATCCCAGAGATAGGGAGAGGAATGCAGGCCTGCTAATGTGGTGTTGGAGTGATAATTTAGTCAAGGGATGGAAAGTAGTTTAACAATTTAAGTGACTTTCATTAGATTCTTATATTCACTAACATTCCCTATTCTTAATTATCAATTTCATATCTACGAAATAAGTTTTAAATGAAAATAGTTGTTTTGGCTGATAGCATTAACTCTAGGATCAAACATCTGACTGTGGGCTGGCTCTCTATAGCATGAGGTACAGTTAGTCATCAGGCAGGGAACACATTGTATACAGCAGCAAACAAATAGTCTACAAATAATAATGATTTCCATTCCCATTATTAGTATGTGCAGCCAACCTAGGTTGGGGAGCCATGAGAATAATTTCTCAAACTCTGACTTGAAGAAGCCTTCCTGCTGTTTGATGTTATTCATAATATCCTTCATAATTTTAATTTGTTCTCTATCAGTTGGGAATTATCAGGCAAGTTAAAGCAACACATCCTCTTAAAATCTTCACATCTATGATTATGTCTGAACAGTAAGCAGTCTATAGCTGCCCAGTTTTCCAGAACCGCCTTTCTGACTTGTCTCAACTCAGCGCCTAAAGCAGTGATGGCCTGTGAGGTAGCTTTTAAGACCTTAACCATGGCACAGGCTAGTCTACTGATTTAAACATTTAAACCTATCAAGATGGTAGACATGACAGAAAGGGACAAGGATATGTATTCACACAGACTGAACAGATGTATGTCACTATGGCAATCTTCGGGAAGATTAATTTCTCTTATTGTCTGGGAATTGTTAGGTTGCATGTCCTTAATCTGGGGCAGGAGCAGGGTGAGACTTCCCAAGGAGCAAGGTCTCCCTATAGCATTTGTGGGGACATATGAAAAGGCCCAATTTCCACATAACAAGAACCATCCAGTAGGTAGTAATGTGTTTATTAACATAAGACACCATTATACTTCTTTTGCATTTGAAGATAGGGCTATTAAGATCGTAACAGAAGGAATGGCACCCTGAAAATTTGACACAGTTTACACTAGGGGTGACAGTCTCAAGCTGGACTGAGAACATCTCTCCATCCTTCTCTTTCTTAACTCACCCCCAATTATAGATATCCCTGTAAGTGATGTTCTTTTGAACATATCTGAGCAAAGTATAATTTCTACTCAATTCCACAGGGATGTATACACTAGTTAAACATGAAGTAAAAACTTGTTCAACATTAGTAGCTCCTGCTAGACTGAAATCAGAAACATTCATTATATTCGTGCAAGTTAAGTCCATACATTTTCACTTTGTCTGAGAGGGACAATGTCTTGTGAAAGTCCTAGAGTTAAGCTGAGTCCTAGGAAGAGAGAGAGAGGATTTAGGGAGACATTTTCTTGAACTTTATCTTGGTTTCCCCTCCGAGAGTGGCAGTCTACCATTTGTGGTTGGGATCTCTCACAGAGGCGTTCAAGTCTGTGTCTGCTGAATGGTATGGCTTTACTCGGGTATGATGTGCCCAGACCTTCAGTTTGGCCAATTTCATAGCAGTAGGAGTGGTCAGCAGGAGGACTTCCCATGGGCCAGTCCAATTCTCTTCTAGCTGTTCTTCAGGCCCCTCTCTCCAAGTTTTTCAGAGAACCTTACTTCCTGGCTGAAAAGAATGTAAATTATCAGAAGGGAAGAATGAGGACCTGGAGAGAGAAAACTGGTAAAATAAAGACAAAACTTGTTGGAGGTGTTGTACATATTTCTGAACTTTGAGGTCATTTTCTGCCTGTGGGGAAAGCTGTACTAAGGCAGCCTGGAAGGGTCTCCCATTCACAGTTTCATAGGGGCTTAATCTGAGCCTGCTTCTAGATGCTACCTGGATTCCAAACAAGGCAACGGGCAAGTCCTGATCCCAATGTAAATGAGTCTCTTGACATGGCTTGGAGATCTGTCTCTTTAAAGTATGATTCATCTTCTCAACCTTTACTAATGACTATGATCTCCAGGCTGTGTATAGTCTCCACCCGATGCCCAGAAATTTGTTCACTTTATGATCGTTTTTTTCTTGGCCAGCCAGGCTCTACCTCTGGGTGTTGAATCAAGAGCTGTCAGACGTTTTCATGAGGTACTTCCATCTGGAGGCTTTTCTCACGGGAGAAGGTGATCTGGGCATTAAATTTAGACAATAAGTCTCTTTCTAATAGCAGGACAGGAATTCTGGCTTTTACAGAAACTGTGTCATCTGCTTTTCTCCAATCTGACAGTCAAGAGGCCGTAGGAAAAACTTACATTCCAATTGCCCCGTTATTCCTGTCACCGGGACTGAGTAGTCCATCATGAAAAAGGGTTATTGAGGACTGAATATGTGGCCCCAGTGTCCACTAGGAAATTTGCCATTTGTCCCCCTACTCTTAATCTGTTAATTCTACCCAAGGCTTCTGGCGGGGCTGGGGGTGGGGTGGGTACAATTACAATGTTGGTAGTTAATTCCAGCGGTAGCCTCTGGCCTCTTCAGTCATCGTTCATTCCTGACAGCTCAGCTATTTGGTGGCCTGTTCTACTAGTTTTGGCGGTCCCTTTCTTACAACACTCATTTTCCCAGAGTACTGTATCTTCGTAATATGTGCTTTGATTTCCCCTGATCAGAGCTCATCATGCCTGAGATCCCTGTCAGGCGTCTTTGTATCCCTTACCAGTCGTTGTCTCCAAGAACGTGCTGACAGCTTGGGTATTCCTGAATTCCCTGTTATTAAAATATTTTGAATGAAAATTTCACCAGCTGGGCAGGATGCATTCCCAAAGCTCCGTCAAGCTTTTGTAGCTTTTTCCAAATGTGTGGTGCACTTTGGGAGACAAATGTCATGTTTATCATTCTCTGATTTTCAGTCTCTTGAGGGCCTGTATCAGTGTGCTTATGGTACGCATCATAGGTTCTTTCCAGGAAACTGGATGGAGCCTCGGTGACTTTTTGCCAGTACTTCTTGCACCACATTCATACTTTTCTTCTTATGGCTCCCTTTTGGAGACCTGCTAAAATAATGGTTTAGAAGAGGCAAGCTCTCATCGTTGGGGTCCCAATTAGGCTCGGTTGCTGGGATGGCTATTTCTGTGTTGGGAGTGTTCAGAGTGAAGCCTCTAGGTGTCTTTCTTTGCTGTACTCAGGACCAGGCACTTTTCATCACCAGTGAGAAGTACATTTAACAATGACTGAACATCAGCCCAGTTGAGGTTATGAGTGGCAAAGACTGTGGTTATTAATTCTGTCACCTTGTTAGGGTCTGCTCTGTATGAGAGATTCGAATTCTTTCAGTTGAATAAATTGGTGGTGGTAAATGCTGTGTGTGTGTCCTATAATATCCGACAGGTTGCCCTTGTTGATTTATTCCAGCTGGGAATTATCAAAGACGGTATTGCCTGCCTTGTTATCCCGGATCCCATGGCTGAATTGAGTTCCTTGCTGGATGTGTGATGGCAGGATTTCATCTAAGTTGTCTTCAGCAGGATAAGAGGGAGCCATTCCTCAGGAGAGGAGGGGACAGTTGGTGTTGAAATTTTAACAGTATTCATAATAATCTGATTATCCAACATCTTTTCTTTTCTTTTTTAATTTTCCATTACAAATGGGAGAAGCCACAGGGGACAGGGCATCGCATTTTACACAAGAGCCCTGTCCTCTAGACTCTAGGTATTGGCCTCCTTTTCCAGATTCTGAGTGGAAGCCCCTCTGACCCTGTCCTATAGCTCTGCCCAGGCCTACTGGGACAGCACCTCCTGGTCCCTGGGCTTCCAGGCACACAACTTTTCAAGACTACAGGAGTGGCAACTGCACAATTAGAAACATCAGGGGGTGTGGCTCCATTTTTCAAACCCTTGCAGTACACTTTTGAGACTGAGGCAATTAAGCTTTCAAGCTCAGCTTTTGTTTCCCAACCAGGTCAAATTAAAACTCAAATTAAACCCACTGTTATGGAGCCAACTCGACAGCACTTGGCTTGGCGTTGTGGAGCCAATTTTAATTCACAGAAGCCCTACTGAGCAGAATAAAACTGTCCTGCCGAGTGGCTGGCAGATTTGAACTGCAGATTTTCTGATCAGCAAACCATAGCACTCATCACTATGTAACCTGGGTTTTCTCCAGTTGGTAACTGAGAGATAACAACAAAATCACGACTCAATAATATTATGTATCTGTCAGATAATGTTAAGAAGAAAAAAACACACATTTTAACCCAGTAAGAACTGTACACCCTTTGATTCCAATCTGTGCCAAAATCTTCTTCCACACCTTGTGACTTAGTTGACTCAGGAATCTTATTCTAATGAGAGATCAAATCTTTGCCTTCAAGGGACAAATTAACTGTTTCACTCAGAAGTCAGAAAATGTTGTTATTTAGAATTGAAAAACTCATTTTTTCCCTAATGTCAATCCTCTTAGAAATTTCGTGAATCAAACCATTAAATTGTTAGACAAAAAAACCCTTTTAACCAGACCAAATAAACATTAAAAAAACTTTTATAGCATATTCCTTAAACAGCAAAAATAAGCTTTCTCATTAAGCTTATATAGTATATATATATTCTTGTTGCTTGAAAAGCAAATAGTATGTAAATTTACATAATGGCAGATACCTATTAACTCAAATACTCTGAAGTCCAAAGCTGAAATAAAGCTTGCTGAAATATTCTAGGCCTTTAAGATTTGGATCCACCCAATTATAAAGGGTTTTTTTCAAGAGTCTCCCTGGAGCTATGACTGGAGGCTGATCCTGCCTGCCCTCTACTTCTTCCTGGAGGACAAAAGACCATTAATTTCCCTTTTACTGTTCTGGAATTGTTACTTTCTCTTTAAGACAAAACTATCCTTTTAGAAAGGACCTTTAACTAAGGGCTGTAAATTTAGTTTCTTCAGTTCAGTGACAGTATGTCTGGATCTACTTGAAATTTAGGTTCTTTATCAACCTTAATTTAGTGCAAGCACGACTCTGACCTGCCAAACGAGGTTGTCCAAAAGAATTAGAACAAGAACTAACTTAAAATTAGATACATTAGCAATGAAAAGAACATAAAACAATTAAAGGGCAAAGATTGTTTTACAAAAACAGATGTTGAATAAGATAATACTGTGTGGCTCAAGGCCAGAGTTATAAAGTCTTGCACAGACAACAGTCCACAGGGATCAGACACTTTTCCCAGAAAATTACAAATTCGGGGTCCCCAGAAACAGTCATGTAAGTATCACAATGAACAAGATGTTCCCAAAGCCTCTACATTTGTCTTATCAAACACACAGGAAGCCTCACTTTATTACACACCCCCAGCTTCAGCAGATACATATGCACCCAGTTCCTTTCTTAATTAAAGTGAACTCAGTGAGCATATTCCTGATTTTTGACAAAAGAGCTCTAATTGCAGGATGGTAAAATAATTTTATGGATCCATTCAAATGGACATCTTTCTCTGGAGTCTAGCTGGTACACTGGCCAGGCTGTGTTACAGTAAAACTCTGTTTGATCTTAGTCACAGGTGGGTACCCATAGTGAAATCAGACAGAGTTTTCTTAGGAATAGAGGCTTTATTTCCCTATATTACAGAGTACATAGATACAGAGAAAGCTTTCTTACATTCCTTTCTTATCAGACAGACAGAATTGAGACAGAAGTTTGAAGCCTGATGAGAATTTAAGTTCTCTGCATACTACCAGAATAAAACACTTGAATCTTTTTAGATTCGTGAGTGTGGATGAGTGGCCTTTGAAGGCTCCCAAGGAAAAGCTTCTTGGTAGCACTTCTTAGAGCATTTGGAAGGCACACCTCCAGTCCCGTCTGTCCAGGCAGACAATGGAAACTCCTCCAAGCAAGTTGCCTCTACCCTGGGACAAGCCAAAAAAGAAAGGAGGAAAGGAGAGGAGGCTTCCCTTCTATCACAGAAGCAGAGGTCCAGGGGGATGGGGGCATGTTTTGCTTGGACCAATGTTCCTCATGTTGTACAGAGTTCATCTTTCAGAGGGCAGAACTTTTCCTTATCTGCTCTGTGTATCCCCTTATCCTTTCACAGGAGTCTTCTAGCAGTAGGTGCTCTATTAACTGTTAAATGCTTGACCTGTGTCTGAAAATTGTTATGGACTGTATCTTTGGCCTTTGAATGGAATAGATAGACACCCTCACCTGTCTGGGTCAGAGTTACTGGAGCAGCATGAGCAGCCGGGCCTTTGGAGCTCACTAGAAAGTCACCCTGGTCAGAATTCCTCAATTGCTCTGCCAGTCATCTACCTGGTCACTGAGGAATTTTTAGAGGTGCAGCAAAAAGTGGAAAAGAAGAAGGTGGCTCTACCCCGGGAAAAAGCTTACCAGAGGAGACCCTGAAGTCTGGCTACAGTTGCCAGAAATGTTGCCAAACCAAAGAAAGTTTGTTCTGCCTGTCACTGCAGCCAGAATTCAGAGATGGGGGATTGGGGAAGGTTTGAGCAATGCTTTATTAACAGAGAAACATGCAAAACTGGGAGAAAGTGAGAATAACTTCTCTGTCCTGGTTCGGTTACAATTTCAGCAGTTTTTATAGCCAGATTTCCAAGGGATTGGCGTCTGAAGATTGTCACAGAACAATAACAGGGAATCACAAGATTCTATTCTATCTCATCAAAGAATGTGAATTACCCAAAATGTCATTATCTCCATGAGATCCTGCAATAACTGATTTACTACCCCAGAGATAGTGAGAGGAATACAGGCCTGCTAATCTGGTTCGGGGGTGATAATTGGGACAGGAGACGGAATGTAGTTTAACAATTTGACTTTCATTAGTTTCTTATACTCACTAACATAAGTGCCCAGGTTTATGTTTTCCAGTTGGCCATCTCACTGCTGTGGCACCATTTCTTGAAAAAGCTTGCCTTTCCCCTTAGAATTACCTTGGCATCTTTGTTGAAAGTCAACTGACCAATATATGTGTTGGTTCAATTTCTGGATTCTCTGCTGTGTTCAGTTGATCTATGTATTTATCTTTATAAATATCATGCTATTTTGATGACTGTAACTTTGTAGTAAGTCTTAAAATTAGGCAGTGTGAGTACTCCACTTTTCTTCTTTTCTAAAAATTGACTTGGCTATTTAAAATCCATCACATTTCCACATAAACTTTACAATCATCTTGGCAATTTCAACGAAAAAAGACTGTCAAGATTGCAATTGATTAGTATTGGACCGAGTCTATGGATCCATTGGGTGAAAAATTGAACCTTAACAATATTGAGGCTTCCTTATACCATGTTGTTGTTGTTATTATTAGGTGCCATTGAGTTGGTTCTGATTCATAGTAACCATATGCATGACAGAATGAAACACTGCCTGGTTTTGTGCCATGCCCACAATTGTTTTTATGCAGCCACTGTGTCAATCCATCTCATTGCAGGTCTTCCTCTTTTTCACTGACCCTCCACTCTACCAAGCATGATGTCCTTCTCCAGGTACTAACCTCTCTTGACAACATGTCCAAAGTATGTAAGATGCAGTCTTACCATCTTTGCTTCCAAGAAGTGCTCTGGCTGTACCTCTTCCAAAACAGATCTGTTTGCTCTTTTGGTAGTCCATAGTCTATTCAGTATTCTTCTCCAACACCACAATTCAAAGTTGTCAATTCTTTTGTCTTCCTTATTCATTGTCCAGCTTTCACATGGATATGATGTGATTGAAAATGCCATGGCTTGGGTCAGGCACACCTTAGTCTTCAAGGTGACATTTTTTTACTTTTCAAAACTTCAAAGAGGTCCTTTGCAGCATCAATATACCATATATGGTAGATATTCTACTTGTACTTTGATCGAGTTTATGGTAAAATGATTGTTTTAATCTCTTAGGATGGTCATAACAAAATCCCACAAAGTGGGTGGTTCTAAAAGAAAGATGTTTATTTTCTCAGAGTTCTGGAACCTAGCTAGAAGTCCAAATTCAGGATATTGGCAGGGCTCTGCTTTCTCTGTTTTCTGTATGGGAAGATCCCTCCTTGTTTCTCTCAGCTTCTGGCAGCCAAAAGTGTATCTTGGCTCATAGATGAATCTCCACATGCCATCTTCCCCACTGCCTACCCTCCCCCCAGCCTCTCCTATGTGACTTTGTTTTAGTGTCTTTCTTTTATAAAATGCCACTCAAAAGGGATTAAGATTTGGGCCCACTCCCCTCCAACAAGGCTTTGTTAACTGATAACATCTGTAAAGAAAAACCCCTTTCTCCACAAACAAGACCATATTCAGACGTACAGAGATTAGGACTTCAACTGTGTAGCAATTTGGCTAGGCCATGATTCCCATGTTCTGTGAAGTTCCTGTATGCTGTAGACCCTGCTTCTGTAATGTTAGTGAGACCGGATGGGTGGCAGTGGTGTTGGTGGGGCAGGACTCAATGTGTAAGACTGTTTTGTGCCTTTAGGCAATCTTTCAGGATATAAATGAAAGGGAAGCCAACACAGAGTTGAGGACCTCATACCACCAAGAAGCAATGCTAGGAGCTGAGTGTGTCCTTTGGAAAAGACCTGGGGTCCTTGTGCATCAGAAGCTCCCAGTCCAAGGTGAAAGACTGACAACAGGACCTTCTTCCAGAGCCAACAGAGAAAACCTTCCCCTGGAGCTGACACCCTGAAGTTGGACTTTTAACCTACTGGACTATGCCAAAATAAAATTTTTCTTTTTAAAGCCATCCGCTTGTAGTATTTCTGTTGTAGCAGCACTAGGTACACTAGGTGACTAAGACAAATCTGTAACAATAATCAGTCAATCAAACAAGAAGAATCCTGATGTATTTTTCTTGAATTTGTGACAAAAACCTATGTCTTACGTGAGTCTATCTGGCTCTGGAAATTCTGGAGTCAACAAAAAAGGTTAACAAGTTACTAGGGCTAGTCTTTCCATTCCGCTGTCTATGAGGACAACTTGGAATTAACAAAGGATCAGAGTTGAGGATTTGCACCTACACAGAATGCTGCCTTAGACTTCATTAGACTTTGGAGATAAAATAATTCTGAAAGAAGCCCTAGGGGTGCAATTGTTAAGTGTTTGACTGCTAACCCAGAAGTTGAAGGTTTAAGCTCCATAGGAGAAAGACCTGGCAGTCTGCTCCTGTGAAGTTTAGCACCTTGGAAACCATATGGGTGAGTTCTATTTTGTACTATAGGGTTGCTATGAGTTGGAATTGACTGGACAGCACACAACAACAATCTAGCTCTCAGAACTTGGATCTCTGTGAGAGTCAAAACTTCAAACAATAAAATAATTTTGAGTGTCATGAAAAAACTCCATAATGCTAACCTTACACAGTGTCTTAGTCAACTAGGGCTGCTCTAACAGAAATACCACAGAGTGGATGGCTTTAACAAAGGAAGGTTTATTCTTACATGGTCTGGTAGCCTGCAAGTCCATATTCAGGGTGTCTGCTCCAGGTGAAGGCTTTCCCCCTTGTCAGCTCTGCAGGAAAGTCCAGTATTGCATCAGTCTTTGTCCAGGGAGCATCTTGGCCCAGGAACCTCAGGTCTGAAGGACGCACTCTTCTCCCGGTGCTGCTTTTTTGATGGTACAAGGTTCCCAATTCTCTGCTTGCTTCTCTTTCCTTTTATCTCTTGCAGGATGAAAGGATTAAGGGTGGGGCAAGCCATACTCCAGGGAAACTCCCTTTACAGTGGAGCAGGGAGGTGATCTTATAAAGGGATTTACAGTCCCACCCTAATCCTTTCACATACAGCATAGGAAAACCACAAAATGGAGGACAGTCACAAGATACTGGGAATCATGGTACAGCCACATGGCTACACATATTTTGAGGGGGACATAATTCAATCCATGACACACAGTTATTTATTCTGCCTTAAAAAAATAAAATAACACTGTGAAATATCCACTTTCAACAAAGCAGGTGGTGACTAATGTGCAATGTCTAGTAGGCTTTTTCTACCTCTTAAGGTGCAGAGGGCATTCATTTGGAAATATGACAGATTTTGTGTGTAGATGCTTGATCAATTCTATGTCATCTATCACTGGGAAGACACTGATCTCCCCCTCAGTGCCACAGGTTACCTTCAAATTTTAAGACACCGATTAAATGATTTTTTTCTTTCTCATGGGAAGCACCTAATTGTGCAATATTGAAGTCTGGGTAGTTGTACGGCTCAGCAATCAATCAATGATAGCTTGCTTTTATACACTTCGGTGATGGTAATAGCACAGCAGATTGTTTACTTTCTGTTCATGTTCATTCTCTGAACTTAACAAGTATAACATACATTTTAAATTGGCCTCCAAGAGAAAACTGTTCAAGTAAAAAAAGATCTGACTCATCTTTCATAAAGGAGTGAAGTTCAATCTGAAGTTCTTATAAATAAGAACAAGGTTTTTGTTTGACAGATAAGATGCCATTTGTTCTATTGCATTGAAAGTTGTGAAATTATCCAGGAAGCAAGAGATGAGTGAGGGCCAAGATAGATTTATTGAGAATCTGTGTGTGTTCGCAGTTGTGCTGGGTGGTGGGGATACACTGCCATCACAGAACTCACAGCCATCACAGAGCTCACAGCTCCAAGGGAAGAGGGACAGCAAACAAGTACGAGGAAGGCTGAAAGGGGGAAATGAGAGTGCTTTACCAAATAGCTCATAGGAAGTTGTAGATGCAGTTTAGGCAGCTGAATTGACAACTAAATGTATCCCATTATGAAATGCCTAGGTCTGAGCCATCATAGCTCACTCACTGGGTTATCTGAAGCAAGTCACTTAAGTTCTCCGATCCGACTCGACGGCACTTGGCTTGGCTAGCCTCAACCTATTCTATAATGATATATGGTGAAGAATGCTTTATGATCTAGGAAGCTCATATACTAATGTAAGACTGTCTTAATTATCTAGTGCTGCTATAACAAAAATACCACAAGCAGTGGCTTTATCAAAGAGAAATTGACTCAGCATTTAGGAGACTAGAAGTCCAAATTCAGAGAGCCGGTTCCAGGGGAAGTCTTTCTCTGTCAGTCCTGGAGGACTGTCCTTGTCATCAATCTCTCTCTGCTCTAGGAGCTTCTTAGTACAGGGACCCCAGGTCCAAAGCACATGCTCTGCTCCTGGCACTATTTTCTTGGTGGTATGAGGTTTCCATGTATCTCTGCTTGTTTCTTTCTTTTATATCTCAAAAGAGATTGGCTTAAGACACAATCTAATCTTGTAGACTGAGTCCTGCCTTACTAACAAGCTGCCACTAATCTACCCTTGCTGACATCACAGAGGTAGTTTATAACCTTTTCAAAAATCACATCAGATGACAAAATGCTGAGCAATCACACACTACTGGGAATCATGGACTAACCAAATTGACATGTATTTTGGGGGGACACAATTCAGTCCATGACAAGGACTGAATAATTTCTTTTGTCAGAGTTGTGACATTGAATGGATATGAACCATCAAGTTGCAAATCATGGAGTATGGATTATCTTAGCCCCAAACTTCTACATGAGGGCTATCTGCTATGAAACAGGAAGGAATTTAAACCTTGGGGGTACATGAATGTAGCCTGGAGCATCTCAACCCTGCCTTTACAATAGGGTCACCAGAGGAGACATTTTAAAAGTTTTGATGGCCAGGTACACTTAAGACTAATTAAATCAGGATTTACAGGGCAAGGTCCCAGCAAATAGTGTTCTTCAAAATCCCTCTAAGTGTTTCTAATATGTAGTCAGAGTTGAAAAATCTACATCGTAAGTAATAAAGTCCTTCATCTCCAACCCAGGAGTCTTGGATCTTCTGCCACCATCCATGAAACTGTGACAGACCAACTTTTAGTTTCCCCACAGGGTAAATCTATGACCTTGAACAGCTTTTGATAGGATACTATGAGAAAGACTTTTGTTCATCCCTGATATTTCTTTCCAGTGACTAGTGCCCTATTAGAATTACACTCAGGCCTTTCTTTCTCTCTTTGTTGCCTACACTCTGAAAGAGATGGAGAACATTAACTAGTAAACTGGAGAATAGGAATTTGCTCATGGTCCACGTTCATTCTTGTTGCTCTCTTGAGGACTTCTCTTAGTCAAGTTTCTCTATAGAAACAGAGCCATGGCTTGTCTATGGTCATGTCACTCCAACAGAGATGGCATATTCGAATTCACCAACTGAGGTGTGTGTGAAATATAACTTCATTTTATACTGAGAATTTTATTTCTTTTTTGAGCTTCAGATTTGGCTGAGTGTTGGAAAATGTCTTCTCAGTTACTTTGGAGTCCCTCCTGCCCCCTGAGGTTGTATTTTATCTTAGCTGGGTGGTGCTTATACATGGTGATCAAGGTAGTGGTGAGGGTTGGGATCAGATCCTCCATGTCATCACCACTATTTCTGCTGGCATCCACTGAGATAGCCTTGTGCCTCCTTGGCCATTGATCATTCTTCTGTGCAGGCTGCTGCATTCAAGTACATCCAGTCCCTACTTCACAGACTTTCCAAGGACTATATTTATCAATGCCATGTCTCAATTGCCTTTGTTTATTAAAAAAGCATTCTATTGCTCCTGCAACATTTGCCCAGGCTTCCCTGTCAAGAATTGAATCGCGTCCCCCCAAAACATGTGTCAACTTGGCTAGGCTGTAACTCCCAATATTGTATGATTGTCTTCCATTCTGTGATCTAATGTAATTATCCTCCATTTTGTTGTGTGTTATAAATCTTAACCTTTATATGTTAATAAGACAAGATCAATGTAGGGTTTATCTTGAGTCATAGCCTTTCAAGACGGTGTGACTTGAGTCACACCCTTACTCAAGGGTGTGCCCTTACTCAAATCATACACTTGCTTGAGCCACATCTTTTATCTTATCAGAGATAAAGGGAGAGTTATGAGCAGAGAGAAGAGGAAACTCACTACAGAGAAAGAAGAGCTGGAAGCATAGCACATTCTTTGGACCCAGGGTCCCTGCTCTGAGAACCTCCTAGATCCAGGAGAATATTGATTCCAAGATGCATGGAGATCTCTAAGAATGTTGAAAGGAGGCAAGAACCTTCCTCTAGAGCCAATAAGTAGAGAGAAAGAAAGTCTTCCCCTGGAGCTGGTGCCCTGAAATTAAACTCCTAAACTCCTAAACTATGAGAGCATAAATATCTGTTTGTGAAAGCCATCCACTTGTGTTATTTCTGTTACAGCAGCACTAGATAAATAAGACAATCCCCTACAGCCTTTTTTTAACTCTACAGCCATGCCACTTTACGTGGTTTACCCTGGGAACGAGGGGCAAGGCCATGTTTGCTGTCAGAGTCCTCAAATCTACCTTGTGGTTTCTGTCCTTCTCCTTCCTTCAATGGTGCTTATGTTTCAGGAAGAAGCAGGTACAGAGTTAGAGATTCTCCCCTTTTCAAGAACAAATGCATCTTGGCAATATATAAGTCTGAAAGAATTAAAAAAATTATTGAGGCACAATTTATATGTACTAAAATGCACAGCTTAACAAACTGTGGCCAAAGTTTACAATTTTTGCACATACCCATAGTAAGATATAAAACATCTCCATCACCCTAGAAAGTTCTCTCATCTCCCTTTCCAGTCAGTTGTCACCTTCAACCTCTTTTCTGATTTCAATACATATTAGCTTTGAAACTTTATGTAGACATATCGTATACTTTTGTGTCTGGCTTTTTTCATTCAATATGAGGTTTGTGAGCTGCCAGGAATATTTTAATTTCACCTTAGAACTTTACAGCCCTGAAGGCTGAGCTTTGGAAATTCAAAGGGCTTTTCCACTACACCATCTCATCCTTGAGACAACTCATCTGTTTAAGCAGAAAAAGGTCAAGAAGTGCTAGGAAATACGGAGGAAACTTTGTTCAATAGTTCCAAGAATTACCTCATCACTGAATTGAGAGCAGAGACAAAATTTCAATACAGGGCTCTCAACCATGGAACTTCTGCTCTTAACAACTGCCTCCAAATTTCTCTGGAAGATTTAAAGTATTAATTCCTGAGGAGAGGGAGAAAAATTGAATTGTTTTGAAATATGAGTGGCTTTGAGCTGGATCCGACTCGACGGGACTTGGCTTTGGACTCATTAGCAACAGGTGATAAAAGGCCAATCTGAAGCAAAGCTGAGTCATGGGTATGTATGCTTACAATAGTGCAACTGGTGATCACAAGTCACTCAATGATTTCAGTGGTGGGAGATGAAGCAGGAAGGGTAAGAGGCAGCCAGACCATGAAGAAAGAATGAATCTGTCCTGGAAGAAGTACAGTCAGAATGTTCCTCAGAAGCAAGACTACATCTCACGTATTTTGGACATGTCATCTGGAGGGATCAATCCCTGGAGAAAGACATCACGCTTAGTAAAGTAGAGGGTTAATGAAAGAAAGGAAGACTCTCAGGGAGATGGATCGACACAGTGGCTGCAACAATGGGCTCAAGCATGACAATGATTGTGAGGATGGTGCTGGACTGGACAGTGTTTCGTTCTGTTGTACATGGCATTGGGATGAGTTAGAACCAGTTCGGTGGCATCTAGCACAACAACAAATGAGGATATCATGGCTTTGTGAGCCGTAATGATAAAAACAAGACAGTATGTGCCCAGATCTTCTATACTGTGTTTTAGAGTGTATTATATTAGAGCAGGAAACCCCGGTGGCATGCTGGTTGAGTACAATGTCTGCTAACCAAAAGGTTGGCAGTTCAAGCCCATAAGGTGCTCCTTAGAAACTCTATGGAGTAGTTCTACTCTGTCCTATAGGATTGCTACAAGTCAGAATTGACTCGACAGCAGTGGGTTTGGTTTTTATATTAGAATAAAATTTAAAGATAAGATAGATGCGTTACTGTCCCCAGTGAAGAGAAGTAATTTGCCCAACGTCAGAAAACTAAGGGGAGGTTCTAACTACCATACATAGGAATTTACTTGGATGTTATATCAAGATTCATTTTGATATGTCTTTTGCTTCTGAATTTAGCTTATAATTTTTGCCTGCTTTGTTTGTTCAGTCACAAGATTTTTGTTTGACAAGGGTTCTGCTGCAAATCTTTTCGGGAAATGATCACAGTTGAAAATCTTCTATAAAAAGAATTACATAGAGGGACCACGAATGGATTATTTAATGGAGTTTCAAGAGAGAAAAAAAAAAAGCAGAATCAGTTGAGGCTGAAATCCTACCTTTGACTTCCTAAGGAGAGACACAAATAATAGATGGAAATGGTTCAAAGTTACTGGTTGCCCGTGATTCCATAGGGATAAGGGAAGAGAAAGGACTGAAATCGTCTTCAACGTCACTGCATTAGCAGTCAGGCCATTATTTTGTCTTCATTCTCTGAATTCTCATAAAGCTCTCCATTTTTGAAGTGTTTTTCTCCAGAGAAGGCTCCCCAAAGAACAGAGAGCCCAGGGGGTGGATGGCTTGCAGTGCAGGACTCTGCCTAGGAAAGAACTCCGTCAGAATCCTTTATGCTGACTCTCCGGACAGGTGGATCCTCTCTCCAGGTGGTCTCTTCACAGTAGCTGTCAGCTGGAACAATCTCTAGCTTTCCAAAGAAAGGCTAGCCTCAGGGTGTCCGACACAACTCCCTCCTCCCCTCGCTGAATGCCTGCAGGTGGCCCTTCTCTGGAATAACAAGAAAACCTGAATGGGGGTGACTCATCTGAAATGGTTTCAATAATAATAAAAAAATACCCAAAGAGCCTTGTGGGATCAGCTGAAGTTCCAAGACAGAACTTGCTGTAGGCCTGTGGGGATGGCTTTGGAGGAAACCGGGCAAGTTCAAGTAGGACCGGCTCCCTGTGTTTGAGAGTGTGGATCAGCAGAATAACTTGGGGATCCTGGGCCAGAAAGGTAATGATTTTTCAACATAGCGATTGTTCTTCTCAAACTTTCCCAGGGAAAGGACCAAAGAGTAACCACTTCCCAGAGCCGAACAAATGTGGACAACACGTCAATAGGAAAGAAAGAGAAAACTGTGAGCTACTAAGGCCAAGGGAGAATTCCTTATGGTTTATTTCAAAAGCAATACTTAAAGGATTTTATGACCCAAAAGGTTTGCTTTGGGGAGCCTTATTTATTTTAATCTTGGAATGATTCAAAATAAATGCTTTTAGCTGTGATTTGCCTGGAGAAATAGTGAGCAAACAGTGAGAGAGAACATTCATATGGATTGGCCATTTGGTGTAATGGAAAAAGCATTCAACCTAGGACATGAGAAGAATGGAATTTGTTACAAGTTAATTATGAGACCTTGGATACGTTACTGAGCCCAATAGAGTTCAAACTTTAGTGATTATTTTTAATTGTACCTTAAGTGAAAATTTATAAGTCAAGTCAGTTTCTCGTACAAAAACTTATACACCCATTATTGTATCACCCTAGTTGGTCTTCCTGCATTGTGACAGCTCCCTCCTTTCCACTCTGTGTTTCCTGTGTCCATTCAACCAGTTCCTGTGCCCTTTCTGCCTTCGTATCTCACTTCCGGACACGAGCTGCCAATTGAGTTACACGTATCCACTTGAGCCAAGAAGCATACTCTTCACCAGCATCATTTTATGTCTTATAGTCCAGTCCAATCTTTGCCTGAAGAGTAGGCTTCAGGAATGCTTTTAGTTCTGGTTTAACAGAGAGTCTGTGGGGCACATTTTCTGGGGTCCCGCCAGTAAGCCAGACTATCAAGTCTGGTCTATTTACATAAATTTGTGTTCTGCATTCCGCTTTTCTACCACTCTACCTGTTAGGGCGGTATTTCCTGTTAGGGCGGTCATTGGTGGTAGCCAGGCACCATCTAGTTCTTCTGATCCCAGGCTGGTGTAGTTTCTGGTTTACGTGGCTTTTTCTGTTTCTTTGGCACAAATTTTCCTTAAGTAATTGGTAGTCTTCATTTTCCTTTGCTCCAGGTAGATTGGGACCAAATGACGCGTTTTAGATGGCCTCTTATTAGCTTTCAAGACCCCAGACATCACTCACCAAAATGGAATGCAGAACATTTTCTTATTAAACTTTGTTATGCTACTTGGCCTAGATGTCTCCTGAAACGATAGTCCTCAGACCCGTGCCCTTACCACTCTGTTCTTTGAAGTGTTTGGTTGTATTCAGGTAAATTCTTAGTTCTTGGTTTAGTCCAGTTGTGCTGACTTCCCCCTGTATATGTATGCTTTCCTTTTCTTCACCTCAAATAATTCTTGTCTGCTATCTAGTCATCAAACTTGAGTGATTCTGTAAGAATCACGTGGAGAGGTTGGTAAAACAGAGATTCCTGAGTCTTATCCCTGGAGATTCTGACTCACTAGGCTTAAGGTTGGGCCTGTGACTCTGCATTTCTCCATACTCCCAGGTGTGCTGCTGCTGCTGTTCCGGGGACTCCACTTTGATAAGTAAGAAGATCTTAGACTAGATTCTCCTTATTTTTAAAAGGAGTAGAACGTGCAATGTGATTACTCAGGTTACTTCTGGCTCCATAAACTTCTCTGAGGCTCAATTTTGTTCTACTTACCCTACTGAAAGTGTCCATAATTTTTCTTTCTAATGGAGATGGCCATTGGGAGGGCATCAATTACATTAGCCGGAGAGAAGCTTTCTTATGAAAAATAGGCTGCTGTAAAGGCATTAACCATTTGCAACAAGTGCTTCTTTAGTATTTTGCATGCAATTTTCTATTTGAGTCTGCTAAGCGAAATGGGAAGAATCCTCCGGTGGCAGTTTGAAACTTGTCTCTGTCACTGACTGGCTCCATGACCTTAACCTTTCTTAGTTTTCTCATCTATAAAATAGGGAAACCAAGTTCAAGTCATCCTGTATTGATGGCTCTGGACTGTGTGTGTGAAAGCCCCTTGTAGGTTGTAAGGAGCCATGCAAGTAAAAGCGGTGACTGTGTACAAGGTGTAATGAGCAGAGATCACAGCAAGGAAGCATGGAGCCAGCATCCAGTGTGAGTCACAAGAGGCCACATAGCTTCCTGCTCCAGCTCTGTGTCTTAGTTCATCTATAGGAATGTCTGTAGTATGCCTTTGTAAGGCATGACACTGAGAAGGAGAAATCAGGAACCAATAACTGTGTGAATCAGAGAGGCAGAATCACGATGATGTTATGGAAAGAAGAATTTGTTACAGGAATTAGGCATTAACCATGGGGAAGGAGCTAAGGAAGCAAACATTGGACAATAGGTCAGGAGAAGAGGAGAAGGTCACCAAACAGCCCTGATATCAGTGAATGAGTCAGAGCTTCAGAGGAAGCCCTTGGACTTGATACATCCAGAGACTGGAGGAGGACCACAAAGGGCAGCTGATGGAGTTGCTATGGGAAGCTGTTGGCTCTTTGCAGCCACTGTCTCTTGGGAGTTTTCAGAAAAGCATCTGGCAGCAGACCTGAGATTGCTGTTGATCAACAAGGGGCAGAGAGGTGGGTGTGGAGGTGAGGAGAGCAAGGACCAGCTAGAATCTGTAGATGCTTCTGCTTCTGTAACTCAACACTTCTAACCAATGACAGCCTGCAGAGCAAAGGGACTGCTGCTTCCCTCCTGCCTCTCAATTCTTATACAGCCTCACCTCTGGCCTACTCTAATTCAGAACCATATAAGAAAGGAGATTCTGGGAAATGTAGTTCCTGGTATAAACAAGTTGATGATAGAACAATCCAGCATAATACGTGACAGGCTCTCTAAAGCATATACTATCTGCTTTAAGGAAGTGTCTCCTCACCTAAGAAGCACAAATTATTCATCTCTAAGATAGAAAACAGCATTATACTTAAAGAATAAAAAGAAAGGGTAGTCATACATGTGCAAAAAGTATAAGGCCTTATTTGTGTGGGTGTATACATACATACACAATCACAAAAGATAAGCAATCTCTAACTGTAACCAATGGAAGGTCATAGAACTCTCTCATCACTACAAGATTTGGAATGGGGGACACTAACACACAGTAATAGAAGTAGGAACCACCTGTGTGTGACTCCTAGGTCATTGCTTATTCAACAGGTAAAAGTGGTCAGCATAGAAAAGGCAAAAAGGATATTGTGCATATATGTCCTGAAAGGAAGAGTTAATTACTTTCTATCCCACAGAAAGGAATAGATATAATGACAAACGACAGATTCCAATTTGTCACTATTTTGTTGATATCTGAAATTATATTCTATTAGTCCTTGAATACTCTGGGGGTCGACGGCACTTGGCTTGGCTAGTGCTTTACCAGACCACTGCGATATACACATACCTGGAGTGATTATCCTTTAAGTTCTGATCACCCAACTACACTTCAGTACAAATGAACCTCGCATCTTTTCCTGAAATCAAGTTATTACAGAGATCAAAGGGCAGGAAGAGTCTGAACTTGGCAAATTGAAGCAGGTGGTGCGGAGGAAGATTTCACCTAAGTAGGGAAGGGTGGTGAATCAGGAGAACTGGGAAGAGGGGTCCATAGACAAAATTTTTCAGTCCAGTGATTTCACTTTAGGTCGTGGGAGAGTATGAAAGAGGACATCGGATGTTTTGCAGTGATGTCAGGAACTTGTGGGTCCTTTCCTACCTAAAGACATGGAGGACTTCTTGTCCCTGGGTAATTAAAATCTCTCTCAAAAAGGCCTTTCCAAGGAAATAGTTATTCAAATACAGAAACAATGAAGGATCGCTTTAGATGGAGGGCATCCTCTGCAAATAGCTCACCGAACCATTTAATTCTGATGATGACTGGTAGTTTACGGAGACGAACACTGAGTCTCTTCCCATTTTTCAAAGGATTTCTGAGATTATCTAAAAAGCCAATAGCATCAATGCCCACTGGGTAGATTTTCTTCTATGACTTTTAGTGTGTGTGTGTGTATGTGTGTGTGTGTTTTACATTCAGAAACCCTGGTGGTTTAGCAGTTAAGAGCTACAGTAACGAAAAGATTGGCCGTTCAAATCTTATCAGGCCCTCCTTGGAAACCATATGAGGCAGCTCTACTCTGTCCTGGGTTGCTATGAGTTGGAGCCAACTTGATGGCAATGGTTTCATGGGTTATGGCAACACTGTTATGTTGTTTATAGTGGTTTCATTTTCAGAGTATATTTATTATCTAAGATAACCCTCCCACATATACTGTAATCTTCTTGTTAATGATATTCTTGTATATTTGGATTTGCATATGGGCTTCAATAGATTTTTATGTACTTAAAAATTCCCATGACAATTGTAATTAATATTGTGCTGGATTTATATATTGACTTTGGGAGAATTATCTGTGATATCAAGCTTATTCATTTCTATTTGTTCAGTATCATTTTATGACTTCCATTAGATTGGACAGTTTGCTTTATATAGATCCTGAAACATTCTTGCTTATTTATTCTGAAGTAGTCTATACCTATATAAATATATTTATGTATACAGTTCTATAGTATATCTTTTATGTTAAAATATATTTAGACATATGTAATATTCCACAGTTTTTATCCTTGTGAATGAATTTTTTTCTAAGTGGAAAATGCTTATTAAGTAGAAATTTAGTGTCTGTTTAGAGATGTTTTCAAGAATGTCAAGTGCAATGTTGTGTGCATGTGAGCTGTGCAGAAAACCTATCGGCCACCTGTAGAGCAAAGTAAGATGTATATGATGGGCCCTGGAATAAAACGTTGACCTATGATCTACCAGAAGCAAGCATCCTTTGCTCGGTCTCCTTCCTCGATAAACTAGATGGCTATTTCTCTACCAGGTGCAATGTTTTGTCCTCAAGTTGTTGGCCAACAGTCCAAAAGACAAGCAGACTCAAAAATATGTGCACATGTCCTTCCCCTACAGGTGCAAGCTTAGTATAATGTATGGCAATTTCAACATGATGTAAGAATGATGGAAGCCTAGAAGAGGGTCCCTTATTCCCTTATTATGAAATGATTGCTGAGAGAATGTGAACTGAGAGTTGACAAGGACAAGTAGAAAGACGGCCATTTGACACCAAAGCCTTGAAATGAGCCCAAAGTTGGTCAAAGTTCAAGGCGCACCAATCTCCAATAACTTGAAATTTTTTACCAGAATGCTCAGTAATCCAGTAAAGGGGCAAAGAAGGCCTGGGAGATAGATCTGGAATGGGGGGTTTGGTCAGGCCAATGCGGTGAAAGGACAGAGACTGGTGATGGAGTATAGGGAAGATGACAAATGGCAGAATTCAGACTTGATGGAGAAGACTCGGTGAAAGCTAACAGGTTAGCCCAGAGTGTCAGTATTGCTAGACTGGATTTCTCAGAAGGAAGGCAGAGCAGGTGTAGTATGAATGAAGGTTCTACTCTGTCCTATATGGTTGCTGTAAGCTGCGATCAACTGGATTGCAATGGGTTTGGCCTTGAGTTTTGAGTCTGGCCTGAGGAAGTCGGACATTATGTTTAAAGGTTCAAACAGTGTTGAGTCTCTTGACACTTAGACATTATTATTTATCATTTATAGTACACTTCCTTGCAATCAGAAATCAATGCAAGAGCCTTGATATTAGAAAGAACTTGGCATGACCAAGGACAGAGAGACAGCCAGCGTGGTTAGAACAGAGAGCCAGGGTGGAAAGGAGGGAGATTACTGATCACAGCCTGGAGGTCTTTGTCACTCTTCAACATGACTTAATTGAGGAGTCAGTCTTGTTTGAAGATACACCCTGGCAGAACAATAAAATTCCAGACACCTTTTGTGTTTCTTGCCCTCTTACCTCCTACCTGTGCCTGGTCTCATGTTTTGCCACACCTTTCTTTACCCATCAAATGTCTGCTGTCTTTGTGCTCACTGTTGTTTGAGAGGCAGCTTAATCTTAAGGAAAGAATCCGTGCTGTGAGCTAGAAAGCTCTGAATTCAAATCCTAGTTGGAATCTGCATCTGACTCTATGACCATGGATCAGTTCAGTAACTTCTCTGAGCCTCAGTTTCCTCATCTATGACAAGAGCAAGTCCCCTGTTTTAGTCATCTAGTGCTGCTTTAACAGAAATACTACAAGTGGATGCCTTTACAAAGAGAAATTTTATTTGTCACAGTTCAATAAGCTGTAAGTCGCAAATCAAGGTGTCAGCTCCAGTGGAAGACTTTCTCTGCTGGCACTGTAGGAAAGTCCTTGTCATTAATCTGCTCCTGGACTGGGAGCTTCTGAGGTGCAGGGATCCCGGTTGTCCCCAAAGAACATGCTCAGCCCCAGGAACTACTTTCTTTCTTTCTTTTTTTATTATGACTGAGTGAAAATGTACATTCCCGTATAAATTTACATGCCCACCTCTATGCAGCTTCCGCTGCTCTCCCTGTCCGGTGACAGCACACTACTCCGCTCTGCTCCATACATGTCTCATCCTCCCAACAGGAACTACGTTCTTGAGGCTGTGATCACCAAATGTCTGCTGGCTTCTTGCCTTTGTATCCCAAGAGCCTGCCTCAAGGCACAAAACAATCTTAAACACGTTGAATCTTTCTCTACCAACAGAGCAGCACCCATCCACCTTCATTAACATCATAGAGACAGGAATTCCAACACAGGAACATCACACAATACCAGGAATTAAGGCCCTATTAAATTGCTATGGACTTTTAAGAGAAGAAAACTCATCCATGACAGTGGCCTACTTACCTCTTTATCACATCATGTGGCTTTAATGATTACATGGCAGAATGACATGCAAAGCACCTACCCAGTGCTTGAAATGTAAAGTACTTGGCCAATAAATGTCATTCCCATCCCCCTTGTTGCTCCACCTCACCGAGTCCTGACTTCCCTTAAAGGCTCCTCCCTGTCTCCAAACGTTACTGTTGAGTCCATTCTGACTCACAGTGATCCTAAGGACAGAGTAGAATGGCCGTATAAGGTTCCAGAGGAGTGGCTGGTGGATTTGCACTGCCGACCTTTTGTCAGCAGCCAAGCTCTTAACCACGGGACCACCAGGAAAGACTAAGACCACTAATTCTTCTCTCCTCATTCCCAGTCCATCTCCCACAAAAAGCCATTTCTTCAGTGCCACTGATCTTAATCATTCACTTATTGAAAAGTTATCTAACAAAATTATTGCACAAGGGGAAACTGACATCAGTGAACTGCCTGCTTTGATTGTTGCAACGAAAAGATATTTGTTAGCTTGACAATATCTGCAATTATAATGACTTCAGGTGTAATTTAGAGGAGATGTTTTGGAGACACATGGAATGGAAAAATCAATTATGGATCAGCTTAGGAATTTTGTTTTGTTTAAATTTTTTAGTTAAAGATTTTAGGGCATAATTCCTTTGATAGAGAGTTCTTTGTTAAAACTGCAGGGCAAGTGGTTAATATACTCCACTCACTGCCATCAAGTCGATTCTGACTCACAGCGACCCCTAGAGGACAGAGTAGAACTGCCCCATAGAGTTTCCAAGGAGTGCCTGGAGGAACCGACCTGCCAACCTTTTGGATAGCTGCCGTAGCACTTAACTACCACGCCACCAGGGTTTCCACTGGTTAATGTAGACTTAATAAATAATGACAGATGAATATAGAAATACATATGAAAACACTGGGAAGTTGACTATTTGATGGGAAGAGGAAGCTGGAAGCAAGTTCATGGAAAGAGGAGAAGAGCGGAAATGGGTCTTGTATCAGAAGAGTTGTTCACTGGTAGACTCCTCACCTTCCATATGGAGACCTGAGTTTCATTCCCAGCCAATGCTCCTCATGCACAGCCACCATCTGTCTGTCAGTGCAAACTTGTGTGTTGCTAGGATGTTGAATAGGTTTCCATGGAGCTTCTAGACCAAGACAGAGCAGAAAGAAAGGTCTGGTAGCCTACTTGCAAAAATCAGTCAATGAAAACTTTATGGAGCACAATGTCTGATCCCGTTGTGGATAGGGTCACTGTGAGCTGGGGACCAACTCAACAACAGCTAATGACAACATCAGAAGGACATCAGAAGAAGAGGCCAGGAGCGACGGGAAGAGATGAGGCCCACAATTGCTTCCAATCATCAGGAAAAATAAAAATGTTTGGGTGAGGATTAGAAGGTACTAACACATTTGAGGAGAAAAGGTTCTCAAACTCATGGCCTTTTTGTGAATTTCAGTTGCTGAGGACAAAAACACTCCTTCCTCAGCTTCAGGTCTAAAGGGCCCAGAGATTGATTTGCTTCCTTTCAACTCCCTACTTCCAGTCTTTTCTCATGATACTGTCATTTCAAGAGGCAACAAGTCTGTTTTTTCAAGGAGAGATTTCCTGAACCTGGCAGTATTCGAGCGGTTCTCTTTTATCTGCTTCTAAATGTGGGTGACTCTGGTTAAAATGAAACATTTAGCAGATTCTTTTCAGTTACTGAGCAATGAAAAAGGTGTTTTCCTTAGAATCAACTGTAATTCAAAACAGAAGAAGTATGTTATTTACTAAATCATGTAGTTTTGAGCAAATAGTGCTTTATAGGTAGACTGATCCCTCTGACTTTTATTACTCACGGCACTTGGCTTGGCTGGCTATGTAGACGTGGAGGTGAGTGTGAGCAAAGGAGCAAATATGACTTAAGAGGAAGCTATTTTTGCTTTAATAATAAGTCCTTTTCTTCCTGATGGGATTTAACTGCAGATACATCTCTGTAGTTGAAACACATGCAGGTCTGTTGCTCTTTGGAAACTCTATGGGGGCAGTTCTGCTCTGTCCCGTAGGGTCTCTATGAGTCAGCATTAATCTGACGATACTGGGTTTGGGTTTTCTTTGTTTTTTTTTTTTTTTTTTTTTTTTTTTTATTGCTCCTTGGGAAACTCTGCTGGCATAGAGGTTAAACACTATAGCTGCTAACCAAAAGGTTGCAATTCAAAACTACCAGGTACTCCTTGGAAACTCTATGGGGTATTTCTGCTCGGTCCTACAGGGTCACTGTGAGTTAGAATTGACTTGATGGCAACAGGTTTGGGTTTTTTTGCCCTTTGATGGCTCATTCAGTGATAAGTCAAAGTCCTCCCTGACAACTCCATCTTTCAAAAAGCGCAGGTGGCATAGTGGTTGAGAGCTGCATCTGGCAACCACAAGATGGGCAGTTCAAGTCTTCAGAGTGCTCCCTGGAAGCTCTGTGGGGCAGTTTTACTCTGACCTATAGGGTCGCTATGAGTTGGACCTGACTTGAAGGCAGTGGTGGTACAGGGTTGCTATGAGCTGGAATCAACCTGACAGCAGTGGCTCTTTGGCTTATAGAGTACCTGTCTCTGGGCCTTTTCACACAGACTTTCATTTTCTCAATTTCAATAATAAGAGGAATCCAGAGTCAGTGATCTTAAGGTTTCGAAAACAATCACATCTGTAGCTATATGTTCTGTAATTCTGATGTGAATTATTTTTTTCTTTGGTAATTTTTGTTAATGTATTTTCTTCAAGTAGTAGTTGTAAAACTTAATGAGACTTCACTTCCTTTGCAGAAAAAGAGAAAATGAAGCAGATATGGAGTGAGGTATTTTTCTTTTTTTTAGCTCCTTCCTTGGGGTTGCATCATCTGAGAGTGGTCGACTGCACTGAACTCAAATAATGAAACATGAAATTTCTGCCAACTCTGTAGGACAGAGCTGTGGCGTGTGGGGACTTTTCATGGAAATGTGGACAATATGTCCTCTGGCCTTAACTGTTTACAATCACCTTTAGACCTGGAATCCACAAAATGAGATGCTAAAATACTAAGTTTTCCTATTGAAAAAAAAATGCCTTATTCATTTGCTCTTACAGTTACTTTATGAGGTAGGGGTATTATCATCCCATTGTATAAATGGGAAGTTGAGGCCCACAGAGGTTAAGCTAGGTACGGCGGAGCTGGGATTGAAACCCGGGCAGTTTTCTCTGTTGTCTGAGCTTTTAACTACTCTGCCTCACTAAAACAAGTAAAATCTACAACAATATAAACAAACAAAAGCCATTAACTGAGATGTAATCAGTGTCTCATCATAGAGTTGTTATGAGTTGGAACTGACTCCACAGCAATGCATTTTAATCAATGGCTCATCCTGAGATGGACTGGGAATTAGTACACATTCATGTGAATCCATATCCTTTGGAATGTTCTTGCAAGAAGATGCCTGAGACTTCATCTAGTCCAATTCTCCCATTGCCAAGTACCTAAATATTTGTTGATGATTGGACTTTACATATGAGAAAATCATTGTTAATGTATGTTCTAGAGTTGATTTCAACTCATGGTAACCCCATGTAACAGAGTAGAACACCCTCACAAGTTTTTCTAGGCTGTAGTCTTTATGGAAGCAGATCACTAGGTTTTTCTCCCACAAAGCAGTTGAGTGGGTTTGAACTGCCAACTTTTTGGTTAGCAGCCGAGTGGTACCACTGTACCACCAGAGTAACAATTGGCCCAGAGTTATAATTAACTTATGGCTTTGTAAGGGGGATCATAGAACGTTTCTAGAAAATCTTTCCATCAAAGCTGGAATACAGCATCTCCTTGAATTGTTCCAGAAACTTTCTTCTTTCTTTTTTCAGAAGAAGTTAATGCCTCAAGAACAATAACACCATCATGTACAAGATGCTATAGGACCAGAGAGAAAAGAGAAAAGACCCAGAGTGGTGGCCTTTTAGGATATTAACTGCCTACTGTAACCCTTGGAAATCATTATTCCCACTTTACCTTTGAGAAAGTTTAGGTTCAAGAAGGTGTCCTAGTTAGTCACAGCACTGGATGGTCTGATGGCCAGTCTCATGTTCTCCTTCCTATATCATCCTAACTTCCATTTAGGACCATTCCTCCTGTAACAAGGATCAAAAAATAGTGACTATAGACAGTACATATTGTTGGTGCTCTGCCTAGATTCTCTTAACCTGGCCAGCACACACCTGTCACCCAGTTGCTATGATTGTTGGCTGCTAACACCAACAGCTGCCCCTTTCTCTAGAGAATGGCCATCTGTAGACAGAAACATCAGAGCCTAGGAGGTTATACCTCTCCCTTTCTCAAGGGCAGCCAAGGACAGACTAGTGTGAGGTACAAAATTTTGGTGCACTTGCGTCAAGGTGGGACTCCCAAGCAGTGCAGTTAATATTGTTCTAGAGTCTTCTATGGGTCAGGTCAAGGCTAGGCTTCAGCTGAGAATAGATCCCAGCTCATCTCTTTTATCTTCCCAGTCCTGTTTCACTCACTGTCTTCCAGGGTATTCTCCCCCCAAACATGTCCTCAACAAATCATACACATCAGAAAACTGGAAGATGGATCATATTTGATTAAAATTTGCCAGAATGTATGACTTGGTTGTCTTTTCATGTAACACACTCAAACCACTCTCCTCTTTGCTTAAAGTAGCACTGTGAAGGCATCAAAGAAAATGTTAGTGGGCTAGGGAGTCTGCTTTGTGCTAGGCGACTCTACCTAGCTTAGCTTCCTCCCCATTAGTGATGATTTCTCAGGATTTTGAAGGCCAGCAGTCCTGGTTCTGGCAAAAAATCAAAACCCTACTTCTCACTTCTCTGATACCAAACTTCGTTGATTAATCCAAATCAATATATTATTTCTCTTCCACATCTATTCTGATATCAGCTGCACATACAGCACTTCTTCTGACCCTAGCTACCCAGAACTAGTTCAGACCTTGTAAATTAAAGGGCACAATGTTAAAGATGCCAAATCAGCCTAAGACCTCAGACACTACTTGGAAGCTTGGGAGACCCCAGGATCCTTCCCTTCTGACCTATTGGCTACAAATTCAGGAGTTTGCTCTAGCCCCTAGGCCCACCAGAATAACAGCTGTAAGCCCAGGGATCTTTAGCTCCTCTCACTTCTGAACTGCTGGCACTCATTACTTCCTTGGGTACAATAATTTTCCTAAACAACTCCTAGAACTCATGGAAGGTAATATACCTAGCCTTACAGTTGTGTTACAGCCAAAAGTATACAAATGAAGAGACACATAGGGCGGCAAGGTCTGAGAGAGTTTCCAACACAAAGCTTCCATGTCCCAACAACTGGATGCACTGCCCTACCATGTGTATAGCTACCAGTCACCAACCAGGAAGCCCAGGGAACTTTAGTGTTCACAGTCTTTAATGGATCTCATTGTGTAGCAGGAGGGATTGAGGTTAGCTGATATCAGAAGTTGTTCTTTCTGACCTGACCAGCACTCACCTGAGATAATTCATTAGCATAGTCTGTCTGGTCTAGTAGGGAGGCCTATAGGTAATCAAACAAAACAAACAGTACTGATTCTGACTCACATGATCCTATAGGACTAAGTAGAACTCCCCATAGAATTTCCAAGAAGTACCTGGTGGATTTCAACTGCTGACCTTTTGCCTAGCAGTCAAGCTTTTAACTACTGCACCGCTAGGGCTCTTAAACTACGATTTAAAAAAACCAACCAAACCCACTACTACTAAGTCAATGCTGGCTCACAGACTTGCTTATTCCAGACTGCAAACCTGCTTGCTTGACTACTAGTTTATGGTTCAAATTCTCAAGAGAGATATTTTTCCGTCCTCTAGTGAGAGCCAAGATTCAGACATACAGTTTGTTTTTCTGTCCCTTCCCATGTGGTAACTTTATTTGTTCTTCACTCTTCCTGGTATGTAAAGGTGTACACATTTTCATTTCTCCATTTTATGCAGTGGTGGCCTATTCAGCTCCCCACCCACATTTTGGGACATTTTTATGTTTTAAGTTATACACAAAACAATGTACATTTTTCAGTCAATCAATCTCATCCAAGATATGATGAAACAGAATGATTAAATATACAAATGATCCCAATTAGCATCAGAAAATCAAGGAAAATTGGCTAAATTCTTCATAAAGTAACAGCCAGATTTTAAAATATCGATAATAATTAACCAGGCTACAGAATTATTATCTATGCCTTTGAATTTACACAGAGCAGGGGAGAAATAGTTGGACAACAAACAAAGAAAACAGCAGAATTGATACCTTTGAACTTTGGTGTTGGAGAAGAATGGTGAATGTACCATGGACTGCCAAAAGAAGAAACAGGTCTGATTTAGAAGAAGTACAACCAGAGTGCTCCTTAGAAGCAAAAGTGGCAAGATTATGTCTTACATACTTCAGATATGTTGTCAGGAAAGATCACTTCCTGGAGAAGGACATCATACTTGGTAGAGTGGAGGGTCAGTGAGAAAGAGGAAGACCTTCGACAAGATGGAATGACATAGTGGCCACAACAATGGGCTTAAGCATAAAAAACAATTGTGGACATGGCACAGGACCAGGCAGTGTTTCGTTCCGTTGTGCATAGGGTTGCTATGTTAGGTACTGACTCGGTGGCTCTTGATAACAACAACAACAGGGAACAAACTATTTGGAAATGATTATGCTTCCTTGTTGAGACTTGTCTGCTCTCTCTTGAGTGTGGGATCCTGGGTGGGGTAGGGAATTGGAGTTCTAAAGGTATCCCAGTGCTGCCAAACCAAAAGCAAGTTCTTTCTATCTGTCACTGTAGCCAAAAATTCAGAGATGGTGAAAGGTTCAAGGAATGCTTTATTAACAGATAGGCCAGTAAACCTTGGGGACAGTGAGAATAGCTTCTCCAAGGCTGTCCTGCTTGGGTTACATTTCCACTGGTTTTTATAAAGTGAGATTTCGAAAGGATTGGCATCTGAAGATTGTCACAGAATAACAGGGAGTCACAAGATTCTGTTACATCTCATTGAACAGTGTAAATTACCCCAAACTTCATTATCTCTCTGAGGTCTTTGGAATAATTAGAGGAACGCAGGCCTGCTAATCCAGTTTGGGATGATAACTGGGGCAGGGAATGGAATGTAGTTTAATAACCTAAGTGACCTTTATTAGATTCTTACACTCACCAGTATTCTCCACTCTTAATTCTTAATTTCATATCTATGAAATAGGTTTTAAATGAAAATAACTGCTTCGATTTATAGCATTAACTCTAGGATCAAATCTTGGATTGTGAGCTGGCTGTCTACAACATGAAGTACAGTCAGTCATGAGGCAGGGTATGCATTGTATACAGCAACAAATAATCCACAAGCAGTCATGATTCTGATTCCCATTATTAATGTGTGCAGACAACCTAGGGAGCCATGAGAACAATTTCTCAAATTCCAACCTGAAGAACTCTTTCTGCTGTTCAATGTTATTTGCAATATCCTTTACTATTTTTAATTTGTTCTCTATTAATTTGGAGTTATCAGGCAAGTTAAAGCAACACATTCTCTTAAAATCTTCAAATCCATAATTATGTCTGAGACGTAAATAGTCTATAGCTGCCCAGTTTTCCAGAACTGCCTCTGTGACTTGTTCCATCTTGGCACCTAAAGCACTTATGGCCTGCGAGACAGCATTTAAGGCGTTAACCAGATGAAATACGTGCAGCATGCTCCAGCCTCAAGTCTTTGCCTTTCCTCTTTTCTGTCCAGAGTTTTCTTCCTTTGATAGCCACCCTTCTGGAAAGTGAGAAAGACCTCTCTAGACTCTATCTTCTCACTCTTGTCACATTTCGTTTCCTTACCTCATTATTATTATTGGTGTGTCTCCCCAGACTAGAATATAAGTTGCACAAGAGAAGAGACTTTGCCCACGCCCAGAGCAGTGCCTGGCATACAGCAGATGCTCAGTAAATGATTGTTGAAGGAAGAACAAAACGAATCTAAAGGGAAGTGTGGGTTCAACTGAGGAAGAAGTAACGAACGACCCTTTCATTAGCTGGGAAAGAGCTGGGAAAGATTTTCAAGCAGGATATCAGGATATCAGGAGCCAGGAGGGGGAAGAGAGGGTTCCAAAGTATTAGGTATTAGGTATTGAATGTTTCCTGGGCAGCAGCTCAGATCAGTCAACAGGGCTTTACCGCAAATGAAAGCTAAGAGGCTGAATTGACTCTTGGTCTGTTTTTAATTAGTCTGAATTGTTGCTAATGATTTGTGTGTGTGTGTGTGTGTGTGTCAGTGGTTTTCTTAGACTGAACATATTAGATTTAATTATAAACTTGGTCTTTTCTTTAAAGTAACCGCGTAGCTTGAAAATTAATTGACTTTATAATGGAAGTCTGTGCAGAAGACGCATATAGAGAAATTTAGACCACCCCAAACCACTGCTTCCTGTTATTCACAAAGGAACTTTTTCTTGTCTTATGCTAGAAATGGAGTAAGCTTGTGTGTGTGTGTGTGTGTGTGTATTTTAGTTTATGATGAGAGAAAAATGTTGAGAATGACAAGAGTAAACTATAAATAAAAGTAAATACATGTATATAAGAAGCACACTTTCTTACAGATAAAACCCACTGTTTTGTAGCAAGGGGATTTTCTCCCACTTTAAAATATGAGATACATTTCAGCAGGGCAGAATTCATCCACAACTGTGCAATTGTTTATATTCTGGTTCCCCGAGCTCTGATGGTCCCCCGATAAGGTTAGGCGGAAAATGAAAGAAGCTGATAAAATCGTTTCCAGTAAACGAGAGGCACCTCTTGGGAGATTTCATCCAGTTTCACTTGGGAAGAAATAGTTTTTCTCGGCTTCCTTGCTCATTCATACAAATGTATGTATTCGACCTTGAATTGATAATGTTAGTACATGGTAGAAAATTTAAAATGTACAAAACACACCAAACCAAACAAAAACCCAGTGCGGTCGAATTGATTTCAACTCACAGTGATCCTATAAAACAGAGTAGAACTGCCGCATAGAGTTTCCAAGGAGCGCCTGGCAGATTTGAACTGCCAGTCTTTTGGTTAGCAGCCACAGCACTTAACCACTACACCACCAAGGTTTCCAAAGATTAGTACAGCGTAAGGGTATTCACTCTCCTTACCATATTCCTGCCCAGTCACGCATACACAGTTCCTCTTCCTGGTCCTTCTTGTTCGTTGCTGCCCGTGGAGTCGGTTCCTCAAGGTTGGCGCCTGACTCAGCACAGTGCCTAGTCTAAGGATTTCATTGGCTGATTGATGGAAATAAATAGCCAAGCCTTTCTTCCTAGTGTGTCTTAGTGTGAAAGCGTTGCTGAAATCTGTTCAACATCATAGCAACAGGCAAGACTCCACCGACTGACAGGTGGGGCTTCACTTGTGCATAATAGAAACGGAAATCGAACCTTAGTCACCCACATGGAAGGAGAGTTTTACCAACAAACCATCACTGAGCCCTCCGTCTCCCTGGGAGAAATCCTTAGCACCCGTTATGCACACGTCTCTGAAGCTTGCTTTTTTTCACTTAGTAATTTATTCTGGAGACAATTCGTCCCTATCAGAACACATAGAAATGTATCTTTGAAGGATTTCATAGTGAGACTCTGAATTTTAATAGGAAACATTTTCTTTCTTCACCTCAGCAAGACATCAATGCTTAACTTAACAAAGATGGAACTAGCAACAGGAGAAATTAAGACCTCACAGAGAGAGACTTTTAAGTAAGTAAACTGTTTGGAAGCTTTCCAAAATCTTTCTAGAAATTGGGTTGCCAGACAAAATACAGGACACTCAGTTAAATTTGCGTTTCAGAATGTATAGCATTTGGTATGTAACTAAAAAAGTTACTCATTGTTTATCTGAAATTCAAATGTAACTAGGTGTCCTGTATTTTCAATTTGTTAAATCTGGCAGCCCTATCCAGAAACCACCTGTCTATCCATTTGTGAATAGGACTGATTTTAATTTCAAACGCCATAATGATGAGTTGGTGTGTGTTAGAGCAGAAAAATATTGCTTCTTAAATCTCACAACTGTAAAAACAACCTCGAACTTCAGCCTTCAATATTTATATTAATTGCCTCTCATACTCCAAAAGAAAAGTAACGGTCCGACGGCACTTGGCTTGGCCTCCTCAAGTGTTTGAGATAGTGCTTTGAACTGAGTCTGTTTAGTATATTGTCTTTAACAATTAAAAAAAAGAATCTTTAATGTGTTTAAGATGTAGTTCGAATATTATAATCATACATTTGAATCTCTGAGATGAATTAAATTTCAGGAGAACTTTACTTGCCTTGCTTATATGACTTTTTTCGGTTTTCAAAATAAAGTATTGCTATTGAAAACATCAAATCAGATTGTAATTAAGGCAAATTCAATGTTTTATGGGAAAATAGAATACCGAACCTGTAGAATTCGTACTCTGTTTTCTGACGAAGCCCTTTGGGAAACTAGAAATCCGTGCGATGTGGATAAGAATAGACCACTTTTAGCTTGTCTTCTCCAGACTCAAATATACAGCCCACTTCCGTGTCATCAGCCTCTGATTTCTCCTCTGGGTGTTCTCCCCAGATGTCCCCCACCCCTGGCTGCTCTTCCTTATCATCTAAATCCAGTCAGTCTGACTTGGATGCAGTGACTGTTCTGGGCTCTGGAATCCTTCTGGAAAGAATTCAGAGACTACAGATGTGTACCTGACGTTGACTTGCGTGTTTACTGATATATTTTTTTTTTTACCTCATCTATCTCGGTATATACAAGAACCCAAAGAACTTGGGAAGTATTATTTATCATTGTAAGACACCATATTTTCATGAAATATACACTTGAAACAATTTTATTTACTCTTTTAAACAAAAGAGATAGGCACCACTTCACTAATCCTCATCCACAGAAAGGAGTCCAGCTGCCTGCACCACTCTGGGGTTTCCTTTTAGCACCGAAGTCCAAAGCAATGGTGTCACAGGAGCACCTGGAAGTGTATTTGTTCAGAGCCATCTTGGGCCTGTTACTTCACCTCTCTATGCCTCAGTTTCCCGATTTGTAAAGTCTTACTGCATAGGGTCATGGATTCAGTGAGATAATCTCCATAAAGTACTTATCACTGTGCTAGTCTATGATGCTCTGTAAATGTTAGTTAGCTACTGTCATGAGGGAGAAAACCCTAGTGGTGTAGTGGTTAAGTGCTATGGCTTCTGACCCAAAAGGCGGCAGTTTGAATTCACCAGGGACTCCCTGGAAACTCTATGGTGTGGTTCTGCCCTGTCCTACAGGGTTGCTCTGAGTCAGAATTGACTCTACAGCAATATATTTGGTTTGGTTTCTAATGATGTTTTGCAACTGTTGGGCTTGGTTTTGGTTTTTGAAATTATTGAAGATGGGGAGGGCTGACACAGCTGCTTTTGAGTGTAAGGCATATGGGCAGGGGAGCCTGGCAGTGCCTTGAAGTCCTGTGTTCCCTCCTCCCTAGAGTAGCTCCAAGTTGGGAGGAGTATGAGGGAGAAATGAAGGTAGTATAATGTCAAACTTACGGTACCCAAGTCAAATTCTATCACCATTTAACCCAGAGTAAACAATTTGGACATTTAATTTCCATTTCAGGCCAATCTTCTAGACTCGAAGTATTGGAACAAATTCTAGAAATAAAATGCTGTTGCTGTTAAAAATATGCAAGTTGGCTTTCTTGGAAGCTTTTGCAGCTGTGCATGCCCGGCCAGATTTCTGTATTTGCTGGTCCTGTTATCACAACGGGAGATTCACCAACGTTGCTTTTATGGAACTCCAGCAAGGTGTTTATTTACCTTGTGAATATCGAGGGCATGGCTCTCCTGGATCTGTGACTACTTCATTTTAGAATGAAGTGCAAAGCTTTATCCTATTTTTCCCTTTGAAGGCTGATAAGTATAACCTTGGGCTTTTCATACAATAGATTGAAGCAAAAAAAGTATAAAGAGAGCAAAAAGAGAGAAATGCTTTCTTTCGGCATCTTGAGAGGGCCATTCTGTCTGTAAAACCAAAAAAACATTGCCGTTGAGTGGATTTTTACTCATTGCAACTCTATAGGACAGAGTAGAACTTCTACATAGAGTTTCCAAGGAGCAGCTGGGATATTCAAACTGTTGACATTTTGGTTAGCAGCTGAGGTCTTAACCACTGTGCAACCAGGTTGCCAATAAAATCTAGATGCATCCAGAGAAGGAATAAAGACTGTCATTGTTCCAGAGAATTAAGAAAGAACTTTGGTGGGATAGACAAAGTCCTTTCTAGCAATTCTATATTCCAGAAAAAATTACATCATATTATTTAAATAGAGGATAAAGGAGCACAGAAATTGAAAGATGATATAGGAAAGGAGTCTACCATGCTTTCCCATGGAGCATTCCTTAACACACTTGGGCCGAATGATCCATATGCATTTGACTCACTAAGGGTAGTAGTCTTAGGTTCTCACATATGAAGAGTTTCCTTTTCCCGCTTCTGGAAAATTCTGTGAGGGCAAACAGAGAGAAAGTCAAAGTGAAGGGAGTGAGAGAGAGCCTGAAGTCCCAGCATCTCTCCTGTAAAACTCTGAATCAGGGGTGCCATCTTGTATGAGGTCTGCGATTGAATAGAGACTCTCAGTTGTACAGGAAATCTTTTTGGATCCCCACAAATTCCAATGACAGAGAGCAAGAAATTCCTTGTTCTGTTCCCTTGCTCTTTTACAAGACAAGTTGATCGGGTGGTATGGAGTTAGAGACCTCAGGACTGGGTGACACTATCTCTCCCTCCCCGCATCTAGCTCCGCCTTATTTATGCCCCACTGCATATTTGTTTTTTAATAAGAGTTTAAGTAACTCAACTTCTAGTCCTCCCTGTGTGAGACAGCGGGTGTGCAAAGTTATTGAATTCTGCAGGAAGCACTGACTCAGGCTGTTCATGCATAGTGATGAGGTAAGGCTAGTCTTGTTGAGCCTCTAGTCAGTGTCAAAAAAATCCATAGCAGTTTCCTGTACTTTGTTGAAAAATAATAACCGCACTGTGAATGGAATCAGTAAACCAGTTAATCTTATCCATCCATTATATGCATAGTTTTAAAAGTCTTTCATCTAGCAATCAAGAGAATACACAGTGAATGGCATTCCAATTTGGAAGAAACTGTTTCTAAGACAATAATCGGTGGGGCTTCTGAGTTTGCTCACAAAGCATAAAAGACTCCATTTCGTTGCAGGTCTACTGAGAATTTTGCTGCGTTTAGCTCCAGTTATAGGGCTTGGAATACTGCAGATTAGATGTTTAATACAGACATCACTGTATGAGACATCTCTTACGGGCCATTTCCCATCCTTTCCATTTGAACTGTCTCCGGGATCTTTGGTTACTTGTTCCTCCGCAAACACTACTGCATTGGCTAACTTCTCATGGGCATATCCTGACAGTGTCTCACCTCATGTCCCCTTTGTCCCTCTGGACCCCTACCTGGAGCTTACATGTTGATTCCAAGGTGGGAGAGTCCAGGAGACATGCAATCTGCTATGGATTGAATTGTGTCCTTTAAAAATATATCTTACAAATTCTAATCCTTATACCTGTGATTATAACCCCATTTGGGAGTGGATTTCTTGTGTTAATGAGGCAGTTTTAATGTAGGATATGTCTTAAGTCCATCTCTTTTGAGATACAAAAGAGTAGATTAAGCAAGCACCTTGAATTCAGACTTCTAGCCTCCTAAACTTTGAGAAAATAAATTTCTGTTCATTAAAGTGACTCCCTTATGGTATTTCTGTTACAACGGTACTGGATGACGAAGACAGTGCCCAAGTATGTGCAGCCTGAAAGTGGAGGGGAAGTGAACACTTCATGGGTCAGACATTAACCTATGGGAGATGGAAGCAACTGGAAGTCTTTTTCTCTCTTCTGCTACCCAAATGAAATGAAGATGGCTACCTAAACTATTGCTCAAAACCAATGGGATCACTGAAGATGCACTGTGGTGGCCAGCTCCAGAAAGCCTCCTCGTATTGGCACGCCCTCATCTCCCACCTCATTTCTCTGTTACTCCTGCCACGTGTGGATTGCACTCACTAACAAATGACAGCACAAAAGCGTTTTCCTCAGGCTCTGCTTTACATGGAGCCCAGGCTAAGACACTTGGCAGGGACACCCTGATGACCTAAACTTTGGCGTTTCGTCATATGATATTCTATTTCAAAGCATTACACCTTCTTACTGGCTTGTCTCACTCCACCATTTTGGAGTTGATGGTATTATGTAATCCAATATCTTTTGATACACCATGAGGGAGGAGAGCTAGTTTAGGCCTAAGACAATTACAAAGGCAAATTTAAATAAAGTGTTCAGTAATTGCTGTAGCTGTGAGGGGGAAAAATGAACTAATTGTGGTTTACGCCAAAGTCTTTAATTTGTATACATACATGAGTATATAATCACATACACATGGACACACACACACACACACAGACACGCAGTCATACACACAAATAAACATGGCTTTGAATTCAGATGGGAACATGTACCACAGAGTGTTAGGATTTAGTCACTGCAGGCAGGCCAAGGATTACAACAATGAAAAGAAACCCAGTGCTATCAAGTCAATTTTGACTCAGATCAACCTTGTAGGACAAGGTAGAACTGCCCCACAGGGTTTACAAGGAGCTCCTGCTAGATTCGAACTGCTGATCTTTTGGCTAACAGCCAAAGCGCTTGACCAAATAACAATTGCACTAACAACAATAACAACAAAAACCCAAACTCACTGCCATCAAGTCTTTTCCAGCTCATAGCTACCCTATGGGGTGGAATAGAATTGCCCCATGGAGTTTGCAAAGAGTGCCTGGTGGGTTTGAACTACCAACCTTTTGGTAGCAGCTGTAGCATTTACCCACTGTAACACCAGGGTTTCCAGAAAAGAAGTGCGCCATAGAGTTTCCCAGGAGCACTTGGAAGATTTGAACTGCCACCTTTCTTGTTAGCAAAGCACTAATAAGGTAGTATGGAAATCCGTAGACCAGAGAGACAGGTAAATTAAAAATGTATTCATATTCATTCTAAACAGGCTACTCATGTGAATGGGAATCATAGAGAGAGAGAAGTTTAATTAGTTATGGTTTTGAAGTAACAGAGATATTTAATGAATGTTTTCATATACTCAAAACTGATTGAAGAAGTCTTCTGTCATGAAAATTTCCTGGGAAATCATAGTGTATCCTTAACACATAAATGAAATACCAAGGAAATGAATCATATTGCAATTGAGATTCTGGGTGCTTTATTGAGTAGTATCCATGTGGGGCTCTGGGAGACATAAAATCTCTGTCTGACAACAAATGTGTCTTCTGTGGATGAACTTTGAAACCCCACTCGACGGCACTTGGCTTGGCAGGCTGAGTGGAATAAGTCAGTCATGAAAGGACAAATATTGTATAATTCCAATTATATGAAATACCTAGGATAAATAAGTATATAGAGACCAGAGTTTATTAGTGGTGACCAGGGATAGATGGGAGGGAGGAAAAAAGGAGAACTCATTGCTTAGGGAGATACTCAGTTCTGTTAAGCCAAGCCAAGTGCCATCGAGTAGTTTCTGTTAAAGGTGATGGAAAACTTGGAAATGGATAATGGTAGAGGCTGAGCATCATGATAAACATAACTCATGTCATTGAATTGTAGACGTGAAGAATGCTGAGAGTCAAAACAATTTGTTAAATTTATTTACTACTATCCATCAATCGTTTATATGAGACCTGGTTGTGCAATGGTTAAGCCCTCAACTGCTGACCTAAACACATTGGCAGTTCAAATCCACCAGATGCTCTTTGTAAACCCTATGCGGCAGTTCTGTGCTGTCCCACAGGGTCACTATGAGTCAGAATCAGCACTACAGTAACACGTTTGATTTTTTTTGGTATATATATATATATATATGTATATAGCATCAGCTTAAGTTAACCTTGTCAGGTTAACCAAAAGCTTAATCACTGTGCCACTAGGGCCCCATACACACACACAAAAGTGGTCTGACAATTAAGTCTGTGAACTTGCCACCATGCACCTACACTGGCAGCACTGTACAAACAGCTTGGCAAGGTTTCATAACTTTGGTATATCAGTGTCTCACAGCTGTGTTCATGTTGACATGTGGTGGTCAGTTGCTGAGTGGCGTTCATTATTGTTGTTGCATGTTTTTGTGTGCCATTGCAAGAATGTATGAGCTTGAATTAGAATAATGACCAAATGTTAAATTTCTTGTTAAACTTGGCAAGAGTGGAAGTGAAATCAGGGACATGTTAGTCCAAGTTTATGCGGATAATGCCATGAAGAAAATGGCAGTGTACAAATGGATTAAATGTTCTTCTGAGGGGAGAGAAAGCGTCACTGACAAAGAGAGATCAGGACGGCCAGTAGTGAGCAGAGGTGATGAAAACATTATAAAAATTTGTAGAATTCTGCGTCAAAATCATCAGCTGACTATGAGAAGCAAAGTAGACCAAGTAAACATTGATAGAGAAACAGGGAAACCCTAAATGAAAATCTTGGCATGGCAAAAATGATCCCGAAGGAGCTCACCCATGAACAAAAGCAAAGGAGAGTTGAAGTTTGTCTAGATCTTTTGGAAAAACAAGATGAAAACACTCTTCCTACTTACCTGATTGGCCCCCAGTGACTTTTCTTTTTACTTAAAGATAAAGGAAATATTGAAGGAAGGCGTTTTGATGACATTCAGGACATCAAGGGTAATATGATGACAGCTCTGATGGTCCTTCTAGAAAAAGAGTTCCAAAACTGATTTGAAGGGTGGACTAGGTGCTGGCATCAGTACACAGCTTCCCAAGCGGAGTACTTTGAAGATGACTGTAGTGATATTCAGCAACGAGGTATGGAGCACTTTTTCTAGGAGGAGTTCGCGAACTTAATTGGCAGACATCGTGCGTGTGTGCGTGTTCTCGTGTGTGTGTGTATTCTGTCCTGGTTAAGACAGCGGTTAAGAGCCATGGCTGCTAACCAAAAAGTCGGCAGTTTGAATCCACGAGATATTTTCTTTGGAAACTCTACAGGGCAGTTCTACTCCACCCTATAGGCGGTGGATGTGATTTTTGTATCTTGTTAGCTCTGAGGAACCCTGTAAATGCGATTCTGGGCCTCAGACTACTTCAGCCTTACTGGAAGAAGAGACGAGTCAGATAGTCAGGCAACTAAAACAATGCAGCAATAATTACAATGTTATCTGAAATTGTTTATGTTAATTACAAAAGTGGGTGGAGTGTTGGTAAGCTTCTGTAAGTTTGAGTGAAATTAGGAGAAAGTTTCCTGGAAAACAAAGTAGATCTGACTTACATTTGGATTTTCTATCTTCTTACATACATTGGTAAACAAGAACCAGACATTTTGCTCTCTCAGCAGCCAGAAGAAAAGACAGGACTCCATATTTATGAAAGACTTTTTCATATACATCATGTCACCGCCACTGATTGCCATTTCAGTGTTCCTCCCAGTTTAAAATCCTAGTGTTTCTATATTGCATTTAGGATGAGATGTAGCTACTTAGCTTGGCGCATAATACTCTGAATGCTCAGGTAACTGCCTGTCTTCACCATTTCCTCCTGACGCGGAAGGTCCCATCGTGTTGAACACTTGACATTGACCGTGCTCGCATTTTTCTCTTCCTGGTCTCTCTGTGATACTGTTCGCTTCTGCGGACTGGAATCTTTTGCGCGTCTTCTCTTAGCAAACTCTCTATCTTTCGCGACTCATCTTACCTTGTAGATTTTGATGATCCCTGGCTTTGGATTTTCTACTGTGTGTTTTGTTTCTCTCTTGATCTATTTTTAAATGGATTATTTATTAATATCTAAGCAGTTGGATGGCTTTGATTTATTTGAACTTACACGATGGCTTTGTAGTTGTTAAATTTATTTCCAAAAAAGATGCCATTCTTGGGTTTAGTCTAGCTATTTGGTTTTACATTTGAAACTGCCTATGTAAGAATAATTTTAAAAGAGCTGTTACAAATTATGCATTTATTAAAGTTACAGCAATATTCTCAGGCCAAAGAGCTTCAGGGCTATTCTTGACTCTATTTTTTTCTCTGAAACTTTACGTATCTGCTACTTCTCGAAACCTTGGTCTCCACTTTCAAAATATTAGGTCCAAGAATTAAATCCACAAACAATTGTTTTAAGTGCTACACACTCATTGCTGAGTATCACTATGGTCCACATTCTGAGTACTCCCCCTGCGAAGCTATGAACTGATGCCAATGTCTAGTCCACCCTTCAAAGCAATTTTGGAACTCTTCCTGGAATGGCCATCGTGCATAGTGCCATGGTGGTAAGTTCATGAACTTAATTGTACCGTTGTCTGTGAGGGAGTTTTTAGCCAATAAATAAATAACTGTTTTGGAACACCTTCCCTACTCACCTGATCTGGCTCCCAATGACTTTTTTTGTTTGCCTGAAGATATAAAGTAAATGTTGAAAGGAAGACATTTGGATGACGTTCAGGACATCAAGAATAATACCGTGACAGCTCTGACAGCCATTCCAGAAAAAGAGTTCCAAACTTTCTTTGGAGGGTGGACTAGGCTTTAGGGTTGGTGCATAGCTTCCTAAGGGGAGTACTTCGAAGGGAGTACTTCACGGTATCCAGACTGACCATTTCTCTCACGCCACCTTGGTTCAAGCCTGCAGTAGGTCTTTTCTAGTTCCTTAGGGTATGTTCCTAGTTGGGCTTCCTGCTTTCTTTTCTTGAGTCACTCAGAGGGTGAAGCTTCCCTGGACTCCCAGCCTTACTCACCCTCGATGCCTCCAAGATCTGCAATCTTCCTGCTGCCCAGCTCCCACTGCCCTCCAGCAGCTTCTTCCCCTACTCAGTCTGCTCTTGCCCACTGGTCCCCCTGTAACACAAGAAGGACAGTCCTACTTGCTCCTCTTGGTTTGAAGTGATTTTCCTCAGATATTTATAACAAGCGCTTTTCAGTCTCCCTCTGATCTTCCTTCAGTGAAGATTTTTCTGACCATTCTTTTTAAAATTGTAACCTCAGTCTCGTCTCACCCACCCCACCCCTCCACGTAACCATTCCCTGGCCCCCTTTCATGTCTTATTTTTGTCCGTTTTACTTATTGCTACCCCACATACAAAACATCGGACGTACTCATTTGCTTACAGCTGGTCCTTCTACTTTACAATACGTGCCCCCTAAAGGCAGAGGTTGTCGCCTGACAACGTCTGATGCTGCAGCAGTAAGAATAGTGCCTGATATATCATAGGTAAAGAGCACACCCAGTAGTGCACACACGTAAGTGTCGCTGCTAGCTGAAAGGTTGGTAGTTTGAAACTACCCAGTGGCTCTATGGGAGAAAGATGTGGCAGTTTGCTTCTGCCTTGGAAACCCTATGTGATTGTTAGTTCTATTCTGTCACATGGTTTTTACATTTTGAGTTGGAATCAACTCAACAGTACCCCCAAACAGTGACATAAGTATTCAAAAATATTTGTTGAATAAAACCCATAAAAAATAAACAAGTGAAAGAATAATGAATTCTATAACATGAAGATATTCTTATCATGTCATGGTAATGAAAAGTTGGGTTTTAAAATTTTACTTCTTGTATAAAGCCGATTGTATTTACTACAATGCCTAGAAAAGGGCTAGAAGGCATAAAGTTAACAGTGATTATCTCCGTATGGGAAAGTGGGGGTTATCGATTATTTTTTTCTTCTCTACTTTTGTGTATTTTCAAAATTTTCTATAAAGAGCATTATAACTAATCAGGGATTTAAAAAAATTACCCCACCCCTCAAGAAAATGATAGCTTTTAAAAGTTCTAGAGCTATTCCTTCAGGTCTTAATGATTAAAAATGATGACTTGGTTGTGTTGACATCGCTGTCTGTCTCTCATTCCTTCCTCCCTCTGTCCATCTTCCCTCGTCTGGGCTAGCACAATGTGTCATTGGATCAGAATACTCCCATCACTGTTGAAATGGAGGCTACGAAATTGACTTGTGAATGGTGGCATTTTCTAGGTTTTAAAAGCTTAGGAGAGCCCCTTAAAAAACAACTTGAATGATTCTGTTTTTGAAGATTAGTTGTGCTTCCATAATCATTGCGATACTTTATGTACTTACATGCTATTAAATAGTATGAGGTGTTGGCTTGACTTGTTGTTAAGAAATTTAGTCCTTCAAATTACATGATTTCAACAAGTCTTTTCTTTGGCATATGGGTTCGCTTAATGTGAACTAAAGTGTCTGTGTGAGATATGTGGATGTATGTGCTGAATACAAGACAGTCTTCCTAGGTGGTCCAAGAGAAAACCAACCAAAACCAGCGCCACTGAGTCCACTCCAACATACAGCAACTGCATAGGACAGAGTAGAACTGCCCCATAGAGTTTCCAAGGAGCACCTGCCGGAGTCACACTGCCAACTTTTGGGTTAGCAGACATGGCACTTAAGCACTACACCACCAGGATTGCTGGTACAAAAGAAGGCAAGTAAATACTTTGTTATCTGAAGGCTTGGGTTTGACTCACTCCAGCACTTGGGGATATCCTGTTTCACCTGGATTACTCCTGTGCTCAGCCCAGGGTTGAGACAGGGTTGTATGTTGAAGGGAGAGTGGATTGGGGAGAAAGGACCCCGGGGTGCAGAGCAGCCCTAGGAGGCAGAGGCTTTGTTTTTCTTACACATTCAGTGTCTCTTCATCTCTTTTTTGTGTTTGTTTCCCCTCAGTCTATTCCCACTATCCCCATCCTAGTTTTTTTTTTTTTTTTTTTAATTTATAACAAATGGAGTTTAATGAATTTGAAAGACCAGCTGTGATCATTATTAAATGATGTTGGAACATTCTTTGTGACTGCCTTTTCATTCATTTTCAACTACTGTGTTTATTTGCAGGAGTCCCTGGGTGGTGCCAATGGTTAAGCACTCAACTAGTAATCGACAGGTTACTGATTCCAACCCACATAGAGACGCTTCAGAAGAAAGGCCTGGTGGTGGAAAGGTTACAGCTATTGATAAGCCCAATTGAGCACAGTTCTACTCGGACACACACGGGGTTGCCATGAGTTGGAGTCAACTTGACAGCAACTAGTTTGGGAGTTCTAAGAACTTAATCTGGACAATGTGGTAAAACAGACTGGTAGATATAATTGTCCATATGACAAAATCACTGAATTTATAACTTGATATTGATGAAGTAGAACAGACAATAGATCATGAAGAAGAGAAATTTGCAGAACAAGGCTTAATGGATTTTGATGAGGAAAGGAATGCTGAAGAAGAGTGAAATCATGCAGAAGAGAAAGGATAGAAGTTGTGAAAAGTTTTACAGTGAAAGGATTAGCTCCATACCTCATTACTGAATATCACTACGGTCCCCTTAGAAGTACTCCACTTGGAAGGCTATGCACTTACACCAGCGCCTAGCCCACCCTTCAAAGCAATCTTGGAACTCTTTCTGGATACAATGGCATGGTGGTGAGTTCATGGACTTAATTGTATAGTTGTCTATGAGGGAATTTTTAGCCAGAAAACAAATAACTGTATTGGAACACTCTGCCCCCCAATGACTTCTTTCTTTGCCTGAAGATAAAGGAAACATTGAAAGGAAGACATTTTGACGACATTGAGGACATCAAGGGTAATACGATGACAGCTCTGATGGCCATTCCAGAAAAAAGAGCTCCAAAATTGCTTTGAAGGGCACACTAGGTGCCGGCTTTGGTGCATAGCTTCCAATGGGGAGCATTTTGGAGGTGACCATAGTGATATTCAGCAGTCAGGTCTGGAGCACTTTTTCTAGGATGAGTTCACTAGCTTAATTTGCAGTCCTCGTATCCTGGTTGGGTTGTGTGGTCCTTTAACTGTAAAGCTAACAGATGTGTTGAATAGTCCTACTGTATCTGTAGTTTATATGCTAGCTGTTCAGAAAAGTAATTCATCTCAGTATTAATTTATTTTTTAAACTGCACTGTTTACTGACAAGCCTTAGTTTTGTTCCCTCCTTAAGGCCCAAGTACTCAACTGAGCCTGAGGCTTGGTAATGTAATATTTGCTTGGCCTACATTTGAGTTGCGATTGACAAATAGAAATTAGAATGAAGTACGAGGAAACTGTTGATTTTTGTCCTATTTGTGACTTGGTGTTCAATTTATACCCTGTGCTGTGACAGAAATGGGAACTATGGGGTGGGAAAGAAGAAATTTGGAATCTCCACAGGAATGCCAATCAGCTGGAAATCTTGACAGGTTGACATACTATCTTGAATGAAAGCATTGTTGGTGGATATTCTAACGTTAGATGGTGCTCCCTAACCAGAACTTAACCTCATTTTAGACCCTACATATCTTCCTGAAATGTGCTGTGTCAAAACACATTTGTAGGCGCAGACATATTTTATGAGGTCGCCATGAGTCAGATCCGACTCGACGGCACTTGGCTTGGCTTGGCTAAGCATATATATACAAAAAAATTTGCCCCAACAAAATGAGAAGAAAAATACACAGAGGCAACTGTGGGAAGAATATTTTCTTCCAGCTGATAGAGGGTCATGCTGTTCAAAGTGTTCATCACAGTGAAGTGTACCCATCACACATTATATGGGCTGTTCTTTGAAAATAGCCTTTGTGCCCAAAGTTTACCACACGTTTCACTCATGTGTCACTGGCAGTTATCACTCTCTTTCAAGGGTTTGGAATTCTGAAAGTATGACTTTGACTATACTGTTAGGTGCTCAGCTGTTCACTGAAAGAAAGAAAGTCCTCGTATCCTGGTTGGGTTGTGTGGTCCTTTAACTGTAAAGCTAACAGATATGTTGAATAGTCCTACTGTATCTGTAGTTTATATGCTAGCTATTCGGAAAAGTAATTCATCTGTGATTTGAATATAGTGGTTAAAAAACATAGCTGCTAACCAAAAGGTTGGCAGTTCGAATCCACCAGTTGCTCTTTGAGGACTGTATGGGGCAGTTCTACTCTGTCCTATAAGGTCTCTATCAGTTGGAATTGACCCAGCAACAATGGGTTTCCTTTTGGCTTTTTTAAAAATCAACCCGAAGACTGAAGAAGAATTGACACCTTTGAATTGTGATGTTGGTGAAGAATATTGACTATACCATAGACCTGCCAAAAAAGTGAACAGATTTGTCTTGGAAGAAGTACAACCAGAATGCTCCTTAGAAGCAAGGATAGTGAGGCTTCATCTTACATTCTTTGGACATGTTGTCAGGGAGAATCAATCCCTGGAGAAGAACGTCATGCTTGGGAAAGTAGAGCGTCAGTGAAAGAGAAGACAACCCTCAATGAGACGGGTTGACACAGTGGATGCAACAATGGGCTCAAGCATGATGATGATTGTGAGGGTGGCATGAGACTGGTGTTTCATTCTGTTGTGCATATAGTGTCTAGGAGTCAGAACCCACTCAACAGCAGCTAACAACAACAACAACAACAGTGGCTCCACAGGAGAAAGATCTGGCAATCTGTGTCTGTAAACATTAAACGTGTTGCCTTTGAGTTGATTCCAACCCATGGTGACCCTAAACAGCAGAGTAGAACTGCCCCCCTGGGTTTCTAAGTCTGTATTCTTTAAGGAAGCAGACTACCACATCTTTCTCCCACAAAGCAGCTGGTGGGTTTGAACTGCTGACCTTTCAGTTAGTAACCAAGCACTTAACCACTGTGCAACCAGGGCTCCTTCCATAAAGGTTACAGCTAAGAAAACTCTGTGGGGCAGTTCCACTCTGTTGCACATAGGATGGCTACAAGTCAGGATTGACTTGACAACATCCAACAATAATAACAAGGATGAACACAAAAACCAATAAAGCCATGTGGGGATTTGTTTGCTATTCACCTGATAGTAGTGGGTTGAGCTTTTCCTTTCAGTGCCTGGAAGCCACCCATGTTCCACCTCATGGGGACCTTAATACATGCTCTTCCTTCTGGAACCTTCCTCTACCCTGATGTTCACCCCATCACCCTACTAAATGCTGGGCTGGATCAGAAGACTCTCCTATGATTTCAAAGCATCATGGATTAACCTCTTTTTAGGCAGCTTTTACACTAATTCTTAATTTTATTTCCTTCTAGCTCTCCAGTAGATTTCAAGATTCTTGATGACAGGGAGACTGAGTCTCACTCACTCCCTTCCCTAGCCTTATGTTGGGGACAAAAAAGTACGTATTGAGTGAAGACTTTAATGGATTAGCTGGCTATCCATATCTACTTCTTATACCTAATGACTAAATGACCAATTGAAAATAGTGCTCTCTACTTCCCTTCCTTATCAAGAGGATACTTGAGAAATCTATCAAGTCAACAGAGATACAGGAAGATGTTTCTTTTATCTGCTTTTATCAGTATGGATAGGGTTTTCCAAAGCCTGCTTTATTGAAAAAAAAACACATATTGAAATAAGATGACTCTTTTGATCTTGAACTTGCAAATGGGAACTGTAGTCAAGTTATGTACAGACCAGTATAAAGATATTTTTGGATTTCTTGTTAACCCTAGATCTGATATCAGAAATACCAGAAGCCTCTTATGAATAGAAAACGTGTTAATAATAGCATACTTACTCTAGTTTTCTTTACACTTTATGAATGTTGAACTAACTTATGACTAAATCAATGTCTAGTGGTGAGCAAATGAGTCACTTTGGCCTTGGCAGAGCACTGATAGTTCTACCATCTTGTCTAATACCTGATATTCTGGGCTCTCAAGTGTATAAAATCATCATCATACTGTGCCTCAACCACTTAGACTAAACACAAAGGAAAAATTAAACCAACATACTTAGGGTGATATTATTTAAAAGTGAAAGATAGCTTGCCGTTAGTTTACATAGAAAAATCTAATTTTAAAGAATTATGAAGAAAATGAAATGGTCCTTTTAGGATTCACTATTTTCAGAAACAAAATGGATTTCCTTTCAACACAAAATAAAAATGGAGTTCTTTTTAAAACAATGGTAAGTCTCATTTCCATGTGTGAAATTTTAAACAGGAAGAGTATTAGCAAGGGATGGATCTTTATCCAGTAAAGCGGTCATGGTGCTTTTCCTACAGGCACAGGAATGGTGGCAGTGAACCGCTTAGCCATGCAACTCAGGAGCCCAGAGGACTCGGTGGTTCCCAGAATTTTGGTCAAAAAGGACGTCTTTTTATAATAAAAATTTCATGGACTCTTTCCCTCATGGATAATTGTTGTCTATTGATTGAATAAATCACAGTGAAAAAGTTGAGATGGTGTCAAAAATTACTTAAAAATAATGTACATTTCATGAATGACAAGACATTTTAATGCATTTGAAAAATTGTTTTTGGTAGCTACTGTGGAGTCAGTTCTGATTTATAGTGACTGTCTGCACAACGGAATGAAACATCACTGGTCTTGTGCCGTGCTCACAGCGTTGTTATGCTTAAGCCTGTCATTGAATCCACTATGTCAATCCATCTCACTGAGGGTCTTTCTCTTTTTGACTGACCCTCTATTTACCAAGCATGATGTTCTTTAGGGACTGATCCCTTCTGACAACATGTCCAAAGTATGTAAAACATAGTCTCGCCATCCTTGCTTTTAAGGAGCACTCTGGTTGTACTCCTTCCAGGATAGATCTGTTGTTGTTTTCGCAGTCCATATTCTTCACCAACACCACAATTCAGAGGCATTAATTCTTCTTCTGTCTTCCGTATTCACATTTCAACTTTTTTTTCTTTTTTATTTAACATGACTGAGTGAAAACTTACATTCCCGTATAAATTTACATACCCACTTATATGCAGCTTCCACTGCTCTCCCTGTCCGGTGACAGCACACTATTCCTCTCTGCTCCATACATGTCTCATCCTCCCAACAGCTTCCTTTCTGCTCCTCTCCACCCACTCTCCTTCCTCCAGCCAGAAGTCAGCAGGATGATATCCTTTAGATGTATAGAACCATAAAGTGCAACCAATATATGGTCACTCTGCATTGCCAAGTCCAATCCATTCCTGTCCAAAGAGTGGACTTTTGTTATAATTTGTGGGTAAGGGAAGTATCAGGGCCAGGGGCCATGCTCTCAGGGGAACCCCGAAACCACTGGACCATAAATTGGGATCTTTTAGTGGAGATCTCAGGATGCACCCCTTTTTATTCTTGTGTTGTCAGTGAGACTCAACCTAGTGAGCTCCATCGTGGCTATCACTGGTGGTGGCCAGCTACCATCCAGTTCTTCTGGTACTAAGTCGATGAAGGCACCCACTCTTGCGGGTCTCTCTGTCTTCTAGGTTGTCTTTACCGCATGTCATTTTGGTTCTCCGTGAGCATCTGTTCCTGCTGAGTTGGGACCATTTGCTGTGTCCTCGGATGGCAGCTTGGCAGCTTTTAAGACCCCAGACGCCACTCACCAATGTGGGGTGCAGAGAGCTCTCTTAGCAAAACGCTAGTTGTGCCAATTGGCCTCGATTTTGCCTAAGAGCATGGTCCCCTGCCCCCTGCCCCAGCTACTCTATCCTTGCAATATTGGGTTAAGATGGAAGGAATACTCAAGTTATGCTGAAGTCCACTTAATGTTGTTCTTGTTTCTAAGGTGTGCTATCACCGCTTTCTCCCCACCAGATTACTAGCAACTATCTAAACTAAACCTTCCCCCCCTCACCCTCCCTCTTTCCCCTCCCTTGCAGCTGTCAAAGAGTCTTTTCTTCTATACACAAGTCTGTTTTCGAGATATTATCGTAGAGGTCTCATACAGTATTTGTCCCTTTGTGACTGACTACTTTCACTCAACATAATGTCTTCCAGTTGAAACCAGGTTAGGAGGTGTTTCCTGGAATCATCATTATTCTTTATCATTGCCTAGTGCTCCATTGACTATATGTACCATAGTTTACCTATCCATTCTTCTGTTGTTGGGCATCTGGGTTGATTCCATCTTTTTGCTATCGTGGACTGTGCTGTGATAAACATTCTGGTGCATGTGTCCGTTGGTGTGAAAGGCCTTGATTCTGTAGGATATATTCCAAGTAGTGGAATTACTGGGTCAAATGGTATATCGATATCCATTTTTTTTAAGGAAGCACCAGATTGCTTTCCAAAGAGGCTGGACCATTTTCCAACCCCACCAACAGTGTAGGAGGGTTCCACTTTCTCCATAGCCACATTTCAACTTTTGCATGCGTATGACACAATTGAGAATACCGTGGGTCAGATGTACCTTAGTCTTCAAGGTGACATCTTTACTTTTCAATACTTTAAAGAGGTCCTTTGCAGCAGATTTTCTCAAGGCAATAAGTCTTTTGATTTCTTGACTGCTGTTTCCGTGGATATTGATTGTGGAAACAAGTGAAGCAAAATCCTTGACAATCTCAATCCTTTCTCCATTATCATGATGTTGCTTACTGGTCCAGTTGTGAAGATTTTTGTTTTCTTGATGTCAATTTGAAAAATACTGGCTCCAAAATATTTGTGCTGTTACTTAGCCATTCACCACTGTTAGGTATTGAAAGGTTCTCCCTCAAAATATGTCTTGTCAGTCTAGACCCTGAGCTAACAGAAAGGTTGGCCATCTAAACCCATTTGGAGGCTCTGCAGGAAAAAGACCTGGCAATCTACTCCTGTAAAGATTATAGTCTAGGAAACTCCATGGACAGTTTTATTCTGTCTCATGGAGTCATTAAGAGTTGGAATCAACTCGATGGCTTCTACCAGCAACAATTTTTTGCATTCATCAAGTTGTGCTGCAATTGTATCTTAATTCATAGAATTATAGATGTCATTAATTGTAGGACATTATTGCTGCCATTTAAACTCTGACATGTTTGCATATTTTTGGATTTTTGAAATGAAAAGCTTCTTAAAAGAGCTATCTGATGTTTACTGAGACAAGATTTTAATTGTATATCTCTGTTATGCAGTTATAAAAAGAAGGGCATAACATGAGGTAAACTGATTGAGGTGTTACTAAAGCTTTTTACTATCTAGGGTCCAGCTTTTCTAAATCATTTGCTATTCTGAGGCGTTCATGTCCTTTTTCTCCACTTGGTGTTGTCCTCTCAACAACAACATGATATCGTTTCACTCTGTTATACATAAGGTCGCCATGAGTCCGAGCCGACTTGATGGCAACAACACTGTCGTATCAGCAGTGTTGAGGCTGAAGTGTTTCTTAGAAGCATGTTTCACTTGTATCTCCAGATAGTCCTCCAAACTGCTGACACCCATTTTGCGACCTGGAGTGTTGACAGAACACTTTCAGACGACAAGGATTCATCTTCCTTCCTCAAATTGTCCTTAAATGGTTTGTCGACTGAAATATTAAGGGATTACCATAGCCCACTCATGCCACTAAGAATAAACTAAGTTCCACAATCACAGGCAATGTGGCGGACACTACTAAAGTGCCTCCCAAAGGTGTCTTCTTCCCAGTAGTCACAACTTTGTATATCTCCCCTCCTTTTGAATCTGGGCTGGACCTGGTAACTGGCTTCTATGCCTAGAATTTGGCCAAAGTAATGGGATGTTGCTTGTGAGATTAGGTTGCAAGACTGTGACTTCTTTCTTTCTAGCTGACTTTCTCTCGCTCTCTTTCCTTCTTACTTTCTCATTCTGATGACACCAGCTATCATGCTGTGAGCTGCCCCTATGGAGAGGCCTCATGGCAAGGTACCAAAGGAGGCCTCTGGTCAACAGCCCTCGAGGAACCGAATCCATCCCAGTAGAACATTCCAGTGGCCCGGCTCTGGCCAACACCTTAACTGGAACCTTGTAAGAGTTCCGGAGCCAGAGGTCCCAGCTAAGCCATGCCTAGGCTCCTGATGCAGTAAACATCATTGTCTTCAGTCATTAAACTTCGAGGTATTCGTCATGCAGTGGTTGATAACTAATATAAGCCATGTTACTATTATACCATGAGTGCCGCCTGGCTGATAGCAGTTAGCAGTTATAAATTGCAGTCAACTGAAAGATGTATCTCAATTTTGTTGTTGTTGTTAGGTGATCAAATTGTGTGGATTGAACTGTGTTCCCCCCCACATATGTGTAGTAGTTTGGCTGGGCCAAGATTCCCTGTATTCTGTGATTGCCCTCCCTTTTGTGATTTTCTGATGCTGTAAATCCTAATCTCTGGCTGTGGTTAGCAGAGTGGAGTATATTATAGAAAGGATTAGGGTGGGACTGTAAACCCTTTCAAAGATCACCTCCCTGCTCTGTTGTAAAGGGAGTTTCCCTGGAGTGTGGCTTGCACCACCCTTTATCCTTTCACTCTATGGGAGATAAAGAGAGAAACAAGCAGGGAACTGGAAACCTCACGCCACCAGGAAGGCAGCACAGAGAGCAAAGCACATCCTTTGGACCTGCGGTTCCTGTGCCAAGATGCTCTCATTAAACTTGGATGCAGCCTACTGGACTGTGATAATTTCTCTTATTGAATGGATTTATAACTCATAAATGGATTTGTAGCTTACCAGACTGTGACAATAAAACTTCTCTTGATGAAGCCTTCTACTCATGGTCTTTTCTGTTACAGCAGTACCAGGTGACTAAAACAGGTGCTGTCGGGTCTGTTCTGACTCATGGCGACCCCGTGTGCAACAGAACAGAACGCTGCCCAGTCCTGTGCCATGACCACAATTGTTGCAATGTTTGAGCCCATCACTGCAGCCACCGTGTCATCCATCTCCTGGAGGGTCCTCCTTTTTGTCACTGACTGATGGTACCAGCCGTCTGTCTACAGGTGAACAGGACTGAAGGGAGGGCGCGGAAGCTTAAAGAAAGATGCTCACATCAGGAGGGACCCAGTCAAGCTGAGTTGTTTATTTCTTTATCAAGCAAACTTTTATACAGTACACACTTCTTTGTTTGTTCTTAACTCTGGTCTTTCTCACGCACCTGTGTTCCCTAGTTCTCAAAACCTCTGATCTAATAATAGCCCTATCCAAGGACAGCCATATCTTGTTATTCTTTCTTGGGATATTGCTAAGCAGTCAGTTCCCATGACCTTGCTGGCACAATATTTTTCTTAAGTGATCCTTGCCCAGTAAATTTCTTTAAGATATTCTTTAAGATGATTTCGGCTCCCCACAACTGACCCTCCACTCCACCAAGCATGATGTCCTTCTCCAGGGACTGATCTCTCCTGATGACATGTCCAAAATATGTGAGATGAAGTCTTACTATCCTCACTTCTTGAATTTATCATCTCAATTTTAGATACAGTAACCGTGAAAAACCGGAAAAGTAGAACAGCTTGCTGGCTTCTCTTCTCCATTAACATAAGAGCTCCTTGAAGGAAAGAACTGTTTTATTCAGCTCTGAGCATCCGTGATGCCTAACACATAGGACTTGTTTTTATATACATGTAAAAACATGTATGTAAACTGAACTGAATTATCTAAATAATTTTATCATTGGACAAAAAGGCCTAGCTGGAAGTAAATCTTGAAGAAAATAATGTTTGCCCGTTTCAGGACTTAACAAGGTATGACTCAGGCCCCAAATTTGTCTCTAAAACTTTCCATCTGAGCTATTTTTGATTTAGTAATACCAGTCATTTCACTTGTTCTGCTAGTATTGATGATTAGCAAATAGCCTCTTGAATGTTGGGCACATGAAGTGAAATTGAACATTGAGAACAGTACTTCTTAATTTAAGAATGATATGTCATAATCTTGCTCAGAACTCTCTAAGAGCATGTAGAGGATTATCATCAAAGGAGCATTGTCTATTTTTATAAAAGGAAGACGGAGTGGAAGAAGAATCTTAATTTGTAGGCTAGGAAAAAAAAAGAAACACTGCAGACTCATACCAACCTGTTTTGAACCCTGTTCAAATTAATCTAAGACAGCAAACTGATTTTTGAGTGTAGGCAGAGGCAACCTTCAGTTTGTGCCCAAAAGGCACTCGGTAATCAAAAAAGCAGGAGTTCCTGAGCAGTACAAACAATTAAGCACTCTACCACTAACCCAAAGGTTGGCAGTTCAAACCCACCCAGAGATACATTGGAAGAAAGGCCTGGTGATTTGCTTCGGAAAAATCAGCCATTGAAAACCCTATGAAGCATAGTTCTACTCTGCACATATGAGGTTGCCATGAATAGGAATCAACTCTATGACAACTGATTTCATCTTTTGATTTAATTAAAAGAGTAATTTTTAAACTTGAAGCCTTGGGTTGGCTTGTTTCAAGGACAAATGCAGGGAGCTTACTCTTTGCACCATGATTTAGTAATTTCATGCATGTTTACTTCCATCGTTAGGTCTTGGACTCCTGAAGACAAAGACTGTGTAACACGAATCATTGCTGTGGTAACTAGAAACATTTTTGAGGATTTATGTGTTAGGTATTGTGTTAATCCTTTTAGATATGTGACCTCATTTATTTCTTAAAACCACCCCAAGAGGCAAGTAATATTTTTAGCTTTATGGAAAAGTGAGGCTTAAACAAACAAAACAAAGCCAAAGCCATTGCTTTCGAGTTGACTGCATCTCACAGCAACCCCATAAGACAGAGTAGAACTGCCCCACAGGGTTTCTGAAGTTGTAATTTTTGTGGGAGCAGATGGCCACATCTTCCTCCAATAAAGCAGCTGGTAGGTTCAAGTTGTTGACCTTTTGGTTGGTAGCTGAGAGGTTAACCACTGCACCATCAGGGTCCCTTTAGTGGCGCTTGCTGTTGTTAGGTGCTGTCAAGTCGCTCCCAACTCACAGCAACTGTACAGGAAAGATTAGAACTGCCCCATAGGGTTTCCAAAGATTGGTTGGTGGATTTGAACTGCCTGCCTTGTGGTTAGCAGCTGTACCTCTTAACTACTGAACCACCATCACCATGAAGTCGATTACAACTCATAGTGACCCTATAGGACCGAGTAGAACTGCTCCATAGAGTTTCCAAGGAGCACCTGGCAGATTCAAACTGTTGATCATTTGATCAGCAGATGTAACACTTAACCACTATGCCACCAGGGTTCCCTAGTGAGCTTGACTCAAATCCACTGCCGTAGAGTCGATTCTGACTCATAGCGACTCTGTAAGAGAGAATAAAACTGCTCCATACAGTTTCCAAGGAGTGCCTGGTGGATTCGTACTGCTGACCTTTTGTTTAGCAGACGAAGCACTTAACCATGGTGCCGGTAGGGTTTTGCAGTTAAATAACTTGCTAACATCATTCAGCTGCCAAGTGGAAGAGTCAAGATTTGAACCCAGTACCATATTTTCGAAGTCCATCCTCTCATGGCCACTGAGTTCTACTGCGTTTTCTCTTAGTTACTATTGTATTCCCCAGCACCTAGCATATTGCCTTGCACATAGGGTATGCTCAATAATGTCTGCCGAATCAAAGTCATTAATACAGATAGTGGATTCTCACTATGTACATACATATTAGGAGTTGAATCAGCCAATTACCTACTTGGAGGCGTATCTCTTTATGTTAAGATGGGGCTGTTAGTACTGAACTGATATTCTTTATATAGCAAAGTAAGCACATTAAGAAAATTCAATAAATTTGCTTGAGAAATGAAATCTACTTGTAACTGTTTTTGCTGTATTAACTTGAAGTTGCCAGACTAATTATGAATTTCTTTATGAAGCATATATTTTTCCCTGTTTTTCAAAAGAGGTAGTCTAAGTTGCATTGCCATTCCTGGTTTTAGTGTTTGTTTGTTTTTTTAATTTATTGTGATTGAGTGAAAGTGTACATCCCATTGTCATCATATAATCCAGTTTTAATTTGCGTGTCTGCCTATCTGCAGCTCCTACTGCTCTCCTTGCCCGGTGACAGCCCCTCCTTTCTGTTCTATACATGTCATATCCTCTTAACAATCTCCTGTCCCCTCTTCTCCACCCTCTCCACTCCCCTCTAGTAAGAGGCCAGTAGGAAGACATCCTGTAGATGCACAGAACCGTAAAGTGCACACACGATATGGTCACTCTGTGTCGCCCAGTCCTATTCATTCCTGTTCGAGGAGTTGACCTCAGTAATGATTTATGATCAGGCGCAGCATCAGGTCTAGGGGCCATGCTCCCAGAGGAATCCTCAGGCCTTTGGACCATCAACTGTGGTCTTTCAGTGGAGTTCTCAAGGTGCATCCTTGTTTTAGTTTCGAGATATGATGTGTTTTTGAACTATTCAATGGGAATGGTATAAGTGAAATTCACCTGAGAGTGTTATAAACCAACTGATACCTTCTTTCTATTGTGGATGGTTATAACTCGGCAATATTTTCATTACTGACTATAAGACTTTTTGGGGGGGGCCTTATATCCTATTTAATTCAAGGTGAATTGGATAAAAGTGAATGTTTCTATTTAAAAATTTTAAGAAAAGTAGAAAATAAATTTCATGAGTGATTTTTTTCCCTTGTAAAATAAATGGCTTTGTTGAATTGTTATGGATTGAATTCTGTCTCCCCAAAATGTACCAACTTGGCTAGACCATGATTTCCAGTATTACGTGATTGCTCACTGTTTTGCAATGTGATACGTTGTAATCCTACATTTATGTTAGTGAGGCAGGACTCAGTCTACTAGATTAGGTTGTATTTTAGAATTAATTTCCTTTGAGATATAAAAGAGAGAATCGAGCAGAGAGGAGAGGGACCTCCTCTCACAAGATGGAAAGAAGAGCCAGGAGACTGTGTCCTTTGGACCCGGGGTCCTTGCACTGAGAAGCTCCTAAACCAGGAGATGGTTGATGACAAGGACCTCCCCACAGAGCTTACAGAGAGAGAAAGTTTTCCCATGGAGCTGGCACCCTAAACTATGATAGAATCAACTTTTGTTTGTTAAAGCCACTTACTTGAGGCATTTCTTGTTATAGCAGCAGTAGAGAACTAAGATAATTACTTAACAGTGTTGTTCTTGAAGAGGTAGAGACCAACACTATCTGGTAATATTCTTTCTGATTTCTCAAAGACAATGTATCAGTAAACAGGAATCTCAGTTTTTCTGCAGGGAAATTTCTAGAGAGTTTTCCAACAGCGGAACCCAGGAAACAAAGGCAAGGTGGTCTTGTGATGGTGTAAAGGCTGATTTTCCCTCCAAGGATGAGTTATTTCAATTCCTCTTACCTTGTTCTTCTCCTTCCTTCTTCCAAGGTTAGAGGGATAGGGGAGATATTGAGAATAGGGGTATTAGGCTGATTTACAGGGGACTAGATTTACATTTGAAAACCCTGGTGGTGTAGTTCTTAAGTGCTGCAGCTGCAAACCAAAATGTCAGCAGATAGAATATGCCAGGTGCTCCTTGGAAACTCTAGGGGGCAGTTCTACTCTACCATATAATAAGGATGGCAACAGGTTGGGTCAGATTTACATTGATCAGACATCTGAGGATGCCATAGTGTGTTGTGTTGTTAGGTGCCATTAAGTTGGTTCCAACTCGTAAAGACCCTGTGTAGAACAGGAAGAAACACTGCCTGGTCCTGCACCATCCTCACAATTGTTGCTATGTTTGAGCCCATGGTTGTAGCCATTGTGTCAATCCATCTACTTGAGATGAATGCCTCAAGTAAGTGGCTTTGACAAACAAAAGTTGATTCTTTTGCTGACACTCTAGTTTACTGAGAAGCAAGATGTCCTTCTCCTGGGACTGGTAGCAGTGAACAATATAAAACATATTCCACCACGGACGGATTATTTCTTGAACACTTCTAAAGGGGAACATGGTTTGCAAACTGTTCCTTAGTTTCTACCCTATGTTCTTTTAAGAAGTTCACATTCTATGAAGTAGGTAGAATACAAATATAGATGATTCCAACTTTGGATTATTTATCTTTAGGAAAAAAAACAGGGTAATGTATCAAAATAACCATGATGTTTGGCAGGAGCTACTGCTATAAGGTGAAGAAGATCAAGGTCCCTTCTCTGTGGTGAAGAAGGCTTGAAGAAAGAGAGAAAGCTAACCACGCAAAGAGCTAGGTCAAGTGTTCTGGGAAGAGAGCAGGCAAGGTAAGTGCTTTGAAAGGAGAACACAGATGTAACTGAGGCCAGTATGGGTGGGCTCTCTTTACGGAGCAGCTGTTGAAGTTAGCAGCAGGAGAAAGGTCAAGGAGGCCATAGTGGGAAAGGAATTCAGACATTTTTCTGAGTGCACTGGGGAGTCATTGGGAGAGTCACTGAAGAATTTGATGGAAGAAGGTCAATTGACTCAATGTATATTTTTCAAGAGCTCTCTTGCTATCATGTCACTACAGAGTTGGAAGGGAGCAACTGGAACCAACGAGCTTGCATTCTCAACCTGTCCAGTTTTCAGGAAACCCTGGCAACACAGTGGTTACGAGCTACAGCTGCTGACCCGTTTGAATTTACCAGGCATGGAGAGGCACAGATATGCACAATAAACAGCCCTTTGTCTTACAAAAAGTGCAACCTAATCAGTGGCACAGAGACACCCATTCAGGTCTGCAAACTGTCAGCCAGAGAACCCTCATGTTGAATCTGCCTATTCAATCTACAGCCCACCCTGAAATACTCAGAGAAAGATGCCTAGTCAAGTCTCTCTTAGTGCTTTGTCCACTTGAAGAAGGTGAATACGTCCTTAGCTCATCTTAAGTTCTTACAGCATAGAACCCCTAGTTATTGTTGAGTGGGTCCTGTGAACAGCAGGCTTCCTGCTTATATGAAATGACACCATTTAACAGTGCTTTAAAAAGATTTAAAAGAGGTTGGAATGAATAGATCAATTGTAACAGTTATTCTACTCATTGTCACAAAGCTAGCATACAATTTACCATGGATCCCTAATCAATACCCATGGAAACAGCAGTCAAGAAATCAAACGACACATTGCATTGGCCAAATCTGCTGCAAGAGACCTCTTTAAGGTGTTCAAAAGTAAAGATGTCACCTTGAAGACTGGTGTGCCTGACCCAAGTCATGGTGTTTTCAGTTGCCTCACATGCATGCGAAAGCTGGACAATGAATAAGGAGGGCAGAAAAAGAATTGATGCCTTGAATTGTGGTGTTGGAAAAGAATATTGAATATACCATGGACTGCCAAAAGAATGAACAAATCTGTGTAACCGGAATGCTCCTTAGAAACAAAGATGGTGAGACTCTGTGTCATATACTTGGGACATGTTGTCGGGGGGAATCAGTCCCTGGAGAAGGGCACCATGTGTGACAAAGTAGAGGGTCAGTGGAAAAAGGGGAAGACCCTTGAGGAGACGGATTGACACAGTGGCTGCAACAATGTGCTCAAGCACAGGAACAATTGTGAGCACGGCGCAGGATCAGGCAGTGTTTTGTTCTGTTGTGCACAGCATCACTGTGAGTCAGAACCCACTCAACACCTAACAACAACAACAACAACAGAGCAATAAGGAAACCCTGGTGGTGTGGTGGTTAAGTGCTATGTCTGCTAATCAAAAGGCTGGCACTTTGAATCCACAAGGCACTCCTTGGAAACTCTATGGGACAGTTCTACTCTGTCCTATACGGTTGCTATGTGTCAGAATTCACTCCACAGCTGTGGGTTGCCACTCATCAGAATTGACTCCATGGCAGTGGGTTTGGTTTTCTTAGCACAGTAAGCATGAGGGGTGTCCTTAAATGTTTAAGCAAGCGTATATGTGAAAAGAGCCAATAGAGGCCCCTCCAAAAAAAAAAAATCAATAGAAATTTTTATTCAAGGACAATTTTGTTTCCCTCAGAGATATTTTATCAGGTTGCGATGGTTCTAGTAGTCCTGAAAGTGACAGGTTATAACCCGAAGGCAAACTTGAAGCTTCCCACTTTTAATATGTTGCATATCCATACCTGTAAATGCATTTTATTCATAGGATTAACATTTAGGAAATAATAAAGACATTGAAACATCAGAAAACCACATATATTGATGATTTGCAAACTTTTGTATTGTGCCCAACCCAAAACTCAGTGCTGTTGAGTCGATTCCTATAGGACAGAGCAGACCTGCCCCAGGGAGTTTCCGAGCAACTCCTGGCAGATTTAGAACTGCTGACCTTTTGGTTAGCAGATGAGCATTTAACCACTACGCCATCAGCGTTTCCTTCGTATTGAAAGGGCTCTGCTGTATTTGACTGAGTAGAAGGTCTCTCGGGGCCAGTTTACACCTGACTACAGGAGCCGTGATGGCACAGTGGTTAATTGCTCAGCTGCTAACCCAAACATTGGCAGTTGGAACCCACCAGCTGCTCTGTGAGAGAAAGATGTGGTGGTTGCCTTGGAAACAGCAGGGCAGTTCTTCGCCATCCTATAGGATCGCTGTGAGTAGTAATCAACTCCATGGCAGTGGTTTTTATTTCTTTATTTATGTTTCATGACCACTGAGTTAAAATCAATAAAATCTCATTGAAAGCAACCTGTTAGACATGATTCTCCCTAATCTGTGTTAATCCTTAAACATATCTACATCTGTTTGGGAGGCCTGGGTGGTGCAAATAGTTGGCACTCAGCTACTAATCTAGAAGTTCACTGTTGGAACCCACTCACTGGCACTGAGGAAGTAAGGCCTGGTACTCTGCTTCCATAAAGGTTACGGTCAGGAAAACTCTACGGAGTAGTTCTGCTCCACACACACGGGGTCACTCACTAAGAGTCAGTGTTGGCTTGCAGGCAACATGTAATAATACATCTGTTTTCAACAGCATTTTCTACAGATTTCAAGCCCCAGTTTAATCAACCTTACAGAGTATGTTAATATCCAATCTGCCTGAATGGATCCCTCTAGTAAGAAGAGCTGATATTAGGGGAGTGTATTTTAACACATACCTGTTATTTCTAGTCACTATTCAAGAGTTTCCTCATTAGAGCTATTATCTTAATTGATCATTGTCTTTAGGATTTTTTTTTTAAAAAAGAAATTCCTCCCATGTCTGCATTTTATGAGAGTGCCAAGAATCTAATCTGAGTCAGTTCTAAGATTTTTCTCTAAAACTCACACTTTCTAAGATCTAAGATTCTTACATTTGGCTGGGAAAATGGGAAAAAATCTGATCTTTGTGTTTCTCAGTCCTGCCTTTTTCCTCATCCAGAAGATTTGGTACTTGTGGCTCAGTGTTTGTGACCCCACGTGTATCAGAGTGTAACTGTACTCCAGAGAATTTTCAATGACTGATTTTTCAGAAGTAAATCACCAGGCCTTTCTTCCAAGGCACCTCTAGGTGGGTTCAAACCACCAACTTTTCAGTCAGCAGCTGAGTGCTTAACTGTTTGCAACCTCCAGGGAGTCTGGCTTAGTGCTGAAAACAGGAGAATGATTGTTCTCGATTCTCAATCTAGACTGGGGCATGGAAAGGGTGCTTCCCTTTGAGGCTGCTGTGTGCCACCTGCCTCAACTGGATTTATTTCTCTTCTGCTCCTAGTGTCCTGCCTAGGAAGGCAGATAAGCATGGCCACTCTCAGCCTCATTAATGCCTATACACTCATTGCTTCTCTTCTGCCTCCTTTCCCCAACCCTTCTAGTCTCATTTCTCTCAAACTCCATTTTTCACTCACGATGCTATCCAACAGGTTTATTCCTCAAGACTTGAGAGTTTATGTTTTTGAAACACAAAACCAAAGAAGGAATGTACAGAGCTGTTGAAGTCTGCCTTGCCACACGGGTTCCCTGAGAAAGAGCAGTGACCAGCTACCTCTCTACACAAAGTCAGAGGTGGGGGTGGGGAGAGATAACTGCAAAAAAGGACATATGTTAAAAACTAAAAATAATGGTCACAAATGCTTTCCCACTCACCTCATCTACAAACTCAATACGCTTCTCCCAGCTTCTTCTCAACAAGTTTACACACAAACCATCAAAGGGAAAGACGAAAAAATCGAAAATTTTTACGAACGCCTGCAGTCTGAAATTGATTAAACATGCAGTCAAGATGCATTGATGATTACTGATGGTTGGAATGCAAAAGTTGGAAATAAATAAGAAAAATCTGTAGTTGGAAAATATGACCTTGGTGACAGAAACAATGCCTGAGACTGCATTATAGAATTTTGCAAGACAAAAGACTTCTTCATTGCAAATGTCTTTTTTCAACAGTGCGTACATATACACCTCATCAGATGTCTGTGTTATTTCTCATTTGACAATGGGACTCTTCCAGATATCCAGACTCCAAGCTCATTACTATGTGTTCCAATTTATGGAACTGAACATCTTCCTTTGTCTTTATTCCAAGTTCTTGTTCTAGAAATTTGCCTTTAACTCTGAAACAGGCAGAATAATAAATAATGCCCAGTCCTGCAAGGATGCCTATGTTGTAACCCCCAGAAACTGAATGTGTATGCGAATGTGGTTAAACGCGAGTTGCAAATCAACCCATCTTAAAATTGAGAAATATTCTGAATCATCCAGATGGGCCTCAAACAATCACAGAAACACAAAAACCAAACCCATTGTAATCAAGTCAATTCTGACTCATAACAACCCTATAGGACAGAGTAGAACTGCCCCATAGAGTTTCCAAGGTGAGCCTGGTGCCTTCGAACTGCTGACCTTTTGGTTAGCAGACCCTTAACCACTACTACCGCTAGGGTTTCCCAAACAGTCACAAGAGTCCTTGAATTAGAAAATGGAGAAGGAGAGGAGGTCAGAATGATGCAATATGAGAAGTCATATTGAGTATATACCACCTGAATTCAGAGATCATTTCAAGAATAGATTTGACAAATTGAACACTGTGACTGAAGAACAGATGAGTTGTAGGACAACGCCAAGGACAACACACATGAAGAAAGCAAAAGGTCATTTAAAAGGCAGAGAGGAAGGAAAAGGCCAAAATGGATGTCAGAACAGGCTTGGAAAATTGCTATACGGAGGGTAACTAAAGTGCTGTTTTGAAGATGCAGGAGAGGTCTCAAATCAGTAAATGTGAACAGTCTTTAGGAAACTGACCTTTCTCTAGATCTTCCAGAAGGAACACTGACCTCCCAATGTCTTATTGTAGCCCAGTGAGAGCCATTTCAGGCTTTTGACCTTTAGAACTGCATGATAATGAATCTGTGTTGTTTAAGTCACTAAATTTGTGCTAATTTGTTACAGCAGCTACCAGAAACTAATACAGCCTCCATAGGGGGATCAAGACTTGGTCTTTCAAATCCTTAAAAATTAGTTTAAATCCCATAGGTGGTTTTCTCAGGCACCTACCTGCCATCTCCCTGGGAGATAAGTCCTCATACTCTAAACCCGATGGAATACTCTACTATTCCTAGACTCATTTCACTGCTCTTTGGTGTATTCTCTCCTAGAAACTGCCAGAAGCTGAAGACTGCTTGCCCTGAAACTTTTCCTTAATGATTTTGAGATATTAAAAACAGAAAAACCCCACTACCTTCAAGTCGATTCTGACTCATGGTGACCCTATAGGTCAGAGTCGAACTGCCCCATAACAGTTTCCAAGGAGTGTCTGGTGCATTCAAGCTGCCAGTTTTTTGGTTAGCAGATGTAGCACTTAACCACTGCACCATCAGGGATTCCATTTGAGATATGGTATAATCTATTTGTTATCTTCGACTCATAGTGATCCTATAGATCAAAGTAGAACTGCCCTGTAGAGTTTCTGAGGAGCTCCTGGTGGATTTGAACCACTCACCTTTTGGTTAGCAGCCATAGCAGTTAACCACTACACCACCTCTATAGCGTCACTATGAGCTGCTATACGGAGGATAACTAAAGTGCTGTTTCGAAGATGCAGGAGAGGTCTCAAATCAGTAAATGTGAACAGTCTCAACTCAACGGCAGTGCATTTTTTGTTATTGTTGTTATTTCTTATATTGACAATGGACAACATATCTGGCTATATCTACTTGACATTGCAAATCAATCCAGTTTATAATCTTGACTACCCTTTTAGAATACGGCTACCTAGCATCTCTGCTGCCCTTAATTCCGTGAGTTTCTAGTAACCAAGACCAAACCAAACTCAGTGCTGTTGAGTTGATTCTGACTCGTAGCGACCCTATAGGATAGAGTGGAACTGCTTCATAGAGTTTCCAAGGAGCACCTGGTGGATTTGAACTGCTGACCTTTTGGTTAACAGACGTAGCACTTAACCATTTGTGTGATGATTCCTTAGGATTCTGTGTGGTAGAGAAGCATGTGGGAACCAAATAGTTCTTTCCTCTGGACATTTGAGCTGCTCATTCAAGAATGATGTTTTCATTTCTTTTATAAAACAATCTTTTCTTTTATTACATTCTCCCTTAATTACATTGCTGGTATTAATATTGTCCCAAGTGGATGTAAATATTGGCTTTTGTTTTTTATATGACTTGGACAAATCCTCTGATGTGTTGCTAATTTGCACTTCTACCTTGTTCTAGAGATTGTTTCTCTTGCAGCTGTGGAAATTTGTGTTCCAGGTCTGTAAGATATTTAGTAAGTTCTGTCAAGCTGGTAGCAAGGAACAAGGCTGCCTGTGCCACTTCATCAATTGTTAGCACTTTCCTATCTGTTTCAGCCTTCTGAAAAAGGCTTCCATGACTTCCAAAACAATTGGAGAGATTTTTGTAGCTGCAATGATATTGAGAACACAGATGCTTGTAAATAGCGTTATCTCCATCCTTTAATTTCTGTTTATTGTCACAAACAAGTAGATAATTGGTAGTTTTGATATTTGAATCCCTCCAAGAACCAACCATTAAATTGATAGTTTAGTCATTGCATGGTACATGGCTTCTGACGTGATTTGCATCTCTAACTTAGCAGTAAGACTGAGTGGGATACACTCTTGAAAACCAGACCCAAAAGGCTGGGTCTTTCGGAAGCCACCATCTGCTTCCTTGCTTGTAGCTGGTTGTCTTGTCTACTAATTCGTTGAAAAAGAGAAGGAACCAAGTATTGTAATAAGACAAAGGTTGGAGAGGGTCTGATGGAATTGGAGGTTAGGAGGTCCCTGTTTACTTTGTATACTGCAGTTTAGTACAGACAGAAGCCAGATTGCATGAGTTGAGACTTAAATGGGAAATAAGGAAGCAGAAATAGATGAGAAGCAAAGGTACGAGAAAGTAGACGGTAAGGACACGGGACAGGTATTTAGAGAGGGATTTGAGGATGGAAGAGACTTCAGGGTATATAGGGAAGGAGCCAGCTGATGAAATCATTTTGATTCTCCTGGAATCTAGATTTCTGTGTTCATGGAAATGAGATGAACCACACAGATGTCTTTTTGTACCTTGAAGGAACTGGCTCCCTGGAGTCACCTTCAGGTCAAACCAAGAGCTTAGTAAGCAGCTTAGTGGAACTATTTGGTCCTATGTGTTGAATTCTTTTGGAAGATTATCTATGTGCCACCAGCTTCAAGAAGCAGGAACTCCAGGTCTGACTAGAGACTGTTTTAGCACACCTGGCTGTGAGTCAGAGTTTGACTCAATGGACATGAGGGATTTGGACATGTCCTTGGTGGCTGTTTCTGTAATCTGGCCTGAGCTTTGATGCTATTTCTTGAGAAATTAACACAACAATAGCCTCTATAGTTTATTTTCCCAATTCTCTTCCAGACACAGAAAACCTGGTGGTGTAGTGGTTAAATGTTACAGCTGCTAACCAGAAGGTAGGCAGTTCAAATCTGCCAGGTGCTCCTACTTGATGGCAGTGGGTTTAATTTTTGGTTTATTCTTCCCTGACATGTTTGAGTGACTGATTTAAATCATATCCAGTCACAATAATATCTAGTTACACTAATTTTTGGTGTTTCTCTAAGCAGTTTAGGTTTTTGGCACAGAAGAAAAGCAAAGTCTTTCAGGAGAGGCTGTTACTGAGGGAACTGGAAACTGGGGTCAAGGAGTGGATAAGCATGCAGCTGAGGTCGAAGATGGAAGCTTGGCTGGTTACAAACAAGGAGAAGAAGCTGGAACTTTCTGATCTTGAAGGGTAGGACTCAAGGAGGCGGTTGACTAAAGATGGGTTCATACAGAGGTTTGGCTGAGAGTCAAAAGCTGTCATACCTAATGACCTCAACCATTCTCCATAAACTAAGAGGCTTGTTGTCTGCAGAGGGTGCTGAGTCATAGATTGAATAACAGTTTCAGAAGGATGACAAAGGTTTACAATGTTTATCTAGAAGAAGGCAAGAGGAATCTGAGGAAGGACAAGTGAAATGAAGGAAGGTCGCTACTATGGCCCCAACTGAGATGGGACTCATGTGTAGGTAGTGTGCCTAGCTGTGTCGTTGTGGGATTTCTGCTAGAAGTGTTCTAAATAAAAATGAAAATTGTTGCATTAATCCAGATGGCATTTTTAGGGGGAGTGGGATGGATGTAATTACAGGACAAGGAAACAAAGGAATCCAAAATATTGGTCCAAGTTGAGTAGGGAAGGAAAGGAGGCCAGGAGTGGGATGACAGATGGGAGAAGATGGAAGCACTGAACAGCTCAAAAAATACCCTTTCCCAGTAAATAGTTTAATTAGCCTAAGTTTGAAGATATGACAGCTGAGGAACTGTCTTGTTTGATGAGGTACTGAGAGAAATAACTGAGATGAGTCATAGTCTTCCAACATGACTATGTCTAACCTTCCCAGGTCCCAGCTCTGTTCCTGTCTCTTAATTCAAGGGTATAGAAGGGAAAATCTTTGCATATTCAAATGCCATGCAAATAACCTTAAACCTCACCAGTCTGTACCACACAAAAGAAGTTACAGCAACCCAATTTATATTTGCTGATTGCTTGAACTTCTTAATACAGGACTTCACCTCCAGGCAAAGCCTCTTATTTCTTATTTTGTACCAGTCTATACCCACACAAATAAAGTCACAGCAACACCTATTTTATTTGCTCACTGCTCATACCTTTGCAATTTCTTTCCAATTTCTTTTAATTAGGTTTAGCTGTAGTGTACTCATTTTATTCTCTGTCTTAACAAAAACCTTTTTGAGCATTTTGAGTGATTTATTAATGATTCTTTTTTTTGGTTATGACTTCATTTTCAGATTTTTCTTTATGAATTTGTTCCTTCTTTAGTTGGATACTTAAATTTTATTATTTTTTAAATATAATTATGTATGGGTACAAATTTTAGAAACAGAATTTCTGGTTAAGTGCTCGATTGCTAACAGAAAGGTTAGCAGTTCGAACCCACCAGCTGCTCTGTGGGAGAAAGATGTGGTATCCTGCTTCTGTAAAGATTGCAGCTCTGGAAACCCTACGCGGCAGTGTACTACTCTGTCCTATAGGGCTGCTGCCATGGGTTTGGGTTCTTTGATTTGCATGAATTTTAGAGCATTGATTTAGCTCTAGCCTATAGCTTCTGGTAGATACTATTCTCTTTATCACTTTTTTTCTAGAAATTCTGCAAAATTTACCTAAGTGTTTTAAAGAGGAACAATTTTGTTAAAAAAAATACCCACGTGAGAAGACATTTTGTTATTATCACTGTTCACTTCAAGTTTTATTGTGATGTGACCTGAAAATGTTTTCTGTACCATTTCTATCTTTTAGCAGTGATTGACTTTTTCCTGTGGTCCCCAAATGTAGTCAGTTTCCCAAAGATTCCTTGGGTACTCAAAGGAAAGTATATTCTCTATTTTCAGTGTATACACCTCAATGTATTTCCACACATCTCATATTTTGTGGCTTGGGTCTTCTGTAGTGTTACTGTTTTGATCATCTTGCTCTCTTGGATTAACACGCATCAAAGACAATCTCATTATTTGTGTGTGTGTGTTCAAATATTTTATTATGCTTTAAGTGAAAGTTTACAATCCAAATCAATTTGCCATATAAAACTCCAAACACACACCACTACGCAACTCTACCTGTTCTCCCCCACCACCACCCCATGACAACACATTTCTGCTTTCTAACCTGTACTTCTTGTATCCATTTAGCCAACTCCTGTCCACCTTCACCCTCTCATCTCACCTCTAGAAAGAAACTGCTCAGACAGCCTCATGTATGATGTCCATGAACATAGTTGTTCTAAGTGCTACACAGCTACATACTTCATTGGTGAATATCACTACAGCCACCTGTGAAGTACTCCCTTTGGGAAGCTATGCACAGATGCCATTTCCTAGTCTACCCTTCAAAGCAATTTTGGAACTCTTTCTGGAATGGCCATTGTGCACAGTGGCAAGATCGCCAACTTAATTGTATAGTTGTCTAAGAGGGAGTTTTGAGCCAGTAGACAAATAACTGTATTGGAACACCCACCCTACTCACTTGACTTGGCCCCCAGTGACATTTTTCCTTACCTGAAGATAAAGGAAATATTGAAAGGAAGACATTTTGATGACATTCAAGACATCAAGTGTAATATGACAACAGCTCTGATGGCCACTGTAGTAACAGAGTTCCAAAATTGCTTTGAAGGGTGGACTAGGCATTGGCATTGGTGCATAGCTTCCTAAGGGGAAGGTGACCATAGTGATATTCAGCAATGAGGTATGGAGCACTTTTTCTAGGATGAGTTTGCGAATTGACAGTCTTCATATATGTTTAAACCAACACATGTATTCTTCACCAGCATCACTCTATGGCTCATAGTCCAGTGCAGTCTTTTTATGAAGAGCTAGCTTCGGTACTGGTTTCAACTCTGGGCTAACAGTGAGTCCAGGGGCCATGTTCTCAGGGCACTGTACAGTCTGATGGACCATCAAGTATGGTCTTTAATAGAGTTCTAGTTCTGTACACCTGTTTTTCTCTCACTACATCAAGGACTTTACATTGTATTCCTTGTCAGGGCAGTCATTGGTGGTGACTGGGTACCACCTAGTTTTTCTAGTTTCATGATGATGTAGTCTCCCAATCATATGGCACCTTCTGTCTGCCAGGCTCATATTTTCCTCATGTCTTCGATATCCTTCATTGTCTTCTGCTCCAGGTGGATTGGGACCAATTGATGCTACTGTCATTTGTTAACATTTAAGACCCCAGATGCCACTCACCAAAGCAGTAAGCAGAATGTTTTCTTTAAAAAAACTTAGTTATGCCAATTGTCCTTGATGTCCCTTGAATCTATGGTCCCCAAAGCCCTGTCCCTGCTACTCTGTCCTTCAAAATGTTGGGTTGTATTTAGAAAACCTTTTTTAGATTTTGGTGTAGTCCAGTTGTGCTAACCTCCCCTCTACAGTGTGCCATCACTCCCTTCACCTAACTCAATTTGTATCTACTATCTAATCAGTAAATATCCCTCTTCCTCCTTTCCCACCCTATAACCATCAAATATTATTTTCTTCTGTGCTTAAACCTTTTCTTAAGTCCTTATAATAATGATTTCATACAATATCTGTCCTTTTGCATCAGGCTAACTTCATTCAACCTAATGTCTTCTGTATGACTCCATGTTATGAGATGTTTCCTAAAGTCATCATTGTTCTTTATCATTGCATAGCATTCCATTGTGTGAATATACCATAGTTGTTTAGCCATTCTTCCATTGAAGGGCATCTACACTGATTCCATCTTTTTGCTATTGTGGGCAGTGCTGCAATAAACATTTGTATGCATGTACCTGTTCGTGTGAGAGCTCTGATTTCTCTAGGATATATTCCAAGAAGTGGGATTGTTGAATCACATGGTATTTCTATTTCTAGCTTTTTAAGAAAGCACCAAATTGCTTTCCAAAGTGGTTGTACCACTTTACATTCCCACCAGCAGTGTAGAAGACTTCAATCTTGCCACAACCTCTACAACTTTAGAATTTTTTAAAATTGTGATTAAGTGAAAGTTTACAGTCCAAGTCAGTTTCTGTATAAAACCAAGTACTCACCTCTCTGCAACTCTGTGTGCTCTCCTTACCCTGTGACAGCACACTCTTCTTTTTCACTTTTTACTTCCAGAATCCACTCAACCAACACTTGGCCCTTCCTCACCACCCTCTCCTCTCCGCTCTAAAAAGAAACTAGCAGGACAGCTTCATACATGTGTTAAACCATAAAGTATACACATCACCTGCATCATTCTGTGTTCCAGAGTTCAGTCCATTCTTTGTCTGAAGTGTTGGCTTTAGTACTGGTTTTAGCTCTGGGCTAAAAGCAAGTCTGGAGACTATGTTCTCAGGGGGCCTTCCAGGTTGTTGGACCATCAATTCTGGTTGTTTAATGGAGTTCTTTATTTGCACACCTCCTTTCTTATGCTACATCAGAAGCTCTACATTGTGTCTCCTCTGAGGGCTGTCTTTGGGGGTGGCCAGCCGCAATCTAGTTTTTCTGTTCTCCTGTTGATGTAGTCTCCCAATCATGTGGGTCCTTCTGTCTCCTGCACTCATTTTTCCTTGTGTTTTTGATGTTCTTGGTTGTTACCTCTTCCAGGTGGATTGGGATCAATTGACATTTCTCAGGTGGCAGCTTGTTGGCTTTTAAAACTACCTATGCCTCTGACCAATATGGGGTGCAAAAGACTCTCTTAGCAAAAGACTAATTCTGCCATTTGACCTTAATGTCTCCTGAAAACATGGTCTCCAGATGGTTGTCCCTACTTTGTCCTTTGAAATGTTGAGTTGAATTTAGAAAATCTTTTAGCTTATGGAGTAGTCCAGTTATGTTTTCTGCCTTCTACTGTATGCTGTCACTCTCTTCACCTAACCAAATTCCTATTGACTAATCTATGAATAACCCTTTCTCTCCCTTCCCACCCTTGTAGCCCTCAAAGAGTATTTTCTTCTGTGCATAAGTCTTTCTAATAGCAGTCTCATGCAATATTTGTCCTTTTGCAGGTGACTGGTTACGGTCAGTGTAATGTCTTCCAGTTGATTCCAGGTTATGAGATGTTTCCTAAAGTCATCATTGTTCTTTGTCATTGCATAGTGTTCCATTGTGTATATATGCCATAGTTTGTTTATCCATTCATCTGTTGATGGGCACCTAGGTTGATTCCACCATTTTGCTATCATGGACAGTGCTCCAATAAACATTCGTGTGCATGTATCTGTTCATGCAACAGCCCTTATCTCTATAGGATATATCCCAAGCAATGGGATTGCTGGATCATATGGTATTTCTATTTCTAGCTTTTTAAGGAAGCACCAAATTGCTTTCCAGAGAGGTTGTACCATTTTACATTCCCACCAGCTGTGTAGAAGAGTTCCAATCTCTCCAGAGCCTCTCCAACATTTGTTGTTTTGTGTTTTTTCGATTAGTGCCAATCTTGTTGGGGTAAGATGGTATCTCACTGCAGTTTTGATTTGGATTTCTCTGATGGCTATTGATTGTGAATGTTTCCTCATGTGTCTTTTGGCTTCTGGATGTCTTCTTTGGTCTCCGACATTTATTATGGTGTGTTTTTTAGATTAATGCAAGCCTTGTCGGGACGAGATGGCATCTCATTATAGTTTTGATTTGGACTCCTCTGATGGCTAACGACTGCAATTATTTCCTTTTCTGTATCTGCTAGTGTCTGAATGTATTCCTTCCTGAAGTGCCTTTTCAGATCTTTTGTTTAATGAATTACTTGTCTTTTTCTTGTTGAGGTTTTGCAGTAGCTGGTATATTAAGGACATTTGACACCAATCAGATTTGTGGTAGCCAAAAATTCTTTCCACTCTGTAGATAGTCTTTTTACTCTTTTAGTGAAGTCTTTGGATGAGCATATGTATTTGATTTGTAGGACTTTCCAGTTACTTATTTTCTTTCCTGGTGTTTACGCATTATTGGTAATATTTTGTATGCTACATGTTTGGCTTCCCAGCATTGTCCTTATTTTTTTTCCCATGACCTTTATGATTTTATATTTAGATCTTTGATTCATTTTGAGTTAGTTTTTTTGTATGACATGATATATAGGCCTTGTTTTATATTTTTTTGTAGATGGATATCTAGTTATGCCAATACGATTGGCTAAAGAGTGTGTTTTCCCCAGTTTACAACCCTTGTACCTTTGTCAAATATCAGCTGTTCATGGATGGATGATGTTATATCTAGATTCTCAATTCTGTTCCATTGATCTACATATCTGGTGTTTTGTACCAGTAGCAGGCTATTTTGACTACCGTGGCAGTGTAATTGGTTCTAAAGTCAGGTAGATTGAGGCCTTCCACTTTGTTCTTCTTCAGGAATGCTTTACTTATCTGAGGCTTCTTCCCTTTCCATATAAGTTAGTGATTTGTTTTTCCATTTCATTAAAAATGCCCTTGGAATTTATATTGGGATTGTACTATATTTATAGACTGCTTTGGGTAGAATAGACATTTTTATAATGATGAGTCTTTCTATCCACGAGCAAGGTAGGTTTCTCTGGTTATTGAGGTCTCTTGATTTTTTGCAGTAGAATCTTGTAATTTCCTTTGTGTTGGTCTTTTACATCTCAGGTTAAATTTATTTCTTGGTATTTTATCTTCTTAGGGGCCATTATAAATGGCAATAATTTAGTGGAATCAGGTCATTTCTATCCAACTCAACTCTTACCAGGCTCATCTAAGCTATCATGTCTAGACTCAGCTACTGAAAGAGGCTCTTAACAGGTCACCCCAGATCTACTTGGTTCAGATTCTGTATTCTCCACAGATTCTGTATTCTCTGATCAGATCATTTGAAACCTAATGCCCTTTGAATCACCAAGAATGTCTCTCACACACACTCACCCCAGCTACCCTGCTCAGAACACTCCCTGTCTTGGAATAGAACTCAAACTTCCTATCATGGCTAAAAGGCCCTACGTTATCTTGCTCCTGCTAACCTGTCTGACCTCATACTCACCTGTCTTCATGTCAATCACTCTTCTCTGGGATCGCCAGCCTTCATACTATTTCTCAAATACTATAAACCTCTTTCTGCCTCAGGGCCTTTTGTACTTGCTGTCTTCATGAGCTCAGATGTCTTTTCCCAGGTTCTTATGTGATGTACATTCTTCTTTCATACAGGTGTCTGCTCCAGCATCATCTGACCTCTCCTGGCTGTGCCACTCCTGTCTTCCATATGGTGAAGCTTCTATCTCTCCACCTGTGTGTGTGTATGTGTTATTATTATTATTATTATTTTGTCTTCAAAATATTTATAAATGTGACAATAGCAACAGTAAGAAACTTTCTAGGTGGTTCTTTAGTCAGGGCTGAGAACAGCAGTTTTAACAGATAGACAGATGGACTGATCAGGTCATTTGAAACCTAATGCCCATTGCACAGAAAACTTTATTTGTTCTTCTTTATAACAGGAAGCTCTGTTTCATCTACTGAAATAAAGAATGTATACTTTGGAATGGCTCAGTCTTTAAGTACAGGAGTAAAAAATGGTTGCTTATTAATCTTCAAGGGAGTGAACAGTCACCATGAAAGAAACAAAGAAGGCAATGTAAGCAAGTTCTCTTCATTGGTATTGGCAGGAGTGGTGAGATGCATAATTTTAAAAAGTAACCTATACTTAAACTTACGAGCAATTTTCTTCTTTTTTTAAAATGCTCACTGTATTTTATTTTCTTTTTTAATTTTATTTTCATTGTGACTTTCAACTTTTATTGAAGTTCACTTACAACTTTACTTGTAAGTGTAAGTTTATAATCCGAGTCAATTTATCATATAAAACCCTGAACACATGCTTCAGTGCAACTCTATCTGCTCTTGTCACTCTGTGACAGAACACTCCTTCCCACCCTGTGCTTCTAGCATCCGCATAACCAACACTTGTCCCCTCTTCTCCACCCTCTACCTCCCCTCTAGAGAAGAACCAGTTAGACAGCCTCACATATATATTAAATCAAGAAGTACACACACCACCCGCATCACTCAATGTCCCATAGTCCAGTCCAATCTTTATCTGAAAAATTGGCTTCTGTGTTGTTCTCAGCTCAGGGCTAGCAACAAGTCCTGGGGCCCTCTTCTCAGGGGACCCTCTAGGTCATCTGACCATCATGAGCAATTTTCTTTTTAAAAAATTATTTTTCCCATTTTGAAAATGACTGATGTCCATGCTAGGATGGCCCCTAGGCTGGCTGGCCATGGTAAGATTACAGAGTTTTGTAAAACACAAATTTAATCACTGAGAAATATGAATACAATATAATTAATATCACAGTTTCCATGTATGTCACACCAATCTTTTTCATGGAGAATAATTTTTTATTTACATTTATGACATTCTGAAGGTGCACAAGAAAATAGGAGGTGAAATTATTCTCCTAAATTGTAAACTTTTTGTATCAAATATTAAAGGTATTGTCTTTCACAGAAGTTGATGCTGGGTCACTGATATGACTCCATTTCCTGGAGTACCAACTAGCTGTCAAGCTGATGACTTTGGACTTCTTCCATCAGAGGTAGTGCTTTATTCTCATTATAACAGATACATATTCTGTGTATGAGTTTTCTTTTCTTGTCTGTAATGCTTTTGCCACTCAACAGTAGACTTAGAAATGCTGTGGTCATCATCAGATATTCTATAACCAAACAATTTGTTTAGTAGTGGAAATAAAAAGTACAGCAATGGGCTCATACCCATGGAAGACACTTGTAAGACCCTTCCTTAGTCATCTAGTGCTGTTATAACACATATACCACAAATGGATGTCTTTAACAAAGAGCAATCCATCTCCTTGCAGTCCAGTGGGCTATAAGTCCAAATTCAGGGCCTTAGCTCCAAGGAAAGGCTTTCTTTTTCTGTTGACTCTGGAGGGCAGTCTTTCTCATCAATCTTCCCCCAGTTGAGGAGCTTCTTAGGTGCAGGGACCCTGGGTCCAAAGGATGTGCTCTACTTCTGGTGCTTCTTTCCCAGTGATATGGGCTCTCCACTCTTTGCTTGCTTCCCTTTTCGTTTAGCTCTCATAACATAAAAGGTTTTGCAGGCCATGCTCCAGGGAAACTTGCTTTACATTGAATCAGGGATGTGACCTTAGTAAGGATGTTGTAATGCCACTCTAATCCTCTTTAGGAATCCCTGGTGGTGTGGCGGTTAAGTGCTGTATCTGCTAACCAAAAAGTAGACAGTTCAAATCTACCCAGTGCTTCTTAGAAACTCTATTGGGCAGACTTCCATCACCTCAAAACAGTGGCTTGATAGAAAAATGGAATGATCCATTAAAGGCTGAGTTACGGTACCAATGAGGAGACAAAATTCTGGAAGATTGAGATTATACCTTAGTGGTATACTCTTTGAATCAGCAGTGATTGTATCATACTCTTTCTCTCATAGACAGAATACATGGATCCAAGCTCAGGAATCAAGGGCTAGAAGAGGGGATACCTCCTCTTTTAGTTACACCAAATTTGCCATTTACAGATATGAGGTTTTGGACCCCACAGCTCTGCACAATATAAATTGAGATGTCATGGCCCCTGAGGAAGGATGAGTGTGTCACCTAGAGATGTTGGGCTTCTTATGCCAATGAATCTTTGGTCAAAAAAAGGAGATTGTGCGACCTGCTGGGTAATTTTTCTGTACCAAAAAAAATAAAAACAAACCAATTCCTCACCAGACACAGTAGAACTGCCCCATGGGGTTTCCAAAGCAGTAAATTTTTACAGAAGCAGGTCACCAGATCTTTCTCCTGAATAGCTGCTGGTGGGTTCAAACTGCACACTTTTTGGTTAGCAGCCAGGTACTTTAACTATTGCATCGCAGGAGCCCTTCCCTCTTCCTGACTAAACAAAAAAAGAAAAAAACCTGTTGCCATCAAGTCTATTGAAACCTATAGCATCCCTATAGCACAGAACCGCAACTGCCCCATAGAGTTTCCAAGGAGCACCTGGTAGACTTGAACTGCCAACCTTTTGGTTAGCAGAAATAGCACTTAACCACTAGGCTACCAGGGTTTCTTCCTGACTATAAGGAGCAAACTCACATTGAGAACAAGGACGACTATGGATAAAACTTTAGAAATCCTGTAGGAAACCTTCTGATGTTTGTTGTAAGGAAAAAGCATTACAAAGTGTAGTAAAGCAAAAAGAAATTTTTATTTGGCTTATATTCCAAAAGATAAGCATATTGCTACAGCCATGTCTGCCTGAGTCCAAGGAATATTATAGAACAGACAAAAGTGGAGAAATGGACAAGCCTACTGCTAGAGTTATGTCTTCCCGAGTCCAAGGAAATGTTAGGGAGTAAATGAAAGTGGGAAAACAGACAAGTACATTGCCACAACTATGTCTGCCTGAGTCCAAGGAGAACATTTCAGAACCATTAGTACTTATTAACGTGACAAATTGACAAAAACCATTGAAAGCTTTACCTTTTCACAGATTGGCTAGAAATTGTGATCCTACATTTTGAATTGTCTTTCTTAATAGTCATTGGTACAAGTTTCAGTAACGATAGTCAGGAGGGTCCAACAACTTTCTAGTCACTAAATGTTAATAGAAAAAGGTAAGCATGACAAGTCTCTTGTGTTCTAATTGATTGGCTTACGTGAAAGTGTCTGTAAAAGATATTTTCCAAGATTATCCTAGCTATTGTGTTTATACTTCAAGGCCTAGCTGATGCATCCTTGTGAGTGAGTCCTTGTGGGCCCAGCTCCAGCTAGGTCACGTTCTCTACGCCCAAGTACAGGGAATAATGACTCCAGTGTTATTTTATAAATCATATTTCAATGTTCAAGAGTGGTTTAGAAAATAATATTGGAATCATTACTTCCTGTCCTTGTGAAACGAGGGAGAAGCTTTAGATACCCCAATTTTAAAAAAATAAGTTAAAATAGGTAAGATTTAATTCTTTTGAATTGACTTGTTACTTGTGTTTCTCTTCTCTTTTCTTAAAATTGCTGTCTTCCTTTTTACTTGGCCCAGGAAGTCACACATTAACTGTCAGGGGCCACTGAGATAGTAATCTTCACAGCTTTCATAGCTTTGCAGGTACATCAGTCCAGGGGAGAGACAAGTGGAGAAACTGAGGCAGAGGTCCCCGCTAGCTCAGGCACAGGAGACAGCCAAGAGCAGCCCCCTGATTTTTGATATGATTATATGACTTGATGGCACTGGGCTGGCATATGACCCCTGAGGCCAGCTCCAACCCAAGGCCACTCTGGGATAGGGGCCCCTCCCAACTGCTCTCAGAGAGGAAATTCTCCCACTGCTCTCATTTGTTCCTCTGACCCCACCACGCCCATGTAGCCCCTCACATAAAAACACCTGTTAAGCCTGCCCCATTCAAAAGGGCCTAGAGATTCGAATGTGTCTGTCCCCTGTGTTCTTGCCAACAGAACACTGTTAATAAACTTTTTTGATCACTCACCCAAATTACCTGTCTCAGAGACTGGCTTTTGGGGGCTGGTAACAAGAATCTGGAGTTTTGTCTGCTAACACTTGACCATACAGAATGTAACTTACTGAGAACTGGACTCACAAGGACATGTCAGCTGGGCCCTGAGAGAAAGACAATAGACAAGACAATCTCGGAAATCATCCTTTAGGGAATAAAATACCTTTCAGGGAACTTTTCACATCAGCCCATCAAAGAGAACACAAAAGACTTTCCACTCTTATCTTTTCTTATTAGTATTTAGTGAATGGAAAATTTGTTGGCCCCATGAAGACCTTTCTGACTACTGTTACTCAAACTGTACCAATAATTGTTAAGAAAGACAATTCAAGATGTAGGATCACAGTTTCTAGCCTATCTGTGAAAAGATGAGGCTTTCAGTGCTTTTGCCAGTTTTGTAATGTTAGCATATATCGGTCATTCTGTAACAGTTCTTTGTACTTGGGCAGACATAGCTGTAGCAGCATAATTGTCTGTTTTCCCACTTCTGTCTATTCTGTAATATTTCCTTGGATTTGGGCAGACATTAGCTCTGGCAGCCTGCTTATGCTCTTTCTACTTTTATCTCTTTGAATATATGCCAAATAAGACTTTCCTTTTGCTTTACTAAATGCTGTGATTTTTTTTTCCCCTACAATTCCTAACCCCCTCCCCAAAGTATTCTCACTCAGATGATCTGGATGGAGTCCCAGACCAGACAGCCAAGTGCCGTCGAGTCAGATGTGACTCTTGGCGACCCTAGGTCCCAGACATCTGCCTTTAATAAGCACTTCAGGTGATTCTGACTCAACTGATCCAAAGATTATGCACTGAGACCTCTCCGAAAGAATCTCACATGTGTCTTCAGGTATGAGCGACTCTGCTTTTCTTCTGTCTTAAATTCTTTCATCAAGAACAGTAGATAAAATGCCAACCTGCTCCTGATAGAATTGCCATTATTGAGATCCTAAGAGTGTTGGAACAATCAATTAAAAACAAAATCTACTCTCAGCCCAGAAAATCTCTCCATAAAAGTAAAAAGGTAAGAAAAATCTTACTACTGAATAAGCATTAAACGAGAATATGGTGCATGCTAACCAATTCGTTGAAGAGATTGCCAAGTGCAAATAAATCTAGCCCTTTATGTAGCAGAGTGGATACAATCCATTACATACATTTGTTGAAGATAAAATTGCTAATTTTCTGGTATCTTCATGGTAGCATACTTGAAGTTACGCTCTTCTCCTTGCAGGAAACTGAGAGGTATGGGTGTGATTTTCCTTGATGCTTACATTTCAAAAGAGATGTCTCTAGGGCCCTTAAGGGAAACAATCTTGATTTACATCCTATTCAAAGAGACAGAAAATTTACAATGAAAAGTTATCTAAAGTGAATTCTGAAGGAGGTGGAGCTCTTTTCTACAAAAAACAAAAAACCAAATCCACTGCTGTGGAGTGGATTCTGACACATAGCAACTATATAGGACAGAGTAGAACTGTCCCATAGAGTTTCCAAGGAGCAGCTGGTAGATTTGAAAAGCTGACCTTTTGATTAGCAGATGTAGCACTTAACTATGCCACCAGGGTTTGACAGGGAGAATTAAAATCCCTTATTTTCAATTTCTATTTGATTTTACAAGAGAGCGTGTACACAATCTTAGGAAAAGATGGGTAGACCACTTGTAGAAGTTGTAATTGGGAAGGAATCAAACATGGCATTAGAGAAAACACATATAATTTGAAACAGTGGCCTCAAATTAACTGATATTTATGATCATATTATTTGGAATATATAGGAAATCTCAAAGCAGAGACCCTCATCTCATGGAGAGCAACACCTGCAAGCCACCTACTCAAAATGTGGTCCTTGTATCAAAAACATTCTTGTCACTGTAAAACATGGGTTTAAGCCACCTGCTGCAAGGCTAGCACTGAGACAGGAGTGAGGTGAACGTCTAAGAGGTTTATTTGCATACCGGTATTCTAGGAAGGGGGAATCCAGCTCCTTGGAAACTGTTCACCTTCTTCAGTCAGGCTGGGGGTGTTTACAGTGTAGCTAAGGGTGATGTGAGGGATGGAAGAATGTGGGTAGTTGGAGGGGCGGTGGGTCTGTCCAGAGGTAGGCATCTGGGAGCCAGAGGATATATGCATCTGGAACTGGGGGTTCTGTCCAGTGGCTCTTGGCGGTTATCATCTGGACAGCAGGTCGGCAACTGGTGCTTCCACTTATTTTGATGATTCTGAGAAAAACGGCTGTAAAGGCTACAAAGATTTTATCTCAGTGCCTCCTACAAGTTAATGTGTGATTTCCAAGACTAAGTAGTACTAGGAAGCCAGGACTCATAAGTAAAGCAAGTATCAGCGGAAAGAAGTGGATTTAGTCCTGGCCACTTACTTTGTCCTCACCTAGGAACATTTTAGAAATGCAGAAGCTCAGACTCCATTCCAGATCTGCTAAATTAGAATCTGCGTTTAAACAAGTTGTTTAAGTGATTTCCCACACCCATTACAGAGAAGCCTGATAAAAAACACAGGCCAGCATACATCAATCAGACAACAATCATACATTAATCATGTGATTCTGATTAACTAATGGATCTAAAACAACAACAACAAAAAACTAAACCCAGTGCCATTCAGTCGATTCTGACTCATAGTGACCCTATAGGACAGAGTAGAACTGGCCCATAGAGTTGCCAAGGAGTGCCTAGTGGATTCAAACTGTCAACCAATGGTTCTAGGTCACATTAAAATCACCTGGGGAACTTTAAAATGCAGACCCAGTCTCAGGGATTCTGAATTTGAAGGACCCAGAAAATAAATGCGTGCTTTTTAAAGGAGCCCCCGAGGTCATTAGGGCTCATAGGTACATTTGGGAGGCACTTGCAGGATCTGAGAAATGGGAATTTCGAGGAAAGGATGGAATGGAGCCATGCAGTGATCTTGACATGAACTTTGTAATAGGGGTTCAACTGTTGGAGGGTGTGTTTGTGCATGCGTGTGTGTGCATGTGTGTGTGAACAAGACTATAAGACAATGTTATTGTAACTTTCTTCCAGAGAGTGAAAAGCAACAATGCAAAGGGAGGAAAATACTTTTCCCTGGGGAGTTTTGGCAGGATTTTCCAACAATAACAGTTCTGTGTCAAAAACAAGGATGATGCGATACAGTTTGCAGTTTGCTATATATTTAGAAAACATTGAAATAGTATTTTTCTTATCAGTCGCCCCTTGGAGCTGGTGGTTAAATGCCATGGCTGCTTAGCAAAAGATTGGCAGTTCAAATCTTCCAGGTGCTCCTTGGAAACGATATGGGCCAGTTCTACTCAGTACTATAGCGTTGTTATGAGTCAGAATCAACTCGACAGCAGTGATGTTTTTGCTTTTTCTTGCCTAAAGACAGTTTTAAACTCTTGCTGTATATTCAGAGGAGTAATATAATTTGGATTCATTTCAAGGAAACAGCATTTCTGCACATTGATAAGATAGTTTGACTCCACTGATTGCAGTAAAAAATCAAAGGGGTAATGCCAAGCCAAGCCAAGTGCCGTAAAGGGGTAATAGATGTGATTATGACTTGAAATATGGGAAATGCTATACAGATTTCCTGACACGGTTTGCATTCTTTTCACCTTTTTGTGGTTTGTATCTCTTATGCCTTTCCTGTAACTTCCTCTTTCAGTCTAACTCAGCACACAACTTTGTCATTCACCCTATCAGATGCCATCTCTTTGTAAAGCTTTTTTGATAGTCTTCTTTTTTTTTTTTTTGTCAACGCTAAAGGTCCTTGGGTGGCACAAGTGGTTTGCACTTGAAGCCTTGGTAGCAGAAACGGTTAAACACTCAACTACTAACCAAAAGGTTGGTAGTTCAAACTCACCCAACAGATCTGTGGAAGAAAGACCTGGCAATCTAATTCTTTAAAAATTACAACCTAGGAAATCCTGTGGGACACTTCTACTCAGTCACGTGAGGTTGCTAGGAGTCATAATCAGCTTGATAGCACTTAACAACAACAACACCACTAACTATAGGGTTGGTGGTTCAAATCAATCCAGCAGTGCCACAGAAGAAAGGCCTGGCAATCCACTTTCCTAAGATTGCTTCCATTGGAAACCCTATATGAAGTGCCACTCTGAATAACATGGGATTACCCTAAGTCAGAATTAACTCAATAGCAATGGGTTTGTTTTTGGTTTGTACCTCGACTATATGTACAGTGTTGCATTTTATGTCCTTGTGTTATAAGCTGTTTATGTGTATGATTCCCCATTAGACTTGGAGATGTTTGAGGAAAGTGATGATTTCTTATTCACATTTGAAAATGGAGTGTTAGAGTTTCACTTCTCATATGTTAGAGTAAGCTCCTAATAGGCCAAACCTTCCAGAAAGGACAGCTATAAATTCTGTGAAAATTATAAAAAATTTGTGTTACTTGAATGTTCTGGAACCACAACAGGTAGATAGGGCTGGGGAGTTAAAATTTGGAATGAAGGACTGCCACCATGTGAGTTCCTCATTTTTATGGATTTGGCACCATGATGAGCTGTAATCACTGCATGGCTTTGGCTTTCCCTGTTGTCTTGTGGCCTGGAGAATCAAAGGACAGAACTTAGGGACACAGGCGCTGGAAAGTACACAGGGGTCCCTAGAAAGGAGACAGCCAGAGTGTGTAAGTCCCAGGTTCTGCAAGCAAACACTACCGATGTCTCTGGCTATTTGCAGCTAAGGGGCTGATGACTGATGACTGCTACACACTCTAAGTTTCTGGCTGCTCTTTGGAGTTTACTACCTTCTGAAAAAAGAATGTTCCAGAAATGCATTCCTTCTAGAATGAGGAACAGACATGAAGCCCATGCAGAGTTTGGCCTTACACAAGATAACTTAATTAAAATGTCAGCCAACTTCTAAACCCACAAATATGAAATAAATGTTTATTGTAGTAACCAAGTGAGATTTTTGAAACTATTTGTTATGCAGGAAAAAAAAAACCCTGACTAATACTTCCCGTTTGCCACTGTATCCCTGTGCCAGTGTCTAGAGGAGACGTTCAATGTGTCTTTTTATTTGAATTGTTATTCAAACTCTGGAACCATTTCCTGATTTCAGTGAAGGTCTCCCCTGGCATGTTGTCTAGCAGACTATGGATTAAGTCGTATTTTAGGGCACGTTGAAGAACAGCCGTAATATCTTGAAGACTCTCAGGATTTCAACTCTGATCTCTAAACAGGGAGAGATAAAAACCAATCCTTTCAATGGAAAATCAAATCCTAGGAGTTTTTTTTTTCAGAGTTTAGGTCCACATGACTCATTCAGTGTGTAGCTTTTAAATGATGCAGCTAGGCTATTAGGTCTGACTTCATCATCTAAATTGGTGCTTCTTTGATGTCCCTTCAGGGGAACAAGGTGAAAACTAATCAGAAGATTGCCTTGTAGGTGAGCAGCCCATGTTGCTCGAAGTGTGAATTTATGGGTGAAGAGGAGAAACAGATCATCCAAACATGGCCTCTGCTTGTAGTGCTGCAACTATTGTAAGTTAATTTTATGTCCCAATCTTTTCTTCTGTTGGGGGTCACAGCACATCACACCTTTATTTATAACTGACAACAGTGAAGAACTTTGTCCTTTCCCGCGATCCTTACTACGTCAACGTTACCTCCATTATGTCGTAAAGCACCGTCAGCGGGTATTACCGCAGTCTCCAGCCAATTGAAATTATTTTATTTAGTAAGCTATTAATCCTTTTCAAGGTTACCTGCTAAAAGTCTTGACATGATGTGTCAGATATAATTGTGAGCTTGGCCACTGCAGTTGCTAGCAGTTGCTAGTACAGTTGCCACCAGTACTTACGAGTTTGGTGCTTCTTTACATGGTACATAGTATAGAGTGTCCCCGATTTGTGGCTGACTTGTTGTCATTTGTATGCTTTCCCAGAAACTCCATGTTTAAAATAAGTTACTGCATTCGTTGTCTCCCTGGATTTTGTTCTGCTGCTCCTGCTATTAACTATGGCCATTATTTTCTTTCCAAGTCCCTCCCCAATTCCGCCACACCTGAGTTTTGAGTTTTTCATAGCGTGTTTTTCTGATTAAGCAAACTATAACCTGCCTCTGTCAATGGTGTAGCTATTTATTTCCCTCTCCAGGACATGCATTTAAATGCTTTCAAAATAATGTCATACATTATGTAGGTATAATTTTAGGTCCAAGATTAAAAAACAAAACAAAAAACCAGTTACCATCGAGCTGATTCTGAGTCATGGTGACCCCGTGTATGTCAGAGTGGAACCGTGTTCCACAGAGTTGACAAGGCTGTGACCTTTTAAAAGCAGACTGTTAGGCTTTTCTTCCAAGGCACTTCTGGGTGGATTCAAACTGATCACCTTTCAGTTGGTGGTCAAGCCCCTAACCAACTGAGCTACCCAGGAACTCCTATTTTCAGTTCGCAACCTCCTCTCTATTTCTTCAGACTTTTATTTTTAAAATTCCCTTTTTCTGTGGATTAGATTGTGTGGGCCTGCTCATCCCAGTATCTGTTGGCATCCTACCCCCAAGCTCTGCTGTGATCCTGTTTGCAAAGAGAGTTTTCTCTGTTACATTAATTAGATCATGCCAAAGTGGGATGGGTCCTCAATCTAGTTGCCTCTGAGTTAGAGCAGGAACAGAGTAGACCCAGAAGAATACATACAGTGAGGTTGGGGTGGTGGGCAACACCAGGGATAGATTGGACCCAGAAGCGCACGCACAGTGAGATTAGAGGGGAGGGCAACACCATGTGAGCATTACCTACAAGGCCGGAAACCAAGAAATGCCTGGGACTTCTTACAAGAAGGGAAACGACTCTGGTTTGCACTTTCAACCTTCACAATGTGAGAAAATGAATTTATGGGCCCCAACACTACTCAGTTATGGTAGTTCTGTTACAGCAGCTCTAGGTCACCAAGTCCACTGTCTTTTCCTGTATACTCATCTCAAGAATGTTAAAATTGTTTACCATTTATTCATTTGCTCTCTTTTCTAAGTTCTCCTTTCCTGAGCTAAAATAACTTTTGACACTTAGCTGTTGTCATGGATTGAAAGTGTTCTTTAAAAAATCTGTAACAATTTGGCAGTGCTGTAATTCCTGGTTTTGTGTGATGTTCCTCCCTATTGGAATTCCTGCCTTTATGATGTTAATGAAGGTGAACGGGCAGCAGTTGTGTTGACAGACCCAGGTTCAACGTGTAAGTTTGTTTTGTACCTTGAGGTGGTCTCTTGAGCTATAAGGCAAAAAAATCTGGCAGAGAGATTTGGGAACCTCACACCATCAAGAAAATGACAGTGGGAGTACAGCATGTCCTTCAGACCTGAGGTTCCTGCACTGAGATGCTCCCTGACCAAAGACGGATGCAACAAAAGGACTTTCCCCCAGAGATGACAGAAGAAAGCCCTTCCCCCTGGAGTGGACAGCTTGAATTCAGACTTGTAACCTACTGGACTGTGTAAGAATAAACTTTCCTTTGTTAAAGCCATCCTTTTGTGGTATTTCTGTTAGAGCAGCATTAGCGGACTAAAACAGCTGTGAACAAGGTTTTTCAAAGAACAGACGTGATACGGTCACTTATAAACAGGCTGCGAACAGAAGGTGGCTGAGTAGGGTTATAGACATCCTTCTCTCCAACTTGCTCCTTGTTCAGCTGCAACCCAGAGAGGTTAAGTGATTTGCAGCAGGTTACATGGCTAGGTGGTGGTGGATCTGGGACCAGGATCAAGTAGCCCTCTCTTCCCTCCCAGTACCCTTCCCACTCTGTCATCCTACAGAATCCTAAGATGGGTCAGCAGAAAGGGGTCTTAGCCAAGTACCAGCCAAGTGCCGTCTTAGAGATATCTTAATTTAACCATAGTGTGTCAAAGAGAAGAAACCAAGGCTGGGGAAACTTAGACATCTGGCACAACAGTGATGTTCTTTGCCCTTCCAGTAAACATCCCATATGGGCCTGCTTGTCCTTAATCTCAAAATAAGAAACCTGTGAGGCGGGCTGGGCTGTACCTGGGTATGCAACCAGGATGTGGGGCCTAGAAATCATCAAAGCATGGCAAACCCCTTCCTTCCTGGAAAGTCCAAAGTCCCCAGTTGTTTTCCTTATATGCTAATCGAGTGACTTACCTCACCCAAATCCTATTGGCTCCCGCCTTTTTCCCCATGTCCCCACTAAGGTATGCGCTAGGCGGAACCCTCCGCCTCTATGTAAACCCTCTTCCCCAACTCGAAAGTGCAACTTCTCCGACTCCTACCTTGGAGCTTGCAGAGTTTGCCGGGGAGTGCACCAATAAATCCTGTCCTACTGCTAACTCTCACTCTCTCTCTAACTGCCTCTGAAACATTTAGCCTACTTCACCTTACAGTTGGTGCCGATACGTTTAAGCCTACCTCACCTTACAAAAGCCATCAGCAAATCTCTGGTCTGGGGGACTGACCCTCATCCAGCAAGTCCCTGAGGGGACCTGCAGCTTACACCCATGTGCTGGGAAGCAGAGCTATCCTCATGACCAGGCCAAAGATGAGATGAGCTAGGAAGTCTCTCCCTACCAAGATATCAACCCCACATATATCCACTTTGGGCAATCCTGCTTCTCGATCTTGAAGATGCTTTGCTGACTTTCAGAGTTCCCAGGTTGAATGCACATACAAATGGAAGAACACCATTTGGAGTCATTTCAGATGTTGGAGTCATTTCAGATGTTATTAGCTAATGTTTCAAAGATCTTTCTTGAAGGAAGAGCTCCTGTGTGCTTTAGCAACAGAGGAGCAGACCCAGGAGCAAAGAAAAGCCATGAAATGCAGCTTCTGTCTTTAAATCAAGCTCTCTCAGCTACACTTAAGGCCAGACAGTATTAAAAAATCTTGCTCTTTTTTTTTTCTGACAGAAGCAGCTGTTCTCAACCCCATTAGGAAAAAATACCATCACAAAGAATAGTTTTGTCTAAATTATGCGAAATGTGGCCAAATCCCTAGATTTCCTCCTCAATCTCATGTCGCAACTGCTAATGGTCCTACAGAAAGGGGAAAAGAAATATTGGTACTGAGACCAAGGCCAAGCCAAAATCTGAGACTTAAGCAAAATCATCGACGCACTTTCTTGTTTTTAATTGCGATCTACGGATTTCATCTCTTCTATGATGCATCTTCCTCCTCCCACGTTCAAACATTTTCAAAATCAAGATGCTTCTAATGGTTGATGGTGTCTGTCACGGGTTGAACTGGGTCCACCCAAAGTACCGGTCAATGTGGCTAGGTCATGATTTCAGGTATCATATGATTACCTGCCATTTTGTCATCTGATATGATTTCCCTATGTGTTGTAAATTCTATCACTATGCTGTGATGAGATGGATCAGCGGCAGTTACATTAGTGAGATCTACAAGATTAGATAGCGTCCTAAGGCAATCTCTTTTGAGATATAAAAGACGAGCAAACAGAGACACAAGGGACATCATACCACCAAAAAAGCAACGCCAGAAGCAGAGGGCATCTGTTGGACCCAGGTTTCTTGCAGTGACAAGTTCCTAGTCCAGGGGAAGATTGATGACATGAACTTGCTTCCAGAGCCCACAGAGAAAGGCTTCCCCTGGAGCTAACGCCTTAAATTTGGGCGTGTAGCCTACTGGACTGTGAGAATAAATTTCCATTTGTTAAAGCCACACACTTGTGCATTTTATGAAGATGGCACCGAAAGCAAAGACGGAAGCTCCCGCTCCTCCCAAAACTGAAGCCAAAGCAAATGCATTGAAGGCTAGGAAGGCACCATTGTAAGGGGTCCACAGCCACAAAAAAAAAAAAAAAAGACGATCTGTACTTCACCCACCTTTCAGTAGCCCAAGACACTGAGGCTGTGCAGAGAGCATACATGTCCTCAGAGGAGCACTCCCAGGAGAAACAAGCTTGACCACTATGCCATCATCAAGTTCACTAAGTTCCCTCTGAGCACTGAGTTAGCAGTGAAGATAGAAGATAACAACACATTTGGGTTCATTGTGAAAGTCAAGGCCAACAAGCACCAGATCAAACAAGCTCTGAAGAAGCTGCATGACACTGATGTGACCAAGATCAGCACCTTGATTAGACCTGATGAAGAGAAGGTATATGTTCAACCAGCTCCTGACTATCATGCTTTGGATATTGCCAACAAAACTGGGAATGTCTAAACTGAGTCAAGGTGGGTAATTCTACATATAAGTTTTTTTACCACATACCAAAAAAAAAAAAAAAGAAAGAAAAGAAAACTAAGCCATCTAGTTGTGGTATTTCTGTTACAGCAGCACTAGATGACTAAGGCAGTGTCTTACAATCATTGGCAGCCAGGGTGGTGGTCATCATGTAGTCATTGCCTTGTGGGCACAAAGTTGATCACAGTGTTTGTATTATCACTAAGATATTTCAGTTGAGTTATATGCACTGTTATTCCTACACATGGCAACTTTAGCTGTCATTTAAAGTATCTTAAAGACAATTAAACCATGATTTGATATTGAAACAATAAGATACTGTGAACTCAGAGAGGCAGAGAAACAGCAGTGGGGTACATATTAGTGAAGCAATTGTCTGTCATGGGAGAGATGACAATTTCATATTGGCTTTCAATCCAGTGACAAAGAGCTTTACAGAACCTTAGAAAAGAAAATAACCATGGGCTGATGAAGCTCTGTTACATTTTTTTGTTATTCAAGTTTATGTACAAGCTTTGCCTATATCACACCACACAGGAATGTATCCACATCAGCACCTGCAGAATAGATATTGGCAGTGGAGAAAATCTTGGAGACAATGGTGGAGTATCACTTTAAGAAATGTTGTACCACCAGAGCTCTCAGTGGCACAATGGACAAGGTCATAGGTCACCTACGGTATAACACAGATGTGAAAGCAAAACAGACATGGTAATTCTATGTTGAAAAATTACTTACGCAGAAGTGTTGGACAATGAATTTGAAGAACTCTTAGGAATTAAATCAATTTCCTTAGCATTCTCTTTTGATTATAATCTATGTCTAAATAAGTTTAGTTCCTGGGTGGTGAAAACACTTTGCACTTGGCTACTAACCTGAAGACTGGCAGTTCAAACCCACTCATTGGCACCAAGAGAAAAACTTCTGCCAATTTACTTCTGTAAAGACTACAAGAAAACCCTGTAGAACAGTTCTACTCTGTAACAAAGGGTGTCGACATGAGTCAGAATTGACTCAAAGAGTAGGTTTGAGTTTTTTGCCAGGGAAATAAGTCTAAAAAGCCTTTTCAAAAATATACAATAAGATTACTAAGTCATTAAGAAGCATTGTTTCATAACTTAAGTTGAAGTATGTTTTTCTTTCTTAATGTTATGTAGAAGATGGTACATTTAACACCAGAGACATAAGGAAACTATGAGCCCAAGAGACAGAAAGGGCCACACAAACCAGAAACTCCGTTAGCCTGGGACCAGAAGAACTAGATGGTGCCCAGCTACCACCAATGACCGTCCTTAATAGGGAATACTATGAAGAGTCCCCAATGGAGTGGAAGAAAATTGGGGTGCAGAACTCAAATTCCTGTAGAAAGACTAGATTGATGATCTGAGATTAGAAGAACCCTAGAAGACATGGCCCCCAGACTCTCTGTCAGCCCAGAACTAAAACCATTCCCAAAGCCAGCTCTTCAGACAAAGACTGGACTGGACTATAAAACATAAAATGATACTGGTGAAGAGTATATTTCCTGGCTCAAGTAGATACGTGAGACTAAATGGGAAGCTCCTGTTCAGAGATGAGGTGACAGGGAGCTGGTTGGCTAGACATGGATGGAGAGGAGGAGTGTGCTATATCATAGTGTAGGGAGAGCAACTAGGATTACAAAACAATGAGTGCATAAGTTTTTATATGAGAAACTGACTTGAATTGTAAACTTTCACTTAAAACATTATTAAAATAATGGTGGAAGAGAAGGGAAATTCCTCAGTGCAATAAGGGGCATTTATGCAAAGCCAACTACCTACATCATCCTGAATGCAGAGAGACTGAAAGAATTCCCCCTTAGATCAGAAACTAGACAAGGATGCCCACTGTCACCACTTCTATTCCACACTGTGCTAGAGGATCCATCCAGAGCAATCAGACAAGATAAAGAAATTAAGGGCATCTGCATCAGCAAAGAAGAAGTAAAAGTATCCCTACTGCAGACAATATGATCATATACAGACAAAACCATAAAGAATTCATAAATAAACTACTGGAACTAATAGAAGAGTTAGGCAAGGTATAGGATATAAGATAAACATAAATAAATCAGTAGGATTCCCTTATACCAACAAAGAGAACACCGAAGAGGAAATCATCAAATCAATACCATTTACAATAGCCCCAGGAAAATGAAATACCTAGGAATAAATCTAACCAGAGATGTAAGAGTCGTATACAGAGAAAATTGAAATACCCTACTGCAAGAAACCAGAAGAGATTATGTAAGTGGAGAAACCTACCTTGTTCATGGATAGGAAGACTTAACATTGTGAAACTGTCTATTCTACCCAAAGTGGTCTACATATACAATGCAATCCCAATACAAATTCCAGGGTCACTTTTCAATGAGATGGAGAAACAAATCACCAACTTTGGAAAGAGAAGAAACCTGGATAAGTAAAACACTACTGAAGAAGAGGAACACAGTGGGAGGCCTCACACTGTGTGACCTCAGAACCTATTACACTGCCACAGTAGTCAAAACAGCCTGGTACTGGTACAAAAAGATATATAGACCAATGGAACAGAATAGAGAATCCAGAAATATCACCATCCTTCTATGAACAGCTGATATTCGATGAAGGCCCCAAACTGGGCTAAAAACAGTTTATTTAACAAATGGTGTTGGCAAGATTGGATAGCCATCTGCAAAAACTGAAACAAGACCCATATCTCACATATTATACAAAAACTAACTCAAAATGGATCAAAGACCTAAATATCAAATCTAAAATGATAAAGATTATGGATGAAAAAATAGTGACAACAAAGCCAACCAAGTGCCGTCCAGAAGTTCTAATACATGGCTGAGATAGGCTGCAAAATCTTACCAACAATGCATAAACCACAGAAGAGAAAATGAATAAATGGGAACTACTAAAAATCAAACACTTATTCTTATCCAAAGACTTTATTGGGAGAGTTAAAAGACTGCCTACAGAATGGGAAAAAATATTTGGCAACTGTGTATCAGATCAACATCTAATTTCCATAATCTACAACATACTGCAAAATAGCAACAAGAAAAAGACAAATAACCCAATTAAACAACGGGCAAAGGACATGGACAGACACTTCAACAAGGAAGACATTCAGGCAGCCAAAAGACACATGAGGAAATGCTCAAGATCATTAGCTATTAGAGAAATCCAAATCCAAACTACAGTGAGATAACATCTCACCCCAGTGAGGTTGTCAATAATCCAAAAAACACAAACCAACAAATGCTGGAGAAGCTGTGGAGAGACTGAAACTTTCCTACACTGCTAGGAATGCAAAATGGTACAATCTCTTCGGAAAGCAATTTGGTGCTTTCTTAAAAAGCTAGAAACACAAATACCATATGATCCAGCAATCCCACTGTTTGGAATACATTCTACAGAAATAAGGGCTGTCACATGAACAGATACATGTGCACAAATGTTTATTGCAGCACAGTCCACGATAGCAAAAATGTGGAATCAACCTAGGTGCCCATCAAAAGTTGAATGGATAAACAAACCATGACATAGTCACACAATGGAACACTATGCAATGGTAAAGAACAATGATTTTAGGAAGCATCTCATAACCTGGCATCAACTAGAAGACACGCTGAGTGAAATCAGTCAGCTGCAAAAGGACAAGTATTGTATGAGACCACTATTATAAGGACTTTAAAAAGGACTTATGCACAGAAGAAAAGAGAACTGCCCCATAGAATTTCCAGAGTGCCTGGCAGATTTGAACCACCGACCTTTTGGTTAGCAGATGGCAGATGTAGCAGTTAATCCACTATGCCACCAGGGTTTCCATCTGTTAGACAATTGACAGGAATTTGGTTACATGAAGGGAGGTCAGCATAACTGGACTACACCATGAAGTAAAAGGCTTTCTAAATCCAAACCAACATTTCAAAGGATAGAGTAGCAGGGACATAGGTCTGGCCATGCTTTTAGGGGACATCAAGGTCAACTGGCATAACTAGTCTTTTGCTAAGAGAATCTTCTGCACCCCATACTGGTGAATGGTGTCTGGGGTCTTAAAAGCCAGCAGGCTCCCATTTGAGGAACATCAATTGGTCCCAACCCACCTGGAACTGATGACAACCGAGAGCATCAAAGACACAAAGAAAAATGAGCTTAGGAGAGAGATGGACCCATATGATTGGGAGACTACATCAGCATGAGACCAGAAGAACCAGATGGTGCCCAGCCACCACCAAAATCAGCCTTGATAGGGAGCACAATGTGGAGTCCCTGAAGTAGCACGAGAAGAAGAGGTGTGCAGAATAAGAACTCTACTAAAACACCGGAATTGATGGTCCAACAACCTGAAGGGCCCCCTGGGAACATGGACCCTAGACTTGCTGCTGGCCCCGACCTGAAACCAGTATTGAGGTCAACACGTTAGACAAAGAATGGATTGGACTCAGGGACACAGTGTGAGCATGTGGTGTCTGTACCTTATGGTTTTACACATTTATAGGAGGCTGTCCTATGGGTTTGTTTCTAGAGGGGAGAAGAGAGTGGAGATGAGGGGACAGGTGTTCGTTAAGAGGATACCAGAAGAAAAGAGTGAAAAGGGAGAGTGTGCTGTCACAGGGTTGGGAGAGCAGATAGAGTTGCAGAGAGACAGGTGTTCAAAATTGACTTAGATTATGTACTTTCACTTAATAATAAAAAAATAATTAAAAAATGGGAGTTTGAAAAACTTCTTTTTCAAACTCATTTAACCCAATAATATTTGCAAAAAGACTTTAAATGAAATGTTAGCACATTACATGCAACACTGCATAAAAACACACCGTGAAAAGTGTGTTGTCCCTGGAATATAAAGATCATTTAATATTAGAAAGAATACAGTTACTATCTACTTTATTGACAAATCAAAAAATAAAAGCACATGATCATCTCAATGTGGTAGAATTCAACACTCTTGTTTTTGTAAATTAGAATAAAAAGGAAACTTCTTTAAAAAAATGGTATGTTTTATAATTGATGACATTTTAGATTCAGCATTAGAAGCAAACCCTGTAAAAATCTAGATCTTCTGACTGTTAAATACTTCATATAGTGTCTATCATGTAGAATACACTCAATGACTGATAAAGAGTTAATAAAGAAGAGGAGGAACAATAACAGCTACAAAATCTCTTAGGGTGAATTCTCCAGTACTAGCAAATATCTATCAGAGAAAGAAGTCATCCTCTGAGTGTATTTTCAAGTCTCTTTGACATTTTATAACTTAGACTTGATCAGTTTTATCTGGTGTCTGAATTTATGATCTCTTCTGCTGAAAAATTATCAGGCATGAACTTACATGGTCTTGATTTGCTGTTTAGAGGATGGCATAATTACCTATGATTTTTAATCATATCTGTGCAGTCTCTACAGGATGCCAAATACAGTTAAGAGTAACCTTTTAAATTAGTTTGGTTGCTTTTAAGCAACAGGAAATCAAATAAGGTGTAGACAGCAAGGTCAGGTTCACCTTCTCAGGCATCACTGATGTGGCCCCTCCCTCATATATGGTCGATCAAACACTGAAGAGTTGGCGCCTCTAACATGACACCCTGGAGATACTGACACTACACCTGTGTATTCATAAATGGGTAAGACATTGTGTAGGTTTACTGCATGGAGCTGATTTTCCACCATAATGGCCCCTCTGAAGGTATACTACCACTGAGACAAGTTGTTGTTGTTTTGTTTTTTTTAGGCTGGTGATATTTTAAGAATTCCAAACAACCATAAATTAAAACTTCATTAGAAGTAAATTTTCAACATTGTAATTCCAGAACCAAGCACACTCACTAATTTATTTGACCCTAGTTTGTATATGGAAACCCTGGTGGTATAGTGGTGAAGTGCTGTGGCTGCTAACCAAAAGGTCAGTGGTTCAAATCTGCCAGGTGCTCCTTGGAAACCCTGTGGGGCAGTTCTACTGCGTCGCTATGAGCTGGAGTGGACTCGATGGCAGTGAGTTTGCTTTTTCTTTTTTGTTTTTACACTCATTTTGTTCTGTTGTGAATGGGGTAGCTATGCATGAGAACCAACTCAATGGCATCTAACAACAACAACGACCATTTCTATAAAGAGTCCTGGTGGTGCAGTGGTTAAAGCACTTAACTGCTAACCAAAAAGTCAGCAGTTCGAATCTACCAGTGGCTCCACAAGATTAGAAATCCTATGAGGCAGTTAGATTCTGTCCCATAGGGATGCTGTGAGTTGGAATTGAGTCCACGGCAATGTTTCTTTTCTTTTTTCTTTTAAATTGTGCTTTAGGTGGAAAGTTAGAAAGCATATTAGTCCCCCATGAGATAGTTTGTCCATAAAGTGTTCCATGACATTGGTTGCGTTCTCCACAATGTGTCAGCACTGTCTCCATTTCCATCCTAGTTTCTCTGTTTACCTTCATCCAGATTTTCTACTCCTTCCCAGATTCTCAATTTTGGAGGTAGGGGGTGGAATGTGGGAGAAATGTTGTCCTTTTAATCTTGTATGATTGTTGTCTGAGGAACACGTTCTCTTGGGGATTGTTTATTTTATGGGCCTTTCTACTATTTGGCTGAAAGGTGTTCTCTAGGAATGGCTTTAGTTCCAGGTCAGAAGGGCGGTAGTCATGGGCCATATGTCTTAGAGCCATAGTCATGGGGTTCCTCCAGTCTCTGTCAGATCAGTAAGTCTTGCCTTTTTTTATGGATTTGTTTATTTGTTCTACATTTTTCTCCCACTCTTTCCGGGACCGTCCATTGTGATCCCAGTCAGAGCAGTAGATGGTGATGGCAGGGCACCATCTAGTTCTTCTGGTTTTGGAGTCATGTAGGCTGTGTTTCATTAGTTCTTTAAACTAATTGGTCCCTTTAGTCTTTGGTTTTCTTCACTCTCCTTTGCCCCTGACAGGAAAAGACCAATAGTTGTATCTTAGATGGTGGCTCACAAACTTTTAAGTCCCCACACACTGCTCACCAAAGTAAGATGCAAAACACTGCCTTTATGAACTATGTTGTACCAATTGACACAAAGCACCCAAGTCTATGGTCCTTTGCCTTTGAGCCTAGGAACTTCATCCCATGAGGTTTCTGGTTATGTCTAGTCTTAGAAGTTTCCATGACTGTGCCCCTAATGTGCTCTATTATCTGTGTTAATAGGTATATAGCACCTACAATTATTGTGTAGAAATATCCACAACCAGACTTATACCTGCAGGTGGGTGTGCTCCCTTACGTCCTTCTACACCTCTTTAGCCTACCTATCTACCTATGTATCCCTTTGTAAAGTTTTGTTTGTTAATACTATCATTGCAGAATTGTCTATGTTATAGCAATCACCGTAGCTGTCCTTTATTCTTGCATTCCTGTCAGTGTCTCTTCCTTTGCCTTGGTCATGTTGTGCTTACTTCCCCTACATTGTGTGTTGTCCTTGATGTCACCATAACTAACCCAAATCTTCTATTTAGTAATTTTCCCACCGTCTCCCTCCCATCCCTGTAACCATCACAAGAATGCTTCTGTGTAAACCTTTTCTTGTTTTTTTATAATAGTGTTTTCATGCAATGTTTGTCCTTTTGTGACTGTCTAATTTCACTCAGCATAATTCCTTACGGATTCATCCATGTTGTGAGATGTGTCAGAGATTCATCACTTTTTTTTTGTTGTTGCACAGTTGCCATGGATTGAATTTTTTCTACCCAAAAACATGTGTAGCAATTTGACTGGGCTGGAATTCCCTGTATTTTGTGATTGTCCACCATTTTGTGATTTTCTGATTCAGTAAATCCTAATCTCTGCCTGTGGTTATGTTAGAGAGGATTACAGTGGGACTGTAAATCCCTTTCTAAGGTCACCTCCCTGCTCCAGTGTAAAGGGAGCTTCCCTGGAGTGTGGCCTGTACCACCTTTTACCCTTTATCCTACAAGGGATAAAAGGAAAAGGAAGCAAGTAGGGAGTGGGGAACCTCACACCATCAAGAAAGAAGCACTGGGAGTAGAGCATGTCCTTCAGAACTGAGGTTCCTGTGCCAAGATGTTACCTGAACTAGGACTGATACAACACAAGGACTGTCCCCCAGAGCCGACAGAGCAAAAGCCTTTTCCTGAAGTGGTTACCCTGAATTCGGACTTGTAACCTACTGGACTGTGTAAGAATAAACTTTCCTTTGTTAAAGCTATCTACTCTGTGGTATTTCTGTTACAGCAGTACTCAGTGACTAAAACAATAGTATTTCACTGTGTGTATGTAGCACAGTTGGGTTATCTATTCATCCACTGATGGACACTTAGGTTGTTTCCATCTTTTTGCTATTGTGAGTAATGCTGCTATTATGAAAATGGGTGTGCATATATCTATTTGTGTTGTCTCTCTTACTTCTTTAGCGTATACACCTGAGAGTGGTATTACTGGATCATGTGGTGTTTCTATTTTCACCTTTTTAAGGAAGTGCCATACGATTTTCCATAGGGGTTGTACATTCCCACCAGCAGCATGTAATAGTTTCAACCTCACCACAAGTTGTCCGACTCTTGTTTTTTTTTTTGATTAGTGACACTATTGTCAGGGTAAGATGATATCTCCTTATAGTTTTGATTTGCATTTCTCTGATGGCTAATAGGAAACACTGGTGGCATAGTGGTTTAGTGCTGTGGCTGCTAACCAAAAGGTCGGCAGTTCAAATCCACCAGGTGGTCCTTGGAAACTCTATGGAGCGATTCTACGCTAATCTATAGTGTCACTGTGAGTCAGAATCGACTCGACAGCAGTGGGTGAGTTTGGATGGCTAACAGGAAACCCTGGTGGTATAGTGGTTAAAGATTATGTCTGCTAACCAAAAGATTGGTAGTTCAAATCTACCAGGTGCTCCTTGGAAACTCTACAGGGTACTTCTACACTGTCCTACAGGGTCACTGTGAGTTGGAATCGATTCAACAGCAACATTTTTTTTTTTTTAATGGCTAACGATCACAAATGTTTCTTCTTGTGTTTGTTAGCCACTTGAATGTCTTCTTTGGTGAAGTGTCTGTTCACATCTTTGGCATTTTTTATTTGGGTTGTTTGTCTTTTTTATTATTGAGGTGTTGATGTTTTCTGTGAATTTGAGAGACTAGATCCCTGTTGGACATGCCATAGCCAAACATTTTTTCCTAGCATGTAGGTTCTCTTTTTACTCTGCTTGAGAATCTTTTGATGAGCATAAATGTTTAACTTTTAGGAGATCTCATTTACCTAGTTGATCTTCTTTTTGTACATTTTTGTTGTATTTGGTATTCTATTTATGCCATATATTAGGGCCTCTAATGTTGTCCCTATTTTTTCTTCCACAATCCTTGTAGTTTTAGGTTTTATATTTAGGTCTTTGATCCATTTCAGTTAATTTTTGTGTATGGTGTGAGGTATGGGTTCTGCTTCATTTTTCTATGGATAGACACCCAGTTTTGCTAGCACCGTTTGTTAAAGAGACTGTTTCTTCCCTATTGAATGAACTTTGGCCCTTTGTTAAAGATCAGCTGTCCATAGATGGATACATGTAAGTCTAGGTTCTCAATTCTGCTCCATTGGTTGATGTGTCTGTTGTTATAGCTAAAACCCATTGCTATCGAGTTGATTCTGACTCATAGCAACCTATAGGACAGAGTAGAGCCATCCCCATAGAGTATCCATGAAGCACCTGGTGGACTTGACCTGCTGACCTTTTGGTTAGCAGCCCTAGCACTTAACTACTACACCACCAGAGTTTCCAGGTTCTTGTAGTAGTAACAGGCTATCTGGACTGCTGTGGCTGTACAGTAGGTTCTGAGATTGGTGTGAAGCCTGTGAGGTTGTGTTGGTTGGTTATGGCATTTAGAACTTCTGTATCTCATTTGAGTTTCTTTGTAGTTGTTCTGTCCTTCACTAAACATGTTGCACTGAGGTCTCCTGTTAACTGTGGAGCTATCTGTTCTCTTTTCAATGCTATTAGAATTTGTTTTGTGTATTCTGGAGCCCGGTAGTTGGGTATGTATGTGTTTATTAGATTGTGTCCCTAGGGTCACCATGAGTCGGATCCGACTCAATGGCACTTGGCTTGGCTTTATTAGATTGTGTCCTTTTGGTGGATTGACCTTTCAATCATTGTGTAATGTCCTTTCTTATCTTTTATGGCAGATTTTGCCTTTAAGTGTATTTTATCAGAGATTAATACTGCCACTTCTGTTGTTTTTTGGTTATTGTTTGCTTGATATATATTTTTTCAGCCTTTTAAGTTTTAGTTTATTTATGTCCTTGTATCTAAGGTGTGTCTTTGATAGACAGCATATTGACGGTCATGCTTTTTATCTATCCAGCAACTCTCTATCTATTTCCTGGTGCATTTAAGCCACTTATATTCAGTGTGATTACCAAAAGGTAGCAGTTGCTGCTGTGTGTTTTGTGCCTGTTTTGGGAGGCAGGTATCGGTGGTTCCTTTGTTCTGCTTAATTTTGTGTGCTGAGTTCTTTTTGTTCGTGGATTTTCTTTTCTTTATTTTGTTGCTGATTTTGTGTTTAATAAGTCTTTATATTTTTCTTCCCTTTTGTTTTGGTAAGTGGATTTGTTACCTTTCTTTGTGGTTACCTTGAAATTTACCTTTATCTTCTTAAGTTTAAAGCAGTCTTTTATCTCTTGATATATCATTGATTTCCTCTCCATATGAAAGCACTGTAACTACATCATTTATTCCCCCTTTTGTTTGGGCATCATATTCACAGATTGATATCTCTGTTCCTTGTTTTCATTCTTTTAGCTTTGTTTTATGTTTGAGAATTGTTTATCTGGTTTGGTATCTGGTCAATGCTGTCTTGTGTCTGAATCTTTAGTTGTTGTTGGTTCTCTATTAGAAAGACTCCCTTTAATGTTGCTTGTAAGGTTGGTACAGTCTTTAAAAACTTCCTTTATTTCAGCTTATCTTAAAATTCCCTATTTTTGCCACAGTATTTGAGAGACAATATTGCTGAGTATATAATTCTTGGTTGGCTTTTTTTTTTCTTTCAAGTTTTTATATATGTCATCCCATTGCCGTCTTGCCTGCATGGTTTCTGCTGAGTAAACAGAGTTCAGTCTTATAGGCTTCCCTTTGTAGGTTCCTTCATTTTTTCCAAGATGCTCTCAAAATTCTTTGTCTTTGGTTTTGGCGAGTTTCATTATGATAGGTCTTAGTGATTTTCTTTGGGAGTCTATCCTTTATGGAAATCGTTGACACTGGTCACTCAGGCTTGAACTTGACTTGAAGACCAGGTGCCTAAAATGAGAAGGCTCAGGTGGTGGAATGGTGGGTGTGCTAAGTTCATTGGGTTGCTTTTTTCACCCATTTGTTTTCTCTTTTGCTGAATTTACTCCTGGCTGGAATGTTGGTTGTCTCATTTTTATATCCCCACTGCTTATCTTAGGGCCTAGAACACTAAATAACGGTTCACAGATTTTTTTTTAAGGCCAAATTTGAAACTATCCTCGTTATATGTAGAATAGTAATTTGTCATTCCAGCTCGACTCCCAGGGAAGAAAATTCTGCCTGCATTTGCTGTTAGGATTCTAAATCCTTCACTTAAAAAAATAAATCATGTTCATATCAAAAAATTAAAATGAATTGCTTTTACTTGGTTATTTTTATCTTTTTACTCCCACCAACCCTTCCAGTTAATGAATATAACTGTGCTCCTACAAAGTCAATATTGAGAACCCCCAGAATAGACATAGTCAAGGAAAACAAAAGGTATCATTGAAATAAGTTAAAGTCAAAAGACAAAGAAAACTAGTATTAAACCTGTGAGTGAAGTTGAAGTTGAAACTCCATATGAGAAGACTGAATATGAAAATGCTTTAGAAACCTTTGGCTTAGAAACCTTTAGAAGCTTGCTACCAAAACCAAAACCAAACAAAAACAAAAGACCATTCTTCATAGAGCAAAAGAAGACAGATAACACAAGAACATTTACATTTACTGACCATTAAGATTTTCTAGCGCAATGAAATGAGCAAACAGAGGTTGAGGTAGGAAATTTCAAGTAGACCTAGAAAGCTATACAGCTTGCAGATAACATTTTAGAAATTTATGTACTTTACTCATAGCCAACTCTAAATCTACTTAAAGATTTAATCTCTAAAATCTAGACCTCCCTCTATTAGTGATGGCATAAAATAATATTATTGACTTATTTAAATAATAAATTTAGAAGACCACGTAATGGCTATTTATTGCTTGATGAGGTTGATCCTTAGAAACTCCATGGAGCAGTTCTACTCTGCCTATAAGGTCACCATGAGTTGGAATTGACTCATTGGCAATCTGAAGAATAGATGGCTATTTTGGTCATGTTTTATAAGGATGTAATAATAAGATCCCGTTTCTTATCTATATTTCCATCTAGACCACAAATTCCTTCATTTGCCTTGCCTTCTAGACCTTGAACATTGCCTGATACATAGTAGATGCCTAATTATTTGTTGAATAAGCACATGAGCAAATGAATGAGTTAATGAATAAACTGTGATGCAATTATTCTCCCTGAACAATTAATTTTCATTCTCTTAATTTATACTGTGGCGTGACTCACCACAATGTCTTTGAAAACTGAATTCAAGTCTTGGTTTTTCATAGTTCTCCTTACCACCCTAGTGAGGAAGATGTACATGTTTTCTAGACACACACACACTCGCATGTTTTCCCACAATGGCAAAGGACATGGATAAGTCCTTCTGTTGGAGGGAAAATCAATCAAGTGTTTGCTTTCACTGCAAACATTACCAGGAACAAGATTGTTGCTGTGTATTTACTGATGAAATGGTTTAAGGACCAGCTGCAGATAATGACAGCCTGTGCTTTTAGATCACAGAAATCAACAAGCACTTTAGTGACAGCATCTCTATTTTGTTTCTGTTTGTTTTCGTCTCATACCTGAGTTTTACTTGCTTTAGTGGGAAACTATGGGGATAGTTGTACTCTGCCCTATAGGGCCATTATAAATCAGAATCGACTTGACAGCAGTGCATTTATTATTTTGCCTTTTTTTTGGTTAATGTCATTTTGATATCGTTTTCATGACAAGGTCAGCAGTGAAGCTACCTGAAGTTGGGACCAAAAATTGATCACAGACATAGATTTTATTTGAGTAGTTGACTCAACAGGCATCTGCTTCAGGGCAACAAGCACTGGTCTGGGCAATGGGAGTGTATTGGTTATCTATCACTGTCTAACAAGTCGGCCCCAAACCTGACAGCTTGCAACAGATGTTTATGATCTCACAGTTACTGTAGGTCAACAATCTGAGCACAGCTTACCCGGGTCCTCTGGCTTGGGTCTCTCACAGGGTGGCAAACAAGATACTGGTGGGGACTACAGTTGTCTCAAGACTTGATCACTTCCAAGTTTGCTCATATGGTGGTTGGATTTAGTTCTACATGGGCTGTTGGGCTGAAGCTTCAGTTCCTCCAGCACTGTTTGTCAGAGGATGACCTCAGTTCCTTGCCATGTGGGCCTCTCTGTAGGGTAGCTTACAACATGGCAGCTTGTTACATCAGAGTGAGCAAGTGAGCTAACCAGAGAGTGAAGCAAAATGGAAACCACAGTCTTTTATAACCTAATCACTGAAGTGAGATCCCCTCACTCACACCAGATTTTGTCCCGGCTGTTGTTAGATGCTATCAAGTTGACTGATGCTCACAGTGACTATATATGGAACTGCTCCACAGGATTTTCAAGGCAGTGACCTTTGAGGATCCAATTGCCCTCTGGGTTAAGTTCAAACTGCCAACTGTTCAGCTAGTAGCAAAACACTTAATCCCACCCAGGGACTCCCTACTCTGTCCCCGGGTGATGCATTTGCATGATAACCATTTGGTTAACATGCTCATCTGGTAACTGAAAGGTTGGAGAGTTGAGTCTATCCAAAAGTGCCTGAGAAAAAAGGTCTGAAGATCTAATTGTGAAAAATCAGCCATTGAAAACTCTATGAAGCACAGTTCTTTTTTGACACACATGAGGTTGCCATAAACTGGAGTTAACCTGAAGGCAGTTGGCTTTATTCACTGAGAGCACGTTACTAGTTCTAACCCACAGTCAAGGGAAGGAGATTACGTAAGGGTGTCAGTATCAGAAGGCAAGGATCATTAGAAACCACTCTAGAAGCCCCACCACAGGGAGACAAATTTCAGTCACTTAAGTGACAGTAATTAGCAGTGTGACACTGGCCATGTGACTTTAATGTTTGGCCCTCATTTTTCTCATTTGCAAAATGAAGGGTTTCGACTGAATTTCCACTGGTGTTTGCAAGACGTTGATAGACCAACCTTGTTCCGGGATTGACTTATCAGACAGATGCACAGAGCATTGATAAGTCACCTCTGTGTTTGCTAGGCTTCTTGACTTCAAGAAATAGGGTCTCCCCCAAGTTACTACAAGGAAACTGGTCGTGTAGAGTTAGGATCTAGGTGGCCTGGACTGAAATGGAGATTAAAGGGTGGCTCTGGACACTGGTTTTTCTCAGTCTCTCTGAAGGGCAAAGGCTATGGTATCTTTGCATTGCTCTGAGCGTCTGTTCTTCTGTGCCTTCTGTCTAGCTTCCTCCTCCACACAGATGTTTTAGTTACTTAGTTTCTGCTTTCTCATGACTTAATTTGCCATGGTCCCTCATGACCTGGACCCTACCTTTTGGCATCCCCCGTAGGCATCCTTTCAGTGACCATTCCCACTGATACCAGTGTAAACCCTGAGAATGAGAATCTTACTGTTCCAGGTCATCTTTTCACGTCAGGCTTGCAGGAATGTTTAGAGGGTCAAGAATTACATACTCCAACAGAGGCATATGCCTATGCCTTGGTGTTCTGAATCTCTCATAGATGAAGAAACAAATTCATAGGCTATCTCTGGTGAATTCACAATGCTTCTACTGTTGTTGTAGTATTTCCTTTCTCTATTGATAAAATGTTGTGTACAGTGAGATAACAATAGAGGATGGGTTACAGATTTGTTATCTGTATCCTAGACTCTAAAGTAAAGATAGGAATCTGAATAATAAACCAAAACCCAACCTCACTGCTATCAAGTTGGTTTCAACTCTTAGCGACTCTGTAGAACAGAGTAGAGGTGCCTCATAGGGTTTCCAAGCCTGTAAAATGTTATAGAAGCAACTGCTGCGTCTTTCTCTTGCACAGTAGCTGGTGAGTCTGAACAGCCAACTTACCCATTGACCTTTGGGTTAGCAGCCAAGTGCTTTAACCACTACACCATCAGGGTTTCTATTTGAATAATACCAGAAAAGAGAAAAAAAAAGGACTCGGTGCCATCAAGTTGATTACTACTCATAGAAACACTGCAGGACAGAGCAGTACTGGCCCATAGAGTTTCTAAGGAACAGCTAGTGAGTTCAAACTGCTGGCTTTTTGGTTAGCAGCTGTAACTCTTAACTATGCCACCAGGGTGCCATCTGAAGAGCAAGAACATTTAATTCAAATTTTGGACACTATGGCATTCTGGGAGCCCTGGTGGTACAGTGGTTAAGAACTTGGTTGCCAACCAAAAGGGTGACAGTTCATATCCACTAGCTGCTCCCTGGAAACCCTATGGGACAGTTCTACTCAGTCCTGTCTGTCCTGTACAGTCACTATGAGTTGGAATCAACTCAGTGGCAATGGATTTGGTTTGGTTTATGACCAGCCAAGTGTCGTTGAGTTGGATCCGACTCATGGCGTCCCTAGGGGCCAGGGTAGAACTGACCCCAAGTATTCAAGGAGCGCCTGGTGGATTTGAACTGCCGACCTTGTGGTTAGCAGTAGTAGCACTTAACCCACTACACTGGTTTATGCATTCTTCCATTTTCCCCTCATCCTTCCCCCAAACTATACTGGGTAGAACAGTATCTAAATTACATTTAATGAGATAGTTTCAACTTGTGGGCAACATGGCCAAGCTTAGGACAAGCATCGTGGCCTGGGTGCTGGGCTTGTGAGCCTGTGAACGAGTGAGTGACAGCCGCAAATGGCTGGAACGCATGACATCAGACCCTTGCAAATGACGGGTCTGGCTCGCTGACTGTGACCTTTGTACCTGCGCCCTGGCCTACAAGCTTTCCTCCTCAAAAGGTGGATTCACTTGAGTAAGTGGCCTTTGTTATATTGATTAGCTAGAAGGCACAAGTTTGCCTTGGAGGAAATTCCCTAAAACCCTATTCAACACAATACCTGCTTTCCTGCAAGTATACCTATTCTGTTTGCTAAATAAATACGAGCTGTGTAATGCCCAAGTCAGAGTCTGCAGCATTAGAGATAGCGGCTCTCCTCCTCAACACCAGTGTTTTCTGTGTGGCATTCTTCATTGGCACTGATCAGCAGTGACCAGTATAGACCCACAGGACTCAACTGATCAGCCACGGGCAATACAGACCCGCAAGACTCAACACAAATGAGTTCAATAACTTAGACTTTAGACTGATTTTAAACTCTTCAGTTGATTTCGGCAAAATTGAAACTTTTGCAGAGTTCCTGTTGAGTTCTCAGCTCAGAGGAGAAGTCGTAGCAGAACGCTCAGGTCACTCAGAACAGTTTTCTTCTGAAATGAGAATCGAGAGTGTGTCGAGCCACAAGGAAGTCCTCTTCCCAATTAGGAATTAACATGTTTTCATGTTTCTATGTTTTTGTTAAAAATACAAGTTCCAGCCTAAGTGTAATTTCATTGTTATAAATTGAATTATGTCCCCCCAAAACATGTGCTGTAAAGCCTAATCCCTGTAACTGTGATTATAATCCCATTTGAGTAGATTTTGTTATGTTAACAAAGCAGAATTAGTGTAGGGTGTGTTTTAAGTCAAACTCTTGAGATGTAAAAGAACAGATTAAGGAAGAAGCAAAAAAAGCAGAGAGGAAGGGAAGATAGATGCCATGCCAGGCGAAGATCTCCAAAGAGCACCAAACCAAAAGCATTGCTAGGACATCAATTCCAACTCATAGCGACCCTGTAGAACAGAGTAGAAACTCCCCATAGGGTTTCCAAGGCTGTAATCTTTACAGAAGCAGACTGTCACATATTTCTTCCACATAGTGGCTGGTGGATTCCAACCACTAACTTTTTGGTTAGCAGCCAAGTCCTTAACCACTGTGCCGTCAGGGCTAATTGAGCCAAAGAATAGAAGCTGAAAAGAGATAAGGACCTTCCCCCAGAGCTGAGAGAGAGAGAGAGAGAGAGAGATGGTGCCCTAAATTTGGACTTCTAGCCTCTCAAACTATGGGAGAATAAATTCTTGTTAGTTAAAGCCACTCACCTGTGTCTCTGTTACAGCTGCACTAGCTAACTAAGACATTCACTAAATGATGATTCACTGATGTTTTCCTTTTATCTTTGCTCGTTGAGATTTACTGTCTTTTCAGAATCCCTTCAGACTTCATTTCTTCTAGAAAATCTTTTGCAACTTGATTCCTTACTTGGATTGATAACCAATTATATGTTTTTGGAGCCTGAAGGGGATTGAGTATGCTTTAACCAGTCTCCTTAGTTTACACTTAAGAAAACTGAGTCTGAGTCTAAGTAGCTTGCCCCATATCACACGGCAAGCTAATGGCAGAGCTGGGAATGGAGTCTACGTTTCCTCATTTTAGATTTAAAGACTTTTGTATCTTAATGAATAATAATTAACTAGCTATTAGTGAGTATCTTCTCTCTTTGCAATTCTGGGCTACGACCTGTTGTTCCTGTTGCTGTTAACACTTTGTTACTGAGTTGATTCTAACTCATAGTGACCCTATAGGACACAGCAGAACTGTCCTGTAGGGCTTCCAAAGCTGTAATCTTTATGGACAGAAACCCTGGTGGTGTAGTGGGTTAAGTGCTATGTCTGCTAACTTAAAGGTCGGCAGTTCAAATCCACCAGGCACTCCTTGGAAACTCTATGGGGAAGTTCTACTGTGGCCTATAGGGTAGCTATGAGTCAGACCCAACTCAATGGCAGTGGTTTTTACGGAAGCAGACTGCTATATCTTTCTCCCACATAGTGCCTGGTGGGTTCCAACTGCCTACGTTTTGGTTAGAAGCTGAGTGCTTAATCACTGCACCACCAGGGCTCCTTTGTTGTTATCAGAAACCCAAACCCACCACCATCAAGTTCATTCCAACTCATAGAGACCCTATAGGACAGTGTAGAACTGCCCCATAGTTTCCAAGGAGCACCTGGCCAACTCAAACTGCCAACCTTTTGGTTAGCAGATATAACACTGAACCACTATGCCATAGGTTTGTGAAATCAATTTTAGCCTAATAGTGATCCATGTGATCTGTTAGGGAACTAAAATACAGCAAGAGAATGAGGACTAAAATATGGAAGCCATAAATGAGGGTGTATGTGTGCTTATCATGAATCTTATCTTTCAGTCCTCAAACCCGGTTTGAGTTCGATTTTTTAATCTGATAGTTATGAATATCCATCACTAAGGTGTCCAAAATTGTACTATCAGTCCTCAACCACATTCAAATATATCCTTTTGCTACCTAAGCTTGTTGAGTATATCCTACTGTTTGCAGCCCATTTTCTGCTGAAGACAGCCTGGATTCCTAGCTCCCATATGTATCTTGTGCTATCCCTTTTGCAGAAACCCTGGTGGTATAGTGGTTATGAGCTACAGCTGCTAGCCAAAAGGTTGACAGTTCAAATCCATCAGACATTCCTTGGAATCTCTATAGGGCAGTTCTACTCTGTCTTATAGGGTTGCTATGAATTGAGATCAATTCAGCGGCAGTGGGTTTGGATTTTTGTTTTATCATCTTTGTACCTTTATTCATGTTGTTTCTCTCATCCCCTTTCCACCTGCCAAAGACTTTTGTGACCCACCCCAAGACCTTTCCCTTCTCTGCAGAGTTTTCTGTCTATTGTAACCTACTGCGATCTCCTTTTGCTTGGAGATTCCATAATACGTAGAATGTTCCATTCATCCTTTCCTTGTACTGCTACTGGTAAATGGGTATGAGTAATGTCTCTTTAACTAGACAAGAAAGAACAAAACCAATGGTTGTTGTTACTGCTGGGTGTTGTCAAGTCATTTCCAACTCATAGTGACCCCATGGATAACAGAATGAAACACCACTCAGTCCAATGCCATCCTCACAATCATTGTTATGCTTGAGCAAATTTTTTTGGCCACTGTGTCAGTCCATCTCATTGAGGGTCTTCCTCTTCTTTGCTCACCCTCTACTTTACCATGAATGATGTCCTGCAGGGACCAGTCCCTCCTGGTAACATGTCCAAAAATACGTGAGCCAAAGTCTCGCCATCCTTGCTTCTAATGAGCATTCCAACTATACTTCTTCTAAGACAGATATGTTCATTATTTGCACAGTTCACAGTACATTCAATATTCTTTGCCAACACCATGATTCAATGGTGTCAGTTCTTTGGTCTTCCTCATTCATTGTCTAGCTTTAGCATGCATGTGAGGTAACTGAAAAGACTTGGGTCAGGTGCACTTTTGACTCTAAGATGACATCTTTGTTTTTGAACACTTTAAAGAGGACTCTTGCAGCAGATTTTCCCAGTGCAATGTGTCATTTGATTTCTTGACTTCTGCTTCCATGGATGTTGATTGTAGATCCAAGTAAAACGTAGTCTTCAACAACTTCCTTCTTTTATCCCCTTATCATGATGCTGCTTAAGGGTCCAGTTGTGATGATTTTTATCTTCTTTATGTTGAAGTGTAATCCATACTGAATGTTGTGGTCTTTGATCTTCATCAGTAAGTGCTTCAAGTTCTCTTCACTTTCAAAAAATAAGGTTGTGTCATTTGCATAACACAGGTTGTTAAAGATTCTTCTTTCAAACTTGACGGTGCGTTCTTCTTTACATAGCCCAGCTATTCAGATTATTTGCTCAATGTATGGGTTTAGTAAGTATGCTGAAAGGGTACAAAACATTTTCTGACTTTTAACAGAACTTTATCCACTTGTTCCGTTTGAAAGACTGCTTCTTGATCTACGTACAGGTTCCTCATGAGCACAATTAAGTGTTTTGGAAGATCCATTCTTTGCAATGTTACCTATAATTTGTTATGGTCCACACAGTCAAATGCTTTTGCATAGTCAACAAAATACAAGTAAACATCTTTCTGGTGTTCTCTGCCTTCAGCCAAGATCCATTTGACATCAGTGATGTCCCTGGTTCCATGTCCTCTTCTGAATCCTGCTTGAATTTCTGGAAATTCTCTGTTCACATACTGTTGCAATTGCTTTTGAATGATCTTCAGCAAAATTTTACTTTCCTGTGATATTGATGATACTGCTGGATAATTTTTGCATTTGGTTGGATCATCTTTCTTTGAAGTAGTCATAAATATGGATCTCTTCCAGTCAGTTGGCCAGGTAGCTGTCTTCCAAATTACATGGCATAGATGAGTGAGCACTTCCAGCACTGCATCCATTTGTTGAAACATCTTAATTGTATCCCATCATTCCCGGAGCCCTGTTTTTCACCAATGCCTTCAGTGAGCTTGAACTTCTTCCTTCAGCACATCATTGGCTCTTGATCATATCCTACCTCCTGAAATGGTTGAACATAGACCAGTTTCTTTTGGTACAATGACTCTGTGTATTCCTTCCATCTTTTGATTTTTTTCCTGAATCATTTGGTATTTTGTTCATAGAATCTTTCAGTATTGCAACTTGAGGCTTGAATTTTTTTTTCAGTTCTTTCAGCTTGAGAAATGCCAAGTGTTCTTTCATTTGATTTTTTAACCCCAGATCTTTGTGCATGTCATTATAATACTTTACCTGGTCTTTTCAAGTTGCCTTTGAAATACTGTTTAGCTCTTTTACTTCATCATTCTTCCATTTGCTTTAGCTACTTGACATTCAAGAGCAAGTTTCAGGGTCTCTTCTGACATCCATTTTGGTCCTTTCTTTCCTGTCCTTTTGATGACCTCTCACTTTCTTCATGTATGATGTCCTTGATGTCATTCCACAAGTCATCTGATCTTTGGTCATTAGTATTTAGTGCATCAAATCTATTCTTGAGACAGTCTCTAAACTCAGGTGGTCTATAGTCAAAGTCATACTTTGGCTGTCATGGACTTGTTCTTATTTTCTTAAGTTTTAACTTTAACTTGCATATAAGCAGTTGACCTTTTCTTCAGTCAGCCCTTGGCCTTGTTCTGACTGATGATATTGAGTTTTTCCGTTGTCTGTTTCCACAGACATAGTCAAATTGACTCCTGTGTTTTCTATCTGGTGATGTCCATGTGTATAGTCACCATTTATGTTGTTGGAAAAAAGGTATTTGCAATAAAAAAGCAGTCTTCAAAATTTTATCATGCAATCTCCGGCATCATTTCTGTCATCAAGTGTATCTTTTCCACCTACTAAGCCTTCTTTGTTTCCCATTTCCTCATTCCAATCACTGGGAATTATCAGTGCATCTTGATTACATGTTTGATCAATTTCAGACTGCAGAAGTTGGTAAAAGTCCTCAGTTTCTTCACCAATAGCCTTAGTGGTTAGTGCATAAATCTGAATAGTGATCGAGTTAACTGGTCTTCCTTGTAGGCATATGAGTATTATCCTTGTCACTAACAGCATTGTGCTTCAGGGCAGATCTTGAAATGCTCTTTTTGATGATGAATGAACTGCCATGTTTCTTCAATTTGCTGTTCCTGGCATAGTAGACTATAAGATTGTCCATTTCAAAATGGCCAATACCAGTCCATTTCAGCTCAGTAATGCCTAGGATAACAATGCTCATGTGTTCCGTTTCATTTTTGATGATTTCCAATTTTCCTAGATGCATACTTGTGCATTCTACATTCTGATTACGAGTGGATATTTGCAGCTGTTTCTTCTCATTTTGAGTCATGCCACATCAGTAAATGGAGCTCCTGAAGCTTGACCCCATCCGTGTCATTAAGGTTGATTAGACTTCGAGGAGGCAGTTCTTCTTCAATCATCTTTTGAGTGCCTTCCAACCTGAGGAGCTCATTTGCTGGTGCTATATTAGACAATGTTTTCCTAGTTTTCATAAGGTTTTCACCGGCTAATTCTTTTCAGAAGTAGACTGCTGGGTTCTTCTTCCTCATCTGTGTTAGTCTGGAAGCTCACCTGAAACCCGTACACTTAAGGTGACCCTGCTGGGATTTTGAATGCATGGCTTCTAGCATCACAGAAACATGCAAAACCCAACAATATGTCCAACTGATAGACATGCAGGGGACAACAACGGCAATGGCTTGTTTTGTGTCTATCATGACTCTTGGCACAGAATAAATGTGTGTAATAATTAGAAGATTCCTATAAGGTCTAGATTAAGGTCATAGTAGAGGAAAGATAGCACCCTAAACTTGCCTGTGGTATAAGACTGGGTAACAGGAAAGTTAAGTTTATGAAATATTCATTCATTTATTTCTTCTTTCATTCATTCATTCATTCAACCTTTCACACATTCATCAACTCTGTTGTATTCTAGATACTGATCTAGCTGTGTGGATGGAAGATATGAGAGATTTGACAACATGATTTTTACCCCCTTGTGATTACCATTTCAGTAGGAAAAAGAAGTCCATGTAATTTTGGATGGATAACATCTCTACATGTTAACTTAGGGAACTTTTTCCTTTTGTATTTTTTTTTTCCTGCCCGTTCAACCAGATGAACAACTGTGGGTTCATTTCTTTGGGGGATGTATATGCAAGGGTTGAAAATAGAACTAATCCACATTTTCTTCTATCTTTAGTTTTCCAGAAGTCTAAGTCCTTAGCATCTCCATGATGCCCTGAGAATATTGTAAGTCATTATCAGAGAAGATCAAGAGGATTTGCTGTGAATTTTTAGGTGTATTCACAGTTTGAGAGAAACAGGAGGCAGAAGATTCTCTTCACTTTCAGATTTGAACTTAATTTCCCTGGGGTTGGGGATGAAAAAGAGAACATGAGGATCTTAGAATAGCTGAGATTTTCTACCTGTTTCCTAGCTGCAACAGCTCAAAGATGATTGGTGAAATGGTGCATCTTGCAGATGAAAGCAGCAAAATATGTTCTTGTCCTAATGGTGATAGTGTCAGAGATGGTCAAAGACTCAGCAGTAGATTCCATGGACCATAATTTAGATCAATATTTTGTCCCAAGGTGTAAGAAGCCTGATACAATGTAATAGAGAAGAATAGGAGACTACAGAAAGCACAGAGGCTTCATAATTTATTAGACTGTTAGAATGGGAATTTGGAGTCAGAAATTCAGTTGAAGTACAAAAACTAAAGGAGTGATCCTTCTTGTATCCTTGATTGTGGACTGTCTGCTTCTTCATTTTAGTGTCATATTTCTATCTGACAAAATGTTCTCCTTGGGTAGCCCAAATGGTTAATACAAATTCTGAGACTTGTAGGCTGCACAGAATGTAGAAGGAATAATAATTATTGAACATTTTTAAAGCCATTTACCTTTTGTTTTTAATTTTTTTATTATGATTAAGTGAAAGTATACAATCCAAGTCAATTTTTCATACTTACCTTTCTACAACTCTATCTGCTCTCCCCATCCTGTGACAGCACAATCCTCCTTTTCACTCTTTACTTTTAGTATCCTCTTAATGAACACCTGTCCCCTCCTGTCAACTCTCTCCTCTCCCCCAGAAGGAAACCTGTAGCACAGCCTTTATAAATGCATGAAATCAGAAAGAACACACATCACATGCTCACTCTGTGTCCCCAAGTCCAGTCCATTCTTTGTCTGAAGCATTGACTTTAGTACTGGTTTCAGATCTGGGCCAGCGGCAAGTCTAGGGGCCATGTCCCCAGGGGACCCTCCAGGTCACTGGACCACCAGTTCTGATCTTTTACTAGAGTTCTTGATCTGCACAACTCTTCTTCTCATGCTACATCAGAGACTCTACATTGTGTGTCCCCTATCAAGGCTGTCTTTAATGGAGGCCAGGTACCCTCTGGTTCTTCTGGTCTCCTGCTGATGTGGTCTCCCAATCATATGGGTCCTTCTGTCTCCTGGGCTCTCTTTTCCTCATGTCCTTGATGTTCTCAGGCATCATCTGTTCCAGGTGGATTGGGAGCAATTGATGTTCCTCAGATGGCAGCCTGCTGGCTTTTAAGACCCCAGATGCCACTCATCAGTATAGGGTGCAGAAAACTCTCTTAGCAAAAGACTAGCTATGCAAATTGACCTTAATGTCCCCTGAAACCACGACTCCCAGATTCCTGTTCCTCCTACTCTATCCTTTGAAATGTTGGGTTGAATTTAGAAGCTCTTTTCATGTATGTTGTAGTCTAGTTATGCTGACCTGCTTTCCACTGGAGTGCTGTCACACCCTTCACTGAACAGAATTCTTATCGACTATTTAATATGTGGAAACCCTGGTGGTATAGTGGGTTAAGTGCTACATTTGTTAACCATTTGAAATCCATCAGGCTCTCTATGGCTCTCTATGAGTTGGACCCAACTCGACGACAGTGGGTTTTTTTTTTTTGGTATCTTGTGGATTTGTTTGGTTTTTGGAATCTATGAGAAACCCTGGTAGCATAGTGGTTAAGGGCTACATCTGCTAACCAGAAGATTGGCAGTTTGAACCCATCAGGCACTTGCTGGAAACTCTATGGGGCAATTCTATTCTGTCCTATAGGGACGCTATGAGTTGGCCTCGACTTGATGGCACAGGGTTTGGTTTTGGTTTAGCTAATCTATGAACAAACCTCTCCCTCCATCTCCACCCTTGTAGCCACCAAAGAGTCTTTTCTTCTATGCATAAGTCCTTTTAAAGAAGTCCTTATAATAGTGGTCTCATACACTGCTTGTCCTTTGCAGTTGACTGATTCCACTCAGTGTAATTGTCTTCTAGTTGATGCCAAGTTATGAGATGCTTCCTAAAATCATCACTGTTCTCTATCATTGCATAGTGTTCCATTGTGTATACATACCTTAGTTTGCTTATCCATTCATCTGTTGATGGGCACCTAGATTGATTCCATCTTCTTGCTATTGTGGACAGTGCTCCAATAAACATTTGTATGCATGTGTCTGTTCACGTGACAGCCTTTATTTCTGTAGGATATAATCCAAGCTGGATTAAATGGTATTTCTATTCCTAGCTTTTTAAGAAAGTGCTAATTTGCTTTCCAAAGAGGTTGTACCATTTTGCATTCCCTCCAGCTGTGTAGGAGAGTTCCAATCTCTCTACAACCTCTCCAGCATCTGTTGTTTTGTATTTGTTGGATTATTACCAACCTTGTTGGAGTGAGATGGTATCTCACTGTAGTTTTGATTTGGATTTCTCTAATGGCTAATGATCATGAGCATTTCCTCATGTGTCTTTTGGCTGCCTGGCTGTCTTCTTTGGTGAAGTGTCCATCTCCTTTGCCCATTGCTTAACTATGTTATTTACCCTTTTCTTGTTGACATTTTGCAGTACCTTGTAGATTATGGGGATCAGATGTTAGTCTGATATGTAGTTGCCAAATATTTTTTCCTATTCTGTAGGTGAGTGGTCTTTTAATTCTTTTGATAAAGTCTTTGGATGAGCATAAATGTTTGATTCTTAGTAGTTCTCATTTCTCTATTTTCTCTTTTGTTGTTTGTGCATTGTTGGTCAGATTTTGTAGTCTATCTAAGCCGTATATTAGAATTTCTAGTGTTGTCTGTATTTTTTCTTCCATAATCTTTATCATTTTAGGTTTGATATTTAGCTCTTGGATCCACTTTGAGTTAGTTTTTGTGTAAGGTGTGAGATATGGGTCTTGTTTCAGTCTTTTGCAGATCAATATTCAATTTTGCCAACACTGTTTGTTAAAGAGACTGTTTTGCCGTTTACTTTTTTGATTATTATGATTGAATGAAAATGTACATTCCCATATAAATTCGCATGCTCACCTATATGCAGCTCCCGCTGCTTTTCCTGCCCGTTGACATCACACCCCTCCTCTCTGCTCCATACATGCCCTATCCTCCCAACAGTTTCCTATCTCCTCCTCTCCACCCACTCTCCTTCCTCCAGCAAGAAGCCATTTACTTTCTGACATTCTGTAACATGTGTCACAATAACATCCCAGAGTGTCCCCAAATGAGCTTTCCTGCCAATATCAGTGGAGAATCTGTCACCAAATCAACTGAGGCAAGGAATGACAGAATTTTAAAGTTTGGTGAAAGCAAAGCCTATTTTAAAACTCAGACTTCCCCACTGCATCAGTCTAGGGAAGAGGCCACCATCGGTCTGTTGACAGATTACTTTTATGACTTTGAGGGATGTTCCGGAAGGTGCTGGGATACTGTTTGGGGTTTTAATCCCCTTACAAAATCTTCTATCTTTGGGAATTTTTGCAAATGAATTTTTAACTCACTGGTTTAAAATCAGCAGTTGACCAACTCTTATTTTCTCTCTCACTGAGTGGCTGCCTTGCTTTTATGCATTGTATCAAGTAGGAGAGGTTCACTTAGCTTGCCCACAGAGAAGTCACCAGAATTGGGACCTGTTTACGGCTGGCTATCCCATTTGGGAAGCCCGGATATGAGTTTGATTCCTGGAAGAAACAATGCATCTATCTATCTATCTATCTGTCTGTCTGTCTATCTGTCTACCTATCTACCTATCTATCTATCTATTTGGCATCCCAGCCAATTACACCAATACCTGTGTCCTCCAGTCTGAAAAAGGTGCTACAAATCAGTCATCGGAGTCTAACAAGGATACATTTCTCCAATGGAGGAAGATTTGTTCCTAGTTAATAAATATTTCATCACTAGGCCTTACGTCTTTCTGCACAAATACCCGAAATTATTGATTATGTATGGAAAAGGCTTTGCTTTCTTTCCCATTTACATCACAAGAAGGATTCCCACAGTCAGCTGGAGGGAACACTAATGTGAGCAGAAACAGCTGCCTTCTGGAGAAGAGAAGGAAATTTTACATTTTTGAAGAAACAAACAAAAAAAAACCCCAAACTTATATCAACCCTATAGGGCAGAGTAGAACTGCCCCATAGAGTTTCCAAAGAGCACGTGGAGGTGACCTCATGATTAGCAGCTGTAGAGCTTAACCACTACGCCACTAGGGTTTCCATTTTTAAAAAGCCATTTTAAAATTTCATTATGCATGTGGAATTTGTTTTGTCTTTAAACTTTCCTCTATGGAAAACTGAAACTTACTCACAGTCTCATGTTAGTAGTATAGTTGAGTGGCTAATTAGGAATATTATTGTAATTTGTAAGTCTTAATCCTCTTGTCAGCATTTTAGCCCCCCAAAAGGGCTTTTTGCTTCTCCAGTAAGATTTTGTTCCTGCTTTCCCCCATCCCCTCCACTCCCTAACCGGTGTGCATTTCTTTTGCATTGGTATTATTGTAATATCAGGGAAAGCACGGGCAATACCACTGAAGACAACTGAATAAAGTTTGGGCAATTGTTTTGCTCCTAGTTGGACCTAAGACAGATAGAAAAGTAGTTTTAAAATTGTGCAACATTGATTATAAAAGGAAATCATAATGCCTTAGATGACACTAAAGAAACACACACACACACACACATGCACACACACACGCACACACACGCACACCTGCACTCACATATCATAGTTCCTGGCCAGGATGCTTAAGTTAGCTGCCATTTTTTCCCAGGCTTGGCATCTCAGTGTTGTGGTTACAGCTCCTAAGTGTGGTATATAATATCATTTTCTCAAAACTTATATCGGTAAAACCCAGTGACCAGAAAAATGCCAGTTAATGTGAGGGCTATAGTCCAATACTGGAATGTCAATGGCAACCAAGAGGGGATCTGATTCCTCCAGATGCATTTTTGACATAACAGAGCAAATAAGCCATCTAGAAAAGATCCCAAGAACCAGACCTCAGGACAACATTGATTCTGTATGTTTTTCCACCTCAACTTAGGAAACCAATGAATAATTGTTATTTTGAAGTAGAATGATAACACTTAAGCATTCCAATGATTATATCTTTTCTAAGGGGCTAATTCTTTACTACGTGCTTTTTGGTTCTCAAATATGTCTATTGTAATCTTAATTGGCTTTAAAAAAATAGAAGTATATCACACACTTAATAAGGTGCACCAGTCTTCACAAATTGTTATGACCCAGATCAAGATACAGAACATTTCCAGCACCCTGGAGGGCTGCTTCACGTCCCTTCCCAACCAATACCCACTCATCAGAGATAACCAGTAGTCTGACAAGTATCAGTATTAATTTGTTTTACCTGTGCTTGAACTTCATATAAAGGGAATACAGTATATGCTTTTATGAGTCTGTCTGCTTTTACTCGTTTTAAGTCTGTGCCATCCGTGGCATTGCATTTTGTTGTTCATTCTCTTTTTATTGTTGTATAGTATTTGATTGTAAGAATACACCACTGTGTGTGTGTGTGTGTGTGTGTGTACGTTCATATAAATAGTCTTCACTGCTGTTAGGGGCCAGCCAAAGTTGATTTCAAGTCAAGGTGACCCCACGTACAACAGAACAGAACACTGCCTGGTTCTGAACCATTCTCATAACTATTGCTCCCATGAGCCCATTGTTGCAGTCAATATGCCAGTCTGTCATGCTGAGGTTTGTCCTCTTTTCAGTTGACCTCCTACTTTACCAAGCAAAATGTCCTCCTCCAGGGACTGATCTCACCACATAACACGTCCAAAGTATGTGAGACGAAGTCTTGCCATTCTTGCTTCTAAGGAGCATTCTGGCTGTACTTCTCCCAAGACAGGTTGGTTTGCTTTTCTGACAGTCCAGAGTATATTTAATATTCTTCACCAACACTGTAATTCAAAGGCAGCAATTCTTCTTGGGTCTTCTTTATTTCCTGTTGAGCTTGCTCATGCATATGAGGTGATTGAAAACACCATTGCTTGGTCAGACTCTCCTTAGTCCTCAAGGTGACATTTCTCTTTTTAATACTTTAAAGAGGTCTATTGCAGCAGATTTGTCTACTGTAATACGTCCTTCGATTTCTTGACTGCTGCTTCCGTGGGTATTGATTGCGGATCCAAGTCAAATGGAATCTTCGACAACTTCAGTCTTTTCTCTATTTATCAGGATGTTACTTACTGGTTCAGTTGTGAGGATTTTTATTTTCTTTATGTTAAGGTGTAATCCCTACCGAAGGCTGTAGTCTTTGATTTTCATTGGTAAGTGCTTCAAGCTCTCTTCACTTTCAACAGGCAAGGTTGTGTCATCTACATATCAGAGGTTGTTAATAAATCTTCTCTCAGTTGTTATGCTCCATTTTTCTTCATATAGTCCAGCTTCTCAGATTACTTGCTCAGCGTACAGACTGAATAAGTATAGTGAAAGGGTACAACCCAAACACATACCTTTCCTGACTTTTGACTGCAGTATCTGCTTGTTCTAGTCATACAATAGCCTTTGGTATGTATGCAGTTCCACATGAGCACAATAAAGTATTCTGAAATTCTTATGCTTCATCATGTTATCCATAATTTGTTATAATCCACATGTTGAATGCCTTTACATAGTCAACAAAACACAGATAAACATCTTTCCAGTATTCTTTGCTGTCAGCTAAGATACATCAGCAATGATATGCCTAGTTCCATATCCTTTTCTGTATCTGCTTTGAATTTTTAGCAGTTCCCTGTTGATGTACTGATGCAACAATTTTTTAATTATCTTCAGCGTAATTTTGCTTGTATGTGATATTGATAAAATTGTTTGATAATTTCCAAATTCTGTTGGATCGTCTATCTTTGGAATGAGCACAAATTTCAAGGAAAGATAGACCTCTTCCAGCCAGTTGGCCAGATCAGTGTCTTCCAAATTTTTTAAAGTAGGCAAATGAATGCTTCCAACACTGATTTCATTTGTTGAAGCATCTTTATTGTATTCTGTGAATTCCTGGAGCCATGTTTTTCACCACCATCTTCAGAGCAACTTAGATTTCTTCCTTTAGTACACTGCTGGTTCTTGATTGTATGCTACCTCCAGAAATGGTTGAACATCAACCAATTCTTTTTGGTACAGTTCCTCTGTGTCCTTCTGTCTTCTTTTAATGCTTCTTGCCTTGTTCATTTTTTTGCTCATAGAATCCTTTAATATTGCAACTTGAGACTTGAATTTTTTCTTCAATTCCTCCAGCTGAGAAATGCCAAGCATGTCCTTCCCTTTTGGTTTTCTAACTCCAAGTCTTTGCACATGTCATTGGAAATCTGCTCAGTTCTTACAGCATCATTTCTTCCTTTCCCTTTAGCTACTATACATTCAACGGCAAGTTTCAGAGTCACTTCTGACATCTATTTTAGTATTTCTTGTTTTTCTTTGCTGTCTTTTTAATAACCTTTGCTCTTTGGAAACCCTGGTGGCGTAGTGTGCTAAGTGCTAATGTCTTCTAACCCAAAAGTTGGCAGTTTGAATCTGCCTGGTGTTCCTTAGAAACTCCATGGGGCAGTTTTAATCTGACTTCCAGAGTCACTATGAGTCAGAGCCCATTTGAAAGGAGTGGAGTTGGTGGGTTTTGCTTTCTTCACATATGATGTCTTTAATGATGTTCTACAACTCATTTGGTCTTCGGTCATTAGTGTTCAATGCGTCAAATCTATTCCTGAAACAGTCGGTAAACTCAGGTGGGCTCTGTCCAAGCTCATGCTTTGGCTCTCATGGTCGTGTTTTACTTTTCTTCGGCTTTAACTTGAACTTCAATACGAGAAGTTGACGGTCTGTTCCTCATCAGCCCCTGGCCTTTTCCAGATTGATGTTATTGAGCTTCTCCATTGTCTCTTTCCACAGATGTAGTCAATATCATTCCCATGTATTCTACCTGGCAAGGTCGATGTGTGTAGTTGCCATTCAAGTTGATAAAAAGGTACTTGTAGTGAAAAATTGTTGTACTTGTAAAATTCTATCATGTAATCTCTGGCATCATTTCTATTACCAAGGCTGTGTTTTCTAACTCCTGATACTTGTTTGTTTCCAACTTTCATATTCCAATCATCAGTAATTATCAATGTGTCTCAACCTCATGTTTGATCAATTTCAGACTACACAAATTTGTAAAAATCTTCATTTTTTCATCTTTTGAACTAGTAGTTGGTGGACATATTTGAATAAAATGTAGTTGTATTAACTGGTCTTCCTTGTAGACATTTTATTCAATCACTGACAACATGGTATTTCAAGACAGATCTGGAAATGATCTTTTTGAGGATTGATGTGGTGTCTTTCCTCTTCAAATTGTCATTCCCAGCACAGTAAATCATATGATTATCCAGTTAAAAATGGGCAATAACAAGTAGGCCAAGATGACAGAGTAGATGGATGCTATCTGTGACCCGTCTAACAACAAAGACTCAAAACAACAAATGAATCCATTATATATGACATCCTAGGACTCCTGAATATCAAATGGGGAAGGGAGAGTAGCTCTGGAAGTACATGGGATTCAACAGATCTGACCAGCCGGGAAGCAGCTATGGCCAGTGAGGCGAACTGAGCATGATGGCTGAAGGGCAGCCTCCTCAGCAGGAGAAACTGACTAGAGAATCCACTCATACCTCCAGAACCAGTGAAAAATAGCACTTGATTGTCAAATGCTAGATTTTTGTGTGTAACCTACTGCAGGTGTGGATCTGGATCTCTCTTTCCAAATAAGCCTCTCTCCCTTATCCCAGCAGTTTTTCTACCCTTCTGTGCATTGTGAACAGCTCTGAAGTCTGTTGCCATTAACTGAGCCAAAGTAGGATGCTTTAACCCACCCTGAGCCATTCTCCAGCTCCCCGCTCTGCACTGCTCTGGGCTCCAGAGTCTGAATCACTGACAGAGCCATTCTCTGAGATTCAGAGAGGAAACAATAACTCAGGAAAGTGGCAGGAGGTTCAGTTGACTACCATAAGTCAGAAAAATCAGCCCAGAAACTGCTCCTTCACCTAGATTCAACATAAGCAGTTACCCCACCCTCACAGACACTCAGGGATGGACATTAACCCCTTACTTTTGTCAGTGGTTGCAGTGAGATACCTGTGCCTACACCAATCACCCCTGCACATCTAGAACAGTAAGGGAGAGCCTGCACCACATGCTTGGTGACTAACTGGGTACCTGAGCTGAGTCCGTACAAGAAAAGTAAATGGACTCTTGGACTGCATGTCTAGTAACAGCTCTAACTACCTAGTGACAGGACATTAGAGCTTTAAAGGCAACAATAAACATACTGTCATGCATGACTAGCTTATCTGAATATTTCAAAGAAATTAAAACAAGAAGCTAGAACACAGTGTGAAAACATAAAATAAATAACTGCAATTTAGTGATGGCTCAGAGGTAACTGTCAATTTCAAATTGCTTAAAAAGGCAGACCATGATGTCTTCAGAAAGCTCCCAAAACAAAGAATCAAATTTTCCAGAGGTAGAGAACTTCCTGGGGAAGAGCTGCCTCCTCAAAGCAGAGTCAACCTTAATGACGCAGATGGAGTAAGCCATGGGGATCTTTGTTGACTGATGAGGCACAACTCAAAATGAGACGAAACAGCTGCAAACATCCACTCATAACTGGAATATGGGATGTACAAAGTAGGAATCTAGGAAAATTAGGAATCGTCAAAAATGAAATGGAACATACAAATATCGATATCCTAGTTTATTAGTGAGCTGAAATGGACCGGTTTGGGCCATTTTGAATCTGACAATCATATGGTCTACTATGTTGGGAATGAAAACTTAAAGAGGAACAGTGTTGCATTCATCATCCTAAAGAACATTTCACAATCTGTCCTGAAGTATAGTGCTGTCAGTGGTAGAATAATATTCATACGCCTCCAAGGAAGGCCAGTTAATATGACTATTATTCAAATTTATGCAGCAATCACTAAGGCCAAAGATGAAGAGATTAAAGGTTTTCACCAGCTTCTGCAGTCTGAAATTGATCAGACATGAAATCAAGATGCATTGCTAATTACTGGTGACTGGAATGCAAAAGTTGGAAGCAAAGAAAGATTGGCAGTTGGAAAATACAGCTTTGGTGATAGAAATAATGTCAGAGATTGCATGATAGAATTCTGGAAGACTAATGACTTCTTCATTGTAAATACCTTCATTGTAAATACCTACTTACACATGTACCTCACTCGATGGAATACACAGGAACCAAATCAACTACTTCTGTGGAAAGAAACAATGGAAAAGCTCCATATCACTGGAAGTGCTCACTCATCTATACCAAGAAATTTGGAGGATAGCTACCTGGTCAACTGACTGGAAGAGATCCATATTTATGCCCATTTCAGAAAAGGGCGATCCAATTGAATGTGGAAATTACTGGATAACATCGTTAATATCACATGCAGGTAAGATTTCCCTCAAGATCATTCAAAAGCAACTGCAACAGTATATTGACGAGGAACTGACAGAGATTCAAGCTGGATTCAAAAGAAGGCGTGGAACCAGGGATATCACTGCTGATGTCAGGTGGATGTTGGCTGAAAGCAGAGAGTACCAGAAGATGTTTATCTATGTTTCATTGACTATGCAAAGGCATTTGACTGTGTGGATCATAACAAATTATGGCTATGATTGTGTAAAATGTGAGTTCTAGAACACTTAATTGTGCTCTTAAGGAATCTGTATATGGATCAAGAGGCAGTCGTGCCAACAGAAGAAGGGGACACTGCATGGTTTAAAGTCAGGAAAGGTGTGTGTCAGGATTGTATCCTTTCAACACACCTTTTTAATCTACATGCCAAGCAAATAATCCAAGAAGCTAGATTATATGAAGAAGAACAGAGCATCAGGATTGGAGGACGACTCGTTAACAACTGTGTTATGCAGATGACACCACCTTACTTGCTGGGAGTGAAGAGGATTAGAAACACACAGCCTTCAGTATGGATTGCACCTCAACATCAAGAAAACAGAAAACCTCACAACTGGATCCACAAGCCACATTTCCATAAATGGAGAAAAGATTGAGGTTGTCAAGGATTTCATTTTTACTTGGGTCCACAATCAACACCCATAGAAGCAGCAGTAAAGAAATCAAAAGATGAGTTGCACTGGGAAAATCTGCTGCGAAGGATCTCTTTTAAAGTACTGAAAAGTAAAAATGTCACCTTGGAGACTAAAGTGCAACTGACTCAAACCATGGTATTTTCAATCGCATCATATCATGTGAAAGTTGAACAATGAACAAAGAAGACAGAAGAAGAATTCATGTTTTGAATTGCAGTGCTGGAGAAGAATGTTGAATGTACCACAGAGAGCCAAAAGAACAAACATCTATTGTAGAAGTAAGACCAGCATGCTCCTTGGAAGCAAAGATGGCAAGACTGTGTCTTACATACTTTGAACATGTTGTCAGGAAGGATCAGTCCCTGGAAAGGATGTCATGCTTGGTGGAGTACATGGTCAGCGAAAAACAGGAAGCCCCTGAACAAGATGGATTGACACAGTGGCTGCAAGGATAGGCTTAAGCATAAAAATGATTGTGAGCATGGCGCAAGACTGAGCAGTGTTTCGTTCTATTGTGCAGAGAGTCGCTATGAGTTTGAACTGACTCAACTGCACCTAACAACAACAACAGCAATAACCCAGATTTTCTCCAACAAGTTAATTTAGTAATAGAAAAATACTCAGCAATAAAAATAAAGAGCTACTGATACAAGCAGTAACATGCTGAGTGAAAGATACCAGACACAAAGAATACATACTGCATCACTTTGTTTCTATGACTTTGTAGAACTTGCAAATTAATACATATTAATAGAAATTGGGACAAGGTGATAATTTTCATTTCTGGCAAATATTTGTCTTGCAGAGAAAACAAACTAGAGGAGATAACGCAGGAAGAAAAAATTGTACTGTCTGAAATACAGACCCAAATCCCCCTGGCAGGTAGTTTCATTTTCTATTTGAGGGCATCAAGATAGTAAGTTATTAGTAGCAGTAGAGGAAACATAAGCCACGTGTGTCTGTGTCCGATGTGGTACTCATCAGCACAGGAGGACATATGAAAGCTTTCAGGTCATAGGGTATCAGGCAGTGTAGCTATTGGACAGATGAAGGTATAGGAAAGGAGTGACAGTCAGGCCAGAGAACAAAACATCTGGAGAGGAGACAGAGCCCAAGATGAAAGGCAGATTTGTCCCCTTTATTACTCAAGGGCCAGGCAAGTTGTAAAGGTCTCCCCAAGCAAGCATGTGAATTCTGAGAACTGTTCTAAGCAGTCTTCTGCATTCTCCCTTACCACTAAGGGACTGCTCTGGCACCTCCATAGATTATTGTTAGTGTCCACCTTTGTGTGACTTTTGGACTGTTGCATTTCAGGCTTCAACTTACACTGATGCTTGACTTCACTTTCCCTACATCAGCTGCCGTGAAATCCATTCCAGCCCATGGTGACCCATGTGTGTCAGAATAGAATTTTGCTTCAGAGGGCTCTCAGTGACTGAGTTTTCAGAAATAGGTCACCAATAGTTTTTTCAGAGGACCTCTGGGTATTCTTGAGCCATTGAACTTTTGGTTAGCAGGCAAGTATGTTATCATTTGCACCATCCTCAAAAAACAACCCAAATCAAATCCACTGGTGTTGAGCCAATTTCAACTTATAGCCACCTATAGGACAGAGCAGAACTGGCCTATAGAGTTTCCAAGAAGCACCTGGTAGATTCAAACTGCTGACCTTTTGGTTAGCAGCCATAGCAATTAGCTATTACACCACTAGGGTTTCCTGCACCACCACAGGGACTCCAAATTACAAACGTGGAATGCTTATTTAGATTGAGAAAAGATATTACAATAAGTTAGAACAGAAAAATTGTCAAGTATGATCAAAACACCAACAAATCTGGAAAAATAACATTTTTATTAATCACCAACCCTATACACCTCTGTACTATTTTTTCCTTACTTAATTTGGACAAATTCTTTTTTGATTGCCTCTTCCCATGATAATTATTTTGCAGTATTATTTTATATAGAAAGGATGGAAAGATAATTCAATATGTCCTCAAGCACTACTCCTCCCATCTTAACCCAATATTGCAAGGACAAAGTAGCTGGGGCGGGGGGCCGGGGACCATGCTCTCAGGGGAAATTGAGGCCAAATGGCACAGCTAGAGTTTTGCTAAGAGAATCTTCTGCACCCCACATTGGTGAGTGGCATACGGGGTTTTAAAAGCTGCCAAGCTGCCATCTGAGGGTATAGCAAATGGTCCCAACTCAGCAGGAATGGATGATCACCAAGGACAAAAACGACATGAGGGAAAGAACCCAGAAGACAGAGAGATCGACATGAGTAGGTGACTACATCAACTTGTGACTGGAAGAACTGGATGGTGCCTGGCAACCACCAGTGATAGCCGTGATGGAGCTCACAAAGTTGAGTCTCACTGGCAACACAAGAATAAAGAAGAGTGCACCCTGAGATCTCCACTAAAAGACCGCAATTGATGGTCCACGGGCCTCGGGGTTCCCCTGGGAGCATAGCCCCTGGCCCTGATGCTGCCCCTGTCCATAAATCATAATGGAGGTCAACTCTTCCGACAGAAATGGATTGGAATTGGTGACACAGAGTGACCATATGATGTGTGCATTTTATGGTTTTATGCATCTATAGGATGTTGTCCTGCTGACCTCTTACTGGAGGGAGGGGAGTGGGTGGAGAGGAAGGGATAGGAGATTGCTGGGAGGATAAGACATGTATGGAGCAAAGAGGCGGGGTGTGCTGTCACTGGGCAGGGAGAGCAGTGGGAGCTGTATACAGGTGGGCATACAAATTTATATGGGAATGTACATTTTCACTCAGTTACATTAAAAAAAAATTCCTCAAGCACAATGAATAGAAATTTTACTTTTTTTTTATTACTTATATTACAATAGAGGCTCTGATGCTCCATCTTCCTGTCAGGATGCTGGTTGAGTAGTAGTTAGCGGGTAGTATCAGTATTCCACAAAACTAGCAGTAACTTAGCTATATACCCACCCACTGCCATCAAGTCAATTCTAACTCATAGCGATCCTATAGATCAGAGTAAAACTGCCCCATAGAGTTTCCAAGGAGCACTGGCAGATTTGAACTACCAACCTTTAGGTTATCAGACGTATCCCTTAACTGCCATGCCACCAGAGTTTCCTAATGGTACATGGAAGGGACCAAAAACCACTTCCACAGATCCCACTAAACCCAACTAAACTTTCCCTTATCTGAATCCTCTAATATTTGAGGAGGAGACCTAGTGGGGCAACCTTGAAACCCTCATCCACTATCCAAAAGGCTGGGCTTTCAAACCCACCCTTGCACTCTGTGGGAGAAAGACCTGGTGATCTGCTTCTATGGGGTGGTTCTATTCTGTCCTATAGGGTCTCTGTGAGTCGAAATTGACTTGACAGCACACAACAAGGTTTAAGGTTGTCCCATTACTACTCAACAAAGGGGAAGCAGGATGGAGTGCAAGTCAGAGAGGAAAAAGACAGTGGCCTGATCCTACTGCAGTTAAAATAGCTTCCTTTTGTGAACCTGCCTTAAAAAATGTGATCATATGAATCACTGGAAGGAACCAAGGCAAGAGTGTGGTTCTGAAGCTTAAGCTTCTTTAGAAATTCTACCTCTACCCCCATCTCTTCCAGGGACTGAGAGAGCTTCAGTTGCAGTTGCTTGCTGATCAAAATAAATGGCTCTGGAGTGGTGCACGTTGATGGGGAAACAAAGTTCCCTTTCCAGGTGCTGGGCATGGACCGTGTCTATCTTATTGGTACTGAAACCCTAAGGCCAATGTAATGCCTTCCACAGAAGGGTACTTACTAAATACCAGTTGCAGAAAGGAGGGAACTATGAATTCTACTCCCAGGATGGAAGAGATAGTGAACTCCAATGACTTATTGAATGAGGGAGAAATAATATCTGGAGTGTACATGGCACTCAAGTTTACAAAGGTCTTTCACGTGTGTCAGAGGTTGACAAACCATAACTTGTCAGCTGTTGGGCCAAATCTAGCCCGTTACCCATTTTTGTGAGTAAAGCTTGATTGTAATGTGTGGCCATGAGTTGATTTATTGCCTGCAGCTGTTTTCCTACTAGGAACCCCTTGATGATGCAAATCATAAAGATCTGACCAAGGAAGCAAAATGTTGGTGTTTTGAACCCATCTAAAGACACTTTGTGGAAACCCTGGTGGTGTAGTGGTTAAGTGCTATGTCTGCTAATCACAAGGTTGGCAGTTCAAATCTGCCAGGTGTTCCTTGGAGACTCTGTGGTGCAGTTCTCCTCTCCCTCCCTTCCTTTCTCCCTTCTTCCTTCCCTCACTATGAGTCGAAATCAACTCCATGGCACTGGGTTTGGTTTTTTGTTTGGTTTAAAGGTGCTTCGGGAGACAGGCCTCCTTAAACGTTATAGTCATAAAAATCCTATGTAGCAGTTCTACTCTGATACACATAGGGTTCTCTATGAGTCAGAGTCAACTGGATGCCAGTCGGTTTGGTTTTGGGTTGTTTTCCTGGTACAGTGGCAGAGAAGAATAGTTGCCACAGAGATCATACAGCCCACAAAAACTAGCATGTTTACTATCTGGCTCTTCACAGGAAAAGTATGCTGATTCCTGACATACGAAGTCTCACAATTAAGTCCGCAAACTTAATTGTTCTAAGGGCTACATACCTCATCGCTGACTATCGTTATGGCCACCTTTGAAATACTCCCCTTGGGAAGCTATGTGTCAATGCCGGTGCCTAGTCCACCTTTCACAGCAATTTTGGAAGTCTTTCTGTAGTAACAAGTTTGTGAACTTAATTGTATAGTTGTCACTGAGAGAATTTTTAGCCAGTTAACAACTAACTGTATTGGGACACCCTCCCTATTCACCTGATCTGGCTCCCAGTGACTTCTTTCTTTAACTGAAGATAAAAGAAATATTGAAAGGAAGACATTTGAATGCCATTCAGGACATTAAGGGTAATACAATGACAGCTCTGATGGCCAATCCAGAAAACAGACTTTCAAAATTGCTTTGAAGGGTGGACTAGGTGCTGGCATCAGTGCATAGCTTCCCAAGGGGAGGACTTTGAAGGAGACCATAGCGATATTCAGCAATAATGTATGTGACACCCTTTCTAGGATGAGTTCGCGAACTTAATTGGCAGTCTTGTGTGTTACCATATCTTTGATTCTGAGCCTCCTTTCATTCCTGTGAGGAAGGCAGGTCAGGTAATATCATCACTTGACAGACAAAACACACACATACACAACCGAGGTCAGAGAGACTAAATGACTTTGCCTCGCTAATTGTATAGCAAGTAAAAAGTTGAAACTGAGCCTTGTTTACTGGGATAAATTCGGACTGACCTCAAATGAAGGTTGGTAAACTGCTCACAAATGAGCTCACCTTGTGAGTCTTAGAGATGCAGCGCTGTTCTCAGATCTTATAAGAGTCCACAAGTCCTTCGGGCCTTAACTGCTTTGTCGACTCCAGCCAACCTTGGACTGTCAGCGTCTACACTTATTTAAGTGAAAGGCCATTCTGCTTACATACAGAATTTCCAGGAAAGACTACTTCCCAGGAATGGAGAGGGACTGACAGAAGTTGAATAAATACCCCAGCTTCCTTTGCTCCTTGGGTGAGAAAGCCTTGAGGCACAGTTCTTACCCCATTTCCCAGAGTTTCACTGTAGGGTTAAATTCGAGTTGACCACAGTACAAGCTGCCTTGAGAATGTATCTCTTATTGGCTGTCTTCCCTTCTCTTTTGCATTTCCTCAGCTTTCTTCCCAGTGTTATCTGCACCTTGCAGATAACTACTTGCACTCATATCCTTATCTCAGTTTCTGCTTCTGGAAAGATGCAAGCCGAGACAGCTTTGGATAAATGGAAAGACTCTTGGAGGAGAGCAAATATTTGGCCTCACGCTGATCGCTCACTGTGTTGTTTCAAAAAGGAAGATCAGTCATTAGAAGGGGGTTAATCTCTTGTAATGCTTTCTATTAACCCAACCACCAGTTTGTTGATGAGGGCTTACTTCCCTGCAGTCATGGTCCCCGAAGAACCCCACCTGTGACGTGGGAGGGTTGTGTGCGTCTGCCCAGACACACACAGGCTACTGCTGCTGTGTTGGAAATTGCTACAGTGTCATCAATCAATTCCTCATACAGGCACTCAGCTGAAGGGCAATTAGTGTTACTCAGGATGAAAACTAATATAAGCCTGTGGATGAATGGGTTATTGAAGAGACTATCGAATGAACCTGGCTGTTAGAAGGGCCCCGTGGTGGTGGGAGTTCTTGTCTGCAGGGCAACAGCCGGAGGAGGGCAGCTTGATCTCAGGCTGTGGGAACTTGATCCACCCGTAGCCGATTAGTCATTCAGACTACTTCCTCCCCTGTGGCTCACCACGCAAGTAGGGGATGTCTCTTCCTTTGGTTGTGGGAAGGTTTTCATTTTTAAAAGCAAGAGGATCGAATCCCTTCAATGGAATTACAATTTGTTTCTTTCTGTCCTTCCTTCCTTCCTTCTTTCCCTTTCCGTGTCTCTCTCCCTTTCCGTGTCTGTCTCTCACTCTCTTTTTCTTTCTCTCTATCCATCTCCCTCCTTCTTTCCAGCTTTCCCTCTCTCTGTCTTCTTTTTTTTTTTGCTGACTTAGTTGTTTTCTATCTGTCTTTGGCTCTCTTCCACGCTGTATTTCTTTCTTCTTCCTCCTGTCCTGCCTCATTTCCCCATCTCTGCTTCTGTCTCTCTTCCCTTCGTTCCCTCCCACCCTTACGCTGCTCCCTTGTTTTCCTACCTGCCTTTCTCTTTCCTTCTCCCAGTTTCTCTCTCCCTGGACCCCTCCAGTCCATGGACAATTTTGGTCCTTGGGCAGTGTTTTCATGTTCTGACACTCCTGAAAGCAGGTTTGTTTACTGAATCCTTGGTATATAGCCCAAAGACAAGAAGTTATGATTAAAGTCTTTCTATGTCAATTGTGGCCAAATGACCCCACATAAAACCAGTTGAATTCATTTTCAAGTAAAATTCCTTCTTGGGCTCTAAAAGCCTGACTCTTAAAGTTTCCCAGCTGGGTAGTCTGTTTCTCCAGCTTTATGATTGCCCCATAGTGCATGCCCAACATCACCTGGACAGAGGGGTAGCCCACAATTCGGCCACCTTTTAGGAATAGGTGTCAAGTGTTGTCTCCCACTCTGTTTGCCTAGACAGGAAGAAGACTGAGTAGCCAAGAGAGAAAGGCAACTGTAAAAGTGTGCTGCTCACTGCTTCCTGGGGGTGTGGTTCATAGGCTGTGGGCCTCTGAGAGGAGCGAGGCCATAGGCAGCCTTTACACCAGGATGAAGCAAAGATGTCTGTTATGGATGGAATTGTGTCCCCCAGTATCTGTGTTGCCGGTCCTAACTCCTATAGTGTGATTATAATCCCATTTGTGAATCAGTTTTCTTTGCCATGTTGCCGAGACAGTATTAGTACAGGGTGTATCTTAAATCAATCTCTTTTGAGATATAACCAATCCCCATTGCCACTGAGTCAGTTCTGACTCATAGTAACTGTGTAGGACAGGATAGAACTGCGCCACAGAGTTTCCAAGGAGCACCTGGTGGATTTGAACTACCAACCTCTTGGTTAGCAGCCACAGCACTCAACCACTAAGCCATCAGGGTTCCTTTCTGAGATATAAGAGAGAGTAAATGAGCAACTGAGCAAGCAGAAATAGAGGAAGATAGATACTATGCCACACGAAGATGACCAAGGAGACAAAGAATAGAAGCTAAAGAGACAAGGACCTTCAGAGACAAATGAAGAAAGCCTTCCCCTACAGCCAACACCTTGAATTTGGATTTCTAGCCTCCGGAACTGTGAGAAAATAAATTTCTGTTTGTCTGCTCACTTGCGCTATTTCAGTTACAGCAGCTCTAGATAACTAAGACAGTATCCATGGGCTTAGTGACTAAATTTGAGAAATCCCTTATCTCTTCACAAGGCTAAGACCTGGAACCCCCAAATAACCCAGAAGTTCAGAAGCAGAATTACAAAACTTTGCTGGGAAGCAGCAAGAGGAGAGAGACAATTCCCTTTCAAAGACTCCCAGTGATTTTGCAAAGTGAAGTTCCAAAAGAAATGAAAAAATCATATACCAAGAAATACAGTTGACAAAATGGCAATCAAAACATGAATTAACTCAAGATAAAGTTAAAATAATGGAACAGCTTAAAAACACTGTATCATAACTATGCCTAAGATGATAGTTTAAAACAATAAATTTTCTTAAAAAGAACAAGAAATTATAAAACAAAGTGGACCTAAAGAACAACAGCTGGTAGATATGAAAAAGAACCAAATAGAAAACTTAAAATGAAAAATATAGCTATTGGAACTAAAGACTGAATAGGTAAGATAAACTCAAGTATATACATATTTGAATAGAAAATTCATGAACTAGAAAACAGTACTGAAGTACTCATCTAGAATTTAGCACTTGGATACTGATACCAAATACAGGTAAACAGTTATAATGGAGATAAACCCAAACCAAACCCACTGCTGTCATGTCAATTCCGACTCATAATGATCCTATAGAACAATGTAGAACTGCTCCACCGATTTTCCAAGGAGAGCCTGGTGGATTCGAACTGGCAACCTTTTGGTTAGCAGACGTAGCACTAAACCACTACACCACCAAGGTTTCCTAATGGAGACAGACTGAGAAATAAACAGGCATAATGTGAGTTCCATGAGAAAAAAAAAAAAGAGGAAGATAACCAAAAAAGAAAAAAAAACTAAAGATTATTAATAGGATTTTTGTATGATGCAAGAAATACAGAAGTCTTCAGATCAAAGTGCACTCTCAGTAGCGAGCAAGATAAAATTATAGCCACCTTTAGACACATTGTAGGGGAACTGAAGAACAGGAAGCATAAAGGAAAAGAACAGACCTCATTAACAGCAATAGTGGCAGAAGACAATGAAGTAATATATTCAAGCTTTAAATTTGTATGCAAATAAATTCTTATTCACAAGTGAGAGAAAAGTAAGAATATTTTCTGATTTACAAAGGCTGAATTGATGACTCACAGACCTTTGCTGGAAGAAATATTAAACTCTGTACTTCAGCAGGAAGAAAAGTGAATGTAGAGGGAATACTTAAGATGTGTGAAATAACAGTGAACAAATAAACTGGTAAAATATGTCCCTAAATTTAATTAATGAGTGTAAAAAGTAGCTATTTATAAATAAGAGTGAAACTAAATCTGAAAACAAAAATGAAATGATGGAGGCTGTTCAATGCAGTTAGAACACGCTAAAATCTTCATGTTTGGAAGGAGGATGAGTGAAACTGAATGGCTTTGCGTGCTTTGGGAAATGTTATACTTAGTATGTTATTGAAAATCGATTTAAAAAAGAATCATCATCATTGAGCCAATGCTGACTCATAGCAACCCTGTAAGAGAGATGGAACTGCCCCCTAGAGTTTCCAAGGAGTGACTAGTAGATTTGAACTGCCAGCCTTTTGGTTAACAGCTGCAGAACTCAACCACCACTCCACAATAGGTGACTTATAAAAACATAGACAAGATATGTCCACACACAAATAACAATAATAAATGTAAATGAGTTAAACTCACCCAGTAGAGGACATAGACTATTAGATTAGATTAAAAACAAAACCTGCTGCCTTTAATTTGGAAGTTGTTGTTGGGTGCCACTGAGTCAAGAAAACCTGCCCCATAGGGTTTTCTAGGCTGTAATCTTTACAGAAGCAGACTGTCAGGCCTTTTTCCCATGGACTTAGTGGATGGTTTTAAGTCAAACTTAAAGATTTCAGATAAAGATCTGGAAGAAAATACATTATATGAATAGTAATCAAATTAAAACTTGGGTAGCGTGAAACAGAATTTAATGAAAAATCACTGCTAGAAATAATAGAGAGTATATTGTAATATCCTTTAAGGTTGCTATATGAGTTGGATGCCTTTGAATTATAGTGTTGGAGAAGAGTGTTGAACATGGACTGCCAAAAGTACAAACAGATGTATTCTGAAGGATTTACAACTAAAGAGCTCCTTGGAGGCAAAGATGGCAAGACTGCATCTTACATACTTTGGACATGTTGTCAGGAGGGATCAGTCCCTGGAGAAGAACATCATGCTTGGTAGAGAGGAGGGTCAGTGAAAAAGAGGAAGGGCCACCAAAGAGATAAGTCGATACAGTGGTAGCAACAGCGGGCTTAAGCATAAAAATGATTGTGGTCATGGCTCAAGACTCTGGCAGTGTTTTGTTCTGTTGTACATAAGGTTGCTATGAGCTTGGAATCAAATCGACAGCACCTGACAATAACAACATATGAGTAGAAATCTACTTGATTGCAACAAGTTTGGTTTATATTGTAATGAATGTAAAAGTCCTCCAAAAATAATAAAAAAATAAACTTTAATTTGATAACAAGGTATCAACTAAAAACCTATAGCAAGCTTGACATCTATTTTTATTATTGTGTAATATCACACATGACAGTTGCATATAAAACATAGTAAAAATTAAATATATATGAAAATATGCACAAATTAAGAAACAGATTTTTAAATTGTATCTTCAGCACTTTATTTCTTACCTTTTCCTCTTGCTGCGGTAAACCTACAATATATTGTAGAACGCATCGGTGTTGGGTGCTATCAAGTCGATTCTGGCTCGCAGTGATCTCATATGGCAGAGATTAGAACTGCCCCATATGGTTTTCTACGTTGTAATCTTTAAGAAACCAGATCTCCAGGTCTTTCCTCCTCAGAGCCACTGGATGGGTTCCAATTACCAACCATTCAGTTAATAGTCAAGCATTTAACCATTGCACCGTCAGGGCTCCTTAAGAAACAGATTTTAAAAGGCAAACTCGACATCATTCTTAAACAAAATCTTGCCTTTTTAGGAGTCATATTTAGGATAGTGTTTCCATCCAGGTAAGATGTTTAATCTTCATGAAAACCTGAAGGTAGCCCAAAATTAATTTAAGGAAACATTCATTGACCTTTTTCATTTTGTAAATCTATAAACATCACACGTTTCCTATGATTTTCTAGGGAAAATGGAATTTTCCAATTATTTTTTAAATTGACTGCAGTTCAGTTGACAAAGAAGTTGTTTACATCAGTACTAAAGATTGCTTTTGGCAGGAAAGATATCACATATGAAATAACTAAGTTGCTTAATGGCAGAAGATTTTAGTAACATCAAAAACCAAGTCAAGGGACTAATATCTGTGTGTATAAGAAACTCATGAAAATCAACAAGAAAAAGAAAAGTGAAAATAGAACAATGAGTAAATTATCGGGAAAAGAAAATCACAGAAAGAGATATCTGAATAGGCAAAAAAAGAATAAGAAGAGATGCTCATTCTCACTGGTCATCAGAGAAATACAAAGTAAAACAGCTATATACCTTGTTTTCACTTGATTTCCAAGAAGAAAAAAAAGTCAGAAAATGTCAAGTACTTGTACAGGAAAGGAAATAGAAGCAGTCATGTATGTCAGCAGTAGTTTAGATTGATGGACCTGTCACGTACAAAAGTACTGATGTTCTAAGTGAAATGATGAGCATTTACTAAGAACTGGTGATCCCACTCTTCTGTACAGAATATAGATATACTTTCACACAGACTCATGAGGGTGTACGAATATGCTTGTCCGCTGGTGCATTGTTTGGGTAAACAAGGCATTGGAGGCAACCTCCAACCAACCCGTTGCCATCGAGTCAATTCCAACTCACAGTGACCCTGTACGACACAGAGGAACTGCCCCATGGTGTTTCAAAAGCTGTAGTCTCTATGGAAATGGACTGCCACATCTTTCTTCTGAAGAGTGACTGGTGGGTTTGAACAGCTGATCTTCTGGTTATCAGCCAAGCCCTTGAACTACTGTGATGCCAGGACTCCTTGGAGGCAACTTAGCTATCCACTAATGGGGGAATAGATAAACCCCCAATTATTCATCAGCTGTCACACTGTGGTGGCTTGCATGTTGCTAAGATACTGGAAGGTACGTTACTGGTATTTCAAATACTACTAGCAGGGTCATCCATGGTAAACAGGTTTCAGTGAAGTTTCCAGACTAAGACAGACTAGGAAGAAAGGACTGGCAATCTACTTCCAAAACTTAACAATAAAAACCTTCTGGATCTCAACAGAATATTGTCTGATACAGTGTTGAAAGATGAGTCTGTTAGGTGGGAAGGCACTCAAAATACACAGTGTGTCCACAACAATGGACTTGAACATACCAGTGATTACGAAGACATGGAGGACAACACTTTGTTCTGTTGTGCATGATGTAAATGCATGCGTGAGTTGGAGCTGACTTGACGGCAACTGACAACAACAGATAAGTAAAATGCATACTATTCAGGAATCAGCAACAAGTACACTGTGGAAAGATCTTAAAAATATACTCTTGAATAAAAACGAGAGCCAGGTAAGATTTGGAAGACATCACTATTGTGTAAATTTAAATGCATATGTTTCATAGTTTGCAAAAATTTATGTGTGTCAAAGAAGATATAACAAACACATTCAAGTGGTCACTATTTGAGTGGAGAGCTGTGAGTTCTGATCTGTAATTAAAAGAAAGCAAAATGAAATAAAACAAGAAAATGTACATGTACTGCCCCTCAGTGATAGTATGCCCTCGCCTAGAGTAACAAAATGAATTCAAATGTCTGTATCCGGGTTTAAAAGAAAATAAATTAATACTTGCTTCTTTCGGTTATCAGTTTTCCCTTATATTCAACACTTTCATTAATTTCTTTAACTATTCATTGTAATGTCTTGACCTTTAAAGAAAATGTTTGTGTTAACTGCAGTTAACTTCAGTTTTGTCTTTTCTTTTCATATATAGCTTACATTTCCTTTCTCCTTAAAATAACTTTTACTTTTATAACACTGTTTTTAAAAAGATTTATCTTCTGAAGGAACAAAGATTCTATCTCAAAGAACTCTCTTTTATACTGACACTAACCTCCTCAAGACAAATTGTACTGTTACAGACCATCCAGAGAATGACAGAATTTTAACTAAGGACCTATTGTAAGCACATCAGCTTGACAATGCACAATTCTGTTAAATATCTATAAAGTAGGTCGGTGCATGTTCATTAGGGAAGTCCCTGGGCGGCACAAATGGTTGAGTGCTCTACCACAGACCAAAAGGTTGGAGGTTTGAACTCACCCGGAGACACTTCAGAAGATAGACTTGCCGATCTATTTCCAAAAGCACACAGCCTTTTGGTAGGCGGTATGAAACAAGGAATTTGTCCATTTACTCTAGGTTTTCAAATCTGTACAGTCTTTCATAGTATTCTGTTATGATATTTTTGATTTCTCTTGGATCTGTTATGACAACTCCCCTCTCATTTCTTATTTGGATTACTTGTTTCCTTTCCTTTTTTCTTTAGTAAGTTTAGACAGTGGTTTGTCAATTTGGTTGATATTTTCAAAAAACCCGCTTTTGGTCTTTTCAATTTTTTCAGTTGTTCTTCTATTCTCTAATTCGTTTAGTTCTGTTCTAATCTTTATGACCCATTTTCTTCTGGTGCCTGAGGGGTTCTTCTGTTGTTCTCTCTCTACTTGTTCAAGCTGTAGGGTCAGTTCTTTGATTTGGTTTCTTTCTCCCTTCCAGATGTGCACATTTATGGAGATAAACTGACCTCTGAGCACTGCTTTGGCTGTACCCCATAGGTTCTAGTAGGAAGTGTCTTCATTCTCATTGGAATCCATAAATTTCTTTATTTCATCCTTGATTTCTTCTGTAACTCATGGCTTTTTGAGCAAGACATGGTTCAGTTTCATGAGTTCCACTTTCTATCTATGTTTTTTCTGCTATTGATTTCGACTTTTATGTCTTTATGATCTGAGAAGATGTTTTGCATTAATTCAATGGTATGGATTTTGCTGAGAATTGCTTTATGTCCTAACACATGGTCTATTCTGGAGAATGTTCCATGTGCACTGGAGAAGAAGGTGTAGTTGTCCACTGATGGATGGAAAGTTTTGTATATGTCGATGAGGTCTAGTTGGTTAATTGTGGCAATAAGGTCTTCTGTGTCTTTATTGACCTTTTTTCTAGGCGATCTGTCTAATATTGAGAGTGGAGTGTTGAAGTTTCCCACTATTATTGTGGAGTGATCTATCTCCTTTTTGAGTATAGTCGGTGTTTCTTCAATGTATTTAGGTGCTCTAGTATTAAATACATGAATATTTAAATATTAAGTCCTGCTTGTGTATTGAACCTTTCAGCAATAGTGTCCATCCTTGTCCTTGATGGTGGATTTTACATTAAAATCCATTTTATCTGAGATTAGAATTGCCACTCCTGCTCTTCTTTGGGTATTGTTAGCTTGATATATATTCTTCCATCCTTTCATTTTCAGTTTGTTCCTATCTTTAGGTCTAAGGTGAGTTTCTTGTAGGCCACATATGGATGGGTTGTGTCTTTTGATTCAAGATGTCACTCAGTGTCTCTTTACTGGAGCGTTCAGTCCATTCACATGCAATGTAATTATTGATAGGTATGTGTTCAGTGCTGCCACTGTGATATGTTTTTTGTGTTGATGTTTTGTCTGTTGCTCTTATTAATCTGTTCTTGGACATTCTTCTTTGTGAGTTGAGTTTTCACCTTTTTCAGGGTTGGTTTTGTGGTTGTTGAGACTTCTGTATTACATTTTTTGATTTGATATGTTGCATCTTTATTGTGCTTTATGGCTGCCCCTGTGATGCCCCTAAATAAGCAATATGTAAACCCGATTTTAATTACTACCAGTCTTATTAACTTCCTCTTCATCTGGAAGGATGATAACGACTGTAGTACATCCCTCTTTTTAATATGATGAGATCATAGTTTTCATGATATGATCACTCGATCATTTCTTTCATTATTATAGCTTTGAATGAGTTTAGAGACTTTCCTAACTGAGTAGGATTTGGGGTGATGTGTCCTGTATTTGCTTCTAAAATTTAAAGCTAGTGGTTTTGTTCTTCTAAGCCAAGAGATTCTTTCAGTATTTCCTGTAGCTTTGGTTTCGTTTTTACAAAGTTTCTTGAGTTTCTGTTTATCTGTGAATGTCTTCATTTCATTTTCATATTTGAAAGATAGTTTGGCAGGATATATAATTCTTGGGTGGAAGTTCTTCTCTTTCAAGGCTTTGGATGTGTCATACCACTGTCTTGGTGCCAGCATTGTTTCTGCTGAGAAATCCGACAAAAACCTGCAGGATTTCCCTCTAAATGTTAGCTTTGCTTTGAGTCTTGCTGCCTTTAAGAGTTTCTGCATTATGTTTCATTTTGTTAAGCTTGATTATGATGTGTCTTGGAGTCTTTCTTTTGAGGTCTATATTAAGTGGTATCTGATACTCATCTTGGATATCTATATTCTCTTCTTTCATAATTTCTGGGAAGTTTTCTGTCAGCAGCTCAGCCACAATACTCTCTGTGTTCTCTGATGTCTCGTCCTGTTCAGGAACTCCAATTAGTCGTAGCTTAATAGAGTCCCATGTGCTTCTTAATGCTTCTTCATTTTTCTTGTTTGTTTTTTTCTGATTTCTCCTCATAGATGTTGGACTCAGTAGCTCTGTTTTCCAAGTCAGAAAATCTATTTTCCATTTGTTCCATTCTGTTTTCTTGGCTTTGAATTGAAATTTATCTCTCTTTCATTTTGTTCTTGATCTGTTGGATTTCAGAGTATGGGTCTTCCATCGGATCAAACAGCTTGCTTAATTTTTCATTTTGCCCTGCTGCATTTTGTGTAAGGTCTAGAAGGGATCTCTATATAATCCTTTTGTATTCATCTTCTGATAGTTTCAGAAAGGTTTCTTCATCTAGGAAGTTCTTTTGTTGTTTTTTGGGGGCCTTCTGAAGCTGTAGGTGATTTCTTGGTTATGGTTATCTCCAGAGTTTGTTGCTTTTGGGCATCATGTGAGTCAATAGTGGCTGGGAGAGATGCTGTGAGGATGGACCACAGTTGTTTCTCTAGGCCATCTTAAAATGAGAGGTAGAAGGTATCTGACAACTTCCAAAGTCAATTAGGTTTTCAGGTGTACAGGTCCCTCTTCCCAGCTGGCAAAGTAAGCACCTCTATATCCAACCCCAGATGTTATAAACTAGTTGAAAACACAGAAAGGCTACTGCCCTGCTAGTCTCTGCTGTTGGGCTCCAGCTGTAGGCAACACTGTGTAGAATACTGTTTTTCTACCAGAAAAGTGCTTTTCTCTGGGCAGGCACTGCCTCCCAGCCTAGAAATTAGGTCCCGCTGAGGACTCTGTATGAGTATATCCACCTCCAAGTGGAACAAGATGGTATCCCACACAAGCTCCCTGTCTGCCTTGGTCCAGGCTACTCAATGATCGAGGCCAAAAGAGAGACCAAAAGTTCCAAGATGCAGAGTCCAAAGCCAGGCTCTCAAAATACGGCAACTTCACCTGCCAATCTCATCAGTGGTGCATCTGAGATTAGCTGCTAGTCAAGCCCCAGCTCCGCCCTCTGGCTAAGACAGAGAAAAAAAGTTAAAATGGCAAGTTACTTTCAGTCCATGAAAGCCAGCACTCACTAAGAGTGGGGGTCAGCAAAAGAAGAAGTTTTCCGTTCAGTGGCATGAAGTCCAAATTAATAGCCCTACGCTGTGTCCTAGGGTTCAATAGGTGTCCAGAAGGCTCTGTTTAATTATCAATTCAGGCCTTGGTTTCCAGAGAGATTTAGGGAGATGTGTGTTTAGTCTGCCATTTTGACTCACCTCCCCCACCCCCCCAGACTTTTGGAACTGCTCTATGGAGCAGTTCTAGACTATACATATGGGATCACCATGAGTTGGAATCACTTGCTTGAGCAGGTTTGGTTTTTGGTTTAAATGTTCATTAACAGAGTCACAGGATGTCCAAGTGTGAAGAGACTGTTTGGCTGATTTGGTTTATCCACTTATTTCACGGAAGACCAAATGGACATCCAGAGGGTATAAGTAACCTGCTTGATGACACACAGTTGTGTAGTTGGAAAGCTGGAAGTAGATACATCTTCCAGCTTTCAAACTCACCCTTCTTCATTGGCCAGAAGGGCATTCACCATGAAGCCAGTGAGGCTTGAGCTTGGGGGCCTCTCACACAGGTCTCTTCCTCATCCCCTAGCATGATGCAAGCAATGTGTTCACAGGTCATAAAACTAGTTGCCATCAACTCGATTCTAACTCATGGTAACCCCATGTATGACGGAGTAGAACTGTGTTACATAGGGTTTTCTTGGCTATCTCAGTCACCTAGTGCTACTATAACAGAAATACCCACAGTGGGTGGCTTTAACAAACAGAAATTTATTCTATCACGGTTTAAGATGTTAGAAGTATGAATTCACGACATCAGCTCTTGGGTAAGGTTTTCTCACTGTGTTGATCTGGGGGTAGGTTTTTGTTATCAATCTAGGAGGTTGGTCTAGGAGCTTCTCAGTTCAGGGACTCTGAGTCTATAGGGCTTGATTTGCTCCTGGAGCTTCTTTCTTGGTAGTATGAGGCCCCTACTCTCTGACACACCCCAGGCAAACTCCCTTTACATTGGATCAGGGCTGTGACCTGAGTAAGGATGTTATATTCCACTGTAATCCTCTTTAACATAGCCTAATCTTGCCTCATCAGCCACAGACAGAGATTAGGATTTACAGTATGTATAGGAGAATCACAGCAGATCACAAAATAGAGGACAAGCACACAATACTGGGAATGATGGCCTAGCCAAGTTAACACACATTTTTGGGGAGACACAATTGAATCTGTGACATTGGCTGTAATCTTTAGAGAATCAGACCACCAGACTTTTCATCTAAGGTGCCATTGCGTGGGTTCAAACCACCAACCTTTTATTATTAGTTGAGTGCAAACAGTTTGTGCCACCCAGGAACTCACATGGTCATAAATTTTTGTGAAATCTGTCAAAGTAAGCTATTTTAAATGAAGCTAGTTAAGACTATTGTCTTTCCATTCTGATATCCTATCCATTACACTTCCCCTCTCGTTAGGGGGCACTGGAGTGGCCAAGGACATCAAATATTTGTAGTTTTGTATTCTTTTTCATAACGAGAATGTCTATCAAAGCTGGGTCCACCTGATCTTGTGTATGATGCTAATAATACCTGTCATTGACTGAGTATTCTATGACCATTCATGAACTTTCTATCTGTCATGGAATGAATTGTGCCCCCCAAATATGCATATCAATTTTGCTAGCCCATTATTCCCAAGACTGTGTGATTGTCCATCATTTTGTCATCTAATGAGATTTACCTATGTGTTATAAATCTTATCTCTATGATGTTGATGAGATGGGATCAGCAGTAGTTATGTTAATGAGGAAAGATTCAATGTATAAGATTGGATTTTGTCTTGAGCCAGTCCCTTCAGAGATATAAAAGAGAGAAGTTGAGCAGAGAGACATAGGGACCTCATACCACCAAGAAACAAGAGCCAGGAGCATAGCCCATCATTTGAACCCAAGGGGCCCTATGCTGAGAAGTTTCTTGACTAGGGGATATGTGATGATGAGGACCTTCCTCTAGTGCCAACAGAAACAGAAAGCCTTTCCCTGGAGCTTGCACCCTGTGTTGGACTTGTAGTCCACTAGACTGTGAGAGAGTAAACTTCTCTTTGTTAAAGCCACCTACTTGTGGTATTTCTATTATAGCAGCACAAGATGACTAAGACACTACCCAATCCAGGAACTGGAACATCACCAACAACTTACCTCTATTCTGTATTCTGCACATTCTCATCCTGCCTGTCCCTCAGATGTAGCCACTAATTCACTTTTGTGTTTATTGTTACCTTGATTTTTTGTTTTGTTTTATCACATACACATTACATGCTTGAATACTGTATGATTTATTTTGGCTGTGTCATGGATTGAATTGTCTCCCCCCAAAAATATGTGTAGCCGTGTGGCTAGGCCATGATTCCCAGAATTTTGTGATTGTCCTCCATTTTGTGATTTTCCTATGCTGTATGTTAAAGGATTAGGGTGGGGCTGTAAATCCCTTTTTTAGGATCTCCTCCCTGCTCCACTGTAAAGGGAGTTTCCCTAGAGTATGGCTTGCACCACCCTTAATCCTTTCATCTTACAAGAGATAAAAGGAGGTGGAAGCGAGCAGAGAGTTGGAAACATCATACCATCAAGAAAGCTGCACCAGAAGAAGAGCATATCCTTCAGACCTGAGGTTCCTATGCCAAGACGCTCCCTGGATAAAGACTGATGCAACACCACACTGTTCTCCAGAGCCAACAAGGGGAAAGCCTTCCCCTGGAGAAGACACCCTGAATTTGGACTTGTAGCCTACCAGACTGTATAGGAATAATCTTGCCTTTGTTTAAGTCATCCACTCATGGTAATTCTGTTGGAGCAGCACTAGCCAAGCCAAGTGCCATCGACTAGCTGACTAAAACACCTTGCACTGAAATTTGTAAAAGAGTATTGGACTGTACTTGGTCCTTACCTAACATATTGTTACAAGCAGCTGTTGTTCAGTCACCTTCAGTGCTTTTTAATAGTCCGCTGTGTGACCGTATAGTAGTTACCTTCAGCATCTCCTGTCAATGGGCATTTGGGCTGTTTCACATTTTTTGCTCTTTCAAACAGTGCTGTTATAAACATTTTTGTATGCATTTTCAGATAATCATGAATTATAATCACGATGTTATAGATATAGAAAACATGACCCAGAGAAGTTAGGTAATGTTTCCAAGGTCACACAGATAGTGGGGCATCAAGGGCTCAAATCCAAGTCTGTCTAATCAAAACTTTCACGCAAATCCACTTTACCGTCTTGACCACTCTTTCCTACAGATCTGAAGGAATAAAAGTCTTGGAGAAGCTGCTGTTCCAGGTCTTGCAAGACTGAGAGTCCAATCACCCAGGGAGGCTTTCTTTACAAAAGTTTGAATTGTACCTATCAACCTAGTGACACTAATGCCTGTACCGTTCAGGTGTTTTAACTGATCAAAAGAAGCCTTCGTCAAAGTTCACTGATCTGATCTATGTAGCCCCTTAGTCTTGTGAAGCGAGTAAATTATTCTGTTTGCTTGGTGATGAATTCTTCTACTAATACTTAAATCATCCCACAAATACAAAGTGAGGCTGCAGAACCTGGAGATGCAAAGCTAAGAAAATAATTGCCTTTTAGGTGTTACCCTCTGAATTATTACTCTGGAAGGAAAGAGAAGAGTACATATCTTATAAAGTTACCAATGGCAAAGATGTTTAAAATATGCAATTATCTAATTACTTCACTTAATCCTTCCTTTCTCTCCTTCCTCCCTTTTCCCGCCCTCCCTCCTATCTTTTCTTTCTAGCTTTCTCTCTTTTCTCCCTCCCTCCCTTCCACCCCTCTTTTCTTTCTGTCTAAATTTCTTTTCTCCCTCCCTCCCTTCCTCTCTCTCTCTCTCTTTCTCTGTCTCTCTCTCTCCTTTCTATCACTGTCTTTTCTGCCTTCGGACTCCAGTGGCCTCACCCCACCACCTCCTTCCCCAAGGTATGACTTGACTGGGGAGAGTAGTGTGATCACCAGCCCTGTTTATTTCTTTACCAAGCTGCAGAGGAGCCAGAGCCTGGCCCTGTTCGAGACGCAAACTTTATCTAGCTTCCTGCCTCGGGAAGGTGAGAGCAGCACAGAGAAAGGTTACAGATGCCTGCCCTGGGCATTGATTTGGTAGGATGAGGCGAAAAAAAACAACAGCAACCCTGTAGCTATGGAAGCAAAGATTTCATAGCATTCAGGTGTCTGGCATCTTCTCAGTCCAGGTAGCAAATTTCAGCAACTAGCTAAGGGAAAAAGAACAGGTGCTTTTGCAGGAAGATAGCAGAAACATTTAGCTGCACCTTTACCCTAGAATCTTTGGGGAGGGTTCTTGATAGATATTTGGGCAAGTCAGCTCAGGGCATCTGAGAAGGCTGAAAGGAAAGTCCATTTGATTTTTTATTTTTTTAGTAGCAGGACCTGGCATTGATTCTTTCTGTTATAAATTAGGTCACCATGAGTTGGGGTCAACTCAACAGCAGCTCACAACAACAGTGAGATGTAATACATGCACTGTAAGAGCCATCTTTTTATAGTGTATCACTGAGTAGTTGTTAGTATATTTCCAGAGTTGAGCAGCCATCACCATTATCTAATTTTAGAACATTTTCATTACACCTGAATGAAATGCTATACCCGTTAGCTACTGCTGTTGCTAGTTGTCACCGAGTTTACTCGAACTCGTGGCGACCCATGTGTGCAAAATAGAGTTTTGAAGTTGTGGCTTTTCAGAAGCAGATCACCAGGCCTGTCTACTGAGGTGTCAGTGGCTAGAATCAGACCTCCAACCATTAGGCTAGTGATTTAGTACCACCCAGGCACTCTATACCTGTTGTCACTTGTATATTCTGGATAAAAGTCCCTTATTAGATATGTGATTTGGAAATACCTGCATCCATTCTGTAGGCTATCTTTTCTTGATGGTGTGCTTTAAAGCACAAAATGTTTTCTCATATTTTTTTATTGTGACTAAGTGAAAGCATACAGTCCAAATTGGTTTTGCATGCCCATCTATCTGCAGCTCCTTCTGTTCTCCCCACCCAGTGACAGCATGCTCCTCCCTTTGACTCTATAGTTCTAGTATCCTGTTAACAAGCATCTGTCCCCTCCTCTCCACCCTCTTCTCTCCCGTCTAGAAAGAGACCAGTAGGACAGCCTCCTATGAGTGCAAAGAACCATATGATCACACTGTGTCCCTGAGTCCAGTCCTTTCTTATCTGAAGAGTTGACCTGATTACCAGTTTCTGGTCAGGGACAGCAGCAGGTCAAGTGACCATGTTCCCAGGGAATCCTACAGACTTTTGGACCATCAATTCAGGTCTTTTAGTAGAGTTCCTAGGCTGCACCCCACTTTATTTCATGTTGCCTCAGGGACTCGACACTGTGTCCCCATCATAGCTGTCTTTGGTGGTAGCCAGGCACCATCTGGTTCTTCTGGTATCATGTTGATACAGTCTCCCATTTATACGGGTCTTTCTGTCTCCTGGACTCTTTTTCCCTCGTGTCTTTGATGTTCTCAGCGATCGTCTGTTCTGGATGGGTTGGGACGATTTGGTATACCTCAGATGGCAGTTTGCTGGCTTTTAAGACCACAGACACTACTTACCAACATGGAGTAAAGCACAAAAGTTTAAAATTTTGATTAAATCCAATTTATGTACTTTTTCTTTTTTCACTTGTGCCATGTCTAAGAAGCCATTGCCAAATCCAAGGCCAGGAAGATTTACTCCTATGAGTTCTGACAATTAAGTTTGTGAACTTGTCACCATGCACTTACATTGGCAGCACTGTACAAACAGCTCAGTAAGGTTTCATAACCTTAATATATCAGAGTCTCACAGCTCTGTTCCTGTCAGCATGTGGCAGTGTCTTGCTAGTGGTATTGTTGTTGTTGTTGCGTGTTTTTGTGTGCTGTCACGAGAATATCACAGCTTGAATTAGAGCAATGAACAAACATTAAATATCTTGCTAAACTTGACAAGAGTGGAAGTGAAATCAGGGATATGTTAGTCAGAGTTTATAGGGACAATGCCGTGAGGAAAACGGAAGTGTACAAATGCATTAAACATTTTTCTGAGGGAAGAGAAAGTGTCACTGGTGAGGAGAGGTCAAGGTGACCAGTACTGAGCAGAACTGATGAAAAAATTGCAAAGATTTGTCAAATTGTACATCAAAATCATTGATTGACTGTGAGAAACACAGCAGACTAAGTAAACATTGATAGAGAAACAGAAAGATCTTTTTTTTTTTAATTTATTGTGATTCAGTGAAAGTGTACAATCTGGTTTACATTCGCATGCCTGCCTATGTGCGCTCCCACTGCTCTGCTTGCCTGGTGACAGAACACTCCTCCTTTCTGTTCTACAAAAGCAGGAGAAAGGTGTGTGTAAAAGTGATCCCAAAAGAGCTCACCAACGAGCAAAAGCAAAAGAGAGTTGAAGTTTGTCAAGACCTTTTGGAGAGACAAGATGACGTTTTGGCTGAGTTACCACTGGTCATGAAACATGGGTGTACCAATACGACCCTGAAGCAAAGCATCAAAGTGCACAGTGGAAGTCAGCCAATCTTTCATCACCAAAAATATCAAGAGTCAAAATGATGTTGGTTTTTTTGATATCAGAGGCATTGTTCATTATGAATTTGTACCAACTGGACAAACAATAAACCAAGTTTACTATTTGGAAGTGCTGAAAATGCTGCATGAAAAAAGACAAAAAGGACCCAAACTTTTTGTCAACAACTCACGGCTCTTGCATCACAACAATGCATCAGCTCACATGGCACTGTCTGTGAGGGAGTTTTTAACCAGTGAACAGATATCTGTATTGTAACATCCTCCCTAATCACCTGATCTGGCCCCCAATGACTTTTTTCTTTACCTGAAGATAAAGGAAATATTCAAAGAAAGACATTTTGATGACATTCAGGACATCAAGCGTAATACAACTACAGCTCCAATGGCCATTCCAGAAAGAGTTCCAAAATTGCTTTGAAGGGTGGACTAGGTGCTGGTGTCAGTGCGTAGCTTCTCGAGGGGAGTACTTTGAACGTGACCGTAGTGATAGTCCCAATGAGGTATATGGTACTTTTTCTAGGATGTATTCATGAACTTAATTGTTAGATCTTGTATGTTTTCTTCCAAGTGTTTTATAGTTTTAGCTCTTAAATTTAGTTCTAGGATCTATTTTGAGTTCAGTTTTTTCATATGGTGTGAGGTAGGAGTCCAAATTTAGTCTTTTTCATGTGGACATATGGTTCTCCCAGCACCACTTACTGAAAAGTCTATTCTTTCCCACCATTTAATTTTTTTGGCATCCTTGTGTAAAAACCAATTGCCCTTAAATGCAGTACTTTATTTCTGGGTTCTCAATTTTGATCCATCGATCTCCATGCCTAGTCATATGTGAGTCTTACACTGTCATGGTAACTGGAGTTCTGTAGTAAGTTATGAAATTAAGTAGTGTGAGTCTTCCAATTTTGCTCTTATTGAAGATTGTTTTGCCTGTTTAGGGTGGCTTGTATTTCCTGGTCAGTTTTAATATCAGCTTGTTGGTTTCTGCAAAAAAGGCAACTGAAGGTTTGAAAGGGATTGTGTTGAATCTGTAGCTGAATATGGGGAGTAGTGTTGTCTTAACAACAGTAAATCTTCCAATCCAAGAACATGGGATGTCTTTCCTCTTATTGAGGTGTTCCTTAATTTCTTTAGATATTTTGTAGTTTTCAGTGTACTTGTCTTGTGATCCTTTGATTAAAATTATTCCTCTGTTTTTTGTAATATTGTAAATGAAATTGGTTTTTTAATTTCATTTTTGGACTGCTCAGTTTTAGGGTATAGCAAAGCAATGGGTTTTTGTATATTGATCTTGTATACTACAACTTTCCTAAACTCAGTAGTTTAGGAAAGAGTTTTTGGTTTTGTTTTCTTGTGGGTTTCTTAGAACTTTATAAGAAACTTTGGTAGTGTAGTGGTTAAATGCTACACCTGCTAACCAGCAGTTTGAACCCATCAGGAGCTCCTTGGAAACTCTATGGAGGAGTTCTACTCTGTCCTATAGGATTGCTATGAGTTAGAACTAACTTGACACAGTGGGTTAAGGCTTTATGTAAAAAATGGTGTCATTTGCTAATGAGATAGTTTAGCTTCTTCTTTTCAAATCTGAATGTCTTTCTTTTCTTTTCCTTGCCTAACTGCCCTGGATAAAACTTCCAGAACAATGCTAAATAGAAGCAGCAAGAGCAGATATTCTTGTATTTTTTCCTGATCTTAGGGAGAACCCATTCAGTTTTTCACTCTTAAATATGACATAGCTATTAGCACTTTGTGCGTGCCCTTCATCAGCTTAAGGATGTTCTCCTTTATAGTTTTTTGAGTGTTTTTATCATGTAAGAGTATTGAATTTTGTCCAAACTGAGTCTAATAGTTTCTGAGGCTATTAAAATGATCAAGGAGATTTGGACCTTCATTCTATTAATATGTTTTTTGTAAACTAAGCCAAATTTACATTCCTGGGATAGGCCACATATGGCCTTTTTACATGTTGATAAATTCAGTTTGCAAATATTTTGTCAAGAATTTTTGCATATTTTTTCATTTGAGGTATTGGTCTACAGCGAATGCTATAGGCATCTAGTATACAGAGGCTGGGGATTCTGTGAAACATCCTACAATACACAGGACAGCCCTTACAGCAAAGAATTGTTCAGTCCAAAACATCAATAGTGCCAGTGGTGCTCATACCCACTAAAAACAAAAACAAAAACAAAAACTCCCCTGCGGTAATCTGTTGAAATGAAAATGGAAGAAATATTTAAAGTTTTTTACAGTAAAGATTATGTCTATATTCAGTGTCTAGATTTTGTTTCACTGAGAAACAAAATTTTTGTTCTGTGATGTATTTGCCTGGTTTTGGTACTGGGAAAACAACTGGTGATGTGGATTGAGGATAATAAAGCACCAGGAAGGCATGGGAGTCTGAATTGGACTGCCTTAGATCAGTAGTTCTCAGTAGGAGGTGACTTTCTCCCCCAGAAGACATTTGACAATGACTAGACACATTGCATTGGGACAATCTGCTGCAAAGGACCTCTTAAAAGTGTTGAAAAATAAAGATGTCACCTTGAAGACTAAATGCTATTGCACCTGACCCAAGCCATTATATTTTCTACCACATCATGTGCGTGCAAAAGCTGGACAATGAGCAAGAAAGATGGAAGAAGGATCGATGCCTTTGTATGTGCTGGAGAAGAATACTGAATATATCATGGACTGCCAAAAGAACACACAGCTGTGTTCTGGAAGAAGGACAATCAGAGTGCTCCTTGGAAGCAAAGGTGGCGAGACTGCATCTGACATACTTTGGACATGTTGTCAAGAGGGATCAGTCCCTGGAGAAGGACATCATGCTTGGTAGAGTGGGGGGTCAGCAAAAGAGAGGAAGACCCTCAATGAGATGGATTGACACAGTGGCTGCAACAATGGATTGAAGCATAAAAGCGATTGTGGGTATGGCGCACGACTGGGCAGTGTTTTATTCTGTTGTGTATAGGGTCGCTATGAGTCAGAACTGACTCAACGGCACCCAACAACAACAACAGAGGCATTTTTATTCCTATTGTTGGGAGGGTGCTATAGACCCCTAGTATGTAGAGGCTGGGGATGCTACTAAACATCCCACAATGCACAGGACAACCCCTTCAGCAAAGAATGTCCTGTCCCAATTGTCAACAGTGCCAATCATGCTCATAGATTAGATCTAATCTGCTGAAATCAAAATAGAAGAAATATTTTTTTGTTTTACAGTGAAAGTTATGCATAGATTTCATGATTGTATTTTGTTGCATTGAGGAAAGAAACTCAGAGGTACAAAAGAAAAAGAAAAAGTTTGTAAAATAGCTAGCAGACTTGAAATTCAAGATATATTGCTCACATCAGCATAAGAGATTAGTGTAAGAAAAATAGCATTAGTGGAAATAGGCCTTTCATAGGAAGTAATTAATTACTTTATGCAGAGATTAATCATGGAGAGTTGGCATTTCCTTAAGCGTGGACAGGAATTAGAAAATTGATCAGGTATTTTCTTTTTCTCTGCAGAGAGGTTAAAAACTTAGAATATCTTAAGCAAACACATTTTGTTTTAGGTCATAGATTGTGTAAAGGTATTTAGGCTTTTAACTCCCTGCCCCCTCCCCAGGTGAAAACCCTAGTTTATTTCAGCATCAGCGATGTCTTAAACCAAGGGAAAAAGAAACAACCAAATTGCTGCCGTTGAGTTGATTCTGACTCATAGCAACACTATAGGACAGAGTAGAACTGCCCCATAGGCTTTCCAAGGTGCACCTGGTGGACTTGAACTGCCGACCTTTTGGTTAGCAGCCATAGCACTTAATCACTATGCCACTATCAAAAAAATAAACTCTGTGATGGGCAACAGAAGAAGTCTCTACAATGAGGTTAAGGGCTTTGGTACCAGACCACGGAATCAGGGTGCAGGTGGGCACTGCCAGGGCAATAAGTTAGGAAGCAACAGAGCTGGTAGCAGCTTGCGGCCCAGAGGTAGACTCTGGACAAGCATCAGGTCAACCTTGTCTTGACTCTGCTCCAACTGCTGTTCCATCTCCATGAGTATCTTCACTCCGTCCAGTACCCCCTGCATGAGCTCCACGTCACGAAAGCCCAGTGTCTCACCTTGGTCACAGTGAAGACTGTGCCCACAGCAGCCATGTTCACACCACCTGTGCCTTGCTCCTGAAATCAGCCACTTGAGTATCTCTGGGAACTTCTCCTGCTTGCCCAGATGGGGCAGTCTGCTCTGCACACCTGTTCACAGCCTTGTGCCCAGGTTGAATGGGCTGGTGAGATTCCACCTCAGCTGAAGTTCTACATGAACTCATAGTTCTTTGGCTTGAAGAGTGTTTTGATCTAGAAGAGGCTACTGCAGAAGCAGGTGAATGTCTCTTTCACGGTAGGCCCCTTCTTCATGAAGAACACGCCAGACCATCCTCTCCCTTGATAAAAATTGCCGTGAAGTTATTCCAACTCATGGCCACCCCACATGTTACAGAGTAAAACTGCCACACAGGGTTTTCCTGGCTGTGATCTTTAGGAAAGCAGATCGCAAGGCCTTTCTGCCTTGGTGCTGCCATGTGGGTTAAAATCACCAACATTTTTTTGGGTTAGTAGTTGAGCACAAACCACTTTTTGCCACCCGGGAAACTTTGGACCACACTAAGCAGTTCTTGTCGTCATTGTGACAGAAGCCATGGGGCCAGTTTCAGCTACACCGGATGCCAACAGCAAGGGTTACACGGGTTTGTCTAAGAGAAAGCGGTCATTGATGAGCTGCTGTTTCTCTGCTCCTGATGTCCTCTGGAGCATGTTGTATATGCTTGGCAAGTCTCCGGTGCAGACTCAACAGGGCTTCTACCACTTCCTGGTGGTAGTGCTGCAGCCAGGGCATACCCACGAGCTCTGCCCGTAGTTGGGCTCCAGTTTGTAAATGTTGAGATCCATCTTAAGCTGATCGCTGGACTTGTAGCTGCCAGGCTGGCCCTTAGTGATGGAGTCCAAGAATCCCCTGACCACGTCTTAGCACTCCTTGTCCTGCCCCACAGCCTACGGTCATCATGTCCAGGTGGCTGGGGTGTTCCACAACGGCCTGGGTGTGCAGGGGTGTGCAGTCAGGACCTTGGCCATGCAACTCTTGCGGCTGCCCATGTAGGGAAGCTTGTCCTCAGCAGGCAGGAGCCCTTCAACGCACTGTGACTTTGGAGAATGGCATGGTGGCAGTGGACTTGGCTGAGGGGGTGGGGGTGGGCAGTGTGGAGCCAGCAGGGATACAGCCTTCACTTTTTTTTCCTTTTGTTTAACACATGGCATCAAGTGTTTTGAATCCATTAGCATATACTATGGGGTGAAGGCAGGGATTTTGTTTGTTTTGTTTTCTGTGCTTTATTTCCTAACATTGCCCCATCATCAGAAGCTGTTCCCAGTCAAATCAGACTCACGGCTCCCTGATAAGAGTCGTAGTTGAACTGTGGTAGGGTTTTCCACGGCTGATTTTTTTTGAAATAGATCACCAGGCCTTTCTTTTGCGTTGGCTCTGGGTGGACTCCAACCTATCAGTTAGCGGTTGAACAGCATTAACTGTTTGCACCACCGAGGGACTCCTCATCTAGGACAAATATCAGCAAACTTTTTCATAACTATCCCGAGAGTAAATATTTTCATCTCTGCAGGATATTCAGTTGTGTTGCAACTATTCAACCCTGCCATGATAGCAGGAAAGCAGCCAGAATGAACGTGTTCCAAAGAAACTATTACAAAAACAGGTGGTGGTGTTCCCACAACTACTATCTCCATCACCATGAGACCAGAAGAAATGGATGGTGCCCAGCTATCATCACTGAACATTTTAATCAAGGACCTAATACATGGATCTTGATCTACAGGAGGAAAAGCAGAGAAGAGAATTTCAAACTCATATGGAAAGTAAATTAAGGGGATTCATTGAGGCTGGGGGAACCCCTAAATCTAAAGAAGGAATCCAGAAAGAATCTTTAAAACTTGAATGGAAACTATCCCATGTAGCCTCATTAAACTAAACAACACTTTAGCCCAATTAGTAAAGAATGTTTGTCTCTAGCATAGTGCTGTTGTAAAGAATTACTTACATCAGTATAAATTGACAACAATTCATCTAAAACACAGATGGGAACTTACTTCAAAGGGCAGAGAATCTAAATTAATGGTGTTGAAACGATATGGGTAGAAATAGCAGAATGGACAACACAATATGAAATAACATATATTACCAATGTCACCGAACTAGATTGTTCATTGAGAAACTCTGGATGAACATATATTTGGTCAGGTATATTGCCACCAAAAAAGAAATAAGATATTACTAAAACTTCAAGGGCAGTTTGCTCAACTCTGATCTAGAATGATGTCAGAACATAGAAGATGTCCCATAAATATCTGTTGAAAGAGCACTTATTAGGGGAACTTAGCACTTTAGAAATATGCAAAGCCATCCTGACCATTGTCTTTGGTGATGAATCAGAAACCAGAGCACAAAGTGGCACTAACATTTTGTGAGAGAGCCCTTTAGGGCTTTGTTGTTGCGGCTGTCTGCAGCCATCAGGTCAGCCCCGACTCATGGTAATTCCACACAGAACAGAACAAAACACTACCCCGTCTCGCGCCATCCCTGTGATTGATTGGAACTGGACTGTTCTGATCCACAGAGTTTTCATTGGCTGATTTTTAAAAGTAGATCACCAGGCCTTTCTCTTTAGACTGTCTTGGTCTGGAAGCTCCATGGAAACCTGCCCACCATGGATGACTCCGCTAGTATTTGAAATACCATTCGCATGGCTTTCAGCATCACAGCAACATGAAAGTCCCCACAGTACAGTCAACTCGCATCCAGGTGATGGAATGAATAACCCTGGTGGCATAGTGGTTAAGTGCAATGTCTGCTAACCAAAAGATCAGCAGTTCAAATCTGCCAGGCACTCCTTAGAAACTGTATGGAGCAGTCTTACTCTGTCCTATAGGGTTAGAATCGACTCGAAGGTAGTGTTTTTGTCTTTTCTAATGTCCCTTTAGGAAACCCTAGTGGCATAGTAAAGCGCTAAGGCTGCTAACCAAAAAGGTCAACAGTTCAAAGCCACCAGGTGCTCCTTGGAAACACTTTGGGGCAGTTCTACTCTGGCCTAGAGGGTCGCTATGAGTCAGAACTGACTGACTTGATAGCAGTGGGTTTGGTTTTTTTTGGTTTTATGTTCGTTTAATCGGGCGCTAGTTAGTATACTTGCAGGATAAATTTCTGAAATTGAAATTCCTAGGCCAAACAATATGTGGTTTTGATAATAACAGCCAGATTGTTCTTCTTAGAAGTAGCATCAGTTTGTACTTGTAGTGAGAGATTTCCTGTTTCCACATGTCCTCCGCAACATAGTAGGCTGTCAAGCTACATTTTATCCTTACAAGTCTAATGGGTGGAAATGTTATCTCAGGTAGGTTTAACTTATTTCCATTATTATGAATAAAATTAAGCATCTTTGCATAAGTTTGAAGACCACCGGCTTTTGCTATCTGCGAACTGTGTGTGTACCTGTGATAATTAAACTATCACTCAGCAAATACTCATTTCCTTCCCCTTTCCACGTGGCATGGATTGACTTGTACCACCAAAAATGTGTATGGCAATCTGGCTGGGCCATGAGGCCCAATATTGGGTGATTGTCAGTTCTTTTACTATGATTTAAACAGACAGCTTAGTGGCAGTTATATTGACGAGGTCTACAAGAATTAGATAGTGTCTTAAGCCAATCTGATTTGAAATGCAAAAGAGAGAAGCAAGCAAAGAGACAAGGGGTCCTCATGACACAAGAAAGCAGTGCCAGGAGCCCAGCGCATCCTTTAGATCTGAGGTTCCTGTGGCGAGATGCTCCCAGACCAAGGGAAGACGGATGCATCATAAGGACCTTCTTCGAGAAATGCCAGAGAAAGAGAGAAACAAGTCTTCCCCTGGAGCCAGTGCCCTGAATTTGGACCTCTAACCTGCTGGGCTTTGAGAAAATAAACTTCTCTTTGTTAAAGTCATCCGTTTGTGGTATTTCTGTTACAGCAGCACTAGATGACTAAGACTCTGTCGGAAGAGAAGGCTAGTTCCTTACTCCACTGATGTTGGCTTGTCCCTGTATCTTACTTTGGGCAATAGACAACAGATGTGACATCCGCAAAGACTTGAAACCATGCCTGTGTGATTGCACTTGCCCTCTTGCTCATGTGCCATCCTTATGAGAATAATTTGCCTGAAGACTCATGGCGACTACATGAGTGTCAGAGTAAGATTGTGCTCCTTAGGGTTTTCAGAGTCAAATTTTTGGGAGGTAGATCCCTAGGCCTTTCTTTCGAGGGGCTTCAGGGTAGACTCAAACCTCCGACCTCTCAATTAGCAGCTAATCAATATTAACTGTTTGCACCACCCAGGGAGTACTTGCATCCTTGTGCTTAACCAACCAGCTGTCCTTAAGTTGAATCTAACTCATGGGTACCCCATATGCATGTTCAATGGTTGATTTGGGAAAAGCCCACTAGATCAGAGGAAGGCTAGTTACAGAAGGCAGAGCTGACCCAGTTGATCTCCCAATCTTCTGCCTAAAGCAGAGCCATCCCAGATGACTGGCAGACTCGTGAATGAGAAATAAATGTTTGTTTTTGCTTGCTACTGGGGTTGGGGAGTTTCTCAGCCAGCATCACTGTGGCTGCAGCTAACGGATGGAGTCCCTGGGTTATGTAAATGACTAATGTGCCTGGCTGCTAACTGAAATGTTGGCAATTTGAGTCCACCCAGAGATAGCTTGGAAGAAAGGACTGGCAATCTACTTCCATAAAATTGGCCATCAAAACCCTGTGGAGCACAGTTCTACTCTGATACACACAAAGTTGCCATGAGTTGGAATCAACCTGATGGCAACTGATTTCTTTGTCTGTCTGTTTGAAATAACTAATGTAATATTCTCCGCTAACTTTTCTATGAGAATTTCCTCTTTCCGCTCATCTAGAACATATTTTATATGAAAGACACTAGTCTTTGAATCTGATATAATTTGAAATTTTCTACTTATCTCTTGATTTTGCTTATGGCATTTTCTTGTCATCAAAATATTGTTTTCTTTATTAATCTTTTTTTAAAATGTTAAATAATAATAGTAGTAAAAAAGATCCTTGTGTTGATTTTAATGGAAATACTTGTAGCATTTTCTCATAAAGCATGATGCTCACTTTTGGGTCTATTTAATCGTGATAAACATATAAAGTCATCAATTCCTATTTTATGAATAGTTATTTTTAAAATCAGGGGTGAATGTGGAATGTTACGATTTCTCAGATGCTATAGAAATTGTTATTTATATTGTATGTGCCCTAGCCAACCAATTCAAAGAGGTCCATATTTATGCCTATTCCAAAGAAAGGTGATCCAACTGAATGCAAAAATTACTGAACAATATTGTTGATATCACACACAAGTAAAATTTTGCTCAAGATCATTCAAAAGTGACTGCAAGAGTATATTGACAAGGAACTGCCAGACATTCAAGCTGGATTCAGAAGAGGATGTGGAACCAGGGATATCATTGCTGATGTCAGATGGATCTTGGCTGAAAGCGGAGAATACAAGAAAGATAGGTTTCATTGACTATGCAAAGGCATTCGACTGTGTGAATTATAATAAACTGCAGAGAATGGGAATTCCAGAACACTGAATTGTGCTCTTAAGGAATCCATATGTGAATGAAGAGGCAGCCGTGCCAATAGATCAAGGGGACACTGCCTGGTTTAAAGTCAGGAAAGGTGAATGTCCGTCAGGGTTGTTATCTTTCCCCATACCTTTTCAATATGTATCTCAAGCAAATAATCCAAGACACTGGATTACATGAAGAACAAGGCATCAGGATTGGAGGATGACTCATTAACAACCTACGTTACACAAACACCACCTTACTTGCTGGCAGTGAAGAAGATTTGAAACACTTGCCAATGAAGATCAAGGACCACAGCCTTCAATATAAATTGCACTTCAACATCAAGAAAACAAAAATCCTCACAACTGGACCAGTAAGCAACGTTGTCATAAATGGAGAAAAGATTGAGGTTGTCAAGGATTTCACTGTCCTTGGGTCCACAATCAACTCATGGAAGCAGCAGCTAAGAAATCAAAAGATGCATTGCATTGGGAAAATCTGTTGCAAGGGATCCCTTTAAAGTAGTGAAAAGTAAAGATGCCACCTCGAAGGCTAAAGTGCGCCTGACCCAAGCCATGGTATTTTCAGTTGCAGCACACGCATGCAAAAGTTGGACACTGAACAAAGAAAACAGAAAGAGAATTGAAGCCTTTGAATTGTGGGATTGGAGAAGAATGTTGAATGTACCATGGACTACCAAAAGAACAAACAGATCTGTTCTGGAAGAAGTACAACCAGAGAGCTCCTTGGAAGCAAATATGGCAAGGCTGCTTCTTACATACTTTAGACATGTTATCAGGAGGGATCAGTCCCTCAAGAAGGCCATCATGCTTGGTAGAGTGGAAGGTCAGTGAAAAAGAGGAAGACCCTCAATGAGATGGATTGATACAGTGGCTGCAACAGTGGGCTTAAGCATAAAAATGATTGTGGACATGGGGTAAGACTGGGCAGTGTGTTGCTCTGTTGTACAGAGGGTCACTATGAGTCAGAACTGACTCGAAGGCACCTAACAACAACAACATGCCCTTTTCATTTGTTAACGTAATTCTTCCAAACTAGTTTCTACAGTCCTTTTATAAGGTAGAATCACACAGCACAGTCTGCAAGGAATTAGCTTCCAGCCCCCACTGTCACCCAATTCTAGCCATGGTTTTAGCTGCCAGCTTAAACATGGTGCTCATGATCTATTCCATAGTTCAGATCCTCTTGGGTGTGGAGTTCCCAAGAAAGACTCTTTGTGATATTATCTCTGTTTACCCATCCCTGCAATTCTGTCCCCAGGCACCCACCTCCCAACGCTGCTGCCAGCCTCTCCTACTCTTATTCACTAATTGCATTGTAGGGCATTCATATCTGTATTTTCTCTTCCTTTCCAAAGCAAGATATTTGTGGTGGCTTTGGACTACATTTCCCAGAATTCCTTTCCATATGTAGCTCTGAATTGGGCTTGGCCACAGAGAAAGTTCTGTGAGATTTAGGAGGTGGACATGAAGCAGCAAACATGCTTATGCTGTGGTGTAGGGTACCAGGTACGTTGCCACTGATCTCACGGCTCTCCTTGTCAGCACAGGGCAGTACCTGGACGTGTAACTCATCTAACTCCTGATAGGTGCTTTCCTTTAGGTTCTCTGGGCCCAGTGTTTATGCAGTGCCAAGGCAAAGTAAGCCAGTTTCTCCTGCAGGTTACTCATGGCACTGAGGCTGGAGGTAGTGAGAGACAGATGCGAGTTCCAATTTGCATTTGCTTTCATCCATGGGCTTCCATCCAGGCTCGCTTTCCAACTGCCGTTCTGATTGACTATTAGTGACTTGGGGCTTAACGTTAGATGCAGAGGCGTCAGCCCTGGGTGGAGTCTTCCCCCAGCCAGCAAGTGCATGGGGCGCAGTCTCTATAATACGTCCCTCATTCTGTATCGTGCATTGCATTTCTGCTTCACCGACTGAACCCTGATTGATTCAGTTCTTTTCTTAGAGATTGTTTTACTTCTCATCAATCACCTTGAAATTCTACTGGTACCGTATCAATTGGTGCAGAATCCTCGAAATTTTATGTATTTTGTGCCATCACTTAAACACTTATATTTCAAGGTGATCAAATCCTCTTCACAAGAACTGCGTTGTCTCTCAAGCTCTAGGGAGTGATTTCTTCTAAGGGAAAGTGGTTTCCTGAACAGAAGCCACTGAAATTGTTGGTGATGTATATTGATCCAGCAGTTCTAATAATCAGATTTCACTTAAATTACCACATGGCTGTCCTAGGAGACTCTTGGTCAAATTGCCTCTTGTGGACATTTAAATTGTCCTGAATTGTCCTAATTTGTCTTAACACTCAATATACTATTAGTGATGTTTTTCCTACTCTTGTGGGAAACAAATAGGATTAGAAATTTGGACTTTTGTCTCTTGTACTAAACTAAGTCACACTGTGTACATGTCCCCAAGATGGTTTAGATACATTACAATGAATGAACCATGTGGCACTTAAATATTCCCGTGAAAGGTTTCTCTCAGGCTGGTGATGGTGCCAGCTTGCTGTAATGATGTTGTTTATACATGAGAGAAACCCCCAAACCAAACCCATAGCGACCCTAGAGGTCAGAGTAGAACTGCTCCATAGGGTTCCCAAGGAGCACCTGGCAGATTTGAACTGCCAACATTTTGGTTAGCAGATGTATCACTTAACCCACTATGCCACCAGGGTTCCCCACATGAGGGAGGGACCTAAAAATTAGGCTTCTTCCCCACAAGGTAATAGAACCATATTTGACTGATAATCTAGCCTATATTTTTTGCCACCAACAGAACACTCTTTGAGGAAGTCATTCTTTCATGGGCAAAACCCTTTGGGCTCATTATTCCCCAGGGCGTCTACCTTGGCACTATTGGCTTGTGAGGCCTGGCAATGGAAACCATGGTGGTATAGTGGTTAAGAGCCATGGCTGCTAACCAAAATGTTGAGCAGTTCAAATCCACTGGGTACTCTTTGGAAACCCTGTAGGGCAGTTCTACTCTGTCCTTACAGGGTTGCTACAAGTTGAAATCGATTTGACAGCAACAGGGTTTTGTTTTTCAATCCTTTGTTGTGGGGGCAGTCTTGTGCATTGTAGTATGTTCAGAAGCAACTGTGGCCTCTACCACTAGATGTCAGTAGCAACCTGCCCCCCATCCCTAGTTGTGATAATCAAAGTAAGTCTTCAGACATGGCCAATTGTTCCCTTGGGTGGAGGGTGAGGGGTAGGGGTAAAACCACCCCCAGACGAGAATCAATGAGCATTTCCTTTCTGCTAGTGGAAAAAATGAAGAATTTGGATATCCTTGGGCATGGCTGGGAAGGGAAGCGAGAGGTAGGCCAACAGGAAATCACAAAACTGGAGGGCTTAGGTCATGCCAGAATCTCAACAGCAACTGGTTTTACTGGTTTCTAGGTCATGATGAGTGCTCTTTAATATTGTTTGCAGAAGAGAATGAAAAGGCCACAGGGGCTCTACAGGGGCCCCTGTAGCAATGTAATGACCTTCATTAATGTCATGTGAGATGGGCCAAAATGAAGTAAGACACCATCTTGTTTTGGCTTAATTACAGCGTGCATATGGCTCTTTGTTTCTCTATCTCAGATTCTGCAGGGAAGTGAATAAATTTGAGCCTGAGAGTCGATAATTATGTTCCTGGACTACATGACAGGTGTTGCAAGAGAAAGGTAACCAGTTACAAAGGAATTATACAAAAAAAATATTGCCTCTAGACTTTGATTCCAATAACACTAAAAACCCATTGCCATCGAGGCAGTTCTGGCTCATAGCGACCTATAGACAGGGCAGGGCTGCCCCACAGAGTTTCCAACGAGCTCCTGGTGGATTTAAACTGCTGATCTTTTGGTTAGTAGCCATAGCACTTAACCACTACACCACCAGGGTGTCCAATAATAGAGCAGGTAAATTTTCTGGATTGACTTTCTGGCTAAAAGCAACTGAAAATACTGGAAAACAAAAATTATTAAAAGAGTCGATAGATGGCAAAAAAGAAAAGAACACAAAGGTAAGAGATAGAGTGAAGATAGAAGCCCAGAAAGATAGCAGAACATGGCAGTGAGCTGTGGCACTGGGGGTGCTGGCTGCGAACTTGAACTTTAGAGACATATTCTGGTGTGACATGGATTCAGGAGAAGAAACCCAGGCCCTGCCTAACAGGAGGACTCTTACAGGAGACTTCATCCAGAATACTAAGATCCCAGAGGGCTTTCCTCAGGGAAGTGCAATGGAAATCATGCTCTAAACTTTTGCACTGAAAAGAGAGGAAAAAGAGGCCCTCAGAAAACTGTAACCCCAAGCTGGCTCTTTAATGCACTGGCAGCCCACATTCACAGCTTTCTGATGTTCAAAAACAAAACAAAACAAAACAAAACCCTGAAACCAATAATCTAGTGGCTTTAGATAGATTGGCTAAATCCTCACAGTTGGTAAACAAAAGCCAATTCTTTCTAGACTAAGAACTTCATTCCAAGTCTCTAGGGGTTCTAACAAATAAAAATTTTAAGGAATGCGACCAATTTATAGGGATAAGAAACTAAGCTACCGTGAGTGAGTGTGACTCAGCTAAAGAAAAAATGAAGAAACTGGAAGAGTTATTGCGAGAAATTGACCAAAGTATATCAGAGAAAGAAAAATACCTGGAATATATGAAAGAGAGGTTAACAGACACAGAAAACAGAGCGTGAAGACTAATATATATCTAATCAGAATTACACATAGCAAAGAGAGAGCTAATATGCACAGGTAATATTTAAAAAACAGTATGGGAAACTAAAATCACAGGACAGTCTCATTCCAGAACATAGATATAAAACATTAAACAAGAAATGCTGAGTTTAATGAAGAAATGCAAGATTGTTTTAGTATTTGGAAATCAACATAATCTACATTAACAAGAAAACATTAAAATATTATATAATAACTCACTCAGTAGATGCAGGAAAAGTATTTGAAACCAAATCAACATCATTCATGATTTTTAAAAATTACCCACAATATTTTTTAAAAGTTAGAATAGAAAGGAACTACCTTAAACTAATTGAAGCACCTATTAGGCAGAAACAAATGAAATTTCTGTTTTTGTAAGGCAAAAATGTTTAAATGTCACCAGCTTTAGAACAGTCAACTTAATACAAAAAGCTACAGCAAGTACCATAACAACTTTGTGCCGCTGAGTTGATTTCAACTTGTGATAACCCCATAGGGCAGAGTAGAACTGCTCTATAGGGTTTCCAAGGAGCTGTATTCAAATTGCCAGCCTTTTGGTTAGCTGCCAAATTCTTAACCACTGTGCCACCAGGGCTCCAGAAAATATCATAGTCAATAGTGACATATTGAAACCCTCATTACTGAGTTCATACACAAGACAGAAGGCTCAGTCATCACTTCCTTTAAGCATTGTGCTGATGTTCTGGTGGGTGCAATAAGACAAGAAAAAGAAACAAGAGGAAAAGGATTGGAAAGGAAGAAACAAAATAGCATTATTCACAGGGGGTGTGGTTATGTTTACAGGAAGGCCTAAACCAAGTCCGTATTAACAAAAGTCAACAGAGTGTATTAAGGTTATTTGATTGTATATATATATGTATATATATGTGTGTATGTGTATGCATATATAATTTCTTTCTATCAATTAAAAAATGGGGAATGAGCAAAAATACGGACTCAACCTAGGTGCCCGTCAATGGATGAATAGACAAACAAGCTATGGTATATTTATACAGTGGAATACTACATAACGATAAAGAACAATGACAATTTGAGAAACATAACATGGAAGAATCTGGAAGGCATTATGCTGAGTGAAATTAGTCAGTTGCCAAAGAACAAATGCTGCATGAGATCACTATTATAAGGACTCAGGAAAAGATTTAAACACATAAGAAAACAGTCTTTGATGGTTATGAGCGTGGGGAAGGAGAGAGAGGGACATTCACTAATTAGATAGTAGACAAGAATTATTTTAGGTAAAGGAAGAGAAAACACAGCAGAATTTGGCACAACTGGACTAAATCAAAAGCTAAAAAGTTTCCTAAATACAACCAAAAACTTTGAGGGATAGAGTAGCAGGGACAGGAATTTGGGAATCATAGTTTCAGGGGGCATCTAAGTCAATCTGCATAAGAATGCTTATTAAGAAAACATTCTGCATCCCACTTTGGTGAGTGGCTTCTTGGGTGTTAAAAGCTAGCAAGTGACCATCTAAGAAGCATCAGTTGATCCCCACCCACCTGGACTAAGGAGAATGAAGAACATCAGAAACATAATGAAAATATGACCCCAAGAGACAGAAGAGTCTCATAAACCAGAGACTATATCAGCATGAGACCAGAAAAACTAGATGGTGCCCTGCTGTCACCAGTGGCTGCTCTTCCAGGGAACTCAACACAGACTCCCAGAGAGAGTGGGAGAAGTGTGGGGTCAGAATTCAAACTCTAGCAAAAAGACCAGACTTGATGTTCTGACAGACCGTAGGGTCCCTGAGAGACATGACCTCCTGACTCCCTCTTAGCCCAGACGTAAAATGATTCTCCAGGTCAACTCCTCGGACAAACACGGGTCTATAAGACATAAAATGATACTGGTGAGGAGTGTGCTTCTTGGCTTAAGTAGATACAGGAGACTAACCGGGAAGCTCCTGTCCAGAGGCAAGATGAAAAGACAGAGGGGGACAGGGGCTAGTTGAATGGACATAGGAATTTCAGAGGGGAGAGGAAGAGTGTGCTGTCACTGGGGAGAGCAGCTAGAGTTATGCAGCAATGTGTGAGTCTTTGTGTCAGAAACTGACTCTAACTGTAAACTTTCACTTAAAACACAAATTAAAAATAATAACTTTAAAAAAACGAGAAGGAGGCAGTATTTTCATGTATAATAACAAAAAACATAAGCACCCCAAATTAAATCTAGCAAAGAATGTGAAGTAAATTATAAAGCTTTCGTGAATATTATTATTGAAGGCATAAACAGTGAGAGAGAGAGACGGGTTCATTGAAGATTCTGTTATTTTCAAGATACAAAGTCATCAAATCAATCTATAGTTTCACTCAGCAGCAATCAAAATCTCAATTGTTTTTTGGAAACTGACAAGCTGATTCTGAAAACTTACATGGATGAATGTAAGGGCCAAGAAAGGGGAAGAAACTATTGCACAGAGATGGAAGGCCTTACCCTCTAGCTAGCCAGGCAAACCCAGGGCTTACTGTAAAGTTATAGTGATTAAGGCATTGAAACACAGAGAGAGTCCTGAGACACACTTACATGGACTCAATGCCAGACCAGAGGCTTGGTAGATTGCTGGGGAGAGAATGGATTTTTCAGTAATTGGTGTTGAACATGGATTTTAAAAAAGAAGACTTGGTGCACTATTAAAGGAAAAACCAATTCTTTCTAGACTAAGAGCTGCCTTCCAAGTCTCCAAGGATTCCAGCAAATAAAAATGCTAAGAAATATGAACACTTTCTATGCAAAGGAAGCCACAAGAAACTAAGGTACCACAAATAAGCACCTGTAAAAAAAAAAAAAAAAAGTGAGGAAAAACAGACATACAAAGATTTCACATAGGTGTCTTGTTGCCATCAAGGAAATTATAAAGTTTTGGTGAATATTATTAAAGAAGACATAAGCAATGAGAGAGACATTGTGTTTGTGGAAGACTCTGTATTGTCAAGATACAAAATATTCCCAAATTAATCCATAGCTTCATTCACTAGAAATCAAAACCCTAACAATTTTTTTGGAAACTGACAAGTGATTCCTACTGATAGACCCCGTAGGACAGAGAAGAACTACTCCATAGAGTTTCAGAGGAGAGCCTGGTGGATCAAACTGCTGACCTTTTGGTCAGCAGCCTGATCTCTTAACCACTACACCACCAGAGTCTTAGAGAATATAAAATAGCTGTTGTTGTTGTTGTCAGGTGCCATCGAGTGGTTCCGACTTATAGCCACCTGATGCCCAACAGAATGAAACACTGCCCACAATCGTTTTGGTGTGTGAGCCCACCGTTGCAGCCACTGTGTCAATTTATGTTGTCAAGGGTCTTCCTCTTTTTCACTGACCCTTCACTCTGTCAATTGTGATGGCCTTCTCGAGGGACTGATCCTTCCTGACAACATGTGTGAAGATATTTAAGATGCAGTCTTGCTATCTTTGCTTCCAAGGAGCACTCTGGTCATACTTCCTCCAGAGCAGATCTGTTTGTTCTTTCGGCAGTTCGTGGTACATTCAATATTCTCCTCCAACACCACAACTAGAAGGTTTTAATTCTTCTTCTGTCTCCTTAATTCACTGTCCAGCTTCTGCATGCATAAAGTAGCTAATAATTATTATATTTAAAGAAATAATGGATAATTTTTAAAATATCTGCCTAAACTTTATTGATTAAAGCAATCGACTGCTAACTGAAAGGTCAGTGGTTTGAAACCACCAGCGGCTGCAGAGGAGAGAGATGTGACAGTCTGCTTCTGTAAAGATTTACAGCCTAGAAATTACATGTTCAGCTATGAAGCTTAGAAAACCTCTTGCACATGGGAACCAAAATGTATCTACAAAAACGTTCATAGCAGCATTAAAACCTAAAAATTAATCAAAGCAAAGTAGGTAAGTACAATGTAGTATATTTATGAGTCCCTGGATGGTGCAGGTGATTAAAATGCTTTGCTGCTAACTGAAAAGTGGGAGGTTTGAGTCCACCCAGATGGTCCTTGGAAGGAAGGCTTGACTGTGTCCTTCTGAAAGATCAACCATTAGAAATTCTATGGAGCAAAGTTCTTTTTTGACACACATGGGGTTGCTATGAGTCAGAGTCAATTTAAAAGCAACTGAGGTGTATATTTGGAAATTCTAGTGGTGTAGTGGTTAAGTGCTACATCTGCTAACCAAAAGGTCAGCAGTTCAAATCTACCAGGTCCTCCTTGGAAACTCTATGGAGCAGTTCTACTCTGTCTTATAGGGTCGTTATGAGTCAGAATTGGCTTGATGGCAGTGGGCTTTGGGTACATTATATATTTATACATGGGAATGCTATACAACAAGGAGAATGAACACATGAGAAACACACACATCACCACGAGTGACTATCACAAACATGATGGACAGCAGAGACACTAAATCACAGATGATTACTTACAGTGCACTTTCTTTTATATAAAGTTCAAAAGAAAGCAAATCGGACAAAGGGTTATTTAGGAATATATTTCAAGTTGGAAAGACTACAAAGAGAAGACAGAGAAGGAGTGATGGAAAATTCAGGATAGTAGTTTCCTCTGAGGTACCGAAGAGTGTGCCATTGAGGGCCAGGGACCACTGGGAGTTACTGGCGTATTGACAGTGTCCCATTTTTTAGTATGTGGATTTAAAAGGTGTTTGCTCAGTTATTCTTTAAACTGTACATGCATCATTTATATGCCTATTAGTGTTTGGCATAGATTCCACAGGAAAAATAAGAAAAAAAAAAAAAAAACCAGGGTCACAGCAAAACCAGAAACCCTGCTGGTGTAGTGGTTAAGTGCTACGCCTGCTAACCAAAAGGCAGTTCAAGTCAGCCAGGCACTCCTTGGAAACTCTACGGGGCAGTTCTACTCTGAGTCAGAATCGACTCGACAGCAGTAGGTTTGTTTTTTGTTTATAGCAAAACCACTCTGGATAGTCGCCATGAATTGATGCCCTGAAAATTTTGCTTCTGCTTGTTGTCAAAGAAACCAAATGAACTCTAACCCAGAAAAGGAAGACAGTTGCAGTTTTTCCAAGCTCCTAATCGTTTTTCTGCCTAGTCTTTGATGAAGGGTTCTTGTTTCTTGGAGAATCTAAATTCCAAAGGCGACGCAGGTGCTGTGTCTCTGGTCCGTTGGGTCACAGGGAATAGACGCTGCACCTCATTCACCTGTCTATTGGCCTGCACACAAAGCCCCCTCGCCCAGAGCCCACTGGCTCCCAGTACCTGCATGTAGAATGGAATGCAGAAGTGTAGAGGTGGAAACTCCTTCTGCCCTTCTCACATCATGCCAACTCCAGCTCACAAATCTTCTTATTCTTGAGAGTTCTTCCTCAGAGCCTCTCTCCCTGCTACAAGTTCTTCCCAGATCCTATCAGCTTGAAAAAAATTGTTTCTCCTGTTTTCTCTTTCCCATTTAGCCCATTCTTGACTGTATTGATCAACCCTATTGACCTACCTTATTTGCTTTGTGTGTGTTCGTAATGTGATGGATGCTGTCGATTGGAAATGAAAAGATATTTCATGGCACATCTGTTGTACCTGGGCTCATTTAGCTGACTAAAAGGGGCGTCACAGTAGGGAACAATCCTATTGCTTTCAGCAGCCATTGAGTTGTCTGCTCTGCTGAAGCCTGTTTAGTATCATAGCAACATGCAGGCCTCCAGTGACAGTTGGCTGGTGGCTTTGCATGACGTGCATTGCCAGGAAATCAAACCTGGGTTTAGCACATGCAAGGCAAGAATTCTACCTTTCAGTGACCACTGTCTTAGTCATCTAGCGCTGCTGTAACAGCAATATCACAAGCGGATGGCTTCAACCAACACAAGTGAATTCTCTAACAGTCTAGTAGGGTAGAATTTCAAATTTAGGGTGAAAAGTCAGGGTGAGTCACATTTTCCATAACTGTCTCAGACCTCTGAGGGTAGACAGCTGGGGTGATGCTGTTCTGGCTGGGTTCTTCCATTCTCCTCCCTCAGGGCTGCCACCTTGAGATCCGCTGGAGGCTCAGACTCCTCCCTCTACTGACCTGAGAGCTCCCTAGACATACCAGCTGCCATCCAGTTGACTCTGACTAACAGCAATCCTATGAGTGTCACATCAGAGCAGTGCTCTATAGGGTTTTCACTGGCTTTTTTTGGGAAGTAGATCACCAGACCTTTCTTGCGAGGTGCCTCTGGGTAGACTCAAATCACCAACCTGCCATTAGCAGCTGACCCCATAGGTCGTTTGAACCACCCAGGGACTGCAACTTAAAATTACCTCCCACTGAAGGACTTACAGTACCCCGAGGCCCCAAACTGCCTTGCTTTGAGGTGTTTACACTTGACTGCCTCTTCTGTGCCCACCCTCCCTCTGATCTTTTCATCTCTCAGAGCTCTCACTTAGGTTCTAGTAAAGCCTCCCTCCACAGTAGTAGGACCACCCCTGCAGACCAGGCCCTTCCCTCCTGAAGCCCTTCAGGCAGAAATCAGGGGATTCCTCAACCTGATCACTTCCTCCAGGGCTTCCAAGAGGAGGGGCTTTGTGGGACTTTCTCCTTTCTGAGGTGAGTGATTCCCTCATTTGTCATTCAGGGTTCTTCCCTTGACATCACATCAGTCCTAGGTTATGTCACTTTCTGCTGACCTCAGGCTGCACCCCTCAAATCCAATCCTCACCTTCCCATTACTTCTGAATGGGAGATCAGGGTGAGTCACATCCTCCACTACTGTGCTGGACCTCTAAGGGCAGACAGCAGAGGTGGGGCTTTATGGAAACCACGACTCCTTTCTGGCTGGATGCTTCTGCCCTCCTCACTCAGGCTTGCCACTGGCTGATCTCATCCTTCTATTGACCCAAGGTCACCCTCTTTGAACCAAGGTACCTGTTCCTGAAAGCTCTGAAGGAGAAGCAGCACTGCCTGAGGCCCTGTAGGTCTGAGGCATTATGGCTGTCTCTGTGGGAACCCCTTTATTCCAGGGTGCTGATCTTGCCAGCCCTCCTATGTGGAAGCCCTTACCTTGACTCCTGTTTCTTTGACTGAAGTCATCCTGGGAAATGCTACATCCCTGCAAACCACTGACAAGATTCTCTCTTGAAAAACATACAGGGAACAGGTCTAACGGTGATGTGACAAGGAGACACAAGGCAGAGGGACCAGGATGGTGGTGGCTATCAGAAGGCTTGGCTGGCCTTGGCGGTATGAGCCAGGGAGCCGTGATTCCTTTCTCTCTTGTCTGGAGTAAGTTTTTAATGATGGTGAATTATGTCGGCATTGGTAGGTGCTGCTAATCAGCGGATTTGCCTACAGCTTGTGTTTGTAAATTGGACAGCTTCCTCCTCCAGACACTGACCTGTCTTGAGATGCTCACACTCTGTTAACCTTCTCAAGACACTAACCTGCAGTGTAGTAGAAGGGAATCCCACAAGGGGATCCATGTAGAGCTGGAAAAATGAGTCATGCCATAAGCATGTATTTTCACTGTTGTGGAGGGGCTCCGTGCACACAAATAGTAGGTGTTTTTCCTTTGAGAGTTTGTTGGAAATTATTGTTATTATTATTTTGCCAGTTCTCATCCAGTTGATTCTGATTCATGGAGGCTCCAAGTAGAACTGTGCTCGATAGGGTCTTCACTGGCTGATTTTTCAGAAGTAGATCTCCTGGCCTTTCTTCTGAGGTGCCTCTGGGTAGACTTGAACCTGCATACTTCCATTTAGAAAGTGTAAACCATTTGCAGCACCCAGAGATTCCATTGGAAATGATAAATGTGGAAATGCTAATATTTGTCTGAAAGGCAGGCATCAGAGCTCTATCTTTGCTGCTTCACCTTGGCTCCTGTGCTCTAGGCTGTGGTTGTGCGACACTCACCACATGCAGTTCCAGAAAGGGAATTTTGTGGTTGTACCTCATGGACTCAGGCACCAAGAATGATACAAAATTTTTAAAAAGGCTCTTGGCTCTACTGAGCTGTCAGTGTCATATAAGGGTCAACAGACTTCAGCTTCTGGTCCAAATCCAGACCATCCCCTGTTTTTGCAAATACAGCTTTATTGGAACACAGCCATGTTCATTTGTTTATGTGTTGTCTGTGGCTGCCTTCAAGCTACAAAAGCAGAGTAGTTGTAACAGAAGCTGCATGTCCCTCAATGCCCCAAATGTGCACCATCTGGCCCTTCACGGAAAGCGTCTTTCAACCTCCAGATGTAGTAAAAGACACCAGTATATGTACAACTAAAGTAAGGCAAGGCAGGGTATGATAAACGCTAAGATCCTTGTAGCAAGTACTATAAGAATACGGGCAACCCAGAGCGTTACCATGGAGACAGAATCCTCTGTCTCACAGGGCTTCCAACCACTTGGGTCCCGTTCGAATCCCTGCTGACAGTTTGTGTTTGTAACTAGTTCCCAAACAATGTTAGTCCTCCTGGTTTGAGAACCACTAGCAGAGCAGTTGTTCTCAAAGTCTACTCTCGATAGGAATCTCCTAGAGATCTTGTTGAAATGTAGATTCTAATTTCATATATCTGGGATGGAAATGCAAATTATCAGCAGGTGTTTGAACCAGAATGAACCAGTTCGAGGCCCTATTATCTTGCTTCTTGGAGGGCTTCATGGAGCTAGAACACTGGAGCTGAGCTTTGAGGGATGGTTTGGAGTGGGCCCACCTGAGAGACCAGAGGATATTTCATGTGAGGTGGTCCTCAGCCTTGTCTGCTTATTGGAATCCCTTAGAAAGCTTCAAAATATGGATACCTGGGTCCTCCCTCCCAGAGATCCTGATTGAAATTATTCAGGGCTTGGCCCTGGGCATCAGGATTTTTTCAAGTTCCCCAGGTGATTCTAAGTGCATCCCAAGTTGAGAAGAGGGCCACAGAAGGTGTCAGGAAAGAGTAAGGAGCCAGAAGTAAATGGAGTAGTGTGGGTTCAGGGCCAAGGGCAAGTGCTATGGGAGATAAACTGAAAAGCTGGAAGTTGACGTCCAAGCTGGAGAAATTGGACTCTTCTTAGAAAGCAAGACCAAGGACAGAATTTGGCAATGAGAGCACCTGAAGTAGAGCTGTATGAAGGTGTTGTTAGCTGTTGTTATCAGTTATGTTGTGTGCCCTCCTCCCGCCCCTGGAAAGCAAGGCTAAGCATGGAATTTGTCCATGGGAGCAATTGAAGCAGAGCTGTATAAAGGTGTTGTTAGCTGTTGTTATCGATTGCATTGTGTCCCCCAAAAATGTCTGTCAGGTTGGTTAGGCCATGATTGCCAATATTGTATGGTTGTCCTCCATTTGGTGAATCTGATGTGATTATCCTATTGTTGTAAACTCAAACTTCTTTGATGCTAATGAGGCAGGATCAAAGATGGTTATGTTAATGAGGCAGAAGTCCAACTACAGGATTAGGTTGTATCCTGAGTCAATCTCTTTTCAGGTATAAAAGCGATAAGTGAGCAGAGAGACAGGGGACCTTGTACCTCCAAGAAAGTAGTGCCAGGAACATAGTATGTCTTTTGGACTCCAGGTCCCTTCACTGAAAAACTCCTAGACCAGGGAAGATGGATGACAAGGACCTTCCTCCAGAGCCAACAGAGAGAAAAAGCTTCCTGGAGTTGACACCCTGAATTCAAACTTCTAGCCTCCTAGACTGGGAGAGAATAAACATTGGTTAAAGCCATCCACTTGTAGTATTTCTGTTATAGCAGCTCTTGGTACCCAAGAAAGTTGTCTTTGAGTTGAGTCCAACTCATGGCAACCCCATGTACAACAGAATGAAAAGGCCGTCCGGTCTTGAGCCATTTTCATGATCATTGGTGTGTCCTTCTCCAACAATTGCTCTTTGCTGATGATGAGGCCAAATAACCAAGCAAAGTTTCAAACACTATTCAATGATCCATATGGTTTCCATTGGCTAATTTTTGCAAGTAGATCACCAAGCCTTTTTTCTAGTCTGTTTTAGTCTAGAAGTTCCGCTGAAACATGTCCACCATGGTTAACCTGTCCCTGCTGGTATTTGAAGTACCGGTGGCATACCTTTCAACATTAGAGCAACACACAAGCCACCACAGTATGACAAACTGACAAAAGGCAGTGAAGAGCTGTATATAAGAAAGAATAATCCGGAGGAAATGCGAAGAATTAATAAAAATTGGGGAACTTGTTAGTGACAATTTGCAAGACTTTGGGCAAAAGAAGGAACATATCTAAGGCAGCGACCAGCAGCTGGGGAGATTCAAGGGTGAGGGTCAAAATTTTAACAGCTCGGGGAAGGTATGGGCCTCCCATCAAAATGTTACTAGTGTCCAGTCCTAGAAGTCCTTAATCTGAGGATATTAACTCTTTAGTTTCTGGATCATGGAGAAGTATGGAATCTAAGATTTCTCATGAGAATATGGGAAGCATGACATGTCCTATCAGTTTTCATCAGATAAAATTATTCTTTCTGGGAAAGGCATGATTTGAACGCAATGGATAGCAGCTGTTGTTGGTTGGCCTCATATCCCACGAGAAAGGAAAAATAGTCGATTCGGTGGTGAGTCTCAAGAAGTTGCTGGGCCAGTAAGGGCAAGCAATCCTAAGAAGCCTATGTTATAAACTCATCTCCTACCAGTTCTTGGAGAGCTGAGGCATAGAGGACCTTGTCACTCTTTATGGACAGAGCTTGTGTTCGAAGGATGAAGGTAGTGTACACGGGCCACACCGAGAAACAGATTCCAAAGCTATCAACTCAGAATGCCTTGGGAAAGGTGTGGACACCACCTTTTCCATGATGGCATAGGGGAAGTACCAGGCCCTAATGTGTATGTTTTTCTTCCTCAGTCAGAGGTCACTAACTTTAATGTACATAGGAACCACTTGGGTATCTGTTAAAATGCCATTTCTACCTCTACAGGTCTGAGATGAGGCACAAGAATCAGCATTTCTAACCAACTCCCAGGCGATTCCAGTGCTGCTGGCCCACAGAACACACCTTGAGTAGAAGTTTTTAGGCAACTCCCCAAGAGTGGCCACAGCAACAGAGACTATACTGGCGAAGAGCACACCAGAGAGTCAGAGCTTGTCCAGTACCACTGACAGGCACAGAGGCACACTGGGCTGTCTCAAAAGGTGGGATGAGGAATCGGGGAGTGTCTAAGTTGATGTGTAATTTGGAGCAAAAGGTTTCACTTCTTCATTTCAGCTCAGCAGAAGGGTGGCTTTTAGAGACTCATTTTTATAACACGGAACACAGTTCAATCCACATCAGGAGGACAGCAGTCCTGCTTCTGTATAGTTTCCTCAAGTAGAGGCCATTCTTGTACTAGTAGAAGTGAGTGCATGATTAAGAACAAAACAAAACACTACTGTCAAACCTATTCCAACTCATAGTGACACTATAGGGCAGAGTAGAATTGCCCCCATAGAGTTTCAAAGAAGCACCTGGTGGATTTGAACTGTTGAACTTTTGGTTGGCAGCTGTAGCACTTAACCACTACAACACCGGGGTTTCCACTATATCATTAGAAGCCATTATTCACCTAAGTAGAGCCCAATGAATAGGAAGGTTCTCTGCCTGGCGAGTTGCAGGATAGTTCTGTGCGATTTCTTCCCTCCTCCTTACAAAAGGGTCCGATTGACTTCTCGTTTCGTCTGAGTCACTTTCAAGCCTATTTGTCTCATTTTCCCAAGGTCTGATGGCCTTGTGAAAGCACAAACTATGCTTCACTTCACCTGCTCATTTGTGAAAGGAGGGGGTATTTGGGCATTCTCTGGGGTGTCTTCCAATGTCAACAATCCACAACTCCAAGATAATACTAAGTTTGTTCTATTACTCTCTATGCCTTAATAAAATTTTCTTTCTGCCATTATAGGCAGCATCTTTCCAAAGAGAGGGCCCAGGCTTTCTAAAAGGAAATATTACTTGGGCTTTGCGCAGAGCTCTGAGCAATTAACATCCCACTGCCTGTTGCTGTCGAGTCAATTCTGACTCACATAGGGTCGCTATGACCAATTAACATAAAAAAACCCCACTGTTGACAAGTCAATTCCTACTCATAGTGACCCTATAAGACAGAGTAGAATTGTTACAAGGAGAATCTGGTGGATTTGAACTGCCAACCCTTTGGTTAGCAGACATAGCACTTAACCACTATGCCACCAGGGATTTCTATGAGCAATTAACATGGACCCACCTTAAATGTCAACTTGGCCTTTTATGCCCTGGTAGTTTCTAACTCAATAATTTTAATCTGTCCATATTCCCATCAAATTTAGGCAAACTAGAGATACAGGGATCTACTTGAGACATGACTTCAAATTACTGGCTTTTAACTCTTTCAAGTGTTGACATTTTCCCAGAGCATTTACAGAGTAACCAGGGCCTGGACACGTCCCACATCAAGCAGTGGAGTAGGTGGCAGGGGAAGTGGGTGAGATAAGGGAAGGGAGCCTTCTTCCAAGATGGACTCAGAGGAGTGGCTGTATACCGCCCCCCAGGGCTCCCCTTCCATAGCTGCCCATCCTCCTTTCAGAAAATGTGATGGGTACCCCTACTGTTACCTCGATACCAAGACCTTGACCAGCTTCTGTCTGCATCCTCGGTAGCTATGCCACTTCTTGGCTGTCAGTCTCCTTTAGTCATAACTTTGGGGCTTTGGGTCTTTCTTGTGCTGCCTCGTGTTTGCTGTTGAATATTTTAAATATTCCTGAAGACTTGATCTCTGAAGAAGCCATTTCGCAGACTTTGTATCAATGGGATTGTGACAAAGGAATGGATGAAACAGTTCATAAACTAAATGTTAACTCTCTTTACTGTCTTTGTAATTCACTCTTAGAATCCATTACCCTTTCTTCACAAACACACATGCACACACACACACACGCCAGTCTCTTAGATGGAAAGAAAGGAAAAGGAGGCCTCAGACAGTCAGTAGGTTGAACATTTGGAATTTTCACAGCTCAATTTCCTCATTTTTGCCCATAATATTTAACGGCATTCTTACTCTCTGATGCCTGAGATTATTGCAGAAAGCAGGAGCCCTCAAACTTTAGTACTTAAGCCCTAAAAAGGGCAATTTGGACCAGCAGTCAAAATTATAAGGATAGATGCTCTTTGTGTCTGCAATTGCACACTTAGGATTCTTTCTTACAGCAACGTGTACTGTTGCATGAAATGATATGTGTTCTTCACTGCAGCATGGTCCTTAGTAGCCAAAAAAATAAGGAGACAACTACAGGTGTCCATCACAGGAGGACTGGGTAAAAATAAATCAGGGCAGACTGTGCAGTGTAAGAATGAGGAAGCACTTTATGTGCTAACATAGAAAGATCTAGAAGATATAGTGTGTCGTGAAATAACCAAGGGACAAAATAGTGCATTGTCTACATGCCTTAGAATCATGAATTATTTATCAGGCTTTATAATATGCAACTGTTTCTGTAAAATGGTGGTGGAATGCAGGAAAACACGCATTTGGATTACTTAGTATATGCATAAAAACTGTCCAGTAGCAGACACAAGAAACTGATGACAATGGTCACCCATTAGAGGTGGTGTTGAAGAAGTGTTCTGGGGACAGGAAACAGTGAGGGCAGACTGCTTTTCTATGCTTTCAATCATGGATCATGAGAATGGCTTGCCTATTCTAAAGTTAAATATTTTTGAAAGCTTGTAAAACAAAACTCCAATGTTCTAAATCACTTAGGGGTGCTTGGGAAAAGAGGCTGATTTTTAGGCCACACCCATAGATGTTCCAGGTGACTAGAGAATTGGGGTATCTGCATTTTGCAAAAGGCGGCCTGGCTGATTCTGACACAGAAGGTCCAGGAAAGTGAGCAACTGCGGGGTCCATGGCCACAGCCTAGAATGATGCAATTCTAATTTTTTTTTTATTGAACATTGAATACATGCATCAGTCCATTTCATAAATTATGCTTTACTACATTACAGATTAAAGTCCATTATCTTCTGCAACTTGCATATTCAGTTCACTACAGATTTGACTCAATGTCATACAGACCACTGTATGTCACGGTAGAAGCACTGGAAAAATTTCTTGAGAAATAAGTCAGTTGAGTACACACATCATGAGAGTTTTACATGGTCACATGTTTAAGTTTGCACATTTAAAGGGATCTAAATCATTCATATTGATGATGTGAACGTCTTATAAATAATGCTCTATTCTAAGGAGTCTAGGCAAAGCCAAGCCATGACATTATGTACACAAAGTACCACACCCGAAATTTGTTCCGAGTTATTTAGCACAGAATACATTTTGAATGCAGTAAATATTTACAGTTAATAGTAACAAGTACACTCATAATTTACAAAATATGAGATTAATATTTAAAATGAAACATCAAGGGACATAAAGAAGTTTGTGCCATATATGTTTACAACTCACATACTTAACCATTTCACAAATTTTATCACACCAAACACTGCTGATCAGTGTAAAGATCATGGTTGACTCTGGGAAGCCCAGATGACAGAAAAAAAATGAACACCAATTTCTGTAAGAAAATCAGTTTCACTTTCTTAATCTTGGCCGTGTATTGTCAATACTGACAGCTAAAAATGAAACAAAGTGGTGAATGAATTTGGATTTGCAACAGGCCCAAATGACATAATATACCTTAGATCTAGAAGTTCTGAATTATACCCTAAATTTCAAGCTTTTCTGGGAATTAATGAGGTCTCGCACATGAGTTTATACTATATGTTGAAATGATCCTTTTAAAAGATCATAAAATTATGTGACTCTTGCCAGCCAGGCCATGTGACTCTTACCATGTCATTATGTGCCTTTGAGAATGGATTCAACTTTGGATAAAAAAGTAAATCATCTTCTCTCCTAGAAATGTGAGCTTAGAGAGGACAGACAGTGCTATCTGGGTTGATAATGGGACACCTAGGTTGCCATGAGTCAGATCCGACTCGAGGGCACTTGGCTTGGCCAGGACTAGGCTGCTAACTAAAAGGTCACCAGTTCAAATCCACCAGGTACTCCTTGGAGACTCTACGGGGGCAGTTCTACTCTGTCCTATAGGGTCACTATGAGTCAGCATCAACTCAATGGCAATGGATAACAGGTAGGACTAGCCACTCAGATATCTACATCCATACCTGAGCTCTTTACCTGACCCAGGAGGTATTTTTCTATTAGAGGTTATTCATGTTGCCTGGGTCTTTGTGCACAGAGAAATCATCCTTTGTCATATCTTACTCTTTTTAGTGGAGGAGAAGAGTTCCTCTCTTTCCAAGACTTTTTCTCCAAGTAATCTTCATTCCACCAGGCCCTCCTTGGAAACTTTATGAGGCAGTTCAACTCTGTCCTGTAGAGTCCCTGTGAGTTGGAACTGATTTGATGGCAATGAGTTTGGTTTTTTGAGGGGGCTAAGCAATGGAATGGGCATGGACTTTAGAGAGTTCTACATCCAAATTTTAACTCTGCCATGGAACTGTTTCATGTGACCTTGGGATCACCAAATAGTCTCTCTGACTTCTCTGAATCCTTCTCCAGGTTCTTGTGAAGATCAGTATAAAGGGTCCCATCACTGCACTTGGCCCGGTGTCTGGGCTTGGTGAAGTTGTGCTGCATCTTTTCCAGGACATCCAGAGTTACAGGACTCCTTTCAGTTTTGAACAAAGGGGTAAGGGGAAAACCAAGTGCTTGAACTTGGCAAAGTGGCTGCTACAGGGTCAACCTCTTAAGAACGTTGTGTGTTGTTTCATGGTATGTGTTTCTGCTCCTAAGATCTGGCCCTTCTTTGTCTCAAACCTTCACTTAATTGAGACATGGGGTATTATTCTTGCTAATATGCCTCTCCTGGGGTAGCCAAAAATGATCCCATTCATTCTTTTGTGCTAACTTAAACAGACTCACTTTGGGAACAACAGACTATCAAATAAGTTGGGGAAGCAATAATCAGCACTATTCTTTGGTATCCCAGAACATGTCTTGAGAATGAAGCAGTGTTAGTTTAGCTAGGAGCAAAACAAAATCCAATTAAGTCAAACCATCTGAAACTGCCTTTTTTCAGGTAAAACATCTGGAGTAGATGGTCTAATATTGTTAGATGTCTCATCTGATAGTAGCTGCTAAATATTGTTGTTAGTTGCTATTGAGTCACCTCTGAGTCGTGGAGACTCCACGTGTGTGGAATAGAACTGCTCCGTAGGGTTTTCAGGGCTGGACTTTTCAGAAGCAGGTCATCAGTTATTTCTTCTGGGTGCCTCTAGGTGGGTTCCATCTGTCATCTTTTCGGTTAACAGTCGAGCGTTTTACCATTTGCACCATACAGGGACCCCTACATGGGTTAAAAAAAATTGTTGAGTCAATTGATTCATAGCAACTCTACATGTTATAGAGTAGAACTGTTTCATAGGGCTTTCTTGGCTGTAATCTTTATGGAAGCAGCTTGCCAGATCTTTCTTCCATGGAGCTACTCTGTGGATTTGAACTGCTAACCTTTAGATTAGTGGTCACTTGCAAACCACTTGTGCCACTTAGGCCTCTTTAGATAGTCAGTATAAAACCAAAAAAAAAAAAAAAAAAGACAACTTGCCACTGTCAAGTTGATTCCAACTCATAGCTACCTACACAACAGAGTAGAACTACCCCATAGGGTTTCCAAGGAGTGGCTGGTGGATTTGAACTGCTGACCTTTTGTTAGCAGCCAAACACTAAAGCGTGACACCAGATGGTCAATAGTAAGCCTGAATTTGATAGTTACAAATTTCCATAGTAAAGAGTGTAAAGCAGCTCTTTAGCCAGCTGGAAAGTTTTGGATTAAATGCGGCAAAGAGCATAAAAGTGCTTTAAAGACTATGAACACTAGATAAATGCAAAGTGTTTCTTTGAATTAGTATTCTGAATTAATTGTGGATATGTAAAATTCTAATCCAGGGGTTCTTCAATGTAATACAGATGAAACATTGACATTTTAAAAAATGTAGAGACATCACACTGAATGCATTCTGTAACAGCGAGGTTTCACAAAAGTCTTAGTGTAATATTGCTGATTGCTCTGGATATTTTCAGCTGGAGTTACTGCTTACCCTGCCTCCTATCAAAGTATATCTTGGAAGGTAAAGGTGAAGGTGAAGGTGACAGGCTGTTCCATATTAAAGTTGTTGTGTGTTTATGTTGTGGAGGAGGGGGAGATGCTGGGAGGAGTGACCTTCCTAGTATAGAATAAAATACAGCTTGTTAAGGCTTGGTTTCTTTGAATAGCTCACACGAAGCCTGGTGCCATGAGAGTGTAGAGTTCTTTTGTTTTTAGCTGTTAATCTACTTCATGAAAATCCAGCCAAAAATCAGACCACTGTGCAAACTGTGTTCCCTTCTCCCCACCACCTGGGGCTATTTCTAAGCTGTTCTCTAACCAGGCTCCCTTCTGGGCCAGATGTGAATGGTACGAATGGCAGGAAAATTTCCATCCCTCCAACCCCACCACATATGGTATGCGCTGTCCATATCACCATCAGATCGTCAGGCTCCCAGGGTTATCACTTTAGTCCAGTCTCTGGGAAAAGTGACTTAGTCACTTTTCAGTCCACAGATCACAGAAGTCATTCAATTTGTAGTTCCCAAAGCTAATCCCTATTACCAGAAGCCATTTGGTGCATGAAAAGACTCTGTAACCAATAAGCCAACTGCTACCTTTGGCATGTACAAGGCTTTTATAGTTCAAGGATGCCCGTGTGCCACAGTCAAGTTCATTTATTTCTGTACAGTGTGTATTTTCATAGTGAGTTGGGCTTGTTCATCTGCAGCAGCCTCCAGTTTATCTACTTAAGAGTTTTCTATCCACCAAGATGAAACCAAACTGCTTGTGGGGCAAAGCGGGAGAGCCCGGGCTTGCTACCAAGCTGAGAGGCCAGATTCAGCTGGGAAGTGAGGGCAACTAGAAGCGCAGGGTTCAGCCACCCACATTCAAGACAATTCATCAACTCAGCCAACCAGGTGAGAAGAAAGAAGGAAGGAGGGAGAGAGGAAGGGGTACTCTATTGTGGTGTCTGTGCCAAGCAGGACAGATTCATCTTGCAGAAGGATATCAATTATAACATCAACTGCACCTTCCCCGCCAGCAGCTGGACCTTCCCCGCCAGCAGCTGGACCTTCCCCGCCAGCAGCTGGACCTTCCCCGCCAGCAGCTGGACCTTCTCTGCCAGCAGCTAGACTTTCCCCGCCAGCAGCTGGACCTTCCCTCCAGCAGCAGCCCTTGTTGGGGAGACTGCTTTCTTTATTACTCCATCGATCACTGTTGAGCTGCCTGTCTTAGAGAGGCTCAATTTAAGATAGACAGAAAGGCAGTATCTGTCAACTGAATAAACACAAATGGTTTTCCACAGCAAAAATTAATTTTGGCTCCCAACCCCAGCCATAAGTGTTACACGTGATTATCTTTGGAAGCCAGGCATGAAATGCCTCAGCTTCTGCCCTGGCTGCACTCTGCCCTGGCAGAGAGGTGATACCACATGCCAGCTTGGGTCCTTTCACCCATTTCTAGGTTCTGGAAGTGGAATAAGGATTTCACTTGTGGAGAGAAGGGCCAAAAGAACCAACAGATCTGTCTTGGAAGAAATACAGCCAGAATGTTCCTTAGAAACAAGGATGATGAGAATAAGTCTCACATATTTTGGACACGTTATCAGGAGGGATCAGTCCCTGGAGAAGGACATCATGCTTGGTAAAGGTGAAGGTCAGAGAAGAGGAAGATCCTCAACACGGTGGCTGCAACAGTGAGCTCAAACATAGCAACAATTCCAATGGTGGCCAGGAGTGGGCAGTGTTTCACTCTGTTGTACAAAGGGTTACTATGAGTTCGAGCTGACTCAACGGGACCTAATAACAACAAAAACAACAGAGAAGGCCCAGCTAAATATTTTTCAGGCACAGAGGCTCTGAGTCCGCTTTCCAGATGATTCATAGAATAGTTTTACCAGTCCTAGGTCACTGGCTTGCAAAGTCTTCCTCCGCTCGCTTCATTTAAGAGGCTCAGAGAGGTGGTAAGATTTGCCTAAACGAACACAGATAGAGATCTCAGTTGCCTCACTCTTTGTCCAGAAGTTAGGAAGAAGACCAGACACAATCTACGAATGCTGTTAACAGAAGGAGATATTAAGATGAGTCCTACTTTCAAAACATATTTGGAAGCAGGTAGACTGGAGAAGTTTGGACAAGTCTTGCTGGGTACCTAGAATGCTATACAACTTAGCAACTTACTAGGCATAGAGTGATTTCTGCTCAAGGGTTTCAAAGAAGGCCAAGGACAAAACTGTGACATAATGATGCATGCTAAAAAGTCCCTGGAGGTTGAAGAAGGGTGAATAAGGTCATTGAGCAACATGTGTTTTTAGTACTCTTCCAATTCTAATCCCAAACCATAGTACACTGATGGAACCATTCATGCCAACTATTCCAAGGAACTTCTGGAAGCAAAAGAATGGGCAGTATTCCTTTATGCCACTAACGTGTACTGGGTGGAGAATGGCAATTAAAAAGATTTCCAAAGAATTGTTGTTGCAGGTATAGCAGAATTGGGGCAGTTGGGAGCAAGTGGGCTACACACCTGCTTTAGAGCCAGAATGAGAAACAACTTGGAGGCACCGAGAGGGAAAAAGGACCTTAACACCATCCTCTCATTCTACAGATGAAAATGTGGGTCCAGAGAGGCAACACTGAGAGCCAAGATTTTACTTTACTAGAGACAGAGTTGGGATGTCAAATTAAAATCTTGATTCTTTCTCTTCCACCATTGGTGGAGATGGTGTGTGATGCAACTGTGGGCTCCCAGGAAAAGCAGGTACACACAGTACATGAACACACAGAGCAGGCAGAAGTCTGGAAAGTTCACTTCAGCTAACACAACTGTGAATACAGACCTTGGGCCTCACTCCTGAAGTACTGCAAACAGTGACCATTTCCTCAGAACGAGAGGCAAAAATCTCGTAATGTGTGCCACGGGGATGAGAGAGTTGGCAGTTCCATCTTACCCACACAGAGAGAACTCGAATTACAGTTCTCTGAGGATGCAAGGCCACACTTGCGGAATTTGAATTTGTCTGGAGGGGGGTTAGCATATTTGTAAATAGTCAGAATGGACCCATCCTTGAGTTCAGAAAAGTCCAGAAAAACTTGAGTCAGGGTTTTGAAAATGACGCAGTCCATCTTGTTAGAGTGAAGTTTACTCATTTAGGAAAAGAAAAAGATTTCAGTCTAGTTGTTTTCTGTACATGGGCCATTTCGTAAATACTATTCTGAAGTAGAACAAAATATATTCATGCCTGTTTTTTAATCAGTTCTTGAAGGCAAACATCCTGCAACTTTCTCATACGCACTTAGAAATTCATAGTACTGAAATGTTATAATTTCCCAAAGCCAAATCCACTGCTGTGGAGTTGATTGTGACTCATAGTGACCCCTCAGGGTTTTCCAGACTGTAAATTTTTATGGAGCAGACTGCCACATCTTTCTCATGTGGAGCCACTGGCGGGTTCGAACCACTGACTTTTCAGTTAGCAGTCAATTGCTTTACCTGATATACCACCAGGGCTCCCTGAAATATAAAGGGACTGATTTTTTCAATTCCTCCTACAAACTGTATGCAAAACATACATCAAATATAAACCTATTTCCACTCGGATATGATCTCCTCTTTTTCATGTATTACTGCAGCATAGCAGACACCATCACCGGCTGTGGTCCAGTTGGTTTTGATTCATGGTGATCCCATGTATAGGGAGTAGGACCATGTTCCATGAGGTTTTTAATGGCTGATTATCTGGAACTAGGTTGCTGGGTCTTTCCTCCAAGGGAGTGCCTCTGGGTGGACTAGAACATCTAGCATTTTAGTCAGCAGTGAAGTGTTTTAACCATTTGCACCACCTAAGGGATTCCAATGCAGCAGACAGAGACAGTCAAATCTAAATACACTGCTTGAGAATCTGTATACTAAGAATAAACACTGTACTATCTGCACTCACACCTATTGCATGAATTGATAACATTATCAAATTTCTATCAAAAGGATTTCTCTTTAAATCCTGGTATCATAGCGATTAAGTGCTACAGCTGCTAACCAAAAGGTTGGCAGTTCAAGTCTGCCGGGTGCTATAAACACTGTACTGTCTGCACTCACACCTATTGCATGAATTGATTGCATTATCAAATTTCTATCAAAAGGACTTCTCTTTAAATCCTGGTATCATAGCGATTAAGTGCTACAGCTGCTAACCAAAAGGTTGGCAGTTCAAGTCTGCCGGGTGCTCCTTGGAAACTCTATGGAGCAGTTCTATTCTGTCTCTAGGGTTGCCATGAGTTAGAATCAACCTGATGGCAGTGGGTTTAGGTTTTGGTCTATAGCAGAACCCCACCGTGGATGACCGAGATTTGGTGTAACAAAAGGAAACTCCATCAAGTTAGAGTGCTTTAAGACTACAAGATATTTCTGCATAGCCGCTCGTCGACCTTTAGGTGTGTTTGTGTTGCGTTATGCTTATGCCTTAAAAATACATATTTCGGGGCAGAGTCAAGCTGGCGGACTAAGCCCACGTCTCCTTGTATCCCTCTGGAAACCAAGACCTGAACTGATAATCAAAGGAGCCTTCTGAGCACCTAATCAGCCTCAGGACACGGCACAGGGCTGTTAATTGGGACTTTGTACCACTGAGACAAACACCTCCTCTCTGTCGCTGACTCCCGCTCCGGGCTAACCCCGGCTCTCACGGACGGAAGGTAAACGCACCATTTTGACTTTTTTTTCCTCGGTCTCGGCTGGCGGGCGGAGCTGGGCCTTGCCTGGCGGCTGGACTCAGACGCGCTGCTGGGGGGATAGGCAGGCAAAAATTCCCATATTCTGAGAGCCAGGCTCGGGACTCTGTTAATCCAGCTACTTTGAGCCTTTCGTTTTATATCTGTGTCAGCGGGGTTTGAACGGAATTCCGCAGTCAGTGTGCGGGATGCCATGTTGGTACCGAGATTTTAGCAGGACCTAATTCTTAGCCTGGGAGCCAGCGCCTGCAAACAGGACAGCGCTTCTCTGACAGAAAACCAGTAATTTTCCCAGTGCCACCTACGTTGCCCTGCAACAGAAGCAGAGGAATCGCTGCCTCTCGGCACCTTTAGCCCCTCTGTCTGCTGCCTGTGTGGAGGACACCATCTTGGATACGGTGGCTGCAGCTGGACCTAATTCTTAGCTTGGGAGCCAGAGCCTGCCCACAAGAGAGTGCTTTTCTATCACAAAAGCAGTACTCCACGCAGTGTTGCCTAAGGCTAGGCCCTGTCAGCAGAGGCCAACAGGGCAGTAGCATTGCTGTATTCTGAACTAGTTTGTTATCATCTGGGGTTGGATACAGTGGTGCTTACTTTGTCAGTTGAGAAGAGGGACCTCTACACCTGAAAACCTAACTGACTTGTGAAGTGGTCAGATACCTTTTGCTTTACATTTTAAGACAGCCTGGAGAAACATTTGCAATCCATCCTCACAGTACCTCTTCCAGCCTCTACATACTCACATGGGACCCAAAAAGCAACAGACGATTGTGGCATACAAGAAATCACCCACGGCTTCAGAAGGCTCCCAAACAAAGCAACCAAGGAGTTTTCCAGATGAAGAAAACTTTTATGAAAGCATCAGGAAGTGAATACAAAATGATTATATACAGAGCCCTTCTAGACCTTATACAAAATGCAGGAGAACAAAATGAAAAATTAAGCTAGCTTTTCGATCTGATGGAACACCAGTACTCTGAAATCCAACAGATCAAGAACAAAATCAAAGACATAGAAACTTCCATGCAAAGCCAAGAAAACAGAATGGAACAAATAGAAAAAAGAATTTCTGACTTGGAAGACAGAGCTACTGATGCTAGCATCTATGAGCAGAAATCAGAAAAAAGAAACAAGAAAAATGAAGAAACATTAAGAAGCATGTGGGACTCTATTATGAGGAACAATCTTCGATTAATTGGAGTCCCTGAACAGGGTGAGACATCTGAGAACACAGAGAGTATCGTTGCTGAGCTGCTGAAAGAAAACTTCCCAGAAATCATGAAGGAAGAGAATATAGACATCTCAGATGCATATCGTACGCCACCCAATATAGATCTCAAAAGAAAGACTCCAAGACATATTATAACCAAGCTTAACACAATGAAACATAAGCAGCAACTCTTAAAGGCAGCAAGACTCAAAGCAAAGCGAACATTCAGAGGGAAACCCTGTAGGCTCTCTTCAGATTTCTCAGCAGAAACCATGCTGGCATGGAGACAGTGGCATGACACATTCAAAGCCTTGAAGGAGAAGAACTTCCAACCAAGAATTATATATCCTGCAAAACTATCTTTCAAATACAAAAATGAAATTAAGACATTCCCAGATAAACAGAAACTCAGAGACTTTGTAAAAACCAAACCCAAACTACAAGAAATACTGAAAGAAGTTCTTGGCTCTGGCTTAGAAGAATAAAACCACTAACTTTATATTTTAGAGTGATACACTACTCAATACTGTACTCTTTTAGGGAAGGCTCCAAAGTCAATCACAGCTTTGATACAGAAAGAAGCAATCCAGTTATCATCATGAAAACTACGGTGTTATCATAATAAAAAGAGGGATGTACTACAGTTGTTACAGTCCTTCCAGATGGAGAGGAAGACGACAAGACTGGTAGTAATTAAAATTGGGTTTATATATAGTTTATTAAGGGGGATCATAGGGTCAGCTGTAAAGCACAACAAAGATGTATCATACCATTTCAAGAAATGTAACACATGAGTGTCAACAACTACAAAGCCAGCTTTGAAAAAGGTGAAAAATCAACTCACAAAAAGAATGTCCCAGAACATACTAATAAGAACAACAGAGAAAACATCAACATAAAAATAAACATATCACAATAGCAGCAGTGAACACATACCTATCAATAATTACATTGAATGTGAATGGACTGAATGCTTCAGTAAAGAGACACTGAGTGTCATCTTGGATCAAAAGACATGAACCATCCATATGTTGTCTACAAGAAACTCACTTGAGACCTAAAGACAGGAACAAACTGAAAATTAAAGGATGGAAGAAAATATATCAAGCTAACAATGAACAAAGAAGAGCAGGGGTGGCAATTCTAATCTCAAACAAAATCAATTTTAATGTCAAATCCACCATCATGGACAAAGATGGACACTATCTATTGCTGAAAGGTTCATTACACAAGCAAGACTTAACTATATTAAATATTTATGCACCTAATATCAGAGCACCTAAATATGTCGAAGAAACACTGACTACACTCAAAAGAGAGTTAGATGACTCCACAATAATAGTGGGAGACTTTAACACTCCACTCTCATTTCTAGACAGATCATCTAGAAAAAAGCTCAGTAAAGATACAGAAGACCTCATTGACACAATTAACCAACTAAACCTCATTGACATATACAGAACTTTCCACCCATCAGCAAACAAGTACACCTTCTTCTCCAGTGCACACGGAACATTCTCCAGAATTGACCACGTGATAGGCCATAATGCAATGCTCAACAAAATCCGTACCATTGAATTACTGCAAAGCATCTTCTCAGATCATAAAGCCATCAAAGTTGAAATCAATAGCAGAAAAAGCATAGATAGAAAGTGGAACTCTTGGAAACTGAACAACATCTTGCTTAAAAAAAGATGGGTTATAGAGGAAATCAAGGATGAAATAAAGAAATTCATGGCTTCCAGAACCTATGGGATACAGCCAAAGCAGTGCTCAGAGGTCTGTTTATCTCCATAAATGCACACATCTGGAAGGAAGAAAGAAAAAAATACATATTGCATGTTCTTCCTTGCCCTCAGTAACATCTTTAAAACAGTCAATCAATACTCAAGTATTTTTTATTCAAACTGGCTTTCAGTGTTATCAGTTTGGAGACTGTCTTTCATCCTATTAATTCTTCAAGTTAGGTGCATACATAAAAGGTCTATGCCTTATGGATTTCAGATATTCCTGAAAAAAATGAATCAAATAATATTTTGAAAGCACTGATTTCTGCTGAAAGCAATGACAGATTAAAAAGTCTTTCACAAAGTGGGAAATCAATGTATGATTTCTCTGCTAGTTAAATCTGCTTGGCCACATAGTTTTTACAACATAATTAACCTCACCTGATGCATCAGGGCTTGAGGATTAAAATAAGAATTCCCTGTTTGTTCCTGTTTGCCCTGTATCCAAAGAAGCATTCACCAGTTGAAATGGAAAATGCAAGTCTTGACACCAAAACCAAACCCACAGCCATCGAGTTCATTCCAACTTACAGTGACCCGATAGGTCAAAGTAGAATTGCCCCATAGCGTTTCCAAGGAATGCCTGGTGGATTTGAACTGCTGACCTTTTGGTTAGCAAATGTAACACTTAACCACTGTGCCACTAGATTTTCCAAACTTTGATACCAAACAGATTGCCATCCAGTCAATTCTGATTCACATGTGAGTTGGAAGCTTTGATTGTACCTTTAAAATACAATAGCCATCTGTTCAGGCCTCTCCCCAACCCCTCTATGCCACTCAGGAGCCTTCCAAAAGTTCTTTGGAAGGTACAGGGAACAACAGATAAGAAGGTCCAAACCAGCCCATGCTCTTGGGGGACATCAAGGCCAATTGGCATAACTAGCCTATTGCTAAGAGCGTCTTCTGCATCCCATATTGTGAGTGGCATCTGGGGTCTTAAAAGCTGGCAAGCTGCCATCTGAGGTACACCAAATGGTCCCAACTCAGCAGGAACAGATGATCAGCAAGGACAAAAACAACACAGGGGTAAGAGAACTTAGAAGACAGCAAGATCCACACGAATTGGTGATTACATCAGCATGACACTGGAAGATCCAGATAGTGCCCAGCCACCTCCAGCGATGGCCGTGATGGGGCTCATAAAGTTGAGTCCCAGTGGCTATAAGAGAACAAAAAGGCGTACACCCTGAGAATTCCACTAAAAGATGGCAATTGACGGTCCGAAGGCCTCGGAGTTCCCTTGGAAGCATGGCCCCTAGACCTGATGCTGCCCAGATCATAAATCATTACTGAGGTCAGCTTCTCGGACAGGAATGGATTGGACTTGGCGACACAGAGTGACCACATTGTGGGTGCACTTCATGGTCCTATGCATCTATAGGATATTGTCCTACTGGCCTCTTACTAGAGGGGAGTGAAGAGGTGGAGAGGAGGGGATAGGAGATTGTTAAGAGGATATGACTTGTATAAAACAGAAAGGAGGAGCATGCTGTCACCAGGCAAGGAGAGCAGTAGGAGCTGCACATAGGCCAGCATGCCAAATTTAAACTGGATTGTACACTTTCACTCAGTCCCCCCCCCCAAAAAAGAGCAAGTAAAGACGGTCCAAACCAGCATCAACATAAAATCAGGGACCCCTGGGAAGCAGAGCAGAGAGCCAGCCTAGACTTACCCTTCATGACAGATGTTACGGTTGATGAGGCTGAAGGTGGCCATGGAGGGGTTGGTGATCTTAAAGGAAGTCGCACAGGTGGTGCTCCTCCCAGTGCTGTGAGAGTGAGCCAGCAGGCCAGGCCGGCAGCAGAGGAGCTGGGTGTTGAACTGTTTCCGGAAGCTCTTGCTCAGCAGGTAGAGTGCGAAGGGGTTCACGCAGGAGTTGGTGAAGGCCAGGAGGCGGGCACAGATGCTGGAGATGAAGTGGAGCATGGAGGTGTCGACCTCAGAGTAGTGGTAGGAGCGGTACAGGTAGACGACGTGGTTGGGGAGCCAGCAGAAGGCAAAAAGGGCCACAAACACCAGCACAGTCTTCGCAAGTCGTTTCCGGGACTCGATCTAGTGAGAGAGTCACATTGTGAGAGACAGGAGGCAGACAGAGAAAAGCACCAGGCAAAACAATGAGGGAAGGGAGAGAGATGGGTGCGCAAAATCACAGGAAAAAAGTTCAATAGGAGAGGACATGCAGAATCAGATAAAATGAGAAAAAGGCAGCAGAAATAGAAAAAAGAAAAAGAAAACAAACAATATATAAACCGGCAGACACACAGATGGGAGAGGCAGGAAGCGGAAATCTGTGAGACAGAATACGGTTGGAACATGCCTCCAAGAACTGATCCTTACACAGAGTTGATTTCAAGCTTGAATAGACTGCACAACGAAATTCTAGAAAACCCTTTTCCTTAGGAGAGCCTTTGAGTCCTTTATCAACCATACAATTTCATGTCTTTCTTTGCTCCATGGTTAATAAAGTCTGATTCCCTCTGATTCTTAAGGAAGCAGCCATCTTTGTTCTTCCTCACTGGCCAAACCAAGCTCTAACTCCTTACTATTATTTTTTAACTTCAAGTTATTTCTGATCTATATTGTATAGGAAAGATTTTAGATAAAGTAGTCCGAGCCTCTCCTTTTGCACCTAACTCCTTTTGCTATGGCTGAGAGAACTGTGTTTCTCATTAAAGATCTTGGCATACAATGCGGCGTTTCACGTAGAAACAAGGTTTCACTAAGAACTACCACTGTTCCATGATAATTTACATTGTGAGGCCTCCAACTGAATAAGCTATTCGTTTAAGTTGGGTGAGGAGTCTGTCTGCCTTTCTATCATAAAATTTGTGATCTATATCTGGGACAGAAGGCCAGAGGAACTGACAAAGCAGAGAAAACCAAGGGATCCTTTCTTCTAAGCAGGGAGTGTAAGAGTCCAAGGGTTTCCTGCAGGCTAGGCACTCTAGGCTTCCATGTGCTCTTTCGGGTAACCCTCCAACAGCCTTACAATATGGGGATCATTACAGGTGGTGCAGCAAAAGCTTGGCGGTTTTAATTCAACCAACAGCTCTGTGGGGGAAAGACCTGGCAGTCTGTTTCCATAAAGATTACAGCCCAGAAACCACATGGGACAGTTCTACTTTGTCACAGGAGGTGACTATGGGTCAGAATTGACTAGACAGCATCCAACAACAACACTGTATTATGAGTAAGAGAAGTGAGGCTCAGAGAGTGTCAGTGAGTACCTCATGAAGCCTGGATTTGAACCCAAATCAGTGTGAGCCTCTTGAATCAAATGACTGTTTTTCTTCAACCAGTTTCATTTTCCTGACCTCTCCGCTTTTTCTTCATGTGGCAACCCTCTTCCTACTCAGACTCTACAAATGGGGTTTAAAGAAGCCACAGTCCCACGAGCCTCAAAGCTGTTTTATATATACATAATTTATACATATATTAAAAAATTTAATGTATTATAATATAAAATACATTTATATTGCATTTATACATACAAGATAGAGATATATATATATATAAATAATACTTTTTCAGATAGTTCTCAGAAAGAAGCCCACACTTCAAATCTTTCAGGGTCTCAACATCTCCTTGGTTTATATCTTTAACATGAGAACTAAATTATCAAGAACTCCTGAATCCCTTGGCTTTCGTGGCTAGGAATTGCCACTTGCCATCTGCCCACAAATAATCCACTCCTCTAACAGCAGACTCAGGTGATGTGCCCACCTAAATACTGTCCAAGGAGGAGATGGATCCATTCTTAGCACCCACCTGCTTCTTTATGTGAATATTCCCTTCCACAGGCAGATTGTAGGCACTCTGGATCAGATTTCTGGCAATGAAGTAGTAGTAGACAGAGATGATAGACAGTGGGATGATGTAGAAGACCAGGAAGGAAGCCATAGAGTGGATTTTGGGGTGCAGCTCATTGGAGTGTGGGTAGGGGGCACAGCTAATGAAGGTCTGGTTGGTGCTTTCCTCATGGAAGGGATGCAGGTCAGAAAACACAGCCTCTGGGATGGCCAACAGCATAGAGATGATCCAGATGAAGGCAGCTTTGAGGCAGATCTTCATCAGGGCGTGAGAGGCCTGGATATCCATTGGCCGAACAATTGCTTTGTACCTGGGACAGTAAAGAGGGAACATATTGTGTAAGCTGGTTAATATTATTATGGATGCCAGGACTAGTACCAGCGTGAGGCAAGTGAGGCACCTGGGGTGCAAAATTTAAGAAGGTACTCCATATGCGAAAGGATGAAGTTGGACTAGTATTTCACACCATATTCAAAAATTAACCCCAAATGCATCAATGACCTAAATATAAGAATGGAAACTGTAAAACTCTTAGAAGAAAACTTAGGGTTAAATCTCCAAGATCTCGTTTTTGACAATGGATTCTTAGATATGACATCAGAAGTTTGAGCAACCAAAGACAAAACAGATCATCAAAATAAAAACTTTTGGGACATCAAAGGACTTTCTCAACAAAATGAAGAGTCAACCTACAAAGTGTGAAAAAATATTTGGGAATCACATGTCTGACAAGGGTTTAATATACAGACTGAAAAACGAACTTCTATAACTTAATGACAAAAAGATAAACATTCCGATTAAAAAATGGGCAAAGGACTTGATGTAAATAGACATTTCCCCAAAAAAGACATACTGATGGCCAATAAGCACATAAAAGAGGTGTTCAAATTCAATTAAAAAAACAAAACACTGTCATCGAGTCAATTCCAACTTATAACAACCATGTAGGACAGAATAGAACTGCCACATAGAGTTCCAAGGAACGTCTGGTGGATTGAAACTCGAGTCCTTTCGGCTAGCAGCTGTAGTGCTTAACCACTATGCCACCAGAGTTTCCCGACAGTCATTAGGGAGATGCAAATCAAAACCATGATAACACCTCACACCCGCTGGATGGCTATGATTAAACTTGAGAAGCTAACGAGTATTGGTGAGGATGTGGAGGCACGTTGCTAGTGGGAATGTAAAATGGTGCAGCTGCTGAAGAGTTAAGTTTGGTGTTTCTTCAAAAAAGTAAGCATAGAACTACCGTAAGCACAGAACTCACCAAGTGAGTCCACTCCTAGGTAAATATATATGCTGAAGAGATTGGAAAACAGGGAGTAAGACAGATACTTGAACACTAATGTTGACTGCAGCACTATTCACAATAGCCAAAAAGTAGAAAAGACTGCATCTTTTTGCACCTTGGCATCTGCCAGCACTGTGATTTACGTATACCTCCACAGACATTTGTTCAGTTGAACATAGCTGCTATAGTGTGGAAACTGGGACCAGTTAAAAGTAAGAGTGTTTGTTGCTGAAAATACTGTTTTGAAACTGTATTTGACCTATGGTATTCTTGGATATCATGGACCTTGGTGGTAGGGAAATACCTATTTCTTTCTTCTTGTGTTTCCAAGTTGAGAGGACTCCATGGGTTCACTTTGGGCCATGTTCTGTCTCCTCCCTCTCTTTTCTCTCTCCACCAGTAAGAGGGAGTGGGCTATTAAGTGGTGAGTATGGGAAAAAGAATCTGCCATGTACATTGGACTCAGAGAGGCCCATGGTTGTCTAACTGGCCTTGACTAGAGAAATAGTATGTCCAATATAAGAAATCAGAGAGTGTCTGTAAGCTCATGATTGCAGCAGGCTTAAGTCATAGTCTCTAAAACATCTTAATCAGTTATAGAAACAATTGCTTTTATTGCCAACTGTCTTATTTTTACACCTAGCTGTCTGTTCCAAACTCAGGTAGGGAGGACAGGGATATTGTTTATCCTAAAACCCTGTGCTCCAGCACAACACTATAGGAGTCCTGCACCAGTGTACCCAGGTTTGTGTTTCAACCCATAATTCGTATTAATTCATTCTAAACAGTTACAAAATACATAAGGAAGCAAAGATGGCAAGACTGCATCTTACACACTTTGGACATGTTGTCGGAAGGCATAATCCCTGAAGAAGGACATCACGCTTGGTAGAATAGAGGGTCAGGGAAAAGGGGAAGATCTTCAAGGGAACGGATTGACACAACGGCTGCACCAATAGGCTTAAAATGATTGTAGGCATGGGGCAGGGCCAGGCAGTGTTTTGTTCTGTTGTGATAGGGTCACTATGAGTTGGAACCTCCTTGATGGCACTTAACAACAACAACAGCAAAGATTTCAAAGAAGGTTCTCTTTTTTTCTGGTACCTTTTCTATTCATTAACCCACTGCCATCGAGTCGGGTCCGACTCACAGTGACCCTAGAGGTCAGAGTAGAACTTCCCCGTGGAGTTTTCTAATGAGCGGATTTGAACTGCTGACATAGCACTTAACCCACTACATCACCAGGGTTTTCTCTCTATTCATTAGCCATTTCAAATTTCTTTATTCTTAGCTTAGAATGTAAAAAAGGAATTGATGCCTTCAATTAAAAGTATGTGAACATCTTTGCCCAAAGATGCATATGACTGAAGATATCTCTAGTAAAATGATCAAATATGATGGTTGTCTTAGTCACCTAGACTGCTATAATAGAAATACCACAAGCACATGGCTTTTAAAAGAGAAATTGTATTCCATCACAGTCCACTGGGCTACAAATCCAAATTCAGTTGTAAGCTTCACATGAAATATTTATCTGTTGGCTCTGGAGGAAGGTCCTTGTTGTCAACCTTTCCCTAGAGTGGGAGCTTCTGAGGCACAGAGACTCTGGGTCCTTTCCAAAGGACGTGCTTTGCTCTCAGCACTGCTTCTTTGTGGTATGAGATCCCCAAATCTCTGCTTGCCTCCTGTTCCTTTATATCACAAGAGATTGCCTCAAGGCACAATACAATATTACAAATTTGAGTCCTATCCCACCAACACAACTGCCACCCATTCTCCCTCATCAAGATCACAGAAGCAGAGTTTCACACAATACCAGGAATCATGGCCTAGCCAAATTGCTACACACATTTTGTGGGGTGGCTTGGTTCAATCCATGACAATGCTTATGACTTTTTTCTGTATTTTCAGGCAGATAATAGTCATAAATACCTTTAATTTTCTGAGTAAAATCAAGTCACTCATACATGAGTCAGAATACAGAGCTACCGCCTTCTCTGTTGGGAGTCTTGTATTCCTAAGTGAAAATTAGCCATGGAGATTATTGAGCTGCTATTTCAAAATCACGACTTATAAAACACACAAAAAAGACATTATTAAAAACATTTCTTTCATCATTTTTCAGGAACAAATACATTGAATCTAAATCTAATTATAGCTCTAGATCTGTGTACCAGTTTTCAGGAAATATGTGGACAGATGAGCCTGTTAATGACTCCATGAGATACAAACAGCCAAATTCTGAGTTGGAGAGTTCTACAGGAATAATTGCCCACCACCCACAAATATATGGCACAAAAAAGCAGGGAGAATGATTGCAGCCCAAATGAGATGTGTAATACTCAGCAACCAAATGCAATTTGGACCTCTTTGGGTTTGTGGTTCAAGGCAACCATGCATAAAAACATACTTTTGAAACTACTGAGGAAAAATGAACACAGATGTGGTATTGATGACATCAAGGAATTATTTTTAATGTTTTATGCATGGTGTTGATACTGTGATTATGCATTTGTAAAAAGACTTTTTATATTGAAGTCCCCCGGTAATACACTTACCAGTGAAATAACTCAAAGTCTAGGAATTTCCTTAAAATATTCCAATATATTCATATATTATTTGTGCAATTAAAAACTAAGTAAACAGATCTCCTAAAAAATAAACACTTATGCTCATCAAAAGTCTTCACCAAAAGAGTAAAAAGAGAACCCACAGACTGGGACAAAAACTTTTGGCTAAAACGAATCTGACAAGGATCTAATCTCTAAACTCCATGGAATACTTCTACAGCTTAAGAACAAAAAGGCAAGTAATCCAATTAAAATATGGTCAAAGCAGATGAACAGACACTTCAAAGAAGACATCCAGATGGCTACAGACACATGAGAAGGCACTCGTGATCATTAACCATTAAATAAATTCAAAACCAAATCTACAGTGAGATACCATCTTACCCGACAATACTGGCACTAAGAAAAAAATAAAATAAACAATATCAGAGAGGTTTCAGGGAGGCTGGAACTCTTATGCACTGCTGTTGGGAGTGTAAAACGGTACAGTCACTATGGAAAACCATATGACACCTCCTTAAAAAACTAGAAATAGATATACCACATGATCCAGCAATCCCAATCCTAGCAATGTATCCTAGAGAAATAAGAACCATCCTACGAGTAGGCATATGCACATTCATGATCCCTCCAGCATTATTTACAATAGCAAAAAGATGGAAACAACCTAAGTGCCCATCAACAGATGAATGGATAAACAAAATCTGGTATATACACACAATGGAAAACTATGCAACAATAAAGAACAAGGATGAATTTGAGAAGCGTAACACATCATGGATGAATCTGGGGGGGCATTACGCTGAGTTAAGTAAGTCAATCACAGAAGTATGTACAATATTGTAGGAGACCACTATTTATAAACACACAAAGAAAAGATTCACATAGAAAAAAATAATCTTTGATGGTTATGAAGGAGGGGAGGGGTGGCAAGGGAATATCACTAACTAGATAGTAGACAAGTTGTAACCTGGTGAAGGGAGACATCATACACAATATAAGGGAAGTTAGTACAACTTGACCAAGGCCAAGTCAGAAGCTTTCTAGACACATCCAACCACCTTGAGGGACTCAGTTAGTTAATGGGGCTGAGGGCTGGAAACCACTGTCTCAAGGGACATCTAGGTCAACTGGCATAGCATGTTTTATCTTTAAAAAATGTGCTACATCCTACTCTGGGGTTTTAAAAGCTTTCAAGCAGCCATCTAAGATACATCTATTGGTCCCATCCTGTCTAGAGCAAAAGAGAATCAAGAAAACCAAAGACACAAGGAAAATGTTCATCTGAAGGACCAACAGACCATGTGAATCACAGTCTCCATCAGCCTGGGCACAGAAAATCCAGAAGGCACCCAGCTACCACCACCAACCACTCTGGTTAAGATCAGATTGTTGTTGTTGTTGTTGTTAGGTGCTGTCAAGTTGGTTCCAACTCATAGCAACCCTACGAACAACACAACAGAACACTGCCTGGTCTTGCACTATGCCCACGGTCACTTCTGTGCTTAAGCCCACTGTTGCAGCCACTGTGTCAATCCATCTCATCACGGATCTTCCTCTTTTTCACTGACTCCCATTCTGCCAAGCATGATGTGCTTCTCCAGGGACTGATCGTTCCTAACAGCATGTTCAAAGTATGTAAGATGCAGTCTTGCCATCTTTGCTTCCAAGGAGCACTCTGGTTGTACTTCTTCCAGAACAGATCTGTTTGTTCTTTTGGCAGTCTATGACACATTCAACATTCTTCTCCAACACCACAATTCAAAGGCATCAAGAGTAGTAAAATGTGGAACAAAATTCAAATTCACATACAAAGACCATATTTAATGGTTTGACAGAGAGTGAAGGAACTCCAGCGACTATATCCTCCAGTCTGCTAACTCAAAAGTGAAGCCACTCCTGAAGTCCACCTTTCAGGCAAAGATTAGACAGGCTTATAGAATAAATAATAGCACATGTGAAGAGCATGTTTCTTGGTTCAACCAAGTATTAGAGACCAAATGGGCAACACCTACCTAAAAGCAAAGACAAGAAGGCAGGTAGGGGTGGGAAACCTGGATGAATGGATGCAGGGAAGCGGAGGTGGAAGGGAAAAGGGGTACAGTGCTGACACAATTGATTGAACCAATGTCACAAAACAATTTGTATATAAATTTTTGAATGAGAGACTGATTTTCACTGTAAACTTCCACTTAAAGCACAATAAAAAAAATAAGTAAAAATGCATTGCAAATATTTTTTGGTTACAGAATGTTTATAACATATCAGAAAAATTAGACACACCGTTTACTAAGCTCCTGCCTTGTGCCGAGCACAGAATGTCACCTACATTGTCCTATTAGTGTTCCGGGCCACCCCAAAAGGCTGGCACTATTATCCCTTTGGTGGCACAAGGGTTAAACAATGGGCTGCTAATCTAAAGGTTGGCTGTTCAAAACCATCCAGCAGCTCTACCAAGGAAGAGGATGGTGACGATCTTCCATTCAGATTACACTGAATAAAACCCTATGGGGCAGTTCTAGTCTGTCGCACAGAGTTGCTATGAGTTGGAATTGACTCTATGGGACCAACATCAACAACACAGCTGGGAAATTGAAAGTCAGAAAGTTTAAGAGATGGTGGTGTTAACATTCATTTTAGGACTAACTATTTTCAGGATACTACAGTTCCCTCAAAAGAAAGTTTAGGATAAATCCTTCCTGGAGACAACCTGGTGGTGTAGCTGTTAAAATCTTCTTAACTAACCAAAAGATCAGCAGTTCAAATCCATCAGGCACCTCTTGGAAACTCTATTGGGCAGTTCTTCTCTGTCCTGCAGGGTCACTGTGAGTCAGAATTGACTCAATAGCACACAACAAGAGGAGGCAGAGACACAGACCTGAGAATACTGTTTCCTAGAAGTCTGATGGCTCTGCAGAGCAGTCTATCTCCTCTTCTGGTTTAGACTGCCCTGTCCAGAGCCCCCAGTGCAGGGAGATAACAAGGGGCTCTTCTTGTTTGGAGTGAGAACTGGTTGGACTGTGATGGATAGCTGACAAGCCAGCCAATAAACTGCCTGGTCTGCTACTAATGAGTCTCCCTTTTTCTATAGCATTACAGTTGAAAAGAAGAGAGGATGCAGTCAGTGGTAGATGCTGGAAATAAAAGATTTTTATGTTGAGGAAGGGATCAGGGCAGCTATCATGAACTATGGTCAAGATGAATAAGAAGAGTAAGGGGATTGAGAGAAAGAGAAAGAAAGAGGCAGACATATGAAGAGAAGTTGAGATGTTAAGTCCCAAGTCATACAAACCAAAAACCATCACCATCGAGTCAGTTCTGACTTAAGCAACCCTAGAGGTCAGAGGGGAACTGCTCCATAGAATTTCCTAGGAGTACCTGGTGGATCCGAACTGCTGACCTTTTGGTTAGTAGACATAGCACTTAACCACTATGCCACCAGGGTTTCCAAGTGGCATAAAGGAGTCCTCAATTACTGGCTAATGAACTACTCTTGAATGCCAAAGAGGTCTCTTGTTATAATCTTATAACACTTCTGTCCTCTTTTCACTTGAGCTATTTGAAAGTCTTCTGTTCTTTGGCAACGAAAGAGGCTTATCTAGAACAATTAGACATAATGGCCATTTCAGGTTATCAACCAAATTTATTTTCAGTTTTTTTTCACCTAGATCATGCTCCATTTGCTTATTTCTGAAAGAATGTGCAGTCAACTTTTAGTTGCACTCAAGAGATCTTCTTAATCTATGAACAGTTCCTAAATTCTCCATTATTTTCTGCCTCTCTCCTTTCTTCATGCCAAATCCAGAGTCTCCATTCATCTGAATCTTATCCTTGCAAATTCACACTTAAGTGTCGTCTAGACGATTTTTTTTTGAACCATCTAGGCTCGATAATTCCCGTTCTTTCTCCCAATCCACAGCATCTCTGTACCATTTTGGAAACCTTAGTGAAATAGTGGTTAAGTGCTATGACTGTTAACTAAAAGGCTGGCAGTTCAAATCTGCCAGGCACTCCTTGGAAACTCTATGGAGTGGTTCTACTCTGTCTTATAGGGTTGCTATGAGTTTGAATCAACTCGACAGCAGTTTTTTTTTAAATGTGCTATTTTGAATTGTTTGTTTGCTTTCCATGAGAATGTATTTTTCATCTGAGTTTCTCATAAGCTTCCTGAGGACTGGAGTTCACAGATTCCCTGTCCTCTTCCATATGTACCTTCTAAAAATGCCACATATCCCCTGCTCTGTATACCATTGTTTCAAAATAGGAGTTCAGCAGATAGTTGCTAATTGATTGATTAATGACATATGGTTTGCAGATGTGTCTCATTTATAAGTTCTCACAAATGAGAGAGCAGATTCACTTTCACACAATTGGTCAGTAAGAATTACTCTTCCAGAAACTAATAAATTCACTCCTACCACCATATGGGGCTGAAGACATTTTCCCCCACTTCTGAAAACATCTGTGCTTCGTCTTCCTTATGCAAACATTGGAAAGGTTTTTTTTTTTTTTTTTAAAAAAAAAAAAAAGCTCTCTGTAACAAGATTGTGTCAAAAAATATTTTTGGCAAGTAGAAGTAGCTGGCTCCCACACTCAGGGTTAGAAGTCTTTGCCCAAGGAAAGGTATGCCTTTTATTCAAATATGAGCAGTTTGTTTATTTTTAAGGGTCCAGTATTTTAGCCCTTATTTGTCCATAATTAGCTACTGAAGCCTGTAGGAGCTTGTCATGGTTTGAATTGTGTGCCCCCCAAAAATATGTGTAGCCACGTGGCTGGGATATGATTCCCAGTATCTTGGGACTCTCCTCCATGGTGTGGTTTTGCTAAACTATGTTAAAGGATTAGGGTGGAGATGTAGATTTCCGCATAGAATTACTTCCCTGCCCTGCTGTAGGGAGAGTTTCCCCCGGAGTATGGCTTGCTCCACCCTTGATGCTTTCAGCTTGCAAGAGATAAAAGGGAAAGAGAAACAAAGGACAATTGAGAACCTCACTACCATCAAGCAAGCAGCACCGGGAGAAGAGCGCGTCCTTCAGACCAGAGGTTCGTGCGCTAAGACGCTCCCTGGACAAAGACTGATGCAATACCAGACTTTCCTCCAGAGCCGACATGGGGAAAGCCTTCCCCTGGAGCGGTCACCCTGAATGTGGACTTGCAACCTACCGGACTGTGTAAGAATAAACTTTCCTTTGTTAAAGCCATCCACTCTGTGGTATTTCTGTTACAGCAGCCTAGCTGACTAAAACAGAGCTGTTGAACAATATGGTTAATCCAATGCATGCTACACGGAGAGCACAGAGGTGAAGAAGAAACTAAATGAGCTAAATGGTCTCTAGGGTAACTGACACATTGTCTGCATTTAAAATTAGAATCCTATCTAATAAGATTTGACACAGCTATTACACATCAGTTTTATTTTCTCCTGAGAATAACACCAAGAATTTTTCAGAAGAAATTTGAGGCAATTATTATCTAACTTGCAAGACGACTATAGCCCAGAGCAATGGACTCTTATCTCCCTTTAAGGTATCACTCTCGACGGCACTTGGCTTGGCTGCCAATGGGGAACTTGCTGGTCCTTGGTGGCCATCCAACTTTTATCTTTAAGTATGTAACAGATTATAGTCATATTTTTCTGTTCTCCCCTCCAGGTGAAATAACTTCATTACACTTTTCCATCTCCTCTTAATGTAGTCTAGCTTTCTCTAGGCTCCAGCATGGACTTAGAAGTGGAGAGATCTGGTTCCTAGGGGTGATTCTACCAACTGGCTTTATGATCTGGGACAAATCACAGATTCCTTGCACCTCAGTATTACCATCACTGAATAGTGGATAAGACTTCCTCGACAAGGAGCTACAAAGATGTGCCGACAAAATAGCTAGTAAGAATCATATAGACACTAGGTACTATGGTCTCCACATCTTTAAGAACTGAGGGGCTAGACTCTGTAGAGGACTCAATGCAAAGTTCACATCCCACCTCACTATTCTACTCTCCATGATGGACTTGCAACTCTCAAAATTGAGCACTGGGGAAAGAAAGGAGTGAGGAGTCACAGTGGTAATTCCAAGTGAATTACTGACAACAGCCCAATCCTAAGACAGTAAACTCACTGCCACTGAGTCAATTCTGACTCACAGCAAGTAGAACTGAGAAGGTAGGGAAGAGTCCAAAGGTGGTCCTTCAGTAGGAGGGAGAAGCCTTAGTGGCATAGTGCTGAAGTGCTGTGGCTACTAACCAAAATAATCCACCAGGTGCACCTTGGAAACCCTATGGGGCACTTTTCTCACCTATAGGGTCACTACGAGTCAGGATCCACTCAACTGTAACAGAGGCTTTTTGGCTTTGGTAGGAGGGAAAGAGATCTGCGAGGTTCTAGAACTTTGAGTAGCCTGTTGGATTTTGGGGGGCATTCAGGTTTAGGGGGTTTAAGTTGATTGTTTACTCTGATTGTCTCCAGCTTTGAGTCCCTTTTCTTGATCCTTCTTGGCTGGTGCTGTGAATGCCAACTTCCAAGAAAGCTACTATGAGTCAGGGAGGTTGAGGAAGCTAAGCTGGGGTGGATGGATAAGGAAAAATATCTTGAGATTTGCTTTTAGTCCTGACTGCCTACTTTAATTTCCCCTTTGAAAACAGGGCCTGAAATCTACCCGACCCCACCCCACCCCTGGTTTCAAAAGGACAGAAGGGGAGGAGAAGACCAAAAGTTATGTCTGGACCACAAAACAAGTCTACTGTCAATGGGCCATTCCCCAGCAGACCTGTTCCTCTGGGACTTGTCAATGTATCTACTTTCCAAGAGGAAGCTGGCGTAGTGATAGTGGGTGGCTGTAGTCGCAGGGGAGTGAGAGCACCTAAGGAAGTCCACTCTTTGGACACGAATGGATTGGACTTGGCGATGCAGAGTGACCATATATTGGATGCACTTTATGGTTCTATACATCTACAGGATATCATCCTGCTGACCTCTGGCTGGAGGAAGGAGAGTGGCTGGAGAGGAGGGGAAAGGAGGCTGTTGGGAGGATGAGACATGTATGGAGCAGAGAGGAACAGTGTGCTGTCACCAGACAGGGAGAGCAGTGGAAGCTGCATAGAGGTGGGCATGTAAATTTATACGGGAATGTACATTTTCACTCAGTCATATTAAATTAAAAAAAAATCATAAGCAGGGTTTAAACCAAGAAAGTAATAACTGTAAAATGCATACTTCCCATGCATAGGGACAGGGACAGACATTAGCAGTACATATGGCTACACATCCTGAAAGTTTGTAGAGCTGATGCCACTGTGGCCCTTGCTACCTTATTCAGGGTTCATTGGAGGTAATATCTTGAATAAGGATAAATGTGTGTTGACATTAAGCATGGAAAAACTGATGAGCATAATGATTCAAGCAGCTGCCCATCAGCCTCAAATCCAGACCAAACACCCCTTATTGCTTCTCTGTCACATCGGATTAAGTTGAATCTCACTGCACTGAGGGCCCCCCACTCAGTAAAAAGAAACTGAACATACACCTTCCTTGCATGTATATTTAAAATTATAAATCACATATGTGTAGTACTATACTAGTATACAGAAACCTTGGTGGCATGGTGGTTAAGTGCTAAGTCAGCAGTTCGAATCCATCAGGTGCTCCTTGGAAACTCCATGGCGCAGTTCTCTTCTGTCCTATAGGGTCTCTATGAGTTAGAATCAACTTGAGAGCAGTGGGTTTGGTTTTCTGGTATACTAACATATTAGGCACAACTTTTAAAAGCACCTTCAATTTCTTACCCACTATAAGATAACAAGATTTCTTGGAAAAAAATGGTTAATCCTCTGTCTGGAGTAGGATATATACAAAATGAACCCGACACATCTTATTGCGCTAAACAGAAAGGCAGTGCTTAAGGAATAATGAAGTCCCATCAAAGAACAGAGGAGCCACATTGAAGAGTAATCTTTGGCAAACTTAGGGCAGTTTGAGCATCAAAATAATAATGGTGGAAAAGGACAACATCAAGAGCTGGGCTGAGCTGAGCTAAAGAGCCGAACTGCAGGTGTCAGAGGAGGCAACAGAGACAACAAGCCAAAATGACAGCCAAGACCTTAATCACTTACCATGATAGTGTAAGCAAGAGACAACGCCAACTCATCCCAGCCCACCACGTACCAGTGGAGGGTCAGGTGGATAACACAGATGTGGGGGATTGTCTCACTGTACAGGGAGCTTTGAACAGACAGTTTCTGTGGTTTTATAGACCTGAGGACTGGCGAGGAGGATGGGTAAGAAGCAGATGCAGAAAAGTACTGTGTTCAGAATCTGAGTAGAAAAAATGTCTCAAAGGTATTCCTCCCACCCCTTTGCCTCCATGAGGAGATCTCAGCAGAGCATCTGAGGAAGACCTCTGTTGAAGGCCTCTGATAGACCAAAACCAAACCCCAAACCCACTACTGTCCCTACAGACACAGTAGAACTGCCCTATAGAGTTTCCAAGGAGCACCTGGTAGATTTGAACTGTTGACCTTCTGGCCTGGGCTAGGAATGCACATATGCCTGAGAGCATGGCCTCCCCAGGGACCCTGAGTGCTTGACAGCAACTCCATTTAGAGACAGAAATGCACTCACTACACAATAAGCCTGATGTGGGTGGGCGTGCGTGCATACGTGCGTGCGTGCATACATGCGTGCGTGCATACGTGCATGCGTGGAGAGGCGGGCAGCTTTTCCCCATAAAGTCTTAGGACCTAAAGGTGAAGACTTTAAAATTGCCGGTGACTGGGGCCTGAAGAATCTCACATAGGTTTTTATCCAGGAGTTAGACTCCTCAAGTAATTTGTTGTAGTTAAAATAATTCCTATTTCTTCTTTAAAAAATAAAGAGAGTGAAAGAACAAAGGAAAAAATGGCAGTCAATAAATGTAGAAGGAATAATCACATTGGAAAAGCTCCATCTGCAACCTTCAGTGTAATGACTGATTCAGGCAAAAAGGCCAATGGCTTTGGGTGGGAGGTTTTGTGGGAATGAGATATGCACAGTTTCAAAGTGCCATCCCAGAGATTACTGTCCCGTTGCAAAGTGTGAAAGGTGCTTTCACCATAGGGAGACCCAAAGGTTACCTTTAATCAAGAGATTACACTCAGGGCTAACTTCCATCTCAGGCACAGAAGGCCCAAGGCCTAAAGCCCACAATATTTTGAGGGGCCCAGGGCACTGTTTTGATTTCTTTCCAAATCAGAAGAAAAGACTGAATGTAAACCAGCTTGGATTGTATTTGTCTTTATGCCAATATAGTTATAAAATATAATTCTTAATACTTGCTTCAAGAAGGGTCTCCTGAAGATAAAAATGCCTACCTAGAAACCAGTTGCTCTGAGTCAATTTTAAACTCCTAGGACTCACGCAAGTTATCAGGTAGCCCTGATCAAACTTGGTCTCACCAGTGGCAGAGCCGTCTCAGATCCTTTGCCTGGGATGCAGTGTGATGTGAAGAACATGTTAGCTTTGCTAAAAACATTTAAACTGGATCAATCCATGAGGAAAACAATCAGACACATCCAGATTTTGGCATATGCTACCAGGCTCGGATTCATCGGGAGAGTTAACATGATTTAAAAGCAAAAAATGGAGGGGCTACTGTTCTAGCTGAAAGGAAATTAAAGAGACATAACAACCAAATGCTATGCATGTGCCCTTGACTTGATCCTGAACAACAAAAGTATAATAATAAAGAGCTGTAAAAGGCATTTTTAGGACAAGGGGGAAATGTGATTATTGATTATGTTTTAGATGAGATCAAGAAATTATTGTTAATTTAAAGGAGCCCTTGTGGTACAGTGGTTAAGCACTTGGCTGCTAACCAAAAGGTTGGTGGTTCAAAGCCAGTAAACCACTCCATGGGAGAAAGATGTGGCAGTCTACTTCCATAAAAAATTTCAGAACTGCTATGGGTCAGTTTTACCCTGTCCTGTCGGGTCTCTATGAGCCAGCATCAGGTTTGGGTTTATCTATGATGGGTTTTATTAGGTGTGATAATGGCATTGGGGTTATATAGAAGAGTATCCTTGTGTTTAGGAAATAAAATCAACTAGTAGTAAAGGGTTAAGATGTTTGCAACTTCCCAACGATCAGCAAAACATAATAAATACATATACATAAACCATTTAGTCAATTCCAACTGATGGGGACCCTGTAGGACAGGACAGAACTGCCCCACAGGAGTTTCAAGGAGTGACTAGTAGATTCAAACTGCCGACCTTTTGGTTTTTAGCCATAGCTCTTAACCACTGTGTCAGGTTTCCAGAGAGATATGTGTGTGTGTGTAGCAAAAAACAAAAACACTGCTGTCAAGTCAATTATGACTCATAGTGACCCTATTCCAACTCATAACGACACTATAGGACAGAGTAGAACAGCAGAACTGCTCCATCGTTTCCAAGGAGGGCCTACCAGATTCAAACTGCCAGCCTTCTGGTTAGCAGGTGTAGCAGCACTTAAGCACTATACGAGTAAGGTTTCCAGTATACACCTGAGAACAAAATCTAGGAGAAGGTTAACTGTTGAATAAAGTTGGGAATATATGGGAGCTCATACAGAAACTGGAGAAGACCCTTGCACTAAAATGCAGAATATTAAAAACGAACTAAAGGAAAATAAATATTTAAAAATAATATTTTGTCTGTATTATTAACAGGAAACACTTTCTGCCATCAGAAAACCTTTCCCATGATTACAGTGTGACTTCATGGGTCCCACCTGATTAGCACCTACACCCAGCACCAGACAATTGTCCTCTTTATTCTATTTATGTTATGCTCCAGGGCTTTTAATTTTAGTAGCATCTACAGTGTGTGTTTTTTTTTTTGTTTTGCTTTGGCAAGAATATTTTTAAGCCACTTACCCATATGAGGAGACTAGTTTAAGTAACACTAGATCAAGCACAAACAAAACGGTCTGCAAAACCGCCCCATGAGTCGAAGCGCTGTGAAGAGCAGGGACGCCATCATTGAGCTTTGTTTGGAGTGGGACTCCGGTTTGGGAAGCCTGACCTACCTGTCTAAAGGGACTTCCTGACGTGAAGTCTGTGAAGGGTGAGCCTCGATTTGGATACTGCGTATCTGGATCATTTAAATCTTCCTTATGTTGAAATGGAAACCCTGGTGGCGTAGCAGTTAAGTGCTGCGGCTGCTAACCAAAAGGTCAGCAGTTCAAATCCACCTGGTGCTCTTTGGAAACTCTATGGGGGCAGTTCTACTCTCTCCTGTAGGGTTGCTATGAGTTTGAATTGACTCAATGGTAGTAGGTTTGGTTTGGTGTGTTGAAATGAAAATCAATGTAAGTCTCAGTTTCCATACATTCTTTCCTTATTCGTTAGACCCAGTTGAACCCTGCCTGGGGTCTGTGAATTCCACTTGTGAACCTTTTGTCTCTCAGGCTGCTTTCCAGAAAGCTTTGCTAAGGATTCAGGGAGGGGAGGCTTTCTAACAGTCTGCAGCCAAGTTCGTCCTGCCTCCAGAAGTGAGCTTGCAGTTCAAGCCTTGGCAGTAGATTGGAAACCCTGGTGGCATAGTGGTTGAATGCTACGGCTGCTACCCAAAAGGGTGGCAGTTTGAATCTGCCAAGTGCTCCTTGGAAACTCTATGGGGCAGTTATACTCTGTCCTATAGGGTTGCTATGAGTTCGAAGCAACTGGACAGTGCTGGATTTGCCTTTTGGCAGTAGATAAAGATCCATACAACCAAGTGCAATCAGACTTTTCTTTTTATGTTTCTTGGTCCCTTCAGAGTAACCAGGAAACCTTGGTGGCGTAGTGGTTAAGAGCTATAGCTGCTAACCAAAAGGCAAGCAGTTGGAATCCACCAGGTGCTCCTTGGGAACCCTGGGGCAGTTCCACTTTGTCCTATGGGGTCGTTATAAATCAGAATTGACTCCACAGTAGCAGATTCATTTTTTGTTTGGTTGCGTCTTTTGTTTCTTGGTTTTCAGAGAGATCAAGGTAGAGATCCTGGATCCAGTGGAACCTCCTCGAATAAAATCCAGAAGGCCCCCCTGTCTGTGAGTCACATTTTCCCTTCATCATACCCTCTCCCCGCAGGTGCCCAATGTCTGCCTGAGAGCACCCCCTAATTGGAGAGTCAGGCACATATCAGTCATTCCCTCCTTCCTACAGATTGAAATCAATACCATCATCTTCCTGCCAGCGAGGTCTTCTCTTGAATTATGGAAGGAAACCCTGGTGGTGTAGTGATTAAGTGCTGTGGCTGGTAACCAAGAAGTCAGCCATTCAAATCCACTAAGCACTGCTTGGAAACTCTGTGGGGCAGTTCTATTCTGTCTATAGGGTCACTATGAGTCAGAATCAACTCAACGGCAGTGATTGGGGGGTTCGCAATTGAGGATTTTGGGGGGGCAGCAGGTAGAAGAGACGTTTGGGAGGTGAGGGAATAAAAGCAGCTAGACTTCTACATATTTATCTCCTCCAAAGGCTGTCTTTGCAACTTTGTGGTTGCAGTTAGTTTCCAAAGAGTAGATTCCAACCCAGGGTGACCCCATGGGTGGATAGGAGAACTGCTTTGCAGTTTCCAGGCTGTGACCTTTCCAAAGCAGACGACCAGGTCTATCTTTAAGGTGACTCCAAGGAGGTTTGAACCACTAGCCTTTTGTCCAGCAGTTGAATGCCTACCCGTTCACACTGTGAAATGCCATGTGAGAATTCCTTTCTTGCACGTATTCAGAAGAATAAAATCATTGTGTGCCTGAGTCTCAATTAGATTGCCATTCTATTCACTCTGTCCTACAGGGTCTCTGTAAGTCAGAACCAACTCCACAGCAATGGATTTGGTTTATAGATAAGGGAAATGAGGCTCAGAGAAGTGCAGTAATTTATCCAAGGCCATCAGTGCTAACCATTGGAGGTAGGATTTGAGCCCATGTGGGTCGTCCCCTCAGCATGCCACCAGGCAATACTGCCTCTTTCATGATGGTCTTGTGGACGACCAGGCAACATGGGCTTCCTGATGCTTACAACATGTTTTCTCCTTTTCAGCATGAGTAATTGACAGCTTGACATAACCCATCCCATAGTGATACTCTAAATAATGTAGAAATGTTCCTTATTACGCCATCTATGCTGGCCTCTTTCCAAACAGGCACAGAGCCCTCCAGTTCCTGTAACCTTGGTCTCCCTCCTCTTCTTGGCTCTCTTGAGAAGCGACCTTCAGTCTGGGTGACAGCAGCTAGGAAGGCTGCCTGGCATTTTTTGTATCCACAATTTTCTTTCTTGCTCCTTATCTCAGTCAGAGTGGACTTGGCAAGCCAGTTCCACTAGCTGAGGAATTTTTGTATAAGTTTTGTCCTTGCCTGTTGCAAACGTGCAGATTAGAGTCCGGGTGTCTGACATACATATCTGTAGTTTAACAAAGGTTTCTTGTGGTTATTTTGTGATGTATACAATTCTCTGTGGGCTTTGTGCTTAAAAACATGAAGTAATCCTTGCCAAAGTGATACATAAACTCTGATTCAAAAGCTGTCTTTTGAGACTCTAGAGAGAACAGATTGTGTTGCTGTCAAGTCTCCGGTGGTTATCATGCCTCCCAATAAACCTTCTCCCTCTTTCTGACTTGGAGTATGTTTTGTCGGCTCGACTGCTCCAGTGCGTGGACTCTAATTGGGTAACATGCTGAACTTACACGAAAAAGCAAGGAAATGACCAGAATGTCAGTTCCAGCGATGCTGAAAGCAATGTGTTGCTAGACATCAACCAAGTTCCTTTCCTGTTCCTGCCTGAGGCTGTGGTACTGAACCTCCTGCCTTTTTCATCACCATCCGTGCATTAGGAAGAAGTTTCCTGTAGCCTGAATTCTAGAGTGACATCTGGGCTCGTTAATGTACTGAGACTTTAGGGCCTACAGGGGGCATCCGAACAAGACGTTAGAGTCAAAGTGAACAATGGCATCAGGAACGGTCTAGAAACTACACACTGCAGTGAGGCCTGAGAAAGAGCCATCGATACCAGGATGTTTTTGCAGTCAAGGTGCTGATTTGGGGATGTGAGGGATGTAGAAGCTCAGGGACAAAAAAGAGAGAGAGATGCAGTGGCTTGTTGGATATCTTTATGGCACTTCGGCGTAAGAGCTGGCCAACCATTCATCCTTGGGCTGGAAATGAGTTTCAGCACCAAGACTTCACTCTAGAACTCAGCGATAAGCCTGTAAGGGAACCCTTCAGAAAGGGATCCAAAAAACCAAACCCAACCCACTACTGTCACGTCAATTCCAGCTCATAGTAACCCTGTAGGACAGAGTACAACTGCTCCATAGAGTTTCCAAGGAGTGTCTGGCAGATTTGAACTGCCAACCTTTTGGTTACCAGATGTAGCGTTTAACCATTATGCCACCAGGGTTTCCTCAAAGGGGATAATCTTAAAAACCCACTGACATTAAGTCGATTCCAACTTATAGCAACCCTATAGGACAGGGTAGAACTTCTCCATAGAGTTTCCAAGGAGCACCTAGTGAACTCAAACTGCTGACCTTTTGGTTAGCAGCCAAATGCTTAACCACTACACCACCAGGGTTTCCTCAGCAGGGGATAAGCAGGGTGAGATATTACAGGCACCAGCAGCTGTGTTTAAAATGAGAAAGGAAAGAAGTTGCCCCATTCAGTTTCAGTAGCTGTACAAACATTCCTGGCACAAATTGTTCATAGGTCGTTCCTCAAAAATGTTAGTGAGGGAAGGGCATATATTTATATCTTGTTAGACTTTTTTAGCAATTCCTGTGCCAAGACATTTGAAGAACAGTTATAAATCCCATTGGCAGATTGTATTTAGACCCAGTCTGCATTTACTCTACTGCGGAAGGTAAAGGACACCCAGAGAAGGGGGCGGAAGTCGCAAAGGCAGAGAAGCATCACCTATGCTCTAGGAGAAGGGAATAACACACTCTGTTGCTGATTTGATTGCTGATCTGTGACTTAGGTGTCCTTGTGTATCACAGATTAGAAGCATTCCATAGGGTTTTCTTGGCCATAATCTTTTGGGATGCAGATGGCCAGGCCAGTTTCTTCCGAGGAGCCACTGGGTGGATTTGAACTGCCAACATTTTTGTTACCAGCTGAGCTCAAATCATTTGCACCACCAGAGACTTTTGATCCTGAGACTCTGGATCATAGTTTTCAGTTATTCTTGAAGAGATCCTGAGAGAAGGATTTCAGGACAAATAGTTTATCGAAGCCACTACCTGTCAGTCACTTTGTTGTACTGTGGTGGCTTGCATGTGTTGCTGCGATGCTGGAAGCTATGCCACCAGTATTTCAAATACCAGCAGGGTCACCCAGGGTGGACAGGTTTCAGTGGCATTTCCAGACTAAGACAAGCTAGGAAGAAAGGCCTAGAGATCTAGTTCAAAAAATTAGTCTTTAAAAACCCTATGGATCCAAAGAGAATGTTATTCAGCTCGCCTGCTTTGGCCACGTTATCTAGAGGGCTCAGTTGCTTAAGAAGGACATCATGACGGGTGACGTAGAGAGCCAAGAAGGGTGAAAAAGAGACCCTCAGTGATGTGGGTGGACACAGCGGCAGAGACAACAGCCTCAAACGTGCTGGTGACCGTAAGGATGATGTGGGAACAGGCAACATTTCTTTCTGTCGTACATGAAGTTGCCATGACTCAGAGTCAACCCGGTGGTAGCTCACAACAGTTGATTTGGAAGGTGGTCCCAGGGTACTACTGTGAGCAACTGGGGGCCCTCTGAGAGACTGTGGTGACCAGATTCCAGAAGTGTGCCACCAAGGGGTGAGGAGGCTGGGATTTAACCACTAATTCCCACCCCTCTTTGATCACGAATTGCTCCTGGAGTGTGAATTCCCAAGCGCTGCAGCCTGTCCAAGGAGCTCCAGTACAGCACTGGCTGAGTGGGTCAGCTGCTAACCAAAAAGCTGATGGTTTGAACTCATTCAGCAGCTCCACGGGAGAAAGACTTGGCAATCCGCTCCCCTTAAAGAAACCCTATGGGGGGGATCTCCTCTGTCGCACGGGGTCACTGAGTCAGAATAGAGTCAGTGGCACTGAACACCAACAACCAGCCCACCTAAAGCCCTCCCTTGGGCAGAGTTTGCTTCATTCCGAGAAACCTGGGAAGCCTGGGTCTGAAGTGAGCTCCAGGACTAGTGCGCCAGGGGGTGTGAGCGGGGCACCCACAGCATCCGCCAGGGAAATGCTTCACTGGCCCAGTCAGTGTATCAAACATGTATAAAAAATATCAAAGACAATTTCCGGTGTCTAAATGTAGTTCAAATTATTGAGTATGAAAATGGAATTTCCAAATTAGCTTAATGATATACATTATCTTTCTTTTTTTTAAAATTAAAAAATACCACCACAGCCTATTAGTCACTGTGTCTAATTCTAACCATTTAACAAAAATACTCTTTTGTCAGTGTTTTTACAAATGGTGATGTGGTGACTGAATTTTGTGGCTGACCCTGACGGTGCCCAGGGGGCACTGGCGTGTGGAGAAGGATAGAGATGGGGAGAGAGGGGGACCGAATGGAAATGGGGAGTCTTGCATTCTGCTCCAGCTTCCCTAATTGGCTACTTCCCCATAAGCAAGCTATATCCTTTTCTTTTTTTTAACTAACAACTTACCCGACATAGGTTTCAACACTTTCCAAGAATTAACATTTTGACTCCCTATAACAGTACTGGGAGGGAGCTACTACTGTTTTCATCCTCTATTTTCCATATGAAGACACTGAGGCACAGAGAGGTTAAGATGCTTGCCCAAAGTCACACAGCTAGTCAGTGGCAGAGCTGGGTTTAAACTGACATCATCTAATTCCTGAGTCCAGGATTTAAACCATGGGACTTAAGTGTCACCATTTTCTTCATCTGTGAAATGGGGCCAATGATATAAGTTTTACCCTGTGATAAGTAGCTGAATGATGTGTTTCAAAGGCACTTTGAAGTATTGGAAGTATTGTTTAAGTAAAAAGGTATTCATTACCAAGAAGGCATGACAGTCTACTAGCAGACCACTCAGCTCCCTTAGGAACACAAGTAACAATGTAACAGTCATACCAACAGCACATACTCCCTCTTTTGACTAGAAATTCTCACATTTCATAAAGAAGTCCACACACATATTACTTTACTTCATTTTTATGACAATTACGATAGTCCCATGACACCCATACCCATTTTACAGATCAGAAATTTGAGGCCTGGTGAGGGATTTGCCCAAGATCACACAGCTGGGAATGAGAAGAACCAGGGCTCAAATTCAAACATCATCAGTACTTGGCTTGGCTGGCTTCAAAGTCAACACTTTTGGATGTCTCTCCCCTATGAAAAGCATTCTATTTAATGCAGTCCCCTCCAAAATAAATAAATAAACCAAAAGGAAAAAAATAAAATAAAATGAAAGGAAAGAAGAATTTGTCACCATGCAGCTTAAGAACCAGTTGAAACAGTTTATTTTAAATCATTAAAGATACCAGTGAGTAAGGTAGTTAGTTGGGAGAAAGGCTACTTTGAAAGGCTTTTAAGTTAGAAACAAAACAAAACAAACAAAAAGTATTAGAAATGCACAACATGTTTGTTATAAAAATTTACACAGCAGAGAATTCTAAAATGCATCCATAAATTCTGAATGTGATACTTTGATATATTTCCTTCTCATCTTGCCTTTCTCTTTTTTTGGAACTGAGAGCACACAATTGTGTATCTGTTTTTACGATCCATAGCATAAGCAATCTCTCAGTCTTGCATTGACACTCATGATTCCTCCCGTCTAACTAGTTGTGTCAAGTTGATGCCAACTCCTGACAACTCCATGTGTGCCAGAGTGGAACTGTGCTCCATAGGGTTTTCAATGGCTGATTTTTCAGAACCAGATTGCCAGGCCTTTCTTCCAAGGCACCTCTGGGTAGACTCAAGCCTCCAACATTTCAGTTAGCAGCTGAGCCTGTTAACTGTTTCTACCACCTAAGGACTCCTAAATGAAGCAATGTACCCCTCAACCTGCAAAATTAGCATGTCAACAGTACAAAGTTATGTCCTGGGTGCCTACTTTTGCACAGCCCTGTATTAGGTATGGAAATCCCAGTGGTGTAGTGGTTAAATGTTTCAGCTGCCAACCCAAAGGCCAGCAGTTTGAATCCACTGGGTGGTCCTTGGACACTACAGGATAGTTCTACTCTGTCTTATAGGGTCACTATGAGTCAGAATTTACTCAACGGCAATGGGTTTGGTACTAGATACAGAAGAAGCATAAGGCCTGGACCCTCAGTGAACTTTTCTCTGATTCCATCCTGGAAATCATGAAGGCTAATGAACGCTGGGTCAAAGGAGTATGAGTTTTTTAAGACTAGGGTCTATCTGTGTCTTGTTCATCCATGACAAACATTTTTGAATGAATGAATAAAGTTTGAAAAATCTAGAAGTGTGTCCCCAATTCATCCACTAAGTCTCTCTTGTCCTGCCTTCCTTCCAAATAAGGAAATGGGTTCAGATGCTCAAGATGACCTTGTTCCTCTCCTGCTGCGCTCCTACGCACACCCTCCCCTTAAGCCCACTCACTCACAATCATTCTCTAGCATCTCTTATCAGTCTTCTCCCACGGGATGGCTGATAATCTAAAGACTTCTTATCTCTCAGACCATTTCAAGACCAGAAGAACTGCCGAGGAGCACTGAAGGAGGGCACAATTCCCCTGTTTCAACAATTTTAAGGCAACTTGTTTACGTGAGCCAAAGATGGCAAGACCTTAGAAGAAGCAGAGCTGCTACGCTTGATGGTGGGAAACAATCCAGGGAGGTGGAGAGAAGAAGGGCATCTCTAGATGTGTTAACTTCCCCAGTGAGCAAGAGACCAGGCCCCGAAACCTTCATCCACTGCTGCTCGCAATGGCAAATCATGAAACCACTGTGGAAAGTCCAAAGTCAGGTTGTCCGCTCTAGGGGAAGGCTTTCCCACATTGTTGGCTCTGGGAATGTCCTTGTGTTGCATCAGTCTTTGATCAGGGAGCATCTTGTGCAAGAACCTGAGGTTCGCAGGACGTGCTCCATTCCTGGTGCTGCTTTCTTGATGGTATGAGGTTCCCAACTCCCTGCTTGCTTCCTTTTCCTTTTCTGTCTTGTAGACAAAAGGGTAAAAGGTGGTGCAAGCCACGCTCCAGGGAAATTCCCTCTACATTGGAGCAGAGAGGTGACCTTAGGAAGAATGTTACAGTCCTGCCCTAATCCTCTTTAAAATAATCCAGTCTATTAGCCACACACAGAGACTGAGATTTACGGCACAGGGAAAATCACAAAATGCAGGGCAATCACAGAATACTGGGAATCATGGCCCAGCTAAGCTGCTCCACACATTTTTGGGGGGCGAGGAGACACAATTCAGTCCATGACAGTGGTTCTTCAAAAAGTGAAACACAGAATTATCATTAAAAAAGAAAAAAAAGAGCTGCCAATGAATCCAATTCTGACTTGCAATGACATATGTGTGTCATAGTAGGGTTTTCAGTGGTTGATTTTTTTTTTTTTTTTGGAGGGAGATAACCAGGTCTTTCTTCCGAGGTGCCTCGGTGTGGATTAGCCATTTGCACTGCCCAGGGACTCCAGAATTATCATATGACAAAGCAATTCCACTCCTCAGTAGCTATACAAATGAGCTGAATGCAGCAACACAAACAGAAATGTGTACACCAGTGTTCATGGCAGCACTATTTGAAGTAGCCAAAAGGTGGACACAAGTCAAGTGTCCATCAGCAGATAAATGAATAAACAAAATGTTCAGCCATAACCAAATCAAACCCACTGCCGTCAAGTCGATTCTGACTCATGGCAACCCTATAGGACAGAGCAGAACTGCTCTATGAGGTTTCCCAGGAGTACCTGGTGGGTTTGAACTGCTGACCTTTTTGGTTAGCAGCTGTAGCACTTAACCGCTGCACCACCAGGGTTTCCGTTCAGCCATAAAGAGAAATGAAATTCTGATACATGCTGCGACATAGATGAACCTTGAAAACATGATGCTGAGTGACACAAAAGGACAAATACTGTAGGAGCCCACTTACACGACGTATTTAGATTAGTCAAATGCATGGAGACCAAAGTGGTTCTGGGGGCTGGGAGGAGGAGGGAATGGGGAGTAACCACTGAAGGGGTGCTAAGTTTCTGTTTGGGGGGGATGAAAATGGTAATTAAAATGGCAAATGTTTTGTTACTTGTATTTTACACCATACCCAATACATAGGAAGTCCGTGGTTGTGTAGCGTGTGTGGTGTGTGCTACATCTGCTGTCCAAAAGGTCAGCAGCTCAAATCCGACACGTGCTTCTTGGAAAGTCTAGGGGGCAGTTCTCCTCTGACCTGTAGGGTTGCTATGAGTTGGACCTGACTCAACGGCAAAGGGCTTTTTTCCAGTTTACCCGATACATCCGTTTTTTAATTTTGGAAACAAAAAGTAGAGCAGGTATTGCTACCACATTCACCAGAGCTGGAAGCTGGAACCCAGATGAGTCTTGATTTTGAACCCCCTCGCTTTCTTTATGTAACCTGTTAGCATCACGGACGCCTCAGGAGTGGTAAACAAGACTCAGCTGAACGGCCTGGGTTTGACTCTGAATTGTACTGTTTTCTAATTATGCAATATAAGACCCTTATTTCTCTATCTGGGATACCCTGGTGGTACAGTGGTTAAGTGCTATGTCTGCTAACCAAAAAGGTCAGCAACTCACATCCACCAGGTGATCCTTGGAAACTCTATGTGGGCAGTTTTACTCTGTCTTCTGGGGTCACTATGAGCAAGAATTGATTTGATAGTATTGTGTTTGGCTTGGTTTTTTTATTTGCCCTCTGATTAGGGATTGCGGATAATCCCCAAAGTTAGTGTTCAGAAGAGGACAGTGCTTTACAACCCTGTATCATCACAGTAATGTTGGCGTTTTATTTATTATATCCCCTAAGAAGTCTGTCCTGGATTCCCCCAGGTCCTGCTCTATTTAAATAGGAACGCCTCACTGCTAACAAAGCATGCACTAGCCTACAAATCGGTGGTCTCAAACGATGGCCCAGGGGCCAAATCAGGCCCTCTGCTTACAGCTGATGACCAAAAACGGCCCGCGATTTGAATCCACCAAGTGCTCCTTGGAAACCGTATGGGGCAATTCTACTCTGTTCTATAGCGTCCCCAAGACTCGAAATCAACTCAATGACAAGGAGTTTGGCTTAGCTAGGCCTATTTCTGTGTGCCCTTAAGCTAAGAATGGGTTTCACATTTTTTAAATGGTTGGAAAAAAGCAAAAGAGGAATAGCATTTTGTGACAGGTGAAAATTATATAAAATTCAAATCTCAGTGTCTATAAAGTTTTATTGGCCCACAGCCATGTCATTTGTTTATGGACTGCTGATGGCTGCTTTCACGCTACCACATCAGAGATGCACTGTTGTGACAGTGACTGCATGGCCTAAAAAGTCTAAAATATTTACTAGCTGGCCCCTTACAGAAAATGTTTGCTATCCCCTGGCCCCTATGCACTGAATGAGTTTGTTAGCATGGCTAAGGTTTCTCCCATTCTTCTCTGCCTGTCTGCATAAAAGTCACTGGTTCCTTCTTTAAACAGAGATAAACCCTTGTCACATCTCACACAGCACCACTGGTTGGGCTTATTACTTTGGGATAATGAAGATGACTATCCACTATCACCTGCCGCTGGTCTTACACTCTGCTCAGGATGCTTAGTCAATTCATCAGCACTAATTTGCTATCTCAAACTCTTCTTGCTATTACAAACACAAAAGTCTCTGGCCACTGAAGATTAAAACCCTGATTGGAGAAGCAGGATACACTCCGAAAAGCTCTTATCAGATAACACAACATTACTTACATGTCTAAGTTTCCCTTTCTCAAGTATTCTTAGAACAGGTGATGTTATGTCAGTATATAAAGCACTGTTGTGGGAACAGCCAAGAGACCTTGGTGGTGCCGTGTTAATCATTCAGCTGCTAAGCAAAAGGTTGGCAATTTAAACCTCCCCAGCAGCTCCATGGGAAAGAGACCTGGTGATCTGCTCCCATAAAGATTACAGCCTAGAAAATCCCACAGGACCATTCTACTCTGTTACATGGGGTCACCATGAGTCGGAAATAGATTCAATGGCATCCAACAACAAAAGTCGTACAAGAGACAACGGAGTACATGTTTAATGACAAATCTATTTTATCTATAACTTTGAAACATAAGGAGCCTCTGGGTGCTGCAAAATGGTGCTTGTTTACCACTACAAAGGGTAGGGAGCCTTGGAAGAAAGGCCTGGTTATCCACTTCCGAAACAATCAGCCATTGAAAACCCTATGGAGCACAGTTCTACTCTGACATACACGAGGTTGCCGTGAATCGGAGTCTACTCCACGACATCTTTTCTTTTTTTTTAAATGTACTATAAAATTTAGAAGTCACGAAGTCCCATTTTCTCAATTTAAAGGAGAGGAACCAGGAGCTTGGAGAGGTTCCTAGCTGGTTAGCCAAGAACCAGGTCCATAACCTAGATCCCCAGAATCCCAAGTCAGCAGTCCTTGACTATAACACTTCAGATTTTTAGGTCTTTTTAAAGTGCATGTAAACCCAAACCAAAGCCACTGTTGTCGAGTTAATTCCAACTCATAGCAACCCAATAGGACAGAGTAGAATCACTGCATAGTTTCAAGGGAGCTCCTGGAGGATTCGAACTGCCGACCATTTGGTTAGCAGCCATAGCACTTAACCACCATGCCACCAGGGTTTCCAAGAACAAGTAAAGAAATACGTACAAAATACTTACTACACTTATCTCCATGCTGTATTAAATGCACACCTTAATCCATTATTTTAACCTTCAGTTTTGCCTCCTCTGACAATCTAAAAGAAAAAAATAATACCAAGTACTGATTTTTTAGCTACTCTGTGTTGTTACTAATTATTTAAAGTGGAAGAGGATAAGAAAGAGAATCATGAAATTCTAAACAATCTGTTTCAATCATCATTTAATTAAAAAATAAGGATTTTTCCATACTTTTGGGGGGAAATCACTGTAATTTTGTGTTCACTTAATTTTTGGCTTGGCTGGCTAATTTGATATTGCTTTAAAATTATGTTTAAAATCCTTCCCAGTAACAGAGGCCAGACTGTGGTGTGAAATTGCCTGACTCCATAAAGACAACCACCACCAAAGGAAAAAAAGAAACCTTGAACTTGAAGAACTAAGTGAATCACCCAGACATATTGTTGTCACAGTAAATTCTCACTCAAGAAAATAAATATATTTATGTGTCAAATTTCATGTTTTTCCATCTTCCTTCATCTACCACCACTATCTACCTGGCCTGAGCAAAAAACTAAAAATAAAAATGAAAAAAAGTAGTAAAGAAGTCAGTTTAAAGCAATGTACCTTAGGAACATTTTGGCTCTTTCTGCTCCATGCAATTTTAGCTGTTATCAATCACTGCATAACTAAATCTTGGCTCCAGCTTCTGCTTATTGGGGCTTAGGACTCTGGCCTCATTTAAAGATCCCAGAGGCTTTGTTTGGTGTACCTGGATGCTTTGCAGTATCCGCCTGCCGCAGGCACCAGCTGAGTTCCTGACTTGCTTACTGTGAAGTTAGCCAGAGCTCACCCCTCAGACAAGAAACTGCTGAGATAATTTGCGGCTCTGAATGCTAATCCCACAGGCCTGAACAGGGAGTCCCTCTGTAGGAACTGGGGTGTGTTATACCTTCAGGGCAGCAGACCAAGTCTTTAAGAGCTGATAATGGCAAGCTAGCTTGCTATGGACCAGCCCTCCTGAAATGAAAAATTTGCAAATGTCTTTGAAAACATCAGAGAAGTGCCAAAGGAGTAAGGATTTGAGGGGCCAAAATTCTGGAGTGAAAGGAATTGCAAAGAGGTGAAGATGTTATTTAGCATAATTCTTCCCTTAGGGATTGACCAAATTCAAAGCAGCAGCAGAGACTGAAAGCTGAGCACAGCTTCCAGAAGATTTGTGAAAAAGAGGAACAATAATTGGAGTCCAAGGCCCCCCAAAGAGAGGAGCACAGGCAAATATCCAAGGCTTTCAGTTGAGATGCCCAAAGGGCTTCATCCTAGTAGAAGGAATGAAACAGAAATAGATAGCTTCTTACAAAAGCCAAGTCCCAGCCTCCAGCCCACACAATCTGTAATTTGGGTCAGATGTTATGCTATCTCTTAACTGGCTGCAAGAAACTAATGTTTATCTTTTCTGGAAGATACTACCTTCCAGAGCCTCAAAATTGCTACAATTTTTCATATATGAAAATCTGACATTCAAACAGTAATTACCTGATGTATCAAGCCAAGCCAAGTGCCATCGAGTCGGATCCAACTCATGGCGACCCTAGAGGCCAGGGTAGAACTGACCCCCAGAGTATTCAAGGAGCACCTGGTGGGTGTATCAAGAGACAAGATAAAATGGCCAAAATCCAAGAGAACAAAAAATGTAATAGAATCTGACTTACAGAGGTTCCAGATGTTAGAGTTATTAGAGAAGGACTTAAAAACATATCAGGATTAAACACACACACACACACACACACACACACACACACACACACACATGTGCCTGTGTATTTCAATACACAGACACATATATACACATATGTGTGTGCAGATTATTTCAAGAACTTAGATAACAAGATGTAACTGAATGGTAATTCTAGAACTTCAGCATAGTTACTGAAATTAAGAATTAAAAGGAGGGATCAGAAACAGACTGGACACAGCTAAAGAAAGGATTAGTGAACTGAAAGATAAGATAGAAGAAAATGCCAGATTGAAATACAGTGAAAAAAAAAAAGGATGAAAATACAGAAAGGGAGTAGGAAATGTATGGGACATGGTGAAATTAAACTGTGCTCCAAATATTTCTCATTGAGAGAGGCCTGACTCTAGTATGAAATTGCCTGCTCAATAAAAACAAAACAATCAATGGACAAAAACTTGAAAAGCTTAAAGTTAACCTTTAGTTATTCTATTTACTTGTATATAGCATAAAGAAAGAGAGAATGGTACCCAAGTAATACTGGAAATTCTAATGGTTGAGAACTTTCTGAAATTGACTAAAATCTTCAGGTTATAGAGTGAAGAAACACTATGAACCCCAAGCAGAAAAACTACAAAGAAAACTGCACCTAAGGACATTGTAATAATACTTCTGAAATCCAAAAATAAAGAGAAAAATCTGAAACACCATCAAAGGGAAAAAAAAATCGATACTTTTAAAGGAGCAACAATAAAACCAACATCTGACTTTACAGAAACAGAGCAAGTCAGAGGACAATGAGGGGCAACTTCAAAGTACTGAAAAGAAAGAACCGCCAACAGAGATCCTGCACCCACGGAAAATAACCCTTCAAAAACGAGAGGAAATAAAGACATTTTCAGACAAATGAAAACTGAGAAGATGTAACACCATTATACTTACACCAAATGAAATAACAAAGAAAGATGTTTGGGTAGAAGTAAAGTGATCTCAGGTGAAGCCACAGAGAGACAGGAAGGAATGGAGAACAACAGAAAAAAGTAAATATGTGAGGAAAGTGACAAGAATATCAACTATGGAAAAACAACCTAACAGAAATATCACAGAGTGGATGGCTTTAACAAAGGAAAGTTTATTCTTACACAGTCCAGTAGGCTACAAGACCAATTCAGGATGTCCACTCTAGGGGAAGGCTTTCCCCCTTGTAGGCTCTGGAGGCAAGTCTGATATTGCATCAGTCTTTGTCCAGGGAGCGTCTTGGTGCAGGAAACTCAGGTCTGAAGGACATGCTCTTCCCCTGGTGCTCCTTTCTTGATGGTGTGAGGTTCCCAATTCTCTGCCTGCTTCTCTTTCATACCTTGCAGGATGAAAGGATTAAGGGTGGGGCAAGCCACACTCCAGGGAAACCCCCTTTACAGTGGAGCAGGGAGGTAATCCTATGAAGGGATTTACAGCCCCACCCTAATCCTCTAACATACAGCATAGGAAAATCACAAAATGGAGGACAGTCACAAGATAGTGGGAATCATGGCCCAGCCACATGGCTACACATATTTTAGGGGGGACATAATTCAATCCATGACACTTTTCCAGTTAGGAATACACTTGGTAGTACAGTGTTTACAATTATAAACATACTGCTGGCCAGTGCTGGTTAGGGTTGTGTGTCAACTTGGCTGGACCATGATTCTCAGTGTTTACATGTGACCATTCCCATGATTGCATCTGCTGTGAGTAGTAAATCAGTTAAAAGGGAGTTTCCTTGGAGGTGTGGCCCACTTCCCATGTATAAGCAGATGTCCTGGCTTTTTTCTCGTTATAGATCCTGTGGCTGTCTCCACTTTGTCTGACCTCCAGCTCTTGTGACCTGATCTATCAGCTTATCTGCAGATTTTGGAATTTATCAATCTTCACAGCTTGACAGCAGGATCCCTTCTTTCTGATCTGCCGATTTTGAATTTACCAACCTCTGCAGTTACATGAATCAAGGGAAGACACCATCCTGATCCACAGACTTGGGATGTGGCAGCCTCTACAGTAGCATGAGCTGTTTCCTTGATATAATTTTTTTTCCTCTCTCTCTCTGTTTATGCTCTTTACTGGTTTTTCTCCCTACAGAACCCAAGCCTAAGACACACACCATACATTCTGTTTTATTTTTAGATGAGACTCAAACAAAATAGAATCTATCGGAGTGTCTGTTTCTAGAAAGCAATCCTGTAGCTGAATTACAAACATAACTCTTGTTATGTCATAATGCCTGTTATGTCATAACTCGTGTTATGTATATGCACAAAATACTAACTTTGGTGAAGATAACATAGGGCGGCCAGTGCAGTCAAGTTAATCAATGTCCTCAACTCAACCCGTCTTTAGGACTACTCAAGGTGCGAGAACACTTGAAATGCTGTGAAATTTTACAGCCCATGTAGGCAAGAACCTTGGTACTGGCTTTCTTAAATTTGGTAACAATCCTAAGCATGAATATGGCATTGCCAATAATGAGTTAGGAAACTCAAAGAAACTTTTCAAATCTTTCTTTAATAAAAGGTTAATTTTAAGGAACCATGCTGGGAGACTGAGTTATGTTTCTAATGTTTCTATTAAAAAGGATGTTACCAAGTTGTTTTCTCTTCTAGAGGAGTTAAAAGAGGAACAATGCCAAAATATATAAAAAAAACAAATATTATATAGAGGCTTGTCAGGGTTAATTAATAGATATTATGCTGTTTTTTTTTTTTCCTGGGGCTGGTGATGTTTGAGGAATTTGCCAGCTTATTTAAATTTGCAAAGTATCGTGATGTCTAAATCTAATCTATGAATTCTAAATATTTTTAAATAAATATAAGTATTTTCAACTATTTGTAAATATTCACTTTTCTGTCTCCTTTTATTCTACGTATTCTTAAAAGTGCCCCAAAATAGGTCTCATAAAACCTAGACTGGCTCTTGGCATCCACAACTGGAAACACTATTCTATCACAGTAACTCTGCTAACCATCCAAAGAAATGGCCAATATGCTCTACAAACCAGAATCCAGTAGTCCAAGCCTCACCCAGGAGGCCTACCAGAATTCATTCGTTCCTTTTGTCCTTCCTTCATGAATTTATTTATTCCACAAACATTCATTGAGCACATACTGCAGGTAAGGGGCTGTTCTAACGTCAGAGAACATACCAGTGAATGAGATAATCAGCTTTTTCGGGGGCTTTATAGTCTAGCAGTGGAAGGCAGATGATAAACAGCAAGCAAAACAAATGAACAAAACAACTCACAGTAGAACTGGAAGATGTTTACCCAAGACAAATGAAAATATATATCTATCCAGAAACTTGATGTATTATGAAAAAAAAAAAAAAAAAAACCTTTACACAAACATTTATGGCAACGTTATTCATAATCACTGGAAACAGAAAACAACCCAAACTGGGAAGTAGATAAACACATGGTGGTATATCTGTTCAGCAAGGAAAAGGAAAGAACATGTGATACATACAACATGAGTTGAAAGAAGTCAGATTCTAAGAGTGAGATACTATATAATAGATTTCATATGGCATTCTGGAAAAATATAGTGGTTGCTAGGAGTTACGGGCAGAGGGAGAAGAGAGATTACACAGGGACATGAGAGACTTTTTGGAGGTGATGGAAGTGTTCTATATCTTATTGGGGTAGTAGTCATACAACTGTATGAGTTCGTGAAAATTCACAGAAATATACAGCTATACATTTACTACCTGTACTTTATACCTCAATAAACCTGAACAAAGAAATTGGATGATGGGATCTTGTGGCTGCTGTTAGGTGCTGTCGAACTGGTTTCAAATGCATAGTCGTAATAGAATAAAACACTGCCCGGTTATGTGTCATCCTCACAATCATTGCTATGTTTGAGCCTGTTGTTACAGCCACTGAATTAATCCATCTTGTTGAGGGTCTCCTTCTTTTTCACTGACCCTCTACTTTACCAAGCATGATATCCTTCTTCGGGGACTGGTCCCTCCTGATAACATGTCCAAAGTACATGAGAAGTCTTGCCATCCTTACTTCTAAGGAGCACCCTGGCTCTACTTCTTCTAAGACAGATTTGTTTGTTCTTCTGGCATCTCACAGTATGTTCAATATTCTTTGCCAACACATAATTCAAAAACGTCAATTCTTTTTTTTCTTTAAATATTGTGCTTTAAGTGAAAGTTTACAATCCAAGCCAACTTGCCATACAAAATCCCAAACATAGACCGCTATGCAACTCTAACTGCTTTCCCCACTCTGTGACAGCACACTCCTCCTTTCCACCTTGCATTTCCCATGTCCATTCAACCAGCTCCTGGCCTCCTTCAGCCTCTCATCTCACCTCTGGGTAGGAGCTGCTCAGTCAGTCTCATGTATCCACTTAAGCCAAGAAGCACACTCTTGACCACCATCACTCTATGTCTTATTGTCTAGTCCAATCTTTGAAGAGTTGGCTTCAGAACTGGTGTAAGCTATGGGCTAACAGAGAGTCTGGGGGCCATGTCTCAGGGGACCTTCAAGTCTGTCAGACCACCACATATGATCTTCTAATAGAGTTCTAGTTCTGCACAACTATTTTTCTCCTGATACACCAGGGACTCTATGTCATATTTCCTGTCAGGGCAGCCATTTGTGGTGGTTGGGCACCATCTAGTTCTTCTGGTCTCACGCTGATGTAGTCTCCAGACTTGGGCTCATATAATACTCTCGTCTTTGATATCCTTCATGTCCTCTACTCCGGGTGGGTTGGGACCAACTGATGCTGCTTAGATGGCCACTTACTAGCTCTTAAGACCCCAGATACCACTCACCAAAGTAGGATGCAGAACATTTTATTAAAAAAAAAAAAAACTTAGTTATGCCTTAACTAGTCTTTTGCTAAGAGTCTTCTGCACCCCATACTGGTGAGTGGCATCTGGGTCTGAAAAGTCAACAGGCTGCCATCTGAGGAATATCAATTTGTCCCAAGCCAACTGGAACAGATGACAATAGAGAATATCAAACACACAAGGAAGAATGAGCCCGGGAGACAAAAGAGGACCCGCATGACTGGGAGACTACATCAGCATGAGACCAGAAGAACCTGACGGTGCCTGGCCTCCACTAAAGACAGCACTAACAGGCAACACAATGTGCACTTCCTGAAGCAGCACAAGTGAAAGAGTTGTTCAGATCAAGAACTCTATTAAAAGATCTAACTGATGGTCCAACAGCCTGGAGGGTTCCCCTGGGAACATGGCCCCTGTTAGCCCAGACCTGAAACCAGTATTGAGGTCAACACTTCAGACAAAGAATGGACTGGACGCGGGGACACAGAGCGAGCACATGGTGTGTGTACTTTATGGCTTTATACACATATAGGAGGCTGTCCTACTGGTTTCTTTCTAAAGAAGAGAGGAGACAGTGGAGAGGAGGGAGTGTGCTGTCACAGGGTGAGGTGAGCAGATAAGAGTTGCAGAGAGGCAGGCAGGCAAAATTGGCTTGGATTGCATACTTTCACTTAGTCATCATCATAAAACTTGGTCATGCCAATTGACCTAGATGTCCCCTGAACCTGCTACTCTGTCCTTCAAAATGTTAGATTACATTTAGGAAACCTCTTAGCTTTTGGTATAGTCCAGCTGTGCTGACCTCCTTTCTACTGCATGTCGTCATTCCCTTTCCTTAACCCAATTCCTGTCTACTACCTAATCAATGAATATCCTTTTCCCTCCTTTCCCACCCTTGTAACCATCAAAGACTCTTTTTTTCTGTGCTTAAATCTTTTCTTGAGTCCTTGTAACAGTGGTCTCATGTCCCTTTGCAGCTGACTAGTGTCATTCAGCATAATATCTTCCAGATTACTCCAAGTTATGAGATGTCTCCTAAGATCATTGTCTTTCTTTATCATTGCATAGTATTCCACTGTATGAACAGACCACAGTTTGTCTATCCATTCATTTGTCTGCTGATGGGCACCTAGATTGATTCCATCTTTCTGCTATTGTGAACAGTGCTGCAATAAACATTGATGTGCATGCATCTGTTTGTGCAATAGCCCTTATTTCTCTAGGATATATTCCAAGAAGTGGGATTACTGGATCACATGGTATTACTACTTCCAGGTTTTTAAGAAAATGCCAAATCGATTTCCAAAGTGGTAGTACCATTTTGCATTCCCACCAGCCATACAGAAGCATTTTGGTCTCTCTACAACCTCTCCAACATTTCTTATTTTGTGGTTTTTGGATTAATGCAAGCCTTGTTGGGGTGAGATGATATCTCATTGTAGTTTTGATCAAATGCATCAATTCTTCTGCAGTCTTTGATAAGATATTCTTTTAGATCAAGTGGCCAAGGAATATCTTCTAAAAGAGGAAACATTTAATGCTTAAAACTCATCAAAAACCAAAAGCCACTTAAAGAGTTCTGAGGCAAATCAAGTCCTTTTAACTGGCAGCAAACGTCAGATACCACCCATCAGAACTTCAAAGATGACTGTAAAAAGCAAAAACTCTTCTTCTGGGGTCTAGGGTCGCTATGAGTCAGATCAGCTTGACAGCAGTGGGTTTTCTTCTTCTGTTACTGGGTCAAAGTGAGATGGTTAGAAAAAGAGTAATGGAGACTATGTCTTTTCTCTTTTATCCTGTAAAACATGATTTAATTAAAGGATGTTATTGACAAACAGAAACTAAATCTTGTTGCCTTTGAGTCAATTCTGACTCATAGCAACCCTATAGGGCAGAACAGGAGTGTCCACTAGGGGTTTCCAATGCTGTCATCTTTCCGGAAGGAGCCCTGGTGTCGCAGTGGTTAATGCTCTCAGCAGCTAACCACAAGGTCAGCGGTTTCAACCCACCAATCCATCTGCGGGAAAGAGATGTGCTATCTGCTTCTGTAGAGATTACAGTAGCCTTAGAAACCCTCTGTGGCAGTTCTACTGTGTCCTAAATGCTCACTGTGAATAGATTTGCAGTGTGTCTCATTTGGGTTTTGGGAATCTTTATGGAAGCCAGCTGCCATATCTTTCATCCGTAGAGAGGTGGGTGAGTTCAAGCTTCCAACTATTTGGTTAGCAGCCCAGTGCCTAACCACTGCGCAACCAGGGCTCCTCATGTTATAGACAAGCACAGTTCCAAAACACTTCCCCAGGGAGTACTTTCAAGCTATGCTGTGAATTTCATGATCAAGTTCCTGCTTTTTTGCCTCTGTGCACATGAACATGAAATCACTGAAAGTAATACTTCATTAATCACATAAGATCCCACCACTTTGAAAGCTACCATGTTCAAGTCAGCATTGAAGTTCACTGCTGTCCTTCTCCTCTCCCATACCGCTCCAGTTGGAAAAGCCTTGCTGAGAAATCCCACTCCTGCACCTGCCCTCAGACCACTCCGGGAGTCTCTGCACAGCTGCGCAGTTCCCTAGCTTTGGGGAGCCACCAGCTGCCTTTCCTTCCAGAGAGACAGCGTGTGTGTCAGAAAAATCATGATATAGAGAAGTTATCACCTGGTGGTTCATGTAAACTGCTGCAAAAGATGGCCTGCCTGGAAGGAGGCTTTACGAGAAATTAAATGAAATTTTCCCTTTTATGAGTGAGAGGTCCATCTCCTTGGAATCAATGAACAGAAGCCTCTGGGACAGAAGAAAAGCCTTTGGCATCGCTGGGTGATCCCTTAGAAAGAAGTCACACTGGAGTCACTCAGGGTGTCTTCCCATTGACCATTGGTGTTTTGGATTAGCTGATATACTCTCTACAGAAGAGAAAGGGAATCAGACTCTGGATTTGATGGCTTCTGAGGAGTTCTTCTGGAAGAACTGGGACTTGGAATGGGGAGAGCAGAGTTCTAGTCCAACTCTGTTCCAAATCTGTGACAAGCTCAGACCCTGTCACCTCTTTTTGTCCCTGTGTCCAAAGAGAGTTTGTGACAATATAAACATCAAATGACTTCTATTTCTAACAACTGGGCTTTATCATTTTGCCATTGCGTGAACTTCAACCAAGTGGTAGTCACTGTCCTCTTCCTAGAAGCAAGGTGTGACACTGGGTGGGTGTCAGGAGCTTCCCATATGATTAAAGAACTAGAAAACACATCTATAAAAAGGGCCTAGTAATATAAGGCAGGATAGATTCAGTCTTTAAGGAACAGCACAGGCAAAGCATCATGAGAAGGGGAAGAATTCAGTGAAAGCAAGTTAGGAAATGCTTCATAGAAGAGAAGGGTGGACTTGAACTGGGCTTTGAAGGATAGGATTTGGGTAGATGGAGGGCCCAGCTGTCAGGGTAGGGAAACAAAGTCAGAGAGAGAATTCTGGAGGCACATGTGGGAGGCAATGAGAAGAAGAGCATGGCTAGAGCATGGTTTGCTCTGGCAAGGCTTGGAACAAGAGGCTAGAAAGATAGACAGGCAAGTGGAAGAGGGCCTGAAAAAGAGAATGGATCAGACTGAAGTTCATGATGCCAACCTGAAAAGTGGACCAGTCACATATTCTTCGGAAGATCTGAAAACCTCACTGACGAGATGCTTAAATTCCTCAAGACTGTGACTGGCAATTATATTGGGTTCCCTGGTTCCTTCCTTCTTCATTTGTAGGTATCTTCCAACAGAAGACTCTCTTGAGTGCTATCCAATAGAACTTGCTGCGATGATGGAAATGCTCTATATCTGTGTTCTCTAATACAGTAGTCACTCACTACATGTGGCTACAGGGTACTCAAAATGTGGCTAGTGTGACCAAGGAATTGAATTTTTCTTTAAGTTAAATTTAAATAGCCACATGTGGCTAGTGGCTACCACATTGGACAGTATAGCTCTGGATGTCAGGAAAAAATACCACATTGCTTTATAAAATCCTTGCAAGCAATTCAAAGACTCTGCATTTCAAGAATTTGGTACAAACATAAAGCTTTCTTGATTCTTTTGAGATTTCTAATCACAAGACAAGGGAAATTTATGGCCAGCCCTTCCAAGGAATTGAGGAAGGGTCACATTACAGTGGAACTGGGATATAAGTCTGTCCTTAGGATCCAATCTGCCAACTCCATTCTAGCAAAAGTACTGTCATGTTGAAGTGAGCACTCTGTAACTTGGGAATTATATGCTGTCAACACTAAATACAGCTTTAAACTTTCCACTTACACGAAAGAAAATACAAAATTTTCTTACCCTTTTTCTGTTAAGGGTCCAATTCTGATCTTTAATTCCATTGACATAATACTGAGGCACCCAGCACAGAGATGTACATCTAACAGGAGTGATCAGTATACATTAAAATTTTTTTAAAAATCCCTCTGTCCAACTCCAACTCGACAGCACTTGGCTTGGCTGGCTGTCCAACTGGTTCCCCTTCTGCCCACCCATCTGTTTACCAATCTACTCATCCAGTTATCCATCCACGTACCCATCCATCTAGCCATGTACCTTCCCTCCATCCCTCCCTTATCCTTTCCTTCCTTCTTTCATTTCCTTCCTCCCTTTCCTTCCTTCCCTCCCTTCCCCCTTCCGTTTCCCACTCTGCTTCCTTCCCTCCCTCCCTTTTCCCCTCCCTCCTTCCTTCCTTTCATCCATCCTTCCTTCCTTTCATCCATCCTTCCTTCCTTTCATCCATCCTTCCTTCCTTTCATCCATCCTTCCTTCCTTTCATCCATCCTTCCTTCCTTTCATCCATCCTTCCTTCCTTTCATCCATCCTTCCTTCCTTTCATCCATCCTTCCTTCCTTTCATCCATCCTTCCTTCCTTTCATCCATCCTTCCTTCCTTTCATCCATCCATCCTTCCTTTCATCCATCCATCCATCCATCCATCCATCCATCCATCCATCCATCCATCCATCCATCCATCCATCCATCCATCCATCCATCCATCCATCCATCCATCCATCCATCCATCCATCCATCCATCCATCCATCCATCCATCCATCCATCCATCCATCCATCCATCCATCCATCCATCCATCCATCCATCCATCCATCCATCCATCCATCCATCCATCCATCCATCCATCCATCCATCCATCCATCCATCCATCCATCCATCCATCCATCCATCCATCCATCCATCCATCCATCCATCCATCCATCCATCCACCCACCCACCCACCCACCCACCCACCCACCCACCCACCCACCCACCCACCCACCCACCCACCCATCCACCCACCCATCCATCCATCCATCCACCCATCCACCCATCCACCCATCCACCCACCCACCCACCCACCCACCCACCCATCCACCCACCCACCCATCCACCCATCCACCCATCCACCCATCCACCCATCCATCTTCCAAATCTATTTACAGACTCCTAAAGAATAGTGTTTTTCCTCCTTTACCCAGGCAATGGGAGCCTAATAAGGAGGAACAGATAGGAAGCAGGTAAGCTACATAATAGATTTGCAAAAGTATGCTTTCAGATGAGTTCCCCAAAATGGGGAAAATGAGAATGAGGAGAACAATATACATAAGTTAATCACACTTTTAATTAATGAATATTAATTGATCACCCATTTGGTACAAGGAACCATGTGAGACATCGTGGAAGATTCAAGAATATATATAAAACTCCTCTCAACATTCTTAATACTCTTCCTAGAGTCTGAGAACCATACATACTGTATGATTCCAACTATACGGCATTCTGGAAAAGGTAAAATTAGAGACAATAAGAAGATCAGTGGTTGACATTTGGAGTAGGGAATGGCTAGATGGAGCACAGGACATTTTTAAGGCAGTGAAATGATCTTAAGTGATACTGTGATAGTGCCTACATAACATTATGTATTTGTCAAAACCCATAGGATTGTACCACACAAAAAGTGAACCCTAACATAAACTGTGGACTTCAGTAGATAGCAATGCATCCGTATTGGTATCCCAGTATGGGAAATGGGCCACACGAATGCAAGATGTTAATAGCAGAAGAAACTGGGTGGGGGGAGAGGAGATATATAAGAACTCTCTGCACTGGCTGCATAATTGTTCTGTAAACTTTTAAACTCATTTGTAAAAAGACAAATGAATGACATACTTCAAAACAGCAAGATAATCGATGTCATGAGGTAATTAACTCGTGATTGGTTGTTAAATAGAGGCTCACACAATAAGTTTCATACTTAAAAAAAGTGTCAGGAAACTTGAGCTAGAATTTTAAGAAGACTTGAGTCAGACCCTGAATGGCAAGCTGGATGACAGATGAAAATAATAAACTTCTAGATTTTGGAAGGAACTTTGAATCAATCTAGATTGTTAAACTGAGGTCAGAAAGGAAGTGACATGGTCCAATTCTCTCATATGGGTTTTAACAGCAGAGAAATGGCTTAAAATGCAAGTCTGTCGATGCCCAGTCCAAGCGTACACACTACCCAGGACGAGGAGCTGCTGCAGTGTGCCATTCAGTCAGTTGTACACAAAAAGACCACGTATGACAGAGTACAACTGTCCCATAGTGTTTTTGAGGCCGTAATCTATATGGAAGTAGGCTACCACATCTTTTGTTTGTGGAACAACTGGTGGACTCGAACCACTGACCTCTGAATTAGCCACCAATTGCTCAACCATTGCACCACAAAGCCTCCTAAATTTAGGAAAGGAGAAAGCATTCTGGAGAGTGGGTGAACACAGCATAAACAAGAAAGCCAAGGTAGGCTGAGTCACAGTAGTCACCACGTACACTGTGCACGTAGAAGGAGAGGGAGGGTGGGACCAACAGTGCCAAGACTTGCATGCCAAACTGCCATTGGTCAGCCGTGTGAGTCCAAGAGGTCTGGTTGCTGGGATTGCCTTTTAGTCTCCCTTTGACGCTGGTGGTAGTATAAACTTTTCTAGAAAACTTGATATTCTTTTCAATTTGACAAAGACTCAAGTTCACCTGGTGGAGGAGAGGACTATAGAGGGGAAGTTAGGGTAAGAACTAACTTTGCTGCAAAAGCCTGTAGGGCGGTGGGATGGATGATGATACTGACTCACAGTGACCATAAAGGATAGAGTAGAATGCCCCGTAGAGGTCCCGAGGTGCGCCTGGTAGATTTGAACTGTTGACTTTTTGGTTAGTAGCCATAGCACTTAACCTGTATGCCCTCAAAGCTTTCCCTCTAGCACCTCAGAAACCTTAACCAGTAGATAGAGAACGTGGCCTAGGAATCTGTATATGTTTAACAGGATTCTGATGATTATCCAGTTTGGGATTCTACTGGTTGACCCTTTTACCATTCTGTCAAATGCAATCTGAAAAAGGTAAGTAGCCAAAGATCATTTTCTGCTCCTCTTTGTAATGATTAGTGAATATTTATTGAGCATCTACTACTTGGTTCACACGTCCAAGAAGTTGTGAGAATCACCAAAGCTATAAAACATTTCATGCTCATCGTATTATGGAGCACGTGAGCGAAGCATTGGGCAGATGACTTAAAAGAGTGAAGGGAGTCTCAACCAAGTGTAGAGGACTAGAGATGACATGGCTTGCCCTTGTCAAAAAAGGATAGGCAATCACAGTCAGGTAGAATGGAGGACTCAGTGTTACCAGGCTAACCACTTTTTAAAAAGCTAGCAATCTAGATTATTTTTAATGTGAAATATGCTAATGTGTAAATATTGACTCCATACTTTTAAAAAGTATTGTATGTGTACAAACAATAACAGACACTTCTGCAGGCTCATAACTTAAAATCTTTACACTCTGGTGAGTTTCCCAGCACTGATAGAAGTTCTTAGAAAGAGAGAAAGGAAAGCAGGGAGAGGAGGAGGGGAGGGGAGGGAGGCAATCCTACTGAATATTTCCATAAGAACTTCCTTTTGTTTTGCCCAAGAGATGAAACACTTAACATAACATTATTAGAGAAGGGGGGGAGTAAAAGGGGGTGGGGGGCCCAAAGAGAGTGTTTAATTATTTATACCTTGCTACTCTCCAACAATGGGTTGTTGATTCAGAATGTAACTAAAACACTACTGCAAGAAGCCAGAAGAGACCCACATAAATGGAAACACACACCATGCTCCTGGATAGGAAGACTTTACATCATGAAAATGTCAACAGTACCCAAAAAGATCTATAGATATGATGCAATCCCAACAGCATTCATCAATGTAATCTTCACAGGAGCAGATCGCCAGGTCTTTCTCCTTCAGAGCCACTTGATGGTTGAAACCATTAGCTTTTTAGTTCACAGCCTAAGATGTAACCATTGACCTATCTGAATTATTTGTGTATGTGTACGTGTGCATGCATGTGCTTGTGTGTGCACATGCGTGTACACGTACGTGTATATGTGTATGTATAAGAAGCTTTTGTGGTGCAGTGGTTAAGAGTTCAGCTGCTAATCAAAAGGTCACTGGTCTGAACCCACTAGCCAGCCACTCCTCAGGAGAAAGATGTGACAGTTTGCTCCCATAATGATCATAGCCTTGGAAACCCTGTGGGGCAGTTCTATTCTGTCTTGTAGGGTCACTATGAGTCAGAATCAATTTGACAGCAATCTGTATGTATATGCAATGTACGAGTACGTATATGTATCCTGCCAACTTCTTGAGGTCACTATAAGAATCCAGTTGCACATTAAAATGATATAAATAGCAAAGCACAGTCTTCTATTATTTAAGCAGCTCAATAACTAGTCTCCTTGTTGCAATTGATTAGATGCACTACCTGTAACTCAGGTGCTCCATCAGCATTTGGGAGCCTTAGCAAAACAAAAGATACTTTGTTATATGGGTGCTGACAGTAATTTCTGAACTTGAGAGGGCTGTGCAGCTTTTTAACTATAAACACCCTAAGAACACACTGGTGTTGCCCAAGGGTGTCACCCCAACCTTAAGAGAGCCTCTCCTTCTGCTGATGGGGACATCCGTGTGCCTGGACCCTCCAAAGCTGAGTCGTGTCCCTCCCTGTCTTCCCACCTGAAGATGATAAACGTCATCTGCCCCACTGTACACACCAGCCCAGAAGTGCAATCTCTTTTGCTCACCTAGAAATTCACCCTCACCCTGAAATGCCCTTGGCCACTGCTCTCAAGTCACAGCCCCTCTGCAAGCCACAGCCTTTCTGCTAGCCCCAGCTCAACAGTCCAGCCTGCCTTTGGTTCTCAGTACCTGGGGGGGCCAGCAAGCTGATGACAGGTGGAGAGAATGAAGAAACTCTGTCCAGCGTGTGTGTGTGTGTGTGTCTGCGTGTGTGTGTCTGTGTGTGCGCACACACACACAAGCAGACACACACACACGCACACGCACGTGCACACACATGCATGTGCGGAAAATGGCCTGTGTACTGCAGGCAGCTCAGTGGAAACACATGCCTGCAAACCCTGATAACACTCTCTTTATTTGTCTATTACCAGCCACAGCCAGATCACCTGGGGACTGCTTATTCCCCTCCAGAATGAGAACTCAGCACTATACGTATTCAAATATGGCAAATATGGGACACTTTCTTCTGAATATGAACTTGCAAGAGCTGTGTCTCTGCCTTTCTTGGCATACTCTCAAATCCTGCATCTTTAACAGTGTAACCCACAGTTGATTTCAAGATAAAAATTGACAGCCTCTAGTTCATTAGACCAATTTTTTTTCTGAATTTGACCATATTGTCTTATGCTGCTTCTGAGAGTCTATTCATTATGGTTTCTGATTACTAGAGCCCCAAAACACAGAAGATAAATTCAGCAATTTGTGTGAACAACTTGCAACGATTTCCTGACTGCTTCATTCAAGCCAAATTTTCTACATGAGGGCCACTTGAGAGATGTGAAAAGAAGGAGTATGAATTCTTTAAGAATGAATAAATGTGAATGGTTAAGCAAGGTGTTCACATGAGTGATGAAACTTGCAGTCACAAATACGCCCACTTAGCAGAATACAAAACTGTGCTGTACCCTACCTCTCCCCAAATCAATTTGAAGCACTCTGTATGGAAGGATATCAATGAGGGTATTAAAACAAAAACTCAACCTGGGATGGCACTTGCTCCAGGGGAAAAAAAAATGCAAACAATGTTTGATTTCACTTCATAGACACTTAGAAAAATCAGCCCACAAATTGTTCAGTCGCAGCCAGGCAACCACAAAATCAGCTGGGAGAAAAGTTAAACCATCAGAAGCAAATGACTTTCAAAGAAATGCAGCTTGTGTTTTACTCTTGGTTATTGCTCAAAGAATATTTTGAAGAAGAAATCCAAGGGGACTTCGCTGTTCTCTGAAGGTTTGAACTGATTCTAAGAAGTGTTTGTCTGAGGTTTAAACTCTGTTGGTTGTGACTGGTTTTCTCATGGGTCAATGAATTTTGTAGGAAGGAAGCAGTTATGAGGAAGAGATGCTAAATGAGTTTGGCTCGAGAAAACACATCTCACTCTTACAATCTGGGGCTAATTTGTCTTCTTCTACCCCTGCCATTCACTGGCTTTTCTTTCTTTCTGAAACCAATAAGCCAGACTCGAAAAGTAATGACTGGGAAGGGACTCTGATCAGAGTAAAACTTCCCCTTATGCCATCAAGTTCATACATCCCAAGGAGGAAACTCACTCACTGGGGCATCTCCCACCTTCTGAGAGAAAGCAACTTGCAGTCAGGACTTACCTGTCCGCAGAGAGAGCCGTGAGTGTGAAGACAGACACCCCAACTGAGGTGAGCTGTATGAAGGGAATGAGTTTGCAGCCAATTCTGCCAAATAGCCATCTGTCGGCCAGGTACCTGCTGGCATCCACGGGCACACAGGTTACCAGGAGGAGCAGGTCTCCCAAGGCCAGGCTGGAGATGAACAGGTTAGGCACACTGCGCATGGACTTGACCGTACAGAAGATCTTGATCAGGGTGATGTTGCCAACAAGGCCTATCAGGATGATCACCCCATAAACCACAGGGATGACATAGAAGATGCCCAGTTGGAACCAGTCATCGGTCACGGAGAGCTCCACACTGTGATTGGAGACATTGCAGCGTACCAAACCGTCCACTTCCAAGTTCAAAAGAAAGCAGCCATTCAGAGCCATCCTCTAGACACTATCCCACGTACAGGCACCCTTAGCTGCTCGTCTCAGAGTTTTAATTTTGCAGTTGAGAGAAGACGAGGATAAGATCTATGCTGGACTCTTCTGTAAGAAAATGCTCTCAGTATGTAATATACTGTGATCCTCAAAGCTGTCTGTCACTCTTTTGAGGCTGGAGCTGCTGTGGCCTTCTTGTGACCGATGCCATGCATCTCTCAGTTCAAGAAGTCCACAACTGATTAATAACAACAACAAACTACTATCAGAAGTGGGGCTGAGAATTAAACCCACTTCGTATCAGCTCTTTCGGCTTCCATTCTAGTCCGACTCTCTCCAGCTGCGGTTCACTATGAACTTCTGCTCTGCTGTTTCTACACAGCATTCCCTGGCTTTCCTGATATTTAGAACCTGAGGTTTAAAGTGGGTAGAAAAAACTGCACCCAGAAAGCCTCCAATCCTACAGGCAAGATGCTTTGCACGTCACAGGCTTCACCAGCAAACGGCAGCTCTGCTGAGCTGAGAGGCACAGTGGAGGAGCCAAGCCACTTTAAAGACAGAGGATGCCAGCCCCCTGCTGGCCGCTTTAATCACTGCCCACTTGCCCATTCTCCCCAGAGGGGACTGGGAGTCCTCCCGGGCTTCCCAGACGGCTTTGGCCACTCACTGAAGCATGCAACGTCTGTGGTCGGGATTTATTAATCGTTGCCAGCACTCAGCAAAGGGCCTGGCAATCTTGCTGATCTTATCCCCAAGCATTCACAGGAGACTCACAGCCCTTTTTCTGACCTTTTCCAATAAAGCAAAATGCACTGTTAAAATGGAGATAAAACAGGGTATGTCTGTGAATTAAATGCACGCAGAAGCACAGGGGCCCTTGGGCGATGTCCACCACCTCTTTAAAGGAGGAATCATACAGGGGAGCACATACCTTACACCTTCAGCAACTGACAGCTGGAAAACTGGGGAGGAGAGCTCATATTTGCTCCTTCCGGTAGATTTGCCAAGCCATTCTTGTGCCCTGGACCACGAAGAAATGAAATTAGGGACCAGCTAATTCTTCTTCTTCTTTTTCTTTTTTAAAAATAGTTTATTTATTACTGTGCTTTAGGTGAAAATTTGCAGCTCAAGCTAATCTATCATAGAAAATTTTATACACCTATTATTATGTGACCCTAAATGCAATCTCTACAATGTGACAGCTCGCTTCCACTTTCCACCCCGGGTGTTCCATGTCCATCCAACCAGCTCCTGTCCTTTCCTGCCCTCTCATCTTGCTTCCAGACAGGAGCTGTCCATTTGGACTCATGTCTCTGCTTTAACTAAGAAGCACATGCTTTGTGAATATTATTTTGTGTTTTATAATCCAGCCTGATCTTTTTTTGGAAGAGTGGGCTTCAGGAATGGTTTTGGTTCTGCATTAACAGAGCACCTGGGGGCCATAGCTTTGGAGCTTCCTCCAGTGTCAGTCAGATCATTAAGTCTGATCTTTTTATGTGAGTTTGATTTCTGTTCCACATTTTTCTTCTGATCCCTCAGGGACTCCGTTGTGTTCCCTGTCAGGGTGGTCACTGATGGTAGTCGGGCACCATCTAGTTCTTCTGGTCTCAGGCTGATAGAATCTCTGGTTTATGCTGATTCTTAACTCTCAAAGATGAATATTTTTTTTTCAGAATAATGGCCTTTTTATTATCTAATCTAAAAGTTACAGTAATTGGTTTTCCAATGCTGTTACTTATAATTTTTTACTGAATGTTTGCTGCATGCAAAATTTCCTCTTACACCCATAATTGTAAAAACAGTGACAAAAGAGCAGCTATTTGGGAGATTAAAAAAAATAACTTGTAACTGAGGGGTGCTAGGAAAGGCTTCGCTGAGGAAGGGACAATAGAATTGGGCTTAGCTCACAACGTAGCCTGCTAGGTACTATACAAGGCTTCTTTTCAAAAGTCGCACGCAGTCAGCTCTTCCAGGTTCATCCAGGAAGCCAGTTGCTAACAGGCATTGCTACTGAAGGCCTGATTTTACAGAATCTATAAGGAGTGGCATCGTGGTTAGGGGCTACGGTTGCTAACCTGAAGGTTAGCAGTTCAGACTCACCAGGCACTCCTTGGATGCCCTGTGAGGTAGTTCTGCTCTGCCTATAGGGTCGCTGTGAGTCAGAATCAGCCTGATGGGAGTGGGTTTGGTTTGTTTTGGTATAAAGAGTAAAACCAAAAATGCTATGTCAGGGTCCACCAAGAAAGCCTAGAAGCACAGTGTCATGGAAATTTTGAGTGATGGGTTACAACACTGAGGTGCTGTCACACTCCTTTGTAAATAGGAAGGCCTGGAGCTTCTCTCAGTCTCTGCTTGGAGGTAGAAGCCTCATGATGTCAGTTCACTGCCAGAGAGCTCACTTAATGATGAGCTACATGGCTCTGGGTTTAAATCTGACTTTCTCTAGTACTAGTGAAATCCATGTTAAGACCTGATAGTACTCGGCACATTAAGTACTCAATTAAAATTAGTTGCTATAACAATTATTATTATTATTTTTCAGACTGAGGAAAAAAGACTTACTTTGGAAAAGACCAATAAGGTCAGAAAAATGACTGACCTTCAATCAATAAACGCGTTGCCATCAACTCAATTGCCCCATAGGGTTTCCAAAGAGTGCTGGTGGATTTGAACTCCTGTTCTTTTGGTTAGCAGCCATACCTCTTAACCCTTGAGTCACCAGGGCTCCTTCAATCAATAGAACTAAAAAAAAAACAAAGAACACTGCTGTCCAGTCAATTCCAACTCATAGCAACCCTATAGACAGAGTAGAACTACCCCATAGAGTTTCCAAAGAGTGCCTGGCAGGTTTGAACTGCTGACATTTTGGTTACCAGCCACATCACTTAACCACTACACAACCAGGGTTTCCTCAATCACTGGGCAAGGGTTTTATTCATCCAGGTAGAGCAGCAATTATTACAGGAGTTGGAAGACTTTCACTGTATGTTATGCAAATAACGGCAGGTTATGCTTTTTTTTTCTTTTCTGCCAACCTTGCTCTCTCCCTCAAGATGCTTTCCTAAGCAACATGCAAAAAAAAAAAAAAAAGCATAGCACACTTATATAAATACCTTTAGGGGGAAAAGAGACAACTGTCAAGCAATGTATAATATACACACTATTTGCGTAAAAATATGTATTGACCATCTGCCCAATGCCACACACTGTGCAAGAAAAAGCCAGGAGGAAAATAACATGAAGATGCCGTTCTCAGCCCTTTAAGCCCATCCCCTCCCTAGAATGAAGCAGATATTTCTCTTTATTTCTTTAGACACCCCTGTGTGTTCAGGCAGCCTCACATCTGAAACCCAACTGGGCTTGAGCAGATGCTGATAAATATTGATTTCTCAGAGCTGATGTTAGCATTAGATGTTTCACAGCACTATACGATGTTCCTAAAATGTATTTTAAGAATGAAGGTATATTGTGTTTTGACACCTAGTATTTCCTGGAATCAAGGATGCTTTACACAGCCTATTAGAGAATTATGATGCCGTTTCAACTAATTACCTATAATGATTCTTTTTATCCTTACCATTGTGTGTCACCTTCCGGAGAAGCACCAGACAGACTCATCAGACATTTGTTTACCTTTTGTTTAATGGTGAGCACAACACCACTTAGGAAAAATCACATGGAACAAACATAATACAAAGTCCTTGTCCTCTGGGACTCCAGATTCTGAAGAGAAGAGGAGCATGACTCAGCATCCTTTCTTGTGTGTTAAGGCACAGGTGTCACTTCTATTTAAGTCAAGAGTGTCACATTTTCCATTCTTCATGAAAGTGGATTTTTGTGGGACTTGAGTAAGAGTGGACCCGTGAGTTGGTGGAAGTCGGGATGATGGATGCATTCAACAAGACCAAAGACAGCGGAGTCAAAGGTCTTTTCCCGCTGGCTGTGTACCAAGTCTTCCAAAAGCTTGCCTTCATTCTTGGTTGAGCAATGATGTACACACACAGACAAGATAAATTAGTGAGGGGGTGGGGGAATCTGTCGGTGGAAATAACACAAACTAGAGTAAGGAGGAAAGGATGCTTTCAGTCTGTTTGAGAGACAGTAAGTATGCCAGTCAAGCTGGGACCAAGGTTTGGAGGGAAGTCATTTGTGAGAAATGCAGATTTGTTTCGCTGGGAAAGACTTTGCCTTCAGGTTAGACATTAGTCTATAAGACCCTGGTTCCTAAAATATCATTGAGACTGTTTGAAAGTTTTCTAAAAAATACAAAATCTGAGACTCTGCCTCAGCCTTACTGAATCCAGATCTCCAAGGAAAGAACGCAGGAATTGATATTTTTCATGAGCCCCCGTTGGATTCTAGTACCAGATTATACTGCAGGTCAGTGATGGTAGTGTGCCAGCAAGAGAACATGTGACAAAGTGACAGTACTTGTGTTTCCCTTCTGTGGAAGGAGAGGATGGGCAAGGAAGCACATGCAGAGATCGTTGCTATGGAGCTTTGGTACTCAAGGTGTTGTCCTCAGGTCGGCAGCACGGGCATCACCTGAGAGGTGGTAGTTGTTTTTGTTGGATGCTGCTGACTCAGTTTATTATTATTTTTATTACTTCTTGTGATTAAGTGAAAGTATACAAACCAAATCCATTTTGCATGCCTGCCTATTTGCAGCTTCATTTGCTCTCCTCATGCAGTGGCAGCATAATCCTCCTTTTCACTAGTATCCTCTTAATGAGCACTTGTCCCCTCCTCTCCACCCTCTTCTCACCCATCTAGGAAGAAACCAGTAGGACAGCCTCCTATAAATGTACAGAACCATAAAGTACTCATACCATATGGTCACACTGTGTCCCTGAGTCCAGTACATTCTTACTGTTGACAAAATTTTGACTCAGAGAGACCCCATGTGACAAAGTAGAACTTCCCCCATAGAGTTAGCTAGGCTGTAAATTTTATAAGAGCAGATCACCAGGTCTTTTCTCCTACAGAGCTACTGGGTGGGTTCAAACTGTCCATCTTTTAGTTAGCAGCCTAATGTTTAACTGTGGAGTAACAAGGGCTCTTGGGAGCTTGTTAGAAATGAGGGGTCTCAGGCCTCACTGCAGACCCACTGACTCATAATCTGTATTTGAACAAGGTTTCCAAGGAATTCATGCATGTTGAAGTCTGTGATGTGATGATCTGCTCATCAGGGAGATCTGACAGTGAAGGTTAAGATACCAGGGTGAGAACTAGGAACAAGTAGGAGAATGGAATCTCAACTTCAGAATGAAAACAGCAATTGGATCAACTCAAAGCTGAACTAAGCACCACTAGACCAAACCAAACCTATTGCCATAGAGTTGATTCCAACTCACAGTGCCCCTGTAAGACACAGTAGAACTGCACCATGGTAGATTTGAACTGCCAACTTTTCAGTTAGAAGTCAAGCTCTTAATAACTGTGTCATCAGGGCACTAAGAACCACTAACTGGGCTTATTTTATTTTGTTCTATTTTATTTAACATCCCTAATGATGGTTGGGAGGTCCTGGGTGATGTAAATGGCTAATGCACTCAGCTGCTAACTGAAAGGTTGGCAGTTTGAGTCTACCCAGAAGTACCTCAGAAGAAAAGCCTGGCAATCTACTTCTGAGAGATCACAGACATTGAAAACCCTATGGAGCCCACTTCTACTCTGACGTATACGTGGTCACGTGAGTCAGAGTCGGATGGACACTGTTTTTGTTTATTTAATAATAGCTGGGAATTATCTCAGACTGCTCTGCAGATAAGCTGTTCTTGCTATAATACAGGGGCAACAACTCCATTACAAATGTAAGGAATACAGATAATGGAGAAGCCCAGGATGCGGATTTGTTGTTGTTGTCTTGTGACACAGAAAACAAAGAGCAAAAGCAAGAGGGAAGCCATTCTGAAGGGAAACGTGGAGTCTCATTTTTGACACACTGTGATCACTGTATGAACAAAAGCAAGTAAGGAAGTTAACGGTAATGAGAGATGAAGTTCAAAAGCAGAGAGGTAAATCATTAAGAGGACTGGCTGAGAACTTGGATGTTTCATGTCAAACACTTTAGTGAATGACTTGCCGAGACTCAGGTGGAGTCAGACTTTGAAGAGATGGTCATGCAGTGACAATGAGTGGACACTGAGCATGATTTTGATATTAGCTTTGTGACAGCCCTGTGGAGAAACTTCTGGAAAAAATGTAGCAATTCTTGCTTGAGAAGAATTGGAGATGTCAAATTTTAGTGTTGCAGCAGGGAAGAAAGAGACAGATGATTGTATCCAGATCTGTAATGCTGGGATCACTTCAAATTCTCTTTTCTCAACATTCTGTGACTTTTCACGGGGCCTGAAAACTCAGGAGAGATGTGGGGGGAGTCCTCTGAAAGAAAGGATCAAGTTTTATTGTGAGACATGCACACCTTTAGAAGTAAGTATAGACACCCAGAGTAGAATAGCAAATTCTCAGTCAGACCTGAGGCTAAGACATCACTGGTATGGCGGGTTTAAAATACATTTACCACTTTGTACTTTTTCCTTCCAGAGGTGGAAATTAATTTACTCTCCTTTGGTGTAGGGCACACTAAATGATTTGCTTCTAACAAACAGAGTGTAGCAGCAATGATAGTATGTAACTTCTAAGACTAAGGAATAAAGGGTATCACAGCCTCCTTGTGCTTTCCCTTAGGTCACTTGCTCTGGAGGAAGTCAGTCGCCATGTTGTGAGGATACTCAAGCAGCCTCCTAGAGAGGCCAGCATGACGAGGAACTGAGGCCTCTTGCCAATAGCCAAGTGAGTGACTCATCTTGGAAGTGGGTTCTTCAACCTCAATCAAGCCTTCAGATGAGTGCAGCCCCAGCTGACATCTTGACTGCAACCTCAACAGGCACTATAAGCTAGACCACCCAGCCCAGTCACTGCCAAATTCTTGGCCTACAGAAACTGTGAGACAATATATGCGACAATAACTGTTGTTTTAATCCATTGTTTTGTGGTAATTTGTTATGCAGCAATAGATAGCACCTGGTAAGTAGAATGGGTGGAGAGGAGGAAGAAAGGAAAATCACCAAGAAAGACAAAAGAAAACAGAAAAGCAAGATCAGAGAAGATAGTGCTATAAGTCTGGGTTAAACCATGACTGATTGGAGAATGTGTGAGGTAAAGGAAAGGAAGGTCAAGGGAAGAGTTATGCAGACTGAATTCCATATGTTACTCAATAACATCAAAGTTTCTCATCTGGATGAAGCATATGTATTTGCTGAACTTAGAAAATTGCTTAAAATTCTATACATGAGCAAGAATCTCAGCCACCATATAGGTGGGAATTTGACTATTTATATTCCATTTCCTCTTCTGCTTAGTGAATTTGGGCCATTCCAATCAATTCAATGAGCATTATTTTCTGATGAGTGGATGTTCTCTGTGGTTGCTCCATCCATAAAAACCAGGAACAATTTCCCTTGTTTATGCCCCAGGACCAAGAGGCAGTCTGCAAACAAAACAAGGGAATACTGCTTGGTTTAAAGTCAGGAAAGGTGTAAGTCAGGATTGTATCCTTTCACCATACTTACTCAGTCTGTATACTGAACAAATAATCTGAGAGGCTGGACTATACGAAGAAGAATGAAACATCAGGGGTGGAGCCAGGCCAAGTGCCGTCGATTCGGATCCGACTCGAGGAAAACTCATTAACAACCTGTGATATGCAGGTGGCAAACCTTGCTTGCTGAAAGTGAAGGGGGCTTGAAGCACTGACTGAGGAAGATTAAAGATCAAAGCCTTCAGTATGGATTACATCTGAATATAAAGCAAACAAAAATCCTCACAACTGGACCAATAAGCAACATCATGATAAATGGAGAAAGGACTGAGGTTGGCAAGGATTTCATTTAACTTGGATACCACAATCAATGCCCTTGGCAGCAGCAATCAAGAAATCAGAAGATGTGTTAGCACAGGACAAATCTACTGCAAAAGACTTTGTTAAAGTGTTAAAAAGCCAAGTTGTCATCTTGAGTACTAAGGTGTGCCTGACCCAAGCCACAGTATTTTCAATTACCTCATATGCATTCAAAAGCTAAACAGTGAGTAAAGAAGACTACAAAACATTGATGCCTTTGAATTATGTGTTGGCAGAGAATATTAAATATACCATGGATGGCCAGAAGAATGAGAAAACCTCTTTTGGAAAAAGTATAGCCAGAATGTGCCTTAGAAGCAAGGATGGCAAAAATTCTTCTCACATACTTCAAACATGTTGACAGCCAAAGCTAGTCCCTGGAGAATAACATCATGCTGGTAGAGTGCAACTGAAAGAGAGGAAGATGGATGGATGCAGTGGCGACAACAATGTGTTCAAACATAGCAACAATTGTGAGGACGGTGAAAGACTGGGCAGTACTCCATCGTGCCACACACAGGCTCCTTATGAGTCAGAATTGACTTGATGGCACCTAACAACAACAACATGCCCAGGACAACTTGAAGCATTGTCAGTGTCACTCAGTGGTACCTAAAGCGATTGACAGTGGTACCTTCCCTGTACTCTCAGCCGCCTCTTTCCAGCTCCTTCTTCCCTTCTACTCAGAGAGACCCATCAGTACTGCTGTACCCAAACCCAAACTCGCTGCCATCAAGTAGATTCCAACTCACAGCAACCCTGTAGGGCAGAGTAGTACTGCCTCCTGAAGTTTCCAAGGCTGCAATCTTTATGGAGGCAGACTGTTACATCTTTCTCATGAGGAGTGGCTGGCTGGTAGGTTCAAACAGCCAATCTTTAGGTTAGCAGCTGAACGCATTAATCACTATGCCACCGGGGCTCCTTAATCACATCTAAAAATTACCCTTACACCCCTTGAAACACACTCTTATCTTTTGTCTACCTCCAATAACGGATGTCTGACACGACAACATATTGTTGAGATAAGCCCCTTTGCTAACAATTTATAGTGAAATAAAGTTACAGATATATAGAAGAGTTGCCAAGACAATACACAAAATTCTTATATACCCTTCACTGAGCTTCCTCTATTGTTACTATCTTAGAATATTCAGAAATTAACATTGGCACAATACTATTCTCCAAACTAGAGACTATTCAGATTTCCCTGAAGCAGTGTTTCCACTACTGGCCTCTTTCTGGTCCAGGATCCTATCCAGGATCCCACACTACATTAAGTCATCAGGTCTCTTTAGTTTCCTCCTATCTGTGACAGTTTATCAGACTTTCAGGATTTTCATGACTTTAACACTCTTAAAGAGTACTGATGGGGTATTTGGTTGACTGTTTCTCAATCTGCATTTGCCTGAGGTATTTTAATGATTAGACCGCGGATATGGATTTGGAGGGTGGGAAAAAACCACAAAGGTGAGGTGCCCTTCTCTTCACATCTTATCAGGGGGTATGTATTAGTTTCCTGTGACTGCTGTAACAAATTACCACAACTTTTGGGCTTTAAAATATCCAGAACTTACTGTTTTCAATTCTGGAGGCCAGAAAGTCGACAATGAGTCTTATACAGTAAAATCGAAGTATCCACAGGGCTGGTTCCTTCTTGGTGCTCTGGAGGAGAAACTGTTCCTTTTCTCTTCCAGTTTCTGATAGCTGCCGACATTCCTTTGCTTGTGGTCTCATCACACCAATCTCTGATTCCATCCTCACCTTGCTGTCTCCTCCCTGGTATTCAAATCTCGCTCTGCCTCCTGCTGGTTACATTAGGCCCACTCAGATGATACAGAATAATCTCTCCATTACAAAAGTCTTCATTGAATCACATCCAAAAAGTCCCTTTTGCCATGTAAAGTAGTATTTACAGTTTCCAGAGATTAGGACCCAACCATCTTTGGGGGTCATTATTCAGCCAACTTCGGGGTACATCACTGTCACATCACTGGTCATGTTACCTGGATCTCTTGGTTAAGGTGCTGTCTTCCAGAGTTCTCCACTGCAAAATGGATTTTTCTTCATTACCATAAACACAGGAAACCTTGGTGGCGTAGTGGGTTAAGTGCTACGTCTGCTCACTGAAAGGTCAGCAGTCCAAATCCTCCAGGCACTCCTTGGAAACTATATGGGGCAGTTCTACTCTGACCTCTAGAACTGCTGTGAGTTGGACCCTGCTCGACCACAGTGGGTTTGGTTTGGATGCCATAAATATGACTGTACTCAAACCTAAGTAAGTAACAACACTGACATTGTGTAGTCATCCAACATCAATAATACAAAGTGCCATCCACTGCCAGACCCAAGTCTAAGCCCTGAAAACACAAAAGGTAGCTAGCTGTAATCCCTGTCCACAAGAAACTCATTGCTCAATTAGGACATTTTCAATTCCTTTAAAGAAAGTTGTTTTATAAATGTAAACAAGCATTCCTGTTAATCAATCTGGGAGCTACTTTAGTAATGACCTTTGATTGTGTAGAACACTTTATTGTTGTGTTACCTATTGGAGCTATTGTAGAGTCAGCCCCACCCCTTCGACCAATGGTAGCCTCATGTTCAATGCAATGAAATGCTGCCTGTGCTGTGTCCATGATCAGTTGTGAATTGGACGGTTGTGATCATTGGGGTTTTCATTGGCTGATTTTCAAGAGTGAATCACCAGGCCTTCCTTCCTAATCCACCCTAGTCTGGAAGCTCCACTGAAACTTGTTCAGCATCACAGCAACATGAGAACCTCAGCTGACAGCCAAGTGGTGGCTGTGCTGAGATACTCTAGCCAGGAATCGAACCTGGGTCTCCCCCATGAAAGGCGATAATGCTACCACTGAACTAATGCAATATAAGGTTTTGAAACTGACTTCTCTTTAGTTTCTGAAGTATGACTTGACTGTCAGTGACTATCTCCTACTTTATATACTCTCTCGGATTCCCTTCCCAAAGATGGGGTATCATCTCATGGGCAGACCAATACAAACACCATCAGGTTTTTCCTGAGAAAGTTAGCCTCTCCTTTGTTTCCAGCCAGCTTTATGGGGCTGAGAAGCCGAATGTACCCTGGCTCCTAGTGCTTATATAATGAAAATGAATCTCCAAATCTCACATTTCACTCTTTTGCTTGGGCCTGGGAAATAATACACCATGTTTTTCTCTAAGGAAGAGGCCAGGAAGCAGGCTTAGCCATGGATTTTTCTCCAGACACCATTCTAGCACTTCACATTCACAGAGTGGTTCCATGGGAACTCTCATTCAATATAAAACTCTGTTATTTTTACTGCTTGAAGGAGGCTCACCTTAAATTAACTCCAAGTCAGGTCTGAAATATACATCCCATGCAGGGTTCTTCAAGTCAAATACTCTTGAAATGGAACAGCAGAGAAGCACATAGGAAACTGAACATTCACGTATGGCTGGATTCAAGCTCCTCCTTGCATTACCACAAGATATCTTAGGCCAAATCTTATTCAAACTGCATGTTAACTGCCTACCTTTAATGACATCACTTTTAGGCTCTCTGTGTCTCCATTTCTTCATATACAAAAGGGACTAAAATTATGTTACGGCTTTCCCTCCTTACCTCAAAGATGTCAACAATATGCAAAGTTTATTAATGATACTATGGTGGTGCAACGGTTAAAGCACTTGACCACTAACCAAAAGGTTGATGGTTAGAACCCACCGAGTGGCTCCACGGGAGAAAATCCTGGCAATCTGGTCCTATAATGATTACAGCTTAGAAAAGCCTATCATGCAGTTCTACACTGCCACATTGAGGCGCTATGAGTTGAAATCAACTTAATGGTGCCTAACAACAATGTTTGGAGAACATAGTGAACATGATGAATGTCACTGAATTGTAGATGCAAAGACTGTTGATATGGCAAACTCTTCATTGCATACAGATTTGGTACAATTAAAAAAAATCAATGACAAATATATAGTCAGGGTCAAGAGGTCAGAGTAGGCAGATGACTCTTGTAGTCTCTCTTGCAACAAAAACTCCCCCCAAACCAAATGAACTGACTATATATGACGATCCAGGAGCCCTGATCATCAAAGACAAAGTTGAGGAGCCAAACTGAGTGGCAGGGCAATGGAGAGAAAGCTCAGAAGCACCAAAGATCTGGCAGACTTTACCTACCAGCATTCTGTAGGCTGGATAGGCTACAGCAAGCAGGCTGAGGAGCCCTGAATATCAGGTGGAAAACTGAGAGAATGGACTGGGTGATGGGGAGGACAAAGCAGGTCCAGAGACAACTACCTTAGCCAGATTTGGAGCTGTGGTATGGCACCAGGCAGCCAAGCAGAGCAGCAGTGTGATGAGCAGAGCAGGTCTTCCTCAGCAGAGAAGCTGAATTTGGGACAGCTGCACCTACAGAACTGCAGAGGACTTTCATCTGAGCATCATATGCTAAGGGCCTGCCAACAAAAGTGGGTCATCTTAATATGTGTGCCCTGAGTTATTGTCCCAAACATGGAGAGGGAAACAAAGGGAGGGGAAGAAAAGAAGTTCTGCCAGATTCTCTGAGTTGGCAACTCTGTGCAGTCACGGATCTAACCACTGGAATTTTTAAGGCTGCAATAATCAATTTAGCTCAAATGACTAAAATATTTGGACACTCAAACACTAAATTAAAGAAAGAAGATATATATAAATTAGAACATAATAATCAAACAAATAAATTACAAAAACTTTCTGATGGCTCAGAGACAACGATTTCTAATCATTTAAAGAAGCAGACCACCATGGTTACAGAAAGCTCCTCAAAAAATTAAACAATTTTTCAAAGAAGACTTGCTGCAATTACTGGAGGTATAACACAGAAGAGTAATGCTTAGAGCTCTGCAAGACATTAGAAAGCAGATTAGGCAAAGTGCAGATACTTTGACAGAAAACTTCCCTGATATCATGAAAGAGGAGAAGATATCTATCCAAGATGTTCATAAAACTCCACACAAGGTAGATCCCTTAAAAAAGACACCAAGACATAGTATCATCAAACTTAACAAAACTAAAGAGATGTTTTTAAAGGTAGCTAGGCTTAAACAGAAAATCACATAAAAAGGAGAGTCATTAGGACTCAGTTCAGATTACAAAGTGAAACCATGCTGGCAAGAAGGCAATGAGATGACATATACAAAGCCTTGAGGAAAGAAAAAAAATCTGCCAATCAGGAGTTGCATATCCTGCAAATTGTCTCTTAAATATGGTGAAGAAATTAGGACATTCATAGATAAACAGAATTTGAGAGATTTTGCAAAAACCAAACCAAAATAGAAATATTGAAGAGTGTTCTCCAATTAGAAAATCAGTAACATCAGATGTACACTCAAGAACACAATGGAGGACAGAACATCCGCAGTCAACATGCATAGGAAATCCAGAAAAATAACTCAAAGCTAAAACACTAAAAATAGGGAAACAGAAATCTCAGTACATAAATGAATAAAACATTATATCAAAAAAGGGACAAATTAATGAATATAGATCTCTAAGTCATGCAATACAAAGAAATTAAAGACTAGTTTAAATTGAGAATATCAGGGATAAATATCAAGGTAACTGCAAAGGAAATTAGCAATCCTATACATAAGATGAAGAACAAAATCTAGAAGTCTCAGCAGATATAAAACCAACAACTATGAAAAGAAAACCCATAAAGAAAAACAGCTCAGCACAGAAAATTATGTGGAACAAAGAAATTGCCGATAACTCACAAAAAAAGGCACCAAAATGACAGCACTAAAATCATAGCTACCAAGAATTATACTGAATGTAAATAGACTAAATGCACCAATAAAGAGATGAAGAATAGTAGAAAGGATAAAAAATAAAAGTATGCTGCTTAGAAGACACACATCTTAGATTTAAAGATACAAACAAATTGAAATTCAGAGGATGTAAAAATATGTACCAAGCTAACAACATTCACTAAAGAGCAGGAGTGGCAATATTAATTTCAGATAAAATAGACTTTAAAGTAAAATCGACCACAGTGGACAAGGAAGGTCACTGCATATTGCTTACAGGGTCCATACAACAGGAAGATATAACCATATTAAATATTTACACACCCAAGAACAGAGCTTCTAAATATGGCAAATGAACTTTAACAGCATTGAAAGAGAGATAGACAGCTCCACAATAATAGTAGGAGATTTCAACAAACCACTTTCAATGACGGATAGAACATTCAGAAATAAGCTCAATAAAGACATAGAAGATCTAAACACTACAGTCAATCAACTCGACCTCATAAACATATACAGAACACCCCACCCAACAACAGACAAATATACCTTCTTATTCAATGCACGTGGAACTTTCTCCAGAACAGACCACATATTAGGCCATAAAGCAAGTCTTAACAAAATCCAAACACTGAAAGGTTACAAAGCATCTTCTCAAATCATAGAGCAATAGGAGAAAATTAAACACATGGAAACTGAACAATACCTTGCTCAAAAACTTCTGGGTCACAGAAGAAATCAAAGACAGAATGCAGAAATTCATAGAATCAAATGTGAATGAAAACATGTCCTTCCAGAACCGATGGGACACAGCAAAAGCAGTGCTCAGAGGCCAACTTGTTTCAAAATCAATGCATGCATCCCAACAGAAGAAAGGGCCTAATCAAAGAATTAACCCTAAAACTTGAACAAGTTGAAAGACTGCAATAAAGGAACCTGTCATGGATTGAATTATTTCCCCCTAAATATATGTGTACACATGTGGCCAGCCCACGATTCCCAGTATTTCATGATTGTCCTTCATTTAGTGATTTTCCTAGGCTGTAGGCTAAAGGATTAGGGTGGGACTGTAAATCTCTTCATAGGATCACCTCCCAGCTCCACTGCAAAGGGAGTTTCCCTGGAGTATGGCTTGCACTACCCTTTATCCTTTCATCCTTCAAGAGATAAAAGGAAAGGGAAACAAGCAGAGATTTGGGAACCTCACACCATCAAGCAAGCAGCACCAGGAAGAGCACATCCTTCAGACCTGAGTTTTCTGCTCCAAGATGCTCCCTGACCCAAGACTGATGCAACAGAAGGACTTTCCTCCAGAGCTGACAAGGAGGAAAGCTTTCCCCTGGAGCAGCCATCCTGAATTTGGACTTGTAGTCAAATGGACTGTGTAAGAATAAATCTTTGCTTGTTAAATCCATCCACTCTGTGATATGTCTGTTACAGCAACAGTAGCTGACTAAAACAGAACCCGTCAATCACCAGAAGAAAACAGATAATAAAAGTTAGAGCAGAACTGAAGGAACAAGAGAATACAAAAACAATTGAAGAAGTTAACAAGACCAAAAGCTAGCTTTTTTAAAATATCAGCAAAATCAGTAAACCATTGGCCAAACTGATAGAAGAAAAACAGGAGAGGAAGCAAATAACTCAAATAAGAAATAACAATATTAAAAATTTATGCACCCAATACAAAGCACCTGAATACATTGAACAAATACTGACAACATTGAAAAATGAGATTGATCATTCCACAATAATAGTTGGGGACTTTAACACTCCCCTTTCAGTTAAGGACAGATCATCCAGAAAAAAGCTCAGTAAAGATACAGGAGATGTTATTACAACAATCAACCAACTTGACCTTATCGACGTATACAGATCTTTTCATCCATCAACAGATAAATACAACTTCTTCTCCAAAGCACATGGAACATTCTCCAGAATAGACCATGTGTTAAGTCATAAAACAATTTTCCATAAAATCCAAAACATTGATTTATTGCAAAGTACCTTCTTGGACCACAGAGCTATAAAAGTTGAAATCAATAACAGAAAATTCATAGGTAAAAGTTGCAACTTGTGGAAACTGAACAACACTTTACTCATAAAGCTTTGGGTTATAAAAGAAATTAAAGACACATTAAAGAAATTTATGGATTCAAATGAGAATGAAAACATAGCCTACCAGAATTTATGGGATACAGCAGAAGCAGTGCTCAGAGGTCGGTTTATCTCTATAAATGCACACTTCCGGAAAGAAGAAAGAGTACAAATTAAAGAATTAACCTCACAGCTTGAACAAGTAGAAAGAGAGCAACAAAGAAACCCCTCAGGCACCAGAAGAAAACAGACTATAAAGATTAGAACAGAACTAAATGAATTAGAGATTAGAAAAACAATTGAAAAAAATTAACAAAACCAAAAGCTGGTTCTTCAAAAAGATCAACAAAATTGATAAACTGTTGTCTAAACTTACAAAATAAAAACAACAGAAGATACACATAACCCGATTAAGAAATGAGTTCGGAGATGTTACAACAGACCCATCTGAAATAAAATATATCATAACAGAATACTATGAAAAGCTATACTCGGACAGGTTTGAAAACCTGGGGGAAATGGACAAATTTCTAGATTCATACGACTCACCAAGACTATCACAAGGAGAAATAGATCAACTTAATAAATCTATCAGAAAGGAAGAGATTGAGGAAGTCATCAAAAATCTACCAACCTAAAAGTCCTGGCCCAGATGGCTTTACCGGAGAATTCTACCAAACTTTTAGAAAAGAATTAACTCCAATACTAATGAGGCTATTTTACACCATAGAAAGAGATGAAATACTTCCAAATTCATTCTATGAAGCCAGCATAACCCTGATACCAAACCCAGAGAAAGATCCCACATAAAAAGAAATTACAGACCAATATCACTCATGAATCTGGATGCAAAAATCTTCAACAAAATTCTAGCCAATAGAATTCAACAGCATATATAAAAAATAATTCATCATGATCAAGTTGGTTTCATTCCAGAGATACAAGACTGGTTCAACATCAGAAAAACAATTAATATAATCAACCATATTAATAACACAAAAGATAAAAATCACCTGATTTTGTCAATTGATGCAGAAAAGGCATTTGACAAAGTCCAACATCCATTCATGCTTAAAACTCTCAGAAAAATAGGAATAGAAGGGAAATTCCTCAATATAATCAATAGCATCTATGCAAAGCCAACTGCTTTCATCATCCTGAATGGTGAAAGACTGAAAGAATTCCCTTTGAGAATGGGAACTAGACAAGGATGCCCGCTCTCACCACTTCTATTCAACATTGTGCTAGAAGTTCTAGCCAGAGCAATTAAACAAGTCAAAGAAATAAAAGGTATCTGTATTGGCACTGAAGAAGTAAAGAGTTCCCTCTTTGCAGATGATATGATTGTTTATACAGAGAATCCAAAGAAATCCATAAGTAAACTATTAGAGCTAGTAGAAGAATTTGGCAAAGTATCGGGATACAAGATAAAAATAACTAAATCAATAGCATTCCTTTATACCAACAATGAAATTATTAATGAAGAAATCACCAAATTAACTCCATTTACTGTAGCCCCCAAGAAGATAAAATATCTAGGAATAAATCTAACTAGAGAAATAAGAGATCTTTACAGAGAAAACTACAAGACATTGCCACAAGAAACTAGAAGAGACTTACATAAGTGGAGTAATCTGCCCTGCTCAGGGATAGGAAGGCTCAATATTGTGAAAATGTCCATTTTGTCCAAAGCACTCTACTTATATAATGCAATCCCAATACAATTCCAGCGATATTTTTTAATGAGATGGAGAAACAAATTATCAGCTTTATTTGGAAAGGGAAGAAACCTCGAATAAGTAAAGCACTACTGAAAAAGAAGAACATACTGGGAGGCCTCTCACTACACAGCCTGGTATCGGTACAAAAGGAGACATATAGACCAATGGAACAAAGTAGAGACCCCACAGATGCCACCATCTTCCTATGAACAGCTGATATTTGACAAAGGTCCTAAGATTTTGAAGTGGGGTAAGAACAGTCTCTTTAACAAATGGTGCTGGCATAATGGATATCCATCTGCAAAAAATTGAAACAAGACCCATATCTCACACCTCATACAAATTGGATAAAAGACCTGAATATAAAAGCTAAAATGATAAAGCTCATCCAAGATAAAATAGGGTCAACAATGGACGTTTTAATATGCAATACAGACAGACTTCAAAATCTGATAAACAAAACACATTCATCAGAAGAGAAAATAGATAAATGGGAATTGATAAGAATCAAACACTTCTGCTCATCCAAAGACTTCATCAAAAGAATTAAAAGGCCACCTACAGAATGGGAAAGAATATTTGGCAACTCTATATCAGACTGACACCTGATCTCCATAATCTATAAGGTTCTACAAAATATCAATAAAAAAAAGACAAGTCATCCAATTAAGCAACGGGCAAAGGAGATGGACAGACACTTTTCTAAAGAGGTTATCCAGGCAGCCAAAAAACACATACAGACATGTTCACGATCATTAATTATTAAAGAAATTAAAATCCAAACGACAATGAGATACCATCTCACCCCAACAAGATTGGCCATGATCCAAAAAATGCAAAACAATCAATATTGGAGAGGCTGTGAAGAGATTGGAACTCTCCTTCACTGTTGGTGGGATTGCAGAATGGTGCGACCTCTTTGGAAAGCAATTTGGCGTTACCTTGAAATAATGGATATAGATATACCATTTGACCCAGTAATTCTTCTGCTCAGAATATACCCTACAAAATCAAGGCCATTCACACCAACTGCTACATGCACACAAATGTTCATTTGCAGCACAGTCCACGATAGCAAAAAGTTGGAATCAACCCAGATGCTCAACAACAGAAGAATGGATGGGTAAACTTTAGTATATATACTCAATGGAGTACTATACACTGATAAAGAACAGCGATGATAGCAGGAAACATCTCTCAATTTGTTCTCAACTGGAGGACATTATGTTGAGTGAAACTAGCCAGCGACAGAAGGACAGTTATTATATGAGACCCCTGCGGTAAAAACTTAAAAGCATACTCATACATAATAGAAAAGACTCTTTGATGGCTACAAGGGTGGGGAGGGTGGGATGGCGAGATGGCAAGGGGTGAGGGTTTAGATTAGATAGTTGTTAGAAATTTGGTTGGGTGAAAATGGTGACAACACACATTAGTAAGAAGATCAGTATTAATGGGACTTCGACACAACTTGTGTACTCCTCCTCTTTTAACCCAGTATTGTAAGCATAGACTAAGTATATTTTCATTTTTTATTTATTAAAAAAAAAAGAAATGAGATGGGTGATATCACAGCAGACCTAATTGAAACTAAAAGAATCATAGCCGAATACTGTGAAAAATTGTACTCTAATAAATTTTAAAGCCTAGATGAAATGGAAAATTCCTTGAAACAGACTACCTACCAAAACTAACAGATATAGAAGTGGAACAACTTGATAAACCTGACACAAAGAAGAAATTGAAAAAGTAGTTTAAAAACTACCAACCAAACAAACGTTTTGGCCCAAGATGGCTTCACCAGAGAATTCCACCAAATTTTTAGAGAAGAATTAACACCACTATTACTAAAGTATTTCACAGTACAGAAAAGGGTGGAATACTCCCAAATTCATTCAACGTAGCCAGCATAATCCTGATACGAAAACCAGGTAAAGACAGCACAAAAAAGGGCAAATTACAGACCAATATCTCTCGTGAATCTGGATGCAAAAATCCTCAACAAAATTCTACATATTAAGAAATACATATATGTATTCACTATGACCAATTAGGATTCTTACCAAGGATTCAGATATGGTTCAAAGTTAGAAAAACAGTGTAGTCAACCACATAAATACAACAAAAGAGCCATTTGATTTCATCGATTGATACAGAAAAGGTATATGACAAAGTCTAACACCAATTCATGTTAAAAACTCTCAGCAGAACCAGAAGAACTAGATGGTGCCCGGCCACCACCAAAGGCAGTTGTGATGGGGGACACAATGTAGAGTCCCTGATGTAGCACGAGAAAAAGACATGTGCAGTTCAAGAACTTTACTAAAAGACTGGAACTGATGGTCCAACAGCCCAGAAGGTTCCCTGGGAACATGGCCCCTAGACTTGCTGCTGGCCCTGACCTGAAACCAGTACTGAGGTCAACTCTTCAGACAAGAATGGACTGGACTTGGGGACACAGTGTGAACACGTGGTGTGTGTACTTTATGGTTTCATACATTTATAAGACGCTGCTCCCCTAGTTTCTTTTCAGAAGGAAGGGGAGAGGGTAGAAAAGAGGGAAATAGCTGTTTGTTAAGAGAATACTAGAAATAAAGAGGGAAAGGAGGAGAGTGCTGTCACAGAAGAGCAGATGGAGTTGCATGCAAAATTGATTTGGATTATATACTTTCACTTAATCATTAAACAATGAACTCTCAGCAGAATAGGAATAGAAGGGGAATTCTTCAACATAATAAGGAGCATCAATGCAAAGTGAACAGCCAACATCATTCTAAATGGAGAGAGAATGAACATATTTCCCTTGAGAACAGGTACTAGACAAAGATGCCCATTGTCACCACTCTTATTCAGCATTGTCCTGGAGGTTATGGCCAGAGCAGTCAGACAAGATAAGGAAGTAAAGGGTATTCACACTGGTAAGAAGGAAGTCAAAGTATCTCTATTTGTAGATGATATGATCTTATACACAGAAAACCCTAAAGAATCCATGAGAAAAACTACTGAAACTAGTGGAAGAGTTCAGCAAAGTATCAAGATATAAGATAAACATAAATAAACCATTGGGATTGCTTAACACCAACAAAGAGACCATCAAAGAGGAATCATCAAATCATTACCATTTATAATAGGTCCCAAGAAGATAAAATACCCAGAACTAAATCTAATCAGACTCATAAAAGACCTATACAAATAAAATTACAAGACTCTACTGCAAGACACCAAAAGAGATCTACATAAGTGGAGAAACCTACCTTGCTCATGAATAGACAGACTTAACATCATGAAAATGTTTGTTCTTCCCAAAGCTATCCGCCTCAATGACATTGGGCTTTGGGCAAAGCTATCTACAGATACATTGCAATCCCAATACAAATTCCAATACCATTTTTTAATGAGATAGAGAAACAAATTGCCAACTTCATATGGGAAGGGAAAAAGCTCTGGATAAGTAAAGCATTACTGAAGAACAAAGTGGGAGCCCTCACATTATCCACCTTTGGAACCTACTGAACTGCCATAGTAGTCAAAACAGTCTGTTACTGGTACAGAAACACATACATGGATCGATGGAACAGAATGGAGTGTCCAGATGTAACATTATCCACCTATGAGCAGTTGACATCTGACAAAGACCCAAAGTCTGTGAACTGGGGAAAAGACAGTCTCTTCAAGAAATGGCGTTGGCAAAACTGGAAGTCCATTTGCAAAAATGTGAAATAAGACCTATATCTCACACCACTGACAAAAACTAACTCATAATGGATCAAAGACCTACATACAAAATCCCAAAGGATAAAGATCACAGAAGAAAAAACTGGTACAATGCTGGGAGTCCAATACACAGCATGAACACACTATAAAATATTATTGATGATGCACAACACCAGAAATGAAAGTAAATAAATGGGAACTCCTAAAACTCAAATAGTTATGTTCATCCAAAGACTTCACCAAGACTAAAAAGAGTACCTGCACACTGAGAAAGAATTTCTGACTACCAGAAATCTGATCAGCATCTAATACTACAAGGTATTAGAAAACCTCATCAAGAAAAATGCAAATAACTCAATTAAAAAATGGGCAAAGAATATAAACAGGCACTTCACCAAAGAAGACATCCAGGAAACTAACAGATATATGAGGAAATGTTCATGATCATTAGCCATCAAAGAAATCCAAACCAAAACTACAATAATATAGCATCTTACCCCAACAAAGCTGGTATTAATCCAAAAAACACAAAATAACAAATATTGGAGAGGTTGTGGAGAGACTGGAACTCTTCTGCACAGCTAATGGGAATGTAAAATGGTACAACCACTTTGGAAATCCATTTGTCCCTTCTTTAAAAACTAGAAATATAAATGTCATATGATCAGCAATCCCACTTCTTGGGATACATCATAGAAAGATAAGGGCTGTAGCATAAACAGATACAAGCACACCAATGTTTATTTCAGCACAGTCCCCAGTAATAAAAAGATGGAATCAACCTAGGTGCTCATCAACAAATGAACAAACTGTGGTATATTCACACAATGGAACACTACACAATGATGAAGAGCAATGATGATTTTGGGAAACATCTGATAACATGGAGTCATCTGGAAGACTTTATGCTGAATGAAATTAGTCTGTCACAAAAAAGACAAACACTGTATGAAACTATTTATTATAAGGATTCAAGGAAATGTTTAAGCACTGAAGAGAACATCCTTTGTTGGTTACAATGGACGGCTGGAAAGGAGACGGGTATTCACAGGTTAGACAGTAGACAGGTGAAGGAAGTGACAACACGTGGTAGAAGCTGGACTACACCCAAAACTAAAAGGTTTTCCAAATACAACCCAACATTTCAAAGTTCAGAGTCACAGGGCTAGAGGGCCTGGGGAGCATGGTTTCAGGGGATATCTAGGTCAACCGGCATAACTTTTTTTCCCCCCTTTTTAAGAAAATATTCTGAATTGCATTTTGGTGAGTTGCATCTGGGGTCTTAAAAGCTAGCAAGCTGCCACCTGAGGACTATCAATGGTCCCAATCCACTTGAAACTGAGGAGAGCAAAGGACCTCATAGACACTAGGAAAATATGAGCTCAGGAGACAGAAGGGGCCAGATGATTGGGAGACTACATCAGCATGGGACCAGAACTAGATGGTGCCCGGCCACCACCAATGACTGCCCTGACAGGGAACACAACGTAGAGCTCCTGATGTAGCTGGAGAAAAATGAGGGTGTGGATCTAGAATTCTACTAAAAGACCAGAATTGATGGTCCCACCTCCTGGTGAGTCCTCTGAGAACATGGCCCCTGGACTCAGTGCTAGTCCAGAGCTGAAGTCGGTATCAGAGCTAACAACCCAGACCAAAACTGAAGTGGCCTATAAGAAGTAGAGTGATACTGGTGAAGTGTGTGCCTCTTGGTGTAAATATCTACATGAGGCTGTCACAGCAGCTCCTTTCTAGAGGCGAGATGGGAGAGTGGAGAGGAGAGTACAGGAGTCATTAAACAAATACGGGATGTACAGGGAAGAAGGTGCTGTTAAAAGGCTGGGAAGGCAGCGTAGAGGTACGTGGGTGGGTTTTATATGGCAAATAGACCTGGCTTGCAAACTTCCGCTGAAAGCACAATAAAATACTTTTATATATATATATATATATAAAGTCACTTAAAAAGGTGTGAAGTCCTAAGCAGTTTTAAGTTACTGTGTTGGAAGTGTTGTTAATTTTTCAGATATGACAGTAGTATTGTTTAGCTATTTTTTTTTTTTTAAGTCTTTACCTTTTGGAACCGGGATCAGCAAACTTTCTTAAAGGGCCAGATAGCAAAGCTTTTAGGTTTTGTGGGCCATAGAGTCTCTCTCTGGTAAAGCAGCTGACAGAAGTGGGTTAAAAAATGGCTATGGCTGTGTTGTGATAAATTTTATTTCCAAAACCGGAGGTTGGCTTATGGACCATTTTGCCAAACTCTGTTTCAGAGAAACTTACTGAAATATTTATGGATGAAATGATATGATAGCCAATATTTGCTTCAAAATTATGGAAAGAAGTGGATAGGGACGAAAATGAAACAAGATGACCTTGAATTGATAATTTCAGAGAATATGTGATGGGTATTATTGCTGTTAGGTGCCGTCGAGTTGGTTCCAACTCATAGCAGCCCTATGAACAGAACAAAACACGGCCTGGTCTTGCACCATGTCCACAATTGCTTGTATATTTAAGCCCATTGTTGCAGCCACTGTGCCAGTCCATCTCCTTGAGGGTCCTTCCTCTTTTTTGCTGACCCTATACTTTAGCAAGCATGTGATGGGTACAAGGGGGTTAATGATTCGGGTCTGTCTCTTTTTGTTAATGTTTTAAATTCTCCACTCTAAAAAGTGTTCAAGTGTCAAAAATGCCAGTTGTTATTGTTGTTACTGTAAGGTGCCATCAAATTAGCTCCTGCTCACAGCGACCATATCTATGCACGATACAATCAAACACTGCCCAGCCCTGCGCCAATGGCCACAGTTGTTTTAGCCTTGAGCCCATTGTTGCAGCCACTGTGTCAATCCATCTCCTTGAGGGTCTTGCTCTTTTTGCTGACCCTCTACTTTACCAAGCATGATGTCCTTTTCCAGGGATGGGTTCCTCCTGATAACATGTCCAAAGTATGTGAGAAGTCTCGCCACCCCTGCCCCTAAGGCACTTTCTGAGCGTACTTCTTCCAAGACAGATTTATTCGTTCTTTTCCCAGTCTGTGGTGTACTCGAGTATTCTTTGCCAACACTGCAATTCAAAAGTGTTCTTTGCCAACACCACAATTCAAAAGTGTCAATTCTTCTTGGGTCTACCCTATTTATCATCCAGTTTTCAAATGCATATGGGGTGACTGAAAACATCATGACTTGGGTCAAGCTCAGCATAGTCTTCAAGGTAACATCTTGGCTTTTTAAGAGTTTAATGAGATCTTTTGCGGCAGATTTGTCCAATGCAATACATCATTTGATTTCAAGGTTGATAATGCCACCAAGTAGTGATACATGTACTTTTGAGCCTTGACTTGTCTACAACCACACTTCTTCAATATCAAAGTCATTTAAGAGGCACAGTTGAGAATCTCAACTGTGCTTCCTTTCTCAACAAACAAGGCGAAACACTCTCATGAAGACATGAAGCAAATGATGTCACGTCTCACTGAAAACACGCTTGGCACCAATGAACATGCCCCATTTCAGATCTCGAGGCAAACAGGTTACTCGTAGGATCACAGCAAAGCTGTAGGCATTCTCTTCCATTTCTTTCTCCCACACCCTGCTGCCTGTACTTACCTCATTTCTGCATGCCTTTTCTGGGTGGCACTGGACTACTAACTGAAACACTGGTGGTTCGAATCCACCCAGAAGCACCTCACAAGAAAGGCCTGGTGATCTACTGGAAGCAGGGTAGCAGCCTTGAAATCCCTATGCAGCACAGTTCTGCTCTGCACATGTGGGGTCATCATGAATCAGATTTCACTTCACAGCAAATGACTGCTTTGTTTTTATTTCCCCAGCTGTGAGCATGCCGCCTTTCCAAATGAACAATTGCACTGCTCTGTTGGGATCAGAAAGGCCTTGTTCTAGTCATTCAAAAGCCTCCCCTTCTCCTCCTTCATTTGTTAACACTCCTTCTGATGATGAGGATTGGCATTGTAGTCTTGCTGTTATGAGTTTTGTACCTTTGGGATCAATTGCTGAAACAAATTCTTTTTCTGATCAAAAGCCTAAAACTGTAAAGACCTGCCTTTGAGAAGGCCACACCCCCTGCTCCAGGCTGTAAGGCTGACGGGAGAGGAGCCTTGTTATGTGTCTAGCCAAGAAAAGCCGGCTTGCCAAGTATTTAAAAAAAAAAAAAAAAAATCAAAATACTTGGTAATTAATACCTGGGCAGATTACTGCAGACAATGATGTTGACGGGCTGCCACAGTGTTTTACATGAGCCTGAGTGACTTCAAACGGTCAGGGAAGAAGACCTCAACTAACAATTTAAAAAGCTTCAGTTAAAAGCAAAAATCTGTTGAGGTGAAAATAATCAGCTAAGAAAAGGAACAAAGAGAGGCTTTTGTTACTAGGTGATGCGGAAACAACTTGGACTCCTCTAGAAGATGAAACACCTTTGGCCCTCTCCCAGAAACTAGAACAGAGGTATGTGTCACTTAATGTTCAGGAAACATTCTGTGAAATAGGATGTTCTGTGATTAGGATGTTATTTGAACACTCTATTATATACAGGACAGGGGTGTGCAAGAAGGTCACTGAGCGAGCACAGGACCCACCCAGCCACCACTGCGCTAAGGTACTGCTCCAAAATTTTGGCTCATTTAGTGGTCACAGCCCAGTCGCCAAGAGCTGTGTCCAGCCACTGCCACGGCATGAACTTGTCATCTCGCTGGCCTCCTCCAGGCATACCACGTGCTGGTTTCTTTTCCTTTCTTCCCTGCTGCCTGCCTTTCCTGCCTCCCACTCCCATAATAGGCTTTAAAGTCTTCTATCTGCACCCTTTAAACTGCTCCATCTCTTCCCTACACCATCCTTCCAGCTCCTCCTCCCACCATCACCACAGCCTAGACCCTTGGGTAGCTCCCATCCTGGGAAGAGCGGCAGTCTTGGGCCCAGATATGATATACAGGATACCTGCCTGACTGGAGCAGCACCCTCAGTGGGGCATCAGTGTCGGTGGCTCCAGTGTCATCTCCACAGTCCCTGAGAAGAGCCTGGTGGGACAGGCAGCTGTGGATGAACACCACAACCTCCGGCCCCTGCTGCCGCAGGGCTAGGGCTGACCAAGCACCAAAGCACCAGTTGAGAGACAGACAGAATCTCCAGTACTTAGCAAAGCAGGTACTCTAAGTCCCGTTCTTCCGCTGGAATTTCTGAAGGCTATTATCACTGTGAGGGATCTGAGACATACATGCAGTTGGATGTTGCTGAAATGGATATCATGAAGTGTATACCTGTGGATGTAAAGCAAGACTTAACTTTTTCTTAGATACAGCTTCTGCATCTAACCTGGGCACCAAAAACCCCAAATCTGATCTCATCCAGTCGATTCTGACTCATGACGACCCTGTAGGCTGATGGGGTGAAAGCACTGACCTTTTGTTGAGTAGCCAAGCTTTTCAACCACGGAGCCACCAGAACTCCAACCTAGGCACCCAAACCCAAGACCTGTAGGAGTCAAGTTGATTCTGACTCATAGCGACCCTATAGGACAGAGCAGAACTACCCCATAGAGTTTGCAAGGAATGCCTGATGGATTTGAACTGTTGATCTTTTGGTTAGCAGTCATAGCACTTAACCACTGCTTTGCCAAGGTTTCCAATGCTTAAATTCTCACCCCAGACTCCAGGCCCAGTGGATGGCATTAGTATATGAAACATGTGTATGTAGGGATGGGAGTTGCCAGGCACTATTCTCAATGCTTTACACCTACTTGGATTTTCAACCAACCCTATTAAACCAAATTGAAACAAACCTGTTGCCACCGAATCAATTCTAAATCATAGCAACCCTTCTTAGTAGGTGGGTACAATTACTGGCCCCATTTTAAAGATGAAGTAACTAAGGTCCAGATAAAAACCAAAGCCACTGCTGTTGAGTCTATGCCAACTCACAGTGACCCTACAGGTCAGAGTAGAACTGCCCCATAGAGTTTCCAAGCAGTGTCTGGTGGATTTGAACCGCCAACTTTTTGCTTAGCAAATGTAGCACTTAACCACTGTGCCACCAGTGTTTCTGAGGTCCAGATAGGTTAAATAATTCACCCAAGATTTTACAACTAATCAAAGCTAAAGCCATGTTTCAAACTCAGGTAATCTGGTTCAGAGTTCATGGAATTTCTGAATAAGAATTCTTGCTATCTAGATGTAATTTTTTTTTTAATTTTAGATTGAAAGAGTTCCCTTCATAGCTGAGAAAACAGGGATCCAGAGAGGTTAAGAGACTGTCACAGTAAACCAACATTAAGAGGAGGCTGAAACTAGTTCTCCTGTGAGCTTATCTGTTTCTCTTCTTCAACCTTCTATCCATGGAAGGGCAGTCTCTGGAGACAGTTTAACAGGGGAACTGTGGCTTCCACGGCGATTGTCATGGATTGAATTACATCCTCCCCAAAATGTGTATATCAGTTCTCGCCAGGCCATGATTTCCCACATTGTGGGATTTTTCCTGTATGTTGTAAATCCTGCCTCTATGATTTTAATGAGAGAAGATGGGTGGCAATTGTGTTAGTGAGGCAGGACTCAGTCTATAAGATTGCTCTGTGTCTTGAGTCAATCTACTGGGATATAAAAAAAAGAACAGAGCAGACAGACATCGGGAACCTCATACCACAAGAAGCAGTACTGGGAGCAGACTGTATTCTTTACATGGAGAAGCTTCCAGACCAGGAGAAGATTAATGGGAAGACTGACAGAGAGAAAGTCCTCCCCTGGAGCTGATGCCCTGAACTTGAACTTTTAGCCTACTTTACTATGAAGAAAGAAATTTTTGTTTGTTAAAGCCATCCACTTGTGATATTTCTGGTTATAGCAGCACTAGATGACTGAGACAGCGGTGCTCTGCTCTGACCTCCCTTCAAGACAAAACATGCTGATCAGCTGTAAGGAGTGCTGTCAGCTGAGAACTTCCAGCCATAGTACCTTCAGGATCCACCACAGCTTTTGAGCTGAAGCCACATTCTTCCAAGGCAGTCCTTAAGCCAAATATTCAGCATGGTGGGAGGAAATACTAGGGCCTGGCCTTTTCTGTCCAATGAGAGCTCTTCTTATAGAAAAAATAAATCTTAACCCCAGAGCTCCCGGTTGGGTTGGCCAAGACTTTGTCAGAGAGGCTGTCGCTGTCCAACTTGGCCTTCTCTTCCTTTTATCGTGTCTTCCCCTACACGTACCTCTTTCACTAATTCTGTCTCAGTGTCTGCTTTCCAGAGGACCCCCTAACTCAAGAACCAAGTCCATTTCCTTGCTGCAAGGATGTCCTGACCTGGAAGGTAGAGAAAAACAAATTTGGAGGCCACTTCTTTGACCAATGTCATTGCTTCTTTCTCTTATTTTTCTACTTTGTGTTTTTGGCAATCCTCTCCATGAAGGTGATTCTCAAGTTAGCATCCTCCCTTGAGAAATTTGGAAAACAATTAAGAATGCAATGAAATCCACCACACAGAAGTCCTTCACCTTCCCTAGGTAGGCTCCTTTGCTGCCCTATCATTTTTCTCACATGCTTCTTCCTATGCCTCAGATACCCTCACCCCCTCCCCCAGCTCATAAACTTCCTGTTGTCTCAAATGTAGCTCCTTCTATGAAAACTTCTCATGCTCCTTGAGGCTCACTCTTCTATAAAGGGCTTCCTAAAAGCCTCCAGGCAGAACTGTCCTATGGCATCTCACCGCCACCACTGCCACCACCACCAACATCATTATTGTTGTCACCACTGGCACCATGTAATGTGGCCCAGCAGCTGGTACTTGGCCTATAGCTATCTCTGAGTTCTCTATTTGATCCTTCCAACCACACATTGAAGTAGGTAGGTTTTTTTCTATCCATTTCACAGCTGGAGAGACAGAGGTATAGAAAGGTTACAGCTTTAGGGAGACATGGGGCCAAAATTCAAACTCTAGAGCCCATCTTTTAAGGGCTGTGTTATAAAATCGTAAGTCTTGTTCTTTTCCTTTTCCTAGCTGCCTGTTAGAGAAAAGAATGACTGACAGTTAAGTCTGATCAGTAGTCTAAAGATTCTTAGTTCTACTGTTGATAAAGTTAGTCTTACAGACTTCCCAGGGCTCTCTTGTCTTTCCATTGTTTTAATTTCCCTCTATTCTCATCAACATCATTCATATTACAAGCAAGCAAAACATTGCTGAAGATTGCCCAAAAGTGACTGCAATAGCATATTGACAATGAACTGCCAGAAATTCAGGCCAGATTCAGAAGAGGATGTGGAACCAGGGGCATTATTGCTGGTGTCAGAAGGATCTCGGCTGAAAGCAGAGATTACCGGAAAGATGTTTACCTGTGTTTCATTGACTATGCAAAGTCATTTGATTGTGTGGATCATAACAAATTATGCATAACATTGCAGAGAACAGAAATTTCAGAACTCTTAATTGCACTCATAAGGAATCTGTACGTGGATCAAGAGAAAGTCATTCAAACAGAACAAGGGGGCACTGCATAGTTTAAAGTCAGGAAAAGTCTGCGTCAGGATTGTATTCTTTCACTATACCTTTTCAGTCTGTAAACTGAGCAAATAATCTGAGACGGTGGACTATGTGAAGAAGAATGGGGAATCAAGACCAGAGGAAGACTCATTAACAACCTGTGTGATGCAGATAACACAACCTTGCTTGCTGAAAGTGAAGAGGACTTGAAGCGCTTGCAGGTGAAAATCCAAGACCACCGCGTTCAGTACAGATTATACCTCAACATCAAGAAAACAAAAATCCTCACAACTGGACCAATAAGAAACATCATGATAAATGGAGAAAAGATTGAGATTGTCAAAGATTTCATTTTACTTGGTTCCACAACCAACATCCATGGAAGCAGCAATCAAAAGTTGCATTGCACTGGGAAAATTTGCTGCAAAAGACCTCTTTAAAGTGTTGAAAAGCAAAGCTGCCACTTTAAAGATTAAGGTGTGTCTGGCCCAAGCCATGAGTTGGATCCGACTCGACGGCACCTGGCTTGGCTGGCCCAAGCCATGGTATTTGCAATTGCATCATTTGATTTCAAAAGTTGGACAATGAATAAGGAGGACACAAGAACTGGTGCCTTTGAATTGTGGTGTCGGAGAAGGATATTAAATATACCATGAACTGCCAAAAGAATGAACAGATTCATCTTGAGAGAAGTACAGCCAGAGTGCTCTTTAGAAGAAAGGATGGAGAGTCTATATCTCACATATTTTGGATACGTATGTAGACAGGAGGGATCAGTTCCTGGAGAAGGACATCACACTGGATAGAGTATAGAGTCAGCGAAAAAGAAGACGACCCTCAACAAGGTGGACTGACACAGCACCTGCAACAACGGGCTCAAGCATGACAACTGTGAGGATGACGCAGAACGAGGCACTGTTCTGTTTTACCCAGGGTCGCTATGAGTTGGAATTGACTTGACAGCACCTAACAACAATAACAGCAATCCTCATTCTCCTCTCCTTTGTACTCCCTGATTCGCTGCAATGTCGAGTGGAAATCTGGAGTAGTTATGGCTGCTGGGTTCAAAGTGTTCACGTTATTCAAATCTGCAAGTGGAGAAGTGGAGAAGTAACCTATTCCTGTTTCTCTGTGTAAAGCTTTACTGTAAGAGCAGTGTGATTTCTTCCTGGGTGTCAATGTGTGCATTCAAAGGGCAAGCCGGCAAGGACGAAATAGCATGGATTTGAGCCACAGTAAGTTGGTAATAATAGTGTAACTCTTGATTCCGGTTACCCCTATATATGAGGCGAGTGACCTTGGGCAAGATTCTTGACCTCTCTGTGTTTCTATTTTGTCATTTGTAAAATAGGAATAATAATATCTAACTCATTAAGTCATTGTGAGAGTTAAATGACACATTGCATTCCACCCATTGTTGTCAAGTCGGTTCCAACTCATAGTGATCCTGTAGGACAGTGTAGAACTGCCTTTTACAGTTTCCAAGGCTGTAATCTGTGTATGGAAGTGCACTGTATGTAATCCTTGTATGGAAGCACATTGTATGTAATCCTTGTATGGAAGCACATTGCCACATCTTTTTCCCCCAGAGTGGCCGACAGGTTGTGACCACCAACCTTTTGGTTAGCAGCTGAACATGCAGTGATGCTCGATAAACAGCAGCTCCTTCTCTTAGTTATGTATTGCTGCTATAACAGAAATACCACAAGTGGGCGGCTTTAACAAACAGAAATTTATTTTCTCACAGTTTAGAAGGGCAGTCCACTGCCATTCTGATTACTGTCAACCCTATAGGACAGAGCAGAACTGCCCCATACAATTTCCAAGGAGTGGCTGGTAGATTCAAACTGCTGACCTTTTGGCTAGCAGCTCAACCGTTAACCATCATACCACTAGTGCTCTGTTTAGGAGACTAGAAATCTAAATTTAGGGTTCCAGCTCTAGGGGAAAGCTTTTTCTCTTTTTTGGCAGTAGAGGGAAGTCCTTGTCTCTTTGAGCTTCTGCTTGTGGGTGACCTTCCTATGGCTTGGCATCTCTCTTCCCTTATCTCTGCTTCTTTCTGTTGCCTATTTAATCTCTTTTATATTTCACAGGAGATTGATTTGAAACACTTCCTACACTGATCCCAGTTTTATCAACATAAGAGAGACAACTTATTACCAAATGGTATTATAAACACAGGCATACCCCCGAACCCACTGCCATCGAGTTGAGGCTGACTCATAGCGACCCTAGAGGTCAGAGTAGAACTGCCCCATAGAGTTTCCAAGGAGCACCTGGAGGATTTGAGCTGTCAACCTTTTGTAGCACTTAACCCACTATGCTGCCGCAGTTTTAAACACAGGTATAGCAGTTAAGATTTATAACACTTATTTCTGGGAGGCACAATTCAATCCGTATACTCCTTTTCCCAATATCATTGACAAATTTTGTAACTGATATTCACATTCAGCTCGATTATAGTCTGTTCTGCCAAATCTGTATAAGTTATTTCTCATCTTTTATGAAACGACTTTGTTTCTTGCATAAGCACACTGCCTTTACGTGATTATATAATGTGAAATACATACAAGAAAAATGATAATGCCACTATCAATGTACTCACTTTTTGGACAGAAGATCAAATGATTTGATAAAGGGATTGATTTGTAAATTTTGACAGGGAGAAGTAAATCTTGTTTGTGAGTATGAGAAACTTTTTTCTAATTCATGATACGATAAGAAGGATGTTAGAGTTCTAAGGCGTAGAATCCTAAAAGAATAGCTAGTTAAAATATAACTGCTGGATAATTTATGCCTATGAGGGATTGAAACACTAGAAAGATGAGTTTTTAAACTACTAGAATATTCTTTCACACATCTGTTCACTCATCCATGCACTTTTTCGTCTACACATCCATTATTCAACCACCCATCCGTGTGTCCAACTTTCTACTCATTCCTCAACTTTTTATCTAGCCATACATTTATACCTATATCCATCTTTCCATCACTCGTCCATTCCACTGACCCACTCGAAGTAGCAGACATTTCACTGACTATAAGCATGTACAGGAAAATACCCTTACCTACAGAAGTGTTTCATTTCACAGGGGAGAAAAGAAAATACAAGGAAATATGAAATAAAGGACTTTAAGAGTTGTGTAATAAAAGTCCACACAGTTCAGAGGCAGAAGAAACCAGGTGTCGTAAAAGAGAGAGAAAAATGTTCTGGATGGAGGAGACAGAATTTATTTTGAACTCTAAAGATACTTGAAGAATTGAAAGGATACCACAAACAGAAGAGAAAGCAAATTTTGGGCAAAGAAGCTGTACAGTGTATAAATTGTACTCCAGGGATGGTGAATATTTGCATTTAGCCAGATGATGATGATTGAAGATTAGGCCCGAAAATTATGTTGGAGGGGCTCATGGATGGTCTATTATAATTGTTTGAAAAATTTGCCTTCTTGATAGGCATGCAGAGGCACTGAGGTTTTCTACGTAGGAGGAGTTCTTGTGTGTTATGAACAGTTCTGCACTTGACTACTAGCAGAATGATTGACACTTCAAACCCACCCAAAGGCTCCTTGGAAGAAAAGACTAGTGATCTGCTTCTGAAAGAGCACAAACTCAAAATTGCTATGGAGTTTAGTTTTATTCTGTGCACATGACTCATCACGAGACAATAGTGTGTGACTCGTCAAACCAAACCCACTGCTGTCAAGTTGATTCCGACTCCTAGTGACTCTATAGGACAGAGTAGAACTGCCCCAGAGAGTTTCCAAGAGTGCCTGGTGGGTTTGAACTGTGAGCTTTTTGGTTAGCAGCCATAACACATAACCACTACACCACTAGGGTTTCCAGTATGTGACATTTTTAATTAATTTCAATTTTCACTTGGCTATTAAGTAGTTAAAGTACATTAAACCAGAGGTTCCTAAATTGTCTCAGTTCAAAGCACCCTTAGTGTCTCTGTAATTTTTTCATGGCACCCCTAGATCAAAAGAAATGCCTAGCAATTTCATTAATTAAGTAGTCAAGCCCAAACGGTCCTGTTAAGTATTTGTATCCTAACAACTGAGTAGCTATTTGGGGGGCGGGGGGAGGAGGAGGCACATAATTCAAATACTTTTATTTTTAAATATCATTCTTAAATAACCACAATTATCTTCCAATGGCACATGTGTGCTTATTTGGTACTGCACAACTTCTGAAACCTTGTGTAATGGTTAAAACTGTGTGTCAACTTGGTTAGGTCACGCTTCTCAGTGTTTCTATGTGAACACTCCCATTACTGAATCTGCTGTGAGAAGCCAATCAATTGAAAGGGAGTTTCTTTGGGGATGTGACCTACATCTGAATATGCACAGACCTTCTGGCTTGTTAGTTCACTCTGGATCTAGCAGCTGCCTCTTGTTCGTTTGACTTCCAGCTCTTGGCACTTGAGCTATCAGCTTATCTGCAGATATTGGAATTCATGGATCTTTACAGCCTAAGAGCAGGATTCCTGCTCTCTGACCTGCCAATCTTGGGTTTGCTAGCTCCTGTAGTTACATGAATGAAGACAAGCTTCTATCCTGATCTACGAACAGTGAGTGTTCCAGATTCTACAACTGAGTGGGCCATTTCCTTGATCTAAATCTCTTTCTCTCTATATATTTACACCCTTTACTGGTTTTGCTTCTCTAGAGAACCCAGACTAAGACACCTTGGAATCAAAGTGGCCACTACTACCCTAATAGTCAGTGTTCAGCCATTTCAAGTAGTAGCGTGTGATCTAGAACTGATGATACTGAAGGAAGAAGTTGAAGCTGCCTTGAAAATGGTGAAAAACAAGGGTCTAGGAATTGGTGGAATATCTGTTGAGATGTTTCAGTAAAAGGATGCAGCACAGGAAGTATTTGCTTGACATGCCAAGAAATCTGAAAGATAGCTACCTGGTCAACTGACTGGAAGAGATCCATATTTATGCCTATTCCCAAGAAAGGTGATCCAAATGAATGTGGAAATTATCAAACTATATCATTAATATCACATGCAAGTAAAATTTGACTAAAGATCCTTCAAAAGTAATTTCAACAGTATGTTGACAGGGAACTGCCAGAAATTGAGGCAAGATTCAGAAGGAGACATGGAACCAGGGATACCACTGCTAATGTCAGATGGATCTTGGCTGAAAGCAGAGAATGCCAGAAAGATGTTTACTTGTGTTTTACTGACTATGCAAAGACATTCAGCTGTGTGGACCATAACAAATTATAGATAGCATTGGAGAGAATGGGAATTCCAGGACACTTATTGTGCTCATGAGGAATCTGTACAAGGACCAAGAGGCAGTCACTGGAACAGAACAAGGGGACATTGCGTGGTTTAAAGTCAGGAAAGTTGTGCATCAGGTTTCTATCGTTTCACCACTCTATTCAATTTGTAGGCCGAGTGTCATAGATTGATTTGCGTCCTCCCCTCAAATACATGTAGAAATTTGGCTGTGCCAGGACTCCTGGTACTGTGTGATGTTCTGCCTTGTTGTCTAGATTCTGCCTCTACGATGTTAATGAGGGTGAACAGGTGGCAATTGTGTTGGCGGGGCAGGACTCAGTGTGTAAGACTGTTTTCTGCCTTGAGGCAGTCTCTTGAAATACAAAGGAAAGAAGCAAGCAGAGAAGTTTGGGGGCCTCATACCATCAAGAAGCTGTGCATCAAAAAGTTGAGTGCATCCTTTGGAAAAGACCAGGGTCCCTGCACCTCAGAAGCTTCCAGTTCAGGGGAAAATTGATGACAAGGACCTTCCTCCAGATCCAGCAAGGAAAAGTTTCCCCTCGGGCTGACACCCTGAATTTGGACTTTTAGCCTACTGGACTGTGACAAAATAAAATTTCTAGTTTTAAAACCATCTACTTGTGGTACTTTTGTTAAACCAGCACTAGATAACTAAGACAGCAAGCAAATAATCTGAGATGCTGGACTATATGAAGAAGAAGAAGGCATCATGATTAGAGGAAGACTCATTAACAACCTGTGTTATACAGATGACACAACCTTCCTTGCTCAAAGTGAAGATGACTTGAATCACTTACAAATGAAGACATGGAACCAGGGATACCACTGCTAATGTCAGATGGTATCTGACATGGTATCCTTCAGTATGGATTGCACATCAACATCAAGAAAGCAAAAATCCTCACAACTGGACCAATAAGCAGCATCTCGCTAAATGGAGAAACGATTAAGGTTATCAAGGATTTCATTCTTCTTGGGTTCACAATCAACATCCATGGAAGTAGCAGTCAAGAAATCAAAAGATACATTGCACTGAGAAAATATGCTGCAAAAGACCTCCTTCAAGTGTCCAAAAGCAAAGCTGTCACTTTGAAGACTAAAGTGGGCCTGATCCAAGTCTCGGTATTTTCTACTGCATTATTTGCATTCGAAAGGAGGACAACGAATAAGGAAGACAGAAGAAGAACTGACGCTTTGAATTGTGGTGCTGAAGAAGAAAATTGAACATACTATGGACTGCCAAAAGAATCAATAGATCTGTCCTGGAAGAAGTACAACCAGCGTGCTCCTTAGAAACAAGGATAGTAAGACTACGTCTTACATACTTTGGATGTGCTGTCAGGAGAGATCAACCTCTGGAGAAGGGCCTCAAGCTTGGTAAAGTACAGGGTCCGCGAAAAAGAGGAAGACCTTCAAGGAGACAGATTGACGTACTGGCTGCCACAATGGTCTCAAGCATAGCAATGATTGTGGGCATGGTACAGGACCAGGCAGTGTTTCGTTTTGTTGTAGACAGGGTCGCTGTGAGTTGCAAGAGACTCAATGGCACCTGACAACAACAACATCCCTAATTTCCTGGTCCACATTAGTTTTCACATCATATTTGCTTTTTTTCCACAGCAATAACTGAAAAATATTCTATCATTGAAAGCAATCTAGACAGATCTAATGGTGAAAGTGAACTACATGAAGTTAGTAGTTTGCATAGTGACAAACAGAGGTTGCATATCATCATGTTTCCTTCAAAGCTTTCAAAATCCTATGGCACCCGTGCAAATTACCTCACTCCAGCACCCTGGGATACCTCAGTGCACTTTGGAAATTCAGTATTAAACCATTAGCATTTGTCAGATACTGCCCTAGGAAATTTGTATTTATTATTTCATTTAATCCTCACAATGGTATAGCTACTATTAAATTAAACAAACAAACAAAAAAGCCAGTTGCCATTGAGTCGATTCCAACTCATGGTGACCTCATGTGTGCAGAACAGAACTGCCCTCCATAGACTTTTCATGATTATGACTTTTCAGAAGCAGACTACCAGGCTTTTCTTCCAAGGCATCTCTGAGTGGGTTCAAACCACCTTTTGATTAGTAACCTAGCTCTTAATCATTTGTGCCATCCTGGGACTACTATTCAATTTTTAGATGATGGAACCAAAAATTAAGAAGAGTCACAGAGCCGGAAAGTGGTAAAAGTAGCCACACATCCGAGTCAGTCCTCTGTAATGCATTATCAGTGGGCAAAGTGCTTACAATCCCATGGTCCGTCTTTCCCCCCATTAGACTCTAAACATTAGCCAAGCCAAGTGCCGTCGAGTCAGACAGTGGTGATAATGTCCTATGTATCTTTGTTTTCCTGGTGGCCAGAATTTCCTGTTTGATGCTGTCCGTTATCAGGGTGTGATGATCTGCTTGACCTTATCTGGTTAGTTTCACATCCCCAGAAGTAGACCCTAAGAAACAGATCTGGGTCCAAATATTTATTTGGGAAATAACCTCAGGAAATTACTGTAGGAGGTGGGAAGGTGTGTTAGCGAAGGGAAGAAGTGAATAAAGAGTACATTATTAGGAAGGTTCCACTGTGGGCCACTGCATTCCACTGGGGAACACTGGGAGACAGTGTAGAATACACGTCCAAATTATTTTACTGGAGCAGGATGAGAGCCAAGGTATTTATACACTGATTCTCATCTGACATTGAGGGCTGCTTCCCGGGAGAGTGGTGTTAATTCCTGGCACTTCCGGCATGTCATGTGTATAGAGAGGGAGAGTTTCAGTGGCCAAGAGAATCCTCATTAGAAAAATATGAGATGCTGGCAGCTGAAGTCAGATCTGTCCTCTCACACGGTGAGGCCCAAGTAGATAGGGTTCAGGCCCAGACAGTATCTTCTTTACTGGAAGAGTTTAGGGCAGGAAACATAGAAATAGGGAGGGGATCCTGCTTTTCTGCAAGAGAGAATCAGAGTTATCTGAGAAGCATGCATAGTTTAAAACCATCCTGATGGTAATTTTATACTTTAGAAAAGCTACTTTGTTTTTATCTCTTTGTTTAGTAAGCGTAGAGAGAAAATAGTGATTTGGAAACCTTGATGGCCAGGAGCTCCTTGGAAATGCTATAGGGCAGTTCTACTCCATTCTATAGGGTCTATGTGAGTCAGAATTGACTCGACAGCAGTGGGTTTTAGTAATTCGCAAGAAAGCTTGGGAGACAAAGTACAGCAGTGGGGTAGATGAGTCTCAAAAGGGGTCATTTGAAACGCTTGTGTTTGCAATTGGCTGGAAACTTTTCGAAAAATGCTGAGCCAGATCCTTCGTGACGAAAGGGCGCTGAAGAAGTACAGCATTTGCTACAGTGGCCTGTCCTCCTTTTTCTTTTTTTAGCCGCAGGAAACCAAGGCACAGATCTCTCAACCGGAAACGAAAGTTGAAATTGAAATCACCATTTCATTGGTATCTTTAGGGCCACTCTGAGAGCTGATCCCAGCAGGGAGAAAATGGCCTTTGAGAATATGCAGATGTGTTTAGCTGAAACACATTCTCAGCAAAATGAAATGAGTTTGCCATGTTCCACTTCAACTCAGTTATGCCTCATGAAATTGAGAATTTTCCTAGAAATCGCCATTTAGAAGCCATTAAAATTGATCAAGTAATAATTTCTAAGGGGGAAAAAATAAGATGACTACAACGCAAACCACAAAACACAGTGATTCGTCCTTAATTTCCACTTCCTAATGGAAATGAATGACTCACTTCTTTGTTGAATTGCATTTGGGGCAACAAGATTTTTTATGCTAATCTGAGCACTCATTCTTCGGACAAAATATATGGAAATGGTTTTAGTTTAAACCTATATTGTGGTTCAAATACATCCAGGGAACTAGTGGGCACCTGGAAACCCTGGTATAGGGGTTAAGTGCTATGTTTGCTAACCAAAAGGTTGACAGTTCAAATTCTCCAGGTGCTCCTTGGAAACTCTATGGGGTAGTTCTACTCTGTTCTATAAGGTCGCTATGAGTGAGAATCGACTTGATGCCTGTGGGTTAGCGGGCATCTGGCAGGAATTTGTATCTATAAATGGATTTGCATAAATGTCTTTGACTGAAGGAAGAGGAAGTTTGCTTCAGCCCCTGGGAAAGAGACAAGAAATGATCTTCTGAACGTGAGACCGCCCCCCCATGGCCCCATGTACTCTTGTCTTAACTCTCTGGAGAGAAGAACCAAGGAGCAGCAGCTGAGGAACCCATTTTCATGAGGAATTCTGAATATCTGGGTCCCACGCATCATTGTACTGTCAACGTTAGTGAGAACAGTGAATGATGATGTCAGGAAACATGATGGTCACGTTAGCAGCTCAAGACCTTATATCTCTGGGGCACCTGGGACATCAGAACTGTCTCAGGAGCACTGGCTGCAGTGACAAGCAACACCAAGTAGCAGACACACTTGAGAAGTCCAAGAGGAGGAAGACAGGAGAGCTGCTCATTAGTGATGAGGAAGAGATGTTGCAAAACCAGTGAAATCTGGAATTTTCTTTTTAACGTAACCCTTCTAGGAGCCACAGACTGCAGAAACTCGGGTTGACAGTGAATGAAAACATTACCAGGTTGAAGATGTATCAATGTGTCAGATGACATTGTAGATAATAATTACAGGAATCTGTGAATGGCTCTTAATAATTATGTGCATGGAAAATGATAAATTCAGATAAAATAAGTGTAACTAGTTTGGGGTGTTATGTCACCTTGATAAATTAGGTTTGCCAGAGAGAGATTTTAAATATATCTATTGTATGCTCCATGAAGTGCCTGGCTAATGAAAAAAGGCCTGGACAGGGGAAGTCAGGAGGACCAAGTTCTGATGTCTTAATGAGGTCATTCGCTGGTGTCACTGTAGCAGGAGAAGGGGTACAGGTTGTGTCCCCTGACACTGTCAGAGGAGAGTGGCACCAAAATGACCCCAGGGTCCACAGCTGCGGCAAGCAAGCAGATGTTACAGGGGAAGGGCCACCAAGACAACGATGTCATCAGGGTTGCTTGGCACCTGTCACCCAGTGTGGTGACTTGTCACCCCCTTGCCCTCTACCTATCATCCACCAGTGAGAGTGTGCCTGGGCAGTAGTGGATGAAGAGAAGGGTCTCCACTTTGGCCAATGGGAGAGGGGAGGCATTGTGGGGAGCTGGGTGGGGTGTGGTGGAGGCTCAGTGGGCAGCTCTGTGGGAGGGTAGGGCAGAACCAGGCTGCTCAACCCATGGGGGAGACTCCCTCAAATGGCCTGCTACCCAGGAGAGGGTATGACACCCAAAAGAGTGATTAGCTTTATGATTTTAGGCAAATTTTGCATGGACAATCGAATGGTTGGCCCTAATTCTTCACTCCATCCCCAATCCATACCATCAATAAGGCCTCATTGTGGGCAGACTGTATTTCCTTGACCCTTGACTTTGGGTTTAGCCGTATGAATTACTTTCTGTGTAAAAGTGATAGCTTCACTTCCAAGGCTAGGACTTAAGAGACTGTGCACAGCCACCTGCTCTCTTGTGCCTTCACTACTACCATAAGAAAAACTACTTCAGTTGACCCACCTGTCCAAGGAAGATGAGGGTCATGTGGAGCCAATCTATCAACCTAAAATGTGAAACACGTTGCTCTAGTCACAAAGCCAACATCAGCCCAATCACAGCTAGCCTAGAGATGCTAGCTAAATACATGCTTATTGTTGTAATCTTCTAAGACTCTGTGGCTCTCTGTTATGCAGCAACAGCTGACTGATAATCTTGTTGTCTTTGGGGGTCAAAGTATCCTTATCTGTTAAGTGGATAGATGTGCTGTATAACCTCAGATCTCTCCTACCTTTAATTCTCTTTTTTTCCTAAAATAGACTCCTCATAATTTATAAGTAGCTGAATACTTTTCTTTACTTTTGCACTGCCAAAGTACACTGATACTATACTGGATTAAGAAAGTGTGACTCCTGTTAGGGACTGAATTGTGCCCATGAAAAATGTTTGTCAACTAGCTAGGCCGTGATTCCCAGTATTGTGTGGTTGTTCACCATTTTGTGATCTGATGTGATTACCCTATGTGTAGTAAATCCTAATCTCTGTGATGTTAATCCCCACACCTCTGTAAAGTCTGTCATACTGTGGTGGCTTGGGTGTTGCTGTGATGCTGGAATCTATGCCACCAATATTTTGAATACCAGCAGGATCACTCATGCTGGATGGCTTTCAGCAGAGCTTTCAGACTAAGGCAGACTAGGAAGAAAGACGTGGTGTTATACTTCAGAAAAAATTGGGCAGGGAAAACCTCATGAGTAGTAATCGAACATTGTCTGGTATAGTGATGGAAATGAGCCCTTCAGGTTGGAAAACACCCAAAATATGATGCAGGAAGAGCTACCTCCTCGAAGTACTGTCAATGTCAATGGCACGAATGCAGTAAAGCTTTCAGGACCTCCATTGGCTGATGTGGCACAACACAAAATGAGAAACAGCTGCAAACATCCGTTAACAATTAGAGAATGATTACCGCCACAAATCCCACCGCATTAACAACATAGAGGCACGATTTACAACGTATACGAACACATCAAATGACAAAATGATGGACAATCACATACTACGTGGAATCATGGCCCAGTCAAGTTGACATACGTTTTGAGGGAACACAATTCAATCCATAATAGCTGGTCATGTCAATTCTGAATTTAACAGCACTCACTGGACAGTAGAAAGACTTTCCACTCAAGCTGAAGAGCCCTATGAAAAATGCCTAAGATAAACTAAATCCATTGCCTTTGGGTTTATTCTGTCTCATAGATAAATAGTATATACTTAATTTCTGGCCTTCGAAGAAAAGAATGTGCTCATTTTTTTTATTGACGGAAAGCAAATATGTCTCCTAGATTCTTGGACAGTGCTTTATATTTTGGCTTATACAAATCTAGCCAGAAGTGTTCAACAAAGGTTTATCTTTGAGGACCAGCAAGTATTAAGCTACCACAGTACTCCTTTTCTAATAACAGTTCCTTGACTACATCATAGGAGTTCCTCTCATAGCAAAATACAAGTATTCAACCTCTTTTAATAAAAAACAGAAACACAAGCACAAAATCAAACCCATTGCCATCAATTCTGACTCATAGGTAAGCAAAGTTAAATGTCTCTGTTGTTTTTATTCGTTTTCTTTACTGCATTTCAAGGATTCACAAAAATCTACCTTGTGACCACCACCACCACTACAGGTGGAATACAAACATAACCCCCATCCTGCTGGAGATGAGCCCTGCAAGCTGACTTCCAAGTTGCTGACAATTTGGGCTCTGGTTTTCAAGAGTCACTGGGGTGTGGGTTGATTCCTGGAAGGACTTGGTGAGGGTTGAGCAAGACAGGAATAGATGTCATAAGCTAAAAAAAATACCTCCCCCCATAAAGGTATCAGGTCCTAATCCCTAGAACCCGTAAATGTTACCTTACATGGAAATAGTTTTTGCAGATGTGATTAAGTAAAGGATCTTAGAAGGATGATCCTGAATTATCAGTGTGGGCCCTAAATGTAATTACATGCATCCTTATGAGGGAGATTTGACAGAAGAGAAGAAGACAACATGGCTACAGAGGCAGAGACTTAAATGATGAGGCCACAAACCAAGGAATGCTGGTAGCCATGAAGAGACAAGCCACAGATTCTCCCTTAGGGCCTCTGTAATGTTACTGATTTCAGATTTCTAGCCTATACAACTGTAAAAGAGTAAATGAGAGCTGTTATAAGCCACCAAGTATGTGCAGACTGGTTACAGTAGCCACAGGAATTTTTTGTTGGTTTGTTTAAATATTTTATTGTGTAACTGGGGGTCAGTTCTACCCTGGTCCCTAGGGTCGCCATGAGTCGGATCCGACTCGACGGCACTTGGCTTTGGCTGGCTGTCTAAGTAAAAGTTTACAATCCAAATCAATTTTGCATGTAAAACCACTAACATACACCACTACGCAACTCTAACAGCTTACTCTCCCCACACTCCAACCCACCTCTGGGATAGCACTGTCCTCCTTTCCGCTCTGTACTTCCCATATCCATTCAGCCAACTCCTGTCCCCCTATACCCTCTCATTTTGCCTCTGGGCAGGAGCTACTGACAATTAAGTTTATGAACTTGCCACCATGCGTTTGCAATGGCCACACTGTACAAACAAGTTGGTAAGGTTTCACAGCCTTGATATATCAGTATCTCACAGCTGAGTTTGTGTCGACATGTGGCAGTGCCTTGCTGAGTGGTGTTCAGTATTGTTATTGCAAGTTTTCGTGCGCCATTGTGAGAATGTCAGAACTTGAATTAGAACAACGAACAAACATTAAATTTCTTGTTAAACTTGGCAAGAGTGAAAGTGAAATCCGGGACGTGTTGGTCCAAGTGCATGGGGAAGATGCCATGAAGAAAATGGCAGTGTACAAATGGCTTAAACGTTTTTCTGAGGGGAGAGAAAGCATCACTGATGAAGAAAGATCAGGGTGGCCAGTAACAAGCAGAACTGACAAAAACATTTCAAAAATTCATCAATTTGTGCATCAAAATTATCAGCCGACTGTGAAAAACATAGAAGACCAAGTAAACGTTGATTAAGAAACAGGAAAATCTTAACTGAGAATCTTAGCATGAGAAAGGTGTGTGCAAAAATGGTCCCAAAGGAGCTCACAGATGAACAAAAGCAAAGGGGAGTCGAAGTTTGCCAAAATCTTTGGAGAGGCAAGGCAATGTTTTGGCCTGTGTTATCACTGGTGATGAAACATGGGTGTACCAATACGACCCTGAAACAAAACATCAAAGTGCACAATGGAAGTCAGCCAATTCTTCATGACCAAAAAAGTTCTATCAGTCCAAATCAGGAGTCAAATGATGTTGCTAAACTTTTTGATATCAGAGGGACTGTTTGTTATGAATTTGTACGAACTGGACAAACAGTTGAACAAGTTTACTGTTTGGAAGTGCCAAAAAGGCTGAAACAACCTGAACTTTTTGCCAGCAACTCACAACTCTTGTATCACAACAAGGTACCAGCTCACACAGCAGTGTTTTTGAGGGAGTTTTTAGTCAGTAAACTAATAACTATATAGGAATACTGTACCTACTCACCTGACCTGGCAGCCAATGACTTTTTTCTTTACCCAAAGATAACGGAAATATTGAAAGGAAGACATTTTGATGACATTCAGGACTTCAGGGGTAACACAACAACAGCTCTGATGGCCTTTCCAAGAAAAACAGTTCCAAAACTGCTTTGAAGGATGGACTACGCTCTGACATTGGTGCATAGCTTCCCAAGGTGATATTCAGAAGGTGATATTCAGAAATAAGCTATGTAGCACTATTTCTACGATGAGTCAGACCTTGTATGTCACAGAGTCCAGTCCAGTCTTTGAAGATGTAGTTTTGGTACTGGTTTCAGCTCTGGGACAACAGAAAATCTGGGGACCATATCTTCAGGGGATCCTCCAGTCTGATAAGCCATCAGAGCTCTAGTTCTGCACACCCTTTTTTCTCCTGCTACATCAGAGATTTTACACTGTGTCCCCTGTCAGGGAAGTCACTGGTGGTGGCCAGACACCATCAGGTCTTCTGGTCTCATGCTGAAGTAGTCTCTGGATCATATGACACCTTTTGTCTACTGGGTTCATATTTCCTTCCTGTCTTTGATGTCCTTCATTCTCCTCTGCTCCAGGTGGATTGAGACCAGTGAATACTACTTAGATGGCAGCTTGTTAGCTTTTAAGAGCCCAGACACCACTCACCAAAGTGATATGCAGAATGTTTTCTTAAAAAAAAATCTTAGTTATGCCAATTAGCCTTGATGTTCTCTGAAACTGTGGTCCCAAGACCCCTGTCTCCGTTACTCTGTCCCTGAAAATTTAGGGTTGTATTTAGAAAACCATGTAGCTTTTGATATGGTCCAGTTGTGCTAACCTCCCTTTTACTTCGTGCTGTCACACCCTTCACCTAACCCAATTCGTATTTATTATTAATCTGTGAATATCCCGCTCCCTCCCTCCCCACTCCTGTAACCATAAAAGATTATTTTCTTCTATGTTTAAACCTTTTCATAAGTCCTTATAATAATGGTCTCATATAATATTTGTCCTTTTGCATCTGACTAATTTCACTCCATATAACATCGTCCAGATGATTCCACATTATGAGATATTTCTTAAAATCATTGTTGCTCTGTATCATTGCATAGGGTTCCGTTGTATGATTATACCACAGTTTGTTTATCCATTCATCTGTTGATAAGTGCCTAGGTTGAGTCTATCTTTTTGCTATTGTGGACAGTACCACAATAAAGATTGGTGTGCACATACCTGTTCATGTGACAGCTGTTATTTTTCTAGGATATATTCCAAGAAGTCAGATTGCTGGGTCATATGGTATTTCTATTTCTAGCTTTTAACAAAGTGCCAAATCAATTTCCAAAGTACTTGTACCATTTTACAGTCCCAACATCAGTGTAGTAGAGTTCCAATATCTCCACAACCTCTCCTACATTTATTATTTTGTGTTTTTTCAATCAGTGCCAATTTTGTTGGGTAGAGAGGGTATCTCCCTGTAGTTCTGATTTGGATTTCTCTAATGGCTAATGATCATGAGCATTTCCTCATGTATCTGTGAGATGCCTGAATGTCTTCTTTGGGGAAATGTCTGTTTATAGCTTTTGTCCAGTTATTAATTGGATTATTTGTCTTTTTTTTGGTTGAGATTTTTCAACACCTTGTAAATTATGGAGATTAGACACCTGTTGGATTTGTGGTAGCTCAAAATTCTTACCCACTCTGTAGGTAGTTTTTTTTATGTTTTAGTGAAGTCTTTAGATGAGCATAAGTATTTGGGTTTTAGGAGTTCCCAGTTATCTGTTTTCTTTTCTGGTGTTTGTGCATTGTCAGTAATTTTTTTGTAGTCTATTTATGCCATGTATTAGGGCTTCCAGCATTATCCCTGTTTTTTCTTCCATGATCTTTATTGTTTTAGATTTTGTATTCAGGTCTTTGATCCATCTCGAATTTTTGTTCATGATAAGAGATATGGGTCTTGTTTCATTTTTTTGCAGATGGATATCCACTTATGCCAACACCGTTTGTTAAAAGGACTGTCTTTTCCCCAGTTCAAGACCTTTGGACATTTGTCAAATATAAGCTGCTCATAGGTGGATGATGTTATATCTAGATTCTCTATTCTGTTCTGTTCCATTGATCCAGTCATCTGTTTTTGTACCAGTGGCAGGCTGCTTTGACTACCATGGCAGTGTAATAGGTTGTAAGTTCAGGTAGTGTGAGGCCTTCCGCTTTCTTTTTCCTCTTCAGTAATGCTTTACTAATCCAAGGCTTCTTCCCTTTCCATATGAATTTGGTGATTTGTTTCTCCATCTCATTAAAAAAATGCCACTGGAATTTGTATCGGAATTGCATTGTAGGTATAGATTATTTGGGGTAAAATAATAGATACTTTCACAATGTTAAGTCTTGCTATCCATGAGAAAGGTAGGTTTCTCCACTTATGTAGGTCTCTTTTGGTTTCCTGCAGTACAGTCTCGTAATTTTCTTTGTATAGATCTTTTAAATCTCTGGTTAGATTTATTCCTAGATATGTTATCTTCTTGGGGCCTGTTGTAAATGGTAATGAGTTTGTGATTCCCTCTTTGATGGTCTCTTTGTTGGTATAAAGAAATTCAACTGATTTATGCATGTATGTTTATTTTGTATGCTGAACTCTTCTATTCAAATAGTTTTTTGGTGGATTCCTTAGGGTTTTCTGTGTCTAAGACTATATCATCTGCAAATAGAGATACTTTTACTTCTTCCTTACCAGTTTGCTCTACTCTGGCCCCTAGGGTTGCCATGAGTCGGATCCGACTCAACAGCACTTGGCTTGGCTTACCAGTTTGGGAACGCTTTATTTCTTTATCTTGCTTGATTGCTCTGGCTGGAACCTCCAGGACAATATTGAATAACAGTGGTGACAATGGGCATTCTTGTCTGGTACCTGTTCTCAGAAAGAATGCTTTCAGACTCTCTCCATTTAGGATCATGTTGGCTGTTGGCTTTGCATAGATTGCTCTTATTATATTGAGTAATTTTCCTTCTATTCCTATTTTGCTGAGAGTTTTTAACATGAATGGGTGTTGGGCTTTATCCAATGCCTTTTCTGCATCAGTTGATAAAATCAAGTGGTTCTTGTCCTTTATTTATGTGTTTGATTACATTAATTGTTTTTCTAATGCTGAACCATCTCCACGCCCCTAGTATGAATCCCACTTGGTCATTGTGAATTATTTTTTTGATATGTTGAAGACTTCTATTGGCTAGAATTTTGTTGAGGATTTCTGTATCTAAGTTCATGAGAGGTATTGTTCTGTAATTTTCCTTTTCTGTGCTGTCTTTACCTGGTTTGGGTATCAAGGTTTTATTGGCTTCATAGAATGAATTTTGGAGTATTCCATCCTTTTCTATGTTCTGGAATATCTTTAGTAATGGTAGGGTTAATTCTCCTCTGAATGTTTGGTAGAATTCTCCAGCAAAGCCTTCAGGGCCAGGGCTTTTTCTAATTGGAAATTTTTAAATTACCTTTTCAATATCTTCTTTTGTGATGGGTTTATTTAGTTGTTCTTCTGTTTGTGCTAGTCTTGGTAGGTGATGTTATCTCTAGAAATTTTTACAGTTCCTCTAGGTTTTTGAATTTATTAGAATTTCATAGTATTCTGTTATGATTCTTTTAATATCACTTGGATTTGTTGCTGTGTCACTTGTTTCATTTCTTATTTATTTGCCTCCTTTCCTGTATTTCTCTTGTAGTTTGGCCAATGACTTATTAATTTTGATGATCTTTTCAAAAACACAGTTTTTGCTCTTTTTAAGTCTTTCAGTCCTTTCTGTACTATTTATTTCATTTAGTTCTGCTCTAATTTTTATTATTTGCTTTCTTCTGGTCCTTAAGGGGTTCTTATTCTTCTCTCTTTCCACTCATTTGGGTGTAGAATTAATTCTTTGTTTGGGATCCTTTCTTCTTGTTGGATGTGTGCATTTGCAGAAATTAATTGACCTCTGAGCACTGCTTTTGCTGTGTTAGGATGTGTTGTCACTCTCATTTGATTCTATGAATTTGTTTATTCCATCTTTGGCTGTTTTTACTACCCAGTTATTTTTGGAGCACAATGTTCTTCAGTTACTATGGTTTTTATTTATTTATTTAAATATTTTTTTCTGTTATTGATTTCTGCTTTTACAGCTTTGTGGTCTGCAAAGATGCTGTAGTACTTCCCTACTTTGAGTTTTGTTAAGGATTGTCCTGTGGCCTAATATGTTACCCACAGGAATGTAATAGAGGAGTTACCAGGGAGTCTTGGAAAGCAGAGGTATCATTTGCAGATGTCCAAGAAGAGGAAGATTCCTGCTTGGGAAAGTCTCACAAGTGAACTGACTACTGTGGGGCCCTGTTCAAAGAGCCAGGAGAGGCCAGTCAATTGTTCAGCCTTCACCAGGGCCAGGAAGCCCCATCAAGGACTTCGAGAGTCCTTCGATCCTCTAGACATGGAGGAAAAAACACTCACCAGTAGCAGCACTGTGCTTTGGTTCTTTAAGGCCCAGTCTGTCCTCAAAGTAAGCCCTTTCTCCCCTGTAGATACTTCCACCCACTGACCCAGAGCACTCATAAACCAAACTACCCAAAGTGATGTTGGTGGAGAGTTCCCATAGACCTCCCCTGAGGAGCTCCAGTGAGCATGCTCTTGATCCCCAAACCAGACAGTGCTTACTGATGTCAGTCAAGTTTGCAAAAGTTTAGACTCCAGGATTCTATGCTGTTTGCAGTTCATGGCAAAGACTGACCCTTCCAATAAGCTAGGTGTCATCATTGACCTGCCAGGGTGAATGTAAAAGAGACAAACGTGAAGCCATTTTCTGTAACTCTCACCACCGCCTGCATCCCTGCTCTGTTCTGTCCATTCCCCACTACTGTCAGTTGTTCCACACCCCAATCCAGTCCAACTTACAATGTCAGTCTCCTCTGTTCTGCCCAGTCTGGAGGGACCTGCAAGAGGAAAGTGTATGTTCCAGTCTTCTCTCTCTGTGTGTGTTTCTCTCTCTCCTATTCTGCTGTGGGGAATTATGAGAGTAGAAGGAAAAAAGGGACAAAAGTCCTGACATCAAATTGGTTGTATGAAGTTAGTTCTCTGTTGGTTATTGTCACTTCCTTGACTGGTACTGATGGTTTTCAGTGCTTTTAAGCTACAGTCATTGAAAGGCCAGCTCCTCCCTTGCTGGATTCCTTGTGTTCATTTTTCAGGGAGCCTTTTAAGGCTTTTCCACTCTGTCATTCTACTCAGGCTCTTGTACTACCAATTCCTGCAACTGCACACCCCACCATCTTTGACTGTTGGAGTCTCATTGCCAAAATGTTGTAGTCTTGGCAAAACATCTGCTCAGCTACCCTCAGTGTCATCCAATGTTTTCTTTGCTCAAAATTGGTATTTTTCCTAAATGCTCTGTATTAGTTATCTATTGCTGTGTAACAAATTAGCCCAAAACTTAGAGGCTGAAAGTAACAATAAACATACCACCAATCATTACCCTGATTGAGAACACAACAGACAGTCCCTGATGGAGCAGGAGAAATGTGGGGTGCAGAACTGAGATTCTAGTGAGAACAGCAGGTTTGATGGTCTGACAGACTATAAGGTCCTTGGAAGACATGGGCCTCAGACTCTTTGTTAGCCAAGAACTGAAACCATTCCCAAAGACAACTTCTCAGACAAAGATTGAACTTGTCTATAAGACATAAAATGATACTGGTAAGGAGTGTGCTTCTTGGTTCAAGTAGATACATGAGACTAAATTGGCAACTCCTACCTGGAAGCAAGATGAGAAGGCAGAGGGGACAGGAGCTGGTTCAATGGACATGGGAAGTACAGGGTGGAGAGGAGGAGAGTGCTGTCACATTGTAGGGAGAACTACTAGGGTCAGTTAACAATGTGTGTGTAAGTTTTTATATGAGAAACTGACTTCAGTTGTCAACTTTCACTTCAAATACAATAATCTGAAGAAAAAAAAGAAGAATCAACCATTTCTACCCCCACCGCCTCACCCTGCAAAAAAGAAAGTAAGTAGCAACAAATAGCTATGGTGTCTCAGGAATTCAAGTGGGGCCTGCTCTGGCCCTGGGTCTCTCATGAAGCTGTAGTCAACTTGTCATTCAGGACTGTGGTCATCTCAAGGCTTGGCAAGGTATTTGGGGATATGACACTGAAGGAAGCTTTGAGAACTTTTGTAAGGACACTGAAACAGTCACATGCAAAGAACTGAGACCTTGGGCCAATGTCCATGTGGGCGAGCCATCTTGGAGGTGGGTTCACCAGGCCCAGTAATGAAATCCCAGGCTATTTCAGAATGAATCATCCTTTCCTATTGGCCCTGGCCTCCCATCTCTTCAATTCTTCTTTTTACTGATCAGGTCAAGAGGCAGACTCAAACATCTGCTGGTCAGGCTGGGGAATCTGGCAATACTTTCCCCTCCTCAGAGCCACCCTAATCTCCAGAAACTGTTCTATTGCTCTCCTCTCAACAGTTCACATGACTTCTCATGTGAAGGAGTGAAAAAATCATTTTCTTGTTAGCTTTACTTTGTATTTTCTATAAGAGGATTAAGAATACAGGCATACACGTTTTTCAACGAATAGAGCTTTTTAATGTAAAGAAGATTCAATATGGAGAACCATTACACATGTCCTAGCCCAGAAACGCTCAGGAAGTCTAGTCTAATCTAGGTTTATTCCATTGTCCCAGGGGCTTTAACAGTGCCCAGAAGCCAATTACATTCTGTGTGGTTGGTTCAAGGACCATTCAGAATTCAGCCTAACCTTGATCTCCTTAACTGTTTGCGAGAGCACAGGGAGTACTGAGGCTGTCCCCAAATCTGGTGGTCCAATTAATAATCAGTCCTCCTTGGCTTCCAAGCACTTCTGAGGAACAGGGAATCAGTTCCTGCAGATTCAAGCCCTGGGTTATGGATTGACTATCTTGGCCGCTTCTACGTGTTCCAGCAAACCTCAGATTCAAAGAGGACATGTCAAGATTTAGAGAAAAAGACCTGTAAGCAATGAGTTGCCAATACAATGCTATTGAATTTGATTTCTCATTGTTTTTCTGCTTGCCTTTATGGATCTGCAGAATTCAGTGCTTTGCAGCTGGAGCTGTTTCTAGTAGCTAGCAAGGAGTTTTCAATGACATCGCAATCATTTAGTGCTGTTTCTGCACATCAGCAAGTGTGTCATACCAAAGGAAACACTCCACTGCAGCCCACCCCACCCACGCAGGTCTTCTAGAGAGGTGTGTGCGTGTATGTCTGTGTGTGTGTTCTTGGCCAAACTCATTTCTCCTGCTCGCTCCCCGCCTTTTAGTTGTGCACTTACAATTTGGTATTGTACTCTAATAACTCAGTTTTGCTTAATCTCATCATACATGACTGAAAATCAAAAGCAGTGTTTATATGACATGTGAGAGGACTTGTAAGGGTAAAGTGTTTAACCTTTTAGAAGACTCTAACAGTTCAAAGGCAGGGCCTCTTAACCTTGGAACTGCTGACATTTGGTGCTGGATCATTTTTGCTGTGGGCCTCTGCCCTGTGCATTGTGGGACGTTTAGCCAGTAACACCACCGGGCCAAAGTGGGGAAAACAGAACTGTCTCTAGATGTTGCCAAACATCCCCAGGTGCAAAACAATAGTCTAAACTATAAATTTGTTTTGAGAAGATGCTTGGAGCAGTCTGACAGCATTTGTGTTGAAAATGTGTGTGAGAAAGTGTGGCAGCCAGCTTCCAAAATAGCTCTTGATAAGAATGAAGAAGACAAAAGACACAAGGGAAAGATTACTGCAAAGGACAGATGGTCCACAACTGCCACAGCCTCCGCCAGACTGAGTCCAGCACAACTAGATGGTGCCCAGCTACCACCACTGACTACTCTGACAGGGATCACAACAGAGGGACCCAGACAGAGCTGGAGAGAAATGTAGAACAAAATTCGAACTCAACATACAAAAAAGACCAGACTTACTGCCCTGACAGAGACTGGAGAAACTTCAAGAGTATGGCTCTTGCATATCCTTCTAGCTCAGTAATGAAGTCACTGCTGAGGTTCATCCTTCCTCAAAGATTAGACAGGCCAATAAAACAAAATGAGATAGCAAGGAAAAACAAGAAAAATAAAATAGCTTCCCATGATCCTCACTTCCTGGTATTTATGCCCCAATTTCATCCCCGCCCACATCAACTAGAGATAACCAGAACAAATAACAGGATATTGTGGTACTGAGAGAATGGCTTTTGAAGCTAGACTGTAACACTCTCTTACTTGACTTGGTCTGGAAGAAACCAGCTGTCATGTCATGAGGACACTTGGCTATTTATGGAGAGGTCCACGTGAGGACGCCATCTTGGAAAACATCTTGAAAGCCACCCTGTGATCCAGCAGCACGTGTCAGGCCTCTATGTGAGCTACAGTTTACTTCCATTTCAACAGGACTTCTGTTCAAATATATTGAGAAACAAGTAAATCTAACACCTATTGGATCCTCAGAGCCAAAATGGTACCCAGATCTCAGATTGCAGGGTCTCTGTCCGATTTTCCTTCCTCTGCTGTCACTACAGTCTCTTGGGAGTGCCCCACAAGCCTAGCTATGGAATAGGATTGGTGTCTCTTGCATCTCCATTAAGTTGCCCCCTCAAAACAAGAACAAACATCTTTCTGCTGGTTTCATGGATTTTAGTACTACTCACATGGAGAAACAAGCAGAAAACAACAAATACAGGAAAGTCATGTGTTTTTAGGATTATACCAAGTGCTCTGCGTTGTTTTTCCCAGTTTTCTTCTGAGATGGTGGCTGAAAACAACCTTGGGAATTTTTCTGTTTTTCTTGTTAAACGCAAGCCTCACCAAACTTCCTCCCCTTCCTCTTTGTTGTTGTGGTGGTTGTTGTTAGGTGCCATCCAGTTGATTCTGACTCACAGTGACACTATGTACAATAGAAAGAAACTTTGCCTGGTCCTGCACCACCCTCATGATGGTTGTCATGCTTGACCCCATCATAGCAGCCACTGTCAATTTGTCTTGATGACAGTCTTCCTTTTCCTGACTCTCTATTACGCAAAGCATAATGTCCTTCTCCAGGGACTGATCCCATCTGACAATATGTCCAAAGTATGTCAGATGAAGTCCTCTTCCCCTTTAGAACTTCTTTTCCTGCCTCTCTCCAAACCCAACAACTATGTTAATTCCTTCCTACAACAAAGACATTCCTTACAGTCTATAGGGCTGAAGAACCGACCAGAAGAGAATAATTTTGTCACCTGGAGCCTCTGGGTCAGGAGTCTAGTGTGAACAGTGTAGTTAGGTAAAACTGCCTTCTACTGCTGTGATATCTCCGTGAGACTATGCTTTCAAGAATGTGGCTTAGTTAGCTATTGACATACTAATGCCGCATAACAAAGCACCTCAATACCCAGTAACATAATAAAAACAAAACAAAACAAAACCTATTGCTGTCAAGTCAATTCTGACTGCACCATTCCTATAGCACAGAGTGTAACTGCCTTGCAGAGTTTCCCAGGAGTACCTGGTGGATTCAAACTGTGGATCTTTTGTTTAGCAGCCATAGCTCTTAACCACTGTGACATCAGAACTCTGTGCTATAAAACAGCAAACGTTTATTTCCCACTCATGCATCTAGGGATCAGCTGCAGTTTGGTTGATATTAGCTGGGTTTGGCTCCAGGTAATGAGTTCTCTTCAGCTCTGCTCCACACATAGCTCATTCTTCCTGGACCAGCAGACTGTCCAAGCCACATTCTTCCCGATGTGATAGTAGAAGAGTGCAAACAGAACTGGCACAATTTCGCTACCACTTAGATCCATTCCATTGGCCAAAGCAAGCTCATGGTCAAGCTCAGCATCAATGAGGAAGAGACACATACTCCTCCCCTGGAGGTTGAAGGTGGTGGCAGATATGAATGAAGACCTGCTTAATCATAGTCTAATCTAGGGAGGTAGAATATTTTTTCCTCTGGTTCATTGGACTATTATATTAGAACATTATGGGGGAGTACTGAGGTTTATCCCAGGGAGGAGGTATAGACTGGGAACACATTCAATAATAAATAACATGAAACAAAACTTGTGATTGCTGAAACAGATAGGAGTTTATTTTTCTCAAATGACAGGAGGTTTGAAGGCAGGCAAGCTTGGACTGGTGCTATCATGAAATACCTAGCTCTTTCTTTTTTTCTGCTCCCTGATTGTTAATGCATTAGTTTTCATCTTCATGGTTGTAAAATTGCTCCTGTGGCTCCATACACCAAGTCTACATTCTAGACAGGGAGACAGGGCAGAGGACCACACCAGCTGACAGCTTTTCTTATATTTAGAAAGAAAATTCTCCAGAAGTACCCACAATAATGTCTACTTACATTCAATTAGAAAATAGTGTTTAGCATTTTAGTCTTTCTAGCAGAAGAAAACAAGGGTGAAGGTTATAGGAGAAGTGTTTTGAAATAATTTGTAGTATCTACTAGAGAAGGGCAAACATGATCCCCATATCCATCCACCCCTCCCTCTAAGCAAGCCTCGCCTTCAAGGACCCATTTATTTTGTAACAAGTACAAAATACACAGGTTTTGGCTACCCCCTGACTAGAAAATAACCAGGTCCCAGGGCTTCTGTTTCATTTAGGAAGGTGCCCATCTAAGCTTTTCATCGGGACACATAGAAATTGATTCTGAATTTTCTGAATTGGTTTTGAAGTTTTAATATTTTCAAGAAATGGCGTTGTTCTTACCGACATGAAGAAAGCTAGGCAAGGCTATTATTTTAAAATTGTGTCCTTGGGTGTATATATACTTAACTACTCTGGACTTCAACTTCATTACCTAAAAATCAGACTTACTTAAAAAATACAAAAAACAACTGTCTTGCGGGTTGCCGTAAAGATAAGGAATCATGTTTGGAAAGCACTTCATACTTCACCTGACATTTAGTAGGTAAATTGAGTTTAGTTGCTTGCAGCTAAATATATCCCTAATTGGCATACTCACATCGTTTTTCGTGTAACACTCTGATGAACCAAAATGGTGAATTGTACTTGTCAAAAAAGGGAAACATTGTCAGGTCTTTTAATAGGACACTCTGGTGGCATAGTGGTTACATGCTACGTCTGCTGACCAAAAGGCTGGCAGTTCGAATCCACCAGGAGCTCCTTTGCAATTGAGGCAGCAGTTCTACTCTATCCTATGGTGTCACTATGAGCCAAAATTGATTCAACAGCAGTAGGCTTGGCTTTTTTGTTTTTCTAGCATTATTGTTTTGGGGCACTTCAAGCCATTCTGACTGGCTTTTAAATAACTTAATAAACTCCTCCCTTAAATATCTGATAACTTTGCAAATAATTTCAGAGAGTGATAAGACTGTCAATAATATGGCCAGAGCCTGCACCTAGCATTGCTTTCAGCGGGCTGCTAAGCCTATTCTATCATTATGTATCAGGCTTCCAGGCTAGGAGGAAGTCATCTACCTCCCTTCCCTCCTAGCCCTGCATGACCAAAGCTTGTCACTACCCTTGTTTAGGGCAAGGGTAAAGCCGTGGGAGAAAGTAAGAGTTTCTCCCTGAACCATCTCTTTCTAGAGATAGAAGCTGTTGCTTTACTCCTTCTTTTTTTCCTGGAATTATTGGCCATATGTATTCATACGTTACTTTCTACTCGCTTCTCTAATTGGTCTAACCAGTCAACTGAAAAGTTAACTGGATCAAGAATCGATCAAGCCATTTAAACATTTATTTATGCATGACATTAACCCGGATGAATAGACACATTGCCTGGTTGGTTGTGTGTTCATGCTGAATTTCTCTCATTTCACATACTAGAAGCAATCACAGGTTCTCTGTACCTTTCTCCACCAAAGATTAACCCCAGTAATTTGGGGACACAGGGAAAGCAACCATCAAAATTCTAAAAAATGGAGTCATTTTTATTAATATCTAGTGATTATTTTGAATGTGAGAAGGTTTAATTTAACAACAGCCCTCAAGTTAATGTTGTTGGTTAAACATTTTTATTGTGCACATACCTCCATGTTTAGATTGATTTTTCATAATCCCAGTAAGTGGGAGCATGGATACCTGTTGCACTCTCTCACCAACTGATACACAGGAAGTGGCAGTACATATGCAGGTCTTCTAAGTGTCACCAGCCTTTAAACAGGAGGGCGGACAATCCTGACACTTCAGCAAGGTTTACCCTTGCCTGGACACTTCAGCAAGGTTTACCCTTGCCTTGGATTTGCTTAAGTCATTACAGAAGCTTAGTGCTTGAAGGTGTTTAACACTCATACCCATAAAACATACACAGACAGTTGGTCCCTGGGTGCTGAAAATGGTTTGTGTTTGACTTCTAACCTAAAAAGCTGGCAGTTTGAAACCACCCAATTGGCGATCCACTTCCACAAAAATTACAGCCAAGAAAATCCTACAGAGCAGCTCTACTCTGTACCACATGGGGTCACGATGAGTTGGAATGCACTCTATAGCAGCAAGATTAGGTTTTCAATTTTGATTGCTTAGTGTTTGCTGCTTCGGCATTTGTGTCTATGCATGCCATATGACAGAGAACCCTTGACAGGTGTCAGACACCTGTACCAATAGGTGGAGTGCACTTAGGATGCCTGTAGAGGGATTTGTACAAGTTCAGTCCTAAGTTATTAACATGGACAGTATGTCACAGTACATTAAGCAGGAATATGTCCTAACGCCAGTCACCCTGGAAAAGGTAAGGCATTAGCAGAATGGGATGCCCAAGTCTGATATAAAACTCTTCCCTGCAAACGATACTTCACAGAGGAGTATTGTGGGCACATGAGAGTGCTGGGTACGTGAAATGAAATGAAAAGTGAAGAGGGAAAGGAATGGGATAAATACAGAAGAGACTAGGGGAAGATGCAGCCAAAGAAACCACGGTACCACTTGGCCTGAGTGCTCCTGGCAACCCCAAGTGTGTCAGAGTAGAACTGTGTTTCACAGAGCTTTCAAGGCTGTGACCTTTTAGAAGCAGATTGCCAAGCATTTCTTCTGAGTAACCTATGGGTGCGTTCAAATTGCCAGCCTTTCGGTTAGTAGTCCAGTGCTTAACCGTGTGCCTCATGAGGCACACATAGCCTTAAGATTAAATCAGTGGTTCTCAAACTGTGGTCGGTCTCCAGCCTGCAGCTGTCAGCATCTGCTAAGAGCCTGTCTAGGCCCCGCCCCACACTTACCCAATCAGAAACTCCGGAGGCGAGGCCCGGAGATCTGCGGTTCCACAAGCCCTTCAGGTGATGCTGAGCGCTGGTTAGGTTCAGGAACCTATGCTAGCTGTTAACAGTCACATCATCCAGGTATGAATGAGCTCCCACTGGCCCACAGGCAGGTAGAAGGCAATTACCAGGAATAATCTCACCTCTTCTGCACTGAGGCTAAACCCTGGTGGTGTGGTGGTTGACCGCTACAGCTACTAACCAAAAGGTCGGCAGTTCGAATCCACCAGGTGCTCCTTAGAAACTCTATAAGGCAGTTCTACTCCATCCTAGACGGTCCCTATGAGTTAGACTAGACTCGATAGCAGTAGGTTTTCGTTTTCAGCCTTAAGAGTGGGCTGTCAGGGAGCTACTTAGTGAATATTGCTTGACTCACTAAATAACTCTTGTTTGAGGACAGGTACATTTTGTACTGTTTTGTTTTTTTCTGAAGACAAAATTTAATATGGTTCTAAGTTTTAGAGAAATAATTTTAATATTCTCTGTCTTCCACTTGGACAAGTGAAAATAGCAATCGATACATCTCATAACCTGTCACTGAGTCATAACCCCTAGCTTCAGATGAAACACCCTTAGCATAGAAGAATGTCCTGCTCACAGAAAAGACTGATTTATATGGGAAACAATGATTCTGCCTGACGTTTTTTGAAAGAAATCTTTTTCCAGTAAATCACCAACTTTAAACCATTTTCTGAAGATTATCATATTAAAAGCTCAACAAGGAAGCAAATAATAAAAGTCTTCTCAGTTGGTGAAAATTTTAGAGTTTTATGGTAACCTGGCAAAATCTGGCAGACTACTGTCAAGATTATTACATAGGGCAGAAGTTCTCAACCACGGTGACTGTGCTTCTGTGGGACATTTGCCAATGTCTGGGGCCTTTTTTTCCCCAGTTTTATTATAGTAAAAATAAAAAGGAATACATACAAATCCATTGCTGTGCAGTAGATTCCAACTTACAGCAATCCCCTAGGATGGAACAGAACTTCCCGTGGGGTTTCTAAGGCTGTAAGCTTTATAGAAGCAGACTGCTACATCTTTCATCTGTAAAATGACTGATGGGTTTGACTGTTGACTTTTATGTGAGCAGATGAATGTTTAACCACCGTGCCACCAATGCTCCTTAATGTATAAACAGCGATACAGAGAGAGAGAATCCAGATGTAAATATACCCGCCCCATGGTCACCTGGGAAAACCTGGTAGCATAGTGGTTAAGTATTATGGTTGCTAACCAAAAGGTTGGCAGTTTGAATCCTCCAGGCACTCCTTGGAAAGTCCAGTGAGCAGTTCTACTCTGTCTTGTAGGGTTGCTATGAGTTGGAATCAACTCAATGGCAGTGGTTTTGGTATTTGCTTTTAGGGTCAAACCTGATATGCTACAAGGGCCCAAAGTCCATCAAATGGGCAAATGACAGTCTGTTTAACAAAGGATGCTGGCAAAACTGGATGTCCATCTGCAAAAAATTGAAACAGGGCCCATACCTCATACCATATACAAAACCTAATTCCAAATGGATTAAAGACCTAAGCCAAAAACTATAAGGTTCACAGAAGAAAAAAAATAGAATCAATGCTAGAAGCCCTAATATATGGCATTAACAGGATATAAATCATAACTAACACCACACAAACTTCAGAAGATAAGCTAGATAACTGGGATCTTCTAAAATTAAACACATATGCTCATCAAAAGACTTCACCAAAAGAGTAAAAAGAGAACCTACAGATTGGGGGCAAAAAAAATGCCTATTGTAAATTAGACAAAGGCCTAATCTCTAAAATCTGCAAGAAAATCCAACACCTTGACAACAAAAAGACAAATAACCCAATTAAAAAATGCACAAAGGAAATGAGCGTACGCCTCACCGAAGAAGACATTCAAGCAGCCAGCAGACACATGGGGAAATGCTCCTGATCACAGCTATTAAAGGAATGCAAATAGAAACCACAATGAGAAGCCATTTCACCGAAGCATTACTGGCACAAATCACCAAACCATATAATAACCAATGTTGGAGAGGCTGCAAGGAGATCAGAACTCTTAGGTACTACTGGTGGGAATGCAAAATAATACAGCCATTTTGGAAAACAATACGGTGCTTCCTTAGAAAGCTAGAAATAAAAATACCATATGATCCAGGAATTCCCCTCCTGGGACTATATCCTAGAGAAATAAGAGCCATCACACAAATAGACATTCACACATCCATGTTCATTGCAGCGTTGTTCACAATAGCAAAAAGATAGAAACAATCTAGGTGCCCATCAGCAGACGAATGGAGAAACAGACTGTGATACAGACCCACAAAGGACTATTACACAACAAAAAACAACAGTGAGGAATCTGAGAAGCATCTCACGGCAGGGAGGAAACTGGAGGGCATCACGTTGAGTGAAATGAGTCAATTACAAAAGGACAAATATTGTTTGAGACCACTGTTGTGAAAACTCGTGAAGAGATTTTCACCAAAAATGAAACAACCTTTGATGACTACCAGGGAGGGGAGGGGAAGGGGAGGATGGAAAATCTTTAAATAGACAACAGATAAATAGTAACTCTGATGAAGAGTAAGACAGTACACAATATTGGGGGAAGCCAGCACAACTTGTACGCATTGAAACTCCCTGAGGAACTGAATTCCTGGGCTGAGTGTCTATGGGGACTATGATCTGGGGAACACCTAGTTCAACGGGCATAGCACAGTTTATAAAGAAAATATTTTACATTCCACTTTGGTGAGCAGTGTCTGGGGATCTTAAAAACCTGTGAACAGCCATCTAGGATACTCCACTCCAAAGGACTAATAGACCACATCTACCATGACTTCCAGCAAACTGAATCCAGTACAACTAGATGGTACCCAGCTGCCACCTCTGACTGCTCTGACAGGGATCACGGCAGAGGGTCCCAGAAAAATGTAGAACAAAATTCTAACTCAAAAAGAAACCAGACTTGATGGCCTGACAGAGATTGGAGAAACCCTGAGAGTATGGCCCCTGGATACTCTTTCAGCTACGTAACAAAGCCACTTTTGAGGTTCACCCTTCAGCCAAAGATTGGATAGGCCCATAAAACTAAGGAAGACTAAAGGGGCACACCAGCCCAGGAGCAAGGACTAGAAGGCAGGAAGGGACAAGAAAATTGTAGGGAAGTCAAGGTCTAGAAAGGGTAAGTGTTGACCTGTTGTGGTTGTGAAGTTGTTAACCAATCTCATTTAAAATAAAAAATGTGTGCTAACAGTTTAATGAGAAACTGCTTTGTTTATAATTATTCACTCTAACCATTTTGAATACACATTTCAGTGCCATTACTTACGCTCACCTAGTGAGCAATACCTCCCCATTCTCTCCCCTCCAAACCACCTGTAAATGCTAATCTCTTTTCTGTTTGTATGAATTCATTTATTTTAAGTATTTCATATAGGTGTGATCAGACATTTTTTTTCCATTGGTGTCCAGCTTCTTTCACTTAGCATATACCATTTTCAAGGTTTATCCATGTTGTAGCATTTATCAGTACTGCATTCCTTTTTCTGGCTGAGTAATATTCCATGTGCGGATGGACTACATTTTGGTTATCTGTTCACTTGTTGATGGACACATGGGTTGTTCTTATCTCTTGACTCTTAAGAACAGTGCTTCAGTGAACATTGGTGTACATGTGTCTGAATCCTTGCTTTCAGTTCTTCTGAATATACACCTAGAAATGGAATTGCTGGGTCTCATGGTAGTTCTTTGTGCAACTTGTTGAGGAACTGCCCAATTGTTTTCTACAGTGGCTACACCATTTTATACTTCTGCAAGCAACATACAAGTTTTTCTATTTCTCTATACTCTTGCCAACATTTATTTATTATATTTTATTTCTTGTGATTGAGTGAAAGTGTACAATCCAGTTTAAATTCACACGCTGCCTAAGTGCAGCTCCTCCTGCTCTCCTTGTCCGGTGACAGCACATTCCTCCTTTCTGTTCTATACATGTCATATCCTCTTAACAATCTCCTGTCCTCTCTTCTTCACCCTCTCCACTCCCCTGTAGTAGGAGGCCAGTAAGACAACATCCAACAGATGCATAGAACCATAAAGTGTACACAAGATGTGGTCATTCTGTGTCACTGAGTCCAATCCACTCCTGTCGAAGGAGTTGGCCTCAGTAATGATTTATGAAATGGGGGCATCAGGTCTAGGGACCGTGCTCCCAGGTGAACCCCAAGGCCTTTGGATATTTTTTATTTTTTTAATAGCCTGGTGTTTTAGTCAGCTAGTGATGAAGGGATAAAAGGTGGTGCAAGCCACGCTCCAGAGAAACTCCTTTTACAGTGGAGCAGGCAGGTGATCTTATGAAGGGATTTACAGCCTCACCCCAGTCCTCTCTAACATAGTCCACTCTGTTAACCACAGAGATTAGGATTCACAGCATCAGAAAAATCACAAAATTGAGGGCAACCACAGAATACAGGGAATCCTGGCCCAGTCAAATCACTACACATATTTTGGGGGGGACACAATTCAACCCATGATACCTGGGAGCATGTTTGTTTGTCACAGCTGGCTGGGGGTGGAGGGGACAACTGGTGCCTGTTAGACAGAGGCCAGGGATGCTTCTCAGCATCTGACAATGCACATGATAGTCACCACCACAAAGAATGATCTGACCCAAATGTCAACAGTACCAAAGTGGAGGAACACTGGCCAGAGATACGAAGCCCTGTGACATGCAGCAGAGGGAGCATATAATTATCATCCAACCCTGGACACTTTGGAGAATGAAGGAGGAAGCTATTAATAATTATGTCAGGACAATAGACACATAATGGGACACTGCCAGACAAAGCCTACAGCCTCCTCACCTAATCACTGTTCAAATCTGAGCAAATACTGTCCTCATCTGCAAAACGAAAGGGCAATCAGACTAGCCCACACGTACTTTTGTGTTCCAGCCTTCTAGCTCCAACGATTAAAGCCTTTAGTGACTCAAGCATACATCTCTATCTGCCACTTCCATTGGTCCATAAGCCTTTCCAGAGTAGGCCTCTGCCCTATTCGTTTTTCTGTTTCTTTTACTGTCTTAACACAAGCCTTGGAGAACTAATGTTTGTGGAACAAAATTCCTTTCAGCAGATTTAAAACTTCCCCCACCCACAAAATGTTAACACGAAAGATTTCCGTAACAAACATTTTGGTTGGACTTCTCCGGGGGAAATGTATACAGGGCTTGACTTTCCCTTCTTGAGTTATTACTACCACGGCCATATCATTTCTCTTTCAACCTGGGACACTTAAAAGAGCAAAAAGGGATGCTATTAATAACTCCACCAGCACAATAGGTGTGAACTGGGAAGGACAGTGCCCTAGCCAGCTGGAGCATTTGATTTCAAATTCTGCCCTAACAAGATGTGTGTAGCTGGCAGTCAATACATGCTTACCCTTTATAATAACTGACCCCAATAACATGTTATATGTGAAGATAAAACACTTGATCCCTTCATGCCCCTTGGGTAGTATTTGAATCTTTCTTTCATTCTTGCAAAACCCAAAATTAACCTTTCCCACATTTATCCCCCATCGCACTAGCTGCCCTTTCAGAGCCAATGGAAAAAGTCCAGGAACCCAGCTCATATCAATGTGATTGAGTTATTCTGCATTCCAGCTTGCATTTTGGGACACTACATTCTTTAGAAAGAAAGGTCGATGGTTCAACCCCCCTCAGAGACATCTGGGAAGACAAGCCTGGCGATTTGCTTCCGAAAAGACACAGCCTTGAAAGCTTACAGAACAGTTCTCTGAACACATGGGGTCACTGTGAGTTGGAACTGACTCGAAGGCTACAATGACAACAACAGCAGGGACCTTTCTGATGCACTTGGGAAGGTGAGGAAAGAGGAGGCTGTGACTTTCATCTTCTCTCTCTATCATGGATTGAATTGCATCCCCCCCCCAAATATGTGTCAACTTGGCTAGACCATGATTCTCAGTACTGTGGGTGTCCTCTATTTTGTGACCTGATGTAACTGTGCTGTGTGTCGTAAATCCTAATCATTGCTTGTGGTTGATGAGGAAAAATTAGATTATGTTAAAGGGGGCCTGTTAAACAGGCCTGAGCCCTGATCTGAGGTAAGGGGAACCTCCCCTTATCTTACAAGAGATAAAAACAAGAGAGAAGTGAGCAGAAAACGGGAAATCTCCTACCATCAAGAGCACCAGGAGCAGAGTATGTCCTTTGGACCTAGACTCCCTGTGCTGAGAAGCTCCTAGACCAGGAGAAGATTGATGAGAGGGACCTCTCCCCAGAGCCAACAGAGACAGAAAGACTTCCGCTGGAGCTGGTACACTGAATTAGGACTTCTAGCCTCCTCAACTGTGAGAGAATACATTTTTCTTTGTTGAAGACATGTACTTGTGGGATTTTTGTTATAGCAACACGTGATTACCAAGACATCCTCCTTCTGATGAAAATAGTAAAACATTTCTCTCAGGACTGAGACACTGTAAAGCTGGTGAAAACAGGCTTCCTGTACTTCAGTCCATTTACTTACTGACAGATTTCCACACTCAGACAGACTAGAAATTAAGGCCTGGCAATCTACTTCCAAAAATTAGCCAGCGGAAACTCCATGGATCACAAGAGAATACTGTCTGATGTAAGTGCTGGAAGATGAGCCCTTAGGTTGGAAGGCACTCCAAATACACTGCAGCTGCAACAATGGACTTGAGCACATTGACAGTCATGAAGATGATGCAGGAACCGGCAGCATTTTTTTCTGCTGTAAAGGTCACCATGAATCAGAGTCAACTTGATCATAACCAGCAAGAACTTTGTGACCTATCTCTTTCGTCTTCCTCCAAAGTGTCCTTGTGAGTATTATTTACCACTCTAGGCCAGAGTCTTACACAAACTGGGTGATAAATAGACGTTTGTTGAATAAAAGGATGGATGGATAAACCACGAGGAACTTCCACCTGTCCCCAGTATGAGGAGAAATTGATGAGCCCACGCTACACTCTGCCGACAATCTTGGGACTAAAGAATACTTTGAGCTGTCAAGTCTTCTTTCCACCCCCTTGACCAAATTGTCAGCTCTTGCACAAGCCCTGTTGCACTGCAGCACTCCCCTGCTTGTGTGAGTGAAAGAAATCACCTTCACAAAAGATATTGCCAATGGGAATCAAAAGAAAGGAGATACCATATTGCCTCACCCAAGATTACAATGAATTGAAGTCTAAGAGGTCTGCCAGTTAAGTTTGCAAACTCATCCTAGAAAAAGTGCTATAAATCTCACTGCTGAATATCACTATGGTCATCTCTGAAATACTCCCCTTGGGAAGCTAAGCACTGACACCAGTGCCTAGGCCACCCTTCAAAGCAATTTTGGAACTCTTTCTTCAATGGCCATCAGAGCTGTCGTCATATTACTCTTGATGTCCTGAATGTCATCCACATGTCTTCCTTTCAATATTTCCTTTATCTCTGGGTAAAGAAAAGAGTCATTGGGGGCCAGATTGGGTGAGTAGGGAGGATGTTCCAATAGTTATTTGTTTACTGGCTAAAACTCCCTCCCAGACAACTATACAATCAAGTCTGTGAACTTGCCACTGTGCCACTGTGTGCAATGCCATTCCAGAAAGAATTCCAAAACTGCTTTGAAGGGTGGACCAGATGCTGGCTTCAGTGCATACCTTCCCAAGTAGAGTAATTCAAAGGTGAACATAGTCATATTCAGCAATGAAATATGTAGCACTCAGAAAGACTAAATTCATGGCCTTAATTGCTGGACCTCGTATACAAGGGTTAGCACGATCACAGCAATTATCACTCCAAGTATTTCGATTTGTTGGCATTAGGTAACCCTTTTAGAATGCTGTTTTCCCAGCACAGGAAAGGAGGCCAGAAGGTTCTGAGCACTGGTACTGATGACCCTGGACCCTGTGTGCACAGCCTCACATGACACAGCATTTTCTTTGTATCTTCGTTCCCCAAATGTGGATGGAGAATTTTGTACCTCCTCAGCCCTGTGTTGAATGCAAGGATTGAAACGTGACTAAATCAGAATGCTTGCCCTTTGCAAGTCCTATTCTGCAACACTTAGTATCTAAAAGAGAGCCCCTGGAGGAAGCACTGGCCTACTAACTGAAAGGCTGGAGGTTTGAGTCTACCTAGAGGTGTCTCAGAAGAAAAGTGATCTACTTCTAAAAAAATCAGCCTCTGAAAACCCTGTGGAACAAGTTCTACTCTGACACACGTGAGGTCATTGTGAGTTGGAATCAACTCAAGAGCAACTGGTGTGGTTTTCTTGGTTTATCACTACAAGAAGTTTAAAAACTCATGTTAATCTTTTCAGCCATTTTTAAGCTGACACTTCAAGTTTCTCATCATAAACTTAAAATAATTACACAGGTCAGAATTAAATAGTGCTTTGTAAATATGGACATTTTATGATGTAACAGATAGATGTAGCGCTAACTTGAATGTATGCAATAGAATCTATACACTAGAACAACGTGATACCCACAAAGATTCTTTTTTTAAAAAAAAATACAGTAAGAAATTTTGCAGAATTCCTTTTCCTCCTCAACTTATATTTTCATTCCTCCTTCTCTCACAGGGAAACCTTGGTGGCATAGTGTGCCAAGGCCCGTCACCCACAGAAGCCCCTGTAAGCAAAGCTACATGCCTATGTGATGGCAGGCGGAGGCATCTCACCCTTGGCATATTTTTGGCTGTACTCTCCCTGATAATACTTTGCATCCTAATTAAACCTTCCTCAAAAGTACCCTCTCATCTCCTGGCGCAAGGATTAAGGAAGATGCATTCTAAGAAGGGCTTTACAACCCCCTCGGCTTAATGAATCCTGACACAGCACGCCCAGCCCGGGAATGCCAAGGCTGGCCCGGCTGCGCTGGCTTTGCCCAACCACACAGCCCCCTCCACATGTGAAATACAAGATTGCAGGAAGGCCCTGGGAAGCTCCCCAGGGCCTACCCCCCGGCACAGCCCTTCGATATAAAACATCCCACTCCCTGCATCAGGAAGATGGGTAGGCTCCCAAGTTTATTATAATTGGTATGCAACTTAAGAAAGGCATAGGGTGGGGGACTGTAGGCACTTACTGTCCCCACAGGAAGAGATAAAATAAGAGCAAAGAAGGAACAAATAGAGACAGCCAGATAATAACCTTTAGATGAGCCTACCCCTCTTCCTGCACCTTTGACCTCAAAGCATAGGTAGAGCTGATTGAGCTCAAGGCATAACTTTGTTTTCACTGTTAATTATTGCCACAATATGCTTGTCTTGGGCCATTACCTAGAGGGCCCTAGTGATTAACATGAAAAGAGACCACGAGGTATCAATTCCTTACTAGCCAACAGCTTACGTGGTCAAAGAGCAGAGTGAAAATCACGTCACCTCATTGATTATATAAACAATAAAGACAGAATTTAACAGGCTGCTAACCTCCAGATTCCTGGTTGTCTGAGGCTCACTTTTTTTGCCAATGCTACCCATCCCTTCGTGATCCCAGACCCTGTCGCGGCTGGCCCCCAGCAATAGTTGTTAAGTGCTATAGATGCAAGCATTTCAAATCCACCGGGTACTCCTTGGAAACTCTAAGGGGCAGTTCTACTCTGCCCTATAGGGTTCCTATGAGTTAGAATTCACCCTACAGGAGTAGTTTTGATTTTTTTTGTTTGTTTCCTCTCACAGAACTTTATCCTAATCAAATGTATTTTTGTGCTTGAAAGTTATGCTGGCTCCCCATAACACACACACTTTTCCCTGAAAGACCATCCAGCTCAGCTTTCCAAAGCCATGACACTGTCAGATTCAAATCCCAGTGCTTCTCTGTAATAGTTATATCTTCAAGTGTGTTATTAAGCCTCTATGAACTTCAGTTTTTTCTTCTGTAAGATTGGGAAAGCAATACTGCGTATGTCCAAAGGTTGTAGGAAGAATTAAGTGAAGTATTATATGCAAATGCCTAGTCCAGTGCTGGGCACATAATAAACATGTTATAAATGGCCAACTATCAGCCTACCTTGCAAAATACCTTTTCAGTCACAACAGGACAACTGTCCTGCATGGTATTTTCTTCCACATATATTAAAGCTATAATATTTTGTCTAGTCTTGCCTTTTTTATTTCTAGATCCCCTAACACAAACCAATGAAATGAGCAAATTCCTACTTTCATCCTACTGTCTGCCCCGTGACAGGACAATTTGCCAAACTTCTTAATGTAAAAACAGTAGAAATAAGAGCTTCCTGGTTGCTCTAAGGCTCTGTGGGGAGATAATCATCCAGCCCGCCACGTTTTTCCCCACAAGTTTATTTGTAAATAGCACAGTGGCTTTAAGTTACTTTAAGGTGATTTCTAGCTAATCTTGAATCAAAAGCCACCTGAACTGGGATAGATACCCACTGTTGTCTGATAACTCTATTAGCTTCCAGTAACTCTTCTGGTTGAGGTTAGCTAGTAACAGCGATAATCTCTTTGATTTCTTAGGGAAACGGACTCATAGGATGAAAAACAGAGTGGCCAGGATGTGCAGCAACTAGAATGCTTGGTCATGGTTGGTGAGGTTGTAAAACGGTTGAACTCCTTTGGAAGACTATTTGACAGTTTATCAAGTTAAGCAGCCGCCTATACTTTACTTTTTACCATTTAATTGGTTCTGACTTATGACGACCCCATGCGATACAAAGCAGAACTGAGGTACACAGGACTTTCTTAGGTGTGTTCTTTAGGGAAGCAGATTGCCAGGCCTTTCTTCCATGCCACCTCCGGGTGAGTTCAACCTACCAACCTTTTGGTTAGCAGTGAAGCACAAACCCTTTGTGTCACCTAGGGACTGTCACCTGCCCTGTGACCCAGCAATTCCATACCTAAGTATTCACCAAGAGACACAAAATGATACATATATCTAAAGACTGGCTGTTATCCTCCTAGAGTGGAGGGTCAGCAAAAAAGAGGAATACTCTCAACGAGATGGATTGACACAGTGGCCACAACAATGGGTTTATGTATAAAAATGATTGTGGGCACAGCACAGGACCAGGCAATGTTTTGTTCTGTTGTTCATAGGGTTGCTGCAAGTCAATACTGACTTGATGGCACCTAACAACAACAACAACAAAGACCGGCAGAAGAATGTTTATTATAGGAAATTATCAAATCATTACCATTTGCTATAACCCGCAAGAAGATAAAATACCTAGGAATAAATTAATCAGAGACACAAAAGACACATACAGAAATTACAAGACTCTACTGCAAGAAACTAAAAGAAACTTACATAAGTGGAGAAAGTAACCTCGCTCATGGATAGGAAGACTTCACTTTGTGAAAATGTATATTCTACCCAAAATAATCTATACATACAGTACAATCCCAATACAAATCCCAATGTCGTTTTTTAATGAGATGGAGAAACAAATCACCAAATTCGCGGAAAAGGGAAGAAGCCTCAGATAAGTAAAGCATTACTGAAGAGGAAGAACAAAGTGAGAGGCTTTATTCTTTCTGATTTTAGAACCTATTACACCGCCATGGTACTCAAAACAGACTGGTATTGATACAAAAATAAATACATAGACCAATGGAACAGAACTGAGAATCCAGATATAACATTATATACCTATGAGGAGCTCATACTGACAAAGGTCTCAAGTTCATAAACTGGGGAAAAGATAGTCTCTTGAACAAATAGTGTTAGCTTAACTGGATATCAGTCTGCAAAAAAGTGAAACATGACCCATATCGCACATCATGCACAAAAAACTAACTCAAAATGGATCAAAGTCCTAAGTACAGAATATAAAACAATAAAGATCACAGAAGGAAAAACAGAGACAACACTGGGAACCCTAATCCACAGAGTAAACAGACTATAAAATATTACTAATGAAACACAAACACCAGAACAGAAAACAGATAACTGAACTCCTAAGAATCAGACACTTATGCTCACTCAAAGATTTCACCAAAAGAGTAAGAAGATTGCCTATAGACTGGGAAAGAATTTTGGGCTACCATGACTCCAATCTGCATCTGATATTGATAATCTACAAGGTACTGCAAAACCTTAACAAGAAAAAGACCAACAATCTAATTAAAAAATGAGAAAAGGCCAAAGGCCATGTACTGGAGAAAAAGCAGTCTTTAACATATGATGTTGGCAAAACTGAATATCCATCTCCAAAAAACTGAAATAAGACTCATATATCACATCTTGTACAAAAACTAACTTAAAATGCATCAAAGACCTAAATATCAAATTGAAAACAATCAAGATGATGGAAGGAAAAAAATTAGGGACAACACTGGAAGCCCTAATACACAGTACAAACAGACTGCAAAACATGACTGAAAATGTACAACCAGTGAAAGAGAAACTAGATAAATGGGAACTACTAAAAGTCAAACATTTATGCTCATCCAAAGCCTTTATCAAAAGATCAACATCTAATTTCCATAATCCACAGGATACTGGAAAATATTAACAAGAAAAAGACAAATAAACCAGTTAAACAATGAGCAAAGATATGGACAGACACTTCTCCAAAGAAGACAGCCAGGTAGACAAAAGGTATAAGAGAAAATGCTCACAATCATTAGCCATTAAAGAAATCCATATCAAAACTACAATGAGATATCATCTCACCCAACAAGGTTGGTACTAATCCAAAAAACAAAACAACAAATGTTGGAGAGGCTGTGGAGAGATTGGAATTCTTCTGCATGCTGATGGGAATGTAAAATTTTTGAAAGCAATTTGGCACTTTTTTAGGCTAGAAATAGAAACACCATAAAATCCAGCAATTCCACTGCTTGGAATATATCCTACAGAAATAAAGGCTGTCACATGAACAAGTGCAGACACATGAATGTTTATTGCAGCACTGGCCACAACAGCAAGAGTGGAATCAACCTAGGTGCCCATCAACAGATCAATGGATAAACTATGGTATATTTACACAATGGAATACTATGTAACGATAAAAAAAATGATGATTTTATGAAACATAACCTAGAATCATCTGAAAGACATTATGCTGAGTGAAATCAGTCAGCTGCAAAAGGACAAATATTGTATGAGACCACTATTGCAAGGACTTCAGAAAAGGCTTGTGCACAGAAAAAATACTCTTGGATGGCTACAAGGGTGGGGAGGAGGGAGAGGGTTATTCACAGATTAGAGAGCCAATAGGAATTCTGTTAGATGAAGGGAATGACAGCATGCAGTAGTAGAGAGGTCAGCTGGACAACATCATAAGCTAGAAGATTTTCTAAATACAACCCAGTATTTTAAAAGACAGAGTAGCAGGGACAGGGATCTGGGTACCATGGTTGCAGGGCACATAGGGCTCAACTGGGATATCTAGTTTTTTTCTAAGAAGTTGTTCTGCATCCCATTTTGGTGAGTGGCACCTGAGATCTTTAAAGCCAGTAAGCTGCCATCTAAGGAAAATTAACTGGTCCCAATCCACCTGCAGCAGATTAAAACCAAAAACATCAGACGTGAGGAAAATACGAGCCCAGGAGACAGAAGGGTACATATGATCGGGAGACTACATCAGCATGAAACCAGAAGAACTAGATGGTGCCAGATCACCACCAAAGATTGCCCTGACATGGAACACAGCATAAAGTCCACGATATGGTGCAAGGAAAATGGATATGCAGAGCTATAACTCTACTAAAAGACCACATTTGATGGCCCGTCAGACTGGACAGTCCTCTAGGGACATGGCCCTGGAACTCTCTGCTAGCCCAGAGCTGAAACCAGTACGAAAACCAACTTTTCAAAGGCTGGACTGCACTATAAGATATACGGCAGTGCTAGTGAAGAATATGCTCCTTGACTTAAATGTATACATGAGGCTGCCCGAGCAGCTCCTCTCTATAGGTAAGACAAGAGCATGGAGGAGGGGGGACAGCCGTCGATAGAATGGATATAGGAAGAACACGGTGGAAAGGAGGAGCTTGCTGGGGGGAGAAGGAGCAGTTAGAACTACATAGTGGTGTGTGTTTGGGGTTTTATATGGCAAATTGATTTGGATTGTAAACATTTACTCCAAGCACAATAAATTTTTTTAAAGGAGTATTTACTCTGCTTTATTCCTAACTGCCAACAACTCAAATGCTCACCAACAGGAAGACTGATAAATAAACTGTAATGTATACTCACAATGAAATACAACTCAGCAATAAAACTGAATGAATCGCTGATACATGCAACGGTATGGATGAACCTCAAAAAGCATGTTAAGTGAACAAAGCCAGATATAAATGAATGCCTACTACACAGTTGCACTTACATGAAGGTTCCCAGGTGATCAAATAGTTCACTCTCTGCTACCAACTTAAAGGTTGGTGGTTCAAACCAAGCCAGAGGTACCATGGAATGAAGGCCTGGTGATCTGCTCTAGAAAGATTACAACCAAAGAAACCCTATGGAGCTCATGTCTACTCTGTGACACATGGGGTCACCATGAGATGAAATAGGCTCAACAGTAACAAGTTTATATGCAGTTCTAGAATGTATGTCAATAAGAAATCAGAACAGTAGTTGCCCATGAGGAGAGGACATTGGTTTGCAAAGAAGTCACAAGGAAGTTTAGGGGTGATACGAATATTCTAGATCTTGACTGGGGAGTTGGTTACACAGGTGTATATCTTTCTCAAAATTCATATACTACACTTAATATCTATGCATTTTATTATAGGTAAGTTATATTTTATTTTTTAAAAGAGAATATTGGGAGAAAGAGGAAAACACAGCAGCACCCAAACTTATAAGGAAACTCAAAGATCATTTTACTCTAATTTGTATTTCAATGCCAGAAAAAAGCCTCCAACAGCCTAAGTGATGCCCACCAAGATTCAACTTGAACTTGACAGTGGGAGAAACAGAAAAATCACAGCCAAGTCTCTTTTATCTGCAACCAATCCAGTTGAATCACATTGCTGTCTAATGCAACATTAGTAACACTGGGCTTGCATTCAGCTACCTTTCTTGCCTGCAGCAGCTGGACTTCTCACATGAACTCTTGTCAAGCCTGGACACTAGCAACAGCATTTTGCACCATGTCCTCCAAAGTCAGGACACGGCTCCCAGAGCATTCTTTATAGGTAGATTATCTTGAAAAACTTTAAGAAATTGTGGGGTCAAAGCACCCAGAATTCCTTGAAAGATGATCCTTGGACAAACACAGTCTGGAAATACACCAAGAAAATGCTACATTACAACATATGATGTACACAACAGAAAAAGAAGGCAAGCAGAGGATCCTGCTGCCTACCTAGCTTGTGTAGGAAGCCTCATAATTAGGCTGTCAAGCTTGATGAAACTGGCGCTGAGAATTCAGTTCAAATCGTGACTGACATGGATGTTTCTTCCCCCCTCATACAACGTGACAGCGTTAGGACACACTCAGTCAGCCACCCAAGGAACACAGGGAGAACAACTTCCTTCTAATGACTGGGACCTAAAGGGCCAGGAAAGGTCAATCCCACATGGAGTGGGTAGGGAGGGGTGTGGAAAGAGGCAGAAAGAGTGTTATCCACAAGGAAAGAAAATTAGGAATACACTCACGGGAAATAATATGATTTAGATGATTCTTCTCTTCCAAAATTTGAAAGCTTTAATGGTCCTCAGCTCTGGGTTTGTTTGCTTTTTTTCAAATAAAACAGGGCAGTACCTATAGGATATACAGAAATGGATACTAAAAATCTATTAGTTTCTCATTATGGTTTTACTGGGTAAGGAGAATGAGGATGGGGACAATATGGAAATACCTAAGAGGTGAACCATATACAAATGGGAAATATTCATAGTTCAAGTATTCCCTACTCCTAGACTACTAATCTACCACTATCAGTTGCCATTGAGTCAATTCTGACTTATGGTGACTCCATCTGTGTCATAGTAGAACTGTGTGTGCTCCATTGGATTTGCAACGGTTGTGACTTCTTGGAGGTGGATGTCCAGGTCTTTCTTCCAAGGCACTTCCAGGTGGGCTCAAACTGCCTACCCTTCAGCTAGTAGCCAAGTGCTTGACTGTTTGCACTCCCCAGTCAGAAGACCAAACTCACTGCAGTTGAGTTGATTCCAATGCATAGCAACCCTATAGGACAGGGTAGAACTGCCCCACAGAGTTTCCAAGGAGCGGATATGAACTGCCAATCTTCTGGTTAGCAGCCAGAGCATTTAACCACTATGCCACCAGGGTTTCCATTCCCACCATCCAGGGACTCCAAAAATACCAAAAGCACCCAATCTACTGAATGCCCACTCTCTTAGTCATCTAGTGCAGCCGTAACAGAAATGCTACAAGTAGATGGCTTTAACAAAGAGAAATTTATTTTCTCACAGTCTGGGAGAGTAGTAGTCCAAGTGCAAGGTGTCAGCTTCCTCTCTCTGTTGGTTCTGGAGGAAGGTCCTTATCATTAACCTTCGCCTGGACTAGAAGCTTCCTTCCACAGGGACCACGGGCCCAGTGGGCTTGCACTCCTCCCAGCATGTTCTTTCTTGGTGGTGTGAGATGCTTCCTTCTTAATAAGAGGTGGTACAGGCCGCACCCTAGGGAAATTTCCTTTACATCGGATCAAGGGTGTAACCTTAGTAAGGGTGTTATATCCCACGCTGGAAACCCTGGTGGTGTAGTGGTTAAGTGCTGTGTCTGCTAACCAAAAGGTCAGCAGTTCAAATCTGCCAGGTGCTCCTTGGAAACCCTATGGGGCAGTTCTACTCTGTGCTATAGGGTTGCTAGGAGTGGGACCGGACTCAATGGCAGTGGCTTATCACACCCTAATCCTATTTAACATAAAATTACAACTGCAAAACGGAGGCCAACTGCATGATACTGGGAACCATAGCCTAATCAAGTTGACACGTATTTTTAGGGGACACAATTCAATCCATGACACCATTTGCCAGTCCCTTCACCAATTACCTCAGAAGGACCCTCTGTGGTAAATTACTATTATTATCTTCATTTTACTAATGAGAAAGGCTGAAATTTAAGAGAGATTAAGTAATTGGAATGTATCTAGGAAACAGTGGGGCTACGACTTGAATGCAGGCTATTCACCACCACATGATACCACGTCTTGTCCCTAGACCCCAACACATCTCCGTTATGAGACACCCAGAATCTCTACCAGAAGTTTCTAAGGGAAAAACCACAAGCGAAATCTGCCCCATTTCTCAGAACAAAGGAAAGCAGCATTTCAGAACCGTTTTTAACCTTTCCCCATGCCCATGGCTACACAGCAGACAATGAAAGGCATCCAGAGGATTGTTACAAATTATAAGCTCTAGTGAAAGTAGAATAAAACAGCTACAACATTTGCATTCTGATGCATTTTTATGGGTTTCTGTTCGGTTTGAACAGCTGTCGTGAAATAGTTTATCTTCGATTCAAACCTGACACAGACTTTAAAGTTAAATGAACCCAAATTCCAAATAAATAAATAAATAAAAGAACTGTCAGGCTGGTGAATTACTTGGGTCACGTCTTTGTTATTTATTATCTCATTCTGAATGCGTCTTTCTAATGAACCTGCTCCACATCATCGCAAATGGCACCATCTGGCGTCACTGTTTATCACTGGTGACTAAGTGTTCTGGCTGTTTACCTGTGATTTCTACGTTTGCTACAAGACTAAGAAAGACTTTCATGTTGAGTTTTATTTCTAATATCCTTTTCCAAAGTTCTTAATACTTCTCCGCTAAGATTCTGATCTTTGGACCAGGGTATGATTTTTTTAAATGCTAAAAAAGTGACTCTCATAAGAATATAAAGTGAACATGTACAACAGGTTTATTTACCTCGTTCATCAGAGTCTAGCAGGTACAAAGGAGATTTTGAGAAGTTGCGTACATATAGGCAACTGTCATTGATTGAACTGTATCCACCCAAAAAACATCTGTTAACTTGGCTAGATCATGATTCCCAGTATTGTGTGCTTGTCCTCCATTTGTGATCTGATGTAGTTACCCTTTATTTTGTGTATGGTAAATCCTAACCTCTGTATGTTAGTGGGAGCCCTAGTGGCACAGTGGTTAACAGCTCAGCTGCTAACCAAAAGGTCAGAAGTTCAAATCCATCAGCCGCTCTCCAGAAACCTTACTACACTGTATCACTCTGTACTATAGGGTCACTTTAAGAATCCACTCTAAGGCAAGGGGTTTAGTTTTTTTGTACTTTAGTTTGGCAGGATCACCGTGGGTGTATCTGGAGTCACAGCCTTACAAGTGGTTGCAACTCAGGTCACAAACTTACTCAAGTCATGCCCTTGCTTGAGTATGACACATTTTATCTTACAAGAGATAAAAGGAAAGAGAAGTGAGCAGTGAAGACAGGGACTTCAATACCACCAAGAAAGGAGAGCCAGTAGCAAAATGTGTCCTTTGGACCCAGGGTCCCTGCACTGAGAACTTCCTTGACCCAGAAGAAGGTTGATGCCAAGACACATGGAAATCTCCAAGGAACACTGGGCCCATGGATACTGAAACGAGACAGGGACCCTTCCCCCAGAATCAAGAGAGAGAGAAAGCCTTTCCCTAGAGCTGGTGCCCTGAATTCAGACTTTTAGCCTCCTAAATTGTGACAGAGTAAATTTCCATTTGTTAAAGCCATCCACTTATGGTATTTCTCTTATGGTAACACTACATAACTGAGATAGCATTGAAAAAAAGAAATTCTGGAATAACATTACTCTATTAGACACAAAAGTCAATGTCCTCCCAAGCAACAGAAATGTAATCTTTTGGGTTATCTTTTTACTGGGCAGAAATTATTTACATCTCAACCAGACAAAAAAGTCTTCCAGTTATATAAACTCTGAGAGTCTGGGCCCTAATCAACAATAAAAAGTAAGTGAAACAAAGGCAAGTTCCCCTATAGAAGTAAAGAAACCTGGGTGGACCTGTTAGGAAAAGTTCTTATATAACCTGAAAGACAACTTCCTGTGTTGTCTTCTTTCCAAGTTTTAAACAATTTTTCTTAACTGGTTTTATACCTAAAAGGTACTTGATTAGTAATAGGTCCATAGTTTCACCATGTCATGGTTTTCAAAACTTCCATAATTAAAGTACTATTTCTAGAACTGACTTTAAATTATGGCTCCAGACCTTTAGCCTGCCCACTGGTAGTCCAGTTATTTCAGATGGTATCCAGAGAATTCACTCGCAACCAGTGACACATTCAACAGATTTGGTCTTATTAGCACCATCCCAATCTGGTACCAAGCTCCCTCCCCTCTCTTCCCTGGAACTGATTCCAAAACCTAAAGGATATGGTGGAAAAACCACAGCTAAGTGTCTTCAGGAGGATGATGTAATCTACTCTTATTGGGTAGCTCAGATGCCACAGACCCACCTGAGGTCCTTGCCCATCACTGATCAAGAATGAACAGGTAAGGCAAGGAGAATCTTTCCCCATGAGCAAAACTTTATTAAAGAGGCTTGCAAATGGAGGCAGGGAGGGCCTATGCCATGCTTACCTCCACCTCCTTGAACAAAGGTTTTGTCAGGGCTTATAAGGGATTTGGGGAAGGAAGGTCTCATGCTTTATCCATATTGGTGGCAGGGCTAGGGAAATTAGGTTGTATACGCCCTTTTGTACAAAATGAAGTTGGCAGCGAAGGGTTCTGGGAGGCACTGGCAGGATTAATTATGGGATGTTGTGCATGTGCCATCCTTTGGGAGATCTCAGTTCAAACCCCAGCATCAGCTTATGCTCTGGTGCTCCTCTGTTGGAAGATCACGTAGTGCACACTCCTGGCACCATTGCTCGTGCTCCTCATATTGGCACATTCTGTTTCATCCCAAAAACAAAGAAACTTGCTTCTTTAGCATCTGTGGTGTATTAATCAGTAGTCCTGGTCATATTCCCCTCATCCTGTTCACAACATAGTCATTCTCAGTTTTTTTTTAAACTACTGACAGGGCCTTACATGCTTTTCCTATCTCACTGTCCCAGGATGCGATTAATTATTGGGCCATTTTATCTCCCCCCCCCACCATCTGTTTGTAGTTGCAGCTGCAAGGTTCACTGAAAGGTGTTCAGGGAGGCTTCTAGGCTCCCTGCCTGTCTCACTACTTTTGAGTCATCCTGCTTTAAATTCCTCTGCGATGTTCAGCGTTGATGTTCTTGTCATCTATTCTCTCTGGAAGGACAGTGACCTTGGAGGCGTTAGAACATTGTGCATTGAGTTCCTGGGCATGCATTACCAGGTCTCAGGTCCCCTTCATCCCTGAGCAGGCTTGTGTGGCTCAGAAATGCTCCATGGAGGGCACCACACTTGAGGTGGCCCTTGGAGTCCAGGTAGGATTCGGAAGCATAGGAAGAAGAGTTGAGAGTATTAGAATATGGTGAGTGCAGCCTGACTAGGACCAAGGTTTGGGGATATAGGAAGTTAAGAGTTACAAGCAGATCCAACCCATTGCCATCGAGTCAGGTCTGACTCTCAGTGACCCTAGAGGTCAGAGCAAAACTGCCGCATAGAGTTTCCAAGGAGTGCCTTGTAGATTTGCACTCCCAAACTCACTACTCCACTAGGGTTTCCTACAAGCAGATAGTGTAGGGTATATGCAGTGTTACCTGAGTAGGGTCCATACCCTGGAAAAGTCATGTCAATGAGACATACTCCAAGTCAGAAAGAGAGGGAAAGTTTATTTAGGAGGTGGCATCAACAGGGTGCGTGACAGCAACACAGGCTGTTTTCATGGAGTCCTGAAAGGAAATTTTACATTACAGCTTATATATGACCGTTACAAGGGTTAGAATTGTCTTTTTGGCATGTAGCCCATGGATAGCCAGATGAGTTACACATTACAAGATAACTACAAAAGACTCCTTATCAGGCTAAAGAGATACAGGCTGGACAGCTCCTTATCAGGCTAAAGATTTATAGACTGGACATCTGGGCTCTAATCTTTACTTGGGGGTTGTAAGTTACAGGTGGCTGAACAAAACAGAACAAAATCATTAACAAAAGTATGCAGAAAAGAGAAAGTAGGCAGAAAGAAACTTATAGGTTCATCATGATGTCAATTGTGTCAGGCTCTCAATCACCCATTTTGAAGAGGAAAAAGCACGTTGCTGAGTATCAGGGTAAAGCAGTAAAAAGGAGGTAACATGCATTGAATATCTACTAGTTTATCAGGAACTTTTGAGACTGATTTTGTTTCACATGCTGATTTCAAATATTATTCCATTACTCTTCACATAAACATGTTGGATAGAGTGAAAATACAGACACAACCCATGGCCATCAAGTTGATTTTGACTCATAGCAGCTGTATAAGGACAGAATAGAACTGCCCACACAGTTTCCCACATAAGAACAGAGTAGAACTGCCTGCATACAGTTTCCAAGTAGCAGCTGGGGGATTTGAACTGTCAACCTTTTGGTCGCTATGAGTTGGATCCGACTTGATGGCACTTGGCTTGGCTGGCTTTTGGTTAATAGCCAACATCTTAACCACTGTGCCACCAGAGCTCCGTGTAAAAGCAGAGAATCCATTTTCTTAAGATTATATGCCTCCTAGGAAACCCTGTTGGTGTACTGGGTTAAGTGCTAAGTGGGTTAAGCTTGGCAGTTCAAATCCACTAGACAGTCCTTGGAAATTCTATGGGTCAGTTCTACTCTGAACTCTAGAGTCACTATGAGTAGGACCTGACTCAATGGTAGTGGGTTTTGTTTTGTTTATATGCCTCCTATTTCCCTTATCAACAAAACAACAGCAGTGCCAACGTTTTCTAGAAAATCTAGCCTGAGTAGAAAAATAAACACCACCTATTTGTTGCTGTTTGGGCCTTAAATACATAATGGATTAGTCTATGCCCCCCAAAAACATAGGTTGTAAATGCTAACCTCTATTCCTGTGGTTAGAAACCCTGGTGGCATAGTAGGTTAAATGCTACGTCTGCTAACCAAAAGGTCAGCAGTTCAAATCCACCAGGTGCTCCTCAGAAACTCTATGGGCCAGTTCTAGTCTGACCTCGAGGGCTGCTATGAGTCAGACCCGATTCTACAGCAGCGGGTTGGGTTTAGCTTGGGTTTATTCCTCTGGTTATAATTCCATTTGGCAAAGCATTGTATTTGTTATGTTAATGATACAGTATCAGCTTAGAGTATTTTAAGTCAATCTCTTTTGAGATATAAAAGAGATTAAGGAAGAAAGCAGAGATGGGGAAAGAAAAATGTCATGCCACATGGAGATGACTAAGGACCAGAAGCTAGAAAGAGACAAGGACATTCCTGCAAAGCATATCGAGAAACAAAGCTGTCCCTAGGACCTGCACTCTGAATTTGTACTTCGAGCCTCCTAAATTATGAGAAAATAAATTGCTGTTTGTTAAAGCCATTCACTTGTGGTATTTCTGTTATAGCAGCACTGAATAACTAAACTACATGCTTACAAATCATGCTTAAAATTGTTACAGCTACTGTTTACCAAGCAATTACTCTGTGACAGGTGTGTTCTAAGCAGTCGATCGGTGTTTCTTCCTGTAATCTCCATGACAACTAACTCATAGCAACCCTATAAGACACTCTAGAACTGCTCCATAGAGCTTCCAAGGTGTGCCTGGCAGATTCAAACTGCCAACCTTCTGGTTAGCAGATATAGCAATTAACCACTATGCCACCAGGGTTTCTAAAACACCAAACTCACTGCAGCCAAGTCAATTCCAACTCATAGCAACCATAGAGATCAGAGCAGAGCTACCCCATAGAGTTTCCAAGGAGGACTTGGTGGATTTGAACAGCCAACATTTTGCTTAGTGGCCATAGCACTTAACCACTACACCACCAGGGTTTCCTATACGATGGACACTGTGATTAATTGTTATTTTGTAGATGGGGATTCTGTAAGACAAAGACATAGGTAATGAGCACAGGGTCACTGATTTGGCAATTGGATTTAAATGCAGACTTCTAACTCCACATTGAAAAAGAAAAGAAAAATCGATGGAAAAACTGCAATGATGACCATGATTGTCATGGCTCTTCCAGGCATGGAACAGTTTATTCCATGCCTGTCTAACTGCTATCTTATGCCACCCTCCCCTTCTAGTCTGATCCAAAAGCCAAGCCCCACCATGCTAATAAAATGGCTTCAGCTGTATAAGAGCTAACTAAAGCATTACAACAGAATGGCACAGTGAATTTCTGTCATGAAAGGGAGTGACACACAGTGGTCACATGAGAATTCTGGAACTCATCTTCCTAGACCCAAATCCTGGCTCCATGACTTCCTCATTGCATGACCTTGAGCAAGTTTCTTAACCTCTCTGTGTTTTAGATTCCTCCTCTGTAAAATGGGGGTAATGATAGTACCTACCTGAAATCTTTATGAAGATTAAATGAGTAAATACTTGTCAAGCACACAGAGCCCCACCTCCCCAAAAATCTCACTGCCATGGAGTAGATTCCAACTCCTAGCAACCCCAGAGGACAGAGTAGAACCACTCAATAGAGTTTCCAAGGAGCATCTGGTGGATTTGAACTGCTGATCTTTTGGTTAGCAGCAATAGCACTCAACCATTACTCCAACATGGTTTTGGTGCCTGGCATATTGTAAATGCACAATATGCAAGTCAATTGAATCTGGAAAATGGCAAGTGAGCCAATCATAGTCCTTGTGTTCAACTGGGCTAGCCTTTTTGATGGCTGGGACACACTGAGAGGTTTTAAAACAGGGTACAGGGGGTGGAGCCAAGATGGCGGACTAGACGCACATCTCCTTAATTCCCTCTGAAAACTAAGGCCTGAGTTGATAACTGACTGCAGCATTCTGGACACCCAGTGAGCCCAAGGATATGGTATAGGGCTGTCAGATTGGATTATATGCCACTAAGTGGGAAACTTCCTGTTTCTCACTGATCCTTGCTCCTGCTGACTTACTGCTTGGGCAGACTACAGGTACTGGTGCTTTTGTTTTTTTCTTTTTCTTGGCTAGTAGCTGGAGGATGGGCATAAGCCAGCAGATACACTGAGTTGCAGTGCTGAAGTGAATAGTGTGGTGCAGCAGAGAGCCAGTGTGTGGGATAGCCACGATTTGAGAGCCCAGTGGCAGACTAAGGACACCACAGCCCCTCCACCCTCTCTTTTCTGAGCTCTGCCATAGATTCTGCTGTTTAGTGGTAGGAGGGGCAGCTTGACCGGGATGCCATCTTGGTCAACTGGGAGGTGAGTCCTCAGCACAGGCTAATTCCCAGGCTGGGAGGCAGCCTCAGTCCAGTAAATGCTTTTCCAGCAGAAAGGCAGTGCTTAGCAGTGTTGGCTTACAGGTGGGGCTTGGCTAAGGATGGCAGCAGGGCTGTAGTACCTCCTTACTTTGAACTATGTTATAGCATCTGGGGACAGCCGAAGAGGTGCTCTAGTTGTCAGCCAGAAGGTGGGGCCTGCCACACCTGATGGCCTGACTGATTCTGGAAGCTGTCAGACAGATTTCAGCTTTTTGAAATAAGACTGCCTGGAGAAATAACTGCTGAGCAGCCTGATGGCATCTCTTCCAGCCTTTACTGACTCACATTATAGGGTTGATTGACAGCCTCCCAGTGACTCCATAAGTAGGGCTGTGTCTTTGGCAGCCAGGAGGCGGAGCCTGCCACTCCAGAGAGTCCACGGGGCCAGTCATTAGAATACACAGAGGTGGTTGGTGACCAACTCCATTCTCAGAATGACATCTCAACTCCTGTTGAGGCAACACCAGAGAAACTAAACAGCCCCTAGATGTCTCAAAAGCAACAAACCATTGCCAAACATTTGAAAAAAACAACTCACCATGGCTCCAGAAAACTACCCAAATAAAGAATCAAAAAACTTCCCAGATGAAGAAGACTTTCTGAAACAATTGGAGGTCGAGTACAAAAGAATTATATATAGAGCCCTCCTAGAGATTAAACAAAATGCCACAGAGCAAAATGAAAAATTAAGCAAACTATTCAAACTGATGGAAAATCAACATTCTGAAATCCAGCGGATAGATAAAAAAATTACAGAATTAAGCAATTCAATTCAAGGTCAAAAGAGCAGAATTGAGGAAATGGAAGTCAGACTTAGTGACCTTGAGGATAGAGTAACTAACACCAGCATTTATGAGAAATCACAGAAAGAAATAAGAAAAATGAAGAAGCAGTAAGAAACATGTGGGACTCTATCAAGATGAATAATTTATAATTGGAGTTCCTGAACAGGGAGAGATAGCTGTAAACACAGACAGTATTGTTGTTGAGTTGCTGACAGAAAACTTCCCTGAAATTATGAAAGAAGAGAACATAGATATCCAAGATGTATTGAACACCACGCAAATTAGACTCCAAAAGAAAGACAACAAGACATATTGTAATCAAGCTTAATAAAATGAAACAGAGGCAGAAACTCTTGAAGGCAGCGAGATTCAAAGCAAAGCTAACATTCAGAGAGAAGCCCTGTAGGCTTTTGTCTGACTTGTTGGCAGAAATGATGTCAGCAATGAGGCAGTAGAATGGCACATTCAAAGCCTTGAAGGAAAAAAATTTCCACCCAAGAATTATGTATCATGTAAAACTGTCTTTCAAATATGAAGATGAAATTAAGACATTTGCAGATAAACAGAAGCTTAAAGACTTGCAAAAACCAAACCAAAACTACAAAAAATACTGAAAGAAGCTCTTTATTAGAAAAACAAAACCATTAAGTGTATATTTAAGGAGGCAATGCAGGACACAACTTCCAGAAAACTACTCAGTTAGGGAAGGCACAAACTCAATCAAACCTACAATATCAAAAGAAGGGAATCAGTGATGATGTTACAAAACTATGACACTATCACACTAAAACGTGGGGTATACTTCAGCAGTTATAGTCCTTTCAGATGGGGAGGAAGTTAAAAAGATATACAGAAGTTAAAATTGGGTTTACATTTACCATATTAAGGGAGACCATAAGAGTAGCTGCAAAATGCAATAACAGTGCAACCTATCAAACAAGAAGTGTAATACAAGAGTCTCAGCAAACACAGAACCAACACAGAAAAAGATGAAAAGTCACCCCATAAGTAAGAATGACCCAGAACAAAATATTAACAGCAACATAGAAAATACCAAAAGAAAAATAAATACATCAAAATGGCAGCACTAAACACATATCTATAAATAATTACACTGAATGTAAACAGACTGAACACTCCAATAAAAAAACAATAAGTGACATCTTGGATCAAAAGACATGACCTGTGTATATGTTGTTTACAAGAAATACACCTTAGATTTAAAGATACGAACAAACTGAAAATTAAAGCATGGAATCATATATACCAAGCTAACAATATACAAAGAAGAGCAGGTAAGGCAATACTAATCTCAGATAATGCAATCTAAAATCCACCATCGTAGACAAGGATGGTCACTACTTATTGCCAAAAGGTTCAATACAAAAACAGGACTTAACAATATTAAACATTTATGCACCCAAGCAAATCTGAACAAAATCCAAATCACTGAATTATTGAAAAGCATCTTCTCAGATCATAAAGCCATAAAAGTCAAAATCAATAGCATAAAAAAAAAATAGAAATTGAAACTCATGGAAACCGAACAACACTTTGCTCAAAAAGCCATGGGTTATAGAAGAAATCAAGGACGAAATAACGAAATTTATAAGTTCAAAAGAGAATGAAAACACTTTCTACCAAGACCTATGGGATATAGCCAAAGCTGTACTCAGAGATCAATTAATTGCTATAATGCACACATCTGGAAGGAAGGACCCAAACCAATGAATTAACCCTACAGCTTGAACAAGTAGAAAGAGAGCAACAAAGGAACCCCTCAGGCATCAGAAGAAAATAGATAATAAAGATTGGAGCAGAACTAAATTAATTAGAGAATAGAATAACCACTGAAAAAATTGATGCCATGGATTGAATTGTGTCCCCTCTAAAATATGTGTAGCCTTGTGGCTGGGCCATAATTCCCAGTATTTTGTGATTGTCCTCCATTTTGTGATTTTCCTGTGCCGTATGTTAAAGGATTAGGGTGGGACTGTAAATACCTTCATAGGATTACCTCCTCGCTCCACTGCCAAGGGAGTTCCCTGGAATATGGCTTGCCCCACCCTTAATCCTTTAGTCCTACAAGAGATAAAAGGAAAAAGAAGTAAGCAGAGAATTGGAAACGTCACACCATCAAGAAAGCAGCACCAGGAGAAGAACACATCCTTCAGACCTGAGGTTCCTGCACCAAGACACCCCCTGGACAAAGACTGATGCAGAGTTGACTAGGAGGAAAGCCTTCCACTGGAGTGGATTTCCTGAATTTGGACTTGTAGCCTACCAGACTATGTAAGAATAAACTTTCCTTTGTTAAAAGCCATCCACTCTGTGGTATTTCTGTTAGAGCAGTACTAGCTGACTAAAACAATTGACAAAACCAGAAGCTGTTTTTTTACAAAGATCAACAAAACTGACAAACCATTGGCTAAACTTAAAAAGAAAAACAGGAGAGGAAAGAAATAACCCAAATAAGAAATTAGATGGGAGATGCCACAACAGACCCAACTGAAATCAAAAGTACCATGACAGAATACTATGGAAGACTGTACTCTAACAGATTTGAAAACCTAGAGGAAATGGACAAATTCCTAGATTCATATCACCCACCAAGATTATCACAAGAAGAAGTAGAATAACTTAATAAACCCATCACAAAGGAAGAGACTGAAAAAGTCATCAAAAACTACCAACCAAAAAAAAAGCCTTCACCTAGATGGTTTCACCACAGAATTCCACCAAGCTTTTGGAGAAAAGTTACCTCCAATACTACTGAGACTATTGCACAGCATAGAAAGGGATGGAATACTCCCAAATTCATTCTATAAAGCCAGCGTAACCCTGATACTAAAGCCAGGGAAAGAGCCCACATAAAAGGAAAATTGCAGACCAATATCACTGAACCTAGATGCAAAAATCTTCAACAAAATCCTTGCCAGTAGAATTCAACAACATATCAAAGACAGAATTCATCATGATGAAGTTGGATTCATAGCAGGGATGCAAGTCTCTTTCAACATCAGAAAAACAATTAATGTGACCAATCACATAAAAAACACAAAAGATAAGAATAACCTGATTTTGTCAATCGATGAAGAAAAGACATTTGACAAGGTCCAACACCCATTCGTGCTAAAAACTCTCAGCAAAATAGGACTAGAAGGGAAATTCCTTCATGCAATTAGGGCCACCTATGCAAAGCTAACCACCTACATCATCCTGAATGGAGAAAGACTGAAAGAATTCTTTTTGAGGGTAGGAAATAGACAAGGATGCCCACTCTCACCACTTCTATTCAACATTGTACTAGAAGTTTAGGCCACAGCAACTAGACAAGACAAAGAAATAAAGGGCATCTGCATCAGCAAAGAAGAATTAAAAATCTCCCTATTTGCAGATGATATGATTGTATGTGCAGAGAATCTTAAAGAATCCATAAGTAAACTACTCAAACTTACAGAAGAGTTCAGCCAAGTATCCGGATATAAAATAAACATGAGTAAATCAGTAGGACCCCTTTATACCAACAAAGAGATCATTAAAGAAGAAATCACCAAATCAATACCATTTACTATAGCCTCCAAGAAGATAAAATATCTAGGAATAAATCTAACTAGACAAATAAGAGAGCTATACAAAGAGAACTACAAGTCCTTACTGCAAGAAACCAAAAGAGATTTATGTAAGTTTCTTACCCTGCTCATGGATAGGAAGATTTAACATTGTGAAATGTCTATTTTACCCAAGGCAATCTATATATACAGTGCAATCTCAATACTAATTCCAGTGTCATTTTTTAATGAGATAGAGAAAGAAATCACCAACTTTGTTTGGAAAGAGAAGAAATCTCAGATGAGTGAAGCACTACCGAAGAACAGGAACACAGTGCGAGACCTCACTGTACTTGACCTTTGAACCTATTACACTGCCACAGTATTCAAACAGCTTGGTACTGGTACAAAAAAGACATGTAGACCAATGGGACAGAGTTGAGACCCCAGAGATGCCACAATCCTCCTATGAACAGCTGATATTTGACAAAGGCCCTAAGATTGTATACTTGGGTATAAACACTCTTTAACAAATGGTGATGGGAAAATTGAATATCCATCTGTGAAAAATTGAAACAAGACCCATATTTCACACCTCACAGAAAAAGAAACTCAAAATGGATAAAAGACCTAAATATGAAACCTAAAATGATAAAGATCATGGAAGAAAAAATAGGGTCAACAATGGAAGTTTTAATACACAGCTTTGATAGACTTCAAAACCTGACAAACAAAGCATGATTAACAGAAGAGAAAATAGATAAATGGGAACTGCTAAGAATCAAACACTTTAGCTCATCCAAAGACGTTATCAAAAGAATTAAAAGACCACCTACAGAATGGGAAAAAACATTTGGCAACTACATGTCAAACTGACATCTGATCTCCATAACCTACAAGATACTGCAAAATATCGGCAAGAAAAGGTAAATTTCCCAATTAAGCAGTGGACAAAGGAGATGGGAAGACACTTCATTAAAGAGGACATCCAGGCAACCAAAAGAAACATGAGGAAATGATAACGGTCATTAGCTATTAAAGAAATCCAAATCAAGACTGCAAATGAGATACCATCTCACCCCAACAAGGTTGGCCATGATCCAAAAAACACAAAACAACAAATGCTGGAGAGACTGTGGAGAAATTGGAACTCTCCTACACTTTTGGTGGGATTGCAAAATGGTACAACATCTTTGGAAAGCAATCTGATGCTTCCTTAAAAAGCTGAAAATAGATACACCATTTGATCCCACTGCTTGGAATATAGCCTACAGAATTAAGTGCAGTCACATGAACAGACCCATGCACATGAATGTTGATTGCAGCACAGTCCACAACAACAAAAATATGGAATCAACCCAGATGTCCAACAACAGGTGGATGGATAAACAAACTAAGGTACCTATACTCAATGGAACACTATGCAATGATCAAGAACAATGATGATTTTAGGAAGCATCTCATAAGTTGGTTTCAACTGGAAGACATTATGTTGAGTGAAATCAGTCAGCAGCACAAAGACAAATAATGTATGAGATCCCTACAATAAGGACTTAAAAACAGATTCATGTACAGAAGAAAAGACTCCTTGACGGCTGCAAGGGAAGGGAAGTAGGGAGAGGGCTGGTCATAGGTTAGATAGTGGATAGAAATTTAGTTGGGTGAAAGCAGTGACAGCACACACTAGAAAGAAGATCTGCTTAACTGGACTTCAACATAAACTGAAAACTCTTCTAATCTTAACAACGATAGAGTAGCAGGGGCAGGGGTCTGGCAACCATGCTCTCAGGGGACATTGAGGCCAACTGGCATAACTAGCCCTTTGCTAAGAGAGCCTTCTGTACCCCATATTGGTGAGTGGCATCTGAGGTCTTAAAAGCTAGCAAGCTGCCCTCTGTGGTACACCAAATGGTCCCAACTCAGCCACAACAGATGATCACCAAGGACAACAAAAACATGAGGGACAAAGAACCCAGAAGACAGAAGGAACCATGTGAATGGATGACTGTATCATCGGGAACACAATATGACCATTTGGTGTGTGTTCTTTATGGTTTTATTCATCTATAGGATGCCATCCTTCTGGCCTCTTACTAGAAGGTAGTGTACAGGGTGGAGAGGAGGGGACAGGAGATTGTCAAGAGGATATGACATGTATAGAATGTAAAGGAGGAGTGTGCTGTCACCAGGCAAGGAGAAGGAGCTGCAGACAGGCGGGCATGCAATTTTTTTTTGGAATGTATACTCTCAATCACAATTTAAAAAAACAAAAAACATGTAAGATAGAGAAACAAACAAAAGACTGCATTATCCCTTTCACTACCAGCAAGGATCCCTGGTTGCACAGTGGTTCAAAGCCCAGCTGCTATCCAAAAAGTCAGCAGTTCGAATCTACCAGCAGCTCCTTAGAAACCCTATGAGACAGTCCCACTCTGTCCTTTAGGTTTCTGTGAGTCAGAATCAACTCAGTGGCAATGAGTTTGGGGTTTTTGTCTACTGGGAAGCAGATTGGGTTTTAAAAGGCAGTGGGTCAAACTCATTGTTTACAAATCTAAAATAAAGCTACTCCAAGGGGGAACAAATGGCATGCTTCAGGGTTGCTGCTGTTGGGTGCCATCTAACTCATCCAATTCACAGCAACCCCATGTGAAAGTAGGACTGCTCTGCAGGCGTTCTTGGCTGTAACCTACAGAAGCAGACAGCCAAGTCTTTCCACTGTGGAACCACTAAGTACCCACGGCTTCAAGCTGCCAAACTTTTGGTTAGCAGCCAAACGCTTAACCACTGAACCACCAGGGCTCCTTGGAGTAGGCACAGTTAACATGCTTTTGTTCTAGCACAGAAACATTGGCATGTATCATAGTGAGTGCCTTTCCAGTTTCAATAACAGAGAAGCTTCTGGGTATAAGTGTTCAATAAATACAGCTGAGTAGACCCCTGAGCTAACTATTTTCCTAGTGGGTGGTCCATTCATTGTGTTGACTGAAAACAACCGGACAGTCACATCAGCTAACATTTCCCAGAAATGAAAATTGAATTATCCCAATCTGGATAACATCTCACTCATACTACATGGTAGACACCGGAAAGCCCAAAGATCATCTCTGTCTCATTAAGTGATTGAACTGGTGGGCTGAGTCCAGCCATTCGTCCTCAAGATTTCTGCCTAACATACCAACGAGATTCTGCCTGTTCCCTTTTAGGTCCTTTGCTTTACAAACCTCACTTTGGCATCATTTCATCAAGGAACCAATCCACTGCCGTTGAGTTGGGTCTGCACTGCCGTTGAGTTGGGTCTGACTCATGGTGACCCTATAAGTAGGAGCAGAATTGTCGCATAGTGATTCCAAGGAGCGCCTGGTGGATTTGAACTGCTGACCTCTTGGTTAGCAGACATGACACTTAACCCACTATGCCACCAGGGTTTCAGATCTAGGAACAGACATAGTGAAACATAATGACTTCTGTAGCTGATGCTCTTGTGAGTCCCTTAACTGTGTGTTATGGAAGCACCTGGCAGAGATGCTCTGTTGCTCTGCAACATTGTTTTATCACTTCCTTCCTTCCTAATTATTACTTCTACAGCTTCTCCTCATCAGTTCCTGCCTTCTCAGATTACTGCTAAAAGCCAAAGCTTCCACATCACACAAGGAAACAGAGTCAGAGAGGCAAAGCAAGTGTGGACTGTTGGGAAAAGCAGATTTCTAGAAACCATGTTACTTTTTAGTTCAATAAACTTTGTCTAGCTTCAACTGAATGTTTCATGTCAAGCAAGCAAAACACTCTAGCCAGTTTGGAAGTGTACAGATACATTAGCAAGAGTTTATCAAGTTGCGTGTCCTAAAACACAAATTCCGCTGTTAAAAAATTTAAAAAAACAATTCTTTTAATAGGATTTTTTTGTATATTAGAGCCAAAATCTTTTTCTGGGACTTTGATTTAAAATGCTCTACCAATTGGCAAATGGGGCAGATTCATTTTTAAGATTGGTTGTGTATTTTTGTGCAACTAACGTACACTTTCTGCATTTGTTTGCCAACCACGCCTCCCAGGATATTTTTGTAAGCGCCCTATGCTAATTTTTTTTTTTTTACAGCAACATGTAAAAAAAAATGGCATAGCTGTGCTTACAAAAATATCTCATGGTGGGAGGGTGTGATTGGCAAACAGACGTAGAAGGTGTGTACTGTTTGTGTAAAAACACGGTACCTGTTAGAAATACAGGAAACCCTGGTGGTGTAGTGGTTAAGTGCTATATCTGCTAACCAAAACATCAGCAGTTCGAATCTCCCAGGTGCCCCTTGGAAACTCTATGGGGCAGTTCGACCCTATCCTATAGGGTCGCTATGAGTTGTAATCGACTCAACGACACTGTGTTTGGTTTTGGTTTTATTCTAAATACATCTACCTCTTTATTAGGGTCTAGATTATTCCCTAGCTTTCTTTCCCCTTTCCCCTAAGAAATGGTATATTCCATAGAAGACCCTCCAAATTGCCAAAGACTCCCAACATATCTTAATAGGCACAGAATACAAAAGTTCTAAAAAGCTAGCATTTAATCTTATTAAAAGCAAAGAATCCCCTTATGAAAATATGTATAATTTCCTGTTACTATTGCTAAACCAGGTGTTGCTTGTCTTTTGTTTTAAGATATTATTTGTAATTCATGTTCTACTAAAATTACTCTCTGTGAAGTTATTTTGTCATTAAACCTATTCTTACTATTATATTACAAATATCCACAGCAGCTAACTATTAAAAAAAAAAACAAAAAAAAACCACTGCTGTTGAGTTGATGCCCACTCATACAGACCCTATAGAACAGAGTAGAACTGCTCCATAGGGTTTCCAAGGAGCGCCTGGTGGATTTGAACTGCTGACCTTCTGGTTAGCAGCTGTAGCACTTAACCACTACTATGTCACTTACAAAAGATAAGGTCCTTTGTTTCTGAATAGCACACTGCTGATTCACCATCAACAGACATTTTGGTCCTATTCAGCTAAACAGCTGTTTGGTCCCATATGTGATACAGGCATACAGGTGTGCCAGAAGCTGGTTGATGTCAGAGGAATAGGCCCTGCCTACCTATTGTCTTTCAGATAAAGCCAAGTGAGCTATAAAACTCTCTTAACATATGAGGATTGCCAATTAAGTTTGCAAACTCATGCTGGAAAAAGTGCTACATACCTCATTCCTCATTATCACTACAGTCACCTTCTAAGTACTCCCCTTGGGAAGCAGGGCACCCACACCAGCACCTAGTCCACCCTGCAAAGCAATTTGAGAATTCTTGTCTGGAATGGCCGTTAGAGCTGTTGTATTACCCTTGATGTCCTGAATGCCATCAAAATGTCTTCTTACTGATAGGGCTAATAGCTGTAGAAAAATTGTTGGCATGCTCCTTTCTTAACTCCTAAGCCCTTTTCCCCTTCTTGGAATGCTGGCACCTAAAGAAAATCATAACCTCCCTTCTCACTGGTACTCACAAAGATTTTGAGTTTGTTTTCCCAGGCTATCCTTGACTGGCAATAGGGCAGAGTGATGGCAATTTGCAGTCCATTGCCTGTGAGAAAAGTAACCAGCCAGTAGACAGCAAGGACAACTCACCTTGAAAAAAAAAGCTGTGTCTTCTCCAACCTTGCCTCCCCTGAACACTTGCATGCCTGCACACCTTGTCTGCCCCCCTTCCCTTCCCTAAACCCTTCTATCAAACTTGCCAGCCTGGCCTGAGAGGTTAATACAGTTTTTAGGGCACTAACCCAGCATCTTTTCAAATTGTTGGCAATCTGAGTAAAGGACTTTTAAAAAAGTCAATCCCTGTCTCTGCAAAATGGGCTTCGTAGTGACATGCAGCATGAATCTGCAACTGGGGTTTTTCCAGTAACACTTTGAAGGTTGGACTAGGTGCTGGTGATGGTGCCTAGCTTCCCAAGGGGAGTACTTTGAAGGTGACTGTAGTGATATTCAGCAATGAGGTATGTAGCACTTAGAAAAATTAAGTTTGCGGACTTTATTGTCACCCCTCGTGTATTCTTTGATTTATCTAATAAGTAGATTTAACCTGTTGATTCTCAGTTGTGGAACTGAGAATATTTCCAGGTTCCCCCAACTGCTTCAAAGTATGACATGAAAGCTTTTAAGAAACTACCAAAATGAACCAGGATTCAACATGAATTGGGTTGATGTATTCACTTTGATATTCACTTTGAAGGTAGTGACACCCATTACATTACATAAGAATATGATGAAGGGGGCAGAGCCAAGATGGCAGACTAAACACATGCCTGCCTTAATCCCTCTGGAAACCAAGACCTGAATTGATAATTAAACAGAACCTTTTGGACACCTAGTGAGCCCTAGGACATGGTATAGGGCTGTTAACATGGACTTCACACCACTGAAAGGAAAACCTCCTTAGGCTGACTCCCATTCTTGGCAAGTGTTGGCTTTCACGGAATTAAGGTAACTCACCATTTTAATCATTTTTTCTCTGTCTTAGCCAGAGGGTGGAGGTGGGACTTGACTAGCAGCTAATCTGAGATGCACTTCTGGTGAGATCAGTAGGCAAAATTGACGTATTTTGAGAGCCCAGCTTTGGACTCTGTGCACCTCGGCACCTTTGGCCTCTCTTTGTGCCTCTGCCATGGAGTAGTCTGTACTGAGGCAGGCAGAGGGCTTGTGCGGGACACCATCTTGTTCCACTTGGAGGCCTCAGTGCGACCTAACTCCTAGGCTGGATGGCAGCACCTGCCTGGAGGAGTGTTTTTCTGGCAGAAAAACAGTATTCTATGCAGTGTCACATATGGCTAGGGCCTGACAGCAGAGACCAGCAGGGTAGTAGCTGTTTTGTATTTTGAACTAGTTTATAACATCTGGGGTTCTATATAGAGGTGCTTACTTTGCCAGCTAGGAAGAGGGACATGTACAACTGAAAACCTGACTGACTTTAGAAGTTGTCAGATACCTTTTACCTCTTATTTTAAGACGGCCTAGAGAAACAACTGTGGTCCATCCTCACAGGGTCTCTCCCAGCCTCCATTGACTCACATAATGCCCCCAAAGCAACAAACTCTGGAGAAAACCATAACCAAGAAGTCACCCATGGCTTCAGAACGCCCTGAAAAGAAAGCACCACGGAACTTACCAGATGAAGAAACCTTTCTGAAACCATCAGAAGGTGAATACAAAACGATTATATATTGAGCCCTCCTAGACCTTATACAAAATGAAAAATTAAGCAAGCTGTTCAATCTGATGGAACACTAGTACTCTGAAATCCAACAGATCAAGAACAAAATCAAAGACATAGGAACTTCAATTCAAAGCCAAGAAAACAGAACAGAACAAATGGAAAATAGACTTTCTTACTTGGAATACAGAGGTACTGACTCCAGCATCTATGAGGAGGAAATCAGAAAAAAAGAAACAATAAAAATAAAGAAGAATTGAGAAGCACGTGGAACTCTATTAAGAGGAACAATCTATGATTAAATGGAGTTTCTGAACAGGGTGAGACACCTGAGAACACAGAGAGTGTTGTGGCTGAGCTGCAGACAGAAAACTTCTCAGAAATTACGAAAAAAGAGAATATAGATATTCAAGATGCACATCAAACGCTGCTCAATATACATCTCAAAAGAAAGACTCCAAGATATATTATAATCAAGCTTAACATAATGAAACAGAAGCAGAAACTCTTAAAGGCAGCAAGACTCAAAGCAAAGCTAACATTTAAAGGGAAACCTTGTAGGCTTTCATTGGATTTCTCAGAAGAAACAGTGATGGCACAGAGAGAGTGGCATGACACCTTCCAAGCCTTGAAGGAGAACTTCCAACCAAGAATTACGTGTCCTGCAAAATTATCTTTCAAATATGAAAATGAAATGAAGACATTCACGGATAAACAAAAACTCAAAGACTTTGCAAAAACTAAACTAAAGCTACAAGAAATACTGAAAGAATCTCTCACCGTAGAAGAACAACTGTATATTTTAGAAACAAATACAGGACACATCACCAGCATCCTACTCAGTTAGGGAAGGCACCAAACTCATTCAAAGCTATAACAGTGAAAGAAATGATCCAGTGATCATATCATGAAAACTATGATGTCATTGTATTAAAAAGAGGGATGTACTGCAGTCGTTACCATCCTTCCAGATGGAGAGGAAGTTGATAAGACTAGTAGTAATTAAAATTGGGTTTATACATAATTTATTAAGAGGGATCATAGAGGCAGCTGTAAAGAACCAAAAAGATGCAACATATCAGATCAAGAAATGTAATACAGGAGTCTCAGCAATCACAAAACCAATCCTGAAAAAGGTGAAATATCAATTCACAGAGAAGAATGTCCCAGAACAGATTAACAAGAACAACAGAGAAAACATTGACACAAAAATAAACATATCACAATGGCAGCACTGAACACATACCTATCAGTAATTACATTGAATATGAATGGACTAATCATTCCAGTAAAGAGACATTGACTGACATCTTGGATCAAAAGACAATACCCATCCATGTGTTGCCTACAAGAAACTCATCTTATACTTAAAGATGGGAATAAACTGAAAATTAAAGGATGGAAGGATATATATCCAGGTAACAATGAACAAAGAAGAGCAGGTGTGGCAATTCTAACCTCAGATAAAATCAGTTTGAATGTAAAATCCACCATCATGGACCAGGATGGACACTATTTATTGCTGAAAAGTTCAATACACAAGCCTGACTTAAAAATATTAAATATTTATGCACCCAATATTACAGCACCTAAATACATCAAAGAAACACTGACTACACTCAAAGATGAGATAGATCACTCCACAATAATAGTGGGAGACTTCAACACTCCACTCTCAATACTGGAAAGATCATCCGGGAAAAAGTTCAATAAAGACACAGAGATCTTATTGCCACAATTAACCAACTAGACCTCATCGACATATACAGAACTTTCTATCCATCAGTGGACAACTACACCTTCTTCTCCAGTGCACATAGAACATTCTCCAGAATAGGCCATGTGTTAGGACATAAAGCAATTCTCAACAAAATCCATACCACTGAATTAATGCAAAGCATCTCCTTAGATCATAAAGCCTAAAAGTCAAAATCAGTGGCAGAAAAAACATAGATTGAAAGTGGAACTCATGGAAACTGAGCAACATCTTGCTCAAAAAGCCATGGGTTATAGAAGAAATCAAGGATGAAATAAAGAAACTTATGGATTCCAATGAGAATGAAAACATTTCCTACCAGAACCTGTGGGATACAGCCAAAGCAGTCCTCAAAGGTCAGTTTATCTCCATAAATGTGCACATCCTGAAGAAAGAAAGAAACCAAACCAAATAACTAACCCTACAGCTTGAGCAAGTAGAGAGAGAACACCAGAGGAACCCCTCAGGCAACAGAAGAAAACAGATCATAAAGATTGCCAAGGCTAGAGCAGAATTAAATGAATTAGAGGATAGAAGAACAGTTGAAAAAACTGAAAAGACCAAAAGCTGGTTTTTTGAAAAGATCAACAAAATTGACAAACCACTGGCTAAACTTACTAAAGAAAAACAGGAAAGGAAACAAATAACCCAAATTAGAAACAAGAGAGGAGTTGTCATAACAGATCCAACAGAAATAAAAAATATCATAACAGAACACTATGAAAGACTCTACTGTAACAGATTCAAAAACTTAGAGGAAATGGACAAATTCCTTGATTCATATCACCTACCCAAATTATCACAAGGTGAAACAGCACAACTTAATAAACCCATCACAAAGCAAAAGATTGGAAAAATCATTAAAAAAAAAAAAAAAAAACTACCAACAAAAAACATCCAGGGCCAGATGGCTTCACTGCAGAATTCTACCAAGCTTTTACAGAAGAGTTTTCTCCAATACTACCGAGACTATTTCACAGTATAGAAAGGGATAGAATACTCTCAAATTCATTCTATGAAGCCAGCATAATCCTGGTACCAAAGCCAGGGAAAGACCCAACAAAAAAGGAGAACTACAGACCAATATCACTCATGAATACAGATGCAAAAATCTTCAACAAAGTTCTTGCCAATAGAATACAACAACATATCCAAAAAATAATCCATCCTGACCAAGTTGGATTCATACCAGGGATGCAAGGCTGGTTCAACATCAGAAAAACAATTAATGTGATCAATCACATAAATAACACAAAAAACAAGAATCACCTGATTTTGTGTATTGATGCAAAAAAGGCATTTGATAAAGTCCAACACCCATTCATGCTAAAAACTCTTAGCAAAATAGGAATAGATAGCAAATTCTTCAACGCAATAAGGGCCATTTATGCAAAGCCAACTGCCTATGTCATCCTGAATGGAGAGAGATTGAAACAGTTTCCCTTGAGAACAGGAACTAGGCAAGGATGCCCACTCTCACCTCTCGTATTCAACGTTGTACTAGAAATCCTAGCCACAGTAATTAGACAAGACCAAGAAATAAAGGACATCTGTATCAGCAAAGAAGAAGTCAAAATTTCCCTATTTGCAGATGATGTGACTGTATCTGCAGAGAATCCTAAAGAATCCATAAGGAAACTACTCATACTGATAGAAGAGTTCAGCAAAGTCTCAGGATACAAGATAAACACGAGTAAATCAGTAGGGTTCCTTTATACCAACAACAAGATTATTAAGGAGAAAATCACCAAATCAATACCATTTACTCTAGCCCCTAAGAAGGTAAAGTACCTAGGAATAAATCTAACCAGAGAAATAACAGACCTTTACAAAGAGAATTACAAGTCCTTACTACAAGAAACTAAGAGAGACATATATAAATGCAGGAACCTACCCTGCTCATGTATAGGAAGACTTAACATTGTGAAAATGTCTATTTTACCCTAATCTATTTATATAATGCAATCCCAACACAAATTCCAGTGACTTTTTTAATGAGATGGAGAAACAAATCATCAACTTTGTTTGGAAAGGGAGGAAATCCTGGATAAGTAAAGCACTACTGAAGAAGAACACACTGGGAACCCTCTCACTACTCGACTTTAGAACCTATTACACTGCCACAGTAGTCAAAAAAGCCTGGTACTGGCACAGAAACAGATAGATAGATCAGTGGAACAAAATCAAGACCCCAGAAATGACATCATCTGCTTATGAACAGTAGATATTTGACAAAGTCCCTAAGACATTAAACTGGTGTAAAAACAATCTCTTCAACAAATGGTGCTAGCAAAATTGGATATCCGTCTGCAATAAACTGAAACAAGACTCATATCTTACACCTTATACAAAAACCAACTCAAACTGGATAAAAAATGTAAATATCAAATCTAAAACAATAAAGCTCATCCAACCATGAGTCAGATCCGACTCGACGGCACTTGGCTTGGCTAAGAAGAAGTAGGAACAACAATGGAAGTTTTAATACACAACATAGACAGACTTCAAAATCTATAAAACAAAGCACAAACAGCAGAAGAGAAAATAGATAAATGGGAACTATTAAGAATCAAACACTTTTGTTCATCCAAAGACCTTATTAATAGAATTAAAAGGCCACCTACAGAATGAGAAAAAATATTTGGCAGCTATATGTCAGACCAACACCTGATCTCCATAATTTATAAGATACTACAAAATATCAATAAGAAAAAGACAAATCATCCAATTAATTGATGGGCAAAGGAGATGGACAGACACTTCTCTAAAGAGGAGATCCAGGCAGTCAAAAACATATTTGGACATGCTCACGATCATTAGCTATTAAAGAAATTCAAATCAAAATGACAGTGAGATACCATGTCACCCCAACAAAGTTGGCCACGGTCCAAAAAATGCAAAACAACAAATGCTGGAGTGGCTGTGGAGAAACTGGAACTCTCTTGCACTGTTGGTGGGATTGCAAAATGGTGCAACCTCTTTGGAAAGTAATCTGGTGCATCCTTAAAAAGCTGGATCTAGATATACCATTTGACCCAGTAATTCCACTGCTCGGAATATATCCTACAGAATCCAGGCCATTCACACCAACTGATACATGCACATGAATGTTCATTGCAGCACATTCCACAATAGCAAAAAGATGGAATAAACCCAGATGCTCAACAATAGAGGAATGGATAGATAAACTATAGTATATATATTCAATGGAACACTATGCACTGATAAAGAACAAGGATGATTTTAGGAAACATCTCTTAACTTGGCTTCAACTGGAGGACATTATGCTGAGTGAAAGTAGTCAGTGACAAAAGGACAACTATTTTATGAGACCCGTACGATAAGAACTTAAAATAGACTCATGCATAGAAACAAAGACTCTTTGATGGCTGCAGGGAGGGGGGGGAGTTTAGATTAGATAGTTGATCGAAATTTGGTTGGGTGAAATCGGTGACAGCACACATTAGAAAGGAGATCAATACTAACTGTACTTCAACACAATTTTTGTACTCCCATCTTAACCCAATATTGCAAGGACAGAGTAGCTGGGGTGGGAGGCCGGGGACCATACTCTCAGGTGAAATCGAGACCAGTTGGCACAACTAGCATTTTGCTAAGAGAGCCCTCTGCACTCCACATTGGTGAGTGGCATCTGGGGTCTTAAAAGCTGCCAAGCTGCCATCTGAGTGTACAACAAACGGTCCCAACTCAGCAGGTATGGATGGTCACCAAGGACCAAAGTGACATAGGGGAAAGAGAACCCGGAAGACAGGAGACCCGTGTGAGTGGGTGACTACATCAACTTGTGACCGGAAGAACCAGATGGTGCCTGGCTACCACCAGGGGTAGCTGTGGTGGAGCTAACAAAGTTGAGTCTCACTGGTAACACAAGTTGAAAAAGAGGTGCACCCTGAGAGTGCCACTAAAAGACTGCAATTGATTGTCCAAGGGCATTGGAGTTTCCATGGGAGCATGGGCCCTGGCCCTGATGCTGCCCCTGTCCATAAATCATAATGGAGGTCAACTCTTTGGACAGGAATGGATTGGACTTGGTAACACAGAGTGACTATATCATGTGTGCACCTTATGGTTCTGTGCATCTATAGGATGTCGTCCTGCTGACCTCTTACTGGAGGCAGATGAGTGGGTTGAGAGGAGAGGATAGGAGATTGTTGGAAGGATAAGACATGTATGGAGCAGAGAGGAAGAGTGTACTGTCACTGGGTAGGGGGAGAGCAGTGGGAGCTGCATATAGGTGCGCATGCAAATTTATATGGGAATGTACATTTTCATTCAATCATAATAAAAAGAAAAAAAGAATATGATGAAAAATCAAATAATAGAAAAGTAACTTCTTTGCTTTAGAAATAAATACTAACTTACTGAAAAACTTAGCAACCCAAATCAAACTCAGTGCTGTCAAGTTGATTCTGACTCATAGTGACTCTATAGGACAGAGTAGAACTGCCCCATAGAGCTTCCAAGGAGCACCAGGTAGTTTCAAACTTTCAACTTCTTGGTTAGCAAAGATAGCACTTACCCATTGCACCACCAGGGTTTTGGGAAAAAAAAACTTAGTGGACTAACAAAAAAAGAAAAGAAACTCAATATCTATGTAAATGGGCATTCAAAATTCTAACCCTTACTCTACCCTCCATGAACTATGTAACCCGTGAAACTGAAGCAGGCTTCTGTAACAACGTTGACAAAATGGAGTAAGCAAAGCTATCATGAGCTTGCAGTTGTCCGGAAATAATTAGGAATAAAAAAAGTTTTTAAATATTAAATAACATTATAAATGTTAAATATCAGAAAAGCTGGCAGGCCTGGAAAGCTCCCTCAGTCTCTTAGAGGATGTAACAGAGACTTACCTTAGCTTCTCAGCATCTTTGCTTTTACCCAGAGATATAAAAAAGTCAATGCACATTTTCACTCAGTCATAATAAATAAATAAATAAATAAAAGTCAAAATTTAACAGTCTCATTTATCTTGATCTGATGAGATATGGAATACTCTCAAGGCTTAAGTTATAATCTTAATGTATATGTTGAGACAACTCATGGATGAAACAGACCTGTCAGTGTCCCATGGTATTCCTGGGTTACAAAGAAGGAAGAAAATGTATATTTATATATGATGTGGCCCAAGAAGAACCTGGCTTCCCCTGAATTTTGCTTTTTGCAAGATTTCCTCACACAAATGCTTAAATTAACATTCTTACTAAAACACCTATTTTCTGGTCTTTCAGTGAATATTTTGGTGGACTGCGAGAGGAAAAGACAGTTTTACAATATAAAAAGAAATCAGCTGTTTCAGCCATCAAGTGAAAGGAGCCAAAATTTTCTTTAGTTATTATTTTCAAAATTTTTTGATATTTTTGTCAACTCAGTAATCATCTTCAGCCAAAATCTGAAAATTACATTGAGAACAGATCCAAACTCAGCAGGCCTTCATCATGGACTCAGGAGGGCCTCCAGAAATGGAATTCAGGCCTCACATGTCCAAACAGTAGCTGACAGATGATGTGTTAAATTAAAAATGAATACACTTTTCTCGCCACTGTTTCCATCTAAAAGTACAGTCCATTTTTCCACCCTTTTGGATCTGTGCTGGTTTGCCAGCAGCATACAGCAGAAACGATGGTGTGCCTGGTCTGTTCCAGACCTAGGCCTTTTTAGGAGGCCTGGAAACTTGTATTTCTCTCTCTTGGAAGCAAGTTGCCATGTGAGAAGAGTAACATTCTGAGCCCCAATATGCTGTGATGGTCGCAAGCCACGTGGTGAGGCCCTAAAAGAAGAGAAACCATGTGGAAAAAGAACCCAATGAGCACCAAGACACCAGTGAGGTGAGCAAAGGAGCCATCCAGGAACTGAAAGACCCTCTAACTGTCACCATCACTACCGCCAGCTTGTACCCCACCTCCCCAGTCCCACCCCCAGCCGACAAGTAGAGCTGAGAGGAGCTGTCCAGCTAGACCCATCCTGAATTCCCAACCCGGAAAGTTCTGATCAAAATAAAAAGTTTGTTTTAAGCCTCTACATTCTATAGTGGTTCGCCCAAGCAAACGGATAAACTAAGCGATGATGACTCATTTTGTATGATTGAAACTACAGCTTAAGAAAATTTTTAAAATGAAATAAATTTAAGCTCAAATTGAATTTTTTTTTCTGTAGACTATTAAATGAATATCAGGAGAATGATTGCCTTTTTAGCTAAACTTGGCTGTTTTTCCCAAACTAGTCTAATCTAATAAATGGTGATTTTAAATATTAGCCCTTAACACAGAACATGAACATACAGTTGCTGCTCTGTTGTAGTGTCCCTAACAGCAGCACTAGAGGAAAAAATGAAACAAATTGCATCTCCAAGAGCCCTTATCAGAGTTACATTTTGAAGAAAATACATGTAACAGGATACGTGACACCCTCATACACTTTGAATAATGGTAGAAAGGAGAGGGCATGTAGCAGGTTCAGAATTATATCACTTCAGAGATTGCATGTGGGCAAAAGACCTGTGGAAGGTTGGAGTAGACAGAATCATTGATTTGTTAAACAATATTAATTGAGCATTGACCACATGTCAGAAGTCTGGAGACATACAAGAAAAGTCTTCATTCTTGCCTTCAAGGAGTTTACCCACTGAGTGAAAGGGAAGGTCACCAATGATGTTAAATCGATGAATCCTAAAATCAAAGTTCCTGGTGGTGTAGTGGTTATAATGTTACAACTGTTAACCACAAAGGTCCGCAGTTCAAATCCACTAGATGTTCTATGGGGCAGTTGTACTCTGTTTTATGTCAAGTGCCGTCCAGTCGGATCCGACTCTGCTATATAGGGTCACCATAAGTTGGAATTGACTTGATAGCATTTTTTTTTTTTAATTGAAGTATGGGTCCAGCAAAGTAAAGCCAAGAGGAAGTGAGTCTGGTGTCAACTTTACTAGGCAGAACCATATCAATTTGATGGTGTTCAACTGTGTTTCATCTACAGAAATGGGATTCTCTTATAGCTTAGCTTAATAGTTTGGTATAGCTAGGACATAGCATGAACAGGGAGAATGATGGACAATGAGAATGGAGAGAGAAAGATGGCCATTTCAGATTCAAAAAACGAAAACCAATCCTCTCTGAATTCCATACTAATGAGGTTGCATTTTTAGCCTGGAGGAAATATTAAGTTTTTTAAGCAGAAGAATAGCAACAGGAAACTTTCATCTTAGGAACACCACCCTTACTGTGACTTACTTAGAAAAAGAAAAAGAGTCTTTTAGAGATATATTCTGAAATACTCATGGATGAAATGATATGATGTTTTGGATTTGCTTCAAAATAATACAGGAAAGGTGGGGAAGTAGGTGGAGGTAGCGATGAAACAAGATTGGTAATAAGTTCACAATTGCTGAAGCTGGGCCACTGGGCACATGCTGGTTTATTATGCATTCTCTTTTCTTTTGTATATGTTTAAAAACTTCACAATAAAAATAAGAATAAATATACAGAAAACATAAAAACATAAAAGGAAGGTAAAATGAAAGAAAGAAAGCAGATAAACAAACAGACCACCTTTGCTGCAGTGCGGATCAATTTACCATGTGTGAAGGATGGAGGCTGAGACTGAAAACCAAAACTGGAAATGGAGGGGGTTAGGAAACCACAAAGTAATGAGGTTCAGAAATGAGAAAAGCCAGAATTAAGGTACCACCTGTGGGGATTCAGCTGAGTTTTACATGCAAATATGTACACCACAATTGCCATTTGAGATGGGGAACTAGTGATTGAGGTAAGTCAAGGAAGTAACACAATGGGAGGCCAAAGGGGACCCGGGAGCCAACTAAGGAAGAAGGTTGTTAGAGAAAATTTCTAAAAGACTTCTCAGTGCTGACAGACAAGGAAGAAGGAGGAGGGTGTTTCCTGCTAGAGAACAGTTTCGGGGGTAAGGAAAAAGGAAAAATCAGTGTAATGGTATGTGGTGAAAACTATAAACAATTTGGTAGTGTTGGAGTATAAAATGTAAGGCAAAGACTAACCAAAGCTGAGGCTAGGAAGACAGGCAGCAGCGGGAGCGCAGAGTCAAGTATATAGTTTAGTAAGTGGGATCACAGGGGCAGCCGTAAAGCACAATAAAAAAGCAACATACCGTATCAAGAAATGTAATACAGGAGTCTCAAAAACTACAAAACCAACCCCGAAAAAAGTGAAAAATCAACTCACAAAGAAGAGGGTCCCAGAACAGATTAATAAGAACAGCAGAGAAAACGTCAACACAGAAATGAACATAACACAATGGCAGCACTGAACACATACCTATCAATAATTATACTGAATGTGAATGGACTGAACGCTCCAGTAAAGGGACATTGAGTGACATCTTGGATCAAAAGACATGACCCATCTGTGTGATGCCTGCAAGAAACTCACCTTAGACTTAAAGATAAGAGCAAACTGAAAATGAAAGGATGGAAGAATATCTATCAAGCTAACGAACAAAGAAGAGCAGATGTGGCAATTCTAATCAGCACAGTCCACAATAGCAAAAAGATAGAATCAACCCAGGTGCCCAACAACAGAGGAATGGATAGGTAAATCATGGTATACATACTCAGTGGAACATTATGCAGTGATAAAGAACAACAATGATAGCACGAAATATCTCTTAACCTGGTTTCAACTGGAGGACATTATGCTAAGTGAAAGTAGTCAGCGACAAAAGGACAAATATTATATGAGGCCCGTACAATAAGAACTTAAAAACAGAATCATGCATAGAAGAAAAGACTCTTTGACTTGGCTGCAAGGGTGGGGTGGGAGGGAGGGAGGGTGAGAAGGGGAGAGTTTAGATAAGAAGTTAATAGAAATTTGGTTGGGTGAAATCAGTGACAGCACACATTAGAAAGAAAATCAATAATAACTAGACTTCAACACAATTTGAGTACTCTTCCCATCTTAATCCAATACTGCAAGGACAGAGTGGCTGGGCTGGGGGGCCAGGGACCGTGCTCTCAGGTGAAATTGAGGCCAATTGGCACAGCTAGCATTTTGTTAATGAGAACTCTCTGCACCCCTCAACGGTGAGTGGAGTCTGCAGTCTTAATAGCTGCCAAGCTGCCATCTGAGGGTACAGCAAGTGGTCCCAACTCAACAGGAACAGATGATCACTGAGGACAAGAATGACATCGGGAAAAAGAATCCAAAAGAAAGAGAGACCCACGTGAGTGGGTCTGTACATTGACTCGTGACCAGAAGAACCGATGGTACCCAGCCACCACCAGTGATAGCCACAATGGAGCTCACAAAGTTGAGTCTCACTGACAAGAGAATAAATAGGGATGTACCCTGAGATCTCCAATAAAAGACTGCAATTGATGGTCTGAGGGCATCAGGGTTCCCCTGGGAGCATGGCCCCTGACCCTGATGCTGTCCCTGTCCATAAATCATAATGAAGGTCAACTTTTCAGACAGCAGTAGGTTGGATTTGGTGATAGAGTGACCATATTTTGTGGAAATTTTATGGTTCTATGCATCTATAGGATGTCATCCTGCTGACCTCTTGTTGGAAGAAGAGAAGTGGGTGGAGAGGAGGGGATAGCAGACTATTGGGAGGATAGGACATGTATGGAGCAGAGAGGAATAGTGTGCTGTCACCAGGCAGGCAGAGCAGAGGGAGCTGCATATAGATGAGCATGCAGATTTATACAGGAATGTATGTTTTCATTCAATCATAATAAAAAAAAAAACTAAAGAAAGAAAAAGATAGGCAGGGGCTAGACTGAAGAAAGCTATGGAAGCCATGTTAAGGAATTGAGACTTTCCCTGATGGTCGAAAGGAGCTATTTAAAGGTTTAAGTAGAGGAGTGGCATGGCCATATTTTCTTCTTCAGAAGAGCCACCTGGCAAGCAATGTCAAGGGTAAACTTTAGGCAAGGAGAACAGTTAGGACACATTTGAGGTTCAGGTAAGAGATGACCAAGTCCTAAACCAGGGACTCTACTGTAAATGTTGAGAAGGGTTGGAATCAAGAAATAAAAGCAGCAGCATGTGGCAATTGATAGGTTGTAAGAGATGAAGGAGAAAGGAAGAATCAGGCCTGTTAACAGAATGTGTGATGGTGTTGCCATCCAGAGATGAGAACAGGCTTGCAGTACTGAAGACAGTGAGTTTTTGTTTTTGATATGTTGAGTTTGAAGTACCTGTGGTACATGTAACCCTCCCGGTCAGTTCTGCTCTGTCCTATAGGGTCACCATAAGTTGGAATCAACCCAGCCACAATGAGTTTGGTGGCATATGCAGGAGAAATAGACAGTAGGCAACAGTGTAAACGTAAGTCTGAGACTTGAAGGAAGAGTCAAGGCTAAAGATAGAAAAGCCATCAGAATATTAAACAAACAACAAAACAAAACCCCTTGCCCACAAGACAATTCTAACTCATTGTTTTAGTCAGCTAGGACTGCTGTAACAGAAATATCATAAAGTGGATTGGATGGCTTTAAAAAGAGAAATTTTATTTTGTTACAGTCCAGTAGGCTAAATGTCCAAATTCAGGGTGTCAGCTCCAGGTGAGGGCTTTCTCTGCTGACTCTGGAGGAAGGTCCTTGTCATGAATCTTGGAAGCTTCTGAGGTACAGGGACCCTGGTGCTTTTCAAAGGACATGCTTAGCTTGCAGCACTTCTTGATGATAGGAGGTCCCCATATCTCTCTGCTAGCTTACTTCCTTTATCTCAAGAGAACGCCTCAAGACACAAAACAACCTTACACAATGAGTCTTGCCCCACCAACACAACTGCTGCCTATCCACCCTCATTAACATCATACAGGCAAGATTTACAACATGGAGGACTTCACACAATACCAGAAATCAAGGCCTAGCTAAACTGCTACACAGATTTTTTGGGGAACACTATTCAATCCATGACACTCATAGTGACCCTATAGGAGAGTGTGGAACTGTCTCATGGGGTTTCCAAGGACCGGCTGATAGATTTGAAAAGCTGATCTTCTACTTAGTAGCCTTACTCTTAACCATTGCACAACCATGGCTCCTTCAGAAGAGTAAATGGGTCAAAACTGTAGGAGGTGCTAAGAATCACAAGGCAGAACTTTCAGGATGAGAAGGAATATAGGCTAAGGGTGGAACACTAGATAATGCAACATTAATGGCATAGGTACAGAAAGAGATCATGAAGGAAAGATATCAAGGGAAACCAAGAATGTCCAATGACGCTGAAGCCTAAGGAAAAGTAAAATGAATAATCACCATAAGAAGAAGCCCTGGTAATAGGTGACAGGAATTGGGTTAGGTGAAGGGAGAGAAAGCGTACCATAGAGGTGAGGTCAGCACATCTGAAGTAAACAAAAAGCTAAGAGGTTTCCTGATCATAAATCAACATTTCAAAGGACATAGTAGCAGGGGTAGGGGTCTAGGGACCGTGATTTAAGGGGACATCTAGGTCAACTGATATAAAAGTTTTTTAAAACAATGTTCTTCACCCCACTTTGGTGAGTGGCTTATGGGGTCTTAAAAGCTGGTGAGGACCATGTAAGTAGCATCAATTTGTTGCAACCCATCTGGAGCAGGTAAGAGTGAATGATATTAAAGACATAAGGAAAATGTGAGCCCAAGAGACAGAAAGGGCCACATAATCCAGAGATTACATAAACATGAAACCAGAAAAACTAGATGATTCCCGACCACCACCAATGGCTGTCCTGATAGGGAATACAACATAGAATCCCTAATGTAGTAGCAGAAAAATGGGTGTGCAGGAATCGAACTCTGTTAAAAAGACCACACTTGATGGTCTATCAGACTGAAGGATCCTGGGAAGACACGGCCCCTAGGCTCTTGATTAACCCAGAAATGAAACCATTCCTGAAACCAACTCTTCAGATAAAGACTGAACTGGATTACAAGACATAAAATTTTACTGGCGAAGAATGTATGTCTTGGCTTAAGAATATACCGTGAGACTAACTGGACAGCTCCTGTCCAGAGGTGAGAGGAGAAGGCGAACGGGGACAGGAACTGATTGAATGGACATAGAAAACACGGGGTGGAAAGGAGGAACATGCTGTCACAGGGTGGAGAGAGCAGCTAGAGTTACACAGCAACGTGTGTGTAAGTTTTGGTATGACAAACTGACTTGGGTTGTAAACTTTCACTTAAAGCATAACAAAATATTTAACGAAGAAGAGCCCTAGTGGCGCAGTAGTAAAGCACTTAGCTGCTAACTGAAAGGTCAACGGTTTGAACACACCAGTTACTCCAAGGGAGAAAGAGGTGGCAATCAGTTTCCAGAAAGGTTATATCCTTAGACACCTTGTAAAAATCAAACAGTGAAACCCATTGCCATTCAGTGAATTCTGACTCATAGCAGCCCTATAAGATGGGGTAGAACTGCCCCATAGGGTTTCCAAGAAGCTACTGATGGGTTTGAACTGACAATATTTTCACTAACTGCTGATCTCTTAACTACTGAGTCATTAGGGATACTCTGTGGAGCAATTCTACTCTGTTTTATAGAGTTCTGACTCAGAATCCACTGAGTGACAATGTATTGGGTTAAATCACCATTAAGGACCCCTGAGTGGTGCAAATGTTAAGTGTTTAACTACTAATGAAACTCACACTTGTTTGTCAGTTTGTCATACTGTGGAGGCTTGTGTGCAGGTTCATCTATGGCGGAAAGGTTTCAGCTGAGCTTCCAGGGTAAGACAGACTAGGAAGAAGGACCTGGCAGTCTACTTCTGAAAAGAATTACCTGCTGAAAGCCTTATGAATAGCAAAGGAACATTGGCAGATACAGAGCCAGAAAAGAAGCCCTCTAGATTGGAAGGCACTCAGAAGATGACTGGGGAAGAGCTGCCCCCTCAAAGTAAAATCGACCTTAATGATGTGGATGGAGTAAAGCCTTCAGGACCTTTATCTACTGATGTGGCAAGACTCAAAATGAGAAGAAGCAGCTACAAAAATCCATTAATCAGAATGTTGGAATGTACAAAGTATGAATCTAGGAAAATAGGAAATAAAATAATATAAAATGGAAAACATAAACATTGATATCTTAGGCATTAGTGAGCTGAAATTGACCAGTATTGGCTTTTTTGAATCAGACAGTCATATGGTGTACTATGCCAAGAATGAAAAAACTCCAAGAGCAATGGTGTTGGATTTATCCTCAAAAAGAACATTTCAAGATCCATCCTGAAGTACAGTGCTGTCAGTGATAGGATAATATCCTTATGCTTAAAAGGAAAGCCAGTTAATAAGACTGTTATTCAAATTTACACACCAACCACTAAGGCCAAAGATGAAGAAATTGGGGATTTTTACTAGCTTCTGCAGTCCAAAATTGATCGAACATGCAATTAGGATGCATTGCTAGCTACTGGTGATTGGAATGCAAAGGTTGGAAACAAAGAAGGATTAGAAAATATGACATTGATGACAGAAATGATGTTGGAAATCACATGACACAATTTCACAAGACCAATGATTTCTTTGCAGATACCTTTTTTCATCAACATAAATGATGATCGGAGCTGACTCGACAGCACTTGGCTGGCTTTTATATACATGGACTTCACCAGGAATCAAATCAACTATATCATGGAAAGAGACAATGGAAAAGGTCAGTATCAGAGGTCAGAACAAGTCCAGGTGCTGGCTGCAGCACAGACCACCAACTGCTCATATGCAAGTTCACATTGAAACTGAAGAAAATTAGAACAAGCCCACGAGAGCCAAAGTACCAATCTGAGACCAGAGACCATCTCAAACGCAGACTTGGTGCATTGAACTCTAACGACCAAATACCAGACAAGATACCATCCATGAAGAAAGCAAGAGATCATTAAAAAGACAAGGAAGGAAGGAAGGAGAGAGGGAGGAAGGAAGGAAGAAAGAAAGGACCAGATTGGATGTCAGAAGAGACTCTGAAACTTACTCTTGAATGTCGAGTAGGTAAAGCAAAAGGAAAAAATGACAAAGTAAAAGAACAGCAGATCTCAAAGTGCAGCTCAAGAACACAAAGTGAAGTAGTATCATGACACATGTACAGAGCTGGAAATAGAAAACTAAAAGCAAAAAACACACTCTGCATTTCTCAAGGTGAAAGAACTGAAGAAAAAATTCAAATCTTGAGTTGCAATAGTGGAGGATTCCATGGAGAAAATATTAAATGACTCAGGAAGCATCAAATGGAGATGGAAAGAACACACAGTCATTATACCAGAAAGAACTCATTGACGTTCAACAATTTCGAGAGGCAGCACATGATCAGGAACCGATGGTACTGAAGGAAGAAGTCGAAGCTGCATTGAAGGCACTGGCAAAAAACAAGGCTCCAAAAATTGATGGAATATTAATTGAGATATTTCAACAAACAGAAGCAGAGTTGGAAGTGCTCACTCGTCTATGCCAAGAAATTTGGAGGACGGCTACTTGGCCAACTGACTGGAAGAGATCTATATTTATGCCCATTCCAAAGAAAGGTGATCCAACTGAATGCAAAAATTACTGAGTAATATTACTAATATCACACACAAGTAAAATTTTGCTCAAGATCACTGAAAAGTAACTACAACAGTATATTGACAGGGTACTGCCAGAAATTCAAGCCAGATTCAAAAGAGAACGTGGAACTAGGAATATCACTGTTGATGTCAGGTGGATCTTGACTGAAAGCAGAGAATACCAGAAAGATATTTATCTGTCTTGCACTGACTGTGCAAAGGCATTCAACTGTGTGGATTAAAACAAATTCCAGATAACATTGCAGAGAATGGGAATTCCAGAACATGTAATTGTGCCCATGTGAAATCTGTACATGGATCAAGAGGCAGTCGTGCAAACAGAACAACAGGACACTACATGGTTTAAAGTCAGGAAAGGTGTGAGTCAGGGCTGTGTCCTTGCACCATACCTTTCCAATCTGTATGTTAAGCAAATAATCTGAGAAACTGGACTACATGAAAAAGAAAGAGGCAGCAGGACTGGAGGAACACTCATTAACAACCTGTGTTATGCAGAAGACACCATCCTACTTGCTGCAAGTGAAGAGGATCTGAAACACTGACAAAGATCAAAGACCACAGCCTTCAGTACAGATTACACCTCAACATCAAGAAAACAAAAATCCTCACAACTGAACCACTAAGCAATGTCATGGTAAATGGAGAACGGATTGAAGTTGTCAAGGACTTCATTTTATTTGGTTTCATAATCAACTCCCATGGAAGCAGCAGTCAAGAAACCAAAAGACTCATTGCACTGGGCAAATCTACTGCAAAGGACCTCTTTAATGTGTTGTAGAGTAAGGAAGTCACCTTGAAGACTAAGGTGCGCGCCTGACCCAAGCCATGGTATGTTCAATTTCATCATAGGCATGCAAAACCTGGACAATGAATAAGGAAAACAGAAGAAGAATTCATGCCCTTAAACCTGGTGTTGGAGAAGAATATTCGAAGTACTATGGGCTGCCAAAGGAACAAACAGATTTGTTCTGGAAGAAGTACAACCAGTGTGCTCCTGGGAAGCAAAGATGGCAAAACGGCATCTTACATACTTTGGACATGTTGTCAGGACGGATCAGTCCATGGAGAAGGACACGATGTTTGGTAAAGTAGTAGGTCAGAGAAAAACAAGAAGATCCTCAAGGAGGTGGATTGTGACCCCACTACCTTGCAACATGTTTTCTCCTTTTCAAAATGGGTAATTGAGAGCTTGGCATAACTAAGGCTGTAATGGTACTCTAAACAATCTGAAAGGTTTTTTGTTGTTGTTGTTTTTTGTACCAGCTATACTGGCCTCTTTCTGAAGAGATGCAGAGTCCCCTTGTCATCTGTGGCTTTGGTCTCCCTCCTCTTCTTTGCTCTCCTGAGAAATGGCTTTCAGCTTGGGAGACAGCAGTTTGGAAGGCTGCCTGGCACTTTTTGTATCCCCAACTTTCTTTCCCGCTCCTTATCTCAGCCAGGGTGCACATGGCAGGCTAGTTCCACTAGCCAAGGAATTTTTATGTAAGTTTTGTCTTTGCCTGTTACAAACACACAGATTAGAGTCCAGGTGTCTGACATACATATCTGTAGTTTAATAAAGAGTTTCATGTGGTTATTTTATGATGTATACAATTATCCCTGGGCTGTTTGAAAGCATGAATAATACTTGCCAAAACTGATATATAAACTCTGATGTAAAAAGAGTCTTTTGAGATTCAAGATCAAACAGCTTGTGTTGCTGTCAAGTCTCCAGTGGTATCAGGCCTCCTAAGAAAACTTCTTCCTTCTGACTTGGTGTTTCATTGGCTTGACTGCTCTAGAGCATGGACCCAAATTGGGTAACAGGATTGACACAGTCACTGCGGTACTGGGCTTAAGCAAAACGATTGTGGGCCTGGTGTGGGACTGGACACTGTTGTGCATAGGGTCGCTATGAGTCAGAACCAACTCGATGGCACCTAACAACACAACAACACAACTGAAAGGTTGGCGGTTCAACCCCACCCAGGGGCACCTTCAGAGACAAACCTGGTGATCTGCTTCCAAAAGATCACAGCTTTGAAAACTGTATGAAGCAGTTCTACTCCACCCACTTGAGGTCACCCTGAGTCAAAGGAGACTATATGGCATCTAATAAGAAACAGCCATCACAATTAGCCAGGGTAACGCAATAATCGAGTAAGATGGGGATTGAAATACCTCCAAAGAATTTGATTGTTTGAAGACCATTTACGACAATGATGAAAGTTATTTGGGGGGGAGGAGTAAAACCTAATATCAGTGGATTGAGGAAATGGATACCTTTTAAATGTAGATTTATTGTTTGGAAGATTAGGATGTGAAAGGAAGGCTTTAAGATAGCATGTTAGCTAGAGTACAGGAAAGGGGGTTTAAGAATGGGGGTCACCTTGACATTTTAGCAGCTAATTGGCAAAAGCTGGCATAGTAGAAGTGTTTGAAGATACAGAAGGAAAAATATGAATGACTCAAAACAGCATGGAGAATGTGAACAGGAAGATTCAGGTGTAGGTGTTGGCAGAGAATAAGAAAAAGTTAAATATTTAAGTCAAGTCAAAAATTCTTTTGTTATGGATTGAACTATGTCCCCCAAAATATGTGTAGTCTATATTAACCTTTATGCCTGTGGTTATAATCCCGTTTAGGAATGGGCTGTCAGGGTTATGTTAACGAGACAGAATTAGTGTAGGGTGTATTTTGAGTTACGAGCCCTTACAGTACGGTGGTGAGGTGTTGCACAGTTAACTGGCAGGATGGTAGTTCAAACCCACCCAGATATGACAATCTGCTTGCATAAATATTGACAGCCTTGGAAACGTGTGGAGTAGTTCTAACTCTGTACTCAGTAGGGTCATTATGAGTCACAAGTGGCTTGATGGGAGTGGATTTGGTTTTTTTCTTCGGTATCTTGAGTTAACCTCTTCTGAGATGTAAAAGGCATTAAATGGAAGCTAGCAGGCAGTGGTGGGAGAAGACAGATGCCAATCACATGAAGATCACTCCGGAGCAGAAACTGAAAAGAGACAAGGACCTTCCTCCAGAGCCTACGGAGAGACAAAATCCTCTTTTAGGGCCAGCACTCTGAATTCAAACTACTAGCCTCCTCTAGTATGAGAGAATAAATTTCTGTTAGTTAAAACCACCCACTTGTGATATTTTTATTATGCAGTACTAGATGACTAAGTCATCATTTCAAATTGGTATAAAATGAGACATAATGAATCAACATACTATTAAAACTAATCAAACAGTTCTCATGTTATCAAATTTGAGAGCAAACTATAAACTCAATAGCATTTCTCAATACCAGCAATGTTGTCACTGTTGTTGTTACCTGTCGTTGAGTCAGCTCCAACTCATAACGACCCGTCAAACAACAGAACACTGCCTGGTCCTGTAACGTGCTCACAATCAACGATATGTTTGAGCCCAGTCTTGCAGCCACTGAGTCAATCAATCCACCTGCTTCAGGATCTTCTCTCTCTCTTTTTTGCTGACCTACTTTACCAAGCATGGCAGCCTTTGCCAGGGACTGAACCCTCCTGATAACATGTCCAAAGTACGTGAGATGAAGGTTTACCAACCTTGTTTCTAAGGAGAATTCTGGCATTACCTCTTCCAGAACAAATCTGTTTGTTCCTTTGACAGTCCACAGTGTATTCAATATTCTTCCATAACACTGTAATTCAAAGGCATCAACTCTTCCCTCGACTTTCTTATTCACTGTTCAGTTTCCACACGTATAGGAGGCGATAGAAGATCCCAGGGCTTGGGTCAGCCTCACCTTAGTGCTCAGAGTGACATCTTTGCTTTCTTTCTTCCTTTCTTTTTCAAATGCTTTAAAGAGGCAGCAGATTTGCCCAATGCAATACTCTGATTTCTTGACTGCTAGTTCCATAGTATTAATTGTGGATCCAAGTAAAATGAAATCATTGACAACTTCAATATTTTCTCTATTTATTATAATGTTGCTTATTGGTCCAGTTATGAGGATTGTTGTTTTGTTTATGTGGAGAGGTAATCTATATTGAAGGCTGTGGTTTTTGATCTTCATCAGTAGTGCTTCAAGTCCTCTTCACTTTCAGCAAGCAAGGCTGCGTCATCTGCATATCACAGGTGGTTAAGGAGTCTGCCTCCAACCCTCATGTCCCATTCCTCTTCATGTACTCCAACTTCTCAGATTATTTGTTCAGTATACAGATTGGGTAAGTATGGAAAAAAGGATACAACCTTAAGGCACAACTTTCTTCACTTTAAACCACACAGTGTCCCCTCGTTCTGTTTGAAATACTGCCTCTTTGTTTCTCTACAGATTCCTCATTAGCACAATTAAGTGTTCTGGAATCTTTGTTTTTCCCAAGGTTATACATAATTTGCTATGATCCATGCAGCAGAATGCATTTGAGTTCACAAAACACAGTTAGGATATTCTTTGTCACTACTTTCATTCAACATAGTGCTGGAGGTTCTAGTCAGAGCAATCAGCTAAGAAAAAGAAATAAATGGCATCTAAATTACTAAGGAAGAAGTGGAAGTATCTCTATTTGAAGACAATATAATCTTATACGCAGGAAACCCTAACGAACCCACAAAAAAAGCTACTGGAACTAATGGAAAAGTTTAGCAAAGTATTGGAATACAAGCTAAACATACAAAAATCAGTTGGATTCCTTTCCATTGAATCAATACCGTTTGCGATAGCCTCCAAGAAGATAAAATAATTAGGAATAAATGTAACCAGAGATGTAAAGACCTATACAAAGAAAACCATAAGACACTACCGCAAGAAACGTAAGTGGAGAAATCTACCTTGTTCATGGATAGCAAGACTCAACATCATGAAAATGTCTATTGTAGCCAAAGTGATCTATAGATACAACGAAGTCCTGCTCCAAATTCCAACGCTATTTTTCAATGAGATGGAGAAACAAATCACCAAATTCATATGGAAGGGGAAGAAGCTCTGGAAAAGTAATGCATTACTGAAGAAGAAGAATGAAGTGGAAGACCTCACTTTACCGACTTTAGAATCTATCGCACAGTCACGGTAGTGAAAACAACCTGGTACTGGTCCAGTGACAGACACATAGACCAGTGGAACAGAATTGAGAATCCAGACATGAAATCATCCACCTATGAGCAGCTGATATATAACAAAGGTCTACATTCCATAAACTTGGAAAATGTCAGTCTTTTTAAGAAATGATGCAACTGGATATCCATCTGCCAAAAAAATAAGACAAGACTCGTATCTCACACCATGCACAAAAATTAACTCAAAATGGATCCAAGATACAAATATAAAACCTAAAATGGTAAAGATCATGGAATAAAAAATAGGGATAATAATGACAGCCCTGAAAGACAGTATAAACACTACACTGTACTACACTAATACACTATAAAACATTACAAACAATGCACAAAGCCCAGAAGAGAAAACAGATAACTAGGAACTCTTAAAAATCAAACACTCTTGCTCATAGAAAGACTCTACCAAAAGAGTAAAAAGTCAACCTACGGACTGGGAAAAAAACTTTTGGCTATCACAAGTCTGATCAGCATCTAATCTCCAAAATCTACAAAATACTGCAAAAGCTCAGCAACAAAAAGACAAATCACCCAATTAAAAAATAAGCCAAGTGCCATCGAGTCGGATCCGACTCATGGCGACCCTAGGGGCCAGGGTAGAACTGACCCCCAGAGTATTCAATGGGCAAAGCATATAAATAGGCACTTCACCAAAGAAGATATTCAGGGGTCTAACAGATATATGAGGAAATGCTCACAGTCACTAGCCATTAGAGAAATCAAAACCATAACTACAACAAGATATGGTCTCATTCCACCAAGACTGGCATTGATCCAAGAAACAGAAAATAGTAAGTGCTGAAGAGACTGTGAAGAGACTGGGGCACTTAGACACTCCTGATGGGAATGTAAAATGGTACAACCACTTTGGAAATTGGTTTGGTGCTTTCTGGAAAAGCTAGACATCAAAATAGCACACGACTTAGCCATCCCACTTCATAGACACTATCCTAGAGAAACAAGAGCCGTCACATGAATAGATACATACACACCACTGTTCATTGCAGCACTGTCCACAATTGCGGAAAAGATAGATGTATCCATCAATGCACGAATGGATAAAGAAACTAGGGTATATTCGCACAATGTAATACTATGTAATGATAAAAAAAACAGCAATGAATTTGGGAAAAAGCACATAATGTGGAGGAATCTGGAAGGCATTATACTGAGTGAAATCAGTCAGTTGAACAAGGACAAATATTGTACGAAACCACTATTATAAGGACTGAAGAAAATGTTTAAACATGGAAGGAAACAGTCTTTGAGAGTTACAAGAGCGGGGAGGAAAGGAGAGTGGTATTCATTAATTAGATGTTGTTGCTGTTGTTAGGTGCTCTCGAGTTGGCTACAACTCGAAACAACCCTAAGCACAACAGAAACACTGCCTGGTCAAGCACCATGTTGACGATCATTTTTATTTATTATTATTATTTTTTTCAATATGACTGAGTGAAAATGTACATTTCCGTATAAATTTACATGCCCACCTCTATGCAGTTTCCACTGCTCTCCCTGCCCAGTGACAGCACACTATTCCTCTCTGCTCCACGTATGTCTCATCCTCCCAACAGTCAACGATCATTTTTATGCTTAAGCCAGTTGCTGCAGCCACTCTGTCAGATCCATCCTGTTGAGGGTCTTCCTCTTTTTCACCAGCCTTCTGCTTTACCTAGCATGATGTCATTCTCCAGGGCTTATCCCTTCTGAAAACATGTCCAAAGTATGTAAGACACAGTCTTGCCATCTTTGCTTCCAAGGAGCACTCTGACTGTACTTCTTACAGATCTGTTGGTTCTTTTGGAAGTCCATGGTACCTTCAGTATTCTTCTCCAACACCACAATTCAAAGACATCAATTCTTCTTCTGTCTTCCTTATTCACTGCCCAGCTTTCGCATGTATATAATGCAGTTGAAAATACTATGGCTTGAGTCAGATGCTCCTTAGTCTTCAGGGTGACTTCCTTGCTTTTCAATACATCAAAGATGTCCTTTGCGGTAGATTTTCCCAATACAATGCATCTTTTGATTTCTTGACTGCTGCTTCCACGGGCATTGACTGTAGAACCAAGTGAAATGAAATCCTTGACAACTTGAGTCCTTTCTCTATTTATCAAGATGATGCTTAGTGGTCCAGTTGTGAGGCTTTTTGTTTCTTGATCTTCAAGTGCAATCCATACTGAAGGCTGTGGTCTTTGATCTTCATCAGTAAATGTTTCAAATCTTCTGCACTTCCAGCAAGCAAGGTGGTATCATTTGCATAACACAGATTGTTAATGAGTTTTCCTCCAATCTTGATGCCTCGTTCTTCTTCACATTGTCCAGCTTCTTGGATTATTTGCTTGGCATACACATTGAAAAGGTATAGTGAAATGATACAACCCTGATGCACACTTTTCCTGACTTTAAACTGTGCAGTGTCCCCTTGTTCTGTCTGCATGTGAGAACAATGATCCATGTACAGATTCCTTAAGGACACAATTAAATATTCTGGAATTCCCATTCTCCACAATGTTATCTGTAATTTGTTATGATCCACACAGTCAAATGCCTTTGCATAGTCAATGAAACAAAAGCCAACATCTTTCTGATATTCTCTGCTTTCAGCCAAGATCTATCTGACATCAGCAATGATACCCCTGGTTCCACACCCTCTTCTGAATCTGGCTTGAATTTCAGGTAGTTCTCTGTCAATATACTATTGCAGTCACTTTTTCACATTCTTGAGCAAAATTTTACTGATGTGTGATATCAATGATACTGTTTGATAATTTCCACATCTGGTTGGACCACATTTCTTGGGAATAGGCATAAGTAAGGATCTTTTCCAGTTGGTTGGCTCTTCCCCATTTGTCTGCCAGTTTGTCATACTGTGGGGGCTTGTGTTTTCCTGTGACACTGAAAGCTATGCCACCAGTACTCAGATACCAGCAGAGTCACCCACGGGGGAAAGGTTTCAGCTCAGCTTCCAAACTAAAACAGACTGGGAAAAAGGACCCAGAAGACTACTTCTGAAAAGAATTAGTCAGAGAAAACCTCGTCAATAGCAGCAGAGTACTGTCAGATACAGCGCTGGAAAATGAGTCCCTCAGGTTGGAAGACACTCAGAAGATGACTAGGGAAGAGCTGCCTCCTCAGAGTAGAGTCGACCTTAATGATGTGAATGAAGTCAAGCTTTCTCGACCTTCATTTGCTGATGTGGCACAACTCAAAATGAGAACAAACAGCTGCAAACATCCACTAATAATCAGAACATGGAATACATGAAGCATGAATCTAGGAAAATTGAAAATCTTCAAAAATGAAATGGAATGCATACACATTGACATCCTAAGCATTAGTGAACTGAAATGGACTGTATTGGCCATTTTGAATTGAACAATCATATGGTTTACTATGCCAGGAAGGATGGTGTTGCCTTCGTCATCAAAAATAATATTTCATAATCTATCCCGATATACAATGCTGTCAAGGAAGACCAGTTAATATGACTACAGTTCAGATTTACGCACCAACCACTTATTCCAAAGATGAAATTGAAGATTTTTACCAGCTTCTGCAGCTTGAAATTGATGGAACATGCAATCAGGATGCACTGATAATTACTTATGCTTGGAATGCAAAAGACGGGAGTAAAGAAGAAGGATCAGTAGTTGGAAAATACAGCCTTGGTGATAAATATAATACCAGGGATTACATGATAGTATTTTGCAAGACCAACTACTTCATTGCAAACATCTTTTTTTCACCAACATAAAGGGCAACTATACAAATGGTTCTCTCTGGATGGAATACACAGGAATCAAATCCACTACTTTTGTGGAAAGTGACAATGGAAAAGCTCAACATCAGAAGTCAGAACAAGACCAGGTGCTGAATGTGTCAGTTTAAATTAAATTAATTAGATAGTAGACAAGAGTTATGTTTGGAGAAGTGAAGGACAGCACACAATAGAGAAGTCAACACAACTGGGCTATACCAAAAGCTAAGAAATTTCCTAAATATAAGCAAACGCTTGGAAGAGCAGAGCAGCAAGAGCAGGGGTCTGGGGATCATGGTTTCAGGAGACAGCTAAGTCAATTGGCATAACAAAGTTTACCAAGAAAACTTTCTGTATCCCTCTTTGGTGAATGGTGTCTGGGTCTTAAAAGCTAGCAAGCAGCCATCTGAGAAGCATCAAGTGGTCCCAATCCACCTGGAGCAGAGGAGACTTAAGAACGTCAGGAAAATAGGTGCCCAAGAGACTGAAAGGGACACATAATACAGAGACTACATCAGCATGGGAGTAGAGATGGTGCCTGGCTACAACGAAAGACTGCCCTGACAGGGAACACAACAAAAGGTCCCTGATGTAGCATCAGAAAAGTGGGATACAGAACTGAAACTCTATGAAAAAGAACAGACTTGATGGTCTGATAGACTGGAGATTCCCCCAGAAGACGTGGTTCCCAGACTCACTATTAGCCCAGAACTGAAACCATTCCCAAAGTCAAACTTTCAGACCAGTTTGGACTGTACCATAAGACATAAAGGAAACCCTGGTGGTATAGTGGTTAAGTGCTATGGCTGCTAAGCAAAAGGTCAGCAGTTCAAATCCTCCAGTTGCTCTTTGGAAACTCTATGGGACAGTTCTACCCTCTGCAATAGGGTCCCTATGGGTCAGCACTGACTTGACAGCAGTGGTTTTTTTTTTTATGAGACATAAAATGATACTGGTGAAGAGTGTGCTTTCTGGCTCGAGTAGAAACTAATTGGTAAGCTCTTGTCTGCAGGCAAGTTGAGAGGGCAGAGGAGGACAGGAGCTGGTTGAATGGATGTGTGGAAAGGAGAAGTGTGCTGTCACAGTGTGGGAGAGCAGCTAGTTATATAGCAGTGCGTGTATAATCTTTTGTATGACAAATTGACTTGAATTGCAAATTTTCACTAAAGCACAATAAAATATTAAAAAGATTTTTAAAATATCCACAGGTAAATACCTTTCTGGTATTTTGTTTTCAGCCGGAATCCATCTGACATCAGAGATGCTATCACTCATTCCAGTCTTCTGAATCCAGTTTGAATTTCTGACAGCTCCTTTTCAATGTACTGCTGCAATTATTTTGAGTTATCTCCAGGAAAACTTTACTTACATACGATATTAATGATACTGATCAATAATTTCCACATTCTGTTGGATCAACTTTGTTTACAGTGTATGCAGATATGGATTTCTTCCAGTGTGCTGACCAGGTAACTGTCTTCCAAATTTTTTGGCGTAGATAAACGAGTGATTCCAGCATTGTATCACTTTGTTGAAACATGTCAGCTGATATTCCACCAACTTCTGGAGCCTTGTTTTTCACCCATGCCTTCAGTACAGCTTGGAATTCTTCCTACAGTGTCATCAATTCTTGATTGTATTCTACCCTCTGAAATGGCTGATTATTGACCAATTATTTTCATGATAGTGACTGTATTCCTTCCATCCTCCTTTGATGATTCCTTCATCATTTAATATTTTGCACACACAATCCTTCAGTATCACAGCTGAAGACTTGAATTTTTTCTTTAGTTCTTTAAGCTTGAGAATTGCCAAGAATGTTCTTTCCTTTTCTTTTTCTAACTTCAGGTATTTGCACATTTCATTATAATACTTTGTCTTCTTAGCTTCCCTTTCAAATCTTCTGTTCAGCTCTTTTATTTCCTTATTTCTTCCACTCTACATTCAAGAGTAAGTTTCAGAGTCTATTCTGACACCTGTTTTTGTCTTTTCCTTCTTTTTCATGACTTTTTGCTTTCCTCATATATGATGATATCCTTAATATCATTCCATAATTGCCTGGTCTTTGGTCACTGGGTTTTAATGCATCAAATCTAGTCCTGAGATAGCCTCTAAATTCAGGTGGGTTGTACGCAGATTGTACTTTGGCTCTTACGAACTTATTTTGTTTTGCTTCTGCTTCACCTTGAACTTGCATACAAGTAATTGATGGTCTGTTCACAGCTGGCTCCTGGCCTTGTTCCAACTGATTATACTGAGCTTCTCCAGTGTCTTTTTCTGCAGATTCAGTTGATTTGATTTCTGTATATTCCACTGGGTGAAGCCCAGTGTATAGTCACACTTTGCATTGTTGAAAAAATGTATTTGAGATGAAGAAGTCATTGGTCTTGCAAGATCCTATCATTCAATATCTGGCATTGTTTCTATCAGCAAGGCCATATTTTCCAGCTACCAGTACTTGTTCTTTGTTTCCAGATTTTGCATTCCAATCACCAGTAATTATCAATGTGGCCCAGTTACATGTTTGACCAATTTTGGACTATAGAAGTTGGGAAAATTTTTCAGTTTCTTCATCTTTGGCATTAGTGATTGGTGCACAGGACTGAATAATAATCGTGCTACTTGGTCTTCCTTAGAGGTATATTGATATTATCACTGACAGAATTCTACTTCAGAATAGACCCTGAAAAGTTCTTTTGCACAATGAATGAGATGCCACTCTTGTTCAATTTGTCATTCCCAGCATGGTAGACCATGCGATTATCTCCTTTAAAGTGGTCATTGCTGGCCAATTTCAGTGCACTAATGCCTATGATATTGATCTTTATATGTTCCATTTTATTTTTGACGACTTCCAATTTTCCTAGATTCATACTTTGTGCATTCCACATTTCAGTGATTAATGGATGTTTGCAGCTGTTCCTTCTCATTTTGAGGCGTGCCACATCAGCAAATGAAGGTCTTGAAAGCTTGACTTCGTCTACGTCATTAAGGTGGATTCCACTCTGCGGAGGCCACTCTTCCCCGGTCGTCTTCTGAGTGCCTTCCAACCGGGGGGCTCAACTTCTGTCATTCAGACAACATCCTACTATTATTCAAAAGGTTTTCACTGGGCTTTTCTTTCTTTCTCTTTTTTAGGAGTAGATCACAAGAACCTTCTCTTAGTTTATGTTAGTTTGGAAGGTCTGCTGAAACCTGCCCACCATGCGTGATCCTACCTATATTCGAAATACTAGAGGCATAGTTTCTAGCGTCACGGCAACACACAAGCCCCCACAGTACAACAAACTGACAGAGGAGTGGTGGATACCAGCAGTAAAACCAAGCCTGTAGCCACTGAGTAGATTTTGATTCTCAGTGACCCTGTAGAACCGAGTTGAAATGTCCCATAGGATTCCCAAGGAGCAGCTGATGGATTTGAACTGCTGATCCTTTGGTTAGGAACCAAGCTCTTAGCCACTGTGCCACCAGGGGTCAATATCAGCAATAGCTAAGTATAAATGTAACAAAAAACAATCATTCACTATAGGTGGAAAAGTCATAACCTGAAAAACTGTTACCATTGAGTCAATTCTGCCTCATAGTGACCCTATAGGACAGAGTAGAACAGTCCCACAGGGTGTCCAAGGCGCTTCTGGTGGATTCCAATCACTGACCTTTTGTTTAGCAGCCATAGCTCTTAACCACTATATCACCAGCATTTCCACAAAAATCATAAGGTAACTATAACTGAATTTATTCAAGAATATGTAAGAAGTCATTGAGGAAACCTTCATGTACTAAGAAAAGTCACTAGGGATCATCTGAAATAACAGAAAGATACTCCTTACTTTATTTTATTTTATTTTTATTTTTTTATTTAATATGTCGGCTCCGACTCAACGGCACTTGGCTTGGAGTGAAAATGTACATTCCCATACAAATTTACATGCCCACCTCTATGCAGCTTCCACTGTTCTCCCTTCCCAGTGACAGCACACTATTCCTCTCTGCTCCATACATGTCTCATCCTCCTAACAGTCTCCTTTCCCCTCTTCGCCACCCACTCTCCTTCCTCCAGCCAGAGGTCAGCAAGATGATGTCCTATAGATATATAGAACCATAAAGTGCACTCAAGATATGGTCACTCTGCATCACCAAGTCCAATCCATTCGTGTCTGAAGAGTGGACCTTGTTATGATTTATGGGCAAGGGCAGCATCAGGGCCGGGGGCCATGCTCCCAGGGGAACCCCGAAACCACTGGATCATCAATTGAGGTCTCTTAGTGGAGATTTCAGGATGCACCCCTTTTTATTCTTGTGTTGCCAGTGAGATATTCCTTACTTTTTGATGGGATGGTTTAATATTAAAATCCCTTCAAAAATTAATCTCTACATTCAGTATAATTTGGAGCAGTATTCCAGGTGGATTTTTTCTAGGACACTAATCAGAATTTTTGAAGTTATGTGAAAAAATGGAGCTCAATGAACAGCCAAGGTAGGGAACTTAACCTACCAAATACCAAGGCATACTACAAAGCTATAGTAGTGAAGATGGTAAGGTTTTATGTAAGAAGAACACAAATGGACCAAAAGACAGAAAAGAAAGCTTTGGATGCAGACCCTTGAGTCTATAGGAGCATAGACATGAATACATGAATACCTGGGAAAAGAAAAGCTATATAATTAAGATCACGTTGGGAAAAATGACTCACTAATGGAGAAGATGAAACTAGATCTCTACTTAATATGTGTATAAACAGTGTATTAGCAAGTGTAAATTATCAAACTTTACACATAACTAATGAAAATTTAAGAGGTTGTATTTGCGAATCAGGAGTGGAGAATCTTAAACAAAACTCCAAAAGCAAAACTATAAGGCACAATTAATTTGATTACATCACAAGGAAGGGTATCTGTTGAGTCAGAATTGGCTTGATGGCAGTGGGCTTGTTTGTTTGTTTTCTAGTTTGGCTCCAGGAACACCATCAATGAACAGGTTACACGATGCGAAGAGATATCTTCCGTGTTTAAAAACAGCACGGCATGAAGATCTAACACTTTCAAGGAGCTCCTAAAAAGGTATTAGAAAAAAAGCAGCAAGCTTAAGTATGGGAGGGTAAATAGCATACAGAGATGAAAATTCAAAGGAGCAATAAATAGTATAAAGAGATGTATAAATTCGCTAGCAATTCAAACCAAAGAGTAAACTTTTTGCCGTCGAGTCGATCTTGACTCATAGCAACCTTCTAAGACAGAGTAGAACTGCCCCATGGGGTTTCCAAAGAGTAGCTTGTGGATTCAAACTGATGCTCTTTTGGTCAACATTACAGGATTTGTCCCATTTTTATCATTTGTAGAACTTCCTTATACAGGGTCCAACTTTTGGGTGTGTGACCTGGGGAATCAGCACACAGCCCCACACCTAGAAGGGCCTCACACTCGGCTTAATGCTCTGTTTTTACTGCCTTGAAACTGTTAGTAATTTTTTTAAACACAGGTTATCCTTGCATTCTCATAAATTATGTAGCCAGTTCTGCTTTTACACATCAGGATGGAAAAGTAACTTTCCATTTTGTATTTATAATACCTTCAAACCACCCAGAATGTTTGACAGTAAGAACAAAATTCAAATGAAATGACCTTTATTCCCAGGTAGAGTTCCACAGAAATGTTTCCATATTCTTTCCTTTGTTAAGTCTGATTCACTGGAAGAAAATTACAAGGAGGAAAGCTCTTTAAATTATACTGGGTTTATAGACACCTTACCAATAGATGCTCAAGTATAAATACTGAAAGACTATTTTTGTTCTCTTACTGGGAATATAAAAATACTTGATTCATAAAGATTATCTTAGTATTTTTAGTGTTATGATAGTGCTGAGAACTTAAAATCTAGTTATAGTTATACACTATTTGCATAGTTATGATTAGCATAGCTATTTTGTGGTCAGAATGCAAATACATACTTTCAAAGTACTAAATTAAAACTTTCTGGGCTAATAGTGGAAACACTGGTGAAGTATTGGTTAAGAACTACAGCTGCTAACCAAAAGGTTGGCAGTTCAAACCCATCATGTGCTCCTTGGAAACTCTATGGGGAAGTTCTATTCTGTCCTATAGGATTGCTATGAATTAGGCTAAGAATTCACTCTGCTGTTGAATCAGAAAGCAAGCATGTGCTGGTCTGAATGCTCTGATAGTCCACTGATGCTGTGCGGGAGGCAGGGGAAGATGGGTTGTGTTTACCTGAAAAGCAGGTCTACATAATGTTGGCTCTACATTAGAGGAAAGGGTAAAGAAGTTTGGTGAGGCACAGGCATTGCCTAAAAGCAGTAACAAGGCCTCTATCATCTGCCTCTAGTTCCCAAATGATACCAACCAGCTTATAACACTCAACAATTAGGTCTTCAAAGGTAGTTAGACAACAGCATGTTTTTAAAAAAAGGAAAATGCTGCTGTTCGTCTTATTTAAAATGAGCATAACACACTCTTATTTCCAAGACAGCATATTAAAATACAATAAACCAGTCCCTTTTTTGTAATTAAATAGCTTACCATTCAAGGAAAGACAAAATAATGCAACTTAATAGCAAAATTGTTCAATGTGAAGACTCTACAGCTGTATATGCCAATACACTCTAGTGATGTAACTCCAGAAATTCTATCCCAACATTCACCCCTGCCTATTTGTGTCCCAAAGAAAAAAAGGATGTGATTAATTACAGACATTGTATACACATGATTGGAAGTTTGAGTCTACCTAGAGGCACCTCAGAAGAAAGGCCTGGCAATCTACTTCCAAAAAATCAATCATCAAAAACCTTATGGAGCACAATTCTATTGTGACACATATGGTATTGCCACAAATCAGAGTCAATTCCACAGCAAGTGGCAGTGATACATACATATGTTGTTGTTGTTAGGTGTTGTTAAGTCAATACGGACTCATAGTGACTCTATAGAGGCACACTGATTAAGAGCTCAGCTGATAACTAGAAGATTAGCAGTTCTAATCCACCATCAAATCCTTGAAAACACTATGGGATGATTCTACTCTATCCTATAAGGTTGCTATGAGTTTACCCTAAGTTGTTAGGTGCCCTTGAGTAGGTTCCAACACACAGCAACCCTATATACAACAGAAAGAAACACTATCTTATCTGTGCCATCTTCACAATCATTATGCTTGAGTCCATCATTCTGGCCACTGTGTCAATCCATCTCATTGAGGGTCTTCCTCTTTTTTTCTCATTGATCTTCTTATTTTATCCAGGAACTGATCCCTACTGAAAAGCAAAATAAAATAAAATATAAAACCAAACTCACTGGCATCGAGTCATTCTGTTTCATAGCTACCCTATAGGACAGAATAGAACTGCCCTGTAGGGTTTCCAAGGAGCATTTGGTGCATCAAACTGCCAACCTTTTGGTTAATAGCTGTAGCACTTGACCACTATGCCACCAAAGGTTAGCATGTCCAAAGTACAAGGTATGACAATAAGTTTGCATACTTGCCACTGTGTGCTTACATTGGCAGTACTGTACAAACAACTCGGTAAGGTTTCACAACCTTGGTATATCAGTGTGTCACAGCTGTGTTCACTGTGGCAGTATCTTGCTGAGTGGCTTTCATCATTGTTGCGTGTTTTTGTGTGCTGTCTTGAGAATGCCGAAAGTTGAATTAGAGCAAGAAACATTAAATTTCTGGTTAAACTTGGCAAGAGTGGAAATGAAATCAGGGACATGTTGTCCAAGTTTATGGGGATAATGCCATGAAAGAAATGGCAGTGTACAAACGGATTAAACACTTTTCTAAAGGGAGAGAAAGTGTCACAGATGAAGAGAGTTCAGAGTGGCCATTAACAAGCAGAACTGACAAGCAAAATGCAAAAATTCACCAAATTGTGTTTCAAAATCATTGCCTGACTATGAGAAGCATAGCAGACCAAGTGAGCATCGATAGAGAAACAGGAAAATCTTAACTGAAAATCTTGGCATGAGAAAGGTGAGTGCAAAAATGGTCTCGAAGGAATTCACCAGTGAACAAAAACAAAGGGGAGCTTAAGTTTGCCAAGGTGTTTTGGAGACACAAGACAATGTTGTGGGCCATGTTATCACTGGTGATGAAATGGGTGCACCAATACGACCTTGAAACAAAGTGTTGAAGTGTAGAATGGAAGTCAGCCAGTTCTCCATGACCAAAATAGTTCCATCCTTCCAAATCAAGAGCCAAAATGATGTTGCTAACCTTTCTTGATATCAGATGGATTGTTCATTACGACTTTGTACCAACTGGATATTTAACCAAGTTTACTATTTGGAAGTGCTGAAAAGGCTGTGTGAAAAAGTTAGACCTGAACTTTTCAACAACTCATGGCTCTTGCATCAAGACAATGCACCAGCTCACACGGCACGGTCTATGAGGAAGTTTTTAGCCAGTAAACAAATAACTGCACTGGAACACCCTCTTTCCTCACATGATCTGGCTACCAATGACTTTTTTCTTTACCTGAAGATAAAGGAAATGTTGAAGACATTCTGATGACATTCAGGACATAAAAAGTTAATATGATGACAACTCTGATGGCCATTCCAGAAAAGGTGTTCCAAAATTCCTTTGAAGCATGAACTAGGCAATGGCACCAGTGCATAGCTTCTCAAGGGGAATATTTCAAAGATAACCATATTGATCCTCAGCAATGAGGTACTTGGCATTTTTTCTAGGATGAGTTCGCGAACCTAATTGTCAGACCTCATATGTGAGATGTAGCCTCCGAATTCTTGTTTCTAAGGAATATCCTGGCTGTACTTCTTCCAAGACAGAATTGTTCATTCTTTTGGCAGTCTGTGGTATATTCACTTATACATATGTATAAATGCACGTATATGAATTCAGACTTCTGGCCTACTAGACTTTGAGAGAATAAGCTTTTCTTTGTTAAAGTCAGCCACTGGTGGCTTTTCGGTTATAGCAGCACTAGATGACTAAGACAAGCAGTTAGGTACGGGGTAGATACACCCCATCATTTATTTAAAAAGTCCAAATCTCACTGCAACCCCCAGCTGCTGGCTATTCTAGTGGTAGATCTTTTAACTTTCAGTAAAGAAGCTGATAGAAATGAACAGCTTGTATCCTAAGTGTTTCTGGGAATTTGCTTTCTCAAATGTCCTCTTTATCTGGCATCCTCTCACTGGACTCTCCATTAATGGCCACAGTGTACTATGTCCATAATAATGATGCATGATTTCTGAGTCTTCAAAAAAGATGCAAAATATGCTTATCATATTACTAGGTTATAGGTTTTAGAAATTACTGCTCTACATAGGTATACTAAAATTCTTGATAGAGTACCACCCATTTGCTTATCATGCCACGTGAAAAAAAAAGAACTCTGAAGTTCACATTCTGCATCCTACTGAGATGAGGAGCATCTGGGGTCTTAAAAGCTTAGGAGTGTTCATCTAAGATGCAACGGTGTGTTGGTCTCTACTCACCTGGAGCAAAAGAGAAAGAAGGAAACTGAAGTCTTAGGGAAGAAACTAGTCTACAGGGCTAATGTTCTGCACAAGCTACTGCCTCATCTACCCTGAGATCAGAAGAACTAGATAGTGCCCAGCTACTACCATCAACCATTCTCATCAGGACCACAGTAGATGGACCCAGATAGAAAAAGAAAATAATGTGGAACAAAACTCAAATTCTTTAAAAAAAAAAGAAAAAATGCACACTTGCTGGATCAGCTGACAGTAGAGGACTCTCTGACATTATCAGCCCAAGACACTTCTTAAGCCTTAAACCAAAATTCTCCTCTGAGATCACCTAGCAAAATAACAGACTGGTACACAAAATAAAGAATGTTAGCCATTAGTATAACCAACCCCCACCACACACACACACAAAGGAGGCCACTGCTATCTAGTCCATTCTGACTCATAGCAACCCTACAGAACAGAGGAAATGCTAGTGGCTTAGTGGTTAAGTGCTGCAACTGCCAACCAAAAGGTTGGTAGTTCATATCCACCAGGTGCTCTTGGAGACTCTATGGAGCAGTTCTGCTCTGTCCTATAGTGCCACTTTGAGTCACAATTGACTTGAAGGCAATGGGTCCCACCAGTATAGGTTACCATTAAAAAAACTTTCTATGAGACCAAAAGGTCAATCATCACTCTAAAGCAAAGATGTGACGACGAGCGGAGCCAAGAAACTAGAGTACTGGAGTGCAATTAATGTGAATGATGACACATTGTGAAAGATGAAACTGATGTCAATGAACAAGTTGTATAGAAATTGTCAAATGAAAACCTGATTTGCTACATGAACTTACACCCAAAACATAATAAAACATTATTTAAAGTTGAAAAAAAGAAATATTTCATTTTCATAAGAAATGACACAAGACAAACCTTTATTTTCATCATTTATGATCAAGGGCAAGAGGTATAAGCTATTTGGCTTTCTTTTTTTTTGCATCTGACTTAAAATTAGCTTTGCATGGGGTAGTTAGTCTATTTCTTTACAGTTGTTTTGAAAAACTTCTTTGTAGTATGGAATGTATATAATGAAAACTCCACTGCAGACAAATGCACAAAGACTTGGAACCAGTTTAAGGATGTGTCTGTTTCTTTAATGAAAAGCATTAATATCTTAAAGGGATCAATTCTTTCCACTTCTACTAGAAATTAGAACATTATACTCCCACTGTAGTGAAAATAGTTCGATTTTGGCACTTAACGGAAAAACAGATCAATGCAAAAAAATACAGAAATTGTATAAAATAAGTCAAGGATTTAGTAAATCACAGAGGTAAGATCTTGTATCAGTGGAGAGAATATGGATTATTCAATAAATTCTATTGGACCAACAATCTTACCTGTCTGGAGAAAAAAAAGAAAGTAAGTTTGTTTCTCACTCTATGCAACAAAAATAAATCCAAGCTACATTAAAGATTTAAATGTAATAATCTTAAAGATTTACATGTAATAAATATCTGAGCAAAGATACAGGAAAACTGTCACTTGTCTTTTTTTAGACTATAAGCTTGAATAGGCACAGCTTTTATAATTAAGACATATACTTCAGATGCCACAAAATGTGATTCTAAACCTTGGTCACACATTAGAAGCACCAGAGAAAACTTGTGAAAAATTTGTATCCCTGGACTCCACCCTGGGCCAACTGGATCAGAGCCTCTGAGCTTGGGGCCCAAGCCTCTGTTTTTGTTTTGTTTTTTTGTTAACACTCTTAGGTGATTCTGATACACAATTAGGCTTGAGGACAATTGCCATAAAATATGCCTATGCCTCACTTATCAAGTACTTCATTATCCCATACTTTGCATTTATGACAATAGGAAAAATCTGTTATTTATTTTGCACATTAATGGTGTATGTCTGGCAGTAACAAATGCCAAGGTGCAAGGTGAGAGTAACACTGGCTGTGATGGTTTAGTTTATGTGTCAACTTGGCTAGGCCATGATTCTCAGTAATTTGGTAGTTATGTAATGACATAATTTGGCAGTTGTGTGATGATGTAGTCATCTTCCATTGTTGTGACCTGATGTGGTCATCATCCATTTTTGCAGTAGACAATTTTTGCAAAATTACCTAGTCTTTGGAATGTAACCATGTTGATAAGTGAGGAGTGAGTGGAAAACTTTCAGATGTCTCCCACATTCTTTTGCAAACTGTCTCAGTTCTTCTCTTTACAGAGTGGCCCAGCTACCAATCTACAGTTGTCATGTGGTTCCTTTCTCTCCCAGAGGCTTTCTGCCTTTTAAGTCTTCACCCAGAAATGAAAGGACAGATCATATTCACTATAAGAATGCTGAAACCCTTTTAAGGGTGCATCAGTAGGCATCCTGGAGGAAACAGATCATTTGTGAAGAGCTTAATAAAGCGACTACATAGAGAAGGAAGAGTCCTTGGGTAAAGCAATCGGTTAACATGATCAGCTGTGAACCCAAAAGTTGGAAGTTCGAGTTCACATAGAGGCACCTCCAAAGAAAGACTTGGTGACCTGTTTCCAGAAAATCAGCTATTGAAAACCCTGCTGAGCACAGTTCTACACTGACACACTGAAATCATCATGAGTCTGAATCTACTCAATCACAACTTTTTGGTTTACACAAAGGGAACTAATTTGTATTGTGATTGTGGTGTTGGTTACATTAATCTACACATGTGATAAAATTACATAAGACTACACACACACAAATGGGTACATGTAAAAACCAAGTGAAATCAGAGTGAGATATGTAGCCCAGCTTACAGGGCTGTGCCAAGGTCAGTTTTCTTAGGTAGATAACATACTTTCAGATATGTAAGATGCTAACATTGTGGGAACCTGGGTGAACAGTACACGGCATCTCTTTGTGCTAGTTTACAAATTCTTGTGAGTCCTTAATTAATTCAAAATAAAAAGTTAAAAAGAGAGAGAGAGACTGTATATAATGTTACGAAGAGAGATTTGGCAGCCCATAACTCAGTGAGAGGGTTGTTTCCCTCCTCACCCCCAGGTTGGAAAGAAATCCTGGTGGCACAAGTTTAGTGCCAGGTTGGTGGGTAAAGTCACTGAGTTCACTGCCACTGGGGCTTAGCTCATCAGCTGATATTGAGGGAGATCACTGTGGGGGCCTGAGAGATACAATAACTTTGGAACAGCCACAGGAACGGGATTTAGGAAACAGGGAAAGATTTCATAGGAAGTCAACCAGGGAAGAGTAGGTAATAGCCAAACACGTGTGCTGTCACCTTTTAACTAGTAATAATCCCCCCAGTGTTACATGATGGGAAACCAAGTTTTTTTTTACCAATGAATAACTCACCAGACTAGACTAGATCTCATAGTGAGATATTATTAATAAAATGCCTGGGTATTGTTCCCATAAGAGTCAGATAATGGTTTAGGATAAAATATTTTTTCTTTCACTTATGCTGGCCATCATTTAGCAGAGATGAAGGTTAATTGACTTCAAATGTATTTTTCCTTGAACAGTACCTTGGAAATGTGCTCACTGGCCTAAGAAACTCATCTGTGCTTTGGTTGGCCCCGGTAGGACTGTGTTCATCCGTGCATATTACATTCCATCAGTAATCAACCTCATAAAAACCCACATAGTGCTTTTCATCCAAGAAGTGGTGGGTCAGAAAGGTAACCCTCTGGACATATACCTTGCCAATGGCTTTGCGAATCAAACGTTATTAATATTTTTTATTAGAGTAGGTGGTTCACCTTGAATCTCATTGTGCAGGCCACAAGCTATAGCTAAGTTAAAACTTTTGGTGTTACTGTCACTTGTGAACTCAACAGGTTATTTATTAGTTTCTCCCTGGGTCCTCTGTCAGCAAAGAAGCTAGACTGAGGCCATAAGCTTTAGTCGGAACTCCTTGGTATTTGTATGTTTATAAAGCCAAAAGACACTGCCATCAAGTCGATTCTAACTCACAGCAATCCTGTAAATTAGAGTAGAACAGCCCTGTAGAGTTTCCAAGGAACACCTGGTAGATTTGAACTGCTGACCTTTCGGTTAGCAGACACAGCACTTATACACTGTGCCACCTGGGTTATGTATATATATATGTACATATACACACATATATATGTATGTATTTACATGTGAGGACTGCCAGTTAAGTTCACAAATATCCTAGAAAAAGTGCTACATACCTCATTGCTGAATATCACTACAATCACCTTTGAAGTACTCCCCTTGGTAAGCTATGCACAAATACTGGTGTCTAGTCCACCCTTCAAAGCAATTTTGGGACCGTTTTTCTGGAATGGCCATCAGAGCTGTCATCATATTACCTTGATGTCCTGAAAGTCATCCAAATGTCTTCTTTTCAGGATTTCCTTTATCTTAGAGTAAAGAAAAAAGTCACTGGGGGCCAGGTCAGGTGAGTAGGGAGGATGTTCCAATATAGTTATTTGTTTGCTGGCTAAAAACTCTCTCACAGACAACTGTACAATTAAGTTCCTTAATTTGCCACTGTGCTACCATGTGCAAGGCCATTCCAGAAAGACTTCCAAATTTGCTTTAAAAGGTGAACTAGGTTCTGGCATCAGTGCATAGCTTCCCAAGGGGAGTACTTCAAAGGTGGCTTTAGTGATATTCAGCAATGAGTTATATAGCACTTAGAACGATTAAATTCACGGACTTAATTGTCAGACCTTGTGTGTGTGTGTGTGTATATATATACATATATATATATATATATCCAAGCATATATAAAGAGTGTCTTCTCTGTGCATGCAATCACCCCATTTTGAGCGTGTGTTCATTTTGTCAACCTGTATTTATTAAGCACCGTGGCATGCTGATCTCTGGCATAAGACCCCTTCAGGCAAAGGGAACCAAGCTATGTAGGAACTCCTTGTAGCCCATTGGTTGCAAATTCCAATTAGGGTTTTACTACAAAAAAAAACCCCCCAAAACAAAAAACAAAACAAAAACAACAGATCTCCTTTTTAAAAGCAAAACACCGAAAGATTAAGCTACTTTTTTAAGATAACAGATATTTAGAGCAAATTTTAAATTAGCTGAAGAAACTTTTGCCTGGGTACAATAGTGTCTGTCTGTAGTGGACACTTTCTCAAGTGACCCCAATGAATCAAACTCTTGTACAAGCCACCTACTTGATCATGAACAGAACCGGTGACTTGCTTCTAAGCAACTGAACGCGACAAAGGTGACGGGATGTCAATGCCATGACTACCTCATGTTATAGACAATTCCATTTTAGCAGACTGGAGCAAGAGACTCTCCTGCTGGCCTTGAAGAAAGAGACAGCTATATCGTTAGCTCTCTATGAAGAGGGGTATATGGCAGAGAACTTCAGGTAGCCCCTGAGACCTAAGGAGAGCCTCTAGTCAGCAGCTAGTAGGAAGCTGAGGACCTCGGTCTTACAACCACAAGAAAGCTGAATTCTGCCAATAACCATATGAATTTGGAATAGCACCCCAAGCTCTAGATGAGAATGCATACCTGGCCAACAGCTTGACTGCAGCTTGGTGAGGCCCTGAGCAGGGGACCCAGCTAAGTCATGCCCAGCTAACCATACACTGAGAGAATGCGTGTGGTTTAAAGCCATTATGTTCGTGGTGATTTGTTATGTAGTAATAGAACACTAACACACCATCAATTCCAGCTTTCTCAAGTCTAAATAAAACATTTTATTCAGGCAGTCTGTGACTGATGACATGATTTCATTCTAAGGTAAGTCTAATGCTTCTTTTTTTTGTTTTGTTTTCATTATTATTGCCTTTGATCATCAGTATCTTTGTAAATCCAACCTTCATTTGTCTTTGGAAGTTGTAAAGACTACACGTAAACCTATGGGTATATTTTAAGAAATACATTTAAAAAATACAAGTCAAAAATGTATTACAACCCCGAAGAAGAAAGAGTTGGACAACACTGGTGTTTTGTCAATTGTAGTAATGACTCCACTGGTGGAAGGTTCTGGAAAATCTAGATTATCCTTGGGAATAAGGGTGGCATTTCTAGTCAGAAAATTAGTCCTTTTCCTTTTTTTATAATATATACATTTCTAAGTAACATCTCTCTGCTTCCTGAACATGCCTATCAACTTTAGCAAACCATCCACATTTGAGCTGATGTTTTTGAACAACTGAAGTTCCGGATTTATTTTAGAAAAATTTCAGATGATCTTTTCACTGTAAGATTCTTCTGAGATTTTTCTCTCCTTTCTCTTCCTCGTTAGTTCTTTCTTCTTCGGTATTTATTTCCTCTTCAAAATCCATGAAGTTCTGATCTGTGGAGTCCCCTACTTTGTGACCTATGTGCTCCACATTGGCCATGTCAAGTCCTCAGTTCACTGCTCTTGCCATTTGGATGATTTGTGTCCACATATCTCTTCCATCATACGACCAAAAAATATCCCAAACCTATTGATGTTCAGTGGATTCCAACTCACAGCAACCCTATAGGATGCAGTAGAACTGTCCCCATAGGATTTTCAAGGCTATAAATCTTAATGGAAGCTGACTTCCATTTTTTTTCCTGCAAAGCAGCTGGTGAGTTCGAACCACTGACCTTTCAGTTAGCAGCTGAGCACTGAACTACCAGGGCTCCTTATTTTGTATTTTCTGATCAAATGCTTGTAGCATGTTCACATAATTTAACAATTATCTTCAAATCTCCTGCATGCGTTTTCCCCTAACTTCTTCCCAGGAAGACGCAGTGTTCCAGATACACTGGAGAATATTATACTTCTAGAAATCACATGTTACTGTACCCCCATCTGTCACAGCTATCATTGCCTGAACAAACGTAGTCCGTATGTAGTAAGCCTTCAAGGTGTCAACTGCACTTTGATCCATGCACTGAGTTACTGCTATCACGTTGGGAGGGAATGAATTACACACTGCAACGTCATATGTAGTACGTATTACTAATGATAAAACATACAGAAAAAAATGACAGTCGTGGCAACTCAAGTACCTAGTAGGTCAGAGACTATCTGTATCCTGAGGCAAATTCTCTCTTGGGGCTCTGATGTGGATTGAATTGTGTTCCCTAAGAACACGTGTTACAATTCAAACACCTGTACTTGTGGGAGTAATCCCATTTCAAAATAGGGATTTCTTGGTTACGTTAACTCACATGAGTGTGGGGGGAATGTGTGTTAATCCCAATCACTTTTGAGATGTAACAACAGATTAGGCACATAGCAGGCAAACCCAAATGTGGGAAAGACAGCTGCCACGTGGAGATCACCAGGGAACCAAGGAACTCTAGGGCCAGAGAAGCTGATAGGGAGAATTTCCCACCCGCCAACAGAGTGAGAACTTTCCCCTAGAGCTTTCCCTCAGATTTCCAGCCTTCTACACTGTGAGAAAATAAAAATAAATGCCTGTTCTTTAAAACCACCCACTTAGTTGTGGCATTTTTCTTACAGCTGCACTCAGAGACTAAGACAGGGCTTCTTCATGAAGTTAGAAACTTTGGCCAGTTCAGTATCAAAAGCTCCCATGGCTTCTCTTAATCCTAAATTTTCCTGGTAACCATTCCTTCTGCCACAGAAATATTTTCATCAGCAACACTGATGAGTAAAGTAGGAGACCCAGTAACTGGGTTTTGAGAACTCTTCTATCCGAATGGCCTTTTTTCTAACCTCCCTTCACACTCTGTTCTTATGGTTCTCTTAGTTTTCTTAGAGGCAAATAACATCTGACACCATGCTTCATCTCTGCTGATGCTAACAGGCCTGGGATATTCATTTTCATAGAAGACTGCAGTTTATCTAACACATTCTTGACACAGAACAGGCACAAAATAGCTCCAGCGGAAACACGGGAGTTTTCTAAGAGGTAAAATACTGTGATAAATCAGTTTGCCCGTAAATGATGTGCTGAAGTGACAATCACAAAGGAGTGAAATTGTGGAACATCAAGATCGTAACAATGGGAGGGCCATGAGGTAGTAGAGTGGACACTGGCGGTGCCCTGTCCTGACTCCCGGAACTGGCTAAGGCGTCAGTCCTCCAGCTATTAGTGGGTCACATTAACCTGCTACTGGAATTGTCTTTGATCAAAAGGAGATGACTTACTCAGATTTGCACACAAGCAAGCACCCAGACAGACATACAGACAGACAAAGTAGAGGTGGCACACAGCCAATGATTGACTGATGCAAGTGTACAAAAAACCTCCAAAAAGCACCATTCTCTTTGGTGCTATGTGTGCTCCGGAGCTCTCCATGGGAGCAGGCTGAGACTGGTCCTCAGTGGAGACTATGTCCTTATGTTTTCCTCTGTGAGTCTGGTCTCCTCACTCTTCTTTTCCCGAGAACAGTACCTCTAGAAACCCTGGCTCAAGGAGCTCCATTCAGGGTCTCCTTCCAGGGCAAACCATCTCAGGAGGGGATCATTTCTTTTTCTTTCTTTCTTTCTTTTTATTGATTGATTGACTGATTGATTGATTTCTTAATTGGTTTATTGACATATGGCTCACATAGCACACAATTCACCCACTTGAAATGTACAATTCAGTGGTGTTTACTGTATTGGCAGGGTTGCACAACCATCATCACAATCTAACTCTGGAACACTTTCTTCTGCCAAAGAAGGATCCCATGTCCATTTGTAATCCTTCTACAGTTCCATCATGTTCCCCTCCTAGCTCTAGGCAACCATCAATCTGCTTTCAGTCTCTACAGATTTGTGTATTCTGCACTTTCATATGATTGGATCATATAAGACTTGGGCTTTGTGACTGACTTCTTTCAGTTAGCATAATGTTTCAGAGTTCATTTATGTTGCATCGTGTGTCAGTATTTCATTCATTTTTATTGCCAAGTGGTAGTTCATTGGGGGAAACCCTGATGGTATAATGGTTTGGCTGCTAACCAAAAGGTTGGCCGTTGAAATACACCAGGCATTCCTTGGAAACTCTAGGGAGCAGCTTTACTCTGTCCTATAAGTTCTCTATGAGTTGATATTGACTCGATGGCAGTGGGTTTGTGGTTTGTTTGTTTTATTCCATTGTGTGAATAGACCACATTTTATTCATTCATTCATCAGATGATGGGTATCTGTGTTCCTCTCACTTTTTTGCTATTATGGATAATGCTGCTATAAGCTTTCATGTACAAGTTTTTTGTTTTTTTTTTTGGAGATGTATGTTTTTTGTTTCTCTTAGACTGGAACTGATGGGTAATATAATAAATTATATTAAAGTTTTTGAAGAACTTCCAGACAGTATTCCAAAGCTGCTGTACCACGCTGCTATAAGCTTTCATGCACAAGTTTTTTTGTGGAGACGCATTTTTTTGTTTCTCTTGGGTATATACCCAGGAGTGGAACTTCTGGGTAGTATGATAAATTACATTAAAGTTTTTGAGGAACTGCCAAACAGTATTCCAAAGTTACTGTACCATTTTACATTTCCATCAGCAGCATATGAGAGTTCCAATTTCTACATATCCTTGCCAACACTTGTTATTGTCTCTCTTTTTGATTATAGAATCTTAGTGAGTATGAAGTGGCACCTCACTGCAGTTTTGATTTGCATTTTCTTAATGGTTGATAATGCTTAGCATCTTGTGTGCCTATTGGCCATTCATATGTCTTCTTTTGAGAAGTACCTATTTAATCATTTGTGAGTTTGTAATTGGATTGTTTGTCTTCTTATTATTAAGTTGTCTGGAGAAAAGCAAGAATGGGAGACCAACGAGTAGGCTCTGTCTACAACTCAGAGGATGTGCTGATGGTTCACATCTCTGAAATAATAAAATTGGCTCAATGACTTGGGTCTTCAAGAGGGCCTATGTCCACGGTAGCGGTTTATGTCTGTCTCTGAAGAAGATACTAGATCGCTACAGAGGTCTTTGAGCCTTCAAACACTTTGGTGACACCCACTGGTGTGCACTGTTCACCACTCATTGGTATAGCAGAGTTGTATTTATTTACACTTTTGTTTAATAATGAGCAAAAGCAAAAATATTGCTTCTTGTTCTGACTGATAGCAACTGACAGCACTTCTAAGGAACAGCTGGTGGATTTAAACTGCCAGTCTTTTAGTTAGCAGTCAAGCTCTTAACCACTGTGCACCACGGCTCCTGTTTAAAATTAGGGCCCAATAAAACAGCCACTTTGGTGAAGCTGGAGTATGGATTCAGGACCAACCACTCATCCCACCTCTTCTAGTGGAAGCACCCACTGGCATGCACAGAGCCAGGTTTGAAAAGCACTAAAATACAGTGAACGTTTCATAGACACTTGAGCCGTGATCTGTAGCAGTAGTCTGTACAATATTGCTATATAAAAATAACCCATTGTTATTGAATCGATTCTGACTCATAGCCACACTATAGAGCAGAGTAGAACTGCCTCGTAGAGTTTCCAAGGAGTCACTGGTGGATTCGAACCACCAACCTTTTGGTTAGCACCATAACCACTTAACCACTACATCATCAGGGTTTCTGAAATTACTATGTTTTTGTTGTTATTAAGAGCTGTTGAGTCAGTTCTGATTCATAGCAACCCTTTGCACAACAGAACAAAGCATTGCCCGATCCTGTGCCACGCCCACAGTAAATTTTATGCCTAATCCCATTGCTGCAGCCACTGTGTCAGTTTCTCTCCTTGAGGGTCTTCCTCTTTTTTGCTGACCCTCCACTTTGCCAAGCATGATGCTCTTCTCCAGAGATTGACCCCTCTTTACAACATGTCCAAACTATGTAAGACACAGACTCACCATCTTTGTTTCCAAGAAGCGCTTTGATTGTACTTCTTCCAAAACAGATCTGTTTGTTCTTTTGGCAGTCCATGATACATTCAATCTTCTTCTCCAGTATCAATTCTTCTTCTGTCTTCCTTATTTGTGTGGCTCTTGCACAAATATGATGCAATCGACAATACCACAGCTTGGATCAAGTGCATCTCAGTCTTCAAGGTGACATCATCACTTTTCAACGCTTTAAAAAGATCCTTTGCAGCAGATTTTCCCAGTGCAGTGTGTCTTTCGATTTCTTGATGGCTGCACCCATGGGAGCTGATTGTGGAACCAAGTGAAAGGAAATCCTTGACAACCTCAGTCCTTTATCCATTTATGATGAAGCTGCCTACTGATCCAGTGGTGAGGATTTTTGTTTTCTTGATGTTGAGGTGCAATCCATACTGAACGCTGTGGTCTTTGATCTTCATCAGTAAGTGTTTCAAATCCTCTTCATTATTAGCGAACAGGATTGTGTCAGCTGTATAATTCAGGTTGTTAACGAGTCTTCCTCCAATCCTGATGCCTAATTCTTCTTCATGTAGTTCAGCTTCTCAGATTATTTGCTACAGATTGAAAAGGTATGTTGAAAGGATACAACCCTGAGGCACACGTTTCCTGACTTTAAACCATGCAATACCCCTTTGTTCTGTTCATACTACTGCCTCTTAATCCATGTACAGATCTCTTATGATCCCAATTAAGTGTTTATAACAAATTATCCATAGTTTGTTACGATCCATGCAGCTGAATGCTTTTGCAGTGTCAATGAAACACAGGTCAACATCTTTCTGGTATTCCCTGCTTTCAGCCAAGTTCCATCTGACATCAGCAATGAAATCCCTGGTTCCACATCCTCTTCTGAGTCCAGCTTGAGTTTTTGACAGTTCCTTGTCAATATAATGCTGCAGTGACTACTGAAAAATTGGCCATCAAAAACCTTATGATTAGTGGTAGAACATTGTCAGATATAGTGCCAGAAAATGAGTCCCCTGAGTTGAAAGACATTCAAAAAATTACTGGGGAAGAGCTGCCTCCTCAAAGTAAAGCCTTCAGGACCTTCATTTGCTGATGTCGCTTTACTCAAAATGAGAAGAAACAGCTACAGTTATCCATTAATTATCAGAATGTGTAGCGTGCAAAGTATGAATTTATTTGGGTTATTTGTTTCCTTTCCTGCTTTTCTTTAGTAAGTTTAGCTAGTGGTTTGTCAATTTTGTTGATCTTCTAGTATGAATTTAGAAAAACTGGAAATCATCAAAAATGAAATGGAACACATAAACATCGGTATCCTAGGCTTTAGTGAGCTGAAACGGGACCATTATTAGCCATTTTCAATTGGACAACCACGTGGTCTGCTCTGCCAGGAATGAAAACTTGAAGAGGAATGGTGCTACATTCATTAACAAAGAGAACATTTCAAGATCTGTCATGAAGTATAATGCTGTCAGTGATAGGATAATATCCACACACCTACAAGGAAGACCAGTTAATAAGACTATTATTCAAATTTATGCACCAACTGCTAAGGCCAAAGGGGAAGAAATTGAATATTTTTATCAGCTTCTGCAGTCCAAAATTCATCGAACATGCAATCAGGATGCATTGACAATTACTAGTGATTAGAATGCAAAAGTTGGAAACAAAGAAGAAGGATGGGTAATTGGAAAATATGGCTTTGGTGACAGAAATGATGCTTCAGATTGAATGATAGAATTTTGCAAGACCGGGATCTGCTTCATTGTAAATACCTTTTTCACCAACATTAACAGCAACTATACACATGGGCCTAGCCAGACAATACATAGGAATCGAGTCTACTACATTTGTGGAAAGAGACAACTGAGAAGCTCAATATTCGCAAGCAGAACAAGAACTAGGTACTGATTGCAGCAGAGACCACCAGTTGCTCATATGCCAGGACAAATTGAAACTGAAGAAAATTAGAACAAGTCTGCAAGAGCCAAAGCACAATCTTAAGTATGTCCCACTTGACTTTAGAGACCATCTTGAGAACAGATTTGATGTCTTGAAGAAGTACATCCAGAGTATTCCTTAGAAGCAAAGATGACAAGGCTGTGTCTGACATACTTTGGACATGTAGGAAAGATCAATCCCTGTAGAAGAACATCACGCTTGGTAAAGCGGGGCATCAGTGAAAAAGAAGACGACCCTCAAGGAGCTAGATTGACACAGTGGCTACAACAGTGGGCTTAAGCATAATTTAACAATTGTGGGCACGGCACATGACTGGGCAATGTTTCATTCTGTTGTTCACAGGGTTGCTATGAGTCAGAATGGACTCAACTGGACCTAATGCCAACAGCATGTGTCAGAAAAACTCTGCAATTTGTTACATCTTAATCATGATCTTCCCTTTCAGCCTCAAGTAAAGGACACCATTTTTACAGACAAGCTCACTTCCTTTCCGTTTTCTCCTCTCTGTTTATGTCCCCACTTACCCACCTATTTTATTCTGCTCCTGAGTCAGGGCATCCATCGAGCAGAAATAAGGTCACCCTCAGTGTGGTGATAGGGGAGGAGAGGGAGGGAGGGAAGCAAAGGCCAGGCTACTCCCTTGGGAAAAGAGGCAGCAGAAGAGGGAAGATAAATGGCTTCTGGTGTAACCTAAGAGTGATTTCATATTGTACAGAAGGTCATAGAGAGAACCTGGCTCTGATGAGCACTTAGGATTCAAGCTAGCAAAGTCTTTCCCAATGACATACCATGTCTCCCACTTTCAGATGCCCTTCCCCAGTGTGGCAGCCAAAGGAAAGGAGAATTTCTCTTACCTCTTCTGAGACCAGTAGGTAAGACAAATGGTAGAGTCAAGCTGGATAAACATATCCAAAATAAGTTGTCAAGGCCAAGAGATGCAAAGCAAGAGCTGGGAGCCACAGAGTCAAAGAACCAAGGATGATAAAAATACAAGGAACAGGTCTCAATCAGCAAGTGAGAATAGTCTGTGAGATGTATAGAGAGGAGCAGAAAGCCATCAGACGAGTAGTCCTGTTTGAACAAGAGGTGTAGTGCCTTCTGATGGACGAATCATAAGAAGACTTTGAAGTCTAGGTAGATATTTGCTCATTCTAGTCGGATTCACAAGATCACATAAGAAACATAAGAACCTGAAGAACTTAGGCCATTGAGGGTGCTAGCAATATTAATAGACTCATCCACAATTCATTCTAAGAAGAAGTTCCCCTAACCTACCTAGACACAATGATGAGGTAAGTTGTCAAAACAAAGGGGACCCAAAGCAACGGTTGGGAGGCCCAGAGTCAAAGAACTAGAGGTGATAAAACAAACAGGAGTATGTTCCAACAGGCAAATGAATAGAATCTGAGAGAAAGGTCAGAAGAAGGGGCTAGAAATAAACTCCATGTCCTTTGACTCTCCATCTACTGCTCCTCTGTGCTCATCTCTGGTTCTTGTTGTGTGTTGGCCTCATTCTCTCCTACTAGATACCATCTTTCTATGTACTGTGAATTAAATGTCTTTCCAAAACTCCGGGCATATTATCCAAACACAAAATCCAAAAGGAAGAATCATTCCCCATAAATATTCATGTTGAATCTAAAAAGTTCTACAGAGAACTGTAATTGGCCTAGCTTGGGCCACATGCCTATGCTTTGGATTTGTCACTGTGGCCACTGTAACAAATGTTCATTCTTTTGGCAAGGGAGCACAAGGTGTTGTCATAAAAAAAACCCATAAGAATGCATGGAGTGGGGCAGGATTTCCCCAAAGGAAAGGGAATGAGAAGTCAGAAGGGTACTACAAAAGGACTGTGGGTAGATAAGAACAATAGCTACTAGAGTCCTTATACACCTTCCATCCTCCATATTGTTTTTGAGACCTAGTCACATCCACTTTTGTCAACAATAGTAAGAAACCATTTATCTAGTGATGTCACCTACGTATACACAACCAGAGTCTAATTTTTTAAAGAGAAAAGCTGAAGCTGTTTGTAAAAATGTAATATTTTCACTATAGGTGTCACAGCTACCTGCAGTGGTGGCACAAGGTACACAACTACACAAGTTTCCAAGCTGATTGAGACCTCTCTTTCAACTCCTCATATGACAGGAGGGGAAGCTGGGGCTCTGGAGAGTTCTGTGTCCTAACCATTCCCAAGATTTGTAAGGAAAAAGGCCAGAGCTAGAACAGATCTTCTGGTCTCCAGCTCGACAATTTTGCCATTGGAGACAGCCACGCCTAATCACAAACAACGGGGCACATTTTCCACTTTTAAAGTAGAGAAATGTAGAATGTTACCATTCTTGATGAAAAATGCCTGCGTAACCATGGAAAATTTCGTTTTCTCTCCAACATAACGCCTCCAGCTTGACAATGATTGCATACTCCTTCAAAGTTAAATACACGACTGGAGCACCCTTCAATCATCAAATGTGTTTTATTAAAAATAAAGGAACCATACCAAAAAATACTACTGTCAGAAGACAGAGAAAAAAAAAAAAAAAAGAAAGAAAATGTTCTTTTGAAAGAAGGAGTATGTGATGGATGGAGGTTTACATGATTTCAGGTTGGCTTGAATTACAAAACCTCAGGAAAAAACTGTTGTCTTTATATTTAAACTTTCTCATGAGTTTTTGTTCACAAGACAAACGCATACAGTTTTAAATAATGTGACCAAGCTTAGGTGTTAAGAAAAGGCAGGTCTGATAAAATACTGCTCTTTTGTGACAAGAGAAGGTAACTGAGGAGAGCAGATGGAAGGCAAAATGTTTGCTTTCAGAGAAACTTGAATAAAGGTCACCTGAGGTCTGTTTTATCTAACACAAAATTTTAGAGAAGGCTGTTTTTATTAAAAAGAGATCCTTGAATATTTCAGGCATTATTTCTGGCATCATGGAATTAGTTTGATTTTAATAATGGTCCAATTTATACTTGAATCAACCACAAGGCCTCATTGAGTCAATAGCTTTTTGTTTTTTAGTGTTCTCTATATGCAAGGCCTTTGAAGGAACAGAAAGATGAGGTATCGACTCATACATTCGATCAACATGTATTAATTGTCAGCTCTGCACGAGGCACTGAGAAAAGGCAAGGGGGCGAGAGGATGGCGGGAATTGAGCACATGTAATCGACTGTCAGGGAACTGAGGGTCAAGTCCAAGGGGGCAGACATGAAAACAGAGACTTAGTGAAATGCACTTAAGATTCAGGAAGACATAGAGAAGAGCCCCAACTCTGCCCCAGTGTGCCAAAGAAAAGTTCCCAAGGTTTAAGACCTACAAAAGAAAGGTTAGACCACAGACTCTGGAAGCAGATGCGGTGGTCCCCTGCTCACATGCCTTGGCCATCATCCTGCAGATGACCTCTTTTGTGAGCACCGGGCTTTTCCTGCCCACAGGGCTTTTTCTGCCCACAGGAGAAGGCTTGGCGCTCATACTGAAAAGGTGAATAGTGAATATGAGTTCCAGCCCTGGCAAGTAGCTGTCAATCAATGGAGAATGAGAGGTGACGAATAAATATCTCAGCTTTTTCGCCCTTGGATGGGGCAATGACTTGGGAGACCCCTGAGGAGGGAGCCCCAATTGTCCATAAGAATAATCTACTCATTACCACACCTGATTGCTGTTCCCTTCTGTCTGTGCTTTGCTTCCATATGTCCATACCAGTGCTTTCTGGTATTCATCCAAATAAACTACTTTATTCAAACCTGGGTGGCACCAGCAATGAAGTCCTCGGCCACTAACTAAAAGGTCAATAGATGGTTTGAATCCACCCAGAGGCACCTTGAAAGAAAAGCTCGGAGATTTCCTTCTGAAATATCAGTTGTTGAAAACCTTGAGGAGCGCCGTTCTACTTTGAGACTCGTGAGTTGTAATCGACTAGACAGCAACTGGCTTTTGTTTTGTTTTGCTTTTCCAAGTTTAAATCCTTACTTCCTAGGATGCTTCTGGGAGAACCCAAGCTAAGAAAATACACAAAGCCATGAGGCTATCTATTCATGAACTAAATAAATGGCGATAGCTTTAGGCCACTAAGTTTTTGGGTAGTTTGTTACTCAGCAAAAGCTAATTGATAGAAGCCACATACACAGCCGTGCGTGCACGCGCGCACGCGCGCACACACACACACACACACACACACATACTCTATAGCTAACATAGGAGGAAAACCAGGAGCTCGGTGGTTGTGATATTTTGACATGCATTAGAGTAACCTGGAAGGCTTTTTAAAACACAGATTGCTGGACCCCATTGCCAAGGTTTCTGACTCATTCAACCTTGGTTAAGGCTCAGGACATTTCACTTCAAACAAGTTTCCAAATAATGCTGTTGTTGCTGGTTCGGGAACTATTCTTGAGAACAACCGCTGTTGAGTATAAAGTTATGGAACCAGGAGAGGAAAGTGTTTCTAGGCTAGAGTGGTACCCAATTCTGTATAACACTACTGAGAGATCTGGTGAAACGAAGGTCATAAATGGTGAGCAAGGGCGACAGTGACAACAGCAATGATGGGGCTAGAAGCCAGGTAGGAATAAATCGAGGCAAGAATGGGAGGTGAGGAAGTAACCACAGTACATACAGACAGTCCTAACAATGAAATTGCTGGAAGGAGAAGACACATTAAGAAGATTTTAATTTGGGGGAAATGGAGAAAACTAGGAAACCCTGGTGGTGTAGTGGTTAAGTGCTATGTCTGCTGTCCAAAAGGTTGACCATGAAGAAAAGGACATCGGTAGTGGACACTGTTTTCATGCAAACAACTTGTGTTATCTTCTATCCAGATGAAAATACAATGGAGTATATCTGTTAGTAGATGGGCACTCAATAATTTAACAGTTTTGTTTTGCTTTGAAAATATTCTGGATGTTTTCCAGGAAAGCATGGGAATTATAACCAAGCATGGTTGGGAATTGGTTGTGATGGTGTGGGATGATTTCTAGAATACGATATGAAAGGAGAATTTCTGTTTGCTGTGTCCAGAGAACTGCACTAACACCCAGATTGCAACTGCACTACAAACTCTTGTTCTAGAAAGGACAGGCTTTCCATTTAGCTTTTAATAGAATTTTCAGATCTAACTTTTCATGATCCATGAAATATGACAATGATGAAGACAGCCGGATGAAAATTATCCATCCAAAACTGTTTATGTGAGAGCTGCCTAAATGTAATGTCTGGTATATTTTCACTGGCGGATTTTTGTATTTTCTTTGGTTTAATTTTATTATTTGAAGAATATTGTGTTTTCTGATTATCCTTCATTGATTATTTTAGTTGCTGAATTTGGAGATTAGGTATGAGAATAAGAGGTCTTGTATATGGGGGGAAAAGGCAGTGATGAGTATAAAGTCAAGAGAGAAATGAATGAAAGTATACTCAGACCTATGAAAAAATTCCTCTTGTCAGTAGGCAGGTCTATATGGTTGGATTATCTCTAAAGATGAGTGGGACAGAGGTCTACCCTTTTTATTAGAGAGGCCATATGAAGTTAATCCTTTTCTTAAGTCCTTATCCTGGGAATTGGGACTTTCATACCTTGCCTTCCAAAAGCAAGGTAGGTGGATAAATTTGTCTTTCTGCTAATATCTCATTGGCCATAACTTAATCATGTGACCACATCTAGCAGCAAGGGAGTCTGGGAGAAATGTACTCTTCAAGGTGGCCATGTGCCTAGCCAAATGGGAGAGGCAAGTTCTTATTGATTTGAAAGAGAACACTGTATATTGAGTGACAAGTGGCTATCCATCTCTGCCATCTTGTTTTCCTTCCCAAAATATCAAAATCCTTTCTGGCCTTCAGACTCTGTTCAACCTCAAATTTCTCATCCTCCACGAAGCAAGTGAGGAGTGGAGGTCAGTGAGCCAAGAGCCAGGGTATAATGAGCTTGTTTTCACTGAAACTGAGTTTAAGGCATTGGAGGCTAAGATCCCACTGTTGTTGCATCAATTCCAATTCACAGAGACCCTATAAGGCAGAGTAGAACTTCCCCACAAGGTTTCCAAGGCTATAATTTTTGTGGAAACAGATTGTGCCATCTTTCTCCTGCGGAGTGATTGGTGGGTTCCAGCTGCCGACCTTTCAGTTAGCAGCCAAGCGCTTACTCACAGCACCATCAGGGCCCCTTAATCGCATGAGGGAAGGATACAGAATCTGAATCAAGGTTCTGCAGGTAGTGAATAAAAAGCGAACAGTAATCTTTGAACTCTGTTAAATAATGAGTAATCTCCACTTTTCCTGGATATCTATTCCCATGTCTACTGATAAAAACCCCAAAAGCCACTCACAGTGACCCTATAGGGCAGAGTAGAACTGTTCCATAGAGCTTCCAAGGAGCACTCGGTAGATTTGAACTGCCAACCTTTTGATTAGCAGCTGTAGCACTTACCCACTACACTACCACGTCTACTGATGGATGGCTATAAATGGGTGGCTTTGCCTAGCACACACTCTCTAACTTCCCTCTAGTTCCAAAATCCCGTGACCCTTGGTTTATGACATAGGGATATCTAGAAAAACACAGACCAAATCATGTTGGCCACAATGGAAAACTAAACTGGAGTCCTTGATTCATAAAACAAAGAATATCACCCATGAATATTGTGTATCTCAATAAAAATGGCTAAATGAGACCAAAGATCAACAATTTATCTAAAGCAAAGATGGACGGATAAGGGACAGGGAAACTAAATAACTAGAAACAGAACACCCAGAACAGAATTTACAAGACTGTTGACACATGGTGAAAAATGGAACCAGAGTCACTGAACAATTTATGCAGTAACTTTTAAGTGGGAACTTCATTTGCTGCATAAGCTTTTGCAGAAAACAAAATAAACTATTATCTTTTAAAAAATCAGTGGCCCATGTTTTAAGCAAAGGATACCTTTTAAACACAGAATGTTTATGGAGAGTCCAATGACACTAAGCCCAGGTATCATTTGTTCTGCCCCCTTGAGCAGAGTTGGGAGAAAGTCCTTTGACTTTCTCCCACTTGTGGTTGATTCTCATTTGTTCCTAAGGATTGCAAACTGGCCATTATCTCCCCTGTGGCCTCTGCTTCCCATATTCCCTTTACCAATCTTTCACAACCGCCTTGGGGAAAGTCAAGAAGCCTCCTGGGTAGTCTCCTAAATTCTTTCTTTCTTTTATTGAATGAAAATGCACATTCCCATATACATTTGCATGCTCACCTATACGCAGCTCCCACTGCTCTCCCTGCCTGGTGACAGCACACCCCTCCCTCTGCTCCATTCATGTCCTATCCTCCCATCAGTCTCCTATCCGCTCCTCTCCACCCACTCCCCTTCTTCCAGCAAGAGGTCAGCAGGATGACATCCTATAGATGTATAGAATCATAAAATTTCCAGAAGATATGGTCACTCTGCTTCACCAAGTCCAATCCATTGCTTCCAAAAAGTTGACTTTCATTATGATTTATGGACAGGGGCAGCATCAGGGCCAGTGGCCATGCTCCCGGGGGAACCCTGAAGCCCCCAGACCATCAATTGTGGTCTTTTATTGGAGATCTCAGGGTGCACACTTATATATTCTCTTGTTGCCAGTGAGACTCCACTTTGTGAGCTCCATCGTGGCTATCACTGGTGGTGGCCGGGCACTGTCTGGTTTTTCTGGTCACGAGTCAATGTAGAGACCCACTCACGTGGATCTCTCTGTCTTCTGGGTTCTCTTTTCCCCACATTGGTTTTGTCCTCAGTGATCACCTGTTCCTGTTGAACTGGGACCATTTGCTGTACCCTCAGATGGCAGCTTGGCAGCTTTTAAGACCCCAGATGCCACTCACCAATGAGGGGTGCAGAGTAGTCTCTTGAATTCTAAGTGAAACCTCAAATTAACCCCAAGATGACCCTCTGGTCCACTGCTGTAAGTGTATCTATCTATTTAAGGCTAATTTGAAAAACTTCTAAAATATTCTTACTAGCTAATTAATGATATAAAAAAGAGCTTTAGTCATGAAGATGAAAGAATAATTAGTTAGAAAGGGTCCTTCAAAAACAAACTGTTCCCATTTTTCTTCCAAGTCAGACAGAAATTGATAATGCGGTGTTCTCACAAGACTCATATTATTTTAAACATGCAATCATTTTTCTAAGATGATAAATTGTTCAGGATATTTATAGATGAGAATAAGGCCCAAGTGAAGGGAGATAGATCATTGGGTGAGCTGCAAATAAGTGGTTTAATTGAGTCCATGAATGGAAACAACAGAGAAAAAAGAAGTACGCAGAAATACCCGTATGCATATGAGCAGTCAGAGGCTATGGTAGCAGTTTTATTATTATTATTATTATTATTGTGATTAAGTGATGGTTTACAATCCAAGTCAATTTGCCATATAAAATGCTGAACACACACCTCTACGCAACTCAGTCTGCTCTCCTTACCCTGTCACAGCACACTCTTCCTTTCCACCCTGTCCTTCTGGTATCCACTCAATCAATACTTGTCCCCTTCTCTTTACACTCCCCTCTCCCCTCTCCCCTCTAAAGAGGAGCCAGTTAGACAGCCTCATAAATATATATTAAGCCAAGAAGTACACACATCATCTGCATCACTCTATGTCCCATAGTCCAGTCCAATCTTTGTCTCAAGAGTTGATACAGTAGCAGATTTTAATGTGAAGATAAAACCAAAATCCAGTTGCCACTGAGTCAATTCTAACTCACGGCAGCCCTATGTGTGTCAGAGGAGAGCTGTGTGCCATATGGTTTTCAATGGTTGATTTTTAAGAAATACTCAGGCTTTTTTTCCAAGACACCTCTAGGTGGACTCGAACTTCCAACCTTTAGGTCAACAGCCAAGCACAGTACACTGCCCTTTCTGAGACTATCTAAAAAAATCAATTCCAACGTGGATCCTTTATTTGCATTCTTGTAGTCCTGTCTCTAGTGTCTAGATGGCAGCCTTGCCTGAGCAGAGGAAATATTGGCTACGACTGTGGGGATGATGCATGGGTGTGGTGGTGATGGAAGTTCTGGAAGTGATTGTGGACCAAGGATTCCATGACTAAAGCCAAAGAAGGAGATGATTAAGATCAAAAAAGCCAAATGCACTGCCATCAAGTTGATTCTGACTCATGGTGTTTCCAAGGAGCCCCTGGCAGATTTGGACCGCCAATCTTTTGGGTAGCAGATATAGCACTTAACCACTATGCCATCAGAGTTTCTGATTAAGGTAGGGTCAGTGAAATATAAGTCAGTGTCAAACCTCATGAAACAAGCTGTGTCAGGAAATTGAAGATACTGAAAACAGAGACTTCCTGTTGTTAGATGGTTTTATGTCAGAAATGTAGTTGTTGCTTATTTGAGCAACCAGAATGATTACCTCTAAGAAGGGGTGAGGTGGCATTGAGATTTGAACAGTGACTGCACTACGCTAATTTATAAGATAAAGCATCTCAGAAGAAAAGAGGGTATGCAAAGTGGTATGCGAAAATACCTGTATATATATGAGCAGTCAGAGGTTATGGTAGCAGATTTTTATTTTATTTTATTTTAATTGTGATTAAGTGAAAGTTTACAATCCAAGTTAATTTGCCATACAAAACCCTGAACACACAACTCTATGCAATTCCATTTGTTCTCCTCACCCTGTGACAGCACACACCTCCCTTCCACCCTGTATTTCTGATATCCACTCAACCGACACTTGTCCCCTCCTCTCCACCTTCCCTTCTCCCTTCTAAAGAGGAACCAGTTGGACAGTATCATATATATATTAAACCAAGAAGTACACACACCATCTGCATCACTCTGTGTTCCATAGTCCAATCCAATCTTTGTCTGAAGAGCTGGTATGGTAGAAAGACACAGAGGAGTCAGCCCTGGAGGGAAATGAAGTCAGCACCACTAGAAAAACCAAGTGCAACTTGCATGCCTTGCTCCAGGGCAAGATGGCTGACAGTTATCATTTGATTTTATATATCTTCCCGTTTAGAACTGAAGAGGACTTACAACGGCACTTGACTTGGCTTTACTTACCCAAAATTTTATATATTGGTGAGGGTTCTGGGATGAGTGAATTGTTTATTAGAATGGCCAATTTGGAGTGCAGAAATGTAGAATATATGTGAGCAGAGTCAAGGACTGGATCGTCAAAAAGAGTAAAAATCACAGCTATCTTACTCTGAGTGTGGCTTATAAAGCAAGCAGGTGACTAGAATCTTCTGTCAGCCATCTTGCCCTGGAGCAGGGCATCCAGGTTGAACTTGGTTATCCCCATGGTTCTGACATCATCTTCCTCCAGGAGTGACTCCTCTGGGTCCTCACTTCCCTCAAATCCCAGGACCTGCTGATTCCTTCCCATGAAGGATTAAGACACTGCATGTCCCATTAGCAAACTCAAGTCCTGATTGATGTACTAAAACTAAGGATAATTGCTTTTTCCACTTATTAATGACACATTTCACTTACAAACATACTGATTCATCCTTTCAGTGCTGTGTATAAAATAAGCTTAAGAGGTAAGAAGCATCTTTGTGCAGTTTTATATCTATCCACCCCAAACTCCTTCTATTAGTGATTGTTAATCCTACAGAAATGAGAACTGAATATTCCACTTCAATTCTGCATTAGTTTTGAGGTAAGGAGGCATCTCCCCAAAGCCCCCAGTTGAAGACATAGTGTCTATTAACACACAGCGTAGTTTAAAAGGATAACCCAAAATGCCACAGAGATGATCTTCATCATTTCTTCAAATGATAAAGAATTTTGTAAAAAGTTTTGAAATCAATCTCACCACAGCCACCACCATTTTGTCACTTATTGCTCCTTTGAACCACTGAACTTCTACTCATGTTAGGAAATGTTGGAAAATGGTAGGTTTTTCTAAGCTGTTACACAACCAATAAACATTACACTAAAGAACATAGTAATATTAGAAATGCATGGAAGGAAAACAACTCTCAAAGACTGTACAGTACCCCAAGATATGCCGAGTGACAAGGAAGAGAATTATTAATAGGACATGAGGCTCACTTTAGCAAAAAACCCTTGGAGTTTAAATTTCTTTCTGCCTTTCATCTCTAGGGAAGGAAAATTGAAGACAGTCAGGCACGTTTTTTTTCCACCTGTATGCTGAAGATTATGAATTTAAGGCTAAAGGTATTCTGCAGAGGAAAAGTTTATGTATGCAATTTTAAAATAATTCAGCAGATTACTTCCATGTAGAATAACTTAAAGTAGAAGGGCAAGTGAAATTTACACAAAGTAGGACTGATTGAAGTTTATTTCTTGTATTTTGGGTAGAGGAGAGGTGAAATTGAACTTGTAACCCCAGTAGGATTGGGGTTATGAACACCTTAAAAATTATATGTATGTGTGTTCAGAGAGTTCCTTTCCCTTCCCTACCATCCCCTCCTCTCCCCGCCTCTGCTGGCACTGCTGCACGGCTTCCCAAGGAGAGTACTTTGAAGGTGACTATAGTGACATTCACCAACGAGAGATATGCAGCGCTTTTTCCAGGATGAGTTCACAAACTTAATTGCCATACCTCATATATGGCAGATACCCAATTCAGAAGAAGAGATGGGGTCAGAGGATCTTCTGGGAGAAGGTGGCAGCTGAAAAACCAGGCAAAGCAAAGTGGGAAGCCAACTCCAGTATATTAGAGAAAAAGCAGACAAGTTGATAATCACACTGGTCATCAGGCAGAGACGGCTTTCCCTCAACTGAGAGGAGTATCTGAAGAGAAACAGACTCAAAGACAAAGATAAGTTCAGGATTCATCATTTTTTTTTTTTTTTTGTCTTTAAACAAGGTACCATAAGTTCAATGGTACAGATGACCAGTGCTCTAGCCAGCTACTATTCTGAAGGGTTAAACTCAACAAAAATATCTCCAGCTCTTCCTGTGGCAGGCAGGCCTATAAATCATCTCAAGGGTAGCACCTGTGTCTTAGCACAATGCCTGGCATATAAATGCTCAGCTTCCTTCAATAGATTATATTGAATTCTCCTATAAAAGTATTTTCATGGACATTTCTAGTAAGTGGTTCATTAATTCCAGGGTGACAACTCTCACTTCTTTCTCCATCTGTTTAAAGGCTTCCAATAACATTCTGGAAACTCTGGTGGCATAGTGATTAAGAGTTACGGCTGCTAATCCAAAGGACATCAGTTGGAATTCACCAGTTGCTTCTTGCCCCCAATGGGGGCAGTTGTACTCTTTCCTATCAGATCACTATGAGGTGGAAGCAATTCAATAGCAACTGGCTTTTTAAAAATAACATTCTGAGCTTCTTGTCTAGGGTTTCTACTCATTCTTGCCTTTGTGTCAACAAACACCTTTCTTGCACCACAAATGCTCCATATATAAGAATTTTTATAAGACCATTTATTCTGATTCAAACTTACGCCAACTACAAAGATCTCATTCTAGAACAGGAATCAGTAAACATTTTTCTGTAAAAGATCATATGCTCCTTAACAAAACTACTCAACTCTCTAGGGTAAAAGCAGCCACAGGCAATGTGTAAACGAATGGGTATGGCTGTGTTCCAATAAAACTTTCCTTATGGAAACAGGCAGCAGGCCCTAGTTTGCCAACCTCTGCTCTAATCCATTGCCATGGAGTCGATTCCTACTCGTAGCAACCCTAATGGACAGAGTAGAACTGCCGCATAGAGTTTCCAAAGTTATCAATCTTTACAGAAGCAGACTGTCACATCTTTGTTCCATGAAGCAGCTGGTGGGTTCGAACCACTGACCTTTTGGTTAGCAGTTGACCACTTAACTACTGCCCCACCAGGCCTCCTTAACTCTGCTGTAGAATAGTATAAGTACAAAGATATACTTACACACTAATATATGCACGCATAGTGACCCTATAAGACAGAGTAGAACTGCCCCATAGGGTTTCCAAGGAACGGCTAGTGGATTCAAACTGCTGACCTTTTGGTTAGCAGCCAAGCTCTTAACTACCATGTCACCAGGACTCCACAAATAATATGTAATGAACCAAAACTCACTGCTGCCGAATTGATTCTGACTCACAGTGACACTTCAGGACAGAGTAGAACTGCTCCATAGAGTTTCTAAGGAGCTCCTGGTGGATCTGAACTTCAGACCTTTTGGTTAGCAGCTTTAGCAGTAAACTACTATGCCACCAGGGTTTCCCCAAATAATGTAGGTTTTTGTTGTTGTTAGGTTCCGCCGAGTCAGAAATAAAATATACACACATGCAAATTATAAACCTGATCTTCAGCAATTCTGAAAGAAAAAAAATCAAATTCACATTCTATTAAGACTGACTGAAATAAGATCTTTCTAAACTGTACTATGCTCACTGCTCTTTCAAACATAACATCAAATTCAATGCACACCTGAGAAAATATCAGATCGCTTCTGACCTTCCTTGCTGCCAACATCTTCTGATATTATTGACTAGTGTTCTCTTCACTTTTATAGAGAAAGATAATACCTAATTAAAATGCCAACTCAATTAAAGATGAAAATCTGCAGTCGATATTGACAACATTGAAAAGCATAGCTAATCTATGACTCGAACAGTTCAGATAGCTTTTCAAGAAATCCCCACTGAACTTTGTTTTTTTTCATGTTGCCTGCCAACTGGGGTGACAGGTCTGAATCTGCCTCTCTCTGCACTGTACAAAAGAGCTTAGTGTTCTGGTCAGGAACCACAGCAACTTAGTATTGATTTTCCAGCTCAATTTCTCCCCAACATCTCGTCATTGCACCTGGAGATAATTTTGTTACTATCAGGAAGCCTGGGCAACGTGAAATGAACAGCAGGAAACTAAGGTCTATAAATGGATTTGACCTCGTGCCTTCATTTGCTAGTTTTGCCAGGCCAGTTTCCTTTCTTAGAACCAGGCACTTCATTCTCCTCAAGAGCAAAATCATCTGAGACATAGACAGTGGTTTACAGACTTTTCAGTGACCTCCCTAGCAAGTAATACAGTGTCTGAAAATTAAGTCCAGAAATATAACTGTTCTGAGCGCTACATACCTCATTGCTGAATATCACTACAGTCAGCTTTGAAGTATTCCTTTTGGGAAGCTATGCTCTGACACCAGTACCTAGTCCACTCTTCAAAGCAATTGTAGAACTCTTTCTGGAATGGCCATTGTGCACGGTGGCAAGTTTATGAAATTAGTTGTCTAGTTGAATGTAAGGGAGTTTTTAGCCAGTAAACAGATAACTATATTGGAACACCCCCCCCCCAACCTATCTGGTCTCCAGTGACTTTTGTCTTTACCTGAAGATAAAGGAAGTATTGAAAGGAAGGCATTTGGATGACATTCAGGACATCCAGGGTAATACAACAACAGCTCTGATGGCCATTCCAGGAAAACAGCTCCAAATTTGCTTTGAAGGGTAGACTAGTTGCTGGCATCGGTGCATAGCTCCCCAAGGAGAGTATTTCAAAGGGGATGACCATAGTGATATTCAGCAGTGAGGTATGTAGCACTTTTTCTAGGATGAGTTCACGAACTTAATTGCATACCTTGTATACTGATCACCTGTTAGCAGATGGAGAAAATTTCCAGTCTTGGTTGCCAGTTTTTGAACAGCCTTCTTTCTATTTAAGTATTTGACCTTTGACATCAACTCATTGACAATTCAGTCTCATTTAGGTGTGATGCAGGAACTCTTGAGCAACCACATCGTTGATCACACCTCTCCTGTACAAGGTTGGAATTAGACTGGAAATTATAAGAGTGGTCCCAGAAGGAGAGCGGGTTTTGTAGTGAAGATTAGCAGAAAATCAGAAAGGGAAGCCAGAGTAGCCCACTTCCTTCTGGATCTTCAGTGTGACTTTTCTTATTTATTTATTTTGGCACTACCCACTAACCCACCACTGTCGAATCTGGACCAGTTCCTAGCGACCCTAGAGGTCAGAGTAGAGCTGCCCCCTAGAGTTTCCAAGGAGTGCCTGGTGGATTTGAACTGCCAACTTTTTGATTATCAGACGTGCACTTAACCCCACTATGCCATCAGGGTTTCCATTTTGTCACTAGTACGTGAGAATTCCCAGGTGATAAGACAAACTCATATTCAAAACAGACACAGATAAAAAAAAAATAATTTACAATAAGTGATGATTTATTAAGTATATATCTGACTTCTTTGAAGAATCTCCAACGCTAATGATAGAAAGGTCTTTGCCACCAAGTTTCCATCACAGACAATAGGAAAATCTGCAAACAGACAGCAGTAATGACTGCAAATATGATGAACATAATTAATGTCACCAGATTACACATGTAAAAAATGTTGAACCAACAACTAACTTGTTAAACATGTTGTTACCATAATGAAAAATGAAAAAGTATTCTCCTATGTTGTACTTCTATCCTACAGCATATCCATATGACTACAAGGAAAACTAGCTAATACAGCTCCTCAAATTGGTACACAAACCACTAAAGCCAAAGATGAAGAAATGGAAGATTTTTTACCCACGTTTACATTCTGAAACTGATTGAGCAAGCAATATGTATTCATAATTACTGGTGATTGAAATGCAAAAGTTGGAAACAAAGAAAAAGCATCAGTAGTTGGAAAACATGGCCTTAGCAACAGAAATGATGTCTGAGATTTCATGATAGAATAATGCAAGACTAGTGACTTTTCCTTGCAAATACCATTTTTCAACATCATGAATGGCAACTATACATTGGATTTGGCCAGATGGAATAAGTAGGAATCAAACTGACTAAATCTGTGGGTGGAGATAATAGAAAAACTCAGTATTATTGGTCAGAACAAGGTGAGGAACCAACAGTGGAAAAGACCATCAACTGCTTGTGTGCAGCTGAAGCTGAAGAAAACTAAAGGAAGCCCATAAGAGCTAAAATACAACTTTGAATCCATTGCACTTGAATTTATAGAACATCTCAAGAATAGATTGGACACATTGAATACCAATGACTGAAGACCAGACAAGTTTTAGAATGATATTAAGGACATCATACATGAATAAAGCAAAAGTTCATTAGTAAGACAAGAAAGAAAAGATCACAATAGATGTCAGAAGGCACTCCGAAACTTAATTTTGTGCATATAACTATGAAACTTGATTTTGAATATAGAGTAGCTAAAGCAAATGGAAGAATGTTGAAGTAAAAGTGCTAAACAAAAGATTTCAAAGGCCAACTCAAGAAAGCAAAGTATTCTAATGAAATGTACAAAGACCCAGAGTTAGAAAACCCAAAGGGAAGAACACATTCAGGGTTTCTCAAGATGAAAAAAACTGAAGAAAAAATTTAAACCTCAAATTGCAATATTGAGGGATTCTATGGGTAAAATATGGAATAATGCAGGAAGCATCAAAAGAAGGTGGATGGAATACACAGATTCACTGTATCAAAAAGAATTGGTCGATGTTCAGCCATTTCAGGTGGTTGTACATGATCAAGAACCAATAGTATTAGAGGAAGAAGTCAAAGCTGTGCTGAAGGTGTTGATGAAACACGAAGCTCCAGGAGCTGACGGAATACCAACTGACATGTTTCAACAAACAGATGCAGCACTGGAGGCACACGCTCATCTGGGTCATTAAATTTGCAAGACAGCTTCTTAGCCTACCAACTGGAAGAGATCCATATTTGTGCCCATTTCAAAGAAAGGTGATTTGACAGAATGTGAAAATTACTGAATGATATTGTTGATACTACACGCAGGTACAATTTTGTTGAAGATCATTCAAAAGCAGTTGCAGCAATGCATACCAGGGAACTGCCAGAAGTTCAAGCCAGATTCAGAAGAGGACGTGGAACAAGGGATATCCTTGCTGATGTCTGATGGACTTTGGCTGAAAGCAAAGAATATCAGAAAGATGTTTATCTGTGTTTCATTGACTATGCGAAGGCATTTGACTATGTGAATCATAATGAATTATGGATAACATTGCCAGAACAATTAACTGAGACCATGAAGAACCTGTACATAGTCCAAGAAACAGTCTTCCAAAAAGAATAAGGGGACCTTGTATGGTATAAAAACAGGAAAGTCGTGTGTCAGAGCTATACCCTTCCACCATACTTACGCAATCTGTCTGCTGAAGTAATAATCCAAATAGCTGGACTCTTCAAAGATTGGAGGAAGACTCATGAATAACCTGCTGATATGCAGATGACACAACCTTGCTTGCTGACAGCTAAAAAGACTTGAAGCACTTTCTGATGAAGATCAAAGACTATAGCCTCCAGTATAGATTGCTCTTAAACATAGAGAAAACAAAAATCTTCAGCGGGCTAAGCAAACGACATTGTACTATATGGAGAAAAGATTGAAGTTGTCAAGGATTTAATTTTACTTGGATCCACAATCAATGCCCATGGAAGCAGTAGTCAAAAAATCAAACAAGGTACTGCATTGGCCAAATCTGCTGCAAATGACGTCTTTAAAGTGTTATGAAGCAAAGATGTCACTTTGAGGGCTAAGGTGCACCAGACCCAAGCCTTGGTATTTTCAATTGCCTCACATGCATTTAAAAGCTGGACAACGAATAAGGAAGATTGAAGAAGAATCCATGACTTTGAATATACCACGGAATGCCAGAAGAATGAACAAATACAAGGTCTGACAATGAAGTCCTCGAACTTTGTTGTTATAAGGGCTACAAACCTCATTGCTGAATGTCACTACAGTCCCCTTTGAAGTACTTCCCTTGGGAAGCTGTTCACCCATTCCAATGTCTAGTTCACCCTTCAAAGCAATTTTGGAACTCTTTCTGGAATGGGCATTGCAAACGGTGGCATGGTGGTAAGTTCGTGAACTTAATTGTATAGTTGTCTGTGATGGAATTTTTAGCCAGTAAACAAACAACTATATTGGAATACCCTCCCTACTCACCTGATCTGGCCCCCAATGACTTTTTTGTTTACTGAAAGATAAAGGAAATCTTGAAAGGAAGACATTTTAATGATATTCAGGACATCAAGGGTAATACAATGACAGCTCTGATGGCCGTTGCAGTAAAAAAGTTCCAAAATGGCTTTGAAGGGTAGACTAGGAAATGGCCTTGATGTATAGCTTCCCAAAAGGGTACTTTGAAGTTGACCATAGTGCTGTTCAGCAGTGAGATATATAGCAGTTTATTGAGGATGAGTTCACAAACTTCTTGTCCTCGTATGTCTCGGAAGAAGTACAGCCAGAATGCTCCCACAACAATGGCAAGATGTTGTGTCAAGAATCTTGGGCATGTTATCAGGAGGAACCAGTCCTTGGAGAGGGGCGTTATGCTTGGTAAACTTAAAGGACACTGAAAAAGACAGACTCAACAAGATGGACTGACACCGTGCCATCAGTAATGGGCTCAAAATGTGAGAACAATTGTGAGCATGGTGCAGGGCCAGGCAGTGTTTTGTTCTGTTGTATATAAGTCAGAACTGACTCAAGGGTACCCAACAACGACACATTATTGGGAAGAAATACTGATACAGTTTTTTTTGAGGGGTGGTTAAGCAACATAAAACAGGAGGCTTCAAATTTTTCCATTCTTCTGATGCAGTGATTAAGCTATGTCTTAATCATTTAGTGCCACTGTAACAGAAATACCACAAGTGGGTGGCTTTAAAAAGAGAAATTGTATCTTGTCACAGTACAGTAAGTAAGCTACAGGTACAAATTCAGGGTATCAGCTCTAAGGGAAGTCTTTCTCTGATGGCTGTAGAGGAAAGTCCCTGTCGCCAATCTTCCCCTGGACTGGGAGCTTCTTAAGTGCAGGGACATGCTCTGCTCTCAGCACTGCTTCTTGATGATATGAGGTCTTCCCTCTTTGCTTGTTTTTCTTTCTTTTTATCTCTTATAGGATAAAAGGTGGTACAAGCCCTACTCCTGAGAAAGCGCCTCTACACTGGAGCAGAGGGATCTTAGGAAAGATATTACAGACCCATCCGAATCCTCAATAATGTAATCCAGTCTATTAACCACAGGCAGAGATTAGGATTTACAGCACAGGAAAATCACAAAACAGGGAAAGTCACAATACAGGTACTCATGGCCCAAACAAATTACTACATGCATTTTTTTTTTAATTGTGATTAAGTGAAAGTGTACAACCCAAAGAAATCCTGGTGGCCTAGTGGATTAAGGGCTACATCTGCTAACCAAAAGATCAGCAGTTCAAATGTACCCAGCACTCCTTGGAAACTCTGTGGGGTAGTTTCTACTCTGACCTCTACAGTCGCCATTAGTTTTACCCGACTCAATGGCAGTGGGTTTTTTTTTCTTTTTAATACAATCCAAATTAATTTTTATGCCCGCTTATCTGCAGCTCCTGCTGCCCTTGCCCAGTGATAGCACACACCTCGTTTTCATTCTACACATGCTGTATCTTCTTAACAAGTTCCTCTCCTCTCCTCTTCACCCTCTTCTCTCCCATCTAGAAAGAGACCAATAGAAAAGCATCCTATACATGCATAGAACCATAACACACATTCCATGGTCACATTGTGTCCCTGAGTCCAGTCCTTTTTTGTCAGAAGGGTTGACCTCAATAGTGTTTTCTAGACAGGAGCAGCAGCAGGTCCAGGGGCCATGCTCCCAGGGGATCCCCCAGGCTGTCTTTTAGTAGAGTTCTTGAGCTACACCCCTCTTTTTTGTGTCTTGCCACAGGGACTCAGTCTTGTATGCCCCATCACAGCTGTCTTTGGTGGTGGCCGGGCACCATCTGGTTCTTCTGGTCACACGTTGATATGCTTTCCCATCCACACAGGTACTTCTGTCCCTTGAACTCTTTTTTTCCTCATGTCTTTGTTGTTCTTATATACGTTTTTAAGGGTACACTATTCAATCTGTGGCGATCTGCTTCTAGGAATTTATACTAATCAAAGTAGTGAGAAAGAAACTAAAAAGATTCATGCAAAAAGATGATCTTAAAAAGGAAAAGCCAAAAATAATAGAAATGTCCAACTACAGGGAAATGGTTAGACAAATTATGGTAAATTCTTATGAACTATTCATTCATAAAATATTTATTGAGCATGTGTTATTTGCTAAGCACTTGTCAGATACTGGGGAAATAAAAGTGGACAAGAGAAGTCCCCTGCCCTCATGGAGCTTACATTCTGAAGGAATAAAAACAGCAAAACAAAATAAACAGGTGGATGAACAAAGGTAATTTCACAAAGTAGTAAGTGCTAAGAGGAAAAAAATAGGATGTAGTGAATTCACTGGAAAGCAAAAAAAAAAAAATTTTTTTTTTCATACCATGATTAGTGTTAAAAGTTAGGATGCAAAACTTCAAGATCCAAGTTACACAATGTTATGCATTAAAAATTAATTTTATATTGTCAGTCAATTTCACAAAACAATATGTATATTAATTGTTTAATAAGAAATAATTTGCTCTGAAAACTTTCACCTAAACCATAATTAAAAAAAAAAAGTCTTCACCAAATAGTCCCAACTCATCTGGAACAGATGATCTCCAAGGACAACAAAGACACAAGGAAAAAAGAGCTCAGGCAGCAGAAGGCCCCGTGTGAATGCGAGACTATACCAACATTTGACCAGAAGAATGGGATGGTGCCCGTCCACCACCAACGACAGCCGTGATGGGGCACACAACGTTGAGTCCTTGTGGCAATATGAGAAAAAGAGGGGTGCACCTCAAGAACTCTACTAAAACACCACAGTTGACAGTCTGACAGCCTGGGGGATCCCCTGGGAGCACGCCCGTGACCTGCTGCTGCCCCTAACCAGAAAAGACTACTGAGGTCAACCCTTCGGTCAAAAATAGACTGGACTCGGGGACACAATGTGACCACATGGTGTGTGTGCTTCATGGTTCTATGTATTTATAGGATGCTGTCCTACTGGTCTCTTTCTAGGTGGGTGAGAAGAAGGTAGAGAGGAGGGGACAAGAGCACGTTAAGAGGATACGGCAAGTACAGAATGAAAACAAGGAGTGTGCTGTCATTGAGCAAGGAGAGAAAAAGGATCTGCAGATAGATGGCAAGCCAAATTAACTTGGATTGTATACTTTCACTTAATCACAATAAAAATAAACAAATACAAATTTTTAAAAAATCTCATGGAATGAAATGGACATGGTAACTTAAAAGATTAGATGAGAAACTGAGGGGCGGTGAGTTTAGGTTAATGGGAGAGGAATAACTTGGAAAAAGAGGGTAAGAATACTTGCACAACTTGAAGAAGGTAATTGATGTGACTGAATGGTACATGCAGAAATTGTTGGTGTGTGTTTTGCTGTGTATATTCTCAACAATGACAGAATAGAATAACTATTTTTAAAAACCTTGAAGAATAATTTTAAATATGCACACAAATTCTTTCTGGGGTGTAGGATTATGGATAATGGTCCAACACAGATAGGCCAGGCTCTGCGACAGTAATGAACAACTTTAATATTGGAAGGGTTTAAACAACAAAAGTTATTTCTGGTCTTGTAGTTTCTACTTGTGCATCTAGGTGACACTCTTGGCCAGCTGTCCTCCATCTGAAGGCTCAGTTTTGCATGGCCATATCATCGTGCTTTCTACAATTACTGAGGTAGCGAGAGAAGGCAATGTGGATTCAGACACTGGCCGTTAAATGCCCTGACCCATCAGTGACACATTAACCTTTATTCACATTTCGTTGGCCAAAGAAAGTCACAGACCATGCTTAACTTCAAAATCAAAACTAGATCCAGTGCTATCAAGTCAATTCCTACTCATAGTGACCTTATAAGACAGAGTAGAACTGCTCCACAAGGTTCCAAGGAACACCTAGAAGATTCGAACTGCCAGCCTTTTGGTTAGCAGACATAGCACTTAATCACTACATCATCAGGTTTCCTGCTTAACTTCAAGGGAATGAGGAAATCCATCTACCTGTGGGCCTGGAAGTAGACTAGCACTGACTGGTGCACAGAGTAATGTGGGCCACAACGAATTTTTACTTTGTTCTTTTACAGTTCTCTATATTTTCCATTACCCACTTGTCTGTCAGTTTGTCATATTGTGGGGCTTGTGTGTTGTTGTGATACTGGAAACTGCACCACCAGTATTCACATACCAGCAGGGTCACCCATTGCACATAGGTTTCAGCTGAATTTCCAGACTAATGCAGACTAGGAAGAATTCTGAAAAGAATTAGCCAAGGAAAACTTCTGAGCAGCAGCAGAGAACTGTCTGATACAGTGCCACAAAAAGATCACCCCAGGTTGGAAGGCAATCGAAAGACGACTGCAGAAGAGTGGGCTCCTGAAAAAACAGTCTACTTTAATGACGAGGATGGAGTCAAGCTTTAGAGACTTAAATTTGCTGATGTGGTACGACTCAGAATGAGAAGATACAGCTGCAAACATCCATTAATAATCAGAACCTGGAATGTATGAAGTACGAATCTAGGAAAACTGGAAATCTTCAGAAATGAAATGGAAGTTATAAACATAGCTGTCCTAGGCATTAATGAACTGAAATGGACCAGTACTGGCCATTGGGAATCAGACAATCTACTATGCCGGTAATGAAAACTTGAAGAGGAATGGTGTTGCACTCATCCTGTAAAAGAACGTTTCAAGATCTATCCTGAACTATGATGCTGTAAGTGATAGGATAATATTTATAAGTCTACAAGGAAGCCCAGTTAATAAAACTATTATTCAAACTTATGCACCAACCACAAAAGCCAAAGATGAAAAAATAAAAAATGTTTACCAGATTCTGAAGTCTGAAATTGGTCAAACAAGCAATCAAGATGCAATGATTCTAATTACTGGTGATAGGAATGCAAAAGTTGGAAATTAGGAAGGGTCTGTAGTTAGAAAATATGGCCTAGTGACATAAGTGATGCCAGAAATCCAATGATAGAATTTTGCAAGGCCAATGACTTCTTCACTGCAGATATCTTTTCTCACTAACATTAATGGCAACTGTACACATAGACCTTGTCAGATGGAATACATATGAATCAAATCATGTACATTCATGGAAAGAGACTATGGAAAGGTCAGTATCAGAACGAGGCCAGGTGCTGACTGCAGCTGCTTTTTTGCAAGTTCAAACTGAAAGAGAAGAAAATTAGAAGCCCACAAGAATGAAAGTATGACCCCAAGTATATGCCACCTGAGTTTAGAGACCATCTCAAGAACAGATTTGATAAGTTAAACACTAATGACAGAAAATCAGATGGAGTTGTGGAATGACATCAAAGATATTATACACAAAGAAAGCAAGACATCATTAAAACAACCAGAAAGATCAAATTGAATGTCAGAAGAGACTCTGAAACTTTCTCCTGAAATTCAAGTAACTAAAGCTAAAGGAAAAAATGATGAAGTAAAAAAACTGAACAGAAGATTTCAAAGGGCAGCTCAAGAAAACAAAGTATTTTAATGACATGTGCAAAGAACTAGAAAGAGAAAACCAAAAGAGAAGAACACACTCTGCATTTCTCCAGCTGAAAGAACTGAAGAAAAAATTCAAGTTTCAAGTTGCAATAGTGGATTCTACAGGGAAAATATTAAACAACTCAGGGAATATCAAAAGAAGATGGAAGTACTACGCAGAGTCATTATACCAGACAGAACTAGTCAACATTCAACCATTTCAAGAGGTAGCATATGATTAAAAAACATTGGTACTGAAGGAAGAAGTTGAAGCTGCATTGAAGGCCTTGGTGGAAATCGAGACTCCAGGAATTGATGGACTATCAACTGAGTTGTTTCAACAAGTAGATGCAGTTCAGGAAGTGCTCAGTCGTCTATGCCAAGAAATTTGGAAGACAGCTACCTGGCCAACCAACTGAGAGAGATCCTTATTTATGCCTATTCCCAAGAAGGATGACCTAGCCAAATGCAGAAATTCTTGAACAATATCATTGATATCAAGTACAAGTGAAACTTTGCACACAATCATTCAAAAGCGATTGCAACAATATATTGACAGGAAACCACCAGAAATTCAAGCCAGGTTCAGAAGAGGATGTAGAAAGAGGGATATCATTGCTGATGTCAGATGGATCTTGGCTAAAAGCAGAGAATTCCAAAAAGATGTTTACTTATGTTTCATTGACTATGCAAAGGCATTCGACTGTGTGGATCATAGGAAATTATGGATAACATTGGAGAGAATGGGAATCCCAGTACACTTAATTGTGGTCCTGAGGAGTCAGTACATGGATGAAGAGGCAGTCTCTGGAACAGAACAATGGAACACTGCATGGTTTAAATTCAGGGAAGATGTGCCTCAGGGTCGTATCCTTTCATCATACCTTTTCATTCTGCATGCCAAGCAAACAATTCGAGAAGCTAGACTATGTGACAGCTAGAATGAGACATCAGTATTGGGGGAAGACTTATTAACAACCTGCTTTATGCAGGTGACACAACCTTGCTTGCTGAAAGTGAATAAGACTTGAGGTATTTTCTGATGAAGATCAAAGACCACAGACTTCAGTATGGATTGCACCTCAACGTCAAGAAAACAAAAATCCTGACAACTAGACCAGTAGGCAACATCACATTAATGGAGAAATGATTGAGGTTGTCAAGGATTTAATATTATTTGGTTCTACAATCAACGTTCATGGAAAAAGCAGTCAAGAAATCAAAAGACACATTGTATAGGGAAAATCAGCTGCAAAAAAGCCATCTTTAAAGTGCTGAAAAGTAAAGACGTCACCTTGAAGACTGAAGTCCACCTGACCCAAGCCATGATATTTTCAATTCTATATATGCACATAAAAGCTGGACAACAAATAAGGGAGACAGAAGAAGAATTTCTGCTTTTGAATTGTGTTGAAGAAGAATGTTGACTGCACCATGGACAGCCAAAAGAACAAACAGATCTATTTTGCAAAAAGTGCAACCACTGTATTCCTTGGAAGGAAAGATGGCAAGATTGCATCTTAGATACTTTGGACATGTCAGGAGGGATCAGTCCCTAGAGAAGGACATCATGCTTAGTAAAGTGAGAGTCAGCGAAGAAGAGATAGACCCTCAAGGAGATGGAACGACACCAGCGGCTATAACAATGATCTTAAGCATGAAAACAATCACAGACATGGTGCAAGACCAGGCAGTGTATCATTCTTTTGTTCATAGCATTGTTATGAGTTGAAACCAACTCAGCAGCACCTAACAACATATTCTCCATGGAGTCCTTTAATAATGCTGTCTTAGTCATCTAGTACCGCTATAACAGAAATATCACAGGTAGATGGCTTTAACACAGTGAAATATATTTCCTCAGACTAAAGTAGGCACTTGGCAAAGTAGGCTAAAAGTTCTAATTCAGGATGTTAGCTCCCGGGAAAGGCCTTCTCTGGTGGCTCTGCAGGCACATTCTTGTTGTCAATCTTCCTCTGGACTGGGAGCCCCTAAGGAGCAGGGACCCCGGATCCAAATGGTGCACTTTGCTCCCGGTAAGGCACTGCTTCCTTAGTGGTATAAGGTCCCCCACTCCCTGCTTGCTTCCTTTTCCGTAATACCCCAAGAAATTGTCTCAAGGCACAATACAATCTTCCACATTGAGTCCTGCCTCACCAACACAACCACTATCCATCCTCCTTCATTGAGATCATAGAGGTGGGATTTACAACATTTAGGAACATCACACAATACCAGGAATGATGGCCCAACCAAATTGTTGCACACATTTTGGGGAGACACAATTCAATCCACGACAAATGTAAACGCACTCAGCTGCTCACTGAAAGTCTGGAGGTTCAAGTTCACCCAAACATATCTCAAAAGAGAGATCTAGTGATTTACTCCCCAAAAAATCAGCGATGAAAACCCTACAGAGCAGTGCTACTTTGACACACATGGAGTAACCATAAGTAGGGGTGGACCCACATCAACTCCTTTTCTATTTGCCCTAGTAAATATGAATTTTGTTGTTGTTTTTTAAAAAAGTTGACTCAGATTAAAAGCAAGTATTTTGTGATTTGCAAACATTGTGTGACACTGTCCAAAAACTTTGAAACAGTATCCATACCCCTAAGGAAAAAGAAGGCACCTGGAGCTTTCTAGTTGACTCTGTCAAGTCCTAAGTGGTGGGTAGGAATTAGCATTTATTGAGTTCCCCTTTCTTTTAAAAACTTAGATGTGCTTGCAGTTATTAACTAGAACATAGCTTTCGTAACAGGACTAGAAAAGGTCACAATAGGATACTTAATTCCTAAATGTGGGGCCCTATCCTCTGTGACTGAGCCTTTTGTATATTAGCCTTCACTATCCAATTAAACTTTCTGGCAGAAGAGAAGAAACGAAAACATCTCTGGCCTGTCATCACTCAGTTGTAGATGAGAATGAAACAAGGACTAAACCATTTCTTTTTCACAGCATCCCATATGGTTTGTTGTTCATGGCAAGTGCTTGATATGTTTTAGGTAAATTGAGAAAATTAGAGTATCATAAGAAATGAATACTGGACTAAAAACGAAGAGTTTGCTGGTTTTGGAGCAATGGTCCTCAAGCAAGGCTGATTTTGCCCCTGGGGGGGATTTCAAAATGTCTGGAGACATTTTTGGTTTTCACAACTGGGGGCATGCTACTGGCATCTAGAGGGTAGAGACCAGAGATGCTGCTGAATGTCCTATAGCGCACTGGACAGCCCCCACAGCAAAGAATTCTGGGCCTCAAACAGTAAATACTGCTAAGGTTGAGAAACTCTTCACACCTGTAAAATTCCTGGCCCTGAAGTGGTGCTAGAAGATGTTTCTGAGATCCAAAACTGTAGAGTCTATCAGCATCTCTCAGGGGAATGGAGGACAACTGGAAAACCAGCACTGTTCTTGTTAAACATGACTATAGTACTTGTTAGCAGCCCTGCTGACGCACTCTGTGACAAAGCATCTGAGTCAAGCATTAGGTGATGGATTATTATGGATGTCATCATATACATCTACGTGGAAGCTCAGTGCTGACATGCAGCATTAGTCACAGAGGCTCGCAGAAGCCCATCAGGGCTCCAGCCAAATTTCCCTCTGTTCAGATTTAAATGAAGCTTCCTTTAACAGCCCTGCTAAAAGCAGCCCAACAAGATTCTACAAAGTATGCCAAATCCAATTACTTCCTACATTCTTGCCTATCATTTGGAAAAACCAATCCTCCCCAAACCACTAGGGTCGTTTAGGAAGCATGCCAAGGAGAGCACATTCAAGGAAGTAGAATCGTAACGAAGGTCTTGGTACCCACAAGGTACTAATGAATGGGCAGGAATGGCCGCTTAGTCAAGAGTTTCGAGTGTGTGCAGAATATTAACAGGCATTCTTTATCCTGAAGCAAATGGCTCTCTCCCCACAGAGATGGTCCACTAATGCTTGATTCAGACGCTTTGTCACAGAATGAGTCAGCAGGGCTGCTAACAAGTACCACAGTTATATACAACAAGAACAGTGCTGGTTTCCATTTGTCCTCTATTCTCATGAAGGCAATTTTCTTCTGTTTCCGAAAATATTATGTGGTGCACCGAGATGTTTTCTACTTTTTGCTAAGAAAAGTCTGTTAGTCTGGGTGGTCCAGGAGCAGCCAGGATGCTATGAGAATCACAGGGGAGGGTGGGAAAAGGAATCTTGGTGGGAGGACTGTCTGGATGGATGGTAGTCTCTCCTGTCCAGTCCTATTCTCTTACTCATAAAATGGATGGCCTTGCTGAAGATAAGCAGCTATGTTTTCTATGCGGCCTAAAGAAGTATCACAAACTTACCGGCTTAGAACACCAGACATTTACTATCTCACAGTTCTCAGGTGTCAGGAGTCCAGGTCCTCTGCGTTCAGGGTGTCAGCAGGGGTTGTCTCTGAGCCTCGAGTTCTCATCTGAGACTCAAGAACTTCTTAAGAGCTCGTTCAAGTTATTGGCCAAATTTAGTTCCCTGAGGAAGACTGAGGCTCTCAGCTCCTAGATACCATCCCTTGCCATAGGTCATTCACAATCTGGCTATTTGGTCCCTCAAGGCTATTAGGAGAGTATCTCACTTGCTTTGAGTTTCTTGTATCAGGGAAGGTCTGGATCCCTTTTAAGAGCTCCCCTGGTTAGGTTGAGTCTACCCAGGGTAATATCCTTTTCCATTGACTAGAAGCAAACTGACTAAGGATCTGGAGTGCATCTACAAAATCCCTTCACTTTTCCACAGTTGATCAGACAAAAGTCATAGGTTCCACCTGGAAACAAGGGCAGAGGATTATATCAGAGGGGTGGGAATCATGGGAATCATAGAATTCTAACTCCCACAGTAGACTTGTGAGAGTTGAAGCTGACAGCACTGACTGGTAAAGAAGGTAAATGCACTGAATGTCATGTTTCATATCCTTGTCTAATAAGAAGATAGCTAGGAATAAGACACCCAAACTAGCAAGGAGAAACTTAAAACTCACACTTAGCTTGGAACATGGGAGAGCTGGCTTAAGGGCAATCCCTGGGGAAAGGCTTAAGGTTTTTAATGGCTTATAAGCACAATAAGAAGTGTTTGTATAATGTGAGGGGGAAGAAAAGATCACAGTGCAATTTATGGAGCGGTAATAAATACATAGTGTCTAGAACAAGAAAGAACACAGTAACACTAGGCTTGGTAGCATATGTGCCAACCCACATCCAGAAAATTTTTCTGCAGCTCTGGGCTTGACATTTTAAGCTGAGCATTGCCCAAGTGAAGCCTTGAAACCACATCGTATGAAAAAGGTTCAATAGAAGAATTCAACAAAGTGGCAGGGTACAAGATCGATGAACAAAAATCTGTTGGATTTTTTCTGTAAGAACAAAGAGAACCCCAAAGAGGAAATCAAGAAAACAATGCCATTTTCAATAGCTCTCGGAGATAAAATACTTAGCAATAAATCCAACTAGAGATGTAGAAGACTTATACAATGAAAATTATAAAATACTACTGCAAGAAAGCAAAAAAAGACTTAGATAAATGAAACAACATACCATACATATGGATAGGAAGACTTAACATTGTGAAAATGTCAACACTACCCAAAGCGCTCTACAAATATAATGTAACTCTGATTCAAAGTTCAGTGACATTCTTTAATGAGCTGGAAAAACTAATCCTTAACTATATATGGAAACAGGCCTCAGATAAGCAATGCATTATTGAAGAACAAAGTAGGAGGCAGCAGACTTCCTGATTTCAGAACCTACTATGTACTTATGGTGGTCAAAACAGACTGGTACTGGTACTGGTACTGGTACTGGTACAATGACAGACACATAGACCAATGGAATAGAGTTAAGAACTCAGAAATCAACCCCTTCACCTATGGGTTTTTGTTTGTTTTCTGGGGTTTATGGGCAGCTGATCTCTGACAAAATGTTGAAGTCATTAAATGAGAAAGGGAGAGTCTCTTTAATAAATCAAACTGAAAACCAAACCCATTACCATTAAATTGATTCCAACTCATAGTGACCCGATGGGACAGAATAGAGCTGCACCAAGGAATGCCTGGTGAACTTGAACTGACGATCTTTGGACTACCAGCAGTAGCACTTAACCACTATGCAACCAGGGTATCCTTACCTCACACCATATAAAAATATTAACTCTAAATGGATCAAGCACCTAAATGCACAACTTAAAACTATGCAGAAGAAAAAACACAGACCATACTAACTCAATTCTGCCAAATAATAAGCAGACCCATAAATAAACAATAGCACCCATGAGAAAAGAACTCCTTAGAACAGTCATCTCTACAAAGTCAAAAGGGCAACATTTGCCCAAAAGCAAAGATGAGAAGGCAGGAAAGGGTAGGAAAACAGGATGAGTGGAAATGAGGAACCCAAGGGGAGATTGCTGCCACACTACAGAGAGTGCAGCTAATGTTATGGAACAACTTGTGTATACACTATTGAATGGGCAACTAATTTGCTCTATAAACTTTCACCTAAAGCACAATTTAAAAAAAGAAGAAAAAAAGGAATTACAGTTTCTTTATAAACTGAAGAGGAAACCAGATTGCAGCAATGTGAGAAACAAGGAAGCAAAAATAAGACAAATGGTTGAAAGACAGAAAGAAGCTTTTTCCCCTCAGTACAAGAAATATATTTCTAATATTTACAGCATCATCCACAAAGGAAATGTTTTATGCAGAGAGAAGCTCGCCTTCAAGCAAATCCAACCCATGGATTCTCTCAGTTCCTCACCCATCTCCATTAATTATGTCCTTTCTCACTTACATCTTAACCCCATTTCATTTTCTCATTGCAGTCATGCGTAGACAGATTTCTTTCATCACATTGAAAAGTCAGAGTCCTCAGCCTCTCACTCCACCAAGATGCTGTGTCTTTCTGCATCCTCTTTGAAGCCTGGCTCTCTGAAAGAGTGGTATGAATTTGTGGTCTGCCCTCCATAGCCTTCAGTCCCTGCTCAGTCCACCTAGTCTGTCTCTGCCAAGACACCCAAATTGATCTTATAAATCAATGCAGATAAATCCAGAGGATGCACTTTGCAGTTTCTCTTACGTGGTGGGGTTGACCACACCCTCCGTTTCTTTGGTTTCTAACATTCCATTTTCTTGACATCTCTATGACTGCTCTGGCCATTCTTCTAAGCATATTTTGTGGCCTTTTGTCCATCTGATACATGTTAATGCTCCACCAGCCTCAGTCCTGGGTTTACTCTATTCTTATTCTGTGTGGTACCCCTTGCTGATATGATGACCTCCATTTCTGTAACCGCCATGTATATGTTATGGCAACTTATTTCCAGTGTGGTAGATCCCTTTCCTGAAATCCATCTCTATTATCAAAGTCCAGCTGGAAATCCCCTGAAATTCAGTGTGGCCAAGCCTGAACTCATAATCCCCAACCTTTGGAGGTCCTCAAAACCCTCATGCTTTGTGTTCCCTCCCTTAGAGAATGGCGGTAGGGTGGCATCCCTGTCCTCACCCTCATCCTGACCAGTCCTGACCAAGCCATCAGTTTGCAAGTCCTGAAGGTACTCCCTCCAAATCCATCTAGTTTTCTCCATTTCCACTGATACTACCTTGATATCTTGATTTAAACTATCATCCTACCCCTGAACTACTGCAATAAATTGGATTCTAACTGGTATCCCTTCCTCTTGACTTCCTTCCAAATTCTCCACATTACAGCCTGAGTTCTTTAAAAAAATTAAAAAAAAAAAAAAAAAACATTAAATCAAATTGCACTCCTACCCCCACTCATCTATTCAAAATCCTTGCCTTCGTGGTATTTCTAGCCTCTTTAACCTAGTACTTAAGACCTTTTATGATCTGGTCTCTGTTTGCCTCTTGAGTCTTATTTCTTGTCATCTCTCCTACCCTGTGTTCCGGTCTTGAGCCATATTATACTACTAGCGTATTCTTGTAGGCAGTTCGGGGAGGAGAGAGGACTATATCTTATGCTGTTCCTATTATCACTCTTGCTTTACTTCCTTAAAAGAAAATCACTCACCTTGGAGCAAAAATTATGTATTCCTCTACATCACTCTGCTGGAAAATTTCCTCCGAAGTCCATTTTCTTTACTTTCTCTTGAGCAGATAGCTAGACTACATTCACCAAATCTCTTGAATCTAGGTGGAGCTATACGACTATTGTCACCACTGGAATGGGAATAAAAGTTGGAGGAATGTTCCAACTCTAAGATTATGTATTCTTTAGCATCATAAAACAAAACTGAAGGTGAAAAGTCTTCTGCTTTGAGAGTCTACAGAGATCCAGAGGAAATCATTTGCTCTACACTGACCAAGCAACAGAGCAGGCTATGCCAGGTGCTCTGGTGAGAAAGCCCAACACATCCAAAAAGATACAAAATATGTGTTCCTCAGTCTTGAAGAGCACAGATTTAGTAGGCTGGAATTGACTAATACTCCCAAAATGCAGGAGAGAGAGAGAGGTATGATTCAGTGTATGTTCTATAAGAAACAGTGACATAAGACATATTCAGACGATGATTACTACAGGATATTTCAAATATACTACATTTTCTGTGGGATGTTATGCAATAGTTTTTGAAACACAGATTGGTTGTATATACCAAATTAAAAATATTTCCAAGAAATCATTTAAGTGAGAAAAATCAGCAAAAGTAACAGGCAACCTGAGTGAGTGGCTATTTCCAATCATAAGTCCAATAAGGAACTTGTATCTAGACTATGTAAAAATAGCTTACATTAATTAATTAATAAAAAGATAATTAACTAATTAAAAATGGGCAATAAGGTATGTAAACAGCCAATAAACACATGAAAAGATGTTCAGCATCATTAGCTGTCAAAGAATCTCAAGTCAAAGCTATAATGAGATTCCACTGCACAGTCACAGAGTGGTTATAATAGAGAAGACAGACAGTAACAACACAACAGACAATAAGAGGCAGCAACAAATTAGAGCCCTCATACAATGCTGATGGGAATGTATGGTGTAGTTTCTTTAGAAAATAGACTGGCATTCCTCAAAACATTAAACAAAGTGTTATCATGTGATCCGGCAATTCCACTGTTAGGTATGCATGCAAGACCAAGGCAAATATATACCCACACAAATGTTCAGAGTAGCATTATTCACAATAGCCAAAAAATGGAAACCACCCGAATGTCCATCATTTCATGGATGGATGAACAAAATGTGGTGTATCCATATGATAAAATATTAATAATAAAAAGAAATGAAGTACTGATACATGTAACATGAATAAATCTTGAAAACATAAGTGAAAGAAGCCACTCCCAAGTGACCATATGCTGTATGATTCCATTTACATGAATTGTCCAGCACACACAAATACATAGACACAGAAAGATTACTGGTTCCTAGGGGCTAAGGGATGAAAGGAATAGGAGTGACTGCTGATGGCTTCAGGGTTTGTTTTAGGGGTGATAAAAAATGTTCTGAAATTAGATGGTGGTGATGGTTGTACAACCTGTAAATATGTTAAAAACCAATAAATCACACACCTTGAGTGGGTGAAGGAAACTCTGGTGGCATAGTGGTTAAGTGCCACAGCTGCTAACCAAAACGTCAGCAGTTCGAATCCGCCGGGTGCTCTTTGGAAACACTATGGAGCAGTTCTACTGTGTCCTCTAGGGTGCTCTGAATCGGAATCAACTTCACAGCAGTGGGTTTGGGTTTTGTTAAGTGAGTGAAATACATATATGTGAACTATAACTCAATGAAACTGGTTAAAAATTGCCATTGCCAACTCCTTGGAGCAACGCAGAGCCAGATAAGCAGGAGGGTGTACTGGTATGTTAAAAATAATTGCTATGTTTTTATGCGTTTCCAAGCTGAAAGCCATGTCCCATTGTTCACGAACTCCATCAGTATTACAAAAAGTAAAGGCTTAAAAGTGATAGCAAGTTCAACTTCATTGGCACAGTTTAGGAAACCACCCTAAGTGAAAGAGAAATTAGTAAAACAGGTTGATGCAAAGAGTGTTTTGGTAAAATAACTTGACATCAAAAATACATGTTCTTCACTCTGCCTGTATAAATTAACAGGCTTTTGTATTTCTAAAACTGAAGTGTTTTGGCAGTTGCTAATTGTAAGATATGTTGTAGGGTAAAAACATCACAAATTTTAATAAAGCAAAAAGAAAGCTTTATTCAGCATGTATCCAAAAAGGCAAAAGTAGGAAATGGACAAGCATCCTGCCAGAGCCCAGTCTGCCCAAGTCCAAGCAAATATAACAGAATAGGCAAGAATGGAAAAACAGACAAGCAGGCTACCCCAGCCACATCCAAGGAAAGTTACAGAGCCATCAGAATGTGTGATTATTAACATTATGACTGGGCAAGAAGACCATTGAAAAGTTCACCTTTTCACGGATCAACTAGAAGCTGTGATCATACTTTTTGAATTGTCTTTCTAACAATCATTAGTATAGGTTTCAGTAACAACAGTCAAGAGGGTCTTCATTGGTCCAGGGAATTTTCTAGTCACTAAAAGGTAATAGAAAAAGATAAGAATGGAAAATCTGTTCTGTTCCCTTTGATGATTTGTTTATGTGAAAGTTTCCCGCAAAGTTATTTTCCAAGATTATCCTAGCTATTGTCTTTATATCTCAGGGCCTAGTTGAGGTGTCCTTGTGAGCCCATTTCCAGCAGTGTCACAATCTCTATGCTCAAGGACAGGAAATAATGATTCCAGTATTATTTTCTAAATCTGACATGTGAAATATCTCTGTAAAACATTTCTTTAAACAACCATTCCCTATAGTCCTATAAGCATCGCACACTCCAAGGAGGCAAGAGGTCAAACTAGCCTCTAGGGGCGTGACTTGAATGCATGCCTTATCTGCTTCCTGTCTCCGCAGGCTCTTGGAACCCAGACATGCTCTTTAACTTTTCATTTTGAAATCATTTGGAATTTCCAGATAAGCTATAGAAATGGTAAAAATAACTTTCATGTAACCAGTATCCATATTCACTCATTTTTAACAGTTCACCACATTGGCTTTATCACACTCTCTCGCTTCTCTGTCTATACACACCCACCCACCCACACACACACACATACACATATACATGTTTGTCTTCCTTTTGTAGTAATCGATGGCAAGGCGTTTTGAGACTATATAATCTCTTGTTCCTCATTAATCTTCCTTCTTCCTCGATTTAGCATCCACACATAATTCTTGAAAACAAGAGAATCTAAAATAAGCCTAGCGATTAAAAAAAAATAGTCTCAAAATTGTTGACACATACACAAACTGCCTTCTCACTACAGGTTTATGTTTACCAGGAACTGTTACCACAGTTTTGCAGGTCAGAGCCACCTGTCACAAAATGCCAATTCTTGAGACGAGAGCAAGATGAACAGCAAAAGCTTTATTATATATTGATACATAGGAGACAGAGGGGAATGAACCCCAAACCCAGCTTCCTTCACATAGAGGCCAGTTAGATGCTTCATAGGAGACGGGACATGGGTTGCAGGAACTCCTGGAATGTCTGTTTTCCTTCTGGATGGTAACTGTGGTCAGGTCACAGACACGTTGTCCTTTTTCCATCATTATCTCATCCACCCAACAGAATACTGGTGCTGTCCTGGCTTCTGGTCACAAGACAGGTGCACTGCCCTGCTTAATAAACTTAGATCAGTATCAGTTGCTTTTCCATGGTCCCGGGGAAAACATAGGTTAAGTTTTAATTTTTGAGGAATTAAGCTACAAAGATAGCAAAATCATGCTTGGAGATAGAGACAGGCTAAGGAAAAGGAAAAAAAAAAAGCATAAATTCTGTCAAAGATATGGCTGAGCATCCTGTTACAATCCCCCTTTTTGTTGCAGGTTTCTCAGGCTTGGGAAACAGGGCGTCGTATCTTTCTGGCTGCTTCCTGCTGGACAGGGGCGTCGGTTAGGGAAGGAAACCTGGCATTCATTATGGGGTGTATGCAGGTGGCGGCTCAGAGAAATGAAATTCGGTAACAGCTTCCTGCATTACGTGATTCCTGTCTACAGCATCTGGGGAGGGAGTAGTTAGATCTACTAGTGAAATCCCCTCCTCAGCACCCAGGGTGCTGGCTGTATCCTCGGCAATTAATTTTATGAAATAACGAACACAAACACAAGTAATAGTAATCATTACCCCCAAAATTATCACAGGGACTAACCAAGATGCCAAGTCAGGAAAAAGGTTAGTGAACTGCTCCCAGTCACTCCCTTGACTAGGCTGAGGGTCAGCCTGTTTGGTTACCTTATCCGTGATGTCCAATCCTACCTCTACTTTTCCAGAGGCATTTATCCAGGCACAGCAGGTCTTGTTAACAACAGCACACACTCCCCCTGATTCAGCCAATAAGAAATCCAAAGCAATCCTATTATCCAGGACCACCCCAACCAAAGAATTTACAGAGGTTTTCTGAGCTCTCAGGGCTTTTTCAATTCCTAGCAGGTGGATAGTGTCTGACAGGTTTCTGATGGCCATTTCCATGGGGTACATTCCTAAACCCGACATGACTGTTCTCAAGAACCACCACCCAAACCCATTTTCCCCTGGAACAGGGTTTTTCTCTATCCCTGTCACCTCTCGAGATTTAGGGGCGGGGAGAAACATGTCCCCTTTCCTTTGGAGGACCATGGTGGTGTCCTGAAAAAGTGATGAATAAACTTGGGTTGGGAAAGTCAAAAATCCTAAGGTGCACTGCCCTACAAAGTGAACTCCTGTCAAACATTGAATGGCCCACGTGTAAGGTGACGGCCTCGGGACTGGGACTTCACTGGTGGGATAAGGTTTCCCTCCACATAAAAAGGTGTATCCTGGTGGAGCACACAAGGATAGACCCTCCTTGAGGCCATAGGGAATGCTGGCATTGATATCAGTCAACAGAGACACAGTCAAAGATTCATCACAGGATGAAAGAAGTTGAAAATCTCGAAAAACCTGTTGGGCTATTTTAGCTCGAGGGATCTGTGACTTCATCTCCCACCTAGTTCCTGAGGTATCGTTATAAACATTAGCAAGAAAAAAACAAGGTACAGTAAATGGGTATTGTATGAGTCGAGCTCGGACTGGGGCTCGTGGGGCATAGTAACTCAAGGTACAGTCAGGGATAACTTTGCTATAGTCAAAAACTGGGGCTGCCATGGGGCTCAAAGATGCTCCTGACCGAGGAAGATAATGGCACACCCAGCAGTTGCTGAGGTTTCCACCTGTGGCTACTGCTTGAGACATAGTGACCAGGCTATTGGTGGACCAATCCCACCCATCTGGGAGGTGGGTAGGCTCCTCATATTTTGCAACAACCACTTGGATTCCTTCACCTCTGCTGATTTCAATATCCTCTGGCAATGCCTTTTTGAACTTGACACAATAATAAGTCCCTGCATCAGACAATATTATGTCAGAAATAATAATCGAAAAATCTCGATTGTCTGGCTGGGTGGTATCAGACATGTGGGCCACTCGAGAGGAACCATGGGTTCTGAAATCCCAGACAAGTGTTTGTCTTTTCTCCGGGGTTACCAGCATCCACTTGACAGGGCCTACTGGAGTCAACGGCGACACCACACACGGGAGAGTCAGGGTGTCTCCCACTTGTAAGGTGAGGGTTCCTTTGGCTTGCAGAACCATAGGGGTCTCTCCTGGTGTCACGGTGTGGCATTGCCCTTGGAGGAAAAGAAAAACAAAGGTTAAAACTATCATTTTGTAATTTTTGCCTAACTTGTACTTTAAATCTTGGACAGGTGTGCAGGAACAGGCTGATTCCTTGGTCCCTTCTTCTGCAGGCGGGGCTGTTTTTCCTCTGGAATGATGTAGCCACACAGCTATTCCCACAAGCTTCAGAGACGAGTGAGTGGTCAGAACAACTTCAAAAGCCTCTTCCCATTCAAAGCCAACTGGCCTTCAGGGTGTTGGTTTCTTCAAGTCTTTAATACACGATCTCCTGGTTGGAATCTGTGAAGGGGAGTATCAGAGGAAAAGGACAGACAGAGGAAGGTATATCAGTTAATAGTGTTTATAAAAGTTTCCAGAGAATCAACCCAGTCTCTTTTTTTCCATCTCAGTCATTACTAAGGTGGAGAAGATAGAGTTCTTTAGGAATGGTGTCCTATGTACCAATTCATAAGGGCTTAACTTAAGCCCACTTTGAGGGGCCGCTCGGATTCTAAGCAGTGCAATGGGGCTTACAACCAGGTCAAATAGGACAATTCTAGGAAATCTATAATTTTCCCCAGGGTCTTTCACAAGGTGTAATTCCCCTTTTCAGTCCTCTGCTGACTACAGCCTCCAGGCAAAATGTAGTCTCCAGTTTATAACCAAGGCTTCCCTAACCTCCTGGGTAATTTGTGTCCTGAAATTCCTTCTGTTATCATTTTGGATTGAAATTGGGAAGCAGAACAGAGGCATAATTTTTTAAGTAAAACTTTGGTCACTTCTCAGATTTGTTTGGTTGAACACGGGAAAGCCTCTATTCAGCCTGGGTCAGTGTCCACAAAAACCTACAAATATCTGACGTTCCCAGTGCCTGGCACATTGCTGTCAGGTCTACTTGCAAATCTTCTCCACTGCTAGTTCCCTGGGAAACCCTGAAACTCCATGGGGCAGTTCTACTCTGTCCTATAGGGTCCATATAAGTCGAGATCGACTCAACCGCATTGGGTTTGTTTTTTTGGTTTGGTTAGTTCCTTGATGTTACACTCCTAGTTCCACTGGGTGGGGCACAATCTTTAGGTTGTTTTTAGCACAAAGGTGGCATGTCTTTGTGACTTCTCAAATAGTTTTGAGGAAACTCAGTCCTGCAATTGCCAGCTAGATCCACTCGAGGCTGGCATCACCCTCAGAGGGAATGCCTTCACGTAGAGCCAATACTATACTGTATACTTGGGCTTCTGGTATCAACACTTTCCTTTTGGGGTTTATCAAACAATTGGAAAGAGATAGCAGATGACAACCCCACTCCTCAGCTTTTTCCAGGTCCTAAATGGTATAGATAAGTGTGGGAAAATTGGTGGGGTCCAGACAGCGGAGAAGGGCCATCTCTGCTTCTACCCCGTCTCCTCACTTCATGGCCTTCTTTGCCTCTGTGTTTGCCTTTCATTTCGCTACAGCGTCAAGAAATTGTCCTTTCTAGTATCTGGGATAACACAATACAGCCACTTGGAGAGGGTCATTGACTGTCTCCAGGAGCTCAAAGATTTCTGTACCTGTTTTATTTCTTTGCAGGCAGCTGTGAGGAGACACCTCTCTTTCTATTATGTCCCATGTGGGGGGAACACACTGTGGGTATATTTGCTATTGGGGTACACTGTTACATGCCTTCCTGCTGCCAACTGCAAAGCCTGCCTGAGGTCTGTCAGCTCAGCTTTTTGGGCCGACGTGCCAGCAGGAAGCAGAACCACCTAAAAAACCTTAGCCTATGTTACCACCACGTGGCCCGCCTTTAGATGTGCTTCAAGCTACTACCATTAATACACATCTCCAATTCAGGGTCAGTTAGAGGAACACCCAGCAGATCTGGCTTACTGTAATAGACTTCCCTCTATAAACTCGAAACAGGCATGTATTGGCTCTTCTTCCCAGATTGCATAGCAGAGTGGCTGGGTTGAAAGCAGAGACTGCTTTCAACATTTGGGTTATCTAACAAGATGGCTTGATATCTACCCATACACCCTACTTTAAATCAAAACCCCCCTTTTTGTTCTAAAAAGGGAAGGATATAGTATGTAGTGTATGAATCATCACCTGTCCAAGGGTAAACTTCTGACCTCCTTGCAGTAAGTCACCTGTTGCAGCCACAGACCAGACAAGGGCAAGGGGACCATCCCCGGGCCACGCTGTCCAGTTGTTTAGAAAAATAGGCTACTGGATGCCTGTTACCCTTTGTAAGAACATGGATGAATCTTCCTTTTCCCCCTAGGGTAATTTGTATAACCTTTTGTAGGCTCTTGGGTTTGAGGTCCCATTCTTCAACCCACAATCAGGCAATCCCTGTAATAACTGAAGCCTATTGGCCTCTTCTTTACGATTGTAATTCCAGCCAGGGTGTCAACTAGGGATGGCTTCTGTCCCCAGGGAGTTGCACTTCATTATTAGAGTTCTAGGTTATGGAGCCTTCCCGTCAGCCTCTTTCTGAGCTTATTCCAACACCATACGGTGTTCTTCTGGCAGTCAGCATAGTATTTAAGAATGCCTGTAATCTGCCCAGGCAGGGCAGTGAGTGGAAAAAATACAAAAGAACAGTGCAACCATCACATTTGGGTCACTCGGATAGGGAGAATTGACTTTGCCAATTATACGAGGTCCTACAATTAATTGTTTTAGTGCTACGTAGCTTATTGCTAAATATCACTAAGGTCACCATTGAAATATTCACCTTGGGAAGCTATGCACTGATGCAGGGCCTAGTCCACCCTTCAAAGCAAATTTGTAACTCTTTCTGGAGAGGCCATTGTGCACGGTGGCACAGCGGCAAGTTCCTGAACTTAATTGTATCGTTGTCTGTGAGGGAGTTTTTAGCCAATAAACAAATAATTGTATTGGAATACCCTCTCCACTCATCTGATCTTGCCCCTAATGAATTTTTTCTTTACCCAAAGAGATAAAGGAAATATTGAAAGGAAGACATTTGGATCACATCCAGGACATCAAGAGTAATATGATGACAGCTCTGATGGCCATTCCAGAAAAAGAACTCCAAAATGTGCTTTTGAAGGGTGAACTAGGCACTGGCATCTGTGCATATCTTCCCAAAGGGAGTACTTCAAAGGTGACTGTAGTGATATTCGGCAATGAGGTATGGAGTACTTTTTCTAGGATGAGTTCACCAACTTAATTGTCAGACTTGGTACAGATCAGAGGTAGAGGAGGTAGAGAAGGAAGTATATACCAACATGTCCCTGAGAAGTTACTCCTCATTACCCTCCTTGGCTGGGATGTCTCTCAAAGAGCATTGCCCTGCTTGGACTCCTGTGGCACCTATGAAAATGGTACCCTGATGGGTATGCAAAGGGAGACCATACTTGATGAAGTTGGACACTCATGGCCCAGTCCCCCTTCTCCATCAGTGTTTGCTAGAGTTGGCCAAGCTAGAATAAGGTCTGGTTGTTCCAGTAGGACACTGTGCAGCTGCTCCATGGCAAAATCCCTCAGCTTCTACCATGCCTACCCTGTACGTGGCAGGGAGGGAAGCAACAGGTAAAGTCCAAGCTAGCAAGACGGGAGTCCTCTGATGAGACTCAGACAGTACCCTAGTCTGTGCATTTCACTAGAAGACTTGATTTGGGGTGTGCAGGGTCCTATACAGGAACATGGAAGGCATGTACATAAGGGACTTCATCTCACTTTTTGGTTTCTTGTGCAGGACAAGTACAATTGTAACACAGTAGAATAATTCAAAGACCCATTCAGAAACCACTGTTCTTGATCCCGTAACAGATACTGGGGCTATATGCTGTTAAATAGGTAACCCATTCATTTTTTTGGTAATGGATTCTAGCTATGCCTTTTTCAATTGACCAAAACACAGCTCATCAGAAACTCATCTGGGTTAGCTACTCCTTTATTATAATATCTCCTTATCAGAATTGGAAACCGTAGTGGCATAGTGGTTAAGTGCTACATCTGCTAATCAAAAGGTTGGAAGTTTGAATCTGTCAGGTGCTCCTTGGAAACTCTATGTAGCGGTTCTACTCTGCCCTATAGGGTCAGGTCATTAGGAGTCAGAATCAACTCATCAGCAGTAGGTTTTGATTGGAGTTTATCAGAGTTACTCTTTCCTTGCTTCAGGTAGGGCTGACTTTGTTCAACCAGCAGGTGAGTTTGAACCTTCTGAGCAAAATGCTCTTTGGTTACCCGATCCACCTGAAAATCTACCTCCGCTCTAATCAGGCTTAACTCAATCAGGATACCCTAGGACACCAACTTCCCCAGAGGCACTCCTTCAAAACAGCCTGTGAATGGCAGACTTCCTCAGAATAACGAAACAGATGATCAGTTCAAAAACCCTTCAGCCAAAACTGCTCCTGGATTTGGTGGGAGGGGAAAGAGGAAGGGGAGAGGGAGGGGAGATTATGCAGGTAGGGCTCAATGCCATAATGATACCGAAGTACTTCAGGGGGAAAGGTACACATAAATAACACACAGACGGACTATGGTCAGACCAGCATAAGACAGACAGACAGAGGGAACAGAGATAATCTTGTCTGTATCAACCTCCCAGACAGACAGTTGACAGAGGTGATCTTGACAGCCTCAACTGCCTAGGTAACCCCATTCAGATTTAAGACAAACACACAACAAAGAAAGTGGCCGACACATACTCACTCAACTACCCATACTCTACAGCCACCAAGAGTACTTCTTTGCCATCCTGCTCACAGGCTCAGCCACTTGCCTGGCCCTGAGCAGAGCAAGGCAAGTATTGTGGACACACCTCAGGATCTTGGTAGATCTTGCCTTCAACAACCTCTTTGGAGAGGGTGGGGACTGGTGTGCCACAATGAGCCAAGGCCTGGCTGACAGTCTCTCCAGGGACAAAAAGAGTACCTGGCAGCCACTTGATAGAAAAACTGTTGATCAGGCCCAGGCTTCGGCCTGGAGCCGCTGTATCTCTTCTGAAAGGTCCATCAAATTTGTTACCACAATTTCATGGGTTGTAGCGCCTTCTGAAAACTGCCAGTGATTGAGACAGGAGCCAGGTGAGCAGCATTTTGCTATAGATCAATATGTGGGAGACAGAGGGAAACGGACGCCTATAAAACCAGCCTCCCCAAATGGAAGCCAGCTGGAGTCTGTATAGGGAGGGGACACAGGTTTCAGGAACTCATGGAATGTCCATTTTGTTGCTGGGTGGTTACAGTGGTCACTTCTCAGACATCTTTATCTTTTCCTGTTATTATCTCACCTGCCCAGGGATTGATTGGTGTCGTCTTGGTTTCTGGTCACAAGACAGTGCATTGTCCTGACTAACGAAGTTACATTAGTATCACTTCCTTATCCATGGTACAGGGTCGCTATGAGTTGGAATCAACTAGACAGCAGTGCATCTGGTTTGGTATTGGGGAAAAACTCAGGTTAAATTTTAATTGTAGAGGAACTGAGCTACAAAGACAGGAAAGTCATGCTTGGAGGTACAGATGGGTTAAAGAAAAGAAAAACAAAAAACATGGCACCAGTTCTATTCAAGACACGCTTGAGAAGGCTGTCCAGATCTGGTTGAAGAAGCTTACTTGACATGATGGAGTCTTCAGAATAATTATGGAAAACTGCTTATTAGCAGTGAAAGAGAAGCTTAGATTGGATATTTCAAATATAGTACATCAATTCTACGGAATACTATAAAATTGTTCTAAAAATGAGACAGTTCCATATCTACTGAAATTGAAAAATCTCTAAGAAATTTGTAAAGGAATAAGATAGGTATATAAAAATATGCACAGCATAATCCCATTTATGTTTTTCTAAGCTATATTTGTACTTTTACATATTAATGTATGTAAATTTGGAAAATAGCCTGGAGGAATGCATACCAAACTGTTAATTACTGTTAAAAGTAATTACCTGTCAGGAAGCAAACAGGAAATTGGAGCGGGGAAGTGCTTCGTGGGGGAAAGAGGAGGAAAGAAGGCATTCACTTTTTAGTCTAGACACCTCTATTTTTACTAACCGGAATGCATTTATGTTTTACTAATATAGATTTAAAAACACATTATTTGCTAAAAATGCTTTTTTTAGCATTATTTTCAAGATTTCCTTTTTTGACAGTCTAAATACTATTTGTGTGGAGAAAAAGCCTTCCAAGTAAATGCTATCTCCTTTGCCTTCATCTGATGGATACAAATGGAGTCCCTGCATAGTGTGAACAGTTAAGCTGTCAGCTATTAGCTGCAATGCTGGGAGTTTAAAGGCACCTGGGGGAGACAGGCTAGATCTTCTCTGAAAAGTCACAGCCTTGAAAACCATGGGGTCATCATGGGGCAGAATCAACTCAACAGCAACTAGTAACAACTACATTTAAAATATATATATATTTATACACAAATATACACACCCATACCAAAATCAAACTCATTGCCATAAAGATGATTCCGACTCATGGTGATCCTCTAGGACAAAGTAGAACTTCCCCATAGGTTTTCCAAGGAGCACCTGGTGGATTCAAACTGCCAGCATTTCGGTTAGCAGCCGTATCTGTTAACCACAACGCCACCAGGATATACATATACATCCATACACACACACATACATATATGTACACACATACATATCATGCTCCTGAAAGATGAAAAAACAATCTGCCATTCCCCCAATATTCCCAACTTTCACAGTTGGTTATTTAACCAGTAGAAATTTATGCCCATCATATTGAACTTTCTGATACTCTAGCAAACCAAAAATATAATTAGCCTCCAAGAACATTTACTGAACAGATCTCAGACATTTACTCACTGAAGCAGAGATAGAAGGGATTTAACACTGTATCCCTGTGTCTTTTTCATTGTGATTTAAGTCAAGAGTATTACATAGCACTTGACTTACAGTAGTTGGTATTTATTAACTTAATCATTCATGGAAAAGTCCAAAAATATACCAAAGTGGACTGTAGCTCAATGTATCTATCACCCAGTTTTAATCACTATTGGCTCAGAACCAATCTTGCTTCATCTATTCCTCCATCACTGTTGGGAGATAATTCTCCAAGGGGCCAGAATGTTTCTGTATGTCTTACGTGTAGACGCACTGATAGCCTTTGTTATGGACTAACTTTCCAAGCATGTTTGCATAGTAAACAGTCTTGGAAAATGGAGACATCATTTCTATTCAGAGCAGAGGACAAGTTTGTTTACGTCTAGTGTAATATACATAATGTCTTTTCCCAGGACAAAGATTAGGTAGATTTGCTTATTGCCCATTATAAAATATTTGGGGTCCCTAAATTCAGGGTTGCTCAGCTGTGGTGCAAATCCAATACGTGCCCTGCATCCCTTTGGGCCACTCTATGGGACTTTGGAAGCAAGAGGGGTCAGATGTAAACATGAAGTTCAGGCTGCCTGCTGTTCAGTGAATAATAAAAACCTTTATCTCTGATCCAGGAGTCTTGTCTTTTGCCAGTATCCATGAGACTGTGGTAGCCTAACTTGTCAGTTTGCAAGTAGGGTAAAATATAAGATTTTCCAAATTCTTAACAACCCCTTCCTCTCTCTCATTAAAAAAAAATCCCAGACATTATACAGAATTTGGTACCAGGAGTGGGGCACTACTTTAGCAAATACCCAGAATGTGGGAGCCGTTTTGAAACTGTGAATAGATAGAAGATTCAGAAGGAATGAAGAAGGCTCAGATGGTGAGAAACAGGACTGGTGGCGGCAGCAGTGGCAGCAGCAGAACCAGGGGCAGTGCTGGAGCCGACCCGTGGAGCGAGAGAGCTAAGTGGCTGTGCACAGAGTTTTCCTCGTGGAACGGGGTGCCTCTGGGCACTTAAATTGGTGGAGCTGGCCTTGCTGACCCACAGAGCAAGAAAGCTGAGTGCCTTTGGGCAAGATGCCTTCTAGGAAGAGTGGGGTGCCACTGGGCACTTAAATCAGTGGAGCTACAGAGCTTTGGAACACTTGCCTGGCAGGGCAGATGTGGGCCTGAGGCCCAGGTCATGCAGCCATAGGAAGCTAAAACTGAGGAGACAAACAGCATGAGAAGCTGAGCTGCCTCAGTCTCAAAAGGTATGGCCATGACCTCAGGGGTTTGAAAGGGTGGAACCATGGCGTCCTGTGTTCGTAAGGGTGGAGTTGCCACTCATTTGGGCTTAGGGTGCTCCTAAAGCTGACGGGGCAGAGTTTCTGTCCAAGTGGGCCTTTAAGGCAGAGTTGTAGCACAGAGCTGGGGTCTCCACTCAGAAACCAGAGAGTGTGGCCAATACCTAGAGTCTGAAAGGCAGGGCCATTGTGTGAAATGTTTTCGAAAGTAGAAGATTATTTCCAAAGCTTTGAGAGCTAATGTAATCTATTCTGCTGACTCACTTGTTGCCTGTTAATGCCTTCTTTCCCTGCAATTTCTCCTATTTACAATGGAATGTCTAACTTGTGCCTGTTCTGCCATTGTACCTTTAGAAGCAGATAGCTTACCTTCTAGGTTTCACAGATGTAGAACAGTTTTTGTATTTTGGACTGGGAACTGATTTTAGACTTCTATCATATGAGATGGACATGATTTTGCTATGATGGGATGAACGTGTTACATGTTTCTATGATGTGATTTTTGGGGTTCCAAAGGGTGGGATGTCATGGATTGACTTGTGTCCCCCCCAAAATATGTGTAGCCATGTGGCTGGGCCATGATTCCCAGTATGTTGTGACTGTCCTCTGTTTTGTAGTTTTCTTAAACTGTATGTTAAAAGGATTAGGGTGGGGCTGTAACTCAGTAACTAAAGTCACACCCGAGATTCAATCTTCAGCCAGTGATTAGACAGGTCTATGAGGCCAATGATAACACATGTGAGGGTCATGCATCATAGTTCAGTCATGTATAAGAGACTAATGGGCACAACACCAGCCGAAAAACAAAGACAAGAAGGGACAGCAAAACTGGATGAATGCCGTGATGTTGTTAGCTGCCGTTGATTCAACGGCAACTCATGTCTGCCCCATGTGTGGAGAGTAGAATTGCCCCATAGATTTCAAAGGCTATGACCTCTCAAAAGCCAGTCACAAGGCCTGTCTTCCAACGTGCCTCTAGATGACTTCGAACTACCAACATTCCAGCTAGTCATTGAATGCTTCACTGTTTCCATGACCCAGGTTTGCCTTCAAGCTAGTATGTTAGATTTTTGTACCCGAAGGTGTCTTGCAATCTGTTTCGTATTTTTCTGAAATTCACTTTTATCATTTGCGGTAGGCACTTCTCACATGACTCTCAATGATCTCCTCTTACTATTCACACTTTTGTGTAATTACCTCCCCTTGTAACCTAGTAACCAATAGAATACCTAGAATACTAGTAGAATAAAAGTGATGGGATGTGACTTCCATAATTAGGTTACAAAAGACCGTGACCTCTGTTTTGCTAGCACCTTCTCTCTTGCCAGTGTAGGTAGTCCTCATCTTAAGACATATTTGAGTTACTACAAACCACACAACCATCTGTTTTTTATTTTTGCACATCTTGTTAGTAATACATGTTCTTTTCCAGAATGATCTATATGGAATCAAACTGAAGTACTAACTAGAATGATTAGATAGTAAGCTTAGGGGGCACTGAGTTTGTATCAGTGGGGAAGGAACAGCTTGGAAAATGAGGGTGAGAACAGTTGCACAACTTGAAGAATGTCATTAAAAGTCACTGAGTTGTACAGGCAGTTGTTGAACTGGTGTGTGTTTTGCTGTGTGTATTTCCAGTGACAATAAAAAAGACAGTGAAAATGCATTTTTTTTTAAATTCGGTATCTTTGTATAGATTCACCTATGTATTCATTCCTCCAACAGTTACTAGGGGTACACCAGGTACCCTGAGTCTGGGGCATGATTTCTCCCTAGAATACATACTTTGCATAGAGTGTGGAGGTATACACTCTGTGTGAATAAGAAAGTCTCTGCCCTCTGAAAGCTTATATATAGTGAGAAGACAGACACCTAAACAAGTAATTATTGACTTGCATCTCCAGTTAGAAAAATCATAAGGGAATGTGTGCAGGGGTGGGACTAAGCTTGCTGAGAAGAGGCAGCTAACCCAATCTGATGAGTGGAGACGTCTGTCAGGGCCTAAGGAGAGTCTTCACAGGTACTGAAAACTCATGACGACAAAGAATAACACAAAGAAGATTCCAGGCCAACAGGATGGAGTAAATCAAGGGATTTATCCAAAGAAAATCTCTCAGAACCTAACCTTTTGTCAAATAGCACTAAAGATAGTCTTAATAAGTCAACTATTCTTTATAGGAAATGTGTGCATTACCATTATTATGGAAAAATTGAAAAAAGAAGGTGACTCCTGCAACTAGACAAAGGGAATCAGAAACTAGGCTTAGGACAATTTCCTCACGCACCTGCATTCATAAAACTGGACACCCTTGTCTTCTTTCCTTTGTTTATGATTCAGAAATGAACTGTCAACTCTTTGAATGAGAAGATAATTGGGAAGCTCATAAATGATTGACCACATAATTTCATTTCTCAAACCTTTAGGTCCTGATTTCTCAAAATTAACACAGTAATTACCACAGAGAAGGTACAAAGAAAAGCATCCGTGGTGTTTTTAAAGTCAAACAGCAGCTTAGATGAAAATGAGCGAATAAAACAGGCTTCTAGTGTTGGATGGATAAATTAATTTTTAACTGGATATTAAAAGGGTTCATCAAGTATGTGTACACTATGTTTAATTTCTGGCCTCCCAAGTTTCAATTCACTTAACAAAACGCCTACACTTCTTAGACTTCTTGAAAAATGCCTTCCTCACCCTTAAAATAAAATAGATTTCAGCCAAAAAGCCCTTGCTTGATTCCCAAAGTGTTTTGACTTTTGCATTACGCAGTAATTACACTTAACAGCTGATTAACAATAAACAAGATACCCTCCTGTGCTTTGGTTGAGCTAAGTTCACAAGCTTTAAAGGCTAAGCCATTTGAGCACGATTAGAACCAAACAAAATGTATCACTTCTCTTATGATATGCTTGATTCTTGCTATACAACTTGGTAGTCAGACTTGTTCTTTGGTGGGAGACTGAAGACAATACAGGGCAACACAAAAACCTCAGATTACAAACCAGAAACTGGACGTAGAGCAGGTCAGAACCCTATGAGGTCTTCCCTCTTTCTCCAGTCAAGCTCAAAGGGAACCAATCTCTGGGGTAGCTGGGAAATGTAAGGTTGTTTCCATACCCAGACACAGACACAGACACACAGACACACACGCACACAGTGTGTTTAACCTCTCACTGAATATAGTGTTTACTGTTAAGTATTATACTATGTGCCTAGCAATTTTCATTATTTCCTGGGACACTTGCTCTGGGAGCCTTCATCCACCACGTCAGAAGCCTGGTTGCCCTGCAGCACCATGCTGGGGAGACAACTTGAAGAGAACACATAGGATGGAGGTACCTGGGGAGTCCCAGCTCTCCTCTAGCCCCCAGCTGTCTGAATCTTCTCAGTACAGACAATAAACACTCTTGTGGAGACACCTTTGAGGTCACCCTACCCCAGCCATTCTCTGACTGAATCACTTGTGATGTCTCAAGAGAAACTAACTAGCTAAGGCCATTCAGCCTCAGAGTAGATGGGTATAGTTTCAGCCCTGTTTGGGGGAAGTTTGTTAAAAAGACCAGAATTGTCCACTTTGATAATCAGAATAGTATTTGAATAAGAAGAATATTTGACTGAGTCTTCTGTCACCACACCACTCTCCTGGTCATCTCAAAGACCTGTGTCACTCTGCAGCCACCCATCTCTTTCCTCCAGCACTTCTGCTGCATTCCTCCTTTTTTTGACCTACCAGGACAATCTTGTCCAAGAGGAAGACTGATCTCAGGGTGAAGATGAACACGGCTATACCTATCTGCCCAGACTCATTGGTGCTCGTACATACTGAAGATAGCATCACGCTAACAGTCTAGTCTCTGTTTTACCTTGGAGTCCAAGATGTCATCCCCAGAAATACAGTTATTCCGAAATGCCCTTCAGTGACGGCCCTCCCAGTTCCTTCACTACAACCTCCAGTCCAAGTAGTGTACCGTTGGCCAGAATACACACTTCTGGTCTTTCTACCACAGATGCCTTGAACTATGCTCATATCTGAAGTGTCAGTGCAAGTTGGGAACATATGCTAAAACTATCAGCAACAAAAAAAGGCAGAATATTTTAGTGTAATGTGCTTTAAGTGAAAGTTTACCATTCAAGTCAGTTTTTCATACAGAAACTTACACACACATTGTTGTGTGACCCTAGGTGCTCTCCCCACACTGTGACAGCACACTCCTCCTCCTCCCCCTTGTCTTCCTCCACATCCATTCAAAAAGGCAGAACTCTTTTATCTTTTAAGAAAACATTCCACATGAAAAATTAATGAACTCACTCGAGGTGTATTGTATTTGTCAGCTTCAAGAAAGTGTTCATACATGCTGTGGAAGTTTAAGGTTACTTTGCATTTATGAAGGACTACTTTTACAGCACCAAAGAAGGATTTGTGGTAATATAAAGTCTGACAATTATGTCCACAAACTTAATTGCTCTTAGTGCTCCATACCTCATTGCTGACTATCACTGCAGTCACCTTCGATGTACTCCCCTTGGGAAGCCATGCATCCATGCCAGTGCCTAGTCCACCCTTCAAAGCAATCTGGGAAATCTTTCTGGAAAGGTCACTGCACTCGGTGGCACAATGACAAGTTGTATAGTTGTCTATGAGGGAGTTTTTAGTCCGTAAACAGATAACTGTATTGGAACACCCTCCCTACTCACCTGATCTAGCCCCCAAAGACTATTTTCTTTACCTGAAGACAAAGGAAATCCTAAAAGGATGACATTTTGATGACATTCGGGATATTGAGGGTAATATGAGGACAGCTCTGATGGCCATTCCAGAAAAAGTTCCAAAATGGCTTTGAAGGGTGGACTAGGCACTAGTGTCATTGCATAGCTTCCCAAGGAGTGTTCTTCGAAGGTGACCATAGCGACATTCAGCAATGAGGTCTGTAGCGCTTTTTCTAGGATGAGTTCGCGAACTTAATTGGCGGTCCTTATAAACCAGGGGATTAAACAGGAGCAGGCAAACGCCAATATGCTTGTGGATACAACTTAACCAAGACGAAAACCTGCTTTCCTAGAAGGCAAACTGAGAAGTTGTGTCAGACATTCCCCGGTAGACCATATAACAGAATCAGAGACATGTTAACCAAACGATAGACTGGGGGATATCAGCAGCACCATCATAATTTAATCAATAAATTTTCCTAGCAAGACCAATCCAATGCTACACAGCAGGAGCGCTCAAAGCTCCAAGGACCATGCAGAAGAAAGAAGCTAGCAGACTGCTCTAAATGGCAGGCTGTTTGCCTTACAGGTCACTCTGAGGAGACGGGGCAGAGGGCTCTAGAACGCAGCACTGCAGTTTAAGAAGAAAGGCTCCCTTTTCTGCATAGCTCATTTTTGTTTCCCAAAGCGTTTTTTAAAGTAAATAGACTTTCTCCCACTGGAGTACAAGCCCGGCCGGCTAATGTCAGATTTATAAAGGCAATCAGGCACACGGAGAAGAGGAGGCTCTCGAGACAGAGGTCCTAACTCAAGTCCCTGCTTCTGTTATTCACTAGCTGTGTGAATCTGCACAAGTTAGACAACTTCTCTTAGTCTGTAACAACCACTCAGTGGTTGTAGATGTTAAATGAGATAATAATGTAAGATACCAGCTTTGTACCTGGGCCACTGTAGGTACTCAATGATTAATTATATACATTAGATATTAGCATAATTAATTGCCAATCCTGTATTTTACACAAATAACATACATCTGCATTTGCTTCTGCAAGCAAGGGATGCCAATTTTTTTAAAGCAACATGTGAAAGGGTATTGACATGGCAGCACTTTTGAGGGTGTCTCATGGAGGAGGGGAGGGTTCCACCAGCAAACAGTGGGCATACATTATTTGTGTAAAAACAGTATACATTTCTTATCTAGTTTCTTTATTATGGTTTTCCAGTTTTGAAACATTACCTTTATATTATTATTAATAATATGTGTTATTTTCAATATTTTTTTTGAAACTCTCTGGTGAAATAATCAAAAGACTTGGTTTAATCCAAACCCTGTTTATAACACAGAATATGACCTGAGCAAATTGCTTTCCACTCATCTCTGAGTCTCACCTTACTTTTGATTAAAAAATAAACAAAGGGTTTGGATTTGCTATTGTAGTCCCTCCTGAAACAAACATTTTAGTAATTAATGACTCAAAGTGGAGCCTTGGTGACGAAGTGATTAAGTATTCAGCTGCTAATCAAAAAGTAAGGAGTTCAAATCCACCAGCTGCTCCTTGAAACTCTATGAGGTAGCTCTACTCTGTCCTGTAAGGTCCCTATGAGTCAGAATTGACCTGATGGCAATGCATTTGGCTTGGTTTATAAGTTCTTCTATATCTGATTTGTTTCTTAGTCCAAACCTGTAACCTTAATCAAAGCATCAGTGTTTATGGCTAGGGTTGCTGGCCTAGGGGTCAGTGGTGTGCTGGTAAATATGTAACCACCAGCTTTCTAGGGGGAAAAAAATACTGATTTATGGCAGTTGTCAACTTCCATGTTGTTGTTGTTAGGCGCTGTCAAGTCAGTTGTGACTCTCTGTGACCCAATGTATAATACACAACAGAACGAAACGCTGCCCAGGCCTGCACCGTCCTCACAACCATTGCTAGGCTTGAACCCGCTGTCGTGGCCACTGTGTCAGTCTGTGTTTCTGAGGATAATCCTCCTTTTCATTGAGCCTCTGTTTTACTAAGCATGACATCCCCAAGAGATTGCCCAAGGGCTAGTCCTTCCTGATAACATGCCTAAAGTATGTGAGACAAGGGTTTGCCATCCTTGCTTCTAAGAAACATCTGGCTATACTTCTTCCAAGACAGACTTGTTTTTTCTTTTAGCAGTTCACGGTTATGTTCAATAGTCTTTGCTAGCATCACAGTTCAAACTCTTCCTTCTTCTTCAGTCTTTCTCATTCCCACTGGCTTAGTTACCTAGTACTACTGTAGCAGAAATACCACAAGTGGACAGCTTTAGATTTACTTTTTCACAGTTTATATGTCTGGAATTCGAATTCAGCCTGTCAGCTCTAAGGGAAAGCCTTTTCTCTCTGTGGGTGGTAGGGGAAAGTCCTTGTCTGTTTTGGGCTTCTGCTCCAGGGGATTCTTTGTGTGGCTTGGTATCTTTCTTTCCACATCACTGTTTCCTTCATTCGCTAGTTTGATATCTGAGGTGGCCTGGCTTAAGACACAACGTCCACTGGTAAAGTATCACTGACGTAATAAAGAAAACCCTATTGCCAAATGGGATTACATCCACAAGCATTGGAACTAGCATTCACAACACAGATATGGGGAGCAGGAAATCCTGGTGGCATAGTGGTTAACATCTATGGCTGTTAACCCAAAAGGTAGGCTGTTTGACTCCACCAGGTGTGCCTTGGAAACCACGTGGAGCAATTTTATTCTGTCCTACAGGGTCGCTATGAGTTGGAATTGACTTGATGGCAGCAACTTTTTTAAATGTTTTGGGGGGTCAGGGGCGAGACACAACTCAAACCGTAATACTCACCATGGCCAATCTTCAAGCGACCAATGGGAAGCCACTAAATGTGACTGTGTGAGAGAGGCCTATGATTTGCTCTTATAGAGCAGGTACCAGTGCCTCGTGGAATCAAACCCAATAGCTCCCAGTGCTGTCTTCCCAGCTCACAGTCAGTTCCTGAACAGTAAGAACAACACGGAGGAGAACAGCTCTGGGTACCAAGATACACTCTATTTTCAGCTCAAAGTGAGGGAAGAGACAGAAACGAGCTCCTGTTGACCACTCAGAATGTTTGGCTGAATTCACTGCCATTTTGGAGACCAGAAAACACTGAAGTATAAACTTCATCCCCCTTTTTTTAATACTTCTTCACTGATTGAAAATTTTCCTTAATCCCAGATTAGCAAATACAAATGACTGCTAAAAGGTCTAAATCAGAAAATTAGTGAAGGCAAATGTAGCCTTCTCTTTGATACCTTAGTGTCCCTCAGGATGAAACCTGTCCGCACTTTGTGTCATCTTAAAAGCCAGTCAACCAGTTAATAAGAGAAAGCTTTGGAATGGCATGATCCCACAGGTGGCAAAGCTTAGAGCACCCCAGAATGCCAAGCAGTCCACAAATGGAGACCCAGGACAGCTATGTTTTAACATCTGATACATCAGTTGATGGTCAGAGCACTAAAATACTGCAATCCAATCTCAGGATGTCGCTCAAAGCTTATTTTCTCACATACCTGGCACCTTCAGTCAGCAGACTTGTCAGACCTCAGAGACTTGAAGAAACTTCCAAGAAGCCAGCGTGCTATCAAGAGCTGTGACAGCTGATGCCTGACAGGCCAGCTTGCTGCGTTGCACAGCAGCTCCTAACATGCACCTGGAGATTCAGAAAAGAAAATCCTGCTGTTGTATACACTCCAGGAAAAGAGTGAAGGTTTCCCAAGTCCTCAGGGAAAAACCATTTCAATCTCATTACTTTCTGTATAAGGGAAATGCATTATACATTTTAGAAACATTCTCATCAAAAATGTTACAAATTATTGACAAGTGCAGTCTTCAATACTTACAAAACTTACCCATATGAACTAATTTATTCCTTGGAAATGTGATGTTTCTCTAGGGTTTTTCTTTTTTATACTTGAAGGTACTCACATATACAATGTCTAAAAGTACAAGGCGTTTTTTAGGAGAAAAGCTTATGAGACAATACAGTGGGTGGTGTCGTTCTCTTTTCTAGATCCTCTTGTTCAATCCATGTGTCTGTCACCTAGATGCTAGAAGAGCTGTCTGTAAACGCTGGCAGGTGCCTCCTTCCCTGAAAAACTGTCATTGTCTGACGGGAGTGCTGTGTCACTGGGGATGTTACCTTCCACAAAGGGGTTGCCTTCTAGCCATTAACTTTTGTCAAGGCTATATAAAGGCCATCGTCCCCAACCCTTGCTTAAAGGTACCACCAATTTTGTGGTACAATTTGTGCTCCAGAGATACAGAGAAGATCAGATATAAAACAACATGTGGATAACTATTAAATGAGAAGCTAGTTTGTTCTGTAAATTGTCATCTAAATACAATAAAAAAATTAATTGCACACCTTTAAAAAGTTGGGAAAAAAACTAAGTCACATATAAAAGTCAATTCAACTACTAATTGATATAGTTATTACATGCAGAGTGTTAAGATGGTAGGGGATTTAGATGACATGCCCATTTCTAGCTAAGATTAAATAATAAAGACTAGACTTATCCTTTTGCAAAAATGCCTAAAAATAAACAAAATTTATGAAAAAATGATTTGCATGATATTGGATAGCAGACAACAAAAGACAGAAGAGAAAAAAAAAGATCAGTTTCATGGTTGGTCCAGCTTACTGAGTACAGAAAGTCTGGGGCCCTAACGAATGGAGGAGAAACCAGAAAGTGCTCAGCCAAATCCCTGAGTCAAGAAGACAGAGCTGAGAGAAAGGCAACACAAGTCAGAAGGCCTACAAGAGAAGGTTGCACAGAAAGAAAATTCTGAAAATCAGAAGAGTGTCCCCCTTGAGCACTCACGTGATATGGGTCAGTGCATGCATGCGAGGAAGGGAACACCGAAGACAGTTAAAGAGAGAAATTTCTGGAGATCACAAAAGGCCGAGAATAATTGTCCATTCCTAGCAGGCCAAGTGGAACACTCATGATTCACAGGACATTAGGCACAATACCAAAAAATGTTTTGCCTCAATAAAGGTAAAGCCTAGTACGGGGGTGCAGCTTAAGAACTCTACTAAAAGGCCACAAGTGATGGTCCAATGGCCCGGGCAATCCCCTGGGAGCATGGCTCCTAGACCTGCTACTGTCCCTGTCTAGAAAAGACTATTGAAGTCAACTCTTCAGACAAAAATGGAATAGGCTCGGAGACACAGTGTGACCATACAGTGTGTGTACTTTATGGCTCTAAGCATTTATAGGACGCTTTTCTTCTGGTCTCTTTCTAGAGGGGAGAGAAGAGGGTGGAGAGGAGGGGACAGGAGCTTGTTAAGAGGATACATAGAATGAAAAGAAGGAGTGTCACCAGGCAAGGAGAGCAGAAGGAGTTGCTGATAGGCAGGTATGCAAAGTTTATTTGGATTGTATACTTTCACTTAATCATAATTAAAAAAAAAAAAAAAAAACCTAGCACTAACCACCCAATGCTCTGATGCCATCTAACAACCTTTAAGGGCAAGACTCAAAAGTATCAGACTGTTTCTAAGTAACTTAATTGCACCCAAAACAAAGCTGAAAAATATTTACTGGAGCACAAAAATGTATAGCACCCTACAAGGCAAAAATTCACAATGCTAGGCATCTAGTAAAAAATTAGCAGGCATAGAAATAAACATAAAAATGAGCCTAAAAAAGGAGAAAAAAAGATCTATTAAAACAAATGCAAAAATGACACAAGGATTTGGGGGGAAAAGGTTTTTTTTTTTTTTTGAAAACTATATTCCATATGTTCAAAATGTAGAGGAAAGATTAACATGTTAAACAGACACAAGAGCTTTTTTTTTAAGACCCAGTTAAAATTCCTAGTGTTGAAAACTACAGTCTTGGAGTAAAAAAATAAAAAAAATTAATGGCAGCTTAAAAAAGAAAACCAGTGCAGACGAATCGGTTCCAACTCACAGCAACCCCATAGGACAGAGTAGAACTGCTCCACAGAATTTCCAAGGAGTGCCTGGTGGACTTGAACTGCTGACCTTTGTTAGCAGACATAGCACTTAACCACTATGCCACCAGGGTTTCCAATGGCAGGTTAGATGTTGAAAAAGAAAATACAAGTAGACTTGAAGATTTAGCAACAGCAACTACAGGTTCACGTACAATATGGATGAATCCCAAAATAACTATGCTAAGTGAGAGAAAACTGACAGAAAAGAGTACATACTATATGAATCCATTTATATAAAATTCCAGAAACTGCAAAATAATTTATAGCAATAAAACTCTAATCAGTAGTTACCTGAGGATGGAACAGAGGCCCAGAGAAGCATCACAAAGGGAAGTGAGGAACCTGTGGGGAGTGAGAGGGTGTTTATTATACTGATTGCACTGATGGTTTCACAGATGTATATATATGTCAAACCTTATCAAAGGGTACATTTTAAATCTCTGTAGTTTTCTAGGTCAGTCATACCTCAATAAGACTGTAAAAGTAAAAAAAAAAAAAAAAAAAAGATAAATAAAACAGTCCTTTCCCAGAAGGGATTTATAATCTAAAAGGGAAAACAAGTAACCCCACTATAAGACGTATTATATCAAACCCACTGCTGTCGAGTCAATTCTGACTGAAAGCAATCTTATAGAACACAGTAGAACTGCCCCATAGAGTTTCCAAGGAGAACCTGGTGCATCCAAACCACCAACCTTTTGGTTAGCAGTCACAGCACCTAACCACTACGCCACCAGGGTTTCCAAGACATATTATAGTAGGTACATAAGACGTATTATAGTACATGCTTAACCAACAGCTCTAGAAGCAAACCCAGTAGTTCTCAGGGAAGGAACTGAACAGTAGTGAGTCTAGGGCATTTCCGTTTTGTTCACCATATATTCCCGACACTGGCACAATGCCATGCACATTAAGACACTCAACAGATGATGATGGAATGTTAACTGAATGGAAGAAATAATGCACGGATGGCTGAATTTTAGTTGGAATTTAAGGAGTATTCTGTGTAGGGGGGTACTGAGATGTGACACAATCTAGGAAGTGGCAACAAGCTAACGGACAAAGTAAAAAATAAGAGGGACAGCATGTGAAATTTTACACATATGAAATAGAGAGATAGCACAAATAAACTCTAAGGAGAAGGAGCAGTGCAACAGTAAACATGAAAAACAAACCAACCAAAAAAAAAACACTGCCTTCTAGTCGGTCCAACTCATAGCGACCCTAGAGGTAACAGCAGAGTTTCCAAGGAGCGCCTGGTGGATTTGAACTGCTGACCTTTTGGTTAGCAGATGTGGCACTTAACTCACTATGCCACCAGGGTCTCCAGCTCCAACAAAATGGACCTAAAATCTAGACGGTTCCTGGACAACAACAAGCCAGGAAACAGCCTCACCATCCCATTCCCTCCTCCAGGCTGTGCAGCCAGGTCAACAAACTTTCTTGAAGCAAACGTAATGGCCAAGGAGTCCTTTGGATACTCCAGTGGCATAACGGGTTAAATATATACCACAGCACTTAACCACTATACCATCAGGGTTTCCAAGACATATCATAGTACATGCACAACAAACCTAGCAGTTTGCTTCTGGTAAAATAAACACCCATGCCCCTCAAAGGTATTTGTGATCATCAGCACACTTCACAGATACCAACATTTAGAGCTAGAGGAGGACTGAGAGATGATCAATTTCTATTTCTTTCACTTGAATAACAAAAATGAAATACAGAGAAGAGAAAATGATGTGTCCAAAGTCAAAGCCTTAATATTTTTCATTAGTTCTCCCTCACTACGCACCACTGTCACTGATTGAGTCCAACTCATGGCAACCCTATAGGTCAGAGTAGAACTGCCTTGTAGAGTTTCCAGGGAGCACCTGGTGGATTTGAACAGCAGACCTTTTGGTTAGCAGATGTAGCACTTAACCCAATATGCCACCAGGGTTTCATCTCCCTCACTAGTTAGGTTTTTTTTTTTTTTTTTTTTTTTTTTGCGTGTGGGGGCGTGTATTCAACTAATGCTAATTCTAACTGTTGCAGAAACCAGTGCTAAGGAGTGCTTACCTCAGGATCTATTGGAGAGGCGATCTGCTCCTATCTGAGGGGCAGAACAACTCCCTGGGGAGGTGGGCTAGGACTTGCCTTATGAGAAGAAAGTTAGACACTCCCACTTGGTCACTGCATTAATGCAGACACATGGGAGGAAGGGATGTTTCTGAGTGTCCTCCCTACTGATGACCTCACCTCCCCAGAACTCTTGCCAGAGTCCTTGGGGTAGGCGTTGGAGGCCTCAACACTGGACAGAGATAGAATCAGAGTGAGCTCTGGTGTGGAACAAAGTGATTAAGTGGAAACAAGAACACCCTGAAACAAGCTTGGGTACAACTTCTTTATTTGAGAGAGAATCCTAGCAAGCACAGAGGGAGGGGGGCAGAAACAGAAGAAAGGTAAGAAAGCGTGTATAGAACATGACGGTAGCACAGTGGGCAACTGGAGTTCATCTCTACTTGAGACCCTCTGAAGGATCCTGAAGATCACACTTCCACGTTGTCCCATCAACTCCCACAACCTCACTGATTGACATTGGTGGGACACTGAATCCTACCTCTTGGCCTATCTTATCCACAGGCCAGAGAATGCTCTTAAGCACAGAGACACAGAAAGCCAAGACCTGCTGGTTTATATATCAAATGCAAGAAGACCTCTGGGGTGGGTCAAGGTAACACTGCTGTGACACCACAGCATCTAGTACAGTGACTTACATCATGGAAGCAGAGGAATCTGAGCACACATGAAGCTTTCCCCAAAAGAGGCCTAAGGGAAACTGGAGGTCTGACAACAACAATTAGAGGCAAAACCCAAGAAATATTGTTAAAGAAAGTCCATCTTTCCCTTTAAACTGCTGTGGTTTGAGAAATGGATGTTTCATAGATTTAAATTTAACCAAGTGAAGTTCTTTTCACTCATTTAACAAATATTCACTCAATACCTTGTATATTCTGAGCATTAGCCAAATATAAGAAGCAGGCAAGGCGTACATGATACCTGCCCTCCTGGAGTTCATGGTGTAACTGGGATGACATCTGAGGGTACAGGCCATTTCTGTTTCAGGCATGATGTGCTGGGATAGCACTTACCCAGCAAGGTCCAAGAGTGTGAATTTTTGTACCTTTTTCCTTGTGGTGTTCTTAAATTTATGGCCTTAAAACTTCAATCTTTACCCTTAACGTCACTGAAACTGTCAACAGGATTCCAAGAGAAGTATGCCAAATGGTTTGCTTTGGGGGAAAAAAAGACTTTAAAAGATTAAAAAATAAAAAGTGAGTGAAGGAAAATACTAGCTCAGGAGGATGTCCATAGCTCCAAAAGTCTGCAGAGTCAGAAGCTGCAGGCATGGTGTGTTCAAAATGGCACCTCACAGGTCTAGAGTAATGGGTGCACAGAGCAGATTAACTCTCATTAAATCAAAAAGGTGGAGGCCCAAAGATATTATATTATTAAAGTCTCTTTAGATAAGAGGGCATTTAGTTCATCAAGAATACAACAAAGATTGGCCAAAAACTTGCCCCCAAACCCAGTATTTTACTGGAGGAGGTATTTCTATCAGTATCTTCTATGGGAGAGCTCAGCCTGCAAAAGAATTTAAGATGATACTGTATCACTTCACTTGCCCATCCTACTGAAATCAGTGGGTAGTCCAGTCCAACATGGCTACAATGTTCAATCCATGATTAGCTTGAAAATCAAAGCTGTTAAATGGGGCAGTAACTCCCCCAGAGGTGCAGTGATAGCAAGCAAATGCAAAACTCCACATAAAGTAAGTTAACTATTTCTGTGTCTGGTTGCTATGGAAAAACAGAGGCATGTACAGAGCATTACTGATCGGGTGGTAATTTCTGGAACAGGCTGTAAAGATCTAAAGTGCTTCAGGTTATTCATTCCTGAAGGGCTCAGTACCCTTGAACAATTTTATAAAGACAAGAGAAAGATTTGGCTAACAATAACAAGGATTATTTTTTAAAGAGATTAATCTCTTGAAAATTGGTAGAACCAATCTGGAGGAGAACATCCAACTCCTCATATTCTTGCTGCTCAGTATGCCAACAAAACTGACTCCTCAGATGCACCCCCAAAATGTATTTGTTAGAAACATTTTTATAGCAAGTAACAGAATATCAGCTACATCTAGCTTAAACAATAAGGGAAGTTCCTTGGCTCACAGACTTGAAAAGTTCAGAAGTAAAATGGCTCTTTGTTTGGGAAGTGAAGGAAACATGACAAGATGGCGGGGAAGGGACACAGAGAAAAGAAGACAGACAATAGAGGATGAGTTATCAAGCTAGCTTCCACTGCAGACAACAAGAGCTGGATTCAACCAGGGAAATTCTATGAGCCAGTATAAGACATATCCCTTGGAGATAATTCCCTCACAGGAGGAAGCTTGGGTATTTGCATCATCAGTTCCTGGTTGAGGGCTAACAGCTAATATTCTGTGAGTCTAAGACCTGACTGTGAAACTGGAGGCCTGAAACATTCCATTTTCAAGCAACAGGGGGGATTGAAGTAGGCAATGATAACTAATTCTTTACCTGTTTTTCAGAACTAATTCTTGATCTGTTTTCCTAAAATTCCTGACTTCCTAACATTACCTGGCTCAGGCAGGAAATCACGCATTAACTTATAGGAGCCACTGAGATAAAACTGTTGCAGCCTTTACAGATTCTTCTTCAGAACATCAAACAAGTGAAGGGGCCAGTTCAACGACTCCCTGCCCAGGTGACAACCGAGACCCCCCAGAACACCAGTTCTGATGCATATTTGGCCCGGATCCCTGAGGCCTGACCCCAGATGGCTGCCCCCCGCCAATTGCCCCGATTGTTCTGACACTTACCCCTTCACCTGCAAGTAGCCTCTCCCTTTGAAAACCCTGAGCTTGCCTGACAAATTTGGACAGGCTCTGAGGACAAGAATGCCCCCTGTCTCCTGCATTGATAGCACACAGAAATAAAAACCTTTGATCATTTTACCCAAGCTCCTATCTCAGAGATTGGCTTCCCGGTAAGTAGCGTGAACCCAGAGTTTTGTCCAGTAACAATTGGAGAGGGTAGGAGAGCTTACCCAGAGACAAGAAATAGCTACTGACTTACAACATGATAAGCCTGGCCAAGTTGGTTCTATGTCTAAGCTGAGTACTGGTACTTTGTCATCTGAACTTCAGTAATATGCTTCACACATTAGCAAACCAAGTTTTCATTTTTTAAGACTGGCTAATAGTGTTACAATTCAGTGGGCTTGCCATAAAAGAAGTGTACACTTGCAATCATATGTCTAGGATGAAGAACCAAGAATATGACAAAGAGAACACTTGCCTGTTGGAAGCCATTATAGCAAAACCAACGACAAACATGGGGAGCCTCTTCTACACACTGAGTAACGATGTTTTAAGAGGCTGATTCGGAAAATTTGCTAGTGATGCTCCAAGACTACTGTCTACTTGAAAACTGCAGATGCTTTTCCAAGGCCAAGTTCAACCATTGTTTAGAAACAGAAAAATCTCCTAGATATCACTGAGTCTCTGAAATCAAATTTCAACTGTTTTGTGAACAGTTGGGAAATAATGACTTCAGCTACTTTCCTGTTAGCAAGGACCGAAGTTATCAGCACCTCTTATAATCTCTGATCTTTCAGGATACTGTAAAGATGTTCTAGAAGACATTAAACAATGTGCATATTGGCATTCTGCCAATATGGATGAATATATAAACAAAGAGTGATATATACATACAATGGAATACTGTTCAACCATAGAGAAAAATGAAGCCTTGATACATGTTGTAACAGGGAAAATAAGCCACAGGCTTGTTAACTGAAGAAACCGCTAGAATGAACACACAGTTCAAGCCATTAAAAGGAAACGAAAAAAAAAATTTTAAAAACTTTTCCAACAAACACCAAATATTTTGAAAGACATCCTGAACAGCAGAAAATCACTTCCATAGACATGGTTCCTGCCACAAGAACCTGTTTCTTCATTGTTTAATGTGGACATTATCCCAAAGAAATATGTTTATGTAGCTCAAATAAGAACAAGAAATCACCATGGGTCGTTGCACCGCCATTTGTCAGTCACGTGCTGGTGATGTACTGACAGAAAGACTTCTTTGCAAGCATTTACTGACGTAGTTGCATTGAAAAACACTGATCCAGTAGAAGGAGTTACTGAAGAGAGGAAACCGGGGCTAATTCCAGGCTACCATTTCTAACTGTGTCCCTGAGATATTATTTTCATGCTGGCTGTACCTAACACATAAACCTCAAGCCAAAGAAAAGTGGTATTATATGCTGCTGAGTTCTTTTTCACTCATAACAACCCCATGTGACAGCACAGAATAACTCAATAGGGTTTCCCATAATCTTTCGGGAAACAGATTGCCAGGTCTTTTCTCCTGAGCTAAGTAGGTTCCAACTGGCAACCTTTTGGTTAGCAGCTGAGTGCTTAAATGCTTGTGCCAACAGACCTCTCTTCCTTTGTCACCTAGTAAGGTAGATGGTCAACTGCTGTATGTATCCTCTGCCTGGGGTCCGTGTTTCCGGACACGACCATTGTGCTCAAGTGTATTAATTGTGTTTCATCAAATCTAAGACGCCAACAAATGCCAAATGCACATCATGCTGAGAAAGAAAGAAAAATCAGCCAACTAAGTTATGACATATCATTGATTTCAGGACCCCTCCTGATTTCAGAGATGTCAATATAAAATGAAGCACAGTATCTTCCTGATAACAGTAATGACATGAAGTCTGTCCCTTCAGTTTGCGTTAGTCAGGTCTTCTTACCTACAAGTCTTCTAACACTTATTTTTATAAATTGTGGTAGAATATATGTATGTGTGTATATATATATATAAAAGAAAACTGAATCTACTGCTGTTGAGTTGATGCTGGCTCACAGCAACCTTAAAGAATACATATATATACACACAAAACATTTGCTATTTCATCCATTTTCTTGTGCACAATTCAGTGACATTAAGTACGTTCCTCAAGGAGCCCTGGTGGCGAAGCGCCTTCCAGGTGGAAAGACGTAGCAGTCTGCTTCCATAAAGATTACAGGCTTGGAAACCCTATGGGGCAGTTCCACTCTGTCTTATAGGGCCACTAGGAGTGGGAATCGATTTAATGACACATAACGACACCAAGTACATTCACCATGGTGTGCAACCCACACGACTATCCACTGCCAAACTGATTCATTGTTTTTAACAGAAACTCAGTGCCTCCAAGCAACAGATCCTTCTTTCCTTTGCCGTCCTGCCTTTAGTAACCACTAATAAACTTCAGGGTCTATTCGTCTATTCTAGATATTTCATATTAACAAGATAATACAATATTTGTCCTTTTGTGTTTGGCTTATTTTCCCTGTTACAACATGTATCAAGGCTTCATTTTTCTCTATGGTTGAACAGTATTCCATTGTATGTATATATCACTCTTTGTTTATATATTCATCCTTTGATAGGCAGTTAGGCTACTTCCACCCATTGGCTATGGAGAACACGGCTGCAATGAACATTAGTGCACACGTATCTGTTTGAGTCCTTGCTTTCTGTTTGGATATATGCCTAAGAGTGGGAAACCCTGGTGGTGTACTGGTTAAGTGCTACAGCTGCTAACCAAAAGGTCAGCAGTTCGAACACACCAGGCACTCCTTGGAAACTCTATGGGGCAGTTCTACTCTGTCCTATAGGGTCGCTATGAGTTGAAACCGACTTGATGGCAATTATTTTTATCTATCTATCTATCTATCTATCTATCTATCTATCTCTCTCTCTCTCTCTCTCTCTCTCTCTCTCTCTCTCTCTCTCTCTGTCTGTCTGTCTGTCTGTCTGTCTGTCTGTCTGTCTGTCTGTCTGTTTATCTATCATCTATCTATCTATCCACCTAGGAGTGGAATTGCTAGGTCCTGTGGTAATTCTAGTACCTAAATACCACTAGCATAGCTTCCAGCATCACAGCAACAAGCAAGCCTCCAATGACAGACAAGTGGGCGTGGCTTGCTCTCCCTTTATTCAATCTTCCTAGCCTGCTTCCTCTACCTGTACTCAATCTTCCTAGCCTACTTGTCCTCCCTTTACTCAGTCTTCTTGGTAGGCTTGGAACAACATGGTAATTCTGTGTTTAACTTTTTGAGAAACCGCCAAAATATTTTTCACAGGAGCAGTATGATTTTACAATCCCACAAGTAATGGATGAGTGTTCCAATTTTTCCACAAACTCACCCAAACCTAGTATTCTCCATTTTTCTGATAAGCACTGTGGTAGTAAAGTGGCATCTCACTATTGTTTTGGTTTTCATTTCCCTAATGTCTAATGACATTGAACATCTTTTGAAGTACTTACTAGACACTTGCATATCTTCCTTTAAGAAATGTCTATTCATGTCTTTTGCCCATTTTTGGATTCGGCTGAATTTTTGTTGTTGATTTGTAGGAAATCTTTGTATATTCTAGGATTAAGTTGTACAGATGCACATATTTGTGAAAACTCAGTGGATGTACATTTAAGATTTGTGTATTTCTCTATATGCAGATTTTACATCATAAGAAAAACTTCAGTCAAACACTGAACTTTAATTGGTGATACACATCCTGAAATATTTGGAAGGAGTGTATTTACAGATGTTTCAAATTTACTTTGCAATTTTTCCAAGCAATAAGATAGACTGATGGATGGATAGAAAAATAAGCCAAGCCAAGTGCCGTCGAGTCGGATCCGACTCATTGCGACCCTAGGGGCCGGGGTAGAGGATAGAACAATTGGTGATTTAAAAAAAAAGTATAGCAAAACATAAACTGAAGAATCCAGATGATGGTATACAAATATTTACCATGAAAGTCTTTCTTCAATTTTGCTATGTTGGAAATTTTTGACAATGGAAAACATCTTTAAGTCACATGTTGAGATACTTTTAAAATAATGAGAAGACTTTTTTCTAACAAAAAGCATAATACTTGTATGTTGACCTGGAGCTCAGTACAAAATAATTAGACGGGTCTGAGTCATCAAGTGCTGATTATCTCATTCAAACATTGAACAATTATGTATTAAGCACTTAATACACTCCGGGTACTTGAAATAACGTGAAAATTCATAAGAGTCCACTCAGTGTATAATTATCTACTTTAACCCACAGTAACCTACTTGGAAAAGAATGATTTGAGGCAAGGAGGTATGATATGAAGGCCCTTTATCCACAGCTAGTTGTTTTTTGTTATTTTTTTCCTGTTATATTTTTAGCATTAAAGAAGCCATTTTCCATGTGGAAAATCAATGTTGCTAAATAGTGCAAGTACTCCCCAACTTATGACAGGGTTCCACTCTGACCACTACATAGTAAGTCAGTTTTGATATAAGTCGGATACTTCTCTTTCTCTCTCTCTTTTTTTTTTTCTTCAAATCAGTGTCTTTGGCTGGGAAGACTGAGGAAAGGGAAAGAGCAGTCTCTATACAGTCTCTCTGAGTCGGAACTGATTCTACAACATCTAACAGCATCAGTTCGAATTCACCACCAGTTCCTTGGAAACCCTATAGGGCGGTTCTACTCCCTCCTATACAGTCTCTATGAATCGGAACCGACACCACAACACCTAACAACATCAGTCTCTTTATAAATCCCATCTTTGAATATCTGGAAATGCTAACATCAGCAAACTAATGATAAGATGCAGCCAAAACAAAACAGACGGTTGTAAGTGTGTTTCATCATAACCAGAATACATCGTAAATCAAGGACAACCTGTAAATAATTTAACAAAGACCAATGTCAATTTTTAGCTGTTCCTGGAATTTATTTTCCACCCTGGAAATAGAAAAAATAAGACTTAAAGTAAGAGAAGACGTCAAGAACACGACATGTGATTTTTGAACATGTTGATATTACGCTGACAGAGCCAGAAAGTTCTAAATGTTATTTCCTTCCAAGAAGCTATTGTGCACAGTGCTTGAACAGTGCTGGAGGACCTAGCAACAGGAGGGGAAAAGGTTGTCATGGGAAAGGACTGCTCGTTTCAAGGCTAAATATTAAATTGCTGTGTGCCTCAAGGTCTTGACCAGGAAAACGAGTAGCCAGCCAATGCCTCATCCTAATAAAAGGTCATGTTTCCCTGAATGACATGAGATAGATTAGACACATCTTTTTAAACACATGACTTTCTAGTACAATTCAAGTGACATCATATGGCAGAGAACAAGCACTGATGAATGTTTCTGTATATACGAGTAAATATACCTGGTGGTTAAACCAACCGTTAGCTTCTATGAGACTGAAAAGCAAGGTGCTGGGGCAGGAATCAGAAATCACCCCAGATACTTACTGCTCAAATTCACATTATACCACTAAATGAGGCCCTGAGTAATGGAGATGGAAGGAAACAAGACTGAACAGCAACAGACAGAGATAGAGAATTTGCCAACCAGAGGATCTGGAAGCCCATCTAAGGCTCATTCTCAAGTAGAGGAGTAGGAGTGGGCGGGAATTTGAAAGGTCCTAAGGCTTCAGACTCAGTTTCCCCATCTTCTCTATGGGGTGTCTTAGTTTTTGTTTTCTCCAATATAGCCACTGTATGGAAATCTCAGTGGCATAGCAGTTAAGTGCTACATCCAAGTAGACAGACGTATAGACAAGGCACCCCTCCCCCCAGTGCAAGACTGCGTGGAGGGAAGTTTGATGGTAGCTTTATTTAAATTTTTGTGAAGATTGTATCCCATCGATGCTGTAGTAACTTTCATACTAAAGATCTAAATCAAGTTTTTGTGATTTTCATTTAAACACTGACTAGCTGTTAAAAAATAATTGTCACTAAGGTTTTATTAAGATAATGCAGCTATAAATAAGAAGGCTTACTTTTAAGATCACAATTTTAAATGAAGTGCAGACTTGCTCGATTTTAATGCATGATAAGTCACCAATTTCCTAAAATTACATCCACTTTCCAAAGCTTATGTTGCCCCATGGAAGCAGCTCTTTGGAAAGGGATTAAGGATTAGATTCTCTAATGTCTCCATTTAGCCAATTACAGGCAGGTGTTCACACATCATCCTCTTAAAAAATATTCTAAAAGCACTCTAGTAAGTTTCCAGTATGGACTGGAAATGCTAAAAGCATTAATTTCATTGAATTGCAGGAAAATTTTGGATTAAAAGAAAAATGAGACCATTTCCTTGAACATAATGTGGACTCTATCGCATTGAAACAGCTAACATCCTAATAAAACAATCTCTGATTTTAGGAAAATCTACATATAAAATGAAGAAAATTATTCTAGGGGTGAAAAGCAGTTTTCACTTCAAATAAGGCACACATAAAATTATCAGGCTACACGTAGATTCACCAGTTGCTGTTTGTTACGGGCCGTAATTCCAACTTACTGCAAACCCATGTGACAGAGTAGAACTGCCCTGTAGAGTTTCCAAGCTCTTTATAAGTCTTTTCTTCTGTGAAGCCACTAAGTGAGTTTGAAAGACCAAGTTTTCAGACAGCACCACCAGGGCTCTTCAGTTATAGCAGAAAAATAAAATAAAACCCATTGCGATCAAAACAGTTCTGATTCATACCAATGCTAAAGGACAAAGAACAGAAAGTGACCATTAAAGTCTTCAATATTTCTTAATAGTAAAAGTGGGCAAACCTCTGAATTTCAAGAGCTTCTGGATTAATAGTATAGAAAAAGCAGAAATTAAAGTTGAAATGTTGATCTGATTAAGAATTGTCATTATGTAAGCCAGAGAAAATGAAAATAGGGATCAAGTTATAAATTCTTTTGTTTCCTAAAAATTTTGCCTCTGTTGGCTATCCAACTGGTCTCCTTTTAGAGGGGAGAGGAGAGGTTGGAGAGGAGGGGACAGGTGTTGGCTGAGTGAATACTGAAAGTAAAAAGTGGAGATGAGCGTGTTGTCAAAGAGTGGGGGAGCAGACAGAGTTTCATATAGGCCAGTGCTCAGGGTTTTGTATGGCAAATTGACTTGGATCACAAACTTTCACTTAATCACAATAAAAAATTTAAGGAAATTGCCTATATCCTTTCTAAATACAAGTTTGATGTCTACCACTGAGGAATGTCTATCTCTGGGGGATGGGCATGAGCCAGCAAGTACACTGAACTACAGTGCTAAAGTAAACAGCATGTAGTGCAACAGAGAGACAGTACACGGGATAGCCACACTTTGAGAGCCCAGCTATTGACTGAGGGCACCACTGCCCTTCCACCCTCTCTTTTCTGAGCTTCACCATAGATTCTGTTGTTTCACAGTGTGAGGGGCAACTCAGCCAAGACATCATCTCAGCTTATACCTTGTGTACTCCACTCACATACTGAACAGACCTTACCCATATAGCCAATAAGATAATGTAGAAATGACAGAGTGTGATATTGAAAGATTGGGTCACAGAGACATTGTGTCTTCTGTTTTGCTCTCTCCTGGACCCCTCATTCTGATGGAAGTCAACTGCCATGTCATCATTATACTGGAACAGCAACATGGAAAGGCCCATGTGGAAAGGTTTACTCCCAAATGAATCATCTTGGAAATGAATCCACCAGCCACAGTCAAGCCTTCAGATGACTGCAGCCCCAGTCAACATCTTGACTGAAACCTTATGAGAAACCCGGAGTCAAAACCACCCAGCTAAGCTGCTCCCAAATTCCCAGCCCACAGAAACTGTCCAATAATGTCTACTGTTTTAAACCATTATCCTTTGAGATAATTTATTATACATAGTAGGAAACTAATGAACAAGATTTTGATATAGTTTAGGTGCATAAATGACATAGAAACTTTTTGCTAAAGTCAATTGACTAATTGTTCACTTGTTGATGAGTGATGCTCTTGCTCTCCAAGGATCTTTAATGGTTTCCACATACAGTTCTGGCTTGTGAAAGTCACAAGCCAACAAGGAGTTTCTCATGGATTGAATTGTGTCCCCAAAAATATGTGTAGTATTTTGGTTAGGCCAGGATTCCCTGTATGCTGTGATTGAACTCCATATTGTGATTTTTCTGATGCTGTAAATCCTAATCTCTGCCTGTGGTTAATAGAGTGGATTATGTTAGAGAGGATTAGGGTGGGACTGTAAACCCCTTCCAGGGTCACCTCCCTGCTTCATTGTAAAGGGAGTTTCCCTGTAGTGTGACTTCTACCACCTTTTATCCTACAAGGGATAAAGGAAAGGGAAATGAGCAGAGAGTTGGGAACCTCACACCATCAAGAAAGCAGCACCAGGAGTACAGCACATCCTTCAGACCTGAGGTTCCTACACCAAGATGCTCTTTGAACAAAGACTGATGCAACACAAGGACTTTCCTCTAGAGCCAATAGGGTGGAAAGCCTTCCCCTGGAGCAGACATCCTGAATTTGGACTTGTAGCCTACTGGACTGTGTAAGAACAAACATTTCTCTTTTAAAGCCATCTACTTCATAGTATACCTGGAATCATCTCTTCTCTAACCCATGGGGAGGAACTTCAAGTTTATTACCAATGGTTACTAATCTCTTATCATCAGGCTAACAGTGGACTCTGTAAGAATAAACATTTCTCTTTTAAAGCCATCCACTTCATAATATTTCTGTTAGAGCATCGCAAAACACAGTCCTTGATGTAGTGGGAGAAAAATGAGGTGCAAAAGTCCAACTCTATTAAAAAGATCAGGGTTGATAGTCTGACAGACTGGAGGGCCCCCAGAAAACATGGCCCCCGGACTGTTAGCCCAGAACTTAGTACTGAAGCAAGCTCTTCAGATGAAGATTGGGCTGGATGATGAGACATGAAAAAAATGACACTGGTGAAGAGTGTGCTTGTTGGCATAAGTAGATACATGATACTAACTGGGCAGATCCTGTCTAGAGGCCACATGAGAGGGTGGAGGGGAAGAGGAGCTGGTTGAATGGACACAGAAATACAGAGTAGAAAGCAGGTGTTGTCATAAGGTGGGCAGAGCAGCTAGAGTTACATAACAATGTGTGTGTAAGTTTTTCCATGACAAATTGACATGAATTGTAAACTTTCATTCAAAGCACAAAAAAACACTTTTAAAAAAATAGTTACAATGAGGCAGGGCAAAGATAGCTCACTAGACACACATCTCCTTAATGCCTCTGAGAACTAAAGCCTGGATTGATAACTGAACAGAGCACTCTGGACACCCAGGGAGCCCTAGGATACGGCATAGGGTTGTCAGATGGGACTGCATGCCACTGAAGAGGAATCTACCTCTCCCTAACATGAAGCAGCACACCCTAAGCCCCACTGAGGCTGACTCATCAGTCAGACGGACTGCAGGTACTGACACCTTTTTTGTTATGCAGAAAGCAGGGGATGGGCATGAACCAGCAAACATGCTGAACTACAGTGCTAAAGTAAACAGCATGTAGCACAACAGAGAGACAGTGCATGGGATAGCCACATTTTGAGAGCCCATCTGCTGATTGAGGGCACTACTGCCCTTCCACCCTCTCTTTTATGAGCTTCACCATAGATTCTGCTGTTTTACAGTGCAAAGGGCAGCTCGTCTGAGACACCATCTCGGTCAGCTAGGAGGTGGAGTCACTCAACCAGAGGCCTCAGCAGGAGCCAATTCTCAAGCTGAGAAGCAATGTCAGTCCAGCAAGTGCTTTTCCAGCAGAAAGGCTGTGTTTAGTACACTGTTAACGTATGGGTGGGACCTGGCTAAGGATGGCAGAAAGGCCATAACCCCTCTCTACTTTGAACTACCTGATAGCACATGGGGATGGCAGAAGAGGTGCTTCTGTTGTCAGCCAGAAGGCGGGGTAGGGCCTGCTCAATCTGATGGCCTGATTTCTTCAGCTATCAGACAGCTCCCAGCTTTTAAAGTAAGACTTCTTGGAGAAATAACTGCTGAGTGGCTTGGCAGCATCTCTTCCAGCCTTTACTGAACCACATCATAGGGTGTGTTGAGGGCCCACCACTGACTCCATAAGCAGAGCACCATCTTTTCCAGGCAGGAGGTAGAGCCTGCCACCCAGAGAATCCACTGGGGCCAGTCACTAGAGTACACAGAGCGGCTGGTGACCAACTCCCTCCTCAGAACTACATCTCAACTCCTGTTGAGGTAACACCAGAGAAACTAAACAGCCTCCAGATGGCCCTAAGGTGACAAACTTTTGATAACCATTTAAATAAAAAGTCCACCATGGCTCTGGAAAACTCCCAAAATAAAGAATCAAAAAACTTCCCAGATGAAGAACTCTTTCTGAAACTGTTGGAAGTACAAAACAATTATACAGAGAGCCCTTCTAGAAATTAAACAAAATGCTGCAGACCAAAATGAAAAATAAGCAAACTATTTGAAATGATGGAACATCAATGATCTGAAATCCAGCAGATCAATAACAAAATGACAGAATTAGACAATTCAGTCCAAAGCCAAAAGAGCAGAAGTGAGGAGACGGAAGGCAGACTTAGTGATCTTGAAGATAGGGCAACTGAGAGGAGAAATCAGAGAAAAGAAATAAGAAAAATGAAGAAGCATTAAGAAACATGCAGGACTCTATTAAGAGGAATAATCTATGACTAATTGGAGTTCTTCAACACAGAGGGATAGCTGACAACACAGAGGGTATTGTTGCTGAGTTTCTGACAGAAAACTTCTCTGAAACTATGAAAGAAGAGAACATAGACATCCAAGACGCGTATGGAATGTCACAAAAACTAGACCCCAAAAGAAAGACACCAAGACATATTATAATCAAATGTAACAAAATGAAACACAAACAGATGCTCTTAAAGGCAGTGAGGCTTAAAGTGAAGCTAACATTCAGAGGGAAGCCCTGAACTTTTTCATCTGACTTCTCGGCAGGAATGATGTTTGCAAGGAGACAGTAGGAAGACAAGTTCAAAGCCTTGAAGGAGAAAAACTTCCAATGAAGAATCATACATCCTGCAAAACAGTCTTTCAAATATGAAGACGAAATTAAGAAATTTGCAGATAAACAGAAGCTTACAGACTTTGTAAAAACCAAACCAAAACTACAAGAAATACTGAAAGAAGCTCTTTTCTTAGAAAAGCAAAACCATTAAATGTATATTTAGGGAGGTAATACAGGGCACAGCATCCAGAAACCTACTCAAGTTATGGAAGGCACAAAACTCACAGTTATGACACCAAAAGAAAGGAACCAATGATTGTATCATGAAAACTATGAAAACATCACACTAAACAGAGGGATGTACTATGGTAGTTATAGTCCTTTCAGACACAGAAGAAGTTAAAAAGATATATAAAAGTTAAAATTCAGTTTAAACTTATAATATTAAAGATAAGCATAGCTGCAAAGCACAATAACAATGCAACATATCAAAACAAGAAATGTAATACAGGAGTTGCAGCAAACACAAAACCAACACTGAAAAAGATGAAAAGTCAACCCATAAAGAAGAATGACCCAGAACAGAATATTAAGAGTAACATAGAAAATACCAGCACAACAATAAATCCATCAAAATGACAGCACTGAACACATACCTATTAATAATCACACTGACGTAAATGGACTGAACCTCCCAATGATGAGACAATGAGTGACGTCCTGGATCAAAAGACATGACCCGTCTATATGCTGCTTACAAGAAACACATCTTAGACTCAAAGATATGAACAAGCCAAAAATTAAAGGATGGAATAATACATCTCAAGCTAACAACATACAAAGAAGAGCAGGTGTGGCAATACTAACCTCAGACAAAACAGATTTTAATGTAAAATCCACCATCGTGGACAAGGATGGTCACTATTTATCACTGAAAGGTTTAATACACAAGCAGGACTTAACAATGTTAAATATTTATGCACCCAATACCAGAGCATCTAAACACATGGAACAAACACTGACTACTTTGAAAAATGAGATGGATCACTCCACAGTAACAGTTGGAGACTTCAACACTCCACTTTCAGTAATGGACAGATCATCCAGAAAAAAGCTAAGCTCAGTGAAGACACAGAAGACCTTATTGCAACAATTAATCAACTAGATCTCATCAACACATATAGAACTTTTTATCCATCAACAGATAGGTACACCTTTTTCTCTAGTGCACATGGAGCATTTTCCAGAATAGATCACGTATGAAGACATAAAACAAGTCTCAACAAAATCCAAACCACTGAATTATTGCAAAGCATCTTCTAGGACCATAAAGCCATAAAAGTGGAAGTCAGTAGCAGAGACAACATAGGTAGAAATTTGAACTCATGGAAACTGAACAACACCTTATTCAAAAAGCTATGGGTTATAGAAGAAATCAAAGACAAAATAAAGAAATTTATGGAAACAAATGAGAATGAAAGCACATCTTACCAAAATCTATGGGATACTGCCAAAGCAGTGCTTGGAGGTCAATGTAACTCCATAATGCACACATCCAGATGGAAGAAAGGACCCAAATGAAAGAATTAACCCTACACCTTGAACAAGTAGAAAGAGAGCAACAGAGGAACCCCTCAGGCACCAGAAGAAAACAGATCATAAAGATTAGAGCAGAACTAAATGAATTAGAGAATAGAAAACAATTGAAAAAATTGACAAAACCAAAAGCTGATTTTTTTTTTTTAAAGGATCAACAAAACTGACAAACCATTGGCTAAACTTACAAAAGAGAAACAGGAGAGGAAACAACCCAAATAAGAAATAACACAGGAGATGTCACAACAGACCCAACTGAAATCCCAACTGAAAAGTATCACACAAAATATTACAAAAGATTGTACTCAAACAAATTTGAAAACCTAGAGGAAATGGACAAATTCCTAGATTAATATCACCTACTAAAATTATCACAAGGAGAAATAGAACAAATTAATAAACCAATCATGAAGGAAGAGGCTGTAAAAGCCATCAAAAAAACTACCAACGAAAAAAAAGTCCTGGCCCAGATGGCTTCACTGCAGAATTCTACCAAACTAGCAGAGAAGAGTTAACTCCAATACTACTGAAACTATTTCACAGCATAGAAAGGGATAGAATACTCCTAAATTCTTTCTACAAAGCCAGTATAATCCTGATAACAAAATGAGGGAATGATCCCACAAATAAATAAAATTATAGACCAATATCATTCATGAACCTAGATACAAAAATCTTCAACAAAATCCTCACCAAAAGAATTCAACAACACGTCATGACAAAGTTGGATTCATACCAGGGATGCAAGGCTGATTCAACATCAGAAAAACGACTAATGCGATCACCCGCACAAATATTACAAAAGCTAATAATCACCTGATTTTGTCAATTGATGAAGAGGAGGCATTTGACAAAGTCCAACACCCATCCATGCTAAAAACTCTCAGCAAAATAGGCATAGAAGGGAAATTCCTCAATGCAATAAGGGGCATCTATGCAAAGCCAACTGCCTACATTATCCTGAGAGACTGAAAGAATTCCCCTTGATAATGGGAACTAGATAATGTGTGCACTGTCACCACTTCTATTCAACATTGTACTAGAAGTTCTAGCCAGAGCAATTAAACAAAACAAAGAAATAAATAGCATCCGCATTGGCAAAGAAGTAAAAATCTCCCTACATGCAGATGATATGATTGTATATTCAGAGACTCCTAAAGAATCCATAAGAAAACTAATAGATGAATTAAGCAAACTAGATAAACATACGTAAATCAGTGGAATTCCTTTATACCAACAAAGAGATTATCAGAGAAGAAATCATCAAATTAATACCATTTACTATAGCCCCAAGAAGATAAAAAAAAGCTAGAAATAAATCTAACTAGAGAATTAAGTGACCTATACAAAGAGAACTGTAAGATCTTACTGCAAGAAACCAAGAGAGACTTACATAAATGGAGAAACCTACACTGCTCATCGATAGGAAGACTTAACATTGTGAAAATGTCTATTTTACCTAAAGCAATCTACATATACCGTGCAATCCCAATATAAATTCCAGTGACATTTTTTAATGAGATGGAGAAACAAATCACCAACTTTGTTAGGAAAGGGAAGAAACTAATGAAGAAGAGGAACACAGTGGGAGGCCTCACATTACCTGACCTCAGAACATATTACACTGCCACAGTAGTCAAAACAGCCTGGTACTAGTATGAAAAGAGACATATAGATCAATGGAACAGAGTTAAAACCCCAGAGATACCACCATCCTCTTATGAACAACTGATACTCAACAAAAGCCCTAAGATTGTAAATTGGGTAAAAAAAAAACAGTCTCGTTAAGAAGTGGTGCTAGCAAAATTGGATATCCATCTGCAAAAAAATTTAAACAAGACTCGTATCTCACACCTTGCAAACTGGATCAAAGACCTAAATATCAAACGTAGAACAATAAAGATCATTCAAGAAAAAATAGGGTCCACAATGGAAGTTTTAATATGCAGCTTAGACTTCAAAATCTGACAAAAGACAATCAACAGAAGAGAAAATAGATAAATAAATACTACTAAGAATCAAACACTTTTGCTCATCCAAAGATTTTATCAAAATAATTTAAAGACCACCTACAGAATAGTAAAAAATATCTGGCAACTACTTGTTGAACTGACATCTGATCTACATAATCTACCAGGCACTTGAAAATATCAACAAGAATAAGGTAAATAACCTAAATAAGCAATGGGCAAAGCAGATGGAGAGACACTTCACCAAAGAGGACATCCAGGCAGCCAAAAGACACAGGAGGAAATGCTTACAATCATTAGCTATTAGAGAAATCCAAATCAAAACTACAATGAGATATCACCTCACCCCAGTAAGACTGGCCATGATCCAAAAAACACAAAACAACAAATTCTGGAGAAACTGCAGAGATTGGGACTCCCCTATACTGCTGGTGGGATTGTAAAATGGTACAACCTCTTTGGAAAGCAATCTGGCACTTCCTTAAAAAGCTGGAAATAGATATACCATTTGATCTAGTATCCCACCACTTAGTATATATCCTACAGAATCAAAGGCAGTCACACAAACGGATACATGCACACGAATGTTTATTGCAGCACAGTCCACAAAAGCAAAAAGATGGAATCAACCCAGATGCCCAACAACAGATGAATGGATACACAAACTATGGTACCTGTACTCAATGGAACACTATGCAATGATAAAGAACAATGATGATTTTAGGAAGCATCTCATAATCTGGTTTCAATTGGAAGATTTTATGCTGAGTGAAATCAGTCAGCGGCAAAAGGACAAATATTGTATGAGAGCCCTACTATAAGGACTTAAAAATAGACTTATGACGGCACTTGGCTTGGCTTGGCTATGTACAGAAGAAAAGACTCTTTGACAGCTACAAGGGCAGGAAAGAAGGGAGAAGACTGGTCATAGATTAGTTGATAGAAATTTCGATGAGTGAGAGCAGTGACATCACACAGTAGAAGGAAGATCAATGTAACTGGACTTCAACATAAACTGAAAACGCTTCTAATCTTAACTCAGTATTGCAAGCATAGAGTAGTCAGGGTGGGGGTCTGGGGACCATGCTCTCAAGGGACACTGATGCCAATTGGCATAACTAGCTGTTTTAGTCAACTATGGCTATTCTACAGAAATACTGCTAGTGGATGGCTTTAACAAAGGACAGTTTATTCTTACACAGTCCAGGAGGCTACAAATCCAAATTCATGACGTCCGCTCCAGGGGAAGGCTTTCACCCTTGTCAGCTCTGCAGGGAAGTCCTGTATTGTATCAGTCTTTGTCCAGGGAGCATCCTGGTGCAGGAACCTCAGATCTGAAGGATGCCTTCTTCTCCCTGTACTGCCTTCTTGATGGTGTGAGGTTCCCAATTTTCTGCTTACTTCTCTTTCTTTTTATCTCTTGTAGGATGAAAGGATTAAGAGTGGGGCAAGCCATACTGCAGGGTAACTCCCTTTACAGTGGAGCCAGGAGGTAATCCTATGAAGGGATTTACAGTCCCACCCTAATCTTTTAACATACAGCACAGGAAAATCACAAAATATTGGGAATGATGGACCAGCCACATGGTTACACCTATTTTGGGGGCAGACACAATTCAATCCATGACACTAGCCTATTGCTAAGAGAGTCTTCTGTACCCCGTATTGATGAACAGCATCTGGGTCTTAAAAGCTGGCCAGCTGCCATCTGAGGTACACCAAATGGTCCCAACTCATCAGGAACAGATGATCACCAAGAACAACAAAGGCAAGAGTAAAAAAGAGCCCAGGAGACAGAAGGACCCATGTGAATGAGTGACTGTATCCACATGTGACCAGAATAACCAGATGGTCCCCGGCCACCACCAGACAGCCGTGATGGGGCACACAGTGTTGAGTCCCTGCAGCAACACGAGAAAAAGAGAAGTGCAGCTCAAGAACGCCACTAAAAGACCACTAAAAGTCATGGTCTGGTGGCCTGAGGGTTCTCCTGGGAGCATTGTCCATAGAACTCGCTGCTGTCAGTGGACAGGACTTGTGGACATAATGTGACCATATGGTGTGTGTACTTTATGGTTCTATGCATCTATAGGATGCTGTCCTCCTGTCCTCTTACTAGAATGCAGAGGGGTGGGTGGAGACACGGGGACAGGAGATTGTTAAGAAGATACAACAGATACATAACGAAAAGGAGGAGTGTGCTGTCACCAGGCAGAGAGCAGTAGGAGCTGCAGATAGGCGGGCATGCAAGTTTAACTTGGATTGTACACTTTGACTTAATCAGAATAAATAAACTAAAAAAAAAAAAAAATAGTCACACATTCCACAACAAAAAAGACAGGATTCTTTCATAAGATGTTACAGAAATTTCAAATCATTTTATTACCAAAAATAGCATGTTAGTGGGAAGTTTTCCATGTTGCTGGGTTAAGCACTCTTAGTCTTAGAAGATGAAGTTAAGGAGTTTATTTTATGGTTACACAAGAAATACCACTTTCTGAAAGTCGTCTGTGAAAGACAGAGCACTTGGTGCTGGTAGGAGCATTGCCACTAAATATTTGGAATGGCCTCAAAGTTTTCATTTTCCCTGATTATCATGAATTCAATCTGAAATTGAAACACAGGCTTTCAAGCCCCTAATATAAGCATGCCTCTGTGGAAAATAAAAAAAAAGTCAAATATAAAACACATCTCTCTCATTCAGGAACTTCAATCATTTGTTTAATAAATCATCACTTGTTTTTTTTCTCCTCTTTTACTTTCCGACTTTCCGTGTCTTTATGCTGTTAGATATGTCTCCTACAGCATAAGAAGCTCTCTCTTTAATGAGGAATATTGAACTATTTACTGTTACTATAGAATTCTTCGTATTATTTTGAAGTTTGTATTTATGTTGGTTTTTCTTGGCTTCCTTGTTCCTCTTTTACTATTCCTATTCTTCTGTAAATTACCTTAAAGTGTAATCTCACCTTTAGATTCCTCCTGAACAACTGAAAGCACTTAGAAACCGTTAACAACATGTTGCCGGCTAGGTCAAGCAACGGTGTATTTCACTTTGAAACTTACCTTCACAAATAGTCATTATTTATCTTATTGTCGCAGTTTTACACAAATAATGGACATATTCTGTTTGTTTGCCGACAGCACCATTCCCCTCACCAGGTATTTTCATAGTAGCCTTATGTTAACATTTTTACAGTAACAGGTTAAAAACTTGCTGTAGCAGTGCTTACGAAAATATCTTGCAGGGAGAGGGTGAGGCTGGCAAACAAACATAGAAGATGGGAGTTATCTACACAGAACCACGGTATTGTGGATTTCTTTAAACAGTCATTAGTAATTTAGATTTACCTGCAAGTTTCCAATTTCTTTGTTCAACATGGCTTCTCAAATACTGATTTCTCTTTCTAGGTTTGATTTCCTTCTTAAAGAAGTACCAACCTGGTGTATTAGGGGTTTTGAATACTCAACTCTCAGATTTTATTGGAAAAAGTCATCATTTCATCTTTAATCTCTATAGATAATCGTTGTTGTTGTAGTTAGGTGCTTTCGAGTCAGTTCTGACTCATAGCGACCCTGTGAACAACAGAACAAAACACTGCTGGGTCTTGCACCATGTCCAGAATCGTTTTTATGCTTAAACTCATTGTTGCAGCAATGGTGTAGATTTATCTTGTCAAGGGTCTTCCTCTTTTTCACTAACGCTCCACTCTACCAAGCATGATGTCCTTCTCCAGGGACTGATCTTTCTTAACAAAGTGTCCAAAGTATGTAAGATGCAGTCTTGCTGTCTTTGCTGCCAAAAAGCACTCTTGTACTTCTTCCAAAACAGATCTGTTGGTTCTTTGGCCATCCATTATACATTCAACATTCTTCTCCAACACCGCAACTCAAAGGCATCAATTCTTCTTCTGTCTTCTTTGTTCACAGTCTAGCTTTTGTGTGAATATGATGCGATTGAAAATGCCATGGCTTGGGTCAGGCTCATTTTAGTCTTCTAGGTGACATCATTACTTTTGAATACTTTGAAGAGGTCCTTTGCAGCCGATTTTCCCAGTGCAGTACATCTTTTGATTTCTTGACTGCTGCTTCCAAGGGCATTCATTGTGGACCCAAGAAAAATGAAATCTTTGACAACTTCAATCTTTTCTCCATTTCTATAGATAGTACAGTGTGAATTTTGAGAAACTTTTCCTGCTGGCGATTTGGTTGATCTTCCTTACCCTATGTTATTGCTTTAACATTTAATTCTACCTCATACTTTTAATTTTCTGCTTGCAGAACCCACATGGGTATATATTGAGCCTGGTTATTCTATCTTTCACATCCTTTTAACTTTTATCTCTTAAGTTCTCTTCTTTGTGTCAATGTGAGGTGAATTCTGGGTAAGTACATTTAAGTCTGTAATAAATATCTACAATAAATACATTAACAAATTTAAATAGATGTCAGAATATAGATATGTTTTTTCTATTTTTTTTAATATGATTGAATGAAAATGTACATTCTCATATAAATTTGTATGCCCATCTATATGCAGTTTCAACTACTCTCCCTGGCCGGTGACAGCACAATCTTCCTCTCTGCTCCATACATGTCCCATCTTCCCAACAGTCAACTTTCCCGTTCTCTCCACCCATTCCCCTTCCTCCAGTAAGAGGTCAGCAGGATGATATCCTATAGATGCATAGAACCATAAAGTGTACCCAAGATATGGTCATTCTGCGTCGCCAAGTCCAATACATTCCTGTCCGAAGAGTTGACCTTCATTGTGATTTATGGATAGGGGCAGCATCAGGGGCAGGGGCCATGCTCCCAGGGGAACCCCGAAACCCCTGGACCATCAATCATGGCCTTTTTGTGGAGATCTCAGGGTGCACCCCTTTTTATTCTTGTGTTGCCAGTGACACTCAATTTTATGAGCTCCATCGTGGCTATCACTGGTGGTGGCCAGGCACCATCTGGTTCTTCCAGTCACAAGTTGGTGTAGACACCCACTCATGTGGATTTCTCTGTCCTCTGGGTTCTCTTTCCCCATGTCGCTTTGGTCCTTGGTGATCATCTGTTCCTACTGAATTGGGACCATTTGCTGTACTCTCAGATGGCAGTTTGGCAGCTTTTAAGACCCCAGACACCACTCACCAATATGGGGTGCAGAGAGCCCTCTTAGCAAAATGCTAGTTGTGCCAATTGGTCTCAATTTCACTTAACAGCATGGCCCCTGACCCCAGCCCCAGCTACTCTATCCTTGCAACATTGGGTTAAGATGGGAGTACTCAAGTTATGTTGAAGACCACTTGATATTGTCCTTCCTTCTAATGTGTGCTCTCACCAATTTCACCCAACCAAATTTCTATCATCTAAATTAAACCCTCCCCACTTTGCCCTCCCTCCCTCTCCTCCCTTGCACCCATCAAAGAGTCTTTTCTTGTATGCATAAGTCTGTTTTTCAGTTGTTATCACAGGTGTCTCATACGATATTTGTCCTTTTGCTGCTGACTACTTTCACTCAACATAATGTCCTCCAATTGAAATCAGGTTAAGAGGTGTTTCCTACAATCATCGCTGTTCTTTATCATTGCATAGTGTTCCATTGAGTATATATACCATAGTTTACCTATCCATTCCTCTGTTGTTAGGCATCTGGATTGATTCTATCTTTTTGCTATTGTGGACTCTGCTGTGATAAAAATTTGTGTGCATGTATCAGTTGGTGTGAACAGCCTTGATTCTGTAGGATATATTCCAAGCAGTGGAGTTACTGGGTCAAATGATATATCTATATCCATTTTTTAAAGGAGCACCAGATTGCTTTCAAAAGAGGTTGCACCATTTTGCAATCCCACCAACAGTGTAGGAGGGTTCCACTTTCTCAACAGCCTCTCCAGCATTTGCTGTTTTGCGTTTTGGGATCATGGCCAACCTTATTGCAGTGAGATAGTATCTCATTGTCGTTTTGATTTGAATTTCTTTAATAGCTAAAGATCGTGAGCGTGTCCACATGTGTTTTTTGGCTGCCTGGATCTCCTCTTTAGAGAAGTGTCTGTCCATCTCCTTTGCCCATCACTTAATTGGATGGTTTATCTTCTTATTGATGTTTTGTAGTACATTATAGATTACAGAGATCAAGCGTTGGTCTGGCATACAGTTGCCAAATATTTTTTCCCATTCTGTAGGTTGCTTTTTAATTCTGTTAATGAAGTCTTTGGATGAGCAAAAGTGTTTCTTAATAGTTCCCATTTATCTATTTTCCCTTCTGTTGACTGTGGTTCGTTTGACAGATTTTGAAGTCCGTCTACATGTGTATTAAAACTTCCATTGTTGTTCCTCCTTTTTCTCAGATGAGCTTTATCGTTTTAGATTGTGATATTTAGGTCTTTTATCCAGGGTCTCCATGCGTCGGATCTGACTTGACAGCACTTGGAGATCCAGTTTGAGCTGGTTTTTGTATAAAGTGTAAGATATGGGTCTTGCTTCAATCTATTGCAGATGGATATCCAATTTTGCCAGCGCCATGTTTTAAGGCCTTTGTCGAATATCAGCTGTTCATAGGCAGGAAGTGTCATCTCTAAGGTCTCGATTCTGTTCCATTGATCTATTTGTCTATTTTTGTACCAGTACCAGACTGTTTTGACTACTGTGGCAGTGTAACAGGTTCTAAAATCAGGTAATGAGAGGCCTCCCAGTGTGTTCTTCTTCTTTAGTAGTACTTTACTTATCCAGGGCTTCTTCCCTTTCCAAACAAAACCAGTGATTTGTTTCTCCAGCTCATTAAAAAATGATGCTGGAACTTGTATTGGGATTGTATTATATAAAGTAGCTTGCTTTGGGTAAAATAGACATTTTCACAATGTTAAGTCTTCTTATCCACGAGCAGGGCAGGTTTCTCCATTTATGTAAGTCTCTCTTAGTTTCTTATAGTAAAGGCTTTTAGTTCTCTTTGTAAAGGTCTGTTATTTCTCTGGTTAGATTAATTCCTAGGTATTTCATATTCTTAGGGTCTATAGTAAATGGTACTGATTTGATGATTTCTTCATTAAAGTCTTGTTGTTGGTATAAAGGAATCCTACTGATTTACTCATGTTTATCTTGTATGCTGAGACTTTGCCGAACTCTTCTATCAGTTTGAGTAGTTTACTTAGGGATTCTTTGGGATTCTCTGCATATACAATCATATTACCTGCAAATAGGGAGATTTTTACTTCTTCTTTGCCGATGCAGATGCCCTTTATTTCTTGGTCTTGTCTAATTGCTCTGGCTAGAACTTCTAGTACAGTGTTGAACAGGAGAGGTGAGAGTGGGCATCCCTGTCTAGTTCCTGTTCTCAAGGGCAACTGTTTCAGTCTCTCTCCATTCAGGATGACGTAGGCAGTTGGCTTCGTATAAATGGCCCTTATCACGTTGAGGAATTTTCCGTCTATGCCTATTTTGCTGAGTTTTTAGCATGAATGGGTGTTGGACTTTATCAAATGCCTTCTCTGTATCAATGGACAAAATCAGGTAATTCTTGTCTTTTGTGATATTTATGTGGTTAATCACATTAATTGTTTTTCTGATGTTGAACCAGCCTTGCATCCCTGGTATGAATCCAACTTGGTCATGATGGAATATTTTTTTAAATATATTGTTGTATTCTATTGGCAACAATTTTGTGGAAGATTTTTGCATCTAGATTCATGAGTGATATCTGTCTGTAGTTCTCCTTTTATGCTGAGTCTTTCCCTGGCTTTGGTATCAGGGTTATGCTGGCTTCATAGAATGAGTTTGGAAGTACTCCATCCCTTTGTATACTGTGAAATAGTCTCAGTAGTATTGGAGATAACTCTTCTCTAAAAGCTTGGTAGAATTCTGCAGTGAAACCATTTGGGCCTGGGCTTTTTTTGGTTGGCAGTTTTTTTTTTTTATGACTTTTTCAATCTCTTCCTTTGTGATGGGTTTATTAAGTTGTTCTGATTCACCTTGTGATAACTTGGGTAGGTGATATGAATCAAGGAATTTGTCCATTTCCTCTAGGTTTTCAAATTTGTTAGAGTCTTTCGTAGCATTCTGTTATAATATTTTTTATTTCCGTTGGATCTGTTGTGACATCTGCTCTCTCATTTCTAATTTGGGTTATTTGTTTCTTTTCCTGTTTTTCTTTAGTAAGTTTAGCCAATGGTTTGTCAATTTCGTTGATCTTTTTTAAAAACAAAACAGCTTTTGGTTTTTTCAATTGTTCTTCTATTCCCTAATTCATTTAGTTCTGCTCTGATCTTTATGATCTCTTTTCTTCTGGTGCCTGTACGGTTCCTCTGTTGCTCTCTTTCTACTTGTTCAAGCTGTAGGGTTAATTCTTTGGTTTGGTTTCTTTCTTGTTTCCAGATGTGTGCATTTGTGGAGATAAACTGATCTCTGAGCACTGCTTTGGCTATATCCCATAGGTTCTGTTAGGAAGTGTTTTTGTTCTCTTTGGAATCCATGAATTTCTTTATTTCATCCTTGATTTCTTCTATAACCCATGGTTTTCTGAGCAAGATGTTGGTCGGTTTCCAAGAATTCTACCTTCTGTCTATGTTTTTTCTGCTGTTGATTTCGAGTTTTATGGCTTTATGATCTGAGAAGATGTTTGGCATTAATTCAGTGGTGTGGATTTTGTTGAGAATTGCTTTATGTCCTAACACATGGTCTGTTCTGGAGAATGTTCCATGTGCACTGGAGAAGAAGGTGTAGTTGTCCGCTGATGGGTAGAAAGTTCTGTATATGTCGATGAGGTCTAGTTGGTTAATTGTGGCAAGAAGGTCTTCTGTATCTTTATTGAGGTTTTTTTCTAGATGATCTGTCCAATACTGAGTGGAGTGTTGAAGTCTCCCACTATTATTATTGAACGGTCTGTCTCGTTTTTGAGTGTAATAGCCAGTGTTTCTTCAATATATTTAGGTGCTCTAATATTAGGTGCATAAATGTTTAATATTGTTAAGTCCTGCTTGTGTATTTAACCTTTCAGCAATAAATAGTGTCCATCCTTTTCCACAATAGTGGATTTTACATTAAAATCGATTTTATCTGTGATTAGAATTGCCACAGAATATAGATACTGGAATTCATACTCCAATTCCCTAACTAGTTCATTAGTGATGGCTTATCAATGGCTTTACTTGGTTCAGCTATGAATAGGATTTATGTAATCAAATAATAAGCCAAGTGCCATCGAATTAAATAATAGATCTAACTAAAATTATAATGAAACTATACTGCCAGAATATATGTGTGAGAAATGTTGATCGGGGGTGTGTGAGAAAGAAAGATAAGTCCGGATCTAAGATAACAAACAACAAAATCTCTTACTGTGGAGCTGATTCCAACTCATAGGGACCCTGCAAGACACAACTGAGTGACCCCCACTGCCTTTCCAAGTCCCTGGTGGATTCGAATAGTGGACCTTTTGGTTAACAGCCCAAAGCTTAACCACTCTGTCACCAGGGTTTCTGATCTAAGACAGATAATAGAACTTAAAAAAAGAAAAAGAAACCATAATGATATAAGCATGTTATTTAAAGCTATACAGATAAACACCAAAAACAATTAAAAACTTTAGAAAATTGACAATGCTGCTTGTAAAGAGGAAAAAGCTGTAAAGGAAGGTTGGGGAGAGGGGCTAGAAACGTATTTATTCATAACTAGATTCAGAAAGTATTTGGCTCCTTAAATTATTCACAGAAACAACTTTGATAAAAAGATAAACTACATTTTGAAAAAGGTACCTGAGCAGAAATGAAAATTCTGAAAAGAATTACACAGATTTCAAAATCAAACAAGAATTAGCACATTACTCCAACTGTGATTTGAAAATTTAACAGGAAGGAAAAACATCAAGTTCCTGGTACTTGCTGTCAATTCAGAATTTTGGCTAACTATGAATCCCCAACCATTGTTTTGCCATGTTGAGTTTTGTGAAGACAAACTCATAACCTACATTTGCTTCCGGATCCCATGCTACAATTCATACTCTGCAAATTCATGCTAATAAAAATGGCTTGATATAATGGATGACAAACTAAAACATTTCTATCTTTAAAAAACAAAACAAACCCTTTTTCAAGTTACAACAGTTAAAATTCCTTTCAGCGGTAACTAGACACATTTGGAAACACCTGTCCACCATTAAACTGTTTTGTCACCTGGTAAGCAGACAACTTGCAAGTAGCAGAAATGACTCATGATGAAGGAAGAAGCTGGTTAACACCAGTAAAGTTTCTGTTAAGCTTTTCCACTGACTCACTACCAAAGCTAAGTGTGGTACCACGGAGTCACTGCCAACTCACAGTGACTCTGCGGGACAGAGGAGGGCTGCCTCATAGAGTTTCCAAGCCAGTCAATTTTAGGGAAGCACACTGCCACATCTTTGTCCCATGGAGTGGCTGGTGGATTCCAACCACCGACATTTCATCTCCTTCTTCATTGGCTCATTAGGGGATTGCTAGTAGAAAAGTGAGCAAGAAATGAAAAGGCTCAAATCAACACTAGCTGAAAGAAATATAATCTGAGCCCTGTGTCCGATTTTAGGGTTACTAGTAACACAAGAGAAAAGTAATCCAATATATCCCAAACATTACCAACTTCAACACGTACTCAATGTAAAAAATATTACTAACAGCTTTTATATTACTTTTTAATACAGTCTTCCAAATTCAGGGTATACCACAAATCAGTTTGGACTCATCATATTTCAAGTGCTCAAGAGTCCTCATGCTTCACGGTTCTTGTGCCTGAAAGCACTGCCATCAGTTATGTGCAGGTAAAACTCAAATTGCAGAGACAAGAGTTTCCTCTGGAAAAATGTCAGAAAGGCACAGAGACAGATCAAAAGTGCACAAGACAATGCTTCAGACAATAGGGCTTCCCTTTCCGTCTATGTCCAGAAGTCCGTTGAATCAGGACGGACCTAGAGCAGAAGTTGGCAAACATGGTCTTGAAAGATCCGGGTAGAAAATATTCTAGGCTTTGCAGCCATGTCCTCTCTACAAGTACACAACTCTACTGTTCAGCACAAACACAACCCTGGAGGACAAGTAAACAAGTGGATGTGGCCAGTGGCATTGCTCAGGGGATGGCAGGGGCTGCAAACTGTACCATGTGCCACTGTTAGCGGGAGTTAAAACCAAATAATTGTCATAAACATACCTTGTAGTTAATTATAAAAACACAAACCGTTTTCATAGCCCAGTTTACACACATCAATACATCTATTAAGACTAAAATGCTATGCTAACTTACTTTTTGAATCTTCTAATAGAAACCGTGGTGGCAACGAGCTTAAGTGCTACAGCCACTAACCAAAAGGTTGGTGGTTCAAATCCACCAAGCATTTCTTGTAAACTCTACAGGGCAGTTCTACTCTATCCTATAGTATCACTATGAATCAGAATCCACTTGATTATTGATCTTTTTTTTTTAATGCCTTCTGGTCAGAGCTGTTATTATTACCGTAATTACAATGACCCTTCAAATCACATGGTTATGTCTGCACTCCAGAAAAACTCACACAGCTGTTTTCATTGCTGTTAGTGTCTCCATAGTTGCTGATTTTCTCAAATTTTCTGGTGTTGTAGTTACGTTATTGTGGTAATTAGTATTTGGGAACTTGTATCAGTCACTTTTTTTGAGAATGAAATAGTAAAAAAGGGAAAGGAGTGATATGTGAGCATTACAATTTATGAGTAAAATTAGTACAAAGAGCATTGCTAAGGATTCGATATAGTCTAGTACAGGGAGAGAGCCATGGGACTGCACTGGGTGACATCAACCCTAGTGATGCCACTGGGTATGGCTATGCCAAGAAAACTCTACTTATGGACAAGGAAATGTGAATTTTATGTAATTTTCACACGTAATGAAATGTTTTTTTTTTTCCAAAATATTAAAAATTCAGAGTGGTGGGGCTGAGTGAAGGGAAAACAATGTTAATAAGAGTTCCCAGATTCAGACATGCCACTATGGGCAAGTGAACATGAGGTCCCACAATTAAGTCTGAGAACTTAATTGTTCTGAGTGCTACATACCTCATTGCTGAATATCACTACAGTCATCTTCAATGTACTCCCCTTGGGAAGCTGTGCACCCATGCCAGAGCCTAGTCCACCCTTCAAAGCAATTTTGACACTCTTTCTGGAATGGCCATTGCCCACGGTGGCATGGTGGCAAGTTTGCAAACTTAATTGTATAGTTATCTGTGAGGGAATTTTTGGCCTGTAAATAAATAACTGTATTGGAACACCCTTCCTACTCACCTGATCTGGCCCCCAGTGACTATTGTCTTTACCTGAAGATAAAGGAAATCTTGAAAGGAAGACATTTGGATGACATTCAGGGCATCAAGGGTAATACAATGACAGCTCTGATGGCCATTCCATTAAAAGAGTTCCAGAACTGCTTTGAAAGGTAGACTAGGCACTGGTGTCGGTGCATAGCTTCCCAAGGGGAGGACTTGGAAAGTGACCACAGTGATATTCAGCAATGAGGTATGTGACACTTTTTCTAGGATGAGTTCACCAATTTAATTGGTGGTCCTCATATGCAGAGGACTGTACTGCTTGTTGTGATGAGTATATGAACCTAGTATTGTCTGATACAAAAGAGACTCATTCTAAAAGAAGGTCAAGGAAACAATGGAGTTTGATCATGTTCAAAGAAAATACTACTACTCTGCTACAAAGGGTATCCAAATGGAATGGTGAAGTCAGAAGTTGTTGAGGGAAAGAGTTTTTTTTTCACTTTTTTTGGTGTGCTGTGTTGCAAATACAGTTCTAAAACATGTTCATATTGTTTTGAATACCCTTATGTTATTACCAGATCAAAACAATGCTGTGGGGTTGTTTTATCTTTTAAAAAAATGTAAAAATCATTCTTAGCTCAAGAGCCATACCAAAAGAGATAGTTAGCCAGGTTCAGCCCATTGGTTTTACTTTGCCAGCCCTTAATCTCAAAAGGGACTGTGATTAAGGAAGTGAATGCAAAGAAGTTCTGTCTTAATTCTAGGACATTTGTTGAAGATTTAAAAAAAAAAAAAAAGAACTTTGGAATCTAGCCAAGCCAAGTGCCGTCGAGTCGGATCCGAGAAAAAGAATTTATAAGAACACAGGACTTTGTGTCCAGCTACCTCTGTTTTGAGCCTATACACTTATTCTGATATGTATAAGTTATTGTACCTGGGCCATATCACTGATCATCTCTGATCCTCAGTTTCTTTTGCTAGCTATATGATCACCATAGCAACTTCAAAGATTCTAACAATAGTTCATCTGCTCACCCTCCATTAAGTTAAAATTAGTAATATTTTCCACAGTCTGAGCAAATTTACCATTTAAAATGCAAGAGGCATGCCTTTGTTGAGAAAGAAATAGCACTGCAGAGTTTTATAAATAGCATTGACACTGTTATACTAATTTAGAAACAATTCTCACCATAAATAAGTCAATTATTGTTATTATCTATGCATTACAATAAAAGGAAATTGTATGTGACAGCCTGGGGTGTAATTCTAATTATTATTTATATGTTAAGGGAATAATAGACACATATCTTAGAATGTTCAAAATTTCAGATTCTTCACTATAATTTGCCTAAATATGTACAGTTCTGTAGCATTTCAGTGTTTCTTATTTTGTATTATTTTACAAATTTTCCATTAAATCACAAGGAGGCACACTCAGCCAAAACTTATCCTAATGTAAAAGAATAATATAAAACTTAACTTCTCCTTGACGAATCAGCTTTGAGAATTAAACTGTAAATAAAACCAAAAAGAAACCAAACGGGGTGCTGTTCAGTCAATTCCAACTCCTAACGACTCTATAGCACAGAGTAGAACTGCCCCATAGAATTTCCAAGGAGTGCCTGGCAGATTTGAACTGCTGATCTTTTGGTTAGTAGACCTAGCATTTAACCACTATGACACCAGGGTTTCCAAAGTATGAATGGAAAGCCATATCGGCCCATCCCAAGAGGGTCAATCAAAAAGAAAAAACATTTAGCTACACGTTGCAAGTTGAGGAGACAATACAGGCTGGACTCCTGCAAACTCTCCTGACCCTCATACTTGTGTTAGCTACCAATGTTCCTAGAGTTTGCCATGTGATATAGTTCAGGCCATAAAATATTGGCAGAAATCCCTGAGGAGGTTACTTTCCCTAAATGACAATAAGAGAAGCTCTTTTCCTTTCCCTCTTCGTCCTGCATGGAACGTAAAGGTAATGTCTGGAGCCACTGCAGCCAGCCTATAGCCCTGGGTAGGGGTTCGGGGGCAGGAAGAGGAACAGGACAAGAAGCTAGTTGCTAAGAGTGACACAGTAGGAAGGAAGCCAGAAAGCTGAATTCTTAGACCTCATCTTTGAGCCCTGGACAACAGCCTAGACAGCTTTCCGTAGTATTTCTTGTAGTGTGAAAATAATAAAATTCTTTCTCACTGACAAACTCACTATTTGCTGGGTTTTCTGAGGATTTTTTGCAGCCAATTGTATTTGTAACTCAAATACGAAGCAGGATTTATTTGCCAGCCATTACATAACAGTGGTTCTCAAGCTGGAGCATGGATCAGCATCACCTGGAAGACTTATCAAAATCCAGGTAGCCAGAACAGATACTTGTACTGAAACATTATTCACAATAGCCAAAAAAGATGGGAACAACCCAAGTGTCTATCAGCAGATGAATGAACAAACAAAACACAGGACATGCACACATGTAATACTATTCAACCTCAAAAAAAGTTCTAACATATGCTACGACACTGATGAACCTTGAAAACATGATGTGAAGTGAAATCAGTCAGTCACAAAGGGAGAAATACTGTGATCTCACTTACATGATCTATCTAGAACAGACATATGTGTAGAGGTCAAAGTTCGTCAGTGGTTAGCAGGGCCAGGTGGGAAGGCTAAATGGGAGCCATTGCTCAATGGGTACTGACCTTTTCTTTGAGGTGCTAAAAACTTTTGTAAAGAGATGGGAGAGGTGGTTGTACAACGTGACGAATGTACCTGATGTCACTAAATGGGACACTTAAAACTGGTCAGAATGCACCATGATGAACACAATGTCACCGCACTGAACATGGCAAGATTGTGAAAATGTGAGATGTTTTGTTACATTATCTATTTACCACAATAATAACAAAAAGAAAATCCAGTTTCAAAAATGGTTGAAGGTGGTGTTGTTACTGTTATTTGCCATCAAATCAACTCCTAGCAACCCCATGTGTGCAAAGCAGAATTGCTCCCTAGGGTTTTCAATTGCTGTGATTTGTCTGAATTAGCATAAGCCAAGGAGCCTCTAGGTGGGTTTGAATGCCAATTTCCCAGCTTGCAGACCAGCGCTCAACCATCTGGGTTACCCAGGGAGTTTGCTAGAATGGCAAAATTTGATTACATACATTTTATCGTAATACCTTTTTTTTAATATTCAAATTACAAGCTCCAACTACCAAGGGACCACATTTTAAGAACCATCGGATCACAACAGCATTTCATAACATAATGTAAAGTATCAGAGCACAACTTAACATAGTATATAACGGAACACACATCCTGCTTTCCAAATCCTTATCCTCCCATTGCGTTGCTTTTCCAAAAATAAACTTCTGCCCTAGTTCTGATCTCCACAGCAAATTCTCCCTAATAATAGGCACTTCAAGTGTAAAATAAGTTGCAAAAAGATCAGCAGATATTACAGTTATGCTCCTGCCTAAAGCTAAAAGATAGTGAAGAGTCTGTCTAGCACTTGTAGGGTTAGATTATTTGCCATGTAATTTCTTGGCACATAATTATGTTGCTTGCTGACAGCTATTCTACTTTCTGTCCTTCCATGAATTGTAACTGACCGTTTGGATGCTGTTGGCTGGAAATTCTGAAAAGGAAACCTTTGCAAAGAGAGGCAAGGAAGAAATCACCATCGATTCAAAGGACTTAGTGATAAACTCGCCCTGAGAAGCATTCTCCAGTTAGCACTCTGTGAAAAAAAAGAAGCTTCCTGTTCCTTCCTCTTCACCTGTTCTTCTCCTACCACCTGGAGTCTCAGTGCACGTGATCAACTAAAAAACTGAGCTCTATTGTAATGACTTCAAAAACCCAGTCTGTGGAAGCCATTCATTGTCTGTTAGAAACCAAAATCAAACCCAGTGCCATGGAGTTGATTCCTGCTCACAGTGACCCTATAGGACAAAGTAGAATTGCTCCATAGAGTGTCCAAGGAGCACCTGGTAGATTCAAACTGCTGACCTTTTCGTTAGCAGACATAGCACTTAACCACTATACCACCAGTGTTTCCAACTACTAAAGTAACACAAAAACAACATACAAAGCCATTGCTGTCTAGTCAATTCTGATTCATGGTGACCCCATGTATTACAGAGTAGAACTGCTTCATAGGGTTTTCTTTGCTGTAATCTTTATGAGAGCACATAGGCAGGCTTTTCTTCCATGATGTCATCAGTTGGGTTTGAACTGTCAACCTGTATGTTAGTAAGAGAGAAAAACCAAACCCATTACCACTGTGTACATTCCAAATTATAGCAACCCTTTAGGGTAGTGTATAGCGCATAGGGTTTCCAAGGAGTGAATCGAACTGCTGATCTTTTGTTTAGCAGTGGAGAACTTAACAACTGTACCACCAGGACTCCTTGTCTGGCAAAGACTCCTCTTCAGAGTCCTAGTCAGTTGTTTGGAATTACACCCAGGACTTATTATTTTTAACAGTTTCCCAACTTAACTATGCAACCACTAGAATGACTAAAATAAAATTTTTAAAAAGACTGATAATATCAAATGATAGAAAGTATGTGAAGCAACTGGAACTCTCTTACACTGTTGCTGGGATGTGGGAGCAAAAAGTGAAACAACCACTTTGGAGAATCTGTCTGGTAGTTACTGATTGAGTAAACACACATGCACCCCATGACTCAACAAATTCCATTCTAGTTATGCACTCAACTCCAGTAAGTGCTTATTATTATTAGGTGCTATCAAGTCAATCCTGACTCAGTGACCACACGTGACAGAACAGAACTTCCTCATAGGGTTTTCTAGGCAGAAACCTTCATGGGAGCAGATCACCAGGTCTTTCTCCCATGGAGTGTGGATTCAAACTGCCAACTTTTCAGTTAGCAGTCCAATTCTTATTTGTTGTGCCATTGGGGCTCCTTAAATTCAGTGCTACAGCCACCGTAAGACACATACAAGAATGTTCATAGAAGCGTCAATCATAGGAATTCAAAACTTGGAAACAAAATGAATGTGCATAAACAATAGAATGGGCATAGAAAACATAGTAAATTTACGTTCATACAGTGGAATACTAGACAGAGATGGAAAAGATCAAACGTCTGGTACATCCAACATCAGGATGAATCTCACAGCTATACCCACTATGCAAATACCATATGAAGCTCAAAAACAGGCAAGGATCCTTCCATGGTGATGGAGTTCAGAACAGCAGCAGCCCTTGGAGGAGAGTACTCAATGGGAAGCATTCTTCCAAAGTAAACAATGATCTAGACCTTGACCTGGATGAATTCGTATGTAAAATTGCATTAGGCTACACACTTGGGATTTTTCTGTATGAGTGAAACCTCAATTAAAAATAATCTTTAAAAAAATCCCCCAGGAATGATACAGAATAGGCAACTGCATAAAACCAAAACCAAACTCACTGCCGTCGAGTTAATTCTGACTCATAGCGACCGTATAGGACAGAACAGAACTGTTCTGTAGAGTTTCCAAGGAGTACCTGGTAGATTCAAACTGCTGACCTCTTGGTTAGCAGATGTAACACTTAACAACTACACCACCAGGGTTTCCTGGCAAATACATAGAGACCAGTATATTAAGGGTTACCAAGAGCAGATGGAAGGGATAAAGAGAGCTTAAGGAACACTGAGTTTCTGGTAAGAAAGATGAAATAATATGAAGTGGATAAAGCTGACAGTTGCACAACACGAGGTAGGGAATTAGTCAATGAATTGCATGCATAAAAACTGATGAAATGACAAATATTTTGTTAGATGTAGTTTACTACAATTAACAAAAACATATGCCCAGGTGATTCTTAATATGGGAACCACCGCAGTGGACACCATACCTGCTACAGAACAGCTTCTCTTCTACCCACACAGACTTTGCCCCTTGATATCAGGTCTTACTGTGTCTGTCCTGCCAGATGCTTGTAAGCCACAGTGACACTTTTGAGAGGCCAATGGAGAAAGCACTAAATGCATCATTTTAAATTCCTGGAAAGGCCATTAGCTTCATTAATTCAGCTTCTCTGCATCCTGCAGCTGCTAATGAGAGCCGATAACTCTGTCTCAGTCAGTCTGTTATCTCTGCAAGTGAGGCCCAGCCATCAAGGATGACATAAAATCTGCGACATGAACAGCTGACCCCTTAACATTTCCCAGGTTTAGACTTTCCCATCTGCACTGCAAAACAATGCAGCAGACTGTTAGAACAATGTAGAAGTCAAAGAAATAACCGATTTGCAGCCTAGACAGATGAAGTGACTTGTCCTATTTCACCCAACCATTCAGCAATGTCCTGACTCCAATCTAGTGACCTTCTCACAACTTTGACTGACACTTTGCCTCCAACATGCATTTCCGAATACAGAAACATCATTCTCATCATCTGGAGAAATATATGTAGTGATATCAAAGGCCTTGAAGGATTGAAATTGTGTCCACTTGACATTTTTGGAGTCAGACCTTTGCCAAAACGCACCTTTCTAAGCTTTAGCACTACACCAGTTACATGGCACCGATAATCATTGGGCTCTCATGTGCCCTTCCTCGGTCATGCATCAGAGGGTGCCATCTAACCCAAACTACGTCAATCTGAAAATCAATAGAGTGACGGAAGTGTGGTAAGACACTAACCAGATATAGAGTTCTAAACTAAATATAGCTCTATCCTAACCTTCAAGAAATCACTAACATTCCAAGAGTCTCAGGTTACCAATCAATAAAATGTGGAGTATCAGCTCTGACTCACATATTTCACTACATAGGCATTAAATGAGGAAAAGTTTATGAAATTATCGCAAATCTCTACCGAAACACATAAGCGTACTCCCCTTTTATTTCCTGCTATTAAATGTGCCATGGACTGCATCTGTTTTGGAAGAACTGGAGCCAGAATGCTCCTCAGAGGAAGGAATGGTGAGACTTCATCTCACACACTTTGGACATGTTGTCATCAGGAAGGACCTGTCCCTGGAGAAGGACATCACCCTTGGTGAAGCCCTCAGTGAGATGGATTGACACATTGGCTGCAACAATGGGCTCAAGCATAACAATGACTGAGAGCATGGCCCAAGACTGGGCAGTATTTCATCCTGCTATACGCAGGGTCAATGCAAGTCAGAACCAAGTAGATGGCGCCCAACAACAACAACAACAACACATGTGCCTGTGAAGTCTGCGGGAGAGAACAAAGCTAGAAGTGTGTTGATGGATGGTTTCTCTACTAAAATATTTTCTAGCAAAAGGCAGCTCGTTAACAAGCTACTGTGTATACCATAACATATATTTCACAATGTATCCACCTCCTGCAGGATGTCAGAATAATTGGCCTATAATATTTCTAAAATACAGTCAGCCATTTCTGGATTTATTATGTACATATTCATATTTGCATAATGACGACTGAATTTACACATCATGCATCTTTCCAGACTTCAGGATTCTATTACTCTTTCTTTCAAAATGAACAGTCTTGTTATGAAATGCCAGTCTTTAAGCACTATTTCTATTTTCTTCAGCATAAAAAAACATAAATGGAAGCCATGGTCCGCTGTTAGCCTGATGGTGAGAGATTAGTAACCACTGGTAATAAACTCGAAGTTTCTCCCCACGGGCTAGAGACGGTTCCAGATTTGCCGCACAATGCCATCATGGCGGTTGCACCCACTTCAGTAAGGTGGCAAAACTCTTAATGCAGAAGATTGATGCTACCACCATTTTATCTGCTAGTGAGAAAAAATTTTACCTACTCTGATCTGAAGAGAGTGACAACAGAGAGGAGTGAATATCCAGCCAATATCAATGGTTGGCACAGTTGCTTGGCTCCCCCAAGGCTATTTCCAATACCATTCTTCCTCGCTGCTTTAGTGCATGTTGTTGTTGGGTGCCTTGGGTTGGTACCGCATCAGAGTGACTACACATGACAAAGTAGAACTGCCCCATAGCGTCTCCTAGAAGGCAATCATTGCAGGAGCAGATCACCATGTTTTTCTTCAGCAGAGATGCTGGGTAGGTTGAAACCACCAACCTTGCAGTTAGCAGGCTGGCACTTAATCATTGTACAACCAGGGCTCCTTGCCTAACACTGTATAAACCAAACGAAACTCGTTGCCTTCAAGTTGACTCCGACTCATAGTCACCCTACAGGACAAGCAGAATTATCCCACAGGGTTTCCAAGGAGTGAATTCGAACAGCTCACCTTTTGATTGGCAGCCAAAGTTCTCAACCACTGTGCCTCCAGAGCTCTACCTCATGCTAGAGAGAATGGAAGGTCAAATACTTTCCCAGATTCCCTTGCAGCTCAGGATTGCCATATGACTCAGTTTTAGTACACAAAACAAAACTGAATACTTCAATTTTTCTTCTCCTTATAGTCTATCCCGTTAGGTAAACAGACAAATTACCACAGTTTACAGTCATTTAAGAATTTTCATCATACTTTGCCACTAATTTACATTCAATTACTTTCATTTGTTTTGTTTGGGTTTGAATGCTTAGAAAGTCCTTTTCAAATTTAATTTTGTTTATATTCAGGTAAAATATTTATATGAATACAAATGCAAATCTACAAAACAAGGTATATCAGAAAGCCCACTTCCTATCTGTTTTCCCACCATTTCTTCCTTCTTATTATGTTTAGCCCTTTTTAAAGTTGATAGCTTACCCTTACATAGCTGGATTTTTGTAATTTAGTGGTTTTTAATAATTTGAGATTTATAGAAAAGTAGCATAAATAATGAGAGTTTCCATGCACCTTTTACCCTTCTTCCCCTATTGTTACACTTCTTGTTTTTTGGGCTGTGAAGTTGATTCTGATTCATAGTGACTCAGTGTGATACAGTACAACTGTCCTATATGGTTTCCTGGGCTGCAATCTCCACAGGGTAGAGAGGTCTCTTCTCCCATGGAACCACTGAGTGGGATCACACCACTGACTTTTTATAGGACAGCTGAGAGTTTTCACTGTTATGCCAGCAGGGCTCCTTACATCTTACATAATCATGGCATATTTGTTACAACTAAGAAATGAACATTAGTATAACTCTATTCCCCTACTTGTCTGTCTGTTTATAGCTCTGTGGGGGCTTGCATGTCACTGTGATGCTGGAAATCATGTCACCGGTATCCAAATACCAGCAAAGTCACCTCACCGGGTGGAGAGGTTTTAGCTGAGCTTCCAGACTAAGACAGACTAGGAAGAAGGAACCAGAAGTCTACTTCTGAAAAAAAGTAGCCAGTGAAAACCTTATGAATAGCAGCAGAACATTGTCACTAGATGTAGTGCCAGAAAAAGAGCCCCTCAGATTGGAAGGCACTCAAAGGATAACTGGGTAAGAGCTACCTCTTCAAAGTACAGTCGACCTTAATGATGTGGATGGAGTCAAGCTTTTAGGACCTTCACTTGCTGATGTGGCACAACTCAAAGTGAGAAAAAAACATCTGCAAACATCCACTAGTAATTGGAAATGGGATGCATGAAGTATGAGTCTAGGAAAACTAGAAATCCTCAAAAATGAAATGTAACACAGAACCATCAATACCCTAGGCATTAGTTAACTGAAATGGACTGGTACTGGAAACTTTGAATTTGACAGTCAAATGGTCTGTTATGTTGGGAATGAGAACTTGAAGAGGAATGGTGTTGCACTCATCATGTAAAAGAACATCTCAACATCTGTCCTGAGGTACAGTGCTGTCAGTGATAGGATAATATCCATATGCCTACCAGGAAAGCAAGTTAATATGACTATTATTCAAATTTACACATCAGTAAGGTCAAAGAGGAAGAAATTGAAGATTTTAACAGCTTCTACAGTCTGAAATTGATTGAACATGCAATTAGGAAGCATTGATAATTACTGGTGATTGGAATGTAAAAGACGGAAAGAAGGATGAGTAGCTGGAAAATATGGCCTTGGTGATAGAAATGATGTTGGAGATTGCCTGATAGAATTTTGCAAGACCAAAGATTTCTTCACTGCAAATACCATTTTTCACCAACATAAACGGTGACTGTACACATGGACCTCACCAGATGGAATACACAGGAATCAAATCGACTACATCTGTGGAAAGAGATGATAGAAAAGCTCAATATCATCAGTCAGAACAAGACCAGGTGCTGACCGTGGCACAGATCATCAACTACTCATGTGCAAGTTCAAATTGAAACCGAAGAAAATTAGAACAAGTCCACAAATTCCAAAGTATGATCTTGAGTATATCCTACCTGAGTTTAGAGACCATCTCAAGAACAGGTTTGATGTGCTGAACACTAATGATGGAAGGCCAGACGAGCTGTGGAATGACATCAAGGATATCATCCATGAAGAAAGCGAGAGGTCATTAAAAGGACAGGAAAGAAAGAAAAGATCAAACTGAATGTGAGAAGAGACTCCAAAACTTGCTCTCAAATGTTAACAGCTAAAGCAAAAGCAAGACATAATGAAGTAGAAGAACTGAACAGAAGATTTCCAAGGGCAGTTCGAGAAGACAAAGTATTACAATGATGTGCAAACAGCTGGAAATGGAAAATCAAACAGGAAGAACGCACTCAGCATTTATCAAGCTTAAAGAACTGAAGAAAAAAATTGACTCTTTGAGTTGCAATAGTGAAGGATTCTATAGGGAAAACATTAAATGACTCCAGAAGCATCAAAAGAAGATGGAAGGAATACACAGAGTCATTGTACCAGAAAGAACTGGTCTACTTTCAACCATTTCAAGAGGTAGCATATAATTGGAAACTGATGGTACTGAAAAAAGAAGTCAAAGCTTCACTGTAGGCAGTGGTGAAAAACAAGATTCCAGGAACTGATGGAATATCATTTGAGATGTTTCAATAAACGTATGCAGCACAGGACACACTTACTTATGCCAAGAAATTTGAAAGACTGGAAGAGATCCATATTTATGCCTATTCCCAAGAAAGGTGATCCAACAGAAAGCAGAAATTATCAAACAATATCATTAATATCACACACCAGTAAAATTTTGCTCAAGATCGTTCAGTATGTTGACAGGGAACTGCCAGGAATTCAAGATAGATTCAGAAGAGGACATGGAACAAGGGCTATCCTTGCTGATGTCAGATAGATTTTGGCTGAAAGCAAAGAATACCAGAAAGATGTTTACTTGTGTTTCATTGACTATGCAAAGACATTCAACTTTGTGGATCATAAAAAATTATGGCTAACATTGTGGAGAACGGGAATTCCAGAACACTTAATTGTGCTCCTGAGGAATCTGTACATGGATCAAGAGGCAGTCGTGTGAGCAGAACAAGGGGACACTGTATGGTTCTGTCAGCAAAGGTGTGTCAGGGTTGTATCCTTTCACCATACGTTTTCAATCTGTATACCAGGGATCAGTCCCTGGAGAAAGACATGATGCTTAGTAGAGTTGAGGGTCAGCGAAAAAGAGGAAGACCCTCAACAAGATGGATTGACACAATGGCTGCCAGTGGTAGACTTAAGCATAAAAATGATCTGGCACATGGCACAAGACTGGGCAGTGTTTCATTCTGTTGTCCACAGGTCGCTATGAGTTGGAACCAACTCAGTGACACATAACAACAACAACATGAGTCAGAATCCACTTGATAGCAATGGATTTGGGTGTTTTTCTTTTTGTTTTTTCTTTCCTTTTGGGTTAGTCGCCTCGAATCTGGGAGACTTTGTAAATATTTCCTTGTCACGATTTTGACCCTTTTGAAAAGCACCAATGATGTATTTTATAGGAGAATCCCTCAGTGTGAGTTTGAATGATGCATCATCACGATTATATTCAAGTTTGCATTTTTATTCAGAAAAGGCTTTGCAGTACATTTCATTAGGAGTCACAGGAGGTCTAGTTCCCTCAGTACCTACAAGGTTAACTTTGATCACTTGGTTAGAGTGGTGTCTGTCCACTTTCTCCGGCGTAAAGCTATGATTTTTCCCTTTGTAATTACTAAATGTTTAACAACTTTGCGATACTTTTAAACTATACAAATACCATGTTTTTGCTGATACTTTCACCCACTGATTTTTACATCCACTAGTAATTTTCACCCAAAACAATGAGTACTCTGATGTCTGCCAAAGGGTGATTTCTACTTCCCTCATCCTGTCTTCATTTATTAGTTGAAATTCTATTTCAAGGAAGAGTTCTTGTTTCTCCCCCATGTATTTATCTATTCAATTATCCATTTGCATCAGCGTGGACTAGTGGATATTTAACTTACAGTATAGGTTTATAATCCATTACTCTCATTATTTGTCATGTTGCTCACATTGTCCCAGATTTGCCAATTAGGAGCTCCTTCAAATTGGCACCTGTGTTCTTTCAACACATCCACATGATTTTTCACACTTCTACTCTCTAACACCACAAGGTGCCTCAGGCTTATCTTGTTCTTTCCTTGCTTAGATTTTTAAATAAGTTGTTTCTCCAAAGAGTCATTGTTCCTTTTATTGGAGAATGGTATTTTTGAAAGCAAGAGTTGAGTGTTATCTGTGCGCTTGTTGCTACTGAGGTGTCATTGAATGTCATCAAAATTAAAATGCTTAGTTCTGCAAAGGACACTGCTAGGAAAATGAAAAAAACAAACACAAGATGGGAGAAGGCATTTTCAAAACATGTATTTGATAATGGGCTTGGGTTTAGACTATACAAAGAACTCTAAAAACTCAATAATAAGAGAACACACAACCTAAAAAAAGGCAAAGAGTTTGGACAGATTCTTCATCAAAGAAGATATACGAATGACAAATGAGCACATGAAAAGATGCTCAACATTTCTAGTCATTAGGAAAATGAAAACCATGAGATACTGCCATATATCTATTGACATTGCAGTTGTTAGTTGCCGCCAGTCGATTTCAACTCATAGGAACCCCATATGTGCATTATAGAACTGGGATTCATGGAGTTCTCAAGGTTGTGACCTTTCAGAAGCATATTACCAGACTTTTCTCCCTAGGCACCTCTGGGTGAGTTCAAATTGCCAACCATTTGGCTAGCAACATTTAACTGTTTGTTCTACCCAGGGATTTCATACACCTGTTAGAATGTCCAAAATTAAAACAAGAACAGTGATAAAACCAAGTATTGACAAGGATTCAGCGGAGCTAAAACTTTCATATTCTACTGACTGCTACTGCTGTTGTGTGCCATTGAGTCTATTTCAGCTCACATCTACCGAATGCAATAGAGCAGAACTGCCCCATCGGGTTTCCTAGGCTGTAATCTTTATGAGGAAACCCTGGTGGGTAGTGGTGAAGTGCTATGGGTGTTGACCAAAAAGATTGGCAGTTCAAATCCACCAGGTGCTCCTTAGAAAGTCTTTGGGACTGTTCTACTCTATCCTATAGGGTCACTATGAGTCAAAATGGACTCAATGGCACCAGGTTTGGTTTTTCTGGTTCTAATCTTTACGGGGAGCTCTGGCAGCTTTGTGCTTAAGAGGTTGGCTGGCTAACCAAAAGGTTGGCCAGCAGTTCAAACTCTCTACTTGGAAGCCTTACGGGGAAGTTCTACTCTGTCCTATAGGTCTCTACAAGTCAGAATTGACTCAGCAGCAATGGCTTTTGGTTTTGGGGATCTCTATGGGAGCAGACTGCCTAGTCTTTCTCTCACAGAACAACTGAGTGCTTTGAACACCAGACTCTTCTTAGTGGGAATGCAAAATGGCATGGAAAACAGTTTGACAGTTTCTTATAAAATTAAACAAATACCTACCATATGACTCAACAATCTCATCCCTTGGTTTTTACCCAAGAGTAAAGCAAACTAATGTTCACACAAAAACCTACACATAGAGGTTTATATTGGCTTCATGCAAAATCACTCATAACTGGAAATAACAGAAATATCCTTCATTAAAGAATGGATAAACAAGCCGAAACACTACTTAACAATAAAATGGAACAAACTACTGATTACACACACACAGAAGGTTTTCAAATGCACTGCAGCAGACCCAAAAGGCTACACTTCAAATGATTCCATTTACATGACATTCTGAAAACGTCAAAACTCTAGAGACAGAAACCAGATCAGTGTTAGTTCTGGGCTAAGGTCAAGGGAGAGGATATTTACAAAGAGGCAAGTGCAAACCATTTGAGTTGATAAAACTGTTCTAAACCTTGATTGCCACAGTGGCTTTGTGACTGCTAGATGTAACACGTCATGGTATAAAATGAGTCTGTTAAGTCCCATACCCAGGTGGCACAGTGTTAAGAGTTGTGACTGCTAACCCAAAGATCAGCATTTCAAATCCACTAAGTGCTCCCTAGAAACTCTATGGGGCAATTCTTTCTATTGAGTCCCATAGAGTCGTTATGAATCAGAGTCAACTTGACAGCAATAGATTTGTTTGTTTCATACAACTATACATGAAAAAGAGTGAATTTTACTATATATACTTTACTCCTCAATAAAAAATAACATTAAAAAAAGGCAAAGATGGAGGCAGACAAGAAATTCAAACCACTCCACTGAAACTACCCCCTCAGATGACCTTTGTCTTGTCAAACACTGCCCACCACACTCACCAGGGTGTACCTGAACTCTTCTGTAACTATCATGTTTATCTTCTATAAAGAGAATAGTTCTTTCGGTGAAGCTGTGATCGTTGGCTCTGAAACATCATGTGGATAAAGCACCTTGTACTTCTGGAACAAGGTTTTACAAGAAAAGATGAGAAAAGCAGCTATTCTTCCTCACTGATAAAAGGTCTAAGAAGTAAACATGTTAAGAGGCTTAAAGGCCTGAGTCGGGGAAATTTTAATTTAAGAGATGGAGGGGGTCCGATTACACCCTTTGAATGTAAGGCAGAATATAGTCTGCAGCTTTGTTCAAGCCAGTGGGTGATTTTAAGTGAATCTGTTTGGAACAGATTTCTCAGAGAAACGGGCATTGCTCATTACTGGACAGTGAGGGTTGTATCTTCTACTCAGAAAGACATTCTGTTTTGTCCCCCTCAGAGCCTCAAAGTACCCCTCTCTGAGACTGAAGGCATCCCCCTCTGAGCCTGAAGTCACCTCCTCTCTGAGCCTGAAGTCACCTGCTTCTGAGCTTGAAGGCATACCCCTCTGAGCCTGACGTCACATCCCCTCTAAGCCTGAAGGCATACTCTTCTGAGCCTGAAGTCACCCTCTTCTGAGCCTGAATTCACCCCCATGAGCCCAAAGACATCCCCTTTCTGGGCCTGAAGTCATCACCCTTAGCCTGAAGTCACCCCCTTCTGAGCCTGAAGTCATCCCCCTCTGAGCCTAAGGTCATCCCCCCTCTGAGCCTGAAGTCCAGTACGTTCTTCTCTTAATCTCCTTCTCCTTCCCCACGCTCAATGCCGCCCACGACTCCTCCATCCAGAGCAAATTCTTCACAGCTTATTCTGTACTGTTGAGGTCAGGGATCCACAAACCGTGACCCAAGGCTAAATCCAGTCAACTGAACATTTTTAGTGAGACTAGTGACAAGAAGCTTTGTACCTTTTTAACCAGTTCCTGTCAAGTCCACTGATTCTTGGTGACCTGATGTACGTCAGAGTAGAACAAAGCTCCACAAGGTTTTCAGTGACTTATTTTCCAGAAGTTGAGACTTATCTGGGTAGATATGAACCTTCAATGTTTCAGTTAGCGTAAGAGCACGTTATCCATTTGCACAACCTAGGGACTACTGTACATTTTTAAATCGTTGTGGGCAAAAGAAAAAATACATTTCACGAGACGTGGAAATGACAAGAAATTTGCATTTTAGTTCCTATAAATAAAGTTTTATTGGAACACAGCCATGTCCATTTGCTGACACACTGTCTGTGGTTGCTTGCATGCTACCACAGCGGAGCTGAGTAATAGCAACAGAGATTGTGTGGAGCACAAAGCCTAAAATATTTATTATCTGACCCTTTGCATAAAAAGTTTGCCAACCTCTGATTTAGATGTTTTCATTCTGTTGCCTCTGTGTCACCGTCTAGACTACAAATTTATGAAAAGGCAGGGCGCAGCAGCAGCCCTGGCCTCTGCCCACTAGATCATGTCTCCATGACATCGTAGTCAATTCTGTTTTCTGTAATACTGTGTTGCTACTGCTAAGCAGGATAAAGACACATAAGATTGCAATAGTAAGAAAAAGAATGAGGGGAAGAGCAGATTCCTTGCTTATGAAATGCTTCATTTACGTGTTCCATAGTTACACACTTTTATAGGAAATTGATAGTGTCCAAATCAATAACTTCATGAAGGATTCTTGCCAGAGTTCCTGGGTGGCTACTAGCCAAATGTTGACAATTTGAATCCACCCAGAGGAATCTCAGAAGAAAGCTCTGGTCATCTTCTTTCAAAAGATCACAGCCAAGAAAACCCCGGGAAGCAAAGTTCTACCGTATTCAGAAACACGTGGAGTAGCCATGAGTCAGAATTGACTTCATGGCAACCAGTTACTCAGAGAACATTTTACCACTGTGTCAGTCTTACAAGTGACACTGTCTTTCCAGTGAATAAAACTGTCATCTCCAGGGCTTTGATAGCAAGTTATACAGTTTCTGGGCTTATGTGTGCTCACTTGTCACTTATGGTTTATCACTTCTCTTATTTTCTTAAGACATTAATGGGATTCCACAGTCAAATGACAGAGCAAAAAGTGTTGAAAAGAGAATAGAGTTTAGAGTTTAAATATTTACATCCAAATCTTGATTACTCCACTAACATAAGGTGAATTTTCTAATATCTTGATGTTCTCCTGTCCTTATCTGTAAAATGGGAATGAAAATAACACATCACAGGACTGGTGTGAACTATTAACGTGTATGTGAAATCACCATGCATGTGTGATGAAGATGAAGATGATGACATGGGTCATTTTAGCTTCTGGCCCCCTTCCCTTCTGATCCCTCAACCTCATAAAAATCACTTCTCTGCCATTGGGAAAGCCCATCTCTTAAGAATGGCCAATCAATCATTCAAAACAAAATCATTTGGTTGAAATTTTTGATTAACTGTTCCTGTCAATTCACTTGAGCAATGTTTGGCCCTGAAGCTGACAAAGACTGAGCAGTTTAATGTCGCTTTTATTCTGTGCTTAGGGAAATAGTCTTATTTTCAATTAGGAGGATCAAAGATCACTGGCTAATAAGAAATGGAGATCAATTAATTATGAGCTGAATTGCTATAAGGGGAAAATATGCACTTCTCTTCTATAGTCTTCCCCTCCTTCCAAAGCACTGGGGCTGTGCCATCAAATCCAGAAATGGTTATCAGATCTTCAGAGTTCTGAAGTGACACTTTAAAATATGATCAAACACTTCAGGGGAAAACACCTTTTCAGGACCATAAAAGGACAAAACAACTGGCTTGAGACGCTGTTACGAATAATGTCAACGCCTATGTAAGTGAGTGCCAATTTGAATGATGTTGAAAACGGAATGTTTCGACCTACTTGTGTTTAGAAAACTCACCTCTCTATTTAAAGGACTCTTCAAAGGGTTTTATTTGATTGCTGAGATCTAACGCTGGAGATTCAACACAGCAAATTTTGAGGATCAGACGCAGGTCCCAGGCTACAGGACAAAAAGTAACTGCACAAGTCAATGCTTCCTTTTGGAGACTAAGAGCCATAGGGTGAGAGTATTATGCTGAGAAGGCAGGCAAGGGCAAAGACAGTTTGGGAGGCCAGTCAAAGGCAGCCAGGTCAGTGATGACCAATTTCCCTGTCACCTCTGACCAAGTCATTTCGAAACCAAGTGTCTCTAGTGAAGTCATTTATTTATGCAATAACTATTTTCTGGGTGCCTACTGGGTATGAAGGCCATGTGCTAGACACTGGAGATTTAATAGCACTGAGTTGGGAGTTCTAGTCCTAAATCTACCACTAACCAACCAGCTCTGTGAAATGGGCAAGGGTTGCCCAGCTGGCCATGTTTTGAGTTCACAAATGCTATCTCCTTCAATTTCTACACATTTCTGGGAAATATACATCTTGAGTGTTCTTGGCCTTAGATTAGAAGGACCAGGTTCTTTCTATAAGGCAGTGATTGAAAGGTTTAGAATTCTAAAAGACATCAGTTAGAAGGTTTGTTGGATGCACAAAACAGTTCTTTTTGTCCTACCGAAAATTATATTCAGTGAAAATCTCATACTTTAGACACATTGTCGGGGGGATGAATCCCTGGAGAAGGACATCATGCTTGGCAAAGTAGAGGAAGACCCTCAAGGAGATGGATTGACACAGTGGCTGCAACAATGGGTTTGTGCACAGTAACAACTACGGGCATGGCACAGGACCATGCAGTGTTTGGTTCTGTTGTACATAAGGTCACTATGACTTGGAACCAACTCAATGACACGTAACAACAACAAGAAGCAGATACCACTCACAAGGTCTCCTGGCCACATGCTTGTGAGGTTTCCTTGCTTTCATCTTCTAGGACCCAGCAGTGAAGACAGCACCTCACCCAAGGTCATGCTTCACAGTTACAAGTCTCGGGCCCAGACAAAGAGATCTACTTTACTATTTGATGCTCGACATGACATAACAGTAATGACCTAGAGAGGGTTGGATGTTCACAGATGAACTTCAAGTTTATTAAAAGCTTGTCTGATGCCCATAGCCAGGCCACTTGTGTTCTCCTCTTAGACATAAACAACTTCACAAATACCAACCTCAGCCAAGTTTACACTCAGACTATGATGAAACGAAATAAAACAAGGCCACTTAAAAATTTTATTTAAGCACACAAAAACAAGGACACTGTAAATAAAAGAAACCTGTTGCTTTTGAGTCAGTTTGTACTCATAGTGGCCCTACAGGACAGTGAGAACTGCTCCATAGGGTTTCCAAGGAGCAGCTGGGGGATTCAAACTGCTGATCTTTTGGTTAGCAGTTGTATGTCTTAACTACTGCATCATCAGGGTTTCCATGATAGAGAAACAAGTGGACAAAAATGCTCACCACATAGAGCAAGACATAAAGACTTGACATGCCAGTGCTGCCCCTTTTGGTATCTTTTAATTTATTTATGTCTTGGAAGTAGAATCTCCCAAAGCCTCATGTAAAGAGGAAATCATACTAGAAGATTTCCTAAACTGTGTTTCTTAAGAAACCAACTAAAAAACTGAAGCCCACTGCCTTCCAGTCAATTCTGATTCCAAGTGACCCTATAGACAGAGTAGAAATAGCTCACAGAGTTTCCAAGGGGAGCTGGCAGATTTGAACTTCTGGTCTCATAGCACTTAACCACTATGACACCAGGGTTTCCCTTAAGAAACCAGTGTCTTTCCAGTGTTGATAGGCTTTCTCAGAAATGACTCTAAGGACAAATGAGCTTAAGGAACTCTGCATTCTACATATCTTCTTGTAGTTCTAGTCCCAGCTCCACAAGATGCTCTGACAGTCATTTCCCCTCCCTTTACTTAAATCTAGGGAGCCCTCTTGTAATGGTTTAAGTGGCTGCTAACCAACAGGTCAGAGGTTTGAATCCAGCAGCTGCTCTGTGGAAGAAAGTTGTGACAGTCTACTTCCATAAAGATCACAGTCTCAGAAACACTATGGGGCAGGTCTACTCGGTCCTGTAGGATAATTCTGCATCAGAATCAACTCGATAGCAGTGGGTTTGGTTTTTATGATCACTTGAACTAGACTGGAAACCCTGGTGGCATAGTGGATTAAGTGTTACCTCTGCTAACCAAAAAGTCGGCAGTTCAAATCCACCAGGCACTCTTTGGAGACTCTAGGGGCAGTTCTACTCTGATCTCTGAGGTTGCCATGAGTTGGACCCAATGTGACAGCAATGAATTTTTCGGGGTGAACCACATTTAATCTAATCGAAGGTTTGGTCAAGATTTGGGGGCAGAATGAGAGTGCTGAAACATTGTGAAAATTGCAACCAATGTCACTGAACCATTTGTACAAAAACTGTTAAATGGGAGCCTAATTTGCTGTGTTCATTTACCCTTAAAACACAATAAAAGTTTAACAACAACCAAAATAAAAAATTTGGAGACAGAGTCAAAGTAAAAATTTCTCGAGTGTCCCCCAAGATTGTGAAAGGCAATATAGTTGGAGTTAAAAATAAAGAGTGCTTTCGGATCTCCATCCCATCACTTCCTGGCAGTGTGACTCAGGGCAAGGTATTTAATCTCGGTCTCAATTTCTCTATCTATAAAGTAACGAAAATGGTGCCTGTCAAATAACAAATGCTTGAGAAATGTCAGTCTCTTTCCATACGCCTTCTTTTCTGGTTAATGTCAGGACTGGCCAGATTTAGGAGTAGAGAAAGCCATGTTGATTTGTTTGTTTAATCTAGCGTCCAGGGATACAGGGATGTAGGGACAACTGATCTGAGCCCAGACTAATTCATGGACAACAATCCAGCCCCTTATGGCCATCTTTGAGAAGTACAACCTGCCACTCTGGGAACCAAACCAAACCAAGCTCGTTGCCATCAAGTTGATTCTGACTCACAGTGAATCTACAGGCCAGGGCAGAACTGTTCCGTAGTGTTTCCAAGGAGCGCCTGGGGGATTCGAACTGCTGATCTTTTGATTAGCAGCCGTAGCCACTATACCACAAGATACAGTCAATAAAGGAACATGGGCTCTTGGATCCTGGCTACAGGAAGCACAAGAATCAGAAATCAAAGAATTTTCTCACATTTCAATCCTGGGTGTAAAAAGAGTAACCATGAAAGGCAAGTCTTGAGCTACTTCTTACCTTTTGACTATTGTAAATAATTCTGCAACGAACAGGGGCACACACTGGGGATGACTCCAATTTCAAGTTCAAAGGGTAACTCCAGATGATAGTCTTGGAGCTTCATCTAATCTGTGTGGGTCCAGTAAGTCTGGGCATTTTTATGAATTTGAGTTTTGTTCTGCATTTTTCTCCCATCCTACTTGGGACTTTCTATGTGTCCATGATCAGAAAGCACATTATTGCTTTTTGTGGAACTAGTGAAAAGCATCTTTTGCTGGAGGTGAAATGACAGGATGGAGAGGCAGGGATGGGTCTTGGTCAAATGGGCACGGGAAGATCTGGATGAAAAGGGGGAGTGTGCTGTCACACAGGTGGGGACAGCAGTTAGAACAGGACAGCAGTGTGAGTTACAGGTGTTATATGCCAAATTCATGTGGATTGTAAAGTGATAGTTAAATCACAATAAAATTCATTTTTTAAAATTGTCTTTTTAATTATTATTATTATTACTTAAGATGACTTAGCTGCTAGAGGGACTCTATTCAGCCCTCTGTGTAGCAATATCTTAATAGAGACTATCACGGGGTTTGTGATCTTGCTCACCTCCTCACTGGCATTAGCGAAACACTGAGCTGGCGTAATAAATAGCTCAAATCTCAGAAACCTATTACAGTGACATGGGATCTTGTATGCTCCATAGCCCTAATCATCAATTCACTTACATTCTTGGAACTGAAGAAAGCATATTAGGAAAGATTATTGTTGGTTGTACAAAACTGTCACAGTCAGCTAGCCAGAAAGATTGAAGTTAAAGAAATACCTGTGAAGCAGCCACTTGGTCTCTTGAAGCATGTCAGTGATATCCAGAATTCATCAAGCTCATGGTTCCACATCTTGGATGGTGAAAAAGTGACTAGGCAATGTCTGTGATTTTGGCTTTCAATTAATTACCTCCTTTTTCCTGTACTATATAAGGAATAGTAAATTTCATAAATAGGATGTGGTTCAACCCACTATTATTCTCAGATAATGCCCAGTGGATTTTAGAAACCAGGTAGCAAGTAAGTAACTTAAAACACTGAGATTATTTAAAGACACTGTATTTAAAAAATCCACCCTCACACATCTGTCAGTTTGTGGGACTGTGGTGGCTTCTGTGTTCTTATGACACTAAAAGCTATGCCACTGGTATTTCAAATACTAACAGCATCACCCATGGCGAACAGGTTTCCACAGAGCTTCAGAAAAAGACAGACTGGGAAAAATGGCCAGATCGTCTGCTTCTAAACATCAGTCAATAAAAATCCTGTGAATAACAACATAACACCATCCAATAATAATGCTGGAAGATCGGCCTCCTGGGTTGGAAGGCATTCAGAAGACACAGTGGCTGCAACAACTGACTCAAGCATATCAGTGATGACAAAGACAACGCAGGACCGGGCAATGTTTTGTTCTATTGTACATGGAGTCACCGTGAGTCAGAGCTGATTGGATGGCTGCCAATAAGAACAACATCTGGCAAGTAGAGTAGTTTCAAGCTGAGCATGCCAGCTGTGGCTCTGACCAAGCCATCTATAGGATGGACCATGCTTCTGTTCAGATAAGAAGCATTAGATTTAAGAACATACACTATACAACTGTGGATGAAACATCTGAGCATGATAAAGGTCTGAGAGAGAACAGGGAGATTAATAAGAAGGAAGACTCAAAAGCATGAACTCAAAATACGATGGGTGCAAGACACCATGCAAGCCTTTCAGAAGTGGCAAATGACATCTTTCAGAGCAGAATAGCAAAGTGCAGAGGAAATTCTTCAGCCAGATCTGTGTTAGCGGGTGAAATGATACCCAGATAACTTCACGCTCAGTGACATTTGACAGTAATTTGAGAAATTCAGAGGAAAAATTACTGGTATCAAGTGACAGCACCCTCTCAATGCCATTCCTCCCTTAGCTGACATGAATCATGAGTTGTTGTCCATAAATTTTTTGTTTAATGGAGAAAGACAGCAAATTCCACATTATCTTAGCGTCTCACTAAGCAGCAGTTCTAGAATTCATTTGCATGGACTACAGACTGTGTCTGCAGGCTTGAACCTGATTTTGGTGTTGAAAAGATGGTAAAAGAGATGTACAACATGACAAATTAGGGGACAGAGACTGACAGTAAGACTAGAGTGGGGTAGTGGAGATTTTTTTTTCCTTGACTCCCTTTGTTTCATTGTTGGTTTTGTTCTATGCCATCCAGTTGATTCCGATTGCTAGTGACTCCATGTGACAGAGTAGAACTGCCCCACAGAGTTTCCTAGACGGTGACATTTAGGGCAGCAGGTGGCCAGGTCTTTCTCCCACAGTACTAGAGCCGTGGTTAAGAACTGGGGCTGCTAACCCAAAGGGTGGCAGTTCAAATCCACCAGCTGCTCCTTCAAAATCCTATGGGTCAGTTCTGTTCTGTCCTATAGGATAATTATGGGTCAGAATTGACTTACTGGTAACAGGTTTTTATACAGAAACACTCTTCGTGGCTCATCGTTTCCCTCGGTAGTTCTAGTGAGTTCCCATAGATCTGGTCAGACGGGACGCAGTACACATGGTGCTCATGGCTCTGACTTTGTCCAGTCATCCCAAGAGAAAGCCATGTGTGTGGATGGGCACAGTGCTGCCACACAGCCCTTGTTCCCTCTGAGCTTGTGTGACTAAGACCCCATGGCTCCGCAACAAGGACAAGGATCTAACGCGGTCCCACTCCAAGCCCTGCCAGAGACTAACTCTTCATTCAATTAAGAGTGACAGAGTAGGTGCAGACAGCATGGTAAGGCAAGTCTTTAGGCACTAAACTCACTCAGCAAAATTGAGTCCAGGTATTCAACAGCACACTGCATGTTGAGAGGTAGACACAGCTTTCGTGTTGGGCCTCCCAGCTGTGGGAAGCTGAATAATGACTCCCAAGGACATTCACATTCCAATCCCAGGAAACTTGCATGACAAAAAGGTCTTTGCAGATGTGATGAAGAATCAGATTTTGAGATTGGGAGATTATCTTGGGTTGTCTCAGTGGGTCCAATGCAATCAAAGGTACAGAGGCAGGAGTCATTCAGGGAGAAGGAGATGGACAAGGAAGCAGACAAACAGAGAGGTTAAGCCAAGTGCCGTCGAGTCGGATAACAGAGAGGTTAGAAGATGTTAAACTGCTGACTATAAAAACGGAGGACGGGGCCATGAGCCAAGAAATGCAGGCGGCTTCTAAAAGCTAGAAGAGACAAGGTAACATTTTCTCCTCTAGAGTCTCCAGAAGGAATGCAGTCTTGCAGACACATTTTGGACTGCTGATGTCCAGAACTGTAATATTAAATTTGTGTTGCTTCAAGCCACTAAGTTTGTGATAATTTACTACAGCTATAATAGGAAACTAATATACCTACAGCCTATGCAGACAGGATGAGACCAATTTATTCCTGGTGGTGGTGGGATAGTGGTTAAGTGCAATGGCTGTTAACCAAAAGGTCAGCAGTTCAAGTCTATCAAGAGCTCCTTGGAAACTCTATGTGGCAGTTCTACTCTGTCTATAGGATCATTATGAGTTGAAATTGACAACAAATGGTTTGGTTTTTTTGGTAAGCCCTATCTTATTTGTCAGAGAATTCCAGGCTTTGTCATAACTCCTCTCCACAAATAAAGGGGAAAGCTTTCTCCTGTGGCAGATTTCTCTTGATTGTTTCCTGCTGCTTCACAGCCCTCCTGGTTCTAGGCCTCTCCTTCTCCCCACCTCTGGGGCCACTGCTGACCCTGCTGCTCCACATTTCTCAAGACTTACTTCCCTTGCATTCCTGTATCTTTTGATTGCTTTGCCCAAAACATTGTCTTGCCCTCCCCTCTTAATTTCCAAACTGAAATGCTAGGCTATAGCTTGTAGTGATAATAAAATAGTAAACAGTAATAAAGTAATAAAGAAAATAGTAAAAAATAATAAAACTAAGAATTGGGGAAATCACAACACTGAAGTTAAGTCTTAGCTTGGTGTCTTAGCCTGGATTCTCTAGAGAAGTGACATTAGTAAAGCATACAGAGAGAGAGATTTATGTCAAGGAAATGACTCACGTGGTTATAGAGACTAAAACGTCCCAAGTTCATGGGTCACGCAGGAGGCTTCTCCTGATTCATCTTAATGAACCCAAGGTCGGCAGGCAAATCCCAGACCAGCCGGTCAGAGAGCAGAGCTCTTGCTCACAGACTGTCATGGTTGAAGAATCCCAAGATCAACAGGTAAGACAGTGGGGAAACTGCTAGCTCAAGTCTCAAGAACAGGCGGCAGCTACAGGATCGAGAGTGAGCAAAAGCCCATGAGTCTTACCAGAATGTCCACTTATATCTGGATGCAGGCCACATGCCCAAAGAAACTCCCTTTCAACTGACTGGCTGCTTATAGCAGATCACATCATGGGGGCAGTTACAGTATATCAAATCTCAACATAGAAGTGATCACCACATCATTAGACTGCCAAACCACTGAGGTTCATGGCCTAGTCAAGGCGACACACAATCTTAACCAACACACTTGGGGACTCCCTAAAACAGAGCCTGAGACAAGCATTTCTGTGCATGTGGTTTACTGAGGGATACTGTTCAGGAAGAAGAGCAAGGAGGGAAATAGGATGGAGCAGAAGGGGTCATGGGAGCTCACAGAGAACCCAGCTTCAGCCTGACCCCATGAGGAACTCTGAGCACAAATTGCACCAAAAGGCTAACCCCACCCTGAAGGCAAGAGGACCAGCCTTCTGTACCCTTGTGTCAGTCAATCATTGGCCACAGCCATGGGTGGCCTGCATGGCTAGGAACGGGGTACTATAACCTAACCCAGAAGATGATACGACTCTCATTCTGCAGAGAAACAGGCAGCAATGAGCTGTTTACAGGAAACACTCACAGCACTTGAAGGATGGGGATACAGATCCTTAAAGGGGATCTCAGCGGCAACCAACAGCATCCATTGCAATGACCTACACAGGACTCAAGAAGCCTCAGGGGGACAATCATTACATGCTTGGCTGCTAACTGATAGGTTGAAGGTTTGAATCCATCAGCCACTCCCTGGGAGAAAAGACCTGGAGATCTTCTCTCATAAAGATTACAGTCTAGGAAACTCTATGGGCAATTTTACTATATCCTACAGGGTCACTATGAACCAGAATCGACTTGACCATACACAACTACATAAAGTGCTCATAGCTGGTATCTGAAGAGCATCTCCATCCAACTCCCTGTTATCACCACTGTTCAAAAGAGTTAACTTGCTGCTGCTTCTTCTTCTTTGTTTTTGGCACTCTTCTTTCCACTGTAACCACAAAAATATCTTCCATCAGTCTCTTCTTCCTGGAGTCAGAGGTCCCTGAAACACGTCTGTCTCCCTAAGGCCATCACTGAATCCTTTTGTCAGTCCCAGGGAGTTCCAAGATGGTTGACAATCCCCAATCTTAGCTCTAGGACTCTGTAGTAGGCTGAATAGTGTCTGCCCCAAATTCATATCCACCCTGAACCTATAAAAATGAGACTTTGTTTGGAAATGGGGTCTTGGCAGATGTAATCTTGTTAAGATGAGGTCATACAGGATTAGGGAAAACTAAATATCAAACTCACTGCGATCCAGTCCTAATTCAATGACAGTTTCCTCATAAAGAAAGATTCAGAAATATAGAGACAGAGAGTCACAGGGAAGATGGATGTATGAAGACAGAGGTTGAGATTGTAGTGATGCAAGTACAAACCAAAGAACACCAAGGACTGCTGGCAACCACCAGAAGCTGGGACAGAGGCAAGAAAAAGGCTGTCCTTCAGAGCCCCCAGAAGGAACCAACCCTGGTAACACTTTGATCTGGGACTTCTAGCATCCAGAACTGTGACTGAATAAACTTCTGTTGTTGTCAGTCACCCTATTTGTGATACTTTGTTACAGCAGCTGGAGGACAAGAATAGAGCCCAAGAAGACATCAGACCACAACAGGCCAATAGTTGGATCTTTGTCCAAGTCTGCCTTACATAAAATTTAGTAACATGTTGAGAAAAGCAACTTGAAAGATAGAAACTGTCATAGACTAAATTGTATCCCCCTACCCCCCAAATATGTGCAGTAATTTGGCTAGGCTATGATTCCTTATATTTTGTGATTGCGCTCCATTTTGCAATTTTCTAATCCTAATCTCTGTTTACGGATAATAGAAGAGATTACATTAGCCAAAGACTAGTGTGGGACTCGACACCCTTACTAAGGCAGTTTCCCTGGAGTGTGGCTTGCACCATCTTTTATCCTTTCATCCTACAGGAGATAAAAGGAAAGGCAAGCAAGCAGCACCAAGAGAAGAGCGCATCCTTCAGATCTGAGGTTCCTGTGCCAAGATGCTCCCTGACTCAAGACTGATGCAATGCAAGGACCATCCTCCAGAGCCAACAAAGACGGAAAGCCTTTCCCCTGGAAGAAACATTCTGAATTCGGACTTGTAGCCTACTGGACTGTGGAAGAATAAATTTTTCTTTGCTAAAGCCATCTACCTGTGGCATTTCTGTTAGCACAGTACCAGATGACTAAGGCAGAACTCTCAGAGAACAATGAGTTTACATTAATAGGAAAGGAACAACCCAGAAAAGGAGGGTGAGAACGGTTGCACATCTCAAAAAGTGTCATCAATGTCACTGAATTACTCTTGTAGAAATTGCTGAATTAGGGTATGTTTTGTGGTGTATATTCTCAATAACAACAAAATTTTGACAATAGGAAACAAGATTCCGGAGTACAATGGAGAGATACAGCATGACCCCTGCTTTCCTGAAAGAAAGGTTTACTTGCTCTTCAGGAAAAACTTAATTTATTTGAATTGAGAAACATGCATAAATGGTTTCAACACTCTAACCTATGTTGAGGTGAGGTGATAAACTGGTTCAGTTCCCTTTCACAGTTTTTCAGTCTTTTTCAGGGAGGTGAAGATTAGTCTTCCCTTTTGTTTTTGCGTTCTACAAACACCTACACGAGAACAAGTAATAACAGGCAGGCATTGAACTCTGTAAACTCCTTCTTAGGGATGAAATGGATCACCAAGAAGTGTTATTCAAACTAGGATGGCAACCCATTAGTGGCTTAGAGAAAAAAATAATGAAAAACAGAAGAACAGAAAATATCAGAGTTCACTTCAAATAGTCAGTGTATATATTGTTTGATGGAGCAGGCATTTATTTCAGTTATATCTAGTCATACTAGTGGAAACTTGTGGCATAGTGGTTAAGCACCACTACAGCTGCTAACCAAAAGGTCGACAGTTCAAATTCGCCAGGCATTCCTTAGAAACTCTATGGGACAGCTCCACTTTGTCCTATAGGGTCGCCATGAGTCAGAATCAACTTGACGGCACTGGGTAATCATAGGTGTATATTGAAATGTTTGTGTGTTCTGGGTCAGGATGTAGTTCTTTTTTTTTTTCTCCAGTTGTGGCAAATACATACATAAAAAGATATTGGCCATTTCTACATTTTTCATATGCACAGTTCAGTGACATTAACTTATGGTCATCATGTTGTTCAAACACCACTCCTACCCATTCCCAAATTCTTCCACCTATGATATATTTTTTTTACTATGGGCAGTAGTTTTTTAAAAATTGGAAAAAGTCCACTGATCTAAATACATCTCATTACACAAATAACCTCTCTCATTTTCCTGCAAAAGATCTTGTTATGTTGATTCTTCTGACATTCCGAAATCTGCATTATGACAACTATGAAAGAGAAAGACCCATCTGGGTGTCTGTTTTCTTCAGAACACAGAAGCTTTCAGCCTTATACTATACCCCAAAGGTAAGCTGAACCCTAACTCTTTACAAAGTCTGCTGCAAGCTTTGAAATGCCTGTTTCTACTTTCACTACTGGAATTTCAAAGATCACAGGAAAGACTTCTATGTAGCTGCTTGAATAATCATATAACATCTTTGCAAAGATAACTGAGATGCTGTCAACATTGGTTGCCTTTGGGGAAGGAACTAGGTACCTGCAAAATAGGAAGGGAATCTTTTTAGTGTGATACTCTTGTGAGTTCAGAACTACGTGATGTATTATGTTTAAAAATTTAGAAAATCTTTGGCTGAAACTCAATTTACTTAGCAAGATTTTCCTCCCCAGCAATCACTGTCAATGAAAGCCCACCCCACAGGTGTGGACTAAACAAAGAACGTCCTGAGAAGATGAATCTCTCCTCCTACAGAGGACCCAGAGGTCACAGTCATTTCCCTTTTGCACCTAACACCTGGCGAAGCTACCTGCTATCCCTACCCAGAAACGTCTTTAGTCATCTGCCTCTTTCAGTGTATTTTCTTGGGAATAAAAAGGCACAGTGCTGACAGCTGAGATAATGTCCTTATCCGTGATGGCTCTTAATTACCTGCATGAGGATCCAAAGTCACATTTCTTCATTAAAAGACATATTTTATGAGCAGATAATTCGCACAGATGATTTAAGAAGAACAAACACAGCAGACAGTTTGAAATGAATCCAACAAGCTATGCATAGTTAATTGTGTCATTTGAAGTGTTGGACAAAATGGGCCCAAGGGGTTTTCAATGCCAAAGCCTCTTGTGAAGAGCGCAATGATGGTAACTGGGCCCATCAGTGAACTACTCCCATGAGACTAGTTTCCTCACATTGGTCATCAATGCATAGCTCGTGAATTGAATTAAAGGCATAGAATGAAGAGCTAGAAAAGACTTTGAAACTGTCAAACATGTTTTTCCTGTAGTACTCTAAAAATGGACCCCAGGCTAGGTCGATTGAAATGCTCACTTTGCTTTAGCATGAGTTTTCTATGCCTTAATTTCTTTTCTGAAAAATAGGGATAACGGTAATATTTACCTCTAGGATTGTCAACGAGGTTAAACAAGGTGAAGTAATGGAATTGGTACTTTGCCAAGGCACCCATCACTCAGCTGATTGCCCTCCTACACGGCACAATTGACATGGGTTGATAGTAGCCATTACCCCCAGGAAGCTACCCTACCCCATAGACCACAGCCAATGACTGACTGATGGGGGGGGTGCAAAAGTAATCCTTTCCTCAAAATAGTGATAACTCCAAAGTGTAGTTCATATTCCACAATCTCTCTTTAAGGATGTGAGAACATTTCCTGGCTCAGCCCTCACCCCTTTCCTCTCCTGCTTTTATCTAGCTATGCCTACCTTTCAGTCTTATCTCGAATGCCATTCTTACTTGCTCACTGCACCCTAGCTCCATTGGCCTATTCTAAGGTCATCCAAGGTGCTGTCTTGTTACAACCTTGTTATATTCACATTTCATGGGTGACCCTGATGCATTCATCCTCCTCTTTGCCAGCTTAACCCACACTCAAACTTTAGCTCACAGCTCAAGCTTTGTGAGCTACAGGAAAACTTGTCGTTCTCAACCAACTAGAAAAATTCAGCTCCCTCACTGTGTGTCCATGAAATTCTCCTTCATGGCATTATAAACATCACTACTGGATTAGTGTTTGCCTCTTTCACAAGAAAAGGAGCCGTGTCTGATTGTGTTCTCCATTGTATCCTAAGCATTGAGCAACTGTCTTGGTAGTAGGACCTAAATAGATATTTCTTGGTTGAAAGGAGGGCAGGAGGGAGAGAGGGAGGGAAGAAAGGAGAGAGGGATGGGAGGGAGGAAAGGAGAGAGGAAGGGAGGGAGGGAGGGAATTGTCTTCCAAAGCTAGCCACGTGAGTAATTAGCTACATAACCTTCACCTCTTTGAGATTCAGTTCTCTCACTTGTGAAATGAAAATGTTGGATTAGTTGACCTTTAAGATCTTTTCTGAACTTGAAGTGCTGAATTTATAAAGCATAATCGAAGAGAGGATTTTGTTAATGTCAGGTATTGTGGAACCAAACTAAAGGGTGAGATCATTTTTTACTCTGCTTTTCTTTTGCAAAATGTCATTGTTAATCTAACTATGACTTTATGTAGTCTCATACCACAGTTAGCAATCTAGAGCAACTAGTATCCTAAAACTGTTATCCAGCAGCACGAATTGCCAGAGAGCTAATACAAATTAGTAAAATATATGCTGACAGTTTAGGCAGATGTTACATGATATGTTACAGAGAAAATTTTACAGATGTTCTTAGTCCAAAAAAAAAAAGAAAAGGTAATAATACTCAAAGTAAAGGCATGATTTATTTTAATGCAGTGCTAAAAATAAAATTTGCATCTTTTTGCTTTCGTGGACTGTGCTGCGATAGAGTGACCATATATTGGATGCACTTTATGGTTCTGTGCATCTATAGGTTATCATCCTGCTGACTTCTGGCTGGAGGAAGGAGAGAGGGTGGAGAGGAGGGGAAAGGAGACTGTTGGGAGGATGAGACATGTATGGAGCAGAGAGCAGTGGAAGCTGCATATGGGTGGGCATGTAACTTTATACGGGAATGTACATTTTCACTCAGTCATAATAAAAAAATAAAAATAAAATAAAATACAATTTGCATCTTCAAGTAATGTTTAGCATGGGGCTTTACTGTCATATTAAAAGAATTTTATTTTGAATTGACAAAGTAGCCCCACTGTAGCCACATTCATGGAAATTTGACCGTCTCCTAAATGTATTTTTAGATTTGGGCATTTCAAAAGAAAACGCAGTTCATCTTTTCACTTGACATGCCAATGAAGCACACGAGATAAGATTCGTACCTGCTCCCCCATTCAACATCCGCATCTGAACTGTAATCTGCCTATAAATAAGAAATGAGAATTTTGATCAGGCGACTTACAATCTGTTCAAAGTAGTCTGGGAATACTTGACTGCATGACAAATCTCCAAGTAAATTAAATGACATTAAGACAGTTTTACAACCGTAAAATATTTTATTATTTCCATATCCTCTTGAGATTAGATCAACTGGAAAGACAGAGAAAATAGCTACAGTAGTCTCTTCCCTTGCAGCCGTTTTACTTACCATAGGCCCTGCTTCACATAAGTGTGTATTAGTCTGAGTTCTCATAGAAGCAGACACCAAGAAAGAGTTAAACATTCAAGGATTTTCTTAGGAAAAATGCTTTAGAAAGAAAGTGGGAGGGAGAACAGGAAGGGTCAGAGAGTCAGTAGATTGCATCTAAGTCTAACATCAAGCGAAGGAGAAGGAAAGAAGACGGGATAGATGTGTTCTAGGCTGCCATGTAGTCTAAGGAAGGTTTGGCAAGGTCATCAGGAGCCCTTGAGCCAAATTTAGCCATCAGAGGAAACCCAAGGCTCCCTGAACACACCTGCTTTAGTATCCCTGCCATGTGCAGTCATTACCTAGGAGCAGCCCATGGCACATGTGGCCTTGGCTCAAATCCAGAGATGGATTTTAGAACCCAGCAGCTAAGTCAGAGGTCCTGGAGGAACATTTTCATACCCACCAAAGAGAGCTTTCCAAAGGCAATATAGGTTTATACATCTCATCTGTTATTTGTTTTAAAAGATCTTAGCCACTACCCAAACGTAAAGGGTCACGACCAGACTAAAGGAATCTCCATGGCAGTCTTGTCATAAATTTTGTTTTTATCAGTCACCATCAGTCAATCATAAAATGCTCGCTTTTTTTAACAATATAAATGGTGACTATACACAAGGACATCAACAAATGGAACGAGTACACAGTGATCAAATCGACTGCATGTGTTGAAAGACGTGATGGGGAAGATCCATTATGATATCAATCAGAACAAGACTAGGACCTGACTGTAGAAAAGATCATCAATTGTTCACTTGCAAGTTCAAGTTAAAGTTGAAGAAAATTGAAACAAGTTCACAAGAGCCAAACTATGACCTTGAGTAGATCCTCCTAAATTTAAAGACCATTGCAAGAATAGATTTGACACATGGAACACTAATGACCAAAGACTGACAAATTGTGGATTATGACATCAAGGATGTCACACATGAAGAAATAGTTATTTAAAAAGGCTCTGAGACTGGAAAAACCTTGAGAGGATAATCCCTAGACACCTTTTTAACTCAGTACTGAAGACACTTCTGAAGTCTACCCTTCAGCCAAAGACTAGACGGCCTATAAAGCAAACAGTAATACACATAGATCAACCATATATATGAAACTAAAAGGCATATCAGCTCAGGGGCAAAGATAAAAGGGCTGGAGGGGGCTGAAGAACTGGAAAAACGGAAATGGGGAGTCCAAGGTCAAGAAGAGGAAGTACTGACATATCTCAAGGTTGGCAATCCATGTCACAAAACAATGTGTACTAACTAATGAGAAATTAATTTGCTCCGTGAACCTTCACTTAAGCTCAATGAAAAAAAAGAGAGAAGGAGAAAGACTGAAAATCGCTCCTGACTATAAAGTAACTAAATAAAGCAAATGGAAGAAATGATGATGCAAAAGAGCTCAACAAAAGATTTCAAACAGTGGCTTTGAAATAAAACACATCTGTGTTTTATTGACTATGCAAAGGCGTTCGACTATGTGGATTGTAACAAATTATGGATAACCTTTTGAAGAATGGTATTTCCAGAGTACTTAACTGTGCTCATGAAGAGTTTGGTTCAGGCAGTTGTTGCAATATAACAAAGGGATATTGCGTGGTTTAAAATCACAGACCCACCAGAGAGCCTTAGTGGGCTTCCCTGCCTATGGAGTGACAAAGCTGAGCACCTTTGGGCAGACTGAGAGCCAGGGAGAGGTATGCCTGTGTGCAAGACTGAGGTGTGTATCCTAATGGAATAACTGTTCCCTGAGAATACCCAAGATTGAATTGTAACTCCTTCCTTTCCAGACCCTAATAGAAACTCTGGTGGGATAGTGGTTAAGTGCTACAGCTGTCAAGCGAAAGGTCAGCAGTTCAAACCCTCCAGGCACTCCTTGGAAATGCTATGGAACAGTTCTATTCTGATCTATAGGGTCGCTATGAGTTGGAATTGACTCAATGGCAGGGAGTTTGGTTTTAGACTTTCCTAACAAATGCCATAATTGTGAGTATCATCTGTGAGTTTTGTGGCACCATTGCAATGACTTATCAAACTTAGCAGAGTAGAGAGTGCAGTGGGGCAAAGGTTGGTGTCAGAGTTGGTAAAGATGGTGGAGAGAGAAGACGTGTCTCACTTCTGCCTCACAGGAATCAGCCCTTGGCTGTTGATCTTCATTCTTCCCTGTTCTGAAGTTAAAGGCGGTCAGACACTGCCACAACAGCATTTTAACAGGTCCCTATGGGTCAGAACCAACTCCACAGCACCAAACAAGTTAGCTGGAGATCCTGAAAATTATTTTAAGTCTCTATATTACAAAAAATAATAATTGTTGAAGTAAAGTTTGTTTAAATTGTCTGTATTTCCATTTAAATTTTTGTCATTCCTTTTGTTTTCTAAATCTAACCTTAAATTTGTCCATATGAGTCAGATCTGACTTGACAGCACTTGGCTAGCTGGTTATTATTATTATTATTATTAAGGATCCACCCAATTTCTGGTAACTGTATTAAAACAGCATTTTTCTTATCTTAGATGATATTAAAGTCTACATTAGTTATCTTCTTTGCTTTTATCTTAAAAGAGTTTTCACTTGGTCAGGGAATCTTGACAAAACTTCCTCTGGAACAACGTCAGTCTCATTTCATTGTCAAGAAAGAATTGTTAAATCTTAATCTACTTACATAGGTTTAAACTGGCCTAGCCAAAGCCAAAGCCACTGCCTGACCCAGTTAATCCCAACTCACAGAGGCTCTATGGGTCACAGTAGAACTGCCCCCATAGAGTTTCCAAGGAGTGCATGACAGATTTGAATTGCCCACCTTGATTAGCAGATGTAGCAGTTAACCACTACACCACCAGGGGGCTAGGTATTTCAAAAGACAAGATATCATTAAATTCCTTTCTTTTTCATTATTCTGTTAGTAAGCAATTTAACATTCTTTTTTCTTATCCGGGAATTTAAAAAATTACTCCTTAAAAAGCACATTTCATATGACTTCTATTTTAAGTTACTTTCAATATTTTGCTTTTTAGCTTCACATAAATGTAAAAAGCATTGTCAGAATGAATTTATATTCTATAAATTCTTGGGAATATTAGGACTGTTTGATTTATATCAATATACACCAAAAACCAAACTGACTGCAATTGAATCATTTTCCAACTCATAGTGACCCTATAGAACAGAGTAGAACAGCCCCATAAAGTTTCCAAGGAGCACCTGGCCAGTCTTATTGTTGGCAGCCGTAGCACTTAACCTCCTTGCCAGGGTTTCCAATCCCTACTCACATAGAAAGAAATGAAACCAACAAGCAAACAATAGCACATTTTAGGAAAAATTAAGTTAGAAATTGAGTCAATAAGGAGACACAGATTGCTTTTTTATAATGATTTCATTCCATATGGCTTTGGTATGGGATGCTTATGGGCTTACAGATAAATAACAAACTGTGCAAATGTAATGCATATGTGCAATTTTATTTCAAGATTCATAGGAAGCCTTGCTGGCAAGTTGTGAACTTCTAAGAGCATCTTTTGTACCTGTGTCAGTCCATTCTGTTCCAGACTGTCAAAAGCCTAAGTTGCTTAGAGAAACATCAAAAATTAGTAGAACAGGATATATTGCCTATTTACCATTAAAGAAATCACAGTAGGTTTTTGAAGAAGTATTATTATCTAATTTAATAATACCATACAGAGGTAGGAAGTTATATTTTCAAAACCTTGTTTTTGCATGTTTATAGGATCGCATAGGAAAGTACCTTATAAGCCAATGAGGTCTTCTCAAAATCTGGGCTTATACAATACCACACAACATTAAAAAAAAAAATCTAGTTTCTTAAAAATGCATACATCCTTCTGAAAACTAAGGCCTGGATTGACAATTAAATGGAGCTTTCTGGACACCCAGTGGACACGACTTAGGGCTGTTAGTTTGGACTACATGCCACTGAACGGGAAACTTCTCTTGACCCCTCTCCATGTTCAACGGCCAGCTCCCACAGACTGAAGGTAACTGGTGGTTTTAACTTTATTTTCTTTTTGTTGGCCGGCAGGCGGGAATGAGCTTAACTGGCAGCAGTGCTGAACTGCATTGCTGACATGATCAGCAGGTAGAATAGCCACATTTTGAGAGCCCAGCTCCAGACTCAAAGGACCACAGCCCTTCCACCCTCTCTTTTTGAACCTCCGCCATAGATTCAGCTATTTCTCAGTAGGTGGGACAGCTTGACTGGGACTCCATCTTGTTCATCTGGGAGGCTTCAGCAGGGGCTGTCAGCCTGGGGAGTGCTTTTCCAGCAGAAAAGCTGTGTTTAGCATAGTGTAGCCTTACAGGTGGAGCCTGGCAGGGTATGACAGCAGGGCAGTAGCCTGTCCCACTTTGATCTACATCACAGCATCTGGGAATGGCTGAAGAGGTGCATAAGTTGTCAGCTGGAAGGAGAGGCTTCCCACACCAGATGGCCGAACTGATTTTGGAAGCCATCAGATAGCTTTTAGCTCTTCGAAATGAGATTCCCTGGAGAAATAACTGCAGTGCAGCCCAACGGCATCTCTTCTAGCCTTTACTGACCATATCATAGGGTCAGCTGACAGCCCCTGAGTGATTCCATAAGCAGGGCCGTATCTTTGACAGCCAGAAGATAGAGCCTGCTACCCAAGAGAGTCCACTGAGCCCAGTTACCAGTGTACATAGAGGTGGCTGGTGACCAAATCCCTTTTAAGAGCTGTGCCTCAGCTCCTGTTGAGGCAACACCAGGGAAAATAAACAGCTTCCAGATGTCCCAAAAGCAATAAACCATAGCCAAACATTTAAAGAAACATTAAACCATGGTTCCAGAAAACTCCCAAAATAAAGAATCAAAGAATTTTTCAGATAAAGAAGCCTTTCTGAAACTATCAGAGGTGAGTACAAAAGAATTACATATAGAGCCCTCCTAAACATTATACAAAATACAGCAGAGCAAAATGAAAAATTAAGCAAGCATAATGAAAAATTAAGCATTTTGAACCGATGGAACATCAGCATTCTGAAATCCGACAGATCAATAACAAAATTACAGAATTAGACAATTCAATTCAAAGCCAAAAGAGCAGAATTGAACAATTTAAAATTAGACTTACTAACCTTGAAGACAGAGCTACTGACACCAACGTTTATGAGGAGAAATCAGAGAAAAGAAACAAGAAAAATGAAGAAACATTAAGAAACATGTGGGACTTTATCAAGAGAAAATATCTATGATTAATTGGAGTTCCTGAACATGGAGGGATACCTGAAAACAGAGAGCAATTGTTGTTGAGTTGCTGACAGAAAACTTCCTGAAATTATGAGCCAAGCCAGCCAAGTGCCTATGAGAGAAGATAGATATCCAAGATATGTATCAAATGCCACAAAAAATAGACCCCAAAAGAAAGATACCAAGACATATTATAATCAAGTTTAATAAAATGAAACTTAAGCAGAAACTCTTAAAGGCAACAAGACCCAAAGCAAAGCTAACATTCAAAAGGAAGCCCTGCAGGCTTTCATCTGACTTCTCAGCAGAAACAGTGTTGGCATGGAAGCAGTGGGATGACACATTCAAAGCCTTGAAGGAGAAAAACTTCCAACTAAGAATTATCTATCCTGCAAAACTATCTTTTAAATATGAAGATGAAATTAAAACATTCACAGACAAACAGAAACTTAGGAACTTTGTAAAACCCAAATTGAAACTACAAGAAATACTGAAAGAAGATTTTTGCTTAGAAAAACAAAACCAATAAGTGTATATTTAAGGAGGCAATGCAGGACACAACATCCAGAAGCCTACTCACTTAGAGAAGGCAAAAAAACTCAATCAAACCTATAATATTAAAAGAAGGGATCCAGTGATCATATCATGAAAATTAAGATACCATCACATTAAAAAGAGGGATATACTATGGTAGTTATAGTCCTTCAAGATGGACAGGAAGTTAAAAAGATATGTAGAAGTTAAAATTGGGTTTAAACTTACATTATTAAGGGGGATCATAGGGGTAGCTGCAAAGCAAACTAAACATGCAGCATATCAAAATGAGAAATGTAATACACGAGTCTAAACAATCACAAAACCAATACTGAAAAGGGTGAAAAATCAACCCATAAAGAATGACCCAGAAGAGAATATTAAGAGCAAAAGAGAAAACACCAACACAAAAATAAATATATCAAAATGACAGCACAAAACACATTCCTGTCAATAATTACACTGAATGCAAACAGACTGAATGCTCCAATAAAGAGACAATGAGTGACATCTTGGATCAAAAGATAACCCGTCTATACGTTGCTTACAAGAAACTCACCTTAGACTGAAAGACATGAACAAACTGAAAATTAAAGGATGGAATAATATATACCAAGCTAACAATATACAAAGAAGAGCAGGTAAGGCAATACTAACCTCAGATAAAATAGATTTTAAGGTAAAATCCACCATCGTGGACAAGGATGGTCACTATCTATTGCTGAAAGGTTCAATACACAAGCAGGACTTAACAATATTAAATATTTATGCACCTAATACTAGAGCATCTAAATACATTGAACAAACGCTCACTACATTGAAAAATGAGATGGACCACTCCACAATAATAGTGGGAGACTGCAACATTCCACCTTCAATATCGGACAGATCCTCTAGGAAAAAAACCTCAGTAAAGACAGAAGATCTTATTGCCACAATTAACCAATTAGACCTCATTGACATATACAGAACTTTTTATTCATCAGCAGATAACTACATCTGCTTCCCCAATGCACATGGAACATTTTCCAGAATAGACCATGTGTTAGGACATAAAGCAAATCTCAACAACATCCAAACCACTGAATTTTTTGCAAAGCATCTTCTCAGATCATAAAGCCATAAAAGTCAAAATCAATAGCAGAAAAAAACATAAGTAGAAACTGGAAGTCATGGAAACTGAACAACACTTTGTTCGAAAAGCCATGTGTTATAGAAGAAATCAAGGATGAAATAAAGAAATTTATGGATTCAAATGAGGATGAAAACACTTCCTACCAGAACCTATGGGATACAGTCAAAGCAGTGTTCAGAGGTCAGTTTATCTCCATAAAAGCACACATCTGAAAGAAAGAAAGAAACTAAATCAAAGAACTAACCTTACAGCTTGAGCAAGTAGAGAGAGAACAACAGACGAACCTCTCAGGCACCAGAATAAAACAGGTTATAAAGATTAGAGCAGAACTATATGAATTAGAGAATAGAAGAACAATTGAAAAAATTGATAAGACCAAAAGCTGATTTTTTGAAAAGATCAACCAAATTGACAAACCATTGACTAAACTTAAAAAAGAAAAACAGGAGAGGAAACAAACAACCCAAGTAAGAAAGAAGATGGGAGATGTCACAATAGACCCAAATGAAATCAAAAGTATCATGACAGAATACTACAGAAGACTGTACCCTAGCAAATTTGAAAACCTAGAAGAAATAGGCAAATTTCTAGATTCATATCACCTACCAAAATTATCAAAAGAAGAAGTAGAACAAATTTATAAACCCATCACAAAGGAAGAGATTGAAAAAGTCATCAAAAAGCTACCAAAAAAAGCCCGGGCCCAGATGGCTTCACCACACAAATCTACCAAACTATTAGAGAAGAGTGAACTCTAATACTACTGAGACTATTTCACAGCACAGAAAGGGATAGGTACTCCCAAATTCATTCTATGAAACCAGCATAACCGTGATACCAAAGCCAGGGAAAGATCCCACAAAAAAAAGAATTACTGACCAATATCACTCATGAACCTAAATGCAAAAATCTTCAACAGAATTCTTGTCAACAGACTTCAACAACATACCAAAAAAATAATTCATCATAACCAAGGTGGATTCATACCACGGATGCAAGGCTGTTTCAACATCAGAAAAACAGTTAATGTGATCAACCCTATAAATAAGACAAAAAATAAGAATCACCTGATTCTGTCAATTGATGCAGAAAAGGCATTTGACAAAGTCCAACACCGATTCATGCTAAAGACTCTAGCAAAGTAGGAATAGAAGATAAATTCCTCAATGTGATAAGCACCATCTAAGCAAAGGCAACTGCCTACATCATCCTGAATGGAGAAACACTGAAAGAATTCCTCTTGAGAATGGGAACTAGGCAAGGATGCCCACTCTTACCTCTCCTATTCAACATTGTACTAGAAGTTCTAGCCAGAGCAATCAGACAACACAAAGAAATAAAGGGCATCCGCATTAGCAAAGAAGAAGTAAAAACTTCCCTATTCGCAGATGATATGATTGTGTATGCAGAGAATCCTAGAGAATCCATAAGTAAACTACTCAAACTAGTAGAAGAGTTCAGCAAAGTATCAGGATATAAGATAAACATAAGTAAATCAGTAGGATTCCTTTATACCAACAAAGAGTCCATTAAAGAAGAAATCTATAGCCACCAAAAGATAAAATAACTAGGAATAAATCTAACTAGAGAAATAAGAGACCTATATAAAGAGAATTACAAGACCTTACTGCAAGAAACTAAGAGAGACTTACATAAATGGAGAAACTTACCTGGTGAAACCTACCCATTGTGAAAAGGTCTATTTTACCCAAAGCAATCTACATATACAATGCAATCCCAATACAAATTTCAGTGACATTTTTTACTGAGATGGAGAAATAAATCACCAACTTTGTTTGGAAAGGGAAGAAACCCCAGATAAGCAAAGTACTACTGAAGAAGAAGAACACACTGGGAGGCCTCTCTCTACACAAATTTAGAACCTATTACACTGCCACAGAAGTCAAAACAGCCTGGTACTGGTATAAAAAGAGACATATAAACCAATGAAACAGAGTTGAGACCCCAGAGATGCCACCATCCTGTTACAAGCAGTTGATATTTCACAAAGGCCCCAGGATTGTAAACTGTGGTAAAAACAGACTCTTTAACAAATGGTGCCAGGAAAATTGGATATCCGTCTGCAAAAAATTGAAACAAGACCCATATCTCACACCTTACACAAAAACTAACTCAAATTGGATGCAAGCCCTAAATATCAAACCTAAAATGATAAAGATCATGCAAGATAAAACAGGATCAACAATGGAAGTGTTAATACACAACTTAGAAGTGTTAATACACAACTTAGACAGACTTGAAAATCTGACAAGTACAATCAATGGAAGGGAAAATAGCTAAGTGGGAACTACTAAGAATCAAACACTTTGCTCACCCAAATACTTTATCAAAAGAATTAAAAGACCGCCTACAGACAGTGTCATGCTTGTGTGCCCCCCCCACCAAAATATGTGTAGCCATGTGGCTGGGCCATGGTTCCTTGTATTCTATGATTGTCCTCCATTTTGTGATTTCTCCATGCTATATGTAAAACGATTGGGGTGGGACTGTAAATCCCTTTATAAGATTGCTTCCCTGCTCCATTGTAAAGGGAGTTTCCCTGGAGTATGGCTTGCCTCACCCTTAATCCTTTCTCCTTTTGTCCTAGAAGAGATAAAAGGAAAGGGAAGCAAGCAGAGAACTGGGAACCTCACACCATCAAGAAAGCAGCACCGGGAGAAGAGCGCATCCTTCACACCTGAGTTCCTGTGCCAAGATGCTCCCTGAACAAAGACTGATGCAATACCAGACTGTCCTTTAGAGCTGACAAGGGGGAAAGCCTTTCCCTGAAGCCGACATCTTGAATTTGCACTTGTAGCTTAATAGACTGTGTAAGAATAAACTTTCCCTGGTTAAGGTCGTCCACTTTGTGATATTTCTGTTAGAGCAGCACTAGCTGACCAAAACAAATGGCAAAAAATATTTGGCAACTATATGTCAGACCAACGTTCGATCTCCATAATCTACAAGGTGCTACAAAATATCAATAAGAAAAGCGTATATAAACCAATTAAGCGATGGGCAAAGGAAATGGACAGACACTTCTCTAAAGAGGATATCTAGGCAGCCAAAAGACACACGAGGAAATGCTCACCATCATTAGCTATTAAAAAAATCCAAATAAAAATGATGATGAGATACCATCTCACCCCAACAAGGTTGGCCATGATCCAAAAAACACAAAACAACAAGTGCTGGAGATACTGTGGAAAAATTGGAACTCTCCTATACTGCTGGTGGGATTGCAAAATGGTACAACCTCTTTGGAAAGCAATCTAGTGCTTCCTTAAAAAGCTGGAAATAGATCTGCCATTTGATCCAGTAATCCCACTGCTCGGAATATATCCTACAGAATCAAGGGCAGCCACACGAACAGTCACATGCACATGAATGTTTATTACAGCACGGTCCGCCACAGCAAAGAGATGGAATCAACCCAGATTCCCAACAACAGATGAATGGATAAACAAACTACGGTATATATACTCAGTGAAACACTATGCAATGATAAAGAACAATGATGATTTTAGGAAGCATCTCATAACCTGGTTTCAGCTGGAAGACACTATGTTGAATGAAATCAGTCAGTGGCACAAGGACAAATGTTGTATGAGACTCATACTATCAGGACTTAAGTAACAGGCTCATGCACAGAAGAAAGGACTCTAAAACCTGCAAGGGAGAGGAGATAGAGAGGGAAGGAGAAGGTTGGTTATAGATTAGATAGGTGACAAAAATTTGGCTGTGTTAAATCAGTGGCAGAACTCATTAGAAAGAAGATCAGTTTAACTGGACTTCAACATAACCTGAAAACTCTTCCAATCCTAACCCAGTACTGCAGGGATAGAGTAGCAGGGGCAGGGGTCTGGGGACCCTGCTCTCAGGGGACATTGAGGTCAACTGGCATAAGTTGCATATTGCTAAGAGAGTCTTCTGCACCCCATATTGGTGAGTGGCATTTAGGGTCTTAAAAGGTAGCAAGCTGCAATCTGAGGTACACCAAATGGTCCCAACTCAGCTGGAACAGATGATAACGAAGGACAACAATAACATGAGGGAAAAAGAGCCCAGAAAACAGAAGGACCCACGTGAATAGGTGACTATGTCAACATGTGACCACAAGAACTAGATGGTGCCTGGCCACCAACAATGACAGCTGTTATGGGGCTCATAATGCTGAGTCCCAGTGGCAACACAAGAAAAAAAGGGGTGTACCCTAAGACCTCCACTAAAAGACCACAACCAATGGTCCAAAGTCCTGGGGTTTCCCCTGAGAGCACGGCCCCTAGACCTGATGCTGCTCTGATCATAAATCATTACTGAGGTCAGTTCTTTGGACAGGAATGGATTGGATTTGGGGTCACAGAGTGACCATATTGTGTGTGCACTTTATGGTTCTATGCATCTACAGGATGTCATCCTACTGGCCTCTTACTGGAAGGGAGTGTAGAGGGTGGGGAGGAGGGGACAGGAAATTGTTAAGAGGATATAACATGTATAGAATGGAAAGGAAGGGTGTGCTGACGATACAACATGTATAGAACGGAAAGGAGGAGTGTGCTGTCACCGGGCAAAGAGAGCAGAGGGAGCTGCATATGGGTGGGCATGCAAATTTAAATTGGGTTGTACACTTCACTCAATCACAATGAAAAAAAAATGCATACAATAGTTCTTGAATGAGATTTACTCTATGCAACAGAAAAACAGCTTCTAGATAAGCTTATTAACTTGTCAGAATTTCAAATGAAGGGATTTTATTTACACTCTTTCAACTAAATCTGAGCATCAAACAGATGTTCCCCATAGGAAAGAAAAACCAACACAAATGGGAACTCATTTTCCCAAAGTAATCGCTGACATTTCAAACTACTTGAAGTGTATTCAGTTAAGAGGTGTTTTTGAACATGAATCCCAAACCAGTGTCTCACTGGGGGGAAATTCAAGTTCATTTGTCAAGAATGTTAAGAATAAGTTGAAATTTTTGTCCTCCATAGTCAAATGCAAAAACTCAGTGATTCCTTCACAATAACTATATGAAACATGGTATCCTTCCTTCTGAACCTAATTCATTTTCTGGCTAGAGACCTAGTCCCTTATTTTAAAATATACTAATGTCTTTAATTAGAAAATACTTCAGATTGGCTAATGAGCTTCTAATTTTTCCTTGGTTAGGCAATGGCTAACCAGGAGCTGTTTCTCCCCCTTGCAAGTTTCACAAAATAGTTCAGGAGCTGCCATTTCCTCCTGCAACTGGCATCACCTATTTTAGTGCAAGATGTGATGATTTCACCCAAATGTACACAAAAAATGTCAAACTATAACAGCAAAGCATTGTGTTTAGTTTCTCAGAGTCTCAGTCAAAGGACTGATATTCTTTGTAGCAATCCTCACTAATATGCAGAAAACCTAATTTAAATGAAATTTTCAAGCTGACATCCTGGGCCAAAATGCCTCAAGAGTACAAAAAAAAAAAAAAAAAAAAAAGATTTTTGCTGGAGTGCAAGCAGAAAACAAGACCCTCAAAAATATCAGAGAACTTCTATACAAAGAAATAGAGTTTGAATCTGAAAGCTGATTTAATATAGGTGGCTCCCAAGAAGTGTAGAGTTAGAAAACCTAAACAGCTCAGCTGGCACAAAAAGCCTGAATCCTCTATGTCTCTGGGGCGGATGAAGATCATACACCATCAAATCCCACTTCTGACACCAAGAAATGTCAAAGTCTAAGAATCCTTACTGTGTTAAAGAGCTTTATTTAAAGTTCAAAATGGTTAGAACTGGGGAGACCAAAAGTAAATCCACAATATATTCAAAGGTGTTGAATTCCAAGCTGTATTTATACAGCAAAACCAGGAACTATTGATGCAAAATTTCTGATAAGTGCTCAGTGATTTAGGGAAGTGGTAGGGTTTTATTCTACATTTTTCTCCCATTCTCTCCAGGACCATCTATTACGTCCCTGGTCAGAACAGTCAGTAGTGGTAGCCAGGTATCATATAGTTCTCCTGGTCTCGAGGCAGGTTTATGTAGATTTTTAGTCCTGTAGACCAGTTTCTTTTCTGAGGCTTTGATTTCCTTCTTTCTCTCTTGTTCCAGATGCATAAAGACAGTCATTATCTTAGATGGCTGCTTGCATACTTTTTAAGATTCCAGATGCCAAACTACAATGTCGAGTATTATCTTTATGAGTTATGTTATGCCAATTGATCAAATTGCCCTCATAACCTAGTAACCCAATCCTGCAAGGTGTTTGGTTATGTTTAGACAGTGTCCGTAACTATGCCCTCTATGTGTTTTATTTTATATATGAATATATATGCAGCATACACAAACCTGTATATACATTTGCTTACAGAACACCTATACATATGTACCTGTACAGTCGTCTGTGCTTATGTATACATACTTAAGCATACATATCTATCTATGAAACCACACCTATGTTTTTATTGTTATTACTGTTGCTACAAAATTGTCTATGTTTTGGCTTTTACCAAAATTGTTCTTTATTCTTGTGTACCTATTAGTGTCATCATTTACCTTGGCCAAGTTGTACTGATTTCACCCCAAAACTAACAAGTGTGTGTTATCTAGAGTGATTCCACCTACTTTTTCCTCCCATCCCTGGTAGTCACCAATGTTGCTTCTTGCATATATACCTATTTCTTTCTTTTATTTTACTGAGATCCTACAGCATTTATAATATTATGACTGACTTATTGTACTCTGTGTAACATCCTCCAGATTCATCCATGTTATAATATATTTTGAGAAGTCTTTCTTATTCTTTTTTTATTTTTACTGTGATTAAGTGAAAGCTTACAATCCAAGTCAATTTGCCATCTAAAACCCTGAACACACACCTCTCTGCAACTCTCATCTGCTCTCCTCACCCTGTGAGAGCACATTCCTCCTTTCCACTCTGTACTTCCAGTATCCACTCAATCAACACTTGTCACCTCCTCTCCACCCCTCACTCTCCCCTGTAAAAAGGACCCAGCTGTACAGCCTTGTATATATATTAAACCATAAAGTGCACACCCCATCTGCATTACTGTATGTCCCTCAATCCAGTCCAATCTTTGTCTGAAGAGCTGGCTTCAGTACTGGCTTCAGATCTGGGTTAGCAACGAGTTCACAACCCATGCTCTCAGGTGACCCTCCAGAATGTCAGACCCTCAAATCTGGTCTTTTAATAGAGTTCTAGATCTGCGTGCCCGTTTTTCTTGTGTTAGAATGATTTTATTGCTGTTAAATCCATCCACTTCTATTTCTGTTATACCAGCACTACATGACTAAGAGAATTTGGTACTGGGAGTGGGGTGCTGCTCTGGCACGTACCTACACATGGAGGGAATTTTGAAACTGTGAATGACTAGAGAAGGAAAGAGTTTTAAACTGCCTTATAGTACAAATCTAGATTGCCTTGAAGAGACTGTTGGTGGAATTAGGACACTGAAGACAATTTTGGTGAGAATTCAGAAGGAAATGAGGAGAGCTATTATGCTAGAGGTGCTGCAGACAGGGAGAAGGAGCAGCAGAAAAAATGGCAGCAGCAAGTAAATGACATGTCTTTTCATTCCTGTTTCTAAGGAGTATTGTGGCTGTATTTCTGCCAAGATAGATTTGTTCATTTTTCTGGAAGTCCATATATATTAAATATTCTTCACCGATATCATACTTCAAATGCATAGATTCTGCTTCCATCTTTTTCATTCATTATCTGTGTTCCACATGCATGATGCAACTGAAAATACCAAGGCTTGGGTCAGGCACACCTTAGTCCTCACTGGGATATCTTTATTTTTCAATACTTTAAAAAGGTCTTTTGCAACAAATTTGTCCAATGTGAGACATTGCTTCATTTCTTGACTGCTGCTTCCATGGGTATTGATTATGGATTCAAGTAAAATGAAATTCTTGGCAGCTTAATGAGGCAGTATTAGTGGAGGCTATGCCTTAAATCTATCTCTTTTGATATATAAAAGAACAGATTAAGCAAGCAAGCACAAATGGAAGGGAAAATACATGCTACATGATCATCAAGGAATCTACGCCAGCCAGCCAAATGCCGTCGAGTCAGATCTGACCCATGGCGACCCTAGGGGCCAGGGTAGAACTGATCCCTAGAGTATTCCTAGGAGTACACCTATTACTGACTTATCAACTCTCTCGTTATCTGACATTTCACATCTATAGTAATGAAAAACACTATCCCACTGTTTTGTGCATTAACACCGGGCAACAAACAGCAGTAACAAATACTGAGGTGTGAGACAAGAGTAATGCCACTGTGACAGTTAATTTAATGGGTCAACTTGGCTGAGACATCATTCTCCGTGGTTTGGCAGTTATGTAAAGATATGATTTGGCAGTTACATAGAGATATGACTTAGTAGTCATATAATGATGTAATCATCCTCCATTTTGTGATCTGATGTGGTCACCCACCATTTTCACATAACACCAATTTTTGCATAAAGACCTGGTCTTCAGAACCTAACCATGTCAACAAGTGAGGAGTAGATATAGAAGCTGAAAGCATACGAGGACCTTCACCAAGAGCCAACACAAAGAGACAGGCTTCCCTAAGATATAGTGTCTTGAACTTGACTGTCAGCCTCCTAAACTGTGAGAAAATAAATTTGTTTGTTAAAGCATTTACTTGTGGTATTTTTGTTATAGAGAACTAGATGACTACGACAAGCAGTCAAAAAGTACAGTGTCTTCCTGGACACAGACACCTCTCATATTTCTATTCTTTCACTCTTAGAATGTGAACACAATCCTTAAGACCACCTACTGTTCCAAAATCAATGCTGGACATGCAAACATTATATCTATGTTCCAGCGAGAACTGAAAGGAAGGGGTGGAAAGCACAAAGGGCATATACTAGTTACATGTTCCTTTGAATAAAATAATTTTTTCTGGGAAGACTTACCAGAAAATTTCAACACACAACTCACTAGGTGTCATCTGCTGCACAGAAGTCTAGGAAATGTATGCTTCTAGCTGTGCATATTACTATCCTAGCCGTTTTCATAGAAGAAGAGAAGAATAAAGACTGAGCAGATAACCGGTATTCTTTGTCACGGCCATTAACAAGGTTGGATCTTCCCTAAGAACTGACAGAGGCTTCCCCCTAGAGTCAGCGCACTGAATTTGGATTCTAGGTGTCTAAACTGTGAGAAAAGAAATTTCAGTTCTTTAAAACCATCCACTTGTGGGATTTTTACTTACAGCAGCATTAGGTAACTAACACTGGTAGTGATAAGGGTTTGGCCTATTGATTTGGCTTGTTGGATTCACTTTGAGAAATTGAGTTCAATTTCAGTTCAGCACCATCCTAGGCCTGGAGACTGCACAGATGATTAAGACATGGACACTGCCCAAAAACTTGTAATTTGATATCATGCATATCTAAACACATCTAGAAAGAAAGAGTTAAGATTTCTCAGATGGAAGATGAGTCAACAGCCTACAGGCAGAAGGGGTTGGTGGATGACACCATTGATTTCTTCTAAGAAGGAAATCCTTTCAAAATTTGCTTTTCCTTTCTGACCTGGCTTTTATCTACTTCTCTCTATTTTCCTTCACTTAGTGTATAGAGACCTCTCTACTGTGAAGGGGATCGAAAAGAAGGCCAAAGCAAGATAAACAAAAGAAAAACATCTTCACAGAATTGCTTTTTGATGGTTTCAAATCAAGAGGCTCAGAATTATGTCAAGTTCAGAAGATCCATAGGCATTGTAATGCAAATAGGATAAAAAGGAATCCTTAGTCCTTCCCTTTCACTCTGACATGTATTGCTGTTTAAAAAAACAAAACAAAACAATGTTGACTTCTCTGCCTTCTGGGAACTTTTTGCCACCAGGAGGTGAGAAAGCATAAATTGCTAGAAACAAATGGTAACAATCTTTTCTTCTATAATGGGCCATTAGATTGGTGTATTTGCAAGTACTATTAAGATTTGCTGCAAATTCTCTAATGGAATGACAATGCTAGAGATACTGTCTGTCTAATACAATAAGAACACAAGATTCTGGGATAAAATAATTACCCATCTTTCTTAGAGGAAAAAAAAATTGTGTATCTTCCATCATGAAAATATCTGTGAGAACAAAGAAGCTGTATACTGAATGTTTTTTTCCAAGTTAACATTTTTTCCATTGTAACAAAATCCTGATGAATTTCACATTAGCAGTGATTTGAAGCAAAGCATCTTCTGGAGTAAATTTTTTTTTTTTAATGCAGAACTCAAGCTAAACAAGATCAGGATCATTAATCTTTTATTTTTTCATGGAAAGGGCAAATGCTTTATGGCTACAATTATCAGTGAAAGCCAATGTTTCATCTCAGCAAGAGGAATCACAGGAGGGCTCACCTGAGCCATGCTTCTTTACGGCAGATGAGAGCAGAAATCCAATACATACTCCCCAGTGGTGCAGGAAAAGAAGGATATTCTTGTTCAGAGAATCCATATGTCCATCCGAACCTGTTGCTGTAGTTATTGTTGGTTGACATCCAATGAATCTTCCACTCATAGCCATCCCAACCCACGGGTTGATTTCCAAGAAAAGTTTCTGGCTCCAGATTGGGTTTTCACATCTTTCCTTCAGTGCTGTGAACTATTGGTCAAATATTCCCCCACCTCAAGCAGAAAGCCTCCACAGTGAATATTGCTCCCTTCTTTTCCTTGAGGGAGCATTGGTGGTTCAGCGGTAGAATGTTTTTTGGTTTTTGTTTTCTTGCACTTCAGGAAAAGTTCACGAGGCAAATCAGTTTCTCCTTAAAGAGCTAATATACAAATTGTTTTGTGACACTGGTTGCCAACCCTATGATGTGTCACAACGTTCTATCTTTCTCCACCCCAGGCTCACTGTTCCCCTTTGTCTGTTTTCATATCCTTTCCTGCCTTCTAGTCTTTGCTTTCAGGCTGGTGTGCCCATCAGCCTCATATAAACGATTGAATTAGGAAGCATGTTCCTCATGTGTTATTCTTGGCCCTGTAAACCAAAAACAAACAAACCTGTGGCTGTGGAATTGATTCTGACTCACAGTGACCCTACAGGACAGTGAAGAACTGGCTCATAGGGTTTGCAAGAAACAGGTGGTAGATTGAACTGTTGACCTTTTGGTTGGTGACCAAGCTCTTAATCACTGTACCACCAGGGCTCCTGTTGGATTATAAACCAAAAACCAAACCTGTTGCCATGAAGTCAATACCAACTCATAGCAAGCCTATGGGAACATAGTAGGTAAGAATAGAGCTGCTAAGCAAAAGATCAGCAGTTCAAATCCACCAGCTGCTCTTTGGAAATCCTATGGGGCAAGTTCTACTCTGTCCTGTAGAATCACTATTGAGTTGACCGCATGGACATGTCTGATCTTTGGCTAAAGGAGGAATCTGAGGAGTGATGTCAGGAATGGGTTGAGAGGGTGCCTAGGGACCATATTTTGGGTGTTTCTAGAGCCTCTGTCAGACCAGTAAGTTTGGCTTTTTTTGTGAGTTAGAATTTTGTTCTAAATTTTTCTCCAGCTCCATCTAGGATTCTCTATTGTGATTCCTGTTTGAGTAGTTGGTGAGCTGGTAGGTAGAATCCATCTAGTTGTGCTAAATAGACTCTGTCTGATAGAGGCTGTGGTAGTTGTGATTCATTAGTCCTTTGGATTAATCTTTCCATTGTTTCTTTAATGGGTAAGTGCTACGGCAGCTAACCCATAAGTCGGCAGTTCAAATCCACCAGGAGCTCCTTGGAAACTCTATGGGACAATTCTACTCTGTCCTATAGGGACGTTATGAGTTGGAACTGACTGGATGGCAAGGAGTTTGGATTTTAGGGGGGGTTGTGTCTGGTTTTCTCCATTCTCTCTTGCTCCCAATGGAGTGAAACCACTGGATTATCTTACATGGCCACTCACAGGCTTTTTAATTCCTCAAATGCTACTCATGAAAGGAGTACATAGAACACTCTTTATAAATTATGCTATGCCAACTGAGCTAGATATTCCCTGATACCATGGTTTCCAGTCCTCAGTCCTGTGATTCAGTCCCTCAGAGAGTTTGGATGTTCCATCATGTTGTCTTGGTCAAGCTGGGCTGCCTTTCCCAATGTGTTGTGTCTTATCCTTCGCTTACCACTTGTATGTTATCTAATTAGTGGTTTTGCCTCAGCACCCCTCCCCTTCCTAATAACCATCAAAGATGGTATTTCTTTCTGTGTGAAAACCTTTTGGTGAGTTTTTATAATAGTAGTCTTATACAATATTTGTCCTTTTTCGATTGCCTTACTTCACTCAGCAAAATGCCTTCCAGATTCATCCATGTTGTGAGCTGTTTCTCAAATTCATCTTTTTTTTATCATTGCATAGTATGTCATTGTATGTACGTACTGTACTTTGTTTACCCATTCATCTGCTGATGGCCACCTCAGTTGTTTCCGTCTCTTTGCTTTTGTGGATAGGGCTGTAATGAACATGGACGTGCTTATGCCTACTTTTGTAACGTCTGTTATTTCTCTAAGATATATTCCCCGGAATGGGGTTGCTAGATCATATCGTATTTCTATTTCTAGCTTTTTAAAGAAGTGCCATATCAATTTACAAAATGGTTGTACCATTTTGCATCCCCATTAGCAGTGTATAAGAGTTCCAAGCTGATAGCAGCCTAACAGTTGTTCTTTTTTCTTTTTTTTTTAATTCTTGACAGTAGAATTGGGATGAGACGGCATCTTGTAGTTGTGATTTACATTTCTCTAATGGTGAGTGATGGCAAGCATTTCCTCATGTATCTATAGCCAACTGAATGCCTTTTTGGTGACATGTCTGTTCATAATCTTTGCCCATTTTTTTTATTGGATTATTTGCCTTTTCATTGTACAGGTGTTGGATTTTCCTGTAGATTTCAGTGCTTAGACTTTTGTTGGCTATGTCATGACTAAAATTTTTTTTCCATTCTGTAGGTTCTCCTTTTGCTCTCTTGTTGAAGTCTTTTGATCAGCATAAATGTTATATGTTTAGAAGATCATTTATCTAGCTTATTTTCTGGTGTCTGAATAGTGCTAATTATGGTTTGTATCCTGTTTATGCTGTATATTAGGACCCCCAGTGTTGACCTTGTTGTTTCTTCCACAGGCTTTATAGTTTGGGGTTTATATTTAGGTCTCTGATTCATTTTGAACGAGTTTCATTTTTCCAAACGAACATCCAGTTTTGCTGGCAACATGTGTTAAAAACACTGCCTTTTCCCCATTTAATAAATTTCAGGCCTTTGTCAAGATTAAGTAAGCTAATACGGATGGACTTATAACTGGGTTCTAAATTCTGTTCCATTGGTCAATATGTCTGTCATTGTACCAGTAGCAGGCTGTTTTGACTACCACAGCTGTATAGTAGGTTCTGAGGTCAGGTAGTGTGAGTCATCCCACTTTATTCTTCTTCTGGGGACTTTTCCTTTTACATATAGAGTTAATAATTAGCTTTCGTATCTCACTAAAGAATGCTGTTGGTATTTGGATTGAGACTTCACCTGTGGATTCCTTTGGGCAGAATTTTTAAATTTTCAAAATGTGAGTCTGCCTACCCATGGAGTCTACCAATCCATGAGCATGGTATATATTTCCATTTATGTAGGTCTCTTCTGGTTTCTTGCTTTAATGCTTTGTAGTTTCATCTTATACATTTTTTTATATCCTTGGTTACAGAGTGAGTCCGGACTCTCCCTTCAGTTACAGCCAGCAAATGTGATCATATTTAACCCTGATCTACTCTGACCTGTAGAGTTGCTATGAGTTGGACTCAACTTGACTAGTAGTGGGTTTTTTTTTAGGGGGGGGTGTCTGCACTGGACTTGTGTCTTTTAATGGGAATGTCATGGAGATGTCTTTCTACATAAGGGGTTGTCGGCTTTCTCCCAAGACGGCCATGCTGAGTCATGCCACTTAACCAGCAATCTCCATTCCCCTCCACTCCTTCCTGATTTTCTATCAATTTCTTCTCCTCAGTGACTTCCAATCCAGTAGTTTATCCTTTCATTTAAGATTCAGCATTTCAGCAGATAACAATCAAGAACATCAAAGACATGAAAAATGAGTCCAGGAGACAGAAGGACCCACATGATTGGGGGACTACATCGGCATGAGACCAGAAGAACTAGATGGTGCCCAGCCACCACCAAAGACAACCCTGATAGGGGATGCACTGTAGAGCCCACAATTTAGAAAAAGAAGAGTACAGATCAAGAACTCTATTACAACACCAAAATTGATGGTCTGGCAACTTTGAGGGTCCACTGAGAACACGGCCCCTAGACTTGCTGCTAGCTCAGAGCTGAAACCAGTACTGAAGCCCTCACTTCAGACAAAGAATGGACTGGACTTGGGGACACAGAGTAATGCACATGGTTTAATATATATGTAAGACTGTCCTACTGGTTTCTTTTTAGAAGGGAGAGGAGAGAGAAGGGGACAAGTGTTGGTTGAGTGGATACTGAAGAGTGGAAAGGAAGAGTGTGTTATCACAGGGTAAGAGGAGTAGATAAGAGTTTCAGAGAGGCAGATACTCAAGGTTTTATATGGGAAATTGACTTGGATTGTAAACTTTCACTTAATTGCAATAAAAACAAATTTAAAAAAAAATTTCAGTGTTCCAGGATTAACATCTGTATTTGTTTTACTTCGTTTTCCAGGTCTTTGTTGCAGCACAGCGGTTTAATGTATCTGACTAGTCTGCATTCTTGGCTCCACCCCCCTCTGTGGTAGAATTCTTCCCTTTCATGGGGGAGACTCAGGTTCAATTCCTGGCCAGTGCACCTAATTTGCAGCTGCTGTCTGTCTGTCATGGAAGGCTTCCATGTTGCTATGATGATAAACAGATTTCAGCAGAGCTAACAGGCTAGGAAGTACAGTCTAGCAGTCTACTTTCAACAATCAGCCAGTGAAAACACTATGGACTACAACAGTCCAATCCACAACTGATCTTGGCAATGACACAGGCAGGACCAGGCAGCATGTTATCCATTGTGCATAGGGTTTCCATTGAGTTGGAAGCTAATGATGGCAGGTAACAAAAATCAGAACTCCTTGAAATGCTATAAGGTCCCCCATCACTCCTTGTACTGTTGTCACCGCTTGCATGGCACCTGATTTGATCCATAAAACCAGATGAAAATTAAATCCCACATAATTCCATATCCAGGAGTGTTCAGAAAACACTTCCCAAACCTGTAATTTTATACTCACTTTTCTAGTGGATATCAAGTATGTATTTTGTTTCTCAGTTATCACATTAACTTAATATATTAAACATTATGCATATATTTCATAGGAAATCAAGAACAGAGAAATGAGAGCTTGATAAGAATCCAGTAACTGTAACATATATTTTAACAACATGAATAATTCAAAGTTGCCTCCTGGCATCAGAAAAACAGTCTAGAATATTCTTCAGAGATGAGTTTTGGTTATTGGAGACTTGTGGTGGGGTTTTAGCTATATTCCAGTGGGTCATTATAAATAGAGCATAGCTAACCCAGGAGATGCCAGAACCCCAGAGGGAAGAGAATATTCAAGAAAATTATGCGGTTTATTACAAATTTGGAAGCCTTAAAATTTTTTTTTTTAAATTTATATATACTTCAGATGCCTATGGTATACTATGTTATAAATGAAGAAAGAGAGGATGAAGTTAAGTGAATAACGGATGGTCAATGAACTTAAGTCTATCAAATGGAATATTCACTGAAATAGCTGTATAGTGTGACTTATCCTAGAGTGTACTATTGTGGGCAACATATGCTTTGAAAACAATCCTAAAGAGAAGAAACCTATGAGGTTCAGTGCTTTCTTCAGATACTTTTCCAAATGATATATCCAACTATATGCCCTGGAAGGACCATATATAGCTGGTGCACCTATTATTAGGTGCTTTCCAAACTATCCTTTTATCGATATAAGCTAATCAACCAATTCCAAAGGTGCCCTAGTGGCTCAGTGGTTAAGTGCTCAGCTGCTAACAGAAAAGTCAAGGGTTGAAACCCACCCTTTACTCCATGGGAGAAAGAAATGACAGTCTGTGTCTATTAAGATGACAGCCTTGGAAACAGTGGCATCACTGTGGCAGTAACTCATGATATCTCATCCCCTCCCCCAGGAACTTCCTGTCATACCAGATCATACAGAATCCTCAGTAGTGGTTTTTGTACTAAAAATCTAAACCAGACCCACTGCTGTAGAGTTGATTCTGACTCATAGCACTTCTATAGGACAGAGTAGAACTGCCTCATAGAGTATCCAAGGAGCGCCTGGTGGATCTGAACTGCCAAATCTTTTGGCTAGCAGCCATAGCTCTTAGCCACTATGCCATCAGGGTTTCATAACAAGGGTATCACTTGAGCAGGGATATGAACCTTCAACCCTCATATTAAAAGTCTGATGCTCTACCAGTTGAACTGTCCAGGCAAACCCATTGCCATTGACTCAATTCCAACTCCTAGCAATCTTATAGGACAGAGTACAACTGACCCACAGTTTCTAAGAAGCACCTGGTGGACTCAAACGGTAGACCTTTTGTTGATCAGTGGTAGCACTAAAGTTATTCATAAATCCTAATTCCTGCATATTACTTGTTTTCCTTTAGAGACCTCATGATGCTGTGGTTAAGTGCTATAGCTGACAACCAAAATGTCAGCAGTTTGAATCCACCAGCCATGCCTTGACAACCCTATGGGACAGACTTCCTCTGCTCTATAGGGTCGTTGTGAATCAGAATCATTTTGATGGTGATGGGTTTTTCTTTTTCTTTAATTACTACTTCATTCTCAAAAAAGTCATGATATAGGTGCACGAATACTAATTAACACAGTACTGTAGCTAAAACATCAGAATATTTGACAAAAGCAACCGCTATTCAAAACACCGGCAACAACAGAAAAAACAGCCTGTGGTTGCAGCACAAGAAGACAAAACCATGTGATTGGAAGTGTCATTGGAACTGGATAATAGTGACAGCTCTGACTTGCTTTGGAGGGTTCAAAAACCAAATGAGAGAGGATACTAGAAGAGTGAAAAGGAGGAATGTACTGCTGTCACAGGGAGAAGAGAGCAGAGGGAGCTGCAGATAGGCGGGCTTGCAAAATTGATTTGGATTATATACTTTCACTTAATCAAAATTAAAAAAATAATTAATTAGCATAAAGTTTTAGCCTTGGAAAGAGCTCTGGTAGCACTATGGTTAAACACCCAGATACTATTGGAAAGATTGGCAGTTAGAACCTATCAGCCACTCTCCAGGACAAAGATGTGACAGTCTGCTCCAGTAAATATGATAGCCTCGGAAACCTTATGTAGCAGTCAGTTCTGCTCTGTCCTATAGGGCCACTAGAAGTTGGAATCGACTTGATGTCAGAAAATTTTGGTTCCGCCTTTTAGGTATCTTGATACATGTAAACTAGGATTATGAAAAATGTTTGTGTTGTCATAACTAACTACTGGGGTATTTTTACATACATTCATTATGATGTCATCCCCTCTGACGCGTCACTCGGTACAATTCACATCCCTCATGCCCCTCCCCTCTACTGATCTCACTGTGTGGAAACCCTAAGGGGCAGCTCTGCTCTGTCTTATAAGCTCACTATGAGTCATAACCAACTCAGTGGCAACGGGTACACACTGGGTTACCAGCACAATCCAAAACCTTTCTGACTACATGAGGCACAGCAGAACGAGCATGCAATCTGGTGGGTTTTTAATACTTTTCCCACGCCCCACCTACCTCCAGCGCATATTTCTAATTGCTTACCAGTTGGTGAGTTCCTGAGACCAGAGACTGCATGTCACTCACCTCAGTATCCTCAGTGCCTGACACGTGGTAAGTATTCAGCAAATGTATAATGACTGCCAAGCCAACTGCCGTTGAGTTGGATCCGACTCATGGTGATCCTAGGGGCCAGGATAGAACTGACCCCCAGAATAATTATAAATGTCAGGCACTCATTAGCAGTGGGACTTTGAGCAATAAACTAACGTCTCAGAAGCTTAAGTCTCTTCTTCTATGAAGTATGGAATAAGCATATCTGCTTACATCATAAAGTGATTTTTTATTGTAATATTTCATTGTGTTTTTAGTGAAAATTTACACAGCCCATATACTCTTGGAAATTCTGGTGGTGTAGTGGGTTAAGTACTACATCTGCTAACCAAAAGGCTGGCAGTTGGAATCCAAAGGCAGTCTCTGGAAACTCCATGGGCAGTTCTACTCTGACCTATAGGGTCATCATGAGTAGGACCTGACTCGACGGCAGTGGGTTTAGTTTTCTTTGGTTTTATTATGTTTTTGTCATGGATTTATTTGCATCCCCCCCTGTCATGGATTGACTTGTGTCCCCCCCAAAAATATGTGTAGCCACGTGGCTGGGCCATGATTCCCAGTATCTTGTGACTGTCCTCCATTTTGTGGTTTTCCTATGTTGTATGTTAAAGGATTAGGGTCGGGCTGTAAATCCCTTCATAGGATCACCTCCCTGCTCCACTGTAAAGGGAGTTTCCCTGTAGTATGGCTTGCATCACCCTTAATCCTTTCATCCTACAAGAGAGAAAAGGACAGAGAAGCAGGCAGAGAATTGGGAACCTCGTACCACCAAGAAAGCAGCACCGGGAGAAGAGTGCATCCATCAGACCTGAGGTTCCTGCGCCAAGATGTTCCCTGGACAAAGACTGATGCAATATCAGACTTTCCTCCAGAGCCGACAAAGGGGAAAGCCTTCCCTTGGAGTGGACACCCTGAATTTGGACTTGTAGCCTACTGGACTGTGTAAGAATCAACCTTCCTTTGTTAAAGCCATCCACTCTGTGGTATTCCTGTTAGAGCAGCCCTATCTGGCTAAAACACCCCCCAAAACACATAACAGTTTAGCTGGGCGATGATTTCCCGTATTTTGCAATTGTTGTCCATTATGTGATTTCCCTCTGCTGTAAAGCTGTGAACATGATTAATAGACTGGATTACATTAAAGAGGATTAGAGTGGGATTGTAACACCCTTCCTAAGGTCACCTCCCTGCTGCAATGTTGGCAAGTACTATGTTTTATCCTACAAGAGGTAAAAAAAGAACAAGGAGGCAAACAGAGTGGGAACCTGAAACCATGAAGAAAGCATCCCTGAGGGCAGAATGCACATCCTTTGGTCCTAGGGTTCCTGTGCTGAGATGCTCACAGACCAAAGAGAGAAAGATGCAATACAGGACCTTCCTCCAAAGCCAACAGAGAGAAAGTGCATTCTCTGGAGCCAGAACTCTAAATTCGAACTTCCGGCCTACTGGACTGTGTAAGAATAAGCTTTTCTTTGTTAAAGTCATCTACTCATGGTATTTCTGTTCGAGCATTACCAGACAACTAAGACAGTTCTCATTTAATAATTTCTATGCATATTTATAGGTTATGTACAGAAATATGTACATCAATAGGAAACTGCCAGAAATTCAAACCAGATACAGAAGAGGACATGGAACAAGGGATATCATTGCTGATGTCAGATGGATCCTGGTGGAAAGCACAGAGTACCAGAGGGACATTTATGTATGTTTTATTGACTATGCTAAGGCATGTGACTGTGTGGATTATAACAAATTACAGATAATATTACAAAGAATGGGAATTCCACAACCTATACACAGACTTAAGGCACTTGTTCAAACAAAATCAGGGGACACTGCAGGTTTAAAATCAGAAAAAGTGTGCAACAGGGTTGTATCCTTTCACCGTACTTCATCAAACTATATGCTAAGCAAACAATCCGAGAAGGTGGACTATATGAAGAACTGAGCAACAGGATTGGAAAAAGACTCATTAACAACCTGTGATATGCAGATGACACAATCTTGCTTGCTGAAAGTGAAGAGAATTTACCAATGAAGATCAAAGACCACAGTCTTCAGTATGGATTACACCTCTGTATGAAGAAAACAAAAACCGTCACAACTGGACCAATAAGCAGTGTTATGATGAAAAAAGGAAACACTAAAGTTGTGAAGGATTTCATTTTACTCAGATCCACAATCAATGCCCATGGAAGCAACAATATATCAAAAGACGTCCTATGGGGCAATTCTACTCTGTCACATGGGTCCTCTTTGAGCCAGTATTGACTCAATGGCACCTAACAACAACATACACACACAGAAAGAGTTTGGCTTCCTTATGTCCAAATCTTCAGCTGGAAGCAACCATTTTATAATCAGAAAAAAAAAAATCAGTTGCATGGTATACTTGTTAAAATACAGATTATGGGGCCACCACCCCCAATGGGTCAAGGTCTGCAGATGAAGCCTAACAAATCTGCATTCTTACACTCTCCCCCTTAGGAATTTAATGCCTGGTGATTGAGACTAACCTCCCCCCCCCAAAAAACCTGCTGCTGTTGAGTCAATTCCAACTCATAGCACACCTCCAGGACAGAGTAAAACTGCCCCATAGAGTTTCCAAGGAGCACCCAGCAAATTTGAACTGCCAACCTTCTGAATAGCAATAACAGCATTTAACCACTATGCAACCAGGGTTTCTGCAAGAGAGATTAGATTGTTTTAAATGCCTTGTCCAACTCTAAGATACTGTGGCTTTATTACCAGCAACTGTGTACAATTTCATAGCAGTGGTGGAGGTAGGAGTCAAGCTCCAGAGCTCTGAAGAACCAGGATACGCTCACTAAGAAAGAGAAGACAGGAATAGGGAAAGGAAAGCAGGCTTGGAGATGGTAGCTTGAGGGCAAGAAGGGATAGGTGTAAAACAACGGACTTCTCCACAATTAGCATCCTGGGCCTGTTTCAAGGCTGAGGGAAGAAGCTGTTGAAAAATGAAAACAGAAAAGAGGTAAGTGATTAAGGCTATATGGCCTAGGATGCCAAGGGAAAAGCAGGATCCAACAGACTTGGCTTGGAAAGAGGACAGGAGACAGAGCAATAGCTTTAAAGGTGACACTCCTGGTTATGTAAAACTGCCCTCTCCAGCACAGTGGCCAGCAGCCACCTGTAGCTGTTAAACACTTGACAAAAGTGGCTTGTCCAAACTGGAATATGCTGCAAGAATAAAATACATATTGGATTTTGAAGATTTAGTACCAAAAAATTAATAACACCAGTAATTTCAAATATTCCACTAATAACTTTGTATTGATTATATACAGAACTGATGATGTTTTGGGTATGCCTGGTTCAGTAAAATATATTACTAAAATTAAAACAAAGAAAAAGAAAATCAAAAGACGTGTTACTTCCTTGGGCAAATCTGTTGCAAAAGACCTCCTTCAAGTGTTCAAAAAGCAAAGATGTCACTTTGAGGCCTAAGGCACACCTGACCCAAAACATGGTACTTGTGGTCACCTCACATGCATGTGAAAGCTGGACAATGAATAAGGATGGCCAGAGAAGAATTGATGCTTTTGAACTAGAGTGTCAGGGAAGAGTATTGAATATATTATGCACTGCCAGAAGAATCAACAAATCTGTCTTGGAAGGGGTACAGCCAGAATGCTCCTTAGAAGCGAGAATGGTGAGACTTGATCTCATGTACTTCAGACACATTATCAGGTGAGACCTGGCCGTGGAGAGAGTCAGTAAAAAAAGAGGAAGACTCCTCAATGAGACAGACTGACACAGTCAGTAGGCTGTAGGAATGGTGCCCAATAGGGTAGTGTTTAATTCTGTTGTACCTATGGTTGCTATAGACCAGAACCAGCTTGATGGCACCTAAAAACAACATACATGTTATTCAGTACATTGGTTACCTTTATCACGGTGTATTACATTTTCATACTCCCATTCTGGTTGTTGTTTCCAGTAACCAAGCTTCCCTGCCCCCGAGTACCTTATCATCTTTGCATTAGGGTAAATGTTGACCATTTGGTCTCATATAGATGATTTTTTGAAGGAGCACAGTACTTACAGGTGATAATGTTTATTTTATGAGACCATCTGTTACTTAGGTGAAAGATGATTTCCATACAATGTAAAAGGCTTATCAGGGTGACAGTCTCAGGGGCTTCTCTGGTCTCTACCATTCCAGTAAGTCTTGCCTTTAAGAATTCATAGAATTATTTTTAGAACCAAATAAGACGCTTTTAATTACAATATCACCATCATTATTGCCATTGTTATTATTTTCATCATGACTCTTTCAATGAAGAGTGATTAAGTCAGCCTCCTCGAATGTATATACAGCTGAGTTTGAAAGATGAAAGTCCACGCACGAGAAGAGAATCATAATGAGGGATATGTTTTCATTGAAAAATTCTTGAGTTAGCAGCAAGAGGCGAGTTCATTAAAATTCAGATGCAGACAAACAATGCGTATGGTTCAGGAATAATTGCAGGGTATCCATGGTTACAGAAAATCTTGCCAACACCCATTGTTCTATTTATACCTTGGGAGACATGGCACTACTTTTCTATAAATAGAACAGAAGCTCATTCATTTCAACCTTGATCATGAGCAAACCTCCAATTTTCTCAGGAATAAAGGAACTGGACTCCAGAGTGTAATGGAGATTGGGGTGAGGAGTATGTTCATCTGTCTGGGGAAAAGTCAGTCAAAAGAACAAAAAAATATTTATAAGGAAAAATGCAGCTTCCCAAGGAAGCCCTGAGGGTGCAGTGGTTAAAAGTTCCGGCGCTAATCAAAAGGTCAGCAGTTAGAAACTACCACATGCTCCTTGGAAACTCTATGGGACAGTTCTACTCCACCCCATAGGATCACTATGAGTCAGAATTGACTCAGCAGCAAGGGTTTTTGGTTTTTTAAGGTCTCCAGTAGGTGACTGCTTGGGGAAGAGTGGCCCTGAGAAGCTGAAAACCCTCGAGTTGCTAAGGATTATCTCGAATACTCATTCACTTTTAAGTAGGAAACAAGAAGATTGGAAGACTCCAGATTCACATGGCACAGAGAAAGGATTTTTGCAAAAGGCACAGATCCATAAGGTCAAAGAGAATAAAAGGATAGATGGCAGCAAAATAAAAACAGCCATAAAATGTTGAAAGCTGTCACACAGTAGAAGGCAGGTCAGCATAACTGGACTATACCATAAACTAAAAGATTTTCTAAATTCAATCCAACATTGCAAAGGATGCAGTAGCAGGGAAAGGGGTCTGGGGACCATGTTTTCAGGGACATCAAGGATAATTAGCATAATAAGTCTTTTGCTAAGAAGAGTCTTTTGTACCCCATATTGGTGAGTGGCATCTGGGATCTTAAAAGCCAGCAAGCTGCCATCTAAGGAACATCAGTTAGTCCCAATCCACCTGGAACAGATGATGCCCGAAAATATGAAAGACATGAGGAAGAATGAGCCCAGGAGACAGAAGGATCCATATGACTGACAGACTACATCAGCATGAGATCAGAAGAACCAGATGGTGCCCAGCCACCACCAAAGACAGCCTCAGTAGGGTATACAGTGCAGAGTACCCGACGTAGCATGAGAAAAAGAGGTGTGCAGGTCAAGAACTCTACTAAAAGACCAGAACTGATGATCTGACAACATGGAAGGCCCCCTGGGAACCTAGACTTGCTGCTGGCCCAGACCTGAAACCAGTACTGAGGTCAACACTTCAGACAAAGAATGAACCGGACTCAGGGACACAGAATGAGCATGCAGTGTGTGTACTTTCTGGTTTTATACATTTATAGGAGGCTGTCCTACTGATTTCGTTCTAGAGGGGAGAGGAGAGGGTGGAGAGGAGGGGACAGGTGCTCGTTAAAAGGATACTACAAGAGTGAAAAGGAGGGATGTGTTGTCACAGTTAGAGAGCAGATAGAGTTGTAGAGAGGCGAGCACCTAAAATTGACTTGGATTGTATACTTTCGCTTAATCATAATAAAAAGAATTATGAACAAAATAAAATAAAAGATGAAAACGATGTTGAAAGCTGAAAGCAGAAGAAGCGCACTGACTTAGCATAAAGCTAAAATCGAAGGATCTATTAGGATCCAGGACAAGAAAGCAGTGGCAAGAAAAAGCCCCTTCGAACTGCAGACTCCCAAGGGTGCTCAGGAATTGGAGGCACCAGGCCTCTAAAGGTTGGATAAGAGAAGGCTGAAAATAAGAGTCAGGTGAAGGCAGGTGTACTGTAAAAAACCCAGAATTAATTCAGGATTATTACATCTAGAGTAGTGATATGTCCCTGACTCCTTCTACCATCAGGCTCTAAGAACACCAGCAGTCACTCATCTACTTCCCAGAGAAGAGAATGGTCCCTGAGAAAAGTCCTGCAGCTTATGACACATGGGAGTCCCTAATAAAACATGCAAATCCCCTCTTAACTCCCTTATGATGAGGGCTTCCCATGATGAGGAGTTGATGAATGCCATCCACGTACACAGAGTTTTCACAAAACTAAGCTTTTCAGAGTTTCACTCTTCATTGTGGACAGACAACAAATAATGGCCTTGAGCATTAGGTGCTTTTAAGAACTATCTATAAAGGATCAAAGTGACAACACAAAAGCAATCTATGGCACCACAGTGATAAAAATTATTTTCCTTAAAAAAGCACTGCTGTGTATCTTCTCTTTCCCCCTCAATTCCACTCTTCAAACTCTGTTGTTCTCTTTTTGGTGTCCTGGAAAGTTGACCCATGGGGAACACTTCAAGTCTTGGATGAACTGGTCAACAGAGACTGGACTGAGGAGAAGGGTAAGGTCAGGACATTGTTGTCCATGCCCCTTTCCGGTGTGTTAGCATTCTAGGCTGCCTACATCCCTCCACCTAAGGTCCAGCTCCTGTTGGGTGGTCCTCTCCACAAAGCCGTCTTTAATCCAGCTCTCCAGACCTCATGGTTGTTAACAGATCCAGTAACACTTTGTTCAGGTACCACACCCTTCCTTACGCTTGCCTACACTGGGCCCATACCTTTGGAAACACTGCCTGTATTAAAATTCTCTTCAGATTACCTATTGTGACTCTCATCTGCTTCCTCCCAGGGCCCTGACTGACCTAGAGTTTCAGCTACACTACATCTCAGTATCTATTGACTGGAAGGTAGATGAGAATATTTTCTTAAATAGAAGAACATTTCTCTGTACTGTAAATTCCTGGAATCAAGTTGTTTTGAGGTCTTTTTTCTTTTCCTTAGTCATATACTCAGTATAGAAAAATTGGAAAATAAATCACCATAACTCCACAAGCCCACATCAATCATTACCAGTATTTTGGTACAAAATCTTCTAGCAGGGTAATAATGTGGCATCTCCTTCAACAATTATTTTTTAGGTGTGTCGTGGATTGGATTACGTCCCCCCAAAAAACATGTGGAGAAATTTGACTGCACCATGACTCCCAATATTGTGTGGCTGTCCTGTGTTTTGTGATTGTAACTTTTATATACGCAGTAAATCATAATCTCTGTCTGCGGTTAATGGGGCAAGATGGGATTATGCTAAATGGGATTATGGTGAGACTGTAATACCCTTACTAAGTCACTTTCCCTGGGGTATGACCTGTACCACCTTCTGTCTCTCAAGGGATAAAAAGGGAAGGAAAGTGAGCAGAGATTTGAGGACTTCATATCATCAAGAGAGCAGTGCCGGGAGTAGAGCACTTCCATTGGACCTGAGGTCCCTATACAGAGATGCTCTCAGACCAAGGGAAAACTGATGACAAGCACCTTTTTCCAGAGCTGACAGAAAAAGCCTTCCCCTGGAGATGACACCCTGAATTTGGCCTTGTAGACTACTTTAAGAAACCTTGTTGGTGTAGTGATTAAGTGCCATAGCTGCTCACCAAAATGTTAGTTGGCAGTTCGAGTCCACCAGGTGCTCCTTGGAAACTTTATGGGGCAATTCTACTCTGTCTTAAAGGGTCACTATGAGTCGGAATTGACTCAATGGCAATGAGTTAGACTACGAAAGAACAGATTTCTTTTTGCTGAAGCCATCCACTTGTAGTACTTTTGTTATAGCAGCACTAGATGACTAAGACTGGGTGTTTGTTCACTACATATATAGAAGGGTGATGGGGTGGGGAAAAGGCCTCAGCAAGTGAATTACTGGTGGTCCCAATCTCTTTTACTCTCTCCAGTAATTAACTCCACCCCCCAAAATTTCACAGTTCACTCACTTATACTTTCAGTTCACTCTCCCTACAACCGAGCCACTTTGCAAAGTATTCCTTCCAAGTGGGCCACCTGTCAACCCATGTACAAGAGAAGTTCAGTAAATATGATTTGCTTCATCCAGGCAACATTGTCAATGCTGTTCTAGTGCCCCAAAGATCTGTGACCTATCCCATTTCCTGACTCTTGTTGCCATAAGCTAATGTCCATGGCACCCAGACTGAGTCTGGAAACAGGAGACGAGTTTAACAATGTCAGCAGCAGAGAAACCCAACAAAGCCATGATCTACCATTTTTCATTTGTCCTATGAAAACATTAATCTGTCTTCTTTTTATAGTTGCCGTCACGAAAGTTCCTTTGTGAAGTATTCGGAGAGATATTAATTGTGATCCATAGCTGATAAACCCAGAACAAACCCAATGCTGCCGTGTTGATTCCAACTCGTAGTAACACAACAGAAGGAGTAGAACTACTCCATACAGTTTCCAAGGGGAGCCTGGTGGATTTGAACTGTCAACCTGTTGGTTGGCAACCGTAGGACTTAACCACTAGTCCATCAGGCTTTCCCCACAGCTGGGATGGGGGATCAAATTAGGTGTTCCTACAATCAGCATTTGAAGTTGGATAAGCTAGGTTAGTGGTGTAACAAACCCCATTGACAGAAACCACTCCCAACTCTCCCTTTGAGGGGAGAAAGAAGAAAACTGTTTAATCTGGGAGTCAAACTCACTGTGGTTGAATATGCCAATGTTACTACTAAAAGCACAGGAGCAATGGTGACATCTTGTGTCAGGTTAAAAAGTAACAGGATCTTAATCCCTTGTGGCGTCTACTGGGAGCAAGCCCCAAGAGTCTTGGCTGAAATTCATTGGTGCCTGTTCCTTTTCAGTGGCCGACCAGATATTAAAACAGAGACATTGGTTTCTCAGTTGTGGAGATTAATACTTACAGGGACAATGGGGAAAAGTCATTTGGCATTTGGCTTGTCCAACGGCCATGTCAAGAATAGCAGTCCCAGCTTAGTTCTTCAGCTTAGCCTTTCCACCTCCAACATGTTCACCTCAGGGCTCTGGGTTCTGGGCTCTGGGCTCTGGGCCACCATCAGTAGGAAGTAGCCGGAAGGGAACTGCAGAGCTCTGTAATAATCAATTTGTTTATCCTACCACTTTGGGCACCTCCGTGATTTGATTTCATTGGTAGCCCTTGGAATGCCACAGGACATGACTGGAAAGCCAGGAGCCCATAGAAGACACACAAAACTCACTGTCCACAGCCAAATCATTTGTTTTGTGTGCTCTCCATTATACGCAGTGGTTCTCAACCCTGCCCACAGCAGGAAATCACACGGGGAGCTTATAAAAATACCAATGCCTAAATCCCATCCCAGGCCAGTGAATTCAGAATGATGGCAGTTGGGACTAGATTAGGGTATTTAAAACAAAACACCTAAGTGACCCTAGTATGCAGCTTTTACCTGTCTTTCTAGTGCAGGGAACTCAGCTGCCTTGCCATGAGGAAGCTCAATTCACATGGAATGGTTTTCTGGGAAAGCCATGAGGAAGCCATGCAGCCTCAGCCCAAGGTGAGGTCTCAGCCGGCAGGCGGCAGCCAGCATCACCCACCAGATATTTAAGCAAGTGAACTCTCTCAGATAGTTCCTGTGCCCATTCTCCTGACACCCTAGAGAACACCAAGTGGAACAGAGAAGAGCTGGTTCCACTAAACCTTGGCAAAATCAATGGGAATATTTTAAGGCATTAACTGATGGTTCATTACACTGCAATAGACAACTGGAACAATTATCTCCAATTTTAGATAAGGAAATGGAGGCTGCCAGAGGGGAAGTAATGTGCACCAGTCCGGACAGACAGCAAAGTGGCAAAGTAGAATGGTCTGGCTGGAGGCATTGGCCTCTACCGCTCAGATTCATCTCTTGGATTTGCCTCCAACTAAGAGCAAACCAAACAAACCTACTGTCTTCCAGTTGATTTCAGCTTGGGACAGTCCCTTGTATTACAGAGTAGAAGTGCCTCAGAGTGTTTTCTTGACTGGAATCTTCTTCCCAAGTACTGCTGAGTGGTTCAGCTCACAACCTTTCCATCACCTGTCAGTCGCATTACTCTGGGGAGGCAGAGGCGCAGGCAGTATCCCGCCCCCCAAAAAATCCCACAGCTGCTGAGTCGATTCTGACTCACAGCACCAGGTGACACCGAAATGATCATCTAGCAAATGTTTGTGCAGTATTTCAGCAGAAACGTATTCTTTTTTAAAAAAATAAAAATAAAAATATCACTGTAGTGAGTGATGGGGCTGGTGTGTGTACTTTGTGGGTTAATACACGTATGAGGCTGTCCGACTGGTTTCTTTTTACAGGAGAGAGGAGAGGCTGGAGAGAAGAGAACAAGTATGTGCTGGTTGAGTGGATGCTGGAAGTAAAGAGTGGAAAAGAAGAGTGTGCTGTCATAGGGTGAGGAGAGCAGACAGAGTTGCAGGGGGGAGGAGGCCCAGGGTTTTATATGGAAAATTGACTTGGATTGTGAACTTGCACCTAATCACAATAAAAAAATTAAAAAAGAAATCCCTGTAATTAGTTATAAACATCAAAAATATTTTTCATCAGGTCTGCTTACATGGATCACCGTATTTACAGGGCTAATACTCTCTGCTAATTTATTTTTGGAACCTTCTAATGCCCTCCAGTCACAGCTATCATTACCCAACTACAATGGTGATTCAAGGCACATGATTTTCTCAGCAAAGACTAGAAGCCTGAGCTACTGTTCCCACTGCCATAGGTGTTTTTATACAGAAAGTCACTATAAGTGAGAATCGCCTCGATGGCAGTGCATTCTTGTTTTTATTAGGAGGTGGCATCAACTTTTCTGCTGTTTTAGCAATGATATTGTGGTAAATAATTGTGCACTTTAGCAATAACTCTTTTGAAAATGAAGTAGCAATTAAAGGCAAAGAAGGAGAAAACTCAAAAGAGGCTTTTACTCAGTTACTAATAAGGTTGTATAAGTAACAACAGTCTCATTTAACAGAGAAAGATTTTACAAAACAATTTTGTTGTCAGTATTCATATGCCAAGTGCTGTCGAGAATTGAGACATTTTACATTTAAGTGATTTACAACTATATTTATCACATATTTTTCTACTGATTGGAAACCCTGGTTGTGTAGTGGGTTAAGTGCTGTCTGCTAACCAAAAAGTCGGCAGCTCAAATCCACCAGGCACTCCTTGGAAACTCTATGGGGCAGGTCTACCCTGACCTCTAAGGTCGCTATGAGTCAGATCAACTTATGGCAGTGGATATTTTTTTTTATTCTATGATTAAAATGGATAAAAGTCTTACTAAGAATTATTTATAGTCTCATATAGGAGGAAGTCTATGGGGCCACGGGAGGGGTGGCACCAGTACTGGTGACGCCACTGTTAGTTGTTAACTGTTGTTAGCTTAGTGGATGCCATAAAAGAGGATAAACCCAGGGACCTTGATTGCCAGCTACCAAACTAAACCCTGCTGTTGAGTAGATTCCAACTCATAGCAACCGCATTAGTCAGAGTAGAACTGTCCCATAGAGTTTCCAAGGACCACCCGGCAGATTTGAACTGCCGACCTTTTAGACAGCTGACGTAGCACTTAACCACTAAGTCACAATGGTTTCCCAATTGAGAGCAAGAGACTGTAAAACCCAAAAAACTCTACTGGACTCTGAAAACAGGCAGCTCCGCCCGGAGACTACAAGTCCAGAGCAATACAAGCACAAGAGGGGACCAAAGATCTGCCTCCTGCACCACCGGCCACCCTTTTGCTCCAGGATTTTACGAATCAGGTGGTGAAAATGCCCACAGAACACGACAGCACACAGCAGCACCAACAGTTTACCAAAGCCCAGAGAGAGCCCCCTGAGTAACTCCAGAATCTTCCAACGAGCCCTTCTTTAAGGGCAGCTGACTTCCTACAGACAACAGCGAGAGCAACACCCAATGATATCCGCATTCGTTTTGTTCTTGTAACTCCATTAGTATGAACAAAGAGAAGAGGCCCAGAGAAACACAGTGTACACATACCAGGTCTGACAATGAACTCTGTGGACTTCATTGTTCTAAGCGCTCATACCTCTCTGCTGAATATCGCTACACTCACCTTCGAAGTAGCCCCTTGGGAAGCAACGAGCAGGCTCCAGACACAACTCACCAATACCGGAAGCTATGTACTGATTCCAGAAAATACGCGCCGACGCCAGAAGCATGCACTGACGCCAGAAGCTATGCACCAATGCCAGCACCTAGTCCACCCTTCAAAGCAATTTTGGAACTCTTTCTGGAATGGCCATTGCGTGTGTTGGCAAGGCAACAGGTCCACAAACTTAATTGCATAGTTGTCTGTGAGGGAGTTTTCAGCCAGTAAACAAATAACTGTATTGGAAAAGCCTCCCTACTCACCTGATCTGGCCTCCAATGACTTTTTTACTTACCCACAGATAAGGGAATTATTGAAAGGAAGATGTTTAAATGGCATTCAGGGCATCAAGGGTAATACTATGACAGCGCTGATAGCTTTTCCAGAAAGAGTTCCCAAATTGCTTTGAAGGATAGACTAGGCACTGGTGTCAGTGCATAGCTTCCTAAGGGGACTACTTCAAAGCTGAACATAGTGCTATTCAGCAATGAGGTGTGTAGTACTTATTCTGGGATGAGTTTGCAAACTTAACTGGCAGTCCTTGTATATCATTTCTTTGTCCATGTCATTAAGATCTCCCTGTTCCTTAGTTACACGGCCTGTTTTTCTTTTTCCCTTTCTTTCTTAACATCCCTAGTGATCATTACCTCTGTCACCAAGAGTCTTTGGAAACAACTCATGTCCATGGCTTGTTTGCATAAAGCAGAGGAACCATCACTGATTTTAACCTCTCTCCTACTAGAGACTTAGGGGTCACCCTGAGTCTAAGGCAACTGGTTTGGAGGCAGGAAAGCTTCAGGCTAAACTACTTCACCCTAAAATACAGTGGACAAGAGTCTTTGTAAAGCCAGATTCCTTTCCTAAGGCACCCTAGTGGCGCAATCACGGAGCATTCTGTTGCTAACTGACAGACAGTTGACATCCACATGCACCTACCTCACTGGAGAAAGATCTGATGATCTGCTTCGTAAGGAATGCTGTTGTTAGGTGCCATCGAGTTGTTTCTGACTCATAGCTACCCCACCCAAGCACAACAGAATACAACACTGGCTGGCCCCTGTGCCACACCTCCATAAAGGTTACAGCAGTGTCATAGGGTCACTATAAGTCAGAATTGTCTCAGTGGCAGCAATCGGTTCCCATAAAGATCACCACCTAGGAAACCATATGGTACAGTTCAGTTCTACTCTGTCACATGCGAATGCTATGAGTTAGAAATCACTTGACAGCACACAGCCCAACATTATGTGCAGACACTGTGTTAAGCATTGGGGTTAGGGTAGAGAACAAGACAGATATGGTCAGCTCCTCAGGGTGCTCCAGTCCCGTATCCAGGTTTCGATCCCATATGCAATGGCCTTAACGCTAATTCACGCTGATTAACATGTTCAGTTTTTCTCCAGAGAAATCCAGCATGCGCTTCTTAATGTATTAGACACTGAGATCACTTATTTCTTCTCTCTGCCAGCAGAAAGTACAAAGGAAGTTTATGCTAATAGCTCAACATGAAAGGACTGTTAAATTAACCCATTAGACTTGGGAAGAAAAAGCTTACTGTTCTATGGAAAGCAAAACATGCTGTTATGTGAAGTCAACAAAAGACGTTCCGTTCTGAGCCAGGACCATCTGGGCAAGGTCCATAAAGTGCAGCAACCATAACTGATGTCTTTCCAATCCAGCTGTGTTGTCTTGAGGGGGAATCAAGAGTTCCCTAGGTCAAGCTGTGTGCACAAGCTGCTCTTTATTTTATGGGATGTTGAGCCTTTTGGGCACCTTGCCTGACTTTGTCTGTCGCCTTCTGAGAAAAGCATCACTATTGCAACTTTGCAGATGACGAAGTAGGAAAAGATAAAGTAACTTGCACAAGACTACTTTGACTGTAAGGAGCTCTGGTTGTACAGTTGTTGCATAGGGTTGCTATGAATCACAACCAACTCCATGGCATACAACAACAGCCCCTAATGAAGGAGATAGTGTTGGTTCAGAGGTAGAAATTTCACCTTCCATGCAGGGGGGGGGGGACACCATCAAGTCAATTCCAACTCATAGTGACCCTACAAAACGGAGTAGAACTGCTCCGTAGAGTTTCTAAGGAGTGCCTGGTGGATTCAAACTGTCGATCTTCTGGTTAGCAGCCGTACCACTTAACCACTACACCACCAAGGTTTCCATCCATGCAGGAGACCTCAGGTGTGATTTTTCTGGACAATGCATCTCACGTGCAGCCCACCACCCATCTGTCGGTAGAAACTTTTGTGTCATTTGATGTTCAATAGGTTTCAGCAAAACTCCCTGACTGTTTCAGTCATCTGGTACTACTCCAACAGAAATACCACAAGTGGATGGCTTTAACAAAAAAAAGTTCATTCTTACACAGTCTAGTAGGCTACAAGTCCAAATTCAGGATGTTTGCTCGACAGGAAGGCTTTCTTTCCTCTCCATGGGCTCTGGAAGCAAGTCCTTGAGTTGCATCAGTCTTTGGTCAGGGAACATCTTGGCGTAGGAATCTCAAGTCTGACAGACATGCTCGACTCCTGGTGCTGCTTTCTTGATGGTGTGAGGTTCCCAACTCTCGGCTTGCTTCCCCTTCCTTTTATCTCTTAAAGGATAAAAGGTGATACAAGCCACACTCTGGGCAAACTCCCTTTACAATGGAGCAGGGAGGTGACCTTAGGAAGGGATTTACAGTCCACCCTAATCCTCTTTAACATACAGTATAGGAAAGTCACAAAATAGAGGACAATCATAAAATATTGTGAATCATGGCCCAGCCAAATGGCTACACACATTTTTGAGGGGAAACAGCTCAATCGCTGACATTAAGACAAGAGTAGGAAGAAAGGCCTGACAATCTACTTCTGAAAAATCAGCCATTAACAACCTTCAGGAGCACACTTCTGCTGTGATACACAAGGGGTCGCAGTGAGTCAGAGTCCCCTTCACAGTATCTAATACCCTGTGTCCCTATTACAATGGCTGAGGCCAGCATTTTAACCCAGAGCTGTCAACCTCCCACCTCATACTGTGGTTACAGCAACACGCAGCCTCCGGGGTCATGCAGTTTGTGTGATGGGGAAAAAAACACCTTTCTAGTTCTGGTGTCTGAAAAAGAGGGACTCGAGTTGACAATCAATGTCCCAAAACGTGGGTATTAATTACTTAATGAGAAACGCGAATGCTCTGTAAACCAGAACCAAACCAAACCCTCTGTCGTTGAGTCGATTCAGACTCATAGCGACCCTAGAGCACAGAGTAGAACTGCCCCATAGAGTTTCCAAGGAGTGCCTGGCGGACCTGTACTGCCAACCTTTTGGTTAGCAGTCGTAGCACTTAACCACTATGCCACCAGGGTTTCCCTTCATCTAAAGCACAATTAAATCAGTCAATCAATAAAATAATAATAATGAAATAAAGCAAGGGGTTCTTCTTTGCTGAGACAAAAAGAACAGAGCCTGACTCCCTGACCTAATAGTCGTGGAAGCAGCAGCCTCAGCAGGGGAACAGAGATGTCAGTCATTTCTTCTTTTCCTCAGAGTCCATTTCTTTAGCTGATTAATGGTAATTATGAAAAAGTAAAAGTTCAAAGAGATATTAGACAAATTAAGCTAGTGGTTACGACAATTTGACAAAGGAAAACCAAAAATTCTTATTAGTATACTTCTGATCTACCTGGACAAGACTATTATGGAAAAAAACTTGTAACAACCAAAATGTCCACAGACAGGTCTAGGTAAATGGATTGTGGTGTGTTCACCAAAAGGTAAAACTAGCAGTGCCAAGCTGTGAACATCAGCTACAGACAATGATCTGTACGAACTGATGAATTTTAGAAATGAGAGCAAAAACAATACAACATAGTCTGGTGGCATTTTTATAAAGCTCGAAGACAAGCAAAACAAAGCCTTGTTTAGGAGTCATCTACATGTGGTACTACTATTTTTTTTTTAAAAAAAAAAGAAAGGGGATACCGTACTGGTGAGTGGCGTCTGGGGTCTTAAAAGCTAGCAAGCTGCCATCTGAGGTACACCAAATGGTCCCAACTCAGCTGAATCGGATGATTACCAAGGTCAACAGAGACATAAGAGAAAAAAAGCCCAGAGGACAGAAGGACCCACCTGTGTGGATGACTGTACCAGCTTGTGATGAGAAGAACCAGATGGTGCCCAGCCACCATCAATGACAGCCATGATAGGGCACACAATGTAGGGTCCCAGTGGCTATACAAATAAAAAGAGGGGTGCACCTCAGGAACTCCACTGAAAGACTGCAATTATGGTCTGATGTCCCAGGACATCCCCTGGGAGCATGGCCCCCTAGACCTGCTGTTGCCCCAAATCATTATTTGTTACTGAGGTCAACTCTTCAGACAGGAATGGATTAGACTTGGGGACATGGGGTGACCATATAGTGTCCACTTTATGGTTCTGTGTATCTATAGGATGCTGTCCTACTGGCCTCTTACCAAAACACAGAGGAGAGGGTGGAGAGGAGGGGATAGGAGATTCTTAGCAGGACATGACACGTATAGAATGGAAAGGAAGAGTGTGCTGTCACCAGGGAAAGAGACCAGAGGGAACTGCAGATAGGTGGGTGTGCAAATTTAACTTGGATTGTATACTACTTTCACTCAATCACAATAAAAAAAAAAAAAGAAAGAAATGGGATAAATAGTTCAGGAGAGCAGTTATTTGGGTGGAAGAGAGCACAGATATTAATGTTCCAGCTCATGTGTGTTTATATTTTAATATTCTTCCCAACTGACAGATACATGATTTTTTTATATATATATATAAAATATCATCTAATACAAATTGAGATCCAAGTGTATTTTCTGCCATAAGGTTGTGGAGCAAATTCTTTAAAGACCTTAAACAGCTGTCATAAGATGACTCTAACTCATGGTGACCCCACGTGTATCAGAGCAGAACTGTGCTCCAGAGAGTGTCCAGTGGCTGATTTTTCAGAAGTGGATCACCAAAGCTATCTTCTTGAAGCCTGAGGCCTGAAAAACACTGTCTTCAAACAACAGGGAGGACTGAAGCAGACAGTCAGGACTAATTCTTTACCTGTTTTTCTTAAAATTTCTGGCTTCATAACACTACCTGGCTCAGACAGGAAATCATGTATGAACTTACAGGAACCACTGAGATAAAACCGTCTCAGCCTTTGCAGCCCCCTTCTTAGGATCATCAAACATGGAGAGAGGCCAGTTCCATGACTCTTTACTCAAGTGACAATCAAGAGCCTCCAGACCCCAGTTCCTGATGCCTGGACCCTGAGGCCTGCCTCCAGATGGATGCCACTCCCCCCAACTACCCACATTGTTTCTTCCCTGACACCTTCCACTGCACTGGCACATAGCCTTTCCTCTTGAAAATACTGAGCTTCCCTGACAAAGACAGACGCATTCTGAGGATGAGGACTACCCTCTGCCCTCTGTGTTGCCAGCACGTGGGAATAAACCTTTGATTATTTTTTTACCCAACTTCTTGTCTCAGAGATTGGCTTTATAGCAGATGGCATGACCCTGGAGTTTGGTAATATTCTGAGGCACCTCGGAGTTGTTAACCTGATTATAACAAACAAAAATCCCATTAACATCTAGCCAATTCTGACTTATAGCAATCCTATAGGACAGAGTAGAACTGCCCCATAGAGTTTCCAGTGAGTGACTGGTAGATTCGAACTGCTGACCTTAACATTAGCAGTCAAAGCTCTTAACTACTATGCCACCAGGGTTTCCCAACCTGATTATACTAGGCCCCAAATGGAGTCATTTATGCTAAGCCCTAGGTCAGGAAACCAAAACTAAATTCCTGTTTCCTGTAAGTGCCTCACCTTCATGGAAGCTGAAACTTACATCAACCAGTCCACAGTCACCACCTCGACTGACCTGGCTACAAGAGTTCCCAATAAGCCATATAGAAAAAGTAGCTTAGAACTAACCACTGACTTTTTGCCCAGTGTTACCTCTTTGTTCTTATATAAACTCACTGCCAAAGAGTCTATTTTTACTCATGGTGACCATAAAGGGCTGGGGTGACCTGCCCCACGAGCCTTTTCAAAGTCTGTAATCTCCATGGAAGCATAGTGCCACATCTTTCTCCCAGAGCAGCTGGTGAGTTGAAATTGCTAACCTTTCAGTCAGCAGCTGAGCTCTTAACTACTACACCACCAGGACTCATTTTGTAAAAATGGCATGGGGGCGGTGTCTGACCTCCTCTAACCCCACAAGGGGGAAGGAGAATCAAGATAAATCAAAAGCCCAAGGCTTATTCCTATGAGACAGAGGTCAGATACGCCTCATAAGAACTTCAAGCATTTGCATCCATAAGCCAAATCCTATCCAGAGCAAGCCACCAAATTGCAATGACCTACACCAGCTTGTGAAGACAATCACCTTACTCTGGTCAGTTCATCCCTAGTCCTTCACACTAGGTCACAATGGGTAGCAGCCGTAGGCTCAGCAGTTCACACACACTTCCTGGCACTTTAGGCAGCCCCTTCGTACTCTCTCCTTCCTGGGTTCCCTTGGACTAGGTCAATAAGTTCCATTCATCAGTTTAGGAGTCCACACTCAAATCTGTTTTTTTACTCCTGAGCAGCCAGCCCTTCCTCTCTGTCTCATTCCTTGCCCCCGTTGTTGCCAAACCAAAAGTAAGTTTGTTTCACCTGTCACTGCAGCCAGATTCAGAGATGTGGAAAAAAGGTTCAAAATATGCTTTACTAACAGACAAGCATGCAAGCTTGGGGAACAGTGAGAATAGCATCTCCAAGACTGTCCTATTTGGGTTACAAATCCAGTGGCTTTTATAGCCAGATTACAGAAGGGGTTTGCATGAGGCAGAATAGGGAGTCATAAGTTCCCATTACATTTTATTGAGCCAAGCCAAGTGCCATAGAGTCGGATCCAAAGAATGTTAATTACTCAAAATCATTACCTCCCTGGAAGTTTTTGAAACAACCAATTCACTACCTTGGAGACAGGGAAAGGAATGCAAGTCTGCTGATCTGGTTCAGCAGTCTAGGTGACCTTTATGCACTAATACCATGTGCTAGATCAAAGGGTCCTAATGGTGAGGGGGCTCTGTTCCTGAAATTCAGGGAGATCATTGAGAGGACTGTGTTCCTGAAATTCAGTGAGATCATCTTATCAAATGATCACACCTTGCCATTAGCTGAAAACAGCCTGAGATGCCCCATCTGGTATAACCATAAAACCATAACAAACTTTGTGCTTGCTACTCTCCTAATCAAAGCTCTTCCCGTATCAAACCTTGGCCATAAACAAAACTTACCCCATCCCTCTTATAATCAACACTTCTTCCTTACCAGATCATAAATCCCCTAAACAGAATTTCTTGCTACCCCTCTTCTCTTTCATTCCTTATCAAACCATAAATTCCCTCACCCCACACTACCTCATCAGAACTTTAAAACTATAAAATCTTGCCCTACTGGCCACGTGGCAGGCTGAGCCACCTTCATCTCAGACCCCACTCCCTTTCTCATTGAATAAACTTCATTGGACCCTCAGACTGCTGTGTTTCTGCCTCTGTTTTGGGCCACTCTATCCCCAACAAATAGAATATGTCGAACTCAGCCCATGTCCTCATTGCTGTACTCCCCCACTTCCACTCATCACTGGACCCAGGTGGTGATCAAAAGCCAGCCAACCAAGCTGTCTGCTCACTGCCTCCCTTTAACTTCCAATCTGAAAGGGGTTCGTTCTGAAGGACACTGACTTTTCCTCACAGGATGTAGTTCCACAGCAAAAAGCAAAAGAGTCACTATCTTTTTTCCTGTAGATCTTCCCTTTCCTCAGCAGTTCTGGATGGTTCCTCATGTCTTTTCAAATGCAGAATCTGGGTGGGCCTCAGGTTTTCAACCTAAGCCCTCACACTACATACAAGACTTGCATTTAAACAACCTGTGCATATGCAGTCAAGTATTGGCTGAAGGTGGACTTACACACTCTGGTAGTGTAGTGGTTAAGTGCTACATCTGCTAACCATAAGGTCAAGTCAGCCAGGACTCCTTAGGAGACTCTATAGAGCAGTTCTACTCTGTTCTATAGGGTGGCTATGAGTTGGAATCAACTGGACTGTGGTGGGTTTGGTTTAGTTTGGGTCACCCATGAGGAAACCCTGATGGTATAGTGGTTTAAGTGTTACAGCTGCTAACCTAAAGATCTGCAGTTCAAATCCACCGGGTGCTCCTTGGAAACTCTATGGGGCAGTTTTACTCTGTCTAATACGGTCACTTTGAGTCAGAATCAACGTTACAGCACTGGGTTTTTCAGTTTCATCACAAGACTAGATAGGAGAAACATTCAATATCTATAGTGTATTCAATTAAACAGTTACTCTTAAAAAACATAAACCTTTCTGAACATTCCAGCTTCATTTTCTCTTCTCCACCCTTTAACTGTCTAATTGGCATCAGTAGACACCCGTCATCATCCTGTTTATCTGGCCTGGTTGTGGCCTCAGGGCATTAAAACTGCAGCTTTTCAGCCATTACAGGTAACAAAAATCAAAGTAATCAATCAAAATTTTCAATTCCCAAGCCCCTTGGTTCTTTTTCTTACAAAGTATCATGCTGTCAAGAGCCTGGAGCCACTGCAAGGAATCTTGTTTCTGACACTGTAAATACTTCATGGAGACAGTGTCTGACTTCCTCTGACTTTACAAGGGGGAAGGAGAATCCAGATCAACAGCCCAAGGCTGATTCCTATGTGGGCGAGGGGTGGGGGGGCCAGACATGCCTTCTTTACCAATTCTGACATCAACGTCCCTGCCACGGCTAGCTCTCTGTCTCTGCTGGGTTCTATAATTCATTGCAATGGCCACAAAGAACTCACAGATGAAGACTCACAATTATGGTGTTTATTAGGGAAGTAATAGGTTACAATCCAGGTTCGGAAACACTTGAGGATACAGTTATTTCATCAGGACCACCTCTCCTCAGCCATACCTGAAGGATCGCTTTTCTCAATTCAGCTCCTCAGACCTCAGAATCACTGAAATGTATTCATGTTACCCAGCCAGCTCCCTCCCACCAGATAAGACCATTTGACATATTATGTAATCACTTTTGAGAATTTATCTTTTGATTCAGAGGACAAATTTTCAGTCTGGAACACCGAACGGGCATTTTTCAAAGAGTAAGAAAACAAGGAACAGTATCAGCAACATCCCACCAGTCTGAATGTCCTTCAAACGACAACCTAAGTGCTCATGATATAACTAGGAAATATGGGAAAAGTCCCTTTGAGCCTAGATTTCTGATTGGGAGTTTTCTTTCTGATTACAATCCTCTGCTCTTTTATGATCTGTTCTTATTGGAGGAATGGACTTACCCATCATGTTTCTGACTTGGTTTTAATCCTCATGTGGGTATCACTGACAGAAAGGAGAGAAAGTGGAGGAGGAAGCAAAGTGGGGAGGCTGGAGGGGAAGTGGAAAGGTAGCTCAGAGAAGATAGAAGCCTTAAAGACATACAGCCTACCATTTCACACCTACTAGGACGCAGCTGGAAACGCTGATGGCATAGTGGTTAAGTACTAAGGCTGCTAACTGGAAGGTGAGAGGTTCAAAGACACCAGGCGCTCCTTGAAAATTTTATGGAGCAGTTCTACTCTGTCCTATTTATAGGGTCGATAAGAATCAGAATCAATTCAACAGCAGTGGGTTTAGGATGGAGTCCTGGTGGTACAGTGGTTAAGCATGTGGCTACCAGCTAAAAGGTCAGCACTTGAAACACACCAGCCATTCCACATGAAAAAGATGTCACAAAGATTTCAGCCTTGGAAACCTTATGAGACAGTTCTACTCTGTCCTATAGGGTCACTTTGAGTTGACAGCAATGGCTTTTTTGGTTTAGGATAGCTACATAAGGTGCCTGGGTGGCACGAATGACTTTCTTTAGGCTGCTCACTTAGAAGTTGGCAGTTTAAACTCACCCAGCAGCACCAGTGAAGAAAAGCCTGGCAAACTGTTCCCATAACAGCTACAGCTAAGAAAACTCTATACAGCAGCTCTACACATGGAGCTGTCATAAGTTGGAATCCATGCCAACTACAATGGGTTTAGTTCGAGTTTAGGAAAAATATGCACTTGGGTGATGCAAATGGTTAACAAGCCCAGCTGTTAACCAGAAGGTTGGAAAGGTTGAAGTCCATACAGAGGCACCTCAGAAGAAAGGCCTGGCAACTTACTTCTATAGAAAACCCTGTGGGACACGATTCAGCTCTGATGCATGTGGGGTCATCATAAATTAAAGAATCTACTCAACAGAAACATTTTTTTGTGTGTGTGTGTGTTTTTCAGGATGACTATTAGAAAGTTGGAAACCTTGGTGGCATAGCGGTTAAGTGTCATAGCTGCTAACAAAAAGGTTGGCAGTTCGAATCTACCAGACACTTTTTGGAAACTCTATGGGATACTGCTCCTCTGTCTTACAGGGTCACTATGAGTCAGAACAGACTTGATGACAACAAGTTTGGGCTTGCTTTTTGTTAGTCAGAACTGACTCGATGGCAATGGGTTCGCTGTGGTTTTGGTGTTATTATCAAAAAATGAGCCCCAGTTGTGCAGTGGTTAAAGCACTCTGCTGCTAACTGAAAGATTGTGTTCGAACCCAGTAGTCACTCTGAGGGAGAAAGACATGGCAGACTGCTTACGTAAAGAATCAGAGCCTTGAAAACCATATCAGGCAGTTCTTCTCTATCCTGTAGGGTCAGTATTAACAGAGTTAATATCTGCAGAAAAATTCTTAGCTATTTCCCTTCTAAATACTAAAATTCCTTTATCCTTTAGGAATGCTAACACATAAAGAAAATTGTATAACACTCCCTTCTGACCGGTACTCACAAAGATTTTAAATTTGTTTGACCAGGCTATTCATGACTGATAACTGGGAAGAATAATGCCAATTTGCAGCCCACGATTCAGATAAGCACCCAGCCTGCAGATGTCAAGGACAATGAGTCTTAAAACAAAGGAGCTGTATTTCTTCACCAACTTTGCCTTCTCTGAACATCTGCATGCCTACACCTTCACCTGCACCATTTTCTTCTTCTAAGCCCTTCTATAAAACTTGCCAGCCTGTACTGTAGCACAGTCCACAATAGCAAAAAGATGGAATCAACCCAGATGCCCAACAACAGATGAATGAATAATTAAACTATGTGTATTTACTCAATGGAACACTATGCAATGATAAAGAACAATGATGACTTTAGGAAGCATCTCATAACCTGGTTTCAATTGGAAGACATTATGTTGAGTGAAATCAGTCAATGGAACAAGGACAAATATTGTATGAAACTTCTACCATAAGGACTTAAAAACAGACTCATGTACAGAAGAAAAAACTCTGACAGCTGCGGGGGAGAGGAGGGAGGGAGAGAGAGGGCTGGTTATAGATTAGATAGTTGATAGAAATTTGGCTGGGTGAAATCAGTGACAGCACACTCTAGAAAGAAGATCAATTTAACTGGACTTCAACATAACCTGAATGCTGTTCCAATCTTAACCCAGTATTGCACGGACAGAGTAGCTGGGGTGGGGGTCTTGGGAGTATGCTGTCAGGGGACATCGAGGCCAATTGGCACAACTAGCATCCTACTCATTTAGGGAAGGCTCCAAACTTAATCAAAGCTATGATAGTGAAAGAAATAATCCAGTGATCATATCATGAAAACTATGACGTCATCATATTAAAAAGAGGTACGCACTACAGTCGTTATACTCCCTCCAGATGGAGAGGAAGTTGATAAGAATGGCAGTAATTAAAATTGAGTTTATACACAGTTTGTTAAGGGGGCTTAAAGGGGCAGCCGTAAAGCACAACAAAGATGCAACATACCATTATCAAGAAATGTGACACAGGAATCTCAACAACCACAAAACCAACTCTAAAAAGGTGAAAAATCAATTCACAAGAAAGAATGTCCCAGAACAGACTAATAAGACAACAGAGAAAACATCAACACAAAAATAAATGTATCACAATGGCAGCACTGAACACATATCTATCAATAATTACATTGAATGTGAATGGATTGAATGCTCCAGTAAAGAGACATCAAGTGACATCTTGGATCAAAAGACATGACCCATCTATATGCTGCCTACAAGAAACTCACCTTAGACTTAAAGATAGGAACTGAAAATTAAAGTATAGAAGAATACATTCAAGCCAACAATGAACAAAGAAGAGCAGATGTGGCAATTCTAATCTCCGATAAAATAGATTTTAATGTAAAATCCACCATCATGGACAAAGATGGACACTATTTATTGCTGAAAGGTTCAGCATACAAGCAAGACTTAACTATATTATATGTTTATGCACTTAATATTAGAGCACCTAAATACGTCAAAGAAACATTGACCACACTCAAAAAGGAGATAGATCACTCTACAATAATAGTGGGAGACTTCAACACTCCATTCTCAGTATTGGAAAGACCATCTAGAAAAAAGCTCAGTAAAGATACAGAGGACCTTATTGCCACAATTAACCAACTAAACCTCATCGACATATACAGAACTTTCTACCCATTAACCGGCAACTACAGCTTCTTCTCCAGTACACATGGAACATTCTCCAGAATAGACCATGTGTTAGGACATAAAGCAATTTTCAACAAAATCCATACCATTGAATCAATGCAAAGCATCTTCTCAGATCATAAAGCCATGCAAATTAAAATCAACAGCAGAAAAAACATAGATAGAAAGTGGAGCTCTTGGAAACTGAACAACATCTTGCTCAAAAAACCATGAGTTATAGAGGAAATCGAGGATGAAATAAAGAAATTCATGGATTCCAATGAGAATGAAAACACTTCCTACTAGAACCTATGGGATACAGCCAAAGCAGTGCTCAGAGGTCAGTTTATCTCCATAAATGCGCACATCTGAGAGAAAGAAAGAAACCAAATCAAAGAACTAATCCAAAAAACACAAATCAACAAATGTTGGAGAGGCTGTAGAGAGAATAGAACTCTCCTACACCGCTAGTGGGAATGCAAAATGGTACAACCTCTTTGGAAAGCAATTTGGTGCTTTCTTAAAAAGCTACAAATAGAAATATCATATAATGTAGCAATGGCACTGCTTGGAATTTCTCTTACAGAAACAAGGGACGTCACATGAACAGATAAATGCACACAAATGTTTGTTGCAGCACTGTCCACAACAGCAAAAAGATGGAATCAGCTTAGGTGCCCATAAACAGATGAATGGATAAAGAAAGAAACTATGGTATATACACACAATGGAACACTATGCAATGGTAAAGCACAATGATGATTTTAGGAAACATCTCATAACCTGCGATCAACTAGGAGACATTATGGTGAGTAAAATCAGTCAGCCGCAAAAGGACAAACATTGTATGAGACCATTATAACGACTTAAGAAAGGACTTGTGCACAGAAGAAAATAATCTTTGATGGCTACAAGCGTCGGCGGTTGGCGATGAGAAGGTTATTCATAGATTAGATAGTCAATGGAATTCGGTTACGTGAAGGGAGTGACAGCACACAGTAGAAGGCAGGTCAGCATAACTGGACTACAACCTAAGCTAAGAGGTTTTCTAAATTCAACCCAACATTTCAAAGGACAGAGTAGCAGAGACGAGGGTCTTGAGGCCTTGTTTCAGAGGACATCGAGGTCAATTGGCATAACTACTCTTTTTCCAAGAGTCTTCTGCACCCCATATTAACGAGTGATGCCTGGGGTCTTAAAAGTCAGCGAGCTGTCATCTGAGGAATGTCAACTGGCTCCAATCCACCTGGAACAGATGACAATCAAGAACATCAAAAACATGAGAAGAATGAGTCCAGGAGACAGAAGGACTCACACGACTGGGGGACTACATCAGCATTAGACCAGAAGAATGAGATGGTACCCAGCCACCACCAAAGACAACCCTGATACAGCACAAAAGGTAGAGTCCCTGACGCAGCATGAGAAAAAGGGGTGTGTAAATCTAGAACTGTATTAAAAGACCACACTTGATGGTCTGACAACATAGAGGGATCCCTGAGAATGTGGCCCCTAGATTCACTGCTAGCCCAGAGCTGAGACCACTACTGATGCCAACACTTCAAAGAATGTATTGGACTTGGGGACACAGAGTGATGCAGGTGGTGTGTGTACTTCATGGTATATATATATATATACATATATATATATATATATATATATATATATAAGGCTGTCCTACTGGTTTCCTTTTAGAGGGGAGAAGAGAGGGTGGAGAGGAGGGGACAAGTGTTGGTTGAGTGGATACTGGAAGTAAAGAGTGAAAAAGAAGAGTGTGTGATCACTGGGTGAGGAGAGCAGACAGAGTTGCAGAGAGGCATGTGCTTGGGGTTTTATATGGAAAATTGACTAGAATTGTAAACTTTCAGTTAATCATAATAAAAAATTTAGAAAAGAAAAAAATTCAGTTCCTGTCTCTGCATTTTGGCTTAGTAGCGACAGGCAGTACAAATCTGCTGTAACTGGGTTTTTCCAGTATCGTTATAGGTTGGAATCAGCTCAAAGGCAGTGAGTTTGGTTTGATTACAAAAACCAGACAACAACAAATGGTGTTGAAAATGTCATTAAGCCAGAGACTTTATTCGTTGATGGTGGAAAGGAAAAAAGAATGATACTACCATGGGAAAGTTTGGGGGCCCTTGAACAAGTTAAGCACAGAATTACCATATGCGCCAGCAATCTCACTACTAGTTATATGCTAGAAAGAACTGAAGGGAGCAACACAGATACAACCACACCAATGTTCACTGCAACGTTAGTTACAATAGCCAAAAGGTGGAAACAACCCAAGCGCCTCAGCAGACGAATGGATAAACAAAGTGTGGTACATACATACGAGGACTGCCAATTAAGTTCACAAATTCATCCCAGAAAAAGTACTACAGACCTCATTGCTGAATATCACTATGGTCGCCTTCAAAGTATGCCCCCCTGGGAAGCTAGGCACTGACACCAGTGTCTGGTCCACCCTTAAAAGCAATTTTGGAACTCTTTTTCTGGAATGGCCATCAGAGCTGTCATTGTATTATCCTTGATGTCCTGAATAGCATCAAAATGTCTTCCTTTCAGTATTTCCTTTATCTTCGGGTAAAGAAAAGTCTTTGTGGGCCAGATCAGGCGAGTAGAGAGGGTGTTCCAATGTAGTCATTTGTTTACTGGCTAAAAACTCCCTCACCAACAACTACACAATATCTTCGTGAACTTGCCACCTTGCCACCATGTGCAAAGGCCCTTCCAGTAAGCGTTCCCATCTACTGTATGGTCCCACTTACCTTAGAAACTCTATTGGGCAGCTCTACTCTGAACTGCTATGAGTTGGACTCGACTCGTTGGCAGTGGGTGGTTTTTTTACATGAAATATCTAGAACTGGGCAGCTTGCCCAGAAACAGAAACCAATAGCATTTATGTGGGATTTGGGGAGGGGAGAGGAGGAATTGTTGCTTAATGAATACAGAATTTCCATTTGGGGTGATGACAAATTTTGGAAACAAAGTGATAATGGTAGCACAATGTGGTAAATACAATTAATGTCACTGAATTGTGCCCTTAAAAATAATCCAAATGGCAAATTTTGTTAGATACATTTCACCACAATAAAAAGAAATGTAAAAATGTATAGCTGTAGCTACTCAATAACAAAATACTGTAACACCACTGAAGTCTAAAATGGAAAACAAATCAAAGAATCAAATTGTGTTATGAGCTCTACTATAGAAACCAAAAAACCCAAACTCATTGCCCTAGAGTTGATTCTGACCTATAGGGACCCTATAGGACAGGGCAGAACTGCTCCATGGGGTATCCAAGGGGCAGCTGGATTCCAATTGCAGACCTTTTGATTAGCAGCCAAAGTCTTAATCACGGGGACACCAGGGCTCCTGGTGTGCAGTGTTGAGAGGATAAGAAATATGTACACACACACACACAGCCAGCTTGGCTACTGTATATAGGAAAGAAAAAAAAAAAAAGAAACAGCCACACAACCTGTCCACATCTCACTCTGATGCCACATGGGGTTTCTGTTGTCAGCAACAAGGTGAAGGTACCCCCTACCCTGGGGTCAAGTTCTGGCTGGGAGCATTGGAGGGTTGTCTGTGCTTTCCCAGGTGCCCACCAGCCTGCTTCAGCCAGCCATTGAGAGGTTAGGGACAGCTCAAGGAGCCCTGGCGGCACAGTGATTAAGCTCTCAGCTGCTAAAAAAAAGATCAGTAGTTCGAACCTACCAAGACTCCACACAAGAAAGACGAGGGATCTGTTCCCGTCAATATTACAGCCTAGAAAAGCCTACTGGGCAGTTTTCCTGTCACACAGAGTTGCTGTGACTGAAAATCAACTCAACAGCACCTAATAGCAACAGAGTGGAGAACACAGGAAACAGATGTGCAGTGATGACTGTGTCTAAGACCTGAAGTCAAAGGGGAAAAGTGAGCTCTTAGCCTTTCTACTGGATCCAGCCCAGGTTCTCAGTCCAGCCCAGCAGTTAGGGATGTAGAACGCATCTGTCTGGGAGAAGGATCATGCCTTCATCACCCAGGGTCCTGCTGGGAAACAGATGGCACATTCCCGTGGGGTACATGAGAAGGGTTTAAGGAAGAACTCACTATGAGGGCATGGTCAAGGTTAAAGGAAACCTACAGGGAATGCTGCAGCACCCTGGGGGGAGCAATTTCCTGTGAATCAGGGGAGGCGGTGGGGAAGTCCTGCCTGGGCACTGTGGCCTTCAATAAAACAACATAGAGAAAGCCACTCCACAAGGACACAGGGTGGGAGTCAGAATCCATCTCCACCTTTACCTACTCCCCTCCTCCCATGTCCTGCCAGGGCTTCCCATTGGCAGAGAGCAAATGAACCCACTGCTGTGGGCCGTGGGGCAAGGTAGAAAAGGCTGCAGGGTGGACCTGGGCAACAGAGAGTAGCTGAGCCCCTAATTCTAACATTAGGAAGGCCTGCTAAGATTGACAAGGAGATTGGCCACAGCATCGTTTGTCAGTGCAAAAACATGGAAATGATCTAAATACCAGGTAGGCGAAAAAATGTGCTATATCCACAGGAAGCCAAGGACTATCTCCCCTAATTTGTACATAAATGTAGCAATTAGGATAATGCCTTGCATAGAAAATATGCGTTAAACATCAAAAATCTCATTTTTGGTTAAAATGTGTGTGCATACCTATTGCCATCTTGTTGCTGTTATTGTTATGTGCCATCAGATCGGTTCCAACTCACAGCAATCCTACAGGTCAGAATAGAACTGCCTCATAGAGTTTCCAAGGAGCACCTGGTGGATTTGAACTGCATACCTCTTGGTTAGCAGCCATAGCACTTCACCACTATGACACCAGGGTTTCCTCCACTGCCATCTAGTTGATTTCAACTCACGGCGATCCCATGTGATACAGAGTAGAGTTGTTTTCCATAGAGTTTTCTTAGCTGTAATCTTTATGAAAGCAGATTGCCAGGCCTTTCTTCTGCAAGCCTCAGAGGAGGTATAAACCTCCAACTTTTAGGTTAGTAATTGGGAGAAAAACTGTACTACCAGAGCTGCCTACACACACACACGCGTGCACGCGTACACACACACACACGAACACGTGCACACACACACATGCACTCATGCACACACACACGTGGACACACACACACAGAGGCAGACATGCAGGTTTGGAAAAATATACACTGACATTATTAGAATGATTAATTGCTCTGGGGAATATTTTTTTTCCTTTGTTTCCTTTTCTACAACGAATACAAATACTTTCGCTGATAAGAAAATATATTGGTTTTCCACTTTCACTTTTATGACAGTATGGGTTCTTCTGGGATTTTCCTTTCCCTTCTCGGTGTCATCTTTTACTCCGTACCCTTGAGAGCAGCAGCAGACGGCAGGGCAGACTTGGAGATACAGGGAGGGGAGGGAATCCCACCATCTGCGACTCCTGACTCACAGCTTGCACAGCGGGTGGCGCCTAGCATAACCTCCTGTTCCCAAGGCTCAGATCCGAGGGAGCTGAGAATTATACTACATACTAGAGATAATGAAAAGGTATTTTTAAGCAACATTGGAAGCAAGATGAACAAGCAGAGAAGAGCAGTCACTGCTCAGGAAAGACATCACCCTATCAGATGGGAGAGGGGAGAGGCAGTCAATTTTCATTTGGCTTTTATTTCAACCATAAATATGGCTTTCTTCTCTTTTTCTCCTTCACTGTTGTCACCATCATCATGCCATCATCCTCACTGTCAACATCACCCTCCTCCCCACCACGATCGTCACTGTCCTCGGCAACATCCCTGTCATGGTCAACGGCAGTAGCGGCAGAAGCATCACTTCCATTCCAGATTGTAAACTTTCTGAGAACTGCAAATGTCTCATAGTCATTAAGAAAAATAAAAAAAGAGTCAAACCAAATGCATTGCCATCAATTCCAGCCCATAGTGACCCTAAAAGACTGAGTAGAACTATCCTAGAGGGCTGCCAAGGAGCAGCTGACGGATTCAAACTGCTGACCTTCTGGTTAGCAGACTGAGCTCTTAACCATCACACTATCAGGGCTCCGTCTTCTTGTATACCCAGGAGCATTTAGCTCAGGATCCTACACAGTTCAGTAAAAGTGAATTGAATTGGTAACATAGTTCAGTAAGAATGAATTGAATTGGTAAGGATAAAAATATGTTATCAAATGAGCAGAGCAAATGATGCTGGTTTTTGTTAGTTGCCATTGAATTGATTTCAACACATGGCAAACCTATGTGTTACAGAATAGGATTGCTCTATAGAGGTTTCTTGGCTGTAATATTAAGGGAAGCAGGTTGTCAGGCTTTTTCTCTCTCGGTACAGCTGAGTGAGCTTGAATCACCAGCCTTTAGGTTGGCAATAGAACACAAAGCGTGCTACTGAAGGACTCTTTGTGGCACTGATTTCTTTTTTTAAATGCCATTGAGTCAATTCCGACTCATAGGGAAAATCAAACTCACTGCTGTTGAGTCAATTTCAACTCATAGCGACCCTATAGGACAGAGTAGAACTGCCCCATAGAGTTTCCTAGGAGCACCTGGTGGGTATAAACTGCCGATCCTCTGGTTAGCAGCTGTAGCACTTGACCGCTACGCCACCAGCATTTCCATAGATACCCTAGCAGAGTTAATACAACGGATTATATATTTTTTGACCCAGCATCCCAAAAGCCAGGAACTTTTTAATCATGGACTCCCTGATATATTTATATATACTTATTCATAAATTGCATACATTTTCAACTACCATAATCAGGTTACGCACATCATAAAATACACAAAATCAAAACTCAAAGTGATACAAAAAAAAGTTGTACTTATTTCCTGCCTCCCATGCACGGAAAACCATTGCCCCACACGACAGAATAAGAAGCCTTTGAAACAAATCCTTAAAGGGGGCTGTAACCAGCAAGAGATTAAAAATAGATGAAGGTCAAATGCTGCATTTGAATTCTGAAAGCCAGAGCAAACCGAGGAATTAGCGTGCAAGTAGACAGTTGCAATACCACACGTCACCACCAGGTGACTTCTAGCGCTAGTAACGGAATGTGGATGGACTGAGCGCTCCCCAGCTTTGAGAATTATTCAAATGTACCAGATGGTGTCCTGTTCCTGGTACCATCACTTTTTAACATTACTATATTAAATAACTGTATTTTATTTCTAGGGGTTTCCTGAAACAAAACAAGGAGGCAAAGGGCATGAGCAACATGTATCTGCTTGCATCACGTTTGGAAAGCCTTCACCCAAACCAAAAACCCAACCTGTTGCCTTCAAGTTGGTTTCGACTCGCAGCGACCCTATAGCGGAGTAGAGCTGCCCTCCTCCGTTGGATTTCCAAGGTGCAGCTGGGGGACTCCAACTGAACTGCCAACCGCTTGGTTAACAGCCTGAGATCTTAACCACTGTAGCACCAGGGTACCCTTAACACACACAAAAAGAAACCAAAAAACCCATTGCCGTCAGTCGACTCCACCTTGAAGCGACCCTAATGGGACAGGGTGGAACTGCCCCGTAGAGTTTCCAAGGAGCGCCCAGTGGATTTGAACTGCAGACCTTTTGGTTAGCAGCCAGCAGCCGTAGCTCTTTAACTGCCATGCCACCTGGGTTTCCTTCTTAATACTAAACCAAAAAAAAAAAAAAAAAAAAGCCCTGTGTCGTTGAGTCGATTTCGACTCATAATTGTAGGGCTGCCCCAAAGAGTTTCCAGGGAGTGCTTGGTGGATTAGAACTGCCAAGCTCTTGGTCAGCAGATGTAGTACTTAACCACTACACCACCGCTTAATACGAAGGCAGCCAGAAATTGTCAACTACCCAAGAGAACCCTGCCTATCATCCCTTAAGGGGACAGCATCCTAGTTCTGCGTTCCTGGTTAGTGATTGCAGTCTGGAAGGAGGGAGGAATCCTTGCTAACTTACCAGTCTGGTTTTCTTGCACAATCTATCCAAACCTAGACTTCGACGACCTAACTTCAGATCAGGTTAGGGAGCGTCTGCTGAAACTGTCACTCCCAAAGAGTGGGGTCAGGGTAAACAGAAGCAAGCCTGGGCAAAACAACCTGTGGGCAGCGACTGATTTATGGAAGAGCTTATGATAGAAAAGAAAGAACAAAGGACATGAGACGGACGCCTCGCTCCATTGACTCTCCCTGCCTGCGTGCCGTGTGCCAAGTTGCACGACTTCTCCATGACAACATGCAGTTAGGAAAATGCCATAATACCTGGGAGACTCGTGGTGGGCACTGGAGGTCAGCTGTAGGAAGGACCGGACACAGCATCCAGGCTTGTGGTGCACTTCATCCCGCCTGTGGGTTCGAAAACAGGAGACACTGGCTAAAAATACAAAGGCTCAGAGGCAGCAAATGCTTTAAGTGGTGGGGAGGAGGGGGCAAGATGCCGGTGGGGGTGGGGGTACCTGACTCTCAGGTGATTTTTTTATTGTCAAGCAAGCCTAGGAAATCTGCCCCCCACTGCCACCACCACCACCTTGATTGTGATCATTGTTATTGCTATTTTGTCCCTCCCTGTCACAGTACAGAATTTCTTGCAGGCCCTGGGGTGTCACAGTTGTTGAAGTGGCCTCTTTTCTTCCCTGAAAGCGCTGCATTTGCTACCCCACTTCCCTCCGCCACCCTCCGTCTCAGTTCAGCCTGCTTTGGAACCAACAAAGCTTGCCGAGCTAATCAGAGCAGGAACATTGCATGCTGTTGTCATGGGCCTTCGGGTCGATTTTGACTCCTAGTGACTCCCTGTGACAGTGTAGAACCACCTCACTGGGCTTACGAGGCTGTTTCCTTTACAGAAGATTTGTCTAGACTTTCTTGCAAGGAGCCACTGGGTGGCTTCAAACCGCCAGTCTTCCTGTTAGCAGACGAGTGCTTTACCAGTTGTGCCACCACCAGGGTGCCTCGATAATATAATAAAAAAAAAAACCCTTTGCAGTCAAGTCAGTTCCAATGCACAGCTAACCTATAACCAAACCCAGTGCTGTTGAGTCGATTCTGACTCATAGCAACCTTATAGGACAGAGTAGAACTGCTCCACAGAGTTTTCAAGGAGCACCTGGTGGACTCAAACCGCCAACGTTATGGTTAGTGGATGTAGCACTTAACCACTACAGGACAGAGTAAAACTGCCCCATAGAGTTTCCAAGGAGTGCCACTACGGTTTCCTTCTTGATAATCAGTGGTATAAACTCAAGAAATTCATCCCGAATAAAGGCAGGCCTGGCCTGGTGGGAGAGGGTTTTGAGAATGAGTATCTCCCAGTTGCTACCATTTCCGGCTAGCTGATTGCATTTGCAAGTATGTAATGCTGGAAGAGCTTGTTGAAATGCAGATTTTGCTGCTACAGTGAGGGCGGGGCCGGAACACTGCATTTCTAATAAGCTTCTGGATTTTGAGTGTAAAGGTGTTAGGACATTTGGGATGAATAATAAGAAAAGAGCCCTGGTAGCTCAATGGTTAAGTTCGGCTAACCAAAAGGTTGCCAGTTCAAATCTACCCAGCAGCTGGGTGGGAGACAAACCTGGTGACCTGCTCCCATTAAGATTAAAGCCAAGAAGACCCTATGGAGCAGTTCTAGTCTGTCACATGGGGTCGCCATGAATAGGACACTACTAGACGGCATCCAATCAAAATGGTGAAGCAGGAGCTGCTGGGTGATGCAAACAGATAGCGAGCTCATCTGCTAACTGAACGATTGGTTGTTCGAGTCCAACCAGAGGTGCTTCTGAAGAAAGACCCAGCGATCTACTTCTGATAAATCAGCCTTTGCTAACCCTATTCAGCACAGTTCTTCTCTGACACTCAGGAGGGTGCCATGAGTCAGATTCAGTGGCAACTGGCTTTAAGGTGAACAAAAGAGAAGTACATTTTCATTGCAAACTTGCCAGAACCTGGAGCTGAAAGTGTTCACCCAAGTCAGGAATACTTGATTTAGTAAAGCACCACACACGAGACAGGCCTGTTTGGGGTCTACACACACAGCCCATGGGCACCAACTCCAGAACCTCACCAAACCCTCAAATGTAAAAGTCATTGCTTTCCACAAGGCAAGAAACCACCAGAGGTTTTGGGTTTTCTTTTAAAAGCACTTTGATGCTGTTTTTGAAAAAGTTATGCCTCAACAATCATAAAAGTAGAGGCGGATGGCCTTGCTTTCCGCCTGACAGGCAGTACAAGATGGCCCAGATAATTGTTGACGGGCGGCACTCCTGAAATCCTGAAATTTCCATTAGCCAAATGTGGCATAGTCAACTCCACAAATTTCTAAAGGTTTGTCTTCCAAGACAGTGTTCCAGCACAATGTGAAACAATGAAAGGACTGAACGCTGCTGCTGGGGACAATGGAGACGACACGGCCCAGGCTTAAAGGAATGTGGGCAGTAACTGATTTGTAAGCCTGGCAGGTCTCTGCGAAGCCACGAGGTGCCGAATTACTAGCAGCCTTTGCCTTTAGCTGTGAGGCTTCTGGGGACACAGCTATCAGAGGTTATAAACCTATTATCTGACTGTTCTACTCCCTCCATCTCACTGGAAAGCCAACTTTGGCTCTTCCTCAGAAGCTAGGCCTCTCCTTCAGGACAGGTAGAACTTGTGGTGTTTGCTTATAATCCAATTGACAACCCCACCACTCTGCAGCTCTGGTGGCACAGAGGTTAAACGCTCAGGCTGCTAACCAAAAGGCTGGTAATTCAAATCCACCAGCTGCTTCTTGGAAACCTTATGAGACAGTTCTACTCTGTCCTATAGAGATGCTATCAGGTCACTGCGAGTTGGAATTGACTGGATGGCAGCGGCTTTTTGTTTGGGTTTTATGCCCCATCTAAGCCACAGCATTGGGGTCTACCTTGCCCCTTGCCTAGAAAGCCTTCCTGCTCTTTCTGGCCACCAGGTTTTTTAACCTTCAGCTTCTAAGCTACCAGGCTGAGGAAAACAGCATCGAGCAACGTCAGCCAGAAATTTTAACGTGTGTGCAGTTCTGCCTGTGCCTTTGGGAAGACAATATTATACTCGGCTTTATCTGAGGCCACATACTTCTTCACATACTCCAAATCATTAAATTTTCACCTCTGGTGACTTTTTGAACTAGAAAGGATGAAAGAAGACTAGGCTGTTTGTCGTCAAGGCTGGGACAATGGGACAATTGTGTAAGCTATCTGTAGTATTAAATGCACCACCGCAAAGCATTAATGTTCTATATTTTCACTTTGATTGACCAATGGCATGGACTGACACAGTGGCTGCAACAACGGGCTCAAGCGTAACAATGGTCAGAGTGGCACGGGATGGGGCAGTGTTTCGTTCTGCTGTACATAAGGTTAATATGAGTCCAGACTGACTTGAAGGCACCTAACAACAACACAAAAGTGCACAAAGCATACACGAAAATGTCTGAATTATTGTAAACTGAGTACATCCTTTGAATTAGCACCTAAACAGGAAATGGCCACCTGCAGCATTCCAGAAATCCCCCGTCCCTAATCCCCATGTCTCCTCTTCCGTGTTCTACCTCCCTTGACCCAGAGGAATGACAATCCTGACTCAACAAGTCGTAGATTCATTTGACATATTATCAGTTTTTTTTTAATTTTAAATGATGTTAACACTGAATATTACCTGTCAGAAAACCCTGATAGTGTAGTAGTTAAGTGCTATGTACTGCTGCTGAATGGTCAGTAGTTCAAGTCCACTAGGTGCTCTTTGGAAACTCTGTGGCAGCTGTACTCTGGTCTCTAGGCTTGCTGTGAGTCAGAACAACTTGATGGTATAGTGGGCTTGGGATTTGGGTTTTGTTTTTTTTTTTTTTGCTTATTATCTTTCAATTTTATGTCTAAAAAGTGAATTGGTTTTTGAATTTTACGTATTCCTTGTTTCATAGTGGTTTGAGAGTCCTAATATTTAAGTGGAGGTCTGGTGATGCAGCAGTTAAAAAACGTGGCTGCTAACCAAAAGGTTGGCAGTTCTAATCCATCAGCTACATCTAGGAAACCCTAAGGGGCAGTTTGGCTCCATCCTATAGTGTCCCTATGAGTTGGCATTGACTTGACAGGAACTAGTAATGTTTAAGAGAGACGCTGGTGGTATAGCGGTTAAGAGCTAGGCTGCTAACCAAAAAGTTGGTAGTTCAAATCCATCAGCCATTCCTTGGAAACCCTGTTGGGACAGTTTTACACTACTGCTGGGATTTGGAATGGACGGGTGGACAATGGGATTGGCTTTGGGGTTTTAATATTTAAGTGGGGGCCCCAGTTGGTGCAAACTGCTAAATGCTTGGCTGCTAACAAAGGAGTGGAAGTTGGAGTCTATTCAGAGGCACCTCAGAAGAAAGGCCTGGTGATTTACTTTGGAAAAACCAGCTACTGAAAACTCTATCGAGCACAATTCTTGTTTAACACACTTGGAGTCACCACAAGTCAGAACTGCCTCAGTGGTAACTGGTTAACATTTAGGTGTTTCTTTTTGTCCAGTCCAATTTTCTTACAAAATGTATTGTACTCACTTGAGTAATAAGTTTATCAGCAAAGACCAGCCTCTGCATTTCAAATTAACACCCTGTGTTTTCAGTCTTCAGAAACGCTGGCATGTAAAAATCAATGTGATCCCCTCCAGTAAGAATAGTAGGGCCGTATTTGAGAAACATAATGAGACCTGTGTACTAAGCACTGGGTGTGGAAGACAAAGAAAGCCAGATTACTCTCTTCTCTGAAATTCATACTTTGCTTACAAATTTTCCATTACCAAGTCAAAGGCAGATCTGAATGGCGTCTCTAAAAGATGTTTAGGTGGCCCGACTTTCAAGGCTCTGTGCTTGTCACTGCCACTGAAATTAAGGTGGTTGCTACAGTGTCTTGTATTAAAAGTAGACCTCACATGCTCCTTGCTGATCCAAAAGACCAGCCCCTGCAGGATTTTGAAGTAGAACTTGAACAAGTGAGACAGAAGCACCAAGAGGTGGCTCTCTTTAATTAACAGTGTGTTGGGAAGAGTCCCATCTCCTAGTGGAATCACACGTAGCACCCAAAGGGAAAGCAGTGATTCTGCAAGCTAGGGTGATGAGCAGTGCCTCCCCTGAGTCATATTTTCAAAAGCCATCGTTTTCCTCTCCTGTAAACAAACGCCAATTAATGTGTAGGATGTGACCTTCTTCAAGCTGAATAAAAATAACACGGTAACCAACCGGGTGGTGTACAATTTGCTGCCTGTGCTTTTAATTGATAGACCTACAGTCTGCCCTTGTGTCAGACAAAGAAGCCAGAACTAATTAGAAAGGTAGATCAGGAGGGGAAATAAGATGTTCGTGAGACTCTGTTTCTCCCAGCAGCTCCACAGAACTGTTGGGTACACTGCTTCCAAACAGAAAACAAATGACCTGCCTCCAACGTAAACCAAATGGAAGCAGCTGCCACTAGATTAAAAAGCCATTTTCTCAACCAACTTGGATTAAAAAAGAAACATTTTATGAACATATTTCTTCAACTCAAGCAGATTTTTATTATTCTATGTTTCAGCTGCCCATAAAAATAAAAGCAGCATCTATTGGCATCCATTTGCCAGAAATCTCATTTCAGATAAACAGATGGCACGGAACTAAAAATATTAGTAAGGAGAGCATCTGTAAAATTCAAATTACTCTAGTATATGTTGTCCTTAGTCTTTTTTAAAAAACAAAGAATTTTTTTTTAAACCTATTGTGTCAAAATGTTGCTAGTACTCATTTTCAAGGATGTTGAACAAGGGGCAGTGGACATCTCTTCTGCCCCTGTCTAGGGTTTTGGACAAAAGATAAACTTGAAACATACTGGTCCTTCTTTACTTCAGGCCTGGAGATAAATCCGAATACAAATTTTTAAAGGGTACAAATTGAAGTTACAATTTGCTTTACAGGTTGAGGTCTTTCTTTCGCTGTTCTGTGGTTGTAATCTTTACCAGAGCAGATCACCACCATATCTGATACCCAAGAGCCACCGGGTGGGTTCAAACTGCCATTCCCTTGTTTAGCAGGGGAGCACTTACCCATCCACTACCAAGGGTCTTTTGATTTATTTGTTAGTAAAGACTTGGGCGTACTTTGTGCAAGCCTGACAGTCTCAGTTCCACACAAGCAAATTCAGCAAACTTTCTGAGCACAGATAAGGAGAAAAAGAGGGCCCAGCAAATAGCTGAAAGACAAATTGCCCAAATTCCATTAGTAATTAAAACAAAACAACAAAGTTCTACTCCAGGCCAATAGCTACAGCAACTCTGTGCAACAAAGAAAGCTCTGGAAATGTGATTACACCGTGTTTTCATTTTGTGCAGTCCTACCACACAGCACAAGGACACCTGTTGGTGCAACAGTTAAGTAAGCTGCTAACCAAAAGCTTGGTTGTTGGACCCTACCCAGCAGCTACGCAGGAAAAAGACTTGTTGATCTGCTCCAGTAAACTTACAGCCTAGAAAGCCCTCTATAGCAGTTCTACTCTGTCGCATGAAGTCAACAAGAGTCAAAATCAACTTCAGCACATTTAACAACGGCAACTACACAGCATACAGCAAGCTGAACCACTAGGAAATTGCCAGTATTCAAGCAGTTTTGACTACCATGGAAACCCTGGTGGCATAGTGGTTAAATTCTACATCTTCTGACCAAAACGTCACCAGTTCAAATCTGCCAGATGCTCCTGGGAAACGCTATGGGGCAGTTCTACTTTGAGCTCTAGGGTTGCTATGAATCAGACCCGACTTGACAGCATTGGATTTGGTTTTGTTTTTTTGACAGCCATGTACCTTAACCTAATATCTAGGCTGCTGCCTGAGGCGACGTCGGTATGGAGCGCAGCCAGCAGATGCTCAGGAACAATCAAGACCTGCCCCTCCTGTCCATTATCATCAAGATCTGGAGCACTGCCTGTAACTAAGCTTCCACCTTAAATTAGCCAAGAGCAGTGGCTTTGGCTTTAGTGTGGGTAACAGAGCCTTGGTGGGGAAATGGTTAATCTTCCAGCTGCTAAGCAAAATGTTGAATGCCTTTGCATAGTCAATAAAACACAGGTAAATATCCTTCCTGTATTCTTGGCTTTCAGCTAAGATCCATGTGACATCAGCAATGATATCCCTGGTTCTGTATCCTCTTTTGACTCAAGCTTGAATTTCCAGCACTTCCCTACTGGTATACTGCTTCAACTGTTTTTTTAATTACCTTCTCCAAAATTTCACATGGATGTGATATTAATGATATTGCTCAATAACTTCCACATTCTGTTAGATCACCTTTCCTTGGGATGGGCACAATATGGATCTCTTCCAGTCAGTTGGTCAGGTAGCTGTCTTCCAAATTTCTTGTCATAGACAAGTGAGAGCTTCCAGTGTTCTATCCATTTGCTAAAACATCTCAGCTGGTATTCTGTCATTTCCTGGAGACTTATTTTTTTGCCAATACCTTTAGTACAGCTTAGACTTCTTCCTTCAGTACCATCGGTTCTGATCACATGCTACCTCCTGAAATGGTTGAACATAGACCATTCTTTGTGGTACAGTGATTCTCTGTATTCCTTCTGTCTTCTTTTGATGTTTCCTGCATCATTCGATATTTTACCCACAGAACCCATCAATACTGCAAGTTGAAGTTTGAATTTTTTCTTCAGTTTTTTCAGTTTGAAAATGTCAAGTGTGTTTTTCCGTTCTGGTTTTCTAATGCCATGTCTTTGCACATTTCATTATAATACTTGGTCTTCTCTAGCTGTCCTTGAAATCTTTTCTCTTTTTCTTTTTACTTGTGATTTAGGTAAAAAGTGCCTCTAAGTTTTTCTGTTCAGATCTTTTACGTGATCATTTCTTCCTTTGGCTTTAGCTACTCAGCGTTTATGAGCAAATTTCAGAGTCTCTTCTGTTCCCCAGCCGGCCCCCTGGTCTTGTTCTGACTGATGATATTGAGTTTCTCCAATGTCTCTTTCCACAGATAGAGTTGATTAGATTCCTGTGTATTTTGTCTGGACAGGTCCATGTGTACAACAACTGTTTGTTGTTGAAAAAAGGTATTTGCAATGAATAAGTTGGTCTTGAAAATTTTAATCATGCAATCTCTGATCTCCAGGGTCATTTTTATCACTGTCGTCCCAAACGTAAGTAGAGTTTGTGCCACCTGCAGCAAACAGCCAATCTTTGAGACATGGCTGAGACGAGAAGTGAGAGGTTTTATTACATACTAGTACACAAGGAGACAGAGGGGATGCCAGTCAGCCAAGTGCCGTCGAGTCGGATCCGACTCATGGCGACCTAGACAGAGGGGATAGAGTCCTCCAAACTCTGCCTCCCCCAAATGGAGACTAGTTGGAGGTTTTATAGAAAAGGGGACAAGGTTTATCAGTCCTAGGAATGTGTAGAATGTTAATTCTTCTTTAGGTGGTCACAGTGATTACTTCCCAGACATGTTGATCTCTTACTTGGTACTTTGGGCCCTGGGTGGTTTGGCTGTCATGTAAGCTCCCAGTCACAAAGCAAATTTCTTTGTTTTTCTTCTATGGTTTTTAGATTATTGTCACTTGTTTTTCCACAGTCCTACAGAGAGCATAGGGTAGTCTTTAACTTGAGAGAAATTGAGGGAAACAACAGACTCATGCTTGGGAATATGTGCTTGGAGACAGAATTAAGAAACAAAATGGTGCAGGTTATGTTTAAGATGCAGACATTTATCTCAGTCTGCCTCTTCCATCACCAAGGCCGTATTTTCCAACTACTCATCCTTCTCTGTTTCCAACTTGCACATTCGAATTGTAAGTAATTATCAGTGTATCTCATTTATATGTTTGATGTATTTCAGACTGCGGAAGTTGGTGAAAATCTTCAGTTTCTTAATCTTTGGCCTTAGTGGTTGCACAAACTAGAATAATAGTGGCATTAGCCAGTCTTCCTTACAAACATACGGATATTATCTTATCAGTGACAACTTTGTACTTCAAGAAAGATCTTGAAATGTTCTTTTTTGATGATGAATGCATCACTTGTTCTCTTCATTTTGTCACTAACAGCATAAGCATACCATAGAATTGTCAGACTCAAAATGGCCAGTGTCAGTCCATTTCAGCTCACTAATACTTAGGTAATTGATCTTTATGTGTTCCATTTCATTTCTGATGATTTCCAATTTTCCTAGATTTGTACTTTGTACATTCCACATTCTGATTATCAGTGGACATTTGAAGCTGTTTCTTTTCATTCTGAGTTTTGCCACATCAGCAAATGAAGGTCCGCAAGCTTGACTCCATCAACATCATTAAGGTCTACTCACTTTGAGGAGGCAGCTCTTTCCCAGTCACCTTTTGAGTGTCTTCCAGCCTGGATGGGGCTCATCTTCCAGCACTATACTAGACAACTGTCCCACTGTTATAAGATGCTTTTTTTTTTGGAAGTAAATCACCAAGTCCTTCTTCCCTGTGTGGCTTTGTCCGGAAACTCCGATGAAACCTTTTGGGTAACAGCTTGGAGATTTACCAGCATACCACCACGGCTCCTTATCCATGCAATGGTGGTGGAATTATCTGGAAATGGATAGTGATGACGGATGCACATGATGAAACTAAACAGTGTTACTGAATTTTATATGTAAAAAATGTTGAATTTGCAAATGTTTTCATATATACATATGTATACATATAAAACAATTTTTTTAATGAAATAAATTAAAAGATTTTCTGTTTAAGAGGGCCGTGACACCATCTGCCGCCCCCATTTTAAAGTACTTCCTTGGAGATGCGGTGAATCTGAGTCTTTAATTTTTGGAATAGAGCTAAGTGTCTCTAGGGATTAAGCCCAATTTCTAGTTTTTACAATGCACGGTTATGGGCCAAATACCCTCTTAGATATATAAATATGTGTATGTCAGGAATTAGCTCTGGCAGAGGGGTGTCTCAGGGCGCCTCCCAGAAACCTGCAGGAAGGGTAGCCCTCTGTCTCTGGAGGAGAAAAGAGAACTCGTTCTTGCTTCAGCTCTGCTCTATAAATTACATGAGACTTTGGTCCTAAGTTCACTGTTCCTTTGGTGGGTCCTACTGCGCACTCAGTAACAACTCATATTGTCTCTCTCTTCTCTAATGGTATGCAGGGTGTCTTTTTGTTTTGCAGGGCTGTTCTGTCTCTTCCACATATTATCCTTCCATTTTATTCTTCCATTTATTCTTTAAATGATGTTTTTATTTTGGAATAATAAAATTTACAGAAAACTGTCAAGATAGTATAGAAAGTTCCCTCATTTCCATTCTTTAAAAATGTTCTATTTATGATTTAGATTGTAAACTTTGACTTAATCACAATAAAAAAATTTTTTTAATGTTCTATTTAGTTTAACACATTTATTTTCTACTGAAGTTCAAATCCACTAGCATTCAAAGCCTATGAAGCACTTCTGCTCCACCCTATAGGGTCGCTATGAGTCGGAATCGGTGACGATGGATTTGGATTTTTGTTTTTCTATTTTCCTTTATGTGTGTGCGTATGTGTAGGTGCGTGTATGTGACCCTAGGCCACCACCAGGGTTAGTAGTCTAGTGCTAATTTGGCACCACCCAGGGTACAAATTGTTTCTGGGTATGTGTGAATGTCTGTGTGTGTTACACTCAAACCCATTGTTGTCAATTGGATTCCAACTCAAAGTAACTATATCTCACAGAATAGAACTGCCCCGTAGGATTTCCTAGGCTGTAACCTTACAGATTCACACTGCCATGTCTTTCTCCCAGAGTAGCTGGTGGGTTTGAACCACCAACCTTCAGGTTGCGAGTGGAGTATTAAACTACTGTACACATGGACTCCGTATGTATATATATAAATATAATATTATACACATATTATACTGCATATATTTGCTATTACACGCACATAGTCTTCCCTGTGTAAGAGAGATACTGCTGAGGTTTAAGTAGTTAATATAATGAAATCTCTATGGGATCACTTTAAAGGTTCTTGCAAGGCCTTAGCTATGCAAAGAAAAGTCTGTGTTGAGTGTGGGGGCGGAAATGGGAGAAAGCCAAATTGCTATCCTAAGAAAATGGGAGGAATTTGTCTTAGGCTCCAGAGAAAGGGATGAGAGTTAGAGATGACCTAGAAAACACAAAGTTAATGCTGGCTTGCAGAAGAGACCAGTGAATTCTTTTAAAACTCAGGATATGTGATATTAATTTTGACTTCAGCACATTCTTAACCAACAGTGCACCAAAAACACATGTTGGCCAAATGCTCAAAGGCCCCAACCAAGCCCAGAACCAAATATTCTGTCCTAAAATGAATTTTGGAGATACCAGAATATATGTAAAATTTCTTTTACAATGTAATTCTACTGTCACGAGGTTTTAAAGTGAGACATTTTACTGTAGTGACAATAACATCTGAGCTCAGACAGCTGCTGGATTGCTTGTCCAACCTCTGCTCCACATGCTTGCAATTTTGTGCCAAACGGCTATTTACTTTGAGTGGAAGTCACGAAAGGTGCCCGGTGATTTTGTTCAGCACTGCCAGCCTAGGGTTCTGCTGCTGGTGATGTTGTCACCAACTTATTACCTTTCCTTGCTAACTCTAACTGGCCAAGGTCAAATGTTAGATCCTGGAGTCAAAGGCATTGTTCAGCAATGACTACACAGTTTCACCGAAACTGTCTCACCCACTGAGCTTTGTGTACGCCTTAAAGAAGATAGTTGACCCATGTTTCCGGAAGCAGCCTTAAAGATTGTTTTTCTTGCTCTTTTTACTTCTAATACGTGTGCAGCACTTACAAGCTTCACTTGATAATAGGAGATAAATTTGTCCTCAAACCTCGGATCTGGAAATGTGGCACTGGCGCAACTAATTGGTTTTCAAGACGACAAAACTATCTCTGAATTTCCACCTGCATCTCAGCTTTCACTGCATTCACCCCAGCTTCAGCATCGTCACCAAAGAAAAATGAAAGAGGTGTCTTTCCAGCAGGTCATGGGAGAAATACTTGTAGCTTCACAAGGCACATCAAATTCCAGCACATGGAAGACCTTGGCGGCCAGAACCGCTGTTTGTTAACAAGCCTAACTTTTGTTGATATCATTATCTACAAAGTACAAAATTAACATTCTTTTTGTCCAACTAACATTTTTATAGCTGTGTTATCATTGTTTTTACATCATGTCTGACTTCCTGTTTGAAAACAAGAGCCTTGAAGCACATTGTATACTTTTAGGGAAGGGGTTCTTCTATGAAAAGCAGAACTGAGTGAGATGCATGCATCTCAAACTGTACTGATCCCCAAAGAATCTGAATCGGTGGTTTGGGGTTGCTGTTAGCCACCATCGAGGGGGCCTCCAACGCATTGGGATGCTACGCACAACAGAACAAAATGCTGTATAATCCTGTGCCATCCCCATAATAGGTTATGGACCTTACAGTGGTGATCCATAGGGTTTTCACTGGCTGACTTTTGGAAGGAGATCACCAGGCCTTTCTTCCTAGTCCTGTTAGTCTGGAAGCTCGGCTGAAACTTGCTGCGTATCAAGCAACACAGAATCCTCCATGGACACGATGGGTAGCTGCTGCTGGTGAAGTGCACTGGCCAAGAATCAAACCCAATCTCCCACGTTGTTGTCGGGTAGATGCTGTTGAATCAGTTTCTATTCATAGTGACCCAATGGACAACAATGCCCAGTCGCATGCCATCCTCACAATCATTGTCATGCTTGAGCCCATCATTGAAGTCACAGGGTCAGTCCATCTCATTGATGGTCTTCCTCTTTTTCAATGACCCTCTACTTTAACCAAACGTGATATCCTTCTCCAGGGACTAGGCCCTCCTGATAATGTGCCCAAAGCATGGGAGACCAAGTCTAACCATCTTTGCTTCTAAGAAGCAGCCTGGCTGTACTTCTTCCAAAACAGATCTGTTTCTTCTTTTGACAGTCCATGGTATATGCAAGATTCTTCACCCTAAGTCAAAGGCATCAGTTCTTGTTTGGTCTTCTATATTCACTGTCCAGCTTTCCCATGCATATGAGGAGCTTGAAAATACCATGGTTTGGGTCGGGTGTACTTTCCTTAGTCTTTCAAGTGCTATCTTTGCTTTTTAACCCTTTAAAGAGATCTTCTGTAGCAGATCTGCCCAATGCAAGTGCCATTTGATTTCTTGGCTGCTGCTTCCATGGGTGGTGGTTGTGGATCTAAGTAAAATGAAATCCTTGACAACTTTAATCTTTTCTCCATTTATCATGACTTTGCTTATTGGTCCAGTCGTGAGGATTTTTGTTTTATTTACACTGAGGTGTAATTCAGTGTGAAGGCTGTAGTCTTTGATTTTTCATCAGTAAGTGCTTCAAGATTTTTCTTCTTTTAGCAAGCAAAGGTGTGTCATCTTGCATGTGGCATGAAGACGTGAATTCTACCACTGACCCACCACACCCTCAAGTTTGAGGTAGGACCCAATAATTTACATTCCAAAATACACTCCCAGGAGATGCTGCTGCTAGTTAGGGGTCATACTTGGAATAGCTCCGAGTTAAAAAAAAAGACCTTATCCCCACCTACCATCTTCAGTGGGTGAATGGTTTGCTGCAGAGTGTCCATCTGCTTTCTTATTTTGCTAGTTTCTTGGGGTTTTTTTGAAGGAAACCATTCAGCTTTCTGTTTTTTTCTTCATCTTCTTCTCTTAACAGCTTTAACCAAAAACCAAATCCATTGATGTCCCATCAATTCTGACTCATAGCAATTCTATAGGACAGACTAGAACTGTCCCCACAGAGTTTCCAAGGAGTGCCTGATGAATTTGAACTGTGGACATTTGGGTTAGCAGCTGTAGCACTTAACCACTACACCACCAACGTTTCCTTAACAGCTTTGTTGAGATATAATTCATGTACTATACAATACACCCATTTAATGTGTAGAAGCTAGTGGTTTTTAGCATATTTGCAGAGTCAAGGAGCCATCACAATGATTTAAGAACATTGTCACCAACCCCCCAAAATAAACCCCATGTCTTTTAGCCATCACCCCCTAATCTTTCCATCACCCAACCACTGGCAATCACTCATCTAACTTCTGTCTCTACAGGTTTGCCTACTTTGACCATTTCACAGAAATGTAGGATCTCTCTGTTTTTTTTGTTTTTGTTTTTGTTTTTGTTTTTCAGTGTTTTCTTGACTGGGCAGAGCAAAGTAATGTTTGTCCCAATTGAACATGATAAAAAACAAACCCATTGACTACCAACCTTCAAGAAATAAGGCTTTCCTGCTGACATCTCATTCTGAACAGGGTCAGTGGCATCAGTGGGGAAGGTTATTTGGATTGGGAAGGTTCACTGCTTACTGCTGTGGCAGGATCTACTTATTTTATGGATTCATCACCCCAACACAGCAGTTAAATGCTATGCCTGCTAACCAAAAGGTTGGCAGTTCAAATCTACCTGGTGCTCCCTGAGAATTCCATGGGGTAGTTCTACTCTGTCCTATGGGATTGCTATGAATCAGAATCAACTTGTTGGCACTGGGTTTGGGCTTTAGTTTTATCACCCAAATATCTGACCCACCATTTTCTCCACTCTTTGAGGGACTCTTTCTTCTTTCTTCTCTTTGGAGGATTCCTTCCTCATGGCTCCAACTGTATGGGATTTTGTTTGTTTGCTTGTTTGTTTTGATTATGGTAAAAATATATACACAACAAAACATTTCCCAATGCCACACTTCTTATGGGTACAATTCAGTCACATTAATTAAGTTCATCCTAATGGGCAAAATCATCATCTATTTCCAAATTATTCCACCACCATTAACAGACACTCTGTGCCTTCTAAACAATGATTTCACCCTCCTCCCTCCCCCACCTCTGGTAGCCACTAATAAATTTTAATTTCTGTTAAAAAAAAAAAAAGCAGTTGCCATCAAGTTGATTCCAACTCATGTGTCAGAATAAAAATGTGCTCCATTGGTAAAACTGTGCTCCTTTTCTAAGGTGGACTTGAACTCATACCCTTTCAGCTAGCAGCCACGCTAATTAACATTCCAGAGGGTCCAGCAGCCATTGAGTCAGCAGTTGACACCTGGTGACTCCACATGTGTCAGTGTAGAACTGCAGAACTGCACTCCATAAGGTACCCCACCATAGGGTTTTCAATGGCTAATTTTTCAAAAGCATATCACGTGGCCTTTCTGCCACGGAGCCTCTGGGTGGATCTATGTCAGTCAAAGACTCCGATTTGACATTAGACTCTAACAGGACAAATTGGGCCCATTCCTGAAACAACAGGAGAGGGATTAAGGCTGCCACTTAATGGGAGAAAACTGAAACTCACTGCCCAGAAGTCAGTCCCAACTTACAGTGACCCTATGGGATGGAGTAGAACCACTCCGCAGAGTTTCCAAGGAGTGAGATAATCTCAAAATTCACCACTTTGACCTAGTCTGTGTTATGAATTACTTTGGTTTAACCACTGTTGAGCTTCTGTTGTATACCGAGGACTGTCAACAAATGAACACAGTCCTAGCCTAAAAGAAACTAGCCAATATTCTAGCCAAGACATGGTAAATTTGAGTATCATATTAAATGCTAATTTAAAAGTCTGGTAAGAAACTCAAGGAATCACTGGTAGAAACCCCAACATGACTTGTCTTGGCCAACAAAGAGAGATTGAGGTGAGAGAACAAAAGGCACCTTCATCTCGTTGTACAAGGAAATGGAGTCAGTCAGTGCTTATTGTTGCTGGGAAGCAGTCACCAAGGGCAGGCAGGCAGGTGACTTTGCCTTTTTGTTTTTCAAGCAAGTTACCTTTAAAAAGGTTTACCAAAAGGGAGTTCATACAAGTTGTGTCAGCAACAATCTTAATCATATTACGTAGGCCCAATGTGCTCTACATATAACTTCCAAGCAGACGTAGGAGTCAAATACAAAACCAGGACAGAGGGCCAGCAAAAGTAATGATTCTGTAACACTGAAGGGTAAGGAAGCCAGGTAAAAACACAGTACTTCAGGGGTTCTGTCTCACCTGGGTGGTGCAAAGAGGTAACATGCTCAACTGCTAACCAAAAAGTTACCAGTTCAAATCTACCCAGAGGTGCTGAGAAAAGGCCTGGTGATCTACTTACAAAAAACTAGCCATTGAAAATCTTATGGAGTGTGACCCTAATACTCAGCAACATGTTTTTTTTTTTTTCCTTTTCAAAGCTTGACATAACTAACACCATTGCGATACCCTAAATGCTCTGCAAGTGTTTTTTGTTGCATCTACTCAGTCTTTGCACTGGCCTTCTTCCGAAGGGCCACAGAGCTCTCGCAGCTCCTGTGACCTTAGGCTCCTTCCTCGTCTTTGCTCTCTTGAAAAATGACCTTCAGTCTGTGAGACAGCAGTTAGGAAAGCTGCCTGATGTTTTCTGTATCTACAGCTTGCTTTCCTGCTCCTTATCTCAGTCAGGGTGGACTTGGCAGGCTAGTTCCACTAGCGGAGGAATTTTTATGTAAGTTTTCTCTTTGCCTGTTACAAACATGAAAATTAGGGTCCAGGTGTCTGCCTTACGTATCCGTAGTTTAATAGTTTCTTGTGGTTATTTTGTGATGTATACAATTATCTGCGGGCTGGGTGCTTAAAAACATGAAGTAATTCCTTGCCAAAATGATACATAAACTCTGATCTAAAAATTGTCTTTTGAGACTCCATGGAGAACAGCCTGTGATGCCATTGAGTGTCCGGTGGTACCACACCCCCTAATAAACCTTCTCCCTTTTTCCGACTTGGAGTAGGTTTCATCAGCTCGACTGCTCCAGGACACAGATCCGAATTGGGTAACATGGGGCACAGCTCTACTTGGACACACCGGGAGGTTACCCTGCATTGTGGCCACCTCAACAGCAACTACTTACAGGTTAAGAAACCCAGGAGAGCTTACAAAGCCTGACCTGGAGTGCTGTACAGGCTCTCTGGCCAATATTTCATATGTGCTGGAAGACATTTCCCATGGAAACTTAAATCGCACACAGACACTCTCTGAGGACAAGGCCTGCCCCTACAGTATCTGAGTCTCCCTGCCAGGCTCCCATGCCACCTAGAATCCTTTCTAAAGAAGCTTTCACATAATCTCTTTTTGGCCACTTGCTGGGCTTCTCGTCCCCACTTCCAGCCAGTTGTTTATTCTCTTGCTGGATTTGCTTCCATGAGCTCCTGACAGAGGCTGCTCTGGTCCCCTCCACTTGTCCTTGCAGCTCTCCGCCCCCTCCACCTACGTGTGAACACTTAATTGTTACTTCCCTACTGGTGGCGACACAGTAGTACTTTGGGGAACAAGTCAGTCAGCGCTGGGAAGTGGGATCTGACGTTAACCACCAACCGCATGCCACACACCACAGAAGACTTGTTTTGTTTGTGGGGGAGATGGTTCTTTTTGTACTCATTTAATTCTCCAAGAAGCCTGTGGAGCACCTCGTGTCTCTGTTGAAGGAATGAGGATACTGAGCCCCAGAGAAGAGTCCCAGAGAAGGTGTATAAGTCAAGGAAAATCATAGCTGCTTAGTGCAACTTCAGAAATCTACGTCTTCAGTATGGATTACACCTCAACATAAAGAAAGAAAAAATCTTCACAACTGGACTAATAAGGAACATCATGATACACAGAGAAAAGGTTAAGGTTGTCCAGGATTTCATTTTACTTGGATCCACAACCAACACCCATAAAAGCAGCAGCCAAATCAAATGGCACTTGCATTGGGCAGGTGTGACACAAAAGACCATGTTAAAAGGCAAGGATGTTACTTTGAGGACTAAGGTGTGCCTGACCTAAGCCATAGCGTTTCCAATGGCCTCTTGAGTCTGTGAAAGCTAGACAATGAATAAGAAAGACAAGAGAAGTGATGCCTTTGAGTTAAGGGGGAGGATATCGCACATGTGCACCGTGGACTGCCAAAAGAATGAACAGATCTGTCTTGGAAGAAGTACAGCCAGAACGCTCCTTAGAAGCCAGGATGGTGAGATCTGGTCTCCTGCACTTTGGACACATTATTAGGAGAGATCAGTCCCTGGAGAAGGACGTCATGCTAGGTAGAGGGTCAGTGAAAAAGAAGAAGATGCTCAACAAGATGGATTGGCAATGGAGTCAAGCATAACAATGATTGTAAGGAAGGTGCAGGACAGGGCCGTGTTTTATGCTGCTGTACACAAGGTCACTGTGGGTCAGAACTGACTCAGTGGCTCCTAACGACACACCAAGGCAATCTGATTCCAGCTTGGCCAAAGCTATGCCCCCTTCACTACCCAGTAATTTTCAATTTTGGCTTCACAGGAGAATCTTTAATCCACTGCCATCAAGTTGATTTAGAATCACAGCAACCTTGTAAGGACCTAGTAGAACTGCCCCATGTAGTTTCCAAGGCTGAGATCTTTTTTTTTGTGGTTAAGTGAAAATATACATTCCCATGTAAATTTGCATGCCCACCTATGTGCAGCTCCCACTACTCTCCCTGCCCGGTGACAGCACACTCCCCATCTCCACTCTACACATGTCATAACCTCCTAACAACCTCCTATCTTCTCCTCCAGTAAGAGGTCAGCAGGGTGACATCCCACAGATGCACAGAATCATAAAGTGCACACACGATATGGTTACTCTATGTCGCCAAGTCCAATCCATTCCTGTCCGAAGAGTTGACCTCCATTACAATTTATGGACAGAGACAGCATCAAGGCCAGGGGCCATGCTCCCAGGGGAACCCCAAGGCCCCTGGATCATCAATTGCAGTCTTTTAGTGGAGATCTCAGGGTGCACCCCTTTTTATTCTTATGTTACCATTGAGACTCAACTTTGTGAGCCCCATCACGGCTATCATTGGTGGTGACTGGACACCATCTGGTTGTTCCAGTCATGTGTTGATGTAGTCACCCACTCATGTGGGTCTCTCTGTCTTCTGGGTTCTCTTTCCCCCATGTCTTTTTGGTCCTTGGTGATCACCCATTCCTGCTCAGTTGGGACCATCTGTTGTACCTCAGATGGCAGCTTGGCAGCTTTTAAGACCCCAGATGCCAAAGCTATACTCTTTAAGAAACCAACTAAGGTATCTTTCTCCCTTGAAGGGGCTAGTGAGTTGGAACTGCTGACCTTTCAGGTAGCAGCCTAGTACTTAACTGCCAATGCTCCTTCTGGAATCATTTGAAAAGAAAAGAAACTGTTGCTGAGGAGTTGATTCCAACTCCTAAAAGTCAGACAGTAGTACTGCCCCATGTTTTCCAAGGAGCACCTGGTAGATTTAAATTGCTGACCTCTTGGTTAGTAGTCATAGCACTTCACCACTGCACCACCAGGGTTTCCACCACTCCCAAAGATCCTTGTTTAAAGAGGTGCAGCCCAGCCCAGGCATCAATATTTTCCTTTCCCTGGGGGATGGGGAGGACTGGTCAATGAAAAGACGGAATTAGAACTCCTCATTTACAATAGTATGGGCTGCCATGTCAGTAAATGTCATAAAATATGTCAGATCTGGACACCACTTCAATCCCGACATTTAAAAACAGCTAATAGTGGCAGGAATATGCAGTATGAAAATAAGCGTCAGGTAGTTTCACCTCGGGTGATTTGCTCATGCAAAACATTCGCCAAAGACCTGGGGCAAAGCAGACAGTGCAAATCAGATCAGCTGGTCCACCAGAGTTCAACTGTAGCTACTGGAAACTATGGTTTGGTGACAGCCCTTGATTTTAAGCAACCACCTGAGTCTCTTTGCATTTCTGTTGGAGGGCTTTCTCCAGCACCTGGATAATTGACCTCACCCATGCAAAAGGAGTCTGGGGAGTGCTAGCGATTTATTATTTCCAGGGCACCCCTTAACCAATGAAGAGGAGTGATCAGTGGCTGAATACTTGTTGTCAGTGGGGGGCTGCTTAGTTGCTCTGAATTTCATTTGCCTATGGCTATAATTACTCAGTTGTCTTGGGTGCCCAGTAAGCCCTGACTCCTGGCACAGTGGAATAAAATGCTGCCTAGTTCTGTACATTGTTCAGCTGCAAATCTGATGATCATTGTGATCCTTAGGGTTTTTGTTACCTGATTTTTGAAAGTAGGTTGCCAGGCTTTTCTTCCTAGTCTGTCTGAGTCTGGAGAGACTGCTGAAATCTTTTCAGCATCATACGAGAGCAACACGTAAGCTTCCACTGACAGGAGTGGCTGCTGAGCACGAGGTGCACTGGCTGGGAATGGGACCTGGGTCTCCTGCCTAGAAGGTGAAAATTCTACTATAGAACCACCACTGTCCGCTGTTAGTACTAAAACTAAACCCGGTAGCATCGAATCGATTCCGACTCATAGGGACCCTATAGGACAAAGTAGAACCGCTCCACAGAGTTTCCAAGGAGCGCCTGGTGGATTAAAACTGCGGATCTTTTGGTTAGCAGACACAACACTTAACCACTACGCCACCAGAGTTTCCAGTTACTCAGTGACTCACTTTTTGGCTAGTTTGTCCCTTGCCATCTGACTTCCTCTCTTCCTGGTTTGACACCCTGTTAATGCCCATCTAAATCCCTGTCTCAGGGTCTCTTTTGGGAGAACCAAACCAGAATAACTGCCAGGAGTCTGTCTCCTTTTGAGCTGAGATCTAAATAAGCATTCAACTAATAATGGTACCAATTTATATTTGAGCAGTGCTTTGCAGTTTACAAAGAGTTTTCACAAACACTCTATCATTCAATCACAAAAGGAGGACAACAGTTTTTCTAACACCATCAGGAGAGGGCTTTAGAAAGGATTCAAGGTGCTTTGGTTTCTTGAGAGAACATATATCACTATCATAATAAAAACAGGCATATCAAAAAAGAAAAAAAGCTTTCCTTGCCTTCAAGCGAATTCTGACTCACAGCAACCCTGTAGGACAGAGTAGAACTGCCCCAGTGGGTTTTCAAGGCTGTGACTTTACAGAGAAAACCCTGGTGGTGTAGTGGTTAAGTGCTACTTGTACTAACTAAAAGGTTGGCAGTTTGAATCCGCCAGGAACTCCTTGAAAACTCTATGGGGCAGTTCTATTCGGACACCTAGGGTCCCTCTGAGTTGAAATCGACTCGACAGCATTGTGTTTGGGTTTTTTTTTTGGTTTAACTTCATGGACCTGGTGGCCGAGTGGTTAAGAGCTTGGCTGCTAACCAAAAGACTGGTAGTTTGGATTCACCAGTTGCTCCTTGAAAACCCTACAGGGTGGTTCTAGTTTGTCCTGCAGGGTCACTATGAGTTGGAATTGACTCAACAACAACGGGTCTGATATCATTTTTTTAATGTTTACAGGAGTAGATGACCACATTTTGCTCCTGTGGAGCATCCGATAGGTTTGAACCACCAACCTGTGGTTGACAGCCAAGCACATAACCACTGAGCCATCAGGCCTCCTTGAAAGACATGCATAATGTTTCCCTGTAAGGGTGTAAGTTTCCTGGGCAGCACAAACAGTTGTGCTTGCCGGCTAACTGAAAGATTGGCAATTTGAACACAGTCAGTGGCCCCATGAGAGAAAGACCTGACTCATTTGTCAAAAGCCATAGGACTATACACAGCCTGCTGCTATAGAGATGACATCCCAGAAAGCTCTCTGGAGTAGTTTCACTCTGTCACATGGGGTCGCTATGAGTTAGAGTGGACTCAACAACATGCAACAACAAATAAGCCACCCAGAAGTCGCTCTGACGGAAGACCTGGGAATCTGCTTCTGTGAAGATTACTTACAGCCAAGAAAATGTAATGGTTTTCTTTACAGTTCTACTCTGTAATGCCCGAGGTCTCCATGACTCAGAAATGACTTCATGGCAATGGATTTTTTGGTAAGCATGTACTCTCCTGACTCCATTAGTGAGCTTCTTCACAAGAAAAATGTTCTATTAAATCATTATTAATAACAATACCATTGTTTTATATATATATATATATAAAACCCAGTGCCGTCGAGTCCATTCTGACTCATAGCGACCCTAAAGGTCAGAGTAGACCTGCCCCATAGAGTTTCCAAGGAGCAGCTGGTGGATTTGAACTGCCGACCTTCTAGCTAGCAGCCGTAGCACTTAACTACTACGTCACCACGGTTTCCTTGTTTTCTACAGTGGTTGTGCAATTAGTATAAAAATGTCAGCGTCCACCCCCTGCTTCTATCACCAATAGTCATGCATCCTTCATTATGTTGAACACACGTGTCGGGGAAACGTTATCACTGAGATGATAAAAAAAAAAAAAAAAAAATTTAACATGGGCCATAGACTAGGGACAATAGAGAAATGCAACATTTTTGTTCCCTCTGTCCTGCTATAATTTAAATAAAACCGTGAAAAAAAGAGGGAGATCACTGGGGCCACAGCATCAAAAGTAATCTGCCTTTGTGGTTTCTTTGCACCATACAAAAGCGTCTGCTGGGTATTATAGCTTCAAGCCGTCTCAGCTACAAAGAGCTTTCAATAAAATTGACTGGCTCAAGGTAAGGATATTATTATTTTGAGGATAAAAATGAGCAAAAATGCACAGCTCTCCCTGAATCCAAATCCCAAATGAAATGGATAATCCAGCCATAGAAAAGTACCATTTAAGCTACTATTGTCCTATATGTGCTGAGTCAGGGCCGGCCACTTAGCACTTTTCTTCAGGGAAAGTAGTGCTCCTTTCTTAGGCGAATAGCAATCTTCTCTCTACAAATTAGACCCATTTTCTGCTGGTTGGGTCTCTATTGATGGTATTTTTCTTTAATGGACTTCATTTCTTAGAGCCGTTTCAGGTGTACTGTGTAGAGCCTTCCCATAGGCCTTCTCGCCCCCTCATGTTGTTTCTCTATTGTTAACATGGCGCCTTCCTGTGGCTCCATTTGTTACAAGGGCGGAACCCATGTGATACATTACTATTAAGTCAAGACTACCATTTACATTAAGGTTCATTCTTTGGGTTGTGCAGTCCTGTGGTTTTAACAAAATGCCTAATGTCACACGGCCACCATTACCGTATTATAACATACAGTACGGTTAGAATTTTAAGGCATTTTAAAGCAGTTCTGTAGAAACAACATTAGAAGTTTCTATCAGGGAGTAAGTACCCCATTAACCATGTAGTTAAGGTTCTTTTCGCTTTATACTGGCTTTTTGTTCTATATTGACTTTTCAATGAAATCTAGGTGATTGCTTAAAATGTCTTAAGCTATAATATCCATAAGTGAAGCCTTGGTCTTCCAGATTTGTTTCCCGCCTTAATCCATTGGTGCCTGGCTTTAATTAAAACACAAAATTACTCTCCTCCTTTGAGGTGAGGGTTAGGTCAGAGTGGTTGTGACAAAGTGGGGTGCAGAGCTGTAGAAGGTGATGGAGACAAAAGGCAAAGAGCTTCTGGGGAAAAAGTAACAAAAGAGAACAGGAGAAAGCTCTATCTAGAAGGCACAGCCCCCAGTGAGGGGGGGAGAGGGGACTGGCCAGAGACGACGGCAGCAGCTGAACATTCCTTGTGGCCACTCCTTCCAGGCTCATTCCACAGGAGAACACGACAACTGAGGAGGTAGGATTTCGGGGGCGATTAAGGTAGTTTGAGGGAAAGGAAACAGGTGGGTAAAAAAGCTAGGTGAAGACAGTGGGAGTCAACAGAGCCCAGAGAGGAGCCGGATTTGACAGTGACGGCATAGTTGAGCTGCTCAGTATATATTCCTCTTTTCTAAAACACATAAACAACTCCCGTTGCAGCCATCAGTCCACTTTACTGGAACATTCCGGATCAGGATGTGGAGCCAAGAGAACCGGACTCCAACTGTAAGTCTGCCATTTTTTATTCTTAATAATAATAACAATGTGAAGATGCTGACATGTTAATTAAAACTGTACAGACCATGACGCTAATTAGTGCTGCAGGTGTAACGATGCCATGCAGAAGAGTAAAATATGCTCTCTTTCTCTTCACACATTTTCCTGTGCTATATTAATGTGATATTATCTTGGAAAGTCAAAGACGTACAGCTGCTCTTTTCAACTGTTTGAGACATTTAGTCATTGCCAGTAAGTGTTTGGAAACCCTGGTGGTGTAGTGGTTAAGAGTTATGACTGCTAATCAAAGTCAACAGTTCAAATCCAACACGCACTCCTTGGAAACCCTACGGGGCACTTCTACACCGCCCTATGGGGTCACTATGAGTCAGAATTGACTTCACGGCAATGGGTTTGGGGTTTTTCATTTGTTTGTTTGTTTTAATAGGTGTTTGGATTGTGGATGGAAATCGGTATTTTGGGGAAAACGCAAAAGGCATTTACGTCTTCTTTGAGGCAAATTTTATCTGAAAGACGTGATTATCTGTTATTTTGGAATTCCAAACATGCCTGTTTATTAGGATTATTGCTCTGATCTGTGCTTAGTTTTGTAACTTAACCAAACAGCAACAACATTTTTGTCTGCAAACATCTTTGCAGGGGGAAAAGAAGTGGGTTGGAATGGATAGTATTGGGATCAATAAGGATACCCTAGCGGCATAGTGGTTAAAAGGTCACCTGCTAACCAAAAAGTTGGCAGTCTGAATCCACCAGGCACTCCTCAGAAACCCCATAGGGCAGTTTTACTCTATGGCAATGGGTTCGGGGGATTAGTAAACCCAAAACCAAACCCATTCCAACTCACAGTGACCCCACAGAACAGAGAAGAACTGTCTCATAGGGTTTCTAAGACTGTGAATCTTTATGGAAGCAGACTGCCACATCTTTCTGCCACACAGCTGTTGATGGGTCCAACTGCTGACCTTTCATTAGCAGCTGGGCTCTTAACCACTGAGCCACCCGGGTTCCTTTAAACCCCTTGCCGTCACTGCTATTGATGGAGACCTTATAGGACAGAGTAGAACTGCCCCATAGGGTTTCCAAACCTATAATCTTTAGGAGAGCAGAATGCTGCATCTTTTTTCCTGCTGAGCAGCTGATGGATGAGTTTGAACTGCCAGCCTTCCGGTTACCAGCCAGCATTTAACCACTGTGCAACTTGGGGCTCCTCACTGTGATTAACGGAAACCCTGATGCTGTCGTAGTTATTTATTTTTTTAGATGCACTTTTTTTCCCCAGTATTTTATTGTGTTTGAAGTGAAAGTTTACAATCCAAGTCAATTTCCCATTTAAATTCCCTGAACACATACACACTCCTACACAACTCTAGCTGCTCTGCCCACCCTGTGACAGCACACTCCTCCTTGACACCGTGTACTTCCCATATCCAGTCAGCCACATCCTGTCCCCCTCTATCCTCTCATCTCCCCTCTGGACAAGAGCTGCTGCCACAGCCTCAGGTACATACTTAAGCCAAGGAGCACACTCTTCCCGGCATCGGTGTAGTAGCTATTTTTGTGTTTCCTCCCTGAAGACCTGAGATTCAGCTTAGTTTTATTTTAGAGCCATCAGATCCCTCACACTGCTTTGAAATTTATGTGTGTCACTGTCGCTCATGAAGTTGTCATCTCCTCGAGATAGAGCACTGAAATACTACACTGCTTTCTGGAAGGCTTCCCGTTTTGCTCTTTGGTAGGATTGCTGCTGTCAGGGGCCGTTGGATCAGTCCTGACTCACAGCGACCCCCTGTGCGACAGAATGGAATACCACCCGGCTCTGTGCCGTGCTCCCAGTGGTTATTGTGTTTGAGCCCGCTTGTGCAGATACTGCGTCACTTCATCCCTTTGAGGGTCTGCCTCTTTTTTTTGCTGACTCTCTACCAAGCCTCCGGAGACTGATGCCTCTGGATAACATGTCCAAACTATGTGGGACGAAGCCTCGCCATCTTTGCTTCTAAAGAGCATTCTGGCTGTGCTGCTTTCAAGACAGACTTGTTCGTTCTTTCTGCAGTCCATGATATACTTAATATTCTTCACCAACACCACACTTTTAAGGTGCCAGTTCTTCTTTGCTCTTTGTTATTCATTGTTCAGCTTTCCCACGCATATGTGACAATTGACAATACCACAGCTTGAGTCTGGTGCATCGTAGTTCTCAAATATTGAAGGATTTGCTGGGGTAGAAATGGATTTTTTTTAATACGAATTTGTCTTTGAAAGGTTGCAAATGATGAGTAAGTTCCAACACTGCTACACTGCACAAAATACTTGTGTTTTCAAACATCAAATGTTACTTTAAAATCTGACTTGTTGTAACTTTTAGATGAATTTTCTTTCAACATTTGGAAATGATAATATTCTTGCCAAGCCGAGGCAAGTACCCTTGAGTTGGACCCGACTCATGGTGACCCTAGGGGCCAGGGTAGAACTGGTCCCCGGAGTATATTCTTGGAAGCTTTATTTCTCAGCTCTCTTTCGCCCACTGCTGTTTGCATGGTGAGGGAATGCTGCAAGCCAAAATTTGTAATTTATGTCATGCAAGTGTTGTAACTGGTGGGTCATTGGAACGCGACAGGTTTCACAGATTTTCCTGGGTCTCGCTAAGAGTTAGGTCCTTCAGTAACAGCGAAAATTGTCAAAATTAAGTCACTTGTCGGAAATTCAAGCCTGCAGAGGTTCTCTGTATCTGAGAATCTCTAAGTATTATGCCAAGTGCCCAGGTCCACAGGAGAAAACGTAGGAAGAAAGACTGTGCAAATAGACTCGAATTTTGTAATGCATGTTTCCCAGTTGGAAACAGATGACTTTTATTACCTTTTTCACCTGCGATTTATGGACTCGTAAATATTATACATAGTTAAAAATTGAAGAGAATTCTAGGATTTGCTTTTTCATAAATTTTTTAGAAAGTGATTGGCTTGTTTTTCGGTGCTCTTGTGATATTCAAGATGAAAAATCTTATGTAAGTGTTTTGATGGATTCTGAGGTTTTGAAAAACTTGCGGCAGGGAAGTTGACTCTGAAATAATACAGCCACTGATTTGGCATCTAAGTTGTGCTTTCCTAACCTTAATTACATTATATATGACACCCAGGAGGAGTCCTGGTAGTGCAGTGGTTAAGCCTTCCCACCAGCCCACTCTGCAGAAGAGATGACTTGGTGACCTGTGCTCATAACATTACAGCCTAGAAAACCCTTCGAGGCAGTTCTACTCCATCATATAGGGTCGCTATGAGTCAGAATCAACTGAACGGCACACAACAACAATGTGCCAGCCGGGTGTGGGGGAATGTCCTTATGGAAACGTGCCCCCAAGAGTGGAAGACAGATGATTAGTACATCAAGCACAATATTTGGTAACCAGTGGCTTTTGAGTTTGCCGATTTAGAAGGAGACATATTGTTGAAATTTTAGCATCCATCTGTTAGGGGATGTTGGAAATAAATCCAAGCACTTGAATGCATTCTTTGGTTTATTGCTACTTAGGTAGCCCTGGGTTCTTATTTAGAAAATGAAGCTATTTTCATACTGGTATATATTTTTAAGCAGTTATTCATTCTTTCTACTTCTTTGTTACTCCTTGAAGTTAATCTCAGTAAGCCTCTGGCCTATACAACTTCTGATTTTTTTCTGCTGGTGACCCATTTCCATCCTACCCACTCTAAACTTACCATGTCAAGGTGTTTAGACACATTTCAAAAAAGAAAAAAAGGGAGAAATCACAAATAAATGTCATCTGATTCCATTTTACTCATCTGACTTCCTGCAATGTTTCCAAGTCCTGACTCTCTATTTTCAATCCCTTGCCCTCTGGTGTTATCTGAAAATGTGATGAGTTTGCCATCCTGAGAGAGACAGATGGTCTGCTGGCTGGCCTGCCTCTCCCTCTGGGAACTTAGCAACAGGCTGTCTTGGTGGAAGGCCTGCAGGGTTGTCAGTTGAGAAGGGGATTGCTGTATGCAAACTTCAGGTGGCTGGCATCCAGGATAAGGTCGCTGCACTGACCATTAGCCCAAGCCCTTCCAATTACCAGTGATGCATTCTAGGTTGGGGCCTCCCTGGCCCCTACCAATTTTTCTGTACAGACACGGAGCACAGTCTATCTCCTGGAGCTAACCCTTGGCCTTACCAAACCTGTTCTTCCAATAGGAAGAGAAGACCACATACAGGGTACCACATACAGTGTATGTATGATGTCGTAATTCACACATTTCATGAATCCCCCCACCGTACCTCAACCACTGTACCACCGGGCTCCTTTGGGAAGATGAAGCTACCTATAACTCTATGCCCTGGCTCCTCCTTAGCAGTTTGGAGATCTTTTCAAGCCCTAAAGGGAACAAGTTTGGTATGAAAAGAAGGATAATGGCCTCAGAGGTCTATGCCCCATGGCAAAGGGGGATTAAGGTCGCAAATGGAATTATGGTTGTTACTTAGCTGACTTTAAGGAGCTCTGGTAGCAAAGTGGAAATCCTGGTGGCATACTGGTTAAGTGCTACGTCTACTAACCAAAGTTCAGCAGTTTGAATCCACCAAGTGGTGCTTGGAAACTCTGTGGAGCAGTTCTACCATGTCCTATAGGGTCACTATGAGTCAGAATCGACTGGACGGCAGTACACTTGGCTTCTCGGAGTTTGGTGGCAACGTAGTTAAGCACTTGGCTGCTCATGGAAAGGTTAGTGCTTGAAACCCACCAGCTACTTCTCAGGAAAAAGGCCTGGCTGTTTGCTTCTGTCAAGATCATCGCCTTGGAAACCCTATGGGGCAGTTCTACTCTGTCCTACATGGTCACCGTGAGACAGAATTGACTCCACGGCCATGGCTAATCAGCTGACTATAGGATAAGGAAATTATCCTGGCGTTTAGGTGGACCCAATATAATCACAAAGATCTTTAAATGACAAATAGGGTGACAGAAGAATCACCAGTGTTCACAGCAGCAGTACTCATAATAGCTAAAAAAGTAGAAACAGCCCAAATGGCCATTCACATTGAAAGGGATAAAAAAAATGTGGTACATAGACACAATAGACTATTGCTCAATCATAAAAAGCTATGAGGTTCTGATAGACACTGTGACATGGATGGATCTAGAAAAGATGATGCTAGGTGACAGAAAACAGGCATAAATGACCACCTATTGTATGATCCAACTTACATAAAATGTCCAAGATAGGCAAATCCATGGAGACAGAAAGCAGTTAAGTGGCTGTCATGGGCTGGGGCGAGGCAGGGAGGTGGGGCAATGGGAAGCCATTACCAATGAAGATCAAGTTTCCCTTTGGGGCGATGAAAAAGTTCTGAAGCTAGATAGTGAATATGGTTGTACAACATGGAATGGTTAAAATGGTAACTTTTATGTTATGTGTATGTACATATATATATATAAAGAACAAAGCCACCCAAGCAAGTGACCATGCAGAGAGTGTTTATCCTTGTCTACAAGGATATCAAGACCTTGCCAAATGGCCTGCAGGAGTCTCTGTATACCACTTGTACCATGTCGCTTTGATCTCCAGCGTAATGTCATTACTGAAGGTACATGCCGAAGGGAATCTGCTGGCCTGACACGCTGTTCTTTGTAACCTCACTGTCCCGGCTCCTGCGGCTCACTGATTTCCTGTGTGGGCGCTTGCAAATCATTTTGAGGATATTGCAATCCATCGTCAAGGATTAACTTCAATTATACTAGACTGATGTTTTGGGTACTGTCTTGTTTTTCAAAATTAGGACTCACCTTGGTTCCTCTGGCATGTCTCCTATCTCCCAGCCACAGCCATTCAAGGCTGCATTTGTACATTTTCTTTTTTTCCCCTCATTATTAATTTTTTTTTTTTTTTTTTGGTATTTTAGATGAAGGTTTATGGAACGAAGTAGTTTCACATTAAATGGTTACTACACATATTGTTTTGTGACACTGGTTAACAATCCCAGCACATGTCCACACTCTCCCTTCTCAGTTTTGGATTCCCTATCCTTTCCCCTCCTGCCTTCCAGTCTTTGCCTCTGGGCTGGTGTGCACCTTTAGTCTCCTTTTGTTTTATGGGCTTGTCCCAAATTTGGCTGAAGGGTGAACCCCAGAAATGACTTGTTACTGAGCTTAATAAGTGTCCGGGGGCCATACGAGGTCTGACAATTAAGTCCTCGAACTTAATTGTTCTAAGTGCTACACACCTCATTGCTGAACATCGCTACAGTCACCTTCGAAGTACTCCCCTCTGGAAGCTAGGCACCGACATCAGCACCTAGTCCACGCTTCAAAGCAATTTTGGACCCCTTTCTGGAATGGCCATTGCCCACGGTGGCACAGTGGCAAGTTTGCAAGCTTAATTGTATAGTTATCTGTGAAGGAGTTTTTAGCCAATAAACAAATACCCGTATTACAACACCCTTCCTACTCATCTGATCCAGCCCCCAATGACTTTTTTCTTTACCTGAAGATAAAAGAAATCTTGAAAGGAAGACATTTGGATGACGTTCAGGACATCAAGGGTAATACGATGACAGCTCTGATAGCCATTCCAGAAAAACAGTTCCAAAATTGCTCTGGAAGGGTGGACTCAGCACTGGCATTGGTGCATAACTTCCCAAGGGGAGGACTTCTGAAGGTGACTGTAGTGATATTCAGCAATAAGGTATGCAGCACTTTTTCTAAGATGAGTTCATGAACTTAATTGGCAGTCCTTGTACTCTCAGGGTTTCTCCAGTCTCTGCCAGGCCATCAAGTCTCATCTTCACTTGGAAGTTAGAATTTTGTTCCGCATTTTTCTGTGGTTCTAGGGCCCCTGTTGTGATCCCTGTCAGAGCAGCCAGTGGTGGTAACCAGGCACCATCTAGTTGTGCTGGACTCAGTCTGGTGGAAGCCACGGTGGATACAGCCCCTCAGGCCTTTGGACTCATCTTTCCTTCCTTTACTCTTCTGCATTCTTCTTGCTCCTGAAGGGGTCAAGATCGATGGAGGATCCTCGATGGCCATTCACAGGCTCTTAAGACCCCAAATGTATTTGCATGTTTTTTTCTGACAGTTTACCATATCCACCTGGGTCCAAGTCCCAGTCCTTACAGGCAATTAAAAAAAAAACCAAAACCCACTTCCCTTGAGTCACTTCCGACTCACGGTGACCCTATTGGACAGAGTACAACAGCTCCATAGATTTTCCAAGTGGTGGCTGATGGCTTTGAACTGCTGACCTTTCCCTTAGCAGCTGTAGCACAACAAGGCTTTCTTTAGGGGCATTTTTTTTTCCTTCTGTTTTTCCCCTTCCTCTGTTTTTCCCTTCTATTTGTCTGTGTCACCTCCCACACTCTCCCCTTTTGTCCTCACTCTGCTCCAGCCACGTTAGTCGCCATCAAGTCCCTGCAACTCCTGGTAACCCCATAGGCGTCCAATTAGAACTGTGCTCCACAAGATTTTCAGCAGCCAGATTTTCAGAAGGAGGTCACCAGGATTTTCTTCTGAGGCACCTCTAGGGGTACTCAAACCTCCAAGCATGCTAACCATTTGCATCACCCAGAGACCTGCTCCATCCACAGACTAGCATCCCGACACCCCACCAACCATATTTTCTCCCACCGAGCTCTAAGATTTGGCACTCTCTGTTCCCTCTGCTCAGAAGAAGGTTTGTTCCCTCTGATTCTACCTGGTTTGTTGTCTCCATTTCTCCAGCTCTCTGCTCAAATAACACTTTGCAGAGAGGTCTTTGATGACCAAACCCATTGCGGTCCAGTCAATCCTCACTCATGGAGACCCTATACCTGACCAGTCCATCTAAAATAGTGATACTCCCCTCTACCACTCGCCACCTCTGGATTTTTCTCCCTTGCTGTTTATCACTTCTGGACCAATTTGTTCATTTGCTTATTATGTATCCTCCCACTACCCCCATTACCCCTTCCTCTTACTTCTGGCCACTTCTCACCACCTGATGTAGTTCTACGTTGATTTCTGAATTGTCTGGTGTGATGATTGATGTTACATGTCATTTTGGCTAGCCTGTGATTCTCAGTGGTTTGGCAGACACTCGACTGGTTGCTCTTCCATAAGGTAATATGATGTAATTCCCTTCCATTTCGTGATCTGATAAGTGCAAGCAAGTACTTGAAAATAGAGTTTCCTACAGGATGCAACCTACCTCCGATATATAAATGGGTGCTCCAGCAAAGCTTGAATTTTCTCTCGACACTGCATACCTTTTGTTGCTTGACCTCTGGTTCTTGGGACGTAAGCCTGAAAAATCTTCAGCCTGTTGCCTGACCTACAGATTTGGGACATGTCAGCCGCTGTAACTGCAGGAGCCGTTGTCTCACAGTTCGGTGATCCATTTCCTAGAAGTAAACGACTCTGTCTCTATATCCATATACACTTGACTGGTTTTGGTCCTCTAGTGGACTCAGACTAACACATCTGACATGTCCTGGGTACTCAGCAATTATTTACATAATAAAATCAAGGTCAGCCTTCAACCTTGACCCATCGACTCAATCCACCAAGGATTCTGGAGCAGTCTTGATACGGCAGGCAACGTGTTAGGCCTCTGAGATGTGGCAGATGAGAAGACATGATTCCTGTTCCGAAGGTGCCACCAGACTAGTGGGAGGAGCATAGACAATGACAACTGGTAACAGGAGAGGCCAGGAGGTGGGAGAAGTCAGAGGCCCTCGTGGAAGACATAAAAAGTCCTGAGATATTCTGAGGGCTGTGGAAGATCTCCACAGGTGTTCAGGCCCCAAGGTGTGAGAGGCCAAAACTCAGTCAAGGAACATCAATACATTTACTATCATTTTTGTATGTGTGTGTGTGAAAATACACACAACAAAACATACACCACTTCAACAATTTCTACATGCATAATGCAGTAACATTGGTTATAGTCTTCAAGTTATACCACCTTACTTCACAACTTGTTCCTAATTGGAAACCCTGGTGGCATAGTGGTCGAGTGCTGTGTCTGTTAACCAAAAAGTCGGCAGTTCAAATCTATGGGGAAATTGGAAACTCTATGGGGAAATTCTACTCTGTTCTATAGGGTTGGAATCAGGTTTATTATTCCCAGTTATTTTACCATCATTAACACAAACTCATTGTCCCCTAAGCTTCTCTCCTATCCTTTTGAAGTTGCTGTGGTCAATTTGATCCTATATAGAAAATGATTTTAAAACAGTATAATGCTTGGAAACCCTCGTGGTGTCTTGGTTAAGTGCTACAGCTGCTAATCGAAAGGTGAGCAGTTCGAATCCTTTGAAACTCTAGGGGGCGGTTCTACTCTGTCCTGTAGGGTTGCTATGAGTTAGAATGGCACTGGGTTTTTTTTTTTTTATTTTGTAAATTTTGTTATGTTCAAACCAGACATTCTTTTCTAATTAGGCTAAACTGGTATTTGTTTCAAAGTGGCCGCAGGGATTGTTTAGGTTCAAGGTTTAAAGGTTTCTTCCGGAAATTTCTGGTGCCATAGTGGGTTAAGTGCTACCTCTGCTAACTAAAAGGTCAGCAGTTCAAATTGCCCAGGCGCTCCTTGGAAACTCTAGGGGACAGTTCTACTCTGACCTCTAGGGTCACTATGAGTCCAACGGACTTCACAGCAGCGGGTGGGTCAAGGTAATAGGCAGTGGGGAGGGAGGTGATCGTCTGGCCTCAGTGGCTCTGGAAAGCCTGGATTCCATGAAAATAGGGAGCATCTGTATCTTGAGACTGGAGCCCCAGAGGGAGAGGAGAGAAGTTCTAGGTCTTCACGTGATGGGCTTGTTTAATCCACTTACTGCCCTCCTCTACGCTCTTGTTCCTCCTGAGCAAGCCTCTAGGGCCGCTAAGAAGACCTCGGTGCCTGCTGGTGATGGAGCATTGTGGTCAAGGCAACAGAAAGGAGGAAATGAGGCAGGGGGCACGGCGGCTGTGCTGTTGCTACAAAGCCTTCATTATTCCTGCTTGCAGATGGCTGCAGTCCTTAAGAAAGCTGCCAAGCCCGATTAAAATCAATCAAGACTGCAGAATGTGGGTCTTAGGTTCAACAGACGCAACCGCTGGTGAGGGAGTCATTACAAAAGCCTCCCTGTCTCCGCGTGGGCTGGAGCCGGGCAGTGTGCGGGGAAAGGCCGGTTAACCAGCCCAGCACGTAATTGAGCCTGTTCTTTTCTCTGTTCTACTAATGATTCATTAAGCCGAGTGTACTGCTCACTGCCATCTCGACTCATGCCTTCAAATCAAACAGATCAGGCCAATTGCTACCACGTGTAGGAGGAAGACAGTCAGTGCCCTAGGCTTGGTCCACGCAGACTGCAGAGGCGGAAAGCCTGCGATTGCTCTTCTCTGAGCCAGGTATTTGCGAGACCCGTAGCTTCAGATCTGGAAGCCCTGGTGGCGTAGTGGTTAAGTGCTACAGCTGCTAATCAAAAAGGTTGGCATTTCAAACCTGCCAGGCACTCCTTGGGAAACTCTACGGGGCAGTTCTACTCTGTCCTATAGTGCTGCTATGAGTCGGAATTGACTGGCATGCAATGAGTTTGGGTTTTTGGTTATAGCTTCAGATCTAGACAGAGGATAGGTATCTATGCTGATAATATATTCTTTTCACTTGGTTACTCTCATGTCCTTTTTTAAAAAAAAAAAAGGAAAAGGAAACAAATAATTACGCAGTTAGGACTTTTTTTGGAAAAAACAAATAAGAGACCAGCTGCAATGGAGTCAATTCTAACTCACGGTGATCCCATGCAGAAGTGTCGGAGCAGAAGTATACTCCCTAGAGTACTCACTGGCTAATTGGTCAGAAGTAGATCACCAGGCCTTTCTTCAGAGATGCCTCTGGATGGGTTCTAACCACCAATCTTTCTGTCAGCAGCTGAGCGTGTTGTACCACTCAGGGACTCTTGAGACTTCTTAGCTGTCTTAAAAGGTTAGATTGGGGGGGGGGAGTTGCAAGTGAATGATTAGCAGTCAGTACTTCACCTCATTATTAAAAAATGGTTTTTTAAACTGTGCATTAGGTTTAGGTATTAGTTTACGGATTAGTGTCCCATTGGATAGTTTGTACTTTGGTTTCAGTCTCCACAGTGTGTCAGCATGGCCCTCCTTTCCATCCTGGGCCCCCTGTTTCCTGTTGTCCTGAAGTGCTACTACGCCTTCCTGCCTTCTTCTTGTTGTTGTTGAGCAGACGTTGCACGCATAATTGATCCTCATATAATTTCTTGTTGTAAAGAGCACATTCCCCTCGGGTGTTATTGTTTATTTTGTGGGCATGTCTCTGGTTTCGGTGAAGGGTGGTCTCTGGACATGGCTTCTGTTCCTGGTCTGTAGGGTGACTTAGGGCCATATTCTCGAAGGTTCCTCCAGTCTCCATCATGGCACTCAGTATTTTAAATGTAATTACAAGGCAGCCTGTGAGAGCTGAGACTCGATGGGACTGGCTTGTTTTTCCAGGTCTCTCAAGTTTTCCATCTTTCACGGGATGCAGTCACCACTTTTCTATCACTCTCTATTTGGTGGAAGTTACTGTTGTTTTCCTTCTCTGAGAGTTTTCTGCCTTAGCCAGATTCCGGCTTCCTCAGGTTTTACTGCCACCGAGTTTCCGAGGAGCATCTGGCAGATTTGAACTGCCAACCTTTTGGTTAGCAGATATAGTGCTTAACCACTAAATCATAAGTAAAATGAGGCATAAACTAAGAAAGCATCTTCAAGGGAAACACCCAAGAAGCTAAAGTGCCTTTTGTGCATTAGGTGTTGTAGGGAGAGCGAAAGAAAATTCTAGACACTAGCCTGCTAACCCATCTGCACCTCAGTATTTTTCAATTTCTGATACATAACTTACAAAACATTTCTGTTTAGGGTGCAGAAAAATAATGCCAACACACACATCCCCGCAATACTACTGCAGACGATCCCCAAGTGAAAGGACTCACAAGGTTCTCATTGTCCAGCCCTTAATCTAGTAGAGGACTCCTCTTCACCGTGTCATTTGCTTCCGTGCCAACAACTGGGAGTTCACCAGCATAGCAATAATTATGCCTACATCAGGTCCTTGGGTGGTGCCAACAGTTCAGCACTCAACATTAGCTGAATAGTTGGCAGTTCAAACCTACCCAGAGGTGCCTTGGAAGAAAAGCCTGGTGATCAATCTCAAAAACTCTATGGAGAACAGCACTACTCTGAACACAAGACATCGCCAGGAGTCAGAATTGACTAGATGATAGCTAACAACAACATACCTAACAACAACATAAACAACTACCAAGTATAGTCGGAAACCCTGGTGGTGTAGTGGTTAAGTGCTGTGGCTGCTAACCGAAAAGTCAGCAGTTCAAATCCTCCAGGTGCTCCTTGAAAATGCTACAGGGCCATTCTACTCTGTCCCATAGGGTCACTATGGGTCAGAATCAACTCGACAGTAATAGGCTTGGTTTGGGTTAGGTATAATTAGTTGACGTTATATTTTCGCTTTGTTTGCATTTTGTCTGAAATCTACCTCCTTGTAACTTTCATCCATTGATCTTGTTTTCCCTCTTGGAACTGAATGGAATTCTTGTGTATCAGCTCTGTAAATACTATAAGCGAGCCATCTTTTTGCCCCTAACTATTTGATTCCCTGAGCTAACCATCCTCATTTATTTTAGTTGTTGTTCATAAGTCATGATTTATAGCATCGTATGATATGACTCCTAGAAAGGCACTGTTGTTGGTCTGTGTCCCTCATGAAATGTTTCCCAGAATTAAACATAATAAATCAAAGTATAGGAAGATTGATTACCAAAGCATAGAATAGTCAGAATACTGTATTTCTATTTCAACAACCAAAGATTCTTTTTTTCATCTTTGTTTTACAGCCTGATCACAGCTCTTCTTAGCTTGGGGCCACTAAAACCCCTGGGTCTTTTTTCCACATACAGTCATGTGCCACAGAAAGTCCATTCAGGCAACGACTGACTGCATACACTCATGTGGTCCAGCATGTGCCCTCTAGGGGAGCCCACAGCCTGATTTCGCAGCAGACCTGCCCAGCTGCCTAAAGTCCCCCGCCTGCACAAACAGGCTCTCCTGCCCCAGGGAGGAGTGGGCGCCTGATCTGGCAGGCATTTGGAGGCCCCCGCTGGGGCACTGTGTCACCAAGACTGCTCATCTACTGCTCTTGCCTGTGCCTGGAGCCTCCCTGCTGTGACCCACACCATAGCTACCCATCTGAGACAACTACCGCAGCGCTGCTTGGACCACACTGCACAGTAGCCCCGGACCCATCCACTTGGGAGCCCCAACTCCTGTGGCATTCCACAATGTCCAAATCACGTACAGTATCTTGGATGCTAAGCCATACATGTCTATACTCTATTTAGCCAGTTCTCAACACTACATCCTCAACTTCACGTCCAAGGATAGAACTTGATGACTTGTTCAATTTAAATTGCATTTTAATAGCCATGGCCATTTATGCTTTTCCTTATGCATTTCCCTGCCTCACTCTGAAAGAATCCAGGTAGTGACACATCACCCCCGTGGGCCAGTGCCGTTTTGGGTCCTCGTCTGTCGTCTGATTGATTCATACTCCCTCCAAGCTTCTCGTTCTCCCTTCATTTGTTAACAAGCTCCTTCCTGTCTGCATCCAGGTTACTTAAGGAAGGCCTGCTGTCAGGATGTCTTTTCTTTTGCAAACTCCTGCTCGTTTCTTTAAGGCTCATCTCTCTCTCTGAGAGTCCACTCACCACCTGGGATGGTTAATTCGATATATCAGCTAGGGTGGGCTGTGCTACCAGGTTGTTTGGTGAAACACTAGTACAGATGGTATTGCGAAGTAGGTACCCATGATTAAATCGGTTGGCTTCAAATAAGCAAATAATCCTCCATAATGTGGGTGAGCCTTGTCCAATCAGCTGAAGGTCTTAAGAGAAAAAAGAGAGTTTCCTAGACTGTGGTCTGCCTCTAGACTACAAATAGCATTTGCTTCATTTTTCCCGTCGCTTGACCTACAAATATGGAGACAAAACACTGCAGGAATCTCTAGCCTGTTGCTTCACTGATGTATGACTTTTAGACTTGCCAGTCCCCACAACTACGTAAGCCAATTCCTTAAATCTTTCTATTGTTGTTATTGGTAGGTACTGTGGAGTCGACTCCCACTCCTGGTGACCCCTTGTGTGTCAGAGAGGAACTGCACTCCATAAGGTTTTCAAGGCTTTCTCATTTTTCAGAAGCAGATCACCAGGTCTTCCTTCCACGTCCTCTCTTGGTGGGTTTGAACTCCCAGTCTCCTGATTAATAAATAGTCCAGTGCTTAAGCTTAACTGTTTGCACCACTCCTATCTAGGGATCTCTCTTTCTCTCTCTCTCTCTCTGACTCGTTCGGTTTCTCTAGAGAATCCTGACTGAGACTAAACCTGACTAACAGATTTTTTTTTGTCAAGTCTCTCAGTGGTGCAAACAGAATGTGCTTGGCTACTAACAGAAAGGTTGATGGTTCGAGTCCACCCAGAGGCATCTCAGAAAAATGGCCTGGCAGTCTACTTTCAAAAAATCAGTCACTGCAAAGCCTAGGGAGCACAGCTCTACTGTGACACACATGGTTCATCAGGAGTCAGAAGCAACTCCATGGCAATAGAAAAGTGACATCAAAATTCCTAATCCCTGGCTAAATATTTACATCATCTTCCTTCTCCTCATGGAACCCTTAGTGACGTAGTGGGTTAAGTGCTGCATCTGCTAACCAAAAGGTCAGCAGTTCAAATCTGCCAGGCACTCCTTAGAAATTCTATGGGGCAGTTCTACTTCAACTTCCAGGGTCGCTATAAGTCGGACTCAACTCAACAGCAGTGAGTTGTTTTTTCCTTCTCTTCGTATTTGAAAATCAAGACATCTACCCATCTTCTTTCCTTCTGGAATGACTTCTATTTCCCATAGACTACAGAGGCTATTTTAAGGATCTACTTTCAAAATTCTTCTCATGTCCTCAGATAGAATTCGTCCAAACCTTAGGACATGTATTCTTTTCCGTATGTGCCATTGGAAAAGTGTTGAAGGGGGAAAACAGTGTCCCCCAAGAACAGGGGTCTGCTTTTGGGTGGAATGAAGGCTACTGAGTAAACATAATACATACCACTGTAGCAGTGACCTTTCTGGTTAAAAACGACCTCAGCAGCTTGTCAGTTTTCTCTGGCTAGTCTTCCTGGAGTTACGGTGAAGGGTCTGTGCTCTTCATGTGGTCTATCTTTGATAACTGTCTCTCTTCCCGGGCTTTCATGTGGCTTTTTAGAATCTGAGCTCCTTAGAGACCCTTAGCCCTGCTCACCAGCAAATCTAGTCTCTTAGCTACTTCCTCCATTGTTACTAATGAGGGGCTCCGGTTCCTTTATTAAGGAGTATTAAGGAGTCCTGGTGATGGAACTTTTAAGGGCTCAGCTGCTAACCAAAAGATTGGCGTTTCGGATCACATAGCTGCTCTGGGAGAGAAAGACCCAGCAATCTGCTCTCCTAAAGATTAGCCTATCCCACGGCTGTCAGTCTGTTCCAACTCGTAGCTATCTTACAGAACAGAATAGAACTGGTCTCACAGAGTTTCCAAGGCTGTGATCTGCATGGAAGCAGACTGTCACATTTTTCTTCCATGGAGTGTCTGGTAGGTTTTAAATGCTGACATTTCAATTAGCAGCTGCATGCTTAACCACGGTGCTGTCAGGGCTGTTTCCAGGAAGTTTACCCACCGCTGTCGAGTCATTTCCTACTCATAGTGACCCTAGAGGGCAGAATAGAACTGCCCCATTGAGTTCTCCAGGAATGCCTGGCAGAATTGGAACTGCCTACCTTTTGGTTAGCAGATGTAGCACTTAACCACCATGCTACCGGGATTTCCCAGTAAGGATTACAGTCCAGAGAAACCTCTGGGACAGTTCTGCCCTGTCATACGGGGCTGCTGTGAGCAGGAATTGACTCAGCAACACACAACAACAACAATGGTCCCCTCTTTCAGGCAATACCAAACCAAAAACCAAACCCACTGCCATCAAGTCAGTTCTGACTCACAGTGGACTTCCTTATAGGCTGAGTAAACTGCCCCATAGGCTATCCAAGGCTAAAAGTGCTTTAGATGAAGGTTTGCAGAGCAAATTAGTTTCTCATTACACAATTAACACATATGGTTTTGTCACATTGGTTGCTGACCCCACAACATGTCAACAGTCTCCCCTTCTCATGCTTGGGTTCCTCATTACCAGCTTTCCTGTCCCCTCCTGCCTTCTCATCCTTGCCCCCGGCCTGGTGTGCTCAGTTAGTCTCATTTCGTTTTATGGGCCTGTCCAATCGTTGGCTGAAGGATAAACAAGGCTGTAATCATTACAGAAGCTGACTGCCACATCTTTCTCCCATGGAGCGGCCAGGGGATTTGAACTGCCGATCTTTTGGTTATCAGCCGAGTAATTAACCACTGCACCACCAGGACTCCTAATCCATAAAGATTATAGCCTAGAAAACTCTATGGGGCTATATTACTCTGTCACATGGTATTCCTATCAGTTGAAATCAACTTGAAGGCACCTACCAATAGGGCCTCCCTAGAGACTTGGCTTGGCTAGAGACAGTAGGTCCTTCTATTTATTTGTAATAAGTAGATATTTCCTGGGAGTAGATATGGTAACATTACGGACATAGTGGTTAAGAGCTATGGTTGCTAACCAAAAGGTCGACAGTTTGAACCCATCAAGTGTTCCTTGGAATAGATGTATTCATTTAATTTTATTGCTTTTAGTAAGTCCCAGTCCTATTTCCATAGCTCCAGTTACCATCATGGTTGAAAATTAGCCAACAACCAGAGAACACAAAGCCACTGAGCCTTCAAAGGTCAGTAGCTATCTTGGGCTAGGTTCATTAGAAAAGCAAAACCATATAAATATATATATAAAAACCGTATCGGTATAAACCAAATATATTTATTTGTTTCAAGGAAATGAGTCACACAGTTGTGGAGGTTACCAAACCCAACCCACTGCCACTGAGTCAATTCTGACTCATTGCAACTCTATAGGACAGAGTAGAACTGCCCCACAGAGTTTCCAAGGAGCACCTGTGGATTCAAACTGCCCACCTTTGGGTTAGCAGCCACAGCACTTAACCACTACGCCATCAGGGTTTCCAATGTGGAGGTTGGCAAGTCCCAAATCTGTGGTCAGGCTTCAGGTGGGAGGTTTCTTCGGATTCACATGGTTGCAAAATCAAAAAATCCCAAACCTATTACCATCAAGTTGATTCTGGCTCATAGTGACCCTATACAACAGAGTAGAACTGCCCCTTAGAGTATCCAAGGAGCACCTGGTGGATTTGAACTGCCGACCTTTTGGTTAGCAGCTGTAGCACTTAACCACTACATCACCAGGGTTTCCCACATCGTGGCAGGGGCTGACAAACCCAAATCAGCAGGGCAGATGGCAGGCTACTGGCTCACATTCCAAGAACCGATGGTCAGAGGATGATGAGTTAGATGCAGGATTGAGAGAGAATGAGCTTTGCCAGAACATCCATTTAAATAGGATGCGAGCCACACCCCTAAGAAAGCTCCCCTTACAACAGATCACAAAACGAGACTAACTGCGTAACACTAAGAATCCTGGCTAAGGAAAGTTGACACATAACATTAGCCATCTCTGTAGGCTAGGAAAGAAATTATTCTATCATCAGTTGAAAAACGGAATCCTTGCATTAACCTTCCTAATTGCTTGCTTACTTTGTTTCTGTACTTTCCAAGTGGATAGGAACAAAGCCACTTGCTACGGTTCTCATTAACACTAATGATCAGTAAGAAGAAAAACTTTTTTTTTTGCTGACTCTCCTATTTTGTTGAATAGCAGGTATGCTTAATTTAGAGCTTATTAGGTCATTGCCAGTTTTGCTCATTATCTCCTACACAAGTTCAGTGTGTTTCTTAGGCAAGTAGTTAACACGAGGCAATAATGACTGATGCCACTTTTGTAATTAAGTGGGGCTTCCGGACCTACTTGGAAACTCTGGTGGTGTAGGGGTTAAGAGCTGCTGCTAACTGGTCTCATCCCTTTGAGGGCAAGGTAGAAAGAAGAAAACTAAAGAAACAAGAGAAAGATTGTTGCCAAAGGACTAGTGGACCACATCTACCACAGACTTCATCAGACTGAATCCAGGGATCACAACAGAGGGTCCCGGACAGAGCTGGAGGAGAATGTGGAACGCAATTCTAAGTTATAAAGGAAGACCAGATTTGCTGGCCTAACAGACTGGAGAAACCCTGGAGACCCACATTTAGCTCAGTGATGAAGTCACGCCTGAGGTTCACCCTTCAGTCAAAGATTAGAAGGCCCATGAAACACAAATGAGACTAAAGGGGCACCCCAGCCCTGGGGCAAGGATGAAAAGGCCAGACAGGACAGAAAAAGGTAATAGGGAACCTCGGGTTGAGAAGGGAGAGTATTGAATGTCCTGGGGTTGTTAACCAGTGTCATAAAACAGTATGTATACTTACTTTTTAACGAGAAACTACTTTGTTCTGTCAACTTTCAACTAAAGTGCAATTTTTTTTAAAAAAAAAAGAAAGCTCTACACTGATTAACCAAAAGACTTGCAGTCTGAACCCACCAGATGCTCTATGGAATCTCTATGTGGCAGTTTACTCTGTCCTACAGGGTCGTTATAAGCTTGAATTGACTCCATGGCAACAGGTCTGGGTTTGGTTTATCATGTATTATTGCTCTTAGCAAAATGAAAGAAATATTCCTTCTCTTGGATCTGACTCGACGGCACTTGGCTGGCTATTTCAAGTCCATCTGTGTTCTTAGGGGACAGTGGTGGTTCAGTGGTTGAATTCCCTCCAGATGGGAGACCTGGTCTCCATTCCTGGTTGATGTACGTCATGCATAGCCAGCACCCATCCGAGTTGTGGACTGGGTGTTACTATGATCCTGAACAGGTTTCACTAGAGCTTCTGAACCAAGACAGACTAGGAAGAAAGGACTGGTGATCTACTTCCAAACATCAGCCATGGGCAGGGGCTGCCTTGAGTCAGCAGCAGCTAACAACAATGGCATCTGTGATCTAGCTTGTGTCATCTCTTTACTACTCAGCACCCTTGGAGTATTGATTGTAGCCACTCCTTTCCCTCATATCCTTAAGATCCCCTTCTCGACTGGCTCTTTCCCATCAGCCTGTCTCTCCCTCTGCAACTGCGATGACAGCACCTCTACCTGGTACCAACCCTCGAGCCAGCTATGGTTCCATGTTTGTATCCCTCCTCTTTAAATGCTAACCTCCTCAAAGAGTCGCCCATACTTCTCATTTTCCACATGCTTCTCCACATGCTGCCATAGCGGGTATTTTTACCCATCATTCCAGTCAGGTAACTTTTCTACATCCAGGGAGCCCTTCCCGTCCTTACTTCAATACTCAGGAATGTTTGGTACATTGGACAACATTCTCCTTGCGCTCCGGGACGTGCTCCACAGCACCTGGGCCTTCCCTCTTTGATGTTTTTACTCTACATACACACCTGATGAATAAGTCCATGCTAACTTCTTCCCTATTTTATCCCCAGGGTCCAGCGAGTGCCTGGCCCACCTTAGCTATACAAACTGAATGAACTAATAGAGATATTGAGCTCCCCCCACCCCGCTCCCGACCCCAATGGCTACAATTTTTCAGAAGTAGACTGCCAGGTCTGTCTTCTGAGGTGCAGCTAGGTGGACTTGAATTTCTAATCTTTCGGTTAGCAGCTGAGGACTAACCCAGCAACTCCTAGAAACTGAAGGCTTTGGAGCAGAGTTCTAGAGTCTATGAAATTGGTGTTTTGGAACACTCAGGCAGCCGTTTGCCGAAGGAAGGGTACCGGGGTCAGGGAGAGAGAAGTGACTGAGATGGTAGGCCCAGTTTCTAGGTCTGACCTAGGGCATTTTCAGTGGGGATGGAATGGAGGAAAATATACATTATTTCAAGAGGTGGGGGCAGAAAAAAAACCATCAAGGATTAACGAGACAAGGCCTCATTGAATCTTATTTTGGCATTCCAACTCAAGTAAAATAACACTTTTCAACACCTACTTTATGCAAAGCATTGCATTTGGGTATGCAGATACAGTGATCAGTAAGACATTATCTGAATTCTGGAGATGGCAAAACTGTCTGTGGCTGTCATTTTTAGGCGGCCTCGAGTCAGTTCCAATGTATAGCAACCCTATGCACAACAGAGCGAAACACTGCCAGGCGTTGCACCATGCCCACAATCGTTTTCATGCTTAAGCCCATTGTTGTAGCTACTGGGTCCGTCCAACTCCTTGAAAGTCTTCCTTTTTTTTTTTTGCTGACTCTTCACTCTACCAAACATGATGGCCTTCTCCACGGACTGATCCCTCTTGACAACATGTCCGAAGTATGTAAGGTAGTCTCACCATCTTTGGCTTTGAAGCAGCACACTGGTTGTACTTCTTCCAGAACAGATCTGTTGGTTCTTTTGGCAGTCTGTGGTACATTCAATATTCTTCTCCAACACCACAACTCAAAGGCATCAATTCTTCTTCTGTCTTCCTGTTCATTGTCCAGCTTTTGCATGCATATGATGTGACTGAGAATACTACAGCTTGGGTCCAGAGCAGTTTAGTCTTCAAGGTAACATCTTTACTTTTCAGCACTAAAGGGGTCATTTGCAGCAGATTTTCCCAATATAAAAAGTCTTGATTTCTTGACTAGTGCTTCCCTGGGTGTTGATTGTGGAACCAAGGAAAATGAAATCTTTGACAGCCTCAGTCCTTTCTCCACTTATCATGATGTTGCTTATTAGTCCAGTTGTGAGAATTTTTGTTTTGTTGATGTTGAGGTGCAGTCCCTATTGAAGGTTGTGGTCTTTGATCTTCATCAGTTAGTGTTTCAAATCCTCTTCACTTCCAGCAAGCAAGGTTGTGTCATCTGCATAACGCAGGTTGTTAATGACTCATCCTCCAATCCTGATGCCTCGTTCTTCTTCATACAGTCCAGCTTCTCGGATTATTTGCTTGGCATACAGATTGAAAAGGTATGATGAAAAGATACAACCCAGACATGCATCTTTTCTGATTTCATACCATGTAGTATTCCCTGTTCTGTTCACATGACTGCCTCTCCACCCACGTAAGGATTCCTCATAAGCACAGTTAAGTGTTCTGGAATTCCCATTCTCTGTGACATTACCCATAATGTCTTATGATCCACATAGTCAAATGCCTTTGCGTAGTCAATAAAAACACAGGTAAATGTCTTCCTGGTATTCTCTGCTTTCAGTCAATATCCATCTGACGTCAGCAGTGATATTCCTGGTTTCATGTCCTCTTCTGAATCCAGCTTGAATTTCTGGCAGGTCCCTGTCAATACACCGCTGCAGTCACTTTTGAATGATCTTCAGTAGAATTTTACTAGTATGTGATATTAGTGACATTGTTTGATAATTTCCGGATTCAGTTGGATTACCTTTCTTGGGCATCAGCATAAATATGGATTTGTTCCCGTCAGTTGGCCAGGCAGCTGTCTTCCAAATTTCTTGGCATAGATGAGGGAGCATCCATTTGTTGAAACATCTAAGTTGATGGTCCATCAGTTTCTGAAGCCTTGTTTTTTGCCATTGTCTTCAATGCAGCTTTGACTTCTTCCTTTAGGACCTTTACTTCCTGATCACCTGCTACCTTTTGAAATGGTTGATGTCTTTCCAGTATAATGACTCTGTGTATTCCTTCCATCTTCTTTTGATGCTCTGTGAGTCATTGAATATTTTCCCCATAGAACCCTACACTATTGCAACTCAAGGCTTGAATTTTTTCTTCAATTCTTTCAGCTTGAGAAATGCAAAACATGTTCTTTCCTTTGGATTTTCTGTTTCCAGCTCTGGTGACTGACTAGTGGTGACAAATACTTTGTACCAGACAGAGGGAACAGGAGGCAGGATCGCAGAACTGAATAACTTGTTTCAAGGTTTTGTGTATGCATTCTTTTTTGGTTGGTTGGTTGGTTGATTTTGAGGTTTTTGTTTGTTTGTTTGTTTTTTAATCTAAGGATAATGGGCTAATCGTTTACACAGATAGTGGACTGTGGTGGAAAGAATATTGTCTTGAGATAGAAAGTAGGGGTCTTACCAAACAAACAACAACAACGACAAAAGAAACAAAACCAAAAAGCAGAACTACTGGTCTGACAGAAACTGAAGAAACCTTAGGAGAATGGCCTCTGGACACCCTTATAGCTCAGAAACGAAGTCCCTCCTGAAGTTCACCCTTCCAAGATTAGACAGGCCCATAAAACAAAACAAGACCAGATGGGCACACCAGCCTAGGGGCAAGGAGAAAGCAGGAGGGGACAGGAAAGCTGGTAACAGGGAACCAAAGGTGGAGAAGGGGAGAGTGTTGACCTATTCTAGGGTTGGCAACCAGTGTCACTAACCATATGTCTATTAATTGTTTAATGAGAAACTAGTTTGCTCTGTAAACCTTCAGCTACAGCACAATTAAAATAAATAAATAAATACAATGAAATAGGGTGATATGGTGGTTAAGTGCTACGTCTGCTAACCAAAAGATCAGCAGTTCCAATCTATCAGGGACGCTTTGGAAACTCTATGGGGCAGTTCTACTCTGTTGTTTAGAGTTGCTATGAGTCAGAACTGACTCTGTGGCAGTGGGTTTGGCTTTTGGTTTGGTTTGGTTCCTTATCTGCTTATAACTGGGTTGTATGATCTTGGGCAATTTGGTTAAGTTTTTTAGGTTGCCATGAGTTGGATCCGACTAGACAGCACTTGGCTTTAGGACTTCATTTTCTCATTTTTAAGACAAAGATTCAACATGAAATGACCTTATAAAAGTTATGATATTTTATGTATTTGTTACATTTAAAACCTTTATATTATTTCTAAAAAGTTTTCAAATCATTCACAATGTCCATGTATTTTATATAGTGTTTCAAGGATAAATGCTTTAACTTTTTCCTGTACTATTTAGAAGAAAATGGCATGACCTGGTCATGAATAAATAGCAAACTTGGGTTTCTTGGTTCTAAGAGACTGTTGAGTGGAGGTGGTGGTATTCAGTGGTAGAATTCCCAGTTTCCATGGGCCAGATTGGGTTTAATTCTCAATCAATGCACCTCACCAGAAGCCACCAACAGTCTATCAGTGGGGGCTTTCATGCTGCTATGATGTAAACAGGTTTCAGTGAAGCTTGCAGACTAAGACAGACTAGGAAGAAAGGCCTGGTGATTTGTGAAATGGAATCAGAATCCTATGGCTCACAAATTTCCAATCTCATTATGAGTTGGATCCGACTCGACGGCACTTGGCTATTATGTATGGGGTCTCCATGAATCAGGGGCCAACTGGATGGCAATTAAAAACCACAATAAGAGACGGGTGATGACAACATTATTCACACAGGGCAATTAGGGGCAGTTTACACAAATCTTCATTTGTTTTCACTCCCTTGGCTCTTTTAATCTTATGATTTTTAAATTTTGCCTCATTACCTCTCATGAATGGGCTTTGTCAGAGGAATGTAAAGAAGCGTCTCAAATGAGTGTTTTTTAAAATTTTTTTATTATGATTAAGTGAAAGTTTACAATCCAAGTCAATTTTCCATACAAAACCCTGAACAGCTCTCGGCAACTCTGTCTGCTTTCCTTATCCTGTGACAGCACACTGTTCTCTCCACTCTTTACTTCCAATATCCGCTCAACCAACACTTGTCCCCTCCTCTCCACCCTCTCCTCTCCCCTCTAAAAAGAAACCAGCAGGACAGCCTCATATATATATAAATCAGTCTTTTTAAAAGTCAAAAACAAGCTTTTTTGTAATTTTTTTATTATCATAAAACATGCATAGATTTAAACATTTGCCATTGCCATTGAGTCGATGCTGACTCACAGCGACCCTACAGGACAGAGTAGAACTGCCTCACAGAGTTTCCAAGGACAGCCTGATAGATTTGAACTGCTGACCTTTCGGTTAGAAGACGTAGCTCTTAACCACTACATCACCACGGTTTCCAGTCCCAGCCCTGCTAATCATGAATCAACTTTGGTGTCTATACATTTGCCCATCCTAGATATTTTATGTAAGTGGGATCATACAGTATCAAGTCAGTCTTTTTTGCCTTTTGATAGATGAATGGTTTTAACTGCTGGGCTCAGGTTGTTTGTGAACTTTCAACAGCTTTCAGTGTAAAGGACAAATAGGAAGGAGCAGAGAGCAGGTTTAGAATCAGGAAAGAAAAATATGTACTTGAAAATTCACCTGCTCTTCCCACTGCTGTAGAGTCTGCTCTTGGTAACTAAGTGAGCAACAGTTTCTATGAATGGCTAGTATCAGAGCAAGACAGCAGATGTCCCCCCAAACAGCCACTGAATACACAGCTGTTTGTCATTCCCTTCAAGTTCAGGGAGTGGCAGAAGTGGAGACGGTGGCAGGGGTCCGTGTATCTCTGCTCCATGCAGTTATCCTGGCCCAGACTAGCATCTTCATCCCATCACTTCATTCCATCATTCTGCCACCTTCATTCCATCACTGCCAAGGCCATCCTGGTGACAACATCCAGATGATGATAGTGGTTGGGGAAGGAGGGAGAGAAGAAGCTTTTCTCTGGGAGACTTTCTGGGTCAGGCCTAATGTCATTTCCGTCCTCATTTCATTGGCTCCATCTTAGCTAGATGGGCATCTCTAATGGCAAGGGAGGCTGAGTGACAGAGTCTAGCCAAAGACGAGAAAGGGAAAATTGTTATCATTATTAATTTTTGTTTGTTTACTGTGCTTTAAGTGAAAATTTACAGTTCAAGTTAGTTTCTCATACAAGTGGTTATGTCATCACAGATGGTTATGTGGCCCTAGTTGCTCCCCCCAGATCATGACAGCACGTTCTTCCTTTCTACTCCGGATTTCTTATGTACATTCAACCAGTTTCTGTCCCTCTCCGCCTTCTCATCCTGCCTCTGGCCAGGAGCTGCGCATTTAGTCTCATGTATCTACTTAAGCTAAGAAGAACTCATTCTCTTCACGAGTATCATTTTATGGCTTACAGTCCAGTCCAGTCTTTCTCTGAAGAGTTGGCTTCGGGAATGGTTTTGGTTCTGGGCTAACAGTGAGTCCAGGGGCCGTGTCTTCTGGGGTCCCTCCAGTCTTGGTCAGACCAACAAGTCTGGTCTTTTTACTAGAATTTGAGTTCTGCACCCCACTTTTCTCCTGCTCTGACAGGGATTCTCTATTGTGTTCTCTTTCAGTGCAGTCATTAGTGGTAGCCAGGCACCATCTAGTTCTTCAGGTCTCAGGTTGATGCAGTCTCTGGTTTATGTGGGAAAGGGCAGATTTTAATTGGTACATAGTGGAATCTGCCTTATCCAGGGATATGGATTCTGTCTGACCCCACACAACTGCTTCCTTTCTGCCTTATATCTATAGTTGCTGGCAAAATATTCCGCGGTGATTCCACTTGCCATGAGTAATTAGAAATATTTTTAAAGTAGTGTTATGCATAAAGTAAGCATCTGATTTTTGTCTGCAGCCTTCAAATTTTCCCTAAGTGCTCTAATCGTTGCCTTAGGATATCATAGCATATTAGTTCGTGGAGGGTGTACAATGATCATATGTCACTCTGAGTTGCACATATAGATACAGCTTCAGGCTAATGTAACTGGAACTATTTCTCTCTGAATGTTCTCAAGCTTAATGGGGTCCGCAATAAAAAAGAACATTCAGCTGTAAGTTTCCTTTTGTTCATTTGTCTAGGAACATTATATTACAATTGCTGGCTTTGGGAATTTTCCAGTGGGATGGGATAGCTTTATATAGTGCAGTGGTTCTGGTCCACTAATATTAGCATCTCCTGAGAATTTATTAGAAATACATATTCTCAGGCCCTGCCTCCACCCATCCACTGCTGTCAGTTCTGACTCATAGTGACCATAGAGGACACAGTGAAACTGCCCCATAGTGTTTTCAAGGAGTGCCTACCTGGGACTTGAACTGCTCCCCTTTTGGTTAGCAGGTGTAGCACTTAACCACTAGGCTACCAGGGTTTCCTGGCCCCACCTTGGACCTGCTGAATCAGATACTCTAGAGATGTGATCCAGCCTTCTGTGTTTTAACAAGTCCTCTAGAGGATTTTGCTCAAGCAGATGTTCAATCGACTTTCAAAAATTAGTCTATAGATGAAAATCCTATGGATTTAAATAGAATACTGTCTGATATAGTGCTGGAAGATGAGTTCCCTAGGCTGGAAAGCACTCAAAATACCGAGTGGCTGCAACAATGGACTCCAGCGTCCCAAGGACCATGAAGGGGGCATGAGGCAACATATTGTTCTGTTGGTCATAAGCTCAGTGGCAACTAACAACCACAAAGTTTGAGCACCACTGTTCTAGAGACCTTGAGCTGAGTTAGATTACTGCTTAAGTGTTTTATTTAAAGAACTAGGTGAAAAGAACATCATTTGAAATTGTTTTGTTTAAAACATCAAATCTCTTATACTGCTGCAAGTGAAAAGTGATAAAGAAAATTCACAGAATGAAGATTGGCAACAGCCTTGTGATGTCATTGGGGTAAATTGTTCTCAAAGATGTGTGTTAGAGAAATCTGGGGTTCAATAAAGTTTCTCTAGGTCCCTGGGTGGTGCAAATAGTTTGCACTTAAAAGGTTGCCAGGTTGAATTCACTTGGTGGTGCCATGGAAGAAAGGCTGGGCAATCCACTTTCATAAGACCGCAGCCTTTGAAACCTCTATGGAGTGCAGTTCTCCTCTGACAAACTCGGGGTCACCATGAGTCAGAACTGACTGGATGGCAACATGTTTGGTTTTCCTCTATGAAGCATCTCTAGGCCAGCCAGCCAAGTGCTGTTGAATTGGATCTACTAAAATTGAATATATTCATAATATGCTTGATTGGTCACTGACTGTTCTGGGTTAGCCAGGAGTTGTCTCCACAAGCTTCAGAATTCTGTGTCTGGAGGAATATGTTTGGGAGCTTTAGGGCAGAGACAGTATCTTATTCATCTTTGCATCCCTGTCGTCACCCCGAGTGCCTAGCATAGAGCTGTTGTTGTTGTTGTGTGCCATGGAGTTGATTCCGACTCATAGTGACCCTATGGCACAGAGTAGAACAGCCCACAGGGGTTCTAAGGCTGTAAGCTTTATGGGAGCACATCCACAGGTCTTTTCTCCTGTGGAGGCACAGGGGGGATTCGAACTTCGACTTTTCCGGTACCAGCCAAGAGCTTAACCACTGTGCCACCAGGGCTCCTACGTCATAAACATTTATGAGTAAATGAAAGAGATGATGAAAGAATACTTATGGGGAGGAGGAAGCATTCTATGATCTCATGGATTCAAGCTCTTAAGTAACCTCTACTAATATTTTGGTGGTCACTTTGAAATAAAAATGCCATCTGGATAGCTTCTTTCAGTTACCATTAAAGAAGACGGACTGTATGTGTATGCGGCCAGTCTTACCAGCAGCTAAAGATTTTTATCTACTATGTATTAAAAATAACGCCTGAACTCCTCCAAGAGGAAAAAATAAGTGTACGAAGACAGTGCATGTTCCATTTTTAGAAATGTCTATAAAAGTTCTGGTTACTCCATGTTAACTTTTTCAGTGTCTAACCCAGGGTTTCTCAACCTTGTCCCTAATGACGTTTTGGGCTAGAGAATTCTTTGTTGGTCAGGGGCTGCGATATAAGAGCAATTCAGTATGTTTTAAATAAAACGATCACAAATAATGTTCTTTTGACCTGATATTTGAAATACTTCAGCTGTAATTTAAGGTGACTCTAAATCTCTAGATCTGGGGTCCTGGAGAAAAATCCATGTGTACTGTAGCATGTTTAGCAGTACCCTAGTATCCTCCCCCAGTTGTGACAATCAAAATGTCTCCAAGACACTGCCAAGTGTCCCTTGCTGAGGCACAGTCACCCCTGATTGACAGCCGGTGCTCTAACTTGATATTGAAAGAATAGTAATTGTCTTATATTTGATTCAAAGCTCTGGAAACAGGCTTCAAGAAGGAACATATGTTCCATGGTTCTCTTTAACTCATTGTTGAGGACTCAGGCAGTGATGGCTTTGTCTATTTTGAAATGGCTAATTCAGAAATCCTCATTATTTTCAGCCAGTTTTCTCCTTGGAACAACTTTATCTTCAGAAATGCAAATTCATAAACCTTGAGGATTTTTTTTTTCATTTACTGTGATTTTCTACAGTGATTCAGCACTGACTTCCACAACTAAGTATTTTTATTTAATAATTCTAAAAATATATAGACTGGCTTAAGGCACTCTCTGGTTGTCTACAATAGTGTTAGCACTGACCTCTTTTTTACAAAAAAAAAAAAAAAGTTCAGTATAGTATTCGGGGCTCTGGTGTCCCAGTAGAAACCTTGGTAGCGTAGTGGTTAACTGATACAGCTGCTAACCAAAAGGTTGGTAGTTCAGATCAACCAGGTACTCCTTGGAAACTCTATGGGTAAGTTCTATTCTGTCTCATAGGGTCGCTATGAATTGGAATTGAGTTGATGGCAGCTGGTTTGGTTTGGGGTTTGGGTGTCCCAGCGGTTAAGCACTTGGCTATTAACCAAAAAGTCGGCAGTTCAAATCTACGAGCTGCTTCTTGGAAACCCTGTGGGGCAGTTCTCCTGTGCCCTAAAGGGTCGCTATGAGTTGGAATCGACTTGAGGGCAAGGGGTTTGGGTTTTTGTTAAGAAAAACTGGAGCTAAAATGAAATGTAATATTAGCTTTTATTACATCCCACCTCAAGATTTTATCCCTAGAAAGAAATTTGTGATTGCTTCTGGAATTGACTTCCTGTTATTTAAAGACTAAGGAGCCCTAGTGGCACAGCAATTAAGTGCTCAGCTGCAAATCAAAAGTTTGGCAGTTTGAACCTACCAGCCACTCAGAAGGTGCAAGAGATGTGGCGTTCTACTTCTGTAGATTAAACCCATGAACTACCCACTGACCTTGAGTGGATTCCCTTTGAGTGGTTTTCGACTCATAATCTTACAAACCATAAAAGGCAGTTCTACTCTGTCCTGCAGGGTAGTTATGAGTCAAAATGACAGGATGGCAAAGGGTTTGGTTTTACTTCAAAGGCTAGTGTCCCTGAATGGTGCAAATGGTTTGCACTGGACTACAAACTGAGAAGTTAGCATTTTTGACCCCACCTGGTGATCTGCTTCCATCTGTACAGATTATAGTCAAGAAAGTGCTATGGAGCAGTTCTGCTCTGTAACACGTGTTGCCATGAGTCAGAACTGACTCTACAGCGACAGGTTTGGTTTATCTAAAGAGTATGTTAATAATCCTGTTTCTTGATTTATTTTAAATGTTACCTATTTTCTTCCTGTAAGTGAAGAATTTAGCATTATTTTTACATCTCCTCAGTTCTGATCCTGCATTTGCTCAATATAAATGTTATAATTTTTACTTAAATCAACGGTGTTTGAATGATGATGGAAGTTGAGTGTCCCAGGAGCCACTAGTGTACCTGACGTTCTTGTGCTGATGCTTTTTTTATTATTTTTATTATGATTGAATGAAAATGTACATTCCCATATAAATTCGCATGCTCAACTATAAGCAGCTCCCACTGCTCTCCCTGCCCAGTGACAGCACACTCTTCCTCTCTGCTCCATATATGTCCTATCCTCCCAATAGTCTCCTTTCCCCTCCTCTCCACTCACTCACCTTCCTCCAGCAAGAGGTCAGCAGGATGACACCCTATACATGCACAGAACCATAAAATTCCCACAAGATACAGTCACTCTGCATCACCAAGTCCAATCCATTGCTGTTTGAAAAATTGACCTTCATTATGATTTATGGATAGGGGCAGCATCAGGGTCAGGGGCCATGCTCCCAGGTGAACCCTGAAGTCCCCGGACCATCAGTTGCGGTCTTTTATTGGAGATCTCAGGATGCACCATGCACCGCCCCTCCCCCAGCCTTGTGCTGATGCTTCAACCATTCCTTTTTCGTTTGTCGGTGTTTCTGAGAGGGAGAGAAGATCAAAGCATGTGGCTATCACACCACATTTAACAAGAAGTACTAACATTGTATTTGAAAACTTTTTCATAGGTTATATAAAAAGTCTTGAAATTTTATTATTAGAAGGGATCAGCCCTATTTTTCATCCCAACTTCTTGTATTTAGCATAAATTGAAATGATGTACTTTTCTTAAAATTTAAGAGACAGTTATATAATTTGATTTTTAAATTTTCATAAAAATACTTTTATTGACACCAAGGCATGGGGCCCACCTACACAACAAAAGCAGGGCAAGAAAGATACCCTACTGAAATGACAGAGAAGATACTCTATGAGAACTGTGGATATAACAAAGCCCAGAATTTGTAAATTTCAGGAATGAAAGTCAAGCAGTTAATTACTTACACAGACACCAACAGTGCTTTGTCTTTCACGGTGAATGCACAATTAGCACTTAATATTAAAGTCAGGGAATAAACCATCCATAATCTACTGAAAAAGACCATCTGCTTTTATAAATTTTGTTCTCATACACTTGCCAAAAGCAGAGAACATATTAACAAAATAATGGGCCTTGTGCTGTTAATTGGTAGGCTGTTTGCACTTGAGCTGTTGCTATTAGAATTTAGTAAGTCATTCCTTCTGCTAAATTAACAAGCAGCAAAGATTATGTAATGGTTGCTTTCAGTAGCTAATTATTTTTCCCATAGTTCCTTCTCCCCCCTGCCCCAACCCCAGTGTTTGGGGGCTAAGAATCCTGACTATCAATGCGTAATCAGCTAGTCTCCAGCCTGTATTTTCGAAGCCACGGATCAACGTTACCAACGTCAGGAGCATAACCAATGAGTTTCACCTTGGAAGTGGCTACCTCTGGGACCCTGAGGATATAGGTAGTTTGTGTAGAAAAAGAGAACGCAAAGTCTGGAACTACAGGATTGATTTCACTGTATAGTACCTGAGCAATCTCTGAATAGCTGACATGTTTTTGTGTACCAAGGGAGAAAAGGGGACGTTGCAATGTGCCTTAGGGGCATGGTGGGGCGCGGAGGTGGAGCTGGAGAAATTTGTGTGAGGGCCTAAAGAACTACAGACCAGCAGCTGGGTGCTATTCCCTGGCAATTTCTTTTGTCTTTTAATATTCATTAATCATGCAGGTTATTAGAAAAATTTCCAAGCAATACCGGTACTTAACAAGGGGATGCATTATCAATTCTTACTTAGCTAAATAAAGGCATTTAAAAAATGCCCCCAAGCCCCTATTACATCTTAGTTTTATACATTTTCACACACAGACACACAATCCTTAATAAAGAATTCCTTTAAACTGATTAAATTTAACTTCATGAAAAATTTAGCATTCTTTTACTGGGAGTCATTAAAAAATCTTGGAGACTTCTGGAACCTCTGCAAAAAGGTCATGGCCCAACAAGAATAATTTTCTAGCTTCCTTTGTAAGAACCCAGGAGGCTAGGGTAATGAATAGCATTCCACATGGGAAAAGCCGTGGCGGCTCAAGCAAGGTCACTTAATCCCGTGGGGCTTCCCCTTCCTCATCAATTTTTTCATTCAAAAAAAAAAAAACCCCATGAACATCCATTATGTGCCAGGCACTGAGCTCAGCAGTTCGGTTCCTAACAAATCCATCATTTTGGAGTCTTTTACCAGTCCACTCTTTGCCACGCAAAGGACTAGGTTGGGGATGCAAAATGGAATACAACTCAAGATGATATGCTAAATCAAGGTCAGTGGGCTCAAGGGTGAAAGAGGAATTCGTCCTTACAGGGTTTTAGGGTCAGACATCACAGGAGAGGTGCCATTTAAGAGAAAGGGCATGCCAGGTAGACCAAATGTCAGCAAAGCTAAACTGGACCCAGACGGGTAAGAGGAGGCCCCATGTGGCGGGAGCAGGACTTTCTCGGAGATGAAAGGCTGTCTGGATTTTTCAGCAGTGTACGGGCAGTAACCCATCCGGTCCGCGCCACTGAGGGTGGATATGCAAGGCAAAGCCAGGAAAGACTCCTGCAAAGCTTAGGGCGGAAGATGTCTATGTTACGGTTGTAGCTGCGAGATGGCAGGCAAGGACCGAGTTCTGAAGGGGTTCCAAAGAGTTCAGAGGCGAAATACTTGCAAAAGGACCTCTGACGGCTTGCACGAGCTACAGAGAAGAGCTGATTTCCCAGGGATTGCAGGCTCCTCCCCCCAGCGTCCCTGGCTGTCACACGTCCCTTGTCCCAGCCCCTTAGAGGTACAGAAAGTGATCCAAGCACGGATGTGGCTCCTCGAGGTCGGGAGCTTCAAGGTCCGGCACGGCAGCATCTGCAAAGCACGCCACGGAACCCCATCCGCCCACCGCACACGAATCCCGGTAAACAGCCCGCGCGCACCGGGAGCACAGGGCGACATTGCGCAGGCGCGCCAGCTTCGGAGAAGCCACTTCCGGGTCACGTGGCAGGGTTTCCGGTCCGCGCCGCCCGGCTCGCTGGACATCCGGCCAATCGGCTTCCTTGGGCTGAGCGGTCGCGGGCTCTGCCTCCGGTGTCGTGGGCGGTGGCCGTGCTGCTTCCCGCCCGTCGCCTAGCCCGCCCCTCCGCTCGCTGCAGCCCCGACTCCTCCCTCGGCCGGCCCCTGGGGCGGGGTCTGTCGGCTCGCCCTCCCCTTGCCGGCTAAGCCTGCCTTTCTCCAAACCGGTACCCTCCCCTCACCAGTACGGCTGCTGCTCCTCGCCGCGGCGACAGGGGTTTCCCCTTAGCCGCCGCCGCTGCCGGCCGAGCCCCGCCGCTCTCGCGGCCCGAGGCCGCAGTAAGTCCCGGGGGACGAACGGAGGCTGTGGACGGGGAGGGTGAGGGAGATCCGGGCGCGCCCCCCGCCACCCCCCGCGCGCCCCGGCGAACCCACCCCACGCCCGCCCGGTCCCCTCCCGGGCACGGCGCCCCACAACTCACTTCTCCCAGTATTCGCGCCCCGGTTCCATTGCGCGCCCCGAGCTGCAGGAGTCCGTCCCTGCCGCCGCGCCGGCTCCGCAGCACTTGTGGTTCGGGAATCGCCTCAAGTTTTGCCGGGCGTTTTGGGGAGGGGCCGCGGCTGGGGACTGTGGCGGCCGAGGACCCCTGGCGCCCCCTGCGCGGCGGCCGATGCCATTGTCTGTTTCACTCCTCGGCCGGTGCGGGGCCGGTGGCTGGAGTGTGGCCCCGGGGGGGGAGGGGGGCGTCGGCGACGCCCAGACCCGAGGAACGCTGGCACGGAGCCCGCTCCGCTGCAGAGCCCATTGTTTTTAACATCTATCTCGAGGAATTGTGCTCTGTGATTTGCAGCAAAATCAAAGCGCTGATTTTTTTAACTCGAGAGAAGGAATACTTTAAGGAGAGTAAATTATTTGTCCTGTAAAGTGGCAGGGCGGATACAGGACTGCTGCAGACAGCTTTGAGCACATACTCCGATCTCTAGGAGACTCTCACCTTTCCTGGACACCAAGCTTTAGGAATACAGAGTCCATTCTTTTCCAAGTTCTGGTAACGGGTTTGTATTCAGTGTGGTCCAATTGATGCGTCCTTTGCTGCCTCTTCGAATGCCGCTAAATGCAGGATTTGTTTGGGAGGCACTTTGGTATCTGTTCGTGTATCATGTGCCAGTGAAGGATTTTAAGTGCGATAAAACTGGTTTGCGTCTTTAAGCCAATTTTAACTTTAATAAAGTTAAATTGCCGCGTCATGAATTTCCAAATCTCGTTGATGCCGTTTAGAATTATTGCAAAAAATGATTCTAATTTCTTAGCGACTTTGGAAATGTAGGGTTCATTTTATTCTAAATTGGTTGTGTAAATCCCAGTTTTCTCATGTTCCTAGGTGAGATATACTTGCTGTAACACTATTAAAAGAACTTACAGTAGTTACAAGAAAAAAATACCTCTCTGAATTCTACCTTTAAATTGCCTTTGTTGAAAGGATGCTTATCTCTTCGCGGTTGAGATGGCCAGATGAATTACAAGAAAAACCAAAAACCCAAGCCCGTTGCTGTCTGAATCGGTCCCACCTCACAGCGACCCTATAGAACAGTTTAGAACTGCCCCATAGGATTCCCAGGGGGCACCTGGTGGATTTGAATTGCCGACCTTTTGATTAGCAGCTGATCTCTTAACCACTGCGCCACCTGGGCTCCGTGGGTGCCGTGACAATTAAGCGTACAGACTAATCGACATCTGTTGATTTGCAAATTGCAAATAACTGCACCAAATAGTGGATCGTATACACTAGAATTCAGTATTCACTCGTTCTGTAGATGCTAGTTTTGAGGGTTTATTAAATGAAGTATTTTGTATAAGGTCTCTGAATATGTGTAACTCTTAGTAGTTTTGGCTTTTTAAGGTATAGTTTTTCTTTCGTAACATTACATTCACTGTTCTCTATTGTATGTGTATAGGTATGTTGGATTTTTAAAAAGTGAGGTGGAAATCGATCTTTAAAAATCAGGCTTTTATTAAGAAAAACATTTATGGGATCCTTTTTTTGGTTAATAGTTTAGCTTTGCAAATTTTGCTTAAAATCAGCTAACATACACTGAAGAGCACATTCTAAGTGATAGCAAGCTTGTCTGCAAGAAATTCAGCCTGGAACTAGACGGTCTCAGGGTGAAAAATAGTAGGTCTTCTCTTTCTCTCAGATGTACCCACCTAAACCAAAGGTGTCCGTAATTCTTCTGTGATGCATGGATAGTGTGGATATAGAGCACAAGTGGAAAATAGTGTTTTAAATGACAGCAGTTAACCTTTCTCTTCAAAAAATTTCACTCCAGCTGAAACTATTTTTCTTTTCCATGCCCTCCTTTGGAAACTTATGTGAAATAGAGTAGGGCGGGGCACTTTCACATATAGTTAGAAGAGCTTTCTACAAGAATCTCCTGCTATTTTAACTTGCATAGAAATAGTGATAGTTACTAAAGGTTGTCAGTTAACTCACCCCCCCCAGCTGCTCTAAAAAAGCACGTAATTTTAATCTTTACTCTGCTGAATCAAAGTATTGTACCTAATCTGGGCTTTATTTACCTTAACAGATGCAGTTTATGTTGCTTTTTAGTCGTCAGGGAAAGCTTCGACTGCAGAAATGGTATGTCCCATTGTCAGACAAAGAGAAGAAAAAGATCACAAGGGAACTTGTTCAGACCGTTTTGGCACGGAAACCTAAAATGTGCAGCTTTCTGGAGTGGCGCGATCTGAAGATTGTGTACAAAAGGTAGGATTTTGTATTTATCAGGAAGTTGAAATAACAAATGTTAGGTTATTTATGATATGTAAATTACAAATTTAAGAGATAGCATTTATAAATAATGATTAATAAAGATTCAGATGAAAAAGGTTTAAGGTAAAGCTTTGTGCTTGATGAATTAGTCTAAAATGATGGAGCAGGAAAAGTTATATCTTATGCTTAGTTATCATTTTAGAAAAATTGGATTCAGTTCTCTGCACTGGTAAATAAGGGTCAGTGTTTTAATTTGTGCTATCTTAAATATTTTTACTTGGAAAGTAGCAGTCTTTATTAATTATGAGAACTTGTTTTCAGTGCTTTAAAATAAATTCCTTAAGATTGTTCTGAGCAGGGGGGAAAGAAGTTCTTCTTTTACAGAACATTTTTGGGAGGCCATAAACTTTCTTTTCCATTTCTGTTCCCTCCTGACTAGCTTACTGAGTTTCAGATGTGTGATTTTGCATATGGAAGTTGGCTCTTGTCTTGGAGGTATGCAGAGAAGAGCAGGATGAGAAGCAAGGAGGTAAAGAGGCCCAAAGAGAAGGCCAGTTATTCCACTCCAAGTGTGGGCAGAGCTTTTTGTGGGAGAGATGGCAAGGGACGAAATGGAGATGATCAGAGGTTTTCTTTTTTTCTTTTTATTTTTTAATTAACTCCGTTTCTAACAGTAGAATTTAAACATCTCTGGATGATTTTGTTCCCAGTGTTTGATTTAGTGCTTGTTGAGAAAGGTTGTAGAAAAATCATAATCATAGAGTTTTAGAGCTGTGAGATATCTTAGAATAGCCTAGGCAAGAGAATTTTTTTTTTTTTCCTTTCAGGTACCCTCCACTGCGAGTAGTTTTTTTTTTTTAAAAAAAAGAAATCGAATCGCCATCAAGTTCATTCCAACTCATTGCAAACCTATAGGACAGAGGAGAACTACCCTATAGTTTCCAAAGAGCACCAGGTGGATTTGAACTGCCAACCTTTGGGTTAGCAGCCATCTCTCTTAACCACTGTGCCACAAGGGTTTCCATCCCTGGTAGCAGAAACTTAGTTAAATAAAACATGAGGAAGTGGACCTGCTCTTGTGAAATCCGTTGTGGGGATCTTGTAACCCTCTCACTTGATCTCTGCCTTCTGCAGAGTAGTTCCGGAGCTAGAAAACCACTGCTGTTAAGCAAGCCTCCATTTTAAGAAAAAGAATTTGGGAGACGCAGCTCAAGTGACTGACATGGGGCTAGAACTCAAATCTTAATCCTGTAGGCAAAAGTTTTAAATAAAGATGAAAGATGAGATTTGCATTTCTTAGAAGCTCACTGTAATAGCAGACTGGATGAGAGGTGGGTGTAAGCTGAAGAACAGTTAGAAGTTTGTGTTATGATGAAGTCCTCAAGGAAGACAATGGCTGTAGGCTCACCAGGTGGTAAGAAGTGCTGTTCCAGAGGTCAGTTTGATTAAGACTTGCTTACTGCTAACAGTGTGGGAGGCAGTAAAGGAAAAGGAACAGGCAGGTGATGTCCACATTTTTGGGTCTGCTGACTTGGGCCAGGGGTGAACTAGAAAACAACTCCTTTTTGGACAGATTGGCTTGGGGATGCCTAGTTTAAAGGAGCCCTGGTGGCACAGTGGTTAGATGCTCAACGTCTAACCCAAAGGTCTGTGGCTTGAACCCACCAGCAGCCCCCCATGGGAGAAAGATGTGGCAGTCTGCTTGGGTCAAGATGATAGCTTTGGAAACCCTGTAGGGCAGTTCTGTGTCCTGGGGGTTGCTGTCAGTTGTAGTGGACTCGACTACACCCAGCAACACTAGTTTGATGAGGCAGATCCAGGTGTGGAAGTCTGGGGAAAGATTAGGCCCAAAATCACTAGTGTTTATGCAGCGGGCCCGGGGGACCTTCTCAGTTGAATGAGAACCGGAGAGAGTAAGTGTGTGGTCAGTAGTCACAGAGGTTGGGAGAGAGTTTCACTGATGGGCTTGCCAGCGCCAAATGTCACATCAAGTTCAATTAAAATGGAGAAAGAACCCATTAGATTTTACAGTGAGCCTTTCACAAAATGCCCTTTGCCAGAACGTTTGCAGTGGAGTAGAGACAGAACTCGCCATGTAATGCGATGAAGTGTGAAGAGGTGGAGGAATTGAAACCGCAAGTGCGATCTATTTTGGGGCGCTTCCTTGTGAAGGAAAGGCGAGGAGGTGGTAAGCACCCCTCGCATAGACATAGGAGTGGGGACAGGGCTGAGAAAGTGTGAGGGACTTAAGCATCTTTCTAGATAGGGGAAGGAGTCCCCCGTGTGGGGGAGGAGAATACCAGCAAGGGAATCAGTCCCAGGAAGCCGGAGGCAATGGGCTTTGAAACTGCCTGAGAGAAAGCAGTAGAGTTGGTGTTCCTTGTCACTCAGCCTGCCCCAGTTTGGGCCGTCGCTTTTTCTCTCAAAATCTATAAAAGGTAATCTATCCAGACTGATACTTGGATCCAGCTCCTGTAAATGACAGGTGGATTTATTAAGCTTGTCATACCCATACAAAAGGTGCAGCCTCTAATCAGCTTTTCTGTATCTTTCCCTCATTTTGTACTGCAAACCTCATGTAGTCTGCTACTTAGGGCATATTGTTGTTGTTGATATAAACAGATGACTGGTTTTCTCTAGCCCAAATGGAAGAGAAGACTTTTTTAAACAAGAGACGAGCCGTTAAATTCCTGAGAAATTCTGATCCAGTACGTTTTGCTCTTCACATCAGCCGGTGACCCTTGCATGCTCTTTGAGTTGTCTCATCCGGGTTCTTTATCCTGAGTATTACTCATACAAATTCCTCTTTTAGGGTAGGGGCAGTGAGGGGTGAGGATAATGTCTTAGAGTTGAAAATACAGACTGGAAATCTGGGGACTTAAGTTTTAGACCCTGTTTCTGCCACGTGCTAGTTTGGTGCCTTGGAATAAGGTCTTTTGCCTTTGTTTCGTCATCTCTAGAATCAGTACTCTTGATGCTCGCCTGAAGGTAGGACCTGCTGTGCTGTTTTTGATTCCTGTCTCATGCAGTTGATGGAAGAGGCATTGGATTAAAGCCATTTAACACTTATTAAAAAATGCATATACCTCCAAATGACCAGCTTGAGAATTGGTTGACGATTACTGTATTGATTTTTTTCACTAACCAAAGAATTTTTAATGACATACCAGTGGGTATTGAGAACAGTTTAGCCACATTCACTAGCAGTCAGCTGATATTTAGCTGACGGTAGAGAAGTCATGGGTTTTAAATATAAGAATAGGAACTTTCAGATGTTCTGAGTGCCTGTAATTAGAGTAAGCTTAATCCACTGTGCTAAAAATACCCAAACATACCTTTTTCCTTACTAGCCCGTTATTAATTTTACTTCTGATTCAGTCTTACAAATATGAACTAAGAACAAAATGAACTGCTTATTGAATTTTTCAAAAACCATTTGGTTCTAAAAGTAGAGAGTACACTTCAGGTTCTCCAGGTAATCTTTTCCTGAATGGGAATGACAATGTTTATTTCTCTTCCTCTTCAAAGCTCTTAAAATACTGCTTTGTGTATGCTTTTATTTTGTTCCAGGTGCAGTTCTTGGCTATAGTATTGAACAAAAAACTTCGGCTCTGGAGGCAAATCTCTGCTCCATTCCTACTCTGGGGCAGGTTACTTAGGCTTCAGTCTCCTGTAAATGCAAACAGGAGTGCTGTCTTCTCAGCGAGAACTGAAGTCACCTGTTGTAGTCATGCTTCTGTTTCTTCCTTATAGAATCCTGATAGCTAGATTTTCATGTCAGTGAAGAATTCTTAATTCGCTGGCTCTTTTTTCAGTTTTGCGCCACAAGAAAACATTTAGACAGTGTTGCATTGTTTTGTTTTTGTTTTTGAAATATTATTAGTTGGTGCTTAGCTATATCAGGCCTGGTAGTTCTTAATGTTTCTGAATGATTCATACCATTGAAATGCTTTGTCTGGTGTTTAGTGCTGCTTATCCACAAGTCAGGGGCACTGCTGAGGCAGCGGCAGGAGGATGGTGCTGGCATTAGGTTGTACGTTTAACAGAGGCATTGAAGAGATAGAAGAGGAATTTTACTTAAGATGAAATATTAGTGAATTCTGTGTCGTGGGATTATTTGACACTGTTCATACAGCTAGTTAGACCTACCGTTTTTGTCAGTCCCTTTAATGCTGAATTTTTTAAATCAAGAGATCTTCCATATTATTTGGATCAATTTCCCCAAATTCACGATTCTGTTTGGTAAGTATGGGTTAGGGAAGATAGTTTAAATATACTCTTATCTTTTAAAGAAGTAGAAATACAGTATAGTGATGAAAAAGAGGAAACAGTTTGTTCATGTTGCAGGCAGTGCTCCTTCTGTCCCTCAAGATTGATTCCCTTCGCTACAATAAATGAACACATATGAATGCCTACTTTGTATAAGACTGTAGGAGACACACCATTTAAAATAAGGAATGTAGAAGTCAGGTAGAAGGGAGACTCAAAAAGGCATACGTACGATAAAGGGAGTCTGAGTAGTAGAGTGGGAGAAGGCCTGGAGCAAAGGTCAGATGATCTGGTTTCCCCGCCCACTCCTACCCTTTGTCGCTTGGGATTTTGGGGCATCATTTTTTCTGTTTTTTTGTTTGTTTGTTTGTTTATAATCAAGAAGGAGAGTATTTGCTGGTCAGATATGATGGCATGTTTTTGATAATATTGAAATTAACAGAGGATTACATAAATACTAAAGGGAGCCCCAGAGGCTCAAATGGTCAAGTGCTAAGCTGCTAACCAACAGGTTGGTGATTGGAACCCACCTGGCAGTTCTGTGGGACAGAGATGTGGTGATGTACTTACATCAGCGTTACAGCACAGAGACCCTGCGGGGCAGGCAGTTGTGCTCTCACACGGCATCACTGTGAGTCCAAACTGACCCAACCACACCAAACAACAACAATGTGTGTAAACACTAATTATTTTCATACTGGAGAGTGAGGTGAAGTATTTGAAATTACTGGCAATATGTGGAATCTCAAAGCAAATGATGAATGCTTTTCTGTGGATTATTTTGCAAGCAGTGATTGTCCACTGTGGTTTTGTTAGTCATTTACATGCTTCTCAGTGCAAGTGACAGTCTCAGCTAAGACTGTAGAATGTGTTTGGCTTCCTTGGCTTTTAAGCACAAGCTAGCCCCATTGTGTTGGAATTCCAATTTGGAGAAGGATATGAGAAGCTTCCCAACTTCATTCCTTCCTCCAAGGGTAAAGAGGCTAAACCTGCAGTCCAACAGTGTAGAACTTGGAAAAGTCGAGGGAAGGTCTCAGTTTCCCTTATGGGATAGAGATTTTCTGTTGACTTTTCACCAACTTCTGGACTGCCTTGGCGCTGTTCTCTGGCAGTTACTCCACAATCCCAGAGACCTTTTTTATTTTATTTTTCAGTTAGAAATTAACATCTACAACACCAAGATTCGGTCTAAATCATTAGTTACCTGGACTAATATTCTGTGTTACAGAAAGCTAGCCTTTCCCAAACAATTTTATGCTGTTAGAAGTTAAGATAGTAGTTCTCCTCGTGGACTGGAAATGTGACTGAAGTGGCTATAAAGAGCTTCAGGATTTCAGTAAGGGTCTTTCTTGATCTGGGTGCCGTCACATAGGTGGGATCATCTTGAACATTCATCACAACTGTATATACGTTTATGACTTAACATTCTTTGGGTGCAAGTTTAGAAACACTGACTTCATGTTGACAGTATCACTCAGAGTTTACTTTCTTCCCCTTTTACTTGTAGTTTGAATCCATCACATGGTATATTTTGTTTTAATTAATTAAATAAACTTAAGAAAAACCTGAGTTGCCTGTGTTTTAAAATAGTCATAGAAAGGAACCTGCAAAGAATGGCAGAGTAAGTTACTGTTTCTACATAATGTGGTTGAATGGTTTTTTTATTCCTTCTTTTTGCTTGCCTGTGCTTTTCAAAATTTTACTTCTAAGCATTTATTACTTTTATAGTCTAGGAAGAAAATAATCTGTACCGCTGTAAAGAAGAAATAAACTGTATGAACATGGGCTCTTTCACAAAGCATATGAAATATATTTAGAAAACATGATTATACAGTACCATGTGTTTTCGACGATTCTGTTGTGTTACAGATATGCTAGTCTGTATTTTTGCTGCGCTATTGAGGATCAGGACAATGAACTAATTACCCTGGAAATAATTCATCGTTATGTGGAGCTGCTTGACAAGTATTTTGGCAGTGTGAGTAGTATTTTGTTTTCTGCTTTAAGAAATTAAATGCTGTAGTGTTTTTTTTTTTTTTACTCTTTTTTACAGTGAGTTTATTACTTGATTGGGGGATTCTGACCATGTGAAAATAGCTTTGAGATGAACAGAATGACAGTTTGTTGTCAGCGTGCCTGTTTCAATAACTGCCAGAATTGCTTGACCCTACAGGCCTTCTCATTTAATTAGGGTGCTGAGAATGAGATTGAGCATCCTGAAACAGAAAGAAGTCCCAGTGCAAACATACTGCCGTTCTGCAAGTGCGTAGTATAGGATTTAGATTTGGTTAGCAGTTAGAATCACAACACTTAGGAAATACATGTTTAAAGATGAGGTTTGATGGGTAGAAAATGACGAAGTTGCCCACAGGGGGAGCACACAGCGTCAGGTCTTACTTAGCTTGTGGATGCTGTGTTTTCAAGTGCTCAGGACATGAAACTGAGGCTTCCTAAATCACTGGTGCTTACCAAGCAGGATTGCCGTCTTTGGAAAGAATGAAGACAGCCAGTTCTTATTTCATTGACCTCACTGTTGAGAAGCTTTCTTCTTTAAATTTTAATAGTATTTTTTTCCTTCTTAGGTGTGTGAGCTTGACATCATCTTTAATTTTGAGAAGGCATATTTCATTTTGGATGAATTTCTCTTGGGAGGGGAAGTTCAGGAAACATCTAAGAAAAATGTTCTCAAAGCAATTGAGCAGGCAGATCTGCTGCAGGAGGTAAGTGGCTCGCTCCCTTGATGTGGCAGTAGCATGCTTTGCGCTGGTGAGGGCACTCTCAGTCACTTCTCACACTTTGAGAAATTACTCTGAAGCATGCTTGGCGTGGAGTATCCACATGCAGTTTATTAGAACACATGAACACTTACGTCAGCTCAGTTATCTGTAGGTAGATGGTTCACTTTGGAGACTGTCTCCCAATCCGGCCTGTACTTGTTGATGGCCTGTGTTTTGGAGCCCCAAACACTGGAGTCCAAACCTTCGGTGGGCAGACTTAAGAGTCATCAATGGTAACACTCATTTGAGAATGCTGTTCGGTGTTTTGAATTACTTAAGATAACCTCTTTTCTCATTAGTTTGGATAATCAAGTGTTAACTCTGAGATGATGGCATTTTCGTTCCAAATTGGTTCACATTTTCACCTCCTGTCCTGTAAATGCTCATGTAGGCGAGCCAATGATAGCGCTTTATAATTAGGCTCTTGTAGTACCCATGAGATTTGTACTAGCTTCACTAAAAAGCATTTGCTTGCATTAGCAAACCATATTCTGTCAGACTTCGACATTCTTATCTAGATATCAAACCTCCCCTCCTTTACTTTGTAATTACCACAGTCGTCCAGGTTTATTTGTAGATTTGGTACTTAAAGTACTTTAGGTTTCTGAACTAATACTACCGTTTTTCTGAAAACTTAATGATATGCAAATTTGGTACCTTAATACAGGTACCGAGTTGAATTAGGCCTTACTGATAATTGTGGTCTTTACCATATAGAAAGGTCATAGCATGAGAAGGGGTTGGTATATACAACAAATGCCATGTGTTTTCATTCAGGTAAGTGTTAAATATGGATACATATATTTACATATGTACACATATGTATGTATATAAAAGATCTTGAATAATTTGGGCCCACTGCTTCATTTTCCAGAAGCATTGAAAGCAAGATTTTTTTATTTCAGATTTATTATATCCCCTTTTTGTTTGCCACATATCTGTCAGTTTGTTCTTCTGTATTATTAACCAACAAACCAAACAGTTGCTGTTGAGTCATTTTTGATTCACAGCAACCCTGTGGGACAGAGTAGAACTGTGTCATGGGGTTCCTAAGGAGTTGCCTGGTAGATTCGAACTGCTGACCTTTTGGTTAGCAGCCAAACTCTTAACCACTGAGCCACCAGGGCTCCTCTGAATTATTAAGGGAGACTTTACATCTAATTTTTAAAGCATTTGTATTATGAAAAGAAATGTTGTTTTAAGGGAACAGAGTAAGAAGAGTAAAAAATCCTTTTCCCCCCATTGTAGCTCTTGGCCTCTGTTGAGGTGAACTTCTCTGGTCAGTTGTGGAGTTGCTTGAAGTTGAGATGACGCTGTCCACAATAAGTTAAATATGAGTGCCTTGTCATTAAATAATCTTATAGTTATCCTGGTGGCACAGTGGTTAAAGCATTTGGCTGCTAACCAAAAGACTGATGGCTTGAAACCCTCAGCTGCTCCATGGGAGAATGAAGTGGCAGTCTGCTCCCTGAAAAGATGTACAGCTCAGGAAACCCTCTGGGGCAGTTGTGCTGCCTCCTGTAAGGGTTACAAGACTTGGAATTGACGTAACAGTAAACTGTTTGATTTGGGGGGGCAGGGGCTATTATAGAATATATTTTGTTAAATTAGAACCTGGTATTTCCCCAACTTCTTAATCTGCAGTTGCATTTGATTGAAAACATTTCTCAAGTTACTCTTTAAAAGCACATTTTAGAAGTCTGGCTTTTAATTTACATATATATGTATATGTATATATATGTGTTGTATTTCTGGAGAATAAGTTTTTGGGCACCAGTATTTCCTTGTGCATTTGTTTTATTTTGTTTTGTTTTGAGTAGTGTACTAGGGGATAGAAAGTCCTTATAGGTCCACATTTATTTGTGTGTATTTATCTCCCTTGATAAGAACTGTCTTTCTCACTTTTGTGAATATGTTCAGTAACACACACACCAGTTCAGCAGCTTCTGTATGTACAGTTCAATGACACTGATGATACTCTTCAGGTGGCTCAGCCATTCTCCCATTCTCACCCTTGGTTTTAGAGTTGTTCCTGCCCCATGAACGTAAACTCACTGCCCCCTAGGGTTGTTAGCTGATCTGTCCAGGCCCTGTTGTCAGTTTGATCCCATATACCAAACCGGCTGCTAAGTTGATTCCAACTCAGTGACCCTATAGGACAAAGTAGAACTGCCTCATAGAGTTTCCAAGGAGCGCCTGGTGGAATCAAACTGCTGACCTTTTGCTTAGCAGCTCCAGCACTTAACCACTTAAAAAGCACAGTGCTCAAGACAGGCAACACTTTCAGGGGTTCATCCAACCTTCTTGCCTCCAGGAAGTCTGGAGTCTGGCAGTTTGAAATTCTGTGCTGTGTTTTACCCCTCTTGATCAGGATTCTTTTAGAAAATCTTGGATCACGATGTTCAGTGATGGTATGTTGTCTTCCTTTTTGAAGTAGTCTTTTTATATCTTTAATTGGAGAAAATAGGAGTAGAGAAGCATTGGATGACTGTAGTGCCATGTAACAGTCTCCTGACTCCTCATTGTTTTAAAACAATGACTACTTTTAACCACAGTTCCTTGTCTTTAGAGTTGCATGGCGGCCCTATTACTCATCTGCTGCTACTTGTAAAAGTGGTTTGTACACAAACCAAAATGTGGCTTCTGTGAATACATGTTAAATTGAATGGTTTGGGTGAACCGTTTCTGTTAATTTAGCCCTTCAGGAGGTCTTGAGGAGCAGAAGGTCATTGGCCTTGATTTGAAAACACTGCAGGTTAATAAAGATCTTTCAGAAGCTGAGCTAAAAGCCCCATGGGACAGTAATGCTTCAGGTTGCTCTGTCCCCATCATAGCATTATGCCTGAAGAAAGCTAGGGATGGTGAGATAGTTGAAAGACATTTCACTTCCATGCTTACACATGATTCATGTTGACATCTCTGAGAGAGTATTTGAATATTACATTTAAGAAAATAAAAGGGAATAAGATGAGAAGAGGCACTATGAAAACTGGTTTAAAAAAAGCTTTCGTTCTAGGTATTACTGATGATGAGTCACTGTTAACTGAGCATTTGCATGTGAGGCATTGTTTGCTTCAAGCACCCCATGCAACAGCCGTGAAGGCTGATAGGTGGTCTTTCCAACCAATTAAGAAAATAAAGTTCCAGTGAGTGGTCCGAGGCCATCTGGTTAGCAGCTGCCCAAACCAGGATGCCAAGCTCAGGTCTGCGTGACTGCAGAGCTGTGTGCCATTGTAACACTCGGCTCTTTCTCTGTTCCTGTGTTGGCTTGGTATTTGTACCTTTATAAATGTTCTGTTTTTGATATGAATGTCTATGCTTCGCAGTAATAGAATACTCTCATAATTCTCCCAGAGACTCCCTTGTATTAAACAGAGTAACTTTCCTAAGGCTGATGCTACCTTTTACTTTTTATTTAGGCTGGAAATTTTCATTGTTCAAATGATTAGTAATTGGAATTTTCTTATTGGATATATAGATACAAATATTTTCCAAATAATTTCTGGTTGGCATTCTCAAAATATCTGGATCTATGGTAGCTTTTTTTTTGGTCTTACAGTTTAGGGCATGGTAATCATTTAGTCTATGTCATGAAATGATTTTGTGTCTAAATGTATATGTCATTTTGTATAGCTGGAAAGATCCTTATCTAAATGTATTCTTCAACTTACAGTAGAAGTCTTAATTGATTTTAATCTAGCTCTTTACATTATTGCAGTTTTCCTGTTTAGTGTCGATCTTTTACTTGAGTTGATTGTTTCTGATTAGCCAAAGATGAATTTGAACTTGTAGTGAAAATATCTGTGCTGGCTTAAATGTATATGCAATTACAAAATGATCTTTTTTTTGACTTGTTGAAACACTATCCTTAAAATTCTGCTTTTCTTCATAAAATTAAAAATTTCCCTTCTGCCTAATTTGTGTAACCATTAGATATTGTGTCACTTTATAGGTGATCAGAACAGCCAGTCAGTGAATAAGGTAGATTTTCTATTAGCATATTACAGTCAATAGTGAGAAAATTACCTGAATGTATATTTAAATGATAATTGCTGAAATATCAGCAGGCATTCTGATTAAATAGTAAGGATAGCTTTTTAATTTTACTTCATTACTTTATACACAGGCATCAGTTTGACCTTTCCATACTGAATTGGATGTTTGTTCCTTTTGGTGTGCGGTTGTATGAATACATAATCAGATTTGGAAGGTGTAGCCCAGAAATTGGTCCATGTCCAGTTTTTCATGTTTGACTGTTGAAATTTCAAACATGTTTCCTTGACATGCTACTGATACTAAGCTTGGTTCTTAGGGTATTCAAGCACAGTACACTAAAACCCAAACCTGGTGCCACTGAGTCGATTCTGACTTGTGGCCACCCTGTAGTACAGAGTAGAACTGTCATAGGGTTTTCAGATGGGAATCGGTATGGAAGCAGACCACTACCTCTTTCTGCTGTGGAATGGCTGGTGGGTTTGAGCCACAGACCTTTTTAGTTAGCAGCCCATTGCTTAACCACTACACCACCAGGGCTCCTTGGAACAACACGCTGAGAATGCTAAATTGTTGTTCTCTACAGTACTTGGAGTATCATCCCCCCTCCAACCAGTGAGATAGCTTGTGTTAAACTAAATGGTTTTGGGGTGGTTGGGTGATGTTGGATGTGCTTAATAAATACACGTATGTTAATGACAGGACCTACAGCGTGCATTTTCCTCTTCAGGCCAGGCACTGACCAGCTTTTCTCTGCTTCTTAATTTTATAGAGCCAGAATGAAGAATGGGGAGGTTTGTCTGAGGATGTCTTATGATAAAGAGCAGTCTAGGACTTTAGTCCCTCTGACCCCCCCCCCAGCTTATTTCTTGGTAACTACTAAATTTACCATTCTTGTGGCATGGATACAGTGGGCTGTTATGCCAAGACTGTTGCACGTGAAATGATTTCAAGTCCTTGCTTGGTCTCTGAAGATCAAATACTGACATCCTGGGCCTTGGGCTTTAACATCAGCAGCAGATGCATGATAGTGTGGCGCAGCGCTTTGGGATACTGTTAACCCTTCTTGTTTATACTAACAGCATCACTTTGAAATCTATGGGGGTGTTTTTTGGTTTTCCTCTGAGCTGTTTGCTGTTGGTACTTTTTCTCACTGAGGTTGTTGGTGAAATGCAAACCAGTGAGGTACCAAAAGCAAGCATTAAATTCATGCATTTGTTTCTGCTCCGAGATGATCCACTTCATGAATCTATTGACTGGATTCGCAGTTGTTAATCTCCCGGGTCTAGAAAGTGGTGCTCTACAGAGAATTAGTGCTGCCCAAATGGATTTGTTTTAGTGCTGGGGGCTGCGTGAGAAATCTTAGAACTCTGCAGTGGCTTTGTGGAAGTGATAATGAGTCTGGGGGACTGCTGTAAAAGTGGGAAGGTAAGAATCTGGGGAGGAAAAAGTGACTTCTTGAAAAATACAGAGCTTTTGTAGTGTAATATTACTTTAATTAAGTACTTCTAGTATTTAATTTACCTTTCAATGTGAAGCATTGTTTTTAAGTCAAACCTTGCTAGTGAAGAACAGTTTGATATGTTAGAAATGTCTTTGTTTTAAAACATTTTGAAGCATTCAAATAAGTTCAGCAATGCTATTTTAACAGTAAAATGCATTGTGTAAATCCTTTTAGGATTGCTCTCTGAGGGCAAACTCCTGTTACTCCTTTGTAATTACCACTCTTTATGTTTCAACCTTTAAGCCTAAGCTTTTTTTCTTTTAAATTGAGTTAAAAATTAAGAAGGTGGTAGTCTTTTTTTCTTTTATGTCAGTATATTTTAATTTTCGTGGGTAAACTTGATTGGACTTTTTGCTATAGTTTTTTTTTTTTTTCCTTGGTCTGTTAGAATTCTGAGGATTTTTCTGTTTCTAACTTACTTTGATCCAGCTGTTGCTCTTCTGGACTCTTGATAATAATAATTTGAAATACTCGGTAACTGTAAATCAGTGCTTTTCAGATTTTTAAATTAGATCTTACAGTACTAAGTACATTTTTGTATCACACATTAACTGGAAAGAAAAAACTTATTAAATGATACTTAGTCTTGTTTCATGTTTTAGAGTCTCACGTTTTTATTGTTTCATTGGATACAGGTCTTGACCTCCCTCACTGATTCTGAGCACCTAGGATCTGCCCTGCCAAGGGCTTGACAAGGCGTGTCCGTGGTCATTTTGTTCTTTACAAAAATACTTCCTGGAAACTTGCAGGAATTGAGTTCTTTTTTCCCCTGCTGATGGATTCTTTTTCCCTGTTTTATATACTTTGATTGTTTCCTCTTTTACCTTTTTTTTTTTTTAAATAAAAATTCCCAGTATAGAAAAATGGCCAAATGCAGGCAAGCAGACTGTGATACAAGGAGCCCTGGTGACACCGTGGAAACCCTGGTGACATAGTGGGTAAGAGCTGTGGCTGTTAATCAGAAGGTTGGCAGTTTGAATTCACCAGGTGCTGCTTGGAAACCCTTTGGGGCAGTTGTTCTCTGTCTTACAGGGTTGCTGTGAGTGGAATCAACTCAATGGCAACGAATTTTTTGTTTTTGGTTGATGGCACAGTGGTTAAGTGCTCGTCTGCTAACTGGAAGGTCTGCAGCTTTAACTCCCCAGTGTTCCTTGGCAGAGAACCTGGCGATCTGCTCTGGTAAATCTGGCAGCCTGGTGAAACCTGTGAGGCAGTTATGTGCTAAGACATGAGCAAATCGACAGCACACAACAGACTATAACATGATTTTATCCATCAGCTAGAGACAGTTTAACTCAGTGGTTCTCAATAAGGGGCAGTTTTGCCCCCCAGGTGACATTAGGCAAGGTCTGGATACAGTTTTGGTTGTCATAGCTGGGGGAGGGGTGCTGCTGGCATCTAGTGAGCACAGGCCAGGAACAAGGATCAACATCCAGGATGCGTAGGACAGCCCTCTCACATCAAAGAATTTTCTGGCCCAAATTGTCACTAGTACAGAGGCTGAGAAATACTGGGTTAACTGAACACTTTGGAATGTAGAAATTGCATCTATATTTATAGTGTTCCACCTTTCCAGTATAACACACAGTGCACAGCATTTGTAACTAGTTGAAAAGGAATTAAAAAAATTACTGAAGCAGGAGAAAAAACAACTCTGAGAGTTGGGAAAGAGGCACAAACTGTGTTTAAGAAAAACAAATTACCTTTACCTGATGGCCAGGGACTGGAAAGGTAATCTGTGCTTGACTTCAGAACCTAATCCACAGCAAAGCTTGTGGGATGTCACAGTGTACTTCAGTGTCCTCAACAGTAAGCAAAGTTGTTACCTTTTACTGGGAAACAGAATAGAGTACACCCTGTAAGTAGTCAGAACACTTGACTTTCCTGCTGATTTTCCCATCTACTTTAGGGGTTTAGTAGTTATCTTAAAGGAGGAATGGTTGAAAGAACCATAATTGGCATGGACAGACATTTCTTTAAGGAGCCCTGATGGTGTAGTGGATAAGCCCTGTAACTTGAAAGGTCAGTGATTGAAACCCACCAGCGGCCCTGTGGGAGAAAGATGTGACAGTCTATTTCAGTCAAGATTGTTGTTGTTGGGTGCTGTCAAATCACTTCCAACTCACAACAGCTCTGTGCACAACAGAACAAAACCCTACCTGTCCCGCGCCATGTCCGCAGTCGTTTTTATGCTTAAGCCCGTTGTTGTGGCCACTGTGTCAGTCCATCTCATTGAGGGTCTTCCTGTTTTTCACTGACCTCCACTCTACCAAGCATGATGTCCTTCTCCAGGGACTGATCCTTCCTGACAACATGTCCAAATTATGTAACATGCAGTCTTGCCATCTTGGCTTCTAAGGAGCACTCTGGTTGGACTTCTTCCAGAACAGATGTTTGTTCTTTTGGTGGTCCATGGTGACTTCATCATTCTTCTCCAACACCACAATTCAAAGGCATCAATTCTTCTTCTGTCTTCTTTGTTCATGATCCAGCTTTCGTATGTGTATGATGCAATTGAAAATACCATGGCTTGGATCAGTCTCACTTTAGTCTTCAAGGTGACATCTTTACTTTTAAATACTTTAAAGAGATCCTTTGCAGCAAATTTTCCAAATGCAGTGTATCCCAGATTACAGTCTTGGAAACCCTATGGGGCGATTCTCCTTCACCTTCTAGGATTGCTGGGAGTTGGAATCAACTTGATGGCAACAGGTTTTATACTTTTCTTTTTGTCTGTCTTACCTTTAGCCTTACAGATAGAGTTGGAGTACATGAAATGCTAGGATTCTGAGAAATCTTGTATGTTCTCAAAACCCTGGTTAAATTCAGAGCATTTCAGGTAATTCAGAGTATTTCAGGCATCCAGGATAGGGCGCTTCCTTTTATGATCCAAAAGGAAGACCAGGGCAAATAAAATACAGTAATACTAGAATATGACCGAAGTTCTTTCTTTACAGCCTAAATTTATATTCCCTATGTTAATTGTTCTGCTTTTCATTTCAAAAGGAACAGTAACTACCAGTGAATGTAATTGTCCTGAGTGTTTTCTAACTAAATGATCTTCAAGCAGAGTTTACCATAGTGTTACACAAATAATGTGTGCCTTGTACATTTGTTGGCCAATTGCGCCCTCTTCCTGTAAGGTATTTTTATAAACTTGTTAAGCCATGAGGTATTTATGTAAGCACCACTGTACTACTTAACAGTACAGCGCCTGAAAATGTTTGCAATTTCCCTATTTCAGAAGTGTCACACAACTTGTGTTTGGTGTTGTTGTTGTTATTATTTTAATGAAGTAAGGCTGTAGTGTGAATGAGAGAGTAGGCTTTGTGTTGCTCCAGAAGATAAATCTCGAGTAGAATTTACCAAAAAAAAATTTGAGCACATCTGATGAAGAACGAGTCTGCTTATGGACCTGTTAGATGGTGACTGGAGTGGTGGACTGGACTGGTGTTGGAAAAAAAGAAAAACAGCTTGCCTGAGTTTCCGAGTGCTTCACAAATGCTCAGGAAATCAGGCTCTGACACTGTGAGCCCTGCCACGTAGAAAGTGCCATATAAAGTGTGGATTCCTCTCTTTTTCTTAATGCATTGCTAAAAATAGATCTTAGTGAGATTGAGTGGTCTGCTACCCTTTTGGTTCAACACCAGAAGCAGTGTTTCGGAGTTGAAAAGGGAGGACTTGGCATCTTTTGACTTAGAGTAAACCTACTGCCGTCAAGTAGATTCCCACTCATAGCAACCCTGCAGAGTCAGAGGGTAAAAAAGATCACTGTCGTCTAGAACGTGAGACATGGGGGACACGAATTCATAGTGCACAAATAAGCACAATGCCTTTACATGAAAAATAAGAGTGATAATTTCAAATTCCACTTGTATTTACTTTCCATTAAGTTCAAATTCCCTTTTACAACAGTTGTGTGCAAGAAAGGATGGTGCCTGATTTGTCCAGTAGCACCAGTTTGCCGGACTGCTTGCTCAGTTTAGTGCTCTGTGACTATCAGACACATCTCTTTTTACCTCAAAGGCTTGAGCCTTCCAATAATTGCAACTAACAGTTTTTATTATAGGTCATGGTTTTACTTTGGAGTCATAAGCCTGGTATGGTGAATATGTGAGAATTTTTAAGGTAACAGGACTTTTTTTAAGAGCCTCTTAAGTTTTTTCTTAGATATGTCAGTGGTTTTGAGAACAGGTATATCTGATTCCCCTCAACTGTGTTTAATTCAGGGCTTCCAACCAATTCAAAGCAGAACTTGAATGGCCCTGAATCTTCCAAATGTGCATGAAGTGGAATGACAACTGAGACAGGAAAAATGACAGGTTACAGCCGTGGATGGGAACTCAGAAGAGGCCTAGTGAACGAGCCCTTTCAGGATCCTGACACTGGAGATTGGATTTATTGCCAGAACTGGGAAAGGCCCCCTGCTTTCCGAGTGGCAGCCAGCCACCCTGGTTGACTAGGGCAGCAGTGGTTCTGACCGCCAGGCAGGAGACCAGGGGAGGCAAAGAGGTGGACAGCTTGGACGTCGGGAAACGCACAGTTTGCAGGGAAGTATTTGAGCAAGTGCCCAGGGGAATAAGACCTCTGGGTGCTGTGGCTGACTTGACTCTCAGCCACCCTAATTCTCAATTAATAGAGTTTTTTCTGTGACTTAAAAAGGTGTACCGGCAATAATGTGGCCCAGAATTAACTAGAGATACTGAATCCACTGTGAAATTTTCCTTGTATATGAGAGAAACACTGACATCATTAGTTAGGAGTGTATCTGACGTTTAGCTAAACCTCAGTCTTAAATATTAAAAAGGCCTTCAGCCATTTATGATGGCAGAGTTGTTTCAAGCCCTCCCAGTCTAAACTGGGAAAAGAAGTGAAACACATTCTAGCAGTATAAAGTGGCCAGAATGTCTTTCTTTCTGTGCCTTTTTAGGGTTTCTTTTTTATTTGTTTTCTTTTGTCCTGAAGGATGGTTTTCCATTGAAGCAGGTTTTTTCCCTATGAAGAGTAGTCTTCACAACTGATGAATGATAATTTCTTACAGAAGTACAGTAATATGGCTCAGTGGCTGTAAATAGTAGTTGGGCTTGTCATCAACCCTTTTCTAAAGGAGAGTCTGTCAGATAATCAGTGGAGATGTCTGGGGTGGTCACAAAGAAGGACGCTCCCGTATGAGTAAGAAGGAACAATGCCGTCTGAACGCTCCCGTTAATAAGAAATCTTTGGGAGGAATCGCTGCAGACTGCCCCTCAGCCCTCTTTAGAGATGACCACCTTTCATTTTCTCTTTTAATATTAATAGGAATAAGCTGTCCATGGCTGGTTTTACACAGTGTGATGAAATCAGAATGATTCAAAGCAATCTAAAAACTCAAAGAATTGCTGTTATTTAGGTGTAAGGTTATTGACAGACTCAAATGTCTCTTGTTCTCTGTCCAGAAGATAGGCTATCATAGCAAGAGTTTGGGTGGAAGAAAGTACTTTGCAATGGTAATAGTCACTTTCTTACTCAAACTGGCAGTTGCAGTGTTTTGGGAGTGGTATAGACGACCCTCTGACTTGGCCTGGGGAATGAGCCTTCTTGGTGACCAGTGATAGAATTTAATGATCCCTGGGCATCAGCCATTCTGACTGTGATCACACTCAACGTTCAACATTTCACTGAGTACCAGAGTGTATGCTGGAGTGCTGGCATGCATCAGAAAGTGGAAGGACATGAATTCAGTTGGTACAGTCTTGTCGAAGTTTGTTATATTTAAGCATTACCCGTGAAAAGTCTAATTACGTTGGATCCCAAGGGATAGTCCCAGTTATTTTGTTAAGCTGATATTTTCAGAGAAGTTTGCTCTGATCATGAGCCATTGTCGTTGTTAGGTGCCGTCAAGTCAGTTCCAACTCACAGCAACCCTGTGTACCACAGAATGAAACCCTGCCTGGTCCTGTGCCATGCCCACAGTCCTTAGTAGGTTCGAGCCCATCGTTGCAGCCACTGTGTCAGTCCATCTCGTTGAGAGCCTTTCTCTCTTTGGCTGACCCTCTGTTTGATCCAGCGTAGTGTCCTTCTTCAGGGACTAATCTCTCCTGATAACATGTCCAGGGTGTGTAAAATGTAGTCTTGCTGTTCTTGATTCCAAGGAGCACTCTGATTGTACTTGTTTTTTTCCACAGAGAATATTGAAATAAGTTCAGAGATTCACTGGCATAGAGGCCTTATTCATTAAATAGTGTAAGTCACTAATGCCACTGATATAGAAACAATACCTTTTAGTTTTTAATTATGCATTGGGTGAAAGTTGACAGCGCAAACTAGTTTCCTACTCAGTAATTTTCACATGAAGTGTTTCATGTTTATCTTCTGTGCTTGTCTATCGTTTGGCTGAGAGGTGGTCTCTGGGTATGGCTTCATTGTCAGATCAGAAGGGTACCTGCCTTAAGGCCTTAATTTCAGGGATTCTGCTAGTCATTGTCAGACCAGCAGGCCTTGTCTTTTTTGTGAATTTGAATTTTTTTTGTCCTGTCATTTTCTTCGTCTGTGTCCAGAACGCTCTTATGATTCCTGTCAGAGCAATTGGTAGTGGTGGCTGGGTACCATTTACTTCTTCTGGTCTGAGGGTTGTGTAGGCTGTAATTCATGTGGTCCCTTAGTGCTTTGGACTAATTATTCCCTTAAGAGTCTTTGGTTCTCTTCACTTTCCTTTGCTCTAGCCTTAAAGAGAACAGTTGTTGTATCTTATGACTCTTTGTAAGCTTTTAAGACCCCAGACACTGCTTACCAACACAGGATGCAGAACACTGACTTTACGTACTGCATTCTACTGCTTGATATGCCCAGAATCAGGGACCCTTTGTCTTCTAGCCCAGGAACTTCATCCCCGAAAATGTTTGGCTTTCTAACAGGCGTCTGAGACTTGACTCGTGTGTTCTGTAGGAGCAGCATTACAGTCACATATGTAGACTGTCCACCACCAGACCTGTATTTGCCAGTGGGAGAAATAACAATTCCTTTTTGAAAGTGAGAGCTTTTATAAGAGGATGAAGTGTTTGAGGATTTTATTACTGAAATTTTAACCTGCTGCTTCATTCCATTATCATTCTGAGTGGGGGCAAGGAAGACAAGTATCTCTTAAAATGTTTCAGAATTAACTGAGTGTTCAAATATAACTAGCTTTTCTCCTCCGATACCTTTGTATTTAATGGTCGTATAAGTTTAGGGCTCTGTTACTTATTTCATTAGGTTATATGACGTTTTAGCGTAATATTTCAAAGTTCCAAGTTGAATAAATATTCAAATGAGAATACTTTTGAAACAGTCAGTACTCACTGATGCCTTAAGTAAGTCTTTATGGAGCCACAAACCTTTAGGGGGGTGGTTTAACCCCTTTGAGAATCTGAAAGGCCATGGACCCTCTCCCCAAACAAAAATAGACATAATTTTGCCTCTAATTTCAGAGGGTAAATGGAGTCCCTAGAAATCTATCTGTGGATACTCTAGGGGCCAGTTAAAACCTCGCCTCAAGTTGCCTTTTTTTTTTTTTTATTGCTGCCTTTTTAGATTAAATTTTAAGTATAGATATTTAACAAGTCTATTTGAATAGTTCTTTAAAATCTCTTAGGAGTGATTTTTTTTTAAAAAGTATCCTTAGTGTCCATGTTATTTTCTATGGGTTTTTGTTGGTAGCTGACTGAACAGTTAAAATCCTCCATTGCTGCTTAAAATACCAGATAGATGACTGCTTTCCTACTTGTTCTTGGAAAAGATTTTCCTCTGTGATCTGTGAAGGAGTTTATGATCACCTTACGATGTGATGATTTTCATTAAGAGATGAAATTTCTTTAGTTAATGTAATAAAATCATGCTGAACATAAATACTGGCAGAATGGAGTATTAACTCAGAATTGACAGGTAACATACTGAAAATCTTTTCAAGATATTATTGGTAAATACAGTACTTGAGGATTTTGTAGCTTAGGTCATTGGTTTGAATGGCATACTGATTGTCATTATGTACAGTTGAGAAGTCATAAAAGATGAATATGAATTCTTGGGCATTATTTAGAAATTAAATATTTAGCCATAAAACAAGGAACAAAAACTAGGTTTTCTTCAGTGTGCACTAAATGTTCTCGAAATCTTGTGTCTGTTTCAATTTGTGTACTGTATGTAAGAATACTTGCATTTCTTTTTTATTTTTCACATGCATTTCTTTTGTAGCCACGTCATGAATACTTTAATGTCCCTGTGTACTAAATGACTACTCATCGAGTATGCAGCCTTTCTCAGAGGAAATAGAGAGCTGATATACTTATGAAAGAAAAGATCCTCAGCTTGGTGACACTGGTCATCTTACTGTAATCGTTATAGAATGATTTAGAAGCAGTCCTTTTACGATTGTATTTTTTCCTTGTTTGATCAATCACTAGCCTTTTCCATTTTATTTTCATTCTACATGTGATCTTGCTCTGGCTTATGCCTGCTCCAATTGATTTGATTTCTTGAAACAAATAAGACCTGTTAATGTTTTAAATAATATTTCATCTTAAATACATTCATGTGATCATTAGTGCATCATCTGTGATTAACTTCATAAGAAGAAAGCCTGGAAATCTTTAAAATATTTACTAAAGGAAATATAGGAATGCTAGGTGAAAAGAAGCAGTGCCATAATAAGTAGTGTGCTTTGATTTTCATTGATGATTTAGTAAAAAAAGAAGACTGTATTTACTGTCACATCACATCTGTATGAACTCATGTGTCCTAATGCATCACAGAAAAGTCCATGTGGAAATAATACATGATGGTGAAATTAATCTGTACCAGCACATGATATTTGAAATATTTTATGTGGAATCTTGTAATGACCCATTTGTGCTATATACTGATATCAAAGAATCCCTTTAAGAACTGTCAGAAAGTTAAGTCTGAAGAGTGTCGTGTACAATATCTGTAACTCAATAGTAAGTAATCCTTCAAAATATTAATACTGTTTTTTCTATAGTTACTATTTTAATATTCAGCTTAAATACCTAAATACTACATTTTTCTAATTACAGTTTTATAATACACTTAAATCTTCATTGAAATACTGCTTTGTTAATGGTGGTTTTATACTTGATGTTAAAACCTTTGACATTGATGATTGTGTATGCCTTTAATAAAACCTGTAACAAATTTTATTATTAAAGGAAAAGTATCAGATAATTCAAATTAGCTTACCACTGAATGAAGACCTGTGAAAATGTGCTTTGAGCACACTCAGCTTCAGGCAGTACGGTTATTCCATCCTTACCATCCTCGCTGTCATGCGCTGCATTTGAAGTCCCTTTACGGGGCTGTCCATGAGAAACTGAGCATTACACATCTGAAGCATTGGGAAACATTGGTCTTGCTTTTCCATTTTTTTCCCCTCCATCCCCCCTGCTAGCCAATATACTATTCATGTGATCTCAACGCTACACGCGTATACGCTGTCTCACACGCCTGTTTGCTTTGGATGCTGTGTGCTGAGCTGTAACAAGTTGCTTCTTTTGTTATCTGTATACTGCTGCTTGCTGTCAATGAGTAGACTCTGAAAACAGCTTCCTGGCATGTTTAAAATAAAAGTATGGCTTGTACTTCGTCTCATGTGAATGACTTTTTTCTTCTTCATCCCATTTGAAAAAATAACATATTTTATACTTTAGTTTTTCCAGGTAATTTGGAACCACAATTTAGTGTGAACATGTAAAAATTATATTAATTATAAACATAAGTTGTAAAAAAATAACTAATGCACGAATTTGTTCAAGTCTCAAAGGAGTAAAATGCGTGATTCTTTGAAACATAGGCCTTTTATTTTAAATAATGTACGTTCGATAAACAACAGGATTCTCTTCACCAAATGTAGCAAATTGCAGGCAATGATCGCCTGGGGAAGTCTGACCAGCTCCAGGGAGTAGGCGGGGATATATTTAGCTGGAGAAAGTAAGACCATTAACTGTATAGAATGCAGTGTAGGTGTCTTTTAATGGCTACCTTCAAGGTTGTGTGAGAAAGCGATCTAACAGTAAATGGAAAGCGTGACTTTAAACTTGTTCCCTTTATTTAACATCCATGTACTTCATGCCATTCTGTCAGCGTGTTTAGTGCTTCAAAGGTGAGTCGTCAGAAGTGAAAGAGACTGGCTTAAGTCACTTTTTGGAAACATCTGTCACTTGTGTCAGGCTGTCCAAAAACCAGCTCATGAAAACTTGGAGACAGTCCAGTATGCATAAGGGACCCTTGCGTGTCTGTCCTTCGTCTTCAGCAGCGAGCAGCTGTCTCCTGTGTTTGTTTTAGCAGCCTCAGTGTTCGGGAGTCAGCCCTAGACATCTTAGCATTGCATCTCTAAATACTTCGGTATGTCTTGGCAGCAGATACATGCCACACTCAGCAGAATTAACAGTCATTCCTAATAGCTTGTCTGTGTTTCTTTTTGTCCTGTCTTTTTATGATTGGTTAGAACTGGGTTCTTTAAGGCTGCCATTGCGTCTGACCGTGTCTCTCAAAACTTTAATATTTTTTAGATCCTTTTTGTTTTAAATTGTATATTAGGTCAAAGTTTACAGAACCATCTTAAGTCTCTCTTAATCTATCACAGTTCCTTGGCTTTCTCCCCACCTTGCCATTTTCTTTTCCACTTGGGTCATCTGTGCCTTTTACATTGTATATTTGGCTGAATACATTCTCCTGACAATGTTTAACTTGTTTCTTGGTCCCCTGTATATTGTTAGGTCTGAGCCTGGTTTGACTTGGTTTCAGTGTTTTGGGCAAAAGCACTTAATAAATTTGACTGTCTTTTCCAAAAAGTATAAATACCGTTTTTCACTACAGGTGTTTCACACCCATTTTTCAATACACAAACATACTGAAATGTCATGTGAACTTTATACATGGAGTTGGTTTATAGTACTCAGTAACATCATTTAGATTTCCGTAATGTAACATTAACAGCCGTTTCTCATAATTTCAACACATGAAGGTAAGTACTGGTATCCCTGTTTTCCCAAAGGAAACAGACTCTCGAGTTTTAAGTGACTGATTTAAGATTATACCATGTGTAGTGTTGTACATACAGTGAAATCTGATGTTGTAAGGATTTATGGTTTAACATAATTTTTCTTTTCCTTGCTTTGTGCTGTACCATGATTAGGATGCGAAAGTAAGTTTGTTTATTTTGGGATGCTATAAAATTATTGATTTTTCCTTATTAAAATTTAGCATGTCTTTTCATTACAAAATTGTTGACAGTAGTATGTTAAACATGACCTGCTTGGTACTTTTACTTTGTAACACACAAAATCAGCCAGCTAAGTGTACGTGCTTTGTTTAGTCTTTCTTTGAGATTTACAAACATTGGTGGCTCCACAGGGCATCCCGCTGTACATTTCAGCCATGCTGTTGTCAGGGCTGGGAAGGGGGCTGTTAGGAAGCCTTGCTGCAGTAGGCATTTAATGTAACTCAGCTGGTAGTAGTAGCATTTCTGTAAATACATGTGACTAAAAAGACCATGGGAAAAATTAGGTGAAGCATGTTCCCCTTTACTTCCTATTTGGGGGAGACAGTTTGAATTTTAACACTTTAGATATCTTTTGTGTACATAGTTCAGCAAATTGCCAGTGGGTGTGCGTTGGGTTTGATTGATTTTTGTGTTACAGCAGCTGTACCTGGTACATGAGCAGGTACTCGTAAGTATTTCATGAATGCTGAGAAGATCCTTATGTGATCTCTGAAGTTTTGCATCCCAAGCCCTAACGACTGATACCACTAATAAAAAGGAGCCCTAGTGGTGCACACTAATAAAAAGGTGCCCTAGAACTGCCACCTGAAAGGTCTACAGTTCAAACACCCAGCTGCTCCACAGGAGAGGGATGTGGCAGTCTGCTTCCTGACAGCTTTACTGCCTTGGAAACCCTGGGCGGCAGTTCTACTCTGTCCTGTATGATGGCTGTGCATCAGCGCTGACTCAGCAGCAGTGGCTCTCGTTTCGATTTGGTATCACTAATATGATGATGCTCTTGTAACACTGAATGAAAAGAAATACATGTTGTCTTTGCTTTTGCTGTTTTCTAAAATAAGCACATCTTTCCATGTGCATTTTTCACATTCTCAAAGGCTCCCTGGATCTGCTTACCAGAGTCTCACATTTTCCCTCCACAGGAAGCTGAAACCCCACGTAGTGTTCTTGAAGAAATTGGACTGACATAACTCTCCTTCCTTGTTGATGACTTCCTGTGGCATTTCACACATTGTAGACGTTCACTGCCTTTCACGTCCATGTTAGCTAATGGTGTAAGATCATGTTTCCTCAGTATTGCTGTTTTCCTAAGCTGCTTCTCCTTCAGGCCTACACAAAAGTTTTGGCTTTTTTTTGGTAAGGGAATTTTGATTCATTAAATAACAAAGGGACTTCAGTATGAATTAGTGGTGACACAGAAAAGAAAGCTTTTCTGGATATTTTAAAGTTTCTTAGTTTTTCGTAATTACGTGTATATATGAAAATGACACATCCGTAATACACACACAGATTCTGACACTATGCATTTGCTACATTACTGTATTTGACAAAGGAAACCAGTCAATTAAAATGTGAAACCTGGTTTTAAGAAACCAAAGACTAGCGCAGCATTTCAGTATAGTGAGAATAAAGGGAATTGCCATGTCACATACCAGATTAGTGAAAATTTTAACTATTTTGAAATGTTTAAAAAACAAATTTATACCAAAGATCCCATTGGACGCTACATACCTTACAACACAAAGGGAATACAGATCATTTTAAATGACCTAATTGGAATGATGGTGGTTTACACTAAAAATTCTTAGACACTCTGACCCTGAGACACAGAACACATATAGGTAGACTGTTGGAAAATGACTAGCAGTTTTTTTTACGAGAAAGCACATCTAGCTGCTGAGATGAATTCTTTGTGGTCCTAAGCATGTAGTCACTTAGATTGTTTTGATCCCCCAAATAAAGCTGCAGTGTTGATCAGGAATTCTTCACATCAGTATTGTAACAGAAAACACATGGCTCTATACACAAAGTATTGTGTGAGCCGTTGGGTAAAGCACGGCTATCCTTCCGGTGCGCTTATTCAAGCCACAGTGATTCTGCTTCCCTGTTTTCCTTCACTTAGAATGCTATGAACGTAAGGTGTCTTCTTTCCCGTCTGTGCCACTGCCCAGTTAGCAGGAGTCTTATAAAAGTGGACACCTTTCATAAGAGTGAGAGTTGAATGAGGTCAAATGGCATTAGGGGGCCCTGTATTTTTTTGTTTAAAGCTGTGTAACTGTTTCAGTGTCAACTTTTATACATGCATATTGGAATATGTCTTCGTGGTTTACACTTTCACCTCGTATATGCTGGGCTGGATTAAGCGCTTGTTGTAATTGTGACCAGTATTCAGGCCACGTGATCACTGTCATATCACATCACCTAGTAGTTGTAATAAATGTTCAGTGTACATCACTGTAGTGTGTTTTCTGCATCTCTTTCCAAAAGTTTGTCAACTTATGGAGAGCTGCTGAAGGAAGAAGTTTGTTTTCAAGTAAAATGTCAGAAATGCACCTGTTTGAATGTGGTGGTGATTATAAGCACACGCAAGATAAATGGCAGAGAGCTGATGAGTCTTAATGTTCTTCAAGTTCATTAAAGAATAATGTAGATTCCATGCTACCAAGAGCTTATCTACATATTTATTTTCAATCAATAAATGCCGCTTTTAAAACCTTGATGCAGTTGCTTTTATGTTTTTGCTCTCTGAATGAACAACTCAGATGATTCCAGGCAGACAGAAGACTTGTTCCTGCCCTCCCTTCCCCCACGACTTGGGGCTGGCATTCCCATCACAATGGACTGCTGCGTGCAGAGACTGTGCTGCCTGATGCCAAAGAAAAACTCAAAGCCACTGCCACCACCGTCGAGTTGATTCCACCTCATAGCGACCCTATAGGTCAGAGTAGAACTGCCCCACAGAGTTTCCAAGCAGTGCTTGGCTGATCTGAACGACCTTTTGGTTAGCAGATGTAACAGTTAACAACTACATCACCAGGTTTCGATACTGCCTAATACACAACCCAAAAGTCAAAACTTAATTGTGACAGGGACTTTCCATTACAGATAGGAAATACGGGAGAGAAGAGGGTGGAGAGGAGACAACAGGTGCTTCTTAAGAGGATACTAGAAATATAGAGTGAAAAGGAGGGTTATGCTGTCACTTGGGTGAGGAGATGGAGCTGCAGAGTGGTGGGCATGCAAAATTGATTTGGATTGTATACTTTCACTTCATCACACTAGTGAAAAAGTTTTTGTCCCAGGATTGCTTTAACACAAGGCATACTCACTAGCAATGATCTTCATTTACAGAAAGTGACAAAAACCAGCTTTATGTAAAGGACTGCCCAGTCCAGTGATTTGGAGTAGCCCTACTGGACAAGTAGCACTGTCCCATAGGGTATTCAAGGCTGTGAACTTGCATGGAGAAGCTAGTGGGTTCCAACCATTTTCCATTGCAGCCCCAGGCTTTAACCACAGCGCCACCGTGGCTTCTATAAAGGGCAGGATCATAAAACAAGATGAGCACCCCTATAGAAACCTCCCCAGCTGAAAGGGAACTGAGGACCAGGTAGGTGGGAGGAGAAAGAGTACCATACTCTTTAGTACTTAAGAATTTTTTTAAATAAAACTGTTAAGCTATTGCTTGCAGAAAAATCCAATATATTTTTAATACAGGGCAAATGGGAGTCTTAAAAGAAGCAATGGCCGTTACAGAGAAGTTCCTTGGCTTAGGAACACTTAGACAGTAACTTGATGTGGGAGCAGCACACTTCACCCTCAGTGCTAGATTTTTTTGTACTTTCTGGAGGATGATTGGCATAGTGATTAAATGCAACAGCTGCTAACCAGAAGGTCCATGGTTTGAGACCACCAGATGCTTCTTGGAAATGGCTGTTCTGCTGTGTCTTAAACGGTCAGTATGAGTTGGAATCGGCTTGATGGCATAGGGTTTGGGGTTTTTTTTGGTTGGAGGAGGATTGGGAAAAACTTGAGCGTTCATATGCCTTGATGCTATCTATCCCGAGGAAATTAACAGAAATGTGCGAAAGTATTTAAAGAAATCTGTTACAGGATTTTTTACTTTTTGTTCTCAGCAAGGGCTCCTTTAAGAATACAAAATTACAAGTAATGAGAAAACCCAACAACAGGGATGTATGTGGTCCAACAGCTGAAATTATGCAGTGAGCAGACATCATGTAAGAATAGGGACAGCTTGCAGCAGGATGCTGTTTCCGGTAAAAGCAGCACATCCAGCTGCAGCCACATGCTGACTTTGTAAAACATGCGGGCACGCGCACAAGAAAAGACTACAGCCGTGCTGCCAAGTTGACTGGTTAGGGTCACAAGTAATTTTTATGTCGCCACTTACACATTTTGTTTTCTAAGTTTTCTATAGTAAACATACAATTTACAAGAAAAACCTTGTAAATCCCAGTTTAGATCAGCTTCTGTTGGACTTGCTAATCCATCCGAACTCATCACCTTCCATCGAGTGTACTTGGGACTCTAGACGTTTCTGTCGCGACTACTGGACCTCCTCCCACCCCGGCTCCTGGACCTGGATGAGCTCCGGCTCCTGCTCCGGCAGTTCTGGCTTTGGGTCCGACTTCTCCCATTCCTGAGGCTCCGGCTGTGACTTCTCCGGCTGCGGCTCCGACAGCGGTCCCTTTTTCTTCCTCCGCTTCGGGAGCTGTGCCTTTCACGACTTTGGGATGTACTCCTGTGAGATTTCTTCCTCCCGTGACTGCTCCTTTTCCTTTCTGATTCTCCATTTCTTTTGTAGGAATGGTCAGAACTTGGACTGCGCCTTCTCCTTAGCCTGCCATAGTAATCGTCATGGTGGCCTAGCCTTTCTCTCCTGTTATCTGAGTTCTTCCCAAAGGAGGAGCTAGTCCGATCGGGGGACAGGTACATGTCTCTGTCAGCTTCCCAAAACTCATTGTTGGGATTTCTGAATACATGGAGAAAGTTGCAGTGTTTTCCTCTTGGACATTTCTGGGTTTCAAATAGACCTGAGTGGAATAGTTAGGAAATCACAGTTACTACTATGTATTCTCAAGATGGCAGTTTATCCATTTTAGAAAGTACTTCTAGTACCTTCTGCTGTGTATTATTTAAAAGGGGCTTATATATAAATTGGAAACCCTGGTGGCATCATGGTTAAGTGCTATGCCTACTAACCAAAAGGTCGGCAGTTCAAATCCACCAGGTAGGTACTCCTTAGAAACTCTCATGGGGCAGTTCTACTATGACCTGTAGGGTCGCTATGAGTCAGAATTGATTCAATGGCATTGGGTTTGGTAATATATAAATTAAATTTCATCATTTTACTTCCCAGAAGGAAAAATACTCAAATCCTCTAACAAATGGCACCCTGAAAGACACCAAACAGATCTGAAGGGTAAATGACCAGAACATCACACTCCCCAAGTGGATTACTGTTCAGGGTACAGTGAGCAGACGGCGCCCACATTAGCCTTCCTAGCCTTTCACCCTTCAATCTTTCCACTGACTCACAGTCGGGATCCCTAATTAACACTGAACAAGCAGTCTCTAGAGTCCCTGCAGGTATATGCTTTGCAGGTGTGGTGGTGGGACAGAACCACAGGTCAACAAAGAGGTCCTACTATATATGGAGGGAGGAGGCTGTATTTTCCTTACACTTTAAAGAGATTATAAACATTGGCTCAATGCTTTAAATTTGTCCAGTACGTTTAGTATGGAAGATTCTTGTCAAAGGCGAAATCTATCTGAACAACTCTGAGATCTCTTTGGGGTTTTCATGCTTTTTCTTTTTTTTTTAAAGAAGCAAATTCCCCAGATATGTAAAACAGCAATGAATATCTTAGATATGATGCCGAAAGCACAGCAGCAAAATAAAGAAGACTTCATCAAAATTAAAATCTTGTGCTTCAAAGGACACATTGTTAGGAAGATGAAAAACATCCCAGAGAATGGGAGAAAATATTTGAAAAGCATGTATCTGTGGATAAGAGACTTGTATCTAGAATATATGAAGAACTCTTCTAACTCAAGAAGATAAATGATTCACTTTAAAAAATGGACCAAGGATCTGAATAGACCTTTCTCCAAAGAAGACTGCAAACGCCAGCTGACACATGACAAGATGCTCAACGTCACTGGATGTTAGGGCAACGTGAGTCAAAACCGTGATGAGATACCACTTCACACCCACTAACCACACAGCAAAGCCACTGCTGTCAAGTCACTTCTGACGCACAGTGACCCTAAAGATGGAGTAGAACTGCCCCATGGAGTTTCTGAGGAGCACCTGGCAGATTTGAACTGCTGACCTTTCTGGTTAGTAGCCGTAGCACTTAACCACTAGGCCACCAGGGTTTCTCACCCCTAGGTTAGTTAAAATCAAAAGACATAATAACAAGTTCTATGAGGATGTCATGAAGCTGGTACCCTTAGACATTGCTAGCGGAATTATGAGTCAGCTGCTTTGGAAAGAAGACTGTGTTTTTCAACAAGTTCAGTTACCATAAGAGCCAGCAATTCCACTCCTAGACATGTACCCAAGAATTGAAAACTATGTTCATACAAAAAAGTGTACATAGATGTTCACAGCAGCATTATTCATAATAGCCAAATAGTGGAAAACAATTTATGTGTACCAACTGATGGACAAATCAAATGTGGTAGATGTGGCTCCCTGCGTGCTACAAAGTTTGTGCTCAACTGCTAACCTAAAGGAAACCCTGGTGGTGTAGCGCTTCAGTGCTACGTCTGCTGACTAATAAAAGGTTGGCAGTTTGAATCTGCCAGGTGCCCTTTGGAAACCGTATGGAGAAGTCCTACTCTGTCCTATAGGGTTGCTATGAGTCAGAAGCAGCTCGATGGCAGAGGGTTTGGTTTTCCTTTTTGGGGGATTACTAACCTCAAGGTTGGTGGTTAGAAGCCACACTCAGTGGCACCACAGAAGAAAGGCCTGGTGATCTGCTTCTGTAAAGATTACAGCCAAAAAAACTATGGGCAAGTTCTACCCTGTAACACGTGTACTTGCCATCAGTTCTGGAACTGACTGGACAGCAACTGGCTTGGTTTTTTTGCATACCCATACAAAGGGAGTATTATTCCACCATAAACAGGACTGGAAATATGGGCACATACTAGGATGTGGATGAACCTTGATGAGTAAACGAAATCAGACACAAAAGGTCACAGTGTGTCCTTGCTTGAATATGAAAAGTCCAGAATTCTGCACATTCACAGTCAGAAAGTAGACTAGGAGTTGGCAGGGGTGGTAGTGTTCTAAAATTTGACATTAGTGATGTGTGCGCAACTCTTAAAATCTCTTGAACTGTATACTTTAAAAAGGTGTATTTTCTGGTAAGTGAATTGTATCTCAACACAGCTGCTTTTTTTTTCTTAAGTAGACTAGCCTCGTGCTTTGTGGGCGTCCAAGTCACAGGAGCTGCTCACCGAAAGCCCATGGGATCCCCAAGAACTGACAAAGTAACTGCCGTTAGAACACAATTCCATCTCTCATCCTGTGTGCCTTTATGTGTAAGGTGAAATGGTTCTTCGGGTTTTCCTAAGCAAGAGATCCTAAAATCTTTGTTTTTCCTTCAATAAATGGTGTAAAAACATCAGCACTCATTAAAACAAGGCTGCCACATCCTTAGTGTGAGTCACACTCTGCAGTTCATGAATTTTTAATAAGAGGTTTTAAGCAGGTGAGTGTAAAGCAAAGAAGGGTCCCATAAGCGCTCCCCGCCCTCAGGCATTTAGAGCTTCATCTCTTCTCACGGGTATGCTTAACGGTGTGGCTCAGCCCTCACGACAGAATCCTGGTCCGCCTGCCCTGGGTCTGGTGTGGCTGCACCATCTCACTGGCTGAGGGAACTCACCACATCTGGGCCTATGCCTCTATTCCACCTATGATGCACAAACACACACATCTCATGGAAGGCAGGAACGTGATCGGTGAAGTTTTGGGTGGCAACGATGACGGAAGTCATTAGGGATAAAGATGGGAAGAAAAACCCAGCTCAAGTGATGGGAGCCAGTGAACAGAGAAGTCTCGTGAAATTGCTAAGTATGCCTTCCTGTGGACAAAGGTTCTGGCTCTTCTAGAATGGGGTGCACGGAGCCTGGGTTGAGGAAGAGACCAGAATTCCAGTCCTGCCCCTCTGACCGATAAAGTGACTCACAAGGTCTGTCACAGATCTCAAGCAACGTAGCCTTTCTGTACTAAGTCCTGCTCATCCAGTGCCTAAAGAAAAAGCTATGTCCAGCGACTTTATTATTATTGGTTTGGGGTATTTTTTTTTTATTTAAATCCTTTAGATGATTTTTTTTTTTTACCCAAGAGTGTCCATTTAAAAAACAGTGAAACAATAGGAGTAAAACCAACATGATGTATTTTACCACAAATTGCCATTTGCCACCGGGTCACCGGGCAGAATTCACACTGCAGCTGTCGTCCTGCATACCACCGTCCATTGAACAGAGAAAGGGCCGCTTGGCATTCTTCTTCCCTTCAAACCAAAACAGGAGAGAGATCCACTCACAGGACCATTCTGAGATGTATCAGCACTATTACTCACTAGCCCTTTTATTAATGTCTTTAGGACCATCCAGCTCACTGTTTTTATATTACCTAGAGTCTTCATTAGCAGATTCAAGCTCCTGAAGTTCAGACTTCACTCTGGAATCCTCATTATGAACCTTGGAGAGGTTCTGATGCATGTAAACTGGCTTTAGTCCAAAAGATTCAACCACTAAATAATTTCAGTGTCCCTTTTAGTCCCTGTCCTTCCTCAGTTGAGGACTGCTATTTTGGATACTGTGGGTAATTTAACCCATTAGCCAGGGAGTGGCCTTAGTAATCTGTGAGACACAGAAATGACAAGTAAGCTAGTCCAATACACATTAAGATGATCTGGGCTTCTCATTTCTGGCTCTTTTGATATATACTATTATATTTTTTTCTTGGAGTTGCCTTTCAACGCTTCTTAATTATTAAAATTATATGTTACATAAATAATAGCTATACTGTAAGATTCAAAACCACATAAGTATACGTTTTATTTTCAACTCCCCTCCACACTTCTCTATCATCTTTTAAGACCTCACATTTAAAAAAACTCATGCATATGAAGGTTATATAACCAAAACCAAACCAAATCCAGTGCCATTGGGTTAATTCTGACTCACAGCAACCCCTTTTATGAAAGCTGCATGACGTCTGACAATTAAGTTCGTGAACTCATCCTAGAAAAACTACTCCATACCTCATTGCTGAATATCAATACAGTCACTTTCAAAGGACTCCTCTTGGGAAGCTAAGCACTGACGCCAGCACCTAGTCCACCCTTCAAAGCCATTTTGGAACTCTTTTTCTGAAATGGCCATCAGAGCTGTTGCTGTGTGTTTTAGTCAGCTAGTGTTGCTCTAACTGAAATATCACAGAGTGGATGGCTTTAGCAAAGGAAAATTTATTCTTACATAGTCCGGTAGGTTACAAGTCCAATTCAGGATGTCCGCTCCAGGGGAAGGCTTTCCCCCTTGTCGGCTCTGGAGAAAAGTCCAGTATTGCATCAGTCTTTGCCCAGCGAGCATCTTGGCGCAGGAAACTCGGGTCTGAAGGACATGCTCTTCTCCTGGTGCTGCTTCCTTGATGGTGTGAGGTTCCCAATTCTCTGCCTGCTTCTCTTTCATCTCTTGTAGGATGCAAGTATTAAGGATGGGGCAAGCCATACTCCAGGGAAACTCCCTTTACAGTGGAGCAGGGTGGTGATCTTCTGAAGGGATTTACAGCCCCACCCTAATCCTTTAACATACAGCACAGCAAAATCACAAAGTGGAGGGCAACTGTAGAATACAGGGAGCCATGGTCACATGGCTACACCTATTTTTGGGGAACACAATTCAACCCATGACATACCACCCTTTGGCACCCCCAAAATCACATCATTGAAACATGTAACACATTCATCCCATCATAGGAAAATCATGTCCATTCAACGGGACAGAAGTCTTAAATCAGCTCTGAGTCTAAAAGTCAAAAATCTCTGTCCATCTATGAAACCTAGAATGCAAGCTATCTGTTTCCAAAGGTACAGTGGCAGAACAGGCACAAGTTAGACATTCCATTACAAATGGGAGAAACTGCAGGGAAAGAAGGCATTAACAGGTAACAGGCAAGTCAGCAGAACACATTACATTAGCCCTCAAAGCTTTGAAAATACTTTCACATTTTCTGAGACATTCTACACAATGGCCCTGCCCTCCAGACTCCAGGTATTGGCCACACTCTGGATTCTGAGTGGAGACCCCAAGTCCTGTGCTACAACTCTGCCTTTAAGGCCCACTTGAACAGAAGCTCTGCCCCATTGGCTTTAGGTGCACCCTAAGCCCAAATGAGTGGCAATTCCACTCTGACAAAACACAGAAAGCCCTGGATCCACCCTTTCAAACCCCTGAGGCCATGGCCATACCTTTTGAGACTGAGGCCGCTCAGCTTCTCACGCTGTTTGTCTCTTCAGCTTCCACTTCCTATGGCCGCGTGACCCACATCTGCCCTGCCAGAGCAAGTGTTCCAAAGCTCTGTGATTCAAGTGCCTAGAGGCACCCCACTCTTGCTAGAAAGCATCCTGCACAAAGGCACGCAGCTCTCTTGCTCTGTGGGTCGGCAAGGCTAGCTCCCCCGATTCAAGTGCCCGGAGGCACCCCGTTCTGCGAGGAAAACTCTGTGCATAGGCACTCAGCTCTCGCTCCATGGGTCGGCTCCAGCGTGGCCTCTGGTTCTGCTGCGGTTGCTGCCGCTGCCACCAGTACACTGTTGTTTCTCACCATCTGCGCCTTATTCGTTCCTTCTGAATCTTCCCCATTCGCAGTTTCAAAACCGCTTCCAGGTTGTAGGAATTTGTTGGGGCAGCACCCCACTTTCACGGCACCAAATTCTGTTTTAGTCGCTAGGGCTGCTCTAACAGAAATACCACAGAGTGGATGGCTTTAACAGAGGAAAGTTTATTCTTACACAGTCCGGTAGGTTACAAGTCCAATTCAGGATGTCCGCTCCAGGGGAAGGCTTTCCCCCTTGTCGGCTCTGGAGAAAAGTACGGCATTGCATCAGTCTTTGCCCAGCGAGCGTCTTGGCACAGGAACCTCGGGTCTGAAGGACGCGCTCTTCTCCTGGTGCTGCTTCCTTGATGGTGTGAGGTTCCCAATTCTCTGCTTGCTTCTCTTCCCTTTCATCTCTTATAGGATGCAAGTATTAAGGGTGGGGCAAGCCATACTCCAGGGAAACTCCCTTTACAGTGGAGCAGGGAGGTGATCTTCTGAAGGGATTTACAGTCCCACCCTAATTCTTTTAACATACAGCACAGCAGAATCACAAAGTGGAGGACAATCATGGAATACAAGGAACCATGGACACATGGCTACACCTATTTTTGGGGGGACACAATTCAATCCATGATACTGTGTTACCCTTGATGTCCTGAATATCATCAAAATGTCTTCCTTTCAATATTTCCTTTATCTTCATGTAAAGAAAAAAGTCACTGGGGGCCAGATCAAGTGAATAGGGCAGGTGTTCCAATATAGTTATTTGTTTACTGGTTAAAAACTCCCTCACAGACAGTGCCATGTGAGCTGGTGCATTGTCGTGAAGCATGAGCCGTGAGTTGCTGGTGAAAAGTTCAGGTCATTTTCGTCCTAACTTTTTTATGCAGCCTTTTCAGCACTTCAAATAGTAAACTCATTTAACTGTTTGTCCAGTTGGTACAGATTCATGATGAACAATCCTTCTGATATCAAAAAAGGTTAGCAACATCATTTTGACTCTTGATTTGGACTGATGGAACTGTTTTGGTCGTGGAGAATTGGCTAACTTCCATTGTGCACTCTGACACCCTGTTTCAGCATCATTGGTACACCCATGTTTTGTCACCAGTGATAAAAGAAGCCAAAACATTGTCCTTCCTCTCCAAAAGGTCCTGGCAAACTTCAACTCTCCTTTGCTTTTTGTTCATAGGTGAGCTCCTTTGGGACCATTTTTACACACACCTTTCTCATGTCAAGATTTTCAGTTAAGATTTTCCTGTTTCTCTATCAGTGTTTACTTGGTCTAGTATGCTTCTCACAGTCAGCAAACAATTTCAATGCATAATTCAACAGATTTTTACAATGTTTGCATCAGTTCTGCTTGTTTACTGGCTGCCTTGACCCTGCTTCATCAGTGACATTTTCTCTCCCTTCAGAAAAAGGATTAATCCATTTGTACACTGCCATTTTCTTCATGGCATTATCCCCATAAATGTGGACTAACATGTCCTGATTTCACTTCTACTCTTGCCAATTTCACAAGAAATTTAATGTTTATTGCTGTAATTCAAGCTCTGACATTCTTGTGACAGCACACAAAAACACTCAACACTAATGAACACCAGTCAGCAAGATACCACTACGCATCAACACGAACATAGCTATGAGACACAGATATACCAAGGTTATGAAACCATACCGAGTTGTTTGTACAGTGCTGCCAACGTAAGTGCATGGTGGCAAGTTCATGAACTTAACTGTCACACCTTGTATACTCATGGAAAAATCCCAGAAATCTACCGAAATGAAACACCACTCTGTGACAAAGCATGAAGACTCAGATGCCTTGAATACTTACGATTGATACTGGACATACACGTTGCCTCTAAGATGAGGTTCAAAGTTGCAGCTGACCTAAGAAGCAATGAAATAATCTATCATAAAAACCAAGGCAAAAAAATCATCCCATCATCAAATGTAGTTTGTCTAGGATAACATTACCCGAAAGTAATGACCAATTAAAGATTCCAAAGTGAAACCACTCTCTAGTCTATTAAAGGCACATGGTGGCTTTGCAGGTCCCTAGGATGTAGTCTCTGTTGATCCAGATCACAATATGAAATGGTGCCCACATGTAAAAAACAAGACAGTCAACACAAGTCTTCTCCATTTCTGTCTGAGAATGTTAAAATCAGTGAAATGTTAAAGATACATCTAATGCCCTTCCATTTAGTACTTTCCCTTCTCTGTCACGGTGAGTACTGTCCTGAGGCCAGGTACACCCTTCACCCTAAGCACAAATGTACATGTAGGCATACATACATATAAATGGAGGTCTGTGCATGTACATATAGGTCTAGAAGTTGTAGTTAGGTGCCACTTAGTCCATTCCAACTCACAGTGACTCTATAGGACAGAGCAGAGCTACCCCATAGGGCTTTCTAGGCTGTAATCTTTATGGGAACAGATCACCAGGTCTTGTCTCCCACTGGATAGCCGGTGGTTTCAAACCACCAACCTTCTGGTTAGCAGTTGAATGTTTAACCGCTGCATCACCAGGGCTCCCTAAGGTCCAGATGGGTATAAACGTGTTTATATAGATGTATATACACAAACGTGTACATATTGACAATATATGCTGTTACTTTGTAGGCTTCAAAATCTTACATCAGTAGTATTCACATTCTCAAGATTTAAGCATGTCAGTGTAATGCCTACTGTAATTCCTGCATACTAGGTAGAGCGTATTATCAACATGTGTCTAGTGCTGGGTAGCCCAGGGGCTTCCGGCCTGTCAACAACAGTGCTCTGAGGAGCATTCCTGACCGTCTCTTCTCGGGTGAGAACTTCTCTCCTGTGTTCAGCCAGAAGAAAAGGGCTCATCTATAGGTTCCATGCCTCCTTAATGTCACTAAAACAGGAACTTGTTGCCATCCAGTCAGTTCTGGCTCAGTGACCCTATAGAACACATCAGAACTGCCTTGAAGGGTTTCCAAGGAGTGGCTGGTGGATTTGAACTGCTGACCTTTTGGTTAGCTGCTGAGCTCTTACCCACTACACCACCAGGGCTCCTTAACTTTACTAGGTAGTGACTAATTGCTCTCTGAGATGCTTTTACTAGTTTTCAGCTTCTCACTCCTGGTATTAATAAAATCTATCCGCTTTTGCCTGATAGATGTGAAAGAATATCTTGGTTTTGTTTTCCTAAATATGCAATTGCTCCTCTTAGTAGTAAGGCTGAACATTTGATAACTGGCCTTCAAAAATAACATGAGCCCTGGTGGCACAGTAGTGAAGTGCTCAGCTGTTAACTGCAAGGTCAGCAGTTCAAAACCACCAGAGGCTCCATAGGAGAAAGATGAGACAGCCTGCTTCCGCAAAGATTTGCAGCCTTGGAAGCCCTCTGGGGCAGTTCTGCTCTGCTCTCTAGGGTTGCTAGGAAGTGGAACTGATTCAATGACAGTGGGTATGTTTTGCCTCAACATATGGGTAGTGGGAGTGGCAAGAAGTACAGCTGACTTGACCTGTGTCTGAAAGAATACTTAAAACTAATGATGTGTGCTTTAAATACCTCTCCTTCACCTAGTGTGCTATATCACAAACTGTGATTTGGGGGCATTACATTCAGTACTGAAAGTTCAGTAAACAAAAATAATGTGGGAAAAAAAAGAAAATCAGGATAAATGCTCCTCACAGGTCCAGAAGATCATGAACCCATGGGTTTAAGTTGCCAGCCAGGCACTTCAACACCCTGGCGAGCCACCTTAGTAAGTGGAGCTATGTGATCCTGCAGCTCACTAAGGCTGACTACACAGGAAGGGGTAGCGTGCATGCCGCCACACAGTGTCCAGGTGAAGGCCACAGAGGACCTCACACTGAGAAGTCGCAGCTAGAAACAGCTGGAGCACTGAGTACTAAATAAATGAAGAGTCTCTCCAATCTAACCTACTGCTGTCAAATCCATTCCAACTCAGTTACCTATAGAGCAGAACTCCCCCAAGGGGTTTCCAAGGCTGTAAACCTTTACAGAAGCTGACTGCCACACCTTTCTCCCACGGGCTGGCTGGTAAGTTTGGATCACCAACTTTCAGTTAGCACCTGAGCGCTTAACCACTGCACAACCAGGGCTCTAATCTAGATCCTAAACGAAACAAGAGACCAAACCCATTGTTGAACTGATTCCAACTCACAGCAACCCTACAGAACCCAGACCTTAGGATTCAGTAAACATCAGACTAGTAGATATTTATGAATATCTCTACTGTATTGGCAATGAGGGACTGGCAGGGGAGAGGAAGAAGTAATGTCTAGTGAGGGCTTGGGTACCACTGCACCCAAGTAGGTGTCATGGGTGCTACCTGTCTATGGCCACCGAGCACTTTGGCGTGAAATGAACCAATCCCCTCTGTTCATGCATGCCCACCTTGAACTGAATCACTTTCCCCACATTCTTGAATTCAGGTAGCACATCGTCATAGAACTCCAGGAACTGCTGGTAGGTCTCCTCCTCACTGTACTCCAGGCTCGCATCAGGGTCGTAGTCATCCATCCGGCACTGCTCCATTCCAAATGTCGTGAACATGCTTTTGATAAGAAGTGTTGGGCTTGATGTGGGGAAACTATGTTTACGTGAGCACCTGCAGATGAATGGAGGAAAAGACTCTCAAGTTCAGTAAGGAGTTAAAAATGAGACCTAAAAAGTTTGCTTGAAACTTAGAGATAAGGACTAAAGTAATTTACCTGTTTTCACGCAATTGTTAGAAAATAAACCACACTCAGACGTCGAGTTTCAATGCTTAAGAAAACTGCTTTAAGACTGACCAATATATTGGCTCTCATTAAAATGTAAAGTTTGAAATTATTTCCAAGTCCACACGTCATTCAGCTGCCTTTTAATGACATTCAGGAAGCCTCATACATGTTGAACCATATGGAAAAAGAGGGTTCGCTGGCCTGGTAGGCTCTGGTGACAAGCACAAAGATGCCACATGGGACTCTGAGTGGGAAGATGAGGATAACACAATCATGCTTTGACACAACATTCAATTAACTCAAATGCAAATAGCATAACCGAAGAATTTCCAGTTAATGGAGTATCTGAATTCATACACGTGTAGCATTTTATAGTTTTCATGGCAGTGTTACATTTTGTTCCTCTGGTCCAGCCACTGGCCATTAGGACAGCCAGGGCTAGCATTCTCCCCATCTGACAAGTAAGGATGCAACGGTCGAGAGCACCACATTTGCCCAAAGTCACCTGTCCTGTAAAGGACGGATGGATCCCAGTGATCCACGCTAACCTGTTTATTACATAGTATAATCAAGATCACTGCATTTTTATTGGACAAGTGAGGCTAAGCATCAGAAAGAACAATCTTCTTTTGACACCTTAAACCAGGCCAAGGCTGAGCTGACCTGGCTGAATCTGATGAAAAGTCCTTTATGTGAGCTTATTTTCCCATTTATTTCCTTCACTTAAAATGAGAGCAACAGCAACAACCACCAAAAAATACGTGAGTGGCTGCATATGTAGGTATGTATGCATATATGTGTGCATGTATAGGGACACACATACGCATATGTATATACATGTATGTGAGAACATGTACACCTATTAACGTGTATAACAAAGCACATGCGGGCACAGTTATGGGTACTTCTTAGTTACAATCAATACCTTGCGGGAGTGGTTTACTGGGTTTGAAGGCTCAGGACCATAGTCTTATGGGACCATTCAGTCAACTGGCATTACATAGTTCATAAAGTCTATGCTCTACATTCTAGTTTGGTGAGCAGTGTCTGGGTTCGTAAAAGCTTGTGAGCAGCCATCTAAAATACAACTATTGGTCTCTACTCATCTGGAGCAAAAGAGAAAGGAAACCAAAGACTCAGAGAAGAAACTAGTCTCCAGGACTGACAGCTTACACAAACCATGGCCTTATCTACCCTGAGACTGAAAACCAGATGGTGCCTGACGGCCACTACTAACCACTCTCATCAGGACCATGATAGATGGATCCTGACAGAATGGGAAAACGTAGAACAGAACTCAGGTTCTTAAAAATCCAGACTTACTGGACTATTTGAGACCAAAGGACACCTTAGATTATCGCCCTGAGATAATACCGAATAGACTTTGAACCAAAACTACTCCCAGAGGTCACCTGTCAGCTAGACAGCAGATTGGCTCATACAGTAAACAGTATCCCCAGGAGTACTAAGCTCCCTGTAAAAATCATTTGTATGAGACCAAACAGTAAACCTTTACTGTAAAGCAAAGATGAGAGGGTAAAGGGAAGGGGGGGGTGTCAGGGAAACTAGATTACTGGAAATGAAACTACTAGAATGGAAATTATGAGAAGATCAATACATTGTGAAAAATTTAATCAATAAAGGATGTGTATAGAAACTGTTAAATGAGATCCTAATTTGTTGTGTAAACTTTTACTGACAACACAATAAAAAAACCCAAAGCTACTGCCATCGAGTCAGTTCTGACTCACAGTGACCCTATTATAGGACAGAGTAGAACTGTCCCACAGAGTTTTCAAGGAGTGCCTGGTGGATTTAAACTGCCAACCCTTCGGTGAGCAGACATAGTACTTAACCACTATGCCACCAAGGTTCCCACAAGAAAATGTTAAAGAAAAGAAAACAAGAAAAAATTTCAGTGCAGAGTTCCAATTAATTAAAAATTTCCTGGTTAGGATTCTCATCAAAATACAGAAAGACAAAATTTTTAGGAAAAAAAAAATCCACAGCACTTTGGAAGACAAAGAAGTTGAAGAAACACAGGTGAAAAGCTGGGAAGAACACCAGCCCTGCACTGACCAACTGCTGAGCTAGTACGCATGCTCCATGTCTGTAGCACACATCTAGGCACGAGCAGAGGGCCTGAACCACAGGGCCCGGCACACACCAGGCCTGCTGCAGAAATGTTCAGATAGTCAGTGCTCGTTAATGGGAAACGTTCTCCTCTTCCAAACAGCCTCCTAGATTATGCAATTAGGGACCTTGCTATAGGAGCCATCTTTCCATACGCAGCTACCCACAGAAGAAAGGAGCAGTCACTGTGACTGGCAGTGGTGAATTTTATAAGTATGAAGCAGACACAGAATTAAACAAGAAACCAGTGTCATGAGGTTCAGACTCAGCTCCTAGGATGTCACATCAGAATAAACTTGACCTCAGTTTCCAGGGTCAAGTACTTACCAGTTTGTGAACACAGCCAAAGTCCCTGTCTAGGGAAGTCCCCACTTGGCCTGGAGACCATCTATACAATCTAGGTGTATTCAAAAGGCCAGGCCTAAAGCCCCTACTGAAAATTGAGCTAAGAGAAGTTCTATTTGGGAAGGCAGTTTAAAACATTTGCTATACATTTTTTCTCTGTGGTAGAGGATGTTTTACATCTATTATTACTATTTTTTGATGAGATTAAACACAGTTCAAATCTGCCACATGCTCTTCAGAAACTCTATGGGGCAGCTGTACTCTGACCTTTAGGGTCACTGTACGGCAATGGGTTTGGATTTGTTTTAAACATACATACAGAAGCCATTCAAAGGGCAGAAAAAGGAGTAGAGTCTGTTCTGAGTTCTCAGTTCCTCAGAGGGAAGCTTTCACTATTAACCAGAGTGCTATGAATTCTTTAACAAACATTTCCAAAATAAGGATGTTACATTATAGACATTCTGATTTTACTCAGTTTGAATTGGAGTTCGGATATCAATTTTTAAAGTTTTTTAGATGATTCATTCTAATGTGCATCCAGGGTTGAAAAACATTGTTCCTCAAAAATGTGAATAGGTGTGAGTGTTTCAATTATAAAAGGAAAAGATAGAGAAAGCTCATATTTTCAAAGAAGAGGGAAAAAAAAAACTCATGGCATAGATAATTTTATAAATAAACATGAGACAACATACAGTTTTTCATTAACTACATATGAATTTTTGTCTTCACATCCCTTTTTAGGATTAACAGGACATTAAGATTATGATCATATCTCCTCTTCTGTAGAATACATAGGAGTAATTAAGAGTTTGCTTCAGATGGAGTCAGCCACCATTATGAATTATTCATCTACTTTGAGATGTTCATTCATAAATGAACCAAATTATAGGAGTCATAAATAGGAGTCACAAGGACGTGGCATATAGTAGGTGTTCAAATATTTGCCAAGATCAACATTTAGTTTCCCAAACAAATGTCTTGTTTCAAAATCACTGACCCAAAAGAGACAGGGGACAAGAACATCTCAGAAAAAAACAACCACTGCTGAGAGGCCTGAGAGGACATTTAATCCCCATTTTACGGATGTGGGAACTAAGGCACACACAGCTTATGGAACTTTCCCAAAGTGACAGCCACTAAAGTCAGTGTTTAAACCCAGGGGTCAGTTTCTGAATCTCTGCATGTTGTTGTGTGCTGCTGAGTTAAACACAACTCACAGCACTCCCATGTGGCAGAGGAGAATTGCCCCACAGGGTATTCTCCTGGCTGTGTGATCGTTACAGGAGCAGATCACCAGGTCTTTTCTTGTGCAGACCCACTGGTTTCAAGCCACCCACCTTTAGGTTAGCAGCTGAGCACTTCACCACTGCATCACCAGATCTGAGCACAGTGATTTAAAAAACGTGAATCAAAATACTCTTCCTCTACCCACTTTGAGCCTGGCCTTCACATATCCAGCCCCTGAAGCATGCCAGTTTTTAAAAGCCTGTTTTGTGCAAGTGTTTGCCACTCAAAAATACAGCCAGGCAGCTCCAGTTTCTTCAAATAGCAGAAATAAATGATTCTACCCTCCAAGTTTCCAACAAGGACTAGTGCAAGGGACAGCCATCACAGAGCTAAGCAAAGCCACCAGGGACTACGCTAGCGAGCAGCCGAGGAGGGGCAGCTGCAGAACTTGCGGGGCACTGAGAGTGCAGCGGACAGAGTGACAGACACGTCACACAGCAGTACGTCTCTCCAAAGAGAGAACTCAAAAACCTTAACTTCTGGATTCACTTCATTCAGACATGCTGAAGCCAAATTCCTTACCTATCTCCAAATCTGCAGGCTCCTGTCTTACTGTAGAAGGGACAATACGCTCGATCCTTCTCCATTATTCGGACATCCAGGGGTGGTTCTGGATTTTGCCATGTGGTGCCGTTTTCCAACTGTTAAAAAATAACTGTGACTTTAGTGGTGGTATGAAAACTACAAGAAAAAAGTCAACGTCTAGAAATGTAGTGAAATATTCGTGTCAAAACCAGAAAGGGATTCATTTAAGAATGTTCATCTTTAAGTTATAACATGCAATTGAGACTATACAAACAACTGTTTTGACACACTTCCCATGGTTAAATATGAGGAGGGCTACCAGGTGTCCCTTCTGTCCATCCATCCTGAACAGGTAAGACTTATCAGGCAACCACCACTGGAAGAACTCTTGGTCACTCTGAACCCAGTTACATAGCCATTTGGGAGTATGGGCACAGGCCAGTGTTTACAAACACTTGAAGGACTACAGGCGAATACAGTCCACACGGGTGATTCAATGACATCTGTTTTGTTTTGTTCATCAATATACTTTTGTCTTTCTTGTATAAATAACAGAGCTACGAAAGTGATTATAGATATCCACAAGTAATCTCAACAGTCTAGCACAAAACAAAATTAATATTGCTGACAGCACTGTTTGTAAAGAAATGCCAATGGGTCCCAAATTCTTAATGAGAGGTTTTGGACATACCTCATTTTCAGCCTGATCCAGCATCTTCTGCACAGCTTCCTATAAATGGTGCAAACATAGGACTAATGAAAACCTGGATGTCACGTAAGTCACAGCTGGTTCCTCTGGTTAAGAATCTTACGTGTAACAACTTAAAAAAACCACGAGACAAAAGCCTGCAAGTGCTCACTTGCTGAAAGCTTTCGAAAGATACATAGCCAAGAAGTTTTATTTAAATAGAAAATAGGTCACACTGTGAAATATTTAAAGTATATTTCCTAGATTAGTTCCAGTAATAACATTTAGCATATTTGAGCCTATATACCTCATTCTAGTTTTTACGATGAGGTATTAGTGAATGTTATAAAACACAATGCTAGATGAAGTTAAAATATGACACAGAAAGTAGTAATTATGATCTGTGAGAAATTTCTAACTTTTTGATAAGCCAAAAGAAATCCTTCAATGACAGTAAATTTATGTCTAATTGTCACTGAAGGAAATTTTAAATTATGTTCAGCAGACTTATCTTCTCCAGTCCCTTACAGCATTACCTAAAAGTCTCATATATGTAGCCGCTTACTTATAACTTTCCCTCATCACCTAACAGTCGTCTTTAACTTTTGTTCTCTCCTTCCCTATCCCACCTAAAAGGCCATCACAGTAAACACTGCCACCGTCTAAACTAAAAACCTATGAGTACAACCTCAGTTCTCCTTCCTTCCCGACATTCAATCGACCAGCTGCAGGGCAGCTTACTCTGTCTACACCGACTCCAAATCCGTCTCCTCGGCTTGACGAAGCACTCTGCTACTCCAGATCGCCATCATCTCCTGTCCAGGAGAGCAGCTTTCTGACTCCTCACCATGTTTCCACTCCTGCCTCCTTATTCATCGCTCCCCAGCCCATATTATTCATAAAGAAGTTATAAAGGTATAAATCAGATGAGACCATTCTCTGCTTAAATCCTTCAGTGGCTTCCCATTATACTTAGCATAAAATCTAAACTCTCAACCACAGCCCAGAAGGACTGTACAGTCTGACCCGCCCAGCTTCCTGACCTCATTCCCAGCTGGGTTTCAGGCCTTCTTGCAGCTCCATGCTGCAGACCTCTCTCTTGGGCAGGGAAGCCCTCTTCCTGAGCTCACACCCCTGCTCCTCCAAGAAGTCTCCCTTGACTATGCAATCTAAAAAAAGACTTCTCTGCCCCACCCCACCATGCCACCTTCTGCTTCATTTCTATATAGCACTGAACACTACTGGAAATGGCATTCTGCTTCCTCATCAGTCGGCTCTCCCACCTAGCAAACTAATTCGGCGGCAGCAGGCACTGCAGCCTTCTCATGCACTGTCTTCATCCGCTACAAAAAGGACACACACAGCAGAAACAGAGAGCATGGATTCCTTTATATGCTTAGAATTGATTTTACTTAATTCACTTCTCCTTAGTGGCTCAGAACTTGGCTGCTAACCACAAGGCAGGCAGTTCAAATCCACCAGGTGCTCCCTGAAAATCCTATAGGGCAGTTCTACTGTTGCATAGGGTCACTGTGAGTTGGGATCCACTTGAGGGCAATGGGTTTGCCTTGGTAGACTTAGTTTGAAATCAAAGCATTTAAATAAGCCTTCACTTTTACCTGATCCTGGAAAGACAGCAAGTGAAGAACACTCTATTGTTAAAATGGGAATCATTCTCCTGTATAGAAACAAGCCTTGTGTGAGCTTGTCTCGGCTGGAAAGACGTACTCAAATGAGTATCTGATATTTGCACTGGAAGTAGCATCTGCTGGTGAGGCACAAAGACCAAAGGTCATGGAGGCTGCCTCTAGTCCATCATGACTAGAACATAACAAAATGCATTTCTCCCCACTGGAAGGCAGCTACTCATCCCTATTGAGTCAGTTTTTACTCACAGCAACTCTACAGGACACAGAACCGCCCCACAGGGTTTCCACAGCTGTAATCTTCATGGGACCAGAATGCCACATCTTTGTCCTGCAGTGGCTGGTAGGTTCGAACTGCCAACCTTTCGGTTCACAGCTGCATGCTTCAAACACTGCACCCCCAGGGCTCCCAGTTTTATGTTATTCTGACTCACCAATGTTACAGAAAAGGTACATCCTGATGAGTCGGTTAAAGAAAGATGAGTTGTGATATCTTTGAAACAAATACACTGTTAGGAACAGCAGTAAAATATACCAAATGAGTAGCTCTGAACCACTATGCTTATAAAGAGTACACTGGGCAAGTTGGTGAAAAACCTTAATTTCAGGTAGTCTTAACTGTCATTAGGAAGCTCTGGTGGCATAGTGGTTAAGTGCTACAGCGGCTAACCAAAGGTCGGCAGTTCGAATCTGCCAAGTGCTCCTTGGAAACTCTATGGAGCAGTTCTACTCTGTCCTGTAAGGTTGCTATGAGTTAGAATTGACTTGATGGCACTGGGTTTGGTTTTTTGGTTTTATCTGTCATTTCAGGACCCAAAGAAGAGTATCATGAAGAAACTAGTGCATATCAATAGTAAAACTATGACTCTTCCTACATGTACAAATAAAGCTCAACAATAAAAAGCAAGGAACAAACAAAAAATTCCAACCCCTGAGAGGCCTACAGCTTAGTCTTCAAAGCCATCATGAGCCTCATCGGTGCCCTAAGAGGATACACAGTGGGTTTACCCTCCTATGACAGGCATCACCTCTCTGTCTTTCTTCTCCTGCTGCTTCTGCTCTTCCTCCTCTTGCTCCTTCCTCTGCTGTTCTTCCCATTCTTCTCTTAATTTTCTCTTTAAAGGAAATAAAGGAGAAAGAAAGGTAATTTTTTTCCAGACTCTCTTTTTAAAACATTGAACATATAAGGCAAATAAAAAAAAAAAAAAAAACATTAAACACATTGGTCAAATGAACATTATCAGTTTTTGAAGTTCAAGACATGTAACTTTTAAGTTTTAAAATTTGTTAACGGTGAAGTATATGCAACAAAACATTTCTGCCACTTCTATGTCTAAAACTCAGGGCGCTCACCACATTCATCATGCTATGCAGCAACCATCACTGTGTGTTTCCATTGCTCTGAATAAAAACCTTCGGAGACCCTGGTGGCATAGTGGGTTACAGGCTATGGCTGCTGACCAGAAGGTCGGCAGTTCAAGTCCACCAGGCGCTCTTTGGAAACTCTATGGGGCAGTTCTACTCTGACCCCTAGGGTTACTATGAGCAGGAAATGACTCGATGACAGTAGGTTTGGTTTTTTCAGTTTAACAAAAACTTTCTACCTCTTAAGCAAGCCCCTCCATTTCCCCATCCTACCTGCCCCACGTGACCACCAATGAACTTTGGTCTCCATGCATGTGCCTGTTATATATATATCACACAGGTGGAATTGAACAATTTATTAGTCTTTTTGTGACTTATCTCACTCAGCATCATGTTTTCATGTGAGGACTTCATCTCTCTTTATGGCTGAGAAGTATTTCATTGTATGTAAGTGACACACTGTATTTATTTGCCCATCTGAGGACGGACATGAAGGCTGCGTGCACCTTGTGGCTAGTGTGAACAGTTTGCTGTGGTGAACACTGCTGTACATGGAACTGTTTACCTTCCTGCCTTGAATTCCTTGGGGTAGATACCTAGCGTTGAAAAGGAAAATTAAGAACAGACACCTTACTTTGATTTCAAGATTTTTCTCATCCATGAAAGCAAATATTAACCATAAAAAGCCTGTTAGAAACTGCTTCACAACAATGTAAATTTGTCTTGTCCAGCTAGACAAGGGAAGCCATGAAAGCATTACCTCCTAATTTAAATCTCAAAAAGTCTCTTGGCTACCGATGGTTACAAAACCAAAGATCCTTTTACCTTCCAAATCACACTGACCCTATAGGATAGGACAGAACTGCCCAACAGTTTCCAAGGAGCATCTGAGGGATTCAAACTGCCAACCTTTTGGTTAGCAACCACAGCTTTTAACCACTATGTCGTGAGGTCTTCTGCAGGCGGGTGGCAGCTCCAATTATTAGCAGCTAGGCCAGAAGTAACCCGATACCAACAGTACCTACGGATCTCAGCAAAGAGCGCAAGGCAGGGATCGGTTAGTCACGCCAATCAGTTAGATGAGCCAATGTGAGCCAATGGAGCTGTCTTCTTCCTCTTCTTTATAAGCTTCATTGTACCTAGCTCCTCTGAGCTATTTGCTTATTCTGGAATCAAAATGTCCTCCTGTATGACAGGGAGCCCTGGTGAGACAATAGTTAAGTGCTATGTCTGCTAACCAAAAGGTAAGCAGTTCAAATCCACCAGGCACTCCTTGGAAACCCCATCAGGCAGTTCTACTCTGTCCTATAGGGTTGCTGTGAGTTCTCTATGGCAATAGTTTTTCTTTTTTTTAATATGCACATAGAATAACTGCTCAGAATAAACCTTATGTTCAAATTTCGGTGAGTTCTGATTATTTTTAATACTAGGAGTGAAACTGCTGGGTCCTAAGATAGTTCTGGAACCCTGGTGGCATAATGGTGAAGTGCTATGTCTGCTAACCAAAAGGCTGGCAGCTCAAATCCACCAGGTGCTCCTTGGAAGCTCTATGGAGCAGTTCTACTCTGTCCTTTAGGGTCATTATGAGTTGGAATCAACTTGATGGCAATAGGTCTTGGTTAAGATAGTTCTATATTTCGCTTTTTGGGGAACTGCAAAACTGCTATCCATAGCGGACACACCATTTTACAGTCCCATGAGTAGTGGATGAGGATTCTAATTTCCCCACATCCTCTCTAGTAAATTTGTTTCCTGTTTTTCTGATGACAGACATCCTAATAGGAAGGTCTCAGGATGGGTTAGATTTGCATTTCCCTGAGAAAATCTGGTGGTGTGCAGGTTAAGAGTTAAGGCTACTAACAAAAGGGTTGGCAGTTCAAGCCCACCTGGTGCTCCCTGGAAACCTTCTGGGGTAGTTCTATCCTGTGCTATAGGGTCACTATGAGTCATAATCAACTCTAAAGGCAATGGGTTTTTAATGGCAGTTGAGAACCTTGTCATGTGCCTGCTGGCCACTTGTACTGTATTTTTATGCAAAATGTGTGCATTCTATGTATGTTTGCCAACCACAAAGGGAGAATTTCCAACAGTACTGTTCCAACAGTAACATGTAAAAAGAAATTAGCAGAGCATGCTTGAGAAAATACCATGAAAGAGGAGGGTGCCCTTGGCCAAAAAAATAGAATGCACACATTAGTTGTCTAAAAATACAGTGTATCTTCTTTGCTCAAATGTCTATTTAAGTCCTTGTCCCATTTTTTAATTGGGTTGTCTGCCTTTTTTGTTGTTGGGCAAGGTATGTAACTCTTCATGAGAGCAAAGTCATTGTGAATTTCAATGCAGTTATTCTGGTTAACTACTCAATTAGTTAACTGGTTGATGAATTTGATTCACGCTGTACCTCTAGTTCTTCCTGCCGTCTCCTAGCTGCCTCTTCCTTTTCTCTCTTTCTTCGGAATTCTTCCTGGGCCTTCTGCTCTCTCAGCAACCACTCCTGATGGAGCTTTTGCCTACCAACAGAATGAGATAGTCACTTAATCAAAAGAAATTGGTATTGATCTACAAATACACACATGACAACAAAATGACATGTTTTAAGAATGATTAAAATATCCTACAAGATATTCTTCATAAACCAAGTTAAGTGGGAGTAAAAACATCAAAAGACAGAAGCAGAGATCTTAAAAGCACTGCATTTTAGCAACTATCTTGATAGAGTTATAGCTTGAAACCACTACTTCTACATTTCATATGTGTGTGTGTCTGGTACATCTTTCATGTGAAAAAAGTGACACTACGATCATAATAATATTTAGGTTCCAATAAAATGTGTAACGAGTCTCAAAGTGACAATTCATTTTTCACAGAAAATACTACTCTTCCTATTCTGTGCATTTTGAAAGCAGCTATTCCCTGCTTGCAGCACTATGAAACTATGTATCTTTTACAAGAAACCTCTGCACTACTACTTCATATGGTTAAGACACTCTTGTGATTTGCCCTGGAGTTCTGACTGGTACAAATGTACTTGGCTGCTGGCCAAAAGGTTGCAAGTTCAAGTCTACCCAGAGGCATCTTAGAAGAAAGGCCTGGCAATCTACTTCTGAAATAGCAGCCAATGAAAACTCTGTGGTGTCTGAGAAGGTAGGAAGGGGCAGGAACTGGATGAATGGAAAACAGGGAATCTGAGGTGGAAAGAGGGAACATGCTGTCACACTGTGGGGACTGCAACCAATGTCATAAAACAGTGAGTGTGTAAATTTTCGAAAGAAATGGATGAGGCGTAAACTTTCACCTAAAGCACAATAAAATTAAAAGAAAACAGCAACAAAAGCCCATAGAGCACCTTCTACTCCGCCATACATGGGGTCACCACGGGTCAAAATGAACTCAGTGGCAACCGGTGGGTGGGTGATTTGCTTGACTTGCCCCCAGATACTTAAACTACTGAAAGAAGGAAAATAAACCTACACTGTGATCATGTTTTTCAAAATAAAAAATACTACAGACTTTAAGATAAGATGGCATTGTAAAAATAAATTAGCATGTGTCTTTTTTTAATGACCAGTTTCAAATGTAATTATAAAGAGTATAAAACATTACACTTCATAATTGTTCATTAAAAAAACAAAAAACACAGAGGAGGCCTAGTGGTGCAATGGTTAGGTGCTGATTTGGTTGCTGAGTGAAAGGTTGGCAGTTGAAACCCACCCAGCGGCTCCACAGAAGAAAAACCTAGTGATCTATTCCTGTAAAGAGGCCAGCCTCGGTAAGCCTGCAAGGCTGTCACACGGGGTGACGATGAGTTACAGTATGACTGATGGTACCCAACAACATTACCACAATGGCAAGTGTTTCACACATTCATACAATAAATTTCTAACTTAAAGAAGGGTTATATTTCAAGTTGATATGGCAATCAGCTGTGCAGAACCTACACTGCATTTTCTTCGTGGATTTGTAATTTAGAAACTGTTCTAAATTACTTTAGCAACATTAGGAATCAAATAGGGCTTCACGTTTAGCCTGGGAACCTAAACAGAATTTTAAATACTCTACAGGAAGATATATTTGATTCACAGCTAGATTCCAGGAAGACAGCTTTCAGCCATGGCAGAAGCCAGCTTACTGCACGTCCCATTCCTGTACCTGTCAGAAGGTGGGTGTGGATGATTCAGTGCACAGAGCTCTGACTTAGGACTCTTTCGAGAAACACGTAATTGCACATAAATGGAACCAAAATGGCATACACATTAGGATCACAAGAGTAAAGCACTCCAGACTTAGACACAGGTACACTGTAAGGCGATTTAAAAGAGGCATTTCATATAAACGGGGAAGCAACCAGAAATCACTTTTCTGTCTTATCCTGTTTGTCACCTTCACCGCAGTGGAAATCTCTAACAGGAAGCGCAACCAGAGCTCCCACAGCCCTTCCTGTCGCCACCCATCACATGCTACCACACGTCATTTTCACAGTTCTACGAGGTAGGTACTAGGGCTGCCTTTTCACTCCATCTTAGAGACTTAAAAAAAAAAAAAAAAAATCCCTGAAAAATATTAAGAGAAAAACTACCAGAAGATTTTCATTAACTTGGGATGGGAGAGGCATTTTTAGGCCAGGTGTCATAACAAAAGTTGACTAGATGAAAATCATACTATTCTAAGTGGTGCCATCAATTAAATTAGGACTAATAGCAAATAAGAAAAACACACATCACGCATTTGACTGATAAAGGATTAATATCCTCAATCCTTATTATCTTTAATAACATCTCCTATAAAGCAAGTAAAAACAAGGATATGTTCCAAAAGAAAAAGATATAGACCTTAAGCATGTTTGAAATAGGTGATAAAATTTATCAAAAGATATCTAGTCTTATTAATTAAGTGAGGTACATTTCAAACAATGCAATGTAACTTTTCACCAGAGGAGCTTTAAAAATTGGTAATGCCTACAGTGAGTGTAGGTATGGGGAAAGGCACACCTTTATTTAACTGTCAAAGAGCCACCAATTGGGATGACCCTTCTACCCTGCCATCTCCAAGTTATGACCCCAGCAATTCCATTCCTAGACATTTTCCTAAGGAAACAGGACAACTTCCAAAGATGGACAAGCATGGATGCTCTTTGCAATATTTTGTATCATAGTAACACACCATTAAAAGCTGTATGTCCATCAACAGAGAACTATAAATGATGAAGAACACATCATGAACAAAGATTATGCCACATCCATACAATGGATACCATGTTGCTTTTTAAATGGCTGAATTAGATTTCTCCATTGACACTGACGTATATACACTATTCTTAGTAAAAAAAAAATTATAGGAAAAATATGGCTATACATCAACCCATTTGAGAAATACATTTTCTGTATGTAGGCACTTCCTTCCATTCTTTCTTTCTTTATGGTAGCTGTCTTTAGGGTGTTGTGTTTATTGAAGCCCTCTCAATTTTTACACTAAACTGGGTTTTCATTTCAGCAAAAGCACTGTGAATTAACACAATTTTAAAAATCCTTGGGTTAAAACAATAAAGACTACTCAGTTTTAGCCTGTCAGCTAGAGATAATAATGTTCTCCACAAGGTATTGTATAAGGCCTGTTTTGTACAGCGGAAACCCTGGTGGTACAGCGCTTAAGTTCTGTGGCTGCTAACCAAAAGGTTGGCAGTCTGAATCCGCCAGTTGCTCCCTGTAAACTCTATGGGGCAGTTCTACTCTGTCCTGTAGGGTGGCTATGAGTTGGCACTGACTAGCTGGCAGTGGCTTTTTTTTCTTTTTTGTACACTGAAACCTGTGAGAGCTAGAACCTGACAGGACTACCTTGTTTTCTGCCTTTGACAGAACGCAGTCTTCCCACTTTTCCATCCTTCTCTATTAGTGGAAAAACACCTGAGATTTCCTTCTCTGACAGGTTTCTCTGCCTCCCACAGGTTTTACAAACAACACCTGTACTACTAAAAACTCCTTGTTGTTGTTATTGTTAGGTGCTGTTTAGCCAGTTTCGGACTCCCACCAACTCCGTGACCCAGTACAACTGCCCCCCTGGGTGTCCTAGGTTGCGGTCATCATGGCGTAGACAGCTCTGTCTTCGGTGGGACCTCGGAGCGGGTTTAAACCAGCAGCCTTTCTGTTAGGAGCCTAGGGCTTCCTTGTGGCACCACCAGGGCTCTAGTAAAGGCTTTTATACACAAAATAACCGAGTTGACTTTAGGACAGAAATCAGTGCTGACCTCTCTGTCTCCAGCAGCTGCTCATCTTCCAGTTGGTTGTCTTCAGTAACAGCTTCCTCCTCCTCTTCGTTCTCTGAGAGTCCTGGCAGAATTGAGATGTTTCATTATATTATCTGTTTACTGAAGAACCTAGGTCAGTAGCTCAGGAAATGAAATTAAAAAAAAAAAAGTCATCTTTACACAATGTTATGAATCTGTTTTTAAAACTTTCTAATCCTAAAGGCTCCAACTTGGCCAAATTTGGAACAATCTGAGCATCAAACAGAACACTAATGTAGTGGATAGCAAAAATCCTACTGCCATTGAGTTGACTGCAATTATTCCAACTTCTAATGACCCTACAGGACAGAGCAGAACTGCCCCCTAGGGTTTCCAATGCTGTAATCTTTACAGAAGCAGATTGCCACGTCTTTGTCCCACGGAGCTGCTGAGGAGTTCAACCTACCAGTCTTTTGGTGAGCAGTCTAGCACTTTACCCACTATGCTACCAGGGCTCCCTAATGTAGTGGATAACACACTAAGTTAAAAGTCACCTACGGTTCCATAAGGTGGAACTCAAAAAGGCAGTGGAGTGTGAGGGGGAGTAAAACATCTTTACAGAAGACTGGCAACTGAAATACTTTGACAAAAATAGGAAAACTGTCATTTTTGTAGGCCCCTACTGTAAGAATTGGGACAAAGATGCTGAAAACATTGGATGAAAGCACGTTGGCAAGAGAACAGTTACCCCCCATCTCAAAATATCACCCCCAGATTGGTACTAGTCAATTAGTCACAAAAGGGAAAAAGCACTGTTAGGCTGGCACAGCCTAGTGGGTAACATCTCAACCACGCTTAGCCTCGCTCACATTAGAGACCTCCTGATGTATTCAGTAAGTATACAGCACCCTAGAATTGTGGTGCTGGCGAAGAAGGTTGAATGTACCATGGACCACCAAAAGAATAAACAGATCTGTTCTGGAGTAAGTACAGCCAGAGTGCTCCCTGAAAGCAAAGACGGCAAGACTGCCTCTTACATACTTTGGCCATGTGGTCAGGAAGGATCAGTCCCTTAAGGAAAAGGACATCGTGTTAGAGTGGAAGGTCCGCAAAAGGAGGAAGACGCTCAACGAGATGGATTGACACCGTGGCTGCAACACTGGGCATAAAAACGACTGTCGACACGGCACAAAAACCGGGCAGTGTTTCCTTCTGTTGTCCAGAGGGTTGCTATGAGTCGGAACTGACTTGATGGCACCTAAAAACAACGCCATCACAGCACCTGCCCTGTAGCATTTTGCCATAGAGTGTACTCTGAAGCTAATCAAGACAAAACAATCAGACAAACTCAGAATGTGGCACATTCTACAAGATAACCCGCGTGAGCTTTTGTAAAGAAGTGACCCTGGTTGGGGAAGTTAGGTGTCAGTCTGGTACTGTGCTTCTGTAGGAGAACATGTGTCTGTTCTTAGGAAATGCAAGCTGGACTACTGAGGGGTGAAGTTCATAATACCTGCAACCGACTTGCCATCGGTTCAGGAAAAAAAATGTCTGTATGGATCTCTCTATCAAAGGGAAACTAAGGCAAATGCTAACAAGCGAATCCAGTGAAGAGTTCATGGATATTTACTGTATTACTGTCTCAACTCTCTGTACACTGTAACATTTACAAAATAAAAACAGGGGGGAAATCATTTTTAGTGCAATAAAATTGTATCTCTTCTCTAGTTCAAAATAAAAATTTGGCAGACAAAAAGCAATGAAAGTAGAGATGGAGAAAATGAAAGCTATCTTAAGGAAATTAAGCAGATCTCAGGCTTGCACGATAAAAGACTGGGGTCTGTCACATATACTGAGTGTAAGTCTCACCAAACGCTCTCTCATTCCTGGATATTCATAATAATGTACTTCTCTTAAGCCAACAGGCTTTATTATTTCAGCACTTGAAATGAAAAGAAAACAGGCAACAACAAAAAATGAGGATAAGTCCTCAAGCACACAGCTATCCGGAGAATTAATTGAGGGCATTCCTGAGAACTTGGTGCAGAGGACTGACAGGTTGCTTCACAGAGGCAGCTTGTAGACTAAGGTTCCTAGTGGCACAAACTGTCTGTGCTCGACTGCAAACATAAAGGTTGGAGGTTTTAACCTACCCAGCAGCTCTGTGGGAGAGAGATCTGGCAATCTACTCTTGCAGACCGCTGCCGTTATCATTAAGTGCTGTTGGTCACTTTCAGCTCACAGTGACCCCACGCACAAACGACTGACACACTGCCCGGTCCTGCACCATCCTCACAACTGTTGCTATATAAAGACTGCAGCCTGAAAAACCCTATGGGGCAGTTCTACTTCGCCACATGGGGTCCCAGAGTCAAAAACTGACGCGATGGCGCCTCACGACAGCAGCCCACCTAGTAGTTCCGTGGAGAAAAAGCTGAGTGATCTGCTTCTGCAAAAATTATAACCATGGAAATCCTGAAGAGCACAATGTGACACGTGAGGTCACCATGAGTCAGAGTTGACATGATGCCAATGGGTTTGTTTTTTTGGTTTTTGTCCACAGGTTTGTCACTGCCCAGACACAGCTGACACTCCAAAATACTTAACTGACTCACTCAAACCATCACTCCCACCCCAAACCCAACGGACACACCCTGCAGAGGGGGCTAACAGCTCTGAGTATACAGTTTCTCTACTTGTATAATCAAATATATACAATTATACATACACATGTAACGTATCTTCAACACCCATGGAAGCAGCAGTCAAGAAATCAAAAGACACACTGCACTGGGAAAATCTGCTGCAAAGGACCTCTTTAAAGTACTGAAAAGTAAAGATGTCACCTGGCAGACTAGGGTGCGCCTGACCCAAGCCATAGTACTTTCAATCACATCATATGCATGTGAAAGCTGGACAATGAATAAGAAAGACAGAAGAACTGATGCCTTTGAATTGCGGTGTTGGAGAAGAATACTGAATATGCCATGGACCGCCAAAAGAACCAACAGATCTGTTTTGGAAGAAGTACAACCAGAGTGCCCCTCGGAAGCAAAAACGGCAAGACTGCATGCATCTCACATACTTTGGATATGCTGTCAGGAAGGATCAATCCCTGGAGAAGGTCATCATGCTTGATAGAGTGACAGGTCATCGAAAAAGACGAAGACTCTCAACAAGATGGACTAACACAGTGGCTGTAACGATGGGCTTTAGCATAAAAAAGACTGTGGGCAGGGTGCAGGACCTGACAGTGTTTTGTTCTGTTGTGCATAAGGTCTCTGTCAGTTCCCATGGACTCAGCAGCACCTAACAGCAACAATGTATCTAATTATACATGTAACTGCTTTGAAACTTGCTTTTTTATAACTTATGTGGTTGTCATTCCTAGGTGCCATCAAGTCCATTTTCAACTCATAGAGCCTCCATGTGACAGGGTGGACCTGCTCCAAAGTGTTTTCTAGGCTATGCTTTTTTTTTTTTAACTTTATTTTGTTGCTGTTGAGAATAAACACAGCAAAACACACTAGTTCAACAGTTTCTACATGTCTCACTTAGTGACAATGATATTCTTCAATTCATGCAACAATTGTCACTCTTTTCTGAGTTGTTCCTCTCCCACTAACACAGATTCACTGTCCCTAAGTTTTCAAGTTGCTGTTGTCAATTTGATCCCACACAGAGTTCTTAAAAGAGCATAATGCTCAAAGTAAACTTTCTTTCTCACTAGTTAAGCTAAACTGTTGTTTAGCTTTAGGAAGACTTCAAGAGATATTTTTGGTTTAATGTTTAAAGATTATCTCTGGGCAATAGTTTCAGGAGTTCACCCAACATTCACAGCTCCAGGAAGTCTAGAGTCCGTGAATATTTATAATTCTGTTCTGTATTTTCCACCTTCTGATCAGGATTCCTCTATAGCATCTCTGCTGAAAATGTTCAGTAATGGTAGCTGGATGCCATCCAATTAATTCTTTTAGTCTCATAAGAAGGCAGTTGTTCATGGAGGCAGTTACAAATACACTCCATATTCTCCTATTTCTGACTCTTCATCTTCCTCTGTTGTTCCAGGCAAACAGAGGCCAACTGTTGTGCCCTACATGGCCACTCGCAAGCTTTTAAGACCTCAGGCACCACACAATGAACTAGGAGGTGGGACAGAAGCATCAGGCATGTCATTATGTCTAGGCTACAGTCTTTACAACAGCAGATTGCCAGGTCTTTCTCCTGCACAGCTGCTGGGTGGGTTCAAATCATCAACTTTTCAGTTGAGTGCTAACTGCTGTGCCACCAGAACTCCTTTTTCATACTTAATGGTACCTTAATTTTGGACCAGGAACCTCATTTCAGATTACCTCAAGTAGAACTAGGTGCCAAAGAGGCTACCAGTAATTGAGAGGTCAATGATCCAGAAATTTCTACCATCATTTGACAACTCTTAATGCTCTTTATATTCTAGCCTTCTGTGTAATACTGCCCACCCAAGTACTACAACGAGTGAACAGTGTCCACAGAATTCACAAAACACAACTAACTAAGGAATGAGTGTCAGACTGGGGAAACTCTACAGGGCAGTTCTACTCTGACCTATAGGGCCACTATGAGTTGGAATCGACTTGGTAGCACCTAAGAACAACAACAACAGGATTCAGAGGCAGACACTGAAATCTTTTACCTGCCATTATCTATGTCACTTAGAGCAGACCTTGTATACTTCAACTAAACTGCCAAGGAAGATGATCCACGCCTCTACCAAAGCTCACTCTGAACATACTTTGCAAGGGCAAAAGGGGGGGAAAAAAAGACAAAAAACAAAGAACCGTCACAATATAAACATCAGCTATTACAAAAGGTGTAACAGGGAAAAAGTGTAAGATTGAAGAAAAGAAAGTATGTTAGAGGAAAGTAGGTTAAAAGAATAACATAAGATTGCTGAGAACCTTAAGAGCAGAGGAAAAAAGGTATAATAAGGACACAAATAACTCTGATCTACTGTTTCCTTTTCTCTCTGATACTTTGTCTTATCCCTAGTAGACCAGCTTTCAATAAACAAAAGAGCTGTTAATACAGCTTGCAGATAAACACATTGTTAGGCAGATACAAACAGTTACTTCCATTCCAAATATCCCAAGTACTGCTACTAAAAGAATCACTCAGGAACTCCATAGGTAAATGAAACCTCTATGGCTGTGGTTCTCAAGGTTGGGGAATCCTGGCTGCTTGAGGCAATAGCTTCATGACTTTGAGAAATATCTATGATACTTTAGTAAGCAGTTCTGCGTAATTGAAAGAACAACCATTGTACCGCAGTTCTGCTCTGTGATTTTAGCACTGTCATCTGCGTTTATAACCATGCTGGCCCAGGTAGTACTGCTTTTATTGCATTAAACAGGCACATTTAGTAAATAATAAATGAGAAGTTCTGCTATGTAAAGGCTAAACGGCATCACGTCCAGTTGTAAAAATGAAGGCTTTACATTGAACTAGGTCTTTTCTAATGAACAAGGTTGTTTCAACAGCAGAGAGAAAAAGGTGCTCAGTAATCAGGCAACATTAATAGAGACATTCTAAATTCCCAAGAACCTATCCCACAGCAATCAGCACCACTGAAAACAGCATCTGTTTCCCATCATCTCTAACATTATATTACACCGATTTCAATTTCACAGATGTGTCAGTGCATTAGGTTGCATAATGAAATAAGAGTTTCAAAATAAGTTTTATGCTTGTATGTGTTCAAGCAGCATAAGAATAATTTGAGTCAATTAATAGCCTCTTATATTACTCAAGTTTGAGAAAAACTTGCAATATGTCTAAGTAAAATCCTCAACCTGTGCTGGGTTTACAGAGAAAAAGATCCAGCAACTTTTCTGTGCCAGGGATGTGCTTGCTCCTGTAATAATTCATGACGCTGGAACCTGCAGTTAGATACTTTTAACATGCTAGGCTCTGGTTCCCCTCCTCAGTACAGGTTTTCACGTGGATCTACCCTAACTTTATTTGGGAGGCAGCAGTTACTGCAACTCTTCTTCAGGTACCTGGCTTCCCTTTGACACTAAGGCATCACGTTGAATTAAGGGAGACAGGTAATTTCACGGGCAGAAAACAGGATGAAGGAGGCCGGTACCTGAGTCTCTTAATCGAGCGAGTTCTTGCCGACGCTTCTTTCGTTTCTCCTTCTTCAGCACAGCTCTGTACTTTCTGTGACTGCAACACCGAGACAGACACACATACACGTGAGTCAACGGCCGCACCTGCAGCTGCCTGAGCTCCCCTGTGAGCCTCAGCGACAAGACAGTGACAGGAAATTGTTCCCTGCGATCTTAGGGGAATTCTTGCTTCCCACGCGTTCCTGTCACAACCTGCACTTACCATCGCCTCATCCGTCCACGCCTAGACAGCAAGTCATCTCCAACCGCCACCTATTCCCCTCCAGGCGCCCCTCAGCCCATGGGTGCCCGTGACAGCTCGGGGCGCCGGGTTCCAAATGCCGCACTGGTTCGCTCATTTGGTCTAACGACCCCTCCTTTTCCCTTTTCCTCCTACCCGGCCCAGGCGCAGGATCGGCCCGCTTGGCCCCCTCCCTCGCCAGCTCCTATCCCCGGCACAGCTTACCTCAGTTTCTCGGAAACCGGAGTCTTCTCGGGGGCCGCCATCTTGTCAACACGCCCCGCCTCTCCACTAGCAACAGTCACCCGGAAGAGGCGGGCCTAAGGGAGGGAGCGCGCAGGCACAAGTACCGCGCGGCTGCCTGGGCTTGCGTCAGCCCGGGAGAGACCAAAGACAAAGAGGGGAGAACTCCCCTTGGCTGCTCATTTTCAAAGTCCGATCCACGCAAATGCTGCCGCCCGAAAAGTCCTGTCATACTGCTACACTATTCTGGAAGTCATTTTTCCCTCAGAGTTTCCCCGATGCTTTATTACTATCTTTCTCCGCGCCACAGGAGGTTAAAGTCACACCTCCTCTCCTTTTCTCCTCATCCACTCATCCATTCAGGACCCGCAGCTGTTGCTGGGTGGCCTACTACTTCGTACACAACACCTCTCACGGTTTTAGGCTCCGCCCCTTTCGAGGTTCTTCCAATCAGCATCTCAGACAAGGCTCCCAGCTCTGCCCCCTGCCAGTCCCACTGGCAGGCTTACGGCGCGAACTTAATTGTTGCGTCTGCTAAAATGTTACCTTTGCTTCCAACGAGTTTACAAGTTACGGCCTGAGAAGGACCAGTAACATAAATAATATAATGTGGTCCCTGCAAAGATCACGTTCACTTAACATAGTCCACCTGGGGATTCAGGGAGACCTCTGATGCCTGAGGTTTTGGAGAAAGGCAGGAATTGAACTCGAGGCGGATCAGCAAAGGCAAAAATCACTGAGAGGAGAAACTGGAATCTGCCAGGACAGGAAGAATTTTGGCAATGAAATTTAAAGTGCACTTTGAGTGTATCACGAAATATAGAGGTAGAGGTGGGCTGGAGGAGGGTTTTGTATGTTGTGCTAAGAAGCTTTAATTAAACTGTGTAGACAATAAGTGACCACTGAAAGCTTTTAAGTAGATGCTTTGGTGAGACCATATTTGTGTTTTAGGTGCATTAGGCTGGTTCACAATGAATCTTCATGAGTTAGAATTGCTCAAGTTAATTCGGCTTTCAAACTATAACTACCATAATTTGTATTCAATAAATGATAAGGTAAAAATAAGAGTTGTAAAATGTTAGTGTAAAGACACATTATTCTATGATATCTGAATAAACAGAACAGAGTGGCCTTTATTCGCCAACATAGTATGTATAATTCTTAGTGCCCTAAAAGGTAACATCTATTTATTCTCAAGTATGTATATTTCAGGCTAGCCGTCTGCCATGGTAAAATGCCTAAATTTATATTTTATAATTTAAATAGAAAGGAGCTCATTATCCCAAAAGGCTCTTAAAAAATTTTTACTTCTAGAAATGATAGTGTAAGAAAGAAATACACAGTGCTACATCTAGTGATAAACTCTATACAAAACAACTGTTGGTAGTTCGAGAAAGAACACTGACAAATTTAATATTCCCACCCAGAACCAAACCAAAGCACCATCTCTGAGTGACTGAATCACAAAGAAGTTGTCAAAGCAAAATTTACCTAAAGATAACATTACTATTTATCTGTAAAGTAGCCAAAACAAACCAAATCCATTGCTGTTGAGTGAATTCCCACGACTCCCACTTACGCTGTCGTAGAGTCAGTACCCACTCATAACAACCCTATGGGTCGGAGTAGAGCTGCCCCACAGATTTTCCAAGGAGTACCTGGTGGATTTAAACTGCCGACCTCTTGGTCAGTAGCCATAGCACTTAAGCACTCTGTCACCAGGGTTTCCACTTAACAATGTTGTTCATATCAACTAATTATACTGTAAAATTAGAGCTTATTTGCTTAAATCACCTATATCCATTTTTGTTCAATAAAACTTTATGTGAAAGACTTAAATGAAAAAGTTGAATCAAAAAGACAATAAAGCTTTTAAGGAGAATAAACCAACCCAAACCCACTGCCATCGAGTAGGACAGGCTAAAACTGCTTGTTTCCAAGGTCCACCTCGTGGATTTGAACTGCCTACTTTTAGGTTAACAGACATAGCACTATGCCACTATGCCACCAGGGGTTTCCCTAAGTATAACAGGTATTAAGTAAACCATATGTATTCTTCTAGTGGCACAGAAAAATGCCAAAAGTGGTTTCAATAGAGTATTTTTAGTAACTTTATGCCAAAAGAATGTGTCCCCCACTGGGCAAAGGAAAGACACCCGCCCAGACTTTTTGGAGGGTGGATGCCTGCTTCATACAGCAGCCAGCTTCACCCTGATTTGGGAGCCCTGGAAAAGGGGAGGGGCTGGCAGCTTGGCCCAGATGCTGGATGTAGACCACGCAGGCAAGCTAAGGGACAGAGGGAGTTTTTCCCACACTCTGTCTAGTGCCAGTTGTCCCCAACTTAGGACAGGGTTCCGTTCCAATGACTCCATCACAGATCAGTTCTGACATATACTTTTTTTTTTTTACTTTTCATTATTACTGCCTTTTATCAGTATCATTATAAATACTATCTTTGAACATTTGTGAGGGAACAACTGAGAATGATAACAGCAAATTACACACTACAACACTGCATGTTGTACATATTATCAACAATAAGATGTAAAAACAAAACAGAAAGTTGTTAAGTGCAGTTTGTCATAACTAGAATATGTTGTAAGCCGGAACTATCTGTAAATCCCATCTGAGCTTTCTAGACACTTTCTGATCTACATATTAAAAGATGTCTCAGTCATTTTACAGGCATCTTATATACTCCGAACAGTCCTTAGGTGATACAAGGTGTTTGTGCTCAACTACTAACCTAAAGGTTGGCAGTTCAAACCCACCCTGCAGGGCAAAGGCTTCTGTAAAAACTACAGCCAAGAACAACCTGTGAAGCAGCTCTACTCTGTAAAACATGGAACCCCATAAATCAGAATTGACTCCACCACAACAGGTGTGTACGCCAAAGAACTAATAGGAAGGAAAAGTCATTCAACAAGTGTTAATGTTATAAAGAAAGAGTTTTATTGTAGGAATGTTAATACAAAAATTCTTTCTCCAGCCTTCTGAGAGACTGCAAGCCCATTTCTCCTCTTCTGTCTAGTGACGTACACATAAAACAGTTTCAGGTGAGTATAAAACATGTAAAACCTTTCTTGCTAGGGTGTATTAGGAGCCAGGAATTAGAGTGCCCCTTTGGGAAGTCACATGGCTAAGGCAATGAAGAAACCAGATCCCCAATGCAGCTTCCTTAACCTATGTGGAGACAGTGACTACAGGATTGATCGTGCAAACCAGGCAAGTGAGAGCGGTGCTGTCAATCATTACATCAGCTGAGCATGTGCAAGGAAAGCAGGACGCACCCTCGCTTCCTACCACAGCATCCTTTGTATAAGGGGAAGTCAGGGATTCTGTGCATTGGTCTGCACTCCAACACTGCAATCGAGTTTTGTACTAAGAGTTTGGAAGAAGCTTCAGTGGGAAGGCTGGGTACCCTGGAAAATGTCAATCTTGTCTGAAGTAGATCAAGTGCATAAAATTAACATTAAAAAAATTCAAAATACTTTATCTTTTTAAGTAGAAGACTTAGGTCTGATTATCTATTTCCAAAAATCAGCCAGCAAAACCCTGACCAATGTTACAAAGGGTAGTGTTTGGTTCACTTGTGGGTGGGGTCACCATAAACTGGGAGTGACTCAATGGCAGTTAACATGTTTTCAAGGATTCTCATGCATTTTCTAGGGTACACGTGCTTCCCTTTCTTAATGAGGGCAAACACCCTAGAAGCAAATGCCCTCACCACCTTTTTAGGGAGGACAAATATCCCTAAGCACTTTCACATACAACTCCAGCAATGTCCTGTAGACTTACGGACTAACCTATTACTTAAAAAATACTACTAGTTACTTATCCAAAAGAAACCCTGGTGATGTAGTAGTTAAGTGCTACAGCTGTTAATCAAAAGGTTGGCAGTTTGAATACACCAGGCACTCCTTGGAAACACTATGGGGCAGTTCTACTGTGTCCTATAGGGTTGCTATGAGTCAGAATCGACTCAATGGAAGTGAGTTTGGTTTGGGGTTTTACTGACACAACACCAAGTCTGAATGGAGACAGGTTTCTAGGCAGTTGGAAATATTCCAAAATACTCACAACCTAAGGTGATAATGACATGGATTTCTCAGAATTATGTAAAATGAAAAGGGGTGCACCCTCAGAATGCCACTAACAGACCGCAATTGATGGTCTGAAGGCTGAGAGTTCCCCTGGGAGCATGGCGCCTAGACCTGATGCTGCCCCTGATCATAGATCATTACTGAGGTCAACTCTTTGGATGGGAATGGATTGGACTCGGGGACACAGAGTGACCATACCATGTGTGCACTTTATGGTTCTATGCATCTACAGAATGTTGTCTTACTGGCCCCTTACTAGATAGGAGTGGAGAGGATGGAGAGGAGGGGACAGGAGACTGTTGAGAGGATAGGACATGTATGGAACAGAAAAGAGCAGTGTGCTGTCACTGGGCAAGGAGAGCGGAGGGAGCTGCAGATAGGTGAACATGCAAATTTGAACTGTAAACTTTCACTCAATTACAATAAAAAAAAGAATTATGTAAAATGACCTAGATTTTAGCCTACTTGATAAATTTCTCTCTTACTGTAACAAAAATCTTCTATAGTGTATATATGAGGAGACTGAAGTTGATCACCTGCCTTGCTAACAAAGAACCTCAACTACTGACTAAAGAACAGCTCTGTCACTGTGGCAAACATGAGCATCATATTCTAGAAAGCAGCATAAAAATAATGCAAAATGATTCCATAAACTATAGACTACTTGATTATTAATCTTCTGAAAAACATTTCTGTAAACGTGCCATGAAAGAATTCAAAGTTGTAGGCACTTGAAGCCCTTTCTCGGCATGTGCTTTCTACAGGAGGAAGCCGTTCAGTAAAAATCCTCATCTTCAGGAATGCAAAAGGGTTCTGGGATGTAAGTAAAAGTCCTTGCTCGCCTCTGATTGCAAAATACATTTTCTATGTTATACATTCATAATGAGCACATCAAGCACCAGCAATGACAACGAAACAGCATGGCCAACATAGTTATCTAGAAGCCCTTAGATACGAGTACACACATTCACCTTCTGAAATAAGGCGTACCTTGGATCAAGGTCAGTGTTCAGTTAGGACACCCTGGTTAGGGCTGATGGCTGTTTCTGACAGGCCTGTGTTCTGCGTGGACATCTTGATTATCATGCCTACCTGCACCTCTGTAGAATACCAGCTGATAAACATAAAAACGGTAGCTCAGAAAAGTCAGATGCAGAAAATGGTCACCATCAGCAACTGGTTGCTATAAGCAGAGAATCTTGTGTGTCTTGCTGCCACTTCAGTGATAAAACATCACTAGCAATAAAAGTAAGAAATTGTTCACTAAAGTGCTTTCTGCAGAGACTGATGGGAAGCTCCTGTACCAAGGAATGGCATCTATAATTATCAATTATTAGTTAAGTGCAGCTGTTGAGAACAGTCTAGTAAATAGTCTTTAAGAGGTAACATATTAAGGAAAAGACCACCTAGATGTGAATGCCTTAGGAGTAGCCTAGCTGGCCTGCTGTTTGGGTTACACCTTTATATTCAGGACATAGTCATGATGGAAGGATGAGCGGACAGTGCGATTCATTAGGGGCTGAAGGGGCCGGAAGTTGTCGACCATTCTTTTCTCTTTCTCCCCCTCTGATGTGAAAAGCAGGGTCCGAAACTGCTCAAGCTAGAAACAGAAATAAGAAAGAAAAATAATTTTCAAGAGAAGAACTGCTTTATATTTATTCTTAAAACTATGAAACGTTAGACTAAAATTGGATACAGATGGAAAAATGCACTTCTTGACAGGAATGCCTTGACTGCTTGAGTGGAAAAAAATGGCCCTCCACATGTAGGGGACAACAGTAGGATGTGTGAAACCCAGGGTACACCTGGGGTAATCAGAAGACTGGGCTTCAAAGGCTCTGTCTCTTCACAAAAGCCATCTGTGCAGGACAACTTACTTCCTCTCTTTAATTCTTAGGAACCTCATAGTTATATGCGCAACACAGTCAGCTTATAGACTAACGGGAGTCCCCACGTGGTGCAAGGAGCCCTGATGGCACACTGGTTGAGAGCTCAGCTGCTAACCAAAAGGTTGGCAGTTGGAATCCACCAGCCACTCCTTGGAAACCCTATCGAGCAGTTCTAGTCTGTCCTATAGGGTTGCTCTGAGTCAGAATCAACTTGACAGCAACAAGGTTTTAGGTGGTGCAAATGATTAATATGTTTAGCTTCTGACTGAAAGGCTGGAGGTTTGAGTTCACCCAGAGGTGCCTCAGAAGAAAGGCCTGGCAATCTAGTTCCCAAAAAACTAGCCACTGAAAACCATACAGAGCACCGTTCTACCCTGACACACATAGGGTCAGCATGAGTCGGGGTCAACTCTATGAACTGGTTTTCATAGACTAATAAAGGCCTGATGTACACGGTGACAGTACATTTTGTTTTTTAACTTAAACTGAATCATTAACATAAACAACGTATTATTGATTGCTCATCGCATTTGGGCACCGTGGATTAAGCAATGCGTGTAGATGTCTACAGGTGTAATGGGATTCTCGGAGCTGGCACCGTCCAACAGAGCCTTCTGCAACGATGGGAATGCCCTCTGCACAGTCCATTATGTTAGCCATTATGGTATGCCTACCAGCTACTGAGCGCTAGAAATTTGGCTAGTGGGACTGAGAAACTGAACTTCTAGTTTTATTTAGCTTTAATTTATTTATATTTAAATTTAAACAGCCTCTTGTGACCAGTGTATTGGATAGCACAGCTCAATACTAAAGGGGCAACCCAGAGTCTGAAGTGCTTGTTGTCTAATGTGGCCATAATGTGGTCAACAGCCCTGTGGCTTTCGGAGCATTCATATTATGGAGCACTGTTTCCTTCAAGGGGGCTGGAAAATCTCATCACAATGCCTCCCTTGGACCATCGGGTTCAGGCACGGGTGCCGCAGCGAAGATAGCCTACCATACAGTGGGCATGCATGTGAGAACGTGTATGGCGCCAAGCCCAGATGGGCATGCATGTGAGAGCATGTATGGAGCCAAGCCCAGATGGGCATGCATGTGAGAACATGTATGGAGCCAAGCCCAGACGGGCATGCATGTGAGAACGTGTATGGAGCCAAGCCCAGATGGGCATGCATGTGAGAACGTGTATGGAGCCAAGCCCAGATGGGCATGCATGTGAGAACGTGTATGGAGCCAAGCCCAGATGGGCATGCATGTGAGAACATGTATGGAGCCAAGCCCAGACGGGCATGCATGTGAGAACGTGTATGGAGCCAAGCCCAGATGGGCATGCATGTGAGAACGTGTATGGAGCCAAGCCCAGATGGGCATGCATGTGAGAACGTGTATGGAGCCAAGCCCAGATGAACAGGCGAATGCTGAGAAGCATCGCTGCACATGCCAGTTAAACACACGACCTCGGGCTGGCTTTGATTTCAGTTACTGAGAAGATGCTGGAACAGTTCACACTTATCTTTTTCCAGCTAACCCTGGTGGCGTAGCAGTTCAGTGCTACAGCTGCTAACCAGAAGGTCAGCAGTTCAAATCCACCAGGCAGTCCTTGGAAACTCTATGGGGCGGTTCTACTCTGTCCTATATGGTCGTATGAGTCAGAATGGACTCAGTAGCAGTGGGTTTTCTTTTTCGTTTGTTTGTTTAACTGCAAAAGACTAGGAAAAAACCCAAATACCACTAATAAATTATATAAGAGCTATGAAGTAGACCAGTACATAGCCATTAAACACAACGTGAAAGATCAAGATGTTTATTACCAATAAAACACTCTATACGTTGCTGAGCGAAAAGAGCAGCAGAGTGGTATGTAGAAAATAATTCCATTTTTGTTAAAAAAAAAAAGTGTATTTGCATAGATACAAGACCAGGAGAATTTACTCTAACAGTGATTAGCACCGAGTAGTAGGGAGATTATAGAAGAAAGGCCGGGTGATCAGCTTCCGTAAGAGCACAGCCACTGCAAACCGTACAGAGCGCAGTGCAACTCTGACACACGTGTCAGAGGACACTTGATGGAAACTTGTTTGGTTTTACTGTGATTATAGGTGACAAGGATTATAGAAGGTTTCAAAGGGCAACACAAGAAGACAAAATAAAGTATTATAATGACATGCGTAAAGAGCTGGAAAGAGAAAACCAAAAGGGAAGAACACAGTCTGCATTTCTCAAGCTGAAAGAACTGAAGAAAAATATTCAAGCCTTGAGTTGCAAAAGTGAAGGATTCTATGGTGAAAATATTAGATGACTCAGGGAGCATCAAAAGAAGATGGAAGGAATACACAGAGGCATTATACCAGAAAGAACTGGTTGATGTTGAACCATTTCAAGTGGTAGCATATGACCAGGAACTGATGGTACTGAAGGAAGAAGTCGAAGCTGCTCTGAAGACACTGGCAAAAAACAAGGCTCCCGGCTCCCGGAACTGATGGAATATCAACTGAGATAGTTCAACAAACAGATGCAGCGCTGGAAGTGCTCACTTGATTACGGCAAGAAATTTGAAAGACAGCTGCCTGGTCAACTGACTGGAAAAGATCCATATTTATGCCCACTTCAAGAAAGATCTAACTGAATGCAAAAATTACCAAATGATACCATTGATATCACATGCAAGTAAAATTTTGTTAACGATCATTCAAAAGCGACTGCAACAGTACAGTGACAGGGAACTGCCAGAAATTCAAGCCAGATTCAGAAGACAACATGGAACCAGGGATAACATTGCTGATGTCAGATTGATCTTGGCTGAAAGCAGAGAATACCAGAAAGATGTTTACCTGTGTTTCATTGACCATGCAAAGGCATTTAGCTGTGTGGATCATAACAAATTATGGATAATGTTGCGGAGAATGGGAATTCCAGAACACTTAACTGTGCTCTTAAGGAATCTGTATATGGAACAAGAGGCAGCCATGTGAACAGAACAAGGGGACCCTGCACGGTTTAAAGTCAGGAAAGGTGTGCGTCACGGTTGAATCCCTTCACCATGCCTTTTCAATCTGTATGCCAAGCAAATAACTCAAGAAGCTGGACTATATGAAGAATGAAGCATCAGGATTGGAGGATGACTCATTCACCTGTGTTATGCAGATGACACCATGTTACTTGCTACAAGTGAGGAGAATTTGAAATAGTTACTGATGAAGATCAAAGACCCACAGCCTTCACTATGGATTGTATCTCAACATTAGGAAAACAAAAATCCTCACAACTGGACCAGTAAGCAACATTGTCATAAATGCAGACAGAACTGAGGTTGTCAAGGATTTCATTTTACTCAGTTTCACAATCAACACCCGTGGAAGCGGCAGCCAAGAAATCAAAAGACACATTGCATTAGGAAAATCTGCTGCAAAGGACAGCTTTAAAGTACTGAAAAGTAAAGATGTCACCTTGAAAACTAAGGTGCACCTGACCCAAGCCATGGTGTTTTCAGGCGCAGCATATGCATGTGAAAGCTCGACAATGAATAAGGAAGACAGAAGAATTGATGCCTTTGAATTGTGGTGCTGGAGAAGAATATTGAATGTACCATGGAGTGCCAAAAGAACAAACAGATCTGTCCAAGAGGTACAACCAGAGAGCTCCATGGAAGCAAAGATGGTGAGACTGAGTCTTACATACTTTGGACAGGTTGTCAGGAGGGATCAGTCCCTGGAGAAAGACATCATGCTTAGTAGAGTGGAGGGTCAGCAAAAAAGAGGGAGACCCTCAACGAGATGGATTGACACAGTGCTGCAAAAATGAGCTCAAGTATAAAAATGACTGTGGACATGGTGCATGAGCGGGCAGTGTTTCATTCTCTGTGCACAGGGTCACAATGAGTCAGAACCAACTGGATGACACCTACCAACAACAACAACAGCAGGGTTATAGAGGAAACTTGATGGTGCAGTGGTTAAGAGCTCAACTGCTAACCAAAAGGTCAGCAGTTTGAATCTACCAGGCACTTCCTGGAAACCTTCCAGGGCAGTTCTACTCTGTCCTATAGGATTGCTGTGATTTGGAATTGACTCAGTGGCAATGGGTGTGGTTTTCTTGGTTTAGGATTAGAGATGATACCTAACATATTTTTCTGACTGCAATTTTTGCGTCGAAATTTTATCTAAAAAGTCCTCATGTGGGCCACTGGCCCACTTGCTTTTTCAATGTTAGGTCAATTTTTAAATATGAGAAATAGTAGGAGACTAAATGTAAAAGCTACAAAGCTCTGTAAGTTGCCTAGCTGGTGCACCAGAGAATGTCTGTGCCCATGCCCCGAGGACGTGTCGAACGAGCCCCAACCTCCTCTTGACAATCCATTAAGCATCTCCTTGATCAATCTCTCTCCCTACTCTCCTTCACTAAATGCACTGACTTTTTTAACTCTTAGTATTTTGTATATTCCTTCTTTGGGGCAGTTCTGCTCTGTCCTATAGGATTGCTATGAGTTGGAATCAACTCGATGGCAGCAGGTTTGTGCTTGGGGTTTTCTTGGGATAAGGGATTCTTCTGAAGAGCAGGGCTAAGGGTGGTAGACTCTTTCTGTTTGCACTTTCCGTCTCGGAGTGGACTCCAACTCTGCTCACCCGTACATGAGACACCGGCAGGCAAGCTCTTCTGCTCTCCCTGTCTCTTCCCACCAGAACCCACCCTATGCTCCCTGATGTCCTCCCCCTCGCCATCCCCTCGTCCCCAGGCTGAAGCCCTCACCCAAGTCATCAGAAAGATTATTCAGTCCTCTCTATCTAAAGGAGCTCCCATTCTAATCACCATACCATCAACTGATGTTCTTCTTTGTACTTAACTCAATCTATAGGAACTAGCCTTTTCATGGATGTCTCTCTTTGTTGTTTGTATTTCCCAGGGCATGTAAGTTCCCTAAGGGTTAGTACTTTACATTTGCTTCACCAACAACTTCTTAGCACAGTCGTTGACCACGAGTAGGTACTTAATAATTACTAATCTAATTAATACTGTTTGAATGAAAGACACTGACCCTACCAGGGTCTACCAGAAGAGCAAAAGAAATATCAGTATATAATGCATATTTGCATTCTTTTAAAAGACTTGTTCATATTCCATTGTGTGGAACCACCATAATTTATACAGCCACTTCCCTACTGACTGGTACTTAGGTTGTTTAGAAATAGGGGTGCAAAGAATAACCCTGTGTAGGTATAAGTTTTCAGATGTGGAATTACCTGCAGAATAAATTCCTCCTCACAGGTCATGTGTACTCATACTTTGACTGCTATTCCAACGGTACCAATTTAACTCCCACCAGCAGGGCACAAGATGATCCCAATGGTATTTCAGCGTAGTAATTTAATTATAATTATACATATTATGTATGTATAATATATAATTATATATTTATGTAAACATTGTTTATTTATATTTATTAGTAAAAATACTAATTTATTAATACTATATATATTATTTGGAAACCCTGCTGGCATAGTGGGTTAAGTGCTGTGTCTGCTAACCAAAAGGTTGGCAGTTAGAATCCACCATGTGCTCCCTGGAAACTCTATAGGGCAGTTCTGTTCTGACCTCCAGGGTCACCATGAGTCAGATCTGACTCAACGGCAGTGAGCTTTGGGTTTATCTATATTATTTATTTATATATCCATATAAATAAATAGAATATGTATTAATATATAAATAAATTATAAATGAAGCCAAGTGACATCGAGTCAGATTAATATATAAATATTATATATTATGTATAGATATATATTACATGTAAATAAATAATATATATTTATATAAGTAAAAATATTGATATATGTATATAATTATATGTAGTTTAGACATATTTATATAATTATACATAATTAAATATGTTATATACATAATTATAACTAAACTACTACACTGAAATACCACTGGTTCCACTGTCAAATTCCAGAGACCCCCAAGTTTGATGGCCTCCAATGACAGCAGAAGCAGAAGTATGGAGAGAGGCCATCTGGTGCCCGGCTGGTGGAAGTTAAATTTATGTATGTACACACACACTGGAGCCCCGGTGGTGCAGTGGTTAAGAGCCTGGCTGCTAAGGCAACAGGTTTGGTTTGGTTAGTCTTATATATGTGTGTAATAGAGAGAGAGAGACAGAAACAGAGACAGAGACAGAGAGGTTGAACATCTTTCCATAAGTTTATGAGCTTCTTCAGCTTCCTCAACTGTAAACTGTCTGCTTATATGAATTTCTGTTGGTTTTTTAAAAACTGATTTCTAGGAGCTCTTTATATATTACAGAAATGAGCTCTTTCTCTGTTTTGTCCACTGGTGTGTCGCAAACACTTAGAAGAGTAACTGGCATATACTAGGCACTCAATAAATAATGGGAGATTAAAGCATATGAGTTGTTAATATTTTTCCCTGCTTGTGATTTGTTTATGATGGTTTTCATGATACAGAATCTTTAAACATTTATATGTAGCCTAATTTCCTAGATGCTTTATGACTTGTGGAAACCCTTGTGCCATAGTGGTTATGAGCTACAACTATTAACCAAAAGGTCAGCACACTCCTTGGAGTTCTGCTCTGTCCTATAGAGTCACTGAGTCAGACTTGACTCAACAGCCGTGGGTTTGGGATTCTTGCATTATATGACTTGGTTTTACGGAAAACTTCCTCAGTTCAGGGGTATCAAAGAATTTTCCTGTAGTTATTCTAGTGCTTTTATATTGTTACTTTTTACATTTTCCACTCAAAGTATCTGGAATATATTCTTGTGCACAGTTCCAATGATGGATAAAACCGTTTTTTCGAAAATAGCTGCTCAGTTGTCCCCTAACACCATTTATTGAAAGAACTATCTTTTCCTTCCACTGACCTGAGATGCTACTTCATCATAAACCAAATTTCATAGGTACTGGGGTACATTCCTGAATTTACTATTTTGTTCACTGATATACCTCTTTATTCATGTACCAGTATTACACACTATTTAATTACTGAGACTTTATACTATCTTGTGACTGTCACTTACTTTCCTTTTTTTTAGACTTTTTCCTGTCTATTTATACTTCTTTGGTTCTCCATATGAACTTTAAAAGTAGGATATCTTTTAAAAAATCCTGCTGGCAGGAACGGATGCTCACCGAGGGCCAAAATGGCACGCGGTAAAGACAACCGAGAAGACAGAGAGACCCACAAGAGTGGGTGCCTACATCGACCTGGGACTGGAAGAGCCGGATGGTGCCCGGCCACCACCAGTGATAGCCATGACGGAGCTCACAGAGAGGAGCCTCACTGGCAACACAAGAATAAAAAGAGGTGCATCATGAGATCTCCACTAAAAGACCTCAACTGATGGTCCAGCGGTTTTGGGGTTCCTCTGAGAGCATGGCCCCCGGCCCTGATGCTGCCCATTCCCATAAATTATAACAAAGGTCCACTCTTTGGACAGGAATGGAATGGACTTGGCAATGCAGAGTAACCATATATTGGAAGCACTTTATGGTTCTATACATCTATAGGATATCATCTTGCTGACCTCTGGCTGGAGGAAGGGGAGTGGACGGAGAGGAGGGGAAAGGAGACTGTTGGGAGGATGAGACATGTATGGAGCAGAGAGGAATAGTGTGCAGTCACCAGACAGGGAGAGCAGTGGAAGCTGCATATAGGGGGGCATGTAAATTTACATGTGAATGTACATTTTTACTCAGTTATGTTAAATAAAAAAAAAAAATCTTGCTGGCATATGTTTATTGAGACCACATTAAATTTATGGAGAATAAACATTTCACGAAGAATCACAGCTTAAGGGAACCTGACATCAAGATGCCAATTATGATGCTTTCCTATTCAATAGTATGGTATGAATATTCATTCAAGTCTTCTTTTCTGTTCCTCAGGAATTTTGTTTGTTTGTTTAAAGCAATTTATTCAGTCCCTTCTATTTTAACTGGTACTGAGACGTTTCAATGCATCAGAACAAGACCCTACATTAAAAAAATTGTCTATGCAAAGCACCTAGCATAGTAGATAATCACGGAGTAGGTCTGTTTCCTTCCATTCTGCAAGGATTTTAGGTTTTTAAAATTTACAGTAATGCCTTAATATCATAACACATCTAATCAGTTTTCAAAGTTTCTTTGATTGCCTCAATTCCATTTTTTTAAATTTAACTTGTGATTAAGTGATAGTTTCCAATCCAAGACAATTTGCCATATAAAGGCCCATACACACACCTCTATGCAACTCTAGCTGCTCTCCCAACTCTGTGACAGTATACTTACTCCTCCTTTCCACCCTGTACTTCCCTTATTCGTTTAGCCAACTCCTGTCTCTTACTCTCTATCCTCTCATCTTCTTTGTACAGAGGATCTGTTCCAACTGCCTCTTGTCTTACACAACAAACAAACCAAACCCACTGCCACTGAGTTGATTCTGACTCATAGTGACCCTATAGGACAGTGTAGAAATGCTCCACAGAGTTTCCAAGAAACACCTGGTGGATCTGAGCTGAGAACCTTTGGATGAGCAGACGTGGCACTTAAGCATTACACCACAAGGTTCTCATGTCTTATACTCCAGTCCAATTTTTGTGTGAAGAGTTGTCTTTGGTAGTGGTTTCAGCTCTGAGCTAGCACCAAGTTTGGGGGCCATGCTCTCAGGGAACCCTCCAGGACATCAGACAATCAAGTCTGGTCTTTTAATAGAATTCTAGATCTGTACCCCTCATTTTTCTACTGTTATGTCAGGGAGTCTACACTGTATTCCCTATCAAGGCAGTAACTGGTGGTGGCCAGGCACCATCTAGTTCTTCTGGTCTCATCTTGATGTAATCTCTGGATCACATGGTCCCTTCTGTCTCGTGGGCTCATATTTTCTTCCTGTCTTTGATGTCCTCCATTCTCTTCTGCTCCAGGTGGACTGGGACCAACTGATGCTACTTAGACGGTCACTTGCTATCTTTTAATACCCCAGATGCTAGAATTGAAAAACATCCAAAAAAAATCATCATGACCAAGTTGAATTCATACCTGGGATGCAAGTATGGTTCAACATCAGAAAAACAATTAATGTGATCAACCACAAAAATAACACACAAGAATCACCTGGCCTCATCAACTGATGCAGAAAAGGTATTTGACAAAGTCCAGCACCCATTCATGCTAAAAACTCTCAGTCAGATAGGAATAGAAGGCAAATTCCCCAACGCAATAAGGAGCATCTGTGCCAAGCCAACCACCTACATCATCCTGAATGGAGAGAGAGTGAAATAATTCCCCTCGAGAACGGAAAGTAGACAAAGATGCCCACTCTCACCTCTCCTATTCAACATTGTACTAGACGTTCTGGCCAGAGCAATCAGACAAGACAAAGAAATAAAGAGCATCCACATCGGCAAAGAAGAAGTAAAAATCTCCCTGTTTGCAGATGATATGACTGTATATGCAGAGAATCCTAAAGAATCCATAAGTAAACTACTCAAACTAATAGAAGAGTTCAGCAAAGCATCAGCAAAAGTAAATCAGTAGGATTCCTTTATAACTACAAAGAGTTCATTAAAGAAGAAATCACCAAATCAATGCCATTTACTATAGCCCCCCGGAAGATAAAATACCTAAGAATATATCTAACTAGAGAAATAAGAGACCTATACAAAGAGAACTACAAGACCTTACTGCAAGAAACCAAGAGAGACTTACATTAATGGAGAAACCTATCCTGCTCATGGATAGGAAGATTTAACACTGTGAAATGTCTATTTTACCCAAAGTGATCTACATATACAATGCAATCCCAGTACAAATTCCAGTGACATTTTTCAATGAGATGGAGAATCAAATCACCAACTTTGTTTGGAAAAGGAAGAAACCCTGGATAAACAAAGCACTACTAAAGAAGAATAACACACTAGGAGGCCTCTTACTAACTGACTTTAGAACCTATTACAGTAGTCAAAACAACCTGGTACTGATACAAAGGAGACATATAGACCAATGGAGGAGAGTTGAGACCCCAGAGATGCCACCATCCTCTTATCAACAGTTTATATTCGACAAAGGCCCTAAGATTGTAAACTGGGGTAAAAACAGTCTCTTTAACAAATGGTGCTGCCAAAATCAGATAGCCATCTGCAAAAAATTGAAACAAGACCCATAGCTCACACCTTACACAAAAACTAACTCCAATTGGATAAAAGGCCTACATATGAAATCTAAAATGATAAAGAGCATGCAAGAAAAAATAGGATCAACAATGGAACTTTTAATATACAACATAGACAGACTTCAAAATCTGACAAAGCAAGCATGATCAACAGAAGAAAGAATAGCTAAATGGGAACTACTAAGAATCAAACACTTTTGTTCATCCAAAGACTTTATCAAAAGAATTAAAAGGCTACCTACAGAATGGGAAACAATATTTGGCAACTGTATGTCAGACTGACATCTGATCTCCAGAATCTACAAGGTACTGCAACATTTCAACAAGAAAAGTATAAATAACCCAATTAAACATTGGAGAAAGGAGATGGACAGACACTTCTCTAAAGAGGATATCCAGGCAGCCAAAAGACACATGAGGAAATGCTCACGATCATTAGCTATTAAAGAAATAGAAATCAAAACTATGATGAGATACCATCTCACCCCAACAAGATTGGCCATGATCCAAAAAACACAGAACATTAAATGCTGGAGAGGCTGTGGAGAGACTGGAACCCTCCTACACTGCTGGTGGGATTGAAAAATGGTACAGCCTCTTTGGAAAGCAATCTAGTGCTTCCTTAAAAAGCTGGAAATAGATATACCATTTGATCCAGTAATCAGACTTCTTGGAATATATCCTACAGAATCAAGGGCAATCACATGAACAGATACATGCACACAAATGTTTATTGCAGCACAATCCACAATAGCAAAAAGATAGAATCAACCCAGATGCCCAACAACAGAGGAATGAATAAACAAACTATGGTATATATACTCAATGGAACACTATGCAATGATAAAGAACAATGATGACTTTAGGAAGCATCTCATAACCTGGTTTCAATTGGAACACATTATGCTGAGTGAAATTAGTCTGCAGCACAAGGACAAATATTATTGAGCCCCCTGCTATAAGGACTTAAAAGCAGACTCATGTACAGAAGAAAAGACTCTTTGATGGCTGTGAGGGAGGGAAGGGAGGAAGAGAGTTGGTTATAGATCAGATAGTTGATAGAAATTTGGTTAGGCAAAGGTGGTGACAGCACACATTAGAAAGAAGATCAGTTTAAGTGGACTTCAACATAACCTGAAAACTCTTCCAATCTTAACCCAATATTGCAAGGATAGAGTAGCAGGGAAGGCGGTCCAGGGACCATGCTGTCAGGGGACATCGAGGCCAATGGCATAACTAGCATATTGCTAAGACAGTCTTCTGCACCCCATGCTGGTGAGTGGCGTCTGGGGTCTTAAAAGCCAGCAAGCTGCCATCTGAGGTACACCAAATGGTCCCAACTCAGCAGGAACAGATGATCACCAAGGATAACAACGACATGAGGGAACAAGAACCCAGAAGACAGAAAGACCACACGAATGGGTAACTACATCTACACGTGACCAGAAGAACTAGACAGTGCCCGGCCAACACCAATAACAACCGTGATGTGGTTCACAATGTTGAGTCCCAGTGGCAACATGAGAAAAAAATGGGGTGTGCTCTAAGAACTCCACTAAAAGACCACAATTGATGATCCGAAGGCCTCGGGGTTCCTCTGGGAGCATGGCCCCTAGAAGTGATGCTGCCCCTGATCACAGCTCATTACTGAGGTCAACTCCAGACAGGAATAGATTGGATTCGGGGACAGAGTGACCATGTTGGGTGTGCACTTTATGGTTCTGTGCATCTATAGGATGTCGTCCTACTGGCCTCTTACTAGACAGGAGTGGAGAGGGTGGACAGGAGGGAACAGGAGATCACTAAGAGGATATGACATGTATAGAGCAGAATGGAGGAATGTGCTGTCACTGGGCAAGGAGAGCAGAAAAAAGCTGCAGATAGGCGGGCATGCAAATTTAAACTGGATTGCACACTTTCACTCAGTCACAATAAAAAAGACCCCAGATGCTACTCACCAAAATGGGATGCAGACTGAAAGCATGCCCCCTGGCCCTGATGCTGCCCTTTCCCATAAATTATAACAAAGGTCCACTCTTTGGACAGGAATGGATTGGACTTGGCAATGCAGCGTGACCACATATTGGAAGCACTTTGTGGTTCTAAACATCTCCAGGATATCATCTTGCTGACCTCTGGCTGGAGGAAGGGGAGTGGACGGAGAGGAGGGGAAAGGAGGTTGTTGGGAGGATGAGACATGTATGGAGCAGAGAGGAATAGTGTGCAGTCACCAGACAGGGAGAGCAGTGGAAGCTGCATATAGGTGGGCATGTAAATTTATACGTGAATGTACATTTTCACTCAGTTATGTTAAATAAAAAAAAAAAAAACAATAAGAATGGACCACCGCTTCTGGGTCAAAAACACCAATTAAGATATCAATACATCTGGAATGTGGCCGCTGTGACCATCTAAAGAAGATTAACATTCTGCAAATTCCTAGGACCCACTAAACTTTACCCTCTTCTCATACAAAACCTCCACCTAGTCACCACTTTAAGGAGGCAGATTTGAGAGGAATGTACCCCCACTGTTTGTTTTGTGTACCAGTATGCAATAAAATGTCTTGCTTCTCATCTCAAAATAATAATAATAATAATGGGATGCAGAGCATTTTCTTAAAAAGAAAACTTAGTTATGCCAATTGACCTAGATGTCTCCTGGAAGCCTGGTTCCCAGACCCCCAGCCTCTGCTACTCTGACCTTCAGTATGTTGGGTTGTACTTGGGAAACCTCCAAGCTCTTGGTATAGTCCAGCAGTGTGGATCTCCCTTCTACTATGTGTTGTTACTTCCTTCACTTAACCCAATTCCTATCTAATATCTAATGTATTAATACCATCTCCCCACCACCCTCCCCTCCTCGGTAACCTTCAAAGATTATTTTATTCTTTGCTTAGCCTTTTTCTGGAGTCCTCATAATAATGGTCTCAGACAGTATTTGTCCTTTTGTGATGGACTAATTTCAATCAGCAAAATGTCTTCCAGATGACTCCATGCTATCAGGTATTTCCCAAGATTGTTGTTTTTTATCATTGTATAGAACTCCATTGGGTGAACATACTATAGCTTGTTTATCCACTCATTTGTTGATGGGCACCTAGATTCCTAGATTGATTCCACCTTTTTGCTATTGTGGACAGTGCTGCAATAAACATTCGTGTGTATGTATCTGTTTGTGTGACAGCTCTATTTCTCTAGGATATATTCCAAGCAGTAGTTGCTGGATCGTATGGTATTTCTATTTCTAGCTTTTTAAGAAAGTGCCAAATTGATTTCCAAAGTGGTTGTACCGTTTTACATTCCCACTTGCAGTGTAGAAGAGTCCCAGACTCTCCACAACCTCTCTAACACTTGTTTGTTTTGTGTTTTTTTGATTAGTGCCAGCCTTGTTAGGGTGAGATGGTATTTCATCACAATTTCTATTTGGATTTCTCTAATGGCTAATGATCATAAGCATTTTCTCACGTACCTGTTAGCTTCTTGGATTTCTTCTTTGGTGAAGTGCCTGCACATATCTTTTTTTAACTGGGTTATCTGTCTTTGTCTTGTTGAAGTTTTGAAGTACTTTGTAGATTATGTAGATTAGATGCCAATCAGATTCATGGTTGCCAATTTTTTTTCCCAGTCTGAAGGTAGTCTTTTTACTTGTTTGGTGAAGTCTTTGGAAGAGTATAAGTGCTTGATTTTTAGGAGTTACCTTTTATCTATTTCCTCTTCTAGTATTTGTGAATTGTTAGTAATATTTTATAGTCTGTTTATGCCATGTATTAGGGATCATTGTACCAGTTTTTTCTTCCATGATCTTTATGGTTTTAGATTTATATCTTTGAATTATTTTGAGTTAGTTTTTGTGCATGGTGTGAGATATGGGTCTTGTTTTTTTTTTTTTTTTTTTTTTTTGCAGATGTATATTCAGTTTTGCAAACACCATTTGTTGAAGAGATTGTTTTTCTTCACAGTTCACAGACTTTGTGCTTTTGTCAAATACCAGCTGCTCATAGGTGGATGGTGTTATATCTGAATTAGCAATTCTGTTTCACTGATCTATGTATCTGTTTTTGTACCAGTACTAGGCTGTTTTGACTACCATGGAAATGTAATAGGTTCTAACACTGGTGATGTGAAGCCTCTCACTTTGTTCTTATTCTTCAGTAATGCTTTACTTACCTGGGGCTTCATCTTTTTCCATGTGAAGTTGGTGATTCGTTTCTCTGTATCATTAAAAAGTGACATTGGAATTTGTATTGAGTTTGTATTGTATCTGTAGATGGCTTTGGGAAGAATAGACATTTTCACAATGTTGTCTTCCTTTCCATGAGCAAGGAAGGTTTCTCCACTTATCGAGGCCTCTTTTGGTATCTTGCAGTAGCGTCTTGTAATTTTCTTTGTATAGGTCTTTTACATCTCTGCTTGGATTTATTCCTAGGTATTTTATCTTCTTGGGTACTACTATAAATGGTAGTGACTTGGTCATTTCCTCTTTGATGGTCTTTTTGTTGGTGTAAAGGAATCCCACTGAGTTACTTACGTTTAGCTTATATCCTGATGTTTTGCTGCATTCTTCTACTAGTTCCAGTAGTTTTGTGGATTCTTTAGGGTTTTCTCTGTATAAGATCATATCATCTTCAAATAGAGATACTTTTAATTCTTCCTTACCAATGTAGATACCTCCTATTTCTTTATCTTGTCTGATTGCTCTAGCTAGAACCTCCAGGAGAATGCTGAGTAAGAGTGGTGACAATGGGCATCCTTGTGTAGTTCCTGTTCTCAAAGGAAATTCTTTCAGTCTCTCTCCATTTAGGATGATGTTGTCTGTTAGCTTTACATAGATGTCCCTTATCATGTTGAAGAATTTCCCTTCTATTCATATTCTGCCAAGAGCTTTTAACATGAGTGGATTGCATCAATTAACAAAATCAAGTGATTCTTATCCTTAGTTTTATTTATGTAGTCAACGCATTAGTTATTTCTCTAAGTTGAACCATCCCAGCATCACTGGTATGAATTCTGCTTTGTCATGGTGAATAATTTGTTTGATTGATGTTGCATTCTATTGGCTAGAACTTTGTCAAGGATTTTTGCATGTAAGTTCATGAGAGAGACTGGCCTGTCATTTTCTTTTTATGTGCTGTCTTTACCTGGTTTTGGTATCAGGGCAATGCTGGCTTCATAGAATGAATTTGGAAGTATTCAATCCTTTTCTATGCTGTGAAATATCTTTAATAATAGTGGTGTTAATTCTTCCCTAAAAGTTTGTTACAAATCTCCAGTGAAGCTATCTGGGCCAGGATTTTTTTTTTTTTGGCTGGAAGTTTTTAAATTACTTTTTCAATCTCTTCTTTTGTGATAGGTTTATTAAGTTGTTCTACCTCTGTTTGTGTTAGTTTTGGTAGGTAAGTGTGCTTCTAGAAATTTGTGCATTTCCTCTAGGTTTTCAAATTTATCAGAGTACAGTTTTCCATAGTGTTCTGTTATTATTCTTTTAAGTTCAATTGGGTCTGTTATGATATCGCCCCTTGTTTTAGTCAGCTAGGGCTGCTCTAACAGAAACACCAGAGTGGATGGCTTTAACAAAGAAAGGTTTATTCTTACACAGTCCGGTAGGTTGCAAGTCCATATTCAGGGTGTCCATTCCAGGGGAAGGCTTTCCCCTTGTCGGCTCTGGAGGAAAGTCCAGTATTGCATCAGTCTTTGTCCAGGGAGTGTCTTGGCACAGGAACCTCAGGTCTGAAGGATGCGCTCTTCTCCCAGTGCTGCTTGCTTGATGGTACGAGGTTCCCTGCCTGGTGAGGTGACCCAAACCTTCATTTCTGAAGGGTCTGGGCTATTATCACTCATTTTGGAGTTGGGTTGCTGTAGTTTTCCATTGACCTTAATCACAGGACATGGTAGTACTAGGAGGCGTCCTAAGGGATCTCCTGCATTCCAAACATACTCTTCTTTACTTCCGTTATGTAATGTCAATCCTATTTCATCTTCATAGTCAGGATCAATCACACCAGCCAGTATTGTAACTCCCTTCTTTGTCTGTTGATCCAGAGGTACAAGGAGCCCAAAATGGCCTGGTGGCAATTTTAGCTTCCAGTTCAGTGGAATCGTTGATGTGTCTCCAGGTGGCAGCATTCCTCCCTTCGGAACTAAGACATTTAACCCTGCAGAGCATAACATCATGGGGACAGGAAGCAAAAATTTTGTAAGTGGGTCACTAGGGGTAACAGTGAGTGGTGCCACTCCCATTTCCATCCCTTGATTCCTGGACCCATGAATCCCGGCGATAGGAGAAACAGCACCATATACTGGACGCTGGTTTAGAGCATACACAGCCTCCTGGAGAACACTTCCCCAACCCTGCAAGGTAGTGCCACCTAGCTGGCAGCATAATTGTGTCTTCAGGAGACCATTCCATCGTTCTATCAAGCCAGCTGCTTCACGATGATGGGGAACATGGTAAGACCAGTGAATTCCGTGAGCATGGGCCCACTGCCACACTTCATTTGCTGTGAAGTGAGTCCCTTGATCAGAGGCAATGCTGTGTGGGATTCCATGACGGTGGATGAGGCATTCTGTAAGTCCACGGATGGTAGTTTTGGCAGAAGCATGTCGTGCCGGGTAGGCAAATTCATATCCAAGTAAGTATCTATCCCAGTAAGGACAAAACACTTTCCTTTCCATGATGGAAGTGGTCCAGTGTAATCTACTTGCCACCAGGTTGCCGGCTGATCACCTCAAGGAACAGTGCCATATTTAAGACTCAGTGTTGGTCTCTGCTGCTGGCAGACTGGGCACTCAGCAGTGGCTGTAGCCAAGTCAGCCTTGGTAAGTGGGAGGCCATGTTGCTGGGCCCATGCATAACCACTGTCCCTGCCACCATGACCACTTTGTTCATGGGCCCACTAAGCAATGACAGGTAGCTGGAGAAAAAGGATGGTTGGTTCTCACAGAACGGGTCATCCTATTCACTTGATTGTTAAACTCATCCTCTGCTGAGGTTGCTCTTTGATGAGCATTCACATGAGACACAAATATTTTCACTTCTTTGGCCCATTCAGAGAGGTCTATCCACATACCTCTCCCCCATAAATCCTTGTCTCCAATCTTTCAACCATGTTCCTTCCAAGTCCCTGACCAACTGGCCAAGCCATTTGGCCACAGCCCATGAATCGGTATACAGCCGCACATCTGGCCATCTCTCCTTCCAAGCAAAGTGAACAACCATATGCACTGCTCGAAGTTCTGCCCACTGGGAGGATTTGCTTTCACCACTGTCCTTGAGGGAGGTCCCAGAAAGGGGCTGTAGTGCTGCTGCTGTCCACTTTCGAGTGGTGCCAGCATATCACACAGAACCATCTGTAAACCAAGCACAAGTTTTCTCTGCCTCGGTCAGCTGGTCATAAGGAATTCCCCATGAGGCCATAGGTGCAAACTGGGAGATGGGAGGTTTTGTTACAGGAGTGGAAACCATGGGCATTTGGGCCACTTAATACAGCAGCCAAATACGGAGTAGCCAAATTGACATAATCCTGACCACCACACCCCTCTCATTCCTGTTCCAGTTATTTGCTTTCTGTTCTCTTTTTCTTTCGTCAGCTTGGCTAATGTATCAATTTTGTTGATCTTTTCAAAAAACCAGGTTCTGGTCCTGTTAACTCTTTCAACTGTTTTGTATTCTCTAATTCATTTAGTTTTGCTCTAATTTTTGTTATCTGTTTTCTTCTGGTGCTTGAGGTATTCCTTTGTTGCTCTCTTTCTACTTGTTCAATTTGTATGGTAATTCTTTGATTTGGGCCCTTTCTTCTTTTTGGATGTGTACATTTATTGAGATAAACTAAGTTATAAGTACTGCTTTTGCTGTGTCCCACAGGTTCTAGTAGGGCATGTATTCTTTATTCTATAAATTTATTACAGAACAAAATTTTATTCTATAATAATTTTTATATAATAATCTTATATGCCAAAGCCAAGTGCCATCAAGTCAGATAAAATTTTAAAATAATAAAATTTTACTCTATAAATTTCATTATTCTACCCTTGATTTCTTCAATCACCCCAAAGTTTTTGAACAAGGTGCTGTTAGGTTTTCATGTGTTTGGGTTTTTTTCCCTGATTTTTCTGTTATTGATTTTCACATTTATGACTTTATGGTCTGAGAAGATGGTTTGTAATATTTCAGTGCTTTGGATTTTGTTAAGACCTCCTTTATGGCCTAATATGTGGTCTGTTCTGGAGAAAGTGCAAAATGCCTTGAAAAAGTTCAGGTCGTTTTCACTTAACTTTTTCATGCAGCCTGTTCAGTACTTCCAAAAAGTAAATTTGGTTAACTGCTTGTCCAGTTTGTACAAATTCATAATGAACGATCTCTCTGATATCACAAAAGGTCAGCAACATCATTTTGACTCTTAATTTGGACTGACAGAACATTTTGGCTTATGGAGAACTGGCTAACTTTCACTGTGCACTTTGACACCCTGGTTTAGAGTCATATTGGTACACCCATGTTTTATCACCAGTGATAACACTGCCCCAGACATCATCTTGCCCCTCCAAAAGGTCTTGGCAAACTTAGATTCTCCTTTTCTTTTGTTCATTGGTGAGCTCCTTTGGGACCTTTTCGCACACACCTTTTTCATGCCAAGATTTTCTGTTAAGATTTTCCTAACCATTTCTCTATCAATGTTTACTTGGTCTGCTATGCCTTTCACACTCAGCTGATGATATTGATGCACAAGTCGAAAAATTTTTGCAAGGTTTTTGTCAGTTCTGCTCATTACTGGCCACCCCGACCTCTCTTCATTAGTAATGCTTTCTTTCCCTTCAGAAAAACATTTCATCTATTTGTACACTGCTGTTTTCTTCTGTGCATCATCCTCATAAACTTGGACTAACATGTCCCTGATTTTGCTTCCACTCTTGCCAAGCTTAACAATAAATTCAATGTCTGTTCATTGCTCTACTTCAAGCTCTGACATTCTCACACAAAAACAATAAACAACGCCACTCAGCTAGACACTCCCACAGACTGACACAAATACAGCTGTGAGACACTGATATACCAACATTATGAAACTTTACTGAATTGTTTGTATAGTACTGCCAGTGTATGTGCATGGTGGCAAGTTCACAAACTTTATTGACAGACCTTGTATGCCATCCCATTGTCTTCTCGCCAGCACAGTTTCTACTGAGTAACCTGAGCTCTGTCTTAATGACTCTCCTTTGTATGTTATATTTTGTTTAAGCCTAGCTACATTTAAGAGCATTTCCTTACCTTTAGTTTTGTTAAGTTTGATGATAACATGTCTTGGTAACTTTATTTGGGGATCTAACTTGTATGGAGTTCTATGAATGTCTTGGATAGCTATCTTCTCATCTTTCATGATACCAGAGAAGTTTTCTATTAGGATATCTTCAACACTTCTCTCTGAATTTTCTGTTATCACCCCTGTTCTGATACTGCAATCATTTGCAAATTATTCCTCTTGATACAATCTCAGATAACTGCTAGCAATTCCTCATTGTAAAAAATTTTTTATCTGATTTTTCCTCATATATGCTGGTGACAGTTGCTTTGTCTTCAGTCTTACTAATTCCACATTCCATTGCCTCAATCTTGCTCCTTTGACTTTCTACTGAATTGTCTAATTCTGTAATTTTATTGTTAATTTGGTGAATTTCAGTCATTGTTCCTCAAGTATTTCTTGGCACCTGTTTAATTTTTCAGTACGCTCTGTCAGTTTGTCTAATTGCCTTCCTAATGTCTACCAGAGCTCTGAAAATTACAGTTTTGTATTCTACCTCCAATAATTGCAGGGAGTCTTTTTCATCTGGAATATTTTTTAATTCTTTGTTTTGGGAGTTTTCTGAGGCCATAGTGGTCTGCTCTTTTAAATTATTAGAAATTGATTATTATCTCTGAGCCATCACAAAGTTCTCATGATTTGTTTGATTATTGTGTTCTAATTTATATGTACACACATATATATATATATATTTAGTTCTTGAGTATCCAAACATGTTGGTCATTTGAGCTAAACCAATTATTACAGCCTTCAAAATTCCAATGTCCTGTCACCAAATAGATTGTGCACATCTAGGGGGAGTTGCTGGCTCACAGAATCCAGCAGAACCTTTTTCTTCCCCTCCCTTTGTTTCCCTCTCCAAGCCCAGGAGAATAACTCAGGGTATGCACGTAAGATGTCTTACTTTTGGCCCAGGTAATGCCTCAGAATGTAGTGCCTGGTGCAGAGCAGAGTGGAGGAAGTGATGGGAAAAAGGGAGAGAAATCATCATATAGGAAAGATTTTTAGTCTGAAAGAGTTCACCAGCACTTAGCTTATGATGTTCAGGTGAAAGTCCTCTGTGGTTCTGTAGACGCAGCTGTCCTATGGTCAGCTTTTCTGCTGAGAAAGACATGTTCTGCTCATGTCACTGCTGTTCTGCTTGGCTGCCCACCGTCATGCCACAGCTCCACTTGGCTGGCTAAAGTGGGTCCCTCTGTAGAGTGTAGACTTACATCTGGCCAAAGTGGTTATTTCTGGACCTGCTTTGTCCTCCCTGTCACCAAGTTCCAACCTCTCAGCTTTCTGCCTGGTTGTCAAGACTCCTCTGCCTGCTCATTCTGGCTGATCCAGCCTACAGGATGCTGGCTGGGTCAAATCTGGCAGATCTTTGCTGCTTCTGAACATTTTCTCCCTTACCCTGCCACTCAGTGCAACTCTTTAACTTTGTCTTCGATGTTCAGGGCTCCAAGACCCTCACATATAATTGACTCACTTGTTTTTTTTTTTTATATTTGTTGTAAGAGGGACTACAGGAAGCAGCAGCTACTCAGCCATCTTGGTCTGCCTCCTCAGGAATGTTTTAAAGCTTTCTTGTTAACTTGTTCTACTTATTCCAAATATTTTATTTTTTATACCTGTTATAAGTAGGGTTCCTTTTTCCATTGTACCTTCTAATTGTGAGCTATATGTGTCAAATTTATCAATTTCTATAAATTAACACTGTATTGCACTAATAACTGTACCATCTTATTTTCTATAGTAGCTTTGTACTATTTCTATACTTTTTTCTTTTCTGATCTAATTATATTGGCTACTTCCAAAACATCATTTAATATAAGATTTGATGTACTAATAATAGTGAGACTAGTAGATGTCAGCCATGGTGTGAACTGTGTCCCCACCCCCCAAAATGTGTGTATTAATTTGGCTGGGTCTTGATTCCTGGTGTTCTGTGATGTTCCTTTATATTGTAAACCCTGCCTCTATGATATTAATGAGGGAGGATGGGTGGCAGTTGTTTTGGTTGGACAGGACTCAATGTGTGGGATTGTATTGTACCTTGGGGCAGCTTCTTGAGATATAAAGGAAATGGAGGTAAGTAGAGAGTAGGGGACTTCATATCTCCAAGGAGCAGAGCGTGTCCCTTTGGAAAGGACCTAGGGTCCCTGTGCCTCAAAATCTCCCAGTCCAGGGAAAGACTGATGACAAGGATCATTTTCCAGAGCCAACAACAAAGTGCCTTCCCCTGGAGCTGATGCCCTGAATTTGGACCTGTAGCCTACTGAACTGTGACAAAATAAATTTCTCTTTGTTAAAGCCATCCACCTGTGGAATTTCTGTTTTAACAGCACTAGATGACTAAGACAATATCCTTTCCACATTCTGTGTACTATTTACTTTTAAACTGAGATCAATCTATTTTATCAAGTTAGGGACATCGCCATTCATTTCTATTTTGTTAAAAAAATTACAAAAAAAACTGAACGGTTAATTTTTTTAATGCCTTTTGAGAATCTACCGAAGTGACTTTTCTCTTTGTCTGCTGAGAGGTTGGATTCTATTAACATCATTAGTATACTACAACATCCTCACATCCTTCCTATTTGGACAAAGCACACGTTTATTCAGATATACTTCTAGATTCTGGTTCTAATGTTTCACTTTTGCTTTTTTATTCCCAGAGATACTGTTCTATACTTTCTGGGGGAAAGGAGTTTCATTGTTTGGTGAGTTTGGCTATCAGTGTTAATCTGGCTTTTAATAAGAATTAAAAAAAAAAAAACTTTGCTTAAAAAAAACTGGAGACAGATCCAAGATGACAGACCAGACACAAGTCCCTCTGAAAATTAACACCTGGACTGATACTTGAATAGAGCACTCTGGACACCCAGAGAGCCTTAGGACACAACATAGGACTGTCAGATTGGACTGTGTGCCACTAAATAGGAAACTTCCTCTTTCTGGCATGAGCCAACGCATGCTGAGCCCTGCTCCTGGTGACCTGCCGCTTGGACGAGCTGCAGGTACTGACACTTTTTTCTTTTTGCTTATCCAAGAGGTGAGAGATAGGCATGAGCCAGCAAATACACTGAACTGTAGTGCTGAAGTAAATAGTGTATAGCGCAGGAGAGAGACAGTGTGTGGGATAGCCACATTTTGAGAGCTCAGCTCCTGACTGAGGGTACCACTGCCCCTCCACCCTTTCTTTTCTGAGCTCCACCATTAAGTTCTACTATTTCATGGCAGAAAAGGCAGCTTGGCTGGGACGTCATTTTTGTCAGCTGGAGGTAGGGTCACCCAACCAGAGACCTCAGCAGGGGTGAATTCCCAAGATGAGAAGTGGTGCCAGTCCCGAATGTGCTTTTCCAGCAGAAAGGTGGTGTTTAGCACAATGTTACCTTTATGGGTAGGGCCCAGCTGAGGATGGCAGCAAGGCTGTAAGCCCTCCCTACTTTGAACTACATCATAGCATCTGGGGACAGCTGAAGAGGTGCTTCTGTTGTCACGCAGAAGGTAACTGATTTTGACAGCTGTTGGACAGCTCCTAGCTTTTTAAAATAAGACTGCCTGGAGAAATAACTGCTGTGTAGCCTGGCAACATCTCTTCCAGCCTTTACTGACCCACATCACAGGGTCAGCTGACAGCCTCCCAGTAACTCCATTAAGTAGAGCACTGTCTTTGCCAGCCAGGAGGTGGAGCCTGCTAACCCAGAGAGTCCACTGGGACAGTCACTAGAGTACACAGAGGTGGCAGGTGACCAACTCCCTTCTCATAACTACACCTCAGATCCTGTTGAGGAAACACCAGAGTAACTAAACAGTCTCTAGGTGGCCAGAAGGCCACAAACCATGGCTAATGATTTGAAGAAACAGTCCACCATGGCTCCTGAAAACTCCCAAAATAAAGAATCAAAAAACTTCCCAGATGAAGAAGGCTTTCTGAAACTATCAGAGGTTGAGTACAAAATAATTATATAGAGAGCCCTCCTAGAGATTAAACAAAATGCAACAAAGCAAAATGAAAAATTAAGCAAGCTATTTCAACTGATGGAACATAAATGATCTCAAATCCAACAGATCAATAACAAAATGAAGAATTAGACAATTCAATCCAAAGCCAAAAGAGCAGAAGTGAGAAGATGGAATTCAGTGACCTTGAGGAAGAGCAACTGACACCAGCATTTATGAGAAATCAGAGAAAAGAAATAAGAAAAAATGAAGAAGCATTAAGAAATACATGGAACTCTATTAGAAGGAATAATCTATGATTAATTGGAGTTCCTGAACAAAGAGGGATTGCTGAAAACACAGAGAGTACTGTTGTTGAGTTGCTAACAGAAAACTTCCCCGAGATTATAAAAGAAGAGAACATAGCTATCCAAGAAGTGTATTGAATGCCACAAAAAATCAGAACCCAAAAGAAAGACATCAAGACGTATTATAAAAAACAGAAAAAAAAACCCACTGCCGTAGCAACCCTGGAGATGAGAGAACTGGCCCATAGAGTTTCCAAGGAGCACCTGGCAGATTTGAACTGCAGACCTTTCAGTTAGCAGACTTAGGACTTAAGCTACTATGCCACCAGAATTTCCAAGACATAATAAGGCTTAATAAAAAGAAAGAAACAGATGCCCTTAAAGGCAGTGAGGTTCAACACAAAGCTAACACTCAGATGGAAACTCTGCAGGCTATCATCTGACTTCTTGGCAGAAATGATGTTGGCAAGGAGGCAGTGGAATGACACATTCAAAGCCCTGAAGGTGAAAAACTTTGAACCAAGAATTATATATCCTGCCAAACTGTCTCCTAAATATGAAAATGAAACTAAGACATTCCAGATAAACAGAAGCTTAGAGACTTTGTAAAAACCGAATCAAACTACAATAAATACTGAAAGAAGCTATTTCCTTAGAAAAACAAAACCATTAAGTGTATATTTAAGGAGTAATGGAAGATACAGCATACAGAAATCTACTCAGTTAGGGAAGTCACAAAACTCAATCAAAGCTCCAGTATTGAAAGAAAGAAACCTGTGATCATATCACAAAAACTATGACACCATCACACTGAAAAGAGGGATATACTACAGTAGTTAAAGTCTTTTCAGACAGAGAGGAAGTTAAAAACATATGCAGAAGTTAAAATTGGGTTTAAACTTAGAATATTAAAGGGGAACACAGGTGTAGACTGCAAAGCACAGAAGCAATGCAACATATCAAAACAGGAAATGTAATACAGGAATCTCAACAAACACAAAACCAACACTGAAAAAGATGAAAAGTCAACTCATAAAGAAGAATGACCCAGAACAGAATATTCACAGCAACATAGAAAATACCAACACAAAAATAGATACATCAAAATGACAGCACCAAATACATACCTATCAATAATCACATTGAATGTAAATGGACTGAATGCTCCAATAAAGAGACAATAAGTGACACCCTGGATCAAAATACGCAACCCATCTATACGTTGCCTACACCAACCACACTTCAGACTTAAAGATACGAACAAACATAAAATTAAAGCATGGAATAATACATACAAAGCTATCAATATGCAAAGAAGAGCAGGTGTGGCAGTACTAATCTCAGATTAGATTTTAATGTCAAGTCCACCATCATGGACAAGGATGGTCACTATTTACTGCTGAAAGTTTTAATACACAAGCAAGACTTAATAATGTTAAATATTTATGCACCCAATACCAGAGCATCTAAATACATCAAACACTCACTACATTGAAAAATGAGATAGATCACTCCACAACAATAGCTGGAGACTTAACACTCCACTTTCAGTAATGGACAGATCATCTAGAAAAAAGCTCAGTAAAGACACAGAAGACCTCATTGAGACAATTAACCAACTAGATCTCACAGACATACACAGAACATTTTTATCAATCAACAGATAAATACACCTTCTTCTCCAATGCACATGGAACCTTTTCCAGAATAAACCATGTGTTAGGACATAAAGCAAATCTCAACATAATCCAAACCACAGAATTATTACAAAGCATCTTCTTGGACTGTAAAGCCATAAAAGTTGAAATCAACAGCAGAAAAAAACATAGGTAGAAATTGGATGTCACATGTGAAGCGACGCACAGTGTGACATGAGTGCACTCAAGTGTCCTCAAGGAGAGACTGCAGGAAGAACTCACCTGGTCATGATCAACTTCTATTGCTTGCTTCTTAATGATCCAGGTGACAGATTCGGAGAGCGGTGGGGTGGTCAGAGACCCTGAGTAGGTCCAGTAATCAGTGCAGGTGGGCATCAGACAGGAAGGGTCAAATGACCCAAATTCCACAAGGGTGTCCTAAGCGGGAGAAGCAGTCACCCAGTTAGCTTTTGGTGGTGAAAGCCTCAGTGGTGAAAGTCACTGAGTTAGGGGATGCTTCGAATTAACTAGAGCTGGGAGTCAAAATATGAAAATAAGCTCTTTACTTCCATACTTGATATGCACTGTGCGTTTTTTATGTAAATGTGAATCTTCATATAAATGAAGAGCCTTTTAAAGAGAAGAATAGAGGTTGAAAATGGATGTGTTCAATAGCCTTTGAAATCTTTCAAGGATTTGTGCTGTGGGTTTTCAGGGTAATAATTCTCAGTGTGTGTCCTGGTACAAGCAAGTGGTCCAGAGAAGTCGGTGTGCCTGTGCAGAAGCTCCTGAAGAATCAAGTCACACAGCCTTGTGCCCACACTTTGTTCCTGCAGTTCACTGTATTTCTGAGACTCCTCAGCGGGACACAGCAAAAACTGTTTTCTCCCTCAATTCCAGTGAGAAGGGTGTCTCCTCTCAGAATGGTTGGGAGGTATTAGGTGGTGGTTGGTGCATAAACAAAGGAGCCTTTGTGGCACAATGGCTAAAGCACTTGACTGCTCATCCAGAGGTCAGCAGCTGGAAACCACCAGTCACCTCACAGGAAGGAGAGATGGCAGTCTGCTCCTGTAAACACTGAGAGCCTTGGGAACCTTGCAGAGCAATTGTTCTACGCTTGCCTATAGGGTTGCTGTGAGTCGCAATCCCCTCAGCAGCAATGGATTTGGTTTGCAGTGATGTCTAAACAAGGAGCCCCACCTTTACTCTGTAGATAAGTCAGTCTCTTCATAGAATGAAACGCAAGTGAGGAGTTACCAAGATCCTGGACTAAATGGGCTTGAGGTAGGAGTAGTGGGATGAAACAGAAAGAATAACCAGACTTTCTGGGAAGCAGCCCCTTTAGCATTCTGAATAGGGAACTATTCATCCTAGGGGTTGGAAAAAGGTCAAATAGATGGCATAAAGAACGGAGTAGGACTCCCTCCATTTCTTTCCATGTAGACCTGTTTGTCTTCAAGTCCTGGCTTCCTAGCAATACCTAGCCCCAGAGAGATTACACACTAACTTGTGACCCACAGACTACGAGGAAGGGAGGTGATGCACCAGGCACGAGATGAAATCTTTGCAGATGGCTTGTTTTAGGTTCTCTACCGATCATCAAAACAAGTGGAGGTACCAGTCACCAATCCCCTGCGTAGATAACCACCACTGAAAAACTCTGGGGGGACACCCTCCTGGTTCCAGACGCCTATCTCCAGATAGAACCCCCGGCCAGGCTCCAGATGCGTATAATGGTAAATGCAAAGGCCGCATTAACAGGTCTGCATTTCCTCTTCCAAGGTCACTGAGGTTATTAGCTGCATTCTATTCTCTCTGCCTTGGTGGCCAGATGGGTAAACCTGCATTTCCTTTTCCTAATCCACATTACTTGTTAAATATAATGAAATCTTGTGACTCCTGACTATTGTTCTGTGACAAAGCCCCTCCCCTTTGACTTCTGGCTATAAAAATCTCTAAAAATGTAACTCAAAAGGGACAGTTTAATTGGCCGCTGTCCACCGGAGTGCAGCAGATCTGAAAATAAATTATTCCTTGAACCCTACACTGTCTCTGAGTTTTGGGGATGCAGTGACAGGCAGACGAACTTGGATTCAAATTGGTAACACCTATCTCTGGATAGACCCTCTCTGGGGCTCCAGCAGCCCATCTCTGGGCTTCCCCCTCCCCGACAAATTGCCCAGATTTTTGCACGCCTCACAGCTAATGTCTACCCTTCACTAAAGAACAAATCCATTGCTGTTGAGCCAATTCTGATCCATAGCGACCCTATAGGACAAAGTAGAACTGCTCTATAGAGTTTCCAAAGAATGCCTGGTGGATTTGAACTGCTGACTCTATGGTTAGCAGAAATAGCATGTAACTACTATGGCACCAGGGGTTCCATCTTAGCTACCCTATAGAAACCCCCAACCTGACTGAAGAAGACAGACAGGCTTTAAAGACTTGATCCCCCGTCCCTAGTATATCCATATACGAAATAAACCTCTTGGTCACCCATCTATCTGGCTTTACGGCAGGCAGCATGAATCCATATTTTCAGGTAACAAAGGTATCCAACACGAAGGATGTGGGCTATTGTTCTTTCAAGCTGGAAAAGTCAAATTTCTGTACAACTTTTCTTCCTGCTGGTGGGAGGGTAGCTATGCAAAGAAGGTTGATCTGAGCAGATTGTCACAAGGACTTAGAAGGGGCTGGTGTAGGAAACAAGCTAGAGGAGTTATCATCATACTGCTGAGGCCAAGTCCTGATCAGCATGAGCTTGCCAGCAGATCCCGTGACCCTTCCAACAGCTAACCCTGAAAAGTATCCTAGGGCTTGAGTCTCTCCAAACAGAAGCATTCTAGAAGGCTCGCTGTCTTCTAACATTTCCGTTTAATTATATTCAGTGTAATTACATTTCTTGATTCACAGTGCTTTGTTAATGGAAACATAAAATAAATCCAAGTGATTTAGGAACAAAAGAATTACCTTATGTTTAATTGCAGGCAGCACATCCACCAATTTCTGCAGCTCTTTATGATGTCTGCCTAGCTAAAGAACCATCAATAAGAAAACATTAAACATTAATTGACATGGCATTACAGAAACTGTTACCAGAATGTGAATTAAAACAAATTACCTGGTGATTACCTAAAAACTAACAACCACAGTATAGAAAGGACGTTTAAACTGACTGAAGGTGGTTTCCACACTGTGGAGTGAAATCTGACAGAGAACAGAGGAGCAGGCTGTTTGCTGATGGGCACCCACAGGGAACACTGCTGCAGGGAGCTATTTGCAGTGCCTCTGACATCACAGGTGCTTGGCAACATGGGTGCTGGAGGCAGAAGCTCTCAGAGCAAGGTGGAAAGCTGGGAGGCAGCCTTCAGCTCAGGCCACCAGACCTCAAGGCCTATTCCATCACTTCAAGCCTCCGGACTCAACTGAACCTACAGGAGCTCAGAGGCCTCACGGGGAGTGTGGGCCTCAGCTTTTCAGTCCAGTTCTCCATTTTCCTGCTGACAGTGAAGCACTTGACCTCACCAAGCTCTTAGTCTCTTCATGTGAGAAGCTGATTAGATTATGTTGCCATCGAGGCATTCTTGGGAAGATAAATTAAGTATTCAGCAAAGGTAAGGGAGCCCTGGTCATGCAGCAGCTAAAGCACTTGGCTGCTAACTGAAAGGTTAGTGATTCAAACCCACTGTTCACCCCTTAGAAGAAAGATGGAGCAGCCTGCAGATTTGCAGCTGTGGAGACCCTATGCGGGCAGCTCTCGTCACTCCTAGCCAGCCAAGCCAAGCGCCGTCCAGTCGGATCCGACTCATGGCGATCCTAGGGGCCAGGGTAGAACTGACCCCTAGAGTATTCAAGGAGCGCCTCGTGGATTTGAACTGCCGACCTCGTCACTCCTACAGGGTCGCGATGAGTCAGAAGCAACTTGACAGCAGTAGGTTTTTGGTTGCAAAAGTATAGTCACATACCATACCATATCATATGAGTTGCTGTCACGTGGACTCTGACTCATCACGACTTCGTGAGAGTCAGAGTAGAATTGTTCTCTGCAGGGTTTTCAATGGCTGAGTTTTGCGAAGCAGAGAACCAGATTTTTCTTCCAAGGTGCATCCGGTAGATTAGAACTTACAACATGCATCTGGTAGATTGGAACTTCCAACTTTTGGTTAGTAGCCCAGGGTATTAACCATTTGTACCACTTAGGGACTACTGTAGAGTCAGAAACCCAATAAAAGTAAACTCACTGCTATTGAGTCTATTCTGACTCATAGCAACCCTATAGACAGAGTAGAACTGCCCCATAGAGTTTCCAAGAAGTGGATTTGAAATGTTGACCTTTCGGTTAGCAGCCATAGCACTTAAGCACTACACCACCAGCATTTCCAGTGATCCTACAAACCAAAAATTCCAGTGCCGTTGAGTCAGGCCTGACTCATACTGACCCTAGAGGTCAGAGCAGAACTGCCCCATAAAGTTTCCAAGGAGCGCCTAGAGGATTTGAACTGCCTACCTTTTGGTTGACAGACGTAGCACTTAAGCACTACATTACCAAGGCTTCCAGTGATCCTATACACACTCATAAATATTAGTTCATTTCCTGACCATTTCTTACAGTTGTTTGTCTTTATCTTTTTATTCCACTTAAAATGTCCAATTTCCTATTTTAAATATTACTTATTTCCAGTTATTTGCCTTTATCCTTTTATACTAGTGCTGCCCAATAGAAATATAAGGTGAGTCAGAGAGGTCATTTTACATCCTCTGGTAAGCCACATTACCAAAGCAAAAAGAACACAGGTGAGATCATTTTAAAGACCATATTCTACTTAACCCAGAGTATCCAAAATATATCATTTTAACACGCAATCGGCATAAAAAAATTATTAATGTAAATTTAACTATTTTCCCCAATACTACGTCTTCAAAATTGGATGTGTATCTTACATTTGTCTCAGTTTGGATGCTGAATTTTCATCCAAAATACATTATCTGTAATTAGTTTTTTAAAAAATTTATTGTCAAAAGTACACATGCACATACCCAAGCTGGTGCAAACATTTGTAAAAGTTTTCCAGTAACTGCACTGCATACCGAGGCTCAACTGAAACTGAAATCACTGAAATTAAAAATTCAGTTCTGCAGTGGTGCTGGCCTTATTTCAAGCAGCTTAAGGCTACTCTGCTAGACCCCAAGCTTAACCAAACCCACTGTCTTCACTTCGATTCCAACTCATAACAACCGTATAGGACAGAGTAGAACTAACTGCCCTGTGGAGTTTCCAAGGAGCATCTGGCGGATTCGAACTGCTGACCTTTTGGTTAGCAGCCTTAGCCCTTAACCACTAGTGCTGTTTTATACCTTTTAAAACGTATTTGTAACAGTGTCGTATCATATCCAAACCCAATCCAACCCAGTGCCACTGAGTCAGGTCTGACAGCAACTCTATAGCTCAGAGTAGAACTGCCCCACAGAGTTTCTAAGGAGTACGTGGAGGATTTGAACTGCTGACCTTTTGGTTAGCAGATGTAGTACCTAACCACTATACCACCAGGGTTTCCTCTCATATTGTAACCACTGTTTATTTTTACCAGTGCACTGATCCGAATATTCTTGAAGTAAGTAACACTGTTCTGTCTTTTCATTGTGGAATACAACACATCATTTAAAGGTGGAGAGATTTTTTTTTTACCTTTAAAAAGACTCCTATCACAGCCAAACCGTCTTCCTTCAGGGCCGCATCATCAAAGCTTTCAAATCTGACCGCATCCCAATGCACCAAGTGCAGCTATGATGCCATAAAAAGAGGATTTAAGACACAACATAGGAAGATTCCAGAACAAACTCATGGCCTAATTCAATATACAATATTTAAACATTTGTGCACACTGGCCAAAACATGAGACAGTCTACTGTCAAAGGAGACAGAAATGACAGGAATAAATTTAGGGAAGAGCAAGAACTAGGATTATTTTGGAATCAGGGGACTTATTGGAGGAGAAAACGGAAGAATATTCATAGAGCAGAGTGAATCACATTTCAGTGGGAGATTAACATTTGTCCATTTCCATCCAGACTTGTATAAAATACTAATATTCAAAACCACTGGCATCAAAAGAAGATGTTTATAGTGAGAGAAACAGATTTTTCCTATGGGTATTAGACAGGAGTTGAAGACAAATTTCTTCTTTGAGGACTATCCACTTAAAAGATGTTTCTTTCTATATTTACCATTTAAAAGAAAATTAGAAAAAAAAAGTTGTCAGAAGAAATTCTATTTCCTTAGGCATTCCTTGTGTTCTGCTATAAACAATTCCTCACCCAGCACTCACGAACTGTCTTTACAGCATCACTGGTCTGTAACCCAGCCTCCCAAGTGAAAAACCTCAAGGTCACTGTTAACCTTGCCCACTCGTCTCTTGAAGAGGATAAGCCTGTCTAAGTTTGGTAGCTTTTATTTTAGCAGTGCTGTTTAAATTTTACCTTCTCTCTACTCTTCTACTGCTACGGCTTTGAGCCTCCTACTATCTCCTACTTAGATTGACCAGACTTTTTGGCCCTGAACCATTGCCTAAGTTCTTACTTTCTGCTTTAATTTGAGTCCAACTCCGAATTGCATTTCAGGATTTTTAGGTTCACTGAGGGAAGCTATCATTTTTACAGGCCTAAGTTGGGTGGAAGGAGCCCTGGTGGCACAAAGATTAAGCACTCAGTTGCTTATCTAAAGGTTTGTGGTCGGAACCCCCCAACAGCTCCACGGGAGAAAAGACTGTAGGATCTGCTCATAGAAAGACTGACCAAAAATGAATCCATTGCTGTCTAATGTCTACAAGGACTGCCAATTAGGTTCGCGAACTCATCCTAGCAAAAGTGCTCATTGCTGAATGTCACTATGGTCACCTTGAAAGTATTCCCCCTGGGAAGCTGTGCCTGAGCCTAGTCCACCCTTCAAAGAGGTCTTGGAACTGTTTCTGGAATGGCCATCAGAGCTATCATCATATTACCCTTAATATCCTGAGCCAAGCCAAGTGCTGTTGAGTTGGATCCTGAAGGTCATCCAAATGTCTTCCTTTCAGAGTGACAGAACGCAGTAGAAGGCAACTCAGCATTCTGGACTACACCATAAACTAAAGCTTTTCCAAATTCAACCCAATATTTCAAAAAACAGAGAAGCAGGGAAAGGGGTTCAGGGACCACAGTTTCAGGGGGCATCAAGGTCAATTGGCCTAACTCAACTTTTTCTAAGAGAGTCTTCTGCACCTGGGGTCTTAAAGGCCAGCAAGCTGCCATCTGAGGAACATCAACTCGTCCTAACACACCCAGAACAGATGCAAGCAAGAACATCAAAGACATGAGACAAAAATGAGCCCAGGAGACAGAAGGACCTATATGACTGGGAGACTGCATCAGCATGAGACCAGAAGAACTAGATGGTATCTGGCCACCACCAAAGACAGCCCTGATAGGGGATACGAGGTAGAGTCCCTGACACAGTATGAGAAAAAGAAATGTGCAGATCAAGAACTCTGTTCAAAGACTGGACCTGATGGTCTGACAACCTGGAGGGTCCCTGGAGAACATGGCCCTTAGACTTGCTGCTAGCCCAGAGCTGAAATTGGTACTGAAGCCAACACTTCCCACAAAGAATAGACTGGACTTGGGGGACACAGAGTGATGCAGGTGGTGTGTGTACTTTACAGTTTAATATATATATGAGGCTGTCCTACTGGTCTCTGTTTAGAGGGGTGAGGAGAAGGTAGACAGGAGGGGACAAGTATCAGTTGAGTGGATACTGGAAGTAAAGAGTGGAAAATAAGACTGCGCGGTCACAGGGTGAGGAGAGCAGATGGAGTTGTAGAGAGGTGGGTGCTTGGGGTTTCATATGGAAAATTGACAGGCATTACAAACTTTCACTTAATCACAATAAAAACAATTTTTTAAATGTCTTCCTTTCAATATTTCCTTTATCTTTGGGTAAAAAAAAGTCATTGGAGGTCAAAACAGATGAGTAGGTAGGGTGTTCCAATACAGTTATTTGCTTACTGGCTGGAAACTCCCTCACAGACAAGTAGACAATTAAGTTCATGAACTTGTGACCTTGCCACCGCGCACACTGGCTATTCCAGAAAGGTTTCCAAAATTGTTTTGAAGGGTGGACTAGGCACTGGTGTCAGGGCACAGCTTTCCAAGTGGAGTACTTCGAAGGTGTCCGCGGTGACATTCAGCAACGAAATATGTAACACTTACAACAATGAAGTTCGTGGATCTAATTGTCAGAACTTGTATTTGATTCTGACTCATAGTGACCTCATAGGACAGAGAAGAACTGCCCCATAGGGTTTCCAAGGCTGTTGTAATGTAATCTTTACAGAAGCAGCCAGATCTTTCTCCTGCAGAGAGCCAGTGTGTTCTAACCACTGACCTTTCGGTAAGCAGCCAAGTGCTTTAACCACTGTGCAACCAGGGTTCCTTCTTCATGAAGATGATAGCCTAGTAAATTCCATGGGGCAATTATACTCTGTCCCACAGGGTTGCTATGAGTTGGAATTGAATCGACAGCATGCAGTCAAAACAACGAGCTAAGGGGCACAACTTGAAGTAATCAGTGTCACTAAGTCACACACATAGAAACTGCTGAATTGGTATATGTTTCATGGTGTATATTTTCAGCACAATTTTTTTAAAAGTGAGCGCTTTAGAGTGTTCTTACCGATCATTCTTCAAACTAGAAGTCTGAGAACCGCCCACTCCTCCAAATTTGTCCCCTTCCCCGAGCATCTGACATACCTCCGCCGGGTAGCATTTGCTGTCCACAGTGTGCTCGGAGCCCCAGGTGTTGATGGCGCCCCAGTGAAAATGAAACTGCTTCAGCCGGTAGCTGTGTTCCAGGGGTCCTCCCTTGATCACTGCAACAACACATCTGGTAACTCAGGGGACAGTCACTCATGTTGGGGGGTGACCCTCTGAGCTATCTTGCAATGGGGCACCTTCTCTTATGCACAAGTGTTCATAAACTTGATCTCCATTTAGCTAATAAATTTACATGTGTAGGGGTGAGCTCTGCACCCCTAGTGGCCCCAAGATTTAACTCCACACCTAGCCACATACAATTGGTTGAGTTGTCCTTACATTCTTCTACATTAAAGTACACAATGAAACATGAATATTTACTTGATAGTTTTTTTTATATTTATAACATTTTCTGTTTTCTTATTGATACTGTGGAAACCCCGGGGGCTACTGGCTAAGTGCCACAGCTGCTAACCAAGAGACTGGCAGTTCAAATCTACCAGGTGCTCCTTGAAAACTTCATGGGGCTATTTTACTGTCCTGTGAGATCACTCTGAGTAGCAGTCGACTCCGCAGCAATGGGTTTGGTTTTGTGGTTACTTGATACTTAGTAATTTTTGGAGATACTGGTGTTTCTTTCCCTTTGATTGAAATAGTCAATTTGCAAATCAAAAAGGACCACCCAACTCCCTTTGGACAGTGTGAACAATACGAGTTGTCCCACACTTCAGCACTATCCACCTGTATTGTGTTGGATGACAAACACCTTTTGTTTCAACTTGATTTTTCTGGGGCTGGTGAAATCAATACATTATGGGCAAAAGATTCAGAGAGGACAAGATTTTCAAGTCACCCTTTCTCAGGTTTTGGGTTGGGTTGATTTCTTTGTTTGGCTTGAAATTGGTGAAATGTATTTGTGCTTCAGTCTTTCCATCTCATTAGACCCCAGTGACATCTGTCTGTATATCATCAGATCAGTACTGCAACACGAAAATCATTCATTTGACCGCCTTGATTATCTCTAGAGTGTTCTGTATCATTAATTCAATTCTGTGTACACAGAGGATCAACTGCAGCAATTCCAGGGAACCAACGCACTAGTTAAGTCACACAAGAGTCCGTTACATACTTTGCCATTTTTGAAAATGTTTTACAAAATTTCCTCTTACAGAAAAAAAGGAAGAAAGAGTTTTGTAAGAGGTGAGTGGAGACACCACTGACCACTTCTCTTTGGGGGCAGAGGAAGTACAAGAACAATACCACATGACTCAATACACCAGGACAGTGACCCGACGACTGTACTAGAATGTGCTGAAATAAAAATAAAAGGATATCTTCCAAAACTTATTTTTCTCTGCCAACTCCACATTGCAAGGATGAGTCAGGCAAAGATTCAGTCTAATCTGTTGAACCAAACTGAAATTTGGGTCCTGAGTGACAAGGGCAGAGGAGAGATGTCAGCTTTTGTCCCCTGGCCCTCAGTGCAACATCGTCACCAGTGATGACAAGCAGGGCTTGCAGGAGAAGTCAGTGATAGGCGGGACGGCAAGTGAGAAGCAGGATCGATCTTATGAGAGGTGTTCTGATTCACCCCCACAGTGCTGATTCACACAATACTAAACAAAATTTGCAAGCATTTGCCAACATTTAAAGCTGGACAATTGCACATGAAAATCCAGATTCCCCAAGTGACTTGGAAAGGGGCCAATCTGGCCATGTTGGGCCTATTCCTCCTTGGTGGCTGGGTGGGAGAAATGGCCACTATCATCAATTCTTCATGGTCCCCTACTGCTGGGCTCTTTAGACCTTCCCAGCCTCGCCCCCTGGCCACTAGGTACATCTGCACATGCGATCCTTGGGAGAGAAGAGTTTGGAGAACCAGGTATCTGGTGTTTGTACCTGCCAGCTGAGAAAAACATTAAATGTGTGCTATGTGCTGGACACTCTACCTCTACAAATTGCTACAGTGGGAAGGTCAAACAAGAAGGTATTCTACCACATATTGTGGCTAAGAGCATATACTTTGCAGGCCAAGGATTGCAGTTCCACTTAATCAGTTGTATTCATTAGACATGTGTGCTAGGAGCTTCTAAGAGGGCTTCCACCATCTCTCTTGCCTCCTAGTAGTCACACCCTTGTGTAATTCCCTCCTCTGAGTGACAGCTGGACCCAATGACTTGATTTTAAGGGCAAAAGTGATGAGATGTCACTTTCCAGAATAGGTTACACAAAGAGTGTGACTTCCATTTTGCCTGCCCCCTCTGGCTGTCCTCCCTTGCTTGCTCTGATAAAGCCATGTTGTGAACCACTGTGCAGAGACACTCACTTGACAGTAAGCTGAGGGTGGCCTCTGGTCAACAACCATCAAGGAACCATCAGGGAACTAAGACTCTGAGAGAAACTGAATCCTGCCACCAGCCACATCAGGGAGCTTGGAGGCAGATTCACCCCCAGTCAAGCCTTGAGATGAGACCCCAGCTCCAGCTGGCATGCTTTTCTTCTTTTTTTTCCAAAAAAGTATTAAATAGTTTGTCACTTTCATCATATGAATTTCATGAAACAGAATATCCAAAGAAAGAAACTTTAAAAATAGGGTAGAATTGGTAACCTTTGAGTGGAGAAAAACAGCTTTTTTATTTCTTCTACCAGCACAACTGTCTACACTCAAGTGAACACTGTGAATAAGTATGCACTTGTGTTCCAGAAGTCCTACAAGGTGAGGTCCTGAGGGGACACATATATGACAGCGAGCTGAGAGTGGAGGCAGACTGATCCCCTAGTTCAGCCACTTATTGTTGACAAAGAACAGGCAAGTACCTTTTCCCTAGTGAGGGCTTGCAATCTGGGTCAGGCACAGTCCCTTCAAGCTGTTCAGACCCAAACCTAAGCTTATACACTTCACAGTACTTCAAGGAGGTCCATAGGTTACAGACCTGACTTGCTGTACATTTATTTCACATTTAAGTTTTCACTCTGCCCCTGACACTGGCTGACACTTTGATGGGAGACCCTGAACCAGAGGGCATAGCTTAGAGCCCCAGCCACCTCTAGACAAGGTCTCAAGGCTGTCTGCAAGTTGACTCTTGCCTACCTCTGGGCTTTCTCTTCTCCCACTTTCACCTTGGCCTTCACATGGCATTAATACCCAATGCAAGCATACATTTCCACCTCTACGTGGGCTGCCCGAGTGTCGCTTTCACCAAGATACCGTCTCCCACCAGGTCCCACGTGCATACCTCTTTCAGAGCACCTCTACTCTGCACGAGCACCATCTCTCCAAAGGTCTTCCTCCCCACTACACTATAAGCTCCTAAGACAGAAATTATCCCTATTTCTCTTTCTGCTCTGGGCACCTGGCATAGGGTCTGGCACTTTAGAAAGTCTTCGATGAAATAAGGAACTAAGGAAATAAACTGTAAAGAATCTGTTGCATTTGTTAACTGGGATGTCACTAGTAACCTTGGCAAGAGCAAGGAAAAGGGGAAGGCAAGGTGGAGGTGATGGGTGAAGAGAGGGAGACATACAATTATCAAGAAACTGGGTGGTGAAGGGAGACAGAAGGTAGTGAAGCAGAGAGCAGAGCAGTCAGTCAGAACATACAGCCAATAAATATCAACCAACCCAAACTTGCTGCCGTTGAGTTGATTCTGACTCATAGCGACCCTCTAGGATACAGCAGAACTAGCCCATAGGGTTTCCAAGGCTATAAATCTTGACAGAAGTGGACTGCCAAAGCTTTCTTCCAGCAGAGTGGTTCACGGGTTCAAACCACTGAACTTTCAGCTAGGTGCCAAGTGTTTTAGCCACTGTACTGCCAGGACCCCTTCCAATGCAGATTTATCAACTTGAGTTTGCTGATATTTTGTTCCTTATGTCTTCCCAGATCAGAAAAGATTAAATGTATGGAAACCCTGGTGGCATAGCGGGTTAAGTGCTATGTCTGCTAACCAAAAGGCCAGCAGTTCAAATCCGCCAGGCACTCCTTGGAAACTCTATGGAGCAGTTCTACACAGCCCTGTAGGGTCACTATGAGTTGGACCCAACTCGACGGCAATGGGTTTGGTTTGGTTTTGGATATGTGTGCTCAGATGAGAAAAGATTCAACTTGTATAAATGAGATTACAACAGAAAGCACCTAGCATGGAGTGTGGCTTTTAGAAAAGAATCTATTTAATGTTCACTTCTTTCTTTTGCTTTTAGGCACGGAGGTGAGGGAGCTAGCAGAGAAGGGGTGACAAAGACAATGATGACTCATACCACCTTACAAACAAAAGTAAAAACAGGAAACAAGTACAAGGGATCTTTCTGGGGTGATGGAAAAGTTCTAGAATTGATTCTGCTGATGGTTGTACAACTCTGTAAGTTCACTAGCAATTACCAAATTGTTAAGAAAAAAAAAAAAAAAAGGAAAGACAGTAATTATAGGACCAAAAATTTTGAAGGAGAACAACAAATGTTTTTGAAAGCATTCTTATTAGGCTTTTATTTTGTTTTATTTTTATTGTAATGAAGGGAAGGTTTACAATCCAATTTTCCATATAAAACCCTGCGCACCTGCCTCTATGCAACTCTGTCTGCTATTCTTAACCTATGACTACACACTCTTCCTTTCCATCCTGTACCATCTAGTATCCACAGCATTACTATTACGTTTAATGGGCTGTGTCCTATAAAATTGTAAGTGAAGCAAGACAGGGCAGAAGGCACCCTTAATAGGACATCAATTGGACTCACGTCATCTTCTCTTTAATGCCTTCTGAGATCACTTGTAAGAGTAATTTCACAGCAGGTGACATGTGTACAGGGGTCCTCCACGGAGCTCAGCCCACACAGAATTTCGTGTCTTTCCCCAAACATTCTGTACCTCTCATATGTGCACTCAAGGAACCATGATGGTGCTATGGTGAAAGCCTCAGCTGCTAACCGAAAGGTCAGTAGTTCGAACCCATCAGTTGCTCCCAGAGAGAAAGATGTGGCAGTTTGCTGCCATAAAGGTTAGAGTCTTGGAAACCCTATGGAGTAGTTGTATTGGGTAGCTATGAGTCAGAACGGACTCAAAGGCAAGGGATTTGGTTTTCACAGGTATTCATCAAATCAGTAACTGGCAGAGGGTGGTGATACGAGATAATCACCTATCTTAGCTTATAATCCTTTTAATTCTGTAGGGTCAGTCACAACAGGCCCTTTTTCATTTCTGATTTAGTAGTTTGAAGTCTTCTCTCTTGTTATTTCCTTAGTCTGTCTACCTAAAAGTCTGTCAACTTTGATGGTCTTTTCAAAGAACCAACTTCTGATTTCATTGATTCGTCCTCTGTTCTTTATTATGTCATTTCTGCTGCTTGCTTTGGGTTTGGTTTACTCTTCTCTAATGTCTTAAGGTAGAAACCTAGGTTATAGATTTGAGAAATCTCCTCTTTTCTAATTATAAGCATGGGAACCCTGGTAGCATGGTAGTTAAGAGCTGTAGCTGCTAATCCAAAGGTGGGCAGTTTGAATCCACCAGGCACTCCTTGGAAATCCTATGGGCAGTTCTACAGTGTCCTATGAAGTCACTACAAGTCAAGAATCAACTCGATGGCAATTAGTTCACTTTTGTACTTTTTACCATAGATATTTTCCTCTGTAAATTTCCCTCTAAGAACTCTGCTAGCTGCATCTCAAAGGGTTTGGTGTATTTGATTTTGGTCACATACTGTCCCCTGCCCCATTTTCCTGCACTTTTTCCCCCTGGTTCTTTGTAAAGGATACCATAGCAGCATTTCCCAGTTTCCTTTTTTTAATTCTATTTTGAAATTTATAAACATTGAGGACTAGATCCTTACTTTTCTACAATTGTTTCTTCTCTGTCAGCATTTCTAGGATATATTTGTTTTCTTTGGTTTTTATGCTCACTCACTCTTTTCCTCTTGGAATGCTACTGATTAATTTGAACCAGCATGGAGCCAACAGCAGGGAAGAAGCAGCAGGAAATAGGAGGCAGTCACTGAGATGTGGTAAAAGAGACAGGAAGTTAGGTACTTGTTAGAGAACAATGATATTTTAAAGAAAGGAAGCATTAAAGCATAACAAAAAGTGACTATCAGTTTTGGTCTTTCCCAACAAAACCACTGGAAAATTAACAGTGCTTCTCTACATTTCTTGCATATTTTGTAAAAACAGCCTGAAAGTGATTCACGTAAGGAAAGAAGATCAAGAAACGATTTTGTCAGTTGGCTGTGCAGGCATCTAAAGAGTACTCAGCAAACAGCAGGTCGGTTGTTTGTTTTCCAGGGGATATTGACAATGCAAAAAACTGGATGAGAATTCTTGGATCTACTGTTCAAGAGAATAAGAGATGACTGAAAAATCAAACAGCTATTTGCCGTGAACGATCATGGAATGAACTCATTTGGTGAAGAAATGCCTTCAACAGCTGTCTGAGATGCCCAGCTCAATGAAGCCATGATATGTTAGCAACAGCAACTAGCCACAGACTCTCAGTAGTTCCTAGATGGGCAAGGGTGTTAGAAGGCTGATCTGTAATACCTGGGATCCTGAGGGGGGAAGTAAAGAAGGTGGCCAGGGCTCAAGCTAGGATGGAGGCTTGAGAAGATTGCTATGCATTCAGACTGAGTGTATGAGAGTTGGTGCTCTGTAGATCAGATCAGCCCAATAGTTCAGGACGGGCAGGTATAATAAGAAATACAGGAGAGCTCCCCCTAATGTAAGATGCTTGTCTAGGACAAAGGAATATGGCTTGTTATTTATAGGAATTCTTGGACCCCTACAGATAATACAAAAAGCCCAGTGGCATGCTGGCTAAGTACTACAGCTGCTACCCCAAAGGTCATCAGTTCAAATCCACCAGGCACTCCTTGCAAACTCTATGGGGCAGTTCTACTCTGTCTACAGGGTTGTGATGAGTCAGAATTGACTCGACAGCAGTGGGTTTGGTTTGGGGTTTATGGATAATGCCATATTAAAAATCAGTTCCTGTAGAGTTGACTCTGACACCTAAGCGACCTTCTAGGACAGAGTCAAACTGCTCCATAGGGTTTCCAAGGACCAGCTAGTGGATTTGAACTGTCCACCATTTGATTAGCAGCTGTAGCTCATATGTGTTAGGCGGAAACCCAAGCCCCCTCCCCTACCATTCCCTGAGCGGCCTGGCCTGAGTTAAAACCTTTTATCTGCCAGCTACTCCTGAAATTCCATTCAAATGAGGGGAGCTGACCAGGGCCGTAATGGCTATCACTCCTTTCCCATAGGCTCAACTCCACTGAAATGAGACCCCCTTATGTTAATTAAGTAACTTTAATCGTCCACAACCCCATAGGCTACTTGCCACGGATACCATTCTCATCATCACGGGCACTGCTTTCAGCTCTGTCCTCACTAAGGACCGTCTGTCCCCTTTATAAACCCCCAACCCCTCCGAGCCAGCTCGCGGGTTTGCGGGCTCCCTCCTGGGAGCTCTGTAAAGCCTCCCAGGACACAAATAAACTTTTCCTTTTCTTTCTCCTCTTCTCTCTGATTTTTCCTCTACATACTTTCGATTAAGCGAAACTCACTGCACCCAAAAAATCTCTAACAATATCCACTGTACCATTAGGGTTCCAAGGCAGTATCACGGGCCTCTGATTGACAGGGTGCAGAGTTGGAGTTCTGCAGAAGTTATGAAAGATGCCAGTGAATCTGGGAGGAAAAAGAACAATTCCTTCCTAGTTGAGGATATACACTAAGATGCTCAGGGTTTTTTTTGTTCTGGAGGAGAAAGGGGAAAAAGATGGATGGGAAGACACTTAAGTGGCCTTTAAGAACAGATGAGAAACTTCCTGAATCATAGCAGAAAAGTACGCCACAGAGAAGCCAGCTAGAAAGAAATGATATCCATTAAAGGAGCAGTTTATAAAGTCGGCCAAAGGGCCAGGTTCATTGCTAGGAGAAGGCAAAGGAAACAACATCACAGTCGGGAATTCAAGAGCCAGGATAAACACAGGATTGAATACTCCCATTTCCTTCTTTAAGTTAGACTTGTTATGTCATTCGTTATCATTTTCATGGCCTCATTTCCTCATATACATGAGAGAAAATAGCATTTCCTTTAGATCAGGTGTTGTCTACCTCAGCTCCACTGACACTTGAGGCTGGATAGCTCATTGTTAAGGCTGTTCCATATATTGTAGTGTCCTGAATTGAATTGCTTTCCCCCAAAAATCTGCGTAGCAGTTTAGCTAGGCCAGGACTCCTGGTTTTGTGTGATATCCTCTATGTTGTAAATCCAGCCTCTATGTTAATGAGGGAGGATGGGCAGCAGTTGCATTGGTGGGACAGGACTCAGTGTGTAAGAGTGTATTGTATTGTACTTTGAGATATAAATGGAAGAAGCTAGCAGAGAGATTTGGGGGATCTCATACCACACAGAAGCTGTGCCAGAAGCTAAGCATGTCCTTTGGAAAGGACTGGGGTTCCTGCACCTCAAAATCTTCCAGTCCAGGGAAAGATTGACGACGACAAGGAGCTTCCTCCAGAATCAACAAAGAAAGTCTTCCCCTGGAGGTGACACTCTGAATTCGGACTTTTAGCCTACTGGACTGTGATGAAACAAAATTTCTTTATAAAGCCATTCACTTGTGGTATTTCTGTCAAAGCAGCACTAGAGGCTTAAGACATGTAAGGTATGTAGCAGATCCCTGATTTTGACCTGTTAGATGCCAGGAGCAATCTCTCACCAGCTGCAGCTGTGACAACTCAAAATGCCCCCATCTGCTGCCAAGTGTCATGTCAGGAGTGCAGGGACAGGGAGAGAGGTTGGCAAAACTGCCAGTGGTAGAAATACGTAATGTCAAATAATAATTATTTCAGATGAACAAAGAGGAACAGGTGTAGCAATTCTAATCTCAGATAAAATCGATTTTAATGTAAAATCCACCATCGTGGACAAGGATGGACACTACTTGTTGCTGAAAGGTTCAACACACAAGCAAGAGTTAACAATATTAAATATTTATGCACCTAATACTAGAGCACCTAAATACATCAAAAAAACACTGACTGCACTCAAAAATGAGATAGATCACTCCACAATAATAGTTGGAGACTTCAGCACTCCACTCTCAATATTGGACAGATCATCTAGAAAAAAGTTCAATAAAGACACAGAAGAACTTATTGCCACAATTAACCAACTAGACCTCATTGACATATACAGAACTTTCTATCCATCAGACATATTCAGAAGTTTCTATCCAGCAGACAATGACACATTCTTCTCCAGTGCACATGGAACATTTTCCAGAATAGACCATGTGTTAGGACATAAAGTAATTCACAACAAAATCCATGCCATTGAATTAATGCAAAGCATCTTCTCAGATCATAAAGCAATAAAAGTCAAAATCAGTAGCAGGAAAAACACAGAAAGAAAGTGGAACTCATGGAAATTGAACAATGCCTTGCTTAAAAAATCATGGGTTATTGAAGAAATTAAGGATGAAACAAATTTATGGATTCCCATGAGAAGAAAAACATTTCCTACCAGAACCTATGGGATACAGCCAAAGCAGTGCTCAGAGGTCAGTTTATCTCCATAAATGCACACATCTGGAAGGAAGAAAGAAACCAAATCAAAGAACTGACCCTACAGCTTGAACAAGTAGAGAGAGAACAAAAGAGGAACCCCTCAGGCACCAGAAGATAACAGATCATAAAGATTAGAGCAGAACTAAATGAATCAGAGAATAGAACAACTGAAAAGACCAAAAGCTGGTTTTTTGAAAAGATCAACAAAATTGACAAACCATTGGCTAAACTTACTAAAGAAAAACAGGAAAGGAAACAAATAAGAAATAAGAAATGAGAGGGGAGTTGTCATAACAGATCCAACAGAAATCAAAAATATCATAGCTGAATACTATGAAAGACTGTATACTAACAAATTTGAAAATCTAGAGGAAATGGACAAATTCCTTGATTCATATCACCTACCCAAATTATCACAACGTGAAGCAGAACAACTTAATAAACCATCACAAAGAAGCCAGCCAATCACAAAGAAAGAGATTGAAAAAGTCATAAAAAAAACTGCCAATCGAAAAAAGCCCAGGCCCAGATGGCTTCACTGCAGAATTCTACCAAGCTTTTAGAAAAGAGTTATCTCCAATACCACTGAGACTATTTCACAATATAGAAACGGATGGAATACTCCCAAATTCATTCTATGAAGCCAGCATAACCCTGATACCAAAGCCAGGGAAAGACCCAATGAAAAAGGAGAACTACAGACCAACATCACTCATGAATCTAGATGCAAAAATCTTTAACAAAATTCTTGCCAATAGAATACAACAACATATAGAAAAAATAATCCATCATGACCAAGTTGGATTCACACCAGGGATGCAAGGCTGGTTCAACATCAGAAAACTAATTAATGTGATCAACCACATAAATACCACAAAAGACAAGAATCACCTGATCTTGTCTACTGATGCAGAAAAGGCATTTGATAAAGTCCAACACCCATTCATGCTAAAAACTCTCAGCAAAATAGGAATAGATGGCCAATTCCTCAATGCAATGAGGGCCAGTGGGCTTTGTAGCTCACTGCCCACGTCATCCTGAATGGAGAGAGACTGAAACAGCTTCCCATGAGAACAGGAACTAGACAAGCATACCCACTCTCACCTCTCCTATTCACCACTGTACTATAAGTTCTAGCCAGAGCATTAGACAAGACCAAGGAATAAAGGGCATCTGCATCGGCAAAGAAGAACTAAGAATCTCCCTATTTGCAGATGATATGATTGTATATGCAGAGAATCCCAAAGAATCCATAAGTAAACTACTCAGACGGATAGAAGAGTTCGGCAAAGTCTCAGCATACAAGATAAACATAAGTAAATCAGTAGGATTCCTCTATACCAACAACAAGATTATTAAGGAAGAAATCACCAAGTCAATACCATTTACTATAGCCTCTAAGACGATAAAGTACTTAGGAATAAATTTAACCAGAGAAACAACAGACCTTTACAAAGAGAACTGCAAACCCTTACTACAAGAAACTAAGAGAGACTTACATAAATGGAGAAACCTACCCTGCTCATGAATAGGAAGACTTAATATTGTGAAAATGTCTATTTTACCCAAAGCAATCTACTTATATAATGCAATCCCAATACCAGTTCCACTGACATTTTTTAATGACATGGAGGAACAAATTACCAACTTTGTCTGGAAAGGGAAGAAGCCTCGGATAAGTAAAGCATTACTAAAGAAGAAGAACACGCTGGGATGCCTCTCATTACCCAACCTTAGAACCTATTATACTGCCACAGTAGTCAAAACAGCCTGGTACTGCTACAAAAACAAACAGACAGATCAATGGAACAGAATTGAGACCCCAAAGATAACACCACCTGCCAATGAACAGTTGATATTTGACAAAGGCTCTAAGACATTAAACTGGGGTAAAAACAATCTCTTCAACAAATGGTGCTGGCAAAATTGGATATCCATCTGCATTAAATTAAAACAAGACCCATATCTTACACCTTATACAAAAACCAGCTCAAACTGGATGCCAAGCCAAGTGCCGTCGAGTCGGACTGGATAAAATACCTAAATATCAAATCTAAAACGATAAAGCTCATCCAAGAAAAAGTAGAAACAACAATGGAAGGTTTACTACACAATGTAGACAGACTTCAAAATCTGTCAAACAAACCACAATCATCAGAAGAGAAAATAGATAAATGGAAACTACTAAGAATCAATCACTTTTCCTCATCCAAAGACTTTATTAATAGAATTAAAAGGCCACCTACAGAACGGGAAAAAATATTTGGCAACTGTATGTCAGACTGACGCCTGATCTCCATAGTCTATAAGGTACTACAAAATATCAATAAGAAAAAGATAAATCATCCAATTAAGTGATGGGCAAAGGAGATGGACAGACACTTCTCTAAAGAGGAGAGCCAGGTAGCCAAAAAACACATGGGGACACACTCACAATCGTTAGCTATTAAAGAAATTCAAATCAAAATGACAATGAGATACCATCTCACCCCAACAAGAATGGCCATGATCCAAAAAACGCAAATCAACAAATGCTGGAGAGGTTGTGGAGAGACTGGAACTCTCCTACACTGTTGGTGGGATTGCAAAACGGTGCAACCTGTTTGGAAAGCAACCTGGCACTTCCTTAGAAAGCTGGATCTAGATATACCATTTGACTCAGTAATTCCACTGCTTGGACTATATCCTACAGAATCAAGGCCATTCACACCAAATGATACACGCACACAAATGTTCATCGCAGCACAGCCCACAACAGCAAAAAGATGGAATCAACCCAGATGCCCAACAACAGAGGAATGGATAGGTAAACTATAGTATACATACTCAATGGAACACTACGCAATGATAACGAACAACGATGATTGCAGGAAACATCACTTAACCTGGTTTCAACTGGAGGACATTATGCTGAGTGAAAGTAGTCAACGACAAAAGGACAAATATTGTATGAGACCCCTATGGTAAGAACTTAAAAACAGACTCATGCATAGAAGAAAAGACTCTTTGACTTGGCTGCAAGGGTGAGGGGGGGCGGGGGAGGGTTTAGATTAGATAGTTAATAGAAATTTGGTTGGGTGAAATTGGTGACAGCACACATTAGAAAGAAGATCAATAAAAACTGGACTTCAACACGATTTGAATACTCCTCCCGTCCTAACCCAATATTGCAAGGACGGAGTAGCTAGAGCAGGAGGCCGGGGACCATGCTCTCAGGCGAAATTGAGGCCAATGGACACAGCTAGCATTTTGCTAATGAGGACTCTGCACCCCACATCGGTGAGTGGTGTCTGGGGTCTTAAAAGCTGCCAAGCTGCCATCTGAGGGTAGAGCAAATGGTCCCAACTCAACAGGAACGGATGATCACTGAGGACAAAAATGACATGGGGAAAAGAGAACCCAGAAGACAGAGAGGGTATCTATATCAACTCATGACCAGAACCAGATGGTGCCCAGCCACCACCAGTGATAGCTAAGATGGAGCTCACAAAGTTGAGTCTCACTGGCAACAAGAGAATAAATAGGGGTGCACCGTGAGATCTCCACTAAAAGACCACAATTGATGGTCCAGGGACTTCGGGGTTCCCCCGGGAGCATGGTCCCTGGCCCTGATGCTGCCCCTGTCCACAAATCATAATGAAGGTCAACTTTTTGGACAGCGATGGATTGGACTCGGTGACACAGAGTGACCGTGTCTTGTGGGAATTTTATGATTCTATGTATCTATCGATAGGATGTCATCTTGCTGACCTCTTGCTGGAGGAAGGGGTGTGGGTGGAGGGGCGGGGAAAGGAGACTGTTGAGAGGATAGGACATGTATGGAGCAGAGAGGAGGAGTGTGCTGTCACCGGGCAGGGAGACCAGTGGGAGCTACATATAGGTGAGCATGAGAATTTATATGGCTATATAACATTTTCATTCAATCATAATAAAAAAATAACAATAATAAAAAGCATAAAAATAATTATTTCAGGCTTATTAGGACTTTTTGGTATCAGCAATGGAAACACTGGTAGTGTAGTAGATAAGTGTTATGGCTGCTAACCAAAAAGTCAGCAGTTCAAATCCACCAGGCGCTCCTTGGAAACTCTATGGGGCAGTTCCACTATGTCTACAGGGTCGCTATGAATCGGAATCAACTCAATGGCTATGGATTTTTTTTGATACCATCAAATTCAGTAAAACAACAACAACAAAAAGAAATCTGCATAGAAATAACCAGATTCTGCCTTCAATAGACTCTAAGAAGTTTGAAATCATTCAGATTAGCTTATATCTGGGTAGGCTGTAAGACAGAAGATTCAAAAGCAATCTAATATGTGAATTGGGAAATCTCTTTTAAACTGTGTTCCTTTCAAAATAGATAGCATCATTTATTTGACAAAATTAAGACATCATTGAAAGGACTCTATCGCTGGATTTCAGTGAGGTTTAACATAAGCTATCGTGTCCTGCCACGTCCCTGGATTTCAGAGAGGCTTTAGCATAAGCCATGACCCAAAAACAGCCCACAGGAATTTGAACCACAAACAAAACTTTATGCCTGCACCCTCCTAATCAAAGCTGTTCCCTTATCAAAGACCATAAACAAACCTTACCCCTCTCCCGTCTGATCAACACTTCAACACTTCTTCCTTATCAGACCATAAATCCCCTTACCTACATTTCTTGCTACCCCCTCTCCTCTTTTTAACATTTTTTTCCTTATCAAACCATAAAACCCCTCACCCCACACTGCTTCAATGGAACTTTAAAACTATAAAAAACTTGCCCTACCGACCAGGGCCCAGCTCAGCCACCTCTAGGTGACCCCACTCTCCTTCCCTTTGAACCGGGTAAGCCATCCTCAGCTCAGATCACACTCTTTTTCTTCAAATAAACTTCACTGGACTCCCAGACTGGTTGGTGTGTCTCTGACTCTGTTCCATGCCATTTGTTCCCCAACAACCATTAATTTCCATTTTTCTAAAATACAGTAAAACCTGTGAGAGCTGGAATGTGACAGGACTGCCTTGTTTTTGTGGGCCTCACGAGTTTTACTTCTTTGACAGAGTGCAGTCTTAACACTTTCCTACCACTCTCTATTAGTGGAAAATATCTGAGTTTTCCTTCTCTGACAGGTTTCTGCAAGTTTTACTATACAACTTGTCTTAGCTAATTGTTAAAGCCCATACCCTTATATACATATGGATATACTTTTGGCCCCCTTTCAAATGGACTGCAATCTTATCAGTTGAGGCTGATTAAACGGTATCACTATTTGATATTGACATCAAGCAGATTAGATAGTTAATAGAAATTTGGTTGGGTGAAATTGGTGACAGTACACATTAGAAAGAAGATCAATAAAAACTGGACTTCAACACAATTTGAATACTCCTCCCATCCTAACCCAATATTGCAAGGACGGAGTAGCTGGGGCAGGAGGCCGGGGACCATGCTCTCGGGTGAAATCGAGGCCTGAGAGCACATGGTCCACATAAAACCAAAAAAACCCACAGCCATTGAGTTGATTCTGACTCATAGTGACTCTTACAGGACAGAGTAGAACTGCTGCATAGAGTTTCCAAGAAGTGCCTGGTGGATTTGAACAGCTGACTTTTTGGTTAGCAGCCATAACACTTATCTACTACACCACTAGTGTTTCCATGGTCCACATACACAAACAATTGCTAGCAAAGTTAAGTTTACACCCTGTTTACCAACCAATGATAGACTCTTTATACAGAAATGCACATATCAATTAACTTACTTTACTTACTCAATTAAATATAAATATTAATGATGTTAATTATTTGCCTTTTTTGTTGACTAATTATTAAAATACTGCCTATCCTAGCAGAAGGAAGCCTGCATAAGAACTAGAAGGGGTGTTTTTTCACACATTCAAAATGAAAGTCAAATGGGTTCCATACCCTTGCTAACAAACAAGTTAATTAACACCAGGGAGCTAATGCATCTTTTAACTCCATAGTGGAGCCCCAGATCTTGTTCTCACCTGATTTGTCTGCAGAATCTTCAAATTCCACAAGGAAAGAGTACCCGTTATTCCAGATATGAAGGCACGTCTTTGGATCGTAAGAGATGGTGAGAGGTTTTAGGCAAGGATCGTAAACACTGTCCCTCCACCGGATATTGATTGGCGACTGCCGATCGCCTCCAGGAACCAGGTCCATGCTCTCCCAGAGCGGATGCACTGTGACAAAGTAGACCGGAGATTATTATCAAGACCGTCTGCTACTGAGTAGCACACAGGAAGCAATTCCACTTGTGGAGAACTTGCCAAGGAAATATCAAATGTTAGGAAATTGTTGCTGTCATGGATTGATCTGTGTTTCCAAAAAAATATGTGTAGAAATTTGGCTGGGCTGGGATTCCTGGTATTGCGTGTGTTCTACCACGCTGTAAATGCCGCCTCCGTGATGTTAATGAGGGTGGATGGGCAGCAGTTGTGTTGCAGGAGGAAGAACTCGACATGTAAGATTGTTTTGTGCCTTGAGGCAATCTTCTGAGATATAAAGGAAGGAAGCTAGCGGACCCCGGACCACCAAGAAGCAGCGTCAGAAGCTGAGCACCTCCTTGAGAAAGGACCAGGGTTCCTGTGCCTCAGAAATTTCCATTCCAGGGGAAGATCGACCACAGGACCTTCCTCCAGTGCCAGCTGAGAAAGTATTCCCCTAGAGCTGCCATCTTGAACTTGGACTTTTAGCCTACTGGACTGACAAAATAAAATTTCTCTTTTTAGAGCCATCCACTTGTGGTATCTCTGTTAAAGCTGCACTAGCTGACTGAAACAGCTGCTCTGGGGCTTCGTAAAGCAACTAAGACAGAGGACTGAGAAACCTCCCAATGTGAGAGACACAGCAGTCTGCCATCTTGTAAAGCCAAACGTCTTGGTTTAACAGACTGACTTCATATGTCAAGAGCCATCCAGTAAAAATGTGTGGCGATCAGCACCATGTAGAAATACAGTATCCACAAGTGAGTTCTTTGTCTCTGCTGAGAATTATCTGAACCTCTCCCCCAAACTAGTTTGAGATAGAAATGCCAATTAATTGACTATTCAAGAACAGACTTTTCAACAAAGAGAATGAAGGAAGAAGGGGAAGAAGTTTTGGAAAGTAAACGGTCGATGAGGCATCTTACGTGTCTTGTTGACTGGCTACTAGAAATAAAGGCTTTCTTATTCTGCATCCTGCACAAGGCTCATCCCATATAAATGCAATGTTGACTTTACCCTTACGTTTGCAAACTCAGAGGATGCGGCAGTCATCCTGAAAATCCAGGTGGAATAACAAGCATTGCTAAGGTCCCTTAGGAAACCCTGGTGGCGTACTGGGTTAAGTGCTACGTCTGCTAACCAAGAGGTCGGCAATTCAAATCTGCCAGGCGCTTCCTGGAAACTCTATGGGGCAGTTCTACTCTGACCCCTAGGGTCGCTATGATTCGGACCCAGCTCGACAGTGGTGAGTTTTCAGTTTAAGGTCCCTTAGAAAACCCTGGTGATGTAGTGGTTAAGTGCTGCGACTGCTAACCAAAAGGTTGGCAGTTCAAATTCACCAGCTGCTCCTTGGAAACCCTATGGGGCAGTTCTCCTCTGACTTGTAGGGTCACTATGAGTTGGAATCCATGGCAGTGGGTTTGGTTTTTTGAAGGTCCCTTAAGTCCTCAGCTTGCTACACAAGTAGCTAGTTGTTTTTCTCAGATGCTGCCAAGTTCCAACTCATGGTGACCTTACAGATAACAGAACAAAATGTTGCCTGGTCCTGTGTCATCGTCAGAGCTGCTGCTGTTTGAGCCCACTGTTGTAGTACTATGTCAATCTGTACTACATACTAAGGAACACACATGCATGCACACATATGTAATCTGTCCCCAGAGGCAGAGCTCATGCCACTGCCACTAACCTCCTCCACCTTCAAGCAAGAGGTCTTTGCCTGGTGAGTTTCTGATAAAAGCCAGCATATTTCCTGATGATAGGTGGACCTATCTGTACATAATGATTAGAACCCATGTGTATGAAAGTGTGGGGTTGTCTAGCTCTCTGCCCTGCGGAAGCCACACGGATGGGTAGAACCAAGACCAGTGAATGAGCCTCTGCCTCACATCCCACTGCTAAGAATGAGTCTAGGGATTTGAGAAAGGGACAAGGTAACTGCTACCTACCTCGTCACTCCTCCCTGGACGGCAGGATCGCCAGCCCAATTTCAGGAAGAACCCAAACCTGTCTCTTGTTCACTCTTACACAGGACACCTTCATCTTCCCTCAGCAGTTGCCCAAGGTAGAAAGTTCAAAATCTTGGCCTTGTATTTTTGGGAAAAGAGTTCCCAAAGTATCGATATAGCGATCTCCTGGGGGTGCCTAGGCTGTTTTTTCTCAAAGGTGCTTTTGTTTCTTACAGAACTAAAACCTGGTGGTGTAGTGGTTAAGTGCAACATCTGCTAACCAAAAGGTTGGCAGTTCAAATCCACCAGGCACTCCTTGGGAACTCAATGGAACAGTTCTACTCTGTCCTATAGGGTCGCTCTACGTTGGAATCGACTCAATACCAGTGGACTTTTTCGGGGGTTTGGAGAGTTTGGGTTGTCACAACTGCAAGAAGACACTACTGACATCTAGTGGTAGAGGCCAGGGACGCTATTAAACATCCTACACTACACAGGACTGTCTCCACCCCAAACAACTAGCTGGCCCCGAATGTCAACAGTACTGCAGTTGAGAAACCCTAGTCCAGAGCAGAAAAATGACATGCAGACTTAGAGTATTCTTGTTTTCCTATTCCTTCACAGAAGACAGTACTCTCCTAACTCTGGAGTGGTCTGAACTCAATGTTTTAACTTTTTCTTCCAGTATTAAAAACTTGTTTCTTAGAGAAAACCAAGAACGTTCTGTGTTAGAAACCTAAAGAGAAAAATGCATTTCAGCCAGTATCACACTTTCATATTATAAAGTGATTAGACTATACACCCCCTGAGGGGAGGACCACATATACCTTCCTCCTTTTTTTGTAGCCTTGAACCATCTTATTCAGTACATGCTCTTTAACTGATTATCTGATTGCTATTGCTGGGGGAGGAAACCCTGGTGGCCTAGCGGTTAAGCGACATGTCTGCTAACTAAAAGGTCGTCAGCAGTTCGAATCTGCCAAGCACTCCTTGGAGTTGGGGGAAAAAAGTTCTATTTGTTTCACATTATGTTATATTTTTAGACTTCTTATAAACCCTACAAAGGTGACTATTCAACTCAAAAGTCATATGGCACAGACAGGCCTCTGGGTACCTCTTCCTCTAGGATACTCAAGATGTACCTGATAATTTGAAAATTTACATCTTTCAAACCCAATTCATGAGGGTCTAGGGAAGAATTCTAGTCTGACACATGGGGTCGCCAGGAGCTGGAACTGAGTGAGACAGCCACTAACAACAGCCCTTGTTCTCCACTCCTCTCCTCCTCCTCCAAAACTAAAGCCAAACCCACTGTTGTCGAATTGGTTTTCACTCATAGTGACCATATAGGACAGAGTAGAATCGCCCCAGAGTTTCCAAGGAGCATCTGGAGGATTTCAAGTGCCGATCTTTTGGTTAGCAGACATAGCACTTAACCATTCACCCACCAGGGGTTCCCCTCCTCCTCCAGTTTAAGAAAATAGAGATTAAAATGATTTCTTTGTAGTTGCTCTTACTTTCCCTCAAAACAAGATGATGATGAAGTGTTCTGCAAATAGAGCCTTCACCTTAAGGTTTTTCTCGTATGTAGAAAATGAAATAAACAGAGATCATAATTATACCAACCCAGAGTTTTAGTGGGAACACCTGTAGGGCAAACAGTTAAAGCTCAGCTGCTAATTGAAAGGTTGGAGGTTCGAGTCTACCCAGAGGCACCTCAGAAGAAAGGCCCGGTGATCTACTGCTGAAACATCAGCTATTGAAAACCCTATGGAGTGCAGCTCTGCTCTGACATACATGGGGGTGCTGTGAGTGGGAGACAATTCTACAACAACAGGTGGTGGTCGTAGTGATAATTTAAGTGAGTGAATCACACGTCCCTAAAAGGTGTCACTAATCCTTTGCTGATGAACAACAAAAAGTCTTCAGATTCCATGGGGAAGATGTTCTTGGTTCTATTTCTTTTTTGTATAACTAGACCTGGCTATGGTTATTTTGTGTTTGTACAACTATTCTTCCAGCCTTGAGGCATATCCTTCTGTCTGCTCTTCACACGTGGAAAGGTCCTTCTGGCCGGAGCCCTGCTCCTTCCTGCTCCGGCTCGCTTAGCACAGGGGCTCTCTCCCTTCTCTTTTTAGGTCTCTGGGCTGCTTTACTCTCACTCCCTCAGCAAGAATGAATCTGACCACTTCAGAGACAGATCTTGAAATGCGCTTTTAAATGATGAACATGACTCTATTCCTCTTCATGCTGTCATTCCTGAACGCCACAGTAGACGTAGACAACATGATTGTCTAATTCCAAATGGCCAATATCAGTTCAGTTTAGCTCACTAATGCCTAAGATATCAATGTTTATACATTCCATTTCATTTTTTGATGATTTCCAATTTTCCTACATTCATACTTCGTACGTTCCACATTTTGATTCTTAATGGGTGTTTGCAACTGTTTCGTCTCATTTTGAGCCACGCCACATCAGCAAATGAAGGTTCTGAAGAGTTCACTCCACCCATGTCGTTAAGGTCAACTCTACTTTGAGGAGGCAGCTCCTCCCAAATTAAGAACCTCATCTTCCGGCAATGTATTAGGCACTTTACTGCTATTCATAAGGTTTTCATTGGCCAATTTCTTTTTTAGAAGTAGACTACGAGGTCTTTCTTCCTGATCTGTCTTAGTCTGAAAGCTCTGCTAAAACTTCTTTACCATGAGTGACCCTGCTGGTCTTTGAAATACTGGTGGTATACATAGCTTCTAGACATCACAGCAACAAGCAAGCTACCATAGTACAACAAACCAACAGAGGCATGGCCTATAGCCTCATTTGATCTTGTGCCTTGCCCTGAAATGTCCCTTTTCTTGAAATGTCCTAGTGCCTCATGTAATTGAAGACCACCTTTGTGGTTTCATCACAGTGATGGGATACACAGATATTCTTCTCCACGTAACTACATGGATAGTGATCACAGAATCACCTTGTTAGAACTGACAGGCTGTGATAGGCACTTGGGTGCTGAGCCTACCTTATCAGAGGAGTCACATCCACTTATCAGCCATAAACCCTGAACCTGTTGCTGTCTAGGCAGTTCTGATTCACAGCAACCCTACAGGACAGAGTAGAACTGCCCTATTGGGTTTCCAGCTCTGTGATGCAATGGTGCTTGATGAATCTGCTATGATCTCCAACTGTCCTTTACTCTTTGATTCTGCTTAACCTTATCTGAAAAATAGTCCAGCTGACAAATCTTAGGGAGGTTCCGAATCTATAACAATGATAGAGATGCTGCTGAGGATAATAACAGTCGGAGTGCGGGAAGTAGCTGCGTGTGGCAGGCACTAGCTAAGAACGTCCCATGATGTCTTCTAATCTTCAATATATTTGGGAAGAACTGTGGTTACAAGTGTATGCTGTGCCTTCTCTTGGAATAGTGAGCTTCCAGAAACAATGAGTATTGTCTTTAAAATTAAATGGATAAGGGACATGACAGTATGAGACCAGCAACCCATACCAATGAAGACCAGACTATTGTCCTGGATGTAAACATGTAGGGGTAGTGCATACGCCAAAAGCAAATTCAGTGGTGACTGTCACCTATTTTTCCAAGTGCCTTACAAAACAAGAACATTTCATGTGAGGTGGGAAATTACTCAAGTGAAAGGACCACTGCCCAAGCCATTACTTTTTGTTTTTTGTCAGTACTGAAAAGAGCAAACAATCTTACAGACACGAGCATGTTAGATTTTAGATCTCTAACTTTTAACTTTCTGTATAACTAAAGCAAAACAAAAAACATCAGTGATTAGATAACTATGACTCATTTTTTCCATATTCAGCCTTAGATTGCAATGTGCCAGTGTTAGAAAAAGCCAGAAAGGGTCAGGATGTGGGCATGCCCATAGGAAGCCACACCCAGCAACAAGATGTTTGTTATGACCTGGACCAGCTTTTAATGAGGACACAGCCACTGTTGAAGGGAGTAAAAATACACTTAGAATAAAAATATTGAGAAAGAGCAGTTTCAAGCCCTCGCATTCAGCTTGAGTAGCAATCTTAATGAATTACATTTCTTATATGCTTCTGGAGTTAAGAAACTAAACACAAAGAGAAAAAGCTGAGAATGTAGACTCTTCAAAGCCAGACAACATTTGAAAAGTATATGCTATTTTTTTAAATAGGGGAAGATATAAAAAAGTCCTCTTTACAAGATATAAAATCAAAAAACCAAACCACTGACGTCGAGTCGGGTCCAACTCATAGCAACTCTAGAGGGCAGAGCAGAACTGCCCCATAGAGTTTCCAAGGAGTGCCTGGAGGATTTGAACTGCCGATCTTTTGGCTAGCAGACGTAGCATTTAACTCACTACACCACCAGCGTTTCCTTTACAAGATATACTTGACCCTTTAATTAAACTCGTCTCTCCATCAAGACATCTATTCCCTGCCTCCATCACCTCAGTGGTTCTTAGCCAGAGCAAATGACCCCCTCCTATGGCACCCCCGCCTCCAGCTAATTTGACAATGTCTGGTTCAGCTGCTAACCAAAAGGTCAGCAGTTCGAATCCACCAGCTGCTCCTTGGAAACCCTGTGGGACAGTTCTACTCTGTCCTACAGGGTAACTATGCATCAGAATCTGGATGGCAACAGGTTTGGTTGGGCTGGGGTGAAGAGTGCTACTGGCTTCTAGTGAGTAGAGGCTAGGGATTCCACTCAGCACCTTACAGTGCCCAGGACAGCCTCAGCAAAAAACAATGAGCCGGCCCTAACGCCAGTAGTACAAACCAAACCGAACCCATTACTGTTGGTTGCTACTGACAGCGACCCCATAGCACAGAGTAGAATTGCTCCATAGAGTTTCTGAGGAGTGCCTGATAGATTCGAACTGCCAGTCTTTTGATTAGCAGCTACAGCTCTTAACCACTAGGCCATCAGGGTTTCCCAGTGCCAATGGTGCAGCAGTGGTAAAACCTCACATCCCTGGATGAGGCCTGCAATGTGTATTTCCAGAAGATGCCAGGTAAGACTGCTTACTGACTTGCTTGCTTGTCTGTATTTGCAATGAAGCATACACTTCCAAGCTGGCAGCTACAAATAACTCTGCAATTTGTAACTACAGGACCAAATACATATTTCCAAGCACAAAGCTACTGAACCGCTTGCCAGTTACTCATGGGCAATATCCAGGCATTGGCCTTCATGTGAAAACTTCATAGCCCTTGGTGAAACCTTAATACAAGAAAATTGGCACCTCTTGGACATTATAAAGAACAGGCTCCAAAACCTTTGAAAATCAAGGTCTCCCTTTTCCTGTTTCTGCATGTCATCATTTGAATGCTTTGAAATGAGTAAAGAACAGAGCTTTCCACACTGATTTTAAGAGACAAACAGAGAAACGATCGGTTAGTCACACAGTTCTTAAGCCCTGTCATCACTCACGGGCATATCAATGACATCCACCCCACACATGACCTTCATTAAAACAACAAGCCTTTTCCTCTCTCTGGAAGGAAGCAGTGTACTCACAGGGGCGGTTCCGGGTTTTGTAAGAGCAGGTGTAGAGGCTGCAGGGTCGCCTGGACACAGGCCTGGGGGTCTGGATCCTTCTCCAAGCCACTGTGCGTGGCAATGCGTGACAAAGGGGTCGCAGGCTGCTCATGAGCGCCATCTTTAGCTTGGAATCTTGATCAGTATCCAAATAACTTGCAAGAACCTAAGAGCAGTGGGGCAGAGGGACAGAGGAGGAAAAGCTGAAAACAATAGACTGAAGACACTTGGCCACCTGTAAGCAGGACAAAACCTTCAGACTATTAGAACACACCCTGAAGAGGGTGGGCTGCCCCAAAAGAGACTTTATCCATTATCCACTCTTACTCCACAAACTCGCTGGTCACCTCGGAGCAGAGCAGGGCCCTGGGTGACTGACTCATGTACTCTGCCTTTCCATCAGGGTTGGCAAATATCAGAGATTCCAGTAAAGGCTTTTCTTTTTGCACAAGCATGAAAAGACTATTTAGATCACATCTTCTTAATCTCTTTTTAAAAATGGACTTCTGGAAATTCCACTTAATTGTCTCTGGCCTGTAGGAAGAAAACAAAGGTTATGCTCCCTCCAGGCAGTTTAAGATAAAGCCATACGCCTGCTTCTAGGTTGCACTGAAAAAAACAGATATATTCTGCCGAATACTTATGGGTGGGTCTGGAATCTGACTTTAAATAGTATCTATGACCCTCAGCCAGCTTTAGGTGTCACACAATATCCCTCCAATCTGGCAAGGTGGAGAAGGTAATCCTCACGTCATTTACAAGGAGGTTCCCTCTGAGTACACGCTCTGACTTGCCCTAGACACCTGCACCTCCCACAGTTCACAGAGGGTCTCAGCACACATTGCTTCCCTGGCACCCACTGCAGCATTGTGAAATCACAGCCATGTCAACTGAGTCCCATTGCCTGCCCCCTCTCCTATATTGCTCCATCCAGTTTTTTTTTTTCTGAAAACTCCTGTCCCAGTACCATTTCAACAAATCAGTTATGAAATTTTTTAAAATGTTTTACTTGACTACATGTCACTGCAACTCTAGATGTCCAAGAGTTTGGGAGGATGGTTTGGGATGAGTTCAGACAGGTGGTTGGGGACATGTTTGAGCAACCCAGAGTATGCATGGCAGCAGGGCCATGTGACGTGCACTGTGACTTGTGCCTGCCGAGCTCTCAGTCTCCTGTCGTCCGTGTCCTGCTGTCTCTTCTCACCAGCCACGTGGACTTTACGTCTTCCAAGTCCCAAAGCTTCACTGGGCTCAGGGCTTGTGCAGATGTTCTCTGTCCCTGGGACCCCACTCCTTTCACCTGGGCCTGGTTAATCCCACCCCCCGGGCAGGGGATCGAAGTCGCTGTTGTTCACTTTGCTCTGGTCACCGTGTTAGGTGCTGTGACGCAAAAAGAGTCAAGCCCATAGAAAGGAATGCAGTTCTGGCACTTGCTACAATGTGGATGAACCTGAAAGCATGACGCTGAGTGAGAGCAGCCAGACCCCAAAACCCCCATATTGTGAGACGGTACATCTCTGGAATGTCTAGGATAGGCAAACCCACAGAGAGAAAGGAGATTCTTGTTGGCTTAGGGCTGGAAGAGGGGGACAGGGCAACTGGGACTCACTGCTAACAGGCATAGGCTTTCCTTTGAGGCTGATGGAAGTGTTCTGGAACTAGACAGAGGTGGTGGTTGAGCAACTCTGTGAACAAGCTAAATGCCACTGAACCGCATACTTTAAAATGGTAAATTTGATGCTGTATGAATTTTTAAAAAGATGAACAAGACAGGAGCCCTACTGTCCAAGTGTTTCATTTTTCCTCAAGAAGCCTGTTGAAACTCACACATCTTGTGGGAAACGAGCACACCGTAAACCCATTCATACCATGGTGGTAGCATCACCATAGACTGGAAACTTCCCCTATCACAAGGAGGAATCTGGGCAGTTTGGAGCCCTGGTGATGCAGTGGTTGATACTTTAGCTGCTAACCAAAAGGCTGGCAGTTCAAATCCACCAGCCACTCCTTGGAAACCCTGAAGGGTTGTTTTCCCTATTCTATAGGGTTGCCGGAAACCTGGGTGGTGTGGCGGTTATGTGCCGTGGCTGCTAACCAAAGGAATAGCAGTTCAGATCCACCACGTACTCTTTGGAAACTCTATGGGACAGTTCTATTCCATCCTAGAGGGTCTCTATGAGTTGGAATCAATTCAAAAGCAACAAGGCAATATGTCCAATACCCCATTTTAAGAACTATGAATTCATGGCCAAGTGTGACTGTTTATATCAGCCTGTTGCCCTTGCCCCAAATTATTCTGAAACAAAACTCAGACATCCTATTAATTTTATCCATGATTCTGTTTCTACAGGAAAATATCTTTTTAAGTCATAGTTTCTTCCCCATAACAATTATCTGTGTGAAATAACCTCTGGGCTGACAGAATCTGAAAACTATCAATTTTTCAAAATTAATAAACAAAAAAATCCAGTAAGTTAACAAGCTTCTCAGAACCTGCTGTTTCTGATAGGTGCCAGTCTATCGATTCTGACTCGTGGTCACTCATAGTGATCCCATGTGACAGAGTAGAATTGTGCCATAGGGTTTCCTAGGGCTCTGATCTCTATGCAGCTGGTGAGCTCGAACTGCCGACTTTTTGATTTCAGCTGAGGGCTTAACCACTGTGCCACCACTCAGAACCTAGCTCAACACCAGAGTCAAAACCCTTTCTTTTTCTCCCAATATCCCTACCTAATCTTGGATGTGAGCTCAGGTGGGGCACTTTGTGCTCATTTCTCAGCTACAAAATAGTATTTACCCTGACTGCATAACTTAATCAGAAACTGCTGTGGCGTAGCAGGTTAAGTGCTGCTCTGTTAATCAAAAGATCTGTGGTTCCAATCCGCCAGGCACCCCATGGAAACTCTATGAGGCAGTTCTCCGCTGACCTCTAGGGTCGCGATGAGTCAGACCTGATTTGATAGCAGTGGGCGGGCATAATTTCTCACTGCAGTTAAGCGAGGAAAAGAATCATATGAATAGAAATATTTTAGATCAGCACTTCATGTGCACACCCAACCATAGCACAATATCATCAAGCTATACAACTAAACAGGATTTCCTCTAATGGAGTTCATCTGATGCTAAAATGCAGCTTCCTAAACTGTTAAGAGACTCAGAGATCACTTTGCCTTCCTTCTGGGTTTCCTTTCCGTGGACTTCCAGTTCTGAAGTGATGCAACCAGTCGTTATCTTGGACAAAGCCCTGAGCTGGGTGTACAGAGGCAAAGGACAAGCTGTCTCCCTGCTCCCGTAAGCAGGCAATCCACCTGGAGAAACTCAGCATAGACTTCTTAGTCAAGGCTGAAGTACTAACAGCCCTCACGTAGAGCCCTGAGGGATCAGAGGGCAGAGACTAAGGTTTCAGGAGGAGGTGGCACTGGAACCATGTATCATGAAAGAGACAATTTGCAACAGGAGAGACAGAGTGAAAGGACAGTGGAAACCTCAGGGATGATGAAGCCATGGGAGCTGGGGACCAGATGCCAAGGCCAAGGCCAGAGAGAACAACTGGGGTTAGCATGGGGAAACTTGGGGTGTAGTCAGTAAATGATCCCAAGGTGCATCTGCTAGGAGTCAGGAGGAGATAGTCAAAGAAGTAGAAAAAGATTCCTTTTTTGTGTACAACCTAGTTGGGAAGATTCAAGGATATTAAACCCAAACCCACTGTTGTCGCGTCAGTTCTGACAAACAGCAACCCAACAGAGTAAAACTGTCCCATAGAGTTTCCAAGGAGCACCTGGTGGATTTTAACTGCCAGACTTCTGGTTAGCAGCCGTAGCACTTAACCACTATGCCACCAGGGTTTCCTGAAGGATAATACTCAATATAAATCAAATCCTCACTTTTTACTTCTCTGTTCAGTTGTGACACCAGCTGCCCATGCAGGACATCTCTGACCCTAGCCACCTGGGGCTAAGTCAGATCTCACAAGTTAAAAGGGCATTATTCTTTAGACAGCCAAATACACAGGTGATAACCACAAGTTTGGGGGACCACACAACACCCTCACTTTTGACCTGCAGGCTACAAATTTGGGGTTTCCCTCTAGCCTTTCAGGAAGTCAGCTGCAAGCTTGGGAGTTTCCCTGGGCTTCCTAACTTCTGACTCATTGCATACAAAGTCAGTTTCCTCCTACTCCTTTGGAGTGCTAGCCACAAGCCTGGGAATCCCTCCCTGGGCTCTCTCACTTCTGATCTGCTGGCTACAATTTCAGGGGTTCCTTCTAGCCCCACAGGATACAAGCTGTAAGCTCAGGAATTCCCAGCCCCCTCGCTATTGACCTGCTGGTTTTAGCAATTGCTTTGGATTCAATGACATGCTGGAATAATTCACAGGACTCATGGAAAGTGCTGTGCTTAGGATTACAGCTTCATGATGGCAAACAAAAGGATCCAAATGAAGATACACATAGGACAAGGTCTGGGAATGTTCCCAGCACACAGCTTCCATGACTCAAAGGGTGTACCACCTCCCCAGTACATCGATGTCTTTCACCAACCAGGAAGCCCATGAAGCTTCTGTGGCCAGGATTTTTACAGGCTTCATTAGGCAGTGGCATCACTAGAGGGTGCAGAAGGTATGGACTGCCCTGGCTGACACTGCCAGAGGGAGTGACACCAAAATGACTGTAAAAATATCCCTGTAGTTGCCTACAACAACAGAAATAGTTTTCGTAAGCCCAGCTTACATGTATCAATATACCTACAAGGTTCAAACTCTACATTATATTTTTTGAATCTTCTAATGTGCTCGATTGGAGCTATCATTATTGCCCGTCACAATGATGCTTCAAATCACATGGTTTCATCTGTACACACCTCAAGCACATGCTGTATCTTTGGTTTTTGCTTTTGTTTTAATAGTCACTGATTTTATTAAATTGTCTTGTGTGGTAGCTTGAATAATGTGGTAATTAGTATTGGTGAACCCAAACCCACGGCCGTCGAGTCACTTCTGACTCATAGCAACCCTACAAACTGAGTTAAAACTGTCTCATAGAGTTTCCAAGGAGCACCTCGTGGATTTGAACTGTGAATCTCCTGGTTAGCAACTGTAGTGCTTATCCTCTATGCCACCAGGGTTTCCTCCTATATAAATAACTTTTTTTGAGACTGAAATATCAATTAAAGGAAAAGAAGCAGTGACCTAAAGGAATTAAGGTTTAAGAATGGTGGTACCATGAGTTACCACACTAGGTGACACCAACCCTAGTGATGCCACTGTACTAGGCAAAGCCCAAAAAAACAAAACCCACTAAAATCAAGTCAATTCCAGCTAATAGCAACCCTATAGGACACAGTAGAACTGTTCCATAGAGTCTCCAGGGAGTGCCTGATGGATTCAAACTGTCAATCTTTTGGTTAGCAGCCACACCTTTCAACCACCATACCACCAGGGTTTCCACTGTACTGGGTAGCCATGATTAATCTGATCAGCCTCCCTCCCTCTCGAGGTCAGTGGGTATCATGTCACATGATGGTCTTTCTGGCCAGGCCAGCACCCACTCATCAGCATAAATCCTCAAGGGTAGTTTAGATAAGAAAAACACCTCCACTATTCAGGAAATTCCAAGGTTTTGTAGTTATCTTTTAGGTAACAAGAGCAAAGACCAAATTATTCAAGGTAAAGGGATTGCTTATCTCACAGAAGACAAACTTACTAACTTACTATTTCACTGGAAGACCAAGCCTAGTGAAATTCACACTCAACAGAAAGACCCTCTGGCTTGGCCATCTAAGGAAAGGATGCAATAAAACAAGGCGGAGGGCATGCTGGCCAACGTGGGAGTTGTGCAAACAGAAAAGTGGAATGTCTGTGACCCTGGCCCAGGGCCTGCAGAAAAGGCCACGTGGGCTGAGGCAGATTAACAAGGTGCACTGAGTAACCGGGTAACTGACCTGTGGTCTGGCTCCACAGCAGAGAGATTACAAAAGCCCCAGGCAAGGAGGAGCTGGCCCAGTAGGCTGGGCTGACTGCCAGGGCCATGGTCATGCCTTGGGGACTGCCCTGCACTCTGCAGTCACACTGTCTGTACACAACTCCAAGACTGCTACCAGGCCCAGATGAGGGGTCTCTTGCCCACTTTCAGACTTGCTCTCTAGGGTCAAGCAGACAGGAGGGATCCATGGAGCCTGATGCCACCTCTCCATCTCAGATATGTCCTCTAGACAGCTCACTCTGTGGTGGACGCATGCAGGGCCTGGAAATTGGAATGTGTCTCCACTCATGACTGTTGCTGATCTCACTGCACAGGACCCAGGTTTGTCCAATTCCTCCTGTGTCCTTTAGGCAAGAAAAACCTGCTGGCTGTCACAAAGCCAACAAATATTATGAGAATATCTGAACTTTCCACCACTCCAAGTCAGTTATATTAATTTGCTCATGCTGTTCAAGCAGATGCCCAAGAGAAGCAGTGGAAGGCGGTGATGGATGCCGTTTGAGATTAATTTGGGAAACAAGAATTCTCAAGGGGTCAGGAGGCTTCTAGATACTATTCTACGTGTACAGGAGGCACAGGTGGTTTCTGGTTACTCTGGCAGCAAAACACAAGATGAGTGGGAATGGGCAAGGAGTAGAGACAGGAAGGTCAGAGAGAAGGTGACCCATTCAACCATCCACTCAGTCAATCCATCAGCCTTTGACGCTTTCATTCAACAAGATGTCAGTCAACATCTACTGAATGCCAGACACCGCTCCAGGTTCACCATGGAACCCAACAATGTCCCAACTTTGTGGTGCTTTCATCCTAATAAGGGGAGACAGATATCAAACACCAAGCATGATGTGTCAATTATAGAGAAATTTGGAATATCATAAGGGAAAAGAAGAAGCCAAGCCCACCACTGTTGAGTCGGTTTTGATTCATGGTGACCCTATGGGACACAGCAGAACTGCTCCATACAGTGTCAAAGGCTGTAATCTTTATGGAAGTGGACTGCCACATCTGTCTTCTGGGAAAAGCTTGTAGGTTCCAACTGCCAACCTTTTCAGTTAGCAGCCCAGCACTTAACCACCACACCACCAAAGTGCCTTAAAAGTATGATTAAAAAGAAATAAACCCCCTGCCATCGAGTCAATTCCAACTCATAGCAATCCTACAGGACAGAGTAGAACTGCCCCAGAATTTCCAAGGAGCACCTGGTGGATTTGAACCGCTGACCTTTTTTGGTTAGTAGCCACAGCACTTAACCACTGTACTGGAAGGGTGGTTAAAAGTATGATAGGGTAAGGCAGATTTGGAGTGTCACTGGGAAGGAGTGTTGCATTTTTAAATAAGGTGCTCAGGGTAAGCCTAATTGAGAAGGTAAAATTTGAGCAAAGACTGGAAAGAGGTGAGAAAATGAGTCATCTGGCTCTTTAGGGCAAGGATATTCCAGGCAGAGAGAACGGCCATGCAAAGATCCCAAGGTGAGACTGTGTGGACATGTTTCAAGGGATATCAGTGAGGCCAATATGGCAGGGGTGACAGAACCAGGACAAAGGCGGCAGCAGACGAGGTTGAGAACGAATGGAGGCCAGATCAAGTAGGCTTCTAGGCCACTGTAAGTGTCCTCACATTAAGTCAGGCTTTATGGACCTCAGCACCCTTGACACATGTGAGCAGATCATTCTCTGTGGTGAGTGGCTGTCCTGTGCACTGCAGGATGTCCAGTAGCATCCCTGGCCTCTACCCACTGGATGGCAGTAGCACAGCCCCTTCAGTTGTGACAATCACAAAAATGTCTTCCAACATGGCCAAAGGTCCCCTGGGGTGAAGATTACCTCTGGTTGGCAATGGCCACTTCGGGGGAAATGTGAGACCACGGAGATGTCTGATCAGAGGGTTGATATAATATGATTTATATTTTAAACAGGACATTCGATCTCTCCTGTTGAAAGTTCACCGGAGCAGGGCACAGGCAGAAAAAAAGCAGGGAGACCATTTAGAATAATACAAGGGTTTCAAACTAAGGATGTCACAGTGGAGGTGTGGTAAGTACCTGGTGTTTGGATCTCCCTTGAAGACAAAGGCAACCAAATGTGAAAGAAAGGAGTCATGGATTACTAGGGGGTTGTTGGTCTAAACAGCTAGAAGCGTGGAGTTGCCATGAACTGAGGTGGCGAAGAGAGCAGGTAAGACAGGTTTTGGGTGGGAAATTCGTAGTTCAAATTTGGGCATGCTGAGTGTGAAAGGGAATTCCAGTGCTCCAAGTGAGGAAACGTAAAGCACTGAACTGGGGTAGGGACAGTAAAGAGGGAAGAGATAGACTGTGTGCAAGAGACAACCATTTTGGTAAAACAAACAAACAAAATGCAGAGGTTGGTACCCAACTGGAAGAGGGACTAGAGAAGATACAAAAGAAGGCCCTGTGCTTTCATCACAGCTGCAGTGATGGTGATGGCGGAATGAGGATGACGACCCAAACAGAGAAACAGAGCCAGCAGGAGGGACAAGTGGGAAGGGAAAAGTGGAACTCTTCTTTCTAATCGCTTCAGATTTGAGGTGCCAAGCAGAGAGGAAGCGAGAAGAAATATCTTGAGCTGCAAATGCAGTCAGGAAGCTAGAGACAGACAGAAATACTTCCAGGGATGAGTATCAGGTGCAGAGAGGGAGACTGAAGAAAAGGGGACTACAAGGAGGCCAAGAGACCAAGAAGGAACAAGCTCAATGTTCAACACCAAAAAAGAAGGCAGAGAGCATGGCGGTGCAAATAGCGGAGGGTCCCACGAAACTCCAGCCAGACGACAAACCTAGCCCTAGCTACCACTGGGCTGTAATACCTGCAACCAACAGTTCATGAGGTTATTTATGCCCAGGCATATGCTTCAAAGATACACACTTAGGAAAAATGCTCAGGAAACTCTACCTAAAGGTGAAACTGCACTCATCTGCGTTAAAATATGGATGAATGTGTCAAGGGAGGGCACTATTCAAATCAGCTCAAGGCAAGTCCTGGGATGAATAAAGGCAGGCTGTATCTTCTCATTAAGGTAGATTTTGTAGTTACAGGCACAGGAGAAACACAGCTACCGTGGAATCCAAATGCAACTGTTTTTATACTGTTACTAATCATTTTCTAGGAGTAGAACATACTTCATCACATGAAGTCTTATAACAAAATGCTTCTGTTTTTCTAAAGCACCTGACTTAGAATAACAGGAATTCAAATACACAAAATGATGTTGACCTTGACAAACATATTGAGTACCCATAAGTCAGCAATAGCCTCAGGTTTTAAGAAAGATATATAAAATTACACACCAAGACACAAGAACATAGACCCTTTAGAGAGCAGGTATTGCTAATGGTAGGGTCAAGCATTGCTGCCTGAGGCCAATCACCGCTCTTTAAAAGTACTGATTTATTGGAAGGTGGTTATTAAAACTTCACTGATCTCATAAACCCAAGCTTGTGGAACCACAAGTAATGTCTCACCACAAGTAATGTCTCACCATCAAGCATAACACATAACAAGGAACTCCGGATTTCCCAGATAATCTGTCTGTACTTAAGTCTGTCCATAAAGATGGGAGCAGAAGCTCGATGGGCCACAGATGAGAAGAGCTGAGATCTATGCTCTTTGCTATTACTGATCATGTATATATGTCCTTAAACTTGTTGCCACCAACTTGATTCCAACTCCTATCAACCCTATACGACAGGGTAGAATGGCCCCATTCAGTTTCCAAGGAGCACCTGGTGGATGGTGGATTTGAACTTCTGGCCTTCTGGTTGGCAGCCATAGCTCTTAACCGCTACACTCCCAGGGTTTCCACGTATGTCCTTAGGTTTCACTACCTCGTTTCTCACTAGCTGTTTTTTCAAACTTAGAAATGTGTGATATAGAGAAAAGCTTCTGAAAGTCTTGAAAGAATCATTCATACTGTGTATTATTAAATCCCTGGTCATTTGAATTCAGCCTGATTAAGCCATTTACATTTACACAATACAGAGAAATACGACAACAGTGCCGTGAGGAGAGGTTAGAATTACACTGAAAAAAAAGTCCTTGATTCTCAACCAGATTCCCCCTTTGTTTCCTTAGCTCCTGATTTGGAAAGGAAGCAAGTTTCTAGAAACGAGAGGTTATGTGGCCAAGTCTTCCCTAAGAACGCTCAGCTTTCCTTTCACCTGCTTCTTCCAGAATAGCACAAGCCCAATCCAGGGTTCCCAAAGGCCTCCCAAAAAATTCCTAATAGCTGTTCTGTGCACTGAAATTCATTGTCCCAGTGTGGCCAGAGACAGGATCTGCTGTCTCCTCTCTCAATTCACTCAACTCCTCTCTCAATGTATTCACCCTTTATTGTGTCCCACCTGGGAGCATGGCATCTGTTGTCTGGCTCCAGGGAGAGAGGACAGGGCAGGTGAGCATAGGCACAGAGGACAGGCCCTAGCTGCCATGGGCCTTTCAGTGAATCCCAGCCCTGCTAATGACTTGGAAAAGATCTGATCCTCAGCCATAAAGAAAAATCAAGCTCTGCTGCATGCCACAGCATGGATGAACCTTGAAGACATTAGGCTGAGAGGAAGAAGTCAGTCACAAAAGGACAAATGTTGCATGATCTCACTTAGATGAAATAGGCAAATATACAGGAAGCAGAGATTATTAGGAGGGGTAGGAAGGAAAGTGGGAGTGTTTGCATGTGAGGCATTGAGTTTATATTAATGGTGTGGAATCATTTGGAAAAGAATAGTTACAATGGTTGCACAACACAAAGTATGGATTCAATGCCACTGAATTATGCATGCTGAATTATACATTGTTGAATTGGAGAATGTTTCATTGCATATATTTTCACCACTATAAAAAATCCAAGTAAAAGAGGGCGTGAAGCAGCTTCTGTCTCACCAGAGAAACCTGAGCACTTCTCTCTACCTTTCTGCAAGTTTTTTTTTCAAAGAAAAAGATGATTTTATTGCTGTTGTTGAGACTACACACAGCAAAACATACAACAATTCAACAGTTTCTACATGTACAAATTCAGTGACATTGATTATATTCTTTGAGTTGTGCAACCTTTCTCACCCTCCTTTTTGAGTTGTTCTTCCCTCATTGACACAAATGCACTGTCCCCTAGGTTTCCTGTGTAATCTTTCGAGTTGCTGTTGTTAACTTGATCCCATGGAGATAGTTATTTAAAAAACAGAATGTTCTCGGCAGGCATTTTTTACCGGTTGAGCTCAACTACTGTTCAGTTTTAAAAAGACTTCAGGGACTATTTTTGGCTTAAGATTTAAAGATTTACCTCAGGACAATAGTTTCAGGAGTTCATCCAGCCTCCATGGCCCTAGAAAAATCTATATTCTATGAGCATCTGAAATTCTGTTCCACAATTTACCCCTTTTGATCAGGAGTCTTCTATGGACTCTTTGATCAAAATGTTCGATGATGATAACCAGGCACCATACAGTTCTTCTGGTGTCACAGCAAAAAAGGCAGTTGTTCATGAAGCCAATAAGCCATACATTCCACATCCTCCTTCTATTCCTGACTCTCCTATTGCCTTGTTGCTCTAGGTGAATACAGACTGATTATTGTGCTTTGGAAGGCTGTTTGCAAACTCTCCAGACTCTAGGCATTACACAACAAAACTAGGAGGCAAAACAGAAGACTAAACATGTTATTAGGCCAATTAACTGGTGTGTCCCGTGAAGCCATGACTTTAAACCTCCAAACCAAGGAAAGAAATTTCATGAAGTCCAGTACAGTTTTTAAATAGCCCATAGGGGATGGCCAGATTATCAGGAAATTAAGAAGCACCAGAAGGCAATATGGTTTTTCAGTGGCTGGGACAACACAAGGTTCCACTGCATTAAGGTGTACACGGCTTCATTATCACCCTGCATTTCTCAAACTTTCCCAGCAAAAATACATAGGACGGAAGGATACTGAGATTAATATGAACCAGCTGCCACCACCCTCAGAGTAGTGGCATTTCACGCTGAATGCCAGACTCACTGCCACCTGCAGTGTTTGCATTTTGTAAAGACTTCTCTTCAAGCTCTGGGGCGGGGCATTAAAGAAAAAAGAAAGTGGACAAGGCTCAGACAGATCCACGTGCCACAGCTGTGACGCCGTTCTCTCTGCCTCGGGGGCGCTGAAATTCTGTCCAGGGTCCCTTACATTGTCAGGGTGCGCTCAACAGTGCAGACCCAAGTGAGCCCTAGCTTGCCGCGACAGGCTTCTAGAACAACAGCCTCCAGTCTAGACTTTGCTGAATTCTTTCCATCCTTGCGCCGCTGGCAACGCCCGCGCGCAAAGAACTGTCGCTTTCCGCTCTCCACTAGGTTCCAGGGACAGCTGTTCTCTCTTCAAGTGCAAAGAATCCCCAAAAGGTGCAGCCTGCTGGAGACCTCACGGTGGGGGAGGAGGGCTGGGGTGCGGGGTCGGCTGCACCTGCCCCTCATGTCCTCCAGGACGCGCCGCGGGGACCGACCCCGGCCAATTCCGCAGACCAACAACTGTCCCGGCCTGGGACTAGCGCGACAGCTAAAGTAGTCCTGTGGTTTCCCGCCTGTTTGGGGGTCGGCCGCGTTCCCGCAGCAGCTGGCTCTACTTGGCCTGGCGTCCTTACCTGAGCGTTTCCCAGCAGAGCGAACCTCGCCGCTAGCTCTCTGGCCTCGGCCGCTGTCCCCGCGCCGGGCTACTGTAGCCACGCCCCCTTGGGCTTCGCCACACCTCTCCAGCCTCGCCACGCCCATCATGCCCGAGCCACCACCCACCCCTCTCGGCCGCGCCCCCTTACTGCAGAGCCACGCCCCACACGTCATCACGTACCGCCTTCCCCACCATTCTACAGCCCGGGCCTGCCGCGCCCCCGCCCTGGCCCCGCCCCTCAATCTTGGCTCCTCCCCTAACATGTAGCCCAGTCACTCCCCTGGGTTCCGCCTGGATCCTCTCATCCTTCGCCGCTGCAAAATCCTTCTCCGCACGCCAGGCCTATCCTCTTGCTGCCGGAGCTGCTCGCTGGTACCTACGGTCCTCGAAGGAAAAATCACTTTCTTCAGGTTTCTCCCGCCTCCAAACACCCCTTCGGGAGCTGACAACACGTGGCTTTTGGAGAAATACAAGCTGTGGGACTGTGTTCTCGCCCGCCACAGTTGTCCACTTAACTGATGGCCTTCAAACCGGTTTTCACATTTTTTAAGCTTGCCCTCTGGAATCTCGCTCCCCTAGTCCGTGTTCAAGTACACTAAAGCAGTACTGCAGCTACCCTGTCTTTGTGGCCACTAACCCGCATGTGGAACCGGTTTTCTTGCAGGCAGTTCTCGTCTCCTCTAGTATGACATGTGCCATCCTGTCCTTCCCAGTCTCTCAGTGCTCTGCAGATCCCAGGATGAGCAGCCCCCTCTTTTCCTGCTGTTTCCTCCTAGTGGCCTTGCTGAGTCCCCCAAGGCTAAGGGCCTGACAACTGCCTTAGCCATTGTCTCTTAGCAGTTCACGGACTTGTTCATTGCAACCATGATGACGGAGTGATCTGTGCCAGTGACAGGTAAAGCCAATCTCTAGGAGCTTACAGTCTGTGGTTGTCCCAAGGTGGGTTTGGTGGGAGGAGAAATGCTAAGTTAGGGAGGGTGTGGTAAGGAGCTGATAGGTGGGAAAGGACGCGGTAATCACAAGTCCTTGGTCTAATTAGTACAAATATTTTTGGTCAAAAAACACAAGAAGCTGCTTTTATACGAGGTCTGACAAGTCCGTGAAATTAATTGTTCTAAGTGCTACATACCACACTGCTGAGTATCACTATGGTCACCTTTAGAAGTACTACCCTTGGGAAGCTGTGCACTGATGCCAGCGCCTAATTCACCCTTCAAAGCAATTTTGGGACTCTTTCTAGAATGACCATTATACATGGTGCCATGGTGGCAAGTTTACGAACTTAATTGTATAGTTGTCTGTGAGGGAGTCTTTAGCCAGTGGACAGATCTGGAACACCCTCCATACTAATATGATCTGGCTCCCAGTGACTTTTTTCTTTACCTGAAGATAAAGGAAATATTGAAAGGAAGACATTTTGATAACATTCAAGCATTAAAGGTAATACACTGACAACTCTGATGGCCATTCCAGAAAAAGAGTTCTGAAATTGCTTTAAAGGGTGGACTAAGTACTGATGCGGGTGCACAGCTTCCCAAGGGGAGTCTTTCAAAGGTGACCATAGTGATAGTCAGCAATGAGGTATGTAGCACTTTTTCTAGGACGAGTTCGCAAACTTATTTGGCAGTTCTCTTAGTGCCTCGTTATAGTCCTTTACACAATAAACTCTCAATAACTCTTCACTGAATGTACGCCCTTTTTACATGTGTAACACCAGTGCCATCAAGTTGATTCCAACTTATGGTGACCCCACGCATGTCAGAGTAGAAATGTACTCTGTGTGGCTTTCAGCGGCTGACTGGTCAGAAGGAGATCACCAGGCTTTGTTTATGAGGTCCCTCTGGGCAGGCCGGGACTGTTCAACTTTTGGTTAGCAGCCAAGAGCAGTAACTGCTTGCACCACTCGAGGACACCACTCAAGGACACTTTTCACCTGTGTACCCGTTCAGACTCCTAGCAACCCTACAGGACAGGGTAGAACTGCTGTCCCATAGAGTGTCTAAAGCTAAAGTCTTTAGGGAAGCGGATTGTCACATCTTTCTGGCACTGAAAGTCTGGTGAGTTCCAACAGCCAACTTGTCAGTTTAGCAGCTGAGCTCTTTAAGCACTGCTCCACCAGGAGGCCTTTTCTCATACGCAGGGAGATACAATTTTCCCCTACACAGCAGTAAGACTTGCTACCTACAGTTCGTCATATAACAAAAAGAAAGATTTTAGGATCACCTGTCAGTTCCTCTTTCCTTCTTTCCCATGTTCCATTTCTGGCTTGAAGACAATGGGTATATTCAAAAAGTTGCACTAGAAAGAACATGGAGAAAACAACTTTCAACAGAACACTCTTATGGGGCTCATCGTGGCCCTGAGAACTCTGCCTTATTTATACAATGTTTCAACTGTCAGTCATTTTTTGGCTGAAAAACAAACACACAGAGATGCGCCAAATACAGACTATGTAAGCTACTGGTTGGTTTGTACACAGCGCTACGTTCCCATCTTCCACCATTTTGAGACAGCTTACCAAAATGTAGACCAAAACCCCAACCAAACCCACTGCCATTTAGTCAATTCTGACTCTTAGCAACCCTATAGGACAGATTAGAACTACTCCATAGAGTTTCCAAGGAGCACCAGGAGGATTTGAACTGCCAACCTTTTGGTTAGCAGATGTAGCACCTAGCCACTCTGTCACCAGGGTTTCCAAAATACAGACAATATTGGATAAAAGGAATAAGGGAATGGTGGGACTTAACAGAGAAGAACAACAGAGGATCCCACCCAGTTGTTAAAGGTGGTCCAGGGATTTGACTGTAAGCTACCAAATGACCACAGAAAAGAGGAAACAGTAATCGTTTCGCCGCTTTCTGGTGTTCATAAGAGAAAAACCACCCAGGCTGGATTTGGTTTCAGAAGCACAGATTTTCTTGAGTTTTACTCCTGAGAGAAATCCAGGTTCCTCATAAAGATGACATTGTAAGCTCAGTAGGAATGTGTCTTAAGGAGTTCCATTCAGATCCCCTTAGTGTAAACTGTTGGATTATGAGAAATCACAAGACGCTGAGAACAACTCAAGGAACCATCAAAACTTTCCTGTTCACCCAAGTGCACAGGCCCGCTATAGGCTGGCTTAATTGAGGGCAGTACGGAAATTGTCTTTCTAGGATGGTAAATAGGTTTAACCTTGCATGTCAACCCCAAGCCACACACAACAGCTGCCCGAATACTTAGATTGAGAAGTTTTGTGGCTGTGTCCAGTTGCAGTAAGAAAAAGTTCCATGATTGATTAGCAATGTCTGTCATGGGTGCAGGATAGACGAGTGGACAGGTACGGCAACCTAGCTAGCCTGTCTGGTTTGTAAGAATAGAGGTCTTGCTTGGAGGTCTTTAGGCAGTGGTTCCAGCTCAACAATATATATTATCAGCCAGAAGAAGGTCCAAGGTTCCTCTCTCACTCTATTCCTAGCTGCACTCTTCTTGCTCTGTTTATTTGTGTCTCAGAATATTTTCCTTCACTATTCCTGCTGCCAGCATTACTCTTTGCTGTGATCTTTACATGGCAGGGTCTTTCTCATTGTTTCATTTTCAGATAAAATGGCACCTCCTTAGAGAGGTTTGGAAACCCTGGTGGCATAGTGGGTTAAGTCTATATCTGCTAACCAAAAGGTCAGCATTTCAAATCTGCCAGGCGCTCCTTGGAAACTCTATAGGGCAGTTCTACTCCGGCCTCTAGGGTTGCTGTGAGTCAGACTCCACCCAATGGCAGTGGGTTTGGTTTTTGGTTTTTAGAGAGGGCTTTCCCAGCAACCCTATCTGAAGCTGTGTAGACAGCCACTCTATACTATGCACAGGGCTCACCTGACATTGTGTGACAGTGCAGATTTTGACTCAGCAGTTCTGAGCCTGAGATTCTGCATTTCTAGCAGTCTCCCAGAGGATACAAATGTGTTGTTCTACAAAGGACCCTTTGATAGCAGCTCCATCCCTCAATCTCTCTCATATTACCTGCTTCATTTTCTTCGCAGCATTCTTCGCTAGTTAAAATTATCAAGTCAGCTCCCTGTAGATTGGATTGTTGCTGGGTTAGCTTATCTATGTGTTTATTAGAATGTAAATTCCATAAGAACAAGATTTTGTACAGTTTGTATAAGTGTGTATTCCTAGTATTTAATATAGTTCCTGGCACACCAGAGATGCTCTCTATCATCGAATGTATTGTATTATTTAGGATTCATTGATTCCTTTATCCTTCGAGTGCCTGCTTATGGACTTCCTGCAGTGACTGCCCATTTGTACATAAAGAGCTAGACTGAGAGATGGCACTGCCTCTCAGCACCTATCTTGGAACTTGTAGTTATGGTCTAAGCCAAGTTACAAAACTTGAACTAGAATGTCAACCTGATATGTCATTAAGCACAGTGTTTAGTCAGGATAATTTTTTTGTTGTACAACTTTCTTGATGTAGGAAGCAATGAACTGCTGACGTCAGTGGCATTTGTAGGGTAAAATGAGGCTGCAGAATCATGATTCTCATCTTAAAAATGACTTTATTCAGGTTTATCTCAGCTCCAAACACCATGAATTGATGAGCGGAGACCAGGTGGCTCAGTAGGAAAAAAATCAAAACACACCTGGTAGACTGGAGGTGGAACAGTGTTCCCACTAGCCAGTTTCCATTCAGCTGTGAACCGAAAAGTTGGGCAGTTCAAATGCATCCAGTGGCCTTGCGGAAGAAAGACCTGGTGATGTGCTCTCTGAAAGACTATAGCCTAGAAAGCACTATGAGGAAGTTATACTCTGCCCCATGGCGTCACCATGACTTGTAATTTACCCAGAGGCACCTAACAACATTAAATCAAAACTGTGAGGCTGTATTCATTCCTTCCAGTCTCTCAGCTGACCTGCAGCTCTTTCTCCTTCCTGCTATCTCTTCCTGGTGGCTTTCTTAAGCCCCCAGGAGCCCATTCCTGCCAAGGGTTTGCAACACCCATGGTTGGACAATCCTCTGGTCCCCTGCGCCAAGATGAAATTTCTCACTCCTTCTTTTTATAGCTCTGGGTCCACAAGAAAATGTGAAGAGGTTGTAACCAGCATTCTTCCCTGTCCAGAAATCTCTGAATGGGCAATCCTGGGGGCAGGGGGCTGTCTCTTAGCCATTCATACTTTCCTTCATCCAAATCATACTGATCCAGTGATCTGCACCAGTGACAAGTTAGGCCAGCCCCCAGGAGCTCACAGCCTGCAACTGCCCAGTCTTGGGTTTCGATGGGACAAGAAATGCTGAGAGTTAGGGAGGGTGTGATAAGGAGCTGATAGGTGGAAAGGATTTGGGAAGTGCAGGTTTCCTTGATCCAGTTTAAAAAAATAAAAACATTGCTGTAGTGTCAATTCCAAATCATGGTCAACCTATAGCAGAGAGTAGAACTGTCCCACTGGGTTTCCAAGGAATAGTTGGAGGATTTGAACTGCCAACCTCTTGTTTGTAGCTGAGCTCTTAACCACTGTACCACCAAGGCTCCTTGATCCAATTAGCAGAATATTTTTAGGCAGCAAACATAAGAAACTACATTTAGAGTACTTAGTACAATAAATTCTCAATAACTCATTGAATGTATTCCCTTTTCATGCATGCAGAGAGCTATGCCTCCCTCCTACTATGCACAACTCTGCATGTATCAGCAACAAAGGTTCTAGGATCATGTATTCTTATTTTTATCCTTCTCACCCTCCATTCCATTTCTACCTTGGAAACAATGTAAACATTCGCTACGTTGTACTATAAGAAATAAAGAAAAGAATAATTTTCAACAGAACACTTTTATTAAGCTCACTCTGAGGATCCTGCTTCCTTTATATAAAATATTTCTACTATCAGTCATTTCTTAGGTGACAAATAAACTCATAGATATGGGAAAAAATACAGCTTTGTAAGGTAGTATTATGTTAATTTTTATGGAGAATGTTGAGAAACTAAGATGTCACTTTGGGGACACAGGCGCACCTAACTCAAGCCAAGATGTTTTCAATTGCCTCATATACATGGAAAACTGGGCAATAAATAAAGAAGACTGAGTAAGAAATGATGCCTTTGAATTATCATTTGGCAAAAAATATTGATTATACCATAGACTGCCATAAGAACAAACAAATCTGTCTTGGAAGAAGTACAACCCAAGAGTTCCTTGGAAGTGAGGATGGCGAGAGTTCATCTTGCATTCTTTGGAAATGTTACCAGGAGGGACAAGTCCCTGGAGAGAGATATCATGTTTGGTAAAGTAGAAAGGCAGCAACAAAGAGGAAGACCCTCAATTGGATGGATTGGTATGGTGCCTGCAACAACAGGCTCAAACATAACAACCACTGTGAAGATGGCACAGGACCTGGCAGTGTTTTGTTTTGTTGTACCTAGGGTCTCTGAGTTGTATCTGACTCGATGGCCTAACAACAACAGCATTAATAACTCACCTTCTTCTACAAATAATTTGAGTCAGTCTACCAAAATACAAACAATGTTGGATAAAAGAAATAGTCAAAGAAACCAGGGAGAGGGGAACTTAAAGGAAAGAATATATAACCCATGAGAAGATTAACTCTGAGGAATGTGTGCCATTAGATCCCAAACTTTTTTGCCCTTCATGCATGGAAGAAACATGGCCTGGCTAAAGTGGGCCAGAAACTTGACCCCAAATTTCAAGGGCCATGGAAAAGAGAGGTAACAATCACTTTAAGACTTTTCCAAGTTAAGCAAGAGAGTAAAAAGACTACCTACAGACTGAGAAAAAAATTTTGGCAACCATGAATCTGACTGGTATCTAATCTCCATAATCTACAAAGTACTTCAAAACTGCAACAACAAAAATAACCCAATTGAAAAACGGGCAAAGAGCATGAACAGTCACTTTACCAAAGAAGACATCCAAGCAGCTAATGGATATATGAGGAAATGCTCATAATCACTAGTCACTAGAGGAATCCAAATCCAAACTAAAATGACATATCATCTCATCCCAACAAGGCTGGCATCATTCAAAAAAAAAAAAAAAAAACAACTCACGAAACAACAAGTGTTGGTGCGGTTGTGGAGAGACTGGAACTCTTCCATACTGCTGGTGGGAATTTAAAATGGTACAACCACTTTGGAAATCAATTTGGCACTTTCTTAAAAAACTAGAAATAGAAATACCATATGATCCACCAATTCCACTTCTTGGAATATATTGTAGACAAATAGGGACTGTCACATGAACAGATACATGAACACCAATGTTCATTGCAGCACTGTCCACAATAGTTAAAGGGTGGAATCAACCTAGGTGCCCATCAACAGATGAATGGATAAACAAACTATGGTATAGATACACAATGGAATGCTATACAGTGTTAAAAAAAAAACAAAAAATGATGATTTTAGGAAGCATCTCATAACCCAGTGTCAACTAGAAGACATTATGCTGAGTGAAATCAATCAGCTGCAAAAGGACAAATGTTGTATGAGACCATTATTATGAGGACTCAAGGAAAGGGCTAAACACAGAAGAAAATAATCTTTGATTGTTACCAAGGAGGGGAGGGGGGGAGATGGGTATTCATAGATTAGATAGCCTATAGGAATTGAGTTAAGTGAAGGAAGTGGCAGCACAAAGTAGAAAGGAAATCAACACTGCTGGACTATACCAAGAACTAAGAGCTTGCTTAAATACAATCCAACATTTCAAAGGTCAGAGTAGCAGGGACAGGGGTCTGGGGACTATGCTTTCAGGGGACATTTAGGTGAACTGGCATAACTGTTTTCTTTGTTTGTTGTTGTTGTTTTAAGAAAATGTTCTGTCCAACCTCTTTGGAAAGCAATCTGGCGCTTCCTTAAAAAAATGGATATAGATATATCATTTGACCCAGTCATTCCATTACTTGGAATATATCCTACAGAATCAAGGCTTTTCACACCAACGGACACATGCACAAGAATGTTTATCACAGCACAGTCCACGATAACAAAAAATGGAATCAACCCAGATGCCCAACAACAGAAGAATGGATAGGTAAACTATAGTATATATACTCAATGGAGCACTACCCAATGATAAGGAATAATGATGATTCCAGAAAACATCTCATAACCTGATTTCAACTGGAAGACATTATGTTGAGTGAAAGTAGCCAGTGACAAAAGGACAAATATTGTATGAGACCCCTACAATAAGATCTCAAAAACAGACTTACGTATAGAAGAAAAGACTCTTTGACAGCTGCAAGGAAGGGAAAGGAGGGAGGGCGGGGGGGGCAGGGTTTAGATTAGATAGTTGCTAGAAATCTGGTTGAGTGAAATCGGTGATAGCACACATTAGAAACAAGAACAATATTAAGTGGACTTCAGCATAACTTGAATACTCCTTCCATCATAACCCAATATTGCAAGGACAGAGTAGCTGGGGTAGGGGGCAGGGGACCATGCTCTTAGATGAAATCGAGGCCAACTGGCACAACTAGCATCTTGCTTAGGAGGCTGTCTGCACCCCACATTGGTGAGTGGCTTCTGGGGTCTTAAAAGCTGCCAAGTTGCCATCCGACGGCACAGCAAATGGTCCCAACTCAGCAGGAACGGATGCTCACCGAGGACCAAAATGACATGGGGGAAAGACAACCCAGAAGATAGAGAGGCCCACATGAGTAGGTGCCTACATCGACTTGGGACCAGAAGAACCGGATGATGCCCAGCCACCACCAGCGATAGCCACGATGGAGCTCACTAAGTTGAGTCTCACTGGCAACACAAGAATAAAAAGGGGTGCATCCTGAGATCTCCACTAAAAGACCTCAACTGATGGTCCAGCAGTTTCGGGGTTCCCCTGGGAGCATGGCCCCTGGCCCTGATGCTGCCCTTGCCCATAAATCATAACAAAGGTCTACTCTTTGGACACGAATGGATTGGACTTGGCAATGCAGAGTGACCATATATTGGATGCACTTCATAGTTCTAGGCATCTATAAGATATCATCTTGCTGACCTCTGACTGGAGGAAGGAGAGTGGGTGGAGAGGACGGGAACAGAGACTGTTGGGAGGATAGGACATGTATGGAGCAGACAGCAATAGTGTGCTGTCACTGGACAGGGAGAGCAGTGGAAGCTGCATATGGGTGGGCATGTAAATTTATACGGGAATGTACATTTTCACTCAGTCATATTAAATAAAAAAAAAAAAAGAAAATGTTCTGCATCCCAATTTGGTGAGCAGGACCTGGGTCTTAAAATCTAGCAAGCTACCATCTAAGGAGCATCAGTTGGTCCCAATCCACCAAGAACAGAGGAGAGTGGATATCAGAGACAGTAGGAAAATACAAGCCCAGGAGACAGGAGTGGGCCATATAATGCAGACTACATCCGCATGAGACCAGAAGAACTAGATGTGCCTGGCCATCACAAATGACTTCCTTGACAGGGAACATGATGTAGAGTCCCTGACATAGCAGGAAAAAAAATAGAGGTGCAGATCTAGACTTCTATTAAAAGGCCATACCTGATGATCTCAAGTCCTGGAGGGAGCCCCGAGAATGTGGTCTTTGGACTCACTCTTGGCAAGAGCTGAAACCAGTACTGAAGACAACTCTTTAGACAGAAATTGGACTGGACTATAAGACATGAGGCCATTAGAACAGCTCCTCTATAAAAATGAGATGGGAGGGTGGAGAGGAGCGGACAGGAATTAATTGTATAAATATGGGAAGTACAGGGTGGAAAGGAGGAGTGTGCAGACACAGGATTGGCAGAGCAGCTAAAGTTGTATAGCAGTACGTGAACCAGGTTTTGTATGGCAAATTGATTTGGATTGTAAACTATCACTAGATCACAATACAATTTTTTTAAAAAGACTTTTCTAGTGTTCCTAAGCTAAAATTGACCCAGAGCTTTGCGTGCTTGTTTGTTTTTGAGAAGCACTGACTTTTCTTGATTTTTAGTACCAAGAGAAACCCCGTTTCCTCATAAAGATGATGCTGTAAGATAAGTATCATAAGGAGTTACATATAGATCCCCTCAACACAAACTATTGCTGAAATCAATAAGTACATACATTAAATCAATTCTATGAGCCATCAATGCTTTCCTTTTCAACTGAATACCCAAGTCTACCTGATGCAGCCTAATCCAGGTACTGTAAAGATCACTGTTCCCCAGCATGGCAAGTAGTTTCAATTTGCATTCAACTCTGAGCCTTTCATAGTGGCTTCCCGAACAGCTGTGTTGGGAAGTTTTGTGGTTAAGTCCAAGCTCAGAAGGAGAAAGTTCTGTGATTGATTACCAACGTCTTTTACAGGGCCCCGATGACGCAGTGCTTAAGTGTTTGGCTGCTAACCAAAAGGTTGGTAGTTCAAGTACACCAGGTGCTCCTCAGAAACCCTACAGGGCAGTTCTTCGCTGTCCTATGGGGCCAATATGAGTTGTAATTGAGTCAACAGCAATGGGTTTGGTTTGGATTTTTGATTATGGGTGCAGGATGGATGAGTGGTTGCACGCAACAGTCTATCTAGGCTCTCTGATTTGAAGGAATAGATGACTTGTGTGCAGGTATTTAGGCAGTCCGTAAAAACAACATTTCTGATCATAAGGCTTTTGATAAATTTCAGACTACAGTAGGTTCAAGGTCATCATTGCTGCTTAAAACCTAAGGGGCAGAAACTCTAAGATGTTGATTAATTTGTACATGCAAGGACTGCCAATTAAGTTTGTGAACTCATCCTAGAAAAGGTGCTACGTACCTCATTGCTGAGTATCACTACAATCACCTTCAAAATACTCCCCTTGGGAAGCTGTGAACCAAAGCCAGTACTAGCCTACCCTTCAAAGCAATTTTGGAACTCTTCTTCTGGAATTGCCGTCAGAGTTGTTGACGTATTATCTTTAATGTCTTGAATGCCATCAAAATGTTTTCCTTTCAATATTTCCTTTATCTTCAGGTAAAGAAAAAAGTGACTGGGGCCCAGATCAGGTGAGGAGAGAGGCTGTTTCAATACAGTTGTTCAATTACTGGCTAAAAACTCCCTCACAGACAACCATACAATTAAGCTCATGAACTCGCCACCATGCCACCATGCTCAAGGGCCATCCCAGAAACAGAATTCTAAAATTGCTTTGAAGGGTGGACTAGGCACTGGCATTGGTGCATAGCTTCTCAAAGAGAGTACTTCGAAGATGACTGTAGTGATATTCAGCAATGAGATATGTAGCACTTAGAACAATTAAGTTTATGGACTTAATAGTGAGACCTCAGATGCTTTGTATGTCAAACATGAAGAAAGTAGTTTAAGAAAATGAGAGCATCAAATCAAAAAACTACGCAGGGCAATAACCACTCCACTTTTTTTACAGAGGTTGTCAAAGGAAGTTCCCCTGGGCAGGGCTGAACAGTTGTGGGCCATCTCCAACTGGAAGCCAAATGGGCAATCAGGAACTGGAAATTCTACTCCATAGAGCATGGTTGCAATAATTTTAGCCTAGGAAAAATGAGCACTACCTGCCATGACCATAAGAAAATTCTCACTATAAATCCCCAAGCAACAGTGTAGGTAATTAAATATCTGGGACAAAATGTCAGAAGTTCCACTTTTTCTACTCAGCACTTGTTATAACAGACTGGTCTTCATTCACAGAATGACACACAGAGACAGGCACACTTGTATTCCGTTTAAGAATCCACCTTTTAAAGTCCCAGCTTAGGAATACAATATTGGTAACGCTACACTCCAGGTGTTTATAAATGTCATTATAACAGTTTACTTTGTCTCGTCGAGCTGCCCTTTGAAGTCTTCTGCTCAGCTCTTTTACTTCATCATTTCTTCCATTTGCTCTAGCTGCTCAATGTTTAAGAGCAAGTTTCAGAGTTTCTTCTGACATGGGATCACTATGAGAACCAACTTGAGGGCACCTCACAAAAACAAACTTATACTCACTCAGTTTGCCTGAGTTAATTTTTATTTCCCAGAAGCAGTGATTAACTTAGGTTGAAGTTAAAAAAAAAAAGTTATCCTGTGAAAAATTAGTCAAAGTTCATAACAGTATGGCTGTTAATTAACCTACAAAATTTGAGGCATCTTTCAAATGTCCCAGTGGATAAGACTTTTCTCTTCTTAAAATACTCCTCCTTTCTTAACCCAATATTGTAAGCACAGAGTATGTACACTTTCATTTTTTTATTTAATAAAAAGAATACATACAGCCCAAATGAAAAAAACTTACCAAAAATCGAAATCCAACTATAGTTTGACTTCCAATATATTATCACTATCTTGAGAAAAACAGTTGACTATACACTAAAGTTGCTTACTAATTAGGAATTATAATTATTTACATTGAATATAGTATTCAGAAAATGTAACTCATCAGAAAGGACCAAAAACATAATGAATTTTCTGTAAAAGTGTATGACTTGTCACACAAATATTGTGAAATTTAATTTAGCAAATAAAAAGTATCAAATACATTCTAAAAAAAAAAAAAAAATAAGCCCTAAGGTATCATGGTAGGCACAAAAATATTCCAAAGCCTAGGTTTTCTTATTTGTCAGAGATCCTGAAAGTTGTCTCTCTCTCTGACTAGGAGTGAAAAAAACTACAGCGCACCTCACGGTGCTTCATTTCTGACAGTCTTGAAATTCTTAGGACTACAGTTCACCATTCAAATCAGTCAATTCAGTTCCATTTAACAGTCAGATATTCATGGGCTATGAAAAAGGCAAAACCAAACCAAATATAGCCTCTCTCCTCCAGGAAGCACACGAAAGTAAATTGTGTGAGTTAAAGATATATGTAAAAATGTGAACAAGATAACTACTAAGTACTGTGGGAATACACAAGGAGAGAAGCAGCCAAGATGCGAACTATTCAAGTTAGCCTGTGCGCTCCTAACTCAGGAAGCTTCCAGCCAAAAGCCAAACCAGTTGCTGTTAAGTTGATTCCAACTCATTAATATCAGAGTACAACTGTGCTCCACAGGGTTTTCAAAGATAGATTTTTCAGAAGTGTAGATTGCCAGGTCTTTTCTCTGAGGGGCTTCTAGGAGGGTTCAAACTGTCAACCTTTTGAACTGAACCACTTGCTCCACCCAGGGATCCCCAAGAAGATTCTATGTAGCTGTAGACCAAATCTGATCATTGATTCCTAACCAGATACAGAGCAAACTCCCTACCCATATACCTACGAAGTTGTCCTCAAAACATGGCATGTTGTTATGTGCTGTCAAGTAAATTCCTACTCGTAGTGACCCTGTAAGTCGAGGTAGAGCTGCTCCATAGGGTTGGTTCCCTAGGCTGAAATCTTGACAGGAGTAGATTGTCAGTCTTTTCTCCCTTGGAGGGGTTGGAGGGTTCAAACTATTGACCTTTCGGTTGGTATCTGATCACTTAAGCATTGCCCAACCATTGTTCCTTGACTATGACATATGACTTCTTTGAAAAGTAATGACTACAATATAGGACGATGTCAGTACCAAACATTGTCTCCAGTAAACTACATTTTGAACTTCTGCTTCTAGCATACGGAAACTAGGATGGAATACATGGTGTGCTACCCAAAAACCTTGCCCAGTTAACGTGACCTCAGCAGTGGCCCCTAGGCTTTCTCTACCTAAGCACCATTTGGGGCCAGATAATTCTTTTTTTGTAGGGAACTCTTCTGTGCACTGGTAGGATGTTTGGAAACTCTGATGGCATAGTGCTTAAGTGCTACGTCCGCTAACTGAAAGGTTGACAGTTCAAACCTGCCAGGTGCTCCTTGGAAACTCTATGAAGAAGTTCTACTCTGTGGTATAGGGTTGCCATGACGTGGAATTGACTCGATGACAGGGGGTTTGGTCCTTTTGCACTTTGGGAAGTTCTGTAGCATCCTTGGCCTCTGCCCACTAGATGCCAGTAGAACTTCTTGCTCTCATTTCAGCAATTGTGATAGCTGAAGAAGTCTCCAAACATTGCCAAATGTCCTCCTGGGGGCAAAGTTACCTCTCATTGACAACCACTGAGTTTTGTTTTTTGTTTTTTTAAATACATTTAGCACTTGTGTTGGTAAATATAAGAATCTAACAAAGGTCACTTAGGTTATTGAGCCACATTCCATCCTCTGCCTCAATTATCACCCTCAGACCAGATTAACAGGTCTGCATTCCTCTCCCTATCTCTGAGGAAGTAAAATTGATTAAGACCTTAGAGAGATAATGAGATTTGGGGTAGTTCACACTGTTTAATAGATGTAATAAAATCTTATGATGAAATGAAATCTTTTGATTTCCAGCTATTTTTCTGTGACAGACACCAATTCTTTGAATTCTGGCTATAAATATCCACCAGAAATGTAACCAAAATGGGGACAGTTTTTGGAGAAGTTATTCTCACTGTCTCCTGGCCGGCATGCTTGTCTGCTAAGAAAACATTGAACCTTTCTCCCAATTTTGGCTGTCAGTGACAGGCAGAATGAACTTGCTTTGGTTCCGCAGCACTGGAAGCAAAATGTTTTATCCCCATAGTCTTGTTAACCTGATAATTTCAAGAGAGTCAAATCGTTTTGTTACCTTTTAATCTTTTGAAAATATTATATTAAATTTTCAACCTCTTGAAACTATTTATTATTAGACATTAATTTTGTTCTAATTTAAACTGTGAAGGATCACATTTGCTTAAGAAGAATCTATCAAAACTCACTGCCATCAAGTCAATTCTGACTCATAGTGACCCTGTAGGACAGAGTAGAACTGTTACACAGAGTTTCCAAGGAGCACTTGGTGGATTCAAACTGCTTAGCTTTTGGTTAGCAGATGTAGCACTTAACCACTATGCCACCAAGGTTTCCAAAAATCTGCACCTTCTGTAATATTAGAGGGAGGAGCTATATAATTAAGATGTTAGTTTACATAGTGCAAAATTCTTCTCTTATAGAATATTTCCATGTTAACCCATTAAAGGTTTTACTCTATTTCTTTTAATGTAACACACTAGATATATTTCCCAAAATCCAGTAAAAATGGACAGAGTAGTATCATATTTTAAAAGCTTTACTGTAGTAGATTTAGTTGCTATAAAATTAGTAAATTCTTTCTTGTGCCACTGAAATAAAACAATCTGGGTCAGAATTTAAACATTACAATGGTCCTCCTTATCTCTTGCTTTTGTGCAGGTAAATGGACCATACGTATCCCCACATGCTTTTATGCCTCTGATGAACTGTAAAAGGGACCTTGCATAAATCAAACAGAGAGCATGCATGTTTTCTTTTCCTGTGAACTCATACTGGTTTATTGTCTGGAACAGGAGATCAATAACTGCGTGCCCAGAAACCATTTTTCAGTTGTGTTGTGGACTGTGAAGTACACGGCGAAATCAATTTCTCTTCCTGGTCTTGGAGACTTGGTGTCCTTGCACTGCTCGTGGCAACAGTAATTTGGAATCTTTATCTTCATTCTCTAAACGCGGCACATTTGGGTGTAAATAAACAAGTACTGTGTTCGGAACGACCGAAACTGCCCAGTGTTCACCATCACCACTGTTACTGACAAGATTTTTAAGCTTCCATATGTGACACTGCTGAAATAAGTATTGTAGGAAGCAAGTACAGAAAAAGGTACTTCTGGAGGTTTAATTTGAAAACAAACAAATAAACGCTGGTGGTATAATGGTTAACAGCCTGGCTGCTAACCGAAAAGTCAGAAGTTCAAATTCACCAGGTGCTCCTTGGAAACTCTATGGGCAGTTCTGTTCTGTTCTATAGTATCACTATGAGTCAGAATCAGCTTGATGGCAATGGGCTTGGTTTGGGTTTGATGGAAGTTTAATACTTGAAACTCACATATGAAAGCAAAGACTAAGTTTGTGCAAGCTTTTAGAAAGTGGAAGAAAAGAAAGACTGTACTTTGACAGACAAAACCCCTAGAATATAGTTCTTTTCTTCACCTATTTTATTGTGATCTCTATCAAGTTTTTTAACAATTAACTCATTTTTAGCACTTTCTTTGTGACACGGGGCCTTGGTGGTACAGTGGTTAAGCTTTTGGCTGCTAACCAAAAGGTGGGCGGTTTCAATCCACCAGCTATTCCCAGGAAACCCATTGGAGCAGTTCTACTGTGCCCTATAGGGTCATTATGAGCAGGAATTGACTTGATGGCAGCATGTTTGTTTTGGAAACCCCGGTGGTATAGTGGTTAAGAGTCTGGCTGGTAACCAAAAGGTCAGCAGTTCAAATCCACTAGGTGCTCCTAGGAACCTCTATGGGTGCCTCTACTGTGTTCTATAGGGTCACTATGAGTCAGAATTGACTCAAATGCAGCAGGTTTGGGTTTGGACATGACATATACCTCATGACATTTTCATATTTGATGTAAAGTTACTGGCAGTGTCTCATTTTCATCACTTGGATCTTTTATCTTTCTGTCCACTTGACCCCCCCCCCAAAACCCAAACCCACTGCCATCGAACTGATTTCAACTCATAGCAGCCCTATAGGTCAGAGTAGAACTGCCCTATAGTTTCCAAGAAGTGCCTGATGGGTTTGAACTGCCAACCTTTTGGTTAGCAGGTGTAGCACTTAACCACTATACCACCAGGGTTTCCATCCAGCTGACAGGACCTATAAAAGTTGACATTTGAATATTTGGTGTTTGAAACATTCTATTTTGGGCTGTTGTTTGTTTAGATGTTGTTAAGTTATGAATACATCAGCACATTGGCAGAAATTTGTCTTATCTTGATATAAAAATCTTATTATCTTAAGAAAGGCTCCAATTCATAGTCCTTTAATATTGGTATATGTCTTTTTTTTAACGATCACAGGTAATTGCTATAAAAAAGAAAATATATTCTAGGATCCGACTCGACGGCACTTGGCTGGCTATTCTAATAATGCAGTTATTTTGTTGTTATGTGTCATAGAGTCACACTCACTTGCAAATCTTTAAAAAGAATATTGTTAAATGCTTATTTGAAGCCATTAATAAAATATTTTTGGAGATTAGTGGGTAAATGGTATAGATTTTATTTTATAAACTCTCAGCTTCAACTAGTTACTAAAAATAGTACTTAAAATTGATGTGCACATATATTTATAGTTAAGTCTTAAAAGGATTTATAAATTTAGAAAACTGTTTTTTAATGTAATCATTGGGTCACACAAAATTTTAAAACTGTTATTATAGACTATATAGACATGACATCAGTGGACAGACATCTACACTTTTTACATCATGTGGCCACAGCAGTACTCAGAGGAAAACTCATAGCCCCAGATGTTTTCATTATTTCACTGAGAAAGACTAAAAGTAAATGGGTGTACTAGCCAACTCAAGAGTCATAAAAAGGAAAATAAACAAGTGTAACAACAAGAGGAAGAGCTTAATAAGTGAGAATAAGGTTGATGAATCAGAAAACAAAAAAATAGAATTAAAAGTTAAATTCAAGAGCTTATTATTTGATAAAACAACAAAAATAGGTAAAATTCTGTCAATGCTAATGGCAAATGAGGAAAAAATTGTGTTTTTATTAAAAAATATAAAGATAGTATAGCAAAAATACAGATATTTTATGAGAAATATTACATACAGTCCATGAGAATACTGGAAACTATTAATGAAATGAAAGATTATCTTAAAAGTTATAAACAGTCAAGATAAACTCAGAAAAAAGAATGAAGGCTGCAATAAACAGCAGTGGAAGTAATGGAACATTTTCAGTTAATTCTACCCTAAACTATTCATCTTCCAGATTCTTAACCTGTAAATTTTTTATTTCTTATATATTTTCAGTATTTTTAAATGTAGACAATATTAGAAATCTTTCTATAGCAGTTTCAAGATGGTAGCATACCAAAACGCACTGCCACTGAGTAAATTCTGACTCATAGCAACCCTATAGGACAGGGTAGAACTGCCCCATAGAGTTTCCAAGGAGCATCTGGTGGATTTGAACTGCTGACATTTTGGTTAGCAGTCATAGCACTTAACCACCATGCCACTAGAGTTTCCAGATGGTAATATAGCAGCAGAAAATGAAAATGCCCAAGCATTAGCACCTGAAAAGGAATCTCCATACTATTTTTGCTGTAAGTTTAAAAATTCTAGGGAAAAAAAACCTACCAAATTAAGTCAGTAATATATAAGAAATAGTCAAACTGAGCTTATTTAAGGGTAGGATTGATGTAAAGAAATTTATTGCTGTGAAGTACCAAATGGTAAAAACCCTCTGATCATATGAATACCTACTGAAAGGCAGTTGATAAAATGCAACATCAATTATTGGTAAATTCAGTTTTTAGTAAACTAGAAATAAAGGGATACTCTGATCACATGACACATTACGTTTATGAATGACTCTGCAGATTCCATGGAGTTGAAACGTTCCCGTTGATGTAAGAAAGAAGACAGGAATCATTTTATTCCCTTAAACTGCGCCCTGTTCTGATGATGTCTCTACAGTGAGGCAAAATAACAGCATCAACAGCTAGCTATTACTACTGTTGTACAGCAGGGGAGGGGTTCACAGTTATTTGTAGATGACATGTATTACTGCTGGACAGCAGGGCAAGGATTTACAAATATTTATAGATGACATGTATTACTGTTGGACATGAGGGGAAGAATTTACAATTATTCATAGAAGACACAAAATATATGATTGTTTTCTAGGGAAATGCAAGGGGATAAACATACACAAAATTGAAAGTGGAAGTAACAACTGGCAAACAGCATCTATGCACCCACAGATTCAAGGACGTATACTTGAGAACAATGAACATTTCAACAGCAAAAAGGGCAAAGGACCTAGTAAACAATTTATGAAGGCAAAAATACAAACGGCAAATCAACATAAAATACTAAGCTTTACTGTGGGATGAAGAATTGCCAATCAAAGCAGTGATTAGATACTGCTGTACCATTTGCTTTGCCAAAGGGTCTTGAGGACCAACAGTACCTGGTCCAGGGTACAGGAAGATGGACACTCGTTTTCTGTTAAAAATATGTCACTTGTCATAATCCTTTCAAGAGGAAATGAACACCTATGAAAACCTTACATTTTTATATATCTTTGGACCCTGAATCATAGATGCCATGAATTAATCCTAAAGATATTATTATCAGAGATAAATGAAAGAGTGTTAGGCTCAATAATGATTAGAGCATTGTTTGTCAACAGAAAAAAGGAATTGTAACTAAGTTGAAAAAGTCATGGCAGACATATAAGATGACTGCAGTATCAGACGATCATTAAAATGATATTATTAGGAAATATCAAATGATATACATTCACAACACAATGTCAAGTTCATAGAGGTGATGAAGCCTTGTAGTAGTGGGATTGTGGTTTTTTTTTTTAAGAAGATCTGTATCTGTATTACAGGCACGTACCCAAAGAATATCGAAGGCTAAAAAAGATATGTTTCAAATATTAGAAAACACTACCAATGTTCATCCATGCTGGTGGTATTATGGATAACGTTTGTTTTTTTCTTTCTGTTTATCTGCACTTTCTCTGGAAACCCTGGTGGCATGGTGTTTAAATGCTATGGCTGCCAACCAAAAGGGTGGCGGTTCACATCCATCAGGCACTCCTTGAAAACTCTAATGGAACAGTTCTACTTTGTCCTATAGGGTTGCTATGAGTCTGAATCAACTTGACAGTAATGGGTTTTGGCACTTTCTGTAAAGACCTCAAGAATTTTTGTAAAAAAATTTTAGTGTTCTTTTTTCTTTTTTATTGTACTCTAGATGAAGTTTTATAGAACAAACCAGTTTCTCATTAAACAGTTGGTTCATGTATTGTTTTATAACATTGGTTAGCAACCCCATGACATGTCAACACTCTCCCTTCTCAACCTTGGGTTTCCTATGACCAGCTTTCCTGTGCCCTCCTGTCTTCTCATCCTTACCCCTCGGCTGGCGTGCCCCTTTAGTCTTGTTTTGTTTTATGGACTTGTCTAATCTTTGGCAGAAGGGTGAACCTTGGGAGTGACTGACTTACTGAGTTAAAAAGCTGTCTGGAGGCCATACTCTCAGGGTCTCTTCAATCTCTGTCAAGCCAGTAAGGCTGGTCTTTTTCTGTGAGTTAGAATTTTGTTCTACATTTTTCTCCAGCTCTGTCTGGGACACTCTACTGCGATCCCTGTCAGAGCAGTGAGCAGTGGTAATAGTCAGGCAACATCTAGTTGTACTGGACTCAGTCTGCTGGAGGCCATGATAGTTGTGGCCCATTATTCCTTTGAACTAATCTTTCCCTTGTGTTTTTAGTATTCTTTGTTCCCTCTTCCTCTTAAAGGGGTGAGACCAGTGGTGTGTCTTAGATGGCCGCTCACAGGATTTTAAGACCCCAGAGGCTACTCACCAAAGTAGAATGTAGAATATGTTCTCTATAAACTATGTTAAGCCAGTTGAGCCAGATGTTTCCCGAGACCGTGGTCCACAGAGCCTCTATCCCAGCAATTAGGTCTCTCAGGGAATTTGGGTGTCTTTATGAAGCTTCCATGACCCTGCCTTGTACAAGTTGTTCTTTTTAGGGGTGGCTTTTTTTCTTTTTTAATGATGCCACACATACTGAGGAATTAAAATTCAAAAGAAAAAGGACACTTCTCATCTCAAAAGGGTGGCTTACACTGAGTGACTCCATACTTTACTGTCTTAAGTGCCAGTCGCATACATGACTGAGTAAAAAGACACCTGTCACTTTTACAAAATATTTGGCAGAATCAGGTTTCTGTGTCTGCTTTTTATCAAAGAACACAGCTTTGTTCCTTGATGTAAATAACTTGCTTCGTGACAATCTCCGTCTCTGAGAGTGTTGACTTTTTCCCATGTCAGCTTTATCTAGCCTATCATTTCACAGGAGGAGTTCATGTAGGAGGACTTTTCTCAGAGATTAGTGAAGGGAGCTCTTCCTCCTGGGAAATTTCCGTTTCATTCAAGGGTGAGGTTGCTGGGTTGACTAGGCTCACTTTTGGCTGCCTCTCCTTTTTGGGGAAAGCCACCGTGGGAAAGAGTCTTTTCGTTCTTCATCTTAATCCTCAGAGCATCTCTGAGGTCTTGATGCCATTACAGTTCTGAGACTCAGCAGAAGAGTCACGTGCAAGTCAGCCTGGCTGCTAAAGGGACACCCAGCCTACAGCATCCCATAGCCTCTGAGGACTCCAAAACTGGAACCCCAGTTCCCTCAAATGGAAGGCGATTATTACAGTGAAATTTTTCATTGTGATTGAGTGAGAGTATACAATCCAAATGAAATTTGCATGCCCACCTATCTGCAGCTCCTTATGCTCTCTTTGCCCAAGGACTGTACACTCCTCCTTTCCGTTCTATACACGTCATATCCTCTTAACAGTCTCCTGTTCCCTCCTCTTCACCCTCTCCTCTCCGTTCTAGTAAGAGGCCAGTAGGACAGCATCTTAAAGATGCATAAAACGATAAAGTGCACACACCATATGGTCACACTGTGTCCCTGAGTCCAGTTCAGTCCTGTCTGGAGGGTTGACCTCAGTAATGTTTTCTGGTCAAGGACAGCAGATCTAGGGGCCCTGCTCCCAGGGGAACTCCCAGGACTTCAGACCATCAGTTGTGGTCTTTTAGTGGAGTTCTTGAGGTGCACCCCTCTTTTTCTTATGTTGCTACTGGGGCTCTACATTGTGTGTCCCATATGATAGAATTTTTTTATTGTGGTGAAAATGTACACATCATAGAATTCAACAATTCAACAATTTCTACATGTGAAATTCAGTGTCATTGATTTCATTCTTCATAACCACAGCAATTCTGAGATGTTGTCTTCAAGACTAGAGGAATAATGCAGAGAACCTGGTTCTTTGCATTGTATTATATTGTACTGTATTGTATCGTTGACTCAGTTTCAACTCATCATGCCCCTGTGTACAAACCAAGGAAACACTGCCAGGTCTTGCACTGTCCTCATTATTGTTATGCTTGAGTCCACTGCTGCAATCATTGTAACAATCTATTTTGTTGAGGGTCTTCCCCATTTACACTGACCTTCTACTTGACCATGCATTATGTCCTTCTCCAGGACTGATCCCTCCTGACAACATGTCCAAAGTATGTGAGATGAAGTCTTGCATACACTCCCTTCTAAGGATCATTCTGGCTGTTCCCCTTCCAAGATAGATTTGTTTGTTCTTTAGGTAGTCCATGGTACAATTTGATATTCTTCTCCAACACTTCAATTCAAAGGCATCACTTCTTCTTTGATCTTCCTTATTCATCATCCAGCTCTCGCATGCATATGAGGTAACTACAAAACACCACGCCTTGGGTCAGGCACACCTTAGTCTTCAAGGCAACATCTTTGTTTTTCAACGTTTTAAAAACGTCTTTCACAGGAGATTTACGCAACGTGATATGTTGTTTTATTTTTTGACTGCTGCTTCCATGAGTGTTGATTGTGAATCCAAGTAAAACGAAATCCTTGACAACCAGAATCTCTTCTCCATTTATCATGACATTACTTATTGGGCCATTTGTGAGGATTTTTGATTTCTTGATGTTGAAGTGCAATCCATATTGAAGGCTGTAGTCTTTGATCTTCATCAGTGTTTCAAGCCCTCTTCACTTCCAGCAAGCAGGGTTGTGTCATCTGCATAACACAGGTTGTTGTTGAGTGTTCTTCTAATCCTGATGCTATGTTCTTCTTCATATAATCTGGATTCTAGGATTATTTGCTGGGCATACAAATTGAAAGGTATGGTGAAAGCCTACAAGCCTGAAGCACACCTTTCCTGACTTAAAAACTCATAGCATACCGTTGTTCTATTCACAGGACTGCCTCTTGATCCATGTACAGATTCCTCATGAGTACAATTAAGTGTTCTGGAATTCTCACATGCAGTGTTATCTGTGATTTGTTATGATGCATACATTTGAATGCCTTTGCACAGTCAATAAAACACGGGTAAATATCTGTCTGATAGTCTCTGCTTTCAGTTAAGATCCATCTGACATCAGCAATAATATACGTGGTTCCACATCGTCTTCTGAATCTGGCCTGAATTTCTCATAGTTCCTGTCAACACGCTGTTGTAGCCACTTTTGAATGATCTTTAGTAAAATTTTACCTATGTGTGATTTTAATGATAGTGTTCAATAAATTCTGCATTCAGTTGGATCACTTTTCTTTAGAATAGGCATAAATATGGATCTCTTCCAGTCAGTCGGTCAAGTAGTTGTCTTCTATATTTCTTTGCATTGATGAGTGAGCACTTCCAGCATTGCATCCATTTGTTGAAACATCTCAGTTGACATTTTGCCAACTGCTGGAGCCTTGCTTTTTTGCCAGTTCTTTCAATGCAGCTTTGACATCTTTTAGGCATAATGAGTGTATTACTTCCATCTTTTTCTTTTTTTAATTTTTATTGTGATTAAGTGGAAGTTTACAATCCAAGTCAATTTGCCATACAAAACCCCAAGCACCTGTTGCTGTGCAACTCTATTCCCTCTCCTCACCTTGTGACAGCACACTCATTCCCTCCATTCTTTACTTCCAGTATTCACTCAGCTGACACCTAACCCCTTCTCTCTAACCTCTCCTCTCCCCTCTAAAAAGAGGTCGGTTGGACAGCTGTCTATATATATAACTATAAGGTACGCACACTACCTGCATCACTCTGTATCCCTTAGTCCAGTCCAATCTTTGTCTGAAGTGTTGGCTTCAATCTTGATTGCAGCTTTAGGCTAGCAGCAAGTCCAGGGGCCATGTTCTAAGGGGATCCTCCAGGTTGTTGATCATCAAATCTGGTCTTTTAAGAGAGTTCTTGTCTGCACACCCCTTTTCCTTGTGCCACATCAAGAGATACACACTGTGTTCCAGGACAGGGCTGTCACTGGTGGTGGCCAGGCACCATCTAGTTCTTCTGGTTTCATGCAGTCTCCTGGACTCATATTTTCCTCATGGCTGTGATGTTCTTGGTTTTCATCTGCCTTCCATGTTCTTTTGAAGCTTTCTGTGTTGTTCAATATTTTCCCATAGGACTCTTCGATAATGCAGCTTAAGGCCTGAACTTTTATTTCTACTTCCAGGTCTCTGCACATGTCATTACAATACCTTACTTTGTCTTCTCAAGCTACCCTTTGCAATCTTCTATTCCACTCTTTCACCTCATCATTTCTGCCTTTTGCTTTAGCAGCTTGACATTCAAGGGCAAGTTTCAGAGTCTCCTCTGACATTCATTTTGGTCTTTTCTTTTTTCCTCTCTTTTTAATAACCTCGTGCTTTCTTCATGTATAATTTCTTTGATGTCATTCCACAACTTCTCTGGTCTTCAGTGATTAGTGTTCTGTGCATATCATGTATTGAACTGTGTTCTCTAAAAGCCTGGGCCATAATTCCTGGTATTGTATGATGTTCCTCCATGTTGTAATTCCTGCCTCTATGATGTTAATGAGGGTGTATGGGCTGCCGTCTGTTTGTTTTGTGCCTGGAGGTGATCTCTTGAGATATAAAGGAGAGAAGCTAGCACAGACATTTGGGAACCTCAGATCACCAAGACGCAGTACCAGGAGCTGAGAGCATCCTTTGGGAAGGATCAGGGTCCCTGCACCTTAGAAGCTTCCAGTCCAGGGGAATATTGATGACAAGGACCTTCCTCCCATGACAGCAGAAAAAAGCTTTCCCCTGGAGCTGACACCCTGAATTTGAACTTTTAGCTTATTGGATCATGAGAAATAAAATTCCTCTTGTTAAAACCATTCTGTTAGAGCAGTACCAGATAACTAAAACAGTGCATCAGCTCTATTCTTCAGACAGAATTCACGTAGGATATACTCAAAGTTGTACTTTGGTTCTTGTGGATTTGTTCTAATTTTCTTCAGTTTCAACTTGAACTTAGATATGTGCAATTGATGGTCTGTTCTACAGTCAGCCCCTGGCCTTGTTCTAACTGATATGAAACTTTTCAATCATTTCTTCCCATAGATACAGTCAATTTGATTCTTGTATATTCCATCTGTGAAAGTTCACATGTACAGTCACCATTTATGTATTTGAAAAGAAACTTCTAATAAGTTGCCTGTTGGTCTTGCAGAATTGTATCATGCAATCTCCACCATTGTCTCTATCACCAAGGACATATTTTCAACTACTAATCTTCCTGTTTTCAACTTTTGCATTCCAGTTACCAGTAGTTATCAATGCATCCCTTTTGCACGTTTAATCAATTTCAGACTGTAGAAAGTGATAAAAATCTTCAATTTCTTCATCTTTAGCTTTGGTGGTTAGTGCATACATTTGAATAATAGTCATATTAACTCTTCTTAGCTGTGGGAGTATAGGCATTATCCTATCACTGACAGCACTGTACATCAGGATATATCTTGAAATGTTCTGTTTGATGATGAATACAGCACCATACCTCTTATATTTTTCTTTCCTAGCATAGCAGATTATACACATATCTCTCAGTTTATTGTACTCTGGTGGCTTTTGTGTTGCTGTGAAGCTGGAAGCTATGCTACCAGTATTCAAATACCAGCAGGGTCACCCATGGCAGACAGGTATCAGCTGAGCTTCCGGGCTAAGACAGGCTAGGAAGAAGGACCTTGTGGTCTACCAGTGAAATCTTATCAATAGTAGGAAAACGTTGTCTGATGTAGCTTTGGAAGATGAGCTCCCCAGGTTGCAAGGCACTCAAATATGACTGGGAAGAGCTGCCTCCTCAAAGTAGAGTCAACCTTAATGATGTGGATGGAGTCCAGCTTTGGGCAGCTTCAGTTGCTGATGTGGCATGACTCAAAAGTAGAAGAAACAGCTGCAAACATCCATTAAGAATCAAAACATGGAACATAAAAATTATAAATCTAGGAAAATTAGAAATCATCAAAAATGACATGGAACATTGATGTCCTAGGCATCGGTGAGCTAATATGAGCTGGCATTGGCCATTTCAAACTGGCTAATCATCTGTCCTACTATGATGAGAATGACAAATTGAGGAGGAATAGTTCTTAGTAGATAGTGCTTAATAACTGTCATATAACTGCACTGATCAGTGTAGCCACCAATCATGTGGGCCTATTTCAGTAAAATAAAAAACTTAACTTTCTTAGCCCTAGCCGCCCTTCAAGTGCTCAATAGCTTTTGTGTCTAGTGGCTACCATACTGGATAGTGCAGCTATAGAACATTTGCATCGCCACAGACTATTCCACTGGACAGCATTGTTCTCTGTCATTAACTGAGCTTTACACTGTTGCTAGACCTTACCAGGAAACCCTGGTGACGTAGTGGGTTAAGTGCTAAATTTGCTAATCAAAAGGTCAGAAGTTCAAATCTAACAGGTGCTCCTTGGAAACTCTATGGGGCAGTTCTACTCTGACCTCTAGGGTCGCTGTGAGTGGGACCCAAATCGATGGCAGTGGTGTTTTTTTTTAGATCTCACCAAATAAAAACAGCAAATATGATGCAGTCAAGTCAATCTCAACTGTTAGTAACCCTACTGGATGGAGAAGAACTGCCTCCATAGTGTTTCCAAGGAGCAGCTGGTGGATTCAAACTGCTGTTCTTCTGGTTAGCAGCTGAGCTCTTAATCACTACACCACCAGGACTCCCTATGGATCTTAGGGCAGAATAAAATCATGCCCTTATTTGAAGGGTGAAGCTCTCAGGGGATGTTTACCTGCATCAGTGTGAGCCAGGTAGGGCCCCTTCTTCGAAGGGCGTCCTTTGTTCACTAGAGACAGAAAGGAGTGGTGTTTGTTTCCCAAATTGATAGCCAATCTATGACGGAGATTCTTTTGACCTGAGAAGTTCAGTGTAAAGCTCCCAAGGGGGACTCCCTGCTTACTACCTGACATGTAACCACACAACAATTCAACAGCTGGGATGATTCTGACTTTGAGTCAGCCAAGGAAACCCCCTTTTGAGGTAGAGTGAGGACAGGATAACTAGTAATCTGGTCAACTGAATTTTTCATAAGTAACTGACGGGAGATAGGCTGCCGCAGTCAAAACATTCACCCAAATGATGGGGTTAATCATTAAACCTTCTAAGTGGTGGCTGTCTTGTGACTCTGACATTCTAATCTGGTCACAGAAGGACCAAGACTGCTTTAAGGGGAGGATGGGTCCCCCACTTCCTCCCACCCCCCCCTTTACCTTTTGTTTTCCACTCTTAAAGTTATGTAACATCTCATTTTCCTGGTGACTACAACTCAGGTTAAACCCTGTCAACCAGGAGCTTTGCCTTGAAAGGTAAAAATAGAAGAACAACCTGCATTGTCTTATTGACGATTGTTTGACTTAAAGATTTCTCTACTTTTACAGCCATGCTGAGGCTTGAAAGTTGAGCCTACTGTTTTATGAGTTAAGAAGAAAAATACGAAACCATATAGGATAATGGAAACTACACTTTGGGAGGTATTGTGGACAGTTCAATTACAGTTTTGTATCTTGTCCATTCCAGTTGTATTTTTTTGTCATCATCTACTGTGCTCCTTTCCCTCCCTCCCTCCCTGTCTCCCTCCCTCCCTCCCTCCCTTTTTCCCTCCTCCCCTCCCTCCCTCCCTCCCTCTCTGCCTGCCTCCCTCCCTCCCTTCTTCTCCCCTTCTCTCCCTCCCTCCTTTCCTGCCTGCCTGCCTCCCTCCCTCCTTGCTTCCCTGCCTCCTTCCCTCCTTCTGTCCTTTCCTTCCTTCTTTCTTTCTTTTCTCCCTTCTGGCAAATGCAGAGTTCGATTATAACATGAAAGTTAGTATCAGACAAGCTCTGGGAGCCAAAACAGTAAGTGGAGCATATTTAGAAAAAATTTTTAAATTATTTTCTTTTTTTTTTGTGCTTTAGATGGAATTTTACAGAGCAAATTAGTTTCTCATGAAACAGTTAATATACATGTTGCTTTGTGACATAGGTTGCCAACCCTACAATGAGTCAACAGTCTCTCTTTCTTGATCTTGGGATCCCTGTTTCCATTCACCTAGCTCACCTGTCCCCTCCTGCCTTCTCATCCTTGCCCCTGAGCTAGTATACTCATTTAGTCACATATTCTTGGTTCAGTTACAAGTACTGTTTGTTCTATGGGCCTAATTTTTGGCTGAAAAGTGAACCTCAAGAGTGACTTCAGTACTGAATTAAAAAGCACTGGGAGGCTGTACTCTCGGAATTTTTCTACTCTCTTTCACACTGGTATATCTGATCCTTTTTTGTGAATTAGAATTTTGTTCTATGCTTACCTCCAGCTCTGTCTGGGACCATCTATTGTGATCCCTGTCAGAGGAGTCAGTGGTGGTAGCCGGCTACCATCTAGTTGTGCTGGACTCAAGTCTGGTGGAGGTTGTGGTACTTGTGGTTTAAAAACTTATTTTTTAATAACACTGAGCTTTCTCTAATAATGAGCCTTTCTGCATAATTACATTAAACTTGAATAAGTAATTTTTAAAGATGGCAACGTGGCACTCTACTAAAGTAAAAATAGATTAAAAATGGAAGTCATCGATAAAATGGTTTTGCTTAAAGTCTTTAATTTATAGTATGTGCTATAAAATCTGACATGATTGGGTAAATTATATAACCAGTATGCACCACTTGTTCTCTGAAGCCACATATGGATTCTCCCCCCGCAAAACCCTCAAACCCATTGTCACTGACTCCATTCCGACTTATAGTGACCCTATAGGACAGTATAGAACTGCCCTGTCAGGTTTCCAAGGAGTACCCAGTGGATTCCAATTGCCAACCTCTTGAGTTAGCAGCTGAGCTCTTAACTACTTCATCACCAGGGAGGGCCCAGTGAGTTCTTGAGATGTGTTCCACTGTATGCACATAGAGAGCAACCTATTGTGCATCAGGTATATACACTGCAGGCAGCTGCTATGACCACTAGTGTATTTTCCGTATGTTCCGGAGTCTATGTCTAGAAGTGTACTGTTGGGCCTCAGAGTCTAGTTTTGTAGCTTTAGTATCTCTTTCCTTATCCTTTCTTAAGTGGTCCATTTTCTGTATCACTGCATGTGCTCACTTATATTTATTCATGAAGCCTGTCTCTGAAAAGATTTGAATGCCCTAGTAGAAAATGTTAGCATCAGTGCACAAGCTTTCAAGCCTTTAATGCTTTTCCAGGTATGGTGGATTAATTCCTTTTGTATGTGGCCTTTCTAGCCAGGGTCTTGTAACTCCCACCCAGGTGATTGGGCAAGGCTTCTGATATGGTAATCATGGTCCATCAAGGAAATTGGTCAATTCTGTCTTAAAAAAAGAGCCAATTCCAGAGCAGAGAGGCAGAGTCTACCACCACCAATGAAGGAGAGACCCATCAGCAGGAGATGGCATGGTGGGCTTCGTGGCTTAAGGAGAGAGACAGCTGAGTGCATTTAGAGAGAGGCCTAAGGCCAGCGAGAGGTGTGCCTGTGAGCACAGCTACAGAGAGGCTACCTTGATGGAAGAACTGTATCCTGAGTGGTCCTGAATCTGAATTTTAACTGTTAATTCCATAATAAACCTCCTAATTGTGAGTATGGTCTGTGAGTTCTGTGTGGCTGCTGCAGTGAATTACTGAACCCAACAGAGAAGCAGAGAGTGCTGTGGGAGGGAAAGCTGGTGTCAGAATTGGTCAAGACGGCAGGAAGAGGAGGCACTTAAGATCTCTGCCTCATAGGAATCAGCCTTGGGCTGTTGGTCTTGGTTCTCCCACCCTCTTGTGAAGTTAGAGGAGCTGGACAGTGCCCCCAAGCCATTTTTACACTAGGATAAACTGATACTGCAGGCTGGTAAACAATGTAGAACAGCAGCCATCTTTTCCCAATCTAAATAGCCTGAGACTCTGTTCTGTGGCCCAGAATGGATTCCTACCCACGATCATCAACCAGCTCATGCTCTTGGTTTGAAGAAACAATGAGAGTACAGGAGATGATCAGGTCCAATCCACCTCAACATCAGAAAACTGACTTAAGTTCCTTCTCTGATGAGAGGGGCCAACCATCTTCGTTTTCACCATCTGCACCAGTTTATGGTTGTCTCGTGCATATGAACCTGTTCAGTCCATCTCCACAGGGTGCTGACAAGCCTGCTGTGTCTGAAGGGTGGCTGTGTACCGTTTTTAACCAGACCATTTCCTTTCTGAAGGTTTATTCTCATTTATTAGATTGATCCAATTGGAGCATCAATCCCAAACCAAACCCACTGCCTTCGAGTCGGTTCCAACTCATGGCAACACTATACAATGAGTAGAATTGACCATAGAGTTTCAAAGGAGCACTGGAGGATTTGAACTGCCAACCTTTTGGTTAGCAGCTGTAGCATTTAACCATTACGCTATAGCTGCTCTTATTCCTGCCGAGTGAAACTAATTTGGGGGGATAAAAGGTTTCATAGATTTAACTGTGTCCCCCCCAAAATGTGTGTAGCCATTTGGCTGGGCCATGATTCCCAATATTTTATGATTCATATGCTGTATGTTAGAGGATTAGAGTCCGACTGTAGATCTCTTCCTAAGGTTACCTCCCACCTCCATTGTAAAGAGAATTTCCCTGGAGTGCGGCTTGTACCACCCTTTATCCTTTTATCGGATGGGAGATAAAAAGAGAGAAGCAAGCAGAGAATTGGGAACTTCACACCATCAATAAAGTAGCACTAGGAGTAGAGAACATCCTTCAGACCCAGTGATTCCTCCACCAGGATGCTCCTTGACCAAAGACTGGTGCAACACAAGGAGCGAACACTCTGAATGTGAACTTGTAGCCTACTGGACTGTGTAAGAATAAACTTTTCTTTGCTTAAGCCATCCACTCTTGGTTTTTCCATTAGAGCAGCACTAAATGAATAAAACAAAAGGCATTATTGAAAACCATATAACTATGCTCTGAATCAGTTAATTATTCTAAAATATGCACAGTATGAGATGAGGAGTTCGCTTTGAAAGAATGAAGGCACACTTCCAATAACACTTAAAGTTGACACTGAAGTGCAATAGTCAACTTGTGTGTGAGAACAAGTATAGAGATTGAGTTTTCTCCTCTTGCTGGTGCTATCTTATCATGGTGTTAATTTGAGGAGGGACTGAAAGACTAAGTAGTGAAGTAGAAGAAGCCACTGAAGGCAGTTAAATGAACTTTACAAAGGGACTTAGGGATGAGGAAGAGAGATCAGCAGTTCAAATCTGACAGGCGCTCCTTGGAAACGCTATGGGGCAGTTCTCCTCTGACCTGCCATAGGGTTGCTGTGAGTCCGATGGCAGTGACTTTGACTTTGGAGTAATTAAGTGATGTGTTGTTTTGCCTAAGAATCATCTATTTGTACTTTTCACTCCTACAAAAGAGGAGAAAGGCAGTGATAGCAGGAGATGTCTTCCTACCCCAGACTGAAACAAAAATCTTGACATTGTCTCCGTGATAGCCACCAAACCAAAATCATGATATAGGGTTAACAAGTTTGAGTGTACTTGGGAAATACCCTTCATAAGATTCATAGACCAATAGAGAGACTAGTGGTAAATATGTAAAGGTAACAACAGAAAAGACTTGAAAGCTTCAATAATGATGTAGTAGGGTGTGTCGGGGGCTTCTTTAAGCAGGGTGCTCAGGGAAGGACTCTCTGGGGAGGAGCCATGCAAGTTAAGACTAGATTGAATAACTTGAAGGAGCTCACAAGGGAAGAAGATTCCAGGCAGGAGGCTATGGTTCTTGGCAGAACACCTGGGATGGAAGGATGGACCAGTCTTGCAGTCAGTCATCTGAGACCCAGGAGGGCTACTGTCAGTGGATGAAAAAGCATCTTATTTAGATGCATTTCAAATGCTTGGCCAACTCAACAGGCACTGCCTTTAAGAGGTTGCATCCTTAGACAAACAGGCATCTCCCATGTGGAAGACACAACAAAATGCAAGACTGGATTGAAATAACTTTGCAAAGGGACAGGCCTTTCAAGTGTGTGGGGGTGGGTGGAAGACACCAGAAGCTTGGCAAATGGTCAGCTTTGAAATTTTCTGCCTTCCAAGGTCTTTGGTGCCAATGTGGAGCACAGTGAAGTCTTGAGGGTGGCAAAAATGCCTTCCCAGGATGGCATCAGAGGTCTAAATCTTGGAGACCAGGAGTTTACTGCTAGCTTTTCTTATTGTATATCTATGAAGATCTGAATATCACACAATTCAAAGATACTGAGATACACGAGGAATAAAACACAAATCACCTGAACTCAAAATGTGAAAGGTAACTCACTGTCTTAGTCATCCAGTGCTGCTTTAATGGAAATATCACAAGTGGATGGCTTTAAAAAGAGAAATTTTATTTTGTCACAGTCCAGTAGGCTAAAAGTTCAAATTCAAGGTATCAACTCCAGTAGAAGGCTTTCTCTGTGGGCTCTGGAGGAAGGTGTGTGTTGTCAATCTTCCCTTGGCCCCGAAACTTCTGAGGTGCAGGGACTGTAGTCCTTTCTGAAGGAGGTATTACTTTCTTGATGGTATGAGGGCTCCCAAATCTCAGCTTGCCTCACTTTCTTTTATACACCAAGAGGCTGCCCCAAGCCACAACACAATCCCACACACTGAGTCCTGCCCCACCAACACAACTGTCACCCACCCTCCCTCATTAACATCATAGAGCCAGGGTTTACAACATAAAGAAACATCACACAATACTGGGAATCATGGTCTAGCCAAACTACCACACACATTTTTGGGGGGAACACAATTCAACCCATGACACTCACTATAAAGTATTCAAGTAGTTAATTACTGCAATAAGAAAAATTCCAATTTTCATTTCACTTTCAACCAGTATGCTATGATTTATATAATCATAGAATCACCTCTAGTGATAGAACTCAATACTGCCCAGGATGCCTTTTTGGAAACCTGACTGGCATAGCCATATTGGCATACACCTGTCCTCCAACCACCTCTTCTACTTTACCCTTTTCTCCTTCAGTCCCTCCTTAAATAACACCACAATGAGATTTTGCCATTAAGAAGAGAAAATGCAATCTCCTTTTCGCCTCATACACAGGTATTAAATTTTGCATTTGAATGTCAACTTTAGGTGTTCGCTGGAAATGATCCTTGACAGAGTGTAGAAGAGGATGGAAGCTCTAAGGAGAGGTCAAGGCTGAATCCACGAATGACTTGTTGGAGAGCTGAACCCGTCCAGCCCCTGTACCCCAGGCAGATAGTGGGAAAGATGTTCAGGGGGTCAGTGAAGAAGATCAGTGGCTGGAGAGTATGTGTCTGATGAGAGGGCTGTGGCATTTCTGCTCTCTTCCTGAGAGAAGAAGGACAGGGATGGCTTCCAGTGTGTGTATCAGTACAGCCAGTAGGGGTGTTCATAAGTGAGTGTCCTCAAGCCAGTTCAACTCATAGCAACCTGATGTACAACAATGAAACACTGCCCAGTCCTGTGCCACCCTCACAACTGTTGCTATGCTTGAGCCCATTTTTTGCAGCCACCATGTCAGTCCATTTTTTTGAGAGTCTTCCATGTTTCCCCTGATGCTTTTCTTTACCAAGCATGAGATCTTTCTCCAGGGACTGTTCCCTCCTGATAATATGAGGTCTGTCAATTAAGTTTGTGAACTCGTCCTAGAAAAAGTGCTACATACCTCACTGCTGAATGTCACTATGGTCAACTTCAAAGTACTCCCTCTGGGAAGCTGTGCACCGATGCCAGTGCCTAGTCCACTCTTCAAAGCAATTTTGGAAGTCTTTTTCTGGAATGGCCATCAGAGCTGTCATAATATTACCCTTGATGTCCTGAATGTCATCAAAATGTTTTTCTTTCAATATTTCCTTTATCTTCAGGTAAAGAAAAAGTCAGGTTCATGAACTTGCCACTGTGCCACTGTGCCACTGTGCGCAATGGCCATTCCAGAAACCCTTCCAAAATTGCTTTGAAAGATAGACTAGATGCTGGCATCGGTGCGTAGTTTCCCAAGGGGAGTACTTTGAAGGTGACTGTAGTGATACTCAGCATTGAGGCATGTAGCACTGAAAATAATTAAGTTCACGGACTTAATAGTCGGATCTCCTGTATCCAAAGTGTGTGAGACTAAGCTTCACCATCCTCGTTTCTAAGGCACATTCTGGCTGTACTTGTTCAAGGATAGATTTGTTCATTCTTCTGGCAGTCTTTTACTTGGTAGCTCGGACACCAAGGACCTGTCTGTGGTCCTTGTCCCTCACTGATCAAGAATGAACAGGTGAGACACACTCTTTCCCCACAAGCAAAACTTTATTAAAGAAAGTTGCGAGCAGAGACAAGGAGGGCCTAGGCAACGTTTACCTCCACCTCCCTGAACAAAGCTTTTGTTAGGGGTTACAAAGGACTTTGGAAAGAGGGTCCGTATTTTATTCATATTGGAGATGGAGATTTCTAGGAAGCTGCAGGACTAGGGGAATTAGGTTGCCCATGTCTCTTTGTACAAAATGGAATTGGCAGCAAAGCATTCTGGGAAGCACTGGCAGGAATTACTATGGGGTGTTGTGCACATGTCATCATTTGAGATTTCAGTTCAGATGGCAGCATCAGTTTTATGCTCTCCTGCGCCTCTGCTGGAAGGTCACGTAGCGCCTACTCCTGACACCACTGCGCGTGCTCCTTGCGTTAGCACTTTCTGATTTATCCTGAAAAGCAACTTTAAGAAGTTTTTGTTCCTTTGGTATCTGTGGTATATTAATCAGCAGTCCTGGTCAGATTGCACTTGCACCGTTTATAACATAACCATCCTTGGTAGCTTCTACCAGAGGGCCTCATGTGCTTTTTCTGTCGCACCGTCACAGGACGTTATTAATTATTGGGTCCTTTTATGCACCCAACCACCTGTTAGTAGTTTCAGTTACAAAGTTTACTGAGAGGTGTTTACAGTGGCTTCTAGGTTCCCTGTTTCAAGTCCACGGTATATTCAATATGCTTAGCCAAGTTCAAATGCATCACTTTTCCTTCCATACCAGTGTTGGAAACACTGGTGGGGCAGTGGTTACAGGCTACTTCTGCTAACCAAAGATCGGCAGTTTGAATCCACCAAGTATTCCTTGGAAACCCTGTGGGGCAGTTCTACTCCGCCCTATAGAGTCACTGTGAGTCAAAATCAACTCAGTGGCTGTGGGTTTGGTTTGGTTGTTCAGTTGTTTCCCTATCTCCCTCAAGTTCAAGTAAGGGGGTTGACCAAGACAGCTGCTCAGAGAAGTTGGGGCTATTTCTAAGACTGGCATATGATTTCCTGATTGGATGCTCCCCAACTTACAGAAATCCTGGGCTATCTCAAATTGCAACCAGAGTAGCTGTCCCCAGAGCTCTAGAGAATACGATGGTGCTCAGGTCACTGAGAGTGTACAGTGGGACAGAAGCTTGTAGCTGCCTCTTTGTTGGTGAAGTCTCAAGACAGAAGGCTGGCCTGAGCCGCCTGTGGTGTGGGCTGAGAGAAAGGGCAGATGAGAAGCAGTAGCTGTGTGACCTGCAGGGCCTAGTACCAAATGAAAATGTTCAAAATGATGTTCAAAAAATGTTTACTAAGAGTTTCAGAACAGCAGAGCATTAAATTAAGGGTGGGACCCTCTTGAGCACACGGCCCAGTGGGCGGCACAGGTCTTGCACCCAAGAAACTGACCCTGGTAGAAATTAGGGCAAAATGAACCAAATGTGACTAAAACATGGCAACTTTTTTGAAAACATTATTTATGAATCTTTGTCATCAAGTGGTTTTCCTGTTACTTGCTAGGTTTTTAAAAAACAGAAATGAAAGACAGATGGAAACTTTGGTTGAAGGCTCTTGTTTCACTACATTATGTACTTGAAGTTCCCCTGAAAACCCTGGTGGCGTAGTGTGTAAGTGCTCTGTCTGCTAACCAAAGGGTCAGCAGTTTGAATCCACCAGGCGCTCCTTGGAAGCTCCATGGAGCAGTTCTTTTCCATCCTATAGGGTCGCTATGAGTTGGACTCTACTCAATAGCAGTGGGTTTTAGTTTTTTGGGGTTGGGACTTGGGATAAGAAGCCCTGGTGAAATGGTGGCTAAGTGCATTTGGCTGTTAACCAAAAGTTTGACAGTTTGAACCCAGGAAAAAGATGGGGTAGTTGGCTTTTGTAAAGATGGCAGCCTTGGGAACCCAATGAGCGAGTTCTCCTTTGTCCTACAGAGTCACTAGGAGTTGGTTTTAATCGGTTTGGGACTTGGACAGAAGACAGCAACCAAGTGTTTTCAACTGTATGCAGTAAAATTTAAGTCAGGTACACTGAATCAAATTACCAGGCTTTTGTGTGTGTGTGTGTGACTGAGTGAAAGTGTACAAACCAATTTAAACTTGCATGCCTGCCTATCTGCAGCTCCTTCCGCTCTCCTTGCCCGGTGATAGCACACTCCTCCTTTCTGCTCCATACATGCCATAACTGCTTGACAATCTCCTCTCCCCTCCTTTCTGCCCTCTCCACTCCCCTCTAGTAAGAGGCCAGTAGGACGGCATCCTATAGATGCATAGAACCATAAAGTGCACACACAGTATGGTCACTCTGTATCCCCGAGTCCAGTCTATTTCTGTCCGAAGAGTTGACCTCAGTAATGAGCTATGATTGGGGATAGCATCAGGTCTAGGGACCATGCTCCCAGGGGAACCCCTAGGCTTTCGGACCACCAATTGCAGTCTTTTGGTGGAGTTCTTAGGGTGCACCCCCTTTTTTTCTCATATTGTTAACAGGGATTTTTAAATGTTGAAAGCAGTTTCCAAGGAAACTAAGATCTTAGTTCACAGTTTAGTCGTTTCCTAGTTTCTTGGCCTAGTTTATTCAAATATTTGCCTTCTTAAGATAATTTATCATTTTTAGCAAGTCAGCTAGAAGCCTAAGTAAGGCATAGCATGATCTCTCTGCATTAAATGGTGTAGGGCCTGTAATGAATTTCTTCTTCTACCTCATTTTTCAAGGATAGATCTTGTGATGGAGAAAAGAACAGCCTGCTATTGTATCCATGGTAATGGGATTAACGGTTTTGTGCTTGCAAAACAGTAGCCAGCTTCTGTTGAGTCCTTTTGATTTCTAATAACAAGAGGCTGATTCTTAGGGCCTCTGGAAGGATTTGGCCCTGTCTGGGGCCACTGATGAGAAATGACTGTGGGGTCAGCTCAGAGAGGATCAGCCCAGGCCAGGGCTCCCTCCCCACACCTGAGGAAAGGGAGTGGACATCTTTACGTCTTCTCAGTGATTCGCTTAAAGAAGCCATTTGTGTGTATGTTAACATCACAAGTTTATTACTATTATTTTTTAAATTGTTCAAAATGATTACTGAGGTGAATTGAAAACCATCCATCAGACCCACCTATCTTTAAAATTTTGACAACGTAGCTTTTCCATTGGTTGTACTAATAACATCCCAGCTTACTTATCACATCAGACAATGTTTTGTTCAACAAATGCTTATTGATTAGTTTCCCATTCTGTGCAATTCTTTGAAAATGTACTGAGTGCTAATATTTAGAAGAAAGACTGCTGCATCTATCTGGATAAATAGCCACGCAGCTCTACATTAATATTTCCACGATTGCCATTTGCAGTGTACAAGTTTACTTTTTTGTTTGCTTAAGTGTTTAGACTTTATTTCTCTAGTCAAAGCCATTATATAGGAAGAATATGTAGCATTCTTCTCTTGTAAAAGTCTTAAGCAGCTAAAATTATTCACTTTTTCCCCTAATGTCACGCTTGGAGAAATGACAGCAGTGGTGCTGCTTAACACCCTAGCATGGAGTCCTGGTGATGCAGTGGTTAAGTGCTGAGCTGCTACCTAAAAGGTTGGCAGTTCAAACCTAGCCGCTGCTCCGGGGGAGGAAGATGTGGCAGTCTGCTTCTGTAAAGCTTACAGTCTTGGAAACCCTATGGGACATTTCAGTCTTGTCCTACAGGGTCACTATTAGTCAAAATTGACTTGCTGGTAATGGGTTTGATTTTTGACTTTTTGACGACACGAATACAGTGGGCCACCTAATAGCAAATACTTGATACAGGTTAATATATAAAAAAGTTAAATTGATTAAATTTCAGATACTTCTTAGGACTACCTTTACACTGTATAGGAGCCAGTATGTTGCATTTAATATCCTATTAAAAAGATTGTCGAAGTATGTTTCTGTTGCCTAGTTAAGAACGATGCCGATCAGAACTGTTGCCTTGTTTTATGTTGTATCTGGAGTTCATTTTACCATGCTCAGTAAATTTCTTCAATAACTGTTTTGCTCCTGCTAGCATTAAAGATGTATCAAAGTGTGGTGCATATGTATAATCAGAATATCATTCAACCATTGATGAACCTTGAAAACACTATGCTGAATGAAAGGAGTCACACACAACAGAAAATACAAGGTCTGACAACTAAGTCCTCGAACGTAATTGTTCTAAGTGCTACATATCTCATTGCCCAATATCACTATGGTCACCTTCGAAGTCGAAGTACTCCCTTTGGGAAGCTATGCACCAACACCGGCGCCTAGTCCGCCCATTGAAGCAATTTTGTAATTCTTTTCCAGAATGGCCATTGCACACAGTAGCACTGTGGCAAGCTCACAAACGTAATTGTATAACTGTATGTGAGGGAGTTTTTAGCCAGTAAACAGATAACTATATTGGAACACCCTCCGTACTCACCTAATCTGGCCGCCAATGACTTTTTCTTTACCGGCAGATAAAGGATATTGAAAGGAAGGCATTTGGATGACATTCAGGAAGGACATCAAGGGTAATACGACGACAGCTTTGAAGGATGGATTAGGCGCTGGCGTCGGTGCATAGCTTCCCAAGGAGAATATTTCGAAGGTGACAGTAGTGATATTCAGCAATGAGGTGTATAGCGTTTTTTTCTAGGATGAGTTTGCGAACTCAGCTGGCGGTCCTGGTAGCTAGAATAGGCAAATGCATAGGGATAGAATTTCGTTAGTGTTTGTCAGGGGTGAACGAGAGGGGTAATTAGGTGGCATCGAGATTCTGCTAAAGGTGATGGGTACACAATATGATGAATGTAATGATTTGTCCCTGTAAAAATGGCTGAAATGGAAAATGTTTTATTACACATTTTATCACAATAAAAATCTAAATTATGTGTTGGAAAGATAAGACATGTATGGAGCAGAGAGGAAGAGTGTGCTGTCACTGTGCAGGGAGAGCAGTGGAAGCTGCATGTAGGTCAGCATGCAAAATTTATACGGGAATGTACACTGTCATTCAATCATAGTAAAAAAAAATCTAAATTGTATATTAAAACTTTTAGTTAATTAATTAAATAAGTATAATAAATCTAGATATTTTAGACACTAAAAAGAGTTGCAAAGATAATACAGAGACAAAGAGTTTGGGTGTAACCATGGGCCGATACTGTCCCCACCACTGTGAGTCGGGGGATATTTGAAAATGTATGGAGGAGACACTGCAAGTTTTGAGAACCTGGGGTAGGGGAAAGGGAGTTGCTACTGGCATTTGGGAATCCTGGTGGTGTAGGGGTTAAGTGCTACGGTTGCCAACCAAAAAGTTGCAGTTCAAATCCAGCAAGTGCTCTTTGGAAATTCTATGGGGCAGTTCTACCATGTCCCATAGGGTTGCTATGAGTCAGAATTGACTCAAAGGCAATGGTTTTGGTTTTTTGGTTACTGGCATTTAGTTGGTAAAAGCCAGGGATGCTGATAAGTACCCTGTAATGCCCAGGACAGCAAAGGACTACCTGTCCCCAAATGTCAGCAGTGCTAAAGTTGAGAAACCCTGCTCTAGACCCTTCACCCCACTCTCCCAAGAGTTATCACCTTATAGAACCATAATACATTTACCAAAACTGAGAAATTAACATCAGTTCAACACTATTAACAAAGCCTCAGACTTTATTCAAATTTCACCACGGTTTTCAGTCATGTCCTCTTTCTGACCCACCAGTCTCTCCCACTCCCAGCAGTTTCTGCATCTTTTCTTGTTTTTCATGACATGGGCACTTTTGAAAAATGCTGATCAGGAGTCAAAAGCAAAAGTCCTCGGTTTGGTTTAGTCTGACGTTTTCTCATACGCTAGATGGAGGATGGAAACCCTGGTGGTGTAGTAGTTAAGTACTAGAGCTGCTAATCAAAAAGTTGGCAGTCTGAATTTGCCAGGCACTTCTTGGAAACTCTGTGAAGTTCCATCCTGCTCTCTAGGGTCACTGCGTGTAGGAATCAACTTGATGGTTTTTGTTTGTTTTTTTAGACTGGGGATATGGATTTGGGGGGAGGGAAATCACAGAGTTAAGGAGGATTTCTCAGCATATGCTATCAGTGAGACAGGATGTTAACATAAGATCAGTGACGATACCAGGCTTCATCCCCTGGATTAGGTATTATCTGCCAGTTTCCTCTTCCTCCTCTGTTTGTTCAAAGCAAATCTCTAAATTCTTTTCCTCAAGGTGAGGGTGACTAACTTTACCTCCTGAAAAGAGAAATGTCGATGAGTTTGTGGACCTATGTTATTGTATTATGAAATTTTAATAAAACTCTGTAATATTCACTGATAGCTGAGAAATAAGTCTTGTGTAAAGATGCTATGTTGTTAAACACCAGCAAAACCCTACATCAAATAGATATGGTAGTCTTCCAAAGAATTTTAAGAAATTAATCATCTCCTAAACTCTGAAGCTCTTTAAAAGTTCAAACTTCTCAAGGTGAAATTTTTAAGAAACCAGCTGCCACGAAGTTGCTTCTGGCTGAGGGAATAATGCAAAGTGTGTATGAGTAGAATGAATGAATGATTACGTAGAGACATGCTCACCAGTTTCTTATGTGAAGTAACTATATATCACTATTCTACATATATAGTTCTTGGTAAAATAGATGTTAAGAATTTAGAAGTGGCTCTCACCTGGGTGTGGTACTGGCCTCCAGGAGCCTTTGGAAAGGGGTGTGTTCGGGGCTACATCAGTGACAGGAGAGTGCTTGAGAAAATTAGAGGGTGGGGAGGAGAGATAATACACGTGGTGCAAGACTCAAGACAGTCCAACCTACCAAGGACTTTCCCACCCTATATGTCAACAACCCCCTATAAGACACCTATAACCCAGTCCCCTCTTTGTCCCTCATTTACAGTGAATGACCAGTGAAGCCCAGTAGTTGCTGAGTGGACACTTCCATGATAAAGCTCGATTAAAGAGTTTTGGTTCAGAGTTCTTGTACTTACCAGTGATTGCTTCCCTTGAGGAAACCCTGGTGGTGTAGTGGGTTAAGTGCTACATCTGCTAACCAAAAGGTCTGCAGTTCAAATCTACCAGGCAGTCTGTGGAAATTCTATGGGGCAGTTCTGCCCTGTCTGTAGAGTTGCTATGAGTCAGACTTGACTCAATGGCAGTGGGTTTGTTTTGGTTGGGTTTCCCTTTAAAAGGTACGCTTTGGGCCAGTACGTTTAACAATTTTAATCTTCTGGGAATCTTGATTTCTAAGTGAATGTGACATCTTCCGTTTGCTGAGTTGCTATAATGCAGGATGAGGAATGCTGCACACATTTGGAGCCCAGGAATTTATAGTGAGGGGTAGTGGAGCTTCATGGCGATGAGGACAGAGAAAAGGATTTGGGGCCACAGTTGTGCCGATGGAGGTAGATACATCTCTTTGCCTATTTAAAATTTTTCCTTGTAGCACCAGTTCCCACATGGCAGAGAACAGGTTTATTTACTCGTTTATCTTCTGTCTCCACTCCCTTAGAAAGCAAGTGCCATGACAGAAGGGACTAGGGTTTATTTGTGGCTCTATCTCCTGACTCTAACAAAGAGAATATGATGAGATTCTGTGTAAACTATGCTTAATGATAGGATTGCTATGAGTCAGGACTGACTGATCAGCAATGAGCTATGGTGGGAAAGAACGAATACATGCAAATGACCTTGACCTGCTTTCTGGCCTCCTCTATCATTGCCCAAATATTATTTTGTGGTTATTTAATTTATACAAATGGAGTTGTGCTACATATGACACTCTATTTGCAATTGTATTCATTTAACAGAACGGTTTTGAAATGGATCCTTTTAGAAACAATTGGGTCTCATTCAGTGATTTCCACTGCCCGTTGGGGGATGTTGTTGTAGTGGGTTAAGTGCTATGTCTGTTAATCAGAAGGTCGGCAGTTCAAATCCACAAGGCACTCCTTGGAAACTCTATGGGGCAGTTTTGCTATGACCTCTAGGGTCATTATGAGTCAGACCCCACTTGACAGCAGTGCGCTTTTCAGGGGGGATGTTCGATAGGATGTTGGGGAGTTGCTGGGTCCAAATGTAGCACCCAGGGTAGAGGTAATCGGTACAGTGGGGGCCCCAGGTGGGTCTGGGTTTCAGGGATGAGTGCTCTTCTGGGGGAACCGACATGGACTTGGGTGGATCTAGGTAGCCTCCTAGGTGGTTTGCCTTGAGGACTGTAACAGTGGGGCATGTTCCAGAAGGTTGAGCTTTGAGAAGTTCCCAGTATCTGCAGTTGTGACTGGAGGAAAAGTACCTAGAGTTTGGGTGATCATGTGGCATCAGAGTGCAAAGTCAGCACGTGGGATGTCAGAGTGCTCCAGACACTGGTCGTGGGAAGTCTCATGTGTGCCAGGATTGCTCCCCATTGACACTCCGTGGATAATATCATGGGTTGCAGAGGCAGTCTTTGAGCGCTCCCTGCTACCTGGAGGCCATGGGAAGTTCAAGCTTCTGCCCTTCCAGCGGCTGGTCTAGGCATCTGTCTCAGAGACAGGACCTTAAGAGTGAGTTTTATTTATTTTTTATTCTGGTAATATAGATATCACATTTGCCATTTGTAACCATTTTAAAATGTACCATCCGGTGGCATTAATTACCATCACAATGTTTCACCATGTTCGTCACTAAATGCAAAGTTTCTCATCACCCTCAAAAGAAACTGTGTCCCCACTAAGTAATAAACTCCCCATTTTTCCCTCCCTGCAGCCTATGGGAATCTCTAATCTACAGTCTACCTTTACACTTTCGACTGTTCTAGGTATTTCATATAAGTGGAATCATACAACATCAGTCCTTCTGTGTCCTGCATATTTCGCTCAAGGTGCACCTATATTGTAACACGTATCAGGACCTCATTTCCCTTTATGGACGAACAACGTCCCATTGTACGGATGCTCCACAATTCAGTTTAGCCATTTTTCTGACGATAGACCCCTGGGTTCTTTCTGCCTTTTGTCTTTTGAGAATAATGTTGCTATGAACATTGGGGTACAAGGATCTGTCTGAGTGCGTGCTTTCAGTTCTTTTGGTATGTACCTAGGAGTGGAATTGCTGGGTGTCTTAGTCATCTAGTGCTGCTTTAACAGAAATACCGCAAGCGATGGCTTTAAAAAGAGAAACTTTATTTTATCACAGTCCAGTAGACTAGAAGTCCAAATTCAGAGTGTCAGCTGCAAGGGAAAGCTTTCTCTGCTGGATTTGGAAGAAGGACCGTGTCGTCAATCTTCCCCTCAGCTGGAAGCTTCTGAGGCATGGGCACCCCAGACCTTTCCAAAGAATGAACTCAGCTCCTGGCAATGCTTGCTTTCTTGATGGTAAGAAGTTCCTAAACCTCTCTGGTATATTCTTCCTTTTGTCTCAAGAGACTGCCTCAGTAAATAACAATAATACACAGTAAATCCTGCCCCACCAACACAACTGTGGCCCCTCCTCACTCATTAACATCACAGAGGCGGGATTTACAACCTGGAGGACATCACACAATACCAGGAAACCTGGCCGAGCCACATTTCTACACAGATGTTTTTGGGGAACACAAATCAATCCAAGACACTGGGTCACATATATGGTCATACAGGAAATTCTGGTGGTGTAGTGGTTAAGTGCTATGTCTGCTAATCCAAACGTCAGCAGTTCGGATCCACCAGGTGCTCCTTGGAAACTCTATGGGGCAGTTTTACTCTGTCTGTAGGGTCACTACTGAGTCAGAATCAACTTGACAGCCGGCCAAGTGCCATCGAGTCAGATCCGACAGCAGTGGTTTTTTGTTCTCAAATGGTCATACAATTTATGTTTAACTTTATGAGGAAGCTACAAGCTGTTTTCCTCAGGGGCTGCACCATTTTACAGTCCCACCAGCAATGCATGACAGTTCAATTTTTCATCACAATTGTTATTTTCCATCTCTTTTTCGTAACAGTGATCCTAGTGGGTATGAAGTGGTACCTCATTATACTTTTGATCTGCATTTCCCTAATAATCTGTGATGCTGAACATCTTCTGTGCTTATTGGTCATGTGTTTATCTTCACTGTTTATCTTCAAATCCTTTACCCATTTTTCAGTTGGGTTGTTTGTTGCATTTTTGTGGCACTTTAGGGGTTCTTTGTATATTCAGGATATTAAACTCTTGTCAGATATACGACTTCTAAATACTCTCTCCCATTCTGTAGGTTGTTTTTTTTACTTTATTGATAATGACCTTCAGTGTTCAAAAGTTTTTAATTTAGATGAAGTTCAATTTACCTTTTTCTTTTATTTTGTTGGTCATGCTTTTGCTTTTATTACTTATATTTATGCTGGTGATCCATTTTGAGTTAATTTTTGTAAATGATATGACAAAGGTCAAATTTTATTCTTTCATGTGTGGAAATTCTGTTATCTCAGTGTCCTTCGTTAAATGGACTTGCTATCGTTATTGAATATGGGTGTATTTGTGGACTCTCAACTCTATTTTATTGGTTTGTACGTCTATCCTTATTTTGTTGGTCATGCTTTTGCTTTTATCACTTATATTTGTGCTGGTGATGCATTTTAAAACTCTTTCTCTGGAATGGCCATCAGAGATGTCATTGTATTACCCTGGATGTCCTGAATATAATCAAACTGTCATCCTTTCAATATTTCCTGTATATTCCGATGAAGAAAAAAGTCACTGGGGGCCAGATCAGGTGAGTAGGAAGGGTGTTCCAATACAGTTATTTGTTTACCGGCTAAAACCCCCCTCACAGACAACTGGCAATTAAATTTGCAAGCTTGCCACAGTGCCACTGTGCAGAATGGCCATTCCAGAAAGAGTTCCAAAATTGCTTTGAATGATGGACTAGGTGCTGGCATCAGTACGTAGCTTCCCAAGGGGAGTACTTCAAAGGTGACTGTAGCAATATCCAGCAATTGCTGAGGTATGTAGCACTTAATTGTATGCCTCATACATTGTTATGTGGCCACACACTCTTCATCTCCCTTCTGTATTTTCCATGTCAACCACCTACTGTCCTCCTCTGCATTCTCATTTCACCTCTGCACAGGGGCTGTCCAGTTAGTCCACCATATCTGCTTAAGCCAGGTGCATAGTCCTAACTGCTGTCATTTTGTATCTTACAGTCCAGTGTAATCTTTTAGTGAAGAGCTGGCTTCGAGGATGGCTTTAGTTCTAGGCTAACAGAGAGCCTGGGGACCATGTCTTCTGGGTCTCTCCGGTCTTAGTGATATCACTAAATCTGGTCTTTTTACTAGGACTTGAGTTCAGCACCCTACTTTTCTCCTACTCTTTCGGGGGCTCTCTGTTGCGTTTAGTGCTTTGTTTATGATTTGACATTCTTGGCTCAGTGGTTAAAGTGTTCAACTGCTTACTGCAAGGTTGGTGGTTCGAAACTACCTATGGCTCTGTGGAAGAAAGATGCGGCAGTATACTTCCATAGGGTTTATGGCCTTGGAAACTCTAGAGGGTTGCTATGAGTCAGATCAACTTGATGGTACCCCCAAACTGAACCAAACCTATTGCTGTTGAGTCGGTTTCGATTCATAATGACCCTAAAGAACAGAGTAGAACTGCCTCATACAGTTTCCAAGGAGCACCTGGTGGATTTGAACTGTGGACCTTTTGGGTTAACATCTATAGTGCTTAACCACTATGCTGCTAGGGTTTCCTGACTCCACGGTAGTGGGTTTTTTATTCTTCACAGATATTGGCCTACTTACTTTTTAACATTTTTGTTCAATCTTTGATGTGTTTTGGTATCAATGTTGTATTGGATTCACAAAAAAGAATTTGGAACCTTTTTTTTTTGGTGTGTGTGTGTGTGTGTGTGTGTGTGTGCGTGTGTGTGAGAAAATGCTTTTAATAAAAATTGCACAAACAAGATAAATATAAAAAATGTCATTACATTGTACATATAAAAAATGGGAAAGGCAAATAATTTGTCACATAAATATTTACGATTAAAATAGTTTTAAACCTCATACAAATAGGTAAAAACAGTAATTGTTATACTTTAGTTACATTATAAATTAAGCAGGACTTTGTGTGTTGATGTAATTACTACCACTTAAATTTAATTTCTAGGGAGAAAATGTATTCCAAATTCAAAACAACTGATTTAGAATATGATCTCCGGACCCTGAGAATCCACAGCAAAATTTCTTCAAGGATTTTAAAGGGTTTTGAACACATCCATTTCCAGCATTCATCCTTCCGTTTCAGTCTTATTTTGCATTAAAAATAACCAGACCTATTGTCTTTGAATCAATTCCAACTCACAGTGACCCTATAGGACAGAGTAGAACTGCCCCATAGGGTTTCCAAGGAGCTGCTGGTCGATTTCAACTGCTGACCTTTTGGTTAGTAGACGTAGCACTAACCACTACGTGACCAGTGTTTCCCAGTTTGTATAGATTCACATTTTGTGTATGATCCATAGTACACATGCAGTCATTATGGGGTATGTAAATAAAGGAATAAAGAGTTTATGTTCTGTGTTTTAACTCCTAGCTCTAGTTAATTTGAAGCATCTCCTAACTCACGTCCAGAGCAAGACAAGATGCTCGCACATTTTGATAAAAATGTGTAAGCGTTAAAACCAAACTGAACCCATTGCTGTTTAGTCAATTCTGACTCATGGTGACCCTGTAGAACAGGGTAGAACTGCACCACAGAGTTTCCAAGGAGCACCTGGTGGATTTGAACTGCTGACCTTTTGCTTAGTAGCTGTAGCACTTAACCACTACACCACCAGAATTTCCAAATATACACCTCAGGGGTTTCCATATAAGTATTAAAAGCTAAAAAACCAAATCCATTGCCATCGAGTCGATTCTGACTCATAAAGACCCTATAAGACAGAGCAGAACTGCTGCATGGAGTTTCTAAGGAATGCCGGGTAGATCTGAACTGCTGACCTTTTGGTGAGCAGCGGGAGCATTTAACCACTATGACACTAGGGTTTCTATTATATAAGCATGACAGATGTCAAAAATGGATGCCACATTTGGAGCCCCATCTAGTATGATGCAGATGCACGTGAGTTTTCTTGTGGAGAGACTGCGGGGAAAAGCCACCTGGTCATGATCAACCTCTATTGCTTCCTTTATAATGATCCAGGTGATGGATTTGGAGAGCAGTGGGGTGGCCAGAGACCCCAAGTAGCTCCAGTAATCCATGCAGATGGGCATCAGGCAGGAAAGGTTGAAGGACCCAAATTCTGCAAGGGAGTTCTGAGCAAGAAAAGGGGTCACCCAGTTAGTAATTGGTGGTAAAAGCCACCAAGGAAGTGTGCATTAAGGCAATAATTGTCAGTGTGTGTCTTGGGACCAGCAGAGATCCAGAAAAACCAGGGTATCTATGAGGAAGCTTCTGAGGAGGCGGTTCGCACAAGCTCATGCTCCCGCTTTGCTCGTGCAGTTCACTGTGGATTTCTGATACTCCTCAGTGGGACATAGCAGAAACCATTTTTTTGCTCGATTCTACTGAGTACGGAGGAGGGTGTCTTCTCTCAGAATGGTTGGGAGGTACTAGTTGGTGGCCAGTGGAATACAAGACACATTAAAAAAAAATAACAAAATGGCAGAGGTAAGGACTTCCTTACAGGAAATTACCATAAATGTAAATGGCTAAATGCTCCAGTCAAAAAGGCAGAGAGTGGTAGAATAGATTTTATAAAAAGGTGACTCAATTAGATGCTGTCTAAAGAGATAGACCTTAGGCCCAATGATACGAAGAAGTGGAAAGCAAAAGGATGGGAGAAAAAAGTCCAAGCAAATAATAATCCAAATCGAATTGAAGTGCCAATTTTAATTTCAGAGAAAGTACTCTTCAAGGCAAAATCTGTTTTAAGAGATGAAGAAGGACATTATAGAATGATAAAAGGGTCAATTCATCACAAAAGTATAGCAATTATAAATATATAAGTACGTAACACCAGAAACCCTGGTGGCGTAGTGGTTAAGTGCTACGTCTGCTAACCAAAATGTCGGCAGTTCAAATCCTCCAGGCAGTCCTTGAAAACTCTGTGGTGCAGTTCTACTCTGTCCCTTAGAGTTGTTATGAGTCAGAGCCAACTCGTTGCCAGTTTTTTCCCCCATGATTCCAGTCTCCGTAAAGAACTCAGCAGCCTCTTCCTCTCTGGCATAGTGCTTCTCCCAGGTGAATTAAATACCTGCTCAGGGAGGTCCTTTCCTTCTTCACCCTGTCCAGTATATCTAAGATCCACGGTGGTAGGGATTGTGTCTGTCTCAGTCAGAGCTGCATCTCTTGGGGCACAGTGCCTGGCCTATGGTGGTGCTCAGTGGTGATAAAGAGATGGTGATGCCAGTCTCAGGAATCTAGAACAGTCACGTGAGTGTTGCATGGTGCTAGGTGTTATCAAGGGCTTTTCCTTTCCCTGAATGCCACCATCACCCATTTCTAGGGCTCTTCAAATTTTTAGAAATACTTTTAAATACTTGTCTTTTAAGAGTGTATGTTCTCATATCCCTACTTGTAATATATGAGACCATCAAAATCCTGCCTCATGCAAAATAGGACCATATCCCAACAGTAGCCTAACCTAATCACATAGGGATGGGAATTTTGCCATGAAACATGTTCATTTCATCATCTGCTGTTATTCACTTTCCTCTGGTCATTGCGTTAGGGGCTGTAATGCAAAGAGGGACAAGTCTTATAGGAAAGGAATGAAGTTCTGGGACCTGCTGCAATGTGGATGAACCTTGAAAACATGATGCTGAGTGAAAAGCCAGACACAAAACCCCACATACTGCATGACTGCACATATCTGAAATGTCCAGGATAGGCAGATCCATAGAGAGAAAGGAGACATGTGTTGGCTTAGAGCTGGGGCTAGGGGAGACTGGAGAATGAGTGCTTACCAGGTGCAGAGCACTGAATAAACCAAAAAACCAAACCAACCCATTGCCATCAAGCAGACAGAGTAGAACTGCACCACAGGGTTACCAAGGAGTGCCTGATGAGTTCAAACTGCTGACCTTTTGGTTAGTAGCTGTAGCTCTTAACCACTCCACCACCAGGGTTTCCAGGGTGATGATTAGGAAAATTAGTAACATACATCTTACATTGTTTTAAGGTGTTACTTACCTAGAAAACCAAATACCAACCATAAAAATATTTGGCTAGTAAAGGGTAGGGGTCAAACTACTGTCTGCTTATTTAAGTTTCAAAAAGAGTCATGGCTGCAGGTGTGTGGAGGGCCCAACCCTGGTGGCACAGAGGTTAAGAGCTATGGCTGCTAACTGAAAGGTTGGTAGTTTGAAGCCACCAGGTGCTTCTTCAACCCTGTCCTATAGGGTTGCTATCAGTCAGTATCAACCCAACAACAATGGGTTTGGGCCAGAAGTAACTTGGTATCAGTTGATCTCAGCAAAGGAGGAAGACAAGGTTTCATCAATCATGTTAAGATGAGCCAATGGCTGTTCTTCTATTCTTCTCCCTCCTCTTCTTTTTATAAGCCTCATAGAACCTAGCCTCATTGAGTCGTTTGCCTTTACTGTCCCCAGTATGGAAACCCTGGTGGCATAGTAGTTAAGTGCTACATCTGCTAGCCAAAAGGTCAGCAGTGCAAACCTGCCTGGAGCTCCTTGGAAACTCTATGGAGCAGTTCTATTCTGTCCTATATGGTTGCTATGAGTTGGAATTGACTCAACAGCAGTGAGTTGTTTTTTTTTTAATACCCAATATGACCTGCCTATATGCGTATAGGGAAACTCTGGTGACACAATGATTAAGAACTACAGCTGCTACCAAAAGGTCAGCAGTTCAAATCCACCAGCAGCCTCTTGGAAAGTCTATGGGGCAGTTCTACGCTGCCCTATAGGGCCACTATAAGTTGGAATTGACTCGATGGCAATGGTTTTTTGGGAGGCCGAATGCAGGCATACTTTACATGTCCCTGGCCTAAGGATCCCAGGTAGGTAGCCAGGCAAGGAGGTAGGGAGCCCCCCTTGGAAGACGTTCCACCCATGTGGAGAGAGATACAGTCCTGCCAGATGGGGCATACCCAACGAAAGCACAAGCAGTCAGTTGGCAGCAGTACCACAGTCGATGGCATTGCTGATAACCTGCCTGTCAACAAGCTGTCTGCCTGGACAGTTACTGTAAAATGAAGGCCAGCAGGCCAGGAGCACACCTTTCCACTCTGTTCTGGGCTCCCTGTCCCCATTCTAGGGGCCTGGCAGGAAGTTCTAACCTTGGGGCTCCCTGCTTGCTTGCCTGGCTGCCTACCTGGTGTCTTTAGGCCAGGGACACATCCAGTGTTTCTGCATTGCCAGAAGGTTTTAAATTCTCAAATCAATGTTAAAATCATGGTTGTTTAATTTTATTTGTGTGTTTATGTATATACATTTTTTGGAGGGAGTGTGTAAGTGGAAAAGTACCTCAAGACAGGTAAAAGTCTGGCTCAGGATTTCCAAGACAGACTGCTAGTAATATTCCAAGGCATTATCTTATCTTGGAGCCAGATAAGTGTATCTTGTTTTCAAAGAGCTTTATTCATTAAGTAAGATAACAACAAGCTAAGAGTAACAGACCACTGGCCACTTCAATTTAGAATCCAACTTCATTTTATTTTTCTTAACTTTTTATCATGGAAAAATTCAAACTTACACAATATAAACCAAACCAGACCAAACCCACTTCAAGTCAAGTCGAGTCTGACTCACAGCGATCCTGTAGGACAGAGTAGAACCGCTTCATCAAGTTTCCAAGCAGCGCCTCATGGATTTAAACTGCCAAACTTTCAGTTAGCAGACAGTGCAGTTAACCACTATGCCACCAGAGTTTACTACACCATATAGGGAGAATAATTTAATGACCACCGATGTATCCAATAAGGTGCCTTGTGGCCCAGTGGAGAGGCAGGCACATAGAGGGAGACTGAGGAAAAAAGGGCGACCACGGGGGACAAGAGACTGAGAAGGAAAAAGCCGAAGGCGAGCAAGGAAGGAAGAGAACGTGGAGGCGCAGGAAGAGGAGGGTCCTGGGAAACTCCAAACAGACACCAAACTTAGCTACCACTGGGCTAGGATACCTGTAACATTTATAAGATTATTTATGACCACGCATATGCTTCAAAGATACATGCTTATCAAAAATGCTCAGGAAGCTCTACCTAAAGATGGAATTGTACACATCAGCATTAAAATATGGACAAATGTGTCAAGGGAAGGGACCATTAAAATGAGCTCAAAGCGGCCTGTAGGCAATATCTTCTCAGTAAGTTAGATTTTGTAGTACAGGCACAGGAAGAACATGGCTAACTGGGAATCAAAATGCGACTGTTTTTATACCATTACCAATCATTTTCTATGAGTAAAACATAGATTACCGCCTGAAGCCTTAGAAAAAACACTTCTGTTTCTCAAAAGCATCTAATTGAAAATAATAGGAATTCAAACACATAAAATGATGTTGATCTTGACAAACATATTCAGTACTCGTAAGTCAGCAACGGGCTCAGGTTTTAGGATAAATATATGAAATGAGACACCCAGACACAAACCCTTTAAACTAAACAGAAACCCACAGCAATCAAGTCAGTTCTGACTCACAGCAACTCTATAGACACAGTAGAACTGCCCCCCTCATAGAGTTTCCAAAGAGCAGTTGGTGGATTTAAACTGCTGACCTCTTGCTTAAGAGCCATAGCACTTAACCACTACACCACCAGGGTTCCCTTCCACAGACCCTTAAGAGACCAAATATTGCTAATGCGAAGTCAAGTATTGTAGCCTGAGGCCAATCACAGCGCTTGAAAGTAATGATTTATTGAAACGTGGCTATTTAAACTTCCCCACTGATCTCATTAACCCAAACTTGTGAAACCACAAATAATGTCTACCATCTAATATAACACATAAGGAATTCCAGTTATCCCAGACAATCTGTCTGTTCTTATGTCTGTCCATAAAGACAGGAGCAGTAATACAGAAGTCCCCAGGCCGCTGCTGCTAGCTTGGCTGGCCTTGCTATTTTCAGTTCCAGGGCCTGGCTGGCTTTAAAATCTGCATCAGAATGGCAGTTCCTTTGCTCTGCCAACCTTACCATTTTTAGTACCCTTCCATAGCAATCAGCATCAGAATAGCAGTTCTTCTCTCTGGATTGCCTGGAGCCAATCCTGGTGCCTGGGTAGTAGGATTGAGTGTTGCTCAGATAACTTGTCTGAACTCCCTACTTCTAATACCCCTTAAAAGTAACTATTTTCCTTGCCCTCCTGAAGCAGTCTTGGAGGCAGCAGCTCCGACTGGTTCCTTCCCTGCACAACAAAATATAAGACACCCTTCCATTCTTCCGGAAACCCTGGTGGCATAGTAGTTTAGTGTTACATCTGCTAACCTAAAGGTTGGCAGTTCAAATCCACCAGGTGCTCCTTGGAAACTATGGAAAGTTCTATTCTGTCATACAGGGTAGCTATGAGTCAGAATCTACTTCATGGTAGTGGGTTACATTCTCACACCTCACTTTCTCATTTATTGGCCAATCTGAGGCACCCAGAGCTAAACCTGGGTTTCCTCCTGGCAACACAGGGGCTGGATGGGGCACAGAAGAGCATAGCTTTCAGAGATCGACACTGTTTGTGATTGCTGCTCACCTGTGTATGTCCTTATGTTTTCACTAATTCGTCCATCATCAGCTGTTTTTCAAAGTTATGAATAAGTGAAATAGTGAAAAGCTTCTGAAAGCCTTTAAAGAATCACTCATATTGTGTATTTATTAAATTCCTACTCACTGAACTCTGCCTGAACAAGCTATTTACACCTATGCAATACAGACAACTACAACAACACAAATATTGTGAGTACACAAAGTAACACTACACAACAATAAAGACACAATGATAAATCTGTGAAAAATATCACAACATGGATGAATCTGGAGGGCATTATGCTGAGCAAAATGAGTCAATTAGAGCAGACTTATCACTCCAACAGGGACTGGAGGAACCCCAACACTGAAGCCCGTGGACACCCTGCTAACTCAGAACTGAAAACTCCAAACCAAACCAAACCTGCTGCTGTAGAGTCAATTCTGACTCATAGAGACCCCATAGAATGTAGTGGAACTGCCCCACAGAGTTTCTAAGGGGTGCCTGTTGACCTTCTGATTAGCAGACATAGCACTTAACCACTATGCAACCAGGGTATCTATACTCAAGAACTGAAGCCACTCCCAAGTCCCAGATTTCAGCCAGAGATTAGACAGTTGTACAAAACAAACACAACACACGTGTGGAACATGCTTAATTCAAGCAAGTACAGGAGACCAAATGGGTGACATCTGTCCAAAAGCAAAGGGGAGAAGGCAGGAAGTGACAAGCAAACCGGACAAATGTACTCAAGGAACTCAAGGTAGAAGGGGAAAAGGGGAGAGTGCTAACACATTGCCAGGACTGACCAAACAATGTGTGCATAAAATGCTGGATGAGAAACTAACTCGCATGGTAAGCTTTTCACCTAGAGGACAATGAAATTAAAAAATACACACTGTGAGTAAAAATCCAGTGACCCAGTGCCATCGAGTTAATTCTGACTGTGACAATTATATTGAAAAAAAAATTCCTTGATTCTCACTAGATTTCCCATTTGTTTCCTCACCTCCTAATTTGGAAAGGAAGCAAGCTTCTTGTAATTCTAGGTTATATTGCCAAGTCTTCCCTAGGAAAACTCAACTTTCCTTCCTTTCATCTATTTTTTAATGAGAGCATGAGCCCAAACTGGGGTTCCTAAAGGCTTCCCAATATGTCCAATATAGCTGCTCTGGGCACTGCAATTCACTGCCCCAGTGTTGCTGAAGACAGGAGCTGCTGTCTCCTCGCAATACACTCACCCTTTATTGTGTCCCACCTGGGAGCATGGCGGCCTGTTGTCTGGCTCCTGGGAGAGCCCACAGGCCAGTACAGGCACAGAGGACAGCCTTTCAGTGAATCCCAGCCTTGCTATTGACTTGTAAAAGATCTGAATAAAGGGGGACAGCCCTAGAAAGTGGGCTACAAAACCAAACCAAAGCTGTTGTCGTCGAGTTGACTTTGACTCATAGGACTGCCCGATAGGGTCTCCAAGGAGTGGACAGTCCCATGGGGTTTTCCAAGGAGTGGCTGGTGGATTCTTAACCACTGCACCACCAGGGCTCCAGAAAGTAGGCAGGTTTTCCATGTCCAACGTATGTGAGAACATTGTTTCTCTTTGCCCAGGTTGTTAATGAGTCCAGGTGGGAGGGTGGATAGGCATGTGGGTGGGTCAAAGCATTTTGGTTCCCTGCAGACTTGGCTGAAGGCTGAGATGAGTGATGCTCCGAAGGATATTGGGTGGGGGGGGGTGCAGCTCAGAGCAGTGGCTGGGGCAGCTTTTAGTGAGTCAGAGGGAACATGGGGGTGGTCAAGTAAAGAGATATGAAACTACCAGACAACACTGTGCAAGGTATTTATTGAGGCCCATGCGCTGACAGCCATATATATGGGGCTTTCTCCCATAGAATGTCTTCCAGAGACAAGTGGAGCAGGAAGCCATCAGAAAGTAAGAAAATAACAACAAAAAAACCAAGCCCATTGCTGTCATCCTGAGTCATAGCAACATTATGCCACCTCCCCTGAGTTGATTCTGACTAATGACAACCATACAGGTCAGAGTAGAACTGCCCCATAGAGCTTCCAAGGAGCACCTGGCAGATTAGAACTGCCAATCTTTTGGTTAGCAGCTGTAGCACTTAACCACTAAGCCACCAGGATTTCCATATAGTAGTGGTTAAGTGCTATGCGTGTTAACCGAAAGACTGGTGGTTAGAATCCATCTGGCACTCCTTGGAAACTCTATGGGGACAGTTGTACTCTATCCTATAGGGTTGCTATGAGAAGGGGAAGAAGGCATAAGAAATACCTGGGAAGTAGGGGGAATGGATGCTTAAAATCACTTTGAGGTCTTAAAGCTAGGTGGCTAGTCTTTAGCTCAGAGCACCCCAAAGAATAGCAGCACTCTAGGTTCCTTATAACTATAGGATTTTATTTATTTTATTTTACCAATTCAAGAAACTGAACTATATGAAGAAGAATAGAACATCAGGATTGGAGGAAGACTCATTAACAAACTGTGTTATGCAGGTAACACAACCTGCTTGCTGAAAGTGAAGAGAACTTAAAACATGTATTGAGGAGGATCAAAGACCACAGCTTTGAGTATGGATTCCACCTCATGGTAAAGATAAAAAAACCCTCAAAAGTGGACCAGTAGGCAACATCATGATAAACAGAGAAAGGACTGAAGTTGTTTAGGATTTCATTTTACTTGGCTCCACAATCAACACTCATGGAAGCAGCAGTCAAGAAATCAAATGATGGGTTGCATTGGGCAAATCCACTGCAAAAGACCTCTTTAAAATGTTTAAAACCAAAGATGTAATTTTGGGAACTAAAGTATGCTTGATCCTAAGCCATGGTGTTTCCAAATGCCTCATACACATGTCAAAGCTGGAAATAAATAAGGAAGCCCCAAAGAAGAATTCACGCCTTTGAATTACAGTGTTCGAGAAGAATATTGAATACACCATGGCTTGACAAAAGAATGCACAAATCCGTCTTGGAAGAAGTACAACCAGAATATTCCTTATAAGCAAGAATGGCAAGACTTGGCCTCACATACTTTGGATGTGTTTATCAGGAGGGATCAGTCTCTGGAGAAGGACATAATTCTTGGTAGAGTGTCAGTGAAAAAGAAGAAGACCCTTAGTGAGATGGACTGACACAGCGGCTGCAACAATGGGCTCAAGGATAACAACAATTATCAGAATGGTACAGGGCTGGGCAGTGTTTTGTTCTGTTGTACAAAGGGTCACTATGAGTCAGAACTAACACCATGCAACCCAAGGACAACAGGGCTAACAGATGGTGCATGCAGCTTCAAGGGGTATGTACAGCAGGACAGCTCTAAGTCGCTAAAACCTGTGCATGTGGGCTGTTTTTACAACAATGTGTTCAAATCTGAGTTTGTTGCTGGTGGGATTTTTTGGCCAGCAGACACACCATGAAGAAGTACAGAACACAACAAACACACAGAGGCCAATACAGAGAGGCCATCTTTGACTCATTCATAGAACACAGCTTCTCTTCCCTGAGAAACCTGAGCACTCCTCTACATCTTCTAGCATGGCTTGTGGAAGAAGGGAGATGGCCAGATTATCAGGAAAGTAAGAAGCAGCAGAAGGCAGTACGGTTTTCAGTAGCTGAGAGAGCCCCAGTTTCCATTGCATTCAGGTGTACACGTCTTTGTTATCTCCCTCCCTTTCTCAAATTTTTCCAGCAAAAAATATATGTGAAGGAAAGGTGCTCAGATTAACATGAAACAGCTGCCACCACCCTCAGGGTAGTGGCATTTCAGTCTCAATGCCAGAGTCACAGCCACCTGCAGTGTTTGCATTTTGTAAAGACTTCTCTTCAAGCTCTGGGGCAGGGCATAAAAGAAAAAGGAAAGTGGACAAGGCTCAGATTTGTCCACATAACACAGCTGTGACGCTAATTCCCCCCGCCTTGGGGGTGGGGGTGGGAGTCGCTGAGACTCTGTCCAGGGTCCCTAGCGTTGTCAGCCCCAGCTTGCTGCGCCTGGCTTCTGGAATTGCAACCTCAAGTCTGGACTTCCCTGAGTTCTTTCCATCCAAGCACCCTCCTAAAGAATGGTTGCTGGCCGCTTCCCAGTAAGTCCTGGAGACAGCTCTTCTCCCTTCAGGTGCAAAGCATCCCAAGAATGTGCAGCCGTCTGACGACCCGACGGTGGAGGAACAGCGCTGGGAAAGCGGAGTTGGCAATTCTCCACCTGCTCTTCTCCAGTCCCCTGGGATGCGCCTCGGTGGCGCTGGGCATCTTCCCCGATCAACAGCTGTCCCTGTCTGCTGCGGCCAGGAGAACTGGGACACGTGCTCACTGCGGGATTCCTGCCCCTTCTCGGGTCGGCCCAAATCCTGTAGCCGGCCCTTACCTGAGCCTTTCTGGTCACTGCGGCGGGAGGACCTTTTGGCCACGCCCCCCAGCTCCTCGCCACGCCCCTCAGGTCTGGAACTCCCTCCTAGTCTCCCAACGTCATCAAGCCTCTGATCGCCCGGGCCACGCCCCCTCCTCCGGACTTGCTTCCAGCCTTAGCCACGCCCCCTCCTCCGGACTTGCTTCCAGCCTTAGCCACGCCCCCTCCTCCGGACTTGCTTCCAGCCTTAGCCACGCCCCTTCAAGCGGGCCCAACCCTCCCGCCGCCAGCTCCGACTGTAGGGTCGCTGGGAGTCGGATTCCACTTGTTGGCCTCAGGTTTGGTTCCCGCTTGGGCTGAGCTAGCTGAGTTCCTTCCTGGCTAAGCTCCAAGCTCCACGCGGGGACCCTGCTCCCAGGCCACAGAGTCCTTTTCGTTCTGGTCACGCGCCTCCCGCCGGGCCACGCTCCTTGCACGCCCTGTGCCCGGGCGCGAACTGGGCCTGGGAGCTGGCAGCCCTGGGCTTGGCCACGGGGGCTCCGTTACTGTGGAACCAGGGTCTAGCCCAACCTGTGCCTGCATGCCCCTTCCAGCCCCTCGGCCAACCTGCATGGCTCGGCAGGCGCCGGGCGGAGCAGCCCCCGTTCCTTCCTGCTCTGTCCCTACAGTGGCCTTCCCGCTTCAAAGATCCCCTGGCGCCCCGCACTTGAGATGCCTCTTCTCTCCGTACTCCCTCCATTTCCAGCTCTGGGTCCACAAGAAAATGTGAAGAGGCTGTGCAGAGCTTTCTTCTCTGTCCAGAAATATCTGACCGGGTGCTCCTCGGGGCAGGGGACTGTCCCGTAGCCATTCACGCGCTTCTTGATCCAAATCGTACTCATCCAGTGCTCTGAGTGAGTGACAAGTTGAGGCCAGCCTCCAGGAGCCTACGGTCTGCAGTTGTGCTATCTGGGTTTGGATGTGACAAGAAATGCTGAGTGAGTTTAGGGGAGGTAAAGAATTTGGCAGGTGCCAGTCTCATTAATTCAGTTAGGAAAATTTTCCACAGCATGTACCGGAAACTGCTGTTAAGAGTACTTACTACACAGTAAGTGCCCAAGAATTCGTGATTGAATGTTTTCTCTTTACAGATGTGTAGAGAGGCTCATTTTCTTTGTCAAGTCAGTAAGATTTACTATTTATAATTCTTCACATGCCGAAAATACCGATTTGAGGAAAACATTAGTTCCTGCCTTAGGTTGGGTTCTCTAGCGAAGCAAAACTAGTGAAATGTGATCATGTCATCATAGACCTAGCAAACTACACAACTGCCAAACCACAGAGAATCATGCTCCAGCCAAGTTAACCTACAACCTTAATGATCACAAGCTCACTTCTCTTTTCTCCCTTTCTCCTCTTCCATCTCATGTCTGCCTAAACACAATGGGAACATTTTCACTGTTCCACTAGAAAGATCACAGAACAATTTTCAACAGATTCTTTTTATGAAGCTCACCCTGACCCTGAGAATCCTGCCTCATTTATATAAAATGATTCAACTGTTGGAAACCCTGGCAGTGTAGTGGTTAAGTGCTATGCCTGCTAACGGAAAGGTCAGCAGCTCAAATCTGCCAGGCACTCCCTGGAAACTCCATGGGGCAGTTCTACTCTGCCTATAGGGTCTCTGTGTGTTGGAATTGACTTGACAGCAGTGGGTTTTGGGGGTTTGGTTCAGCTGTCAACAGAGAAAACTAAGACTCCCAGGAAATGGGACAGAATACACCCTGTATAAGGCACTGTGCTCATTTTTAAACAACTGTACGTCCAGGAGCCCTGATGTTGCAATGGCTAAGTGCTAGGCTGCTAACCCAAAGATTGGTAGTTAGAAGCCATCTGGTACTCCTCAGGAGAAAAACCAAAAACAACAAACCTGTTGATTTCAACTCAGAGAGACCCCGTATAGGGCAGAGTAGAACTGCCCCATAGGGTTTTCAAGAAGCACATGGCGGATTCCAACTGCTGACCACAGCTCTTAACCAACCACAGCTCCACCAGGGTTTCCCTGCAGGAGGAAAGGCCTGGCAATTTGCTCCAGTGAAGATTAACTCGTTGCCCACGGGTTCCAGTTCATATCATAGCCACTCTATAAGACAGAAGTAGAACTGCCACACAGGGTTTCTTAAGCTGCAATCTTTATGGAAGCCTACTGCAGCATCTTTATCCGCCCGTAAAGATTACATCCGAGGAAGCCCTAGGGGGAAGTTCTATTCTGTCTTATAGGATTGCTTTGAGTCAAAATCAACCCTGTGACACACTCTTTCTTCCACCAGTGACCTGAAGGCAGCCCTGATGGCATAGCGGGTTAAATGCTACATCTTCTATGCAAAAGGTTGGCAGTTCAAATCTGCCAGGCACTCCTTGGAAACTATATGGAGTAGTTCTAGACTGACCTACAGGGTCGCTATGAGTCAGACACGACTTGATGCAGTGGGTTTTTTTTTCTTCTGGTTTACCAAAATATAGACAGCAGTGGATAAAATAAATAGTTGAAGGAACCAGGGAAAGGGGAACTTAAAAGAAAGAGAGGCAAGCCGTGAGAAGATTAACTCTGAGAAACGCATGCCATTGGGTCCTGAACTTTTTCTCTCCAAGCACAGAAGGAACGTACTCTGGTTAAAGAAGAGGGGGCAGTCAGAGATGTGACCCCAAACTTTAGGGTGGCCATAGAAAAGAGAAAGAAAAATCATTTAAGACTTTCCCAGCATTCATAAACTGAAAGATAGCCGAGCTTTGCTTGTTTTGAGCACAGATTCTTCTTGATTTTTTAGTCCCAAGAGAAATCTCAGTTCCTTGTAAAGATGGTGTTGTGAGCTAAGTATCACAAAGAGTTACACACAGATCAGTGTAAACTGTTGTGGAAATCACAAAGCACAATGCATGAAATCACTTCTGTGCGCCATCAAAGCTTTTCTCTTGGACAGAACACACAAGCCTTTGCTGGCCTGCTTTAATCCAGGGTGGTATTATGATTATGGTTCCCCAGGGTGGCAAATTTCAACTTACATTTCTACTTCAACCCATTCATAGGGAGGGACTGAATAATTGTGTTGAAAAGTTTTGTGGCTAAATCTAGACTTGGAAAAGTTCTGTGATTGATTAACAATGTCTGTTGAGGTGCAGGGTGGGTCAGTGACTGTGTCTAATGATACATCTGGAATCTCTGATTTGCAGGAATAGAGGTCTTGTGTGCAGGTCTTTAGCCAATCCTCAAAAACATTTGTGATTATGAGGATTTTGATAAACTTCAAGAAGTACAAAGAAAGATTAAAATCATTGTCACTGGGCAAAATCTAGGGATAGAAACTCTGAGATGTTGATTAACTCATATATATATATATATGTATGTGTGTGTGTATGTGTGTATGTGTGTGTATTTATGGAAACCCTGGTGGAGTAGTGGGTTAAGTGCTACATCTGCTAATCCAAAAAAGGTCAGCAGTTCAAATCTGCCAGGCACTCCTTGGAAACTCTATGGGGCAGTTCTACCCTGACCTCTAGGGTCGCTATGAGTCAGATCCAACTCAATGGCAGTGGGTGGTGGTGGTAGGTGTATACATATGTACGTGTGTGTATATAATGCATCTCCACCTTTTAATAACCAAAAAACAAACTCCCTGCTGTTGAGTCAATTCCAACTCATAGAGACCCTATAGGACAGAATAGAACTGCCTCACAGTTTCCAAGGACTGCCTTGGAACTGTCCCACAGGGTTTCCAAGGAGTAGTCTCAAACTGCCAACCTGACAGGTTATTAAAGCAAGTTCCCAGGGGCAGGACTAAACAGTTCTGGGCCATCTCCAACTGGAAGCCACATGTTCAATCAGGGTCTGGAAATTCTACTCCACAGAGCATGGCTGCAATAATTTTAGCCTAGAAAAAACAAATGTTACCTGCAATAATCATGGGAAATCTCTCAGTCTAACTCCCCAAGGAACAATAGAAACAATTAAATATATACTGAAAAATGTCACTAAAGTTTCGCCTTTGCTAAAGGAACTCATAATAACATATTGGTCTTCATTCACAAGATGATACAAATACAGACCCACATACATCCCATTTAAAAAACTGTCTTTTATATTCCTATCTTATAAATATAACATTGACCAAATTATACTCACTCAGTTTGTCTGCATTAAGTTTTTACAAGAAGCAGTAATTACCTTTCTCTGAAGTTAAAAAAAAAAAAGTTACCCTGTGAAAAATAAGACAAAGTTCATAACGGTGATTGTTGCTGTTGTTAGGTGCTGTTGAGTCTGTTTTGACTCATAGCAACCCTATATGTACAATAGAATGGAACACTGCCCAGTCCTGCACCATCCTCGCAATGCATCATGCTCTCGAGGGTCTTCCTTTCTTTTGTTGACCCTCTACTTTGCAAAGCATGATGCCCTTCTCCAGGAACTGATCCTGCCTGACAACATGTCCAAAGTATGTGAGACGTAGTCTCGTCCATCCTTGCTTCTAGGGAGAACTCTGGTTGTACTTCTTCCCAGACAGATTTGTTCATTCTTTTGGCAGTCCATGGTATGCACAAGTTCTCAACAGTCGTCTCCAACACTACAATTCAGAGATATCAATTCTTCGTCCATCTTCCTCGTTCATCATCCAGTTCACACATGCATATGAGGTGACTGGAAAACACCATGGCTTGGGTCAGGTGCACCTTAGAATTCAAGGTAACATCTTTGCTTCTCAATATGTTAAAAAGGTCTTTTGCATCATGTTTGCCCAATGCAATACATCATTTGATTTCTTGATTGCTGCTTCCATGTTGATTATGTTGAATGTTGATTATAGACCCAAGTAAAATGAAATCTTGACAACATCAGTGTTTTCACCTTTTATCATATTGTTGCTTATTGGTCCAGTTTTGAGGATTTCTGTGGTTTTTTTTTTTTTTTTGGTTGTTGTTAAGGTGTAATCGACATTGAAGGTTGCAGTCTTTAATCTTCATCAGTAAGGGCTTCAAGTCCTCTTTCAACAAGCAAGCTTGTGTCATTTGCATAACACAGGTTGTTAATGAGCTTTCCTCCAATCCTGATGCCTCGTTCTTCTTCATAAAGTCCTGCTTCTAAGATTATTTGTTCAGCATACAGGTTGAATAAGTATGGCAAAAAGATACAACCCTGACGCATACCTTTCCTGACTTTAAACCACACAGTGTATCCCCTTGTTTCGTTCAAATGACTGCATCTTGATCCTTGTATAGGTTCCTGACAATCACAATTAAGTGTTCTGGAATTCCCGTTCTCTGCAATGTTATCCATAGTTTGTTATGATCGAATGCCTTTGTGTAGTCAGTGAAACACAGGTAAGCATCTTTCTGGTATTCTCTGCTTTCTGGTATCCATCCGACATCAGCAATGATATCCCTGGTTCCACGTCCTCTTCTGAATCCAGCTTAAGTTTCTGGCAGTTCCCTATTGATATACAGATGCAGCTGCTTTTGAATGATCTTCAGCAAAATTTTACCGGAGTGCAATAATAACGATGTTGTCTAATAATTTCTGCATTTGGTGGGATCACTTTTCTTGGGAATAGGCTTAAATATGGATCACTTCCAGTTGGCTAACCAGGTAGCTGTTTTCCTAATTTCTTGGCATAGACAAATGAGTAACTCCATGCTACATCAGTTGGTTGGAACATCTGTGTTGGTATTCCGTGAATTCCTGGAGCCTTCTGTATTGCTAATACTTTCAGTGCAGTTTGGGCTTCTTCCTTCGGTATCACCAGTTCCTGATCACATGTTACCTCTTGAATCATGAACACTGGCCAATTCTTTTTCTGCAGTTACTCTACGTATTCCTCCCATCTTCTTTCAATACTTCCTATGTTGTTTAACATTTTTCCCCATAGAATCCTTCAAAATGACAACTAAAGCCTTGAATTTTTTTCTTTAGTTCTTTCAGCTTGAGAAACACTGAGCCCTGGTTTAAAACCCCTGATTTAAAATATAATACTTTTGCAAATAGACATAAATATTTTCTCTCCTATTGCATCATAATGTTAACTGATAACCTAAAAAGAAAAATGTCATTGTTTTACTACTTAATTATACTGAAAATACTGTACCAATTATTCTAAACATCTGAAAAATGTTTATTATGTTGGCATATAAATCTCACTTCAACTTATACCATGCGGGATCCAATTTATTCAAAAGTCTACAGCTTCAATTCTAGAAAATCACTGAGTGGAGCCATTTAATTAAGATGTTAATTACAGTGGTTGGATCATTGTAGAACGTCTCCATGTTCACCCATTCTATTTCTTTTTGTGTATCACAGCCAGACAAATTTCCCAAAGCCCAAGTAACATAATATTTTGGGACAGTTCTACTCTGGCCTCTAGGGTCGCCATGAGTCAGACCCCGCTTGACAGCACTGTTTTTTTTTTTTTTAATTGTAATAGCTTTAATTGCTCTAGGGTTAGGAAATTCCTGCTTCTGCTAATGAAACAGAATAATCTGCGTCATAATTTAAATGTGACAGTGGTCCTCCTTATCTTTTGCCTATGTGCAGATTAACGGGCCATACATAGCCCCACATGCCTTAACGACTCTGATGAAGCGTAAAAGGCACCTTGCATAAAGCAAACAGACATCATGCATGTTTTCTTTTCCTGTGATCTCATATTTGTTTACTGTCTGGAACAGGAGATCAATAGCTGTGTGCTCAGAAACCATTTTTCAGTTGTGTTGTGGACTGTGAAAAACGTGGAGAAATCCATTTCTTTTCCCAGTCTCAGAGCCTTGGTGTTCTTGCACCGCTCGTGGCAACAGTGATTTGGAATTTTTATCTTCATTCTCTGAACTCTGTACATTTGGATGTAAATAAGCAAGTGCTATGTTCAGAAAGACTGAAACAGCTTGATATTCACGGTCATCATTGTCACGGACAAGGTTTTAAGCTCCTGTCTGTGAAACTGCTGAAATGAGCAGTGTAGGAAGTGAGTGCACAGACAGGAACCTCTGGAGACTTAACAGTTAAGACTTATACACAAAATCAAAGGCTAAGTTTGTGAAAGCTCTTAGAAAGTGTAAGAAAAGACAGATTGTACATTGGGAGGCGTGACCCCTAGTATCTAGTTCTGTTTTTCATCTAATTTATTGAAGCCTCCATCAAGGTTTTTAACAGTTGACTTGTTTTAGCCACTTCTATGTGACACGGAGCCCTGGTGTCTCAGTTGTTAAGGCCTCAGCTGCTAATCACAAAGTCAGCTGTTCAAATCCACCAGCCACTCCTTGGGGAAGTTCTACTCTGTCCTATAGGTTGCTGTGAGTTGCAATCAAGTTGGCACTGGGTTTAGTTTTGGTTTTGGTATATGACATGCACCTTGTGGCATCTGCATCTTTAATGTCAGTGTATTGACAGTGTCTTGTTTTTCTCATTTGATCTTTTGCCTTTATTCACTTGACACGACCTATAAAAGTTGATATCATGAATCATTCAATTTTTGTCTGCTGTTTCTTTTGTTGTTGTCCAAATGTAAATACATGAATACATCAGCATATTGTCAGAAGTTTGGTTTATTCTGATACAAAAATTTCATTAAGAAAGGTTCCAATTCATTGTCTTTTAGTATGATTATAGGTCTATTTTAAAATAATGTGGGACAACCACAGGTAATGCTTTGACTCTCAAAAAAGAAAATGTATTCTAATAATGCAGTTGCTTTGCTGTTAGGTGCCATAGAGTCATACTTATTTACAATTTTTTTAAAGAGTATATTGTTAGATGCTTACTTGAAGCTACTAATAATGTATCTTTCAAGAGTAGTGTGTAAATGCATTTATAGATGACATGAAATATGTGATTACTTTCTAGGGAAATGCAAGGAAATAAACACACATAAAACTGAAAATGGAGGTAACAACCGGCAAAGAACATCTGTGTTCAAGCACAGATACAAGCACAAATACTTGAGAACAATGAACATTTCAACATAAAAAAATGACAAAGGACCTAATAAACAATTTACGAAGGCAAAAATACAAATGGCTAATCAGAATAAAATAATAAGCTTTACTGTGGAACAAAGAATTGCCAATCAAAGCAGTAATTAGATACTGCTATATCATTTGCTTTGCCAAAGAGTCTTGAAGATCAACAGTGTCCAGCCCAGAGTCCTGGCAGTACAGTGATTAAGCATTTGCCTGCTAGCCAAAATGTCAGTGGTTTGAATCCACCAGCTACTTCTTGGAAACCCTACGGGGAAGTTTTGCTCTGTCTTATGAGTCCAAACTGACTCAGTTATGAGTCTGACTGACTCAATGGGCTCAGTATCTGGTCCAGGATATGGGAAAATGAACACTCATATTCTGCTAAAAATACGTAAATTGGCATAATCTTTTTGAGAGAAAATAAACACACATTTTTGCATACATTTTTAACTCCAAATCATGAATTTTAAGAATTTATCCTAAAGATATTATCAGAAATAAATGAAAAGATGTTAGGTTCAAGAATGTTTACTAGAGCATTATTCATATACATAAAAAAGAAATAGTAATTTCAGTTTAAAAACTCATGACAGATCCATTAAATGAATGCAATATTAGACAATCACTAAAATGATGTTCAGGAATGTCTTAGGCTGGGTTCTCTAGAGACCAAACCAGTAAAGAGCATAAATATATATGTATTTATAGACATAGATTTGTATCTATAGAGAAATCTAGAAATGGCTCACTTGATAGTAGAAGCTGGAATATCCTGAGTCAGTGGTTCAGGATGGGGCTTCTCTGTATTCATGTAGTTACAGGGGCTGGTAAATCCAAGATCAGCAGGTCTGAGAGCAGGACTCCTGCTTCCAGGCTGCAAAAACTGAGGAATTCTGAGTTCCGCAAATAAGCTGATAGCTTAAGTCCCAGTAACTGGAGGTCAGATGAACAAGATGCAGTCACAGAGTTCAGAGCAAGCAAAAAGCTAGAACATCTGCTTATATACATGATATAGGCCACGTCTTCAAGAAAACATCTTTTCAACTGATTGTCTACTCACAGCAGATGCAATCATGGTTGTGGTCACATATAAACACTGAGAGTCATGGCCTAGGCAAGTTGCCACACAATCCTGACCATCACAAGGAGGAATAGTCAGTGACACAGAAATATGTTCACAACACAATGTAAAGTTCAGAGAGAAGGTGGTAAAGCTGTGTAGTAGTATGATTTCAGTTTTTTTTTTTCTAAAAGTCTGTATCTATACTTATGGAAACTCTGGTGGCATAGTGGGTTACGTGCTATGTCTGCTAACCAAAAGGTCAGCAGTTCAAATCCACCAGATACTCCTTGGAAACTACGGGGCAGTTCTATTCTGACCTCTAGGGTCGCTATGAGTCAGACCTAACTCAACGGCAGTGAGTTATCTATACTTATAGGCACGCACAAGAAAGAAGATCCGAGTTAAGAAATACTCTTCCAAATTATAAAATACTACCAGTGTTCATCGTTCTGGTGGTCTTATAGGCAGTATCTTATTTGGTTGCATGTTTGTATTTTCTGTAAAGACCTGAAGAATTTCTGTAAATAAACATCATTGTTTTTTCTTTTTCTTGAGACCACACACATTGAGGAATTATAATCTGAAAGAAAAGGGATGCTCTTCTTATCTCAAAAGGATGGCTTACACCAAGCGACTCTACATTTTACTGTCTTCAATGCTAGCCACATACATGACTAGCCAAGCTAACCAAGACATACATAACTAAGTCAAAAAAAAGAGAGAGACATTTGTCACTTTTACAAAATATTTGGCAGAATCAGATTTTTGTGTCTGCTTTTTATCAAAGAACATAGCTTTGTTCCTTGATGTAAATAACCTACTCCGTGACAATCTCTGTCTCTGAGAATGTTGACTTTTTCCCATGTCAACTTTAGCTAGTTGATCATTTCACAGGAGAGGTTCATGTAGGCCGACTTTTTTCAGAGATTAGTGAGAGCTCTTCCTCCTGGGAAACTTCCATTTCATCTGAGGGTGAGGTTGCTGGGTTGACTGGGCTCACTGTTGGCTGCCTCTCCTTTTTGGGGAAAGTCACCATGGGAAAGAGATTTGCAGTCTTCATCTTAATCCTCAGAGCATCTCTGAGGTTTTGATGCCATTACAGTTCTGAGACTCAGCGTAAGAGTCAGCGCAAGTCAACCTGGCTGCTGAAGGGACAGCCAGGCCTCAGCATCTCATGGCCTCCAAGGACTCCAACAATGGAACCTCAGCTCCCTCATATGGAAGATGATTATTAATTTAGAACTATTTTATTGTGGTGGAAATAAACACATTGGAGAATTTGACAATTCAATAATTTCTACATGTGAAATTCAGTGACATTAGTTGTGTTCTTTGTAACAATCACAGCTTGAGGTGTTGTTTTCAGGACTGGAGGAATAATCCAGAGAACCTGGTTCTTAGTCAGTAGTTCTTAAAAACTTTTCTATAGCTGCATTCTGGAGTCCTGCTGGTGCAGTGGTTAAGAGCTACAGCTACTAACTAAAAGGTCAGCAGTTTGAATCCACCAGGCACTCCTTGGAAAGCCTATGGGGTAGTTACAGTCTGTCTTATAGGGTTGCTATGAGTTGGAATGGAGGCGATGGCAATGACTTTTGAGAGAGAGAGATGTATGTGTGTGTGCGTGTGTGTGTGTGTGTGTAAAATCAAGTGATCTTATTAAACTCTTTCTGACTCTCATATAGACATAAGTGTTATAGCAGAACTGACCAATGTAGCCACCAGCTACCCAGGACAAATTAAATTCAAAACTCACTTTCTCAGCACTAACCATGCTTCAAGCCCTCAATTGTCCCTTGTGTCTAGTGGTTACCATACGGGATGTTGCAGCTACAGAACATTTGTGTCACCTCAGAATGTTCCACTGGATAGCATATTAAATGATTTTTATTCCACTACTAGATCTTGCTTACTGAAAGTGAAGAGGACTTGAAGCACTTACTGATGAAGATCAAAGACCACAGCTTTGCATATGGATTATACCTCAACATAAATTAAGCAAAACTCACAACCGGACCAATAAGCAACATCATAGTAAATGGAGATAAGATTGAAGTTTTCGAGAATTCCATTTTACTTGGATCCACAGACAATACCCACAGAAGCAGCAGTCAAGAAAGCAAATCACGTATTGCACTAAGCAAAAGGTGGCTGCAAAGGACCCCTTTGGTATATTAAAGAGCCAAGACATCCCTTTAAGGATTAAGGTAGCCTGACCTAAGCCAAGGTATTTTCAGTTGCTTCATATGCATGCGAAAGCTGGACAAGGAATAAGAAGGACTGAAGAAGAATTGATGCCTGTGATTTATGGTGTTGGCGAAGAATATAAAATTCATCGTGGACTGCCAAAAGAAGGAACCAATCTGTCCTGAAAGAAGTACAGCCAGAATGCTTCTCAGAAACAAGGATGATGAGACTTTGTTTCATGCATTTGGGTCATGTTATAGGGTCGCCGTAAGTCGGATTGGACTCGACGGCACTTGGCTTGGCTGGCATCAGGAGAAGGACATCATGCTTGGTAAAGTAGAGGGTTAGCTAAAAAGAGGAAGACCTTCAATGAGATGGATTGACACAGTGACTGCAACAACGGGCTCCAGTATAACAACGGTGACGAGGATGGCATCTGACCAGGCAGCGCTTTGTTCTATGGTACGTAGGGTCACTGTGAGTTGGAAGCGACCTGATAGCACCTAACAAAAACAGTGCACCAGACCTCACGGCTGAACAAACTCATGCCCTTGTTTGAAGGGGGAAGCTCTGGAGGGGGGATGTTTACCTGGGTCGGTGTGAGCCAGGTGGGGCCCATTCTTGGCAGGGCACCCTTTGTTCATCAGAGACAGAAAGGAGTGCTGTTTGTTTCCCAAATGGCAATAGCCATTCTATGACGGGGATGCTTTTGACCTGAGAAGACGTATAGCTCAGCTCAATGAAATGCTCCCGAGGGGGCTCTCCACTTACCACCTGGTTTGTAACCACACAACCACCTAACTAGTAATCTGATGGTCAACCCGATTTTGGTAAATAACTGACAGGAGATAGGCTGCCGCAGTCAAAGCATTCACCCCAATGACGGGGTTAATCATTAAACCTCCTAGGTGCTGGCTGCCTTGTGGCTCTGATTTTCTAATCCGGTCACAGAACGGCTAAGGCCGCTTTAAGTGAAGGGTGGATTATTTTTTCCCTCCCTTTGCCCTGTGTTTTTCACTCTGAAAGAATGTTGTGGCCTCTGTTTTTCCTGGTGACTGCTATACGTGCTGAACTCTGTCAACCAGGTACGTTTCCTTGCGACATAAAAATAAATGACTTAAAGACCTCTGTCCATCACTCAGCTGCAGACGTGTTAAGACTTGAATGTTTAACCTGTGACTATTTTGTGGAATTGGAAGGAACATTTTTACACCTCTAAGATAACAGAGGGTAAACTTGCAGGCCCACCTGGACCTTTTTACTTGTAATCTTGTGTGCTGGTGACTTCAGTTACATTGGATATTAGGCTTTCTCCGGCTTTCTTTAGCAGCTGTTGTGATTCTCGCCTGCTCTCTCTTTTTTCTTTTTTGGCAGATGCTGAGAATGCCTTCAAAGTGAGACTTAGTATCAAAACAGCTTTGGGAAATAAAGCAGTAAGTGGAACACTCTGCTGCCGGGTGTGTGTGTGTGTGTGTGTGTGTGTGTGTGTGTGTGTGTGTGTGTGTGTGTGTGTGTGTAATTTTTGATTTTACTATCTAATCACTCTACGGCACTTGGCCGGCTGTCTAATCACTCTGTGCTTTTACCAATGGGCCTCTTGGCATAGTTACCTAAAACTTACATAAGTGATTCCTAAAGACCTCACATCCGATGTTTCCTTAAAGTAGAAATACTGTCATTGTTGTGTGCTCTTGAGTCAATTCCGCTTCACGGGGACCCTGCAGGACAAAGTAGAACTGCCTCACAGAGTTTCCAAGGCTGTGAAGCTTTATGGAAGTCGATTGTCACCTCTCTCTCCCAGGCAGTAGCTGATGGGCTTGAACTGTTGATCTTTCAGTGAGCAGCCAACCACTTAACCACTACACCACCAGCGTGCATTACCAATGTAAAAACACATTATAGCAAAATAGACATTGTTAATAAAACAGTTTTGCTTCCAGTATTTAATCTACAGCGTATGCCAGAAAATACATGAAATTTTGTATTACACATAAACAATGCGGCTAACTCGAAGATTTCCAGCCAGCATGGTTGGAGACGCAGGGGCACGAGGCTGGGCCTCAGCTCTGGGCTGGGGTTGGGCCATGTCACTGTCTTCACTGGAGCTTCGTCAGCCTCTGTTTTCTGATCCATGAGAAGAGACAGGGCTCTGTCCTCATTAGCTCTTACATAGCATATTCTTTCCCAATTCTTTCCTGAAGTCTCTTCAATTCTTCTCAGATCTCAGTGTAACAATATGAAACGCATGCTTGTGAAGCAGAAGTCACTATGCATTCACTGCACCCAAGTGGGCACAGGAAAAGCACAGGCAGTTGAATGAATAAGACAATATTGTCTAATTCTAGCCTCAGTTTCTCAGTGTGGTCTGTGAATTTTCTTCCCAAAGGAAGGTAAAATTAAGATGCCTCTGGCTACAAACATAGCTCGCTAGTGCAAAGGTTTGGTGCTTGGCTACTAATCAAAAGGTTGATGGTTTGAAACTACCAGGCTGCTCCTTGGGAGAAACAACCTAGTGCTCTGCTCCCATAAAAATCACAGCATAGGAAACCCTATGGGGACTGTTCTGTTCTGCTGCATGGGATTGCTCTGAGTTGAAATTTACTTTATGGCACCTAGCAGCAGCAACAACAAAGAAACTTGGAGTTGTTTGGCCTTCAGGCCAATACACTAATAATTTCTTCTTCACTCAATGCATAATAATCATTATAACAGGCAACACTCACCAAGAACTTCCTTTACTGTCTAGCTGGGACCTATCTAAGCACTTCTGTCACATCAGCTCAGTTAGTCCTCATGACTGCTCTGAGAGTGGGCGCATAGGCAGTCCACTCCCATTGGAAAATGGAGAAAATGAGCCACAAAGGAGTCAAGTGACTTGCTCAAGATCACAAGGCAGCAAGTGGTCAAGTGTGTATTTGAACCTAGACAGTCCAACTGGAGAAATCACTCTCTCTAACAGCATGTAAGGTTTCTCATCCCAGGATACTCTTGAGGCAGTCACTGTACCAGATGCTGAAGATGCACTGGCAGACAAAATCTGGTGTGGCCTTGCCCTCGGGTAACTTGTAGTCTAGTGGGAAAGGTGGTTGTCACTGACCTATCTACAAAATCAAATGCAGATGTGCAAGCTCAACAGGTATGAAGAACAAGACAGAGAGGTGCATGCAGGCTTTCACCTTGAGGGAAGACTTGGGCCGTGACACTTGCTGTGAGGTTTAAAGCAGGAATGGAAGTAAACTAGGAGATGCAAGGAGGAAGAACCTGAGAAAGGAGGAGCTTGAGAGGGACAGAAAGGAACCCAGGTAGTGAAGAGAAGCACAGCACATGTAAACTTAGAGAGAAAGGAGGGGCCAGACCAGAGACCGTGTGGAGTGGATTATGATGTTACCTGAATGCAGCTGGGAATTTCTACAGAAGAGACATCATGATAGAATCAGTGTTGGAAGATTGTTTTCCCCACAATGTAGAAAGCAGACTCCAGAGGACTATAGGGGAGAAAGAATCAATTAGGAGGCAACTGGAGTAGTGGGAGGTGAGAGATGATGGTCATTTGGAGCACAGTGATGTTGGTGGACGGAGAGAGAAGCCGGAGAGGTGAAGGGAGTCTAGAACCACAGGTAGAGGGTGATCAAGAAGAGAGAAGGAGGTGTCAAGGGTGAAGTCCTTCTGCTTATGTAACTGGGTGGATGGTGGCCTATGTATGAGCCAGGGAACCAGATGCAGACAAGAAAATCATGACTTTTTGTTTCGGGCATGTTGAATTTGAGGTATCATTGACACATAGATAATGAACAGAGCTGTCTTGAAATACATAGTCATGAGTTATTTGCATAGATGTGGGAACTAAAGCCTGGGGTGATGCTGAGGAAGAACATGCAGAATGATCAGAGGACGGGGTCTGAGGATGCAGCCTGGAGGTCTTCTAAAACTTAAAACCCTTATAGATGAAGGTGAACCTGAAAAGAGGATGGAGGAGCAGGCAGAGGGGCAGCAGGGAAGCCAGGAGCATGTTGTATCACAAAAGGGAAGAAAGCATTTCAGAATGAAGGAAGAGTTCAAGATCGTCAAATGCAGCTGCAGGGTTAAGAAAGATGGAAGACTGGAGGTCACTGGTGACTTTAGAAAGAAGAGTAGAGTGATGTGTCCAGAAGGCAGATGAAGGAGTGAGTTGAAATTGAGCAGTGGATGTATTGGTTTCCTCTGACTGCCGTAACAAAGTATCATAAACTGGGTTCCCTCACAGTTCTGGAAGCTTCTCTCTGCAGTTTCCAGGGAAAAATCTTTCATTGCCTCTAGTTTTGATGGTCTCGGGCATTCCTTGGTTTATAGATGCCTAATTCCATTCTTCGCTTCTGACTTCACATGGCTGTCTTCCCTCTGCAGCTGTCCACCTGCTCGTGTCTCTTCTGTTTTTCTAAGTCTTTACATCAGTCATACTGAATTGGGGCCCACCCTACTCCAGTGTGATCTAATGTTGACTGGAAGTAATTACGTCTGCAAAAACCATATTTCCAAATAAGATCGTGTTCACAGATACTAGGGAGTTAAGATTTTAATTCTTTTGGGGGACACAATTCTGCCCAAACGTGTGAAGATGGATGCATTGAAAACTCCTTTGAGTATTTTGCCTGAGAAGGACAGGAGAGACACAGCAGTGTGTGGAAGCAGGATTGAGAAAAACTAGTTTGTTTGGCTGTTTTCTTGTTATTTTTTTATTGGGGGTAAGCTTGAGTGTGTTTGGAAGCGAATGGACAAGCCTTAGTAAGATCTGTAGTAAATACAGAAGGCAGATCCTGAGACGGGCAGAAGGGAAACAGTTTTTCATCGAGGTAGAGGGACTAACCATTGAGGGAAGAGAAATAGTATGTCTAGCACCTCTGGGGAGGAGGTGGACAGGAAGTGTGTCTAAGGAGGAACTGTTGTATCTTGGTGTCAGGAGGATGGGAGGATTTCAGCTGATGACTTCAGATGTATCTATAAATCATGGAGGAAGAACACCGAGTGACAGGTGTGATGAAAAGCCTGGGGAGTTGGAGACTCTGAGAAAGTTTGAAATCATCACTGTGAAGTGACAGAGAGAGCTGATGGAAAAATCTAAGTGATTCTTAGGCATTCTGGGGGTAGAGCATCATGACTTTATAGTTAAACCAGTAAGCCCTGTTGTGTAACTTTCTCAGGTTATACTTGATTGCTCATCTAAAACATGGGGTCAGCCATGGTTTAAGTGTTCTTAGATGTTTGTGCAAAAAGAAGGACAAGCAGGGCATTTAGGTCCTCGGCACACGTGATATGGCAACGAGGAACCAAGGGATCTGAAGTGACAGATGAGTATAGGCAACTGATATGTGCTCAAAACCCTAGTGGCGTGGCGGTTAAGTGCTACGTCTGCTAACCAAAAGGTTGGCAGTTCAAATCTGCTAGGTACTCCTTGGAAACTCTATGGAGCAGTTCTACTCTGTCCTACAGGGTTGCTGTGAGTTAGAATCGACTTGACAGCCCTGGGTTTGGCTTGGGTTTCATATGTGCTACGTGTTCTGTAAAGCCACTTGTGGGAGATAAAGATGTGTTCCATTCAATTTTACACATTTAGTGAGTACTTGTTATGTGTCAGGCACATGCATAGGAAAAAACTAAGCTGCTATGAACATTCTTGTTCATGTATTTTCCATTTGCTTTCTTTTTCTTGGGTATATACATACCTGGGAGAAAAATAGCTTAGTTGTACAGGATGCATACATGTTTCTTTAGTATCTCTTTCCTTGTCCTCTGCTAAGTGGTCCATTTTCTCTACATCACTACTTGTGCTCATTTATATTTATTCATGGAGTCTGTCTCTGAAAAAAAATTGAATGCGCTAGTAATAACATGTTCATGCCAGTGCACAAGCTTTCAACCTTTTAACATTTACCCAGAATAAACTGGCTCTGGTAAACTGACATCCAGTGTAGAACAAAAGCTATCTTTTCCCAGTCAAAATAGTCTAGGGCTCTGCTCTGTGACCCATACTGAGTTCCTACCCAAGATCACCAGTCACCTCATGTTCTCAATTTTAAGAGGAATCAATGAAAGGACATGTTATCACACACTTTGGACATGTTATCAGGAGGAACCTGTCCCTGGAGAAGGACATCATGCTTGGTAAAGTAAACAGTCAGCATAAATGAGGAAGACCTTCAAGGAGATGGACTGACCCAGTGGTTGCAACAATGGGCTCAAGCATGACAATTGTGAGGATGGCCTAGGATCAGGCAGTGTTTCGTTCTGTTGTACATAGGGTTGCTATGAGTCTCAACTGACTTGATGGCACTTAACAGCAGCAACAACAGTGAAAGGACAGGAGAAAACCAGGTAAAATCCGTCACATCAGAAAACTGACTTAAGCTCTTGCTCTGATGAGACCTGCCTAGAATCCTCATGTTTCACCATGGGCACCAGCTCTGGGCAGTGCTGTGCCTATGAACCTGGTCGCTCCATCTCCACTGGGTGCTGACAAGGCTGCCCTGTCTGAAGCGCATCTGTGCGCTGTTTTCCACCACAACATTTTCTTTCTCGTGCTTTGTTCTCACTTTGATTGGTTCCAACTGGCCTGTTGTTGTTAGGTATCATGACGTCAATCTTGACTCATAGTGACCCCATATGACAGAGTCCCATGGTGTTCCTTAGGCTGTCATCCCTACAGGAGCAGATGCCAGGTCTTCCTTCTTCAGAACTGCTGGGTGAATTCGAACCACTAACCTTTTGGCTAGCAACCTAGTGCTTAACCCTGCACCACCAGGGTTCCTTCCAACGGTATTAGAGCTGCTCTTATTGCTGCTGAATAAAACTAATTTGGGGGGAAAAAGCATTGTTAAAAACCAAATAACTATCGTCTAAATCAATTATTCTAAAATGTGCACAGATGAGGAGTTCACTTAAAAAAAGAAAAGGAATGCACACTTCCAGTAGCACCTAAAGCTGACATGAAAATACAATAGCTAACACTTGTGTGTGAGAAAAAAATAAAGAGATCGAGTTTTCTGTTCTTGAATCTAAGATCTTATCATAGTGTGACTTCAGGAAGAACTGAAAGAGAAGAGTGAAGTAGAAACAGTAACTGAAGGACATTAAATGAATAGATCATAAAGGTATTTAAGGAAAAAAGAAATACAGTCATAAGCTTTTTCACCTAGAGAAACTTACAGATTTGTTTTTTTGGGGGGGATCATGAATGTATGAGTATCACCCCACACAAGAGCAGAAACGCAAGGATAGTAGATGTCTTCCCATCCCAGAGTGAAATCAGAATGATGACATTGTCTGCTGGATGTGCCACCTCCTCTGCTCCTCCAAGTGCTCCTCTGCCCTCTTGGTTTGGCTTTAGTTGGGCTAGCTTCCTGGCTTTTTCTTAAGCAGGTCAGCCCCTTCTTGCCCCGATTCTGGGGTTTGCTGACTGAGTGAAAATGAAGAATGAAGGAGCGAAACGTATGCACGTGCCCAGGGTTCCATCTAAGAGAATAACAGTAACGCTTGTATTGATGTGAAGGAAGGAGAGGAAGCTGGGAAGGAGTCCAGTCACGAGGGAAGAGTGGAAGGAAGGCAGGAAGGACTATCCACACGACGAAGATGTCCACCTGCCTCCTTTCTTGATGGGCTAGTAAGGCTGCCTTTCTGAGGTTGTAGAGTGTGCAAGAAACCCTACCCAGGACATTCTGTGACATGTTTTAGTCAAGCTCACTAGGCCTCAGTGTATGACCGTTTCACTTCTCATCCTTTCCACGGGTGTCTTCACTTTCGTTTCCTCTTTTTCTTCTCTTTCAGTATGCCTGGGACACGAATGAAGAATATCTCTTCAAGGCGATGGTGGCTTTCTCCATGAGAAAAGTTCCCAACAGGGAAGCAACAGAGTAAGTGAACAGTGAAAACTCCTAACTGCTTATGAAAAACAAGCAAAAAATCACTGCTGTTGAGGAAATGCTGGTGGCATAGTGGTTAAATGCTAGCTCTGCTAACCAAAAAGGTGGTGGTTCAGATCTACCAGGCAGTCCTTGGAAACTCTATGGGCCAATTCTACTCCATCCTATAGGGTCACAATGAGTTGAATCGACTGGAAAGCAGTGAGTTTTTATCTGTCTGTCCACCCGCCTACCCACCTACCTGTCTATCCATTTATCCATTTATCCATCTTTCTCTTGATCAAACCAATTGCTGTTGAGTCAATCTGACTCATGGTGACCTCGCGTGTGTCAGAGGAAAACTGTGCTCCACAGTGCGTTCAATGACTGTGGTCTTTCGGAAGCAAAGTATCAGTCTCCGGAGCTCTAGAGAATATGATGGTGCTCTGGTCACCGAGAGTGCACAGCAGGACAGAAGCTGGTAGCTGACTCTTTGCTGGAGAAAATGTCAAGGTAGAAGGCTGGCCTAAGCGGCCTGTGGGGTGAAGAGAGGGCAACCTGGGAGCAAGGGCACTTGAATATTTCTTGAGGGCCAAGTGGGTGCTGTTGAAAGAGCTGGCTCAAGGTAGTTGAGGAGGGTGGGAGGTGTCATGTTGGTGGCAAGCTGAGGGCAGGACAGAAGCCAGAGCACGTGCTCTGTCAAGAGAAGATGTACTGCCAAAGTGTCCAGAGGGTCCCCAGAAGCCCCCAGAGGCACTCTGATGGGGGGCCAATCAGAGGCCTGCTATGACAGAGGGCCGAGGCCTCCAGAGGGGCCTAGCTAAGGAAAAGAATTTTGCTCTCTTCTCTGTCTGATCCCCTCCTCCATCTTCCCTTCCCGTCCTAAAATGAACCAGAAAGAGGAGTGGTGGGGACAGGGATGTGACGGAGGAAAGGAGCAGGGTGAGTTCAAGATGGAGCCCACCATTCTCAGCCCTGTTCAAGCCAGAATTGGCAGGAGCAGAGAGCTGGGCGTGCCGAGTAGGGCCAAAGCTTTGATTAAAATTTTTATCAGACTGGCCTGGACTGTATAATAGCCGGAAGTGACTGGAAAGCTCAAAGGTCTGTTACAGATATTGCCAAAACTTAGGGAAGGAAGGGCAGACAGAGTATCCAAAGGAATGTTGGGAGAAACATAAACCTCCTTCCTCATTGTGGCCTACTGAGGTCAGCCCATTGAATGGCACTGCTGTGGCTGGACTTATTGTTGCTGTTAGGTGCCGTCAAGTCAGTTCAGACGGATAGCGACCCCATGTACAACAGGATGAAAGCCTGCCCAGTCCTGTGGCATCCTCACACTTGTCACTGTGTTTGAGCCCACTGTTGGTGCCACTGTGTCAGTCCATCTTGTTGAGGGTCTTCCTCTTTTTCCCTGGCCCTCTACTCTACCAAGCATGGTGACCTCTTCCAGAAGCTAGTCCTCCCTTATAACGTGTCCAAAATACATGAGATGAAGTCACACTATCCTCTGTTGTGAGGAATGTTCTGCCTGTACTTTTTCTAAGGCAGATTTTTTGGTTCTTCTGGCAGTCCACAGTGTATATTCAATATTTTTTGTCAACAGCATAATTGAAAAGCATTAATTCTTCAGTCTTCCGTCTTCCTAATTCACTGTCCGGCTTTTGCAGGCATCTGAGGCAACTGAAACCACCATGGCTTGGGCCAGGCACACCTTAGTCTTCAAAGTGACATTTTTACCTCTTACCACTTGAAAGAGGTCTTTCGCAGCAGATTTGCCCAAAGCATGTGTCTTTTGATTTCTTGACTGCTGCTTCCAGTGACAATGATTGTAGAACCAAGTAGAATGAAATCCTTGAAACCTTAATCTTTTCTCCATTTATCGTGATGTTGTTAACTTGTCCAGTTGTGAGGATTTTCGTTTTCTTGATGCTGAGGTGTAATCCATACTGAAGACAGTATTCTTTCATCTTCACCAGTAAGTGCTTTGAATTCTCTTCACTTCCAGCAAACAAGGTTGTATCATCCACAGTTTCACAGGAATTCTAAAATGTTGAAAGTAGTTTCTAAGAAAACTGGAACCTAAGTTCAAAGTTTAGTTTATTTCACAGGTAAACTGGAAAATTTATCTGCCTAGTTTTCTTAAATACTGGCTTTTAGAACATATTAAAAAAATATTTTTAGCAAGAGAGCTAGAAGTCTAATTTAGGCATAGCATTGTCTCTGCATTAAGTGGTGTAGGACATGTGATGGATTTCTTCCTCTGCCTCATTTTTCAAGGATAAATTTTGTGAAAGGAACAGCCCGCTATTGTATCCATGGTAATGGGATTAACGGTTTTGTGCTTGCAAAACAGTAGCCAGCTTCTGTTGAGTCCTTTTGATTTCCAGAAACAAGAGGTTGATTCTTAGGGACCCTGGAAGGATTTGGCCCTGTCTGGTGCCACTGACGAGAAATGACTGTGGGGTCAACTCAGAGAGGATCACCTCAGGCCGGGGCTCCCCGCACCTGAGGAAGGGCAGCAGCCATCTTTACGTCTCCTTAGTGATTTGCTTAAAGAAGCCATTTGTGTGTATGTTAATATCATGACTTTTTTTTAACTGTTCAAAATGATTAACGAGGTGAATTAAAAAGAAAATCCACCAGACCCATCTATATCTTTGAAATTTTGACAGTGTAGCTTTTCCATTAGTTGCGCTAATGGCATTTCAGCTAACTTATCACACCAAAGCATGTTTCGTTCAATAAATACACATTAGTTGATTAGTTTTTCATTCTGTGTGCATCTTTGGGAATGCACTGAGTAGTTAACAGATGGGAAGAAGACCATAGAAGAAGTCACACTCTAGTTGTAGATAAATGGTAGACTATATTTGGATGGAGTTTGTGTCCTTTGGCTGCTACATAAATTATTTAGCTACTGAACTCTGTACATCAGTCTTTCTTTTACTTCCTGTTTAGCACCAAGTTTCTCTCCTTACATCTGCACTTTCTCTTGGCTACCCCCTCACTCCCACTATATTCAGGGGTCTGCTTTTACTACAGAGTTTTGTATGTTATTAGTGTCTCTGAATGTTTGTAACTGGGTAAGGAAGTTTAAAGAAAGTCATTTCCCTCCCTTCTTCCTTCTTTTTCTATCACTACAACTCCTGCCCAGTTTACTTTTTCAGCAAGTCTCTTTGGGATAAGATTTACAAACAGGGAGATGTCAACTTTCATCTGCCCGTCCATCCATCCATCCATCCATCCACCCACCCACCCACCCACCCACTCACCCACCCACCCATCCACCCACCCACCCACCCACCCATCCACCCACCCACCCACCCGCCCACCCATCCATCCATCCATCCATCCATCCATCCATCCAATTTCATGATCTCTCAGTGAGTGTCCGCTAGGCCATATTTCACAATACTTAAGTCACAGGACAGGACAGACTTGGCTCTTGCCCTCCGTTTCCAGGGCCCAGAGCAACCTGTTGGGTTGCAGATGGACAAAGTATTTCATGGTCTCTCAGGTGACCCCTATAGCTGAAAAAATTAACCAGGATGTTCTTTATTTGAAGAACATGAAGTTCAAGTCTGGGCAGGATTAGGGATAATCCTGAAAAAGACTGAAGACAAACACAATGAAATGTAGACACTCTCTGTACTCTCTACTGTCCTAGGTATGTTCTCAGACTCAGCACAGAGTCTTTTTATGTGCAAATTCTGGCACCTCAGAGACGCCGGAACACAAGAACGCATTCTGATGTCTTCTGTTCTGGTGGGCTTAAGACACTGTGGCTTTGGTTTTCCAAGGGCCTTAATATCACTCCACTCCTTCACCTGGCGTTTATGGAATCACGGACTCTAAATGGCCTTGTAGCAGGAATTCTATTCTTAATCATACCTAACCATGTTGGCTAATTACATTTAAAACCAAAAAAACCAAACCCAGTGCTGTAGAGTCGATTCTGACCCATAGCAACCCTACTGGGCAGAGTAGAACTGCTCCATAGAGTTTCCAAGGAGTACCTGGTAGATTCAGACTGCCAACCTTTTGGTTAACAGACGTGGCACTTAAGCACTATGTCACTAGGGTTTCCTAATTACACTTCCCAAATGCCAAGTGCCATCAAGTCGGATCCGACTCAATTACACTTAGCTCTCAATAAATATTTGTGAATGAATGAAGCATGTTAAACACCCTAGCTCTTAAACCAGGGGCCTCTCTATTGGGATACAGTGGACACAAGATAATGGTGGTCCCACCTACCCATTTCTTTTTCTTCTTCCCCCCTAACCTTGTGGCAAGCTATTCCGCAGGTGAGTATGGCATGAAATGGCCATGGTGGTAGAAGTAATTTCCCATTGCCTGGAGTTTGTCTCTTGTTGGATCTTGCTGCGGGGAGCAAAGACATCAGTTTCTTAAAGTGTCATCCAAACAAGTAGAAAGTCCCAACCCATGCATGTGACTGTCTTATTATGCAGTCTTTGCCTTGTGACTGTGTTCAGAAGCAGGGGTGTGCATCCCCCTGGCCTATTACCCACACAGCTACTAATTTAAAAAGTGAGATTATTAATGACTAGTTCTCTACACTTACATTTCTAAGGTTGACATTTGTTGAGCACAAGGCTACTTTTTTTCCTTTTCTTAAAATCTTAGATGAGTTGCTTTACATCACTGGGCAGAGAACCATCACGTAGGACAAATGCTCATTATTCTGTTGATGAAGATCCTTAGCAGCTAAAACTATTCACCTTTTTTCTTAATATCAGTCTTGGATGAGTGATGAAAATGGCATTACCTAAAAACACTAGGACAGTGGGGTGGCATAATAATAAACACTTGATGAATTTCAGTGTATAAAAAAGCTATCTTAAAACAATTTTAGATCATTATTAAGATCACCTTGAAAGTGACTGAGGTCAATATCTTGCACTTAAAAACAGCTCTTTATTATTTTCAGAACACAGTTGTTAGCACTTTATCTACTTAGCCAGTAAGTACTGTTCATTAATTCACTGCCTAGTTTTCTCTTGGAGTTTACTTTGTTGTGCCCAGGAAACCTTTTCAGTAAGTGCTTTGTTCTTGTGTGCGTCTATGCGCGTGTGTGTGTGCACGCATATCATTTGACATAACTATAACATTACAGAAGAGTTGCAGAGATAACACCGGCAGAGCTTTTTGACTAATGGTTTTCAATCTGGGTCCATGTTGTCGCCGTAGGCCTCTCAAGAATATTCAGAAGTGTCTGGAGACATTTTTTGTTGTTGTTATTCCAATGGACGATGTAACTGGTGCTAGTGGTTAGGGGCCAGGGATGTAGCCAAACATCCTACCAAACACAGGACAGCTCCATAACAAAGATTTATCCTGCCCAAATATTGATAGTGGTGGGGTTGACACTGCTGCTGATCTTTCCACATAGCAACCAAGCTCTTCATCACTGTGCCACCAAATTTGTTGCCATCAAGTCCATTCTGACTCATAGAGACCCTATAGGCGTAGAACTCCCCACTAGAGTTTCCGAGGAGGAGTGGGTGGACTCCAACTGCCAACCTCTTGGTTAGCAGCCAAGCTCTTCACCACTGTGCCACCAGGGTTCTGTTTGGGCTCCCTGAAACAGCACACGTTTGCTCATTTCTGCCAATAGAGGTCGCTGTGCCTCAGTGTCTCTCCACTGCCTTTCCTAACTTTCTCTCCCTCCTCCCCTCTCCCCTCCCTCCAAAGGTATTTGGCGTGGCAGGCCTGATGATTAAGAGCTATGTCTGCTAATCAAAAGTTCAGCAGTTAGAATCCGTCAGGCAGTTCTTGGAAACTCTGTGGGGCAGTTCTACTCTGTCCTATAGGGTAATTATGAGTTGGAATCGGCTCTGTGGCAATTGGGTTGGTTTTTTTTTTTTTTTTTTTGGAGACATTTTGGCTTGTGACAGCTGTGAATAGCTACTGGTATCTGCTGGGCTGAGGCCAGGGATGCTGCTAAAACCTCTGCAACGCACAGGACAGCCCCCTATCTCTCTCCCACCAAAAATGATTCTGCGCAACATGTAAATACTGCCCAGATTGAGAAACTCTACTGTAGATGAAATCTTAATGTGGGTCATGAGAAAGATTACGACCGCCTGTACAATGACAAGACTCCTTTCATTATTACCGTTAATATGAGTTTTAATAAGAACACATATTTAACGGTTCCAGCTGGGGAAGTTTGGGGAAGCAGGGAAGGAAGCATGTCTTTCCTGACCTGCTGGTGCCCAGGGAAAAGGAAAAAGGAAGTGGACTGGCCTGGGGAAGGAATGGCTTTTGAGATCCTCCATGTCTTTTCAGTGTGGGCTCTGCCTGTCACAGATGTCGCAGCTCCAGGAGGTGGGACCGGCCTTCAGTGGACCTGGTCTGGGCACGAAGGCTCGGATCACGCCGTTTGTTGCCACCGGCCTGAAAGCAGATCGCCTGACTCCCTCGCCGGGCATGTCTTTCTCGGCGTCCTCGACTTTAAACCACAGGGGCCAGTCGAACTTCTTCTGCCCCTTGCGGCACTGGTGGAGGGCCTGCAGGACAGTCTCCTTGGCACAGGGGTCCGGGCGAGGATCAGGCGGGGGCCCCATGGTAGAGAGTGCGCCCTTTCTGCCTTTCAGGGGCTTGATTTTTATAGCCACCGGCCTCCGGATGCAGGTGGGGTAGACGGTTGTCCCGAGCTGGTGCCTCAAGCGGGTCTCCTGCGCGCGGGAGTTGTCGGACTCACGGATGGGCTGGAAGGTCAGACTGCTAGGGAACTGCGTGCAGGTCTTCGACCCCAGCAACTTCTGCAAACTGACAGGCTCCCGTTGCCTGTGGATTTTAAGGAGTGGCCGGTTCTGCTGCCCTTGCCCGGGGTAGCCATCACGGGTGCTGCAGGGGGCCTGGGCGGGCCTGGGTGGAGGAGGCTGAAGGCGGCAACGCGGACTTGGACTTGGTGAGTGGAGGTAGTCACCCAAGTATTTACCGAGGTGTTTGTCCAGGTATTTGCCCAGGTAGTTGACCAGATAGTTGCTCAGGTTGACCAGATAGTTGCCCATGAGGCCGGTGGGACGGGCTTGGTAGTTCAAGAGAGCATTGAGCTGTCTCAATTTTCTGACATCTGCCTACGGGGAAGACTCACACCCCTCAGAGTGTTTATTGGCCTTCGTCATTGCTGTCACGTCACAAAGCGTTTCCCGGCATCAGTGATGGAGGGAGACAAGGGAGAGGAGGGCTGAGTACCTTGGTCACGTGTGGCTGATCACGTGGCCGGGTCAACATTAGGGCATTAGAGATTGCGGAGGAACCTGGGGGCGCCCCCACCGCCACCCCCGTGCACAACTTGGGGGACACCGGAAGCTTAAGTCTGTCTTGCCCACTTCAGATCCCAGGCAGCTGGTCTTGGGCAGAGGGGCCCAAGAGTTGCCTCCATTATTACACTACATTCAAAAGAAGAAATGATAATAATGCCTACCAGGAGATTCTGAATTGCAGTAATAAAATTGCGTAATAAAAATTGGGTATTCTCTGTCATCGAATACACTTGAGTGATATTTTAAAAACAAGTAACCGAATTATTATTGTTACTGTTACTATTTTGGAAACCCTGGTGGTGTAGTGGTGAAGTGTTACGTCCGCTAACAGTGAGGTTGGCAGTTCGAATCCGCTAGGTGCTACTTGGAAACTCAATGGGACAGTTCTACTCTATCCTGTACAGTCGCTATGAGTAGGAATTGACTTGATAGCAGTGAGTGACTATTATTTTAGTGAATGTGATACATGTTTCATTCTTCTGAAAAGATTGTTAATGGCACTATTTATTTACTTATTTTATAATTTAGCTCTTAAGGAAATAGGGTAAGCCACTGATAATTGATAATTTCGCACTGGTGACACAGATTTAATTGGGGGCCACCCTATACTTTTGACCCTTCACATATTCCTATGTCATTCATTTCACTTTGGACATTAATGCCGTTTCTCTATTTGTAGTTGTACTGGTAAACATGCATTAGTAAATTAGAGTAAGTCACATTTCCAGCTGACGGTTGAAAAGCTTCTGCCTATGAAACAGAGTGTTCAAAGGCTACTGGGTAACTGATTAGAGCACTCAGTTTCAGAGGTCTGTTCAAGGTGGGTGCGAAACACACTATTCTTGAGAACTTCCTCCTCCAACAGACATGCACAAGGCGTTTCTTGCGCCTGATGCCATGTGGGGATGCATGAGGGACAGAGACAGAGGCTGACACAGAAAGTACTGACTTCAAGAGTGGGCCACATGGTCTGCCCAGGAGCTGGAGGTGATAGCTGAACGACGAGGACACCAAAAAGATCTTAACCAGGAAGCATCTAAAGGCTTCTGAGGGTAGATAGGCTCTGAGCGTTATGGAAGTAGAGTGCTCTCAGCCAAAAGATGATCAGGAATGAGACTCTAATCCCTTCCACTCACTAATTCCATGTATTTATTTACTCATTCCTTCAATCATTTACGGAAACCCTGATGGCGTAGTGCTACATCTGCTAACCAAGAAAGCTCAGTAGTTCAAATCCGCCAGGTGCTCCTTGGAAACTCCATGGGGCCTTTCTACTCTGACCTCTAGGGTCACTATGAGTTGGACTCGACTCAATGGCAGTGTCGGTTTTTTTTTTTCCATTCATTTACAGCATTTTAAGGAATGAGCCCTAAGTATATGAACTTAAAGAGAATTTTCTTTGATACAACTTTCTTCTTCTTTTTTTAAATTTTTTTTATTATGATTGAATGAAGATGTACATTCCCATATAAATTCGCATGGTCACCTATATGCAGCTCCCACTGCTCTTCCTGTCCGGTGACAGCACACCCCTCTTCTCTGCTCCTTACATATCCTATCCTCCCAGCAGTCTCCTATCCCTTCCTCTCCACCCACTCCCCTTCCTCCAGCAAGAGGTCAGCAGGATGACCAATTTTCTTCTTAATAAGACCTTTCTTCATAATGACAGAAATGACTTTTCATATGCTACTAAAATTCCACTTATGAGGACAACAGCATCAGGGTGGATAGTTAGATGGCCTTTGGTATAATTTTCTAATCAGATATTTTTTCTTTTTACTCTCTGCAGAGCTTCCCATGTCCTGCTTTGCAATGTGACCCAGCGGGTGTCATTCTGGTTTGTGGTTACAGACCCTTCAAAAAGCCATACCCTTCCTGCTGTTGAAGTCCAGTCAGCGATAAGGTAATCACTATTAAGTATGCTTTCTTTTGAGACATCAACTGGTTGATTAATCTGTTTTGAAGTTTGTTTCTCCCCCTTTTCACATGTGACTTATTGGTAAAGAGGCTGAGAGTTAAGGATTTTCATTTCATTCATTGATATTAGAGATTACTGTGGGACCGTAGTTCTCATCCAAGAGCAGTTTGCCTCCAAGGCAAGTTTCATAGTGTCTGGGGACATTTTTGGTTGTCACCATTGAGGGTATCACCAACATTGAGGAGACAGAGGTCTGGGATGCTGCTGAACACCCTGCTATGCATAGCGCAGCACCCACACCAAAGAATTATTCCACACCAAATGTCAGTAGTGTCATCTCATGTGACACCATCATCTGATGGTTCATCACATGACCTCTGGAGCCAGCGTGCCTAGGTTTTTACTGCTAGCGATGGCTCTTCCTAACTATATTAATGCAGATAACAGGGTACCACTCTCTGTGCTTACTTCTCATCTCACTGAGTTGAGGTGATTAAATGACAGGGATGAATTACCTAGTAAGATGATTATCCATACCTGTACTGTAGTGCACAATTTCAGCTGTTTTTCTCTGATGTGATGAAACTCATGTGAAACTGTATACTACATATTAGTAAGTAAGCACAGGTAAGCTCCTGCATACCTCACTTACCAGGTAAACCATCGCCCTTAAATGAGTTTATAAGGGGTGTTGAGGGCCAAGTCATATCTTCATATTTCATAAGTCTGTAAGGACTTGCTTTTTAACCCAGTGCACAGTCTTTACATCTTAATGGGTACGTTTTCTTCAAAAGGTAAAGTCATGACTCTCGTTAAATTAAAAAATGAACATGCATCCAAGATTTTATTATCTCAGTAATGAATGAGGGAACTTGTAAGATGTTAAAACTGGTTCAAAGGAGAATTCATGAAACCACCTGTATCCCCAGTTGGAGGCATTCATGGTGAGCTAAATCCCCGACTTTCACTGCAAACACTCGTCTACCTCCTCACGTTAACTGAAGCTTGGTTTAACTCCCACCCTCCCCAAACAAATACCAAGCCCACTTGCCATGGAGTGAATTCCAACTCATGGCAACCCCCTGCTTTACAGAGTAGAACTGCTTCATTGGATTTTCTTGGCTGAAATCTTTATGGAAGCAGATTGCCAGGCTTTTCTTCGATGTGTGGGTTTGAACTACCAACCTTTAGCTTACTAGTCAAGCACAAAGCAGATGTGATACCCAGGGACCTCTGATTTACCCTCAGCCAACCTTCCCTGTTTACAAGGATTGAACCAAATCCCTGTGCACATGGAATAACAACATTCCTTACTCTTACTCCCTAAGTAGTGGGTCTCATTTCCTACATGGAAAACAGGAAATGGCAAAATGCATTTATAAATAGGCACACCAGCCTCCCCAGTGGGTAGTAATCGATTGTGTTTCATCACACACAGTCCATTTGATTTTCTATGGAAAAAAATCATTTTTATGATGCCAGTCTTCTATGATTTGAAGATTTGTAAAATAGCTCAAGGCAATAAAAGGTGGCAGTTGAGCAGCTGGGTACACTGGGCAGCAGAGTCAGTAAGCTTTTTGCCCATTTCAAGTCATTCTCAATTTTTCCCAATAGTCACCCTTTTCCAGTGATCATAAGAAACTTTAAAAAGTGAACATATTTTCCTATCTAAGGAGAAGGATGCAATTTGTGTTTATTTCACTGAATGTGCCCTTAACGTGTCAGAATTCAAATGCTGCGTGTGACTGATGTTGGGCAAGAGCTAGACAGTGAACAAGGAAGGGCAAAGACCGACACAATGGAATCATGATGTTGGCAAAGGATATTGAATATACCATGGATGGTTGGAAGAATGAACAGATCTGTCTTTGAAGAAATACAGCCCAAATGCTCCTTGAAATTCAGGATGGTGAGACTTGGACTTGCTTACTTTTGGACATGTTATCAAGAGGGATCAATCTTTGGAAAAGTGTATGTTGCTTGGTAAAGTAGAGGATGAGCAAAAAAGAGGGAGACCCTGGATAACATGGATGGACACAGGGACTACAACAATGGACTCAAACATTACCTTGTCCTATGGGGATGGCACAAGAGTGAGTAACATCTCATTTTGTTATATATGGGGCTGCTGTGAATTGGAGCTGACTTTATGGCACCTATAAATAGCAACTAGGATATACTGGAGCAATGAAATAAAGTAACTGACCACAGCAAGGATTTGCAAGTTTCTGAAATGCATAGTATTCTCTTTACTAAGGAGAAATACCTGGTGAAAGAAATCCTTTGTTTTCTGTAAAGTATTAACATTTGAGATAATGAGCATGTGATCAAAAGCCACCTCCATGTGTCTGTCAGTTTGTCACACTGTAGGGGTTTGTGTGTTGCTGTGACACTGTAAGTTATACCACTGGTATTCAGATACCAGCAGGATCACCCATGGCAGATAGGTTTCAGCTGAGCTTCCAGACTAAGACAGACTGGGAAGAAGAACCTGGCAGTCTACTTTTGAAAAGGATTAGCCAGGGAAAATCTTATGAATAGCAGCCGAATACTGTCAGATACAGTGCCGGAAAATGAGTTTTTCAGGGTGGGAGGTACTCAGAAGGCACTTAATGACACGGATGGAGTAAAGCCTTCAGGATCTTTGTTTGCTGATATGGCACATGCAACTCAAAATTAGAAGAAATGACTGCAAACATCCATCAACAATCAGAACATGGAATGTATAAAGTATGAATCCAGAAAAATTGGAAATCGTTAAAAATGCAATGGAACCATCAACATTGGTATCCTAGGCATTAATGAGCTGAAATGGAGCAGCTTTGGCCATTGTGAATTGGACAATCATATGGTCTACTACGCCAGGAATGACAACTTGAAGAGGAATGGTGTGTTCATTGTCAAAAAGGACATTTCAAGAAAATGCAGAGCAATGAGTTATTCTTTTTTCTTTTTCTTTTTTTTTACGTGAAACTTTAGTAATGAGCTTCTTTATTTTGTGGAAAGGTGGTTCCCAGATTATCAATAATCATGAAAACAGAAGCATCACATAGTTAGATAAAAGTGACTTTTAAATTATCCCTTACAGTGGAATATCTGACTGGGTTTCCCCTTCAAATCCATGAATGATTATGCTTCAGTATAGATTTTCATTTTCCAATAAGTCAAATAAGTCTCTCTCCCAAGTCTCTCAGCCAAATAAGTCTCTGGTGCCAACCCATCCCTAGCTACCACCACCACCACCAAAAATGTAGATTTTTGCCAGTAAAAACAGCACATTACCTTTCTAGCTTTCTAGAACTTTGGACTCCTACGCCCACAGTTACTTTAGTCACGTTCTATAACATGGCTCCATTGCTATGCTCATTGTTACTCGGTCCTAGAGCATTCTCCTTGCCCCCTTTTGTGTAAAGAACTCCTACTTATACCTCAAAACACAACTTATGATTTGCCTTCTCAGGAAAGCAGCCCTGATTAGCCCCAAAATGCCCTTGTCCCTCCCCTCTTCTCCTGTTGCACCAGTATCTGCCTCTTTCACAGAACGGTTTGCACTGTGCTGTAATCATGGATGTACTCATGCGACAGCCCTTGAGATTGTAAGGTCCTTGTCATTTGTATTTCACTTTGTATTTCCAGTACTTTGCATGGTAACTGATACTTAGTAATTTTTTAGCAAATGCTTGTTGAATTCATGAAAAAAAAATCAAATTGATGAATAATTCACTTCTGGCTTCATGTTGTTTTCTGATCCCGAATTTCTTATGTTTATCACCCACTTTCTACATATAACTTTATCTTTTAAGGCTGCTGGGGTTTTTTTCTTCAATTTTATTTATCTTGTTGTTGAGAATACATCTACACAGCAAAACATACATTCATTCAACAGTTTCTATGTGTACAATTCAATGACACTGATTACATTCTTTAGGTTGTTGAATCACTTCCATCCCCCTTTTCTGAGTTATTCATCTCTCATTACATATGTAAACTAACCACCGCCTAAGGTTCCCATCTAGTCTTTCTAGTTGCTGTTGCTTCTTTGATCCCGTACAAAAAACCAGTGACTGTTGAGTCAAGTCCAACTCACAGCAACCCTGTAGGACAGAATAGAACTGCCTTACAGAGTTTCCAAGGAACGTGTGGTGGATTCAAACTGCTGAGCTGTTTTGGTTAGTAGCCATAGGCCTTAACCACTATGCAACCAAGGTTTCCTTGGTCTCATAGACAGTTCTTAAAAGAGCATAATCATCAAGGTTGACATTTTTTTGCTACTAAAGCTAAACTGCATTTGGTTTTAAGAAGATGTCAGGAGACATTTTTGGTTTAAAGTTTAAAGATTATTTCAGAGGTTCATCCAGCTTCTGTGGCTCCAGAAAGTCTGGAGTCCATGAAAATTTGAAATATCGTTCTACAGTTCCCCTACTTTTGATCAAGATTTCTGTATGAAATCTTTGACCAAAATGTTCAGTAATGGTAGCCAAGCATCATCTAGTTCTGGTCTCAAGACAAAGGAGGCAGTTGTTCCTGAAGGCAATTAGCCACATATTCCATATCCTTCTCCTACTCCTGACTCTCCTTCTTCTTCTATTGCTCCAGGTGAATAAAGACCAAATTCTGTGCCTCAGATGGCTGCTTTCAAGCTTTTAAGGCCATAGGCAGTATGCAATGAACGAGGAGGTAGAACGGAAGCCCTAAACGCATTGTTAGTCCATTAAACTGTGATATCTCATGAAACCATGACACTGAACTCCAAACCACGAAAGCAAATCCCATGAAGATTTTGGCATAGACAAGCAGCCTCGGAAGCTACTCTCTCTCTCTCTTTTTTTTTTTTTTGGTCATTATTGTAAATATATCTATCATATGACTTTTGCCAATTCTACTTTTGAAAGATGTATGACTTATCGATAGCAATCATGATCAGCTGTGCAACCCTGTTGGTCTTTATATAAACTATCTTAAATAGGAAAACCCTGATGGCGTAGTAGATAAGTGCTACATCTGCTGACCAAAAGGTCAGCAGTTCAGATCCTCCAGGTCCTCCTTGGAAACTCTGTGGGGCAGTTCTATTCTCTTTTATAGGGTCACTATGTTTTGGAATCGACTTGAAGACAATGGGTTTTTTATTTATTTATTTGTTTGTTTTTCTTGTATCTTAAATAGAGTTCTGTGATTCTAATCTAGAAGCTACTGCTCAGGAAAGAAAATGTGATGGCCAGAGCTCAAAGCTCAGGCATTGGCAACAGTGGAGAGCAGCAGGGCATTGACTGGCTCCTCTTTGGCCAGCAGTGCTGTAACCTGTTAAAAGAAAAACCACAGCTGAATTGCCTTCTTCGAATTTTCAATCTGTAGTCTTGTACTAGAGATCTGTACTTTCTGTTTTTAATGTATTTTTTCTTCTTCTTTTGTTTGCTTTTTAATTATCAACACACTTTAGAAAGAATAGGGATCGGATCAACAGTGCCTTCTTTTTGAATGACCAGACTCTGGAATTTCTGAAAATCCCTTCCACTCTTGCACCACCCATCGAGCCGGCTGTGCCCATCTGGATTATTACATTTGGTGTGATGTTTTGCATCGTCGTCACTGCAATCACAGTGCTGATTCTATTAGGGATTAGGCAGCGTCGAAGGTAAGAGATTTAAAGGGAGTCATTTAAATAAGAATCTTTTTCCTATGTTTTCATGACTTAGAAAGTAACATTTTCCCGTGGTTGAAAATAATGTCTTAAACTGAAACTTTCTTTAAAAAAAACTGAAAATTTTCAGCATGTCACCTATGCTCTTGTTTTTGGTACCTTTTAGAGTCTAATGTCTCTTTCTTAACCATGGCTACTCCCATCACCGTCTTTCTCTATTCTACACTGTATGAATGTTCAATATCCAGACTTGATTTTTTTCTCCCCAGGCTTAATTAATTCATTTTATTTTTCTTGTATAAAAACCCCTGTGTGGTGGCCACAGTTGGAGCTTGGGTCCTCTGCACAGAAACTCTAGCATGGGTCTTTATGAGATGGTCAGTGACTTCCTGGTTGGGAGATTCGGTGAACGTCATCTCCTTCTGGAAATGAGGAGTAAGATTCCTGTAGGTCTTAGAGATGGCATTAAAGGCAGCCTTGGGGAAGCTGCCCAGGGTGGCAGTGTAGCCCCTGGCTGAGGTTTAGCAGTCATCACTGTTAGCCATTATCAGCTGCTTTTTGGGCTCTGGGGTTGCAATGATGTCAGTGCCTCTGAGCACAGGGATGAGGGCTCACCAGCACAGAGCTGCAGCAGGGAACAGTGTGGATCTTGCTAACCTTGTTTCCCTAGTAGCCTTCCTGCACGGGATACAATGGAGAGCTTGGCCAGGATGATGGCCCTATGGATGGTGGTGGCCACCTCTTTAGAACACTTAATGTCCATGCCAGCATGGCCGCTGTAGTCCCGAATGGTGACGAATGCCTTGAAGCTGGCCTACTGGCCAGCATGAGTGTCTTTTGCAGAGGCATGATTTTCAAAACCTCATCCTTGAAGGACATTCCCAGGAAAAAGTCAGTGATCTCAGATTCCTTAATGGGCAGAGAGAACAGATAGATCTCCTGGAGGGAGGTGATCTTCATGTCCTTGAGCAAGTGGCACAGCTTCATATCAGGGACCCACTCCTTGTCTTCAGCTGTGCTTCCTCCACCTTTGTAGCATTGGCCATGACTCTGGCCAACAGGCAGCTGCTGAGGCCATTTGCTGTTTTCTCAGAGAAGAAGCCAGGTTTGATTTTAATATCCCTGTTGTGATTTTGTAAGCTGGATACACAGAGCTTTCTGAAGCAGGTTTTTTGGGTAGATACTGTTAGTGTTTGTGGCCATCCAAAGGCTGTGGGCTTGGTTTCTTTTTTTTTTTTTTGACTTGGTTCTCAGTGCCCTCACTAGTATAATATAGGATTGAAAAACCCACTGCCATCGAGTTGGGTCTGATAATATAGAATAGGAGTGAGAAAAATGGACTGGAAATAGATTGCTTAGATTCAAAGTACTTATCTTTAGGTCCCAAGATTCCAATTTTGTCTATAATCCATTAACTCCCTATAGGGTCGCTGTGAGTCAGAATCAACTCATTGGCAAGGTTTATTTTCTGTTCTTGTTGTTTTTAAATTGGTACCAGGAGGCACAGGCAGTGAATCCAGGACGCTGAGCTTGAGATAATTCAGCTTGTGGAGTTGGAGTCATTTTGGTTAAGTTTTGTTGTCTTTGCACAGATAACTTTTACTTTTCTAGAGCAACAGTAAGGCATAGTGGAAATCAATGATTAACTTGGTAGGCTAGAAAGAGTTAAGGCGATAGAGTGATTGGAGGAGTAGCTGGCCTACACTTAGCAGTCAGTAAGTGTTGGCTGTTGCTGTTATTTCATTATCCTGCCATTTGCTGGTCTTTCGGCTAGTTTGTTCTGGGATCAGCTGTCTCCTTCCTCCTAAGCAGATTCTGCAGTCTCGTAGTAATTGTGTGCCCAGCATTCTAATCTGTTGCCTGGGAGAAGTCACAATCTTGCCTTCACACATTCATTTCTTTCTCAGACTAGGAAAACAGATGGACAAATCCCTTGCGTAAACCAGGCAAGCGTCAATAATTAGCAAATAGAGTCAGGACAATTATGAGAACCTTCTGAAGACAAATTGATTTGTTGTGTTTTAGGTCTGTACCATTTGTGGTTGGCTTCCCTCAGGCAAATTATTACTTCAGAGGTGAGGACACAGTTCAGTTCGAAATAGGCAGAAGCCTCAAAATCATGACTAAAACTCTCGTGATTAAAAATCCTGGAAAAGATAACAGTTGCCTCCAAAACCTTTAGTCATGATGAAGACAGTCCAAGAAAAGCCCAACAATTCAATTCGTATATAATAATGAGCATGATTTACTGAGGTACAAAATCTTAAAGTCAGAAAACCAGGAAGGACCAAAGGGTCACCTAACTAACCATTCTGCCCTGATGCAGAAGAGTGCCTGTGTCATGTAAGACACGGACATTTAAACTTGCTATTGAGGAAACTTCTTAAGCAAAGTTTTAGAATTTTTAGCTGTAACTATTATATTGCTTGCTTATTCAGAACCACCAAATGGAATGAAAATTATGTAGTCCCTGGTGCCCAAACTAGGTGAACTCAGGTATCAACTGTGTCCTTTAGTCCAAGTCACTTAACTTCCCTTCGTCTCAATTACCTATCTGCAAAATGGAGACACTATCACACAGGGCTTTCAGGAGAACTAAATGAGATAAATATGAGATCTGACAATTAAGTCTGCAAAATTAATTGTTCTAAGAGCTACGCACTTCATTGCCCAGTATCACTACGCTCACCTTCTAAGTACTCCCCTTGGGAAGCTATGCATCCATGCCAGCACCTAGTGTACCCTTCAAAGCAATTTTGGAACTCTTTCTGGAATGGCCATTGTGCTTCCAGCATCACAGTAACATGCAAGCCACCACAATATGACAGACTGACAGATGAATGCATTTGAATTATGGTGTTGTTAAAGAGTATCATATATACCATGGACTGCCAGAAGAAGGAACGAGTTTGTCTTGGAAGTACAGCCAGAATGCTCCTTAGAAGGAAGGATGGCAAGACCTTGTCTCATGTATTTTAGACGCATTATCAGGAGGGACTAGTCCCTGGAGAAGGAAATCATGCCTGGTAGAGGGTAAGTGAGAAAGAGGAAGACCCTTAATAAGCTGGATTGACAACAGTGGCTGCAATAATGGGTTTAAACATAACAGTGATTATGAGGATGGCACAGGACTGGGCAGTGTTTCATTCTGTGGTATACAGGGTCACTATGAGTCAGAAGTGACTCAAAGCCACCTAGAGACAACAACAAATGCAAGAAACTTTATCTACATACGAGGGCTGCCAATTAAGTTTGCAAACTCATCCTAGAAAAAGTGCTACTTACGTCATTGCCAAATATCACTATAGTCACCTTCGAAGTCCTTCCCTTGGGAAGCTATGCACTGACACCAGTGCCTAGTCCATCCTTCAAAGCAATTTTGGAACTCTTTCTGGAATGACCATCAGGCTATGCCACTGGTGTTTCAAATACCAGTAGGGTCACCTACGACAGACAGATTTCATTGGCCCTTCCATACTAAGACAAACTAAGAGGAAGGACTTGATGATTCATTTCTGAAAAAAAAACTGATCAGTAAAAAAAACCTTATGGACATGAATGGAATCTGGCATATAAAACCAAATGAAACCCTGGTGGCATAGTGGTCAAGAGCTATGGCTACTAACCAAAAGGTCGGCAAACCAACTAAGACCAAAAAACAAATCCAGTGCCATCAACTCAATTCCAACTCATAGCAACCCTATAGGACAGAGTAGAATGGCTCCATAGAGTTTCCAAGGAGCTCTTGATGGGTTTGAACTGCCATAGCACTTAACCACTATGCTACCAGGGTTTCCAAAAGGTCAGAAGTCCCTAGATAAATAGTAATTACTATTATTCTCCAAGATCAGCTTAATCCATTACTGGGTGTTGGGAAGGGGTTTCTTTTCCACTCAGCTATTGTCACCATGCTATAGAAAATTCCCCATGCATCAGTAATTCATTGCTTGGGATTTTATTAGTTAATAATCATCCATTTTTAAATGCAAATGAGCCAGTGAGTCCTACTACTCATTGTAATGGTGATGTATTGGTTAACTAGCTCGCTTAAAAAAAAAAAATCCTGATGTATACCATTTGCTGATATTCATGGTGTAGTTACTTCTATCATGGCTGGAAAATCCTGAATATTTAATAGTCAGCTCTCTTAAGGCTGTACCAGCCAGCTTCAGCTCATCATTGCTGTCTCCTTGTGGAATTATCTGAGCAGGCTTTCCTATTACCATCTAGTTGGGAACAAGAGTTTGTGGAAATGAGAGATTTGTTGAAAGAGAAGTGATATATATATATATATAGTACTATGAGGAAGCAGTAAGGGTGCTGGGAATGTGGGCAGGCAACCATGATGAACTTGCCTGCTTTACAGTACAGTAGTGTCTACACTGGATCTGGGTCTAGCCCCTGTGCAGAAGCATGTGGCTTAGTTATGTGGTTAGCTTTATGATGATGGTGATGATGCTCATGATGAAAATGGTGGTAATGATGGTGGTGATTATGATGGTGGTGGTTGATGGTTGTGGTGGTGGTGGTGATGGTGTTGGTGGTGATGCTGATGGTGGTGATGATGCTGATGGTGGTGATGATGATGGTGATTGGTGGTGATGATACTGATGGTGGTGATGATGATGGTGACAGGTGGTGGTGATGGTGTTGGTGGTGATGCTGATGGTGGTGATGGTGATGATGGTGATTGGTGGTAAAGGTGATGGTGATGTGATGGTGACAATGGTAATGATGACAACAATGACATTTATCATGTTGATGCTGATAGTGATGTGGATGATGGAATGCGTGTTTCAGTAGAAAGAGCACTGAACGAAGACTCTTGGTTTTAGTTTCTAGACCCAGGCTCTGGCATTTATTGGTTGAGTGATCTTGAGTGGCCACGTATGAAAAATAAGGATTGCAGTAGTTTCCCAAATAATTATAGTGATGAGAAGACCAAAGCAGAAAATACACCTGAGTACTTTATGCTCTGGAAAGTACTATATCAATAAATCAAATAAGCTACTAGTGTTGCCATTATCGTCAAAAAGCAGTTACAAAATGCTAATTCAGTACAACCTTCACTTTGTGCTATGCAAAAGGGAGTCACAAACAGCACAATTTCAGACTTGCACATACACAGTAGCTTTGACTTAGGGATACTCTATATACATACGTGCACACACACACACATATATACATATATAGAGACTGTTAGAATAATCACATCCCAGGAAGGAACTATAATGGTTCTCTAAATCCATCCCTCCAGAAACAAAAAGCCTCGAGAAATCAAAATATTTTACTTCTTTATCAGCCATCCATTCTGTGATAGAAACTGAGAAAGTATCATCGGCGAGATAAACATAGGTAACACAAAGATGGTCCTTGCCTGCAAGGAAATTATGACCTGGTAGTTGACAACAAAGCCATGTCAAGTGCTCAAGACATAGAGTCTTAGTTAAATGAATAAACAGTCTTGAAAATAGAAGTGTAATGTCAGATGGAATCTATTTTTTTTTTTTTTTTTGGCTCTTCTTAAATATATGCAACCAATAGGAATGAGATGTAAGTGTGTTTTGAGTGGGGCCTAGAGAGACTAAATAGAGTTCCAGATCAATTCCTTTCTCCAAACTTGTTCCATTCTGAACATAGCATTTTTCAAGCTCTTATTACATGGCAGAAACTAGGCCAGGTGCTTGGTATACAATGTCTCATTGAATTCCCACTGCAATAATATGCAGATTTTATTATTATTTCTGTTTTTCAGATGAAGGAATTTAGCTTCGAAGATACAAAGCAATTTGCCCACAGTCAGATTGTTGGAAAGTAGGAGTTGTTAGTTACTGAACGACAACCCCATGTGCCACAAAGTAGACTGCCTCTATTGGATTTTCCAGATTATAATCTTTACGGAAGCAGATTGTTAGGGCTTTCTCCTTCAGAAACTCTAGGTGGGTTTGAGCCAACAACAATCAGGTTAGCAACAGAATGCTTAACCATTTCTCCAGGACTTTTGACCCCAAAGCCGCTTCATCTCACTGTGTTGCAATGTCTGCTCAGATCATTCTATTAACTTTTTCCCGGGAATCTTCCCGGCTGATTATGAGGACAGTTCCAATTCCCCAGTAATTGATTCTGACCTCTTTGAAAAATTGTATTTGTCTATGCTTCGTTGTTTTCAGAAACCCTGGTGGCATAGTGGGTTAAGCGCTGTGTCTGTTAACCAAAAGATGGGCAGTTCAAATCCACCAGGAACTCCTTGAAAACTCTATGGGGCAGTTGTACTCTGACCTCTAGGGTCACTGTGAGTCAGAATCAACTCACTGGTAGTGGGGGTGTTATTGTTTTTCTGGCTATTCTTAAGCCTTGGCTTTTCGGCCCCACCTTGTTTGAAGATAGAAATTTCTGTTCCTGAACATCCCAGAATTCTGAAGGCCATCTGATACTTCATTCTGGACCCTTTTTCGCTCTTTCTGTCTGGATTTGAGTCACATGCACTCTCCAGGCTCCTAGTAGCAAGTTCCGGATATTTAATCACGGTTTGTTCCTCCTCTTCCTGAACACCTGATGTTGCAGAAATGGCAGAAGTCATTAACATTCATTTTTATTTTTCAGGAAAAACAACTCGTGTTTTTAGCAGAACATCAAATCAGAATGATCCAGAAAGATAATTTAGTTTTATTATTCTTAGTAACAGGAACACACTGGCAATGAATCAGTTTATTACTGCACCCACCATGAACTATGACAAAGTCCTGTGTATTACTATTATTTGATAACCTTTGAGCTGCTTATCATGTCCACCAGCCAGCAAGTTCCTGACACTGTAGTTTGTGAAGCCCAGCAATGTAAAACCCAGCTGGATCTAAGGTCACAAAAGAACAGTATGGATCTCTCATTGCCACTGACTCCACTGCGTTGGATAAATTTTCACAGTGATTTCCCTCAGAATCTTAGGTTGAGAAATCATCCTTCTGAAGGAAACAATCTTGTCCCCATCCACATCTTCCTTTTCAATTCTTCCCCCATGCCTTTGTGATGCTGGATGGATTATTTTGTCTTTGTAGCTAGAAAAGAAAGGCAAAATTCCTCATCAGGGTCTGCCTGTGCCTAGGGCTCCACCATTTTCCTTCTGACTCCATTAGAACATTTTCACTAAAGGAACTGGCAGATAGTTCCTGACAGCCAGTTCTTTCTAAGGTACACCATTGGATTACCACCTATTCAGAATTCAGTAAGATACTTTCGTAATAGGAGCAGCCTACATACATAAACTTCAGGGTACAATTTGACTGTTTAAAGTTTAGTTACTTTTAAATTTTATTTTGAGAATGTACACAGCAAAAAGACACTGATTCAGCAGTTTCTGCATCTACAATCAGTGACATTGATGACATTCTTTGAGTTTTGCAACCATTCTCACCCTCCTTTTCTGAGCTGTTCCTCCACCATTAACATAAACTCACTGCATTCTAAGGTTGCTCTCCAATCTTTGAGCTGCTATTGTCACTTTGATCCCATATAGACAGTTCTTAAAAGAGCATATTGCTCAAGGCAGACATTTTTTACTACTAAAGCTAAACTATTGTTTAGTTCTAAGAAAACATCAGGGGATATTTTTGGTTTAAGGTTTAAAGAGTACCTCAGGAGTTTATCCAGTTTCCAGGGCTGTAGAAAGTCTGGGGTCCATAATAATCTGAAATTCTGTTCTGCATTTGCCCCGCTTTTGATCAGCATTTCTTCTTGGAATCTTTGATCAAAATGTTCAGTAATGGCAGTCAGGTACCACGCAGTTCTTCTGGTTTCAAGGCAAAGGAGGCAGTTGTTCCTGGAGGTGATTAGTTACACCTTCCATATCCTACTGTTCTTGACTTTTCTTCTTCCTCTGTTGCTCCAGGTGAATACAGACCAATTGTTGCACCTTGGATGACTGTTTGCAAGCTTTTAAGACCATAGGCAGTATGCAATGAACTAGGAGGTAGAAGAGAAGCACTAAAGGACATTATTCGGCCGGTGAACTAGGATGTGCTGTGAAACCATGATGCTAAACTCTAAAGGAAGAAAGTCCCATGAAGATTTTCGTTGTACATAGGCAGCCTCAGCAGCTATGTTTTTCTTATAAATTCTTCTATCACACAACTTGCGATAGTTCAACTATTTACAGAAAACCTATTTATTTTTACAGAAATTTGTTATTCAGTCTACTTTGTTCTCATGCCAGCCAGTATCTTGACACTCAAGAAACATTGAGTGATTTTGTGATTACTTATCCTTTTCTGTACCGTGAGTTCTGTCACTTTCAAAATAGCCATATTTCTCTTTTACTTTTGATATTAATGATAGTGATTTTAATAATTTTGAATATTCTGGACAATAGTTTGATGGCATTTCTGATCGTTTAAGTTTGGGGCTCGTAGTTTGATTACTGAGTTTCACAAAACTCAAGCCTTAGCTATTCAACTCTTTTCCATAGTGTAGTTATAAGTTAAACAAAAGACCCACTTCATTGGGACAGCAATTACTGCTTTCTTGCTTTTGTTTCTCCTGTTGTCTGTGAGGTGAAGGGGTACATACAAGAAATGTCACGTGTCTGTATTTCCTCCTTACTTTTATTTCTCTCTTGCTTAGTTTTGAATAATCTTTTTTTAAAATTGCATATAAGGTGTGGACCATAATCTTATCAGTGTTTAGGGCTTTAAAAGGTCTCCCTGCAACTTATTTTGAAAAATATCTAACTCTCAGATTGATCAATTACAAGAATAGAACAAAGCACACACGTACACTCTTCACATAGATGCACTAAATGATAACATCTCGCAACATTTACTTTCTTGCTCCCCTTTCCTTTTCCCAAACCATTTGAGAGTCAGAGACATCATAATACCGTCCCTGAATACTTCAACATGCATCTCCTAAGAACAAGAACATTGCTGTACATAGCCATAAAACAATGATCAGTGTAATTATCTAGCAGACCAAGCAGTGGTAGATCCCATTTGCTATCTACATTAAGCTACTGTGTGAGTAACTTTGCTTAAATCATTAGTTCATCCATTCATCTGCCTCTGTTTCTTTGTTCAACCACCTGCTCATCCTGTCTCCATCCACCTGGCCATCTACCTTTTATCATTTCACCAGCCAGTCACTAAGCTATAATTACTGATCCATTTTTTATCCATCCGTCCATCCATCCATCCGTCCATCCGTCCATCCGTCCATCCGTCCGTCCGTCCGTCCGTCTATTCATGTGTCTGTCTATCTATCTACTAAGCGCATTAATTGAGAGCCTGCTCTGTGGTGTGTCCAGGTCAGCTGTTTTACAAAAATATCTTTAAATTTGAATTTCTTTGACTCATTCGTCTTGATGAGATTCACATCAAATTTTTCATGGAGGCATGGAATAAGAACACCAAAAAAAAAACTGTATGTATGTGTGTGTTCTTTTCAGTGACTCACACCTGGAGATACTTGTAAGTTTGTCTCATTATTGGTGTTGACCAGATTTCTCCTTTAGCAAAATGCAAGTTTCTCTTTGTGATTCGTGTGTTGCTTGTGGGGTGATACTTTGAGACCATGTGAACATCCTGTTCTCCAGCAATCTTTTAGTGGTTTAGCATTAGTTCATGTTCCTTGTCTGAATCAATCATTATTGTAGTGGTTGTTTTCTATAGCCATTAGTTTTGCTACATTAGTTGACACTCTCTCCTGTAAAGAATAGCATTCTCTTTCTTCTCCTCCCTCTCCCATATTTTTAAAAGCACACTGAAATTGACTTCCACACAGGACTAATAGCCAAGCCAAGTGCCGTCGAGTCGGATCTGACTCATGGCGACCCTAGAACTAATAGGGGATTCCATCTCTATCACCATGGGAGCATCTTCACCACTTCCTCCCCCACCAGAGACTCATCCAGGTCCTAAGGGCCTCCACAGTGACCGAAGTCCACTTTGGTCATGATGGCAATGCCTGTTATAACAACCAGGGGATGAATCTGCCTCTCTGGTGTTTTCACAGATTCCTGCGATAAGGAAATCATTGTAAAGTCTGGGAACCTCGTGCCTAATATTGTGCTTCCATAGTGCCACTATGGAATGGTATCTAACATCCAGCTTGTGCTAAGCTTAGGCAAATCTCTCTTCCCTCTCTGTGCCCAAAGACACATCTGTTTCTCTTACCCCTCACTACTGTCTCAATGACATCAAGCATAGTTGGCTTAATGTCTTGATCTTTCAAAAAAGACAAGAAAAATCCATACATTCACAAAGCTACAGCCTCACACACTCCAGCGAAATGTTAAGAGTCTGATTACCAGCTTGAGTTGAGGTAGCAGGGTCTACAAAGAGTATGAACAGGAGAAATTCAAGTATTTACTTTGTAATGTGGAATTTTGTGGAATGACCTGAAGTTAAAGCAATGAATAATAGCCGTGAGTAGGAATTTACGTGCGTAATTATGAAAATGTGTTCTGAGTTCCAAAAATCTGATTTACAAATGAACACAAGTGTTTTGTAATAAGGAGACCTATATAGCAATGTGTGCATTTTATGATGGTTACTTACTACAAAGTAATGTGACTCATGGTGACGCCGTGTGTGCCAAACTGTGCTTTGGTTTTCAGTGCCTAATGTGACTTTGCGTCCTCATGCATTATTTCAATCTGATTTTCACTCAACATCTGCAGACCACTCATTGGCCAAATCCTGTGAGAAGAATTTATTAAAAATTTATAACTAGATTTTTACTAAAGGATTCCTAGAGTTGAATTTCCGAACTTGCCAATTTACTGTACATTTTCCTCTCATCCCTTCATGCAATTGAGAGTGTATATGTGCATATGTGTGAGTATACAGACATATTTCTTCAAATAGATATTCATATATATTAATTACAGGGTTCTAAATTAGACCACTTATCCTGATAAATATGTATATATCATCCATAAAGATATTTTTATCTTCATAGTACTTTGTACCTCATCTGCTCTTTACGGTCTTTGAAATTTATTTGAAAATATACGATACTGTCAATTATTTCCTCGACTGTAAAGTTCATCTTCACTTTCTGAGTCCATCATTGTATAGAAAGCCATACAGGGCTGTGCTGTCTCTTTAATCCAAGTCATTCTCTTTATGTGCTTTTAGGAACAATAAAAGACCACCTGAGGTAGAAGATGCAGATGATAAATGTGAAACTACCATCACAGTTGAAAACGGCATCCCCTGTGACCCCCTCGATACCAAGGATGGGAATGTGAATGATGCCTTCGTGACTGAGGATGAGCGGCTCACTCCTCTCTAAAGGACTGCTGTCCCACTTTCCCAAGAAACTCAACATTTGTGTTTGTGTGACTGCGTGGCACCCTAGAATATCAAAGGTAGATGATGTATTTTGCTTCCCCATTCTTCTTTTTTAAGAAATACTGAATGCGTATGAAAATAAAAGGCAATTGATTACAACAAAGAAGATAAGTGAAGTCATAAGCTGTGCACTAGTGAAAATATTATAAACTATTGATTTGACAGTACAAGCACATAAATGTAGTCACGTGGTGTTTGTAGTTACTGATTGAGAAATGCCTTACTATATAAGCTTATTCAGAAGTAAGCTCAAGCCAATATATATGTGCACACACATACTTAGAAAAATATTCTTCCCAGTGGGAAATGTCTATAACAAGGTGTAGAAGTCATTGGAAATGAATCCTTTTGAATAGCATTAAATCACTCTGTCTGTGACTAAGTAAGCAAGAGTAAAAAGTGAAGAGTAAAAAATAATAAGGCTGATAAAAATGAAAGAGTTATTACACAAGGTGGAATTTGATCCTGTTATCATCCCAACAGTTGCTTATATGTTTTCTCAATATCAACCTCTAGTAGGGTAGTTCTATTTGTTGACAGTGTCTGTAATTTGTAAAATTTCAATCTATGCTATTTTAATAAAGTGCTAACCATCTTTTCTCGGTTGGACAAACAATGGTGGTCTGAGATCTATTTTAATTTAACTGTTTGGGATTGTGGCCTAGACATTTTCACATGGAGGAATGTAGTAAGCCAAACTTTTATTACTAAATGTTTAGTCTCTGCTATATCCTTAGGTATTAGTTATTTTTGTTGCATCCATCCCTGTTTGAAGACCCTTGTAGTTTTTAGATTTGATTTTGTTTCCAGAGAGACCACATATCCTTCCTTCCTTCTTTCTTCCCTCTGTTTCCACCTCCTTTTCTCTCTTCCTTCCTCCCTTCCTCTCTTCCTGTATTCCCCTTTTCTATCTTTTCTTTATTCTACAATAGTGAGCAAAACCAAACACATTCCCTTGCCATCATGGAGCTGAAAGTTTACACAGTCAGAGCTCACAAAAAACTGTGTTAGTAAACAAGGAAATGAGGTGGTAACTGTCACAAGCCCATGGTCCCTCTTGAACCCTTTCCACTGTGGGCCACACAGAGTTGGGGTTATGGGGGAACCCCTTGCTGTTGAGTCAATTCTAACTCATAACAACTCTATAGGACAGAGTAGAACTTCCCAGCAGAATTCCCCAGGAGCATCTGGTGGATTTGAACTGCCAACCTTCTGATTCACAGCTGTAGCACTTAACCACTATGCCACCAGAAACCATGGTGGAAAAGATGTGGAGACTGAAGAGACGGCAGCACGTAACTCCTCTCTCTCTGACAAAATGGTAGGAGCATAACTCTTACCCGGTGTGACAAAACTAGCCTGCTCATAGGGCTAGCTGCTGGTCTCTTAGGAATTATCTTTAAAACAAAATAAAAAAACAGTTGCTGTGGAATTGATTCTGACTCATTCTGACTCATGGCAACCCCATGTGTTTCAAAGTAAAACTATGCTTTGGTTTTCAATGTCTATCTACCATCTTTCAGAAGTAGATCACTGGGTATCTCTGGATGAGTTTGAGCCTTTGACTCAATTGAACATCATCCAGACCCAAACCCAAACCAAACCAAACCTCATTTCCACTGAGTCAATTCTGACTCATAGTGACCTGCCCACAGAGTTCCCAAGGAGCACCTGGTGGATTCAGACTGCTTATCTTCTGGTTAGCTTGTCCCCAGGTAGCACTTTGACAGTGTTGGAGAAAAGTTACTAAAAACCAAATCTACTCCCAAACTAGAAAACCTGTCCACAAAAGTAGAGAAGGAAGGAAAGTTTCATGATGGAATAAGAATTAAACCAGAATATGACTCATCATAGCCAATCAGCCGAAGAGATTCTAGTGTGTTCTATCCACTTTGCAGATTCGTAATGCTTCTTAATGCATTCAACCTAAAATGACAAGGCCAAACAACATTTATCTGCAAAACTTACCCAGTGGCAAAGTCATTTCAAAAATGAGTCACACTGTGTGCATCACAAGTACAGCCAAGCTGCTTTATACACTGTCCCTGCTGTCAAAGTGACAACAAGACGTGCAACTGCTCTTCCCTCACACATTGCCAGTGGATCTATTTTCCAAGCTCCAGCTACAGTGCAGAGCCCTGGTGGCCCAGTGGTTTGGAGTTACACTGCTAACCAAGAAAAAAAAAAGATGAACTTTCAAATCTACCAGGTGCTATTTGGAAACCCTGTGGGGCAGTTCTACTCTGTCCTATAAGGTCATTATGAGTCAGAATCGATTCAGCAGCCACGGGTTGGGAATAATAATTCTAACCGTGATTTTCAAACATCGATGCAACCTCAAAGGAAATTTGCATATTTCAAAATCTATTCTAACTCTGTAGCTGAGGTGCTTCCATCTAACTTAAAATTGACAGTCATTAATTTGCAATGTAATGGGTGGCATGTTAAAAGGCAAATATTGCAAGAACTGTCCAACAGAGTTCCCAAGGAGTGCCTGGTAGATTCAAACTGCCAACCTTTTGATTACCAGCTGTAGCTCTTAACCACTGTACCACCAGGGTTTCTTACATCTATAAGAGGCCATAAACCTTTGACCAAGTTTATACAACTGTGGATGGCACCACCAACATTGTCAGGGGAGGCATACTGTGTCAGGAGCACTGGGCATGGAGTAAGAGGGCCTGGGTGCAATTCTCAGCCTTTCCTTCTCTGTGTCCTTGGAGGAGGATAAAATGAATAAAATATGCAAAAGGAACACTGATACCCTTGTGCTGTGTAAAATACGATGCATGCTGAACAAACATCAATGGAATTTGCATTTGTAGGTGCCAGGGTTTTGACTGGAACACTGTTCTGACTAGGGAATCATGAGTTCTTGAATATTATTAACCAGTTGACATCTCTTCAGTTTTGACTCATGATGGCCTCATAGGTGTCAGCGTAGAACTGTGCCCCATATTTTCAGTGGCTGATTTTTCAATAGATCGTCAGGTCTTTCTTACCAAGTATGATGTCCGTTCTTACTGTTACGATGCCTGTTTTAGTCAGCTAGTGCTGCTCTAACAGAAATACCATGAGTGGATGGTTTTAGCAAAGAAAAGTTTATTCTTACACAGTCCAGTAGGTTACAAGTCCGAATTTAGAGTGCCTACTCCAGGAGAAGGGCGTTCCCTCTGTCAGCTGTGGAGGAAAGTCTTGTGTGGCATCAGTCCCTGATCGGGGAGCATCTTGGCACAGGAAGCTCAGGTCTGAAGGATACGCTCTACTCCCAGTGCTGCTTTCTTGATGGTATGAGGTTCCCAGTTCTCTGCTTGCCTCTCTTTCCTTTTATCCTGTGTAGAATAAAAGGATAAAAGGGAGGGCAGCTGCACTCCACGGAAACTCCCTTTACAGTGGAACAGGGAGGTAACCTTAGGAAAGGATTTACGGTCCCATCCTAATCCTCTCTAACACAACCCACTCTGTTAACCACAGGCAGAGATTAAGATTTACAGCATCAGAAAAATCACAAAGTGGAGGGCAGTCACAGAATGCAGGGAATCCTGGCCCAGACAAATCACTACACGCATTTTTGGGGGCACACAGTTCAATCCACGACAATGTCCTTTCTTTATTTGGGGGGCTTTCCTATTTTTAGGAGAAGAATGAGATCTGACCTCTTAATTGGTAAACTGTAACTGGCTAAGGAGCCCTTTTCTGTCCTGCACTCCCTTGAGTTACAAATTCGGGGAGAATAGTGTACCTTTGGATATTGTTGTTTGTGAGTTGCAGTTGAGTTAGCTCCCACTCATGGAGACCCCATGTGGGCAGAGTAAAACTACTCCAGAGGCTCTTCTTGGTTCTAATCTTTACGGAAGCAGGCTGCCAGGCGTGTCTTCCAAAGTGCCTCTGTGTAAGTTCAAACCTGCAGCCTTTTGGCTATGGTAGTGGAGTCTGAACTGTTTGCCTCACCCAGGGGTCTTCGCTTTGTATACAGAGGTCTTTTAATTGGTGAGGCATCATTTGAATCCAATCAATGTGTGCTAGCAAGTGTGGTCCAAGATACGCGTCCTCAATGGGATAAAAATTGGTTTGTGGGTCAGGGAGACAGAAGTGGAGACATTACAGTGGCTTGTAGCTTTCCAAAGGGCGACAGTGCATGAACTATCTATGATATTAAAATTCTACTGGGGGAAGGAGATTAAGAATGAAATGTCAAAAAAAAAAAAAAAAAAGATTGAGAAACACTGGCTATAGACAGGCTTCTTACTCTGAGGATGTGGGAGGAAGCTGGTTTGATCACTAGATCATTTTATTCGTTGTCTGTTTATTCCTCTGGTGAGAGGATTTATCCCACTGACAAAGATCTGCTCCACTAAACATCCTTGCTGGGGAAGTTTTCCACTCTAGCAGAGATGTGCTACAACCTTGATAGTCAATACAATGGCAAAACGGAGTTTACGTCTCCGGCCTACTGCCCTTGACAAACATTCTGGGTAATTAGAGAGCAGTCAATCAGCAAGTACACCTGACATTTTTAATTTAATGATCCTGTAACGTGCCACACAGGAATCGATTTCGAGGTGATATGTACTGGAAGTAAAATGGTAGAAATAGAGCTGTCATTCCAGTCTCCAAGCTCAGTACAGAAAACATCGGCTGAGATGGTGACATCCTGGCTGGTTTTGCAGAAGAAACGCAAACGCATATGACTTCTGTTATTTGATGGTAGCTTCATCATCCCTCATCGCCATGAGTCGGATCCGATTCGACGGCACTTGGCCTTTGGCTCATCATCCCTGTTTTCCCTAAGAACTAACAAGTGCAAAACATCACCATATGACAGAGTGACATGAGTTCCTGCGTTTAGAATGAGACAGGAGCAGATTCCAGATACGACTACCACCAGGGGAATATTCACATCACCCTTCCTGCGTAAGGGGCAAAGAGCAGGAGAGACCCACACGTTAAGCCAAAAAGAGACGAAAAAAACCAGAGTTTCAAATTCTCAAGGTGAATTTCAAATTCAGGGAGCCCTTAACATAATGTTTTGTTTTTCATTTTACATCTGTTTTCCTCCGTGAAAAAAACATATGGCGTGGCTAGTTACCTCAATTACATAACCATATGCATAGTGGTTTTCTCCTTCCCTCCTTCCTGCCTTCCTTCCTTTCTTCCTCCCTCTCTGCCACAAGAATTTATTGGATGCTTGCTCTGTGTAAGGTATCATGTTAGGTCCAGGAAATAGAAACAGAGAAAGGATGTCCTAGGAGGTACCCATTAATTATTTAAGATGAGATTAAGTTTATTACTAAGAATGCCATTCTTTTTTAGGGAAATTTGGCTTGAATATATGAGTGAAAAATTTCTAACTGCTATTTATGGAGTTATTCCATTCTTTATTTTCATAGCATTTCTTGGAAAAGAATTTTATGTCCTTTAGGTCACAGAATAAGAGCCAGTTTATCGTGCATAGTATTTGTCCCCTCTTAATTAATTGGAAACCCTGGTGGCATAGTGGTTAAGTGTTACATCTGCTAGCCAAAAGGTTGGCAATTTGAACCCTGGGAAACTCTATAGGGCAGTTCTGCTCTGTCCTATAGGGTCACTATGAGTCAGAGTAGCTGACCTATAGGGTGGCTATGAGTCAGAATCGACTCGATGGCAGTGGGTATGGTTTTTGGTTTAATTGCTGTAACACAGTGAGGGCAGTAATGGGATGCAAGTAGCTGGTGCAAGGCTAAGGTAGTATTAGACAGCAGGGGAGAGTGGCCAGTGAAGAGATGACAGTCGTGTTCCTAGATGTGATTTTTCCATAACACTCCCATGATGTGGCTTATGTTTTTTAAAATTCAGTAAATGTATGACAAATGGATGAGTGTGGGGTGTTGCCTGAAGGGAGATAGTTCACTAGACGTAGAGAGGGTAAACCTACTTTCAAATGCCTGATGCCTTTTGACCCAGTCTGGAAGTAGGTTCCCATAAGACTTTTGCAGTGGGTAAAACAAGAGCTTCAGGGCATGAATGGTACAGTGCAGAGGTGATCACTGGCCAGCACGGGCAGGCAAGCCTGAGAGGTGCCATAGTCAGGCACCACGCTATAGTGAACAAACCAAGCAAACCCACAGCTGTAGAGTCGATTCCGGCTCATAGTGACCCTAAGGGACAGAATAGAACCGCTCCATAGAGTTTCCAAGAACTGCCTGGTGGATTTGAACTACTGACCTTTTGATTACCAAACTTAGCACTTAACCATTACACCACCAGGGTGTCTGCTATAGTGAACAGGTCACCACTATTTGCCAAATTTAGCCAAAGTTCAGTTAAGATTCATGTCTCTCATTGTTCTTGGGGTTCCCTGGACTGCATGTCATCCTAAATTATTGACTCATAGCTCACCATATTTCATGAACAATGAAGTTTTTACAAAATTCAGTTGTTATCAAGGCCACATTTGAAAATTTATTAGAGATCCAACTGTATGAGATTGTTGGTATGCAATCATTTTCGACCTACAAGAAATGGCAATCTCACATGGTTCACACTATTAGTTTGATAGAAAGTTCTTTGGAAATTTAGGAAAGACATTCCTCATATAAGGTCATACATGGTAAAGCAGCCTTCAGGGCTCTCAAAATAGTGTTAGTCTGTGATATAGCTGAAATATTGTACATTTGTGATGCAAATTGTTAGAAGGCCATACATTTACATGCCAGAAACAACCTAAAAAATAAAAAGAACACAACTGAATAAGAAGCAGCTTTGAGTGTAAGTGCCTGAGAAAAAACAGATTTTTATTAGAATTTTATTAGAAGAATAAAGAAAATAAGAAAATGATAGAAGTAGTAGTGGGAACTTATAAAAATAGTTGCTGTCAAGTTAATTCCAACTCACAGTGACTCTATAGGGCAGAACAGAACTGACCCACAGAGTTTCCAAGGAGCACCTGGTGGATTTCAAACTACCAACCTTTTGGTTAGCAGCCATAGCACTTAACCACTACGCAACCAGGGTTTCCAAGAGGCACTTGTTTTAGTCATCTGGTATTGCTCTAACAGAAATACCACAAATGGATGGCTTTAACACAGAAATGTTTATTCTTAACACAGTTCAGTAGGTACAAGTCCAAATTCAGGGTGTCTGCTCCAAGGGAAGGCTTTCCCTCTTTGTTGGATCTGGAGGAAGGTCCTTTGTGCTGCATCAGTTTTTATTTAGGGAGCATCTTGGCACAGGAGCCTCAGGTCTGAAGGGCATGCTCCTCTCCTGGTGCTGCTTTCTTGATGGTATGAGGTTCTCAACTCTCCGCTTGCTTCCCTTTCCTTTTATCTCTTGTAGGATCAAAGGTGGTACAAACCACACTCCAGGGAAGCTCCCCTTACATTGGAACAAGGAGGTGACCTTAGGAAGGGTGTTACAGTCCAACCCAAATCCTCTCTAACATAATCCACTCTGTTAACCACAGGCAGAGATTAGGATTTATAGCATAAGAAAATCACAAAATGGAGGACAATCACAAAATACTGGGAATCATAGCCCAGCCAAATTGTTACACACATTTTTGGGGGGACTTTATTCAATGAATGACAGCACTCTAAATTGAAAACCAAACCTATTGCCATCCAGTTGATTCCAACTCATAGCAACCCTATAGGACAGAGTAGGACTGCTCTGGGTGTCCAAGGCTGTAATCTTTATGGAAGTAGACTGCCACCACTCTCTCCCATGGAACCTGATGGGTTTGAATCAATTAGCAGACAGGCACTTAACCAATGTACCACCAGGGTTCTTTTTAAAGGGTGTTAAACAAACAAACAAACCAAGAACCTGCTGCCAACTAGTTGATTACAATTCATAACAACGCAATAGGACGGAGTTCAACAGCCTCATAGAGTTTCCAAGAAGAAACTGGTGGATTCGAATTGCTGACCTTTTGGTTAGCAGCCATAGCACTTAACCACTATGCTACCAGGGTTTCCTTAAAAGATGTGGTTGATGTTAGGTGCTGTTGAGTCGGTTCAGACTCATAGTGACCCTATAGGTCAGAGTAGACTGCCCCATACAGTTTCCAAGGAGTGCCTGGTGGATTTGAACTGCTGGCCTCTTGGTTCACAGCTGTAGCACTTCACCACTATGCCACCAGGGTTCCCTGAAAAATGTTAGCCCTGGTTAATTGACAAACAGATCTGCATTCACTGTCTTGGCTTCACCACCATCCATTTGCTCCCTGTCTTAGCTATCTGGTACTGCCGTAACAGAAATACCACAAGTGGATGGCTTTTACTAAGAGAAATTTATTCTTTCACAGTTTAGGAGGCTAGAAGTCTAAATTCAGGGCACCAACTCCAGGATAAGGCTTTCTCTCTGTCAGTTCTGGGGAAGGTCATTGTCATCAGTCTTCCCCTGGTCTAGGAGATTCTCAGTCCAGGAAACTTGGATCTGAAAAAGGTGCTCTGCTTCTTACACTACTTTCTTGGTGGCATGAGGTTGCTCTCTCCCTCTGCTTGCTTCTCTCTTCTACATCTCTAAAACAAAAAGAAAGAAAAGAAATTGACTCAAGGTACAGCTTAACCTTGTAGAGTGAGTTCTGTCTCATTAACACCACAGACCTAGGATTTACAACACATAGGAAAATTACATGAGATGACAAAGTGGTGGACAATTATACGATACTGGGAATCATGGCCTAGCCAAGTTGACATACATTTTTTGGAGACACAGTTCAATCTATAACACTCCCTAGTCCTGCTTTCTGGCTTCCACTCCCACAACCCTGAGGAATTGGCTCTCTCAATGTCATAAGTGAATTTTTGGCTATTGAGGTCACAGGTTCTTGGCCCTCATCCTCCTGAACTCTCTGAAGTATATGACAGCATGGTGTATCCTGTTCCCCTCTTTGACATGCTCTCACGTTACAGATTCTGAACATGGCCCTAGCCGTTTATTCTTTCTTCCTCTTGCTCTTTGACAATTCCTAAAAGGCAGAGAAAAAGTTGAAAGAGAAATAAAGAAGCAAGTGAAAAATTATAATTACTTATTGTGCCTTAAGTAGAAGTTTACAATTCAAGTCAGTTTCTCATACAAAAACTTACAGACACATTGTTATGTGACCCCAGTTGTGTTCCTCACACTATGACAGCACACTCGTCCTCTCCACCCTGTATTTTCCACATCCATTCAGACAGCTCCTGTCCCCTCTTGCTTCTCATTTTGCTTCTGGACAGGAGCTGCCCAGTAAGTGTCATGTATCCACTTAAGCCAAGAAGCACACTCTTCACCAGTATCATTTTATGTCTTATAGACCAGTTCAATCTTTGTCTAAAGAGTTGGGTTCAAGAATGGTTTCACTTTGAGGCTAACTGACAATCTGGGGACCATGTCTTCCAGGGACCCTCCAGTCCATCAGACCATCAAGTCTGGTCTTTTTCTAGAGTTCAAGTTCTGCACCCCACATTTCCCCTGATCCATCAGAAACTGTTTGTTGAGTTTCTTTTCAGGATAGTTATTGGTGATAGCCAGGAACCATCTAGTTCTTCTGGTCTCATGCTGATACAGTCTCTGGTCTACGTGCCCCTTCTGTGTCTTGGGCTCACATTTTCCTTATGTGGTGGATGTTCTTCATTCTCATTTGCTCCAAGTGGATTGGGACGAATTGATGCTTCTTAGATGGCTACTTGCTAGGTTTTAATACCCCAGAGCAGGATGTAGAATATTTTCTTAGTAAAACTTTTTTGTGACAATTGACCTAGCTGTTCCCTGTGAAAACTATTTGAGTGATACCGTGAAAAGTGTAGTTAGCTTTCACTGGACAAAGAAAGAAAAGGAGGGCATCTTGTGTATAAGGAAGGAAGTGGAGAAAATACCCGATGTGAGTATTTCTCTCTGCTGGCCGCCAATAGCTTGTTTGCTGTCACAGAGATCCTGCAATAAGGGAAGAAAAGTGTGCAAGTCATCACTGTGTACTAAATGGTTGGTGGCTTCACAGAGAGGCGAAGAAAGCCAGGGCTCAAGGACTGTGTTTCCACAATCCCTTACCCGCAATTCCCAAATCCAGGAGCTTCTATTTGGTGGCAACACCTGACTTGAACAACATCTTAGTCACCTAGTGCTGCTGTAACAGAAACGCCACACATGAATGGCTTTAAAAAGAGAAATTTTATTTTGTCACAGTCCAGTAGACTAAAAGTTCAAATTCAGAGTGTCAGCTCCAGGAGAAAGTTTTCTCTGCTGACTCTAGGGGAAGGCCCTTATTGTCAGTCTTCCCCTGGACTGGAAGCTTCTGAGGTGCAGGGATTCCAGTCCTTTTCAAAGGGCACACTCAGCTACCAGCACAGCTTCTTCACCAAATCTCTCTGCTGGCTTCTTTCCTTTATATCTCAAGAGACTGTCTCAAGGCACAAAACAATCTTCTACTTTGAGTTCTGCCCCACCAACACAACTGCCGCCCACCCTCCCTCACTAACATCAATCACAGAGGTAGGATTTACACCTAATACCAGGAAATCCTAGCCTAGCTAAATTGCTCCACAGATTTTGGGGGGAACACAATTCAATCCATGCAAACAGATATAATGCTCTTCATAGTTTATTCCGCTTAATTGTGACCATCATATGACCGAATGCACAAGTCTTGCAGTGTTTGAGGATATGGAACGAATTACTACATGGCATACGCACAACATTAACTATACTGCTTGAGTTCCAATCTTAACACCATTGTTGGCTAATTGGGTAGCTGCAGGAGACTGCACTTTTCAAAACAATTGGAGAGGAGACAACCCGGTGAAAGAACTTGCCCCCATTTGGTGTAAAATTTTCCCCAAAGTAGGCTTCCTTTAAAAAGGAACCCAAAGGGTTATTGTGAGAATCAAGTGAAATAAATAATGAAAAATGGCAAAATTAGTTTTTCTTTTCTTTCTTTTTTTTTTTTTATTATGACTGAGTGGAAATATACATTCCCATATAAATTTGCATGCCCACCTATGTGCAGCTTCCACTGCTCTCCCTGCCCGGTGACAGCACATTATTCCTCTCTGCTCCATACGTGTCTCATCCTCCCAACAGTCTCCTTTCACCTCCTCTCCATCCACCCTGCTTCCTCCAGTCAGAGGTCAGCAGGATTATATCCTATAGATGCATAGAGCCATAAAGTGCACCCAATATATAGTCACTCTGAGTTGCCAAGTCCAATCCCTTGCTGTCCGAAGAGTGGACCTTCATTATGATGCATGGGCAAGGGCAGCATGAGGGCCATGGGCCATGGGCCATGCTCCCAGGGGAACCCTGAAGCCGCTGGGCCATCAACTGTGGTCTTTTAGTGGAGATCTCAGGGTGCACCCCTTTTTATTCTTGTGTTGCCAGTGAGACTCAACTTCGTGAGCTCCATCATGGCTATCACTGGTGGTGGCCGGGCACCATCTGGTTCTTCTGGTTCCAAGTCGATGTAGGCACCCACTCATGTGGGTCTCTCTGTCTTCTGGGTTGTCATTTTGGTCCTCAGTGAGCATCCACTCGTGCTAAGTTGGGACCATTTGCTGTGTCCTCGGATGGCAGCTTGGCAGCTTTTAAGACCCCAGACGCCACTCACCAATGTGAGGTGCAGAGAGCCCTCTCAGCAAAACGCTAGTTGTGCCAATTGGCCTCGATTTCACCTAAGAGCATGGGCCCCTGCCCTCTGCCCCAGCTACTCGGTCCTTTCATTATTAGGTTAAGATGGGAGACGTACTCAAGTTATGTTGAAGTCCACTTAATATTGTTCTTGTTTCTAATGTGTGCTGTCACCAATTTCATCCAAGCCAATTTCTACGAACTATCTAATCTAAACCCTCCCCCCCACTCTCCCTCACTCCCCTCCCTTGCAGCCTTCAAAGAGTCTTTTCTTCTATGCATAAGTCTGTTTTTGAGATCTTATCATAGGGGTCTCATACAATATTTGTCCTTTTGTCTCTGACTGCTTTCACTCAACATAATGTTTTCCAGTTGAAACTAGGTTATGAGATGTTTCCTGGAATCATCATTGTTCTTTATCATTGCATAGTGCTCCATTGAGTATATATACCATAGTTTACCTATCCATTCCTCTGTTGTTGGGCATCTGGGTTGATTCCATCTTTTTGCTATCGTGGACCGTGCTGCGATAAACATTCTTGTGCATGTGTCCATGGGTGTGAATGGCCTTGGTTCTGTAGGATATATTCAAAGCAGTGGAATTACTGGGTCAAATGGTATATCTATATCCATTTTTTTAAGGAAGCGTCAGATTGTTTTCCAAAGAGACTGGATCATTTTGCAACCCCACCAACAGTATAGGAGAGTTCCACTTTCTCCACAGCCTCTCTAGCATTTGTTGTTTTGTGTTTTTTGGATGATTGTCAACCTTGTTGGGGTGAGATGGTATCTCATTGTCATTTTGGTTTGAATTTCTTTAATAATTAAAGATCATGAACATGTCCTCATGTGTTTTTTGGCTGCCTGGATCTCCTCTTTAGAGAAATGTCTGTCCATCCCATTTGCCCATCGCTTAATTGGATGATTTATCTTCTTCTTATTGATATTTTGTAGTACCTTATAGATTATGGAGATCAGGTATCAGTCTGACAGAGTTGCCAAATATTTTTTCCCATTCTGTAGGTAGGGTAGCCTTTTAACTCTTGTGATAAAGTCTTTGGATAAGCAAAAATGTTTGATTCTTAATATTTCCCATTTATCTGTTTTCTCTTCTGTTGATTGTGGTTTGTTTGACAGATTTTGAAGTCTGTCTATGTTGTGTATTAAAAATTCCATTGTTTTTCATACTTTTTCTTAGATGAGCTTTATTGTTTTAGATTTGATATTTAGGCCTTTTATCCAGATGGAGTTTATTTTTGTATGAGGTGTAAGATATGGATCTTGTTTGAATTTATTGCAGATGGATATCCAATTTTGCCAGCACCATTTGTTGAAGATACTGTTTTTACCCCAGTTTAATGTCTTAGGGCCTTTGTCGAATATCAACTGTTCATAGGCAGATGGTGTCATCTCTGGGATCTCGATTCTGTTCCATTGGTCGATCTATCTGTTCTTGTACCAGCACCAAGCTGTTTTGACCACTATGGCATTGTTCTGAAGTCGGATAATGAGAGGCCTCCTAGTGCATTCTTCTTCTTTAGTAGTACTTTACTTATCCGGGGTTTCTCCCCTTTCCAAACAAAACTAGTGATTTGTTCCTCCATCTCATTAAAAAATGATGCTGAAACTTGTATTGGGATTGCATTATATAAGTAGCTTGCTTTGGGTAGAATAGACATCTTCACAATGTTAAGTCTTCCTATCCATGAGCAGGGTAGGTTTCTCCATTTATCTAAGTCTCTCTTAGTTTCTTGTAGCAAGGGCTTGTAGTTCTCTTTGTAAAGGTCTGTTGTTTCTCTGGTTAGATTAATTCCTAGGTACTTTATCTTCTTGGAGGCTATAGTAAATGATATTGTTCTGGTGATTTCTTCATTAGCAGTCTCTCTGTTGGTATAAAGCAATCTTACTAATTTACTTATGTTTATCTTGTATCCTGAGACTTTGCTGAACTCTTCTATCAGTTTGAGTAATTTACTTATAGATTCTTTGGGATTCTCTGCATATACAATCATATCATCAGCAAACAGGGAGATTTTGACTTCTTCTTTGCCGATGCAGATGTCCTTTATTTCTTGGTCTTGCCTAATTGCTCTGGCTAGAACTTCTAGTACTATGCTGAATAGTAGAGGTGAGAGTGGGCATCCTTGTCTAGTTCCTGTTCTCAAGGGAAAGTCTTTCAGTCTCTCTCCATTTAGGATGACATAGGCAGTTGTTTTTGTATAAATGGCCCTTATTGCGTTCAGGAATTTTCTGTCTATGCCCATTTTGCTAAGAATTTTAAGCATCAGTGGGTGTTGGACTTTATCAAATGCCTTTTCTGCATCAATGGACAAAATCAGGTGATTCTTGTCTTTTGTGATATTTAGGTGGTTAATCACATTAATTGTTTTTCTGATGTTGAACCAGCCTTACATCCCTGGTATGAAAAAATTGTTTGTTTGTTTTTTTTAAAAAAAAGTGCTCTGAGAATGAAATTCTAATAATTAAAAGTGATACTGAAACTACTTGAGGTCATAAAGAAGGAATAAAAGTATTTATTTAAGGGAAATAGTTTGCTATACGAAAATATATTTTAACTACAATCACCGAATCTCAGAAATAAGATAATTTAACAGACTGGACAGACATAACTATGTATTACAGATCTGGCAGGGAGAGGATGAGAAGGTACATAGATATACAAAGCATCTATTTGAATCTTCAGCACGAAGGGATTAAAAAAAAAAGCACAAGATTCTGCAGTAGAATTGTAAAGAAAAAAAATTCCAAGTATACATTATTTCTAGCACTAGTAATACTGTCACTTGCCCCTGTCCTGGATTGAATTGTGTTTCACCGAAATATGTATACCAGTTTGATTATGCCATGATTCTCAGCACTGCATAGTCATCCTTTGTTTTATGATGGATGTAATTTTCCTATGTGTTGTGTATCCTAATTTTTGCTTGTGGTTAATGAGGCAGGATTGCGTTATGGTGAAGAGGGTTAGGGTGGGATGTTTAACATCCTTTCTCAGTTTGCATCCCTGATTCAATGTAAAGCAAGTTTCCCTGTGGTATGGCCTGTATCACTTTCTATCTTGTAAGAGATAAAAGGGTAAGCAAGAAAGCAGAGAGTTGGGGACCTCACACCACCAATAAAGCAGTGCCAGGAGCAGAGGGCGTCTTTGAACCCAGGGTCCCTGTGCAGAGAAGCTTCTAGTCTAGGGGAAGATTGACGACAAGGACCTTCCTCCAGAGATGACAGCAAGAGAAAGTCTTCCCATGAAGCTGATGTCCTGAATTTGAACTTCTAGCCCACTAAACTGTGAGAGACTAAATTTCTGTTGGCTAAAGCCATCCACTTGTGGAATTTCTGTTATAGCAGCACTATGTGACTAAGACAGCATGTTACCACCGTGACGTGTTACATCAAGCAGTCGTAAAACCACTGTGGCAGTCAAGATCTAGAACATTTACATCAACCCAAACGGTGTATCTTGCCTCTTTGTAATTATCCTCTCCCCCTCCTTTAGCCCAGAACTGACACTGATCTGGTTTCTGTCTCTGGAGTTTTGATGTTTCCAGAATGTCATGTAAATGGAATTGTTTGAAGTGTAGCCTTTGTGCCAGGCTCAATGCATTTGAAAACCTTCCGTGTTGTTGTGTTATATCAGTAGTTTGTTCCATTTTATTGCTAAGTAGTATTTTATTGTACAGTTATGTCACAGTTTGCTTATCTATTCTCCAATGAAGAATATTTACATTATTTCCAGTTTTGGGTGATTTTGAATGAAGCCCAAATAAACCTATACATACAGGTTTTTGTGTGAACATAAGTTTACACTACTCTTGGGTAAACACCAAGGGGTGAGACTGTTGAGATGTATGCTGAGTGTATGTTTGATTGCATAAGAAAGCGTCTAAGTGTTTTCCACGCCATTTTGCATTTCTACCAGTAGAGATGGCAGTCCAAACCACTCTGTGGCTCCATATGAGAAAGACCTTGCAATCTGCTCTGTAAAGATCCCTCAAACCCAAACCTATTGCTGCCAAGTTGATTCCAATTCACAGCAACCTATAGGACAGAGTAGAACTGCCCCACAGGGTTTCCAAGGAGTGCCTGGTGGATTTGAACTGCTGACCTTTCAGTTAGGAACTGAACTCTTAACATACACACATATACATATCTTCCATCATCTTTCTGTCATACTGATGTCTTTACAGATAGGTGAGTTATGCCGCTTTTAAGACCTAGTCATAATAGATACAAGTATTTATCCATATAATAAAATAGTTTTCCTAAATAAATCCTTTTCTTTCTTTATGAACTCAAGTTGAGGAATGCCGGTATCACCTTTTCATAAATACGCATATTTATTCATAAGGCATGTTTTCTTCCCAATTCATTATTTTCAATTGCATCATATGCATGTGAAAGCTGAACAATGAACAAAGAAGACAGAAGAAGAACTGATAGCTTTGTATTGTGGTGTTGAAGAAGAATGCTGAATGTACCATGGACTGCCAAAACAACAAACAGATCTGTTCAGGAAGAAGTACAACCAGAGTGCTTCTTGGAAGTGAAGATGGCAAGATTGTGTCTTACATACTTCAGACATGTTGTCAGGAAGGATCAGCCCCTGGAGAAGGATATCATGATGGTAGAGTGGAGGGCCAGCAAAAAAGAGGAAGACCGTCAACAAGATGGATTGACACAGTGGCCACAACAATGAACTTAAGCATAAAAACAATTGTGGACATGGCACAAGACCAGGTAGTGTTTTGTTCTGTTCCGCATGGGGTCGCTATGAGTCAGAACCGACTCAACGGCATCTAACAACAGCAACAACAATTTGTTACTGTTATTTATTATTTATTTCATTCAATTCTCACAATAAGCCATTAGGTAGATAAGACAAACATTATTTGCTCTACTTAACCAAGGAAGAAATGAAGGCTTCAGTGAATTGAAATCTCTTCCCCCAAATCACTTGGTGTTTTAAAACTTTCATTTGTTGATTGAGAGGTTTCAAGTAACTTTTCAAGTCCAAACCAAAAACCCACTGCCTTTGAGTCACTTCCAACTCCTAGTGAGCCTATAGGACAGAGTAGAACTGCTCCATAGAGTTTGCAACCAGCGCCTGGTGGTTTCGAATTGCTGACCTTTTGCTGAGCAGACGTAGCACTTATCCACTCCACCACCAGGATTTCCTTTTCATGTCCAGGTTTTAAATATCATTGCTCTATTTTAGCTTATTATCAAGAAAATATACTTTTCATCAACTCTTCTTCCTTGAATAACTTGAACATGTCCCCTTTGCCATCCGGATGTGTACTTGAGGGAGGACAAGAACTGGAATTTGGGTACCTGGAACCCCATCACTGAAGAATGCAGAGGCAGGGTCACCAGGGTGACTTTCTATCCAAACTGAACACAGAGCTACAGAGAGTGGCTTGGAGTGTACCCAAACTGAGTTTATTTCACAACTGGCAGCTTTTCAAAATGAGTATGGTATTTTTGCTTTCACATTTAACTAGCACTTTGGATAACTGTTGTGTGTTCCTGTGCTCTCACTTGCTTTAGCGCATGTGCTGTTTCTGTTTTTCGTGTGGATAACACAGGGAAGATTTCAGAGCTCCCAGGAAGACTACAACCAGTGGGCTTTCCTCATCCTCATGGTAGCGAGTCAGATTTAAAGAGGGAGAAAACCCTGACAGAATCCGTTGCAATGGAAAGTCAGACTGCCATTTCTTTAGGCAAACCTCCTCGTATTCCCCCAGTTTGCTCAGGGTGGAAGCCAAAATCTCTCAGTAGTAACAAAACGCTATTGCTCAATGCCCTCAACCCTCTTACGGTGCGCAAAATCACTGTGGTTGAGAACCACTGCTTTCTGCCGTTGATAAAGACACGCTCTGAAGAGAACAGAGTGAACAGGGTTACTGCCTACTATCTGAGGTTGTTATCTCTGAGCTTCTGTGATCTCCAGTTACTCTCTATTCCAGAACATTCTGGGCCATCTGAGACACACATAGCTTATTACCAAGATAAGGTAGAGCACTGACAGTCTCTCCCATTTTTTATTATAAAAATTGTCCTTCAGAGAGAAAAGTTGGAGGAACAGTATACTGACCCATCACCTAAAAAACCAAGCCAGTTGCCATCAAGTTGATTTCAGCTCATGACAACCCAGTATTTGCTGAGTAGAAGTGCTCCACGTGGTTTTTCTGGCTGTAATCTGTACGGCAGCAGATCAGCAGCACTTTCTTTCATGGCAGTGCTGGGTGGCTTTGAGCCATCAACCTTTAGATTAGTAGTGAGTAGTCTAGTGTAAGCCAACGGCGTCACCCAGGGCTTCATCCACCATCTAGATTTGACCACACAAAATAGACGTATGTCTTAACTTCTGCTCCACCAGGGTTTCCTTTTCATGTCCAGGTTTTAAGTATTATTGTTTTTCTTTTAGCTCACGAGGTCCCGCAATTAAGTCTGCAAACTTAATTGTTCTAAGTGCTACATATTTAGTTGCTGAATATCACTATGGTCACCTTTGAAGTACTCCCCTTGGGAAGCTATGCACCCATGCCGGTGCCTAGTCCACCCTTCAAAGCAATTTTGGAACTTTCTGGAATGGCCACTGTGCATGGTGGAATGGTGGCAAGTTTGCAAATTCAGTTGTATAGTTGTCTGTGAGCGAGTTTTTAGCCAGAAAACAAATAACTGTATTGGAACATCCTCCCTGCTCACCTGATCGGGGCCCCCAGTGACTCTTTTCTTTACCTGAACATAAAGGAACTATTGAAAGGAAGACACTTTGATGACATTCAGGGCATCAAGGGTAATACAATGACGGCTCTGATGGCCATTCCAGAAAAAGAGCTCTAAAATTGCTTTTCAGGGTGACTAGGAACTAGTGTCAGTGCATAGCTTCCCAAGGGGAGTACTTCAAAGGTGACTGTAGTGATATTCGGCAGCGAGGTATGTAGCCCTAGGATAAGTTCACAAACTTAATTTTCAGATCTCATATTACCATGAAAATACGCTTTTCAGCATCTCCTCTTCCTGGAATAACTTGGACATGTCATCTTTGCCATCCACGTGGTGGCAGTCCTGGGAAGGGCTAGAAGGGAAACGAAGGAGTAGAGGTAGGGGCTCAGTGGCCTACGGTTCTTACACTGGAGGCAGGGTGGTGGGTGGGAGGGCAGAAGAGGCCACAGCTGGGCGGCAGTTGAGTTCATTCCCAGAGCCCATTTATGTCCTCTCTCATTGCACAGGGGCCTACTTAAACCCTTCTTGGTCAAGAATCTATCCCATAAAACCCTCCAGAGACGCAGATTACACAACGTTCTTTAATAACATCCAACAACATCTTGCGTCAAGCAATTTTCCCTCAGGACTGAACAGGAGCCTGCACCGTGTCCTTTCAGCCCACTTTTTCCTGTTCTTTTCTGGGAGAGACAGCTGTCTGGATAATATCTTCTACATACTGACATAAACAGACTTAAGGCAAAAGTAGCCCTTCATTTTCCTCTATCTTAAAAAAAATTAGAGTTACTGTCTTCTCCAACAGTCTTAACCAGCTTTCGTCCACTTTTACTGCACCCTATAGAGAGAGGCAGAGGTTGAAATGGAAAACATGAGGACAGATCAGACCCCAGGTCTCTTACTGGATGACATAAAGCAAGTTACGAACCTTGCTGAATGCTAGGCTCCTCCTTCAAAAAATAACAACTTCCTCAAAAATGTTTAGGAGGACTCAGCCAGGCAATATACCTTGGCGCTTGGCTTACAGTCCACCCTCTAAGGGCTAATTCTCTCCTCTGTGATGCTCTTTGTTGTTGGATGCTGTCGAGTCTATTTTGACTCATACTGTCCCCACACACCAGAGTAAAATTGGGCTCACAGGGTTTCCTGGACTGCAGTCTTTACAGAAGAGCTCCGGATCTTTTTCATGTGCAACTGCTAGTGGGTTCAAACTCTTGACCTTAAGTGATGCTCTAGTCAAGGCTAATTATTTGGACTGATATTTTATGTTTATGCTTTCTTTTTTTCTTGCTTTCTCCCTACTTGTTATTGAGAACACTGCATAGACATGTTCAAACAGGATTAGATACTTGGTGCTTAAATACCTTGGTAGCTTTGCTGCCAGGAGTGGGCAATTTACTGTTTTGCTTGATGCTAGTGGAGACGTGGAGATGCAAAATCATGCACACACATTGGTTCCTAACATCACTGTGTTCACAGCACTACCTAGATAGGATTCTTCAACCTTGGCACTATTGGCATTTGGAATGAGATAATAATTTGCTGTGGAGGGCTGTGCTCTGTCTTGTGGGATGTTTAGCCACCTCCCTGACCTCCACCTACTAGATGCAAGTAGCACAGCACCCCCGCCCCCCCACAGTGTGACAACCCAAAATGTCTCCAGATATTGCCAAATACCTCCTGGTGAGCACAGCTGGCTCTATTGAGAACCATTGCTCCGTATGCTTGATAAAGATGTGCTCTGAAAAGAACGCAGTGATTGCGTATTACTGGAGATTTTTATCTGTGAACTTCTGTGATCCCCAATTACTCCCTAGTCCAGAACATTCTGGGCCTTCTGAGACAAACATAGATTATTACCAAGATAAGGTAGAGCACAGATTGTCCCTCCTCAGTGGAAGTCACGAAAAAAAAAAAAATTCGGTAGAAGAAGTACCAAGAGCAATTGTGTTTGCAACTCGTGTAAGTTTGCTGTTTTCAAGAGCCCATCTATGGGAACTGTCCAGGCACACCCCTCGTGCTTCTTCGTGCCTTGGATGTCACTGCTCTCCATTCCTGTCATAAGAATTCTCTCAAAAGGCGCAGAGTCTGGGTTTGAAGTCAGACTGCTAAGATTCAAATCCTAGTTCAGTCATCTTTCAGTTTTTTCAATTTGGAAAAATGAGCCAGATTGATTCATGAAAGGTCCTCTTTTTCCATGGCATGATGTCACTTCTGGATGTGCTGCCTGGAACAAATGCAGCCACCTTGTCACCATGAAAGGAGAGGGCATGGCTTCTTCAGAGCAGAATATCCTGAGGGTGGCAGAGTGGAAAGATGGGAAAAACCTGTTTCTCTGATGATATCATTAAGCCACTACACAAACTAACCCTGGATTTACCCTACCATGGTCTTTCATTTATGTAAATAAATAAAATTTTCCCTATTGTTCAAGCCAGTTGAATAAGTGTTTTCTTACTTGCAGCCCCAAAGGATCCTAACTAAATAGATTGTTTGGAAAGAACTTGGTGAAGTTGTTAAGGTAATGCGTTGGTTAGCTTTTGCTACATAACAAAAGACCCCAAAACTCAGTGGCTCGAAACAAAAAGCAGTTATTTAGCTCAAGGTTCTACAAGTTGAAGCTCTTGTGTTTCATGGCTCAGCTGAGAAGTGCTTCTGTTCTCACCTGTGCACTTGTCAGCAATGGCCAGGAAGGCTGGTGGCTGGATGCTCTAGGCTGACCTCAGCTTGGTTGATTCCTCTGTGCCCTAGTGGTCTCTTATTCTCCAGGAGTGTAACTCAAGCTTGTTCCCTGGGCAACATCCAAGTACTCTTGAGGCCTACCCCCAGAACTGGAATGCTGTCTCTTCTACCACAGTCTCTTGGTCGAAGCAGAGTCAGGAAGAGGGAGATAAGCTACATCTTCTTGATGGGACAGACTGCAAAGTCCCATTGGAAAGGGTATGAATACAAGAAAGAGTGAAGAAGTAGTTTTGCAATCTATCATTTATACCTTATAGTAAATAATTACAAGCCCTTTCCCGGATTAGTTTGGCAGCACAGTGAATACATTCGCTAAAATCTAGGCATCTCTACTGGTTAATTGGACATGGGCTCTTTAGTTAATCTCTTTGAGCGCCTATTAATTGAAAATTATACTAGCTACTTACTCATGGGGTGGCTGTGACAATTCAAGAAGATAATGCTTGTGAAACGCTTAGCATGGTACCTGCTATATAAATAACCATTGTTTAAATATAACCTATAAAGACAGGTCTGCATTCTCTAATTAATGCCCTAGAATTGACTCTCTTCTTTCTTCTCCTCACCTCACCTCTTCTGTTTTCTAAGTTAGCAAAAATTGCATAATTTCTTGTCTATTATGCCACTCTAATTACTATTCCAGTGACAGCTGACCAAAGCATTTTCCTACTTGTCCGAGGCTCTCTGGCCCCAATGGAACTCTCCAGGGTGCTGGGATGCAATGCCAAATGCCCTCTGATGGGTTTCTTGGGCCTGACAAGTTGCCTTGCCTTGAGTCTAAATTGACTTGATGGCAATGGATTTGATGTTTTAGTTTTGGTCCCAGGTCTGGAGCCAGTGGTGCAGTGGCTAAGAGCTATGGCTGCTACCTAAAGAGTCAGTGATTCAAATCCACCAGCTGCTCCTTGGAAACCAAAGAGGGCATGCGTAGCTATGAGTTAAAATCAACTGGATGGCAATGGATTTGGTTTTCGGTTTTTGTCCTGGGCCATTCTACTTCTAATTTTTGACCACCAGTAGGTATCTCCTTAGAAGTGTGCTAGGGCTGAAATCCAAACTGAGTAATAGATGGAGAGTGATGACTTCCTATTACTGTTTCTTCAGTTTGCCAAAGAGAATGTTACCTTTAGGAATGGATCCAGATCACAAAAAGTGTCTTCAAACATAAGATCGCTACAATTGATCTAAGACACTTAAAAAATCTAATCCAAGTTGTATAAACAGTGTATATATACACACATCAATATAATTTTATATATTCATCAAAATATTATGTGGTTGTTAATAAAGGATAGGATTATGATAAATTAATTGTATAACTGGAAGGACAGGCAGCCAGGTGTTTACTGCATGTACTTTTCTGTACTGGGGGTTATTTAAAATTTGGGGAAGTGTTTAACATGTAGTAGCTTTTTTTATTTTAATAAATAAATGGCAACTTAAAAAAAAAAAGTGTCTCCAGAGTGCCCTACATTCCCAAGCATCATGGGTCTCCCGGGAATATACCATGGAAGTGTCTGAAGTTGTCTCTGGATGTCAGGCTCGTAGTGAATTTGTATGGAACTTGGGCCTAAGGACTTACTGAGCAAATAAATTTGGACAGAATTCTGAAATAGCATGCAAAGATAACCAAGCTGCCCAGTGAACTGTAATTGAACCTTGAGTCCCTAGGCCAATTTTGGGAGATCCCAGTGTTGATGTAGAAGTGACAGAAAGAATTTGGACAATACCCACCACTCTACTCAGTGAAAAGGCCAAGGAGAGAAATATATTCACTGCAAAATTCCTTCAAAGATATTTTTATAATTTCAATTTCTGCAATTACTTAATGATCTCATCCCTGTGGAGGTGGCTGAGGCCTTGCCTGCTCTTATACAAACTAACATTGAAATACTGGGAATCACTGAGTTCCAAAAATAGCATCTTGTAGCTCAATGTTTTTGTTAGGTGCCACTGAGTCAGTTCTAACTCATGGCGACCCCATGGACAACAGAATGAAACACTGCCCAGTACTGCGTCATGCCCACGGTCATTACCACGCTTAAGCTCACTGTTACAGCTGCTGTGTCAGTCCATCTTGTTGAGGGTCTTCTTCACTTTCGCTGGTCCTCTACTTTACCAAGCATGATGCCCTTCTCCATGGACCAGTCCCTCCTGATAACATGTCCAAAGTATGTAACACAGTCTCACCATCCTTGCTCCCAAGGAGCACTCTGGTTATACTTCTTCTAGGGCAGATATGTTTGTTCTTTTGACAGTGCACAGTTGTTCAATATTCTTCCCTAGCACCACAGTTCAAAGGTATTATCCAAATTCCAAGGCCATAGGGCCCCTATTCCTTTCTGGATGGAATCCACATCAGTATTACTATTTCTCGTAGAAATGTATTCAGTACTTATAAATTGCGTACCATGAAGTCCGGAGCAGGGTTACATCTTTTCTGAGACCAGTCTCTACGTGATAGGTGTTAGTATAGGGTCACTATGAGTTGGAATTGACTTGGTGGCAGTGGGTTTATTTTTATTTATTTATTTATGTTTTTAAATACATTTCTCAGCCAAAGTATATCCCTGACGAGATTGAAGACAGTCTGGAAAACCTTAGGAGGGTCTTTGGTGGCAAAGAATGAGGTAGTAGAAAGGCTCTTATCCAACCTAGTCTTCGGTTTTTACACATTCATATTGACATTACGTTTCCTGCACCACCAAAAGCCAAGAGACTTTTATTTTAAAAGCTCTTACAATTCCAAGTCTATCTATTCATGTGGGCACAAGATCGGAAAAGCTTTTGCTCTTTAACTTTTGGCATCTAGACCAGTTCTCCTTGAAGTTCAGATGTTAGGTACCTGAAGATTCACACTGTGATTTATCCACTCCTCATTTCTGTGATTCTGGGAGCTGGGGTGACTCTATATCCTTTTAGACTTTCACTCACATCTCCCCCTTGCTTAGGTTCCAGAGAGAGGGGCACAAAGGAACCCTGCAATCAAATAAATGCTGATATTCTTGGAAACTCTGGTGATGTAGTGGTTAAGTGCTATGGCTGTTAACTAAAAGGCTGGCAGTTCAAATCTGCCAGGCAGTACTTGGGAACTTCATGGGGCAGTTCTACTCTGACCTATAGAGTCACTATGAGTGGTAATTTGCTCAATTACAGTCCTTCTTTTTTTTTTTTTTTGTCTTGAGACGAGGGCCAGTCCTCCAGGAAAATCTAGAATGTGTCAAAGCCTCAATTTTGTTCCTTTGTCTGGTCCTATAGGCCAGACAAGGCTTCTTTCTGAACCTATCTACCACTTTAGAGCTCTGATGCCTTCAAAGAAGAAGGCTTCCCATACCTTCAGGCTTATAATCCTTCCAGCACCACTGGGGCTAATATTTATTTATTTTTTTTTTGATAACGTGTGTCAGAGAGGAGTACAAATGGAAAAGAAGATAATTCTATACTCTGTAGAGTCGTTATCATGAGCTCTTCTTCCATGTTATTCTTTGTAATGATAATTTTTTGCTTTCAGGAATTAAAACCAAATCAAATTCATTGTCATTGAGTTGATTCTGACTTGTAGTGACTTTAAGGGACAGAGTAGAACTGCTCCATAGAATTTCCGAGGAGCACCTGGTGGATTTGAACTGCTGACTCTTTGGCTAGCAGTTGTAGCACTTAGCCACTATACCACCAAGGTTTCCCTCAGGACTCAGAGAACGTTATCTTCTGTGACTATGACATAGTGAAGTAACTTTACAACACTCTAAGTTGTTTCTGGTTTCTCAGTGTTATATTTGAATTGGCCAAGCAACCAGCAGTTGCCAGCAAAGTGCCATCGAGTTGGATCTGACTCAAGGCGACAGGTGAGAAATATTACATAGAAATTTGGGGTGACATCATTATCTACGGGGGAATGGAAATGGACTCTCAAATGGTTAACAGAATTCTGGGTTATACCTTACAGAGAACTCCATAAGTTTTGTGATTCAGAGAGTTACCTTATTTCTCCATAATTGACACTGACTAATTTATTCTGCAATAAGCACATCTATTCCTCTACAAGATTTATTAATAGGTGTGGCACCTCTGAGAACTCCAGGTCATAATCGCCTCATCCTAGCTCTCTTGAAACAATTGTCACTGTGGGACACGGCTGCCAGAACAGCTTTTCAGTTTCACCAGTAATCTGTCCTTTTTACTAGGTCTGTGGTTACTTGTCTGCCTCATATTTGCTGAAGATAACAACTGGATATAAGAAAGGTCTTTAAAGCACATTTACTACTCAAGGAATAGCATGGAATTTTGATGACATTCTAGTCTCTTGAGTTGAGAACACCTCTAGACTGTGAAATAAACTAATAATGCCAGAATTATCAGCCACATAGTTTGCCAACTCACTTTTACAGAGTATGTACATGGGACCAGAAGAACTAGATAGTGCCCAGCCATCACCAGTGACTGCCCAGGTAAAGCACAGGGTACAGAGCCCTGTGCATAGAGGGCCAAGGAATAGAGAAAAGAGCTAGAACTCTACCAAAAGACCACACTTGATAGTCCTCCTGACTGGAGAGCCCCCTGGGAGCGTGGCCCCTGGACTCTCCAACCCCAAACTACATCCAGCACTGAGGCCAACTCTCCAGATGAAAACTGAACTGGACTATACAAAACGTAGAGCGAGGCTGATGATGAACAAATCTTTGGACTTAAACATGTACACGGGGCTGTCCTAGAGGCTCGTCACTGGAGTTGAGGTGATTGGGTGAGGGGGGCCACATCTCGGTCTAAAGGTCACCGAAAGTTCCTGATGAAAGGGGAAACACACTATCACAGGGTGGGGGGGGGGACAATTAGAATAGAATAACAATGAAAGTTCCAATTGTTACATGGAAAAATGATATAGATTGTAGAACTGTTCTTAAATTACAATAAAAGTGATTAAAAATAAATAAAGAAAGAATGTGCACACCTCCTGACTCTTGATCTAGAACACTTGTTCCTTGTTTCTTCTGTTACTTTCTGGAACATGTCATTTTACTGTCCCTGTTTGAAAAACATCCTCTATCTGGTTGCCTAGGAATCCTTGAGGACCACAGCTGTGGAATAATGAAGGGTAGCTGATGGCCACAGTCAAGGCAGTGTTCGGTAAGAGTGAAGAATCAACCTAGTATTAAAAATAAAAAGTAGATAACTAAATTTAATGATAAAATGTAAATTATTAATGAAATCAGCAGGAGGAATTTCTATTCCTGTTACTCTCCCGGATGTCATAATCAGTATGAGTTTTGTCACTATGGTTCATCTCACGAAATTCCAGAGTGCCCTCATTTTTATTGTTGCCTAGAACATTGTGCGTTGAGATATCTGGCTCCAGGGCAAGAATGACCAGTAGTCAACTCTTGCCTTTGCTACTTATTAAAAATGGCCTGACCTTGGAAGAGGAAACCCTGGTGATGTAGTGGTTAAGAGCTACAGCTGCTAACCGAAAAGTTGGCAGTTCAAATCCACCTGGTGCTCCTTGGAAACTGCATGGGGCAGTTTTACTCTGTCCTATAGGGTCACTATGAAGTAGAATCGACTGATGGCGATGGGTTTGGATTTGGGGGACCTTGGAAGAAGTGGTTTGATGGAGTTAAACTATTTCTCTCATCTATAAAAAGATGATGACAATGTCTGCCTTACAGGGTCATTGGGTGGATTCAATAACTTAATACATATAAGGCATTTAGCTCAGTTCCTGGCTTATAATAATCGTGGTATTTTTCTTCCATATCCTCCACCGTATTAACTTGAACCATAGCTTCCAAATCACATCTTATTCTAGAAAACTTCTTCTTATCTCTTTTCAGTTGATATTTGTTTCTATCCATCACCTCCTAGCCCCTATGCATGAGCAAATAAGCAGATAAAATATACTTAATTTAAAAAGAATTATGCCACATACAGACTAGACAACTGAATGACCCTCTTCCTCCTTATGAAAGAGTTTCTATAAAATGTCTTCCGACTCGACGGCACTTGGCTGGCTGGCAAATATTTGTTGGATGTCTATTATGTGCTAGGTATTTATGCTATTATGTGCCGGGGAGAGGGGTACGCAGAAAAATTCCTGCCATCTTGAAGCTTATATTCTAGTTGGAGGAGACAGCTAATAAGCAAGTAAAACCTACAGTTATCAGTATAGCGTAGTAGATAATGGAAAGTTCCAGGGAGGAAAATAAAGGATGGAAGTTGTCTAAATAGTATCCATACATGTATATGTGGTTCTGGTGTTGGTAGTAGGGTTTGGTTTTCATTGAGTGATTAGGTGGCTTGAACTTTATTCCTTTACCCTTTAAAAAAGAGAATCAATACTATTGCAATCCTGAGTTGACAGACTAGCAGGAGGAAAAAACAGTTTTTAGTAAAATTGGAGGTTATATCCTCGATTAGCACTCGTAGGACCAATGTAGGTGCTGGTGCAACTCTTACTCTTTGGGTATTGTGCCATTAGCTCTATATGAGGTCTTATTTTCCAGCTTGGTGGAAGGGACTCACTGAGAGAGTAGGGAAGATGAGGATAGAGTCAGTAACTAGCTTTGACCAAGTGCCACTGATATCCCAGGTCAGGTAAGTAAATCCTTTAGAGGATGAGAAGGATACAGTGAGTCTCCAAGATGAGTCTGCTGGAACTCACGAACACAACTACTTCTGTTGAACTTCTCCAGTTAGATAAAAAAACATGGCTCTTCTACTCAATCTGATGACTGAAGGAGAAAACAATAAGAACAAAGCCTCTCTCTAAGACATTGAGAGTCAATTAGGAAACTCTAACCAAAATGCGATTAAGTCTTCATTCCATAGACACACCCAAATCCCTTGAGAGACTGAATTACTGGGATGTGGCTGTGGGGACCACGGCATAAGGGAATATCTGTCTCAATTGGTGTAACAGTTTATAAAGCAACTGTTCTGCATTTTAATTTGGTGAGTAGCATCTGGGCTGTTAAAAGCCTGTGAGCAGTCATCTGAATTCGGAAGCAAGAGAAAATGAAGAAAACTAAAGACACAAGGGAAGATTAGTCCAAAGGATTAATGGACCACAGCTACAACAGCCTCCACCAGTCTGAATTCAGCATAACTAGATGTTGCCTGGCCACCACCGTTGATTGCTCTGATGGGGATCACAATAGAGGGTCCTGGACAGAGGTGGAGAAAAATGTAGAACAAAATTCTAACTCACAAAAAAAGACCAGATTTACTGGCCTAAGGGAGACTGGAGAAACCCTGAGAGTACAGTCTGCCGACACACTTTTAGCTCGGTGATGAAGTCACTCCTGAGGTTCACCCTTCAGCCAAAGATTGGACAAAATGAGACTAAAGGGGCATACCAGCCTAGAGGCAAGAACAAGAAGGCAGGAGGGGGCAGGAAAGCTGTTAGGAAGGTTAAGAAGGGAGAGTGTTGGCATTCATGAGGTTGTTAACAAGTGTCAGAAAACAACATCTGTACAGTTTAATGAGAAACTTGTTTATTCTGTAAGCCTTCACCTAAAAGTACAGTTTTAACAAAGGAAAAGGTTAGAATGTACAAATATGCAAACTTGACAATGACAAGAGAGTTGTGAAGAAGTCAATTTACTATGAGAAACGTACGGGCAACTCCCTGCTATAGCTCTAAAATGAATGACTTTGGAGATGTTATATATTGAATTAAGAATGAGTAGAAATTTTAAGAGATATATAGTTATGAAAGAAATGGACACTACAGTGAACTGTCTCTCCAAAAAGTCCTTACACAGCTAGCTTTTTTTGGGGGGGGGGTGTTAGTTTTGTTTACTTTTTGTTTATTGTGATTGAGTGAAAGTGTACAATCCAGTTTAAATTTGCATGCTCACCGATATGCAGCTGCTACCACTCTCCTTGCCTGGTGACAGCACACTCTTTCTTTCTGTTCTATACATGTCATATCCTCTTAACAATCTCCTGTCCCCTCTTGTCCACCCGCTCCCTCCCCTCTAGTAAGAGGCCAGAAGGACATCTTATAGATGTATAGAACCATAAAGTGCACACTCAGTATGGTCACTCTGTGTCACCGAGTCCAATCCATTCCTGTCTGAAGAGTTGATCTCAGTAATTTATGATCTCAGTGATTTACGGATAGGGGCCTGTGCTCCCAGGGGAATGTCGAGGCCCCTAGACCATCAGTTGTGGTCTTTTAGTGGAGTTCTCAGGGTGCACGCCTTTTTATTCTTGTGTTGCCAGTGAGACTCAACTTTGTGAGGCCCATCACGGTTGCCACTGGTGGTGTCCGGGCACCATCTGGTTCTTCCGGTCACATGTCGATTTTACCCAGTCAGTTTTATTGGCAAATTCTTATAAAATTTTGCAAAACAAATAGTACTTTTGCTATTTACCATCTCGTAGAAAAATATAATAGAGTCCTTTATTCACTTATGACTCTACCATAATTCTAATTCTACAATGTAACAGAGAGGACACAAAACAGACTATTGCAGATCAGTCCCTCTTAGGATACAATATCAAAAAATTCTAAACAAAATTATAAGTCAAATTCAGCGGCACAATAAAAACTAATAAATGGTGAAACATGGCTCAGTATGAGAAGGTACATAGAGTTAATTATTAGAAAATCAATGTATCACATGATCTCAAGGACGTGGGGAAAAAATAATTATTTCAATAGGTGTCAAACACTTAAGAATCTTTCACAAGTTAAAAAAGAGCTTAGCAAAGCAATAAAAACATAAAAAATAAAGATAAAAACAAAAGCCAAACTCATAGCCATCAAGTTGAGTCTGACCCGTAGCGACTCTATAGGAAGAGCAGAACCACCCCACAGAGCTTCCAAAGTGCACCTGGTGGATTTCAACTGTCAGTCTTTTGGCTGGCAGATGTAACTTTTAACCACTATGCCACAAGTGTTTCCAATAATAGGATACTACCTTAACATTCCAAGTCAAAATATTTTATCAAATCAACAATGAATATTTTTATTAACAGTGAGTTAATTTTAGGGAATGTCCGCATAAAAATCAACAAACAAGTAAAGGAGGGACACATAAAGACATGAACTCTGACGTCTTTATTTGATATTCACACACGCACATACACACATAAATATACATGTATGTGTGTATATACAAGCATTTGTGTTCATACGAGGTCTGACAATTAAGTCCGCTAACTTAATTGTTGTAAGTGCTACATACCTCATTGCTGAATATCAGTATGGTCATCTTCAAAGTACTCCCCTTGGGGAGCTAGTCACTGATGCCAGTTCCTAGTCCACCCTTCAAGGCAATTATGGAACTCCTGGGACGGCCATCGCACGTGGTGGCACAGTGGCAAGCTTGACAACTTAATTGTATAGCTGTTTGTGAAGGAGTTTTCGTACAGTAAGCAAATAACTGCATTAGAACACCCTCACTACTCACATGATCTTGTCTGCAATGACATTTTTCTTTACCTGAAGATAGAAGAGGACATTTGAATGATATTCAGGACATCAAGAGTAATACAATGACAGCTCTGATGGCCATTCTAGAAAGGGTTCCTAAAGTGTTTTGAAGGGTGTAGATGCTGGCACTGGTGCATAGCTTCCCAAGCAGAGTACTTCGAAGGTGACCGTAGTGGTATTCAGCAACGAGGTAAGTAGCACTTTTCCTAGATGAGTTCGCAAACTTAATTGTCAGTCCTCGCATACACATATACATATATTCTAGCTAATGCATGAGTCGGATCTGACTCGACAGCACTTGGCTTGGCAATGCAATAAGAAAGAAACAAATGAAACCCAAAATGTAAAAGTCTTCAGTAACCCTCAGACTCTAGGTGTGAGACAGGAGTTGGCTCCCAAAGGGATCTTCCATGGTCTTAATGCTTCCCCATGTAGTGGCCTAGACCCACCCTGGGTCTAAGCCACTGGACTTTGCCTCTCATGACGGTTGCCTTCCTTGCTTCATCTCAACCATCTTGTCCTCCTGAAATGGACTTGCTTTGCCATAAACCAGTGAAGAAGTATGATGCTCTGGTCAAGTTCCAGAAACTCCCTTTTATCACCTCCTGTTCAGGTCATGGAAACTGGTATGCATAGTCTTTAAGTGCTACATCTGCTAAGCAAAAGGTCGACAATTCAAATCTGTCAGGCACTCTCTGGAAACGCTATGGGGCAGTTCTACTTGGATCTATAGGGTCACTATGAGTCGGAATCAACTCAATGGCAGTGAGTTTGGCTTGGTTTTCATTCAGTTCACAGATGGTTCTTCTGCAGGAACCAAAATAACCCACTGCCGTCAAGTCGATTCTGACACATAGCTACCCTATAGATCCAAATAGAACTGCCATATAGAGTTTCCAAGGAGCACCTAGTGGATTTGAACTGCCAAACTTCTGTTTAGCAGATGTAGCATTTAACCACTGTGCTACCAGGTTTTCCATGAGGAACGTCTTTAAAGTAACTTTCCTCCCTATTTTTCCATCCCACTTTCCTACTGATGGCTAAACTAAGTAAGACTTTCCAGCATTTTAGATTCCTGAAAAAGTAAGCAGTTTTCCTGTTGGTTTTAGCTAAAAAGACGTTGTTCGACTAACCATGTCAAGCTGACAACTCCCCAGTTTATATCTCTAACCCTGTCTTCCCTGCTAAACTTCAAGCGTGTATAGCCAGCTGACTTCTCAACATTTTTGGTTGGACTTCTGACCGGTACCATGAACTCAACCGAACTCTCAGCCTTTCTTGCAAACCTGCTCTATCTGCAACTGTCTCCATCTAAACTGATGTCGACCTCATCCTCCCAGTCGTTAAACCTCAAATCCTTGACTCTTTCTTTCACACTCTCCATTCAATTTATCAGCAACTTCAGTTGGCTTTACTTTCAAAATGTATTCAGAATCCGATCAGTTCCCATTTAACTCTACTCTGATCATCAAGCCACTATCATATTCTACCTGGATTGCTATAATAGCCTAGCCTTCCTGCCTTGAGTCTTGGCCCCTATGTAGTCTCCTCCGTAACAGAAGCCAGAGTGATTCTGTCAAAAGGTAACTGAGATCATGTCACTCCTATGCTCGAACCCTACCATGGCTCCCCATCTCTCTTAAGGTAAAAACTCAAGTTTTTACAGTGACTTTTAAGGCTCTAGATATAAATGTACACTAGTGGCTCCAGCACTCTGGTGTTGCCTGATATGTGTACAGTCTAGATGTGGAAATAAATTAGAGTCACCGTGGTGAGAACCTTGCTATCCTTAGTTCAGGCAGATGATAATCTGCACAATCTCCCCAGATTCCACAGTTTCTCCCCACAGATTTGGATTCCATCTGTTGAAAATCTGTGTCTATTTAATAATGATGTCTTTGCTTGATCTGTAGAAAAAAAGGGACTGCTTGCTATGTAACTAGAAATGTAAACAGGAAAGAGCTTTATCCTTTTGCTGGAGCTAGAATGCCAGCTTAACATGTCTATCTATAAACCACCTACAGATTGACTTCATGTCATATACGTGTGGTCCAAACCACTTGTACTAAACACAGATAACTCTTGGCCGTGGAGGCAGTTTTCAATTTCTCCATGTTATGTATCCTGATCCCCTTCTTTCTTCCTGTCAGAAGCATAACAGAAGAAATGGCACTGAATATCCTTTTTTTTTTTTTCCTGTTTACCCAAGTATTTTCTCTACTTGGGGACCTAAAGGGAGTTTTTGTTAGGTATGTGGCAGCGTCACCATCTATGACTCAGTGAAAGCATAAAAAATGTGGAGCAGTAAGGGAAATATGTATCTCAAAGTCTGTGTACTTTGCACAAGCTGAGTGAAGACCTACCCTTTGGTCTGAGCCTGGGAAAAGGAAGCTTTGTGATTGAAGTTCCTGGTTATCTGGTTTCCCTTTAAGCATTGGCAAACAGCAGATCAGTAACAGGAGGGGATTTGCAATGGGCAGGGCTGCTGGCAGTTGATACTCTAGGAAGTGACAGTGAACTCAGAACCTGCCAAGACAGCAGGATTAATAGCAATAAAGCTGTTTGGAGTCATTTAGCATAAGGTCTGAGGACACTGTCACATTAAAGCTTAGCCAGTGAACAGTGCTCAAGATGATGGCACTGAGTCACCTAGGGGAAAAAAAAATTATAAAGCAATGCCCAGGCAACATTCTGATTAAAACGGAATATGTGTTAGAAAGATTTGTATCTAAAATATTTTTTTAAGTTTCCTAATGATTGCACAACTCTTCTCATTTTGAGTGCCTTTAATTACTAGATTCCCAGAATTCTTTTCTGGATTCTTATGTGTTAATTCATATAATATGCACATCTATGTGAGATCCACCAAAGCCAAGTATCTATGTAAGATAGGTATACTATTGTCATCATCTTCAGAATAAGGAATTAGGTGTCTAAATTCACACAGCTAAATAAATGGCCCATCAAATCCATTAGGCTCTCAGAATCTTCTTTAATAAATGACAGTTCTCTTCCATGTCGGAATAGTACTTCTAGTTACGTTATTTGTGGACCCATCTGCTCTCTTATTTCTTTTTCTCTTGCTATACTTCTGTGTCTCTCTAACATTCTGGTCCTCAGAAACAAACATGATGTTCTAAATGATTTTATATCTAATACTTCTATTACCAAAGTCTAAGGTAGTCGAAGATCAGGTGACCTTTTCTGGGGCCATCAAATTGGACTTACAACTCATATCAAGGTGATCACCCAGCAGCTTGACGGGGCGGCTGCATTAGCTCCCTCACTGATCTCTCTGCTTCCACCCCTAATCCCTCACTGTCTGTTCTCAAAGTAGAAGCCAGAGTGATCCTGTGAGAACATTTATCAGATCATGTCTCTGCTAGAAGCCCTCTCCTGTCTTCCCATCTTGTTCACAGCAAAAGTCAGAGCCCTACAATTTTCTCTAAAGTCCTCCTGGTCTGGCCCTCTGTTCCTTCTAAGGTTTCACTTCTGTCACTTTCCCCTGTACATTGGGTTCCAGCCACAATGTCTGTGATGTTCTTGAGACTTGCATACACCCTTCACACTGGCTGTTCCTTTTGGCTGGAACAGTTTTCCCTCAGATGGCCACATGACTTTCGTGGCTTCCTTTAGCTGTCAGCTTCAGCGGCATCTTCTCAGACAGGCCCTTCTTGTAGGAAATCTTCCTCCTCACTTCATCATTCTTGATTCCCTTATCCTCGTGTTACAAGTTGTAGCACTTTCCTCATGTTTGTTTCTTACCTCCACCTTCTAGAATACGACAACTGCCAATTAAGTTCACAAATTCATCCGAGAAAAAGTGCTACATACTTCATTGCTGAGTATCACTACCATCACCTTTGAAGTACTCCCCTTGAAACTCTTTTTCTAGAATGTCCACCAGAGCTGTCACATTACCCTTAATGTCCTGAATGTCATCAAACTGTCTTCCTTTCAATATTTCCTTTACCTTTGGGTAAAGAAAAAAGCCATTGAGGGCCAGATCAGGTGAGTAGGGAGGGTGTTCCAATACAGTTATCTGTTTACTGGCTAAAAACTCCCTCATGGTCCACTGTACAATTAAGTTGGCAAACTTGCCCCATGCCACCGTGCTCAGTGGCCATTCCAGAAAGAGTTCCAAAATTGCTCTGAAGGGTGGACTAGGTGCTGGCTTGGGTGCATAGCTTCAGTGCTTCGAAGGTGACTGTAGTGATACTCAGCAATGAGGTACCTACGTAGCACTTCAAACAACTAAGTTCATGGACTTAATTGTCAGCCCTTGTATTGTGTGTGCAGGCACTTTTCCTGTCTTATTCATTAGTGCATATTCAGTATGCAGACTAGTGGCTAATACACAAGAGGTGCTTAGTAAATCATTGTTGGATAGTTATTGCTTAAGGAGTCCCTTGTGAATTTCAGGAAACCCTGATGGTGTAATGGTTAAGGACTATGGCTCTAACCAGAAGTTCAAATCCACCAGCTGCTCCTTGGAAATTCTGTGGGGAGGTTCTACTCTGTCTTACAGGGTTGCTATGAGTCAGGACCGACTTGATGGCAATGGGTTTGGTTTTTCTTTTTGGTTAACCCCAAATGGTTAATCGCTCACTACTAGCCAAAAGATTGGTGGTTTGAACTCACCCAAAGGTGCCTTGGAAGACAGACCTGGAGATCTGTTCCCAAAATGTCACAGCTTTGAAAACCCTTTGGAGTCCAAGTCTCCTCTGCACACATGGGGCTGCCATGAGTTGGAATGGACTCGAAGGCAACTAACAGCAGTTAGAGGGTCACGATTCTCTGTTGTTTCGTGCATGAAGTATTCTCGATCAGAGGGTTGCCTAATCCTGTACTTCTGTGGCTGTTTGGAGGACACTTGGATCTACTCGTAAAATTTCACATTTTGTTAAATTCCTTATTGAAATGAAGAGACATTCTCTTTGGATTTGTTTTTGATGGTTCTAGTCTCTTACCAGAAAGAAAATGGTGTAAGCAGCAGCTGACTTATTCTTTGAAAATCCTTAATGGACAGGACGTATTTTTCTGAAGTGGAAACCACACTGTAAAAAAAATTACATTTTATAGTTTTGTCTGGTGGCAGGATCAAATTCTCCATTCTACAGTTTAGGAAATCCACTGCCCCTGACCCTATAGAAAATTAGAATGGCTTTCCTGAGCCTCCTGTCTTCTCATTTCTTCTGGTTTTCCATTCTTGCTCAAAGACAGCACATTCCTGTATGTGAATTATTTTTTTCTGGGTATCACCCCAGAATAGGCTCAAAGAGATCTCTTCCAGGTAACCATCAAAACAACAGCATCTTTTCAGAGGAGAGCAAACAAAAATTCCAACAATTCAGCCTCCACTTGCAACTTGGCCATCATTAGCTAGTGTTCCTACCAAAGGACTGGAGACAATTCGGCTTCCCTCACTCCTCCTAGCGTCCTGACTTCTTGTGTCTTTCTGCCTCGCTGTTATTTCTGTCTGCTTGCCCATCTGTAGCTTTGCGATTTCATGTCTTACTCTTCTGTCCTTTTGATCATGTTAACCTTATTTTCTGCTTCAGTGAACTGAATTTGGACTACTCCTGTTTTTTTCTTTTTTCGAAACCCAAGCACTTCCTTCAGGAAGTGGCCTGCGTGGAGTTTTGTTCCAGCTCTTCTTAAAGCAGCATTCCAGTTCTTTGTTCGGAGCTGGTCCTTCTCTTGCCCCATTTCTCCGCTAATGTGCCTTACCAGGACACTGATCCCCGTTTCTTCAAATGTGAGCAGAGCCTTGCTGGAACAGAGCTTTCTGCACCGATATTTCTCCCAGCTCACTTTCCTTTTCCCTTCTTTATTATTACGTCTTGAATTTGTCGGTGGCTTTTTGTTTTCTCTTAAAAGGCTCATGTATTTCGATTCATATCAAGGATTGTAATGATCCATCTTTTCTTTATGTGTTGAAACCAAATCCGTCATCACCACTGTGAAGGTAGGCACGTGTCTGCTGGTATTTACCTCCAATATCCTTTTCAGACTGTGGACTACAACTTAGTTGGGTGCCTGTACTCTTGAATCAGACTCCATGAATGCATGTCCTGACTCCGGGCGTGAATGAGGTCTGGGTGAGTGAGTCTCAGTTTTATAGTCTGTAAACTGGCAATAATATTTACCTCTAAGTTTATTGTGATGCTGAAATGAGATAATAAGATGCAAATTACTTTGAAGTGTTGCTTATAATTGTCTTTTCTTTTCTTTACTGTCCAATGATGCATGCAAATTTGGAAAAAGAGCAAATAGTAGAATTTTTTTATGAATACTTGGCTATTGCCATTTCTTAGAGTCCACAGATGGTGCAAATGGTTAAGCACTTGACGATTAGCTAAAAGGTTGGGGGTTGGAACCCACGCAGAGGAGCCTCAGAACAAAGGCCTGATGTTCTGCTTCTCAAAAAGTCACAGCCTTGAAAACCCTATGAAGCACGGTTCTCCTCGGCACACGTGGGCTTGCCATGAGTTGGAACTGGCTTGACAGTAACTGGTTATTGACATTTCACTTGAACTGGGAGAGAGAGAGACTTGTTTTTCTGGGTGAAGAAATGTTTCCCTCTTTGAAGGTTTCCCAATCACATCAAAGAGGCTCATGAGCTGTAACATTTAAAGTCAGTTTTCTTTTTTAATCTGTGACATTCATGTCTATACCGCAGGAACGAGGACACTAAGCCAGCTTCTTAAATTCATCATGATAACGACTGAATCCTTTCTAAATTCCATGTTGCTGTGATCACATGGCTATAGATGGCCAGAACATCACATCAGCACTCTTTGTATTTCATACCGTATGATGGCATTCTTCTTCCTCCTTTGTGACCTCAACAGAGTTTCAAGCAGGTGAGTGAAAAGGGAGGAGGACCCAGTCAGTCATAGGTCCAGGGTTTATCATGATCACTGGAGAACAGAAAGCTAAGCCTTGTCAAGCTTGCCAAAGCCAGAGCAGGAACATTAGCCTGCGGAGGGGAGGAGAGTCTTATCATTTTTAAAATGGTTACAGGAATGGAAGATTATCAGAATAAAAGTTAATGAATTTTATTAGACAAGGGCCAAGTCTGGTATGTAGGAGGAGAAAATTCTACCCAAGTGGAAGCTTTCTGTGACTATGAGCCTGAAAGAAAAAGAAAGGGGAACCACTCTCACTGAAATTGTCTGAGAAACATAAGCAAGAACGTTACTCCATGATCCATAATCATGGGCATTTTCTGTCGCTGTAAAATTTTAGTACCTTCAGCACGTCTTTAAAAGCTTTTTAGGAACATATTAACTATGTGTAAACATTTTGATCTGGCCATGAAGTGCTGGGAGAGCTATGATTCTCTAGGATTAACAAATAGTGTTTGTTTATTTGACTGACTTAAAAAAAAATTCTACATCTGTTTATATATCTGTTCCCTCTAGGACGAATTCTATATTAGTCCTGCAGACTCTTGACTGTGTTTTCTTTTTTCATTTCTTCTTCTTCTTCCTTTTTTTTTTTTCATCTTTCCTTCTCAGTGCCCAACCCAAGTTCAAAGGCTGATGAGAGAGAGAAACTTATGAGGAGTTTTTACTCTAGGGAGACTTGTTCAGTGGATGAGATCTTGGTGCTCCGGAAAAGATGTCAGGCTCTTGCTGGCTCTTTCTCAGCCTTGTTGCTGTAACTGCTGCTCAATCCACTACCGAGGATCTGGCCAGGACCTTTTTGGACACATTTAATCAAGAAGCCGAAGAGCTGTCTTATCAAAGTTCTCTTGCTTCTTGGGATTATAACACCAACATTACCGATGAGAATGTCCAAAAACTGGTGAGTTCTTGTGATGGCGTAAGAGTATTTGCTGCTTCTTAAAGAATAGGTTACTGCTTATAAAACTGAAAAGAAAAATGAAATAAATGCTCTTAGCTATGAGGCTGGTGTTTGCTTCTGTATCTCTGATTCTAGAGGACCAGATGACTAAACTTAGTTGACTTTGGGGTTCATTTCAACTATTGCTACAAAATAATTATTAATTTCAGTCTGGATTCTTGGAAAACAGTAAACATGTTTTATAGAGTCACTACCATAATTCTCATTATAGTTAAGATTTTAAAACATTTTTATGGGAATGTCATCAGTTACTGAGTTAATAATTTCCTGAAGCCTCCAATACCAATAGGAATATCTAAAGACTCTCTACAAATGATACATTAACTGAAAAATGCAACTGGAGGATTAGTGGAAGAGTTAGCTAGTAATTAAGCTAACCACGGGTCAGGCAAAGCTGGACTTGTGACTGCCTCCTCTCCTGGGAGCTTGGAGGGACTTCCAAAGGTCACAGAATCCATCCAGAGCCCTCCAAGAAAAACTATAGTTAACCCAGTTCTGAAAAATATCAGCATGCTTTGGGAAAGCAAGATGCTTTTTTTGTCAAGTGCAAGGCTGTAGGAATTCCTTCTGTCACACCTTCAAAGAAGTCTCCATACACATTTCAGTGATGAAGAATCAAACGATATTATTTAAGAGCAGCTTTCTCTGGTACTCGCATAGAAATGCATTCTTTCAAAAGTATTGCTCAGGTGTTTATTGTTATTTATTTATTGTGTAATTATTAACTATTATTTTGTTATTAATTATTATTTTCAAAATGATTACTGGGTTGAATGCTTAAATTAAATTACTGCCACTCACAAATCTGAGACCTCCTGCTTCATTTGAAATTCATCAAGAGAATGTTTCTATTACTCCAAGGCTCAGAGAAGCCCAGACGTTGACAGTCTAGGGTTGTCACAGGAGATATTTTTTTCTTCTCTCATATTTCAGTTTGTCCTCATTTCACATCTTCATCGTTTCTCTTAGTTTAAATTTTGTCTTTGTTGGCGGTGACTGTCTTGTAACTGTGTGTTAGCTGAATTGTTCTGTGTGACTTTGAAGGTAGGTGAACTAACCCGGTGCCTTCGTGTTTTAGAACAAAGTTGCCTAGGTTCAAATCCTGACTCTACCACTTCTTAGCCTTAGGGGCTTGATTGAGCTAGTTAATGAACTTCTCTGCACCTTAATTTTTCCATCAGTGAAAAACAAAGACAATATCCACATCTGCCTCATAGGGTAGCTGCAAAGCCCATGAGTTAATCCACAAAGCCACTAGAATAGTGCTCGTGTGAGGACAGGACAACCAGAAGCTGTCACCATTACCACAAGAGGGAGTTATGATTGCTGAAGAGTTCTATTGAGTTCCCAGATGCTGAGAAGGCATGTTATGGAATGAGATGTAACAATGTGTGCGGAAATCACCTTGGATCCTTAAGTACGATTACCTTGGAACTGTACCAGTTGATCAGAGCAAAGGCCAGCAATGGTGGGGCGTAAATCATGCAGTGTGGCTATACCATGGGACAGCATGAGCCCTTTAAAGGAAAAGTGAAAATATTTCAATGCAAGAAGGAAGCAGGTGGCTCTCTCCTTCCACAAGCAGTGGTGAGGCCTGGATTAGTGCACTCGAAGGCACCTGTGTAGGTTACCTGGGCAAGAAGGTAATAGGGAGGTATGGATGATGCTTCCTTCTGTTTGTTGATTGCGTGTTTTGAGATCATCCTCATGCACTGAGTGCTGTGGGGGGTGCTACAAAGGCCCCAAGAGCAATAGGCTGCTGAGACATGATGTCCTGCAAGGGTAGTAAATGCATGTTACTGCTGTCTAGTGTCAGTGCCTGGTGCTTGGTCCGGGTGTGAACTTCAGAGCCAGAGAGCCTGGGTTCAAGTCTCGACTCTGACTCTTACAAACTACAAGATCTTGGGCAAGTTTCTTAACTGGCTTGAATCTCTATTTTCTCATCTGTAAAACAAAGATACTGATCATAATTGTTGTTGAGGGTAGCTGCTATCGAGTTGGCCCCTAACTCATAGTGATTCTGTGTGCATTGGAATGGGCCTGTGTGATCCATAGCATTTTCATTAGCTGACTTGGGGAAGTAGATTGCCAGGCCTTTCTACCTAGTCTAACTTAGCCTGGAAGTTCTACCAAAACCTGTTCAGCATCATAGCAATGTACGAGTTTCCACTTACAGATGTACAGTGGCTGCACATGAAGTGCACTGGCCAGGACTTGAACCCAGTCCCCCTCACGGAAGGGGAGAATTCTACCACTGCACCACCACTGTTCATGATAATCATAATCTGATCATGATCATAGTCATATATATCATAGAGTGCTCCCTCAGGTGGACAGTTCTAAAATAAGGACTTATCTGAAAAAGTCAGGGAGTATCCTACGTAAGAGGCAGTTCCTTTTTTAATTATTTTTTATGCTGCGTTAAGTGAAACTTTACAGAGCAAATTAGATTCCCATTCAATAGTTTGCACATAGACTGTTCCATGTCCTTGGTTTCATTCACTTCAATGTGTCAGCACGCTCCCTATTTCCACCCTGGTTTCCCTGTTTCCTTCCATCTGCCTTTTCTCCCCATTCCAGCCTTCTCATCTTTGCTTTTGGGCAAATGTTGTCTTTTTGATCTCATATAATTTATTGTCCCGAGGAGCACTTTCCTGTTGGATGTTATTGTTTATGTTATGGGCTTGTCTATGGTTTGACCGAAAGGTGGTCTCTGGGAATGTCTTCAGTTCCAGGTCTGAAGGCTGTCTGATTCTTCTTACCCCCGTGGTCTTGGGGGGTTCCTCCAGTCTCTTTCTGACCAGTTAAATCTGGTCATTTTTGTGAATTTTGTTTTTTGTTCTACCTGCACTGTTTGGGACCCTCTGTTAGGATCCCAGTCAGAGTGGTGAGCAGCTCTGAGGCTCTTCTGAGATTCTCAGGACAGACGCTGAGGGAGAATGAACTTGAAGGCAGCGTCGTTTCTGGAAGCAGCCAGCAGTCCTTTTCTCTGCCTTCTCCTTGGCCTGCACACAGCAGGGAACTTAGGATGAAGAACTCAGAAAGACCTACTTCTTTCTGTCTGTGTGTCTTGACAGCAAACCTTTCCTGTACAGAAATGAAAGTTTATATTTCAGTAAGTTCATCTGCTACTGACTTCATCCTCTGTTTCGTCACAGACAAAATCCCGTTCTCCTAAAACATGCACTGACTCATTACATTAAAACAGTGTAGATTTATTTTAATGAGACTATCTAATGATCTAGTGTCTCTGTCTTCCTTGGGATTAACTCTAAATGAACTTTTTGGACAGAGAAAATAACTTGCTGTATTACTCCCGGTCTTGAACATTTGTTGAACAACTAGTAGCAGAAAACTTGATGATTTGAACTCACCCGGAGGTGCCTCAGAAGACAGCCCTGGCAATCTGCTTCTGAAAGGTCATAGCCTTGAAAATGTTATGGAGCAGTCCTTCTCTTTACACCTGGGTTCACCATAAGTTGAAACTGACTCTATGGCAACTGTCTTAGTCATCTAGTGCTGGTGTAAGAGAAATGCCACAAGTGGGTGACTTTAACAAAGAGAAGTTTATTCTCTCACAGTCTCGTAGGCCTTGAGTTCAAATTCCGGGAGTCAGCTCCAGTGAAGGCTTGCTCTCTCTGTTGGCTCTGGAGGAGGGTCCTTGAGATGTGTCAGTCTTCCCTTGGTTTGGGAGTGTCTTAATCAGCTAGTGCTGCCCTAACAGAGATCACAAGGTAGACGGCTTTAAAAAGAGAAATTTTGTTTTGTCACAGTCCAGTTTAAAAGTCCAAATTCAGGGTGTCTGCTCAGGAGAAGGCTCACTTCCTCCTCGTTGGCTCTAGAAGGAGGTCCTTGTATTGTATCAGTCTGTGGTCAGGGAGCATCTTGGCATAGGAACTTCAGGTGTGAAGAACATGCTTTGTCCCGGTGCTGCTTTCTTGATGGTGTGAGGTCCCCAAATCTCAGCTTGTCTCCCTTACTTTTACATCCCAAGAGGCTGCCACAAGCCACAATACAATCCTACACATTTAGTCCGGCCCACCAACACAACTGCCGCCCGTCCATCCTCATTAACATCATAGAGGCAATCATGGCCTAGCTAAATCGCTACACAGATTGCTTTTTTAATTTTTTTTATTATGATTGAGTGAAAGCATATAATCCAAATCAATTTCGCAAAGCTGCCTGACTACAACTCTTCTCTCCCTGCCCTGTGACAGCCCATCCCTCCTTTTCACTCTTATAGTATCCTCCCAATGGACACCTGTCCCTCCTCTTCACCCTTTCCTCTCCCCTCTAGAAAGAAATCAGTAGGAGTTAGAAAACCGACAGGGGGGAACATGCTTGACATTTCTCAAGCTGAAAGAACTGAAGAAACAGTTCAAGCCTCAAGTTGTAACAGGAAAAGGAGACCTGATGTCACAGTGTTTAAATATTCAGCTGCTAACCCAAAGACTGACAGTTTCAGTCCACCAGCTGTTCTGCAAGAGGGAGATGTGGCACTCTGCCACGATCTTTATAAGCATCACAACCTTGGAGACCCTATGGAGCCGTCCTACTCTATCCTACATGGTTGCTATGAGTTAGAATTGACTCAACAGCAATGCTTTATGGGCAAAACATTGAATAATGCAGAAAGCATCGAAATAAGATGGAAGGAAAACATAAGTCACTGTACCAAAAAGAACTGGTTGACTTTCAGCCATTTGAGGCAGTAACATCTGGTCAAGAACTGATGGTATTGAGGGAAGAAGTTCAAGCAGTATTAAAGGCATTGGAGAGAAAGAAGGGTCCAAGAGTTGACAGAATACCAATTCAGATGTTTCAACAAATAGATGGAATCCTGGAAGTGCCCACTTGTCTAGGCCAAAAAATCTGGAAGACAGCTACCTGGCCACCTGAGTAAAAGAGATCCTTACTCCTACCCATTCCAAAGCAAAGTGATCAAACACAATATAGAAATTATCAAGCAATATCATTAATATCACATGCAAGTAAAATTTTGCTGAAGAGTTTTTAAAAAAAGAGTTGCAACAGTGAATGACAGGGAGTTACCAGAAATTCCAGCCACATTAGGAAGGGGACAAGGAATGACAGATATCATCACTGATGTCAGATGACTCTTGTTTGAAAGCAGAGAATATCAGAAAGATGTTTGTTGTTTGGTGCCTTTGAGCTGGTTCTAACTCGTAGCAACCCTGTGCGCAGTGGTGTAGACCCTAACAAACGATAGACAGCATTGTGCTTAGGTGGCACCTATGCAACAGAAGAAGGGGGTACCGAGTGGTTGAAAGTCAGGAAAGGTATGTGAGAGTTGAATTCTTTCACCTTACTTACTCAATCTGTATGCTGAACAAATAATCCAAGAAACTGGACCATATGAAGAAGAACGTGATATCAAAGACTCATTAACAACCTTAAATATGCAAATGACACAACCTTGCTTGCTGAAAATGAAGAGTACTTGAAGCATGCACTGACGAAGATCAAAGACTGCAGCATATCAACATAAAGAAGATAACTAGACCTATAAGCAACATTGTGATAAACAGAAAAGATTGAAGCTGTCAAGGGTTCATTCTACTTGGAGACACAATCAAAGCTCATGGAAGCAGCTGCCAAGAAACCAAATGATGCATTGCACTGGGCAAATCTACTGCGAAAGACTTCTTCATTGTAGTTCAGATGAAGGTTTACAAAACAAACTAGTTTCTCATTAAACAGTCAGCACACATACTGATTTATAACATTGGTTAACAACCCAACATGTCAGCACTCTCCCTTCTCAACCTTGGGTACCCTATTACCAGCTTTCCTATCCTCTCCTACCTTCTAGTCCTTACCCCTGGCCTGGTGTGCCCCTTTAGTCTCATTTTGTTTTAGGGGCCTGTCCAACCTTTGGCTGAAAGGTGAATCTTTGGAGTTATTTCATTACTGAGCTGAAAGGGTGTCCAGGGGCCATACTGTCAGAGAATTTCTCTAGTCTCTCTCAGGCCTGTAAGTCTGGTCTTTCATTGTAAGTTAGAATTTTGTTCTACGTTTTTCTTGGTGGTGATAGCCAGACACCATCTAGTTGTACTGGACTCATTCTGCTGGAGGCCATCATAGGTGTGGTCCGCTAGTCCTTTGGACTGATTTTTCCCTTCTATCTTTAGTTTTCTTCATTCTTCCTTGCTTCCAAAGAGCTGAGACCAGTTAAATATCCTAGATGGTTGCTCACAGGCTTTTAAGACCCCACACATTAGTCACTGAAGTGCAATGTAGTATATTTTAAAAAATTTCTCTAAAGCATGAAAAAACAAAGATGCCTCTTTGAGGACTAAGGTACACCTGAGCAAGCCATAGTATTTTCAGTCACCTCATATACGTATGAAAGCTGGACAATGAATAAGGAAGACTGAAGAAGAATCGATGTCTTTGAATCATGATGTTGGAGGAGAATATCAAATAAACCATGGGCTTCCAGAAGAATGAACCAATCTGTTTCAGCAGTACAGCCAGAATACTCCTTTGAAGCAAGGGTCACGAGACTTTGTTTCATGTACTTTGGCCACATTATTAGGAGGGACCAGTTTCTAGAGAAGGACTTCATGCTTAGTAATGTAAAGAGTGCTTGAGGAAAAGGAAGACCCTCAACAGGACGGGTTGACACAGTGGATGCTGTGATGGGCGGTAACTGTGAGGCTGGCACAGGACTGGGCAGGGTTTCCTTCCACTGTACGTAGGATCACCATGGCTTGAGTCAAAATCGACTCGATGGCACCTAACAACAACATGACGTGTGCCTGTTCATATCCTATCAGGTTGACATTATTGAGGACAATCGCCATTCCCAAACTGTCCCCTCATATAACTTGCAAAACCAGAATGCTGGGTTTGTCAGCCTGTAGATGTGACCTCAGAATGGAAAGCCTTGCATCAGTTTGTGAAGAAGTATTTTAAAATCATCAGCCAGTTGCTGTTAAATTGGAGTCGACTCATGCCAATCACATGTGTGCCAGAGTTGAATTGTGCACCATAGAGTTTTCAATGGCTGGTTTTTTGGAAGTAGATAGTTAGGCTTTTATTTCAAGGTACTCCAGTGGACTCAAACCTCCAGCATTTTGGTTAACTGCCTAGGGACTCCCTCAAGGACATTTGAGGTTAGGAAATCCAGTACTGTCCTGACTTGCTTGGGCTGGCTTCAATGCCTTGGGCAAATCACTTCACCCATTTCTCTGTCTCTTGGAACCCAAGGAAACTGATGGGCACAGCCAAGATTTCCCAGAATGTAACAGTGGTGAACGATCAGCTGCAGCTGGGGAGGACTAGTTCTAACTCAGCACAAGTCGTGTGAATTGGAAGTATTGTTCATACCAGTTTTCCTTTGTCATGAAAACTTAATAATGTCCAGTTTAGTGATACAACTCTGAGCAACTCAAGAACTTGAAAATGAACTTGAGCAACTCAAGACAGTATGTTTGATTACATCAAAAACCTTGGTGGCATAGTGAGTTAAGTGCTACCTCTGCTAACCAAAAGGTCAGCAGTTCAAATCCACCAGGCACTCCTTGGAAACTCTAGGGTAGTTCTACTCTGACCTCTAGGGTTGCCATAAGTTGAACTTGACTCGACCGCAATGATTTTTTTTTTTTTTTTTTTACTAACTGATTAAAACACACCAGCAGAATGCCAGGCAGCCACCAGCTACACTACAGGGAAGACAGTCTGGTGGTTAGGATAATGACTCATGGCAACCCCAAGCGTGTTCGAGTAGAACTGTGCTCCATAGGGTTTTCAGTGGCTGATTTTCAGAAGGAGATCACCAGGCCTTTCTTCCAAGGCACCTCTGGGTGAACTCACACCTTCAGTCTTTTACCTAGCAGCCAGTGAGTGTGTTAACCATTTTCTGGCCCAGGGACTCCAAATTAAGAATCTAGCTAGGGTGCGAAAAAATAGGATATTCTTTTGAATTGCTAAAATCTAATTTAGGATTTTTACATTTTCAGTCCCTGAAATTGTAAAGGATTTCTCACTGGATGAGAATCTGGTATCCACTGATGGCATAACAGTTAAGTTAATCGAAACATTAGTGCTTCAAATACTTTAGGCAACTCCACAGGAGAAAGACCTGGTGATCCGGTTTCAGAAAGATTACAGGCAGGAAAACCTAGTCCTTTTCTTTACCCAACAACAGGTACCCAACAACAGCAACAGAGGTAGGTCAGAGAATATTTTCTTTCTCTGTGGCTGTCTTGAACAATGTGGTCTTACCCTACACTCCCATCAAAGGCTGCAGAAACTTCTGTTGTTTTAGTTACTGCCCATCCGATGTTGGTGGGGTGCTGCCTATTTTCTCTGTAATGGGTTCTTGGAGCTCTGGAGCTGTGTAAATTGCTGTATGTGTATTCATTTCATCCATGACCCACGTCCAGAAATTTAGGTATGCAAGCTATTGACCAAGGTATAAATGATCTGATTTGTATGTAGAAACTGACTTTGATTCACTGCATAGCTACTAAGCCATCTCTTTTATTTGGTCTTGGGAGTCTTAGGGTAAAGATGCAGAATAAATTACAAATAATATTTTTTAAAAAAGATACCTTTGGAAGACACACTGTGTCCCCAGGTACCCAAATGCAAGGCAATATAAAGGAATTTCTTTGTGATATAAAGCATATAAAGGATAAAATAAAAATAAAAATACCCTGCTGCTGTTGAGTTGATTCTGACTCATAGCAACCCTATAGGACAGAGTAGAACTCTTCTATAGAGTTCCCAAGTAGCGCCTGGCAGATTTGAACTGTCTACCTTTCGGTTAGCAGTTGTAGCACTTAACCACTATACCACCAAAGATAGTAATAAAAATTCAGTTTGATGTCCTCATCCAACATTCCCACATCCTGCATGATAAAACGTATCCTAAGACTGAGGACTTCAGGGAATTTTGAGTTGTTTCCAGAAGAGACTGAAAATAAAATTATTCCTATACTTCAGTATCAAAGTTTTACCAGAAATTTCGCTTGTCAGTAAATCATCCTAAATTCGGGGAAGTAGGGGAGGACTTTGAGAGCACGATGAGTTGTATAGACTGACTGCGTGCTGGAGACCTGACTTCTGTTTAACTCCTTCCCACTCTTGTATCTTGAGAACCTTGGTGGCATAATGGTTTACTGCTACGTCTGCTAATCAAAAGGTTGGCAGTTCAAATCCACCAGGGATTCCTTGGAAACTCTATGGGGGTGTACTACTCTGACCTCTAGGGTTGCTATGAGTCAGAATCGGCTTGAAGGCAGTGGCTTCATGTATCTTAGAAAGAAGAATAAAGCGAGTCAAATACAATCTATGGGGCAATGATTAGAGCATTAACTTTGGAGCTAAACACAGCTGAATTGACGTACTTGTCCTTCCAGTTATTAGCTATGTCATCTAGGTAACAATACTTACCTGTTCTGTGCCTCAGTTTCCTCATCTGTGTGATGGAAACAGTAAGTACCTCCCAAGGCTGTTGCTAATATTAATTGAGCAGTAGTTCCTGAAATTCATGGCCAGCCCATGTGTGTCAGAGTAAAACTGGGCTTCATAGGGTTTTCACGGTTGTGATCTTAGCTGATCACAGGTTTATCTTCCAAAGCAGCTCAGGGTGGGCTTGAACCACCAACCTTTGCCTAGTAGTTGAGCACTCAACCATTTGTGCCATCCAGGGACACCAAACAATCAATCTGATGGCAACCAGAACTAAGGTTCCTGAAATGTTGTGAGCGCTCAAGCAGTGAGAGCAATCCTTTGATGTGTCATTTCCATCATGTTGTACCCCTATTTGGTTTCCTTTGCTGGTAGAAAATCACCATCACTGCTAAATGGCCATATTCTGCGCAACATATTTGGGATCATAACATAGGATCAGCATCTCTGGCGTAAGTCACTGCACCTAGTAGCTTCCTGTGAAGGGTCTCATTTCTCATGGTTCCTATCATTATCACCACTAAGTCCACTCTAGATTCTCTTCTGTTCTCTCTTTAAAGCATCTATCCCCAAATCCTTGGCAAACTCACCCATGTCACAGGACATTCCAGGGCCCCACAGTGTGGATCATCTCTGGGAATTCACTTGTAGTTCTGGAGACAGGACTTTGGGGAAAGAGCTAGGCAATGGGCCAGAAAGAGAGAGTGACCAAGAGTGGCCTCATCACCCTTAACCTAAGCCTTGACCTTCAGCAAAGGAGAGAGCTAAACTGCTAAACTACTCAGGAAATATTAGATGTTCCACCAGGTGGCTTTTGGACTCTATCTCAGGTTCTGTCTCAAGCTGTGCCACTCTGACTTCAATTTTATTTTGTTGTTGTTGCAGAACGATGCTGAGGCCAAATGGTCTTCCTTTTACGAAAGACAGTCCAGCCTTGCCAAAAGTTTTCCACTCCAAGAAATTTCAAGTTCCATAATCAAACTTCAGTTGCAGGCACTTCAACAGAGTGGGTCATCGGTGCTGTCATCGGACAAGAGCAAACAGGTATGTTGGTGAATATTTTACCACCAAGCTCAAAAGCTGAGATATGTGGGAGATATTAAATGTTCCCGTCACTCATGGCGTCTTCCTTTATCTGCATGGAGTCTAAAGCTGACTTTAAAGAAGAACCCTGTGTCTAGGTAGGCTGACCATCTAATTTATCATCCAAACCAGGACCTCCCCCTCCTCTTGAACTTGTAAAATATAGATATCACAATGTTTGCCAATTGAATATTTTTCATGTGTACAGTTCAGTAAGATCAATCACACCAGTCATGTTGTGCAATCATCACTAATATCCACTGTCAAATTTCCCACCGCCATAAACAGAAACTCAGTGCTCTCCCTCCCACCTCTGATTACCACTATTAAATTCTGATCTCTGAAACACTTGCCTGTTGTAGGTATTTCATATTAGTGTGATAATACAATATTTGTCAAACTGGGACCCTTTTGAGAGTGGAAGGAGGAGATGGTAGTAATTATGGTAGGACACTGAGTTCAACCGTGATTGTCCCAAGCCACCTAGTGTGTACAGACACCTTATGCAGCTCATTTTTCCTGAGGATCAGGGGCCTGAAGATTACACTTAATCTGTGTCAGTGGTTCTGGGGACATCTGGCAAATTTTGGTTGTTACAGCTGGGGAGTGTGATTGACATCTAGTAGGTAGGGTTGTTGCTAAACATCTCGCAGTGCACAGAAAGTCTTCCAACACGAAGAATTATCTTGTCCAAAATGTCAACTATGCGAAGCTTGAGAAACCTTGTACATTGTCAAATCCTTCCCCTCTTTGATTCTTGACCCTCCCCTGCAACTCCCTTAATAAGGGGTAAAAGCCTCAGCTCAGATAGGGGTAGTTCGCTTCTTCCCAGAACAGCAGCTCTATGTGTGAGTCCCTTTAAGAAAGAGAGAGATCATCCAACTATTGGAAACCCTGGTGGCATAGTGCTTAAGTGCTATGTCTGCTAACCAAAAGGTTGGCAGTTCTAATTCATATAAGCATTCCTTGGAAACTCTGTGGGGCAGTTCTACTCTGTCCTGTAGGGTCACTGTGAGTTGGAACTGACTCAGCCACAATGGGTTCCCACTACTGAGTGTAAGATGACTCACCACTTGGTTCCACCTTCTGGAGCTAGTTAACCAGAGGGAAATGGAACAGTGGAGATATTCTTCCCTATGTAGAGGAAGAAATGGGGGCATTAATAAAACAAAATCACAGGGCCCAAAAGGCCAACTTACGTGAGTATTCTCTGAGCATAGTTTCTATTTTGACATTGCTTATTATTTTTAATTTGCAGTTGAGTACGATTCTAAGCACAATGAGCACCATTTACAGTACTGGAAAAGCCTGTAACCCAGCCAATTCCCAGGAGTGTTTATTACTTGAACCAGGTAGGCTATTGACTTTGAGTTGTTGTTATTGTTAGCTGCCATCCAGGTAGCCCCTGACTCACGGCAATGCCATACACCTCATGGTGAATGGTAGATTGGAACACTGTGCTCCAAAGGGTTTTCACTGGCTGATTTTCATAAGAAGATTGCCAAGCCTCTCTTCCTAGCTTGTCATAGTCTGGAAGCTCTTCTGAAGCCTCTCCAACATCAAAGCAACACAAGCTTCCCCTGACAGACAGTTGGTGGCCGCCCATGGGTTGCACTGGCTGGGAACTGAACCTGCGTCTCTAGCATGGAAGTCAGAGACTTATCCCAGTACTTCCACTGCTCTCATTATTCACTCCAAGGCATGATTGTGAAATTTACTTTTTTCTCACAAGTTCTAAAAGTTATCTCGTGGATAACCCAAAGATGACAAGATTTCAAATACATGTGTTTCAGTACAGAGATGTTCTTTGTACTTTTAACAAAATCTTGTTGTAAATTTTGTCACGGTCAAGTAATTTCCTTAAGTTAATGATTAAATTATTTCATACATCCTCTGCAGGCATATTTTGGAACTATAATAACAGTGAAGACACGAGCAAGCAATGAGATTTTGAAAATAACTTTCTTACCTTGCTACCTGCCAGTCTGACTTTTTACTCTTGAAAGTTCAAGTGATTGCCTACGGATAAATTGTCTACAAATGCGTGTGTATTGAAATGACATTTCTGGATGCTTTGTGATGACAGGCCTGGATTACATAATGGAAAACAGCACAGACTATGACGAGAGGCTCTGGGCTTGGGAAGGCTGGAGGTCCGAGGTGGGCAAGCAGCTGAGGCCATTGTATGAAGAGTATGTTGACCTGAAAAACGAGGTGGCAAGACTGAACGGTGAGTTTGCTGGTCTTCAGAGGTCCTGACACGACCCTTGGTGGCGTAAATGGTTTCCACTCAGCTACTAAATCAAAAGGTTGGTGGTTGGAACCCACTGAGTGACGTGGAAGAAAGGCCTGACTGATGATTTACTTCTTTCAAGATTACAGCCAAGAAAATCCTGCTTGGTAGCACGTGGAGTCATCATGAGTTGGAATCCACTCAGCAGCGATGAGTTTGTTTTGTTCTGTTCTTAGAGGTCTTGAAGCTCTCAAAAAAAAAAAAAAAAAAAACAAAACAAAAACCTGGAGACATAGTAGTTAAGTGCTACAGCTGCTAACCAAAGGGTCAGAAGTTCAAATCCACCAGGCCCTCCTTGGAAACTCCATGGGGCAGTTCTACTGTGTCCTTCCTGTAGGGTCACTATGAGTCAGAATTGACTCAATTGCAATGAGTTTGCTTATTTTTTTTTCTTTGACAGTCTCAATCTGTCACAGGGCAAGTTCTTATTGATGCCCAAGCCTGCCCTTTGACACCAGGGCTACCCCTAAGTTAAGGATCATCTGCTCAGCAATTTGGGATGCCCTTCTCAAGAAGAACCAAAAAAAGCCAAACCAAATTCATTGCCACAAAGTCAATTTGAACTCTTAGGACAGAGCAGAACTCTGTAGGACAGAGGAGAACTGCTCCATAGTGTTTCCAAGGAGCCGCTGGTGGGCTTGAACTGCTGACCTTTTGGTTAGCCAGAAGGTTGTTAATCACAGTGCCAGCAGGGCTCTGTCTGAAGAAGCCACTGAGAAATGGGAAAAGGTACCTTGGCATTCTACAGGTTAGAGAGTTCAGCAGTGAGAGCTTTCCATAGCAACTCAAATGAAGCAGTTACCTAGGAAGGTGTCAGGTCTCCAGGGGTTCCTCCAGGGAGGCTGGAGATCAATGGGGATTCCACGTCTCAGAAAAGACACCAGACAGGAACCCTGCCACTTGCCTAATCCCCCACCTGACTATAGGTCACTCTCAAAGGTCATTTGGATGTCTACCTCTAGGTGTTTTCCCAGAAAGAAAAAAAAATCAAAGGCTGTTGGGCTGCAAACACATTTTTTTTCTGCAGTTGCAATTATAACTCAAGGAGCCCTGGTGGTCAATGGTTAGGTGCTTGGTTGCTAACCGGGAGGTTGGTGACTCGAACCCATTCAGTGACACCACAGGAGAAAGACCTGGTGATCTGCTTCCCTAAAGATGACAGCCCAGAAAACCCTATGAGGCAGTTCTATTCTCTCACATGGGGTTGCTATGAGTGGAAAATTGACTTAACAGTACCTAACAACACAGCCCATTACAACTCAAATCATGTGGTCATAAAAATCTTAACACGGGAAGCACTTTCATATCCCTTAACTTATGCCTCCGCCTGACTAATGAGCTGAAGTCACTGTGTTAGAGCCATCTTCACGCTTTGGTGAGTCACAGCCTCCTGGGGCTAAGTAAGGAAGAATTTTTTTATCTGCCCTTTCTAAATTTCTTCTGCTGTCACTTGCCTCCATATTAACAAGCTATAGGCAAGCTAGAGACCGTAGCTGATCAACAATGAAAAACAATATTTTGCCTCTCCTTCTACCCAAATATTTCTCTCCTCTTTTGCCTGATGATCCATTGTCAATGGGCCTGTACAAGTTAAAAATCCATAAATGTGTTTGCATACTTGATTAGCTGGTGCCCTAACACAGGCTCCCATTTCTTGATAGATAGATATTAAGGAAGCACACAAAGACGTGCTGTGCATGCATATGATTTGCATATAATTTGCAAAACAAAACAGACTCTCAGTGGCGAGGTCTACCAGGAGTTTGGTCAGATCTAAAGATATAAAGCACTGAGCAAAATGAGAATGAAATGATTCAGAGATCCAACTACGTGTTTTGAAACTGAAGATGCCAGCGGACTTATGGACAGGGTCAAAGCTCAGGATTAAGAGACTAGGAGTTTGCCTCTGCCCCCTACCACCTGTGTGACCTTGGACAAGTGACTTCACCTCTCTAAGGGCAGGTTGTTGATCTGCACATTAAAACCAAAAATCGAAACTCATTGCTCTCAAGTCAATTCAGACTCATGGCGACGCCATGTAATTAGAGTAGAACTGAGTTCCTTAGTGTTTTCTTGGCTGTAATCATTAGAGAAGCAGTCACCACTTTTTTTCCCCATGATGCTGCTGGGTGGATTTGAACTACCAACCCTTTGATTAATATTCTAGCACAAACACAAGGACCAGTCTGCACGGAGGAGGTTATAATAATGATGCTCTTGTGGGGTTTTCTGCATACTAAATGAGACATTGTTGTTGTTGGGTGCTGTTGGGTTGATTTTTCAGTTCATAGTAGAATTCAAAGTAGAACTGCCCCGTAGGGTTTTCTGCTTGTAATCTTCAGGGGAGCATATCGCCAGGTCTTTCTCCCACAGAGCCACAGTGTGGATTCAAACTGTCAACCTTTGGGTTCGGAGCTGCCTTCTTAACTGTTGTACCCTCAGGGCTCTTTTTACAGCTATTAGCCAGTGTTACTGACTTGCTGGTGTTTTGAAGGGCAACAAAAAGGTGAAAAAAATTCTGGATTTCTTTAACTTCTCCGTAAAGCTAATTTAAGTATACTGTGCCTTCTCTCCCTTGTCCTTTACTTTTCGCTCTTTCTCCTTTTATTTTTATTTTTTATTTTACAGGTTATGAGGACTACGGGGATTATTGGAGAGGAGATTATGAAGCAGATGACTACAACCGCAGCCAGTTGATTGAAGACGTAGAACGTACCTTTGAGCAGGTAACTTGAGCACTGTTCACGGAGACAGATGTGGGGCGGCGCACAGGGAGGTGAAAGCAGGACTGAGGGAATTCCAGCTTCTTCTGAACACACTGGTCCACTGTTCTCTGGTCCTGCAGAGTCATGGACTATTAGAGCTTGAAGAGATTTTAGAGAACAGTAGGGTAACCTTGGCAGAGGATCAACTTCTTTCCCAGTTGGTCTTTCTGTCTATGCTTTCCTCTTCTTCCAGCCATTGATCAGCAATAAGTCACAGAAAGATTATTGGAAGGAATTGTCTTCACGAGCTGCTTGGGGTTGGCACTGGCCTTCTTCATTGGCAGAACCGTAGGCTTTGTTTCCTTTCTCAAGACAGTCGACACCATTATTTCCTTAGCCTTTTGTCTATGGAAGCCTTCCTGGGGAAGGGAAAGAGACCTATGAATAGAAGTGTCCCATGGACATTTCCCAGTGTCCCCCTCTTCCTTCATGTTCACCCTCATGTCTTCACTTTGTCCCTGCCCTGGCAAGCTTCTGATGTGATTGCTGACTACTCTGTCACAGCTGTAGCTGGGTACCACCCACTGCCATCGAGTCGATTCCAACTCATAGTGACCCTATAGGACAAAGTAGAACTGTCCCATAGAGTTTCCAAGGAGTACCTGGTAGATTTGAACTGCCTACCTCTTGGTTAGTAGTCATAGCACTTAATCACTACAGCATCTGGGTTTCTATAGTTGGGTAGAGCTGTCAAAAACAGAAGTAGAGCGAAAAACCGTCCAAAAAAGAAATAGATGTAAGTTTCGAATAGATACTTCATCAAAGAAATTAAACAAATGGCAAATAAACAAAAAAAAGTTATTGGAGAAGTACAAATTAAAATTACGATAACAATCTAATACATACCCACCAGAATGGCTATGGTCAACAAGACTGATACTACCAAGTGCTGGCAAAGACATGAAGAAACTGGAACCCTTGTAAAATTTTAGTAGGTGTGTGAAGTAATACAGACACTTTGGAAAACAGTTTGGCAGTTTCTTGAAAAGGTTAAACATACATTTACCATATTTACTCAATTGCTCTACTCCTAGACATCTACACAAGAAAAATGAAAACATGTATCCATACAAAGACTTATCATATAAACATTCATAGCAACGTCATTTATCATAACCAAAAAGTATAAACAACCCAAATGTCCTTCAGCTGGTGAATGGATAAACAAGCTATGCCAAATTTACAAAATGGAATGCTATTCACTAATAAAAAGAAGGAATTATTGATATATGCAACAACACGGATAGCACCTCAAAAACATTATGCTAAGTGACAGAAACAAAACACAAAAGACTGCATATTGTATTATTCCGTTTATATGAAATGTCCAGAATAAGCAAAACTACAGAGACAGAAATGAGTTCAGTGATTACTTGGGGCTGGGATTGAAAGTATAATTAACTGCAAAAGGGTACAAAAATTTGAGGGGTGTTGTTGATAGTGGTGTGTTTCAACAACTGTGTATAAATTTACTTAAAACTCAGGAAATTGTATACTTAAATGGATGCATTTTATGGAATGTAAACTGTACTTCATTTTTTTTCATCTTTTGTTAAGTTTTTTAAAAAAACTTATTCCACTTTTTGTTGTGATGTTGAGAATATATACAGCAGAGCAGACACCACTTAAACAGTTTCTGTATGTACAATTCAGAGACACTGATGACATTCTTCAAGTCATGCAAGCATTCTCACCCTCATTTTCCAAGTTATTCCTCCCCCATTAACATAAACTCACCACTCCCTAAGGTTCGTATCTAATCTTTAGAGGTGTTATTGTTATTTTGATCCCCAAAACCTCTGCCACTGAGTTGATTCCAAGTCGTAGTGACCCTGTCTGGTAGAGTAGAACTGACCCATAGAGTTTCCAAGGAGGATCTGAACTGCTGACCTTTTGATTAGCAGCGATAGCTCTTAACCACTATGACACCGGGATTTCCATTTTGACCCCATTATACTTCGGTTTTTAAACAGAAGTAAGTAGCATCTTAAAATGGTTCTCTCTCTCTCTCTCTCTTTTTCTGTGTCTGTGTATATATCTGCTTTCATTTGCAGACCTTCCCTCCAGGTGTCTTTCTTGCTTTGTGCACTAGCAATAGTTATCATTAATACCTGGGAAGAAGGAAGCTCTTGAACTCTCTAGAATATTTGAGAGAAGATGAAATCTTTTCCTCGTTCTACAGGGAAATTCTAATTGATTAAAAACAAAAATTCCTTGCTGTCAATTCCAACTCATAACAACTCTACAGTACAGAGTAGAACTGCCCTATAGAGTTTCCAAGGAGCACCTGGTGGATTTGAACTGCTGATCTTTTGGTTAGCACTGTAGCTCTTAACCACTATGGCACCAGGGTTTCCAAACTGTTCAAAAGAGCTCCTGTATCTAGAGTTGGGGATTTGGGATTGGAAATTGGAATCTTCCCATTTGGTCTTCAACTTCCTTTTGGGGCTTTTCAGATTAAACCACTGTATGAGCAACTGCACGCCTATGTGAGGAAAAAATTGATGGACATCTATCCTCACCGAATCAACCAGAATGGATGCCTCCCTGCCCACTTGCTTGGTAAGAAATATCAGAAATTCTTTGAGGACTTCACTCTTTGTATCAGTAAAATTGTCTTTTAGCTTAAGGCCCAAAATACACTGTTTGGAAAAGTCTCTGACTGGAAAAAAGTAACATCACAGAAATCACATTTTGAAAGTGCTTTATTCAACACAAAGACCATTTTAAGTCATCTTCTATTGTACCACATGATGTAACACATTAAGAGTTAATATGTTTGACCACAATGTGAAGCCTAAGGTGAAATAATGAAAGAAAGAATCCCAAGTTCAAATCAAAGTGGAAATGGGAAAAAATAGTTTTTACTACTCAAGTTGGTTGGCTAAGCTCCCAGGTTGGCATCTGGGCTTTCAGTGTGGTATTGTGAGAGGAGAGAAACGTGGTGGGCAGGAGGGGGGGCAGGGGTGAGAGGAAGGCTTTCCAGAACAGAGGTGATTACTCTTGCTGAAAATCACTTGCCTTGGAATCACTGGAGTACTGAATGTAGTCTTCTTCATCAGGAAGGAAGAAGCCTAGCTTACGAGAAGAACCAGTGGTCAAGAACTTTGAATTCTGTCACTGAGCCATTGTACATCACCCAAGATCTGAGGCTCTTTATCTAGCCCTCCTCCTTCCCCATCCAGAGAGTAGTCATGTCCCCATCCACAACCCAGCAGCTGGGGTCAAAGAACATATCCCATACCAGCTGCCATGTGGTTGATTCTGACTCATTGCAACTATAGGACAGAGTCAAACTGCTCCATAGGATTTCTAAGGAACAGCTAGTGGATTCCAGCTGGTGACATTTTGCCTCACAGACAGACAGATCAGTGTTCAGAAATTCTGTGTTGTTCACACAGTAGCATTCTTACTGCCGTCAAGCTAATTTGTTTGTAGCCAATTTTCCTCCACACTTAATGTCCTATCTGTGAGCAAGAAAGAATAAAAATAAAGGATCTAGGAAGTTTTTTTTACTCTAAAGTAATTGGAGATCCTCTGTATAGGTTCAAAAAAAGCAACCAAACCAAACCCACTGCTGTCAAATCAATTCTGACTCATAGCAACCCTATAGACAGAATAGAACTGCCCCATAATGTTTCCAACGAGTGCCTAGCGGATTTGAACTTCCTGTCTTCTGGTTAGCAGCTGTAGCACTTTACCACTACACCACCAAGGTTTCGCTGTATAGCTTAGGTTCAATAATTTAGCTTCTGCTTAAACATGTCTGGTGTCATAGAGCTCTTCCTTCCTTCTAAGGCAGACCAATCAGTAGTTAAATGGCACCAATTATAAGATAGCTGTACCTTATGTGGAACTGAATCAACACCTCCAAAACCCTTCATTACTCCTAATTCTGGTTATCCACAATATATTGATTCTTCTACAAGGTAGACTGCTGGATATTTAGAGATAAACATCGCATAAAACTTGGCATGATACCTGGTACAAGACTATGTGCTCTATATATTTTAGTGACTGTTATTATTACCATTACATGTATACCGTTTTCTTTTTTTCAAGTTAAGTATCCCACACAGAGTTTCAACATTCTTCAAATCCTGTTTTCCCCACTTGTACTCCTTTGGATGAGCTGCACCTTGTCAGTGTCCCTTTTCAAATGTTCAAATATCACCTGCACACTGGACAGTGACTCTAGATGAGGTTTGATCAACATAGAAGAAAATTTTGCCATGACTGCTTTTGTTCTAGACAATAAAAGTCTGTTGATTTAATCCAAGGTCACATTCAGCTTGGGGAGTCATGTCAGATTGTTTATTGGCTCACATTTTGGTCTTTTACATATGGACTCTGTTTCAGCCAAATGTCACATATCATATATTTCTAGGAAGGATAGGTTTTAAAATTAAGCATCAGACTTCACATTTTTCTTTACTAAATTTTACCTTTAAAACATGAGTTTTTCAAATTACCCAGTTAAGTGCATTACTACAGTGGTTACCATGGAGTCTATCTCAATGGATGGTGCCCCCATGTGTTCTTTGAATTTTGATTACTAGTTAGGAGAAGTTCCTGAATGATAAGCCTATTCAATCCCTGCAATCAACACTAAAACCAAAACCAAATCCATCACCGTCAAGTTGATTCTGACTCATAGTGATGCTAGAGGACAGAGTAGAACTGTTCCACGTGGTTTCCAAGGAGGGCCTGGAAGATTTGAACTGCCTACCTTTGGGTTAGCAGATGTAGCACTTAACCACTACGCCACCAGTGTCTGAATTAATACTGGACGTTGTTAATAGTTCAGTTTGTAGTATTTCATGGATGATGGCTTATCTACACTCCTTTCCAATCCATGGAAACCCTGGTGACATAGTAGTTAAGAGTTCAGCTGCTAACCAAAAGGTCAGCAGTTCAAATCCACCAGGCAGCCCTTGGAAACTCTATGGAGCAGTTGTCTTGTCTTACAGGGTCTCTACAAGTGAGAACTGACTTGATGACAATGGGCTCAGTTTGGTTTTTTGGATCTGGTCTAGAGTAGCTTTGAAGTCCCACACGTTTAGTAAATTGCGCCTTTGAATCATAATTTGAGATGGGAGAAACGAAGATGGTTTACTGACAAGCTTTGTCTAACCGCATAATCTCCTGCTGTTGAAACTTTTTAGAAGAGAGAGAAGAAACAAGTGTTGAAAATTTTAAATGAGAGAAGGGAAAAAGAGGGAGTGAAAGAAAGTGGTTTAAATCTAGAATATCTTATGGCCTGCTTACCAATCCCACCTCATATTCATATAAAATTAGGTCTATATTCCTGCTGTCTTTGTTATATGTTAACTGAAACTTTTTTTCTTTTAACTAGGTGATATGTGGGGTAGATTTTGGACAAATCTGTACCCTTTGACAGTCCCCTTTGGACACAAACCAAACATAGATGTTACTGAAGCGATGTTGAAACAGGTAGGAAGAAGAGACCTTACAAACCAAATCTAAATTTTCAACTTCGTTTCTTTTATATGCCAGCCTTCTATGTTTATCTTTTGTGTTTGAAACCATATAAATAGCAATAAGCTCATTTAAATTTTTTCCCATGTAGCTGTCCTTCCACAGAAAAGTAGTTTAAAATGTCCATGACCTCTGTTACCTTGAATAACAGGTATAGTGTTGATCTTTGTGAAAGGTAGTAAACATGGAGTTCCCCAGAAGTTTCCGGTAAGCAGGAAGATGTGGAATTAGCAGCTAGCTGGCATCACTCTTTCCAGAGTTAATCGTTGTGAGGTAATCAGCTTCTGTGTTAGTTATCTAGTGCTACCATAACGGAAATGCCACAAGTGAATGGCTTTAACAAACAAAAATTTATCCTCTCACAGCATAGGAGGCTAGAAGTTCAAATTCAGGGCATCAGCTCCAGGGGAAGAATTTCTGTCTTTGTTGGTTCTGGGAGAAAGTCTCCATCGCCGTCTGTCTCCCTTGGTCTATAGGAGATTCTTAGCTCAGGGCCTCCAGGGCTCAAAGAACGTGCTCTGCTTCTGGTGCATTTCTTGGTGGTATGAAGATTCTTTTGTCTCTGCCTGATTTTCTGTTTGGTATCTCAAAAGAGATTGACTCAAGATACAACCTAATCTTGTAGCGGAGTCCTGTCTTATTAACACCATAAACATGTTGCCATTAAGTGGATTCCAACTCATGGCAACCCTATAGGATGGAGTGGAATTACCCCACAGGGTTTCCATGGAGTGGCTGGTGGATATGAACTGCTGACCTTTGGTTAGCAGTCATAGCTCTTAACCACTATGCAACCAGGGGTCCCATTAACATCATAACCAAAAAAACTCCAAACCCAGGGCTGCTGAGTCGATTTCAACTCACAGCAACCATACATCACAGAGGCTGGGATTTACAACACATAGTGCAATCACTTCAGATGACAAAATGGTAGACAAGCCCACCACACTGGGAATTAGGGCCTAGCCGCTGGAACACACATTTTGGGATAATACAGTCCAAGCCATAACAATCACTAATCTCTGTGAACAGTAAAAAACAAAGAGAACATTAGAAGATTTTTGCACGATGTTGTTTTAAAAATCATTATTGTTACAAATTTTATGAGTTTTTGAAATAACTTTAAAATCACCTTTATTTTACTTTTCTGATGTAACCGTTAACTTTTCGGTGTCCTCTTGCACTGATGGACTCATACTACCGTTACAATTATGTTTTTTTTTTTTTATTCAGCTAAAATTCTACCTTTCCCAGTAGACTTCTAGTCATCTTTGTATTGGCTACGTACATTTCTTCAGGTGGTGATCATATCACGATTTACTTAACTGTTCGAGAGTTTCCGCATTGCCGGACCTCTGCTTGTTAGTGGTTTAAAATCTATAAGAAACATGGCGATGATCATCTTTGAACATATAACATACTTTTGGAAAACGTCCATTGTAGAAAAAAACATGCTGCTGCACGGGCCTCCAAACTCTTGTTTTGCAGATTGGGGCCAGTTTTCCCCAGCAAGTGGGCGAGATGGGCATCAGTTAGCCTCGTCCCATCTCATTTGGTCAGCGGGAGAGGCCTTCCTTTAGTACATCCCTAGCCTTTCTAAAGTGTTTTCACTTTCACTGCCTCTCTTAATGTTATTTTTACAACAAACCTAAAGACTGTCAGGACAGACCTTGTGATAATTCCATGCTGTCATGGATGAAGACACCAAGACTCTGGTAAAATAATTTATCTAAAGTCACAAAGAGAGTGAGGGACAACTTAAGTTTGCACTCAGAATTCCTAGTATCTCCGGTCTAGTTTTCTATTCATTCATGCATTCTTCATTCAATAGATTTTTTTAAAAATTATTGTTGATAGAAATTTGCTCTTGGTATTGACAGTTTATTACAGTATTTTTCAGCTTCTCAACTCATTGGTATTTTCACGTCAGGTTTTGGAGTTTTTAAAAATAATTTATTTTCTTTTTTGCTGTTATGGAAATACAGCAAATTCCATATACCAAATCAACAATTTCTGCATGGATGATTGAATGACAATGATTACCTTCAAGCTGTGTAACTGTTCTCACTTCCTTTTCCAAGTTATTCTTTCACCATTAACATAAATGGCCTTAAGCTTCCTATTTAACCTTTCCAGTTGCTATTGTCAATTAGATCCCATATATAGATGTAGTTCTTTAAAAGAGCATAGTATTCAATGCAGACATTCTCTTTTATATTGTACTTTAAGTGAAAGCTTACAGTTCAAGTCAGTTTGTGATTCAAAAACTTACACACACATTCTTATGTGACCCTACTTGCGCTCCCTACAACGTGACAGCACAGCCCTCCTTTCTACCCTGTATTTCCCCTGTCCGTTCAGCTAGCAACTGTTCTTTCTGCCTTCTCATTTTGCCTCTGGCCAGGAACTGCCCACTTAGTTTCCTGTAGATAGCTGATGCAAGAACCCTACTCTTTACCACTACCATTTTATGTCTTGTAGTCCAGCCTAATCTTTGTCTAAAGAGTTGGCTTCTAAGATGCTTCCAGTTCTGGGCTAACAAAGAGTCCAGAGGCTGTGTTTTGTGGGGACCCTGCGGTCTGTCAGACCGTGAAGCCTGTCTTGTTTCTTATCCTCAAAGCTGTCATAAGAGAAAAACAAGACTTGACTCATCTTTGAAATCAGAGGATGTTTTCTGTATTAGTAAAAGTAATTAACAAAGTGTCTGCCAATGACACAGACTTAGCTTGTTCAACATAAACTTTACCTCCTAAATAGGCCTAGTCAGCTTCTGTGATACTGGCTCCCAGCAGAGTCTGCTGGGTGGCAGATGCCTACTGTTGTCTCTCCCTAACTCCAGAACATTCTAAAAAGGGGGACTCCCATACATACTATGAAGCCAAAGCCATGGGCTGCTGGGCCACATCTAAGTTTTCTTTTTTTAATTCCCAAAACCTATGTATCTATGCCTGCCTCATTGCTCATATCTTCCTGAGAAAGAGCCCAAGAGCTCAGTTGACTTGAAAAGTCTTTAATTTTCTTTTTTAAACTAATATTCATGTTTTAATGGTTAAAATAAATATGTCACTGTTGTTTATGATTACACTTGGAATCTAAACCATAAATACAAAAAAAAATGTATAGTCTCATCCATTTTATGTTAACATTTTCCGTGTATTTTCTCATTAAGATTATGTTACATAAGCAGTTTATAAATTCTAATTCTTCTCATACTACTAAACTGTAAACATTTTATGATATCAAAAGTAATTCTTTATAAATAAAATTTGAATGGCTCCATAATTTTCTACTTTATGAAGGTATCATTATTTATTGAATCATTTTTGTGGTTTTTTTCCTACTTTTTTCTCTATAAAACAATAGAATTTTATTACTTAATCTTATGATGATTTCTTAGATTAGATCCAGGATGTTTATGCCAATGTACACATCCAGCAGAAAGAATGCTGTTGTTTTAGTGCTGGAATTAAATATGGTTCCTTTTCCAGGACTGGAATGCTACGAAGATATTCAAGGAGGCTGAGAAGTTCTTTGTGTCTATTGGACTCCCTTCTATGACTCAAGGATTCTGGGAAAACTCCATGCTAACTGAGCCAGGCGATGGCCGGAAAGTGGTCTGCCACCCCACAGCCTGGGACCTGGGGAAGGGTGACTTCAGGTAGTGCAATCTTTATTTACATGTTGATACTAAGATGTGAGATAATGGCCTAGGCATGGGGTTGGACTTGGTTTCCTTCTCTGCTTCTCTGAGCCAAAAATGAATGAACTAGCTCTTCTTGAGCAAAGGTTGGGGTCTATGAGGGCACATCTTGGCTTTCTCAGGAATAGGGGATTATGAGCTGGCCCTACTTTGAACCTTTAGACAAGCTTCCTCATTTGGAAGTAACATATATCTGTTAGAGTCACGCAGTCATTTGGAAAGGTTTGGTGCTAAGGTTTACGGAAGTCAAGTGTATCTGTCAGGTATTGATCCTCTCCTTAATGCTTCTCTCTTTGGCACTTGGCTTGGCTTGTGAGTGAAATGGGACAGGTGAGTAAAGAAGCTGAGAAAAGGGAAAAAGTGGTACACATCAGAAGAGGGGCATGGGCATCATGCTACAGGCAATGGAAGAGAACTGGTCACACTTGGAATAATGGGTGGGCTCAGACAGAGCTTTGTAGGCCACATTTGAACTGGGTTTGAAAGATGAGAAACATCTGGACAGATGGTGATGGAAGGAAGACACGGGGCTGGAAGAACAGCTGGATCCTGTGCAGAGAGGCTGGACTGGAGTCAGCAAGTTAGGTTAGATGGGTACTGGAGTCAGCAAGTTAGGCTAGAATGAAGGGCACGGGAAGGAGAGTAAGGATGGCTTGGGGGAGTCAGCACACACTTTGGAATCCCAAGTATGCCACTTAATAACGGTGCAGCTATGGTCCACTATTTGACTTTGAGTTTTAGTTTCCTTATCTACAAAGAGGAGTAGTAATCACCAGATTTCAGTCTGGTGAGTATTTTAGGTGAGTTTCAGAGCCTGAGATGAAGATTCTAGTGTAAATGCTTCTTTAACATGGCTCTTGAGCTAAAGGGAGTGAAGGAAGCAGGGTGGGGCAGGGGAAGGAGTGAGCAAGGCTGTGTCTCCAGGGGAGGCTTACCTCCACCTGATCCCATCAGGCACTCTGAAGCATGACTCGTACCAGAAACTGGGTCCCACCTTGTGGCAAGGGGACTAGCCTTTGTGCCTTCATATTAATCAGTCACTGGCTGTGAATTGCCCCACAAAGTGGGGTGAGCATAACCTCTTGGTTGAGGCACCTTGCATTTGTCCAAGGGCAGTGAAGAAGGGAGTAGCTGTTGGGTCTTAGAACCTATGGCTGGGCAGTAGATATGATCTGGTAATTGGGACCTGAGTGGGGCCCTAGCAGCATCCACTAGGGTAATGATTGGCAATGCTTTCCTGTAAAGGGACAGATAGGTTAGATTTTGTGTATCTCTGTTGTAACTATTCAACTCTACCCTTGTGCCATGCAAGCAGCCCTGTTGGTATTCTTAGTTGCCACTGGGTTGGCCCCTGACTCATGGTGATGCCATGTGACAGAGTAAAACTGTTCCATAGAATTTTCTTGGCATAATCTTTATGGAAACAGATTGTCAAGCTTTTCTTCCATGGTATCACTGGGTGAGTTTTTCTAAAGTAGATCACCAGGGCTTTCTTCTGAGGTGCCTCTCAGTAGACCCAAACTTCCAGTCTTTTTAATTAGCAGCCAAGTGTGTTAACCATTTGCATCCCCTAGGAACTCTAGTCTGTGAAGAGGAGAACAGGATTCTGCCCTGCCTATCACTTCATACCAAGTACCTAATACAGTTTCTAGGGCATAACAGATAGGTATTTGTTTTAGTCAGCTAGGGCTGCTCTAACAGAAATACCACAGAATGGATGGCTTTAACAGAGGAAGGTTTATTCTTACACAGTCCGGTAGGTTACAAGTCCATAGTCAGGGTGACCGCTCCAGGGGAAGGCTTTCCCCTTGTCGGCTCTGGAGGAAAGTTCGGTATTGCATCAGTCTTTGTCCAGGGAGCGTCTTGGGGCAAGAACCTCTGGTCTGAAGGACGCGCTCTTCTCCCCGTGCTGCTTGCTTGATGGTAGTGAGGTTCTCAATTCTTCTTTGTTTCTTCTTCCTTTTATCACTTTCAGGCTGAAGGCATTAAGGGTGGGGCAAGCCACACTCCAGGGAAACTCCCCCTATAGCAGATCAGGGAAGCAATTCTATGCAGGAATTCACCGCTCCACCCTAATCTTTTAACATACAGTTTAGCGAAACCACAGAACGGAGGACAGTCCCAAGATACTGGGAATCATATCCCAGCCACGTGGCTACACGTATTTTTGGGGGGACACAATTCAACCCATGACAATATTCAAGATTCCTTGATGAATAAATCTTGGAAGGATGATCCATGCCGCTCAAGCCCCATAAAACTCTACTGTGACTGTTGAATAAAATTTGATGAGATTGATTTTAGTTTTGCCCACTTATGTGCAGGATCAAGATGTGCACAAAGGTAACAATGGATGACTTCCTGACCGCCCATCATGAGATGGGACACATCCAGTATGACATGGCATATGCCACACAACCCTACCTGCTAAGAAATGGAGCTAATGAGGGGTTCCATGAGGCTGTTGGAGAAATCATGTCACTCTCTGCTGCCACGCCTGAGCATTTGAAAGGCATCGGCCTCCTGCCGCCTGATTTTCAAGAAGACAATGGTATGAGCATGCTTTCACAGCTTGCGCTAAGGGTTCTTCAGGGTGATGTGGGCAAAGGTTGTCATTATCGTGCATAGGAAATATTTACTTTTGTCATGTAAGCGAGAAGATATTTATGGTTATCTGGGAATTGCTAGGAGCCCCAGTGGGGCAATGGTTAAGCACTGGCTGCTAACCGAAAGGATGGCATTTTGAACCCATCAGCTACTCCACAGGAGAAAGATGGGGCAACCTGCTTCCATAAAGATTACAACCTTGGAAACCCTATAGGGCAGTTTTACTTTGTCCTACAGGGTTGCAGTGAGTTGGACTCATGGCAATGGGTGGGGAATTGCTACTGGTAAAAAAAATTAAGAATATTTATCAGAATATGCCAAATTGTGGCTTTGTATCTTTGAAAAGGGCCTGAGAGTGGTATCTAAACAAATGGGCTGGGAACCCTAAGAAATATATATATAACACAACTTTGTTCTTTTTTAATCATGCTGAAAGAGCCCCACAGAACTGAAGTAGCTTGGCGAACTTCCTCTGACAAACTAGAGATAGGGTTCTAAATAGATCCCTCTGGTTTCAGGTAAAAAAAAATAAAATAAAACTTCGCAAAACATTAGAGCTGGCACAGATTCTAAAAATCATTGTACAGAGTTACTAACTGAAGCCAAGAGAAAGCAAGCAACTGCCCCAAGGTCACAAAGCAATGTGGTGGCAGGACTAGAACTAGAGCTCAAGCCTAAAACCTTTCCCATAATGTTATGCAAAGCACAGTATGACTTGACATGTGGGTGTTCTTAAAGAACAGCCGGTGGAATATCAAGATTGGAAGGGACCTAACTGTTCATCCAACTGAAGCATGAATTTCTTGCTGTAATATGCCCTCAGATGCAGGCTGTTCTCTTTGGGCAACTTGGACTTGATTGAGCATAACAAGCGCTCACAAGATCGAGATACTTCCATGAGGATGCCATGACTTTTGCTTCTTCCTTGTCAGGAGGATAATTACAGTCAAATGCCTTCTCTTCCTTGCTTTTTCTCTCCTTGTGTTAACTCTTTAGGACCTAACCACCAGCTCTTCTGGTTGGAGATTTTGGTCAATGAGATCAAGGCCATGAACTCCATCTTTAAATGGGCCACGCACTTCACCTTGATTGCTGACTCCAGACTCTCTATGATCTCGCAAGAGCCTGAGAGTAGGTCAGTAGAAAGCCATCATCATGGCTGAGTTACTATAAGCATAGACCTGGAAGATTATAGTCCATTGGTGGCATCTTCCATGAAGGCAATAGCAGCAAAAGGAAAAAAATCAAAACTTCACAATAATCATACCTATTTCCTGATTTTAAAATTTCATTCATTCAAGTCAATTGCCAGATAATTATATATTTTATCAGTTTTTAACATTCCCTGCAAGTAGACAAAGATGGCTGAATCCATACAGTTTTTAAACTGATATCAGAAAAAGAAAAAAAAATTGCCATCTGGTCAATTCCAACTCACAGTGACCATATAAGACTGAACAGAACTGCCCCGCAGGGTTTTCAAGGAGCAGCTGGTGGATTCAAACTGCTAACCTTTGGGTTAGCAGCTGAGCTCTTAACTACTGTGCCACCAGGGCTCCAAGGTAGTGCTGTTAGGTGCCATCGAGTCAGTTCCAACTCATAGCAACCCTATGCAGAACAGAATAAAACACTACCTGGTCTTGTGCCATGTCCACAATCATTTTCATACTTAAGCCCCTTGTTGCAATCGGTGTGTTAATCCATCTCATTGAGGGTCTTCCTCTTTTTCGCTGACTGCACTCTACCAAGCATGATGTCCTTCTCCAGGGACTGATCTCTCCTGAAAACATGCCCAAAGTATGGAAGAGGCAGTCTCGCCATCTTTGCTTCCAAGGAGCACTCTGGCTGTACTTCTTTCAGAACACATCTGTTTGTTCTTTTGGCAGTCCACAGTACATTCAGTAGTCTTCTCCAACACCACAATTCGAAGTCTTCAATTCTTCTGTCTTTCTTATTCATTGTCCACCTTTCATATGCATATGATGCAACTGAAAATACCATGGCTTGAATCAGGTGGCACCTTAGTCTTCAAGGTGACATCCTTACTTTTCAACATTTTAAAGAGAGGTCTTTTGCAGCAGATTTTCCCAGTGCAGTGTCTTTTGGTTTCTTGATTGTTGCTTTCATGAGTGTTAACCATGGATCCAAGTAAAATGAAATCCTTGACAACCTCAGTCTTCTCTTCATTTATCATGATGTTGCTGACCGGTCCAGTTGTGACAATTCTTGTTTTCTTGATGTTGAGGTGCAATCCTTCCATTTCTGTCTTCCTTCCATCTTTCAAACATGTTTTTTGAGCACATACCGTGTGTGTGCAAGACATTTGTCTAAACGCTAGAGATACAGTGGTGTGCCAAAGTAGATAACGTCCAATGCTTACATTTCAGTGAGCCTCATTTGTACATGAGAAGTGATCTCTACTGCCTATTTTCTTCTCTAAAAACGATAAATGGAATAACATGTTCTGTTTTCTTTGTAAGAAAGATGGCGATGTGTTTAAAGTACGTTCTAGACTTCGTTATTGTGTGAAAGTTGTTTTCTAGAAACTTCCCCCCTCCTCCCACCAGAATTCTGGCTTTTGACCACATTTGTCTAATATTTGTTTATTTAATAAAAACTTACCAAGGGCATTATGCAGCAGACATTGGACACAGTCTTGAATAAGACCTCAATAGTCACTGCCTTCATGGAGCTTACAAGAACAAATAATAAGACTGGGAAAGTTGATGAATGAGCCCTAGTTAGCTCTGACAAGAGGTGTTTAAAGTAGGCAAACAAAATTAATGGGGAAAAATGAGGATCAGGGGCTGTCTGTGGATTTTATTTACCCCTTCTGTCACAGTACTTTGGAAACCCTGGTGGCACAGTGGTTAAGTGCTAGGTCAGCAGTTCAAATCCACCAAGTACTCCTTGGAAACTCTATGGGGCAGTTTTCCTCTGACCTATAAGGTTGCTATCGGTCAGAATCAACTTGACGGCTGTAGGTTTGGTTTTTTTGGTACCCTGGCGCTTTACTCTATTTCAAGTTCCTTTGGTGAGAAAATGAATGTCTATGTACCTATTTGGCTTGGCATGTACCTATAGTATATACATAGTCCATCGTCAATATTTCTCGTGTAATTGTTCTTGGAGTAAGCATATCTTGAGGAATAATACCTTGAAATTAGGAAAATTCTCTTTTACACATAATATCCTCTATAATCCTCATCTTAATATTTATCCTTTGCCATTTAATTTTCAGAAACAGAACTGAACTTCCTGCTCAAACAAGCGCTCACAATTGTTGGAAGTCTACCCTTTACTTACATGTTAGAGAAGTGGAGATGGATGGTCTTTAAGGGGGAGATTCCCAAAGATCAGTGGATGAAAAAGTGGTGGGAGATGAAGTAAGTCAACAAGTGTGCAATTGATGAAATGTTTTCTCAAGAATCTGCCATTTATTTAGAAAAGTTTTAAAGCATTTGATGGTCCTGTGGGGACACACGCATACATAAAGACACACAGACACAGATACGTAGACACACAGACACACAGGCAGACACACATAGCCAGCCAGCCAGATACACAAGACAAACACAAATAAATATGCAGAGACACACATACAGACTGACATGGACACAGAAAAACAGACACACACACAGAAACACAGAGACCCAGATAGACACAAGGCTGACGACACATAGAGACAGACACAGACACACATACTCATTGAAAGTCACACAGACACACAGATACACAAATAGCTAGATAAAGAGAGTGACACACACAAACACACAGACACATAGACACACACAGACACACATAGACATAGGCGGACACAGACAGATACACCCATAGACACACAGACAGACACACATACAAACACATAGATAGACACAGAGACAGGCTGATAGACACACACAGAGAGAGACATGCAGACACAGAGACAGACATACAGACACGTAGACACAGGCAGATACACAGAGACATGGACAGACACACAGGCAGACATACAGACATACAGACACATAGACAGAGGCAGACACAGACAGACAGACAGACACACAGCCAGATGGACAGACACTGACAGACTGGTTAACTATTGGCATCTATGTTCCCTTGCCTACAGGCTTCTTTTGGTCACTATCTTGCTTACATTGGGGTCCCCATCAGTCCTCAGGCAATAGCTGGTGGAGCTGGTGGATAAATACCTGGGCTCCCTCGCCCTCCACTAGGATAACTTTGAGGTGCATGCTCTCCACTGACTCCAGGACTCCCTCTGGAATTAAGCTCCAATTAGCCACAGTGGTAACTTGCTTGATAATGCACCTTTTTTTTTTTAAGGGGAGGAAAGGAGGTTCTGCCTTCTTTTTCCTGCCTCACTTCCTCACTCCTTTGCCGCTGTTTCCTGGGACCATCTCTTAGGACCTAGTCTCAGGGTCAGCTTCCAAACAAACCCAATCTAAGACAACTAGGATTGGTGTTCTCAGAGAATGCTTCATAGCTGGAATAACTGGGATTTCAGGACTAAATCTTAAAGGCTCATGACACGGGATTAAGTATGTAGAAAGGATAAGACAAGGCAATGCCATCAAATCACATCTGTGCATGTGCGCACACATACACACAAACTGCCTCCTTTTTATTTTTCTAAGTCGTCACTCAGGTGCCAGTCTGCTCAGACAAAATTTCCCTGGGTCTGCACCCTGCCCAAATAGAGTCGAGTCATGCTACACAATGTTCATCTTTTTGAGTGCAGGCTACCCCTGTTTAACTGTCATATTATTTAGTAAGCAGCTGATTTATTCATTTTTAAAATCTAGCATTTTGTACCTTCCTTAAAACAAAAAATGCTGCCTGCCAGGGGCACGTAAAATGTAGTGCCACAACATGATAAGCGTGAATTGTACATGTAAAAAAATGTTGAACTACCAAATATATTCTCACCACAATTAAAAAAAGAAATAGTGCTGGAGAGTAATTATTAACAATTTCATGGAACAGGAAATCCTGGTGGCATAGTGGGTTAAGGGCTAAGTTTGTTAACTGAAAGGTGAGCAGTTCAAATTCACCAGATGCTCCTTGGAAACTCTGTGGGGCAGTGCTACTCTGACCTCCAGCATCACTATGAGTGCGACCTGACTCGATGGCAGTGCGTGTTTCTTTTTTTTCATGGAATGGTTTTGGCCACACAGTAGCGCTTGATAAATTTCATTTTATGCAGTTACTTTCCAATGGTATATTCTGGCGGAATTAAAATGTATATATATAGATAACCACACAATGATCCGTCTTGTTAGATGTTGTCCAGTCATTTCCGACTCATAGTGACCCAGTGTACGACAGAGTGAAACACTGCCTGGTCCTGGGCCATCCTCACTGAACCCATTGTTGTGACCGTTGTTTCACTGCATCTTATGTGGTTTTTATTTCATCTGTCAACCACTTCCAACGTAAATACTGTTAACTAACGAAACACCACAGGTGGTACCCAACTCTGCCTTCTCATGATGGGTGATCCATGGCTAATGTATCTTGTTTTTCCCTAAAGGCGTGAGATAGTTGGGGTAGTGGAACCTATGCCTCATGATGAATCCTACTGTGACCCTGCGACACTGTTCCACGTTGCTAACGACTACTCATTCATCCGGTAAACGACGGTTTTCTTTTCGCTGTTTAACTTCTAGGGTTTGTGGACCCCTGTACCGGTGGGAAAGAAGTAGGGACCAATCAACTGATGACAATAATCCATCTTTCTGCCTTCACATTCCCACCCCCAGAAGCTCAAAATAGACGGTTACTTTTAATTCAATTTAACACAACATAATTTATTGGATTAAATAAAACTTGTGTGAGATCTTTTTTGCCCCCATCAAGGAATTAACAGTATTATTGCAAGAGATAAGTTTTTTGTTTTCTCATTACTGCCAGAGTTTAGAGTATAATAATAGAACATTTTTAACTTGGAGTCCCAAAACCTGTGTTCCTCACCTATCGGCACCGTGACCTTGAGTTTCCTGAGCCTCAGTTTCTTTATTTGTAGAATAGAAATAATACCAGCATCTTGCTGTAAGGATCATTTGATATTATTCATATAAAAGGGCTATGTATCTGTACAAAGCATTGCAAATATAAACTGACATTTAAGAAAGTTGCATTGCATTGTTTATCAGCTGATATATAAAAGACAGGGAAATTATGATGAATTGGAAACCCTGGTGGCATAGTGGTTAAGTGCTACATCTGCTAACCAAAAGGTCAGCGGTTCAAATCCACCAGGCGCTCCTTGGAAACTCTGTGTGACAGTTCTACTTTGTCCTACATGGTCGCTATGAGTTGCAATCTACTCCACGGCATTGGTGTAGTTTGTAGGGTTCATGTTTAGGTCTTTCTGGAAAGAAAAATTTGACGAGCATTTCTTTTGTTTCTTGGGCAGCAGAGTTTAATTTTATGCCCCAATCATTGATTCTACTATGATACCTACACTGCTTCTTTTCTTTTTCTCTTCTACAGGTATTATACAAGGACCATTTATCAATTCCAGTTTCAAGAAGCCCTCTGTCAAGTGGCTAAGCATGAAGGTCCTCTGTACAAGTGTGACATCTCAAATTCTACTGAAGCAGGGAAGAAGCTACTGTAAGAAATGCCTCCAGATACTGAACCTCTTCTAGCATCCATGCCTAGGCTTGAGTTTTAGTTTATATTTTCTGAAAAGAAAATGTTTGGCTTCAAAATGTCCTCCTTCACATATTAAATATTAATTGATGGTCAGGCAGAAACCAAAAACCATGCGATGTTTGAACCAATCACCCCCTCTCTCTGCATCTAAACTACAGAGCTCCCTTTGCAGTGATGGGAAAGGCAGAGACATGCATCTGTCAACCTGCTTTATTTTCTTATCTGTGAGGAGCAAGCCGAGCCAAGTCACACAGAAGGAACCGTATAGACCAGAGATGTAAATAGACATAGATCTAGAATCTCTGAAATGGCCCTGAACCCCTCTTTTTTTCATATAGTGGTATGCTGAGCCTTGGAAAATCAAAACCCTGGACCTCAGCAATGGAAAATATTGTAGGATCTAAGAATATGGACGTACAACCATTGCTCAACTACTTCGAGCCCTTGTTTACCTGGCTGAAAGAGCAGAACGAGAATTCTCCAGTGGGATGGAGCACCAGCTGGACTCCATGTAGGTACAAATGAATAGTTATGGGTACAAATGACATGTTTCATGTTGCTCCCTCTCTACCTCTTCGTGATCTACTGTGGCCCAAGTCTCATAGGGCTGTCACAGTGGTCAGTATGTCTTCCCTACTTCAGTGTGTAGACCCTACTTCTAACTCTGCTATGTTGGCAACTGCCATTATGCTGGGGAGGGAACACAGTGTGTGCCAAGCACCTGCTATGGATTAGACTCCATGAAAGCTGCTTTACACATCCACTTTCTTTCAAGTTCACTTTATTAGCTCCATCCCTAAAACATAATAGCACAGTAGTCTCCAACTTTTTCTCCCTCCCAGAGAAGCTTTATCACAATTTTTAGCAAAACTGTTATCAATGTGTGCATGATTATGCCTGCAGAGTCAAATAATATGCTACATTGTATGATTTGTTACCTGGCTTTTTATTTGTCCTGGAGTTTGTACTTGCCTTTTTTTTTTTCCTGGCATGCCTAATCTGCTATCTACATAGTGTTATTTTTTTCCAACTACTCTAACAGACTATTTTCAGCCCTATTTTTTCCTAGAAACTTTCATCTTAGAGTGTTAAATCCTCCTGTGTCCATCTGAACCAATTTTTACTCTGAATCATTCCTTTGCTGCTCTCCTGAGTTGAATCTACCACTTCCTGGATTCCATGTCTTCTTTCCCAATTACCTCTTGTTTCTCTGGAGCACAGCCTCCAAGTGACTTTCTAAACAAGGATACATAAGGTAGGAGGATCAACTGTGCCCCATATTGCCTTTAACTATACCTTGATTTCATTCCCCTTGTGTGCAGCTTGACACCTTCTCCCCACCCTTTGCTGTCCCTGAGTCCCAAGCCTCTCTGGGACTGTTTGGCTTTTGGGGGGCTCTATACTCCCTCTGTGTACACCCTACACCACAGCTTCATATCTCCCTTCGAAAAGTTTATCTATACCTTGTGGACTTTTTCTTTACTAGCACTTAAGTGGGATAAGTGGAGTGGAAGGAGATAAACACATGTGTTCAATTGGTCATCTGTAACTTCAGTCCTCTATTTCTTGTTAATCAGATACTGAGCAATCCATCAAAGTGAGGATAAGCTTAAAATCTGCTCTTGGAGACAACGCAGTAAGTACCTTGGCTAGTGCATCCGTTACTTTCCAACACATTGCTCTTAAATGGGATACAATAAACCCATTCCAGGGTGGTCAGAAAGGATAGGGGCCATATGGTTCCTTTCAAAAGTACAAGGTCCAGGTTCTGGCCTTCAGCTTGTTTTGTTTTGCGAACACATTCCTTATTGGATAGGCTATGCCTACTGTCTGCCTGTTGCCTTGGCAATGGTACGAAGATCAATAAAAGAACATCTACACCAGTCCTGAAATATCAAGAACTCACCCTCCCAATTCACTCTATCACCATTACTTGTATTTGAGGAAGAGGACTTAGGTATATTTTGAGAGATTGTTTTTAGAAGTAGTTTGTATAGTTTTTTGTTTGCTTTACATCCTGGCTACAGTGAGTATGGTCCATGGGCTAGCAGCATCTGCATGTCCTGGGGGTTTGTTAAAATGCAGACTCCTAGGCCCCATCTTAATCTGTTTAGTTAACCTACTTGGTCAGCTTAATCAACCTGCTTAATCTGCTTAATCTTCTTAACCAACTGGTGTAACAGTATTTTAACCAGCCTCCCCCACCCCTGCACAGAGGTGATTCCTATCCCCAGTGAAACTGAGACATGCTCTGATGTTGAACACGATTTCTCAAGCTACACGGGGAGTTTTCAAAATATGAATGTCTGACTCTCACCCGCAAAGACTCTGATTTAATTGGTCTGGGGTGTGACATCAAGAGTTGGGCGTCAAGAGGTTCAGGATCTCCCCAGGTGATTCTAATTACAGCAACAAGTGAGGACCACTGCCTTAGAGACCTATTTGGAGGTCACAAAATGTTTTACAGAAAATCGTATTACACACCCCTCCATGCGAATTACTTTAATCAGCTGTTTTCTTCAGAACACCTGTCACAGGTTATTTGATCTGAGGAAGTAGGAAGTGCTTTGATTGGGAAAGAGGAAAGAAGGTTGTGTCAGGCAGATCAAGATCAAAGATCTAGGTGTGGGGGCTCGTGTGGTACGCTGAAGGCCTTGCAGCTTCGACCACGCCCTGGAGGCTAGTGTGTAAAACACTCCAAGGTGCTACAGAAAATTGTTGTCTGCATCTGATACATCCAAGAATTGTATTTCTACTCTCTTACTTTCTTGGGAACGTTACATATTGTCCACGGCTGAACAGTAGTTGTACTACATTTTTCATAGATAAGACATCAAAATAAAAGTAATACAGTAGGAGCCAAAAGTGAATATTTAAGAAAGAAATAATTAATAATGGAGCTACATGGCTCCCCAAACTCTGAATGTTCAAATCCCTATTGTTTAGCAATCAGTCAGCATCTATGGGATTATTTCTCTTGCTGTCCTCTTTTTCAGCTCTTCCTGGGTCTAATAAATTTTAGTTATATAATCAGCAGATTGGAATCATTTTTACTTATCTGTTTGCCTGCCATTTGTCCCCGTGTTATTTTCCCACGCAGTAAGGGGACTGGTAAACAACCTTCAGAGGTTTAGGGAAACTCTGGTGGCGTCGTGTGTTTTTAAACGCTACACTTGCTAATCAAAGGAAGCAGTTCAAATCCACCAGGCACGTCTCAGAAACTCTACGGGGCAGTTCTACTCTGACCTGTAGGGTCGCTATGAGTCAGAATTGACTCAGTGGCAGCAGGTTTTCTCAATAGGGTTTGAGAGTGTAGCTTTTAAAAACCTGTTCTCTCATCGCTGTCGAGTCCAGTCTGCGTCTTGGTGAGCACACATGATTCACAGCAGAACTATGCTCCACAGGCTTTTCAATGGCTGTGACCTTATGTGAGACAATCACCACTGACTACATTCAGACTGCCAGCTGTTTGGTTAGTAGCTAAGAGCAAATGGTTTGTGCCATCCAGGGACCTTAGACGAGACCAAGACCATACTTCAATGTACCCACATGTTAGAGCTCCCACTCATCTGCCAGTCTGTTGTACTTCGGGAGCTTATATGTTGCTGCGATGCTGGGAGCTGTACCACCTATATTTCAGATACCAGTAGTCACCCATGGTAGACAGGTTTCAGCCGAGCTTCCAGACTAAGGCAGGCTAGGGAGGACCTGCCAGTCTACTTCTGAAAAACTTGGCCAGAAGAACCTCACGTATATCCGCAGGACGTTGTCTGATTCAGTGCTGGAAGTTGAGTCCCCCAGGTTGGAAGGCACTCAGAAGATGTCTGGGGAAGAGCTGCCTCCGCAAAGTAGAGTCAACCTTAATGAATCAGATGGAGTCAAGCTTTCAGGACCTTCATCTGCTGATGTAGCATGACTCAAAATGGGAAGGAACAGCTGCAAACATCCATTAATAATCAGAACATGGAATGCACAAAGTCTGAGTCTAAGAAAATTGGAGGTCAGAAAAATGAAATGAGCTGAAGTGGACTGGTACTGGCCATTTGAGTCAGAAAATCATATGGCCTACTATGCCAGGAACAAAAACTGAAGAGAAATAGTGATGCATTCACTGTCAAAGACAGCAGTTCAAGATCTATCCTAAAGTATCACACAGTGATAGGATGATATCCGTACATCTGCAAGGGAGACCAGTGAATACGACTATTATTCAAATTGATGCCCCAGTCACTAATGCCAAAGATGAGGAGACTGAAGGTTTTACCAAATTCTGCAGCCTGAAATTGATTGCACATGCAGTGAGGATGTATTGATAATTACTGGTGACTGGAATGCAAAAGTTGGAAACAAAGAAGGATCGATAGTTGGAAAATACAGCCGTGGTGATAGAAATGATGTCGGAGATCTCATGATAGAATTTTTCAAGACCAACAACTTCTTCATAGCAAATACCTTTTTTTCCTCAACACACACAGTGACTATACACACGGACCTCACCAGACAGGGTACACAGGAATCAAATCAACTACAGCTGTGGAAAAAGACAATGGCAAAGTTCAAAATCATGAGTCAGAAAAAGACCAGCTGCTGACTGCAGCACAGATTATCAGCTGCTCGTATGCAAGTTCAAATTGAAGTGGAAGAAAATTAGAACAAGCCCACGAGAGCCAAAGTATGAGCTTTAAGTATATCCCACCTCAGTTTAGAGACCATCTTGAGAACAGATTTGATGTGTTGAATGAACGCTAATGACCAAAGACCAGACGAACTGTGGAATGGCATCAAAGACATCATCCATGAAGAAAGCAAGATGTCATTAAAAAGACAGGAAAGAAAGAAAAGACCAAACTGGATGTCAGAAGAGACTCGGAAGCTTGCTCCAGGACATCAAGCAGCTAAAACAAAAGGAAGGAACGACAGAGTAAAAGAACTGAACAGAGGATTTCAAAAGGCAGCTCGGGAAGACAAAATGAAGTATTATAATGCCATGTGCAAAGAGCTGGACAGAGAAAACCAAAAGGGAAGAACATGTTCTGCTTTTCTCAAGCTGAAAGAACTGAACAAAAAATTCAAGCCTTGAGTAGCAACAGTGGAGGATTCTACCGGGAAGACATCAAACAACTCAGGAAACATCAAAAGAAGGTGTAAGGAATACAACAGCCATTACATCAGAAAGAACTGGCTGATGTTCAACCATTTGAAGAGGTAGCATCTGATCAGGAACCAACGGTACGGGAGGAAGAAGTTGAAGCTTTATTGAAGGCACTGGCAAAGAAACAAGGCTCCAGGAATTGATGGAATATCAGTTGAGATGTTTCAACAAATGGATGCAGCGCTGGAAGCACTCACTCATCTATGCCGAGAAATCTGGAGGACAGCTACCTGGCCAACTGACTGGAAGCGGTCCATATTTATGACTATTCCCAAGAAAGGTGACCCGACTGAATGCAGAAATCATCGAAAAGTATTGTTAATATCACACGCAAGTAAAATTTTGCTCAAGATCTTTCGAAAGTTACTGCAATAGAACATTGCCAGAGAACTGCCAGAAACTCAGGCTGGATTCGGAAGAGGATGTGGAACCAGGAATATCATTGCTGATGTCTAACAGATCTTGGCTGAAGCAGAGAACACCAGAAAGATGTTCACCTCCATTTCATTGACTATGCAAAGGCATTCGACGATGTGAATCATAACAAATTATGGCTAACATTGCAGAGAATGGGAATTCCAGAAACTTAATTGTGCTCGTGAAGAATCTATACCTGGATCAAGAGGCAGTCATGAGAACAAGGGGACAACCACACAGCTTAAAGTCAGGAACGGGGTGCTTCCTTTCACCATATCTTTTCAATCTGTATGCCAAGCAAATAATCCAAGAATCTGGACTATATGAAGAAGAACAGGGCATCAGGATTGGAGGAAGATTCACTAACAACCAGAGTTCTGCAGATGATACAACCCTGCTTGTGGAAGTGAAGAGGAGGAAACACTTACTGATGAAGATCAAAGACCACAACCTTCACTATGGATTGCACCTCAACATCAAGAAAACAAAAATCCTCACAACTGGACCAGTAAGCAACATCATGATAAGTGGAGAAAAGACTGAAGTTCGAGGATTTCATTTTGCTTGGATCCACAATCATTACTCGTGAAAGCAGCAGTCAAGAGATCAACAGATGCATTGCATTGGGAAAATCTGCTGCAAAGGACCTCTTTAAATTATTGAAAAATAAGGATGTCACCTTGAAGACTAAGGTGCGCCTGACCCAAACCATGGTATTTTCAATCACATCATATGCATGTGAAAGCTGGACAATGAATGAGGAAGACGGAAGAAGAATTGACAACTTTGAGTTGTAGTGTTGGAGGAGAATATTGAATATACCATGGACTGCCAAAAGAACAAACAAATCTGTTCTGGAAGAGTGCTCCTTGGAAGCGAGGATGGTGAGACTCTCTCTTACATGCTCAGGACGTGTTGTCAGGAGGGATCAGTCCCTGGAGAAGAACATCATGCTTAGTAAAATAGACCGTGAGTGAACAAGAGGAAGACGCTCATGACTCAGTGGCTGCAACAATGAACTTAAGCACGAAAAGGATTGTGGACACGGTGCAAGAGCAGGCAGTGTTCAGTTCTGTTGTTCGTGCTGTTGTTATTAGTCAGAACCGACTCAAACAGCGCCTAACAATGACAACAACATGAGTTAGAACTGACTCAACAGCACCTAACAACAATAACAAACATATTGGAGCCAGAATATCTGCTCAAATCAGGTGATTTCATGGTGAAGTCCAACTGGCTTTTTGGCTTTTTTTTTTTTTTTTTGGTGAGAATTCAGCCTTTAAGATTTTTTAAATATGATAATAGTAACCAGAATCTTATTATTAATAGTAATGATTAAAATAAAATTTTTCTCCCCAAACCTGGGTGAAATCAAGCTGAAGAGAATGTTTACAATTGTTTTGTGAAATCTCATTTTTTTCCTGAAAGGTAGAAACCATTACCAAACCCACTGCCGTGAGTCGATTCCGACTCATAGCAACCCTATAGGTCAGAGTAGAACTGCCCCCGTAGAGTTTCCCAAAAGCACCTGGCAGATTTGAACCGCCGAGCTTTTGGTTAGCAGCCATAACACTTAACCACTAAGCCACCAAGGTAGACAAACGCAAAATGCGTGCCATTCGTTGATCTCTACTTCCACCTACTGGACGAAAGAGGGACTGCTTCTTTTCCTTTTTGAACGAGTCTGACAGACTTGCAAATACAGAAGCCGTTTGGTTATTAGCATTGGAAATAAAAATCAACAGATTACCTTGCTGTTTACAAAGTGTTATGTATTCCTTTGGAAGTCAAATCCCCTTCTTTTTCTTTTATAATAGATACACCTTGAAACTTACTCTAAAAATAGTAAAGAAAACACTATTGTTATCTGCTGTCTCCGTTGTGGTGGTGGTATACTGTGAATCATTTACCAACTCATGCCAGCCAAGTGCCATCGAGTTGGATCCGACTCATGGCGACATAGTGACTCTATATGACTGAGTAGAACTGCTCCATAGAGTTTGCAAGGAACGCCTGAACGATTTGAACTGCCGACCTTCTGGTTAGCAGCGGTGGTACTTAACCATTACACTACCAGGGTTTCCTCAGGGCTCCACATAACTGTCTAAATTATAGAGACATTTTAAGTAAAACCAACAAGTTTTCTTTGACTCTCATCTATCAGCCTGCTTTCAGATTGGCTATCTCTGCTGGCATCCAACTCAAAGTAAAGGGCTCACTGAACCCAGCCAGTCTTTCAAGCCGAGTTTCACCTGGAAGCTTGTTAAACCCAAACCCCACTGCCTTTGAGTCGATTCCAACTCATAGTGACCCTGGAAGACAGAGCAGAACTGCTCCATGTTTTCCAAGGAGCGCCTGGTGGATTTGAACCGCCCACCCTTTGGTTAGCAGCCATAGCACTTAACCATTAATGCCACCTGAGTTTCCAGAAGCTTGTTAAAGATGCAAATTCTGAACTGGAAGCTCTGAGGGAGGGGGCCAGTCTTCAGTGTTTTAACAAGCTCACCAGGTGATGCTGGTTCATGTTCAAGCTTGAGAACCACTGACTTAATGTAAGGTCTTGGTTTGTGCTTGTCTATAACTCTAAAGATAGGTGATTGAAACTGACCCAGAGACACCAGAGCTGCAGAACAGGTGTAGTCTGGAACACATGAGTTAGAACTCACCGTGAGTTAGAACTGATGACATGGGTTGTTGTTTGTTTGTTTTTGAATGACTCACAAGTGTCCTTGGAACATTAGGAAAATCAATAGAATAACGGTTGAAGAGCACCGTGTTTTGAATGTGTCCTGTAACATCTATTGAGCAGTGCCTTTCTTCTGAATTTACAGTACGAGTGGAGTGACAACGAAATGTACTTGTTCCGCTCATCTGTCGCGTATGCCATGAGAGAGTATTTTTCAAAAGTCAAAAATGAGACGATTCTGTTTGGGTGAGTTGATTTGCTGGGTTTCTGTGAGTTACTTCAACAAGCGTTTCCCTGACTCTTGGTTGTGTCTGAGAGCACATTCTGCCTAAACATTTCTTCAAGTGAAGGTAAGGAACAACCTCCTAATAGCTTTGAGACTTCTCAGATGTTCTGGAAACTGGGCCTCTCTATTTGGGGACAACTGTGACTTAGTTGACTTTGTGGGTTGTAAAAGCATTGTTCTTATTAAGCTCTGTCCCTTTCTTGCAACGCTCTTGCCCATTCTCAGCACTGCCTTCCTTGGGCTTATATTCTAGTGTCTACGTTGTGTGTGAGAGAGAGACAATCAACAAAATACGTAAGTGAAATACAGTAGAATTTGATGGTGATCAGTGAGAGGAAGAAAAACACAACAGGAAATGGGTTAGGGAATGCTGGTGTCTGTGTGCGTCAGTTTTAACCAAAGTGTGGCCAGGAAAGGCCACATTAACATTTGAGCAAGGACCTGAAGGAGGAGAGAAAGCCAGCAGTATGAACAGCAAAGAAATGTTTCAGTCAGTGGAAACAGCAGGTGCAAAGGCCCTGAGGAAGGTATGTTGTTCATTTGCTGAAAGAATCGCAAGGAGACCAGTGTGGCTGGAGCAGAGTGAGCCAACAGAAGACAAGGAGATGTGGCCAGGGCACTATCAAGAGAAGTGGAGGGAGAGAAAGACATTCCTGTGGGCCCCCAAGACCATTGTCAGGACTTGGGCTTTTATTCTGAGCAAGATTGGTCATAACTGGAAGGTTCCAGGGGCCACAGTCCCCCTCAGGTTTTAATACGATCGCTCTGGCAACTGAGGGCTCAGTCTTGTCACATTGCCCAGTAAATCCCACTGAAGACTTTCACCCATGAGGATAACAGGTCATGGTTTGCTGGGAGTAAGGGCTGTAAGAGTACCATCTTTGCACATGTCATGAGCCATCCCTGCCATATTGTTGATTATAATCCTGAGTCACCAGTGATTCCTGGCTTTTTCTCTGGTGCTTTCAGTAGTAATTGAAGAAAAAAATGTGGTTCTTACACAGCAGCAGAACAAATAGTGCCCAAACTTGATATCACAGCTTATGTAGTTGATGTCATGGGCTTTGGGCAGTTTAAATGTTTGTTTTTGTTTTTGTTTTTTTGTTTTTGGCAATCACATCCTCCCAAACAGAGAGGGATTACCCAGACTACTAAGCAACCCAAATAAACCCGTATGTACCTTGTTAACGGGTTAAGCCGCGCCTTCCCTACCCCAGTTGAGTGCCCAAGTCTGTCTACTTTACCCTCAAGATCATCTCCTGGGTCCCTCCCTAGGCTACTTTGCACAGAAAAGAAAGCCCTCCCTCCTTTGTTACTGTCCTCTGAGCGACAAAGTGGGATGTTTCTTTTGTTCCTTGACAGAGAGGAGAATGTGCTGGTGAGCGATCTGAAACCGCGAATCTCCTTCAACTTCTTGGTCACTGCACCGAACAACGCGTCTACCATTCCTAAAACTGATGTCGAAGCGGCCATAAGGTGACATTCGATGATCCCGTGCACTATACAAGAGGAAGAGGGCTAACAAACGCAACCACAACCACAACAGCTAGTACTTGGTGTGCTCTGACTGTTTGCCAGGCCCACCTCTTAGCCATTCGCATGTTTCACTTCATCTCACAAACTTAGGTTTTGGGTCTGTCCTCAGGAGAAGTGGCGCTGGCTGAGATCAGCACAGAAGAGCTCAGCCCTCCTGGGTATTCACCTGTAAGCTGCAGGGGACCTCACATTCTGTTTCCGGAATGATCTGAGCACCTTCAGGCTGAGGTTGCCGGGAGTGACTCAGCTAATTCTGATTTGATCTTCCTCCTTCTCTGGGTAGACTCTGACCTCTTGACCTCTTGACCTCTTGACCAAGAGTAGAAGAACGGGATAGCAGACATTCCTTCTTCAACCCAGAGCCCACAGTGATCTCATCCATCTCATTCTGTTTGGTTGGTTGGTTGGTTGGTTGGTGGTTATTCTTTTATAAAGAGCCTTCATCCCTTCTGTCTCTGTAGAATTTGGCCATTTCCTGCCCCAGTGCTAGAGAAATTAGAAAATGTCTCTTTCAAGTGCTTTTCTTTAATGCCACCTCCAAATGCCACCACCATTTATGTAGAAAGTCCTACTATAGAGATTTGACTATATGACCTGATTCAGTTGTAGAAAGAAACGGATCCAATTGCCCTTTGCCATTATTCAATAACAAGTTATTATAGACATACTCTGACATAGGGGAAATTCTTGCTACATATGATAACTTTGTCTTACAACACAACAGTTACAAATAGCATATGCCACCTGGTTGGCACACTTCCACACTTGCAACCTAACCTTGGCTGTACGATAGAAAAGGTGTGTAATTGTCAAAACTCCTATCTTCTGTTGTTGGGATCTGGCTATTTTAGGTGTGTGTTCTTAAGATAAGCCTTACCAAACCCTATCTAGAACAATGATGTAAAGCATAAAGAACTATGCACAATTTTCTTTTGCTTAAGTATCCTCTTTGCTGTTTTGCTTTTGCAAATAGGATGTCCCGGGGCCGTATCAATGATGCCTTTGGCCTGGATGACAGCAGCCTGGAGTTTGTGGGGATTGAGCCAACCCTGGCCCCGCCTTACCAGCCACCCGTTCAAATATGGCTGATTGTTTTTGGGGTGGTGATGGGATTGGTAGTAATTGGCACTGTCCTCCTGGTTTTCTCTGGGATCAGAGATCGAAGAAAGTAAGTGACCTTCCCTAAGATCAATCTGTCTGTCTGTCTGTCTGTCTATCATCCATCCATCCATCCATCCATCTGTCCTAAGACAATAAGGTTTAGGGAACACTAGCTAGAAAATTTGCAGTAAGTGGCAGGTTGTATAGGCTACTTCCTTAGTTGAGCAGTATTGTACCTACATACTCCAACTTACCCCTGGGAAAATCACTGGATTTCATTCACTCTTCATCTTCCTAGCAAGCCTGCTGCACAGTGGATGGCTGGCATGGGCTGTCCTAGTAACTCGACCCCAACCACATCCCCATTTCCCTAGTGACTGCAAACTCTCCAGGCATGAGCTCAGGTGACTGTTCTCCCTGCTGAGTCTTCTCTGTTCTAAGAGGCCCTGGTGATGGATCCGAACTGTGGCATCTTTCAAGAATAAGCTCTGATATTTGCTTCAAATTACTGCCCTTTCAACACCTACATTCCTCCCAGGAGGCCGTGGCCCTGTATCACTCATTTTGTTAGTTCATGGTCTGGGCACCCACTGATTTGTTCTTCAGTTAAAGGTCTACGTTCTTTGAAGATTTAAACCACTAGAGACCTAACTTCTTGTCTTGGTCTGCCATTAGATTTTTTTTCTGATCTTGAGAAGTCATTCCCTTTCATCGGCTACGAAATAAATGCTCACACCCTTTCACAAGGTTTTGCACCCTCGTGGTATAAATGGTTAAGCACTTGGCTGCTAACTGAAAGGTTGGCAGTTCAAACCCACCCAGCTGCTTTGTGGGGGAAAGACCTGGCCACCTATATCTGTAAAGAGTGCAGTCAAGAAGTCCCTATGGGGCAATTCCACACTGTTGCATGAGGTTGCTATGAGTCAGAATCGACTCAATGGCACCTAACAATTCTTTTATACCACCTAACAAAACTCCACTCTCACTTCAGGCTGTTGAAACATTTTCTTGACTGACTCTCTACATGGGCTACTCTATTCAGAGCCCTAGAAAACTCAGGTGTCGTAGTGGTTTAAGTGTTATGTCTGCTAACCAAAAGGTCGGCAGTTCAAATCCACCAGATGCTCCCTGGAAATTCTACAGGGCAGTTCTACTCTGACCTCTAGGATCGTTATGAGTCAGACTCGACTTGACGACAGTGGGTTTGTTTTGTTGGTTTATTCAGAGCCCTAGTGGTACAGTGGTGAAGCGTTTGACTGCTAACCAACAGGTCGGCAGTTCAAATCTGCCAGGCACTCCTTGGAGATCCTATGGAGCAGTCTGACTTGGTCCTATACGGTTACTATGACTCAGAATAGACTCAGCAGCAATGGGGGGTGGGGGGAGTCAGTGCTCTACTGGCATGGCTTCATTGCTTGCATGTAACGGTCATCATTTTCCAAAGAGGCCAAATGAGGCCTTGAGTCTCCCTCTCTCTGATTCCAGAGCCCATGCCCTTAATTAACTGGCCTCTTATGCTCCACCAGCCATGCTGCCAGCCACCCACGGGAGCTAAAGAAATGCACCCGATGCCATCCTTGCACCCCACAAATTTAGAATCTAATAAAAAAAGACACATGCAAATAAGTACCCAGAGACTGCTGAGATGGAAATGATGCCTGGGGCCAACGGAGTCCAAGGGAGGCAGTAGTCTTTCTGACGACACTGTGGTAAGGTGACTGTGCTTTATTTAACAGGAAAGCCCAAGCACGTCATGAAGAAAATCCTTATGCCTCTGTGGACCTGAGCAAAGGCGAGAATAACCCAGGATTCCAAAACACCGAAGACATCCAGACTTCATTTTAGCAACCCGATCTGATGTCTTCCCTGAGGTGATTTTATGGGATGTTAAATGCTAATTTCAAGAAACAGAAAATACAGGATTATGAAGATGTCAGTAGCTGTCAAAACCATGGCTCTGTTCAGGCCGTGTCACTTAAAGACAGCATGACCACAGACATGGCACCCATACGCTCACTGCTTTCAGGGTTTATTCCTGCCTCAGGAGCTGCCTTCCTTTGTGTTGCCTAAAATGGGATATTGATATCTGAGGATAGTACAGAACGAGTGTTGCTGGCCTCCCAGGCTGGTCAGGGAGAGGAACGTGTAACTATGTTGAGTTGCTGCAGCTGAATACAAGGCTGTGTTGTAGCAGCAAGGGGTACGCCCCATGTGGGCTCTGGGTGGAGAGCCAGTGAGGGCTGTGACAGGGAACTGGGGGTGCTGCAGGAATTGAGAAGCACATACACTGTCCCTTTAACTTATCCCACGTGTAAAAGATGACACGCTTTCCTTGTGTGAACTTAATTGAGGTAGTATAGTGATTTCCCACAGTGATGTCTGGACTGGACCCTTCCTTCTTCAGGGTGACAAGTCTAAAGAAGAGAGAAGAATCCAGAGAGGAGGCGGCATCACCTTCTCACTTCCAAGCTGCTTGATCGACATCTCCCTCCCGGCGACACAAGGCTAGGACCAGAGGCCTCCACAGAACCCCCAGGAGCGCACCTGCTAGAAACGGACTTCCCTTGTTCCCGAGCTGTCGATCCTAACTGCACACCACTCTCTGAAGTGGGCATCTGATCTCGTCACTCATTTGTACTCGCCCACAGTGTAGTACTGAGCACAGAGCAGATAATAAACGCTTGCTAGACGTACACAATGCTGTGTTCTCGTGCGTACTGACTATACTAGGGCTTCTGTGGATTCTGTCTGCTGCTCGCTTTCATGAACACAGTTGTTGTCCTACCTACTGGAAACCTTAAACTTCCCCACAGATCTTGGGATGTAGCCCCTGTTCTCAAATTGCTCTATTGTACAAAGCAATTATAAAATCAAGCCAACGAAGGGTTCTGTGAAGACCTGAGCCTGGTTCTGGGAAAGCTAGACATTTGTGTTCTTGTCCCTAATACTCTGAGGTTCAAGTACAAATAACAGATGCTTATACGTTCTAAGAACCTCATATAGAAGAGTTTGTTTGAACCTTATAACATCCTCTGAGGGACACAGTATCTTTATCCACACTTTACAGATGGGAACACTGAGGCAGAGAGTTGAACTCTTTTGAGGTTATACAGCTAGAATACGGTAAAGTTGAGCTTTGAACTTGAGTAGATAGGTGCTGGAGTCCCTGAGTGGTGTAAAGGTTAACACTCTTGGCTGTTAATCAAAAGGTTGGAAGTTTGGGTCCATCCAGAGACACCTCAGGAGAAAGGCCTGGTGAATCTACTTTTGGAAAATCAGCCATTGAAAACCCTGTGCAGCACAGTTCTACTCTGACACGCATAGGGTGGCAGCCAGTCGCAATCAAGTCCACTACAACTGGTTCTTATGACTGCTTCAGTGCTACCAGGCAGAGCTGCGTAGTTGTGACAGGGATGATACAGCTCATCTATTCAATTTGCTCTGTAAAAGTACTTATCTTGCAACAAAACAATACTTTAGTCAAAACATTGACAGGTAGTCTGTGGGCTTGACCAGTATAAAAAAAGTTGAAATGACTCAAGTGTTTCTGTTTAGAAGTCAGCCGAACAGCACCCTTGAAGAATGAGACAGGCCATTCCCACATTATTATTCTTATTAAGCAATAGATCTCTAATGGTTTTCCTTCTCCCAAAAGAACATGAACTCTAACCCTTATAAACAAAATCAATTCCAATCACATGTCTGTATACTGAATTTCAAACTGGGCCAGTTGCTTTTGAAATCATGAGCTAATTTTGTTATTCAGATGGCAAAATTCTAGTGACCCATACCCATTGCCATTGAGTGGCTTGTGATTCATGACCCTATAGGACAGAGTGGAACTGCCCCATAGAGTTTCCAAGGCTGTAATCTTTACAGAAGCTGGCTGTCAAGTCTTTCTACTGTGGAGCATCTAGCGGTTTCCATCTACCGACCTTTTGGTTAGCAACCGAGCACAAAACCACTGTACCACCAGGGTAGCTGATGTAATGGCCAGGATAGCCTAATTAGTCCCCATTATTTGAATACCTATGTTATGGGACTTGTACCTATATTCTCCCTTTACAGATTGCTATACATCATGTTCTTCCATGGAAACTAATCTGAAATTACAGAAACCTCGACACTGAAAATAGTGTGGCTAAGTTTAATTGGAGTGTCTTTTCACTGTAGTAGCCCTGGTGATACAGTGGTTAAAAATTTGGCTGCTAACCAAAAGATCAGCAATTTGAATCCACCAGCCTCTCCTTGGAGACCCGATGGGTCAGTTCTACTCTCTTCAGTAGGGTCGGTGGAAGTCAGAATTGATTTTTCATTGTTAAGGAGCCTGGGTGGCAAAAAATGGTTTGGATTCAGCTACAAATATAAAGGTTGGTGGTTTGAACTCACCCAGTGGCACTATGGAAGACAAGTTTGGTGATCTGCTTCTGTAAAGATCACAGCCAAGAAAACCCTATGGAGGTCGGTTCTACCATGTAGCACATGGAATTGTCATAAGTTGGAATCAACTTCAGGGCAATGGGTCTGGTTGCATTTTTATTGTAGAAGTGCGCTCCATGTAACTTCTCTCTCCCCCTTCTTGACATTATAGACATGACAATCAAGCATTCCAAAAGTGATTAATAACTCATGGACCCGGCAGTAAGGCAACCCAGGAACAGTTTTAAAGCTCAAGTACCCTCTAGTACAGAAACTCTGGTAGTGTAATGGTTAAGTGCTACCACTGCTAACCAAAAGGCCAGCAGTTCAAACCCAACAGGCGCTCCTTGGAAACCCTATGAGGCAGTTCTACTCTGTCCTATACGGTCACTGTGAGTCAAAATCGACTAGATGGCACAGGGTTAGGTTAAGTTACCCTCTAGTACTAGCCACAGGAAACTAAACTAATACTTCTGTACCTTTGTATCAAGATGGAAGAATGGACTGGAAACTTCAGTTATCAAACTAGCCAGAAACCCTAGAGCCCACAATTCAAGGAGTTCAAACGATTAGGAAGCAGCAATCTAACAAATTCTAGAGATAAGACCATGGTGAGACAGAGTCAAAACGAATAATGGTTAAGACTAAGGAAGAGGCATCAAACTGAGACTATGTATCTTTTTAACTTAGGTCTATCTATGTGAAATCAAGTCATGTGAAATGTATTCAATATATTAATAATTTCAACTTAAGTTTGATATCTATGTACATGATACCATAAGAAGTCATTGTTCTGATCCAGATATCAGGTGAAAATGGTACCATTTGGTCTGAATTAAGGGCCAAGTAATGATGCCTCAAGGGGGCAGTGGTGGTTTAGTGGTAAAATCTCTGCCTTCCATGCCAGAGACCAGGGTTCGATTCCCTGCCAATGCATGTCGTACACAGCCACCACTCCTCTGTCCCTGGAAGCTTGAGTGTTGCTAGGATGCTCAACAGGTTTTAGCAGACCCTCCAGACTAAGATAGACTAGGAAGAAAGGTCTGGCAATCTACTTCCAAAATAGCCAGTGAAAACTTATGGATCACAGTGGCCTGATCTATAATCAATCATGGGGATGATGCAGGACCAGGCAGTGTTTTGTTTTATTGTATACAGTGTCATCATGAGTCCAACCAACTTGATGGCCACTAACAACAACCAGCAGAATGCACCACTACATAATGAGGTCCCCTACTGCAGTTTAGACTGACAGCATCAGCGTCCTCTGGGAGCCTGTTAGAAATACAAATGCTTGGACTAACCTCAGACCTGCTCTCACGGAGTCTCTGGGGCGGCTTGTAGGAATCTCTGTTCTAAGGAACCTTCTCCTTGAGTCTCATGACTGCTACCGTTAGAGAATGTTGAAACACGAAGGCAAATTTCCACATTTCTATACATGCTAATCACGTATTTAGTTACCATGACAGCCACAACAGAAAGAAAAGAACAAATACGCAACAAATAATTTTCCAACGCTGTTCGATGTGACCACATGGTACCCACCACTCTCCATACTGCAATCAGAAAATATGCTTCTGTGATAAGCTGGAGAATATTAGATTAAGAGCAACACAAACAAAATTACTCATTTGACCTAAAAGTCAAAGAAATTTTTGGTTTCCTACCTTATTAATGTCTGGATAACATAACAAACAGCACACACAACATCATTAAGATGAACTAGCTGAGTGATATTATGCCTTGCTACTTTTCCTTTAAAGAAATATGAAAATGTTGACCAATACATATAACAACTCTCATCAACTCTCCCAATTTCTTCTTCAAGGCTTGTCTTTTTCCCGAAGTGGTTCGATGGAAGCTAGGAGTTGCTGAAATGTGGGACGCTTTTCCGGGAGCTAAACAAAAGAAAAATCCAATGTGTTCATTTATGAATGTCATAATTAAAGGAATATGAATGTTGTAATATAAAGCATTTACATATACCGCAGGCCTAAAAACAGAAACTTTTCAAACATGGAAAGATTACAGGTCAGAAAGGTCAGGATCAAAGCAAGGATGCTGGCTCTATCCACCACTCTTTTCATTATAGCTGTTGGGGATATCAGCCAATGCAATCAGACAGGGATAATAATTAGACCCCTAATTGTTAAGAAAGTAAAACATCTTTATTTGCACAAGATATAACTGTATACTTGGAAAAAGCAAAAGAAACAATGGTAGAACTAACCCAAGCAAAATAGATTCATGAAGAGAGCTGGATATAAAATTAACAAACAAGATCAACAGCCTTCTTAGATAACTACAGTAATGAATCAGAAGTTGTAATGAAAAGAAAACTCCACTTTCAATATCAACCACAACCAAAATAAAATAATAAACAAACCCAACCCACTGCTGTCGAGCTTATTTCAACTCATAGTGACCCTATGGGACAAAGTAGAACTGCCCCATAGAGTTTCCAAGGAGTGCCTGGTGGATTCCAACTGCTGACCTACTGATTAGCAGCCACAGCACTTAAATACAATACCATCATGGTTTCCTAAACAAGAAATACCCCCAAATGAGGAAGACATCAACCTACTGCTAAAAATACAACATGGACTTGAACACAGTGAAAAACACCCTTTATTCTAGAATAAGAAAAAGTAACATCATAAATATATCAATTTTCCCAACTTAAAATATAAAGTAAACACAATCTCCCCAAAATATGAACAAGCTTGCTTCAAGCTAAGCAAAAAGATTCTCTAGTTCATGGTTTTAAAAAGTGTGCAAAAATAGTTAGAAAAACTACATTGAAAGATGAGCAATGAAGGAGAGGATGATAGCTTATGTAGTATTAAAAGATACTATAAAGTCTCTATAACTAAAATTCACCATCTGTCTGTCACTTTGTCATAGTGTGTTTGCATGCATATTCCTGTGATGTAGGAAGCCATGCTACTGGCATTTCAAATACCAGCAGGGTCACCCAAGGTGGACAGTTTTGAGCACAGCTTCCTGACTAACAGAAACTAGTAAAAAAAGGAGTGGCAATCGACTTCTAAAAATTAGTGAAAACCTATGAGATGGGAACAGAATATTGCCTGAGTGGACTCAGACCTGCCAGTGGTCATGAAGCTAGCACAGGATGGGCAAAGATCTGTTCTGCTCTACTTGGGGCGACTGTGAGTTGGCAATGATTCAACAGCAGTAACAATAATAGCAATAATTAAAATAGCATGGTGCTAGCATAGAAATGGAGGCTCTGGTGGGGTAGTGGGTTAAGTGCTACATCTGCTAACCAAAATGTCGGCAGTTCAAATCTGCTAGGCATTCCTTGGAAACTCTGTGGGGCAGTTCTACTCTGACCTTTAGGGTTGCTATGAGTCAGATCTGACTCGATGGCAATGGGTGGGTTTAGCATAGAAATAAATTAAAGAACAGAAAGAGAATCCAGAAACAAACCAAAATGCATAATGGAAATTCATTATAATATTAAAGTGGTATCTCATAGCCATTAAGGTGGTATCCTATCTTCTCTAGGGTCTTTTAATAAACGGTGCTGCCACAACTGGATAGCCATTTAGAAAATGACATCTTTGATCCATACCTTATACCACATGCCAAAACAAACACACGCTGATCTGAGATCCAAAGGTAAGCCTTTCCCCAAATTGCCCTGAGACAGAGCGGAACTGTCCCACAGGGCTTCCAAGGCTGTGATCTTTACGGAAGTTACTGCTACATTTTCTTCCCAAGAAGTAGTCAGTGGATTAGAACCACCGACCTCTCAGCAGTCAAGTGCTTAACCAGTGAAGCATAAACGTACTAGATGAAAGCCTAGGTGAACGCAACTACACATCCAGGTATGCAAAAGCCTTTCTAATTGTGACTCAAAAACACAGAACAATAAAAGCAAACATTCAACTATATTACACAATCTCACAAGGCAAAGAAACACCATACACTGAATCAAAAGACAAGAGACGAACAGACGGATAATACTCGCAACTTACATCACAGATAAAGTAATAATCTCCTTAATGTATAAAGGGACTTTTATACAAAAGGAGGGAAAAGATAAGCACCTGATAGCACACAAGGAAACACATGAATGTTCTTGGAAAGATACACAAATAACCTTTAAAAACATGAAAAGATGTTCAACTGCAGTCAAAGAAGACATTCATATGAAAGCTGTACTAAACGTTATTTCTCCTCGATCAGGTGGCCATTCACTGGAGAACTTGACAATGCACTTGGCTGGTGAGGTTGCGAACACAGGCACCCTCTCCTCCTCCATTTCTAGTGTTGCAGCACCCATGGACAGGAGAGAAATCTGTAGGTTACTTCCTTGTGAGACTACTTCCTTGTAAGATTAAAAGGGTACCAAGTAACGTACACTACGTTTGAGCTAGAAGAAGGTGGGACCAAAACCAAACCAAACCCACTGGCATTGAGTTAATTCTGATTCATAGTGACCCTGTAGAACAGAGTAGAACTGCCCCATAGAAATCCCTGGTGGATTTCTAACTGCTGAACTTTCAGTTAGCAGCCATAGCACTTAACCACTACACCACCAGGGTTTCACTCTAGAAAATACTCCAAGTGCCAAAGAGCAGGCCATCACAAAACACTCATATGCCAGGCAGTGATTTAAGGCTAAGGAGTCCTGGTAACTCAATAGTTAAGCACCTGGCTGCTGATCAAAAGGTTGGAAGTTCAAACCTACTCAGCAGCTCTGTGGGAGAAAAGACCTGGCAATCTGTTCCCATAGAGATTACAGCCTAGGAAATCAAATGGAGCAGTTCTACTCTGTCCTATGGGTTTCTATGAAATGGCTCCATGGCACCTGACAATTTAAGGCCACATCAGGAAAACATTCTTAGGTGATGCAGACAGTCATTCTGCCATAGTTGGATTTGAGGTTCCTATACAAACGGTCAAGGACTCTTTAAGTTGTACACTTCAATTTATTTCTAGCATAGTACCTGGGATATAAAACCATAGTACCAAGCATAGTAGCTGGGATATAAAACCAAAAACCCAAACCTGCTGCTGTCAAGTTGACTCTGACTCATAGCGACCCTATAGGACAGAGTAGAAATGCCCCATAGAGTCTCCAAGGAGTGTCTGGTGGATTCGAACTGCTGGCTTTTGGGTTTAGCAACTGAGCTCTTAACCACTGTGCTACTGGGACTCCAGCCTGGGGCACAGGCATTCCATAAATATATAACAACAGAAACAGTAACAACAACCAACACTTATAGCACAGTGTGCCAAGCACTGTTCCTAATACTTTTATATATTAATTCCTTTGACCCACTCAATAGTCCTATGAGGTAGGTACTGTTTTACACAAAAGCACAGAGATGTTAGGAGACTTACCAAGTCACACAGCCAAAAAGTGATCAGGCTTTAACTCAGACATTCCTTTTTTTTTTAAATTGTGCTAAAGATGAAGCTTTACCGAACAAACTAGCTTATCATTAAACAGTACACATTTTGCTACCAACCCCATGACACATCAACACTGTCCCTTCTTGACTTTGGGTTCCCTGTTACCAGCTTTCCTGTCCCCTCCTGCCTTCTAATCCTCGCCCCTGGGCTGGTGTGCACCTTTAGTCTTGTTTTGTTTTATGGGCCTGTGCAATCTTTGGATAAGGAGTGGACCCTCAGGACTGACTTCATTACTGAGCTAAAAGGGTGTCCAGGGGCCATACTCTTGGGGTTTCTCCAGTCTCCGTCAGGCTAGGAAGTCTGGTCCTTTTTATGTGTCAACTCAGGACATCCTGGCTCCAGAGTCCACATGATTAACCACTGCAGAGATTTGCTTCTATTAATGAATGAGTACAGCAGTAGGCCCTTTTCTCATGAGGCAGTTCTGTACAACGGCTATGAGCTCTTGACACTTAATGTTCTTTAAAAGCTTCCTTTTATCCTATCACTGCTCAAAAGTCTTCAATGGCTCCCTAGTGCCTGAAAAATAACCACAAAAACTCCATACCTCCAACTCCTATACTTATTCAACTTGCAGAATCAGGCCCAGACCTATTGTTCCAAACTCACGAGCCCTTCCGACACTGACTCCCATCGAGCACCTCATGCTCACTCCTGCCTCCGTGTCTGTGGGCATTCCACAGAGACTTCCAGATGCCATGAGGATCTTGATACACTCAGGAAGCTGGGCTCCCTCTCCTCTGAGCTTTTCCTGCCCTGGGCTATGTTTCTAACCTGGGTGCCTAATTATAACCTGCTTGGAGTTCTTAGGCCCAGTGTCTGTGTGTGTGTGTGTGTGTGCACATACATGTGTGTGCTTCTGAGAACTTTTGGCAAGGACAGAGAAGGAGCCTCATATTTTTTGTTTAACATTTCCCATTAGTACTACAAATACAGTAGCTGCTTTCCAAATGAATCCCCTGCAATTTCAGTTCCCTGTTGTCATGGACTGAATTGTGTCCCCCCCAAAATAGGTGTAGCCATGTGGCTGGACCATGATTCCCAGTATCTTGTGACTGTCCTCCACTTTCTGGTTTTCCTAAGCTGTATGTTAAAGGATTAGGGTGGGGCTGCAAATCCCTTCATAGGATCACCTCCCTGCTCCACTGTAAAGGGAGTTTCCCTGGAGTATGGCTTGCCCCACCCTTAATGCTTTCATCCTAGGAGAGGTAAAAGGACAGAGAAGCAGGCAGAGAATTGGAAACCTTGTACCATCAAGAAAGCAGCACCAGGAGAAGAGCGCGTCCTTCAGAGCTGAGGTTCCTGTGCCAAGACGCTCCCTGGACAAAGACTGATGCAATACCGGACTTTCCTCCAGAGCCGACAAGGGGAAAGCGGACACCCTGAATATGGACTTGTACCCTACCAGACTATGTAAGAAGAAACCTTCCTTTGTTAAGGCCATCTACTCTGTGGTTTTTCTGTTCGAGCAGCCCTAGCTGACTAAAATACCTGTCTTCCCCACAGATACCTGTATTTTCTACCTGCATGGAAGTTTTTATTCAGAGTACGGGAGAAACGGGGAGAGAACAGAGGATGGGATGGTCTCTGTTCTGTGTTCTCTAAATGTGGTTATATGTCCTCGGCTTCTGTTACATGTTTTCTACTTGAGGAGAGGCCATATAGTATTGTGCCTAATGGTAGCAAATCTAGGCTAGCCCCATCTCTTAACTAGCTGTGTGATCTTGGGCAAATCACTTAATCTCTCTGAGCCTCTGTTTTCTCTTTGGTCCATTTCAGTGATGAGAACAGTACCTACTTCATAGTCTGTTTCCTGAAGAATAGATGAGTTAATATTTATCAAGTTCTAAGACCAGGGCAAGGAACCCTGGTTGCACAATGGTTAAGCTCTTGGCTGCTAATGGAAAGGTCAGTGGTTCAAATCCATCCAGTGACTCCTTGGAAGAAAGACCTGGTGCCCTGCTCCCATAGTGATTGTTTTTATTCCAAAGGACTAACGGAGCACATGAACCACAGCCTACATGACCCTGAGACCAGAAGAACTAGATGGTGCCCAGCTGCCACACCTACTGCTCTGGCTGGGATCACAACAGAGCGACCCAAACAGAGTGGGAGAGAAATTGTACAACAAAAAAGCAAATTCACAAAAAAGACCAGACTTACTGGTCTAACAGAGAGTGGACCAGTCCCCAAGACCATGGCCCTAAGACACCTTTCTGAGCTGGTACTGAAGCCATTCCTGGAGACCACCTTTGAGCCCAAACATAGACAGGCCCATAAAATAAACAACACCTATGAGGATGTGCTCCTTAGAGCAATCCATTACAGGAGATCAAAAGGGCAATTTTACCCAAAAGCAAACCTGGGGAAGTAGGATGGGGTAGAAAATCAGGATGAAAGAAACAGGAAGCCTAAGAGAGAAATGTGGAGAGTGCTGACACACTGTGGGAAGTGAAACCCACGTCATGAAACACTGCATGTACAAACTACCGAATGAGAAACGAATTTGCTCTGTCAACTTTCACCTAATGCACAATTCAAATGACAAGATGAAGCTGAGGGGCCGTGGAGTCAGCTCCAACTCAAAGCGAACCTATGAACTACAGAACAAAACACCACGTGGTTCCGCGCCACCCCCACAAGCGTTGCTACGTCTGAGCCCATTGATATTACAGCCTAGGAAACCCTATAGGGTAGCTCTGCTCTACCACACAGGATCCCCAGGAGTCAGAACCAACTTCAGGCACACAGCAACAAGATCAGGGCTAGAAATAAGTGCAGAGCTTCGAAGCCTTGCTGAAAATTTGCATTTTCACCTCGGATACACTGAATCTGAATCTACATTTTGATCAGATCCCCAAACTGAAACCCAGACCCATTGCCATCAAGGCCATTCTGACTCCCAGCGAGCCTGTAGGACAGAACGGAACTACCCTGTTGAGTTTTCAAGGAGCGGCTGGTAGATTTGAACTGCTGACCTTTCGGTTAGCAGCCAAGCTCTTAACCCCTGTACCACCAGGGCTCTGACAAGATCCACAGGTGAACCTTTCTCTAGTGAATCTTGGGAACAGCTTCACTAGTGGTTCTCAGAATTGGTCCCTAACCAGCAGTGTCAGCCATGCCTGGGAACTTGTTAGAAACACACGTTCTCAGCATGGGATCGAACCAGCCAAATTGCCCCAAAGCCCTGCATGAATTGTTTGTTGAAACATTGTTTGTTAAAATATCAGCCTGCATTGCTTACGAGGGCAGGGCCTCAGGGTCGTTATCACCTGCTTAGTGACAGCTACTTTCTATCCCATCAAACTCTCCCCTGCTGGTGGCACCCATGGGAACCCACCCTCTCACCCGGCAAGATACTTGCCTCGTGCCAGCAGCTGTACATGATCTGGTAGACAGTGTCTGACGCCAGTTGTGGCCGGTAGAGCCTGTGGCCCTGGGAGACCTTCACGACCACTCGGGAGTTGTCATACAAGTCATAGGGCTGCTTTCCCAGGCTGAACACTTCCCACACCAGGATCCCTGTGCCACCATCGCCATGCCAAGACAAAAAAGAAAGAGCTGACGTCAGAAGGCACAGGGTTTGGGGAATGAGTTTCCCACACTAGGTAAGGAAGGCGACAGTCAGAGCCAGGGCTCCCTGGGAAATGAGTCCTGAGTGAAAAGGACAGGGTGTGGAGGAGGGCCTGTGCCCACACTTCTGGAGCCTAGGGTCTCTGTCCTTGTACCCCGAGCCCCGGAAGTCTGCTCTTCCTGGATAAGTGGTTGAAAGACGAGGGCAGCCGCAGAGGCAGTCACTTAGGCTGCTGCTTCAGAGAGGTGACTAGAGCTTCTTTCAGCCTCACAGTGACAACTGCCTGTCCAATCCTTACGACTGATGGAAACCCGGCCCTTTCTTCCTCTCTCCCTTAGTAGCTGCAGGTAACAATGCACTGCACAATTAAATGACCATTCATTGGACACTGAAGGATAAAATCACTGGCAACACTCATGAGCCCTTCTACCATGTGGCCCTTTGTAGTCTTTTGTGGCCAGGTGCCCTTTGGAGAATCAGGTAAAAGTTCTCCTCTCGGAAAAGCGAAGAGACAATATTTTGGATTCGGTTCCAGGATGTTCAGTCTCCTGAAGCTGATTCAGGGCATCACACTCCTGGCTAAGAAACCAAGTGCTGGCCATGGTGGTCCAGAGGGACAGTTGGGGTCAGTCAGATGGGGCCCTTGAGTCGCAGTTCTGCCACTTACAGACTGGGCAAGTTTCTTGACTCCCCTCAGCCTCAGGTTATTTTGCAAATATCCAAAAACTGGGGATATTTGCACCACATGGAGTTGCTTGGTAAAGCAGAGAGTCAGCAAAAAAGAGGAAGACCCTCAACCAGACGGCACACAGTGGCTGCAGTGATGGGCTTAAGCGTAAAAATGATTGTGGGCATGGTGCAGGACTGGGCAGGGTTTTGTTCTGTTGTGCACGGCGTCACTATGAGTTGGAACTGACTCAGTGGCACCTAACAACAACAACAACAGCAGAGTTGCCTTGAGTCTTAAACAGTACACAACATATATGATTGTTATCATTATTCTCTGCCATTGTGACACTTCCAACCCTATGGGGCATAGCAACCCTATAGGACAGAGTAGAAGTACCCAGGGGGTTTCCCAGGCTGTAATCTTTATGGGAGCAAGTTGCCAGGTCTTTTCTCCCTTGCAGAGGCCAGTGTATTCCAACTGTCTGCCTTTCAATTAGCAGCCAAGTGTTAACCATTGTAATACCGGGGCTCCTTATAAACCACATGGAGCACTTAAAGGGAGAAGTACGTTTGCTAAATGGACCGTTATCCCATTGTGTTGGCCCAGGCCAGGGAATTCCAACAGTCAACCAGGGTCAGAATTTTGGAAAACAGAAAATATGTATGAAGGAAGAAAATTATTTTCGAACTAGGACAGGGTTACTAACTTAGAAGTTTCTTTGACTTCTGTTGCTGTTGTTGTTTGGTGCCATCAAGTCAGTCCCGACTCACAGTGATGCTATGCACAACAGAAGGAAACACTGCCCGGTCTTGCACCACGTCCACAATCGTTTTTATTCTTAAGCCCATCATTGTAGCCACTGTGTCGATCCATCTCCTTGAGGGTCTTCCTCTTTTTCGCTGACTCTCTGCTCTGCCAAGCTCTTTGACTTGCAGGGCTATAGATTTTATGCAAAAATGTTTATAACAAGGCAGTCTTAGACATTGTTGTGACTTTACGCATATGTGTGTGTGAGTGTGTGTGTTTACCAAGTATTCTAAAACAACCATTTAAAAGACAGTTGCTCTTTTTACGTCTCTGTCTTCGGAAACCCTGGTGGCATAGTGGTTAAGTGCTACGGCTGCTAACCAAATGATCAGCAGTACAAATCTGCCAGGTGCTGTTTGGAAACTCCACAGGGCAGTTCTGCTCTGTCTATAGGATCGCTATGAGTGAGAATTGACTTGATGGCAGTGAGTCTTTGGAAGGCTACTCACTTATTTCAAGGATACTATATGGTTGCCTAGTGGTGCAGTTTGTGCTTGGATGGTAACCAAAAGGTTAGCAGTTCGAACCCACTCAGCAACATCTCAGAAGAAACAGGAGTGGAGATCCACTTCTGTAAAAATTACTGCCAAGAAAACCCAACAGAATGCAGTTCTACTCCATAACACATGGGATCTCAGTAAGTCACAAATCAACAACCAAACAAAATCAGCAACAAGGATGTTATCATTGCTCAAAATAGTATGAAGCTCCTCTTGGGGAGCTGCTTTCGGAAGCTCAGATTCATTTTGCATACCTTCACTGGGGGCATATTATTTAAGAATCGATTTAACTTTTAGAAACAGCCAGAAAGTATCTGGACCAATTTCAGTTTAGAACATAAGTAATCAAGCTGTGTGCTGTAATTTTTGGTTGAAAACAAGCTGTAAATGTTGAATAAGAATGTTGATTTAAAAAAAAACACATGTATAGTTGACACCTTTTTTATTAAAAGTAGGGAAGCTATTAATAACTATAAAGTTAATGTTCCCTGTACCAAGTCTTCATTATTTCAAAGTAAACTTGCAATTATATAATTTACAGCCATGGGTGCCTTTTACATTACTAAAGCACTCATACAGTGGCAATTTAGAATAATTTCAGTTGAATATTTCTAAGATTCCAAATTGGCAAAGTAGAAGCCTGGTTTCCAAGTCACATGGCTGCTTGACATGGCTCCTGTCCAATTCAGATGCAACTCATCTTCCTCCACTCCTGTGTCCTTCTACTCTTCACCGGTCTTTTAAAGGTCCTCAAATGGGCCAGTTCCTTTTGGCCTCATGGCCTTTCACACAGGCCATTAATTCTCTCTGGATCCTCTTTCCTATTAAGCATTTCTACCCCTAAATTTTATCTATTTTGTTGTTGTTGAGAGAATATACAGCGAAACATGCACCCATTCAACAGTTTCTGCATGTACAGTCACACTGATTACATTCTTTGGGTTGTACAACCCTCTCACCCTCCTTGTCTGAGTTGTTCCTCCCCCATTAACATAAACTCATTGCCCCCTAAGGTTCTCATCTAATCTTTCAAGTTGCTATTATCAGTTCGATCCCATATAGACAGTTCTTGAAAGAGCATAATGCTCAAGGTAGACTTTTTTTTTTTTTTTTCCACTAGCTAAGCCATACTATGGCTTTACGAAGACTTTAGGGGTTATTTTTGGTTTAAGGTTTAAATATTATCTCAGGGTAATATTTTGAGAGTTTCCTACAGCCTCCATGGCTCCAGACAGTCTAGAGGTCATGAAAATTTGAAATTCCGTTATCCACTTTTTCCCTTTTGGTCAAAATTCTTCTATGGAATCTATCAAAATGTTCACTTATGGTATCAGGTACCAGTCAGTTCTTCTGGTCTCATGGCATAGGAAACAGTTGTTCATGGAGACAATTAGTCACATATTCTGTATCTTCCCCCTGTTCTTGGCTCTCCTTCTGTTATTCTGAGTGAATAGAGACCAATTGTAGTGCCTTTAGAGGATACTGATTTTTTAAAGTAACATTTATAAGGCATATTAATTAACATAAGGAGATTCAGACAAATTTTGACAATAAGGTACAAAAATCAGTCCATACGAAATGACATCAAGTATTCACCAAAACACTATCTTGAGTTTTTTTCATTTTCTGTGCACATTGGATTTTTTTTTTACATGAGCAATGCTACTTTAACAAAAGAAATTGTATTTTTCAAAGAGTGTGTCATATAGAAAAATAAATAACTAAATTTTCTCTTCTCAGGCAGTCTTATAGATGTCAAATTACACTTATGAACTCAGACAGGCATGAAATAGATTTCAGTTATATCTAATATATTCCATAACATTATGATAATTTGGATTATCACTCTGGGCCAGTATGACAGGGATTGAAAACAGACTTGACATTTCTCATGATGTAGAAAAATATCAAGATCTACAGAGTTGTAATTTTAAAATTGTTTCTGTTTGCTAATTTCCTTGAATAAATTTCAACAGAGACATTTGAATAAATATAGGAGTCAGCAAGCTTTTCCTGTAAAGGGCCAGATGTAGCCCAATGTAATCTCAGCATTGTGGGTCAGATGGCCTCCATGGCAACTACTCAGCTCTGCCAGCGTTGCAGAAAAGCAACTACAGACAATCTGCAAATGAAGGAGGATGGCTATGTGCCACTAAAACTTTGTTTACAGAAGCAGCCCTCAGATTCGGTCCTTGGGACATGGTTTGCTGGCCCCTGATCTAAAATATGAATTTTAACAAGGAGAATAATTAAAACTAGCCATAGGCCAAAAATCAAAAGAAAACAACACTAATTCGTCTTTGTGTTTACACTAGAGAGATCAAAAGAATTGGTCAGTTCAGAAGCAGATAACTGTCCCTGTGAAGAAAAAACTCCCTATTCGCAGATGATATGATTGCATGTACAGAGAATCCAAAGAAATCCATAAGTAAACTTTTGGAACTAACAGAGGAGTTCAGCAAAGTGTCAGGATACAAGATAAGCATAAGTAAATCAGTAGGATTCCTTTATACCAACAATGAGATTATTAAAGAAGAAATAACCAAATCAATACTATTTACTATAGTCCCCAAGAAGATAAAATACCTAGGAATAAATCTAACTAGAGAAATAACAGAACTTTACAAAGAGAAATTACAAGACCTTACTACACAAAACTAAGAGAGACTTACATAAATGGAATAATCTACCCTGCTCATGGATAGGAAGACTTAACATTGTGAAAATGTCTATTTTACCCAAAGCAATCCACTTATATAATGCAATCTCAATACAAATTCCAGTGATATTTTTTAATGAGATGGGGAAACAAATCACCAATTTTGGAAACAGAAGCAATCCCAGATAAGTAAAGCACTACTGAAGAAGAAGAACACACTGGGAGGCCTTTCACTACCTGACTTTAGACACTATTACACTGCCACAGTAGTCAAAATAGCCCAGTACTGGTACAAAAAGAGACCTATAGACTAACGGAACAGAGTTGAGACCCCAGAGATGCCACCATCCTCCTATGAACAGTTGATATTTGACAAAGGCCCTAAGATTTTAAACTAGGGTAAAAATGTTCTCCTTAACAAATGGTGCTGGCAAAATTGGATATCCATCTGCAAAAAATTGAAACAAGACTCATATCTCACACCTTATACAAAAACCAACTCAAACTGGATAAAAGACCTAAATATAAAATGTAAAACGATAAAGCTCATCCAAGATAAAATAGGATCAACAATGGAAGTTTTAATACACAATGTAGACAGACTTGAAAATCTTACAAACAAAGCACAATCAATGGAAGAGAAAATAGATAAATGGGAACTACTAAGAATCAAACACTTTTGCTCAGCCAAAGACTTCATCAAAAGAATTAAAAGACCACTTACAGAATGGGAAAAAAAATTGGCAACTACAAGTCAGACTGACGTACGATCTCCAAAATCTACAAGGTACTTCAAAATACCAACAAGAAAAGGATAAATAATTCAACTAAGCAATGGGCAAAGTAGATGGACAGATATTTCTGTAAAGAGGATATCCAGGCAGCCAAAAGACACATGTGGAATTGCTCATGATCATTAGCTATTAAAGAAATTCAAATCAAAACTATGATGAGATACCATCTCACCCTAACGAAGGTTAGCCATGATCCAAAAAACCCAAAACAACAAATGCTGGAGAGGCTGTGGAGAAATTGGAATTCTCCTACACTGCTGGTGGGATTGCAAAATGATGGCTTCATTTTAAGTCTTTCTGTTTTTTGAGTTTTGTGTCAACTCTGCTTTCACTTCCAGTCATTTCTTTTTAAGATCTTCAGAAAAAAAGCCTTTATCCCCTTAAGTTTTGTGAGAAGGGCTTAGAAGGATGTACACTATTCAATGTATAGTAGACGACCTCTTAACACCCAGCCCAGGAAAGAAATCATCTTCTAGCGCTTTTTGTCTCAAGCCATCCCTGTGATTTTGTAAGTGTTCAGGGGCCTTTTAAAAATGGGTGTTGCTGCTCTTGTGGTTTCCTGTTGCGGAAGCTGGCTTAAGAAAGAGTCCTGTGTGGCCACACTCTTACCGAATGCCCATACGTCGGACTTGCTGCTGTATTTGAAGTAGTGAAACACCTCCGGGGCTGACCACTTGACTGGAAACTTTGTTCCTACTGAACTGACGTACTGGTCATCGAGAACATACCTGTGGAGAAAACATCAGCACAGACCTTAAGCCCCACGGCAGAGCAAAATGGCGGCAGTACGGGCTGATGGAAGACAGGGAGCCATCAGGTCTCAACCAAATGCGTGTTTTCCAGATCTTTTGCTTCCTTTAAAGTGTGAGCTTAGCTAGAGGCTGCTTATGACCTGAAAGCATTTTTAAAAATGATTTATTGAACTCTGCAAATAGCAAAACCTGAATGCAAAAAATTGATGACTACAGAACACTCAGATGTAAAAAAAAAAAAAAATTGAAAAACTAAGAATCCCACTCCAAAGATGACCTGCCCTTCTACCACCCAAGAAACATTTTTGCTTGTACTTTCCAATCTTTTTTTTCTAGAAACAATGAGTCTTTGAGTGCTGCAAATGCTTAAAACACTTGGCTGCTAACCAAAAAGTTGGGGGTTTGAGTCCAACCAGCAGGGCTTTAGGAGAAGAGCTTGGTGATCTACTTCTGAAAGGCAGAGCTATTGAAAAGCCAATGGAGCACAGTTCTACTCTGACACACAAGGGGTTGTCATGAGTCCACTCGATGACAACTCTTTAATTTAAACACCATTGGGTTTCTATTGGTTTGAGATCTGCTTTTGTTTTTTATTTGATGTCATATCATGAGCATTTCTTCATGCGGTTAATTTTTTTTCCTGCAGTATCATGTTTAATGGTCGAATAGTAGTCTTTCTTATATCCATTGCCACCAAGTTGATTATGACTCATAGCAACCCTATAGGACCGAGTAGAGCTGCGCCAAAGAGTTGCCAAGGAACAGGTGATGGATTCAAACCGCCATCCTTTTGGTTAGCAACCAAATGCTTAACCACTGCACCACCAGGGCTCCAGATAGAGTAATGCATATAGAGATTCACTCAAGAAAATGTTTAAACACCCTGCAGTGGTGATACAGAAAATTTAATAACGTGACCATAAAAGCTTTCTTAGCGTTAGTGCTTGCCCATCTGAACGTGGAAAACCCCAAAAGGTCTATAGACTCCTTGATGAGTTAAAACATGTATGACATGTGCTGTTGTGGTTAGGTGCTGTGGAGTTGATATCAATGCATAGTGACCCCATGTGACAGAATAGAACTGCCCCATATAGTGTTATGGGGGTAGACTGGCAGGTCTTTCTCCTACAGAGTCACTGGATAAGTTCACACTGCCAAACTTTCTGTCTGCAGTTGAGTGCTTAACCACTGTGTCACCACAGCTTCTTGTATAATGTATGATGTCTATAGATGACTATACAATGTATTGATGATTATAGAATACTCAGACAGAAAAAAACAAGCAAATCGAAAAACTAAGAATCTCACTCCAAAGATGACTTGCAATTCTACCATCCACAAAACATTTTTGCTTGTACTTTCCAATCTTTTTTCTAGAAACAATGAGTAATAATGTAATATATATGATTATAAAATATTTGAGTCATATTATAACTAATAATTATAATATACATTTATCCAAATAATGGAAACCCTGGTGGCTGAAACTCTATGGGGCAGTTCTACTCTGTCCTATAGGATTGTTGCGAGTCGGAATCAACTCAGTGGCAGTGGGTTTACGTGTTTTTTGGTTTTTATCTAAATAATATGGCTGTAGCATATTATGTTTAAATATGTAGAATGTTTAGTAGGATTTATTTAGAAGTTTAAGGAGCCATGGTGGTTCAGTGGTTAAATGCTCAGATGCTAAGAGCGTGGTAGGCAGTTAGAATGTGGCCAGTGGCTCCGCAGGAGAAAGGTGATCTGCTTTCCGGAGGATAATAACCTCGGACACCCAACAGGGCAGTTCTACTCTGTCACATGGGGTCGCTGTTGAGTGGGCATCAACTCCACGACATACAACAACTACAGAAGTTTAGAACATACTTAGCGCTAAAAGAGATTTGGGATAATTTCTGTAGAGCAGGTTTCACTGTACGGTAAAGAACTGGGTTGAAGCTTGCCTCACAGGTAGTCAGAGGCAGGGTAGGGGGGGCCCAGGTGTCTAAACCCCAATTCAGAACATCTTCTACAGCCCCCGACGGCTGCAGTGGTGATGGGCATGGAGATGTTAATGGAAACGCCTCTGTTGCCGCTGCTCGCCTCTCTGGAGTCCCCTTACCTTGTCATCCCGAAGTCAGATACTTTCACAGAGAGGTCACTGTCCACCAAGCAGTTCCGAGCAGCCTTTGGAGGAAAAAACACGCCCCCCCCCCCGCAAAGTATTAAAAGTGCCCAGGAATGGCCTGACATCAGACTCAGATCGTTTCTCCTCTTTTGCAGTATGCTTCGCAAAATCTGATTGCCTATCACAACCCACGTGCTCTGAAGTTGTCTGTCCTTTGCCGTGCATAGTTTTTCACAGTAACTGTGCTCCCCTGAATACTTATGCCCCTCATCCATCCTGTGCAACAACAGGAAATGAGAGAGGTGACGTGTCAAAGGTGGAGCCTCAGTTAATCAGTGAGAAAGGAGGATGCATTTAGAGGGTGGGCTTTCCAAGACTAGGACAGCACACATTAACAGATGCCCCGAGAAAGGCCAAACCCACCCATTTGTCACTTCTTGAAAGCTCTTGCTTTGGTGGCATAGATGATATACCAGGGAGTTTTGAAATTCACTGGCCTCACATGCATGGCATGTTGGCAGTTCAGCACAAAATCCTCTGAAGAGAAACCCCAGTGAGTACCAGTCAGAATGCTCCCTCCTCCTACCCTGACTCAGAGACACACACAAATTGCACTTCTCCCTGGTTTTTGTATTTTCAGTTACTGTATCAAAAGAACATTTTAACATTAAGCACTTCCGGGAGTAAAGGTCAACTTGAATGTAGTGGTTCCAAGAAACACTCAATGGGTAAAACACTCAATGGGTAAAAGCCTTTCCTTTTCATCTCCTCTTTGAACTGCAACACAGCTATACAACTCTTGATGGCTTCTTTTACTCTTTTCATTCTTTGGTTTTTCACTACTTCATATATTTTATTTTGAAGCTTGGGATTTTTATTATAAAAGTGTCATGTGTCATAGTGAGTAAAGATGTCCTTCTCACTGTCCCTCCCAACAGCCCTAGTCCTGGAGATCAGAACTGTGGGCTGTTTCCTTCCTCTGAGAGTCCCAGGGTGTTGCTTACCAAGTCACGGTGTATAAACTGGTGGCTCTCCAAGAAGGCCATGGCTTCACAAACATCGTAACACATCTCTAAGAGCTGGGAAGGCTCAAGTGCTTTCCCATGGTTCTTCAGGTAAGTAAGCAAACAGCCATTGGTTATATATTCTGTCACTATGTATATGGGGTATTTCTTTGAGCACACGCCGTAGAATTTAACCAGCTTGGGGTGGCTGAGTTTCCTGGAAACAACAGATTTTCAAAGGTCAACACTGAATTTCCACACTCCATTTTCCGAATGTTCCAAAAAAGAATCACTCTCGTATTTTTGTTTGTCTTAATTTCCCACTTCTATTTGAACTCTGGTGGCATAGTGCTTAAGTGCTATGTCTGCTAACCAAAAGGTCAGCAGTTCGAACCCACCAGACGCTCCTTGGAAATGCTATGGGCAATTCTACTCTTTCCTACGGGGCCTCTGTGAGTTGGAATCGACTTGACAGCAGTGGATTTGGTTTTGGGTTTCACTTGAACAGAGACAAAAAAAAAATCCAGGGTCTTATGCTGGAGTACATTAGCATTTGGAGATAACAAGAGACACGTCATACTGGACATCAGCAACCCCAGCCACAGGACAACGGCTGAGGGTACAACGGCCTGTGCTGTCTGCAGCTTTCCCACCCAGAATCAGGGTTGGCACTGGTCTGCTGCCTCAGAAAGCCCAGCTTGCCTCATGACATCCTGAGAACATCCACAACTGATTTGGAGGAAGAAACACTCTAAAAGCCGCCACTTCCATTTAAAAATATCTAACCCTCACGTCTAAATACTTTGTTCTATAGTAAAACAACATCAGCATGTGACGGGAGCAGGTAAAACAAAAATAGTTGCTATGCTACAAAAGTGAGATTTGTTGCCGTTGTTAGTTGCCATAAAGTCGACTCAGACTCATGGCTACCACACGTTCGTCAGGGCAGAATTGTGCTCCATAGGGTTTTGAAGGCTGTGACCTTTCAAAAGCTGATCACCAGGCCTGTCTTCCGAGGCACCTCTGGGTGGATTAGAACGGGCAACCTTTTGGCTAATAGTCCAGTGTTTAACTGCTGACGATCCCCAGGGGACTCCAAAAGTGAAATTAAGCATGATTTTTCTTTCTTTCTTTAATTTTTTGATGTTATAATTACATGATTTTTCTCAATAATTGGTTTATAAAATAGTAATTACGTCATGTAGCGCATCTAGTAGGTCACGATGGGGTGGACACTCAGCTGTCATGATGTTCCTCAATTTGTCTTTATGTGACTTCTCTATGACTGCCATTTATAGGATGATTTGTTTTATTTATTTTGCTGTTGTTGCTGAGAATATACACAGCAAAACACACACCATGCAGCAGTTTCTACAGATACAATTCGGTGCCATTGATGACATTCTTTGAGCTATATAACCCTTCTCACCCTCTTTTTCTGAGTTGTTCCTCCCCCATTAATATAAACTCACTGCCCCCTAAGGCTCCTATCTAATCTTTTGCATTGCTATTGTCACTTTGATCCTATCTAAATAGTTCTTAAAAGAGCATAATGCTCAAAGCAGACATTCTTTACTAATTAAGCTAAACTATTGTTTGGGCTTAAGAAGACTTCAGGGAATATTTTCAGTTTAAGGTTTAAAGATTATGTCAGGGCAATAGTTTCAGGGGTTCATCCAGCTTCTATGGGTCTAGAAAGTAAAGTCCATAAGAATTTAAAATTCTGTCTGCATTTTCCCCCTTTTGATGAGGATTCTTCTGTAGAATCTTTGAACAAAATGTTCAATAACGGTAACTGGGTACTATCTAGTTCTGGTTTCATGGCAAACGAGGCAGTTTTCAAAGAAGCAACTGCCCACACATTCTGTATCTTCCTCCTGTTCCTGACTCTCCTTCTTTCACTGTTGCTCCAGATGAATACAGGCCAGTTGTTGTTACAGGGTGATTCTTTAATATTTGAATGTAGAAACTAAACTTAAATTTAACAAGTCAACTTTTTTTTTTCTTTAAATAAATGAGGCTGTCTTAATCTTTGGTCATTTTCCTTCTTCTTGGGTTAGGCATAGGGGCATGTCTTGCAGTCTTATTTAGACAACGAGCTTAAATACACATCTGTCAGCACTTTTGCAGACCTGCATGGTAGCCAGGAAAGCTCCCTTCAAAGGGAAGGCTTGTGGTCGGATAAAGGGTGCATCACTCAGCACAAGGCTGTTCCTTTAGTGAATTCAGTCACCGCCCACTGCCCACTGCCCAGCAAGCTCTCGGTGGGATCACCAGGTCAACTGATACTTCCACATGATAGATCTCAACTTGAGCATTGCATTTGAGGTTCAAAATTTTCCCCTTAAGCTACAGTTTGACATCTTTCTTTACAACTGGCTGATTTTTTAAAAATGACTTCTATGATTCTTTATTTAAAAATGTAGTAGCAAAATGGAGTCCCTGAGTAGCACAAACAGTTAAACCTGCACCCAAAGGTTGGTGGTTTGAACCCAGCCAAAGGGGCCTTAGAAAAAAAGACCTAGTAATCTGCTTCCAAAAGGCCATAGTTTTGGAAACACTATAAAGCAATTCTGCTTTGAAACACATAGGGTTGCCAAGAGTTGGAATCGACTCAATGGCAACTGGTTTGATTTTTTTAGTGGCAAAATATATTTTAATGTTACACTGGGTCATAGGGGTTACACCTGAGCTTAAGGAAGTTTTTGCTAGATTCTTCTGTTCTCCTGCTTTGCGGGGCCCCACTTATCACTCGCTCAACCATGCCCTTCCCCACAGTGCAAGGAGACCACAGAGCTAAGGGACATACCCCTTCAGAGTCCACATGTCTTCTTATTGACCACCTTTGGTGCCTCAGGACTCTGGGGTTGCCTGCCCACATAGATGGGTGGCGGATAGACCTTTGTTGTGGGGGGCATGGAGGAGGCTTGGGTGTACCGAAATGTGAAGTCTGCATGCAAGTATGGCAGTCCCTCCTGGTGCTAGACGCAGCTGGGGCTGGGGAGAGGTCAGACAGACCGGGGTCTGGGGCACGGGCCAGAGGCTGGTTTCTTTAAAGCATCTTGAGAATTCTAATTTCCAGTAAGGCATTTCAGGTTGTTAGGAAGGTATAATGGTCAAAGTAGCAGCATGGAACTGATTTTATTGAACAGTTTGTTAGCTTGATTTAGAACTTAAACATTTATACTATCATATTTGGAAATTCTGGTGGCATAGTGGTTAAGTGGTACATCTGAGAACCCAAAGGTCAGTAGTTTAAATCCTCCAGTGCTCCTTGAAAACTCTATGGAGCAGTTCTACTCTGTCCTCTAGGGTCACTGTGAGTCAGAATCATCTCGATGGCAGTGGATTTGGTTTGGTTTGGTTTATAGGGACTCTTGCTCCAGGACTTACAAATGGTAGGGATAAGCCTCTTGATACAAATGCCTTCTCATAAAAACAAACAAACCAAGCCTGCTGCCGTTGAGTCCATTCCAACTCAAGGTACCCATGTGTTACAGAAGAGAATTGTCTTCCCTAATGTTTTCTTAGCCATAATCTTAACAGAAGCAGATCTCCAGGACTTTCTTTCTCGTGCCACTGGATGGGTTCAAACCACCAACCTTTCAGTTAGTAGTTAAGCATAGACTGTTTGCACCACCCAAGAATAATGCCTTCCTACAATGAGGGCTAAGCTTCCACGCCTCAGAAGGAACTTACATCATGGTCTGAGCCTCCTGGAAGAATTCGTCTTCGGACATAGAGCCTTCCTTGATCATCTTTACAGCAACGTCGTATTTCCCCTTCCACTTGCCCAGCTGGACCACTCCAAACTGACCACGTCCCAGTTCCTTCAACAGGGCTATTTCTTCTCTCTTCAGTTCCCAGATTCCTAGTAAGGCAAGGCAGAGGTTCTTTAGGACGAGAAGAAGGCATCTGTGGGGCTAAGAGCCAGCAGAGGAATTTCTTCTCAATGAAAATTCACCCAGACATTAAACAGAATAGCAACATTTTTTTTTGTTTGTTTTAGTTTATCAGTTAAAATAGACATACACACATAACCTCTGGTGATGTGGTCTATGACTTATAATACTGCATGCTAATGCTTCATCACACAGTACTGTTCTCAAAGGAGCTACAGAGAGCTCAGAGTAAAAACAGTGACAGTGAAGGACATCTGGGATAGACTTGGTGTCAGTTGTGCTTGACGCCCTTGCCTAAACAAACTTACTGTCATCCACTCAATTGTGACACATAGCAACTGTCCCATTGGGTCTCCGAGGCTGTAATTATGATGAGAGCAGACTGCCACGTCTTTCTCCAAAGCAGCAGCTAGGAGGTTTGAACCATCAACCTTTCGGTTAGAAGCTGTGTGCTTTAGCCACTGTGCCAGCGGGGTTCCTTTGCTGCCCTTAAACCAAAAACCCCCCTGGCATCAAGTTGATTCTGACTCATAGCGACCCTATAGGACAGAGTAGAAGCGCCCCATAGAGGTTCCAAAGAGGGCCTGGTGGATTTGAACTGCTGACCTTTTGGTTAGAAGCCATAGCACTTAACTACTAGGCCACCAGAGTTTCCTTGATGCCCTTAGGATGGCAAAATATTGTTACAGTTTTCTGAACACACATGGTTGAAGACTGGTTCCTGAGTAGGCTGGGTCACTGAATCTAGGAAGAAGGATGAACAGAGGGGCACTGGAGGTGATGATCAAGACCAACAAGAAATAGAATTTGACAATGATTTTTGTAATGTCGGAGAGATTATGGATTTAGGTTAGGAGGAGGACAGAGACAATTTTGTAAAGAAACTAAACAAATTAGAGTTGAACTCCATTGTACTGCAATCTGAACAGAAATCTGTTTCCTGTTTTCTCCCTTTTTCACTAAATCGACCACATTATTTTTAATCAAAAAAAAAAAGTGAGAAATGGAGTTTAAGAACCCAAGGATATGTTCATACCACTTCCCAAGGGTGCAGAGACGGGGACCTTGTTGGCCTTTGTCGACACGGGATGGCGAAGCCGAGTGATCATGCCTACAACAGAATCACCATTATCCCAGTATACCCATCCCATTCCACCTCATCCCACTCCACCCTACCCCACTCCACTCCATCTCATCGCATCCCATCCCACTGCATCCATCCCATCCCGTCCGGTCCCATCCAGTCCCATTTCATTCTGTCCCATCCCATTCTGTCTCAATCTACCCAGTCCTGTCCCATCCCGTCCCGTCCCGTTCTATCCCACCGCGTCCCATTCCATCCCGTCCCGTCCCATCCCATCCCATTCCATCCATTTACACCCTTGTTTAAGGTCTCTCCAGAAATACTGGAAAAGCAAAGAGTCCCGGACATTGTGAAGCAGACAGAGTGATCATTCAGACCATATTCATCCCATAGTTGTACTAATTGGTCTGAATTGACAAATCAGCTCAACACAAAGCAAAAATTAGAAGAGTGCAACAACTTTAAGCAATTGAAAAAAGAGGAAAATCAGACATTTGATGAAATCTTTTATTTTAAAAAAATTCCCTATTTATTTTACTATCTTTTTACAGTGTTTAAATATGTATTGACAGTTGCTATGACTCATGGTGACCCCATGTGTGGCAGAGTACAGTTGTACTCCAAAGGATTTTCCATGGCTGATATTTTAGAAGTAGATAACCAGGCCTTTCTTCCAATAAATAGGTACACATCTACATATAACTGCAGTAATACACTTGCATGGCAAAATTCCAACACTACAGGAGAATACAGTATGAAAAGGAAACAACTCGAAATTTTACAATTGAACTTACTACTTAATTTCATTGAATAGTCATTTGCATTGTGTACTCTGAGTTATGGTACAGCTGGGTTGCAATAATCATAGTATTTATAGCAGCTGGAAATAACCGACTCAAATGAGTATTTATTGTTTTAACCTTAGAGATTTTTCCAGATCAGAAAATATCAAAAAGACCAAACCAGTGCTATGCCAACCCATAGTGAGCCTATAGCAGAGAACTGACGCATAGAGTCTCTGAGGAGTGCCTAGCAGATTTGAACTGCTGACCTTTTGGTTAGCAGCTGTAGCACTTACCCACGACACCACTAGGGTTTCCTTTATCATGCCATGGGAAATAACATACATGCCTTTCCTTCGTATTTTCTTTTTCTATGTATTTGTTTGCTTTTCATGAGTGGTCTCCAACCTTTTCAAATTATTCACTTTCAATTGTAAAATATACATATATATATATGTATATATAAACAGTGCTATATTGATACACTATGTACACCACAAAATATACAGATAACTTAAGAGAATGAGATTAGAAAAACAAATCTAAGAATACGTTTTAATATTTTTCCCCTGTACCCTACTGAGGAAACCCTGGTGGTTTAGTGGATTAAGTGCTAAGCTATGTCTGCTAAGTAAAAGGTCAGCAGTTTAAATCCACCAGGCACTCCTTGGAAACTCTATGGGGCAGTTCTACTCTGACCTCTAGGATCACTATGAGTCAGACCTGACTTGACAGTAGTGCATTTTTGGGTTTATACCCTAATGAACTTTCTGATACATTATCAGGTTGTGATCCCTCTGTCTGGGAAACTTAGGTTTATACCATGGAGTCCCTGGATGGTACAAACAGTTAATGCACTTGACTGCTAACCCAAAAGTTGCAGGTTCAAGTCTACTCAGAGGCACCATGGAAGAAAGACCTGGTGAACTACTTCTGAAAAACCAATCATTGAAAACCCTGTGGAGCATACTTCTCTGGCACACATGGGGTCACCAAAAGTCAGAATCAACCCCATGGAAACTGGCTTTAAACTAGCTGTATTTGCAAGAGAAGATCTTTAAGGTATGTTGAGTAAACAAAGCAAGCTGAAAAGCAGTATATGTAGAATGCTTTATTCTCTGTAAAAATCATAATGAATATCTATAAAATTAAAAAATATGCATATAGAGAATTAATAATAAATGTTAGTAGCAGAATAGAAAAAAAATCTGGCAGAATAGACACTACATTTTTCATGGAGGTTATCTCTTTAACAAGGTGTATCTCTATGCTGTTCAAATTTTACAATCATCTGACTTCCATAAACAGAAAAAAGGCAATTTCATGCTTTTAAAAAGAGCATCTCAGCTTCTAGGTCCCCCAATTCCTTCCTTTTCACTCTTTCTGGCATTGGAGAGTCTATAATGCTAGATACCAGGAAATGGGAGTTGGACATCACAGCAGGCACTGAGCTTGCAGGCAATTTTTCTTTTCTTACTTTCCTGGCTCCCTATACAATTAAGGCTATCAGGAGGACCACAGGATACAAGAAAATTGGTATTTATTGACAAGACCCCATAAAAGAAAATCTGAAATCAATTAACCTGCGGAATTGTGTTGATGATAGTGAATAAGTGCTGGAATGGACTCAAAACAGTAGTTCTCTGCCAGGTACAATTTCTTCTCCTCATTTGTATGCACGTGGTAGTGTTTGACAGCTCCTCTTTTATCTCTAGGAAAGAAGGAAGAATGTTACAGGGTAGGCTTTTAACATTTGCAGCTTGGGTAAATAATGGCTACATGACTGTTTTAAATGTACTTGCGAATTCAGGAGAGAAACTTAGGAGAGGGTTTCTCAACTGTTTGTACCATCTGGTGACTCCATAGGATAAATCTAGGTGTCCAAAAAAAAATGATTGCAAGTTGAAAATGTATAGGAAACTCCACTGGGGTACAGGGAGAACATATTAAAATGTATATCTAGATTTTTTTTTCTCAATCTTATCATCTTAAGTTTTCTGTGTATATTCTGTGATACACAGTTCCAACTTTGCTCTGAGGACTGCTCCTGCCTTAGTAAACAGACAGCTGGAATCTTCCTCTGAGGACTCAGAACTGGACAATTTTGGGGCATCAGTCTTCTGAACACCACTTCTCTTTCAGAAGCAAAATGGAGATAAAATTTGAGAGTCAAAGACAATTGTCACCCCAGAGAGTGGGTAGGAGTCTCTGGGAGCAGGGCTAAGTGGTGAGGATGGGGGTGGGGACGTCCTTTACTGCCTCATGTGAACATTTTCCATGTAAGGCTATCCTTTTTCTTTTGCTCCACTTTCAGACAGCAGTGCAGCCCATTGATTTAGTCTAATCAGGAATCATATATCCCATTTAGGTTTTAAACTACAGTGTCAGGGTCAAGACATAGGTTTTGTGTTATTCTATTGCTTGCCACACCTTGGAAACCCTACGGGGCAGTTCTGTTCTGTCCCATAGGGTCTCTATGAGTTGAGATGGACTTGGTGGCAATGAACTTGGGATTTTTTTTTATATATGTGTGTGTGTGTATACACATATATAAATTATGTATCCGACTCGACGGCACTTGGCTTGGCTTGGCTATACATACATATATAAAGACAGAGAGAGCCCTTTTGGTGCAGTGGCTAAGAACTGCGGTGAGCTACGGCTGCTAACCAAAAGGCCAGCAGTTTGAATCCACCAGGAGCTCCTTAGAAACCTATAGGACAGTTCTACTAGATCCTATAGGGTCGCTATGAGTCAGAATCAATTAGATGGCAAGGGGTTTTGGTTTTATGTATACACATATATATATTCTATTTATATAGTATATGTAAGCAATATATATATTTGCATCATGCTTGGCATGTAAGAAACGTCTAATAAATTGCCGTTGTTGTGGTGGTACCTAAACAAACGGCAATGCTAAATGCTATTTGGCTCTTGGCCGCAGCATGAAATTCACTGAGGCACAGAGATTTACAAACTCTATCAGTGCCATAAAGCTCTGAAATGGTAAGGAAATTGGAGACCTAAGACCGAGGGCCCGAGAGGCACTGTTTCAGGTCCACCACCCCCAACCTCCATGGAAAACATGACTTCCACATCCCACAAGCCCCAGGCGGGCAATACTAGGACGGGGGCTCTCAGTGCTGGAGGCACCGCCACACATTTAGTAAACACAGCCTGTGAATAACATCTCCTGTCTTGATAATTGGGCTCTAACCAGTGATAAATGAATTTAGCAGGAGACCGGAGGGGACAGAAAGAAGAACTTGTTTTGGCTTCCTAGCACTACCTGGCTCAGGAAATCACATATTAACTTACATAAGCCACTGAGATAAAATCTTTGCAGTCTTTACGGTCTTTTTCTTGGGATCATCAAACAAGTGCAGGTGCCGGTACAACAATCCCCTGCTCCGGTGACAACCGAGAACCTCCAGATCCCCGAAGCCTGTCCTTGGAAGGATGGCTCCCACAGCTGCCTACACTTACCCACTATAAAACCCTGATCTTCCTTGACAAAGGTGGACAGGCTCTGAGAACAAGAATTCCCCCTGTCCCCTGAATTGCCGGCACACAGAAATAGACCTTTATTTTACTCAACCTCCTGTCTCAGAGATTGGCTTTGCAGCAGGTGGCTTGAACCCAAAGTCTGTCCAGTAACAAACTGGCACCCGAACAGGGACTTCATAGCTACCTGGTTTCAGCAGCCCCTGGAGGGACAGGGGACCAGGTGAGCTCCTTTCCTTAAGCAACCACAAAAACATGGCATCTCTGCTGACCCTCTCCTCCTGCTGAGGCACTGCCAGCACCTAACTGTGCTCTCTTTCTAAGAGTAAATAATCAAAAGCTGGGGGAGAAGGATTGGGGTTTCAGGTTCCACATGTTTCCTCTCCCTGTAACCCTCAGGGTGGAGTCCTGGTGTCCTCCTGTGGGTGCACCATTTGCAGACCGCATAAAAGGGGCCGCCTGGTTTGTGGGCCCCATAAAAGGGGCTGCCTGGTTTTATGCGGAAATATTGCTGATGTTTTAAGGTCCTAGTTTCTAGATACAAGAAATCATTTTCCTTTCTCCCAGAATTATTTAACTAATAGGTTTAAGTGCTGTAATTCTCCAATTAGAAATTCCTATGTGTAAATTTAACAAAGTTGTAAATATCATAACCAGAGTAGTGTCTGAAATTTTGGCTATGATTTTACAAATCAAAACCACAATAGCTTTCCTATTCTCTCAAGAAATAGTTTGAGTGTTAACAGATAAACGTTGCTGTATTTATATTAACATGAGACCTGAGGTTTTACAGAATACACTTGCTGCTGAGGCAAATAAAGGATTACTGATGCTGCTTATACATAAATGCTTCACAACATTTGTTTCCTCAGAGAACTTAGGTTCATAGTGTCATTGGTTATTTCAGATAATTGGCCTAATAATGTTTCTATTCTACTTCCTGGTTCACTGTATGGTAGCTCTTAAAAACCTGATGGTGTTCAACTACCATTTATTGAATATTTTGATAAAAGATTTTATAGTAAGATCACAATCCAAAAGAAAAAAACTACAAGCCAAGCCAAGCACTGTCGAGTTGGGTCCAACTCATGGCGACCCTCGGGGCCAGAGTAAAAACTGTAAAGATACATGTAATCTTCTAAGGTTTAAATTTCTGACTTTTGTGGAGATTGACATAACCCACACAGGCTACTGCTTTTGGATGTTGTTTAAACGTGAGCTTAAAAAGAAAACTGGTTCCTCAAGCCACCTTGAGTCAACTAATGGTCCAGATAAACTGGCCTGCTGTTTTATTCTGGGTATTCTGTTTTGCAAAGGCAAATGGAAGAAACTCCCCTATGTACAGGCTTTTATAGTCCCATATCAGGGCAAAGACCTAAAAGCTAAGTGTCATCGCCGTGAGTCGGATCCCATTCGAGGGCACTTGGCTTGGCTTATTAACATCAGAAAAGAGTAGACTCAAACTCCCTTTTAGTTAGGGACCTGAGGAAAATCCAGCTGTCTTGTTCTCTCTAGGCTCGCCAAATCTTTGACAAATATATCAATACTAATCCTGAAATGGAAAAGCCATTATGGCCATACATTTTATATCCTAGTCCACTTCAGTAATAAGTCAAATTATAAAAGCTCAAGGCAAAATGATTGGTAGAGGAGACCCTGAGGTATTTAATAACAGGGATTTTGGTGGCAGAGAGAACACAAAGATTTTAAAAAGGCCCAGTTGTTGGCTATAGCTCTCTGTGGTCCAACTTGAGGTAATCCAGTTGACCCTCAGAGAGCAGGACATGGATCATCTCACTGGCCAGTAAATACAGACTCCAATTAATACAGGTACTATCGAAAATGAGGCCACTGGAAAGCAGTATGTACTGGATACCCTAAAACAGGATGCCCAATTGACTTCCCCAAAGGACCAGATGGACAGGCCCTCCTGGACTCTCTCAGAAGACGAGTCTAAAGAAACTGACCACTGACAGGGGTAGCCAAGGCCCATCTGCCTCCTAGCCACACCATCAACATCTCCATGGGAGAGCTAAGGTTACATTCAATGTAGACTTGGCAAGTAAAGAAGTTAAACTTGTCTTAGACAAGAGAGCTACCTTCTCTACCTTAAAGTACCCAACAGGCCCACTTTCCAAGCAGGACTGTGAAAAGTTTACTCTTTTTTTTTTTTAATGATTGAGTGAAAATGTACATTCCCATATAAACTTGCAGGCCCACCTATATGCAGCTCCCATTGCTCTCCCTGCCTGATGACAGCACACTCTTCCTCTCCAATCCATACATGTCTTATCCTCCCCAAAATCTCCTATCCCCTCCTCTCCACCCACTCCCCCACCTCCAATAAGAGGTCAGCAGAATGACATCCTATAGATGCATAGAACCATAAAGTGTACACACGATATGGTCAGTCTGTGTCACCAAGTCCCATCCATTCCTGTCCGAAGAGTTGACCTCTATTATGATTTATGGACAGGGTCAGCATCAGGGCCAGGGGCCATGTGCCCAGGGGAGCCCCGAGGCCCCCAGGCCATCGACTGTGGTCCTTTAGTGGAGATCTCAGGGTGTACCCCTTTTTATTCTCGTTTTGCCAGTGAGACTCAACTTTGTGAACTCTATCATGGCTATCACTGGTGGCGGCCAGGCACCATCCATTTCTTCCGGTCGTCACAAGTTGATGTAGTCACCCAGTCACGTGGGTCTCTCTGTCTTTTGGGTTCTCTTTCCCCCATGTCATTTTGGTCTTTGGTGATCATCTGTTCCTGTTGAGTTGGGACCATTTGTTGTACCCTCAGATGGCAGCTTGGCAGCTTTTAAGACCCCAAACACCACTCACCAATGTGGGATGCAGAAGGCTCTCTTACCAAAATACTAGTTGTGCCAATTGGCCTCGATTTCACCTGAGAGCATTGTTCCCGCCGTCCTGCCCCAGCTACTCTGTCCTTGCAATATTGCGTTAAGATGGGAGGAGTAATCATGTTACGTTGAAGTCCAGTTAATATTGATCTGCTTTCTAATGTGTGCCGTCACAGATTTCACCCAACCAAATTTCTATAAACTATCTAATCTAAACCCTCCCCCCCTCACCCTCCCTCTCTCCCCACCCTTGCAGCCATCAAAGAGTCTTTTCTTCTATGCATGAGTCTGTTTTAAGTTCGTACCATAGGGGTCTCATACAATATTTGTCCTTTTGTTGCTGATTACTTTCACTCAACATAATGTCCTCCAGTTGAAACCAGGTTATGAGATGTTTCCTAAAATCATCATTGTTCTTTATCATTGGAGAAGAAGGTGTAACTGTCTGCTGATGGATAGAAAGTTTTGTATATGTCGATGAGGTCTAGTTGGTTAATTGTGGCAACAAGGCCTGCTGTGTCTTTACTGAGCTTTTTCCTAGACAATCTGTCCAATATTGAGAGCAGTGTCAAAGTTTCCCACTATTACTGTGGAGTGATCTATCTGATTTTTGAGTGTAGTCAGTGTTTCTTCAATGTATTTAAGTGCTCTAATGTTAGGTGTGTAAATACTTAATATTGTTAAGTCCTGCTTGTGTATTGAACTTTTCAGTGATTGTGTGCATCCTTGTCCAGAATGGTAGATTTTACATTAAAATCTATTTTATCTGAGATTAGAATTGCCACACCTGATCTTCTTTGTGTACTGTTAGCTTGATATATATTCTTCAATCCTTTAATTTTCAGTTTGTTAATATCTTTAAGTCTGAGATGAGTTTCTTTTAGGCAGCATATGGATGGGTTGTGTCTTTTGATCCAAGGTGTCGCTCGATGTCTCTTTACTGGAGTGTTCAGTCCATTCACATTCAATGTAATTATTGATAGGCATGTGTTCAGTGCTGCCATTTTGATATGTTTATTTTTGTGTTGATGTTTTCTCTGTTGTTCTTATTAATCTGTTCCGGGACACTCTTCTTTGTGAGTTGATTTTTCACCTTTTTCAGGATTGGTTTTGTGGTTGTTGAGACTCCTGTATTACGTTTCTTGATTTGATATATTGCATCTTTACTCTGCTTTACAGCTGCCCCTATGATCCCTCTTAATAAACTATGTATAAACCCAATTTTAATTACTATCAATCTTATTAACTTCCTCTCCATCTGGAAGGACTATAACAGCTATAGGACATCCATCTTTTTAATATGATGACATCATAGTTTTCATGATATGATCACTGGATCACTTCTTTCACTATTATAGCTTTGATTGAGTTTGGAGCCTTCCCTAACTGAGTAGGTTTCTGGTTGATGTGTCTTGTATTTGCCTCTAAAATATAAAGTTAGTGGTTTTGTTCTTCTAAGCCAAAGCCAAGAGATTCTTTCAGTATTTCTTGTAGCTTTGGTTTGGTTTTCACAAAGTCTTTCAGTTTCTGTTTATTTGCGAATGTCTTAATTTCATTTTCATATTTGAAAGATAGTTTGGCAGGATATATAATTCTTGGTTGGAAGTTCTCCTTCAGGGCTTTGATTGTGTCATGCCACTGTCTCCATGCCAGCATTGTTTCTGCTGAGAAATCTGATGGACGCCTACAGGGTTTCCCCCTGGATGTCAGCTTTGCTTTGAGTCTTGCTGCCTTTAAGAGTTTCTGCTTATGTTTTGTTTTGTTAAGCGTGATTATAATGTATCTTGGAGTCTTTCTTTTGAGATCTATGGATATCTATACTCTCTTCTTTCATATTTTCTGGGAAGTTTTCTGTCAGCAGCTCAGCAACAATACTCTCTGTGTTCTCAGGTGTCTCGCCCTCTTGCCAAGCCCCTGTTCGGGACTCCAATTAATTGTAGATTGTTCCTTTTAATAGAATTCTACATGCTTCTTAATTTTTCTTGTTTCTTTTTTATGATTTCTCCTCATAGATGCTGGAGTCAGTTGCTCTGTCTTCCAAGTCAGAAAGTCTATTTTCCATTTCTTCCATTCTGTTTTCTTGGCTTTGAATTGAAGTTTCCATGTCTTTGACTTTGTTTTGATTTGTTGGATTTCAGAGTACTGGTGTTCCATCAGATTGAACAGCTTGCTTATTTTTTCATTTTGCTCTGCTGCGTTTTGCATAAGCTCTACAAGGGCTTTCTATATAATTCTTTTGTATTCACCTTCCAATAGTTTCAGAAAGACTTCTATATCTCAGAATTTGTTTGGTTCATCCTTTTGGGGGCTTTCTGAAGCCATGTGTGATTTCTTCATTACCCTTTTATGAAGAGTTTTTTGCTTTGGGGGCATCATGTGAGTCAATAAAAGCTAGGAGATATGCTGTGAGGATGGACTTCAGTTGTTTCTCCAGGCCATCTTAAAATGAAAGGTAAAAGGTATCTGAGAACTTGCAAAGTCTGTCAGGTTTTCAGGTGTACAGGTCCCTCTTCCCAGCTGGCAAAGTAAGCACCTCTGTATCCAGTCCCAGATGTTATAAACTAGATCAAAATACAGAAAGGCTACTGCCCTGCTGGTCTCTGCTGTCAGGTCCCAGCCGTAGGTGACACTGTGTAGAATACCGCTTTTCTGCTAGAAAAGCGTTCTTTCCGGACAGGCGCTGCCTCTCAGCCTAGGAATTAGGTCCAGCTGAGCCCTCCGTATGGGTATATCCACCTCCCAGTGGAACAAGATGGCATCCTGCAAAAGCTCCCCGCCTGCCACAGCACAGGCCACTCTATGGCAGAGGTGGAAAAAGAGGCCAAAGGTGTCGAGGTGCCCAGACTCCAAAGCTGGGCTCTCAAAATGTGTCAATTTTGCCAGCTGATCCCACCAACACTGCGCCTGAGACCAGCTGCCAGTCAAGTCCCGGCTCCACCCACCCGCCAAGACGGAGGAAAAAAGTTAAAATGGCAAGTAAGAGAGGAAGTTTTCCATTCAGTGATATAAAGTCCAAATTAGCAGCCCTACACCATGTCTTAGGGCTCACTAGGTATCCAGAAGGCTCCCTTTAGTTATCAATTCAGGTGTTCGTTTCCAGAGGAATTTAGGGAAACGTGTGTTTAGTCCGCCATCTTGACTCTGCCCCCCACGCAAAGTTTACTCTTATATCTGGTAAAGATTACTCTCGTGTCTGATGTAGTTTACTCTTATTTCTGATAATGTCTAATGGAGTCACACTCAAAAAGACACTCCTTTCCATATGCCCCTAAATGCCCTGTGGAGTTGCTAGGACAAAAAAATTACTAATTGGAGCACAAGTACATTTAAAAACTTGACGGCCATAAAAATGGAGACTTAAAATTGATTATATTGTTGGTTTGAGGATATATACCAAAGAAGCAGTCTGGTTACCCAAAAAGTTTGGAGCATTACTGTACCGAAAAAAAGGGTTGTGCTATTTAAACCAGAATATACTTCATATATGCCCAGCTCTGTTACTGAATCAGGTTTTAAAATCCTATCAATACCTGACTCCACATCACCCTCTAAAGAAATGCCTGAGTTTGTCTCCTTTATCATTCAGGTGGTGGAGCCAGTTGCCTGAATGATTTGGGCCTATAAATCCCTGGACCATTCCCCGCTTGTTTACTATTATCATTTTCCCGCTCACCTGCAACTTGGGGCCCTGTATTCTGAAAATAAGTTACCAAGGGAACAGCCCAGACTCCAAAGGCTGGAGGAGTGTTTCTTCTTGGTGATCTCCTCCCCACAATCCACTTACTCATGGGTCCAACAGAACATGGTGGCCTTTCATGCCACTGATGTGCCTCCCCTGTACTGGCAAGCTTCATCCCCTCCTGTGACCCTACTCAGCAGGAAGTAGCCAGAACACTCACTGCCCTCTCTCTCCAAGATTGTGAAGGTCAAAAACAAGGTGGGGGCATTGAAAACAGAAGTCTGAAAAGCACCATTTTTGAACAACTGGGGGCACCTAAGACCAAAGGCCTGAGAGGTACTGTTTATGGCCCACCAGTCTTAACCCCCACAGAAAACATAGCTTCCACATTCCACAAGCCCCAGGTGATGATGCTAGAACAAGGGGCTCTCAGCCTTAGAGGCACCATCATACATTTAGTAAACCATAGGCTATGAGTAACACCTCCTGTCTCGATAATTGGGCTCTAACCAATGATAAATGAATTAAGCAGAAGACCAGGGAGGACAGAAAGAATAAAGTGTTTTGAGCACTTTTCTTTCAAATTCATGGCTTGCTAGCAGTATCAGGCTAAGAAAATCACACGTTAACTTACAGGAGCCACTGGGATAAAATCTTTGCAGCCTTTACAGCTTCTTCTTAAGGTCATCAAACAAATGCAGGCACCAGTTCAACCACCCCCTGCCAAGGTGACAATTGAGAGCCTCTGGACCCCCGAGGCTGGCCCCTGGAAAGATGCTCCCCCCAATTGTCTACCCTTACCCACTATAAAAACCCTGAGCTTTTGCCTGAGAAAGGTGGACAGGCTCCGAGGATGAGAAATCCCCCTGTCCCCTGTGTTGCTGGCACACAAAAATCAATCTTTGATTATTTTACCCAACCTCTTGTCTCAGAGTTTGGCTTCATGGCAGGTGGCATGAACCCAGAATTTGTCCAGTAACAGTGACTTCTAGGATTTGAACTCCTAAGTGTAGTTTCAAACCAGAGGGCAAAAGAGGACAGCAGCACCTTAAAGGAAGCTGTCCAGTAAATACAGCTACTATGGTTAAGCCATCTAGAATGGCTTATTCAAAACTGCCCTTTGCTTTCTCAGCTCAGCAGGTGGCTTGGGCTGAGGCCGTAGAGTATTTTCTCTCTTTCTGGGCTTCAGAATTATCTAGAACTTTTTGAAAAATGTTTGCCCTGGCATGCTGTGTGCTGCCTGGGGGTAGACAGGACAGTATCTCCCAACCAACAGTCTCTTTTACACTAAATTAAAAAAAAAAAAACACCTACAAATGGTCAAATCCAACAGAAATGCTTTGATCCAAAACTTTGATTTTTTATATGTAGCATCTTATCCCCGAATGTAACTAAGCCACTGGCATACTGAGGGAACATACACAAAAGATAAAAGGAATGAGGCCCCGTGATACTTACTTCACAGCCTTACTGAATAAGGACACTGTGTACATCCCCACCTGGCTAGAATTCCTAACCATGAATGCTCCTTCTTTGCCCTGAAAGGGAAGGACAGAGTTGGAAACACAGAATATTTGCATTATTCTTGAGAACTTGTTTTTGATATTCCTCCTTTTCTCACTCCATCTCTTTGCAGATTTACTCTGCAAGCTTCAGAGCTTCCTTCCCTGGTAATTTAAACCCTCTCTGATAACTTCTGGGTTTGTTCTTCTGGAAGCTTTACCTTTTCATCTTCCCAAAAATAAAATTTAAAACCACATAACACCATATGAATTGGAATTGGCTTGATAGCAACAAAACACACACAAAAAACCATGGCCATCAAGTCAGTTCTGACTCATAGCCACCCTATAGACAGAGTAGAACTGCCCCATAGAGTTTCCAAGGAGCACCTGGCAGATTTGAACTGCTGATCTTCTGGTTAGCAGCTGCAGCACTTAAGCACTATGCCACCAACGTTGCCAAGGTACCATCATATACTGCCTTTGGAAAGTTTTGGAAAATCAAAGAGGCAGAATAAATTGTCCAAGTTCTACATTCAACTTGTTTTTCTTTAAAGGCTTTTGTTAGGTGTAAGCAGATCTAGATTCAGAAAGTGCAGGTAAGAAAAGCCTTGAAAGTGAAAAAAGGTGAGCTAGCGAAGTCATCGTATTGTCACCAGTACTCAGCAAAGAAATATTAGGTGTGTCTGCTGTTTTATTAGGCCAAACCATATCAAAGTGTCATTTTGTTGGTAAAAAATAGCTTACAATTGGCAATTTCATGGCAATTAGCAGTGAAAGATTAGTCACTATTACAGTTGCTCTCTTCTGGCTTAGATGCTAATGAGCCAGGGAATGCTGTTAGCATGAGCTATTAGCATCCTGGGAGACAGTGACATGATAATCTTCAATACATCACCACTCTGTATTTATGATAGGTCCTTGGGTGGTGCAAGTAGTTTGTGCTTAACCCCTAACCAAAACAGTGGCAGTTCAAACCCACCCAGAGGCAGCACAAAAGAAAGACCTAGTGATCTGCTTCTGTAAAGGTCACAGCCAAGAAAACGCTATGGAGCTCAGTTCTACTCTGTGACACATGGGTACCATGAGCCAGAATCAACTTGAGGACAATGGGCTTGGGTCTTGATTTTCTGTATTGATGCCCTGTAGTTTCCTCTCACACTGACTCTGGACCTGGCCATATGACTTGTTTTGAATGGTCCATGAGTAAACACAATGAAAGCAGAGACTCAATAAACACTTGCATTACGGGGCTTGTCCTCTAGAAAACCTGCCTTGAAATCACCCCGTTGTGAGGAAGCCCAAATTGTCCATGTGGAGAGGTCACATGGAAAATCACTGAAGTGCCCTGGCTGACAGTTCCAGGTGGGCCCAACACCCTAGTCAATCCACCAGCTAAATGTAGCTCTATGAGTAGCCCTAAACCAAGCCCACAGAAGCACCTCCTCCCTAGCCAACAGGCAGAATGGCGGGAAATCCCAAATCATTGTTTCAAGCCACTGAATGAGATGGTGTTTTATTGCGTAGTGATAGATGCCAGATACAGAGGAAGTGGCTAGATATAAAGGGTCTGGTAACCCATGGACTCAACAACTAACACTACAATGAGTTGACTGGGTGATTAGCAATAAGGATTCTGTGAAAAGCCTGTTAGTCTCTAGGTCCCACCACAGACAAGTTCAAAAACGTGATTTTAAAGTACAAGACTACTTACTTACCTTTTGTCTCAGTAGCTGTTCAGACTGTGCCCTGGAGACGTTACCTGCAAACCAGCTGCAACAGGAAAGAATTCCATATTTGTGAACTAAGAGTTTTTAATTGCATAATTTGTCACTCAACTTTCTAATCTGTAAAATGGGGCATTGGTCCAGATCAAAGGGTTCCACACCTGGCTGCTCAAGAGAAACATCTGATAATGCCAGAAGTTTAGACCCCTGAGTCCCTACCACCCATGCTTTGGGGAGGAGTTTGCACATCTGTATTTTTAAATGGGCTGGCATTTAGGAACTCATCCTTCTAAATGACCTCTAAGTTCTCCAATATGTCACCATTTTCAATGAATGCCAGATACTACAGCAATGGTTATGCCAATGGAAAGTCAGAATTACCAAGGACAGAAGCTCTTCTCTTTCAACCCTATTGCTTTCTTTGAATAATCTGAGAGCACATTCTATAGCAACTATTTTCAAAACAAATGCTCTTTAGGTCTTCTTGTTCAATTATTTTTTAAATTTTAGAATAGTCTCAGACTTACAGAAAAATTTCAAAGCTAGTATAGCGATTTCCCATGTAGCCTCAACTCAGTTTCCCAATCTTATGTCACTTTAAGGACTAACATGCACCTGACACATACCACAATGTTTTCAGTCACCTCCTACATATGCAGAAGCTGGACAATAAATATGGAAGGCCAAGGAAAAATTGATGCCTTTGAATTATGGTGTTGGTGAAGAATACCGAATATGCCATGGACTGCCAGAAGAACTAAAAGATGTCTTGGAAAACATACAACCAGAGTGCTCCTTAGAAGGAAGGGTGACAAGATTTTTGTCTCATATACTTCGGCCATGTTATCAGGAGGGTCCAGTCTCTGGAGGACATCATACTTTTTAGTGTATAGGGTCAGCAAAAAAGCAGAAGACCCTCAAGGGGATGGATTGACACAGTGGCTGCAACAATGGGCTCAAGCATAACAATGATTGTGACGATGGCACAGGACCGAGCAGTACTTCCTATTGTCCTAAGAGTCACTGTGAGTCAGAGCCAACTTAATGGCACCTAAGAACACAAATACTCAAGGGTGAAGTATAACCCCTCACTCCTTAAGTGTGGGCTGTGCCTAGTGACTTCCTTCCAAGGAGGAAGTATTGGGTGGATGGAGGAAAAAGTGACTTTACAGAGGAGAAACCTGAAAGATACTATCTCACTCAGATGATTCAAGTTATCATCTACAGTAAGAACTCAAGAATAAGCACTCTTGACAGGAAAATGATGAGAGGGGCTCTTACGAGACCTTCAAAAACAAAACAAAACAAAAGACACACAACCCTGGCCTGAATATTAGCAGTGGGGTTGGTGAGACTTCATCTTGGTTACTCTGGACACGTCATCAGGAAAGACCAACCACTAGAAAAAGACATCATGTCTGGTTAAGCAGTGAGTCAGTGAGAACAAGGGAAACCCTCCATGAGCTGGAAGGACACCACGGTCGAAGCAATGGACTCAAACATCCCAGTGATCACGGGGATGCTGTAGGATCTGGAAAGGTTTTGTTCCGTTATACAACAGGTCCCTATGAGTAGGAGCCAACTCCATAGCACTTAACAATAACTAGGAGGAAAGAAAATGGTTTTTAGCTGTTTGTTTTCAGAATAGTAATAGTAGCCTCTGGTTAAGAGCTCAGTTTCTAACCAAAAGGTCTGCAGTTCGAATACACGAGGTGCTCCTTGAAAACCCTATGGGGTAGTTCTGCTCTGTCCTGTAGGGTCGCTATGAGTCAGAAACAACTCAATGGCACATAACAACAACAGCATGGTTATATTGGGCAGGAGCAGTTATGGTGAGCTGAGAAAAATGCAAAGCAGGAGAACAAGGGATCATCTTTAAATATGCCCTTTGTTTCTCTGTTGGAGAAGAATACTGAATGTACCATGGACCATCAAAAGACCAAACAGATCTGTTCTGGAAGATGTATAACCAGAGTGCTCCTTGGAAGCATAGATGGTGAGACTGCATCTTACATACTTTGGACATGTTGTCAGGAAGAATCAGTCCCTGGAGAAGGACATCATGCTTGGTAGAGTGGAGGGTCAGTGAAAACAGGAAGATCCTCAATGCAATAGATTGACACAGTGGCCTCAACAAGGGCCTTAAGCATAAAAGCAATGGTGGAAATGGCATAAGACTGAGCAGTGTTTCTTTCTGTTGTGCACAGGGTCCCTATGAGTCAGAACTGACTTGACAGCACGTAACAACAACAACAACATCTGTTTCACTAAATTAACCAAGATCATAACGTCCTACTTATGTCTGGAGCACAAGAGGCCACAGAGCTGCTTCTCAAATGAAGTCAACAGTGCCTTTCTGCTTTGGCCAATGTGTCATTCCAAGGAAACGGGTAGGGTATGAGGAGGAGTGAGGCACAAGTTTAGGGGCTTGGGAGAACTTTCTGGACAAAAGACAAGATAGAAGGTACATGAGGAGAGAGAGTGGAAGGGAGGGATTGGAGGGGAAAATCAAGGCAAAGGGCCTCTCAGAACTTGGTAGGAAGGGAAGGGAAGTAGTTCTCTGTACGGTCTGTGCCACATTAGTGAAAAAGATGAAGACCCTTAACGGGATGGACTGACACAGTGGCTGCAACAATGGGCTCAAACACAGAGCAACTGGGAGAGTGGCACGGGACCAAGTAGTGTTCTGCTGTACATAAGGCCTCTGTGAGCTGCAACACCGCAGACTCAACTGCACTTAACAACATCAGCATAGTCTCTGTATCAGCAGGCGGTGGACCACTCAGCTAAGTGCAAAGACCCTTTGACTGGCCAGATGAGCAGCTCAGAAGTCTGGCTTCTAAACAGAACCCTCCCCTAGCCTTAAGCCCTGGTGGTGCAGTGGTTAAGAACTTGATTACTAACCAAAAGGTCGGCAGTTATTCCTTGGAAACCCTATGGGGCAGTTCCACTCTGTCCTATAAGGTTGCTGTAAGTTGAAATCAACTTGACAGCTACAGGTTTGTTGTTTTATTTATTGATTTTTTTAATGTGAGACTTAGTCACTTAGCCTATCCAGACTCTGAATTTCCAAATCTGTAAAACGGGGGGGAGGGGGGGGCAGTACTGGATGTGACAAGCTTGCAAGTCTCTTCTAACCTTTATAAATACTCTACAATGAACCCCTGAGATATTAACTGATGTTTTCTTATTAGTTAACATTTTAAGCTAATCAAGGTTAGTCAAGTCTAATCAACAGATCCTTCAGGGACTATGACCCAGAACATACGCACAGAGGAAGCTGAAGGAAGATACAATTAGGTGAGAGGAGAGAAGCCATTCAAGCAGGAGTGAGACAGTATGTACACCCCTCCACAACCACATACACTCATGTACACACTTACACACACACTCATATGTACACACATATACATACACGTATTCACATGCAAACAAAAACACACACATATTCACATTCCCACACATACACACACACACACACACACATACGCACATGTACACACATCTATATATGCACATTCAGACATTGCCCTTGTTGTAATTTTGCTGAGGTCTGGCTCTGTGTATTTTTATAACTATTTTAATACTTCCACTTCAGAATAGCAAAAGCCTAACCCTTAGACAGGATTCTTCCATGTAAGACTCAATGTCTCAGTCTCAAACTGAGTGCAGTAGAATTGCTCCTAAAGTTATTTTGATAAAACAAAGGCCCTGGTGACACCCACAGGAAGCTGGGCACACCAAGCATGCAATGTGAGAAGGCCAAGTTCCCAGATCCTGTAACTCTCTAATCTTGAGTTCCCTTTAGCATCTTTCTGATTTTGAAGAAGGCAAGTCTTCCCTGATAATTTTCCCAAAGTAGGTTGCGTATCTACCATTTGCATCTCGAGAAGAAACGAGTAGCGACTGCCTAAAAGATCAGATCTGGACTTTGCAAATCAAAGAAATACTTCCAATCTATCCACACTCTGAAAACTAAACTCCACAATTAAAGGTTCACTCCCATTGGGTTAAGCCTTTGTCTTCTTTTAAGGTGCAAATCTCTTTGGAGATTCCCTGGTGTTGGCCCTTCTCAGTCTTTTATGTCCTAGTATGAATTATTTCATCAAATGCTTTCCTGAGGGTAGATGACAAGGACCACCGTGAAGAGACAATGGTACAAAGGGATGGCAATGGTACGGCACAGTGGTCCTCGGTGCCACAGTTATGCCCTGGGCAGGGCTGAGTTAGAAGTTAGATGGGGAGTGGAAACAATGACATGTGCTTTGTTGAAGTCTCTCACTGACAGGTAGTCAATAAATCATTAACATGAAAACATAATCAGAAAAATGAATAGTCTTAGGGTTCAAGTGAATTGTGTGCTGCCAGGTATGTCAGGTAAACCCTGGTGGCATACTGGTTAAGTGCTATGGCTGCTAACCGAATGACTGGCAGTTCAAATCCCCCAAGTGCTTCTTGGAAACTCTATGGGGCAGTTTTACTCTGTTCTATAGGGTCTCTATGAGTCAGAATTGACTCAATGGCAGTGGGTTTGGTTTTTTGATTTGAGTATCAGGTAACTGACAGATGCCACTACTACTCCGGGGACACAACTGCTTGTCACTATTTGCACAACAGAAACCCTGGTGGCATAGTGGGTTAGGTGCTACATCTGCTAAACGAAAGGTTGGCAGTTGAAATCTGCCAGGCCCTCCTTGGAAACTCTATGGGGCAGTTCTACTCTGACCTCTAGAGTCACTGTGAGTCAGACCCAACTCAATGGCAGTGGGTTTATTTGCAGGACAATAGACTCTCATACTTTGAAATGGAATTCAGTGGCCACTTAGACCAAGCCACTCTTCAGTATAGGTAGGGAAACTGTCAGTCTTACTTGGCCTAGAATATTCCAGTTTATACCTGATGTCCAGGGGTAATTTTTAAGAGGACACTCTTTCTCACTGTAAAGTGTCCCAATTTGGATGTTAAATGACAAGATCACCCTAAGAATAGGAATCTGTCAACATAAATGCTATGCTGTCGTGTTCAAAGGTCTCAGTTGTGGCCCGTTGTAAAATTACTGCATAATAAATAATTTCACAACAATCAGATCCAGTATTAATCAGAGTCTTCAAAAGACACCCTGATGAAAGAGGTCCCCAGGGAATAATCACTGGAAGCATCATGTCTAAATTGATTTGCCTGGTATGTAAAAACGACAAGGCAAGGTGAAGGGAACTTTGGGTATGTGATAAACTCAAGGAATGCGTGCAGCCAATTTAAATAATCCAGACTGGGAAAAATATTTTCACTGGTAACTCTCTAGCTCAGTGTCAGCCATCATCTAGACAAATGGCCCAGAACCTCACGTGAGATGGCCTCTGTAGATCCAGCCTCCTAATCAATTCTGAGCTGTCTGTTTTAAAGCCTCTAAAGACCAGAATGGAAACACCCATGACTGAATAGCATTAGTGGAACCCAGAGGGTATTCAACACTCACTCATAGTCTTCCAGGTTTTCTTCTTCTTCAGATGAACTTGACTCAGGGAATCCCCTTAAGAAAAGGAGAAACAACATGAGTCTGACAAATCACCAAGAAATAATACAAGTGCCTAGCAAGGCAAAATCCAGTCCCACCCTGCTTTTATCTGGGTAAAGACAATTTAGACGGTTTCAAATTTCCCTTTTTTTGCACTTGAGGAGATATCCGCAAAATGATGAGAGAGGGTTGCTCAAAATTTGGGCTCGTGTGTAGTAATGAGAGAATGATTCTTTGAGTCTAGAGGCCTCCAGGAGGCCTCCAGTAACTTGCACGGCTTTGACCCTTCCAGTAGAGTGGACTTGTCAAATAGATGAAGACTCTCTAGGTGACAGTGTACTAAAAGTTAAACTAATATCGCTGGCTGCGTATGGAGCTATTCTTAGGAAAGTGTTATTCACTTCTGGTATGATTTTCCTCCCGTTACAGATGCCTGAATCAGGTGTGTTAATGTTCACGCTAACACTTGTGTGTATTATGAATGTTGTTGTTAGGTACTGTTGAGTCGATTTTAACCCATAGCAACCCATGTGGCAAAGAAGAACTGTTCCATAGGGTTTCCTAGATTGTAATCTTTATGGGAGCAGATTGCCAGGTCTTTCTTTCGCAGAGCTACTGGATGAGTTTGAACTGCCAATCTTTCTATGAACAACTGAGGGTTTAATGGTTACATCACTAAATAAAAAGAAAAGGTCATTGCCATTGAGTTAATTCTGACCCATAGCGACCCCTTAACCACTATACCACCAGTTGTATCACCAGGGCTCCTAATATCAAGGTGAGGACAACTGGAACCCAAAAGTCATAGATGGAGACCTGCCTGCGCCAAGAATCAGGCCAGTTCAACGGCAGATAACAATGAGTGCAGAGAGGCAAGCTTCGTGGCTTTTTTTTTTGCTTTCAATGTAAAGCCTTGTAGCAAAATTATTGCAAACTGAACGGTTTGTTTTCCGTCAGTGGAAGCAAATACTGTAAGTAAAGGAGAATCTGAATCGGACTTACCATGAAATCTTTGAAGTGCTCTGGTTCACAATATTTCTTCCCCTTTGGTTACTGTCTGCAAAATCTTCATGGCTACAAAAAGATACAGTTTTGAAATTCATCTCATTTCTAAACTTTGACAAAATAATTTTCTTCTGCTGTGCTTTGGCTTTCTTTAACATTGTGATCTACTCGTTTCACTTGTTTCGAAGTTTAAGCTCATGAGTCACTTCTGCATTTTGGTCCTTGTGTGAATGCTAGTCAAGAAGCAGTGGGCTGGCAGTCTGTCTAAATGCAAGGGAATTATTAACAGTAGCTCATAATGACCCCAAACAATAGGAAACCAGAATCAATCAATCATCTCAATTGGTTTGGCCCTCATTATCTTATAGATATGCAGGCATTGTGTCATTTTTATGCTTTAAAATGAGTTGCCATTTTCCTCTTGGTTTCTGCAACGACAGTGAAAAGTCTGGAAAACTCTGAGCAGTGTGTAACCCCAAGTGGAAGCAGGTGAAGCTGCAGGATTTTACCATCCTCTGCCTCTCACTAGTGTCTCTCTTTTCTTTTGGATATTAGGCAGAGACTGAGGGGAGGGCCTGCCTCTTCAAGTCCAGAGGCTGTTTTATCTGGAATGCAGGATCTATATTTCCTGTTTGCCTTCATAGTCCAGGTTCTTTTTCCAAAGCACACTTCTTAGTGACAAGCTTCCCTAACAAGGAAATGCTACTCTGGCTCCACTTCCAGAAATCTCTGTAGAGATCCCTGAACACTAGAATGCCCCCGTCCTAGGCTTCCCACAGAGCCTTGCCCACTGAGATAGCTTTATGAATTTATCTCTTCGTGAGAAAACTCATATTTTTCAAAAGCTGAGCAATTTCGTGAGTCTTTAGTTAGTGTGGAAACCCTGGTGGCGTAGTGGTTAAGTGCTACATCTGCTAACCCCAGAGGTCGATAGTTTGAGTCTGCTCCTTGGAAACTCTACGGGGCAGTTCTTCTCTGTCCCATAGGGTCACTATGAGTTGTAATCGACTCGACGGCCACGGTTTTTTTTTTTATTTTTTGTTGGTTGGTGTGAATAGTTGACTCACTCAGCTACTAACCAAAAGGTTGGAAGTTTGAGACCACCTAGAGGTGCCTCGGAAGAAAGGTCTGGATATCTACTTCCAAAAAAAGACCCTATGAAGTGAGGTTCCACTCTGGCACACATGGAGCCACCGTGAGTCAGAAACTTAATGGTAACTGGTTACTGGTTTTTTTTTGAAGGGGGCAGGTAAAGAAATTTATTTAGCTTGCTTGTTGTTTTTAAGAACACATGAATGTTCATTAAGAGGGCATCACTTAGGTTTCTACATAAAATAGGATTATACAGCCATTAGAAGTGAGATAGATCTTCATATATTTAAATGGGGAAAAGTGATCAAGATGTGGAGTGAAAGAGCAAGTGGCAAAGATGACTAGGTGGCAAACATCTACTTTAGTAATTACATCTTATGGTGGCATATCAAACCACCAAACCAAACCCATTGCTGGCTGGCTTGGCAGTGGCCCTGTAGGTCAGGGTAGAACTGCCCCATAGGGTTTCCAAAGACTGCCTGGTAGATTCAAACTGCCGACCTTTGGGTTGGCAGCCAAACTGTTAACCACTAGGGTTTCCATGCATGGAAAAAAAATTTTTGAGGCATTCACATGGAATGTTTGAATGCTTTGAAAGGAACATGAGTTATTCTACCAGTCAGAAAAAAGAACTGAAAAGCTACTCTGGTGAACACAGCAAGAATGCTGCTAAGCTGATTTTTTTTTTAAAAAAGTGTCTGACAACATGGCTGCTTTGTTAAAATTCAGGCTCCAAGAAGACCTTTTAAAAATTACCATAATTCACTCACAGATGCAGTGCCACTCAGATTAAGAGGTGATCAATCAATCCTCCATTAAATGGCTAGCTTTCTGATGTTCTAGGGGAAAAAATCAAGGTCAGGCCTAGGGTAAAGGGACTCAGGCACTGGACTCAGGGGCCAAATTCAAGGGGAACATAAAAAAACACAGTAATTAACATAAATAATGCCTTAAGGCAGCATTGACATTAAAATACAAAAAATATATGCTGAACAGTGCAAATGGTTAAGTGCTCAACTACTAGCTTAAAGGTTGGTGGTTTACGCTCACCTGGAGGTGCCTGGGAAGAAAGTCCTGGTGATTCATATCTGAAAGGTCACAGCCTTAAAAACCGTATGGAGCAGCTCTACTCTGCACAATGGGGTGGCCATGAGTTGGAACTCATGACAAGTGGCAATCCTTGAGATGGCAGCTCTGCAGTACCCCCACATGAATAAATAGTTCTTGCTATTTATTTGAAAACTGGTCTGGGAGAGGTGCCATGACACAAAGCTACCATGATGTCCACTTCCCTCTGGACTTTAATCTTCTCCTTCTACAAGAACTTGGGCTACAGGCAAATACATGTGACCCCTTTTCTCAGGCACGAGATGAAAATTAATACACTTGGCTTCTGGCTCCACTTTGCAATGAAAGGGACCATGACTTGTGACACTGCTGACAACAGCAACAAGAAGAAAAATGCACTTACATTCTTTCAAGTTCCATATGGCCTTGTGGCTGTATCATCGGTACAGTGAGGCATTTGCTTTAGGTAAAGATGAAGGGAATGGACAGAATAAAGGAACGAGACACCAAGGGAGAAAAGATACACATAGTGAGTCAGAGATGTTCTGCAGCTCTTTGAGGAAAGACAGACATCAGTACCCTTTGCGATGCATGAGAAGACTGTGGCCAGTGCACGACGTGAAGGGGAGGAGACCCGAGATAGCCACTGAGGAAGGGGAGTCCTCTGAGTCTTTCTTTCTGTTCATCTCTCAACTTAACCCAATATTTATTGAGCAGCGACTGTGGCCAGACTATACAGACAGACACAGTTCGGGTATTGCCTTCAATGCGCTTTCATTTCTGGCTTTTGGGAGAATCTTTAGGCTGAGAAGACTTCAGCTCAGTCCTGGTCTTACCTAAAATGCTATCCAGCTTTTGGCTACTGACTTCAAAGCACAGTGCCAAAATAAACCCATGTTAATCTCTCTCATTGAAAAGATACATGTTTAAGATTCTGTGTTCTGGAATATGGGTCTACTTAGGGGACCTCAGGGTTGTTGAGTCAATTCTGACTCACAGCGACCCTATGGACAGAATAGAACTGCCCCATAGAGTTTCCAAGGAGCACGTGGTGAATTTGAACTGCCAACCTTTTGGTTAACAGACACAGCGCTTAACCACCATGCCACTAGGCTCTCCTATTTAGGGGAAGAGGGCAGGAAAAGGGGTGAAATAGAATGCCCAAGTATTACTCGGATCGTTAGCTAAGTAGAAAGTCTACGTTGCTGGGTCCCAGTGGAGCCTCTGCTTCTCAGGTGTCCAGCTCATGCACTGAACATTTTCTGAGAGGACAGCTTCATCTGAGCCAAGGCCTCTATTGGTAGCTCTCAGGCTGAAGTCCAAACCAGAGACGGGTAATGCCTACTCTACATTCTGTGCGGTCAGCCTGAAGGCTGGGCTTTACCTTTTCAATTTTCTTGCTTGCCACCAGTCATGGCAGTCTTCCCCCGGAAGGTACTGCGTGGAGATGTTTGGCTGGGAGCTATAGCTCTTCTTAGAGTCACCGCCATAGTGGGCCACGGTGGTGCTTGGAGATGGTGCATCCATTCTGAGAACAGGAACGGCTCGGGGAATCTTCACCTTTGGAAGACAAGGGATTTCAATGCATCACCAGAAGCCACAGATTCGTGTACTGGAAACTAGCAACCAAAGTGTGTATCAGCTCTCATATTTCAAAAGAAAGGACAAAAGGAAAAAAAGTAGTGGGGAAAGGAGGGGAGGGGAGGGGATGAGAGGTGGGGGAGGGGACAGAGGAAGGAAGGGAGGAGGAAGGGAGGGCCAGAGGGAGGGGGAAGGGGAGTGAGGGGCAGGGAGAGGAGGTAAGGAGGGAGAGGAGGGAGGCAGAGAGGGAAGGGAGGGAGGGAGGAAAGGAAGAGAAAGACAGAAAGCAAGAAAGAAAAGAAGAGGTAATCGTATGTGTTGGAAAGAACATGGAGCAACTGGATAGCTCATGCTTAACTGATTAGAGTAGGAAGTGGTACAACCACATCGGAAAGTTGTTTGCAAAATCTGCTAAAACTGGATATGCACATACCCTGTGACCCAGAAATTCTGTATGTATACCCAACAGTAATGTGAAACCAAAAGAATGTTCATAGTGGAATTATTTCAATTAGATAAATACCGGAAACCACCTAAATACACATCAAAAGGTTAAAAGAATCAGCATGTTCAGTTGCGGTAGGCTGAATAACATCTTCCCAATAGTGACTGTGTCCTAATCCCAGAGCCTGTGAAAGTTACCTTACCCACTAAAAAGGGCATTACAGATGTGATTTTGTGAAGGACTTTGAGATGAGGAGAGTATCCTGGATTATCAGGTGGGCTCAGTGTCATCAGAAGAGTTCTCATAAGCGGATTCTTATAAGAATATGAGGACAGAAGTTAACTAGGAGACAGGAAGCTACACTAGTAGCTCTAAAAATGGAAGCGACCATAAGCCAAGGAATGCAGGTAGCCTCTACAGCTGCAAAAAACTAGAAAACAGCTTCGCCCCTTGACCCGCAGAAAAGGCACAGCCCTGAAGATCCATTCTCAACTCAGACTTCTAAAATTAACCCAGACCCAGTGCCACTGAGCAGATTCTAACTCACAACGATCCTATAGGTCAGAGTAGAACTGCCCCGTATAGTTTCCACAGAGGGCCTGATGATTCGAACTGCCTACCTTTTGGTTAGCAGCCACAGCACTTAACCACTACACCACCAGGGTTTCCAGCTTCTAGAATTAGAAGCTAGTAAATTTATACTATTTTGAGATGTAATTTGTTACAGCAGCAAAAGACATTAACTCAGTAGTGTATTCACTTCAGAAGATGCTAGACAGCAATCAGAATCAGTGCAACGACATACTAAGAAATAGGCAAATCTTATTAACTGAACAAGACAGACGGTAAACTTCTATATATTTTATGATTCTGTTTGTATGAAAGTCAGAAACAGTCTGTGGTGTCGTATGTTAGGACAGTGATTACTTTTGGCAGGATGCAGTAACTAAAAGGAACATAAGGATGCCTTTGAGGTTCTAGAGCCCTGGTAGCATAGTGGTTAAAGAGTTCAGCTGCTAACCAAAAGGCTGGCATTTCAAATCCACCAAGTGCTCCTTGGAAATCCCGGGGGGCAGTTCTACTCTGTCCACTAGGTTTGCTCTAAGTCGGAATCAACTCAAAAACAATTCTTTTGTTTTAATTGGAGGGGATTCTGGTGATGCTCAGTTTCTCAAGCCGAATTTGGGTTACACAGATGAGTTCAGTTTGTGAAACTTCATTAAGCTGAACACTTCAGACTTGTCTACCTTTCTAAGTGCTTGTAATGCTTCAACTAAAAGTTCACCTACAAATGTGTATCAGCTCTTGGCTCTGAAGGGCTTTTTTAAAATATACCATACTTAATTTTTCTATTTTTTTTTTCAGAGTATATGCTTTCTCCAGCTGAGGCTTTGACATCCTGGAGATTTTAATTATGCAGAACACTGTTATTTATGAGCTGTGAGGTGGGTTCTCTTCCAAGATAAACACAGTGGAAATTTCCTTCAACAGAAATCAGAACAGAGCAGCTGCACAGCTGATTTTTATTTCCTCAACTCAGGAAAGTAAGCTCTCTGCTGAATTCTCTGGTAAAAACAAAATGAAAGAAAACATGCTTCTCACAATTCCCTCTTGGACTCGAGGTTCATTTGCACTGCTGACAATCACAACACGCTTCTGGAATCTTGGGCCACTGATACACCTGACTAATAATTCCCAACACATTTCCCGAAGAATTCCTTACCAGAGACAAGATGCAATGATTTCTGGCTCTGCTCTTGGATTAGTTTAAGACAATTTTTTCCAGGTATAATTTACATACTATACAGTTCACCCTTTCAAAAAGACTGAACCAAACCCATTGCCGTCGAGTCAATTCCAACTCATTGTGACCCTATAGGACAGAGTGCAGCTGCCCCTTAGAGTTTCCAAGGAGGGCCTGGTGGATCTGACGTGATGAACTCTGGGTGAGCAGCCATAGCTCTTAACCACTAAGCCACCAGGGTTTCCAACTCAACGACTTCTTAATAAATATGTCAAGTTGCACAACCTTCCCCAGAAACTACTTCTTAGGACATTTTCATCATCCCAGTAAGATCCCTCTAGCCCGGTTACAGTTAATCCCTTCCCACGCCCTGTCCCAGGCAACCACTAATCCGCCTCCTGTTTGTATATTTTGCAGAATATTTGCATATTCTGGACAACGCTCTTAGATATTATTACAGGGTCATGTTTCTCAAGCTTCCGGGCCAAAGCATGTATTGAAACCCAAAAAGCAATGCTGTTGTCACATGCTGTCGAGTCGGTTCCGACTCAGAGCGACCCTGCGCACAACAGAACAAAACACTGCCCCGTCCTGTGCCATGGACACAATCGCTTTTATGCTAGAGTCCCTCGTTGTGGCCACTGTGTCAATCCATCTTGTTGAGGGTCTTCCTCTTTTTCGCTGACCCTCGACGCTACCAAGTACGATATCCCCCATAGTAAAGTAAAAACCCCAAATCATAATAGCCAAGGGCCATTGAGTCGGATCCGACTCATGGTGGCCAAAGGATTGTTGTTTCTACCCGTCAGTTTGGTTCACAAAAAGTGTACGTTTTATCTAGATGGAAGGAAGGAAGTTTGTGTTAGTGTGTTTGGGTGGAAACAGGGGCATCATTAGGGTTGGTGTCACCCATCGTGGTAACTCATGGTGTCAATCCCTGCCCTCCACCCTGGGCTAATTACCACTATATTGTAGCCATAGCAACAGCACACTCTTGTTGCCTGTGCAGATGAAACCACGTGATTGGAAGCATCACTGTCATTGGGTAACAATGGCAGCTTTCACTGAAGCACGCTAAAAGGGTCAAAAAGTAAATTAGCATAGAGTTTGAGCCTTGTAAATATATCCATACATGTAAGCTGGGCTTAGAAACCCTGGTGGCTTTGTGGTTAAGTGATACAGCTACTAACTAAAAGGTCAGCAGTTCGAATCTACCATGCACTCCTTGGAAACTCTATGGGGCAGTTCTACTCAGTCCTCAGGGTCACTGTGAGTCAGAATCGACTCGATGACAGCAGGCAAGTCTTTTTTTTAAAGCTGAGCTTATGAAAAATGTTTTTGTTGTAACTAACTACAGGGATATTTTTATAAAAAAATAATAAATTTCTGCCTAAAAATTTCATAGACAGTCATTTTGGTGTCACACCCTCTGACAGTGTCACCTGATGCAGTCTGCACCCTGCACACCTCCCAAGTGATGCCACTGAGTGGAGACACCCCCTTGGTTTCAGGTGAGCTTCTCAAGAACCACCAGAAGGCTGTTTCATGTGTCCTCCTGGAAAAATCCTACTGGCATAGTAGTTAAGTGCTATGTCTGCGAAGCCAAACATTTGCAGTTCAGATCTACCAGGCACTCCTTGGAAACTCTATGGAGCAGTTCTACTGTATCCTATAAGGTCACTATGAGTTGGAATTGAGTCAACAGCAAGTGGATTTTCTAGGTTTTTGGCATTTGAGGAAGCTGGGACCTGCCTGGAAAATCTAAAAAGCAGGAAGCTGTGACTATTCTCCCAAGAAGGCAGAGCAGGAGAGTGGTAGCCTGTACTGTGAGAACAAGCTGCATCCAGTTCTATTAAAAAGAGCAATAAAAGTTTCTGCTTATTTTCCTATAGGCCAACCCTACCCTTGGGAGAGAGTTGACCAGGTGCCAGCTTGAAAGGAACTCTGGCCCAAATGGCTGAACTGACCAGGTCGAGGAGTTGAAGACTAGAAAAACCCAAGAGCTATATATAATACGGTTCAGACATCTCCTCTGTCATGAAGTGACCTTTATGGATGCATTCTACTGGGAAATTCATCAAAGTCCCGCACAAGATAAAGAATCAGCATTGAGAAGCTGTCTCACCCAGAAGCCACCACCAGCAAATCATGATGAGACCAGCCACTTGCCAGGGTCTCTTTTTCATCACACCCCTCTTTGTAAGCCCCATTCCTGCAAGCGTTCAGAAATCTCAGCTTCCCCGTGGCAACCCCCACCCCCCACCCCATGCAGGCCGCCAGCTGAACACAGAGCCAAGCTAGAGGGAGGGCAGAAGTTTTTTAACTTGGAATCAAGTTTGGAGTCATATAATTATAGCATCGGATGGGCCCGCTTAAGAGACTGTTCTCGGGATTATTAGTAATTGGGAGGCATTTTTATCAGAGAGTGACTGGAAAAGCTATAGAACTGCTAAAACTTCACCTGGAGGCAGAGAAGAAAGCCCCCTGAGTGGCTTTGAAGAAATGCTTGAGGTAAAGAATTTAGGGGTTTCTGCTTGTGCCCTAGGCAGTCCCATGCAATCACCAGGGCAGTTTCACAGGGCAGTTTTGGCTGAACCAGTGGGTGGGGAGAAACAGCTGCTAATAACAGCTGCATGTCAGGTGTGGATACCTTCTTAAGAGCGTTTCCCACATGCACCTACGATCTGTTGCTTTTGGGGGGGGGGAGTTAACAGTTGTGTACTTAAACCAAAAAAAAAGAATACCTACTGCTATTGAGTGGATTCTGACTCATAGCAACCCTACAGGACAGAGTAGAACTGCCCCATAGGTGTGTAGTTAGTGGCTGGAACAAGGTGCATGAATTAAATACAAAATGATAAGAATAAGTAAATAAATAAAGGTTCTATACTGGAATGCACTGTTTAAAAATGCCCAGTGCTATTGCTACCTATATTTTTTTTCCATTTGCTGAACGGTCAGAATGAATTCTATATCTTTTAGTCTTGAATCTGGCTATTTTGGGTTTATTTAAATAAGTCCTAACTGAAAAAACAAAAGTTTTAATGTTGACTTACCACCCTGTCTGGGAAGACTGGAGGTCTGTACTTCTCTTCTTTTGTTGCAATATGCAGATCAGCATCTGGAAAGTAGGACTAAGCAACATCAGAAACCAAAACAAACCCACTGCTTTCGAGTCGATTCTGACTCACAGAAATCCTATGGGACAGAGTAGAACTGCCCCATAGACTTTCCAAAGAGCACCTGATGGATGCAAACTGCAGACCTTTTGATTAGAAGACATAGCACTTAACCACTATGCCACCAAGGAACATCAGAAGGAACTTTAAACAAATCAAAACACCCAATGCTATGAATCCAGAGAATGAGCCAGTTAAAGTAAATAATCCTCCAGATTAATGAATTTAGACACAACATCTGGAGTGCGGCTGTACTTCTCCTGTGTAACACTCAACTCAAACACCACTCCATTACCAGAGACTATTGATAACCTCCCAAATCTGCCTTAAAAAAGTCAATGTGCTCTAAATTCTGTTAATTTAACACCTCATTTCCACCTTATATTTGAGCCATAGGTATCCAATCTCATCACATAGTGTATACCACCTAGGGATCAGAATCCATGTCTGATGCTTCTTTGATTGGCCCATACAAGATGTCTGAATCAGTCTTAGAGATCAATGAACAGCTAATGAGTCAGCGAACAAATCTATTGCACATTGCGCTTTTCTGTTCCTGGGACACTTGCTGATTTCTCTTTCTACCCCTTGATGTAGATAGATGTCCAGCTCCGAGTGGGAGGGCACTGTATGACTTGTAAACAGAGCAATCGTATGGTTTATTGCCCAAACTGGGACACTTTTGACAGTGATAGACACTTTTAATAATTATGCCAGGATATCAGCTACAGAATAGGACTATTCCAAATCTACCTGTAGACCATGTACCCTGGAAAGAGCGTGGACTAGGGCACCTTGGAGGCAGAAGGAAGCAAAGACACTCAACTGTTCCCTTTCTAGTAGCTATGCTCACAGGCTACCCAGTAACTCTGCATTGTATGCCGAAGGAATAAATTATACTTGGATACCTGTTACTGTCAAGTCCATTCTGAGTCAGCAACTCTATAGAACAGAGTAGAACCGCTCCATAGGGTTTCCAAGCCTGTAAATCTTCAGAAAAGCACACTGCCACATCTTTCTCCCACAGAGTAGCTGGTGGGTTTGAACTCCCAAGCTTCTGGTTAGCAGCTAGAGTGCTTAACTGTTGTGCCATCACAATTCCTTCTGAAATACATAAGTTCCTCATTTCCCTAGGACTATAACTGTGAGTAGAATCTGATTACGTTGAAAGTAAACTCTTTACTTTCTTGCGACATCATTAGGAAGTCAACAAACATGGACAATGTGATAAACTACTTTGTCAATGCCAAAAAACCAAACCCACTGCTGTCGAGTTGACTCCAACTTATAGCAACCCTACAGCACAGAGTAGAACTGCTCCTTAGAGTTTCTAACGAGCACCTGGCAGATTTGAACTTCCAATCTTTTGGTTAGCAGACATAGCACTTAACCATTAGACCACCAGGGTTTCCACTTTGTCAATAGATCTTTCAAAATGTAACCATTTTGGTATCAATGATGATTAAAAGTGTTGCTTAAATTTTATCCTTTGATTTCTTTCATGGGTTTTTTGATTTTTTTTCGGTTTATGATTTTTATTATAACGATTTTTAAGAAAAGAGAACTGGTTGAAAAGCTAGCTGTTTGGACCACGGAGATATGTTCACCACATTCTACCTGTTTGGAGGTTTATTATGAGAGGAAATAGCTTCTTGCTTGATTCGCGAGTCTCCATTTTAAAATATTCCTTGTGAAATGTGAGACTGGAAGAAGTTAATATTGTTCTTATTTTTCATGAGCATGACTCAGTTGACCCTAGAATTAGACCTCATTTGCCAAATAGTATCTGTGAGGCTGGCTTTTCAAGACGGCAGCCAAACGGGAAGACCTTGTTTTCCTGAACTGGTGAGCTGATCTGGCATCAGGTGGGTTTGGCTTAGTGGGGTACCATTCACCCAGGGTGCAGCCCAGCAGGAGGGTCACATTACATGCTTCCCAGATGGTGCATCCGGGGGCTCCTTTGCAGCTCTGCTCACAACACAGGAATTTCCCGTCCACGAAGAAGCCGCTATGGTACTTGACGAGCAGGTGAGGGTTTCCCCTTATCTCTGGGGAACAGGCAGAAAGAAAACACAACGTGAGCAAATATGGGCTCAACAAAAGAAACACATTAAGGAGTGCTGTTCTCACAGAACAATGGAAATCCCATTTTGCCAGCAACCGGGGTGAGAGCAAATGGTTCCCAAAGGATGTAAGTCTTCCACTGAGGAGTTAATAAGCCAAAGGAGCAAAAAAAGAAAAAGTCTAATCGTGTGCACAGTGAGAACAGCACAATAACATCTGATAGTCTTTTTTAAAAATATTAAAAAAAATTCACATGTGGCTTAGCTTAGTATCAGGATCTTAGAAACGCATTTCTAAAGGGAGTTAGCGGGTTAGGGCACGTGGTGTTTCATTGTGATAGACAGAGGCGAGGGGGCGGGGCTAAACATTAAACAAACAAACCCGCTACCATCAAGTGGATGCCAGCTCATAGCACAGAGTAAGAAAGGTTCTAATAAACATATACTTACCTGCTACTTTTTCTTCTGAAGTATTCCTATGTCCAGAAAAGTTACAACAGTGGTACAATAAATACCCATATACCCTTTGCCTGTGGTTGATGTGTGCCTTCGAGCTGATTCTGACTCATAGCGATCCAATAAGACAGAGGAGAACTGCCCCCACAGGATTTCCTAGGCTGTAATCTTTACAGGAATAGGTCAGCAGGTTTTCTCCCGTGTAACGGCTGATGGATGAGTTCGAACCTCCAACCTTTCGGTTAGCAGCAGAGCGCTTAACCATTGTGTCACCAGGGTTCCCAGCCTTTACCGAGTTTATCAATTGTTACCTGTTTGCCGCATTTGCTTTGTCTCTTTCTCTCCGTACATACATATTTCTTATTATTATTATGTTATGTTTATCCATCTGAGAATAGGCAGATAGCCAAGCCAGGTGCCGTTAAGTCATGATGAAAATAATGTCACCCATGTAACATGTAACTTCTATGAACAAGGACAGCCTCTTATTCAAGAAATTTGATTTGATACAATAATATTATTTAACATGCACCTCATATTCAAATTTTTGTCACTTGGCCCAATAATGTTCTTTACCATCTTTTATTTTTTTCTGTTCTAGGATCCAACCGAGAATCACACCTGGCATTTAGATATCTTGTCTCTTTAGTTTCCCTTGAATCTAGAATCTTTTCCCATTCCTTCTTTCTCTTTCATGACACTGAATTATTTACAGTAAGGTATGAATGATGTGCAGAAGTATAAGCAGAGCACTCCTTAGAAGCCAGGATGGTGAGACTGCGTCTTACAAACTTTGGACATGTTGTCAGGAGGGATCAGTCCTTGGAGAAGGCCTTCGTGCTTAGTAGAGGGTCAGCGAAAAAGAAGAAGACCCTCAACTAGATGGACTGACACAGTGGCTGCCAACAGTGGGCTCAAGTATAATAACTTTTGTGGCCATGGTGCAGGGCAGGGCTGGGCTTCGTTCTGTTGTGCACGGGATAGCAATGAGTCAGAACTGACTCAACCACACCTAACAACATGAATGATTGACGAGGTGTCTCAGCTTCCTAGGTCTGTTGTAGCGAACTACCACAAGATCAGGAGTTTTAAACAACAGAAATGTATTGTCTCAGAGTTCCAAAGGCTGAAAGTCCAAGATTAGGGTGTTGGCTATATTACTTCCTCCTGAAGCTCAGGGGGAGAATGTGGTCTCTGCTTCTCTCCTAGCTTCTGGCAGCTCCAGGCTTTCCTTGGCTTCCAGCTGCAGGGTTACTTGGTCTTCTTTCTTCTGTCTCCCTGTCTCTACCTGTCTTCTCTTTTATAAGGACACCAGTCCCACATGATTAGGACCGACCTCGGTCCACTATGGCTTCCTGTTAACCTTGTTGACAACACTTTCAAAAACCCTGCTTTCAACCAGAGCCACATTCACAGCCACAGAGGTCAGGACTTCAACATATTTCGGGGGGACAGACATCGATCCAGAACATGGAGCTATTTTTCTAGGAGTGTGTCCATTTAATAAACTAACCCTAGGGAAGGCAGACACACTGTCAGCAAGTCAATTCCGACTCACAGCGACCTTATAGGTCAGAATAGAACTGCCCTATAGAATTTCCAAGAAGCACCTGGTGGACTCAAACTGCCAACCACAACAACAAATATTGGATGATCCCACTTCTATGAAATATTAGACTCGGCAAGTATATAGAGACCAAAGTTCATCGGTGGTTACCGGAGGTGGGGGCGGGGGGAAGAGGACTTATTGCCGAAGGAGTGCTTAGTTTCTGCAGGGGCAGAAGAAGATGAAAAGCTTCTGGAAACGGCTAGTGCTGAGGGTAGCACAACACAGTGAATGAAATTAATGCCACTGAATTGTGCACTGAACAAAATGACTATGATGTCAAACCTTTTGTTTTGTATTTCATCACAATAAAATAAAATAAACACAGCCAACCATCGGAATAGGGCAACTTTTAATCTAAAGGAGTGGAATTTCTTATTGGAGGATAATCTTCTGTGTATAACAAATCAGCCTTTCTTGAAATATAACAGAGAAATCTACCAAGCTACTGTAGAGAATAATTCAAGAAGAGTCTCCAGGTGGTGAAAGCTGGCTCTACATGTGGCTTCAACTCTCCCCCTCTTGATTTTATGCTCATGTGGAGGACTTCTTATTTTAATTAGGCTCCTCCTTTATAACCCTGACTCAAGGAAGTAGATTAAAAACAAACAAAACAGCAAAACCCATTGCTACAAGTTGGTTCCGACCCATAGCAACACTCTAAGACAGAATAGAACTACCCCATCGGGTTTCCAGGGAGTGCCTGGTGAACTTGAACTTTCAGTTAACAGCCAAATTCTTAACCACCACACCACCAAGGAGGTATATAAACCCAAAACCAAACCCACTGCCATCGAGTCAATTGCTATAGGACACAGCAGAACTGTCCCATAGAGTTTCCAGGAGTACCTGGCAGCTTTGAACTGCCAACCTGGAGGTTAGCGGCCATAGCACTTAACCACTACGCCATCAGGGTTTCCAAGGAGACATAGGGGGGTAATAGTTACTACTTTGCAAGGTCATTGGGAGGATTCTAGACAGTGTATGTAAAGTAGCTAGCACAATGTTGGGCTGGAACAGGTGCTCAATTAACATCACTAGAGTGAACCTCCGTGATGCTGTTCCTTTTAACTTAGCTTAGTTTAGCTGAAAATGCTGGCATTAAGGAGGGGTACTTTACTAAATATTAATTAAAACTACAGGGAAGTTATTATGGAAATCACAAAAAATGAAAGAAGATTACAAAATACAAGTTTCTGACCTTAGTCCCAAGCAGTCATTGTAATTTGTTGAGCACGTTACCTGCCTTCCTGCACTCTAAGCGCCTGGTCGTCATATGTGAGAATTCCTATTATTTCCTACTACCTGGATTTTGTTTCCTCGGTCACTAAATCTGTCCCTAACCAAGTCCAAAGGGCCACATTGCAGCACTTCAACACCTAACCAGGACGCTAAGAGGAGCTGATCTATTAAGACATGTATACCGAAAAACCAAACTCACTGTTGTCATGTCGATTTTGACTCATAGCAACCCCATAGGATAGAGTAGAACTGCCCTGTAGGGTTTCCAAGAAGCAGCTAGTGGATTCAAATTGCTGATGTTTGTAATAAATACCTGAGTTCTTAACCATTACAACTCCAGTGCTCCTCATACACACACACACACACACACACACACACACATATATAATCAAAAAAAAACAACCAAACCCACTGCCATCAAGTGGTTTCTGACTCATAGTGATCCCATTGGACAAAGTAGAACTCCATAGGGTTTCCAAGGAATGCCTGGTGGAATCCAACTGCCAACCTTTTGGTTAGTAGCCATAGCACTTAACCACTGTGGAACCACGGTTTCCACAAACATGTATAGCCCTTTACATAGCCCCCCTCCCCCAAATATATCATCTCATTTAACCTATACAACAACCCCGGAGGCAGCTATTGTTGCTCTCATGGCTCTTACAAAGTCAGGTAAACTGAGTTCAGAGAGGTGGTATGGTTGGCTGATAATGGCTCCCAAAGATACGTTCATGTCCTAATCCCTGGAACTGTGATCTTATTTGGGAAAAAGATCTTAGCAGGTGTAATGAACGAAGGATCTTGAGGTGAACAGTTTATCTCGGATTATCCAGAGAGCCCTAAATCCAATCCAAGCACCATTATAAGAGACAAGTCCGAAAGAGTAGGTGCTGTGAAAACACAAGCAGAGATTAGAATGATGTAGCCCCAAGCCAAGGAATGTCGGCAGCCGAAAGATGGGAGATGGAGGAGACAGATTCTCCTCTAGTGCCTCTAGAAGACAGTGGTCCCGCCAGCACCTTGATTTCATACTTCTGGCCTCTAGAACTGTGGGAGAATAAACGTATGGTGCTTCAAGCTACCCAGTGTGTGGTCATCTGTGACAGCAGCCAGAGGAAACTAATACAGGTGGCATATTTGCTCAAGCTCACAAACCCAAGAAAGAGTAGCCCTGGGCCTCAGCCCCAAGCTTTTACAACTACACTGTCAGACACTGATGCCATCTTCCCTACCAAATTCCATTCAGCTTTAATTCTTTTGGAAGGAAGGGCACACTTCATCCATTCCAGGTCAACTCAGTTCAGAACCATGGTAGTTGCTACTCCTTGAGTTCCCACTGAAGATCAGCCCAAGGTTTCCGAGTGTACGTTACCATTTAGGAAATTCTATGTCTGCTTCAGTTTATAATGTCTTAGCAACTGTTGTTAGGGGTCATCAAGTGGGTTCCAACCAATAGCAACTTCATGCAAAACAAAACAAAATAGTGCTTGGTCTTGCACCATCCTCACATCCGATTGTTGCAGCCCCTGTGGCCATTCATCTCACTGAGAGTCTTTCTCTTTGTCACTGACCCTATACATAACCAAGCATGAGGTCCCTCTCCAAGGAGTGGTCTCTCCTGACAACGTCTCCAAAGTATGTGAGACATGATCTTGCCATCTTTGTTTCTAAGGAGCATTCTGATTGTATTTCTTCCAAGAGAGATTTATTTGTTTCTTTGGCAGTCTGTGCATACTATGAATTAGCCAATAGTAGATACAAAAAGGAACGTTGTATGTAGCAGTGAAAGTTGGTAGGGGAGAGGTTTTTGAGTAAGAGAATCTCTTTATTTTCCGTTGGCTGGCTTGGTTGGCCAACCCGACAGTCAATCCACTCTTCCTGGCGTCTCTCATGCTTACTTTAATCTGACAGCTGTTCTCACCCACCCTTCTCTCTGGCTACCTTCCAGCATAGACGCTGGAAAAGCCACATACTGCCATCTAGCTGTCCGTACACATAGACTTAGCCAGTCACAGCTTCGGCCAGTGAAACCTAAGAAGGTTGCAAGGGTGTTTCTGAGGAAGCTTGGAACCTCCAAGGGTTACAAGGAGGAAAGCTAGGTGGAGCCCAGATCTCTACTGACTTCCCTGAGCTGCCATTAGTCTTGGACTGGCTGCCTCTGGACCTCTTACCACGTGAGAACAAATGTGTATTTATTTCAGCAATGGTTCGATGTCTTGGTACCTGCAGCCCAAAGCATTACTAACTGACATAAATCACTTACTGTGTATATGGCAGCCCTGGTGGTGGGGTCTTGCTACAGTTTTACAAGAGGCTGAGAGCTGCACTTCTGCTTCTCTCTCTGATCTCCTTTCATCTTGCACATGCCCACATATGAAGGCCAGCTGCCCAGGGTCTACCCAAACCTGCCCACCATATATAGTCCCCAGAGGACCCAACAATGGGGGACTAAAGACATGGCCAAAAGCTGCATACAAGAGTTGTCTACATAGCATCTGTCCCCAGGAAGTACCCTCATGAGAGGAGACTAGATCGGAGCCCCTTATGGAAGTTCCATTGTAACCACAGTGACTGACTTTTGTGTGTAGGACACTTTTATATATGAGTTACCCAGTTCCTAACCATCCTCAGAAAGGTGATCTCCCATTTTAAAGGTCAGAAGACTGAGACCTGAAGAACTCAGGTGGTTTTATTACATGACACAGTAAAGCAGGACTTGGATGCTAGTTTCTCTTTCTCTAAGAGGGATGCCCTTCTCACTCCAACAAGCTGGTGTGAACAGAGGGAGCCTTCTCTCTCCACTGGACCGTGTGACCGTCCTACAGAATGGGTTGCTGAACTGTTCATGCAGAAGGAAAAAGGGTGTGTTTACACCGAAGTAGAATAAACAGATGGTTCTTTAAAAGCAGCATAATTTGATGTACACTAACAAAGAGCCATCATGCAAAACTTAAAACAAAAGAAAATCTTGCTCTCTCTAGGAGTTTAATACATAACATTCCACCAGCAAGTTATTCATTTGAGTTAAATGTTGCCCTTTCTTGATCTCTCTGCTTTAACACAGAAATACTGCACTGAGGAACACCATAGTGCCAAATTACTAACCACGCTGCTCTTTCCTCTACCAAAGGTTGGCACTAAGGAAGCTGAAGAATCAAGGATTAAAAGTATTATTGAATCCTCCGCTTTGTCTAGTATTTATATTTAGGTTAAAGTTGAGTTTGGATAATTGAGTCCCAAGATCTCCTTTATTAGGTATGTGGTATTGGGCATATTTATTTAGCTTCACTCATCTGGGGAAAAAAAAACCCACCTAAGTCCGTGAATGACGCAAATGATTTGTTCTTAGCTACTAACTGAAAGGTTGATGGTTCGAATCCACCCAGCAGTGCTGCAAAAAAAAAAAAAAAAAAGAGGCCGAGAGATCTGTTTTCATAAAGATCACAGCCAAGAAAACCCTGTAGCACTCAGTTCCAGTCTGTAACACATGGGGTCACCACCAGTCTGAATGAACTTGATGGCAATGGGTTTGTCTGAAAAACAGAGACTAATATCACCGCTTTCCATAGAGTTGTTGAGAGGGTTACCTAAGAAAATGTTTTAAAAGTGTTTGACAAGGTACTTGGCAAATGGCAAGTGCTCAGCAAGTCTTAGATATAACGACTTCTGCAAACACTGAAAGAACTGTAGCCACAGGACCTGGCACAGCTCTGAGGTGACCTAGACTTTGTTCTGGTAAAGAGCAACACAGCGGGTGAAGGGGAGATGTCCTGGCACCCCCGAACTGCTTGGAAGGCACAATAGCTAGCTCTGTGCTGAGCAGGAAAGGGAATGTGACCCCCCAGGCTTCCTCTACGTGACAATGAGAATGAAAAATAAGGACAAGGCTGGCACATTGCCCAAGGTTGGTAGGGAAATCAGTAGCTTCTCTCTTGGCCTTGGGTCCTTTCACTGCCATATCGATTTTCCAGCAAGCCTCAAATGAGCTCAAGCAATAACGCCTTTTTATGACTTCTTTTTTAATTAATTACCTTTTTGCAATGCTTTCAACCACTGACTTCGGCTCTCTTCAGTGGATGCATAGATGTAGAGAAGTCCTTCTTTGTAGACGATCTGGAAAGGAAAACATGCGACGTGTTTGGGTATAATGGCATCAAAGTTCACCCTCCTGCAACTGCAGATGTTCTACTATCCAAAAGAAACCTGGAGTTTTCTTACATGATATCTATTAGCTCTGGAATTAAATAGGAAAAAAAAAATTCTACTAAGATTTTTTTTGCCTCCATTCCTCAATCTGATTTTTATCGGAGATACTTCTACACTTTGGAAAATCATAGCAATGATGAATCAGATAGCCGTGAACACTGAAGTCTCAGCGGTGATGCCCTAGACCACGGAGACATAGGAAATGCTAGACATGACAAGTTCACATGACAAGTTCACTATTCCAGCTCACTTAATCTGCCCAGTGTGTGACTTCCTTCACAAGCCCTTGGAAATCATTAATCTGCTCTATTTGTGCAAATACTTCCAGCTATAGAATGTCATCTGTTTTGTTATGGTCACCGTCTTTGCCAATTTCTATGTACTCTAATCATTATACAGTTGATGTTTGTATTAAGTAAGAGTACATCTTCTTAGTCCTTCAATCCATTGGGTCAAGTCCCCAAATCTCCCAGAACAAGTCATATTCTAGTACTTAACATGCTTGTCTCAATGTTTCATGATTACAACATTTTCCTCCCATCCGTATCTAATTGGCTCATCTCTTGGCGGTAAATAATATTTAACCATTTCTAGAACAACTGTTAATCGCTGGACTTGTCACTAGCTACTTTAATATTTTAACTGTATTTCCACTTGATGAAAAATTATGATTCTGCTCATTTTGCAAATGAGGAAACAAACTCAGGGAGAGGCTGAGGATGTCATCTACGGTTACATAAGTGTAAACAGGGAGGCTAGGAGCTCTGTGGGGGTCCAAAGCTTGTATTCTTTTGAGTCAAAGGTGATGGCAACTCCTTTATTTTGTTTGGTTTCTTTTTGGAGGAAGAGAAGCCAGCTGAGAGGGTAAGCAGCAGTGGCCCAACCTGCCTCATGATCTAACAATCTCTTTCATCAAGCGTTAAGTATCTCTGATAAGCTACAAGGTAGAAGGCACATTGGAAGGAATAAAACACCGTCCCTGCCCCCAAAGCACATCCAAGGAAGTGAGGAAATAGACTAATAAACGCACCATTAAACGCAATGAGGGGAATGTTAAGATGGCAACTTTGCTGCACTTACCTCCTCTTGCACTTCTCAAGCTGAGTGTCACCTCCAGTAGAAAAATCTTCCTTCTTCTTGGAGTGAGGAGCAATGCTTCTGCTTCAGGACACCACGGTGTACTCTGTGACTGCCATCTCAACATCCCCGTCATTGCGTTTAATGGTGCGTTTATTAGTCTATTTCCTCACTTCCCTGGATGTGCTTTGGGGGCAGGGATGGCGTTTTATTCCTTCTAAGGTGCCTTCTACCTTGTAGCTTATCAGAGATACTTAACACTTGATGAAAGACATTGTTAGATCGTGAGGCAGGTTGGGCAGCTGCTGCTGACCCTCTCAGCTGGCTTCTCTTCCTCTAAAAAGAAACCAAACAAAATAAGCCAGTTGCCATCACTTTTGACTGACAATGACCCCATGTGTACAGAGTAAAACCATGCTCCATAGGGTTTTCATGGATGTGAACTTTCAGAGGCAGATCACCAGGCCTTTCTTCTGAGGCACCACTGGTTGGGATTGAACCATCAACCATTCAGTTGACAGCCTAGCACTTAGCCTTTTACTTCACCTCTAAGCCTGAACATATCTCAACTAATTGTTTTTCAACATCATTATTTAACCCAGACACACTGAGTTCATAAGAGAAGATACTAAAGAGAAAACCCTTCAGATGATGGACTGTTGCTTCTCCCCATACCTGAAAGGGGTACTGTCTCTCCACGGGAGTCTGCTCCTCAAGATTTACTTTCTCCACACATCTGATTTTGTTAATGTCGATGGATCCTTTTCTACTGCCTCTTTTCTGCATTAAAGAGAAGCAAAAACATAAGATGTCTCATGTGATGCACCCTAGTGCACAAAGAAAAGCCAAAAGCTAAGATTTTGCTTGAGAGGAGTCTGGAGGGTAGGAGTGGGTATGGAAGAATCACCTTCCAATTAATCAATAGTTAAAATCCAGTGACACAGAATATATTTCTCGAGTATGGGCACAATACCCACGTACTCCTCCAAAAGTGTACCTTTAATCACTTAAGAATCTTGTTTCATAACCTTGAAGTGTGTTTCAAACCACCTGCCACGTGGCTAATCTACTCAGGAAAATCAAGATTTAACTCCAAAAAAGCACCTTCCTTTTTTGGTACTGGCCTTTGTTTTAATTTTATGACAGTGTTTTAGCTTACTGTGATAGGGTTCTCAATGGTACAGAAATTATTTCCAGCATGGTTTTAAGTCAGGCTTTCTGACCCTCTGCACTGCTGACATTGGGGTCAGATAAATCTTGGTTGTGAGGACTGTCCTGTGCATTGCTGGAGTTTTAGCTGCCTCCTTGGTCTCTACTCGCTAGATGTCAGTAGCATCACCACCCGCAGCTGTGACAGCCAAAAACATTTCTAGACATCTCCAAATGTCCCCTGGTGGGGGTGGGGGTGGGAGGTGGCAAAATCACCCTCAGTTGAGAACAACTGTTCCAACATTGTAAGTTGGCTTGGCAACATTAACTAATGTTTAAAAATCGTTTTTCATGGGTTAATTATACCTTGTTATCCAACTCGATGGCACTTGGCTTTTTTTTTAAGAACGGGCACTGTGATAAATGAAGGTTGATCTTTACTGTGTAACCTAAGAAACCTGATATTGTTTTATTGTAATGAAACATTCTGCAGAGGCTTAAGAAAAGAAAAAATAAACAATAGGAAAACAACGAAATAAGTAAGGCCTTACCATTTTGTTATATTCATAGTAAGAGAGGCTGGTTTTGGTCAAAACAAAAAGCCGTTCTTTGTAATTATTTGGTGACATTTTCTTCTTTTGCTGTGACCTTTTGAGAAGAAGTTCTTCCAGGATGGATTTTTTATCCATATTATCGTCCTAAACAAAAGAAAGTAATTCAGATGAGAGAGTGCAGCATCTAGCTAGGTTCTTTTTAGCCTTCAACATTTATACTCTACTGTTTCTCATTCAGGCAAAATCGAAATGTAATTAAGTAGGTGTTTAAATGCACACATGCTTACAAGTTTTTTTCTACTGCCCTTGCTTTGATGTTTTACAAATATGGTGATTTTTTCAAAACATTTTAGTCATCGTATCTATTTTCCACTCTGCATTCACCCTCTTTGCACCCACCTCCAGATCACCTTATTAAAATGCCATTTATATCTTAAGCATCCTGTAGACATTTGTTCAATTTAATTGGATGCTATCAAGCTTTTTACAGCTTGAACTCCAGATATGTTTCAAGTCACTAATCAACTGAAATTACTCTCCATCAATGTGGGCAGTTGTTTGACCAAACTAGCCAAACCACTGTGAAACTCTGGTGGCACTGTAGATGATAATCACAGTCCTTGAGCATAAAGAGATCTTTAGCATAAAAGGCATAGGTATACCTTCACTATTCCTGACGAAGAATTTAGAATCAAAACAAATGCCCAAAATAGAATCAAACGAGGAAAATCATGAGAGCCTAACAGGCATTGCTATCTAGAGAGATTTAAAAGAGCACTTACAAACTAAAAACACTCTTGCTACCCTCAAACTCCTCCCCACTCCCTACCCCATATTACACAAAACATAGACACTGCAAGCATTTCTGGAAAATGACTGCATTATTTTTCTGCTCTTACTGAGACTGTTACTTCAACACTCGGCCAGGTATCAGCTCTGATCACAAAAAGTAGCAAAAGTTAAGCCACTGACCACAGCCATAAACTTCTAATGTTTTTCTTGGCCCTGTGATACCCCATAGTGATTTGCAATCAGATGTCCCGTGATGGTGACCTTTCTTGTCTTATTGGCAATCTGAAGGTCATTAGTATTACTCACCTTATACTCCCTAAAGTCAAAGCCTATGTTCCGGGAGGGCTTTTAACTTGAACTCTCAAACTCGAAACCAAAATTACTGTGGCCTCTGGCTATTCCAGAGTCAGGTATTAAAAAGAAGAAATTTGCATACTGCTTATCACTTTTCATCAGGAAGCACACACAGACACAGGCCTGGCTCTATCTGGATAGAGATGGGTGCCAAGTGAACCCATCCAATCACACACTGGCACTTTTCACGGGTCCAGGATTGTCATGGGCCCGTTATGACCAGGGAGCCTGAAGAAAAGGACACTAAGAAATAGAGCGTGACCTTGAACGAGCCACAATCGGGGCCACAGTCGACCCAGTTTTCTTCTTGACTTAAACTATACCACCACTTTAAGAAGGGGATTCAGGAAAATTAGCTTCTATTATTTACTTACATAGATCAGGGTACTCTTTCTTAACTTCTAGAACGTTCTCCCAGGACAATGATTGATTTATAGGTAGAAATAGGAATCTGATCCATTAGATTTAATAAAGTCTTGGTTACCTTTTGCTTTGGCTATTGCTTTATCTGAAAGCAAAAGAATAATTCTCTTGCAACCATGGAATTCTAGAGCAGTTGAGCACAATGGGGGGTTATTTGCCATGAACTTGGATTCTTTGTCCAGTCACCAAAGACAGGGTGTAGAGAACCTGTAGGACCTGGGAAGGTGGGCTGGGCGCCTACCTTTAACCTCTCCTTTCATTACAGACTCTGCGCTGATGCCTAATCAAATAACCTTATCTTCTACACCCAAAATCTAAGGCTGGGAAAGAATTTGCTCAAAAACTTGTTGAAACTCTGGAGAATCTAGTTTTTGTAAGTAAAAGTCAACTGTGTGGGAACCATACCACATTGAGCATAGTTATAGAGCACTTGGCTTTTTACATTTCTGCATTTAAATAATGAACAAATGAGACACAAAGAGAGAACACTACAGAAGCATCTGCCAAATTCCTTTGATACAGCTAAACACGCCTCTTCAAAGCAGGTTGCTAATCAAATATATGTGGTTAGTTGAGTCGAAAGTTTACTTTTCAAACATGTCTTTTTCAGATACGAAATCAATTTGTGACGTTAAGAACATTTCAACACAAATCCCAGTGTCCCAGATAGAACGTGGCCTTTCCCAGTACTACACGATGGTCAAAATGCCAGCCTGTTTTTAGAACTCTCACACGCATCACATTAAACATGGATCTTAGGGGAATTTTCTATAAAAAGATCAATGTGGTGTGTCACAGAATCCATTGACAAATGGGACTCATGGAAATCGACTACAAAGGAACATACCGAGCCCTGAAGTATGTTCTGCAATAAAAATAAGCAGAAGGATTTACACATGTCGTAGCATCTGACCTTTCTTTGTACTTGTCTCTTTTCCTCAAAAAACCTTGGATTCCAGACCAAAGGCACTTTTATGGTCTCTCTGGGTGTTAGAAGTGATCACCACCCAAAAGACAACATCTGCCCAGAAGCAAGGATGAGAAGGCAGGAAGGGACAGGAAAGCTGGACAAACGGGACACAAGGAGCTCAGGGTGGTAACGGAGAGCATTCTGATAGATGGTGGGGAGCACAAACAACATCATGGAACAACTTGCGTATAAACATGAAATGGGAAGCTGATTTGCTTGGTTAATCTTCGCCTAAAGCACAATAATAAAGAGAAGAAGAAAGAAATGACCATCAGTGATGACTAATTTTTTTTTAAGTGTAACTAAACCTCTTCCCTTACGTTATGACAATCAATAAACAGGGGACAGGTACTCACTCTTGAGTCTATAAATGCCTGGCAAACTCTGCTTATTCTTAAGGAAAATCCAACCAGAAAAGTAAAGTAGCCTCCAAAATACAATGAGGTTCTAAACAAAGATTAACCTGAAATCTATTTCCACAGAGGAACAGGTGGGATTTGGCTAAACTCTCATATTACCATCTGCATAGAATAGGCACCTTAATTTGCTTACCAAATCGTCACCGTTGCCTATTTCCATATGCGAGGGAAACTAGCAAGAGACCACAACTCAGGAGAAGGCAAACGCTGGCAGAAATCAATATGGTATTTTCTATCGGGGCACCAGAAACCGTTGCGTAACCTACTCCCTGGGTAAAAACTGTCCGCTGAATTAGCAGAAGTCGGAATCACTATGGTGATCTAGGATTTATAAGGCAATAGTATGGCCAGATTAAGGAGTTCAAGTTTGTTGTTCTACTCAGCACGCTTGATTTTAAGATGCTGACAGTGCAACTGGTCACAGACTTGAAGGTCAGCTCTCCATGCCCCAAGAAACAGTTCGTGGGATTGAGAGACAGGGTCATCGTAAAGCAAAAGGTAAAGCTGCTTTAAGATGCAAGACTCAGAAGGCTTGGAATAGACTGCCGTCCTATCACTTGGGAGCTAGGTCTCCCTGAGCCAGCCCTCTCAGGGCTATAAACTCTGCTTTTCCAAGGTATAAAATGAGATGACTAACAGCTGTCTCCCTTTATGGGACTTACATTAAGAAATCTACACCACGCTGCGGGCACAGAATGATGAAAAAGAAGAAGGTGCCAAGAAACAACTCTTTTGCTAAGGTCAAGCCGATCCACTAGGCTACAAAAGGCCAAAGGAAGGAACAGTTGTTTGTTTCTTGAGACAATCAAGAAAGACAGCATGGAAAGGAGAGCTTTGAGACTGGACCTTGAAAGACGGGAGTGATATGAGTAATAGTAATCCCAGAGAACATTTAAGGAGGGAGAGTTGATTCCTGGGCAAAGCACCTTAAGAGTAGCTGCTACCTGTCTATTAGTGGAGACTTGTGTGCTGCTAGGATGCTAGAGAGGTTTCAGCACGGTTTCCACACTAAGGTAGATGATCTACTGCTGAAAATCAGCCAGGGAAAAGCCTGTGGCTCACAGAGGCCAACCCGCAACTGACCAGGGAGACGGTGCAGGGCTGGGCAGCCATTTCGTTCCGTTCTACATGGGTCGCCATGAGCTTGGGACCATCTGGATGGTAGCTAATAGCAGTAACTTTTGAGGAGTAGGCACCATTGTGGCAGACACTAGTTAAAGAGCCTAACAAATGCCAATTCATTGACTGGTCACAACTGCCCTATGGGACAGATCGTACATTCCCAGCCTCTGGTGTTGGTTGTCACGTCATTCCCTGCTTATAGCTGCATTAGAGACTGGAGGGATAAGTAGATTGCCCAGGTCACACTGCTGGTGCGGTGGAGCTGGGATTAGAACCCAGGCAGTCTAACTCCAGACCCATATTGTTGACCATATACTAGCATTAGAGGGGGACGTGCCAGCAATGTGACCCTTCTAAAGAAAAGATGAACCCAATCCAAGTTCAGGAAGGCAGTCATAAAAAGTCAAACCTGGTTAAAAAAAAACAAAAAGAACCCACTACCATCGAGTCAATTCCACTTCATAGTGGCTGTATAAGACAGAGTAGAACTGCCCCCACAGGGTTTCCAAGGAGTGCCTGGTGGATTCGAACTGTCGACCTTTTGATAAGCAGCCATAGCACTTAACTGCTATGCCAGCAAGGCCTCCAAAGCAGGAAGGAACCCTTACAGATGACACTGAGCCCCACCAGCCTAAGTGACTTCGCCAATACCACAAAGCGTGGATGCAAGAGACAAAGCCCAGAGCACTAGATTTCTGATATGCTGTCTGGTGAACAGTTCACACCATCCTAGTTGGAAACAGATTGAAAAAGTCCGAATGTTGAACTAAACAAACCACACCCTACCCTGGCTGTGGGGCTGAACTAGGTATTTGCAGCTTACTGAACTTCACTGAAACAAGCAAACAAACAAAACCCCATTGCTCCCCTTGCCGTGGAATCAATTTCGACTCCTAGTAACCCCAGATGACAGAGTAGAATTGCCCCATAGGGTTTCCAGGGCTATAATTTTTACGGAAGCAGACTTCCACATCTTTCTCCCACAGAATGGCTGGTGAGTTTGAACTGCCGACCTTCAATTAGCAGCTTAGCACTGTAAACACTAAGCCACTACGGCTCACTGAAGGGACCTTTTATTAGAAATGCCAGAAAGATGTGACCTATAAACAATCTTTCAGCAGGAATTCTCCAAGGTGATGTTAAATAGAAAGTTCCAGCCTGTATTTTGAACAGAGGCAAGAACATAGGAACTGAGACTTTGGAACAAACTCTCTGCAGAGCAAGAGGTAGGAAGTGAAGGAAAAAAGGGGGTATAGCTTCCGGGTCATGGAACAATTCCCTCGGCGGAACTGCGTATTTTCACCCTTGTCAAACATGGCGCTTTTATACATTATCTCTTAGAACCAAGAGATGAGGGTAGCACTTCCTCTCCCTTTTATCTCGACTTGATTGTCCTTTCTGACTTTACCTATGTTTAGTTAAAGATTTTGCTAGGTGTCAAGATAGTGGAACAATACCTGCGGGGGGCAGATGGTGATGCAGCAGCGGGAGGGCAGTAAGGAAAAAGGGAGATTCTCTGAGGACAGAGATTCTGGAAGAGAACACTTAAGACTCTGTGGCAAACTTGACCTTCAAATATGTGCCCAGAGCAAGGAGCTCTAGTAGTACAGTGGTTAAGTGCTTGGATGCAAACTGAAACATTGGAGGTTCGTGGCTGGCTCTGCAGAAGAAAGACCTGGCAGTCTGCTCCCACAAAAATCACAGCCTAGGAAATTCAGTGGGGCAATTCTACTCTGTCACATACAGTGGCTGCAAGTCAGATCTGCCTTGACAGCACGGGAGAACTACACAGGTCAAAGGTATACGGATGTTAATTGTATTATTCTTGTAACAGCAACAACAGCAGGCCTGCTTATCTTCCTTGCTCAATCACTGAGCAAAATATGAGGATGAATTTAAACCAGAATAAATGGCTTAATTCAGGACCAGGTAAAGAAAGTGGTTCAAAAACATGTTTTAAGGTATTGGCCAAAGACAAATCTGGACTCCATAGAATGTGACAAGTCCTTCTTTTATGCAGTGATGTTGTTATGCAATTACTTACGTTGTTGATCTTAATGTGATAGGGACAGAAAGAAATCCTTTTAACACTGTCACGCAAATTCTGAGCATTTTTGAACACTCATCTTACTTGCAGTATAGTGGTTAAGAATTTGGCCTACTAACCAAAAGGTCAGCAGTTCAAATCCACCAGATGCTCCTTGGAAATGCTATGGGCTGTTCTACTCTCTGCTATAGGGTCACTATGAGTCAGAATCAACTCAGCAGCGATGGGTTTGATTTTATTTTGTTTTGCTCTTTATCTTAATTGCACTGAAATGAAATTATGAAAACCAGACTCTGAAAAGACTGCCTTTTCACAAAGAAGGCAAGAATCCAGCTGGAGAGGAAATTTGCTTTGGGCATGAAATCTATCTTCAGCACCTCAGGAAGCTTTGCTAGGCCCTTTCCTTCTTTTCCTTCTGCCCCACCTCCTCCCCTCCCCCCCAGCATGCTCTCTGGCAACTTTCTTAGGAAGAAAACAAAAAGTGATACATTTACTTTAGGCTGATGGAGGTGAACACAGAACCCTGCTTAGGAGATAGTGCCGACCAAAGCAGTTAGGTTTGGTGGGTTCAAATCTCTGCTCTGTCGTAATGCAACTTGCTGGGCTACTCCACCAGGCTGAACCTCAGCTTCCCCTCTGTACAGGGAGTGAAACAGTGACCACCTAAAGGTTTATGAAGAGTCGAGAGAAAATGAAGACACAGCATCTCCTAACTTAAACCCCAAACCAACCCCACTGCTGTCAAGTAGGTTGCGACTCATAACGACCATATAGGACAGAGCAGAACTGCTCCATAGAGTTTCCAAGGAACGCCTGGAGGATTTGAACTGGCAACCTTTTGGTTAGCAGCCATAGCACTTATCTACTATGCTCCCAGGGTTTCCATCTTGTAGCTTCGTAGATAGATATTCTAGAAATATATATCCATTCTCTTCATCACTCTGTAGACAAAGTTGAAAAACATGAGACAATTAAATGATCCTCAGTGATGACATTTCTGTCCCCATCTGCCTTCCTCCAGCTCCTGGGAATTGTAGGGGTGGCGAGAGCTCCCCGGGTAGCCTCAAGTCAAGAAACACCTGTTCAGTAGCTCTGGTTGTAGGCTCTCTCTCTGGGAACCATTTACCTTGAAATCAGATTAAACCAGCCCTTCACTGACTGCATATTTGTGCCACCAGATTTCTGAATAAACACCTGGATGTCAACAAAGTGGGATCCGTGGACTGGCAGCATCAGTATCTTGTGAGAATTTATTAAAATGCAGAATCTCAGACTCCACCCCGAACCCACTGACATCCCAGGTGCGCTTCACTGAGATCCTCGGAGCACACTAGAGTTTGAGAACCACTGAGCAAGACCACCGTATAACAGTTCTACTTTTAGCATCAAATCACAGTGCACGAGAACTTATTAGGAATGTGAATTCAGAGGTGTGGGACTCCCCACCCTTCTTTCCATCTCCATCTAAAGTACCTCCTCTGCTCTTGATTTAAGGAGGTTTCAGGGACCTGCGTGGCCTGGTTGGTTTGTGCTCAGCTAGTAACAGAAAGGTTGGCAGTTTGAATCCACCTAGCAGTGCAGCCAAAGAAAGACTTGGAGATCTACTTCTGTCAAGATTACAAGCAAGGAAACTGTATGGAGCAGTTCTGCTCTCTAATAGACGGGGTTGCCATGAGTTGAATTCAACTCAACAGCATAGGGTTCAGGGATCTAAGTACAAGTATCTGGTTCTAAAATAACATCCTTACGGTACACGGGAGGAAAACAAGGTAGAGGTAGTATTTCTTTGTCTTTTTATAGTGGGGATGAAGTCAATGTGAGAGGCCAGAGAAAAGCAATGCTTAAAGGATAGTGGAAGAAAATCAGAAAGAGGAAGCACACAGACAAACTCTCTTCCCTGTACGCAAGTTCTAGCCAGGGGTAGATTTACAGCAAAGCGTCTGGGCCCCACATTACATAATCTCTTTTAAAGCTTTAGTCATTTTTGTATTCATAAGTTTGGAAGATTGTTTTGTAAGTGGGATCCACAAATTTTGAAAAATCCAGACTCCATCACACCTGGACGCAAACCTATTTTCCTGGAGAGCTACTTGCCGCTGATACATACCATTCTGCCTGTTCTGTCACCTGGGTCCACAGCGCCCAAGCTAAGGTGCTCCTTGCAGGAACCCAGCCCCAGCTGTCCTCCTTCCAGTGGCAGCGAATTGTCTCACATGCCCGGCTGCTGGGTCAGAAATGGCTACATTACTCAGTGCCCCCCAAATGTTTATTGTCCTGCAAGGCCTTACACAATCCCACAGGAAACCACGCTCAACACTTAGCCAACACTTGTTGATCTGATTGAACACAGTCAAAACGGAGACAAAAGCATATTTCAGAAAGGTTCCAACTTTGATATCTGCAGCTCCTGCCTTTTCCAGGCAGCCCTCAGGTCCATGTGATAACCCTGCCTTTGTTTCTAGAAGTTTCTGCCGGAAAGGACAAGAAAACATCTTTGCACAGCCCCGCTTCTGACGCTGACTTCTTTCAGGAAACCGTTGGGTAACGCCAAAGTGCACAGAGAATAAGCAATAAAAACGTCAGCTCGACACTTGGACAGAGAGAGGCCTGAGAACATAGAGGAGAGAAGCGCATTCCCAGCTGCAAAGACTCAGAAAGCCACAAATGGAAAAGGAATCAATTTTGTCAATATAGGATGCTCCAAGATTGCAGTGAAAAACTGTCACTGCCACTTGACCTCATGCTGACAGCATCACAACGTCTGTGTTTACTCAGTCTATTGCTTTCCCCGGTGCACACAGGCTGCTCATATATGCTAAATTTGGTGAAAGATTTTAGGCTCTGTGGCAAGGGAAAGCTGAGAAACTGAACTATCCTTTTGGCACATGATGACACATTGTGCTAATTTAGAAATTATTAGATACTTTAACTTCTTTGTAAATGTCTAGAGTGTGGAGTGTGGTGCTTGTTGTTAGTTAGCTGCTATTATGGATTTGAACCACCAACCCTTCGGTGAGCAGTCCAGTGCTTAACCATTTGTGCCACCCAGGGACTTGCTATGAGTCAAAATCTACTTGATAGCACCTAACAATATAGTATGGACCCTGGGTGGCACAAACAGCTAAGCACTAGACTACTAACAGAAAGGTTGGCAGTTCAAACCCACTTGAAGGCACCTCGGAAGAAAGGTCTGGCTATCTGCTTCGGAAAGGTGCCAGCCGTGAAAACCCTATGGAACAGTTCTACTCTGCACACATGAGATTGTCATGAGTCTACTCAACAACAATTGGGTAGCCAATGTTGTGGTAAGGTATTGGGTTGACAGAACAGAGTGCAGTTCTGAGTTTCAAACAGGTCACATCTTTTGAGTGGGCACAGAATTAGCATCCTTTCTATAGGTTCATTCAGCCAATCAACTCCTACCAAACATCAGCCATATCCTGGGCATTCTGTTAGGGCCCAGAGACATCCAAGTCAGCAGAACAAAGACAGCCTCCTCCCTCTAGGGACTTGTCTAGTGGGGGAAGACAGACCCCCACTGTAAAGGTACAGTGTGTGTATGATAACTTGCAGAGATTTTGAATCTTTCTGCCTCAAAACTGAAGTTTGGGGAAGGGCATGGAGTCCTTTGGAAGAATTTAGAAGAGGGTAGATTGTATCCTCCTAGCAAATCAAAGCCAGGGATGGACTGCACGTAGCTTGCCATCCATCTGCTAGGAAGACAGAACACAGCCGTTCAAGAAACTGAGGCAGGGAAAGATTAGGTAAGAAGCTTAGGAGGCAATGACTTTCTGTTGATGATGGTAAAGCAACCTGGGAAAGGATATCAAAAAAGGTGTCCCAATTTGAAGAATACAACCAATGCCACGGAAATGTACATACATATAGAAATTGTTGAACTGATGTATATTTTGTTGTGTTGAAATCGATTCAGTGGCACTGGGTTTTGGGGTTGTTGTACATTTCTTCACCACAAATAAAGAAAGAAATCGAGGTTAAGCAGAGTTAACAGCAGATTAACACCCTGGCCAAATAAGTTAACTTTATACTCTGCTGACTTCCTTTCCCACAAGACCATTTGTATTTAATCTGCTGCTTATATATGGCTGCACAGCCAAAGAACAATTCTAGAAGAAAGAGTAAATCTAGGGGGGAAGAGGAGGAGGTGGTGTAACCCTGGAAACACCTGGAATCTTGGGATCCCAGTCCCTTCTCTGGGCATAACACACTCAAAGGCAGGTAGGAGGGGTGGTTTCCTCTCAGTCAAAACGGCACCAGTTTATTTATTTATTCTATTCGTTCATTTCCTCCACGACACCTCCTGAATCCTTCTTTGGCTCTGTGCTTTCCATGCCTTTAGTTAAACCCTGAATTTATTATGGTAACCTCCCTTTTCAACGACGTGATTTAATTTGCTCGAATTGTAGTCAGCTTTGTCACTCTGCCCAGTGAGATTCTTAGGAAATGTCTCTAAAGCTTGTTCATGCAAGCCATTAAAAGGCAGCAAGCTTCTGTGGGGACACAGTGAGAGATAATGTGACTTTGTGACATGAACCAGCTTCTTCACTTGGGATAAGTAGTGCTTAGATTTTTAGATTGAGCAAGAGCCTGGGAGGATTCATTGTGTGTGTGTGTGTGTGTGCTGCACACATGCGTTCACATGTGCAAGTAACAGAGAGAGAGAGACGGACTAAGCTTTGTGACCTCGGTTTTTCTCTCACTTTTAGAAAGTCCAAGGATGCTCCCTCTCATTTGAGAAGGTACTTTTTGACACAATCGCACAAGTATCCATGGAAACCCTAGGGGCATCTTCCAGGGGCTCCTGGTTACTGTTGCAGTTCTTTGTCCCCCTCCTCCCAGAACTGAGAGTGGACGCTGCAGAGAATACCTGATTTTGCTTGTGATTCCAAATTTCAGCTAGGACCTCTCTCCAGAATTCCAGACTTGTGTCCAACAGCCAACTTGTCCATATTTAATTGGATTATAACGGAGAACTTAACACGTTTGAAGCTGACCTCCTGATTAATCCCTCATACTAGCGCTTCCTAAGTCTTCCTCCTCTGTGCTAACAGCATCTTCATCCTGCCAGTTGCTCAAGTTAAAGAATTTGGAATCACCCTTGATGTTGCAGGGCTAAGGGGTTCCCTCACATCCAACACCCAGTTTTTCAGAAAACACGGTTGGCTCTACCATCAAAAAAGATTGGAAGTTTGGCCATTCATCACCATTTCCACTGCTACCCTGAAGATCTAAGTGGCCCTCATCCCTCATTGGGAATATGACACTCACCTCCTGGATACTAGGGTGGCATAGTGATTAAGTGCTATGGCTGCTAACCAAAGGGTCAGCAGATGTTCCTTGGAAACTCTATGGGATAGTTCTACTCCATCCTATTTGATTTCTATAAGTCGGACTTGACTCGACAGCAGTGGGTTCAGTTTTGGTTTCTTTTTTGGTCCCGGCCACTTTCCCTTATCCCAGTATCGCTCCCCTCCTGTCTATTCTCCAATAAGTAGCCAAAGTGATTCTGTTAAGTCAAATCTTGTCATTTCTCTCCTCTGAACTCTCCAGCAGCCCTCCTCTTCTGCTCTCCTGTTACTGTCTCTACCATCAGCTCACGATTTTCCTACTAGTCACCACCTCCAAAACAGCTTCCTTGCCTCTCCTACAATATTCTGAGTGCACTCCGCATTGGTGATTTCTGCTGCTAATTCAGCAAACGTTCACTGAGCTGTACTGTGTACAAGGGATCAGAGCTGGAATCAATGAAAGAGGCAAAAAGGGACAGACTTGCACTTTGATTCAAATTAGTTTCTTCTAAGATTTTATCATGAAAAAAATGTCAAAATAGAGAAAAGTTAAAAGAATCATACATTGAGCAGCCCTACCCTCATCTAGATCCTACAATAAATAATTTGCTGTATTTGCCTAGGGTCACCATGAGTCGGATCCGACTCGATGGCACTTGGCTGGCTGGCATATTTGCCTTATCATACATCTATCCATTTATTCAGAGACCCTGGTGGTATAGTGGTTAGGTGCTACAGCTGCTAACCAAAAGCTTGGCAGTTTAAATCCACCAGGCACTCCTTGGAAACTCTACAGAGCAGTTTTTCCTCTTGTCTATAGGGTCGTTATGAGTTGCAGCTGACACAACAGCCGTGGGTATGTGTGGGTTTTAATCCATGTGTTCATGGCTCCATCCATCAATCCCCTTTATTGTCCTTACTATTATTACTATTATTGCAAACATTAGTGCACTTCATGAACACTTTAGCACGCTAACATTAATTAGAGGTTAATTCAAATTAGTGTTTCTATTTTAGCTTCAATACTGTGATCTCAAAAGTAGCTTTCACTTGGTCAGAAGACACAACTTTACAAAAGCTGAAAGCTGAGAAAGGTTATCAGGGCGATGGAGGCAAGCATCTGGCAACTCATTCAACCTAAATGTCTTCCTTTCCTGGTTCTGGGATGAATCGGCCTTTCAAGGCTGAGAATGTTTTGCTTGTGATAAAACCCAGCAGAGATCTCCAGCTCAAAAAGAGGGTCATCACTGTTCTTTCCTGGAATGTTGCCACAACTTCATGGGAAAGACAAAAAGGAACACATTTACGAGCTTTCAACAACACTTGATCACATGTCTCTTCTGGATCAGAACCCTGGTGGGTAGAACAGACTGGGTCTGTGAAGATCCCTCTCATAAGGGTGGAAATGGGAGTCACATGCACCCATGCTTTCTAGAGGTACTTGAGTGTCCTCATCTACCCGGTACGTTAGTGGCCTGCACCAACCAGCGTTTATAAAATTATCCGTCCCATTATTTCCTTGGGTTTAGTGAGCCTGAATGCCTAATAGAAAATATCCCAGAGCTATTTGTCATTTAATTAATAGCAGTTGCAGTACCCTGGAAGGCAAATTACCCAAATCTGACCTTTCTGCAAGAAAGAATTTTTGAGTTGACTGCCTGAAGGAGAAAAAAAAGAAATGCAAATGATGATGTGTATGAGAAGTTCATATATTTCTATGAACTATATACTTGAAAAGAAATTTGGTAAGTCATACAGGAGAATAAACTTCTGAATAAGAGAAAAAGAGTCGAATAAAAAGTGTTGATAATCCAAGTGTTTTTAAAAGATTATATGGTTTTCTTTGGAATAACATTGCTCACTGTCATAGAGGCATGGAATTTTCTTTATGCACCACCTCCCCAGCATTCCAAAGGTGAGCAGTGGTCTATCTACACAGCAGTTTATCTACACAGAGTTTATCTATCATTTATCCAGGAGTCCTTGGGTGGTGCAAAGGGTTAAGCACTCAACTTTCTAACTGAAAGTTTGGAACTTTGAGTCCATTCAGAGATGCCTTAGCAGAAAGACCTGGTCATCTGCTTCTGAAATGTCACAGCCTAGAAATCCCTACGGAGCAGTTCTCCTCTGAGCACATGGGGTTGGCATGAATCGGAGCAGACTAAATGGACACATGCACATGAATGTTTATTGCAACACAGTCAACAATAGCTAAAGATGGAAGCAACCCAGATGCCCATCAACAGACAGACAAATGGATAAACAAACTAGGGTACATACACTCCATGGGACACTATGCTATGATAAAAAAAAACAATGTAGACTTGAGAAAACATCCCATAACCTGGTTTCAATTGGAAGATCTTATGCTCAGTGAAATCAGTCAGTGTCAAAAGGAAAAATACTGTATGAGACCCCTGTTATAAGGACTTAAAAATAGAACTATCTACAGAAGAAAATAACTGTGCTGGCTACAAGGGTGGGGGGTGAGGGTTTATCATAGATGAGATAATTGATAGATGTTAGAAATTTTATTCATTTACTGTAATTAATGAATAACAAAATTTTTTAAATAAGAAAATCCATCAAAAGATCATCTATTCAGCCACCTGCTTGAGATCTCCCTCCCTGTGTCAAATAACAGTGTGAAAAGTGCTCCAAGGTCGAGTGTACAGGACCACATTTCTCATCTCAAAAGTGGACCCTCTTACAATTAGCATAACAAAGTTTTTTTAAGAAAATGTTTTGCATCCCACTTTGGTGAGTGGCATCGGGGATCTTAAAAGCTAGCAAGTGGCCATCTAAGTAGTGTCAATTGGTCCCAACAGACCTGGAGCGGAGGAGAATGAAAGATCAAAGACATAAGGGAAATATGAGTCCAGAAAGGACAGACAGAAAAGGCCACGTAATCCAAAGACTCCATCAACCTGAGACTGGAACTAGGTGGTTCCTGGCCACCACCAATGATGCCCTAACTGGGAATACAACACAGAGTCCCTGAAGCAGCAGGAGAAAAATGGGTGTGCAGAACTAAAACTCTGTTAAAAAGACCAGACTTGGCTGGTCCAGTACACTGAAGGGTACCCTGAAGACATGGCTCCCTGAATTCCCTGTTAGCCCAGAGCTGAAACCGTTCCTGAAGTCAACTCTTCAACTGAAGATTGGACTAGACTATAAGACATCAAATGATACTGGTGAAGAGGGTGCTTCTTGATATACACACAAAGCTAACTGGGCAACTCCAGTCCAAAGGCGACATGAGAGGGCAGAGAGCCAGACAGGAGCTAGTTGAACAGACACAGGTAGGAAATATTGGTGAAAAGGAGGAGGGTGCTGTCATAGTGTGCGGAGAGCAGCTAGAGTTCCATAGCTTTTTGTGTGCAAGGTCTTGTACGACAAATTGACTTGGATTGTAAACTTAAAGCACTTAAAGCATAATAAAATATTTTAAAAAAGAAAAGGCAGACCCAGCTACAGCAAAATGTTGTTGCTGTTTGTTGTTGTGAGTGGACTGCAATTCATGGTAATCCCAGGTGTTATAGGGTAGCACTGAATTCCATAAGGTCTTCTTGGCTGTAATTTTCATGACAGCAGAGCTCCAGGCCTTTCTTTCACGGTACCACTAACCAAAAACCAAACCCTTTGCTGCTGAGTTGATTCTGACTCACAGCCACCCTGTTGGACAGAGTAGAACTGCCCCATAGAATTTCCAAGGAGTGCTTGGTAGTTTTGAACTGCCAACCTTTGGATCAGCAGCTGTAACCCTAATACCTTGTAATGTATTTTCTACTTTAAAAAATGGGTAATTGAGAGCTTCACTTAACTAATGCTATAACAGCACTCTAAATAATCTATAAGTGTTTTTTTGCTGTACCAGCTACTCTGGCCTCTGCATTGGCCTCTTTCTAAAGGGGCTCAGCTCCTGTGACCTTGGTCTCCCTCCTCTTCTTTGCTCTTCTGAAAAATGGCCCTCAGCCTGGAAAACAGCAGCCAGGAAGGCTGCCTGTCATTTTTTTGTATTCACGGATTGCTTTCTCGCTCCTTATCTCAGTCAGCGTGGACTTGGAAAGCTAGTTCCACTAACTGGGGAATTTTTATATAAGTTTTGTCTTTGCCTGTTACTAACATGCAGATTAGAGTTCAGGTGTCTGACAATCATATCTGTAGGGTAGTACAGAGTATTTTGTGACTATTTTATGATGTATTCAGTTACCTGTGGGCTAGGTGCGTAAAAACATGAAATATTCCTTGCCAAAATGATACATAAAGTCTGATGTAAAAATTGTCTTTTGAGACTCCAGGGAGAACAGCCTGCATTGCTGTCGAGTCTCTGGTCTGTCACACCTCCTAATAAACCTTCTTCTTTCTAACTTGGAGTAGGTTTCATTGGCTCGACTGCTCCAGGGAGTGCACCCAAATCGGGTAACATAGCCATAGCTCTTAACCACTACACTGTCAGGGTTTCCAGTGCCAGTATACCAAACCCACCGCTGTCAAGTTGATTCTGACTCATAGCAACCCTATAGGACAGAGTAGACCTGCCCTATAGAGTTTCCAAGGGACGCCTGGTGGATTTGAACTGCCGACCCTTAGGTTAGCAGCCGTAGTGCTTAACCATTAGGCCGCCAGGGTTTCCTCCAGTGCCAGTAAGTGGATGAGAATTGCCAAACTTTTGATTAGTGTGCAAACTACTTGTGCCACCCAGGACCTCGGCAAAATGTCACACACCTCATGTGCCGTTTGTAAAAAAAAGTCTGCCCCTCCCAGCTGTGTTTTCTTCCATCCTAAGCCTGAGCTCTTGGGGCCTGCTGTTTTTCACCCCCTCCAGGAGCCTGAGAGTGGAATTCCCTGCTTGGCCCTGAGCATGCTGGCCTCTGGAATTGGCTTCTGCCTGTCACACCCTCAGAGAAAGGAGGATGATGGGAACTGTCTGCTAACGGCTGCAGAAGCTGAGGATTTGTGTGCAAGAGGGGGCACCGATAAGGTGTTAACCTCAAAACATGCCCAAGAATAGTAATTTGACTCCTATTTTGTAGTGGGGGATCTAGACGGATTTGGCACAGTCCAGTTGAGAGACAGACAAAACAGACAGAGAAGCCCTCCTGTCCCATTTTCTCTTATCACAACTTTCTCCTTGTACACACGACCTGTAATCTGAGGAGCCTTTTGGAAGATACTGCTAAGGCCTCAGGGATGCTACGCTTAATCTCTACCGTGTAGTTTAAGAATTGGTTCTCTCGCTTGGTGGCTGGTGGCCTCTGTAATAACATTGAAATGACATATCCACTTTCTGAAAGGGTCACCATTGTAGAGCTTTTCAGGCACTTGGAGAGCTTTGAAAATCTACTTCTCTTCTCAGACATATTTCCCACTTATTGTCATGAAACAAACTGCTCCGAAACCGAGTGGCTTAAACAATTGTTTTGTTTCCAATTCTTTGGGTCAGGCAGCCGGGAACGACACTGGTCAGAGTTTGTGTCTCATCCACATGGCAACAGCTGGGGCAGCTGGGATTGTAGGGTCCAGTTCCAAGCTGGCATCTATGTCTGTGTATCTGGCATGTCGGTCGGTTGGTGCCTTCCTTTGGGCTTTTCACAGCATGGTGGTCCCAGGGTCATTGCTCTTCTGACATGGCAGGTGGCTTCTAAGAGAAAATAAGTAGAATTGTCAGGCCATTTTAGGGCTCTATCTAGAACTGGTTCAAAAACAGCTCCGAGCCTTGGAAGAGAAGTAAACTTCATCTTCCTATAAGGCAGTGCCAAGGGTATATCGCAGAGGAGAATGCGTGTTGGAAGATATTGGATCCATCTTGGGAAAACACCATCTTCAAAAGCATAATAGACCTACTCTGGTAAACAGCAACAAGCAGGGGACAAGCAGGGAAGTTTTTCCAGAAGGAGTAACTTGAAAACCGAGAGCTGAAAGATGAGTTAGAATTACTGAGATCAAGGAGGGGGAAAGCAAGATCTAGACAAGGCTAAACAAGCCAAAAAGAGGGGGCAAAGGAAGCCCAGCATGGTGGAAAGGGGGGCTGTGTATGTGTATGTCTTTGAGTAAGTTTTAGTGTGTTGTGGGTGAGGCAGGGACAAGGCCATCACAGGACTTGCTCCTGAGGGCAATTCGAAGCCACTGAAGGATTCAGGCAGTTAGTAGCCCTTTGCCTGTGATTCAGAAAATGGGTTGGCTGGTGGCAATCTTGAAATCAGGAAGAGCGGGTGACCATAAGAGAAGATAGATGGTGGCAGTCACAAATGGAAACAACTAGGGGTATTTAGTAAATACTAGGGTCACCATGAGACAGGTCCGACTCGACGGCACTTGGCTGGAGGGGTTATAAACCTATAATAAACCGAACTTGTTGTCATCAAGTCAATTCTAACACATGGTGACCCCATGAGTGACAGAGAAGAACTGCTCACTGGGTTTACTTGGCTGTAACCTTTAAGGAAGGCGTGAGTTCCCGGGTGGCACAATGGTTAAACATGCAACTACCAGCTCAAAGGTTGGTGGTTCGAACCCACCCAGAAATGTCTCAAAAGACAGGCCTGGGGAATTGCTTCTGAAAGATCACAACCTTACAAACCCCGTGGAGCAGTTCTACTCTGCACACAAAGGGTTGCCATGAGTCACAGTGACTTGACAGTAACTAACAACAGAAACACAAACTTGAGGACAGCAGATTGTCAGGGTTTTCTTCCTCGGCACCACCGGATGTGCTCAAGCCACTGACCTTTCGGTTTGTAGTTGATCTGCAAACCACTTGCGCCACCCAGGGACCTTGATTAGAATTCTAAAAGAGGAAGGCTGAGGGGGAGAGCTCGGCTTTCAACTCCGGCAGCTGGCAGCTGGTGGAATGTAGACTATGCTCAGGAATGCACAAGGATTTACTGAGGATGACGAAGTGTTTGACCGAGTTCGTGCTTCTATTTTACCTGGGAACAGTTGCAGAAGTAATAATAATTATCATGATACGTGTAAAGATAAATATAAATTGAAAATAAGAGGTTTTCATTCTCCTAGTTGAAAATAAGGGGAGAGGCTTCCCTCCTCCTCTTCTCTTCCAGAATTCACCTTAGACTATTTGTAAATTCTTTCTCTGTCTTGATGAGAAGTAGGTAAAGAAATGGATGTTACTTCAGGGGAGGAAACCGGGGTGGAGTAGTGATTAAATTCTAGGTCTGCTAACCAAAAGGTCAACAGTTCAAATCTGCCAGGTGCTCCTTGGAAATTCTATGGGGGCACTTCTACTCTGTTCTATAGGGTCCCTATGAGTTGGAGTCAACTTGATGGCAGTAGGGGGACTTTCCGCAGGAAGGAGACCCCTGCCCTGACCCCTAATTTCTTGCAGAGAGATTTAGAGAACTTCAGGTATCCTGCCGTGAAGACATTAGAAAAATAGCAACTTGTCTTGAGAAACAGGAAGGTAATTGTATCTCTTCAGCTTTGTGAAGGGTCAGATTCCTTTCCGACTCTGCAAACTCTAGCAGATTGGCTGTGATGCCTTACATTTGGCCTTAATGCTTATTCAAGAGTAAGACTTTTGTGTCTCCTCTATTCTTATGGAGAGGTTCTCTGAATTGGGAGTAGATTTTGTTTTGAGTAATTTTTCCCAACTTGTGAAACACTTCTTTATTACTTCATGGCATTGATAATGTTCATGTATGTTAACTTAGATAGCTCCTGAGTCACCTAAGTAAGGTGGGGAGGCTGGGTCTGAGCCCCATGGAACGGACACGGGGGACTCAGGGAAGGACCTTTACGCCTCTGCTAAACCCACTGCCATCAAGCTGACTCACACTCATAGCAACCCCATAGGACAGAGTAAAATTGTCACATAGGGTTTCCAAGGCTGTGATCTTTACAGAAGCAAACTGTTACATTTTTGTCTCTTGGAGAGGCTGGTAGGTCTGAACTGTTAACCTTTTGGTTAGCAGCCCAGTGCTTAACCATTATATCACCAAGGCTCTTTCTACTAAAACAAAAAACCCCCGCTGCTGTCGAGTTGATTCTGAGTAGTAATAACCAGTAATAATCAGGACAGAGTAGAACTGCCCTGTAGGGTGTCCAAGGAATGACTGGTGGATTTAAACTGTTGACCTTTTGGTCAGCAGCCAATCTCTTAACCACTGCACCCCCAGGGTTTCCCTCCTACTAGCTTGTATTTTGGGGGCTGCAGATGCTGACCTGCAGCCGAATCTGATCCACCACCAATTTTTGTACAGCCTGTGAGCTGAGAACAACTTTTCTGTTTTTAAAGGGGAACTGGGGAGAGGGGTCAAAAGAGGGCTAATTCTTAAGGACAAGGAAAAATTATAGCAGATGGAAAGTTTAGTATCCACAGTAAAAGTTTTATTGAAACACAATTCCACCCATTTATTTACATGTTGTCTATTGCTACAAAGGCCGAGATGGAGGCTATACACAGGCTCTCCAAGTTGAAAAGATGTACTTGGCAAAGTTTGTTGACCCCTGCTTGAGAGGCCCCACTTGCTTTCATTTCTTAAAACCAACCAACAAGCCTTCTGTTTAGAGAACAGAAACAGACTGCAGCCCTGCCTGCACCGGGGGTAGTAATCCTGGTGAACTGGACATTCTCACTGATTTCTGCATCTGCTGAAAACTCGCCAACGGCTGCCCAATATCCTTAGAACAACGTTTAAGCGCTTAACCAACTATGTCCTGGCCAGAGGGTGCCCTCTGTTTAAAACCAGTTCCCTGGGGTCGATTCCGACTCCTAGCAAGTCCACATGTGTCAGAGTAGAATTGTTCTCCATAGGCTTTTCAATAACTCATTTTTTTTTTCAGAAATAACTTGTCAGGCCTTTTTTCCAAGACATCGCTGGGTGGACTTGAACTGCAAACCTTCAGCTTGTAGCTGAATGCTTAACTGATTGCGCCACTTGAGGACTCGGGCTTTCTCTTTCTACAAGGACAAAAAGTCTTGTCCCACATCCCGTACACATTCTAAGTGGCACACTCCAACACAGCAGGCAGTTTATTTATATAAGAAACAATTATATCCCTGCTTACAAATCATCAGGCTTGGCCCTAAGCCCTTGATAGGTCTCAGGTCACTTGCAACCCCATGCCCTGGGTACTACTATTCACGGGTATCTTCCTCTTACAGAGACACAGGCAGGGGCAAGAAGGGGCTGAACCACCTGCATGAGGTCACGCAAGTGGTGTGGGCAGGATCCCAACTTATGTACCCAAGCTCTGCTCGTTGTGCGACAGTTGATGTCAGGAGCCGTCAAGTCCATTCCGGCTCACAACGACCCGGTGCAACAGAGTAAAACTGCCCCATAGAATTTCCTAGGCTGTAATCTTTACAGAAGAAACCCTGGTGGCATAGTGCGTTAAATGCTACATCTGCTAACCAAAAGGTTGGCAGTTCAAATCAGCCAGGCACTCCTCGGAAACTCTGTGGGGCAGTTGTACCCTGACCTAATAAGGTCTCTATGAGTCAGTCGGACACGACTCAGTGACAGTGGGTTTTTGATTTAATCTTTAAGGGGAAACCCTGGTGTTGAAGTGATTAAGTGCTATCTATGCCCTGGTGGTATAGTGGGTGAAGTGCTACCACTGCTAACCAAAAGGTCGGCAGTTCAAATCCACCAGGCGCTACTTGAATACTCTAGAGGGCGGTTCTACTCTGGCCTCTAGGGTCGCTATGAGTCAGATCCGACTCGAGGGCACTTAGCTTGGCTTGGATGCCTGTTAACCGAAAAGTCAACAGTTGGAAATCACCAGGCTCTTCTTGGAAACTCTGTGGGGCAGTTCTATTCTGTCCAATAGGGTCACTATGAGTCGGAATCCACTCGGTGGCAGTGGTTTTATTTATTTATTTACTTGGAAGTTTTACAGGAGCAGCTTGCCAGGTATTTCTCCCAGGGAGCCGCCAGCCACCAACCTAACTGGTTAGCAGCAGAGCGCTTAACCTTTCCGCCGCCAGAGCTCCCAGAGTGACAAGTCGATGCCACTTAAGACAAGTTTCCCAGGTGTCCCCTCCTGGCCTTCCTCCCGCCCCCTCCTGCCCAGCCCAACCTGGAGGGGGCGCTCGCGGAAGGGCGCCGAGGCCGGGAGAGGCGGAAAGCGGGGCGAGACGACCTGAACTTCGCCGGGAAAGGAGTACTGTCCCCGCCCAGGGCCCCGAACCTGGGGCCTGCCGCCTCCCCTCGGCAGCCAGCCGGGAAACGCTGAGTCACGGTGAGGCGGCGCCGCGGCGCTCAGCCCTGCCTCCCCGCTCGGCGTCCGCGCTCCCGTCGCCCGCGCCCCCGCCCGGAGCCCCCCACCGCCACCCCGCAGGCCGCGCGACCGCGGTGAGTACCCGGGCCACGAGGCTGGCCCCTGCACCCGCGGGCGTGGGCTGGGGAGTGCTGGCGGCCAGTTTGCAGGCTCCCCGCCTGTCCTAGCCTGCTGTGGACTCCTAGGGAGGTGGCCAGAGCTGCTTGAATAGGAGTGCTTTGAACTTCGGGGAAGGTGGTAGGACAGCGTTTCCTTCTGCACAGTATTGCGATCGGTTACGCACCCTCACTCGTGTGCCGTGCGTGGGATCTAATTGAAGGGGCCCGGAGGGAGCCAGAAATAGTCCAGGTAGGAGTACAGTGCTTTCTAGATGCTTGTATGGAGGCGGTGACGGTTCTTTCCTGCTCACTGTTGTGCCCTGCATTCCATCCCCAGTATATAGTTGTGTTGTTGTTATTGGGTATTGTGGGGTTTGATTCCACAACATAGCGACCCTATGTGACAGAGTAGAATTGTCCCATAGTGTCTCCTAGGCTGTAGTCTTGACTGCAGCAGATTGCCAGGTCTTTCTCTCACAGAGCTGCTGAGTGGATTCGAACCACCAACCTTTTGCTTAGCAGCTGAGAGTTTAATCTTCACTGCCATCAAGTCGCCTACTCCCAGGATCCATTTTAGGATAGACCTTAACCAGTTAAAGGGTACTGAAGGAGTAGAGCCTACCTGAGTAACAGCAGCTAACATTCACCTTTCAGGGGCTGGCTGTCTTGTCACCCCCATTTTACAGATGGAAAAGCAGAGCCACAGAGAGGCTTAGCAAGTGGCCTCAGGTCACATGTCTTGTGCAGTGAAGCTGGTATGCAACACTTCTAGGTTTCCGTGGGAATCTTTGAAATAAGTGGTTAAATTGCACTTGAAGACAAGATTTAGGGGATTGAAGGTCTTCCACTTATCGTTGAGTTGATTCGGATTTAATGACAACCCCATGTTTGTGTCAGAGTGGTTGCACTCCGTAGGGTTTGCATTAGCTGATTTTTTTTTTTTTTTTTTCAGAAGTAGACGGCCAGGTCTTTCAGTGCATCTGTGGGTGGACTCGAACATTTTAGTTATTAGCTGATTGCATTAATCATTAGCACTACCTAGGGAACTGGGTCTACTGTCCACAAACACTTGAAGTGAAACAATGATCGTACTTGTTTCGCGACATTCTGCTGGGTGGAACGTAACACACTGCTGTTGAGTCAGTAAGACCCCCAAAACTGGAAAGACCATCCAGTAATAAAACAGGTGCCTTGTTACAGGTAGAAACCCTGGTGCATAATGGTTAGGTACTATGGCTGCTAACTAAAAGGTCGGCAGTTCAAATCCACTAGGTGCTCCTTGGAAACTCTATGGGGCAATTTTATTCAGACCTGTAGGACTGCTATGAGTCGAAATGGACTCGGACAGCAGTGGGTTTTGTTTTTTTCTTTTTGGGTTTCTTAAAGGTGGCTGGAAATCCACCAGGCATTCCTTGGGAACTCTATGGGGGCAGTTCTACCTGAATTCTAGGGTTGCTATGAGTCGGGCCTGACTCAGTGGGAGTGGGTTTTTTTTTTTTGGTTTTTAAAGACGGCTGTTCCTCGTCGAGTTGCCTGCATTCTAGAACCATTTGTGAGAACTTCAAAGAGTCTATACTAGAAAAATTGGCCTTGAACTTCAGGGATGGATGGGTTTTTGAATTCGATGACTCTCAGAGTTTCTTTTCAGTGCCCAGATCTTCGGCATGCCCTGGTGAGAGCCGAGGAACTGCGGTGGTGAAAAATGTTAAGGGCTCTACTGCTAACCGAAAGGTCAACAGTTCAAATCCACGAACAGCAATCTGCTTCCGGAAGGCTTATAGCCTTGGAAACCCTGTGGGGCAGTTCTGCTCTGTCCTCCAGAGTCGCTATGAGTCGGAATCGACTAGACAGCAACAGGTTTGGGTTTTGGTTGGTGAGAGCCATGAGCCTTTTGTATTTTCTGCTTTCTGTAGGGGGGAAACTCCCATCTCTCAGCCTCCCTGGTAGCTCCCACCTGCGGAGGGGTGGGGAGTGAGATGAGGCAGAGGGAGTGCTCCCTTGAGGTTCTCATTAAGTGCCCAGAAGAATGATTCGATTTTGCACTAAAAGGCAGTAAGATTACACGGGATAATTTGTAAATAATCCCGGCGTGGCTGGCACCTTGTAAATACTCATACGCGTTCGCCGCCATCATTATTTGTAATTGCTGAGCTCAGGTTCTGTACGTAGGAAGCACTTAAGAAATGGAAGATATTGAGATACTTTTTTGGCACTGTCTGACTTTAATATCCTGTTTTTTATTTCTTGGGTGTTTCCTCCTTTCTGATGACTCCTTTTTGTGTCTCTTCCCCACCCGCATCCCCTACAGCAGCAGCAAGCTTGTCTTTTCAAATTCTTTGACATGGCCTCTTCCAAGAAGGTTACCCTCTCCATGCTCAGCCGGGAGCAGTCGGAAGGGGTTGGAGCACGGGTTCGCAGAAGCATTGGGAGACCCGAGGTATGCTGGTTGCGGGGCTCTTTCATGCTTTCTTTGCAAAAGGGACTGGGGACTGCTCAGGGTGACTTGGGAAAACTGGACCCAGATGATCACACGAGCTGTGGTTAAGTGCTGTGGTTGCTAACCGAAAGGTTGGCATTTGCAGTCTACCAGGTGCTCCTAGGAAACTCTATGGGGCAGTTTTACTCTGTCTATAGGGTCACTGTGAGTCCTAATCCAGTTGACAGCAATGGCTTTGGGTTTACTGGTTATGCACCCTGGGGGCCAAGTCAAAACTTAGTGACTGGGACCCCACACAGACCCTCAAATGGGATTTCTGGAATGTGAATACAGATGTCGTGTGTGAAGGTGCAGCAAAGCTTCTGGGAGAAATGGCTCTTGTGCCTGTTTGCACACCCCTGCCCCCCTCAGAGAGGCTACTCTCTGTCTACTTTAGCAAATGTGTCTGCCCCCAAGTTTGAAGGCCTACAGCTCAAAGCTCCAGGGGGTCATTCTGGGTCCCAATTGTAAATCCCCAGGAGAGTGAGACTCTGATTGGCTTGGCTCGGGGTCAGGTCACCACCCCTGGCCAATCCATCTCAGCCAGGGATTTGGAATCAGAGAGAGGCTGCTAGGTCCCAACTCTGTGGATCTGTAGTCAGTGGAAGGTGGATGGGAAACTAGTTCTGAGAGAAGGCGATTGTAGGTTAGGTAGACATCTTTAGTATTAGAGAGCTTTTTCATTTGAATAACACGAGAGCCGTGGGACTTATTGGAAGGAAGATCTTAATAGACAAAGGGTATCAAGTGGTGGTCATAAAACAAAAACCAAACCCATTGCCATCCAGTCAGTTGTGACGCCTGGCAGCCCCATATGCTACAGAGTAGAACTGCCCCATGAGGTTTTCTCAGCTGTAAGATCTTTACAGAAGCCGGTTGCCAGGCCTTTCTTCTTCATTGGTGATGGGTGCATTTATACCGCCAACCTATCTGTTACTAGCTGATGGTACCACCTGGTGACCTCTAGTGGTGGTCGCAGCTCCGGGAATACAGAGCTCTGCACCATCCTAAATTCTGGAAAGTCTTCGAATAAAAGAAGGAACGTGTTAGGGAAATGAATTCCACTTTGAAACATGAGACTGGTTTGTCTCTCTTCTTAGTCTCTGCTCTTGTATTCTCATACCTCTTTGTTTCTAGACCTGAACTTTATACCACTTACCCCATAAGGGCTATTTCCTCCCTTTTTTTTCAATAGAAACATCTTTCTAAAGTGTTCACTGTGTTTTAAAAAACTCCTGACTTTGTCCAGAAGTACTGCTCTATGGTGGGGATGGACCCAATGCTGATGGGTGCCGAGACCGAGAGATGTCTTTTAAGGTCCGTTGAGCACTGCCTTCCAAAGGATACACACTGACGGGATTTTTCTAACAGCTCAGTGCACACTAGACACTGGGGAGAGGCAGGTGGACGGGTGTCACATTCTACCAGGCCACATCACTGGCAGAACAATGACTGAGACCTTGAAGCCACCCGCCAGTAAGCCAGTCGTTGTGTGTTGAGGGTAGCTGATACTTGAATTGCTCCGTCTGTCTGGAATACATCTGCTAACCGGTTCTTGATTTTTTTTTTGTTCCTTTGTCTTCTGAACTTCTTTCAGGAAACCCTAGTGGCTTAGTGGTTAAATGTTACAGCTGCTAACCAGAAGGTTGGCACTGCCAGGTGCTCCTCGGAAAGTCTGTGGGGCGGTTCTACTCTGTCTGTAGGGATGCTGTGAGTCAGAATTGACTAGACGGCAGTGGGTTTGAGTTTGGTTTGGTTTTTTTGGCACTCCTTTGGTGATCTGGTGAAACTTTCCGATTCTAGCTCAGAATAATATGATAAAATGCAGAAAATGAAATACAGAGGACTAACAAGGAAAACTTTTATACTGAAATATCCTTAACAAAATATTAGCCAAGCCAAGTGCCGTTGAGTCGGATCCGACTCATGGCGAATATTAAGGAAAGAAAAAAAAACACCAAATTTGTCATCTAGTAATTTTACATTAAAAATCAAGATGCAATTGCTATTATAGTAACTTAAAGCTATGGAGAGCATAATGGGAACCCTGGTGGTGTAGTGGTTAAGTGCTATGTGTGCTAACAGAAAGGTCAGCAGTTCAAATCCACCAGCTGCTCCTTGGAAACTCTATGGGGCAGTTCTACTCTTGACTTCTAGGGTCGTTGTGAGTTGGAATCAACTCGACAGCAGTGATGTTTTAGATGTGGAGCATGAATGACAACACTTCAACATGCCTGCAACATGATAGGAAAACATTTTTGATTTCTACCAGGGACAAAGTTACAGGTAGCCCATTGGCATCAGGCTGAGTCTGATTCATAGTGACCCTAGGGCAGAATAGAACTGTCGCGTAGGATTTCCGGGAACCGCTGGTAGACTTAAACTATTGACCTTTTGGTTAGCAGCTGCGCTGTTAACCACTGCACCACTAGGGCTCCGAATTGCAAAGTGCTGGTCATTTAGGGTGGTTTGTTGGCTACTTTCATAACTGAGGGAAATGTTTGAAAATTTTGGGTAGAGGTTAGTGGAAATGATGATGTAATGTTCTTCCATCCCTGTTTACAGTTCCCCCGCACCTCTAAATTCTATTTGTGGTTCCAGTTAAGAATCCCACCTGTAGACCTGTCCTTTAAAGATTCCTACTAATCACAGTCTCTCGTGTGTCCCAGGTTTGCTTCCACCCTAAGGAAAAAAGTAAATTGCTAAGAGTCAGTCTCAGTTTGGTCATCCAGGCTTAATTGCTATTAGGGCAGTAGGTGTTTCCTTTTGTCTCCATGTAGTTGTTTATTTTACATGAGGGTTATCTAGAATAAACTGGTTTGTGTCCTGATTTTTTAAGATAATATTTCATTGTGCTTTTGGGGAAAGGCTACACAGCAAATTAGGTTCCCATTTGAGAATTTCCACACAGAGTGTTCAGTGACAATAATCACATGTTTCACAGTGTGTCAGCCTTCTCTAAATGCGTTCTGGTTGTTCCATTTCCATTACTCCAGCTTCCCTGCTCCCTTTTCTCAGTTTTGCTCTAGAGAGATTGTTGACCTTTCGGTCTCATATAGATGATTTTTTTAATGGAGCCTCGTACTGATGGGTAATGTCCTTTATTTTATGTGCCAATCTGTTATTTCATTAAGAGGTGACCTCAGGGTAGTCACGGCTCAAGGTTTCAGAGCATCCTCTAGTCTCAACTAGCCTGATTTTTTAATTTAACATGCTATCATAAGAACATCTCATGTTGTTATAACTCTTTCATGAACAGTATTTTAATAGCTATGCAATATTTCAGTGGCTATATCATTCACTTATGCCTATATCTTTGATCGTTTAGACTGTTGCTATTTTTTAGCACTGTGCACGTGGTGAACTTGCTGAAAAGATAGAATACCTAACTTCTCCATCAACAGCAAATGAAAGAGTTATCTAACTTCAAGGAAGTTATTTTTTGAAATCTCTGTACCAAGGCTTATGTCTCTGATTATGTCTGTCTCATAAACTTTGGACTCCAAAGGAGAATATTGACAAGTGTTCAATATTAGTGGCCAGAGTGCTTTGTTCACGATGATTGTAAATCTGGAATCAGAAGAGGAATTTACAGTGCTGTCACTCAGCGTTTCCGTGACGACGAAGAGATGGAATAGGTCTGGCTCATGGAGTCCCTGGGTGGCACAAAGGGCTAAGTGCTCGACTACTAACTGAAATGTTGGTGTTTTGAATCCACCCAGAGGCACCTTCAAAGACAGTTCTAACAGTGTGCTTTTTGAAGGTCACAGCCTTGAAAATCCATCACCCCGCACACATGAGGCCACTGTGAGTCATAATCCACTGGACTGCAACCACCACCAACATCAACAAAAGGGGTGGCTCATACCACACATTACAATAACACATGGGCAGAGCCAGCCAGACTGGAGTTTTAATGGCTCCATCACCTGGTCCTGGGAGGCGGCTCGTCTGTGCGCCCAGCGAGAGGGAAACCCACTGCTCATCTCGATTTGCTTCTGTGTTCCACTCTCCCTTCTGCCAGACACTGCTGGGCGGGAAGTGATTTTCCTGGGACAGTTCTTATTTTTTCCCTTTGTATTCAGGAGTATTCCAGATGTACAGATGCAGAGAAAATAAGAACGAATCTGTGTGTCTCATCACGCAGCATCCATAGTGCTCTCAGGGCAGGTGTTTCATCTGTATATACACCCACTCACTTCTCCCCTTGCAGGCTTTCTTGCCCCCCAGTGTTTTAAATTTCTCTTTTCATTAAAAAAGCGTATAGAAATTTGAAAGTCCTACTAACACAGTAGTTGAAACCCTGGTGGGGTACTGGTTACGTGCGATGGCTGCTAACTAAAAGGTTGGCAGTTCGAATCCACCAGGCACTGCGTGGAAACTATGGGGCAGTTCTACTTTGTCCTGTAGGGTCACTATGAGTCGGAATTAACTCTGCGGCAGAGAGTTTTTGTTTTTTTTGGAATACAGTAATTTGGGGTGTAGTGGTGAAGAGATTGTCTGTTAACCAAATAGTCAGCAGTTCAAATCCACCTTAGAAACCCAGTGTGGCAGTTTTACTTAGTTCTGTAGGGTAGCTATGTGTTGGAATGACTTGACAGTAATAGGTTTGATTTTGGGGCAGATACATATTGTTCAGATTTGTTTCATTTTTCATAGTGTATCAATATTCTCTTTATTTCTATTCTGCTTGTTCTGTTTCTTTTAATTTGATTGCCCTGCCCTCCTTCCCTTCTTGTCTCTGCTTTAGGGTAAATATTGACTGGTATCATATAGATGATATTTTTTTAAGAGTTTACTACTCGCTAGTGATACTGTTTATTTTCTGATCTAATCTGTTGTTTTACTGAAAGGTGACTTTGGGGAGTGGTTTCAGCTCAAAGTTTAAAGGGCAACAGTCTTGAGATTCTTACCAGTCCACTAAGTCTGGTGCTTTTTAAAAATTTGAGTTGTGTTCAACATTTTTCTCCCCTTCTCTTTGAGAGTACCTGTTGTATCCCTGGTCAGAATGACCAGTCGTGGTAGGTGGGCACCATCTAGTTTTTCTGGTGTCACGATATATAAGGATGTAGTTCATGGTGGGTTATTAGCCCTGAAGAGGAGCCTTTTCTGTGAGTCTTTGATTTCCTTTTTCTCTTTTGCTCCAAACAAGTACAGACCAACAGTTGTATCTTAGGTGACCATTTGCAAGTTTTCAAGACCCCAGATGCTACTCACTAAACTGGGATGCAGAATATAAACTTCATAAATGGTGTTCTGCCAATAAACTGAGTTGTCCCGTGAGACTAGGGTCCTAAGCCTTCAAACCCAGTAAACCAATCCTTTGAGATGTTTGATTATTTCTAAGAAGTCTCTGTAACTGTTCCTGCTATGTACTTTATTGTATGTATTAATATATACGGAGCATATACAAAGGTGTATACATACACAGGGTCGCTGTGAATCAGAATTGACTCAGTGGCAATGGGTTTGGCTTGATTTTAAAGATACACCTATGCACGCATGTGCGTACACGCATATCTACCTTCCTCTATGCATATGGGAAACCTTGGTTGTACAGTGGTTAAGTGCTATGGCTGCCAACAAGAGTCGGTAGTTTGAATCCACCAGGTGCATCTTGGAAACTCTATTGGGCAGTTAGTTCTACTCTGTGCTGTAGAGTTGCTCTGAGTCTGAATCGACTCGATGGTAATGCTTTGTTTCTTTTTCTTTAATCTCTCTCCACACACATATGTATACTTACGTATCTATGTAACCACACACATATTTTTGGTTGTTATTGCTGTTGTGGCAAAATTGTATAGCATTTACTGCAAAATCCCTTATTTTGTGTACTTCCGGTGTCACCATTTACTTTGGACAAGTTATGCAGACTTTACTTGCGTTCAGTATTACCTTTCTCATCACCAAAATTAATGAAATATCCACTATCTAGAAGGAAACCCTGGTGGCGTAGTGGTTAAGTGCTGGGTCTCCTAACCAAAAGATTGCCAGTTCAAATTCCTGAGGCTCTCCTTGGAAATTCTGTAGAGTTGCTATGAGTTGGAATCTTCTTGACTGCAGCGGATTTGGTTTTGGTGCTATCTGTGAAGTCACTGCCCTTCCCTCTCTTCACAGTCTTTTGAAGAGAACCCCAGTCATAGTACTTCATTTATAAATATTTTAGCTTGTCTCTCTGAAAGGTTAGAACTTAAAGATTGTGTATAACCACGATCTCATTATCCAAAAACCAGAACCAAACCCACTGCCGTCGAGTCAGGTCTGACTCATAAGTGACCCTAGAGGTCAGAATAGAACTGCTCTATAGAGTTTCCAAGGAGTGCCTGGCAGATTTGAACTGCCGATTTTTTGGTTGGCAGATGTAGCACTTAACCCACTATGCCGCCAGGGTTTCTGATCTCATTATCACACCTAAAAATTAAAATAATTCCTTAATATGACTGCAAGAGCCCTGGTGGCATAGTAATTAAGAGCTTGGCCGCTAACCAAAAGGTTGGCAGTTCAAATCTGCCAGGAGCTTTTTGGAAACCCTATGGGGTAGTTCTGCTCTGTCCTTTAGGGTCGCTATGAATCAGGACCGACTCCGTGGCAAGTCTTGACTAATCTTGATCCTGACTAATATAACCTCTGTAGGTGGTGCCATCCATTTTCAAGATCTCTAGATACAGAATCAAGGCAAAGGGGCCTAGAGTCATAGGTCAAGGTCACTCAAGGCAATACCAGAATTTCAGTCTGGGCTTAGTACTGGCAGTTTCCTTCTGGCTTCTCATTGTCAGTCCCAGGCTGCAGGTCTGAGAAAGCCTGTGAGGTAGTCTGGACTGTCTGAGTCTACCTTGTGTTGATATAGGCTAGAGTCTTGGGAAGGGGAAAATGTCACCTGACTCCAGGCTCCTGCAGTGGCCATTATTGTCCTTGGGTCAGTTAGCGTTATCTTCAACTGTGTGTAACAGGAAATCGCCTCTAAAACCAGGGGCTTACCCATGTAAAGGTGTGTGCTTCTCTTTTGTAAACCAAAAGTAAGCAGTCTACGGTTGGCTCGGGGGCTGCACGTTTCTGAGACCTTCGTTTATTCTATCTTAGTGCCTCACCCCATAGCCTAAGACAGCTGCTGGGGTAGCCGCAGCCGTGTCAAGCCCTCAGGTGGCAGAAAGGACAAAGTGCATGCGTCGGTTGTCTATCCTCCTTTCATGATGAATTTCCTGAAAGCCACATGGAGCAACCTCCACATATGTCTCATCTCATTATTAGCTGGGTGTAGTCATGTGACCACACATAATTGCAAGAGAGGCTTCTTGTCATTAGCTGCTATCAACTCAGCTCTGACTCCTAATCCCAAGCACAACCGAATGAAGTATCTGAGTCCTGCTGTGTCCCCATTGTTTGCTGTGGGTTGGATTATTATGATCCATGAGCCTTTCATTGGCTGATTTTGTAGATCACCAGGCCTTTGTTCCTAGTGTGTCTTATTCTGGAAGCTCCCCTGAAACTTATCGAGCATCATAGCAACATACCAGCTTCCACTAACAGACACTTGGTGGCTGTGTGTGAGGTATATTGGCTGGAAATCGAACCTGAGTCTCCCTCGTGGAAGGCGACCATTCTGCCACTAAACCAGAGAGGCTAGGATCCTGGTACAAGTACCACTGAAGATGTTTGTGGTATACACTTCCGTAGACACAGGATTATTCTAGATTCAGTAAACAAACAAACCTAAAAAACTCCACTGCCCTCAAGTCACTTCTAGCTCATGGCGACCCTACAGACAGAAGAACTGTCCCCTAGAGTTCTGGATTTAGTAGGGCATCATAGAAAAGCAGTGTTGACCTTATTGCTAAGGAACTGAAATTTCTGGTAAGCTACTTCCTGTGCCTCCTGATTTAAATAAAATGCCAGGCTGCTGCAGCTTTGTTATAGGATGCCACTGTAGGGTCACTGTGAGTCGGAACTGACTCTACAGCAATGGCTTTGGTTACAGGCCTGAGGGGTGGTGGCCACAGGTTTCAGCTGGCCCTCCCAAGAAAGCAAAAGAAATGGCTTGGGAAACTGCCCCTTGAATTTGGCAACAAAAGGATTTGGAGGTGTTCGAAGGAAAGAAGATTCTTAGATGGTTCAAAAATTAGAAAAGATGAGCTGTTTAATAAGTAGGAAGAGAGATATGGAGGAGATGGGGACAGTCAAAACAATTTAGAAACTCAGAATTCTGACAGAAACCAGATCTTGTCTTCAAATAAACCAAACTCAAACCCCTTGCCATGGAATTGATTCCAATTCATAGCAACTCTAGGAGATGGAGAAGAACTCTTCCAGAGGGTTTCCAAGGAGTGGCTGGTGGATGCCAATTGCTAACCTTCCATTTAGCACGCAAGCTCTTAACCACTGTACCACTAGGCTCTAATGTTTATTTACCGTGTTGAACATTTGCCGATTTCTTAGGGAATGTTAAGAACTTTCCAGCACCTTGCAAATAACACATAATGTAATAGTTCAATGCAAGATATTCTTGCTTGTTGGAGGAGGAGCATCCTGGACGTGTCTTCGCCATCCGCTAGCCGGAGAAGCAAACAGTTCATCCCACCAGCCTTGCATCAGCTAGCCCCAATGCTGCTTCTACAGTCTTTTCCAAGTGCTGACTAGATGTGTGTTCATATGTCATTGATTGGTGACTGGAAGGATCACATGTGTGATTGATACATGATAAATAGTAGTTTCCAAACAATAAATAACTACTGTCTTGTAGTTGGAAACCCTGGTGGTGTAGTGGTTAAGTACTTTGTCTCCTAACCAAAAGGTCGGCAGTTCAAATCCACCAGGTACTTCTTGGAAACTCTATAGGACAGTTCTATTCTGTCCTGCAGGGTTGCCATGAGTCAGAATTGACTCGATGGCACTGGGTTGGGTTTGGTTTTTTTGGCCTCATGAGTTGGAAACCCTGGTGGCGTAGTAGTTAAGTGCTATGGCTGCTAACCGAAAACTCAGCAGTTCAAGTCTGCCAGGTTGTCCTAGTCATCTGGTACTGCTCTAATGGAAAATACCATGAGTGGAAGATTTCATGAGGAGAAGCTTTTATTGACACAGTCCAGTAAGCCACAAATCCATTCATAAATTGTAAGTCCATTCAGAATGAGAGATCATCACAGTCCGGTAGGCTGAGTCCAAATCCAGTGAGAGCATCTCAGCACAGGAACCTGGGGTCCAAAGGACGTGCTCTGCTCTCGGTGCTTCTCTCTCGGTGGTGTGAGGTTCCCAACTTCCTCAGCTCACTTCTCTCCCTTATATTCCACAAGCTTCAGTCCTGCCTCACTAACACAACTGCAAACCGTTCTCCATCATCAATATCACAAAGGCAGAATTTACAACACATGGGAGGAAGGGTACCATATTGGAACTCCAAACCAAGTCAAGTCAACACATACATTTTTGGGGGGATACAATTCAATCCATGACACAGGTGCTCCTTGGAAACTGTATGGGCAGTTTGACTCTGGCTGTAGGCTCACTATGAGTCGGAATAGACCCAGTGACAATCGGTTTAGTTTGGTTTTGGCTTTGTTGTTGGATGGTGATTATGGTTAGAGTGAAAGAGAGGACCTCTTGCTTTTCACAGATCGGTTGACAGCTGGGTATAGTTACTCATGTGAAACTCCTTTGTTTTTGTCTGCTCCAACTCATGGTGACTGTAGGTGTAACAGAACAAACTGTTTCCTGGTCCTTGTGACTTTTCATATATTTAAGCCCATTGTTGTGTCTATTGTGTTGATCTGATAGTTGAATTGACTCAATGGTAGTGTATTTGTTGTTGTGTGCCGTCAGGGCAACTCTGACTCATAGCAACCCTGTAGGACAGAGCAGAACATCCCCATAGGGTTGCTAAGGCTGTCATCTGTATGGAAACAGTTGGCCACATCCTTCTCCCACAGAGCAGCTGGTGGGTTCGAACTTCTGACCTTCCGGTTAGCAGTCAAGCGTTCAACTCCTGTGACACTGGGGCTCCTTAACAACAACAGTGTCTGTTATGTTCTCTGTCCTACTGAATGGTCGTACATCCACTTAGGCACTATAGCTGGAAGCTTGGGAGTCATCTAGTACTCTTCTTTTTGCATTTATCATTTGCTGTCACTACTGCCATTTCCTGAGTCCTGCCCTTTGTCCTTCCTGGGACTACTGGCCTTCTAAATAGATGGTCTCCTGTTTGTTCCTTTTCCAGCCCATCTTCCACATGCATTTTAGAATGATCTTCCTAACCTCATCATCGTAACCTCTGATTTAAGCATATCACCTTCAGGAAAAAATCCAGCTCCTTTCTCATTACAGTTGTATCTTTTGCCTCAGTAGGGATAGCTGCTTTGCTTTTCTACCTGGAATATCCTTTTCCCTCCCTTCTCTCTCTTCTTCTTATGAACTCCTGCATGTAATAGAAGGTGGACTTAAAGGACACTCTTCTGTTAAAGCCTTCCCTGCACCCACCCTACTCTCATGTATGTTAAGTTGCCTTTGTCCAGAGCATTGGTCATTATATTACAGCCATTGATTTTCTAGTCTGTTCTCTGTGACGTTAGGAATCTGTTTAGGATACAGACTGTATCTTATTTATGTTTGACTATTTAGATCTCAGGTGACGGATAAAATGTTTGCGCTTGCCTACAATTCTCATAAAATATCAACTGCCCAACTTAATTAGTAGAGCTCTCTCTCTCTTTCTGTGGGTAAAGAGTTCTTTGGTAAAATAAGTTTTCATTGCAAAAGATGCTCTTAGAACACAGAGTTTTCAATGAGATTTGCTAGATGTGCTTGTGAACATAACCTCCATTAGCGAGTCCTGGTGGCACAATGATTAAATGCTTGGCTAGGCTAACCAAAAGGTCAGCAGTTCAAACCCACCCAGTGGAGAAAGGTCTGGTGATCTGCTTTGGCAAAGATTACAATCAAAGAAAACCCTCTGGGAAGTTCTACTCTGTCACATGGGGTCACTGTGACTTGAAATAGACTCGACAGCACACAACAGCAGTAACAACAACAAATGTGGCATAAAAGGTATATCTTAATCTGATGAATTTTATTTTTTATTTCAGTTAAAAAATCTGGATCCTTTTTTACTCTTTGATGAATTCAAAGGTGGTAGACCAGGTGGATTTCCTGATCACCCACACCGAGGCTTTGAAACAGTAAGTCAAGTCATTCGATTGCAAAAGTGTCAGTTGTAAAATTTACCTGTGTTCTTTTTTTATTATAATTGAATGACAATATACACTCCCATATAAATTTGCATACCTGCCAATGAGCAGCTCCCACTGCTCTCACTGCCTGGTGACAGCACACTCTTCCTCTCCATTCTGTACATGTCATATCCTCCTAACAATCTCCTGTCCCCAGCTCTCACCCTCTCCCCTGCATCTAGTAAGAGGTCAGCTGGATGACATCGTATAGATGCATAGAACCATAAAGTGCTCACATGATATGGTCGCTCTGTGTCATCAAGTCCAATCCATTTCTGCTCAAAGAGTTGACCTCCAGTGTGACTTACGGACAGGGGCAGCATCAGGGCCAGGGACCATGCTTCCAGGGGAACCCCAAGGCCCCTGGACCATCAGTTGTAGTCTTTTAGTGGAGATTTCAGGGTGCACCCCTTTTTATAAAATTTACTTCTGTTCTTTACTGGAATAATGACTTCTAATAGAAAATGTAATTTTAGAAGAAGTGAATAATAGGCCAAAATTCGTTTATAATTTGTTGGTGTAACCCTAGTGGCATAGTGGTTAAATGCTATGACTGCTAACCAAAAGGTCAGCAGTTCACATCCACCAGATACTCCTTGGAAACTATGGGGCAGTTATACTTTGTCTATAGGGTCACTTTGAGTTAGAATCCACTTGATGGCAGTGGGTTTTAGTTTTTATAGATGGGATACTATAGAATTTTAGTATCTATTGTAAGAGACATATATAAACAAACCAAACCAAACTGCCTTGGTTTTGATTTCTTAGAGGCACATCTCTGCAACAGCTCTGGGTGGGTTTGAATCACCAGCCTTTCAGTTAGTAGACAAGTGCTTAACCAGTTTTATCACCCAGGGATCCCCGTAAACAAAGTGTCACTGGAGACTCTTCTATTTCGACAGTTACAAAAGGGCAAGAATTGGCTTCTTAAAATAGTAACATAATTAAAATAACTTACTGTAGGTAGAAGACACTATTTAAGGCACAATTAAAATAATTTTTTTGTAAGAAACTTTAGTTTTTAGGCGAGAATATTTACAGAATTTATTTTAGGTCACCATGAGTTGGATCCAACTCAACAGCACTTGGCTTGGCTTGGCAATGTTGTTAGGTGTAATTCTGCATAATTGTTCAGCTCCCATATCTGGAAATAAATACATAATTGATGTAACGGTAGTGCCACTTCTTAGCAAGAAAATTTGTTTTTTGAGTCATAATAATATCAGTCAATTTCTTTAAGTCAGTTTGAAGGGAAACAGAAAATAAAATATATCCATAGAATTTTTATTATCTTAGTCATCTGATTTATTTCCTCAAGGAATTATGTGCTTTCCTTACTTGGAAAACCTAAAACCAAACCTGTTGCCATCAAGCTGATTCCAACTCATAGCAACCCTATAGGACAGTGTAGAACTGCTCCGTAGAGTTTCCAAGGAGTGCCTGGTGGATTCGAACCACCGACCTTCTGGTTAGCAGCTGTGACACTTAACCACTGCTTCACTAGGGTTTCCTTTCTTGCATGGAAATATATAAATATTCTGATAAAATTTAATGTAAAACTCCCTTTGTTGCTTTCTCCGAAGACAACTTTATAAACACACTCTTCGTTGTAAAACAAATACATTTTGCATGGTAGGTAGTGGATTTTGTATCCTCTTAATGTGCCTAATACCTAGTTTATTAGCATATGGAGAGTAATATTAAGCCCTGTGTCCCACACAGCTGACAGTAAAAATGTAACTTACCTGGCACATAAATTAAAACTTTTTGTGTTGGATAAATATTTATTTCTAGTATTTCATGGACATTTGCTATGTTAGTATATTACATTAGTACCCATGTTAGCATTATATTAAATGTATGCTAGACTGCATGTGAGTGCATGCCAAACATACTTTAAAGTTAAATTTATAAAGATTATTGTTTACAAAACTTCAGATATAACTTTGTAAATAAATGCTATACAGTTAGAAGTGATGTGATTGAATTCATTGCAGTGGTCAACTTACTTGAGTTCCCCACAACTGGAGTTCCTACTGATTGTTTGCCAGGAAGTGGGCAAAAGCACATCTTTGTGTTTGTATCACAGCAAAGAGCATTGCCGGCCTTTCTGACTGGAGGTGCTGGATAAGCAGATGTGGATACACAAGGCAGTTCTGTCAAAATGGATCTGAAACGTATTATCTATTAACATAATCTGTCCTTCCCCAGTAACTGCTCTTGTGGTATCTAGTTCCATATTGGGTGAGTGTAGCAAGCAAGACTTAGACTCAGCAGCCCACCTCCGCCTCTTCTTTATTAGAAAGAGATAGGATTCTCCCAGGAGACCCTCCAAGGTAACAAGTTTCAGTTACACGGGAAGGGACTATAGAAGATAGACACTGATGAAGGTATTGAAGTGGTCGGGACCCCGTAGCTTAAACAACCTTGCCCGTGGGCACCCTCATGACTCTTGTGTGACCTTTATTTCCAGTAGGCACATTCCCATACACTGGAGCTGGTATCAGTTTCATTTGGTGCCCTGCCAGTTCCTTTCCGCTGTGACCACTGGCTTTTCTTTCTGTCTTACTTGCTTGGCATCTAAGAGTCCTTGCTTTGGACAGCTGGTGCCCCTGTTTTGTTGAGGCCCTAAGCACGTGCTTACCTTACTTATTAGGTAATCTGATGCTAATACACATAGGGTTGACATGAATCAGAGTCAGTTCAACAACAGCTGGTTTGTGCTTTTCTGCATATACCAGATTGTGACCCTGTTGTTGAAACGTATCTCTCCACTATGCTTTCTGTGGAGCTGGTTCTTGTGTCCAGACATTCTCAATACTCGGTCCCATAGCTCTAGATACCCAAAGTTTACTAATCCTTCAGCCAGCCAAGTGCTGTCGAGTCGGATCTGACTCATGGCAAGTCTTTTAAAATATCATTACCCCACAAAGTTTCCCAGACAACCCCAAGAGGGTGCACTTTCTCCTTCATCTGTCCCTTTATTAGTTTCCTAGAGCTGCCATGACAAAGTACCACAAACTGGCTGGCTTAGAACAGCAGGAGGCCAGAAGTATGACATCAGGGTTGATTCCTTCTGGAGGCTCTGAGGGACAATCTGTTCTGTGCCCTCTGTCCTAGCTTTTGGTAGTTACCAACAGTCCTTGGCATTCGTTGGCTTATAGAAGCTTTATTATAAAGAGATGGTTGTTGCTGAAGATGATGAATGTATTAAGTAACATAAATGACAAAACAGATTGGTCTTCCTTCCATTGTGAAAAGTGCCTTCTGGGGGGCTCCTTTACAAAAAGTAAGGGGCTAGACTGTTGAGTGTTGAGTGTTGAGTGTTGCTGCATACCGTCGAGCTCATTCTCACTCAGAATGACTCCATCTGACAGAGTAGCCCTGCCCTCTAGGATCTTCTTGGCTGTCATCTTTATGGGAGTGGACAGCCTGGTCTTTGTTCCTTGGAGCCACTGGTGGGTTTGAACTGCCAACCTTTTGGTTATCAGCCAGACTTAACCATTGTGCTACCCAGGCTCCTTGTGAAGGAGTTTAACAGAGAAATATTAGTATATGGCTCTTATAAGTAAGAATTTTTATTAAAAAATGTAGCTATATAGAAATTTTATGATGAAAAGAAAAATGTAGCTATGATGATCAGTTTTCCCTACGAGTGGAGGCAAGCCTAAGAAACTCGACTGTTTCTCATTATGAACTGCGTTTAAAGTGAGGTTCACTTGTAGGGTCTTTTTGCCTCCTCTCAGAGCATGTTTTGAATAATACAGGGTGCTTGCGAGTTATTAAAATGCTGACTAGCATAAAGAATATTCCAAGTTAGGATTATTTGTTATTATGCTGTGTTCCTGTCTAGAATAACAGCTACTGTTTTGTTTTGTCCTCCCAATATTTTTTACATAGCATCATGCTGTATGTGTTTCATGTCTGTTTTTTAACTTAATAATACTGTTAGCATTTTCCTAATATTCTTCAAAAAGTAATTTTGAATGGCTGTGTAAAGTAACTGCTGATATCCAATACTGCAAGGATAGAGTAGCAGGGAAGGGGGCCCGGGGACCATGCTCTCAGGGGACACTGAAGCCAATTGATGTAACTAGTCTATTGCTAAGAGAATCGTCTGCATCCCATATTGGTGAGTGCCATCTGGGGTCTTAAAAGCTAGCAAGCTGCCAACCGAGGTATACCAAGTGGTCCCAACTCAGCTAGAACTTATGATCACCAAGGACAGCAATGACATGAGGGAAAAAGAGCTCAGAAGACAGAAAGACCCATGTGAATGGGTGACTATATCAGCATGTGACCAGAAGAATCAGATAGTGCCCTGGCCACCACTAGTGACAGCTGTGATGGGGCTCACATTGTTGAGTCCCAGTGGCAACACGAGAACAAAAGGAGTGCACCCTACGAACTCCACGAAAAGACTGCAATTGATGGTCTGAAGGCCTGAGAGTTTCCCTGGGAGCTTGGCCCCTAGACCTGATGCTGCCCCTGATCATAGTTCATTACTGAGGTCAACTCTTCGGATAGGAATGGACTGGACTCTGAAACACAAAATGACCATATCGTGTGTGCACTTTATGGTTCTATGCATTTATAGGATGTCGTCCTACTGGCCTTTTAACTAGAGGGGAGTGGAAAGGGTGGAGAGGAGGGGACAGGAGATTGTTAAGAGGGTATGACATGTATAGAACGGAAAGGGGGAATGTGCTGTCACTGGGCAAGGAGAGCAGAGGGAGTTGCAGGTAGGTGGGCATGTAAATTTGAATTGTATTGTAAACCTTCACTCAATCACAATAAAATAATAATAATAATAATAACCAATGTTACTGTAAAGGAAGCCTTGGTGGGGTAGTGGGTTAAGTGCTACATCTGCTACGCAAAGGGTCAGCAGTTTAAATCTGCCAGTCACTCCTTGGAAACTCTATGGGGCAGTTCTACTCTGAAGTGTAGGGTTGCTATGAGCCAGACCCGACTCGATGGCAGTGAGTTTTTGGGGGGTTACCATAAAATACAGCTTCATGCCGCCTATTGCCAAGCCAATACTGAGACAGGGGTGAAGTAGGTGACCAAGAAGTTTATTCTGTGTGCTGGTAGACAAGGGACAGGAGGGATCTGGGCCCTCAGAGCTGTCTGCCTTCTTCGGTCAGGCTGGGAGTTTTTATTTGGGTAGGAAAGGGTGACCATTAGGTGTGAGGGTGGAAGAATAGGGGTAGTTTGTATATGGGGTGGGGTCTATCTGGGGGTCTGGAAGTTCTCGTCGGTGGGCACGTGGGCCAGGGCCTCAGCAACTGGCACCTCCACCTGTTTTGATGATTCTAAGACAGAATGTCAGTAAAGATTTCTCTCTATGACTGGTGCATGACTTCCGCTCCTCATTGTCTCAGTTAAATTTCTCTGCAGCTTGGTTGTGCTGGGCAGCTAGGACTTGAAGAAAAGCAGGTCTGCGCGGAAAGAATTGGAGTGAGTCCTGTTTAGTTCTTTTACGCCACCTTTTTTGCTGCCACTACAGTTTGTACCCACTTGCGTTACTCCGGCAATGTGTGAGGATACCTGGTTTCCTTCCGCACTGCCTATGCTGCTTATTTACCCAACTTTTTCATCTTTGCCATTTTGACAAATAAAAAAAATGCCTGTAGAACAGAAAGGAGGGGTATGCTGTCACCGGGCAAGGAGAGCAGGAGGAGCTGCAGATAGGTGGGCACGGAAATTTAAATTCGGTTGTATACTTTCACTTAATGACAATAATAATAGTAATAATAATGCTTCATTTTAGCCTGTATTTGTGTTTCTCTTAAGTGCACGAGATTGATTAGCTTCTTCATTTTTCAACATTTGTTCACATCGTGTTTATACCCCTGGCCTTTTTCCCTCCCTGTTGGGTTGCTGGTATTGTGCTTATTATTTTGTTAAAGCTCTTTATGTATTAGGTATATCAAGCCATTTTCAGTGATAGAAATCAGAATAGCACTAAAGCAGGATTAGCTTTTGCATGTCTGCAAAAGTAAACTTTTGGGAAAAACAAACACACACAGATTTTGGCTCGATAGAAGGAATAACTTTTTCACAACTAGTTACTCAAAGTTGGAATAGGTTTCTTGAGTCCTCACCACAGATTGTGTGTGAGGTTAGCCATTACTATGTGGCAGTCTGGTTCCCTAGAGATTAACAGCCTGGGAAACTCCGTGGGGCGGTTTTATTCTATTCTGTGTGTTGGAATCAATTTAACAGCAACAGATTTTATTTGTTTGTTTGGAACTCCCACATATAAATATATGTATCTTGAGGGCACACTTTTTTTTTATCATGATTGAATGATTGAATGAAAATGTACTTTCCCATATAAATTTGCATGCCCACCTATATGCTGCTCCCACTGCTCTCCCTGCCTGGTGACAGCACACTCTTCCTCTCCACTCCATACATGTCTTATCCTCTCAACAATCTCCTATCCCCTCCTCTCCACCGCCTCCCCTGTTTTCAGTAAGAGGTCAGCAGGATGACATCCTATAGTTGCATAGAACCATAAAGTGCACACATGATATGGTCACTCTGTGTCACCAAGTCCCATCCATTCCTGTCTGAAGAGTTGACCTCCGTTATGATTTATGGACAGGGGCAGCATCAGGGCCAGGGGCCATGTTCCCAGGGGAACTCTGAGGCCCCTGGGCCGTCAATTGCGATCTTTTAGTGGAGATCTCAGGGTGTACCCCTTTTTATTGTTGTGCTGCCGGGGAAACTCAGCTTTGTGAGCTCCATCATGGCTGTCACTGGTGGTGGCTGGGCACCATCTGGTTCTTCCAGTCACACGTCAGTGTAGTCACCGACTCACATGGGTCTCTCTGTATTCTGGGTTCTCTTTCCCCCATGTCATTTTGGTCCTCGGTGATCATCCATTCCTGCTGAGTTGGGACCACTTTCTGTACCCTCAGATGACAGCTTGGCAGCTTTTAAGACCCCAAACACCACTCACCAGTGTGGGGTGGGCTCTCTTAGCAAAATGCTAGTTGTGCCAGCTGGCCTCAATTTCCCCTGAAAGCCTGGTCCCGAGCCCCCGACCCTAGCTACTCTGTCCTTGCAATATTGGGTTAAGATGAGAGGAGTAATCATGTCATGTTGAAGTCCAGTTCATGTAGATCTTCTTTCCAATGTGGAGGGCACGCTTTTTTAAGCTGATAGTGATACATGATTAAAGCAATGTAGAGAATGTCACTCTGTAAGACTCTTAGTACTTCAAGTGTGGCCTAGGAACTCCCAAAGTTATTGCTGGGATCTCAGGCCCATCCCCAAACCTGAAAACCAAACCCACTGCCATTGAGTCGATTCTGACTCATGGTGACCCTATAGAACAGAGTAACTGCCCCACAAAGTTTCCAAGGAGCACCTGCTGGATTCTAACTGCTGACCTTTTGGTTAGCAGACTTAGCACTTAACCACTGTGGGTACCAGGGCTTCCAGGCCCACCCCTGATCTATTGAATCCCAGTCTTTCTTTTCAGCAATATCCTCGAGTGATTGATATGCACATTCAATATTGATATGCTAAATATTGCTCAACATGATTAATGTCATTGCTGTCACTAAGCTGTGCACCTGAGACAGGTTGAACTGGCAGATGTTGTGTTATATATTTACAGTTTTTAAAAAACTTGGTATGCCTGTTGAAATTTGAGATCTTCTAAGCTAGAGATATTATCTTTATTCATGATAAAGAGGAGAGCCCTATTTTACTGTTAGTGGCTAATCATTTTTTAAACTGAACTTGAACTTGTACTTTTGAATAGCTGAGTTTTTGCCTTAACTTGCCTCGAAATGGAGGTGGAAGGAATGGCCAGGAGAGGTCAGCCTGCAGCCAGCCCTTCCCTGACCACAGAGGCACAGCTGGTCATTACAAGACAGAGGGTAGAATGCCCACCAAGACTGTGGAGTGTGGGGACGATGGTCTGAGTGGAAAAGGATGGGATGATTTTGCTGTTATCTCTTTCTAGTTCTGACTGGTACCTTGTTTGTTTAGGGCAACTAGAAGTAATTGGTAGCAAAGAACAATCTGAAAAGCAGGCAACACTTCCCTTTTTAATCTAAGCCTTGCCCAAGTTCAGTGTAGCTCTAAAAAGGCGTCTGATGGTTCACACACACTGATCAACCCCCTCACTTGTCCTGAGAAAAATCTTACTTTTGTGCCTTTCAAAACTATCCATTCAGTTATAACCTTGGAATTTGTCAGATTTGAGCATTAAACACCCTCATCCTCAGAAATCTCACAGTCTTGGGGAGACTAGATGGATGCTCCCTCCTACTTCGTTCAGAACTGTTAGATGTCATGACTGTTTCTTGGGGATGTCTTCCATCTGATGGTCTTGTCCTTTGTGCTCGTCATTAGACTAGAAAGTGCCTTTTCTTTTTCCTTTTAAAGTTTTTCACTACAAATCTCAGCATGCTCTGTGATTTTGTCTAAGAGAAAAACAAAACAAAACAAAAGAATGCCCTGTTTTTCCAAGGGTGTGCCCACCAGAAAAGCCACACTCCTGTTTGCTAGCTGGGAGGCAACTCGTTCTGGTGGTTGGCATCTAAGACTTGGAACTGGAGTCCTTGGAAAGCGGCCTAAGAATGCAGATGACCTGTCTGTCACCTGTTCAGTAGTATGAAAAAGATTGTATTCAGGAATTACTCCGATGATTTTAAAAACACACTGTCTGCATTGCAGGAAACAAAAATGAAACAAAAAGATAATAATGATAAAAAGTCCATGTTAATAGCTCAAGAGTCTCTCCTGTAAAGGGATTGTTTTGCAAGAAGCAGGGCAGAAGGGAGAAATCAATTACATTTTACCCCTACTCCCCAACTCCCCCAAAAGCCAGAAAAGTCAACTCCATTGTGAATCTGGTGAGAGGCCTGACGAGATTCAGGTATCTGTGTTCAGAAGTGGTGGGGCTGGAAGGTTTCTAACCGTTTGCTGCAAGTTAGAGAACCCTGAAAGAGGAACAGACCCTGAGTGGTTGAGGAAGTTCTGTGTCCAGAGGGAGCAGCTATCACTACTGATGGGAGAGTTGGAGGGAACATTTCCTCTTTCAGTCAGGTCTAAGGAGTAGGTTAGATTTGATCTTGTGGACAGTGAAGGAGAAAGGTGGTGGATGTGTTGTGCTGTGAGGGGCTTCACTGGGCTTGAGCCTTGGGGTGTGCAAGGGGGTGATGATGTTGAGGTCATGTAACTGATTAGACCCTGAATGACCTGATTGGGTTCCAGAGATCGAGCTAGGAAGTTCGGTCTCGTGAAGCGTGGAAAACTGGGCTCCCTCTCCCCAAAAGCACATGAGGATGCATCCTTTTTAGTAGCAAATGATAAGAAGTTTATTAAGGGAAAGTACGTTTCAAAGAGGGAACAGCTCAGTCTCCATGAGTGGAAAAAGACCCAGTGTAGATTTTGGGGTTGCCTTTTATTGGAAAAAGCAGGGGGTGATGTCATAGATAGGAGGGGGGGGATTGGGTTTGAGGCTACTGTAGCCAGGAGGATTTGTTGTATTTACATTGCAACTGCCAGGAAGAACTTATATTTACATCACAAACTGCCAGGAAGAACTGTTGACAAGTGGCAGATCAGATTCCCTTGGTGACCTTATGGATACTGTGTGTGTTCTATACTGCAAACCTTGACCTACCTTTGTTATCCCTAGAAAACGTCAGATTCTGGAGCAAAATATGTTACTGTGTGGCGGCCAGGTTCCCTAGCTAGCCTTGGCATTGGGGTGCAGGACTTTCAGTGGGTTATTCCTGGGCAAGGCTTTCAATGCCAAGCTAAATCTCTAGTTACGAATTAACAGCCACTATTTTCTGTCGTAAACCCTAGTGGTGTCATGGTCAAGTGCTATGCCTGCAAACCAGAAGGTTGGCAGTTCAAATTTACCAGGTGTTTCTTGGAAGCTCAACGGAGCAGTTGTACTCTGTCCTATGGGATCACTATGAGTCAGAATTGACTCGATGGCAGTTTTTTTTTCCTTTTATATTCTGAAATTCCTAGGTTAATGTCAGCCAGCCAGCCAGCCCACTGCTATCAAGTTGAGTCTGACTCATAGCGACCCTGTTGGACAGAGTAGAACTGCCCCATAGAATTTCCAAGGAGTGCCTGGCAGATTTGAACTGCCAACATTTTGGTTAGCAGACGTAGCACTTAACCCACTACGCCACCAGGGTTTCCTAACCATGTTAAATCAGAACCATCCTGGTGTCGCAGTGGTTAAGAACTCGGCTGCTGACCAGAATGTCGGCAGTTGGGATCCGCCAGCTGCTGCTTGGAAACGCTACGGGGCAGTTCTACTCTGTCTTATAGGGTTGCTATGAGTCAGAATCTACTTCACAGCAACGGGTCTGATTTGGGTTTAATCTAAGAATGTGGCTCACTGCAGTGCCCAGCTGAGGGTGATTTTAACCCCCAGCGGACACTTGGCAATGTCTGGAGACATTTATGAGAATCCGTCGGATCCGACTCGACAGCACTTGACTTCGCTGTGGTGGCGCAGTGGTTAGAACGTTCGGCTACTAAATGAAGGGTAAGTGATGTGAGACCATCGGCTGCTCAGAGGGAGAAAGATGTGGCAGTCTGCTTGTGTCAAGATTTGTTTATTAGGTACCGTTGAGTCAGTTTCAACATCATAGCGACCCTGCGCACTGCTGGTCCTGTGCCATCCTTACGGTCACTGTTAGGGTTGAACCCTTCCTTGCAGGCACTATGTCAATCCATCTTGTCGAGAGTCTTTCTCTTTTTCACTGACTCTTCCAAGCATGGTGTCCTTCTGCAAAGACTGGTTGATCGCCCGCTCCATAGCATATCTAAAGTGAGACAATGTCTCACCATCCTCTCTAAGGAGCATATTCTGACTTTACTTTTTCCAGTATGCGTTTGCTTATTCTTCTGGCAGTCCATGGTGTATATTCGTTATTCTTTGCCAGCACTGTAACTCAAAGACATCAGTTCTTCTTTGGCCTTCCTTATTCATTGTCCAGCTTTCACATGCACGTGAGGCTATTGAAAACACCATGGCTTGGGTTTGGTGCACTTTAATCCTCAAAGTGACGTCTTTGCCTTTCAACCCTCTCAAGATGGTTTTTGCAGTGGATTTGCCCAGTGCAGGTGTGTCTTAATTTCTTGACTCCTGCTTTCAGGGACTTTGACTGTGGATCCAAGTAAAATGAAATCCTTGACAGCTCCAGTCTTTTCTCCATTTATCATGACGTTGCTTCTTGGTCCAGTTGTGAGGATTTTTGTGTTCTTTATACTGAGATGCTAGCCAGACTGAAGACTTTAGTTTTCGATCTTCATCAATAAATGTCCTCTTCATTTGCAGCAAGCAAGATTGTGCCTTCTGCTATAAACCAAACCTCTCGCTTTTGAGTCAGTCGTGACTCGTATAGCAGGTTGTTAATAAGCCTTCCTCCAATCCTGATACCACAAACATTATAGCCCTGGAAACCCTATGAGGCAGGCCTATTTTATTCTTTTGGGTTGCTACGAGTCTGAATGGACTCAGTGGCCATGGGTTTATGTTTTAGGGTTTGGAGACATTGGTCGTTATGACCGGTGGGGTGCTATTGCCATCTAGTGGGTGGATGCCGGCAGTGTTGCTAAACTTCTTAGAGTGGTGCACACACATGCAAGGAAAACCCACTGTGATGAGTAGCTTCTGACTCAGTGGCAGCCCTATAATGTATAGCAAAGAATTAAACCTTGGTCTATAGCATGGGTCACATGAGGGAAAGTACTAGTTTAACTAAAATGTTCTACCATAGTCCACGTTAATTCCCAACAGATTCCTCCTCCACCCAGGGTCTAAATCCTATTTTCATTACCAACTGAAACCGTTCATGTCTAAGAGGTCACATTTCTTGAGTGCTTAAGTAGTCAAATGGAGACAGACAGTGTGTGTGTGTGTGTGTGTGTGTGTGTGTGTGTGTAATTGACTATAAGCCAAGCCAGTCATAAAAATTACGTCCCCGATTACATTTCAGCTGAAACTACAAATGAGTCAGTCGTGACTCATATAGCAGGTTGTTAATAAGCCTTCCTCCAATCCTAATGCCGTAAACATTATAACCATGGAAACCCTATGAGGCAGGCCTGTTTTTTTTTCTTTGGGGTTGCTAAGAGTCTGAATGACTCAACGGCAACAGGTTTGAGAATTTGACTCTTGGGAATTGAGAATTTGAATCTTCTGAGATTCAAATTAATGTCAGTCATTATGTGCTAAAGAACATTTATGACTCTCAGAAGAAAGGATTGGCCATTCAGGATTAAAACTGAAGGAAATTTGCCATACAGTGTCATTAGTTTTATGAGAAACTGTCTCCAATCCTCAGAACAACCCTGAAAAGTTAGAATTGGTATACCCCCATTTTACAGATAAGCACACTGAGGCTCAGAGAAGTGGTGACTTAGTCAAGTTCAAGCAGCCCCTGCAGGGCAAGATTTGATGGGCCTCTCTGACTCCAGGGCCCATACCATATATTGAAGTGTGCAGATGATTAAAATATTTTAATACTGTTAGAAATGAGATTGGGCTGCAGAGACCACAGAAATATGAACATTCTAGGCTCCCTCCGCTGTTCAACTGTGGGATCTAATAGTTTCACGGTTCAGGGCTCTGAATTTTCTTACCTGTTAGTACAGAACAATGCTCTCATCTCTTCACTGAACTTCCGGTACAAGGAGGAAATGGATTAACTTGGTTGACTTGCCTAGGTACTTGAGGACAGTCATTTAACTTATTTTTTGCAGCCACGAGACCACATGGGGTCTGAGGTCTACTAGTAACAAGATAACCCTTTCATGACTTGTGAAACTTAAGGTTTTCCAAACAATTTTTGTGCCTGGGGAGTTCTTTGGAAATGAGGTAGCCTAATTTTAATACATTTAGCTTCAAGGTATGGAGCTTTTTGAAATACTGGAAATTCTGAGTTGGAGTCTCATTGTTATGTAGATTAACCAGTTGTCTTGGTGTGGCCCGAATGTGTGAATTTTCTAAACTTTTGGCAGAAGTATGTTAATTTCTGAGGTAAGTCTCTTGACTGTGTTTCCCCTTACTGTGTTCTCCTGAGAACTTACGAGAGTGAGCAACTGCCAGTCATCAGTCGTGGTGGCCATTTTCTCCCTGTGTCAGTCATTGTTTCTAGATATTACTGTTTTCCTGCTTTTCTAGCTTCTGAACAGTAAACAATGCCTGTCCAATAAGGAATAATGCATTGCAGTGGTAGTTTTCAAGAGACGGAAAGTCCTGGAAGTTATTCGTGTCCTGCTTTCCGTCTCAGGGCCCAGTCATTGCTTCCCCGTGTGGCGGGTAGAACGTACCATTGTGAGCAGTTCTGCAGTACTCTGCGGCAGCTGTTAGTGCTTCTTAGCTGTTAATACTTCTTTTGTTATCATAAAGAATATGTAGTAGTGGTAATTCTTCTCAGATTCAGATTCCTTCAGTTTTATTTATTTTGCCTGTCAGTACTGACAGTATGAAGAAAGATCTGGCAAATCTACTTTTGAAAAGAAGTAGCCATCTTAAACCTTATTGTCAAGGTCCTGTAACTGATCAGACCCTAAGTGACCTGGTTAGGGTTTGGGAGATCGAGCTAGCAAGTCTGATCTGGTGGGAGACAAATCAAGCTTCCCCTTTCCAAGTCACCAGTATCTCCCTCCCCCTAGGTAAGAGGATGAAACCTTTTAGCGGTGTATAGCAGATAAGTTTTATCAAGTGAAAGCACGTTCCAAATACGGAACGGGTCAGTCTCCATGAATGGAGAAGAGCCCTGTACAGGTTTAGGTGCCCTTTTATAGATCGGTAAGGGAGGGGATAATGGTGTGCGTGATTCCTGGTTCCAGTGATGACGTAACTCCAGGATTGGATTTTGTGTCACAGCAATTGTGTGATGGGACCCTTCCCAAAGGGTATGATGATAATGATGTGGAGATAGGCTGGAAATAAGGGTAGGTTATTTCTAGGTCGTCCTTGGCAGGTGGCTGCAGGTGTGGCCACGACTCAACTGTCAGGGAAATGGGCATATCTGCATCACAACTGTCTGGAAAGAACTGTTATATTTACATTAAAACTGCCAGGAACAAACTATTATATGTGCAGCTATCCTTCTCTAGCGGCAGCGATCAGGCCTGCCAGCTCACCTGGACACTTACATGAGAAGCAGTCAGTGCAAGTTTGAAAAATTAAATCCTTCCAGTGAATTGAATCAGAGAGTAATAACAATGCACCCATAAAATACCAAACCTTGGTAGTGTAGTGGTTAAGTACTGTGTCTGCTAACCCAAAGGTCAGCAGTTCAAATCTACCAGGTGCTCCTTTGAAACGCTATGGAGCAGTTCTGCTCTGTCCTATAGGGTCATCATGAGTCAGAATCGACTCGATGGCACTGGGTTTGGGTTCTTTAAAAAGGACATCAATTAATTAAATATTATTACAATGAAGTCTTAACAAAATATTAAAGCAAAAGGAAAACTAACACGATCCCCTCAAACTTACCTGCGCCTCTATGGAAGCCATCTGAACCTCAAGCCTGCCCAAGATCATGGGTGACAGAAAGCTTTGTGGCATGTAGTCTTCATTGTACACCCTGACAGCTTTTAGCTGGAGACTGTGCTGAGCAGAATAGCTTCTCTACATCACACAGGACTCATCCTTCAGTGACTAGATAGCTACCTGTTTCATGGGCACACTTATCTGCAAGCAGAGACACTGTGCACCTGGTAGAAGACATGTTTACGTATCAGTGGCTCTGTTACCAAGACACAGGCTGGTTTGATGAGATCTGATTCTGGAAACTGGATGGTGCCAACAGTTAGCGCTGGTACCACTGGGCTCAAGCCTGACAGCAATTGTGCGGATGGCGCCCTACTGGGCAACGTTTCCTTCTGTTGTTTATAGGGTAGTTGTCAATTGGAGCTGACACTGTAGCAGGAAAAAGTTAAGTTCGGCCCACAGAGCAGAAAACACCTCGAACACCACCTTGTTTGTAGACAAAGAGGCTGTTTATTAGCTAGCGGTGCAGTGGATGGACTCGTCTGAAAAATAGCGGTGCACCTTGTTCCATTATCAGACATATCTATTTATACTTTTTTCCAAGAAAGTAGACAAAGGAATTTCCATATATATTCTCTTAATTGGCGGTTACAAGTATACAGATTTTCATATAGTATCTCTGTTGGCCCAGTATACTTAAAGAGGCACTAGATAAGCAGTTAGCATTAAGTTACATGGGAAGAAGCTACCCTCTCCTTAGAAACAGGGTTTACCAAGGATTTCTATGGGGGGGAGGAGGGAGCATCCTAGGCTGGCACCAGAGACACCTTCTCCTTAGAAACCGAGCTTATCTCAGGATCTCTATGGGGGACAGAGGGAAGCCGGTGTCTGATGCCCCTACCCTAATTTAGGCATCAGGCAGAAGGCAGGCATTGATTTGAATAGGGTTTGGGAAGGTCCTCACAAAGCAAACTGGTGTCTTCTTATGTAAACAGTCTGACAAAGGCTACTTCCTCGGGTGAATTCGCCTCTCAGAGGAAAGCGTAGGCCTGGGTATGGGTCACATTTCGAGGGTCTGATGTCATGCATTCCAGCCGATTTTGGCCGTTCACAATCCCTCATTCACAGGCTCACAAGCCCTGCACCCGGGCCTTCTGGAATTTAAGTGGTGTCTTCTTAAAAACTTTTTCTTCCTCTCTCAACACAACAGCATCTAGTTGGCAGTTCAGAAAGCCACCCAGAGACGCCCTGGAGGAAGGGCCTGGAGATCTGCTTCTGAAAGGTCACAGCCATGAAAACCCTGTGGAACATACTTCTGCTCCCACACCCGTGGAGTCACCTTGAGTTGCAATCGACCCAACAACTGATGTGATTTTGGGTTTGGCTTCTAGCAGACACCATGTGGGTCAGCAGAGGGCGCTCTGAAGCAGCAATACTTCTAACTACTAAAAGCTGTGAAAAGCCAGAACATGTGTAAGGTGGAAGCTTGTCAGAGAAGGAAAGCTCGAGAATTTTCCACTAAAACCAGACAATAGAGTGAAAACCTCATGAGTAGCAGTGGAATGCAGTCACTAGAAGTTTGAAAAATTGTTGTAATAAAGAATACATGGTAGTGGAATTCTCCTAAGATTCAGATTCCTTCAGTTTCATTTATTTTGCATGTCAGTACTGTTACTAGGAAGAAAGACCTGGTGATCTACTTTTGAAAAGAAGTAACAGCAGTACTAACATCTAAGAAACAGAAACAGCTGCCACGAAATACTGCAAAACTGCTCATGTGGTACATTCCAGACTTTCCATGTCAGAACCAGAACCAGACAGAAGATCGCCTCCTGTCAAAGGCAGACAACTTGAAAGACCTGGAAAAACAAGGGAGCCTCTTTGATTTCCAACTCTCACAGGTTTCACTGTACCTGCAGTGGCTGGCTAGGAGCTGACAGAAGTGAACACCCTGACCACATTTTTCCAGTAGGTAGGAGATGTGGTTGTTCAATGGTTAGAGCAGTCGGTCGCTAACTCGGGGATTGGCGGCTCAAACCCACCAGCTCTTCTGAGGGAGAAATCTGTGGGAGTCTGCTTCTGTCAAGATTTACAGCCTTGGAAGCCCTGTGGTGCAGTTCTCTGTCCTATGGGGTTACTATGAGTTGGAATCAACTTGACAGCAGTAGGTTTAAGTTCGTTGTTTAGGTGGCATCAGTTACGAAGCTGGGCTGCTGGGTACGTCATGATCCAGGGGTCAAAGAAGATGAGGTATCCCTGGCTCAGCTGTTCTGAAAGCAGCTGGAAGTCTCTGAGCAGTCTACCATTTGGCCCCTCAGGGCCTCTAGGTCCAGGAAGATAAATGTCCTAGAACTTCGATGTGCATGTCAGAAATTTTAATCAGAGTAAAAGGGAAATGAGTATGTTTGGGAGACTTTTCAGATTGGGAGCAATGTGTGAATCTAAGGAAAACACATTGCTTCGAAGTCAGTTGTTCTTTGCTATGTAGTTAAAACTTGTTGGTTAGAAACTTACCACGTCTGCACCAAAGGGGGCTTCCAGGAGCCTAGCTCCTCAGGGTCATGTGGCTCCCTGTCCCTCCATCAACCTCTTCTCTTCCTCACCCAGGAATCACAAGGCCTGTTTGCAGCTTTGTGTCCAGTAGCACTAGCACCTATTCTTTGTCTGAGATGAGCCTTTCACCCAATGCCATCCCAGCTGGCAGAGTCCGCGTGTGAAACTGCCGTAGTCCTGGCTGCTATCTCAGCGGAGCTCCCATCAGATTTGGAAATCAGTAGACTTTCACGAAGAGTCTCCTGGGAGGCAGACACTGTGCTTGCCACGCGTATCTTACTCCCAGCGTGGCGTCAGCTTCTGTGAGGCAGCGTGGTATGGTGAAAATTGTTTTATTCTCAGAGACAGACAACATTGATTTTAGGTCCTTGCTCTATTATTAGTGAAACCCAGTTATTGCCCAGTCATCTGTGACATGTGGCAACCCCGTGTGTGTCAGAGTAGAACAGTGCCCTCTAGGGTTTTCAGCAGTTGATTTTTCAGTAGGTTGCCAGGCGTTTCTTCTGAGGCACCCAGAGAGGGTGGAGTCGAACCTTCAACTTTGTGATTAGCAGCTGAGCTGATCACCCAGGACTCTATTACTGTTAATGGTGTAAACGTAATCACAGTAAAGTATGATATTTTCATCAACAGTAAGATGAGATAGTCTTTAAACCTTGAACTGAAGCTATCCCTTGAAGTCGCTTTAGAACTAAACAGCAGTTTAGCTCAAAAAGTAAAGAATGTTATCCCTGAGTACTGTGCTCTTTTAAAAAATCATCTACAGGAGACCAGATGGGCAACCATAAAAACCAAACCCATTGCTGGGGAGTCGATTCTGACTCATAGCGATCCTGTAACAGTTAGTCCAAAGCATAAGTGGGGGGACAGTGAAACTAAGTTAGTGGGAGTAGACCAACTAGAACGGAAATGATGAAAGTAGTGTCACGATGTGAAGAGTGTAACCCATGTCACTGAATATCATGTGTGGAAATTGTTGAATGGGAATCTGTTTTGCTATGTATACTTTCACCTAAAAGACAATGAAATATTAATATATATGGGGGAATATATTTCTAGTATCAGATGCTTCATAAACACTGAAATCTCATGCAAATACAAGATGTTATTAATTCATCTGTTCATTCATTTATTCAGCAAATATTCAGTGCCAGCTGTGTGCTAGGCACTGTTCTAGGTGAGAAAAAAAAATATAACAGTCCCTGTCTTCAGGTAGCTTAAGGTCTTTCAGGGAAAAAGACAATAAATGACAACAGTGGTTAAATGCTACAGCTGCTAATGAGAAGATTAGTTCAAATCCGCCAGGCGCTCCTTGGAAACTATGGGCAGTTCTGCTCTGTCCTGTAGGGTCAGTATGAGTTGAAATTGACTCCACAGCGGTGGGTTTGGATTTTGGTGTGCCGTAAACAATGTTAAGAAGAAGAGATAAATCTGGGTAGAAGGAATAAGGATAGACTGGTGTTTGGGTTGTTGATTTGTGACCTAAGAGACCCTGTGTGTTACAGAGTAGAACTGCACTTTGTAGGGGTTTCTTGGCTGTGAGTGTAGATCTCCAGGCCTGCTTCTTCCGCACTGCCTCTGGGTGGATTTGAACTGCCAACCTTTTGGTTAAACCAGCCAAGCTGAAATCATTTGGGTCACCGTAATGGTTAAGTGCTATGGTTGCTAACCAAAAGGTCAGCAGTTCGCATCCATCAGGCACTGCTTGGAAACTGTGGGGAACCGTTGTGCTGTGTCGTCTAGAGTCACTCTGAGTCAGAATGGACTCAAAGGCAGTAGGTTTGGTTTGGGGGCCTGAGAGTTCTGCCCGGGCCCCGAGCCTGAGTAGTACCCCGAGGCCAGCAGGGGGCAGTGTGGCGGAGGCTTTGATACCTCTGTACGGTTGTGGTGGGGGAAAAGGTGTCCAGGCAAGACCCGGCGTTGTGCAGGTTGGCCAAATACCTAGAACACGTTGATTGTATTATTATTATTGTTGTTCTTGTTATTATTATTAATTTTTGTTTGGCACACTTGAAGGTGTATGTGGGGTCAGGAGCGAATGAGTCAATTTCGTGGGGTGATCTTCCAGGTTTCTGCATGATTGCTCAAGTCCTTAAAGTGTTTTTAAAAATAACGTGGGTCCTTAGTAGTAAGGATGCAGACTTTATGTTTCTGTCCTGGAAGGCCTGTTAGCATCTTCCATTATGCAACGTGTTGTCTCACTGGCATCTCTTTTCAGCCATGGCCTCAACTTTCAATTTTGTCAGTTTTTCCTGTGAAGCTTCCGATTAAAAATTGCTACCAGTTTAGAGCAAATGGAAATGAAAGCAAAATGTAATTTGCCCTGTAATATAGGCTTTTGGGGAACCCTGGTGGTGTAGAGGTTAAGTGCTATGTCTGCTAACCAAAAGTTTGGCAGTTCAAATCCACCAGGCACTCCTTGGAAACTCTATGGGGCAGTTCTACTCTGCCCTTTAGGGTCGCTGTGAGTCGGTATCGACTCAATGGCAGTGGGTTTGGAGATTTGGTATTTTAAGCTTTTTGTTTTTAAGAGTAAGTCTTGCCTCAATCATACCTAAGAGGCCATCAAACTCTTTTTTTCTAAATACCAGCCCGAAAGAAAAAGCAGACCACATTATGTCTGGTGCTATAATTCTTCAATATTAATTTTCAGTGCCTTTGGGCAGTTCTTCTCTGTCCTATAAGATCACTATGAGTCAGAAGCAACTTGATGGCAGTTGGGTTTTTTTTTTTGGAGCTATGCCTTCCCTAAAACATCACATTACAAGTGACACTTTTCTTTCATCACTGCTGTGTGTTTCTGCTGCCCTCCTCAAGTACAAACACACAACAAAACTCAGAATCGGCAAGAAAGCCTAAGTATTTAGTACAGATCTGTGAAAGTTTAGGACCAAGAGGAAAGAAAGAATCGGGACCAGGAAGCTTGTTAAGTCCTTTAAGAAAACACCTGTTTCAGATTACAGATTTCTGACTTGATTAGAGACGCGCAACCGTGGAGTCTAAACACAACACTCACAGTTCCTCGGCCGCCCACAGCAAGTCTCCAGGTGTTTGCGATTATGTAATGCCCTCAAAAATCATCTGGATTTCGTCAGCTCTCAGAAGTCCTGCTTGAGTTGTTTTTTCTTTAAATCCTTTACAGGCATTAATTTATACTTGTAGTCGCAGTCTAGTATTTATGGCACTTTGCAAAATAAAAAGTAAAAGTAAATAATCAGGAATAAAGGGCCAATGGCATCCTTGTTTGTTTTACCAAATGCTAAAAGTATGGTTTTTGCTCCAAGTAGGAAACGGTAGGTAGTAGAGTCATATACAGAGTTCGCAGGGTCTAGCATGGGAGAAATGATGTTTATTTTCACATTACCTGGGAAAACAGGAGTGGTTATCTCAGAGGAGTACAGAAAAAGTAGGGAAAAACCTGTCTTCTCAATCTTTAACAATTTTTTTTTTTTTTATTAACATGCACTGGTATATGAAATGAAACCATTTATATATGAGGGGTAGGAAAGAATTTTCTGTTAAGGGCCAGAGAGTAATTACGGTAAGTATGGCGTACTACATGTAACCTGTTGTAACTACTCTGCCTTTGTGGCCACTGAATTTTGAATTTTGTATTTCATTTTTCACGTGTTATGAAATATTGGTCTTCTTGTGATTTTTTTTTTCCCCAACTATTTAAAAATGTAAAAGCCATTCTCAGCTGGTGGGTCCTATAAAAACGAGCTGGGCCAGACTTAGCCCAGGAGTCAGCCTTTGCTGACCTCTGGTAGGTATGTGACGGAACCCAAAAGGCATGTCTTATTTAGGATATTGTCTCTACAAAATAATAATAATAATGTTTTGGTAGTAATTAAATAGTAACAACTGGTGGCTAAAGAAATTTAAAAAAAAAAACAACCAAACCCAATTCCGTAGGACAGAGTAAAAGTGTCCCACAGGAGATCTACGGACACAGCCTAGACTGAAACCGTGGGACCAGACCTGCCACGTCTTTCTCTCTTGGAGTGTCTAGTGGGTTCAAACCGCTGACCCTTCAGTTAGCCACTGGGTGGGTGCTTAACCCACTGCACCAGGAAAGCATCTGTTATTCTGAAAGTATTAAAAGTGCAAATGCTTGTTTATTGGCTCAGAGTCTGGTCTGTGGACTGGCAATAACTGTATCGCTGGGGAGCTAGTTAGAAATGTGCTTTGTAAGGTTTTTGTGGGTATAACTTTTTTTAATTGTGCTATAGATGAAAGTTTACAGAGCAAATTAGATTGTCATTAAACAATTAATACTCTCAATTGGTTTTGTGACATTAGTTGGCCGTGATCTTTGTGTTGGAGTCCTGGTGGCACTGTGGTTAAAGATCTCAGCTGCTATCCAGGTCAGTGGTTCGAACCCACCAGCCACTGTGCCAGAGAAAGATGTGACAATCTGCTTCTGTAAGGATTACAGCCTTGGAAGCCCTGTGGGGCAGTTCTCCTCTGTCATAGGGTTGCTGTGAGCACAAACTGACTCGATGACAACGGGTAAAATCTTCATGGAAATAGATTGCCAGGCCTTTCTTCTGCTGTGCTGCTGGGTAAATTCAAATCATTAGCCTTTAGTAATCCAGCGCCAACTGGGACGCCGAGGGACCAACAGTTACGGTAAATAGGACCTGTCGTTTCAAGGGAAGCTGGAGTTGTAACTGCTGCCTTCTCTTTCCTTCTGCTGCCATCTGTGTGCCAGGTTCGGGAATGCTGAGGACACAAAAAGTGGGGGCCAAGAGTTAATAGTAATAATGACAGTGACTGTTCCATATTTATCCTTCAGCCTTGTTCTTCTTATCAACATATTATCGTTGCATGGTTAATTTCAAAACACAGCTGCTACATGGTGAGGTCTGATAATTTAAGATGATGAACTCATCCTAGAAGAAGTGTTGCATACCGCATTGCTAAATATCACTACAGTCAGCTTCGAAGTACTCCCTTTGGGAATCTGTGCACCGACGCCAGTGCCTAGTCCACCCTTCAAAGCAATTTGGGAACTCTTTTGCTGGAATGGCCATCAGAGCTGTTGTCGTACTCTACCCTCAATGTCCTGAATGTCATCTAAATGTCTTCTTTTCAATATTTCCTTTATCTTCAGGTAAAGAGAAAAGTTATTGGGGGCTAGATCAGGTGAGTAGGGAAGGTGTTCCGATTCAGTTGCTGTTTACTGGCTAAAAACTCCCCCACAGATAATTAGACAATTAAGTTTGTGAACTTGCCACTGTGCCACCATATGCAACGGCCATTCCAGAAGGAGTTCCAAAATGGCTTTGAAGGGTGGACCAGGTGCTGGCGTTGGTGCACAACTTCCCAAGGGGAGGACTTTGAAGGCGACTGTAGTGATATTTAGCATTGAGTCGGGTAGCACTTACAAGTTCACAGACTTAATTGTCAGGCCTTGTACATGGCAATGTTTGTATAGGAAAAAAAAAGTATCAAGCATAGATAGCATTTGACTGCTGTTCTTTAATGACTGGTTTATTTGGATCGCAAAGCACTCCTGTTGTATTTTAAGGAGTTATTAATAAATCTTTTGCTCAACCACATGAAACAAACTCAGATGAGCGAGTTTTGATCATCTTCTTTTGTTTCCTTTTTTGCCCTCACCTACTCAACTACATGTGCCCTAAGCACTGCCCGTTTATTGTGCTTTCTTACATCCCCAAAACTTTTTGTTCCCAGCGATACTTGTAATAGTTTGAGAGAGGTGAAGGAGGCTGTTTCTCCTGCCAAAATTTCTTTAGAAATTCCCTTTTGAGTTTTTCCTTTTTTATAAAGGCAGAGTACTTCACAGTAGTCACAGTATGTGCTTGGCTCTTGTATTAATTTTTTTTTTTTGCACTCCTTTTTTATTTTAAAGCCTATAAACCAATGTCCACTGACATATGATGATTTATTTATTCCGCTAAATCTAGATGACTGTCATTATCACGGATAAGAAATAGGGATTTATTTTTTTCTCATGATCAAAAGACTGTTTTTGTGATTGATTAGGAATCCTCTCTGAAACTTAATGCTTACTTCATTTCTGTGTATGGAGCAAAAATATGAAACCTTGGTTGCACAGTGGTTAAGCGCTACATCTGCTAACCAGAAGGTCAGCAGTTCAAATCCATCAGGCACTCCTTGGAAACTATGGGGTGGTTCCACTCTGTCCTATAGGGTTGCTGTCAGTTGGAATGAACTTGACGACAGTGCGGTTTTCTTTTTTGTTTTGGTTTGGTTTGTAGCCCTGTCAAGTGTTTGGTAGGGACAATCTGGGTCTTGGCAAGTGCTACATTATTTCGTTTAGCAATCAAATAAAAAATGAAATAAAAAAATGACTTCTCCACAAAACAGCCTGGTACTGGTACAAGAACAGACAGATGGATCAATGGAACAGAATTGAGACCCCAGAGATGACACCATCTGCCTATGAACAGTTGATATTCGACAAAGGCCTGAAGACATTAAACTGGGGTAAAAACAGTCTCTTCAACAAATAGTGCTGGCAAAATTGGTTATCCATCTGCAATAAACTGAATCAAGATCCATATCTTACACCTAAAGACCTAAATATCAAACCTAAAACGATAAAGCTCATCCAAGAAAAGGTAGGAACAACAATGGAAGTTTTAATACACAATGAGGACAGACTCCAAAATCTATCAAAGAAACCTCAATCAACAGAAGAGAAAATAGATAAATGGGAACTATTAAGAATCAAACACTTTTGCTCATCCAAAGACTTTATTAATAGAATTAAAAGAACACCCACAGAATGGGAAAAAATATTTGGCAACTCTGTGTCAGACCGATGCCTTATCTCCATAATCTATAAGATACTGCAAAATATCAATAAGAAGAAGATAAACCATCCAATTAAGCAATGGGCAAAGGAGATGGACAGACACTTCACTAAAGAGGAGATCCAGGCAGCCAAAAAACACATGCAGACATGTTCACGATCTTTAGTTATTAAATAAATTCAAATCAAGACGACAATGAGATACCATCTCACCCCAACAAGGTTGGCCATGATCCAGAAAACACAAAACAACAAATGCTGCAGAGGCTGTGGAGAAAGTGGAACCCTCCTACACTGTTGGTGGGGTTGCAAAATGGTCCAGCCTCTTTGGAAAGCAAGCTGGCACTTCCTTAAAAAAATGGATATAGATATACCGTTTGACGCAGTAATTCCACTACTTGGAATATATCCTACAGATTCAAGGCCTTTCACACCAACGGACAGATGCACCAGAATGTTTATCGCAGCACAGTCCACAATAGCAAGAAGGTGGAATCAACCCAGATGCCTAACAATAGAAGAATGGATAGGTAAACTGTGGTACATATACTCAATGGAGCACTACGCAATGATAAAGAATAACGATGATTCCAGGAAACATCTCCTAACCTGGTTCCAACTGGAAGACATTATGTTGAGTGAGAGTAGTCAGCGACAAAAGGACAAATACTGTATGAGACCTCTACGATAAGATCTCAAAAACAGACTTGTGTATAGAAGAAAAGACTCTGTGACAGCTGCAAGGGAGGGGAGGGAGGGGGGGGAGGGGGGAAGGCTTAGTTTAGATAGTTGCTAGAAATCTGGTTGGGAGAAAGCGGCCATAGCACTCATTAGAAACAAGAACAACATTAAGTGGACTTCAGCATAACTTGAGTACTCCTTCCATCTTAACCCAATATTGCAAGGATAGAGTAGCTGGGGCAGGGGGCAGGGGACCATGCTCTCAGGCAAAATCGAGGCCAATTGGCACAACTAGCATTTTGCTAAGAGAGCTCTGCACCCCACACTGGTGAGTGGCATCTGGGGTCTTAAAAGCTGCCAAGCTGCCATCCGAGGACACAGCAAATGGTCCCAACTCAGCAGGAACGGATGCTCACCGAGGACCAAAATGACATGGGGTAAAGACAACCTAGAAGACAGGGAGACCTGCAAGAGTGGGTGCCTACATCGACTTCAGACCGGAAGAACCGGATGGTGCCCGGCCACCACCAGCAATAGCCACGATGGAGCTCACTAGGTTGAGTCTCACTGGCAACACAAGAATAAAAAGGGGTGCACCCTGAGATCTCCACTAAAAGACCTCAATTGATGGTCCAGTGGTTTCGGGGTTTCCCTGAGAGCATGGCCCCCGGCCCTGATGCTGCCCTTACCCATGAATTATAACGAAAGTCCACTCTTTGGACAGGAATGGATTGGACTTGGCAATGCAGAGTGACCATATATTGGATGCACTTTATGGTTCTGTGCATCTATAGGATATCATCCTGCTGACCTCTAGCTGGAGGAAGGGGAGTGGGTGGAGAGGAGGGGAAAGGAGGCTGCTGGGAGGATGAGACATGCATGGAGCAGAGAGGAATGGTGTGCTGTCACCATACAGGGAGAGTAGTGGAAGCTGCATATAGGTGGGTATGTAAATTTATACGGGAATGTACATTTTCACTCAGTCATGTTAAATAAAAAAAAAAAAAAGACTTCTCTTGCATATGAAATAAGGTGCCAGTTTCATGAAAAATGTTACCGTGGGCATCTTTCAATTTTCTTGTATATAGTAGTCTTCCCCAATTTTTTTTTATTATGACTGAGTGAAAATGTACATTCCCATATAAATTTACATGCCCACCTATGTGCAGCTTCCACTGCTCTCCCTGTCCGGTGACAGCACACTAGTCCTCTCTGCTCCATACATGTCTCATCCTCCCAACAGCCTCCTTTCCCCTCCACTCCACCCACTCTCCTTCCTCCAGTCAGAGATCAGCAGGATGATATCCTATAGATGCATAGAACCATTAAATGCATCTGATATATGGTCACTCTGCATTGCCAAGTCCAATCCATTGGTGTCTGAAGAGTGGACCTTCATTATGGTTTATGGGCGAGGGCAGCATCAGGGCCAGGGGCCATGCTCTCAGGGGAACCCCGAAGCCACTGGACCATCAGTTGCGGTCCCTTAGTGGAGATCTCAGGGTGCAACCCTTTTTATTCTTGTGTTGCCAGTGAGACCCAACTTAGTGAGCTCCATCGCAGCTATCACTGGTGGTGGCCGAGCACCATCTGGTTCTTCCGGTCCCAAGTCATGTGGGTCTCTTTTATATTCTGTTCAAAAATTTAAAAACGTGAAGAGAGATGTTGTCATTCAGACAAACCAACACCAAAACTGGAGATGCCATCGTGTTTAAGTATTACCACTGGGCAGTAAGCTCTAGTCTGCGGCATTCCTTAACATACATTCACTGTCAGCTACATTCCACAGTGTCTTCCATTGGTACCACTTACCATTGAGTCTGTTTCAACTCATGGCAACCCTTTGAGTGTCAGAATGGAACTGTGCTCCCTGGCGTTTTCAGTGGCTGCTTTTTCAGAAGTAAATCACCAGACCTTTTTTCTGTGGTGCCTGAGGGTAGATTTCAACTTCCAACCTTTGGGTTTGTAGCCAAGCTCATTCATTAACTGTTTGCACCACCCACAGACTCCTTTTCCATCCATAACTAATGTGAACACAGCTCTGTCTCAAGTCCCAGGCACTGTTCTTAACCCTTGAGATAGCTTAGCTCTGTTAATCCTCGTGGTGACCCATGAGGCAGGCAGAGCCATTATCCCCATTGTACAGACTGGAAATTCAAGACAACGAGGGGAACAAATGAATCCAGGACACTGGGAAATCCAGCTTAAATTCCCCTTCAACAGAAACAGGAAAATGGAATGTGCCCTTGGCAGGCACACCCAACCTTGCACTTCCCTCAGGTTAGAAGTGCCTTGTGGAATGGCTTTGGTAGACGGTAGGGCTGCTGTGATTCAGAATTGACCCAACAGGACACAACAACAACAACAACTTTGGGTGGGAAGGTCAACTTGGATTCTTACCAACTCTTACGATTAATGGCTTTTTGTTTCTGGCCATTCGTGGGCCACTACACTTCTCTGACATTTGTTTCCTTTATTTTACTGGCATGTGTGGTGGTATATAGTATTTTTATCTGGTCCTTCAAACTTCATTTGATAGGTTTGGTTGAGGATATCCCAGGAATTGATTATTGATTTGTGGTTTTTTACTCATTTTCATCTTCCAAAATAAAGTGACTAGAGACTAAAGCAGAAAGGACAGTGATAACAAGTTATATATGGCTTTGTCTTCCTTGTATGTATAACAAATGTATCAAGTTGTAATTTGTATGCCAGAATGTGTACAATGTACAATTCGCTGGTTTTCTAGTCTAGTATAGCCATCATTTTCCATGCATTTTAGCCGCTTTGTCGGGGTATCATTTATATACAGTACCATAAACTTCACCGCTTTACAGTACACAGTTCAGTAGGTTTTAGTATTTTTACTGTCTTCTTTCTCTTTTGTGTTATAATTTGATCATCAGCGTCCGCAAGGATTACAGTAAATGTGAACTTTGTTTCTCTTATTGCAAAATGGCAGGCATTTACAAGGGAGCAATATCAAAATTGCTCCCTGAAATAAAACTGGAAAGAAACAAAGAAAACCTCCCTTGGTATCCACTTCAATTTTCCTCTTTAAATGAGTCATGCTTGCCACAATTTATTTTCTAAATTTGTCTGGCATGTTTTTAGATGGCTAGCCTTTGAAAGCCCCTAGGCTTGGATAATTGAAAAATATGAAGGGATGGAAACAAATAAGATTTGAAAGAGACTCATTGAGAACTCAAAGGGGAGCTTGGGCCCAAATGGCATGAAAATTGCTGCTATTATGCAATTACAATAATTAAAAATGCGTAAGTAGCGGGAAAAGGAAAGCAGTTCTAGACACCACTCTGTATAGTTAGGCAACTGAATAAAATTTGGAAGCTTTCTGTTTGTCTTCTTAAACCTGGAAGCTTTCTTCCCCTTGTGCCATGGGGACCCCAAATGAAAATGACAAGTCTGTTGTATCTGGCAACACGTATTAAAGAAGCAAAAATTGAAGCCTCGAGTTGCGATAGTGAAGGATTCTACAGGGAAACTATTAAAGACTCAGGGAGCATCAAAAGAAGATGAAAGGAATACACAGTCATTATACCAGAAAGAACTATTCAGTGTGGAACCATTTGAAGAGGTAGCGTAGGCTGTGGAACTGATGATACTGAAGGAAGAAGTTGAAGCTGCATTGAAGGCATTGGCAAAACCAAGGCTCCAGAAATTGATGGACCATCAACTGAGATATTTCAACAAAAAATGCAGTGCTGGGAGTGCTCACTCATCTTTGCCAGGAAATTTGGAGCACAGCTACCTGGCCAAGTGACCGGAAGAGATCCATGTTTCTGCCCATTCCCAGGAAAGGTGATCCAACCGAATGTGGAAATTACCAAAAAACCTCATTAATATCACAGGCAAGTAAAATTTTGCTCAAGATCATTCAAAAGCAACTGCAACAGTGTACTGACAGGAAACTGCCAGAAATTCAAGCCAGATTTGGAAGAGGATATGTGACCAGGGATATCATTGCTGATCTCAGGTGGATCTTAGCTAAAAGCAGAGAAGACTAGAAAGATGTTTACCTGTGTTTCATTGACTGTGTAAAGGCATTCTGCTGTGTGGGTCACAATAAATTATGGATAACATTGCGGAGAATGGAAATTCCAGAACACTCAGTTGTGCTTATGATGAGTCTGTATATGGATCAAGAGGCAGTCATGCGAACCAAACAGGGGGACACTGTGGTTTAAAGTCAGGAAAGGTGTGCATCAGGGTTATATACTTGCATCACACATTTTCATTCTGTATGCTGAGCAAATAATCTGAGAAGCTGGACTGTGTGAAGAAAAATGAGGCATCAGGATTGGAGGATGACTCATTAACAATCTGTGTTATACAGATGACACAACCCTTCTTGCTAGATGTGAAGAGGATTTGAAACACTTGCTGATGAAGACCAAAGACCACAGCCTTCAGTATGGATTGCACCTCAGCACCAGGAAAACAAAAATCCTCACAACTGGACTAGTAAGCAACATCATGATAAATGTAGAAAAGATTGAGGTTGTCAAGGATTTTGTTTCACTCAGTTCCACAGTCAACACCGATGGAAGCAGCAGTGTAGAAATCAGAAGACTTATTGCATTGGGAAAATCTGCTGCAAAGGATCTCTTTAAAGTTTTGAAAAGTAAAGACTTCACCTTGAAGACTAAGGTGCACCTGACCCAAGCCATTGTATTTTCAATCACAGTCATGCATGTGAAAGCTAGACAATGAATAAAGGAGACAGAAGAATCGATGCCTTTGAATTGTGGTATTGGAGGAGAATACTGAATATACCATGGGCCACCAAAAGAATCAACAGATCTGTTCTGCAGAAGTACAACCAGGGTGCTCCTTGGAGGGAAAGATGGCCAGACTGCATTTTATGTAGTTTGCTTCCAAGGAGCACCCTCGTTGTACTTCAAACACATATTTCTAGTGCACTGATTACAGTGAAATACTATTAAATGTAAACGAAAGCAAACTAAAAAAATGCATCCAAGAGGTAGCATCAGATGCAGCTACTTGACAAATACATGATGGCTATGTCCTCCTTCACTCAAGAAAACATCTGTGTTGAGGACAGTCCGTTTCTGTATTCTATGCTTTTGCTCAAGGTATAAAAAGTAGACTTGACTTACTTTTTTAAATATGAAAACTCAAAAGTTTAGTAAAATTGTAAGTGGCACTTTTTTATTATTTTATTATTATTATTTTTTCTATGTATATATTTCTATATGCTGTCCTATAGGGTCACTATGAATCAGAATTGACTTGACAGACAGCAGCAACAGAACATGACAAGTTTGCCTTCGTAATTTATTGTTTTAAAATTATTCTGTCATCACTTTGAGACCAGAAGAACTAGATGGTACCCATCTACCACTACTGAATATTCTGATCAGCAGTATAATAGAGAAATCTTGATAAAAGAGGAATGATGACAATGGGTGTCACAAAGCGACGTATGTAACCAATGTCATTGATTAGTATGTTCAGATACTGTGGAATGAGAACAGGTTTTGCTGTGTATATTTTCTGAAATTCTCATTATTTCAGCTCACAGATACAAAACTTATAACAATAATTTTTTTTAATTTTTGATGTTTCCCTTCTCTGTAAACCACACATGGCTCTAAGGCCAGGCTTAAGGGCTGCCACTTGTAACCTGTCACAGTATGGGATGAAATTGTTATATACTCTAGCTATCCCAATGCTTTCTTTAAAGCTGAGGATCTTCCTCCTTCTGAATCTCGGAAATTTTACTTGAAAATTCCATTTAACCATCATTAAGTGGGTGACCCAGAAAATGCAGCCTGCAATTAAAATTTTGACACCACTTGTAGCTATGTAAGTTAGACCAGATTTTCACTCCAAGACTCATTCAACCAAGTACAGCAATTTAAATCAATGTTTTAAAAGAATGTGTAATGTGCTTTACCAACAAATCACAACTCCCTAAAACCATGAGAGTGTTTCTGTATTCCTTGTTTGCTAGGATAATCCCAGTAGCTTTAAAAATGAAAATTTTAGAGTCCCTCAGTTTTTCCTTTTAGTAAAGTAGTGAACTGAGTCGGGATCAGTTTTCTTCTGCTTTGTAGAGTTGATGTAGCATTTTGGTTTACCAAAAGGTATCATGATTTCAGGGGGTCCTGGGAAGATGTGTCCTCCCACAAAAATCCCTACCAGAGCTGACTGGTGGTTTTCAAAGGGAAGGTGGAATTGTTCTATAGCTGCATTGTCCAGTATTGTAGCCACTAGCCACTAATGACTTTTGAGCTCTCAAAGTGGGGATTAGTGTGACTGAGAAAATAAACTTTCAATGCTAATTAATTTTAATAAGTTTATATTTACACAGCCATGTATGTGTCCAGTGGCGACTCTGTTGGACAACACAGATCTGTTGGAGTTAAGGCTCATTAGGGACACACCCTTGGAAAAACCAAACCGTAGCCATCAACTTGATTCTAACTCAAAATGACCCAGTATGACAGAGTAGAAGTGCCCTATAGGGTTTCCAAGAAGCACCTGGTGGATTTGAACTGCCGATCTTTTGGTTAGCAGCCGTAGCACTTAACCACTACGCCACCAGGGTTTCCACCCTTGGAAAAATACTCTTTAGTTTATATGGATACGCTGGACAGATTTCACAAACTTTTACTGAGCACCTGATGTCAGAAATACATTGCCTTTAAAACCAAAAAAAAAAAAAAAAACAACCCACTGCCATCAGGTCGATTCCAACTCACGATGACCCTATAGGACAGAGTAAAACCGCCCCAGAGAGCTTCCAAGGAACGCCTGGTGAGTTTGAACTGCCACCCTTCTGGTTAGCAGCCATAGCACTTAACCATTATGCCACCAGGCTTTCCACATTTCCTTTAGATCTCCCCAGTTAGCTCTGGGGTGAAGGCGTGAGAATGGGCGCTCTCATCCCACGCCCTTGTGGGAACAAGGCCTTGTTCACTGGCTCTGCTGTTGTTGGGCTCACACGTAGAGCTTCAGGTCCCCTGTGACGGGCTACCTCCTGCTGGGCTGACGGGGTAACTGGGAGTTCCTGTCACCCAGCTCGGAGCCCTGGCATGCTGCACCTGCCCAGAGAAAGGATGCTGACTGAAATTGTCTCCAAAATGTCACCTCGGCTAGTGTAGCCCTTTTCACTGAGATTCAGTCCCTCAGCTTCTGCAACTGAGTTGCACCCGACTTTTTCTTAACATTTCCGTGAAAAAGGTGACCAGCTCTGCACAGCTACCCAACACATCTTGTTTTCTTCTGTTTGTTTTGTAAAGGTTTCCTACCTCCTAGAAGGGGGAAGCATGGCCCATGAGGACTTCTGTGGACACGCTGGTAAAATGAACCCCGGAGACCTGCAGGTATGGCCAAGGATGAGGACTTGCTGTTGGTGTAAGGCTCTGCATGTGGACTCGTGATCCCACCCACTTCCCACACGTTGGCCCTTTCTTCCCTCTCTAGTCTATCGTCAACCTCTCCCTTCCCGTGATGCCTTGCGCTCGGCTTGGACACACACACGTCTCTTGTCTTCCTCTTGCATGCTTTCCTTGACCTCTCAATCCCACTTGAGCTCCCCCTCAGTCTTTCTTTTACATTTCTTCAAAGACTGGTTAAGAGCGACTGTCTTCATTTGCCTTCCATTTTCACCTTCATTTGCTGCAATCAGCGTTGGCTGTCAGTACCCTTCTCTCCAAACCATTACCTGAACCTGCTCACATTTCAGCACATCATCCTCAGTCCTCAACCTTCTCATCCACTGCATTGGAGACAATTTTATTGCCAACTCAGTTTGCAGGATTTAGTGTTACCACATAAAGCGACAAAAACCCAAACCCACCGTCCTAGTCTTGTCTGAGATGTGCTACCATTACAATCCCCAGGAAATCAGTGGTCATCTTTACCAGTTTGTGAGTTTGGACAGCTATCTACAACAGGGAGTTTCTGGTTTCATTTATATATTTTGCGGAAGGATAAGTGGAAATGTTTGAATCAGGATATTTCAGTGAATCTGAAATTAAAGACAGACAAGCCAAAAGAACAGTCAGATCTCAACAATAACCTCTCAGAGAAGCAAAATAGAAGCTGGGAACCAGCCAAGAAGATGGATTCAATGACAGATGGTGTCTTGATAAGGGTGTGATGGTTCTTCTGCCTCTGCCCCTCAAACCATCTCTGTCCCCATCCATGTTAGGTGCTGGCCTACACTTTAACCATTATGAAAACATAAGGATTACATTCAACTAATGATTGCTTAATCTTCTTAAAATGAGGAAATGGAGGTTTAAATATGTTAACCAAGATGCCTATGGCTTCAGAGCCAGTAAGTGGTGAGACTGGAAAGAGAACTGTGCTCTCTCTCTCTCTAAATCCAGTGGATGAGCTGAATTCAAGAACAACGTGGCCGACTGCTGTTGGGTGCTATTGAGTCAATTCAAATTCATAGCAACCCTTATAGGACAGAGTAGAGTTGTCTCATAGAGTTTCCAAGGCTGTCATCTTTTTTTAAAAAATATTAATATTTGATTGTGCTCTGAGTGAAAGTTCATAGTGAGCCTACAGGTCAGAGTAGAACTGTCCCATAGGATTCCCAAGGCACACCTGGGTGGATTTGAACTGCTGACCTTTTGGTTAGGAGCCATAGAACTTAACCACTATGCCACTAGGGTAGGGTCGCTATGAGGTGCTATCAACTTGATAGCAGTGGGTTTAGTTTGCTTTTAAGTGAAAGTTTACAATGCAAGTCAGTTTGTCACACAGAAATTTACACACACACTGTGATGTAACTCTAGTTGCTCTCCCCACACTGACGGCGCACTCCTTTCCACCCCTTATTTTCTGTGTCTATTCAACCAACTCTTGTCCCCTTCTGCCTTCGCGTGTCACCTCTGGACAGGAGCTGCCCAGTTAGTCTCATGTATCTACTTAAGCCAAGAAGCACACTCTTTGCCGGTAGCATTTTATGTCTTATAGTCCAGTCCGTCTTTATCTTAAGAACTGCCTTTGGGAATGGTTTCAGTTCTGAGCTAACAGAGTCCAGGGGCCATGTCTTCTGGGGACCCTTCAGTCTGTTGGACCATCAAATGTGGTCTTCTTAATACGGTTTGAGTTCTGCACCCTATTTTTTCTCCCACTGCAGCAGCAACTCTTTGTTGCATTCTCTATCAGGGCACTCATTGGTGGTGGCCGGGCATCATCTAGTTCTTCTGGTCTCATGCTGTTACTGAATTATGTGGCCCTTTCTGCCTCCTGGGCTCATATTTCCTTATGTCTTTGATACTCTTCATTCTCCTTTGCTCCAGGTGGGTTGGGACCAATGGATAGTTCTTAGATGACCAGTTGCTAACTTTTAAGACCCCAGACAGCAAGGCTATAATCTTTATGGAAGCAGACTGCCACATCTTTCTCCCATGAAACAGCTGGTGGGTATGGACAGCCAACCTTTTGGTTAACAACCAAGCATATAACCAGTGAGCCACCAGGGCTCACTTGGCCAAACTAGGCTACTGAAAGAGAACCAAGGTCATGGAAGGCACATGAGAGTGTGGTTAAATGAATTGTTCAGAGAGGATGTGAATGTTTAAAATGGGAGGACAAGTCTTTGAGGGGCACCAATAGCTATCTTCAGACAGAAGAAATGCCCCATGGGAAGTTGTAGAGACCAGCTTTCTAAATGAATGCCTAAAGCATCTGCACAGCGGTGAAGGCAATGACTGTCTTTCCAAGTGGTGAGGTCTCCATCACCAGAGCTGTGCAAGCAGAGGCTTAAGTCGGCCGTCCTGGAGCAGTGTGGAACCATGGGGCCCCACGTGCATCGTCAGGCCCATGCACACATGCCCTTCTTCTGGAATAGTGGCTGCTGCTGACTCACAGCTGCATCCCTCCCTGGGCCCTGCCACCTCCCTGACCCCAGCAGAGAACTGCCTCTCCCAGGGTTTCATCTCTACTAGGGGGTGTCACACAGACAGTGATTTGGTGATACAGGGAATATAAAAGCTTGGCCATTTTGCCTCAAGTTGGGACAATTCTGAAAGTTCCTTATGTTGCAAAGTGGTTTACATTCTTCTAACCTGAAGGTTGGTTATTTGAACCTACCCAAGAGCACTGTGGAAGAAAGGTCTGGTGACCTGCTTTCGTAAAGATTACTACCAAGAAAACTATGGGACAATTCGACTCGGACACACATGGGGTTGCTCTGAATTGGAATTGGTGCAGCAGCAATAGATGTGACTTTTTTCTTTTTGAAGGTTTGCCTCAGCTCCAGAGTGCCCCGTGTCAGACTGGCTGAAACCTCTGTTGTAACAGCTGGGGAGTTGGCTTCTCCGTCTCCCCAGTCTTCCACCTTTTCCGCCTTGTACAGCTTTATGTCCTGAGAGTACTTCTCGGTGCACTCTCTGCCTGCTGATCCACATCAGACCCTAGTCTGAGGCTCAGGGACAGCCCAAAGGGGATTTGTACACTTCTGGGGATTTCTGTTCAGATGCCTTGGTTTTCCACGAGAATGCTTAAAGAGTGTTCAGAAAACTGGAAAGGTCTTCTGCAGAGTCAGCCACCATCCACATCAGTGTCTGGCATTCCTTGAGATGCCCAGGGCCACTAACAGCAGCACCTGTACGATGGCTCGCTTTGCTCATGGTTGTAACTCTTCCAAAGGCAACATTATTCAGTACTGCCTGACACCATCCTTGTGGTTGTTTTGGTGTGAACAGTGGATGACCGCAGGCCGGGGTATCCTGCACGCCGAGATGCCGTGCTCGGAGGAGCCAGCCCATGGCCTACAACTGTGGGTGAATTTGAAGAGCTCGGAGAAGATGGTAGAACCGCGGTACCAGGAACTGAAAAGTGAGGAAATTCCGAAACCCAGTAGGAACGGTGTGACAGTTGCTGTCATTTCCGGAGAAGCCCTCGGAGTGAAGGTAAGTCGTGCCATTGGGTGTTTGGGAAATCCAAGGTGTGCACTGACGGGAGGCTGGCCCCACCTGGCTCATCACTGTGTCCTGGCTTTATCACTCTTCACATCGCATGGGAACCCAGAAGGTTTGGCTGTGTGCTAACCCAGAGAGTTAGGAGGTGTACAGGAGTGAGTGCATATAAAGAAATTAGTCAAAAAGCCATTTCCAAGGTATGTCTTCAGATCCTTACAGATGTAGCCTAATTCTCCTCACTTGGAAACCCCGGTGGTGTAGTGGTTTAAGGGTTCTGGCTGCTAACCAAAAGATCAGCAGTTCGTATCCACCAGGCGCTCCTTGGAAACTCCTGGACAGTTCTCCTATGTCTATAAAACTGCTGTATGAAGTCTGACAGCTACATTCACCAACTCATCTGAGAAAAAGTACTACACACCTCACTGCTGAGTATCACTACAGTCGCCTTCATAGTCTTGGGAAGCTGGGTACCAATGCCAGCGCCTGGCCCACCCTTCAAGGCACTGTTTCTAGGATGAATTGGTGAACTTAATTGTCAGACCTCATCCAATGGTAGCTCTGGTGGACATTCCAGAGAAAGAGTCCCAGAATTGCTTTGAAGAGTGGACTAGGCACTGGCATCAGTGCACAGCTTTCCAAGGGGAAGACTTTGAAAGTGACCGTAGTGATACTCAGCAGTGAGGTATGTAGCACTTTTTCTGGGATGAGTTCGTGAACTTAATTGTCTGGCCTCATAAGTCAGAATCAGCTTGATGGCAGTGTGTGGGTGTAGTGCTTTTATGTTTTGAATTGTGGCTGATTGGAATTGCGAGATCACCACTCTCAAGAAACAAGCAAAAAACAATCAGCTTTACTCCTGGATTTATTTAAATTAATCGCATCCAAATTATTAAGGAAGGAAAGCATACTACTGTATTTAAAAAGTTCTTTTATTTATTCTTTTTTAAGTCAGACTTTTATTTAATAAATATACCATATTCCCTGACCATTCTTTTCAACTGAGACTTTATAATGCTTAGGTTTAGAGTGCTGTCTTTTTGAGAAATTAAGATTAGTTTAAACTAAAGATAAGGGCAGTGGTGGTCGGTGGTTCAGTGATAGAAGTCTTGACTTGGTGGAAGTTCAGGTCCCACCCACTGCTCCTTATGCCCAGCCACCACCTATCTTGTCACTGGAGACTTGTGGGTTGCTATGATGCTGAACAGGTTTCAGCTGACTTTACAGAATGAAGTAGACTAGAAAGAAAGGATCTTTGGTTAGCAGCCAGACACTTAGCCACTGTGCCGTTAGGGGTCCTTGTTTGGGATGAGGGGGCGCGGAAATGCTTAAGAGAGATCTGAGGGGTTCTGAGGGACTGTCGTGCCATGGGCCATACACACAAGCTGGCTTTGAGAGTCAAGACACTAGGCAGTACTTTACCATTCTCCCTGTGGACAAGGAGCACTTAAAATTATTTTTAATACAATTTATACCAGTTTCAAGGTTTTTTTAATGCACTCAGGAATAATGGGTTGGCAATAGCTACTAGCCAACTAGTCCCTGTACTTGTGTGTTGTTGAGTTAATTCCATCTCGGCAGCCCTGTGTGACAGAGAACTGCCCATAGGGTTTTCTAAGGTGTGATTTTTTTTTCCAGCTGTGCTTTTAAGTGAAAGTTTACAGTTCAAATTAATTTCTATACAAAAGTCTGTACACGCATTGTTATGTGACCTTAACTGCTGTTTCTATAATGTGACAGCGCACTCCTGTTCTCCATCCCAGCTTTCCCTTGTCCATTGAACCAGCACCTGTCCCCTTCTGCTTTATCACCTCTACGTGTGAGCTGTCTAGGTAGCCTCATGTAACTACTTTAGCACGGAAGCACACCCCTCACCACTGTCCTTGTACTGTCTTGTAGTCCGGTCCAGTCTTTGTCTAACGAGTTGGCTTCAGGAATGGTTTTAATTCTGGGCTAACAGTGAGCCCAGGTGCCATGTCTCAGTCAGACCATCAAGTCAGGTCTTTTTTCTAGAATTTGAGTTCTGCACCCCACTTTTCTCCTATTCTGTCACAGACTCTCTGTTAATGTGCCCTGTCAGGGCGGTCATTGGTAGTTGGGCCTCGTCTAGTTCTTATGGTCTCAGGCTGGGTTATTTAGAACTTTTCATCACTTGGGCTAATATTTTCCTTGTGTCTTTGGTATTCCTCATTTTCCTTTGCTGCAGGTGCGTTGAGATCAATTGACACATCTTGGATGGCCGCTCGCTGGCTTTTGAGGCCCCAGGTGCCATCCATCAAAGTGGGATGCAGAACATTCTCTTAATAAACTTTGTTACCGCCAGTTGACCTAGTTGTTGTTAGGTGCCGTCAAGCTGGTTCCAACTTGTAGTGACCCTGTGAACAACAGAATGAAACATTGCCTGGTCTTGTGCCATGCCCACAGTCATTTTTATGCTTCAGCCCATTGTTGCAGCCACTGTGTCAATCCATCTCAAGGGTCTCCCTCTTTTTCGCTGACCCTCCACTCTGCCAAGCATGATGTCCTTCTCCAGGGACTGATCTTTCCTGACAACATGTCTAAAGTATGTCAGATGCAGTCTTGCTATCTTTGCTTCCAAGGAGCACTCTGGTTGTACTTCTTCCAGAACAGATCTGTGTGTTCTTTTGGCAGTCCATGGTACATTCATCATTCTTCTCCAACACCACAATTCAAAAGCATCAACTCTTCTTCTGTCTTCTTTGTTCATGGTCCAGCTTTTGCATGCATATGATGCGATTAAAAATACCTTGGCTTGGGTCAGGCGCATTTTAGTCTTCAAGATGACATCCTTACTTTTGAATACTTAGAAGAGGTCCTTTGCAGGAGATTTTCCCATTGCAATGCGTGTTTTGATTTCTTGACTGCTGCTTTCAAGGGCGGATGTCCCCTGAAATCATAGTCCTCAGACCTCTGCCCCTGCTAGTCTGTCCCTCAAAGTGTTTGATTGTATTCAGGAAATGTCTTAGCTTTTGCTTTAGTCCAGTTGTGCTGACTTCCCCTGTATTGTGTGTTGGCCTTTTCTTCACCTAAGATAATTCTTGTCTACTCTCTAGTTAGTAGATTCTCCTCCCCCTTGTTCCCCACCCTCATAACCATCAAAGATTGTTTTCTTCTGTGTTTAAACATTTTCTTGGGTTGTTCTAATAGTGTCTCATACAGTATTTGTCCTTTCGTGATCAATTTCATTCAGCATAATACCTTCCATATTTGTCCATGTTACAAGATATTTCACTGATTCTTTGTTGTTCTTTATCATTTTGTAGTATTCCATTATATGAATACACCATAATTTGTTTATCCATTTGATCCTTGGTGGGCACCTAGGTTGTTTTCATCTTTTTGCTTCTGTGAACAGTATCACAATAAACATGGGTGTGGATGTGTCTATTTGTGTGACAGCTCTTATTTCTCTAGGATGTATTCCAAGGAGTGGGATTGCTGGATACTATGCTATTTCTGTTTGTAGCTTTTTAGGGAAGTGCCAGATTGATTTCCAAAGTGGTAATACCATTTTACATTCTCACTGGTGGTGTATAAAGTGTTCCAGTCTCTCCACACCTCCCCAACATTTATTATTTTGTGTTGTTTGGATTAATGTTAGCCTTGTTGGAATGAGATGGTGTCTCCTTGTGGTTTTGATTTGCATTTCTCTAATGGCTAATACCCGCATGTGTCTGTCAGTTTGTCATACTGTGGGGACTTGCATGTTGCTGTGATGCTGGGATCTATGCCACCAGTATTCAGATACCTGCAGGGTCACCTAGGGCAGACAGATTTCAGCTGAGCTTCCAGACCAAGAGAAACTAGGAAGAAGGACCTGGCATCTACTTCTGAAAAGAATTAGCCAGCAAAAACCTTATGAACAGCAGCAGAACATTGTCTAATTTCATGCCAGAAGATGAGCCCCCCAGGTTGGAAGCAAAGAAAGAAAAGACTAAACTGGATGTGAGAAGAGACTCTGAAACTTGCCCTTGAACACTGAGTAGCTAAAGCAAAAGGAAGAAGTGATGATGTGAAAGAACTGAACAGAAGATTTCAAAGAGTGGCTTGAGATGACAGAGTAAAATACTGTAATGACATATGTGGGGGAGAACATGGCCCACATATCTCAAGCTGAAAGAACTGGAGAAAAAGTCAAGTTTCAAGGTGCAATAGTGAAGGATTCTACAGAGTAAATTTTAAAGTGATACAGGAAACATCAAAAGAAGATGGAAGGAATACACAAAGTCATTACACCAAAAAGAATTGGTTGATGTTCAACTATTTCAAGAGGTAGCATACGATCAGGAACTGATAGTACTGAAGAAGTCAAAGCTGCACTGAAGGCATTGGTGAGAAAGAAGGCTCCAGGAATTGATGGAGTATCAGTTGATATGTTTCGACAAACTGATGCAGCACTGGAAGTGCTCACTCGTCTATGCCAAGAGCTTTGGGAGACAGCTACCTGGACAACTGACTGGAAGAGATTCGTATTTATGACTGTTCCCAAGAAAGGTGATCCCAGCAAATGCAGTACTATCGAATAGTATCATTAACATCACACCAGTAAAATTTTGCTAAAGATCATTCAGAAATGACTACAGCAGTATATTGATAGAAAACTGCCAGAAATTCAAGCCAGATTCAGAAGAGGACATAGAACCATGAGTGTCATTGCTGACATCAGGTGGATCTTTGGTGAAACCAGAGAACACCAAAAAGATGTTTACCTGTGTTTCGTTGACTGTGCAGAGGCATTGGACTGTATGGATCATGACAAACTGTGGCTAACATTGTAGAGAATGGGAGTTCCAGAACACTCAGTTGTGCTCATGAGGAGTTGGTACACCAAAAACAGTTGTGTGAACAGAACAAGGGGGCACTGTAATTTAAAATCAGGAAAGGTGTGCGTCAGAGTTGTATCCTTTCACCATACCTTTCCAATCTGTATCCTAAGCAAATAATCTGAGAAGCTGGAGTCCATAAAGAAGAACAAAGCATCCAGATTGGAGGAACACTCATTAACAGCTTGCATAATGCAGACTTCACAACCCTGCTTGTTGGAAGTGAAGAGGACTTGAAGTACTTGATTTACAGCAAAGACCACAGCCTTCAGCATGGGTTGCACCTCAACATCAAGAAAACAAAATTCTCACAACTAGACCAGTAAGCAACCTCATGATAAATGGAGACTATATTAAAGTTGTCATGGTGACCCTAGGGGCCAGGGTACAACTGACCCGACAGCACTTGGCATTGAAGTTGTTGAGGCTTTCATTTTACTTGATTCCACAATCAATGACCATGGAAGCTGCAGTCAGGACATCAAAAGACACATTGCATTGGGAAAATCTGCTGTGAAAGACCTCTGTAAAGTGTGATAAAGCAAAGATGCCACCTTGAAGACTAAGGTGTGCCTGACCTAAGCCATGGTGTTTTTAATTGCATCTCATGCGTGTGAAAACTGGACAGTGAATAAGGAAGACAGAGGAATTGATGCCTTTGAACTGTGGTGTTGGAGAAGAAGATTGAGTATACCATGGACTGCTGAAAGAATGAACAGATCTGTGTTAGAAGAAGTACAACCAGAGTGTTCCTTAGAAGCAAGGATGGCAAGACTGCATCTTACCTACCCTTGGACATGTTATAAGGAGGGATCAGTCCCTGGAGAAAGACATCGTGCTTGGTGAAGTAGAGGGTCAACGAAAAAGACGAAGACCCTCAACAAGATGGATCGACACGGTGGCTTCAGCGGTGGGCTCAAGCATACCAATGATTCTGGGCATGGCACAGGATTGGGCAGTGTTTTGTTCTGCTGCAGGTAGCACCACTGTGAGTCAGAACTGACTCAAAGGCAGCTAACAACAACAACAATGGCTAATAACTAAGCATTTTCTCATGTGTCTCTTAGCTGTCTAAATTTCTTGTTTGATGAAGTGTCTGTTCATATCCTTTGCCCATTTTTAAATTGAGTTATTTGTCTTTTTGCTATTGAGGTTTTGCAGTGTCGTGTAGATTTTAGAGATTAAACGCTGATCAGATATGTTGTGGCCAAAATTTTTTTCCCAGTCTACAGGCTGTCTTTTTACCCTTATGGTGAACTCTTTTAATCAACCTAAGTGTTTGATTTTTAGGAGGTCCCAGTTATCTAGTTTCTCTTCTGTTACTTGTGCATTGTTAGTAATATTTTGTGTTCTGTTTAGGCCATGTATTATGGCTCCTAGCATTGTCTCTGTTTTCTCTTCCATGATCTGTATTGTTTTAGATTTTATATTTATGTCTTAGATCCATTTTGCACTGCTTTTTGTACATGGTATGAGGCATGGGTCTTGTTTTATTTTTTTGCAGCTGGACATCCAGTTATGCTGACACCATTTGTTAAAGAAACTGTCTTTTCCCCAGTTAACTAACTGTGGGCCTTTGTCAAGCATCAGCTGCACATAGGTGGATAATTTTATGTCTGGATTCTCAGTTCTGTTCCGTTGGTCTGCGTATGTTGTTGTAACTGTACCAGGCTGCTTTGACTACCGTGGCAGTGTAGTAGGTTCTAAAATTAGGTAATGTGAGGCCTCTCACTTTGTTCTTCTTCTTCAGTAATGCTTTACCTATTGGCAGCTTCTTCCCTTTCCGTATAAAGTTGGTGATTTGTTGCTCCATCTCACTAAAAAATGTTGGCATTTGAATGGGGACTGCATTGTATCTTTAGATCTTTTGGGTAGAATAGACATTTTCACAATATTGAGTCTCCCTGTCCATGAGCAAGAGAAGTTATGTAGGTCTCTTTGGATTCTTGCAGTAGTATCCCATAGTTTTCTTTGTACAGGTCTTTCACATCTCTGGTTAGATTTATTACTAAATATCTTATCTTCTCATGGGCTGTTGTAAATGGTGTTGACTCAGTGGTTTACACTTTCAGTGTTGTTTTTGTTGATGGAGAGGAATCCAACTGGTTTTGGTATGTTCCTCTTGTATCCTGATACTTTGCAGAAATCTTCTATTAGTTACAATAGATTCCTTCTATATTCTTCTGGGTTTTCTGTGTATAAGATCATATCATCTGCAAATAGAGATATTTTTACTTTTTTCATTACTAATTTGGATACCCGTTCTTTCTGTTTCAAGCCTAATCCCTCTGAGTAGGCCCTCCTGTGCAGTGTTGAATAAGAGTGGTGATAAAGGGCATCCTTGTCTGATTCCCATTCTCACTGGGATTGGATTAAGGCTCTCTCCATTTAGAATGTTCTTGTCTGTTGGCTCTGCATAAATGTTATGGAAGCGGATCTCCAAGCCTTTTTCCCAAGGAGCCTCTGGTGGGTCCTAATCTCTGACCTTTCATGTAGCCACTGAGTGCTTAACCATTGTGTCACCAAGGCTCCTTAACTGGTCGCTAGATGGTGCAAATGATTTGTACCCCAGTACTAGCCAGAAGTTGGTGTTCTGATCCCACCCAGTGGTGCTGAGAAAGAAAGGTCTGGCACACTGCTGCTGTAAAGATTATAACCCTTGGAATAGATCTGCTCTGTAACAGAGGCAGTTGTCAGAAGCTATGCATCAGCAGCAGGCTTTTTTGTTTGTTTGTGACTAGCCAAATACTCAGTGAAATGCATTTCATGGTTACCAGATTGCTCATTGTTTTAGTCATCTAGTGCTGGTCTAACAGAAATGCCAAAAGTAGATGGCTTTAGTACAGGAAAGTTTATTCTTATATAGTCAGGTAGGCTACAAGTCCAAATTCAGGATGTCCTCTTCAGGGGGAGGCTTTCTGTCTGTCGGCTCTGGAGGAAAGTCCTCGAGTTACATCAGTCCTTGATCAGGGAGCATATTCGCACAGGAACCTCAGGTCTGAAGGACGCACTCTACTCCTGGGGCGCTCTCTTGATAGTTTGGGCTTCACAGCTCTCTGCTTACTTCCCTTCCCTTTTATCCTGCAAGGGATAAGAAGTGGTGCAAGCCACATCCAGGGAAACCACCTTTACAGTGGAGCAGGGAAGTGACCTCAGGAGGGGATTTACAGTCCCACCCTATTCCTCTTTAACATACATCATAGGAAACTCACAAAATGGGAGGGGGGGCAATCACACAATACTGGTAATCACGACCCAACCAAATTTCTACCCTTTTTGAGGGAAACACAATTCAAACCATGACAGTCGTGGCTGTTGGTTAGCAGATCTTCTGCAGTGCGACACTGTTCTTGACCTAAACTGTAACTATGCAAACCAAAGCCACTGTCACTGAGACAATTCTGATTCATAGCAACCCTATAAGACAAGGTAGAACTGCCCTATAGAGTTTCCGAGGTGATCTTTACAGAAGCAGACTGCCACATCTTTCTACCACAGAGCAGCTAGTGGGCTTGGACTGCTAACATGTCAGCAGCCAAGGGCTGAACCACCGTGTCACCAAGATTCCTTCAAACCATGGCTCTGTGTGTATATATCTTGTCTTTGGTCTCCAGTGCAAAGAAGAGTAACTGAAGAAAAACTAATGCAAGTTCTATCGGTATTAGACATGTCTGATTGCTGTGTCCACCACTGGTAGACTTAACTGCTCACTTGGCAGTCAGAAATGTGACTCCATGTCACGTTGCTGCTATCCATTTGTTTTGTCAAGCATTGCGCATGTCCTTTCCCGCTGTATATCAGGAGTTCATTTCCTTCACTTCCATAGAGGAGCGTGAAGATCCTTGGAGGGCCTCCTGTTTTAGGACTCAAGGACCTCGCTGTGTGTGTTATCAGGGAGGGTGGTCTCAGGAGGACTGAATTGAGGTAGATGAGGAGCAGCTATACTCCGTTTCGAGGAGCACTTTCCATTCAGTATTTCCAGGACTTGCTGGTCCTTGGGACATGCCTTCAAGATCTACCAAGGTGGGTGGTGCAGACCAAGGGGTCCCCTTCTCCGTCTCACCCAAAGCATATCTAAGATGTTGCCTGGTTGTGTACGTTGGAATTGTCCATAAGATTTCATTTAGAAGAAGGGTTCAGCTGTCTTCAGCTGAAACAGAAATTTGACCACTGATTTAATAGATAGGGAAGAACCACTTAAGAACTTGGCTGTTAATCAAAAGGTCAGCAGTTTGAACCTACCAGGAGCTCCTTGGATAATCTTATGGGGCAGTTCTGCTCTGTCCTGTAGGGTCTCTAAGATTTGGAAGGGATTCATTGGCAGTAGGTTTTAATAGATTGGCAAAGCCAGCAAGATCACAAACCCTCAGACTTAGCAACTGCTTCTCATTTATAGAAAGCAAAATACAATTTTGGTGCCAAGGCAATTCCAATGATAGGCAGAAGGACGATTTCACATGCTTCAAAGCAGCAGCCCACGTCATCTTGCAATCAAAAACAAGGATTAGAGATGAGAGGTAACACTTTGCTTTGTAAATCACTGTCTTAGTGGCTGCCTCCCCTCTATTTTATTTTCCTTTTGTCATATACAATCTCTCCTAAGTGCCTTAGTGGTTAAGCGCTATGGCTGCTAACCAGAAAGTCAACAGTTCAGATCCACTAGGTGTTCCTTGGAAACTCTATGGGGCAGTTTTACTCTGACTGTAGGGTCGCTGTGAGTTGGAATCAAACTTGACGGCCATGGGTTTGATTTTTGGTTAAGGAAACCCTGGTGGTGCAGTGGTTAAGGTCCAGGCTACTGCATCTGAAGGTCAGTGATTAGAGCCCATCAGCCACTCCATAGAAGGAAGATACGGAGTCTCTTTCCATAAAGATTACAGCCCTATGCGGCAGCTTTACTCTGTCCTGTAGGGTGATTGTGAATTGGGATGGACGCTACACAATGGATTTTAGAAGTAAGTCATCAATGTTCATGATGAGTCTTTTTAATAATGGACTCTTGGGAGCCTAACTAGTAACCAGTTGCTGTGGAGTTAATGCCGATCAGAGCCATGAAAACTCTGTGGAGCAGTTCTGCTCTAACACACGGGGTCATCCTGAGTCAGCATCAAGTTTGGTTTTAATGTTTACAGAAGCAGATCACCAGGCCTTTCTTCTGCAACACTGCTGAGCAGTTTTAAACCACCAACTCACTGGTCAGTAGCTGAGTGCAAACCCTTGGCACCAACCAATGTCCTCTTCTTGGAACCCTACACAACCAGGGTTTCCCTTGGAACCTTAGACAGTTTTAACTTAGATTTTGAGCGAGTGTAGTACAGTATTTATCAGTATGGCTTCTGGAGACAGAATCCTAGAAGTTGCTACCATGATCTAGCTCTGTGGCGTTTGGAAAGCCACCTTTCTGCACCTGCGTGCAAACTGAGTTGTGAGAATTAAGTGCGTTTTAAACACATGAAGCTCAAAATACAGCACCTGAGACATTGTAAGCACCACCTAAGGGTAAGTGTGTTTTGGTTATTTTGATGACTTTGTGTTAACTCAGGCAGAAGCTGGGCTGAGATTGATGACTGCTGTCTCTGTGAAGGGAATTGCTCTTCAGGGAAGAAAATACAGCAGCTCCAAGGCAAGGGCACCGCTGTGACTCAGGACGTCAGCACTTTAAGGACAGGAGACTCAGCCATTTCTTTCTGGGTCTCATACCCAAACCCAACTCAACCCACTGCAATTCAGAGTCATAATGACCTAATAGGATGGGGGCGAACTGCTCCATGGAGTTTCCAAGGAGTGTCTGGCAGATTCCAACTACCAACCTTTTGGTTAGCAGACATTGCACTTGACTACTACACCACCAGGATTTCCCTGGGTCTCATAGAAACCATAGTTTTGCATGTCTGGAACGTTACTGGGGCCTTGAAGGTGCAGTGGTTAAGAGCTTGGCTGCTATCCAAAAGGTCTGTGGTTCAAATCCTCCAGCTGCTCCTTGGAAACCCTATGGGGCAGTTCTGCTCTGTCTTATAGCATCACTATGAGTCAGAATTGACTTGAAGGCAGTGGGTTTGGTTTGGTTGGTTGGATGATTGGAGCCTGAAAGTTTTGCTCGCCAAAAGGTTTTAAAAAGTTTCTATCTACCGTAAAGGCAAATGGAAGACTGTTTCGTATCAGGAAGACAATTTTAAATGAAATCACAAAGTGAGGATGAGAATATACCTTTCAAGAGACTGATGTGTTTATAACTGGTACATAGTCAATAGCTCCTTGCCCCCACAACTAAAATACCTAGATGATGGAACTCTGGACCATTCCAGCACTTCTCCAACTTTAATGTTCACACATACCACCTGGGGATCTTGTTAAAATACTGATTCTGATTCAGGAGCCCTGGTGGCACAGTGAGTGAAGCCCTAGGCCGCTAATCGAAAGGTTGGCTCCTCAACAGCTGCTCCAAGGAAGAACAGTGTGGCAGTCTGCTCCCATAAAGTTTTCAGTCTAGGAGACTCTATGAGACAGTTCTCTTCTGTCCTATAGGGTCACCATGAGTTGGAATCAGTTTGATGGAAATGGCTTTGGTTTAGGTTCGAGGGGTACCTGAGAGCCTCCACTTCTAACAGGCTCCCAGGAGATGCAGGTGCTGCTGGCCGGTGGACCTGACTCTGTGATATGTGGAGTGGGCGTGGGATCCAAGACAAGGGTGATCTGGTTCGACTCGGATCCAAGCTGGTAAACAGTGCAGCTCCATGACATCTGGCATTTGGCGAACTTAGTCAACCTCTCTGAACTTCATTTCTTGCATCAGCAGCAAAGGTGTGCAGGTTTTATGCAAGATGCTAAAAGTCTTTTCAAGTAACAGAGTTGTTTTTTCCACCATCCCCAAGGTTGCAGCCAGGGCCACTAATCTCTCAGGTCGTATGCGTCTGCGTGTTTATCCAGTCTTTGGAAAACCATGGCCAAGTTCAAGTGTGAATCTGCCAAGGAAGCACTGTTTAATGTGCAGACTGAAGGGAGAAATGATAAAGCTGGGATACTCGGAATAGTTTCTGTCACTTATGGGAGGTCACAATCACATGTTTACTTAATGAGAGTATGAAATTCTCCAAACTCCATTCCACCCTTATCAAGCAGCTCATCAGCAATATTTCTTGCTGGCTTCCCGCGGAACACAATTCTGTTTCCAGCAAACGCCTCTGCTTGTCTTCTATTGCTTTTAATTCCATTATTTCAGAAGTGAACCATGAGGGGCCCTGGGCCCCTACGAGATCAGGGAAGCAATCTGGAGCCAGACTGTTCAGATTCAAGGCCTGTTCCCTTGCCAACTGACTTTGGAGAAGAAACTTAGCTTTGCTGAGCCTCGGCTTTCTCATCTGTGAAATGGCGATAATAATAATGATCAAACTCAGATCAGAGGATCACTGGGAGGATGAAGTTACTCAGTAAATGCAAATTAGTTAGAACAATGCCTAGTGCAGAGCAAGCCTTGTATAAAAAGCCAAAACCAAACACATTGTCGTGGAGTTGATTCTGACTCAGTGGCTACCCCATGTTCCAGAGCAGAACTGCTCCATAGCGTTTCCTAGGGCTGTAATCTTTCTGGAAGGAGTTCTGGTGGCTCAACAGTTATGCACTGAGCTGCTAACCTAAATGTTGGCAGTTCAAACTCACCCAGCAGCCCCATGGGAGAAAGACCTGGCAATCTGTTTCTATAAAGATTGTAGCCTAGAAAACCCTGTGGGCAGTTCTCCTCTGTCACATAGGGTTGCTATGAGTTGAAATTGACCCAACAACAAACACCAACAGTCTTTATGGAAACAGACTGCCAGGCCTTTCTTCCTCAGTGCCGTGGGTGAATTAGTCAAGCTAAAACTGTTTCCGCCACCCAGAAACCTGAGCCCACTGTAAATGGTTGCTACTTTTGCTTCTCTGCAAAAGCTTTGTTCAGTGTTCATGTGGTTTAGACATAACAAAAGGAGTCTTCCTTCTGATGAGCTGACTATATTGAGGTATTGGATAATAAGCACATTTTTCAAAACTCAAGTTTCCAAAGGAGTTTGCCAAAAATCTCATGCATTTGGCTCAGGTCTTGCTTACTCCTCTGCCTCCAGTTCCTGAAACAGTCCCAGATACATAAAAGGCACTCAGTAAATATTTGCTGGAGGCCGGAGTGAAATAATTACAGTGTAAGCAAATGCTGGAATAAGAGAAACTAGGACAGAGTAGCAAGAAGAGATATAATGCAGAGATGAAGAAGGACTGGAATAAACTCAAAATGAGCTTGCTAAGTAAAAAGATTAAGAGAACCATCAAAGTAGCTAAACTGTAATTTTAAAAATACCATAAGTGTGCTTTAAGAGATTAGGAAGTAATAGAATGACAGCCAGCTCAATTTGTAAAAATGTGAATACTAGGCTGTTCTGCAAGATGTGAATTGTTCCCACCAGGTTTCTTCAATTCAAACAGCAACAGTGATGGAGATGTTTTAAGGCTTGTGTATTCCCTTGGGGGTCCACGGGCAAGTTGTCTTTTGGGGGACTTTAGCTTTTGAACTTCATCCCTGTGGGTTTTAGGGCATGGCTTACTCTCTAGAGTAGTGCATGTGTTTATCAGCTTTCAAGGGGATCCTTCTAGATGTTTCCCATTCCTCACCCTGGTTCAAAAGAAAAAGAAAAATCTTCACCAGCAAATCATTCTGACTCATAAAACAACCCTATAGGAGTTAGTAGAACAGCCCCATGGGATTGCCAAGGGGTCGCTGGTGGATTTGAACTGCCGAACTTTTGGTTAGTCTCTGAGCTCTTGGCTACTGCACCATCAGGCTCCTCACTCTCGTTTAGCACCTACACACATTGGGAGACCCCATGACCAGTAGGCAGTTCTCTCCCAGCCAAAAAGCAACTGGTCCACTAATCAACGTCTACTGATTATGGACTGGCAGGCAGTTTACAATTAAGCCAGAAATTCTCACCTCCAACTGGGAGGAGAGTGGTCGGACACTTCAGGCTACATGGCAGGCCATTGGTGCACAGTGACTTTTTTCCGTGCCAAGACAGAGAAAAACAGCTGCCTGCCACATTGTCTGGTGGCCTAGTGGCGAAGTGCTAGGGTTGTGAACCCAAGAGGTAAGCAGTTCAAATCCACCAGGCACTCCTTGGATACTCCATGGGGCAGTTCTGTTCTGACCTGTATAGTCTCTGTGAGTTGGAACCAACTTGACAACATATTACAACAACAACATTTCTCAGCTTTTCCTTTAGCCAGGAAACTTGAAGACTAGAATGCCCCTTGAGATGTACTTTATCACCAAAATACAATATTATCAGTATCTTTTCTACCGCTGCATGATAAAAGATAGTTTATATATCCTTCAGGGATATACGGCTCTAGCGTGTGTAAAGATAGTGGCTTTTGGCTATGATAATAAACTGACCAGTAAAAGTGGAACATTTCTGCATTGTATCCAATTGTCTATTTTAGGGGAAATTTAAATTCCTCAGGGACACCTGACCCATTTGAAGTTGATCTGCCAGTTCTACACCAGACCCCACGTTCTTGGCGCTTCCCACCTGCCTTTCTGAATTTGCTTCTGTTAACTTAGTGATGTGGGGAGAGCTGAATTCCCTCAAGCTCCTTGCTGCCCTCCCTTCCCAAATTCAGTGCTGCTCAAGGTCGTAGTTGGTGGTGGTATTCCTTGCTGCTCTCCCTTCCCAAGTTCAATGCTGCTCAAGGTCATAGTTGGTGGTAGTTGCCATCCAGTCGATTCTGACTCACTGTGACCCCATGTGTGCCAAGGTAGACCTGTCGTCTACAGTTGTCAAAGCTGAAATCTTTGCGAAAGCAGGTGGCCAGGCCGTTCTATGGCACCATTGTAGAGTCAAGCCACCAACCTTTTGGCTAATAGTTCAGTGCTTAATTGTTTGTACCACCAGGGATGCTTCTGCTCATGGTAGCATTTTAAAACTTATTTACTCATGAAACCAGGTAACATAGACATTTGCTCTTGTTTTTTTTTCCATTGCCTTTAAAATATTTCAGCAAGTTCATGGGTTTAGCTTACAAAAGAAGGACAAATATTCTCCTAATGGCAGAAATTGGGAGTGGGCCCATGGGGTTTTGACAAAGACACTTGAGATAACTGACTCCAGCTGTCCCGGAGAGTAAACAAGGAAAACTGCCCTCAGTCAGAAAGGCGGCCTCCCCTTCAAAGCTCTCTCTCCTTTAATTCATTTGATTTCTGATCAGAGGGTTCTGCACTAGGTTGAAACACTGGATATTTTAAAAGATTCCCTTTCAGGTGAGGGTCGGGGGTAACGATAAACTCGAGACTGTTCTTAACAGGTCTTTTGATTCTTGCTTTTTGTTTTAACTTTGGAAAGATGGAAATGTTTACGTATCAAAAACATCAGATTATACCGGAAAAGTTGAAAAGAAGCAGATCTTAACAAATGCAAACAAATAGATAGAAATGAAAAACATAAAACTGGTGTAGCCTAACCACACAGAGAAAATATTTATTTTGGGAGCTTTGAAACATAGTTCTCTGACTGTGCATTTTTAGTGGGATGTATTTTAAAGAGGACAAGAATGGCAAAAAGTTTTGAGTGTTTGTATTATTTTAAAATAATTTAATCTGTAGTGTATGAATAAAGCAAATAAGTAAATGTGTTAAGGTTTTAGGAATCAAGATCTTCCTGAGGAAAATCAATGAAAATATGAAATCCAAGAGTTCAGAAAAATACTACAATGTGAAATACTAAGGATTTTTCTTTTCTGGAAACCCTTGGTGGCATAGTGGTTAAATGCTACAAGGCTGCTGATCAGAAGGTCAGCAGTTCACATCCTCTAGGTGCTCCTTGGAAACTATGGGTCAGTTCTATTCTGTTCTATAGGGTTGCTTTGAGTTGGAATTGACTGGACATCAGTGGGCTAGGTTTTGGTTTGGTTCACAGTGAATTAACACACTCACCTGCTAATTGGAAGTTGGGCGGTTTCAGACGTGCCTTGAAAGGAAGGCCTGGCCGTTTACTTCTGAAAAATCTACCATTAAAAACTCTCTGGAATATGGTTGTACTGTAACACACATGAGGTCACCGTGAATCAGAATCAGCATGACAGCAACCGGTTATGGGAAATGCTAAGAAAGTCCCACCTCAAAAATTTACGATCATTCAAATGGATTTTGGCTGACTTTCCCTTTTGAGATCAGAAATCTGTGTGTTTTAATGGAGGGAGGTGGAAAGGGAAGGAAATATCAGCCTAAGGCAGAGACCTACATCCCAAGGCAAGTAGAAAGCAGAACATGTGCAGAGCAAATAATGTAAAGGGCATTGTTATAGTGATGGGAAATTGGGGGTTTCTCCATCTTCCTCTCCTTGCTACTGTTCACTGAGGTCCAGCCCGGGTCGCTTCCCCTCCTTGCATTCTTCCCAGCTGTCCTAGCGTGCACATGACTAAACTCACTGAGGTCCATGCAGCCCTGCTGCCTTCACAGCTGACAAGCTTTGGGAACTGCCGCTTTCTATTCATTTACCTGCTCCATTCCTCGATGACTTTTATTTGGTCACTAGGCATCTGCTGTGTGCCCATCAGGAAGTACCCTGGAGATGTGATGTGAGTAAACTACAGTTGACAGCTACTGTCCTCAAAAAGGTCACCAGTCAGTTTGGGATAGAAACTGTCAAACGTCAGAACTATAACATGATGGCAGAAATACTACAACAGTAGTATGTCAAAATGCCAGGTAGCCAAGAGGAAAAGGAGTCCTGGTGGCACAGTGTTTAAGCGCTCACCTGGTAACTGAATGGTTGGCAGAAGCTCCATGGAAGAAAGACCTGGCGATCTGCTCCTGTAAAGATTGTTGTCGTTAGGTGCTGTTCAGTCATTTTTGACTCCTAGCTACCCTATGTGCAGCAGAATGAAACCCTGCCCAGTCGTGCGTCATCCCTACAATCATTGTTGTGCTTGAGCCCGTCATGGCAGCCGTTGCATCAGTCCCTGTTTCTAAGGAGCATTCTGACTGTACTTCTTCCAAGCCGGATTTGTTCACTCTTCTGGCAGTCCGTGGGATAGTCTGTCTGCTTCTCCGGCACCGTAATCCAAAGGCGTCATTTCTTCTTTGCCCTCTCTTTACTCATTGCTTACAAAGATTACAGCCTAGGAAACCCTACTATGGGGCTGTTCTGCTCTGTTATGTGGAGTCTCTGTGAATCAAAACCAACTCCCCAGCACCGAATGGAATCTAGAGGAGGGATAATTAATTCTGCTTAGGTGGAGGGAGGGAGGGGGAACAAAGAAAACTTGGACAGGATCATACTTTATAATGTCTTGTGCCATGAGTCGGCTCCGACTCGACGGCACTTGGCTTGGCTGGCTGTGTGAAAGGCTTGGAGAGTAGGAGTGAAGGTGCTGTTTGGGGATCATGATGGATGGCTGCATGGACAACCAGATGCCTGGTGAGGGGGTGGCAGGGAAAAAGGAAATAATGCACAGTGTTGGCATGGAAGGAAACCCAAGACAGAGTGCAAAAAAAACCCCAAACCACCACACCCACTGCCGTAGCGTCGATTCCAACTCCTAGATGCCCTATAGGACAGAGTAGAACTGCCCCTTAGAGTTTACAAGGAGCATCTGGTGGGTTTGAACTGCCGACGTTTTGGTCGGCAGATGTAACCCTTAACCACTGTGACAGCAGGGTTTCCAAGACAAATTTCGCTATCCTTGAATTTTGCCTGTTGTTGACCTTGGTTGGATGTCTGTTCTTGCATCTGTCTTCCCCAGATTTTCAACAGCATGGTGTGAGATTGAGGGAGGATGACTGCCCCCCCAGCATACTGTTCGTAAAGCAGCTCGTTCTGTAGGGCCTGTCCAGCTCAGACCATGAAGCTTGATCTGAGCAGATAATCAGTATCACTCCTCAGACAAGGGTAGAACTTGGCTCCAACTCAGCATGATGGATAGGCACAATTAGGTCTTGGAGTCTTGTTTAGGAAGAGGAGGACACCAAAGAAAGACGCCCAGCAACTTCAAAGGGCTTGCTGCAGAATTGTCGTGTGGTAGGCAGCCATAGCTGGCACTTCATTTGCAGTTAGGAATGTTTAAATAAACACTGGTCAAGATCTGTTCAACCCGGCTATACAAAAGATCGCCCAGGCAGCCCGCTAACCCCCGAAATACCATTCTGGGTGTGCAAAAAGGGAGCCAGATGGTCTTCTTACTTCAGGATGTCCCCACTGACCTAACTACCTCGGAAGTACATGCCAGAGGTGTCAGCAAGCCCTTTTCTGCCAATAACTGAAGAATGGACAGGTACGTGCATAAACCGGAAGTCACATCCTGTTCAGTTCTTACATTCCTGGCCCTAGCTGTCAGAGTTATAAACTAGTGGGGCAACTTAGACTAACAGCCTAATGAAAGCACTGAAAAACCAGGGTGTCACCTTCAACAGAGGTGAGTGGACCCTTGAGGGATCATTGTAATCACATCTGCAGCTGTCGAGGCTTGTCCGTTTAGGACCCAGTAAGTTTCTTCCCAGGAACACATTACGTATTTTTTTCTAGCCCTGGCAAATACTGCAGGAGGGCTTCAGAGAGCTGTCTGCAGACTTTGATATTGCACTGAAAGGTGAGCTCCTGTGGATCTTAATGGGGTGGGTGACACCATTCTAGAAATCGGCAATTATGATGTTGATAGCTGCAAACACAGTACTGTTTTGACTAATGGACAGATCTTTGGAATCATCAAGCTTTTGATCAATTTGACCAAAACCACAATAAGTGTGACTAGTAAACTCAGTGTTAAATATAGTTGCGATTACTTGAAGTTTTATTGAGACTGCTGTCCCGCTCCTCTGAGGACATGGTCTCTGGACTCTCCATTAACCCAGAGCTGAAACCGATACTGAAGGCAAATCTTCAGACAGCACTGCACTGGACTATAAGACGTAGAGTGATACTGGAGAAGAACATCATTCTTTGCCTCAGTATTTACATGAGACTGCCTGAGCCACTCCTCTCTGGAGGCGAGCTGCGAGGGTGGAGGGGGACAGGTGCTGGTTGAATGGTTACAGGAAGTACAGAGTGGGAAGGAGGAGTGTGCTGTCATGGGGGCAGGGAGGGGGAAGAGCAGTCAGTAGCTTAGCAGTGTGTGTTGGGGGTTTTGTATAGCAAATTGATTTGGATTATAAACTTTTACTTAAAGCACCATTATAAACAAAGAATGCTGCCCCTGTCAGATTGGCAACAGTAATTCAAAAGATTTATGTAAGAGCCTTGGGGGGAGGCAGTGAATTTATGATAATGGAGGAGGAACATCTCAGAAAAGGGGGTGGGAATATATGCACAATTAAAAGAATGTCATCATCAGTGTTGCTGACTTGCTACAGATAGAAGCTGTTGAATTGGTGTATGTTCTCAACAACAACAAAAATAAAGCAACCTCTATTAAAAAGCAAATAAATAAATAAAAGATTCTACTTGTGTGTTTTCATATAAATAATGATAAAAATTCTGCCCCTGTAGACAGGCAGAGAGTTTTGCAAGACAGCCAAGTACCTCAAAATTTAAGTTCACATGGGATGTAAGTCATTGATGGTGACTATTCAGGTAAAAGAGGAGTGTGCTAGGGTCTTGAAACCACAGATCACGGCACAGTGCAGATCCTCGGGCTATGTGGTATTCCCTTGGCTTAGTAAAATAAGACGAGGAAACTGTCAAGGCCTGCCACTCCTGGGCCGTGGGAAGTCAGAAGGAATTTCCAGGAAGTGATCTATCCTGTCGAAAATCCTGTGGCATAGTGGTTATGTGCTATGCCTGCTAACCAAAAGGTCACCAGTTCAAATCCACCAGATGTTCCTCGGAAACTCTATGGAACAGTTCTACTCTGCCTTCTAGGGTCGCTATGAATTGGAATGGATTCGATGGCATTGGGTTTGGTTTCAGTTTTTTTTTCATTATGACTGAGTGAAAATATACATTCCCATATAAATCTGCATGCCCATCTATATGCAGCTTCCACTGCTCTCCCTGCCTGGTGACTGCACACTATTCCTCTCTGCTCCATACATGTCTCATCTTCCCAACAGTCTCCTTTCCCCTCCTCTCCACCCACTCACCTTCCTCCAGTCAGAGGTCAGCAGGATGATATCCTATATGTGCATAGAACCATACAGTGCACCTAAAAGCATGGTCCCCTGCCCCCTGCCCCAGCTACTCTGTCCTTGCATTATTGGGTTAAGATGAGAGAAGTACTCAAGTTATGTTGAAGTCCACTTAATATTGTTCTTGTTTCTCATGTGTGCTGTCACCGATTTCACCCAACCAAATTTCTACCAACTATCTAAACTAAACTTTCCTTCTCTCCCTCCCCCCTCCCTTGCAGCTGTCAAAGAGTCTTTTCTTCTATGCATAAGTCTGTTTTTGAGTTTTTATCATAGGGGTCTCGTACAATATTTGTCCTTTTATCTCTGACTGCTTTCACTCAACATAATGTCTTCCAGTTGAAACCAGGTTAGGAGATGTTTGCTGGAATCATCATTGTTCTTTATCATTGCATAGTGCTCCATTGAGTATATGTACCATAGTTTACCTATCCATTGCTCTGTTGTTGGGCATCTGGGTTGATTCCATCTTTTTGCTATTGTGGACTGTGCTGCGATAAACATTCTTGTGCATGTATCCGTTGGTGTGAATGGCCTTGATTCTTTAGGATATATTCCAAGTAGTGGAATGACTGGGTCAAATGATATATCTATATCCACTTTTTTAAGGAAGCGCCAGATTGCTTTCCAAAGAGGCTAGACCATTTTGCCACCCCACCAACAGTGTAGGAGAGTTCCAGTTTCTCCACAGCCTCTCCAGCATTTGTTGTTTTGTGTTTTTTTGATCATGGCCAACCTTGTTGGGGCGAGATGGTATCTCATTGTCGTTTTTATTTGAATTTCTTTAATAACTAAAGATTGTGAACATGTCCTCATGTGTTTTTTAGCTGCCTGGATCTCCTCTTTAGAGAAATGTCTGTCCATTTCTTTTGCCCATCGCTTAATTGGATGATTTATCGTCTTCTTATTGATATTTTGTAGTACCTTGTAGATTATGGAGATCAGGCATTGGTCTGACATAGAGTTGCCAAATATTTTTTCCCATTCTGTTGGTGGCCTTTTAACTCTTGTGATAAAGTCTTTGGATGAGCAAAAGTGTTTGATTCTTAGTAGTTCCCATTTATCTGTTTTCTCTTCTGTTGATTGTGGTTTGTTTGACAGATTTTCAAGTCTGTCTGCATTGTGTATTAAAACTTCCATTGTTGTTCCTACTTTTTCTTGGATGAGCTTTATTGTTTTAGATTTGATATTTAGGTCTTTTATCCAATTTGAGTTGGTTTTTGTATAAGGTGTAAGATATGAATATTGTTTCAATTTATTGCAGATGGATATCCAATTTTGCCAGCGCCATCTGTTGAAGAGACAGTTTGTTTTTTTTTAAATCTACCCTATTACTGTTCCATTAAGCCCTACAAATGTGTATAAAATGCCAGTGGTGGGCCCGACCCTGCGCAGGTACAAGGATGAAGATGTCAAGGAGCTGGGAGGACACAGATAAAGGCACAGGCCCATCAAGCAATAGCATGTGTCTAATGTGGGGAGAGGCCCCCAGAGTAGTAAGTATAGTAGTTTTATCAGAAGAATAGGAGGCTCAGCCCAATCTGGAGGTTCCAGAAAAGCTGGCCTAAGCCTAGAGGAGAAACCCTGGTGGTGTAGTGGTTAAGTGCTATGTCTGCTAACCAAAGGGTTTGCAGTTCGAATCCACCAGGCACTCCTTGGAAACTCCATGGTGCAGTTCCACTTCCTACTCTAGGAACCAGAATCGATGAGGAGAGAGTTTGCCATGCAGAGAAAGATGGAAAGAGTTTAGCCAGTACAGGAGATTGCATGAGTGAGGTTGTTTCCATACAGAGGTGAAAGACAGTGATGAGGCATAATTCACTGCCTTTTAGAGACTCCAAAACATACCATTCATTTTCTTAAGCATGGGGATTGAAAAAAGTTATCTTTTTCTTTCATCTGTATAAAGGTTTTCAGGTGATTTGCACGTTTTTGTCTCTCTCCTACTCATCTTTCAATTTGATTCCCTGTTTGGTCTTTTGAAGACTCTGACCACACTGGTGTTTTACCTTGGGCAATGGGTCTGCCAGCTCTCGTGCCTTCCCTAGCCCAGTAACAGTGCAAAATTCCTCAGATAAACAGTGTCCCCATGTTGCCATCTACTGGAGTCATCCATGTTGGGAAAGCAACATAAGATCTAAAGGCAACTCAGCCAGGTTCAGGAGGAATAAAACAATAATTGGACTTTCTCAGGAAATTTTAAAATCTCCTTTAAAAGCTTCTCTTACTTCCATATTAGATAATCCTTTTTAGTATTACGGAAACCCTGGTGATGTAGTCGGTTAAGTGTTACGTCTGCTAACCAAAAGGTTGGCAGTTCAAATCCGCCAAGTGCTCCTTGGAAACTCTATGGGGCAATTTTGCTGTGACCTTTAGGGTCGCTATGAGTCAGACTTGACTCAATGGCAGTGGTGGGTTGGTTTTTAATATTATAGAAGGAAACCATGATGGCCGTGTTTCTTTCCTGGTCCAACAAGTCACAATTGGAGATATGGAAACCATTTTGAAGTCCAGAATACAGCTATTCTTTCCCACCCTCTTCAAACACCTATCTGTGGTAATTTTTCTTCTCATCTCGGGGCTCTAAGAACAATGCTGGCTTTTTCTAGCCTTCTGATAGTCTCTAATGATGAAGGAGCATTTTACAAGAGAGGGGGAGAGCAGGGCTGGGAAAAGGCGGAAATAAAATAGATTAAGGCTTTTTCTCCTCCGTTTGTCTTGATTCCCTTAGCGTTGCTTTTCACTTTTTGTCCACTAGAAAATTTTCTTACAGACTTCCCCTCCCTGCCACTGCCGGTTTGGTTTCTACCAGCTGAGTCCTCTGGGCCAGCTCCTTTTTCCCAGCAGCCTCAGAATCTCAGCTTTGGCTGCTCCACTTTGCATGAGTCGACACCCACCTGTTTCTATCTGCCATGGGAGATACTGTCTTCAGAGCTACTTGGTCTTGGCTGGTGGGTTTTCTCAGCATCAGATACAGATTTGAGGCCATCTGTTATTTATCAGTCCAAGAGAAGTTTTCAGCACGAGTTCCCAGTGAGCTTCATTCAGTGTTCTTAAGGTTTGAACCGACGGAGTCTCTCAGCCAGACAGAAGCAGGCCAATGCATTGAAAAAGGCCTAGGACTGGAGAGAGTCAAAAGTAGGGAGTTGAGGTTGAGGAGATGATGAAAGATAACACTCCTTTCCTCCCTTCCAGAGTTCAGAAGGAATTGGGAGGTAGTCTGAGGGGTTGACCAGATGATAATGCAGATATCATCTTCATGATGAGCAAAATGTGGATGAAAGCATATGGCTTGCATCTGAGACCTGTTGGACTTCTTTTCTTCATATTCCCCCACTTAATTAAACATGCCCAGGCAGAACTGGGCAATCCCAGGCTTCCTGTTCAGAAGAAGGCTTGTTACCTCATGGCAGAAGAAGAGAACCAGTATGTCTGAAAAAGGGAGTATGGGGGTGGGGTGGGGCTGTTCAGTTCTTTGAATTACCGTCATCAACTAAATTTATATTTGTGTATCCCCTCCTTGCGGGGATGAGCAAGGAAGGCAGAGAGCATCTGGGAGTGTTGCCTTAGAGGGACATTAGATGAGGAATATAATGTTCTGTTAGCCTTCCATTGACGTTGATCAGTGGCTCTCCCCTCTGGGAAGGAGACAAGAAAATTATTAGAGTGGACATCCTCCCATCAAAACTAACGTCTGCTCTCTGCGATAAGTTTTACCCCCACACCAGTTGCTGTTGAATGGACTCATACTCAAGGTGAACTCGTACTCAAGGTGAACTCGTTTGAGCTGTGCTCTGTAAGATTTTCAGTGGCTGAGTTTTTTGTATGTGGATTACCAGGCCTTTCTTTCAAATTGCCTCTGGGTAGATTTGAACAACCAACCTTTTGGTTAGTAGCTGAGTGCTTAACCATTTATGCCACCCAAAAAAACAACTTTACGTTCCTCTCCAAACCCCAAAACCAGTTGTTGCTGAGTCACGTCTAACCATGACAACCCCACGTGTATTTTTCAAGGCTGCGATCTTTTCAGAAGCAGATCACCAGGCCTGTCTTCCAAGGATCCTCTGAGTGGGTTTAAACTCCCAGCCTTTCAGTTAGTAATTGAGCGCTTTGTTGTTTGTACCACCCAAGGACTCCACACACACACACACACTGCCAGTGAGTCGATTTGGACTCATAGCGACCCTATGAGACAGAATAGGAGTACCCCATAGAATTTCCAGGGAACACCTAGCAGATTCGAACTACCAGCCTTTTGGTTAGCAGATGTAGCACTTAACCACTACACCACTAGGGTTTCCTCAGGGACGCCAGGGGTTCTGAAATGAGTACAGAGAGTATTTAACAAACACCAAGGCTTATCTGTAGCCTAGGCTGAAAATTCACTCCTCGGTCTATTCCCTGTCAAATTATTCCTGACCATGCTGAGAGGGATATAAAGAGCCAAAGCAGCAGCATAAAAATGACCTAAATATTAAAATATCCCAAATTTGAACATAAACCTGTCCTGTCATCAAATTTCTAAGAAGAAAGTAAAGTTCGTGTTGAAAATCCCCTTACCCTCATAAATTAAGTCAAAAGGAGTTAAAATTGAAAAGTGCTTTTGAAATCAAGCCCCAAAGCATTCTTAGCCAGTTGTAATTCTGCTTTGCTTAAGGAGAGTAAGGATACACACATTTTTTCCTTTGTAAGCATTTTTTCCTGGGTTGCCCCTCCTGGACTGGATGAGGCTACATTATGCCAAAGCTGAATTCATTCAGCCCCAAAACCCATTTGTCTCACTTTAAAAAACAGTCCAGAAAGGTAATAGGAGACACGTTTATCACACCAGCCTTCAGTTCCTGACATGTCATGGCACAAGCAGATCTCCAAACCCGAGAGCAGTTATCTTCAGAAAAAAACGATGTACTTGGCCAGGCCAGAGAATTTAGAGTTTAGATATCTGGGAGAACAAAACCACATAGCCACCCTCTGAGCTGAAACATGCCTGCCTATTTTTCTTTATTTAGTTTTAATTGTACTTTAGATGAAGGTTTACAGAACATACTAGCTTCTTATTAAATAGTTAGTACACATACTGTTTTATGGTGTTGATTAACAAACCCACAACCTGTCAACACTCTGTCTTCTCAACCTTGGGTTCCCTGTTACCAGCTTTCCTGTGCCCTTCTGCCTTTTAGTCCTTGCCCCTGGACTGGTGTGCCCCTTTAGTCTTGTTTTGATTTATGGGCCTGTCCAGTCTTGGGCTGAAGGGTAACCATAGGAGTGACTTCATTACTGAGCTGAATAGGTGTCCGGGGACCATACTCTCAGCATTTCTCCAGTTTCTGTCAGGTTAACAAATCTTATCTTTCTTTTTGAGTTAGAATTTTGTTCTCCATTTTTCTCCAGCTCTGTCCGGTACCCTCTGTTGTGATCCCTGTGAGAGAGAGCATCAGTGCTGGTAGCCGAACACCCTCTAGTTGTAGTGGACTCAGTGTGGTGGAGGCTGTGGTAGTTGTGGTCCATTAGTCCTTTGGACCAGTTTTTCCCCGTGTCTTTGTTTTTTTTCATTCTCTTTCACTCGAAGGAGTGAGACCAGTGGAATGTCTTAGGTGGCCACTCATAATGCCTGCCTGTTTTGAAAAATTAAACACTTGTATTGGTGGTGGCTCTAGCCACCAGATTTTAAGAAAATCCTTCCCACGTCTACAGATGGCTGATGAGAATGCAGAGTGATATTCTGCTCACTGATATGCAGAGAACTGTAAACTCAAATAATATGCTACCACTTGACACCCTCAGGTTAGCAAAAAGTTGGACAGTTGGGTATTATCAAATGCTGGGAAGGATGGGAAGAAATGGAAATTTTAGGAGGTTTGGCCAATTCTTCCACTCCTTGCAGTTATTGCTAAATAGCAGGGAACTTCCACACCTCCGTGTTCAGTATGATTGGAACCTCTTCTAAGACTTGTTTTATTTAGATGAGAAATCCTAGTGGTGTAGTGGTTAAGTGCCGCGTCTGCTAACCAAAAGGTTGGCGGTTCAAATCGGCGAGGCACTCCTTGGAAACTCTATGGAGCAGTCCTGCTGTGCCTTATAGGGTCGCTATGAGTCAAAATCAACCTGACAGCAGTGAGTGTGGTTTATTTTTGTTTTTAGATGAGTTGGACAGGAAACTTTTCACTTGTTCACCTCTTCTCATGCTATGACGAGGCATTGGATCTGAACGAAGTTGTCCAAGCAGCCAGAGTCTAGAATTCTCCATTATATGAGATCCTTTTTAAAGCCATCAAGATTAATCTTCCTTTTTTTGAATGAGAACATCAGGCAGCAGAAAGGCAGCAGAAAGGAGAGATCTGCTCTCCAGCTCCATCACTTGGTAGATGAGAAATTTGCAACTCAAGGTCACACAGCGCAGTGCAGGAAGGAGTCTGGACTCAAGCCCAGGTTTCCTGAGTTTTGTCCTGTTTTACTTGCAGACTAACCTTGCCTTATGGCACCATTCAGCCCTTGTACATAAGCTTGCCGGGTGGGTCTCTCCAGTTTTGGAATGCCGTACCATTTTCATGGATAGAAACTTTGAAACGAACCTCTTTCTTTTTCTACACTGAAAGGGTATTTTTGGTCTTACATCTATACAAGCAAACATCTTTGCCTTTCTGTGTTAGAACATTTTGTAAGCTGTCATATAGGAGGGATCAATCCCCAGAGAAGGACATCGTGCTTGGTAGAGTGGAGGGTCAGCGAAAAAGAGGAAGACCCTCAACGAGATAGACGAACACGGTGGCTGCAACAATGGGCTCAAGCATAAAAAAGCGATTGTGGGCATGGCGCAGGACAGTGTTTTGTTCTGTTGTGCATAGGGTCGCTATGAGTCGGAACTGACTTGATGGCACCTAACATCAACAACAAATCACGTAGGAGAAACCCTATGCCGTACTAGCCAAGGCAAGCCAAGTGCCGTCGAGTCGGATCCGACTCAAGTTTCCCCTTAATCATAAAATTGAAGATTCATAGCTACACAAAGGAATCATTCCCCCAGAGTTCTGTGAAATTTTGGCAAATAATTTTCCTCATTACATCTCAATGCACTTTCTTGTAAGAACTCTTAAAAATATCCTGGTAAATACCAAATGCAGCCAATAAAACCAGAAAACCAAACCCACTGCTGTCCAGTTGATTTTGACTCATAGCAACTGTATAGAGCAGAGTAGAACTGCTCAAAGAGTTTCCAAGGAGCACCTGGTTGATTTGAACTGCCGACCTCTTGGCTAGCAGACATAGCACTTAACCACTAAACCACCAGGATTTCCAGTGCAGCTAATAGAGATTAAAAATGTTACAAAGCCCTGTGAAGAATATTCTAGCATTGGTTAATAGATTTGCTGACTCATCCCTGCAACTGATTACCCACAGATGGAAGCTAAGAGATATGAAGATGAAAGATGCCCTGTTGACATATTTTGGGGACATTTGTGTTTTGTTATATCATTGATTTTATAGGTTATGGATGGATTGTTTGTACAAGGGAGAGATGTTTGTTATTTCTCTGGCTTTAATTTTCAAAAAAATTAGAACAACATTTGTAACCCAACCTCAGGAAAGAATGCTGACTCAACAAGTGAAGAAATGAGAATCCAGTTTCATAATGAATGTGTCTCTGATTAAATTTTAGGATTGTGAGTCAAGTCAGCATCTTTATTCCCCTCACCTTTAGCTTTTTCTCTCTATCTTTCCTGTAACTCAGAGGTGAGGAGAAGGAGTAGAGGGTTACTAGTGATTAAAAGGGCCGCTTGAAAAAAAAAGATATTTTAGAGACTAGACTGTAGTGTAATCAGGCTATTTCCAAAATTCTTGGTCAACTAGACAGCTTGATGCTGAAGATTTTCCACAATCTTTCATGGTTGGTAGAAGTTAAAAATGTTTTCTGCACCTCTCTAGGTCCCACACTGTACAGAGTCACTGGCATTTTGCCTGAGGGGCACATTTCTTCTCTTTATGTAGCACGCCATGTATATGTCAAAACAGGATTACAGGATCTTAATCCTTCCCACAAGACCTTTGATGCTGAGGATGGAAACTAATCTCTCCCACTCCTTATCAGAATGGGTGAAAGTAATCAAGAATTCAGCAGTCAGAGTGTTTTGGACTGGGGACAGAAGATTTATCATTTTGCTGAAGAGCATCAGCCTATTCTAAACCATGATGGCCGAAAGGTTGCTTTAAATAATGTGATAAGTCTACTTTTCCTTTCCTCAAGGCCTCTTAAGATCTTCAGGAGAAAAGGCCGACGGTATGGTTCTCCGCACAGGGGGAACATGGGAACTAGCAGTGAGTTTCCTGAATGTGTATGAAGGTGCAAGGGGACTTGGGTAGATCTGTGTGGATGCTTTTTCTCCCCCGGTGCACAGCCCAGCAGACCATGAGAACTGGAAGAGGGTAGAAGGGAGATGAGGAGATTGGGCAGCCCTGTAGGAGATGTGCTAGATGACTCAGTGTATGGCTAGATAGATGGCAACATGATCTGTTGCTATTAGTTGGGGCTCCTGAGCTACTTAGTGAAGTGCACACCTGTTTTTCCCCTGTTAAGGCTCCAGAAGCAGAAATGGAAATAGACCCGAGTATGTATGCAAATTTCATGATGATAAAGAAGATTATCATCAATCCAAAAGACCAAAACCAAACCGAATGCACTGCTGTTGAGTCAGTTCTGACTCATAGCAGCCCTATAGGACAGAGTAGAACTGCCAGATAGTTTCCAAGAAGCCCTTGTCGGATTTGAGCTGCTGACCTTCTGGTTAGCAGATGTAGCACGTAACCACTAGGTCACTAGGATTTCCCAATCCATGAAAAGAGGAGCATAAAACAGCAAATGAAGCTAGAACAGTTGGATAACCATTTATAAAGAAGAACTCAATCTAACTCATGATCTCATACCTCATAAACAAGAGATTGTAAATAGATTAAAAACTAAATGTTCAAGATTTTGAAGTAGACAATGTAGACACTTAAATGATGTCAGTATAGGGAAAGACCTTGGAAATTTAAAAGCACTGATGAGAAAAAAATGATACACTGCCCCATGTCTGAAATTTCATATGCGAAATCAAAGGCCAGAAACAAGCTGAGAGGTTTTTGCAACAGGTATTACTAAGGGCTAATGGCTACAGGTCCTATGTTTGCTAGCCAAAAGTTAGCAGACAGTTTGAATCCACCAGGCGTTCCTTGGAAAAACTCTATGGGGCAGTTCTACTCTGCCCTATAGGGCTGCTATGAATCGGAATCAACTCGATGGTACTGTGTTTGGTTTTAGGAATGGTACAAGAGGGGCCCTAGTGGCTCAGTGGTTAAGGGCTCAGCTACTATCTGAAAGACTGATGGTTCCAATCCCTTAGCCGCTCTGCAGTAGAAAGGTGTGGCAGCCTGCTTCCTTAAAGATTTACAGCCCTGCAAACCCTGTGGAACAGTTCTGCTCCATCTTGTGGAGTTGCTGTGGGTCAGAATCAACTCAACAGCAGTGGATTTAGTTTCAGATGGCCTTAATTTGTTTTTTTTTTAATTCTCATACAAATTGATAAAAGAAATATAAAATTCCCTTGGTTCCATATCTCCCTGTTACCTATTCCCACTCAGATTCATACGTGCATCGCATAAAATTTTTCCACACGTAATCTCTGTTTCTTCTCCTCCTCCACACTGTCACGCTGGCGTCCACCCCCAGTTAGGTGCCGTCGATTTGGTTCTGACTCATAGCGACCCTACGCACAACAGAACAAAACACTGCCTGGTCTTGCGCCATGTCCACGATGGCTTTTATGCTTAAGCCTATTATTGCAGCCATTGTGTCAATCCGTCTCATCGAGGGTCTTCTTCTTTTTTGCTGACCGCTCACTCTACCAAGCATGACGGCCTTCTCCAGGGACTGATCCTTCCTGACAGTGTTTCCAAAGTATGTAAGATGCAGTCTTGCCATCTTTGCTTCCAAAGAGCACTCTGGTTGTACTTCTAGAACAGATCTGTTGGTTCTTTTGGCGGTCCATGGTACATTCAACATTCTTCTCTAACACCACCATTTGAAGGCATCAGTTCTTCTGTCTTCTTTGCTCACTGTCCTGCTTTCTCATGCGTATGATATGATTGAAAACACCATGACTTGGGTCAGACGCACTGTAGTCTTGCCTGTCAGTGGAAGCTTGCTTGTTGTGTGATGCTGGGAGCTATGGCACGCACTGGTATTTAGGGACCAGGAGGGTCACCCCATGGTAAACAGGTTTCAGCTGAGCTTCCAGACTCAGACAGACTAGGAAGAAGGAGCCGGCAGTCTACTTCTGAAAAGAATGAGCCAGGGAAAACCTCCCCCAGAGATCCATGAAACCACTTGCCACTATCTTCCATGTGACCTTCCCAGAGGTCTTTGTCTCTCTCCTGTCATCTCCTCCTTTCCCTGACTTTGCTACTTCCTGCTGCTCAGTACTGTCTCCCCTTTTTGTGGCCTCTGGATTTATACATTATTGTGTCTCTGGATGCTCCTTGTCACTTTCCTTTCTCAGATAGGCTCCTTCTGTACTAGACCCCTATGTGCCCAAGTTCCTTGGGTCGCTGGCTTGAGTCTTTGTTCTGTTGAACACTGCTCTCTAGGTGACATCATCCACTCCACGGACTTAGATAACATTTATAGTCTGATGACTCCAAAACTTGTATCCACAGCACAAACCTCACCTCTCAGCTCTAGGTAGTAGACTCATATATTCAGCTGCTTAATGGATATCTGCGTTTGCTTGATTCCAAGGCACATCAAACTTGAGATAGCAGAACTCGAATTCTTGTTCCCCCTAACCTCACATGCCTTGACAACAACCATGAAAAAAAAAAAATTTCCCTTCCAGTCTTCCCCTACTTTAAATGGATGGCACCATCACCCCCTGTTCAAAGTGGAAACATGATGCTCTTCCTTATTGCTCGCTCTCACCACCCCCACATCCAGTCCATCAGAAAAACCTTTCTATCCCCAAGTTTATTTCGCATCTTTCTACTTCTCTTTTGCACAGACTTGCCCTGGACCGCTGCAGCGGCCTCTCCAGGCATCTTCTCACTTCTCTTCTTACTTACCCCCCTCCAGTTCTCTACTCAGCAGCTCGAATTATCTCTTCAAGATGAAAATTAGATCCAGTCAGTCTGCTGCTTCAGCATCTTCATTGCACTCCCCTGCCTTACGTGACTCACGTGTGATTGGCTCTTTACTCTCTAAACTTAACGTCACGTCGTTCTCTTGGCAAACATTTTGTGTCTGCCGTGTTGTTCTCCTCTCAGCTTCTCCATACACCAGGGTCTTTACTGCCTCAAGGGTTCGGCACGTGCAAGAAAACCAAACCCACTGCCATCGAGTCGATTCTGACTCAGCGCTCGCTTCGGCAGCACTTAGGCTACAATTGGAGCGGCACAGAGGAGGTGAGCGTGGCCCCTGTGCAAGGGTGACGCGCAAATCTGGTAAAGCACATGCAGCAGGTCTGTCTACCTATTGTTTCAGCTCCTTTTTCTGCCTGGAAACCTCTGATTCCAAAGCCGTCTAAGTCAAGTCTCCACTCTATCAGTCGAATCTCCTTAGTGGGGTCTTTCCTATCTGCATAGGTTACCCCCTCTCATTTTATTGTCTCTGTCTAAACTCTTATTTTATAACACATAGCACATTGCACAATTTTATTTTTTGTTACTTTCTTTTTCTCACTAGAAAGTAGTCATTGCAAAAGGGGAGCAGATCTGTTATTCACTAATATACATATCCAGTGACTGGCACTCAGTGGGCTGTCAATCAGTATTTACTGAATGAGAAAACTGAGTTAGTAAGTGAATGAATTAAAGCTCCAATATGGCAAACTGACTTGGATTGTAAGCCAAGCCAGCCAAGTGCCGTCGAGTCGGAAACTTGCATTTAATCACAATCCAAGAAAAATAAAATAAATAAATAAAACTAATAATGAGAAAAATTCACAGATCTCAATGTCAAGCTGTAGAGGGACGATACAGCCTGAGTGTGAGGGTCCAGGAGGAGACAGACACACTCTTAGAGATAGGGACCATTCATGGTCATTAGTACAGTTACCTAGAATAAATTTTTTTTTTAAAGCAGGACATTGTAGTAGCCCATCACCTGTCTTCCAGGCTCATCCTGTGGTGGCTGGCGTGTTGTTGTGATGCTGAAAGCTAAGCCACCAGTGTTTCAAACACCAGCAGTGTCACCCATGCTGAAGACGTTTCAGTGAAGCTTCCAGACTAAGACACTGTCAGGGATTGAACTGTGCGCCCCCAGCATAGAGTGATTGACCTCCATTGTGTGATTTTCTGATGAAGCAAATCCTAATCTCTGCTGTGGTTAATAGAGCAGATTATGTTAGAGAGGATTACACTGGGACTGTAAATCCCTTCCTAAGGCCACCTCCCAGCTCCAGTATAAACCGAGTTTCCCCGGAGTGTGGCCTGCACCACCTTTTATCCATTCATCCTACAAGAGATATGAGGAAAGGGAGCAGGCAGAGACTTGGGAACCTCATACCATCAAGAAAGCAGCACCAGGAGTAGAGTGTGTCCTTCAGACCTGAGGTTCCTGTGCCAAAATGCTCCCTGACCAAAGGCTGATGCCACACAAGGAGCTTCCTCCAGAGCCAACAAAGCGGGAAAGCCTTCCCCTACAGCGGACATCCTGAATTCAGACTTGTAGCCTACTGGACTGTGCAAGAGTCAGCTTTTGTTGTTAAAGCCGTCCACTTGTGGTCTTTCTGTTAAAGCAGCACTAGCTGACTAAGACTGGGAAGAGAGGCCAGTTTAGCCAATGAAAACTGTGTGACTCACAAGAGAGTATTTCCTGATACTGTGCTGGCAGATGAGTCCCTAGGCTGAAAGGTAACAAAGAACTAAAGCATGCCGGCCGTTGGGGACACGGTGGAGGACCGGGCGATGTTTTATTCTGTGGTACACAAGGACGCCGTGAGTTGGGGCTGATTTGATATCAGTAGTCCCATAGAGTTTCCAAGGAGTGCCTGCAGATTTGAACTGCCGACCTTTGGGTTAGCAGACGTAACACTTAGCCACCACGCCACTGGGGTTTCTAAACAGTACAGTAAGGTAGAGAATTCGAATGCATTTTTGAAAAAATCACTCCATATAGATGGTTTTGAAAATAGTCTCCCCAAAGAAATGTGAAAGCATTTCGTACAGCACTGACATGGGATACAAAATTGCTGCCACTGGTTTTTAGGGAGGTAAAAGCAGCTGCATTCAGGGAGAACTGGGTGACAGTTGTCTGTGAAAGGAGATGCAGTGGCAGAATGAAAGCTGTTTTCCTTTGCTGTGCGTATAAGTACCAAGGCAGCATCGGTTTTCAGCCACATAGCTGTCATGTGGAAATGATTTTGCCTCCTAATTAAGATCATGTTTATGAATGAAAGCAGAGGAAGGAAGCCAGCTTGACAAAAAAAGAAAAAAAAAAAAACAGGGTAAGTGGGAAGTCTTTGAAGGGTATAAGATGAAGGTAGTTGGGGCCAGAGGCGAATGGTTTTTCAAGCTGTGTGTTGTCTTGCAGTCATTATTGCAGTGGTGTCTGAGGCTGAAACTTAGTAAAGGTTTATTTCTGGTATATTTATAGAGAAAGAGACAAAACTTCGCTGGATTGGGTAACACCCCTGTTATACAACCATTTGCTGCCCAGTCTGCTCCAACTGATGACAGCCCCATGTATGTCAGAGAACTGTGTGCCATAAGAGTTTTCAATGGCTGATTTTTCAGAAGTAGGTTGGTGTGCCAGGCCTCTCTTCTGAGGTGCTTCTGTGTGGAACCTGCAGCCTTTCAGATAGCAGCCTAACACTGTTTGCACCCCCAATGATTCCTTTGTTGTTACAGGCTGGCCAAAATTTACTGTTAACCAGGTATGAAGAGTCACATTACTTAGCTTCTAGAAACTTCTCCCGTGTGACATTTCAACCATATGATTTTGAGACACTAAGTTTTTCAAATAAGAGGCTGAAATCTTTAAAGAAAACTTTCCCAAACACTTTTAACAGAGATTATGTACTTAAAGGAAAGAAAGATGAAACAGGGCTGGCTTTGGATCTTTGTGCCTGTGCAGGCACCAGTAACCAGAATCAAAACAGAGAAAAACACACCCGTTGCTTTCACAATGATTCCAACTCATGGCAACCCTGTAGGACAGAATAGATCTGTTCTATAGGGTTTCCCAGGAGCTGCTGGTGGATTCGAACTGCTGACCTTTGGGTTAGCAGCAAGCTGTTAAAACTACTACACCGACAGAGATGGAAAAAGGAAAGCATTTCACTGATGGAACTCAAGTATATTAGTTTTGCCCATGCTTAAACTGGTTTGTAGAGGAATGTTTTATTTTAAGGTGACATGGACCAATTTCTCTGAATCCTGTGGAAGCAGATACAATCGTTGGTAACTAAGTTTTAACCTAAAAGAGTGATTCGTTTAATTAAATTCTCATTCCAGCTTGAGGGTCTATTAAAAGTTTCATACTATACGTAAGAGTAAACATAGTGGAACACAGGAAAGAATGTGGCTGCAAATCAGTAGGGTGTGTAATAGAAAAATTAAATTAAGTGAAAAATTAATAGAAAAATTAAAGTCAAATCTGCGTTTGCTCAAAGTGCTCTCAAGCCTGGCATTACTATCAGATGACTGTAATTTATAGTTGCTATTTCACAGAACATTAAAAGTAAAAAAAAAAGACTTACCTGTTTTTCAAAAAAATTATGTATATTTATTTTATATTGTGTGTGTATATATGTATATATGTGTATATATATATATATACACACACCCATACATGCACATATACTCATGGATACAGCTTCCAAACTCAGTTTTTTTTTTTCATAACCTTTTTAAATTGTGTTTTAGGTGAAGGTCTACAGAGCAAACTATCTTCTCATTAAATAATTAACACACATTGTTTTATGACACCGGTTGCCCACCCCAAATTGAGTTTGTATCTGATTGTAGAATAATTGAAATAGAAGAATATACATTTAGGTTTGACATAGGTTGGTTTATTATTCAAGAAACATTATAGAAAAATCTTCTATGATCAATTTTCAATTAACAAAAGATACTGAAAACAGAATTCTTTTGGAGCTTATAGATGTGGTACAAAGTATCCATATGTGGGTATGTGGGTGTGGGTGTGTGTGTGTGTGTGTGTGTGTGTGTGTGTGTGTGTGTGCGCAGTCTTGGGTATCTTAGTAGCTTCTGGACTCACAGCGACCCTGAAGGGCAGAATGTGTCTCATAAGCTTTCCAAGGAGTGTCTGATGGATTTGAACTGCTGACTTTTTGGTTAGCAGCCATAGCTCATACCCACTTTACACCACCAGCGTTTCCAACTTTTAGACAGTATGTGTAGGTTAAGAAACTAGAAGAAAAAAAGAAGGGGAGCCAACCGGAGGGACAAAGCTGGGTGACTGAGGTTGATGGGAGAAGGGCTAGAATGGCGGTAGTTAACCAGCCCCTTCCCCCGAGCCAGGGTTGCCCTCCCTCTCCCCAGCCACCTTCTCACTTCTCTATATCTGTATTCTGATAGAGCACAAGAGAGTTTTAGAAACTTAAAGTGTAGAAGAAAACATTCATTCTGCGACTCAGAATTTTAGAATCAGAAAAACACTTAAATATTAGGATGTCACTCTGCGACTGGATTTGCAGATGAGAGAAGTAAGCCCAGAAGAAGTTAAGTGCTATCCGAAAAAGCAGGCAGAACAGTGCTGGCATCACGGACTACTGGCTGCAAGCTCAATGTTATTTTCACGACAACGTTTTGGAAGAATGCTAGTAAAAATTAAACCAAGAACATCTTTGTAGTTACTGTCTTCACTGTAGGCAGGGATATTGCATCTGCCCCTAAGGCAGAGATTGGGGAAGATTCTTAACCAGATAGGCGTCCATTTTCTGGAAGAGTGTAGAGTATTTCCCAAGCGGAGGAGTCGTCTGGCATGTTATATAGGTTGTTTACCCTCGATTGTCCTAGAGGTCATTTTAGAAGTCTTCATCAAACAGAACCAGTCCCTTTCTGGGTGGTGCTTAGCTCGCGATGGCAGAGAACCCCTGGCTCCCACATGCGCTGCCCGTATTTTATTGCTATTTCAAGCTCTTCAGATTGATTGGAAAACCTTTGGCCTTGGGTTGCCCTTCGTGTCACAGGTCTTTCTGGTTTCACTTATGCATGCCCTGGGGAATTTTCTTTTCCAGCCTTTGAAGCTGTATTGGTGAACCCTGACCATTTAAGCCATGTAACGCCATCCTCCAGACTACTTTAAAGCCCCACGCTTCAACACATGAGACAGTCAAAGGAAAAGGGAAATGGTTTTGATAGTCAGCCTTGTTTGTAATTATTTCAAAATCAAATGTATGGACACACGTTTTGACCGTACCAAAGTCTCTTCTCTTGTTACATGTAGGTAAAGACACTGAAGAATACTCTTTGCATACTATTAATAAATCTTTATGGAATGACCACTCTCAGGTTCAGTGGCGAAAAAAAGCACATGTGTCCGTGACCTTGGTGGAGCTCACGTAATTCCTCTCTGTAAAATGATGCCTTCCTTCATCAACAACAATCCGTAATCCTGGGCTCCAAGTTCTCTCCTTTTGTCTGTTTACACAGGCACGTTTCTTTGAATAGAAGCTTTCTATTGGAATACAAGTAGTCCCTGACTGGCAACAGGTTCAGGTTACAAGAAGCTGCACTTTTTACTGCTGTCTCTTTTTTTTTTTTTTGGTACCTCTTATCACTAGTAGTGTATACTACAAATGATATTTAAAAGATATCTGGGAGTTTATGTGTAATATTTCCAACCTCCAAAGACAGATGTGATTAGATTTACAGATACTGATGATAAAAGGCAAGGACAATGAAAATTAAGAAAAAAACGAGGCATTCAAATTACATCAGAACCCACTGACAGAGTCATCAGAATGGGACTCTGTCCTAAGTCAGGGGCAATCTGTAGAACATATTTACAGAAAAGTACACAAGTCACGTATGTAGCTCCGAGAATTTTCATGAATGGAACACACCCATGAAGCCAGTAGTGAGGTCAAGAAACAAAACATGACCTGTCCTCAGAAGCCACATTTTTAACCCTTCCATGTGACTACTCTACCCAAGTAAGTCACTCTTCATGACTTTTTTGCACCTTAGATTAGTAGCTTTGCCTTGTTTAGATTCTTCTGGTGGCATGGTGGTTAAGTACTACATCTGCTAACCAGAAGGCTGGCAGTTCAGATCTACGAGGTGCTGCTTGGAAACTCTGTGGGGTAGTTCTGCTCTGTCGTATAGGGTCAGTATGAGTCGGAATTGACTCGATGGTGCTGGCTGGCTAGGTTGGGTGTGATGCAGTAGTTACAGTTCATTCATTCTCTTGACTGTAGAATATTCCATTGTATAAGCAATTACAATTCATTTACCCATTCTGTTGGAGCCCTGGTGATGCAGTGGTTAAGAGCTCAATTCCTAACCAAAAGCTCCGAAGTTCCAGTCCGCCAGCAGCTCCTTAAAAACTATGAGGCGAGGGGGCGGAGTCAAGATGGCGGACTAAGCCCACGTCTCCTTCTATCCCTCTGGAAACCAAGACCTGAACTGACAATCAAACAGAGCCTTCTGAGCACCTAATCAGCCTCAGGACACGGCACAGAGCTGTTAATTGGGACTTCATACCACTCAGCGAAAAACCTCCTCTCTTTCGCTGACTCCCGCTCCTGGCTAGCCCCGGCTCTCACGGACGAAAGGTAAACGCACCATTCTGACTTTTTTTTCCTCGGTCTCGGCTGGCAGGCGGAGCTGGGCCTTGCCCGGCGGCTGGACTCGGACGTGCTGCTGAGGGGACAGGCAGGCGAAATTCCCATATTCTGAGAGCCAGGCTCGGGACTCTGTTAATCTAGCCACTTTGAGCCTTTCGTTTTGTAGCTGCCTCAGCGGGGTTTGTGCGGAGCTCCGCGGTCAGGGTGCGGGACGCCATGTTGGTACCGAGATTTTAGCGGGACCTCGTTCTTAGCCTGGGGGCCAGCGCCTGCAAATGGGACAGCACTTCTCCATCAGAAAAGTAGTGACTTTGCACAGTGCTGCCTACGTTGGGGGCCCTGCAACAGAAGCAGAGGAATCGCTGCCTCTGGGCACCTTTAGCCCCCCTGTCTGCTGCCTGTGTGGAGGACGCCATCTTGGGTACGGTGGCCACAGCTGGACCTAATTCTTAGCTTGGGAGCCAGAGCCTGCCCACAGGAGAGCACTTTTCTGTTACAAAACCAGTACTCGACGCAGTGTTGGATAAGGCTAGGCCCTGTCAGCAGAGGCCAACAGAGCAGTAGCATTGCTGTATTCTGAACTAGTCTGTTAGCATCTGGGGTTGGATATAGTGGCGCTCACTTTGTCAGATGAGAAGAGGGACCTCTACACCTGAAAACTTAACTGACCTGTGAACCGGTCAGATACCTTTTGCTTTATATTTGAAGACAGCCTAGAGAAACATTTGCAATCCATCCTCACAGTACCTCTTCCAGCCTCTATATACTGACATGGGACCCAAAAAGTAACAGACAATTGTGGCATACAAGCAATCACTCATGGCTTCAGAAGGCTCCCAAACAAAGCAACCAAGGAGTTTTCCAGATGAAGAAACTTTCATGAAAGCGTCAGGAAGTGAATACAAATTGATTATATACAGAGCCCTTCTAGACCTTATACAAAATGCAGCAGAACAAAATGAAAAATTAAGCAAGTTGTTCGATGTGATGGAACACCAGTACTCTGAAATCCAACAGATCAAGAAGAAAATCAAAGACATAGAAACTTCCATGCAAAGCCAAGAAAACAGAATGGAACAAATGGAAAAAAGAATTTCTGACTTGGAAGACAGAGCTACTGATGCCAGTGTCTATGAGCAGAAATCAGAAAAAAGAAACAAGAAAAATGAAGAAACATTAATAAGCATGTGGGACTCTATTAAGAGGAACAACCTTCGATTAATTGGAGTCCCTGAACAGGGTGAGACATCTGAGAACACAGAGAGTATTGTTGCTGAGCTGCGGAAAGAAAACTTCCCAGAAATCATGAAGGAAGAGAATATAGACATCTCAGATGCATATCATACGCCACCCAAAATAGATCACAAAAGAAAGACTCCGAGACATATTATAATCAAGCTTAACAAAATGAAACATAAGCAGCAACTCTTAAAGGCAGCAAGACTCAAGGCAAAGCTAACATTCAGAGGGAAACCCTGTAGGCTCTCGTCAGATTTCTCAGCAGAAACCATGCTGGCACGGAGACAGTGGCACGACACATTCAAAGTCTTGAAGGAGAAGAACTTCCAACCAAGAATTATATATCCTGCAAAACCGTCTTTCAAATACGAAAATGAAATTAAGACATTCCCAGATAAACAGAAACTCAGAGACTTTGTAAAAACCAAACCCAAACTACAAGAAATACTGAAAGAAGTTCTTGGCTTTGGCTTAGAAGAACAAAACCACTAACTTTATATTTTAGAATGACACACTACTCAATACTCATTTAGGGAAGGCTCCAAAGTAAATCACAGCTGTGATTTGGAAAGAAGCAATCCAGTGATCATCATGAAAACTATGGTGTCATCATAATAAAAGAGGGATGTACTACAGTCATTATAGTCCTTCCAGATGGAGAGGAAGATGACCAGACTGGTAGTAATTAAAATTGGGTTTACAAATAGTTTATTAAGGGGGTTCATAGGGGCAGCTGTAAAGCACAACAAAGATGTATCATACCATTTCAAGAAAGCTAACACACGAGTCTCAACAACTATAAAACCAGCTCTGAAAAAGGTGAAAAATCAACTCACAAAAAAGAGTGTCCCAGAACAGACTAATAAGAACAACAGAGAAAACATCAACATAAAAATAAACATATCACAATGGCAGCAGTGAACACATACCTATCAATAATTACATTGAATGGGAATGGACTGAATGCTCCAGTAAAGAGACACCAAGTGTCATCTTGGATCAAGAGATACGACCAATCCATATGTTGTCTACAAGAAACTCACTTGAGACCTAAAGACAGGAACAAACTGAAAATTAAAGGGTGGAAGAATATATAGCAAGCTAACAATGAACAAAGAAGAGCAGGGGTGGCAATTCTAATCTCAGACAAAATCAATTTTAATGTCAAATCCACGATCATGGACAAAGGTGGACACTATTGCGGAAAGGTTCAGTACACAAGCAAGACTTAACTATATTAAACATTTATGCACCTAATGTCGGAGCACCTAAATATGTCGAAGAAACACTGACTACGCTCAAAAGAGAGTTAGATGACTCCACAATAATAGTGGGAGACTTTAACACTCCACTCTCATTACTAGACAGATCATCTAGAAAAAAGCTCAGTAAAGATACAGAAGACTTCATTGATATATACAGAACTTTGAACCCATCAGCAGACAACTACACCTTCTTCTCCAGTGCACATGGAACATTCTCCAGAATTGACCATGTGATAGGCCACAATGCCATGCTCAACAAAATCCATACCGTTGAATTACTGCAAAGCATCTTCTCAGATCATAAAGCAATAAAAGTTCAAATCAATAGCAGAAAAAACAGAGATAGAAAGTGGAACTCTTGGAAACTGAACAACATCTTGCTCAAAAAAACATGGGTTATAGAGGAAATCAGGGATGAATTAAAGAAATTCATGGATTCCAATGAAAATGAAAACACTTCTTACCAGAACCTATGGGATACAGCCAAAGCAGTGCTCAGAGGTCTTTTTATCTCCATAAATGCACACATCTGGAAGGAAGAAAGAAACCAAATCAAGGAACTAACTCTACAGCTTGAACAAGTAGAAAGAACAGAGGAACCCCTCGGGCACCGGAAGAAAGGAGATCATAAAGATTAGAGCAGAGCTAAATGAATTAGAGAATTGAAAAAATTGAAAAGACCAAAAGCTGGTTTTTTGAAAAGATCAACAAAATTGATAAACCACTGGCTAAACTTACTAAAGAAAAGCAGGAAAGGAAACAAATAACCCAAATTAGAAATGAGAAGGGAGTTGTCACCACAGATGCAACAGAAATCAAAAATATCATAACAGAATACTATGAAAGGCTGTACTCTAACAAATTTGAAAACCTAAGGGAAATGGACCAATTCCTTGACTCATACCACCTACCCAAATTATCACAACGTGAAGCAGAACAACTTAATAAACCCATCACAAAGGAAGAGATTGAAAAGGCCATCAAAACACTGCCAACCAAAAAAAGTCCGGGCCCAGATGGCTTCATGGCAGAATTCTACCAAGCATTTAGAGAAGAGTTATCCCCAATACTATTGAAACTATTTCACAGTATGGAAAGGGATGAAGTACTCCCAAACTCATTCTATGAAGCCAGCATAACCCTGATACCTAAGCCAGGGAAAGATCCAACAAAGACAGAGAACTGCAGACCGATATCACTCATGAACCTAGATGCAAAAATCTTCAACAAAATTCTTGCCAACAGAATACAACAACATATCAAGAAAATAATCCATCATGACCAAGTGGGATTCATACCAGGGATGCAAGGCTGGTTCAACATTAGGAAAACAATTAATGTGATTAACCACATAAATAACACAAAAGACAAAGATCACCTGATTTTGTCCATTGATGCCGAAAAGGCATTTGATAAAGTCCAACACCCATTCATGCTAAAAACTCTTAGCAAAATGGGCATACACGGCAAATTCTTCAACACAATAAGGGCCATTTATACAAAGCCAATTGCCCACATCGTCCTGAATGGAGAGAGACTGAAAGACTTTCCCCTGAGATCAGGAACTAGACAAGGATGCCCACTGTCACCTCTCCTATTCAACATTGTGCTAGAAGTTCTAGCCAGAGCAATTAGACAAGACCAAGAACTAAAGGGCATCTGCATCGGCAAAGAGAAAGTTAAAATCTCCCTGTTCACTGATGATATGATTGTATATGCAGAGAACCCCAAGGAATCTATAAGTAAGCTACTCAAACTGATAGAAGAGTTCAGCAAAGTTTCGGGATACAAGATAAACATAAGTAAATCAGTAGGTTTCCTTTATACTATCAACGAGACTGTTAAGGAGGAAATCATTAAATCTATACCATTTACGATAGCCCCTAAGAAGATAAAGTACCTAGGAATTAATATAACCAGAGAAACAAAAGACCTTTACAAAGAGAACTACAAGCCCTTACTACAAGAAACTAAGAGGGACTTAGATAAATGGAAAAACCTACCCTGCTCATGGATAGAAAGACTTAACATTGTGAAAATGTCTATTTTACCCAAAGCAATTTATTTATATAATGCAAGCCCAATACAAGTTCCAGCATCGTTTTTTAATGAGATCAAGAAACAAATCACCAATTTTGTTTGGAAAGGGAAGAAGCCCCAGATAAGTAAGGTACTACTAAAGAAGAAGAATACACTGGGAGGCCTCTCATTATCCGACCTTAGAACATACTACACTGCCACAGTGGTCAAAACAGCTTGGTACTGGTACAAGAACAGACAGATCGATCAATGGAACAGAATTGAGACCCCAGAGATGACACCATCTGCCTATGAACAGTTGATATTCAACAAAGGCCCTAAGACATTAAACTGGGGTAAAAACAGTCTCTTCAACAAATGGTGCTGGCAAAATTGGTTATCCATCTGCAATAAACTGAATCAAGATCCATATCTCACACCTTATACAAAAACCAACTCCAACTGGATAAAAGACCTAAATATCAAACCTAAAACGATCAAGCTCATCCAAGAAAAGGTAGGAACAACAATGGAAGTTTTAATACACAATGAGGACAGACTCCAAAATCTGTCAAAGAAACCTCAATCAACAGAAGAGAAAATAGATACATGGAAACTATTAAGAATCAAACACTTTTGCTCATCCAAAGACTTTATTAATAAAATTAAAAGAACACCCACAGAATGGGAAAAAATTTTTGGCAACTCTATGTCAGACCGACGCCTGATCTCCATAATCTATAAGATACTACAAAATATCAAGAAGAAGAAGATAAACCATCCAATTAAGTGATGGGCAAAGGAGATGGACAGATACTTCACTAAAGAGGAGATCCAGGCAGCCAAAAAACACATGCGGACATGTTCACAATCTTTATTTATTAAATAAATTCAAATCAAGACAATAATGAGATACCATCTCCCCCCAACAAGATTGGCCATGATCCAGAAAACACAAAACAACAAATGCTGGAGAGGCTATGGAGAAAGTGGAACCCTCCTACACTGTTGGTGGGGTTGCAAAATGGTCCAGCCTCTTTGGAAGGCAATCTGGCGCTTCCTTAAAAAAATGGATATTGATATACCATTTGACCCAGTAATTCCACTACTTGGAATATATCCTACAGATTCAAGGCCTTTCACACCAATGGACACATGCACCAGAATGTTTATCGCAGCACAGTCCACAATAGCAAAAAGATGGAATCAACCCAGATGCCCAACAATAGAAGAATGGATAGGTAAACTGTGGTACATATACTCAATGGAGCACTACGCAATGATAATAACGATGATTCCAGGAAACATCTCCTAACCTGGTTTCAACTGGAAGACATTATTTTGAGTGAAAGTAGTCAGCAACAAAAGGTCAAATACTGTATGAGACCTCTACGATGAGATCTCAAAAACAGACTTGTGTATAGAAGAAAAGACTCTTTGACAGCTGTAAGGGAGGGGAGGGAGGGAGTGCGAGGGGGGGAGGGTTTAGTTTAGATAGTTACTAGAAATCTAGTTGGGAGAAAGTGGTGACAGCACACATTAGGAACAAGAGCAACATTAAGTGGACTTCAGCATAACTTGAGTACTTCTTCCATCTTAACTCAATACTGCAAGGATAGAGTAGCTGGGTCGGGGGTCGGGGGACCATGCTCTCAGGCAAATTCCAGGCCAATTGGCACAACTAGCGTTTTGCTAAGAGAGCTCTCTGCACCCCACATTGGTGAGTGGCGTCTGGGGTCTTAAAAGCTGCCAAGCTGCCATCTGAGGACACAGCAAATGGTCCCAACTCAGCAGGAACGGATGCTCACCGAGGGCCAAAATGACATGCGGTAAAGACAACCGAGTAGACAGAGAGACCCACAAGAGTGGTTGCCTACATCGACTTGGGACCGGAAGAACCGGATGGTGCCACCACCAGTGATAGCCACGACGGAGCTCGCAGAGAGGAGCCTCACTGGCAACACAAGAATAAAAAGAGGTGCATCATGAGATCTCCACTAAAAGACCTCAATTGATGGTCCAGCAGTTTTGGGGTTCCTCTGAGAGCATGGCCCCCTGCCCTGATGCTGCCCTTTCCCATAAATTATAACAAAGGTCCACTCTTTGGACAGGAATGGATTGGACTTGGCAATGCAGAGTAACCATATATTGGAAGCACTCTATGGTTCTATACATCTATAGGATATCATCTTGCTGACCTCTGGCTGGAGGAAGGGGAGTGGACGGAGAGGAGAGGAAAGGAGACTGTTGGGAGGATGAGACAGGTATGGAGCAGAGAGGAATAGTGTCCTGTCACCGGACAGGGAGAGCAGTGGAAGCTGCATATAGGGGGGCATGTGAATTTATATGTGAATGTACATTTTCGCTCAGTTATGTTAAATAAAAATAAAAATTAAAAAAAAAAACAAAAACTATGAGGCATGTCTAGTCTGTCCTCTATGAGTTGAAATCACCAACTCAATGGTGTTGTCCTAGGGGGTCACTATGAGTAGAAATCATCAGTTTGTTGGCAACAGATTTGTTGTTGCTGTTCTTAAAGGACATTTGGAATATTTCCAGTTTGGGGCTGTTACCAACGTTGTGTTCTGGCATATGTTTTTCGGTGAACATATGTACACGTTACTGTTCGGTATACATCCGTCAGGTGGGATGCTGTGCCTTAGGTTGTGAACATGTAATGACTGACAATTAAGTTCACGAACTCATCCTAGAAAAAGTGCTACAAACCTCACTGCTGACTATCACTACAGTCACCTTTGAAGTACTCCCCTTGGGAAGCTGTGCACCAGCACCAGCACCGAGTCCACTATTGAAAGCAATTATGGGACTTTCTGTCCTAGCCATCAGGCCTATCTTCTTATTACCCTGATGTCCTGAATGTCATCCAGATAGCTTCCTTTCTTTATTTCCTTTATCTTCCGGTGAGTAGGGAGCCTATTCCAATCCAGGTGTTCATTTACTAGCTAAAAACTCCATCAGAGGCAATGAGACAGTTAAATTTGCAAACTTGCCACCTTGCCACCGTGCACAATGGCCATTCCAGAAAGAGTTCCAATATGGCTTTGAAGGGTGGACTAGGCACTGGCATCGGTGCATGGCTTCCCAAGGGGAATACTTTGAAGGTGACCATAGCGATGTTCAGCAGTAAGTTATGTAGCACTTAGAACAATTAAGTTCATAGACTAAATTGTCAGACCTCATAGTCATCTGTACTACATGCCACCAAGCTGTTTTCCAAAGCAATTGTACCAAAGTACAGTTGCACCAACCATGTATGCAAATTCCAGTTACTCCACCAAACTTATTACTCTCTGCTTTCTCATTTTTGTGTGTATTTTTAAGTCTACGAAAAAGTAGAATAGAACCACAGAGAAACAATGAGACATCACAAAGTTTGTGGCCAGTCCTTTGGATTTGGGTCCATGCCTATAATCCAGGATGAGATTATATTGAATTACCAACTCTGCATGACTGTCAGTGGAATCAAAGGCACTGTTTACAATGGAAAATCCTGTAAAATATGCTACATTTGGAGTTGGCAGCTTTTTCAAGCCAGCAGTGATGAACAGCCATTTTTGCAAAAGCCAAGTAAGAGGAAGATTATTTTCAGGAGACTTTTTTTGAATTTCAAATTAAAAAAAAAAAAAAATGGCTTTATTGAGTCCTGGGAAAGAAAGATGCGCTTGAATATAAGATACCCAATCATAAGAAGTAGAAGCCTAGAAATAAGAAAGTAAGAGCTACTGTTTGCTAGTAAAATATTGACATCAGTCAGTATTTGAGAAGTGACTGTAGGGAGATGGCCAACACCCCGAATTAGCTTGGCAACTACATTTTCAAGCTAGAAGAGCTAACTTATATATCAGGATCCTTCAGAAGGGGTTGTATTAGTGGTTCAGCTTTGATATCACTTCCCTATGAGGAATTAAAATTATATGATTAAAATGTATTATGTCAAAACCTTGGTGACACATCAGTTAAGTGCTATGGCTACTAACCAGAAGGTCAGCGGTTCAAATCCTCCAGGTGCTCCTCGGAAACTCTGTAGGGCAGTTCTGCTCTGTCCTATAGGGTCACTATGAAGTGGAATTAACTTGATGGCAGTGGGTTTGGTTTGGTTTTGTATTAATGTAGTAGGCCTCAAGCTTATTGGAGAAGAGTTCAACTGAAGTAAACTTTCTCCATGGAAAAATGCTGAGAGTGATTTTCTTTTTTCTTTTTCAGTCAAAGGTTTACACTCGCACACCAACTTTATATTTGGACTTTAAATTGGATCAAGGAGCAAAGCATTCCCAGCCCATTCCCGCAGGTATGATGGGTTCTGGGGTTTGGGGATCATTTCAGAAGAGTACAAGGGAGCTGCTGTCTTTGGATGGTGATGATAGTTTCTGAACATAGGCACCAAGTTCCGTAACTGTCTGGAGGGTAGGAGTTTAAATTAGTAAAGACTCCTGGGGACTTTCAAGTCTAAAACAGGAAGAAATCATTGAATGTTAGGGCTGGACTTGCTAGGCTGTCCCCCTCAAGTGATAGGTGTAGACACTGAGGCTGTCAGGGGTACAAACATTTGGATTCTCTGGGTGATACAAATGATTAATGCTCTTAGCTGCTGACCGGAAGGTTAGAGGTTCGAGTCCACCCAGAGTGCTTTGGAAGAAATACCTAAAGATTTGCTTGCAAAAAATCTGCCATTGAAGGCACAGTTGTACCCTGACACACATGAGGTCACCAGGACTCTGGGTTGGCTTGACAGCTGCTGGTACTGGAAAGGCTGGACCATCTGGGCTGTGCCCTTCATTTGACAGGTGTAGACATTAACACCTAACAGAAGAACTATTTGCTCAGCTCATGGCCTCATGAAGACTTACTGGACAAGGCAAGGCTTGTACCCAGATGTCCTCACTTCCAAACCGCTAGTGACTTGGGTTGTGCTTGGAGGCAAATTTGGACCTGAGCCACTTAAAAAAAGTGCATACTTGATCGGGATCCAGGTGTTGTGATGGAACACTTACCTTACAGTTGTCATGTGAATTCAAAGGATACTTAGAAAACTCCCAAGTATTGAAGGCCAATTTATTGTTAAGAATGGTTATACCAGGAATCATTAGTAAACGGTTACACCAGAAACCATCATCCTGAAACACCTTATTTTCTTCTTCGTCCTTTTATTCCAACTATTTTTAAGTACCAAAGAATCTGTTATGCTAATTTATCTAAACATAGCCTAGACTTGCATGTGCTTTTACAGCACTAAGTGTGGTAACGGGTGAGGACTGCCAGTTAAGTTCAGGAACTCATCCTAAAGGAAGTGCTGCATATCTCATTGCTGAATATCACTACGGTCACCTTTGAAGGACTCCCCTTGGGAAGCTAGGCACCGACACCAGTGCCTGGTCCACCCTTCAAAACAGTTTTGGAACTCTTGTTCTGAAATGGCCATCAGAGCTGTCGTCATAGTACCCTTGATGTCTTGGATGTCATCAAAATGTCTTCCTTTCAATATTTCCTTTATCTCTGGGTAAAGAAAAAAGTCACTGGGGACTGGATCGGGTGAGTAGGTAGGGTGTTCCAATGCAATTATCTGTTTACTGGCTAAAAGCTCCCTCATAGAAGCTAGACAGTTAAGTTCGCAAACTTGCCATCGTGCCACTGTGTGCAATGACCATTTCATAAAGAATTCCAAAATGGTTTTGAAGGGTGAACTAGGAGCTGGTGTCAGTGTACAGCTTCCCAAAGGGAGTCCTTCGAAGGTGACTGCAGTGATAGTCAGCAATGAGGTATGTGGCACTTCAAACAATTAAGTTGGCACCTTTCACTGTCAGACCTTGAATGTACTTGAACTTTTTGGTGGAGTGCTTTTCCTTTGGGGTTTACTCCCCTCCACTCCATTCCATGTTCAGCACCCACATCAGTATATCCATTAATCCCAGATGTATCCTGGATTCCGTTTTGCTGTGTTTGTCTCCACACTGACACAAATAGACGTGTAAATATGCAGGGTTATTTATCATTGCGATCCAACTAAATCATAAGTACTTTTTGGCGTCTTGTGGTTTTCTGAGTGAATGATACCTTGTGGAAATCCTTCCTGGTACCCTCACATGGCTTACTCGCTCTGTCTCTCCTGTGATTGTGGTAAATATATGTGTAACAGATCGTTTGCCTTCTCAACATTCTTCACAGGTACAGTTCAGTGGTGTTCATCATATTTACGCTTTTCCACATTTTCCTCTCCTCTAGAACAGAAGCTCCGTGTCCACTGAGCAGGGATTCCCCCTTCTCCACTCCCTCCATCCCACCCTTGGTAGCTACCAATAGACTTGTTCCTTCTTAGCTGTTTTCTATAAGTGGGTTTTACAGTATTTATCCCTTCTGTGACTGACATATTTCATTCAGTGTGATGTTTTCAGGGTTCATCCGTGTTGTAGCGTCACATGACTCCCTTTAATAGAGATGTCCTCTGCCATGGACTGACTGTAGTATATGTAGTTAGTCCCCTGTCTGTGGGCTTCTTGGTGCTAGGCTACTGCAAACGGGCCTTGACGGACCTTGTACAGATGATGTTTCATCTGGGGATTTGTTTAAATGGGAAAGATTTACAGGGGTGGTCATAATGGATATATATAAAAAAACAACTCACTGCTGTTGAGTTGATTCTGACTCATAGCAACCCTATAGGACAGAGTGGAACTGCCCCATAATGTTTTCAAGGAGTGCCTGGTGGATTCGAACTGCCAACCCCTTGGTTAGCAGACATAGCACTTAACCACTACATGACCAGGGCTTCCCCTCTAGGCTTAGGCTAGCTTTTCTGGAATCTCTAGGTTGGACTAAGCCTGCTTTTCCCATAAATCTACAATACTATTCTGGGGGGCCCCTCCCCACATTATACTCATGCTGTTGCTTGATGGGCCTGCCCCTTTATCTGTGACCTCCCAGCTCCTTGACACCTTCATCTTTGTACCTCCTCAGGGTCTAGCCCACTGTTGGCATTTTATACGTTTGTTTGTTAAGCTTAATGGAACAGTAATGGGATAGATTAAAAAAAAAACAAAAACAGTGCAATCAAGTCCATTCCAAATCATAGAGACCCTACACGACAGAGTAGAACTGTTCCATAGAGTTTGCAAGAAGCACCAGGTGGATTTGAACTGCCGACCTTCTGGTTAGCAGACATAGCACATAACCACTATGCCATCAGGGTAATTCTGAAAGACATTCTCAGGTTGCATTCCAAAAAGGCAATCACACCTTCCCTCTGCAGCAAATGGGAAGATTTATTTCTCTGCAACCCCAGAGGAAAATGTGTGGTTCATGTTAATTTTTGCTATGCTCTTAACAACCACTCTGTATTACCTAAGAGTCCCTGGCTGGCACAGACAGTTAAAGCTCAGCTGCTCACCAAAAGGTTGGCTGTTTTGAGTCCACCCAGAGGAACGTCAGAAGAAAGTCATGGTAATGGACTTCTGACAGAGCGCAGCCACTGAAAACCCCAGTTGTCGTCTAACAAGCCTGTGGTCACTGTAACTTGTAGTCAACTCCATGACAACTGGTGTATTGCCTCAGGAGAGGAAATGTATCTGTCAGTTTGGAAAGCTGTACTTCTGTTTAATTTTTGCCATTGTAAATTTTCAACTTGAGATCCATTTTTTAATGGGAAGAGTACAAAAGAAAGTAGCTTAGAAATGCACATTTAGCATTAGATGACTGTAATCGTACTTCAAACAAGCACGTCACAAACCTAGCTATGAAACAAATGAATCTATGTTTTCTAAGACACTACTTCCAGTTCCACTGTTTTTGCTGTCACACACACACACATTTTATGCTGGTGTTGCATGAGATGACAACTCCTGAGTTTGAGACTTCTCTGTCCAGTGCCAAGCAAACAGTGAATTCAAGTATTACAACCAAAACAAAACCAACCCACTGCCGTCGAGTCGATGCCGACTTATAGCAACCCTATAGCCAGAGTAAAACTACCCCATAGTGTTTCCAAGGAGTGCCTGGCGGATTTGAACTGCTGATCTTTTGGTTAGCAGCTGTAGCATTTAATCACCATGCTACCAAGGGTTTCCAAGTATCATAAAGTGTTTCCTTTTTACAGAGTTGATAGTCTTGGCTGCCTGGAAACAGGCACCTTGGCTGGTGAAATTATGCTGTGTAGATTTTCAATGTGAAACCTTTAAGTCAAGGTTACCCTTTATGTTATTTTTCCTACCACCACCTTTCTGGGTCAAATTCCATTCTAAACTCCCAAGAACTGTCTACATTTATTTGGGAATTCTCTTGTATCCAATATTCCTGGAAATAAGTGAGCCATTGGCTAGATCCTGGACTTCTTTTGTTTATAGTATTTTGGTTGTTTCATTATTTGCGGAAAAGGGATTTGACATGGATGTCTGGGTTATGTTTGGCTTTTTGGCATTTGCTTGGCAATCTAGCTGATTGGATGTTGGGTTGGTTGTATCGGTCCCAAACTGATGGAATAGAAATAGAAACCTAGGCTGCTACCATCCCATCCCAGATAATAGGAAAATGATCACAAGGGTCATCCAGTTAAAGAGACTGGCAACATTTCTCATGAATCAGACTCGGATTTACCTGAACTCTGTCCCATAAACACGATTGCAATCACTTCTTACCATCTCTTTATTTCCTTTGGGGCAAGCACGTTTCTGGTGAGTTGTGCTAATCTTGTAGGAAACAGATGTTTCATGCAGTGATGTTTTTGGAAGGCAGAAGATATCAGGAATGGAACTGGACTACACATCACTTACAAAGAATCCAATTTGTTGAGTCTCTCACAATACCAGATTCCTTTCACATGGGCCACACGTGTTTCATATTCGCTCTTGGCTAAAATAAGAAGTAGTTGTCTTGTGTTTTGTTTGCTTTGGTTTTTCTTTTTTGCAATGACTTGTACCATCTCTTGCAAGGCAGTTTGATTTTTCTCGCCATAGACAGATAGATGCTAGCACTGTTTGTTATCATTCATGGTGAAGGACATGAATCTGTTTATTTCTATGAAAAGATCAGTTGTTGATAATTGTTTCCTGGAAACTTGTGGTCCTCTTGTCCCCTTTGTCTTCTGAGTGACCGTAACAAAATTTGGCCATCACCAACCACTCTTGTTTATTTTCCCTATCTTGCATAGCGTCTCTGCTACTGACTCAGAGCAACCCTTTGTATAGAACAAAATGCTACCTGGTCCTGTGCTAGCCTCGCAGTCATTCCTCTGTTTGAGCATTTTGCTGGCTGTCAGCCAGTCTCATTGAGGGTCTTCTTCTTTTGCTTTGACCCTCTACTTTGCCAAGCATGATGTCCTTTTCCAGGGACTGGTCCCTCCTGATAACATGTCCAAAGTATGTGAGATGAAGTCTTGCCATCCTTGGTCCCGAAGAGCATTCTGGCCGTACTCTTCTAAGACAGATTTGTTCATTTTTCTGGCATTCCATGGCATAGTCAGTATTCTTTGCCAACACCATAATTCAAAGGCATCAAAGTCTTCTTCTGTCTTCCTTATTCAGTGTCCAGCTTTCACATGCATATGAGCTGGTTGAAAATATACTTGGGTCAGGCACACCTTCATAGTCCCCAAAGTGACATCTTTACTTTTTAACACTTTGGAGAGATCTTTTGCAGTACTCTTGCCAAATGAAATAAGTCGTTTGATTTCTTGACTGCTGTTTCCTTACTCATTCATTGTATATCCAAATCAAATGCCATCCTTAATAACTTCAGTCTTTTCTCCATTTATCATGACTTTGCTTATTGGTCTGGTTGTGAGGATTTGGGCTTTATTTATGTTGAGTTGTACATTCAAAGGCTGCAGTCTTTGATCCTGTTTAGCAAGTGCTCTGAGCCTTCTTCACTTTCAGCAAGCACGGTGTGTCTTCTGAATATAAATTAGTTGACGAGTCATCCTCCGTTTCTCATGCTGTGTTCTTCTTCGTAGAGTTGAACTACCCCGACACGCACCTTTCTTGCATTTAAAGCATGCAGAATGCCCTTGTTCCATTGGAATGACTGCCTCTTGGTCTGTGTACAGGTCCTGCATGAGCACAGTTAAGTGTTCTGGAGTTCCCATTCTTTGATGTGTTATCCATGCCTTACTAAGATCCATGCAGTCTAATGCCATTGCATAGTGCGTAAAACACAGGTAAACGTCTTTCTGGTATTCTCTGTTTTCAGCCAAGATCCATCTGACATCAGCAATGATATCCCTGCTTCCATGTCCTCATCTGAATCTGGCTTGAATTTCTCACAGCTCCTTGTCGATGTAGTGCTGCAGCTGTTTTGAATGATCTTCAGCACATTTTACTTGAGGGTGATATTAGTGATATCGTTCAATTATTTGCACACTCTGTTGGCTTACCATTCTGTGGAATGGGCACGAGTACCTATTTCTTCCCGTCAGTTGGCCAAGTGTAGCTGTCTTCCAAATTTCTTGGCATAGATGAGTGAGTGCATCTTTTAGCACTTGATCAGTTTTCCGCTGTTGTTGATAAGGTTTTCAGGGGTCAGTTTTTTCATTAGTAGATCACCAGGCCTTTCTTCCTAGCCTGCCTTAGTCTGTCCGCCATGGATGACCTTGCTGGCATTTGTAGTATTGGTGGCATAGCTTCCAACGTCACATCAGCAGACAACCCACTACAGTATGACAAACTGACAGACCAGTGACGATCTCTGTTACTGGATATTTTAAAAAATGATCTGTAATGATAAAGAGAGAGAACTGTTGTGGTATGAGAAAAACTAGTTTTGTCAACTGTTTTGCTTCTTCGGTCTTCAGCATTTCTTTCAAGAGTATAGTCTGCCTCTATGTGGTAGGCAGAATAATGCCCTCCCCAAATATGTCTATATCCTGACCCTAAATACTGATTAAATGCCCACTGTCACCAAGTAGTACTCTAAGAAATTATACCTGTACTAACACCTGCAATCCTCATAGCCCTGTGAGGTAAGGACTGTGATTATCCCATTTTCCAGATGTAGAAACTGAGCTGCAAAGTAGTTAGGTAACTTTCTCAGAGTTAGCTAGGTAGGAGTGTTGGGGCTGAGATTCTGACCCACATAGTGTAATTTTAGCTGTGACTCTTAACCATCGTCTTTTCCTGCTGAACAACGAGTGGACTGTAAGTGACCAGTAACCTCCTGCTGTTGTTGTTGGGTGCCGTCAAGTCGATTCCAGCTCATAGCGACCCAGTGTGATCAATTAGAACAGCAACCGAGGTGTTTTGTGGCTGAAATATTTACGAAAGCAGATCACCAGGTGTTTCTGCTGCAGAGCGGCTGAGAAGTGGGGAAGGATGAACTGCCAACCTTTCAGTTAGCAATTGAGTGCTTAACCATTGTGTCACCAGGGCTCCTACCCTAGTAGTCATGCCCTTGAAAAAATAGGTCTTGTTGAAAACTGTTTAAGTGAATACTCGCAACAGTTTGAAAATTGTACTGTGTCTAGTGTATGAGGTCTGACAGTTAAGTCTGCAAACTTAATTGTTCTGCATACTTCCTCCCTCGTTGCTCAGTATCACTACAACCACCTTCCAAGTCCTCCCCTTGGGAAGCCGTGCACCCAATACCGGTACCTAGTCCACCCTTCAAAGCCATTCTGGAACTCTTTCTGGAGTGGCCATTGCACACAGTGGCATGGTGGCTAGTTCACAAACATAATTGTATACTTGTCCGTGAAGGAGCTTTTAGCCAGTAAACACATAAATGTGTTGGAACACCCTCCCTACTCACCTGATTTGACCTCCAGTGACTTTTTTCTTTACCTGAGGATAAAGGAAATCTTGAAAGGAAGACATTTGGATGCCATTCAGGACATCAGAGGTTACATGGTGGCAGCTCTGATGGTCAGTCCAGAAAAAGAGTCCCAAAATTCTTTGAAGGGTGGTCTAGGTGCTGGCATTGGTGCGTAGCTTCCCAAGGGGTGTCCTTTGAAGGTGACTGTAGTGTTATTCAGCAATAAAGTATGCAGCACTTTTTCTGGGGCGAGTTCATGAACTTAATTGGCAGTCCTTATATTATCTTGAGGAGAGAACAGATTAAATTAACAGATTAAATAGATTTCAGTTTTGACAAGGATGAGATTTTTTTTCATATTTTGTAGCATTTCCTGCTTTCGGGGGGCTGCTTTTTTTTCTCTGAAGGAGCATTAATGAAACAGTGGTTAAACACTCCACTGCTGACTGAAAGTCTGGTGGTCAGAACCCCCCAGCTCTGCGGGAGAAATACCTGGTGATCTCCTGTAAATATTTCAGCCAAGAAAAACCTATGGAAACAGGTCTCTGTTCTGTCACGTTGTTAAAATGAACCACAGTGTAACTCTTTAAGTGTTATGATTTAGCTCTTAAATGACCAGAAACTTAGCATCAATCTAAGTTCAGATGCCTAAAAAGTTTCTAAATATAATTTTATTTACAGTGCTTCAGATGAAAGTTTATAGCTCAGGTGAGTTTCTCATATAAAAATTCAGATGCACGTTGTTATGTGACCCTGGTTGCTCTCCCTGTGATGGGACAGCTCAGTATACCTTTCTACTCCAGGTCGTCCGTTCTGTCATCTCCCTGCCTCTTCTGCCTTCTCTTCCTGCTTGGAAACAAGAGCTGCCCACTGAGCCTCATGTATCTACTTGAGCCAAGAAGCACACTCTTCACCGTTGTCAGTTTATGTCGTGTAGTCCCATCCAATCTTTGTCTGAAGAGTCAAGCCTCGGGAATGACTCTTCTGGGCTAACAAGAGAGTCTGAGGGCCATGTCTTTGAGGGTTTCTCTACTCTCGGACCATTAAATGTGGTCCTTTCGTGAGAATTAGAGTTCTGCACCCCACTTTTCTTTTGCTCCATCTGGGACTCTCTGCTTTGCATCCTGTCAGGCGGTCACTGATGGTAGCTGAGCACAAGCCCCTTCTTGGTTTCGGGCTGATGGAGTCTCTGGCTGATGGCCCTTTTGTCTCTTAGGCTAATATTTTCCTTGTGTCTTTGGTGCCCTTCATTTTCCTCTGCTCCAAGTGGGTTGGAATCAATCAACGCATCTTAGAAGGCCACTCAACAGCTTTTAAGAGCCCAGATGCCACTCACCTAAGTGAAATGCAGAGCATTTTCTTAATAAACTATTATGCCAGTTGACTTAAGTGTCCCTCAAAACCACCCGAAAACCATGGTCCCCAGACCCCTGCCCCTACTACTCTCTTCCTTCATGTGTTTGGTGTGTTCAGGAAACTTCTTAGCTTAACCACTATATTGCTTTAGTTTTTTAACAAAATTACATTAAATGGCTCATTGGCTGGGAAAGCGGCAATGTAGATTTAGTTTCTAAAGAGCAGGATAGCCTCCTCAGGGGTTATAATAGGTTTTTATTTTCTTGGGTTTTTATTAGCAAGAAAGTAACCAGGCAAGTTTGTCCTACCGAGGGTTCGACTCCATTCTGGGCACAGTTCTACTGTGACACGTGGGATTGCCATGAGTCAGAGCTGACTTGATGGCTAGTCAGAACTAACTAGAAGCCAGTGCAGATGGGCAACAGGCTAAAAAGAAGGAGATGAGACAGTTGTTCCTGTTCCATGCTCTCTAACACCATGGGCTTTCCAGCTGGCCATGTGAATCGTGTTATTGCTCTCCCAAATGGATGGTCTTGTATCAGAAGATTTTTATAAGAAGCAGTAATACGTAGGCAAATGCACTTGCCAAACTGCCTTGGCCATTCTTTTATACAAATCTTTGTTCCTCCTGGATCAATTTTTTTTAATCTTTTTGTTTGTTTTCTTTGTTTCGGCTCATTATTTTTAGCCTATCTTGGTTCCTTCTGGATCATGTAAAATGATAAAAAGGGAAAGCAACCCATCTAGGCAATTACATGTGGAAGAGAAGTAAGATGAGAACAATCAAAAATGATGCTCAAATTAAAAACTTAGTTGATTGATCAAGAGCTTTAAGATTTTTGTCAAACAGAAATAAGGATTTTTTTTTTGAAATAAGGAATTTTTTAGTACCTTTCAACCATGAGGAGGGGATTGGTTATACAAATTATAATACATCCTTACAATGGAATGCTATGCAGTCTTTTCCAAGGATGAGTTAGGTCACTATGTTTTGACATGGCAAGGTATCCAGCACAGAACAGTCTGTTTGTTCCAGTTTTTAAGCAAAATAATAGATAGTGGATAAATGGAGGTGGGGGGGACCCTGAAAGTACAAGTAACAAATTGCTAACAATATTTATGTCAAACTAGGTATGAGAATTTGTGTAGAGATTGTTACATACTTTTGCATTCTTGAAATATTGTTAAAGAGATGTGTGTTCCTTTTTGTAATCAGAAACAAAGCAGTAAAGACTTATGCCCTTTGAGAAAGACATTGAAACAATTTTCAGTGGCTAGGTCTACCCCTACTTCTAAAAGATGACAGCCACTGAAAACTTTGTGGAGCAGAATTCTATTCTGGTGCACGTAGGGTCGCTGGGAGTCGGAATCAACTCAATGGCACTTTTTTTCTGAGGTAAATTTTTTTTTCAAAGCAGAGAAAAAAAGGAGTTGTATTGCAGAAGTTGCTTATAAATCAGGCAAAGGGGACGAGGAAGTTGCTCCTCCTTTAGAAGACAGAGAGGAACGTTCTCTCAAAGCCAGCCTTCAGGATGAGACATATGGAACTGGGCTGTTAGCCCCTGGCATGAGTTTCCAGCGTCTATCACCAACTTCCTTCCCTGAAGTCACACAGCTTGAGCACCATTTGCTGTGCCTTATTCGTCTTTGTGTCTCTACCCACAAGTTACACACCTGGCATGTCTTCAACAAATGGCAGAAGCCCAGCGAGGAAAGGGTCTAACAGAGTGAGTGAGCAAGTAGCTCTAGTCCCAGAGGACTTAGCTCCATTCTCGTCAAGTCTCATGAGTAAGAGTGAGTCGGGATTGACTCGACGGCTTTGGGGTTGAGTAAAGCCTCAGAGAGGAAAAAGTGTGAAACAGGAGTGCAGAGAAATCTCCCCCAGGCATCCACCCAAGTGTCTGTGTTTGCTTGGTTCGCCCTCTCTTAACCAGACTCCATTTATGTTCAGTTTGATTGCTTACGTCTTTTTTTTCTGTATTCCTCTTGTGCATTTCAAGGCAGGTGTCGTCTTGGCCACATCCTCAGGGTAGATTTTGTCCTCCTTGCTCCTTCCTGCCTGTCTGCTTTTGTGTGCTCTGTCTCCAAACTGACTTTCAGACAGACTCCAGGCTGTGCCCTTGCCTTCCAGCCTTGAACTCTGCCCACATTCTGCCGCTGGAACGTCGCCTTTTCCACTAAAATGATAAGTGGAATGATTGCATGATTTCTAGGGCCGTAGCTCTCAGTAGGAACCCCAGTGGTGTAGTGGTTAAGTGCTAAGGCATTTCAAATCCACAAGGCACTCCCTGGAAACTCTGTAGGGACAGTTTGGTCTGTAGGGTCGTTATGAGTCTGAATTAACTCAACGGCAGTAGATTTGGTTATTTTTGGTTTGGTCTCTCGGTAGAGGTAACATATGTCTTCTGGGCCACGAACACAACGCCATCAGTAGCCACGAAACCGAGCGTAACAGGTAAAATTGCAAACGGTAGGTTGTCTGGGGTTCTGAAATCATGGCCTTCCTGGGTCATGGTTAAGAATCTAAAGAACTCTACACACCCTCTTCTGAGAAAGACCTACACACTTGAAAAATTGCCTGGATCATTCCAGAGAGTCTACAGACCACCTGAAGCCCATTTAGACTGTGAATATTGTGTATCTCCTCATCTCAGGAGGCAGTGCTCAACGAGTGAGCTCACTGGAAAGTAGAATAGAGCTAAGGAAAGGTGAGCATCGTTTTAGGTTTTAGCATTATCTTCACACTTAAAACTGTGTGGAGGCGGAAGACAGAGGCAGCATTGCAGTGAGTATTCTGGTGTTAGACCCACAAGGAATAGCTTGTTTGTTCCAACTTCAGCTGTTGGTCTATAGCTGTACGGCCCAGTGAGTTGTATCCTGTCAGTCAGCTTTGCACGGCTTTTAAATGTTTGTGGCTCAGTCATTTAGCTTTAGGAGTGTGTGTGTGAGAGAGAGAGTGTGTACACGGGATTGTGGGTCAGACAGCTCGTAGAACTTAAATTTTAAAACTGCCAAAAGAAATAAAGGATTTCATGTCTGAGTCTTATATTTTGTATTCTCTGTTCTTTCTTGTGAGTCCCTGGGTGGTACAAATGGTTTGAGGTCGACTGCTAACTGTAGGGTTGGTGGTTCGAACCCATCCATCAGCTCCATGGGAGAAAGTCCTGGCAGTCGCCTTCTCTAAAGAGTACAGGCAAGGAAACGCTGTGGAGCTCGGTTCTACTCTGTATCACAGGGGTTGCCGTGATTTGGCGGCAACGGGTTCGGTTTTAGGCTTCTTTCTTTGGTTCGTTGTCGCATCATGGAAACCCTGGTGGTGTAGTGGTTAAGTGCTACGGCTGCTAACCAAAAGGTCAACAGTTTGAATCCACCAGGTGCTCCTTGGAAACTCTGTAGGGCGGTTCTACTCTGTCCTGTAGGGTCACTGTGAGTCAGAATTTACTGGACAACAACAGATTTGGTTGTGGGGTTTTCTTTCACATCATGGATACTAACCTATTAATGTTGTTGGTCCTTTTTCAGGGTGGACAAGCTTCGTTTATACCATATCTGGAGATGTGTATATTGGTGAGTTGCAAGTATGTTGCTTTGAGTTCAATTGCAGTTGAATGTAAACTCCTGAAGGGGAGGTAGGGTATGAAGGGGACGCAAGGTAGGACACTGTTCACGGGTTTCAGTACCACACTTCCTCGCCTCGCACACCTCTCTACATCCTAGCACAGCTATGCCCAGGGAAGGAAGAGACTGTGAACACCAGGAAGAGCACCAGCCATATGACTGTGGCTGGTATGCCTTCGATAGCAACAGGCACGACTGTGTGGATTGACATCGCATTGAGAGGTCAGCGCTCCCCATCCTGGTAAAGGGGTGGAGCTATAACGGGCTCTGAGGGGAGAAGGAATCTGTCTATCTTCTGGGAGGTAGATTGGGAGTTCCTGACACCTCCAAGAAATCTCAAAAATCATTTTCTCCTTTTCCGCACGTCATCTCATGTGTGTTGTTTATTGAAGCTAGTTCTAGAGGGGTGTTGGAGATCCCCCCAAGCCCTCATTTTACAGATGAAGAATGTCATGCCTAAAGAAGGTATTGAAACTGTCCGGGGTACACCTGGGTCCACCAGCATCTGTTAGTTTTTCACACTTTGATGACTTGCATGTTGCTATGAGGCTGGAAACAACATGATGGATATCTCAGATACCAGCAGGGTCAGCCATAGTGGACAGGTTTCAGCGGAACTTCCAGACTAAGACAGACTGGGAAGAAAGGCCTGGAGATCTTCTGAAAGTCAACTAATGACAAAGTTATGGATCACGACAGAACCCTGCCCATACTCACTTGGTTTTGACCCATCATCTGAAGGAATCCATCACTAGAAGAGGTTATCATGTTTGGTGAAGTAGAGAGCTGGCAACGGGCACTCTTGGTGAGGTGGATTGGCACAATGGCAACAATGAAGGACTCGAACATGCTGGTGATGGTGAGGGTGTCACAGGACCCAACATGCTTCGCTGTGTTGTACGTGAGGTCACCATGAGTCAGAGCTGACGTGTCAGCAGCTGTTTATCACATATGGGTAGATCCAGAACTATAAACAAGGCGTTCTCGGTCCCACTCTCCGTGCCACACCCGCCCCAGGGAACACACCATCTCACTTGTCTGCTCAAGTCTACACCCTGTGGCCACCCCAGAAATAGAAGGAGCAAGGGAATGACGCTTAGCAAGCAGGCTGGCTCCTGCCTGGGTCTCCTCTCACCTCCCCACCCTCCAGAAGCAGCTGGTGGTGCCTGGAAGAGAGCTCACTGGGGGATTGACATAAAACCCTGAGTAGATGCCGTCAGCACCTCTCTGTCATCCCCGGGTCGTAACCTCTTCAGTGGCCACAGGACGGCTCCCAACTGCTGGTACGTGCAGTGCTTTGCATGAGGGCTTTCCTGAAAACCAGCGCAGGCTGGTCCACCCCAATCCGGGCAGGATGCAAACCCTAGAGAACTCTCACTTCCAGAAGCCACGTTGGCCTTCAGGTGGGACAACTCTGAGGCTGGTATGTGAGGCTTTTTCCTAGGGCTTTCTGTGGGCTCAAGTTCAAGTTGCCCACAGTGGGAGTGTACTTGATAAAACACCCCTTTTGGAAGCCTTCCCTTTCCTCTGTAACTCGCCCAACTTCTGAGATCACATCCCAGATAAACTCCTTGTACTTAAACTTGTGGGTCAGGCTGTGCTTCTGTGAAAATCCAAACTAAGATGACCACTCTCCCCTCTCCTCCCTCCAGTGGACAGGGCTGGGTGGTGTGGATGGGTGGTGAGGCAAACCAGGGATCCCCAGTTCTGAGGCTTTTGGGGGTTGAGTGCTCTCCAGGCCCCACCTGCAGGCCAGCCTCCTCAGCAGTGGATTCCTGGGGCCCTAACATGGCCATCACCTTGGGTAACACTCCCAGCCCCCAATAGCTGGCTTGCTCAGAACTTCTGCCCAAAGCTAGTCGAATTCCTCTGTACAGTCTTTGGAAATCCTGGCAGCATAGTGATTAAGAGCTATGGCTGCTAACCGAGAGATCAACCATCTGAATCCACCAGGTGTTTCTTGGAAACCCAATGAGGAAATTCTTCTGTGTCCTGTAGGGTCACCGTGAGTCAGAATCAACTCAGTGGCAGCAGGTTAGCACTTCTGACTGAGGATTTCAAGAGAAGCCATATAATCTGGGCAAATGAAAAGTCAGAAAGAAAGCACGTAAATTCTGAGGTGGTAGCAATAGCAGAAATATTTGTAAAGAATGAGAAACAGCAGGGGTCAGCAAACTTTTTTCAAAAATGACCAGACAGCAAGTATTTTGGCCTTTGTAGACCAGATCATCTTTGCAGACCTACTCAGTTCTGCCCGTGTAGCAGCCTCAGATAATCAGGGATGAGTGGGCATGGCTCTGTGCTAATGAAACTGTATTTCTAGCCACTGAAATTTACATTTAATTTACTTTGCTTGTGTCCTGAAATACTGTTGTTTTGGTGTTTTTTCCCAACCATTTAACAACGTAAAATCCTTCCGTAGCATGTGGCCTCTACAAAAACAGGTAGCTAGCAGGGGGTGTTTGACACCCCAGAGAAACAGCAGAGCTCCCCATTAATTTGGATTTCAGTGACATTGGAAAGGATGAAGGGAAGAAGAAAGAAGAAATAATTCTCACAATGTGGGTTTTTTTTCCATTTTTTTCTTGATTTTATGTTTTTATTAATTATAGTAAAAGAAAATTTCCATGTGCTGTCACTGGGCAGGGAGAGCAGTGGGAGCTGCATATATGTGGGCATGCGAATTTATATGGGAATGCACATTTTCACTCAATCATAATTAAAAAAAGGAAAAAAAGAATAAAATTCAAACATCTATCAGTTATCTCATCTGTGATAAACCATCATCAGCCCCCCACCCACCCATGTGGCCAACACAGTCATTTTTTTCTGTGGATAATTCTTTTAAATTCCTCATAACAGGGGTCTCATGCAAAATTTGTCCTTTTGATGCTGATTGGTTTCACTCAGCATGATCTCTTCCAGATGAGACTGTGTTGTGAGATGTTTTCATGTTTGTTTTTGTGAGAAAACATCTCCCAATGTGTTTTAACCAGTACTTGTAGCCATGTTTCCTGATAGACCTTTATTCCATGCGGTTAACAAGTGAAAAATTCTGCAGTTCACAACGTAAACATGACCGACACGTGCCCTCGTTCTGCAGGTGGGGCAGGATTTCTGCATCATCTCTGTTAGCTAGCCTAGTCCTCCCTCCTGACCATGGGCCACAAGTGCAAAACATCTGGCAGGAGACGGGGTCATGGTCAGGAGCCTTGGACCACACTTGCATGTGTCCAGAGTAAACTCAACCACAGAGAGAATCCAGCTCCCAACACTGGCCTCTCAGGGACTCTGCTTTAGCCAAGGAGAAGCCTGCCAAATGACCTCGTTTGAATTTCATCTCCTTTTCTTTCCTGTTGCCTACTGTCAAAAAAAAAAAAAAGCCCAGACAAACCAGTTTATTGTCAAGTTGATTTTGACTCATGGTGACCCCATGTGTCACAGAGTAGAACTGCTCTCGTGGGTTGTCAATGACTGTGACCTTTCGGGAGTAGATCCAAGAGGCTTTCATCTGAGGCACCTCTGGGTGGACATGAACTGACGACTTTTGGGTTAATGTGGTTGCTGCTGTGTGCTGTCCAGTTGCTTCTTACAGGTTATATGCAGAATATAACTACCCTCACAGGGTTTCCAAGGCTGTAATCTTGACAGGAGCGGGTCGCCAGGTCTTTTCTCCGAAAGATCCGCTGGTGGGTTTGAACTGCCAACCTTTCAGTGAGCAGCTGAGTGCTTAACCATTGCCCCATCAGGGCTTCTTTTTTGGTTAATAGTTGAGCACTTAACCGTTTGCATCACCCAGGGACTCCTCACGCTTTCTAGGAGTGTTAAAAAGGAAAAATGAGAAGACAAAACCAAGTAGCCAGAGAAAAGAAAATGACAAAGCAAAAATAGCTATTTAATGTGTACTGATTTACAAAATTTGTGGAGAGAGAATCAGGGAGCCCCAGTGCTCAAATGGTTAAGGCCCACCAGCAGCTCACGGGAGAAAGATGTGGCAGTCTGCTTCTACAAAGAAGCCTTGGATGCCCTGTGGGACAGTCCTGCTCTGTCCCATAGGGCTGCTCCCCATGAGCTGGAATTGACTCGACAGCAGTAGGTGAAGTTTTTGGTTTATAGAGAGAATCCAGAAGTTTTCTAACGTCACTGCCTCCATTTTATCTTGCCTGTAAGAGCAGGGAAAACCCTGGTGGTGTAGTGATTAAGTGCTACAGCTGCTAACCGCAAAGTCAGCAGTTCAGATCCACCAGGCACGCCTTGGAAACTCTGTGGGACAGTTCTACTCTGTCTCTTGAGTCACTATGAGTCATATTTGACTCAGTGGCAGTGGGTTTGGTTTTTTGGTTTGTAAGAACAGCAGGATACCAGCCCACCACAGAAGCAGAAATAGATAAGTAAGCACTTGAACTTGTCTTTTTCCAAATGTGGATCACCTCCTGTTGCAGTAGCTGTTGGAGATCTACTTAGTGCAGTGACATGGAATAAATAGAGGGCAATTTTAGTTGAGAAAATAATCTCAACATACTTACAACTCACCAATATACACATCTCTCCTCTTAGGAGGAAGGTTAAATTACTAATTGACCCATGTTTATTGCAGCACTGTCCACAATAGCAAAAAGATAGAATCAACCTAGGTGCCCCACAACAGATGAATGGATAAACACACTATGATATATTCACACAGTGGAACACTATGCAATGATAAAGAGCAGTGATGATTTTAGGAAACGTCTCATAACCTGGCTTCAACTAGAAGACGCTGAGTGAAATTACTCAGTTATAAAGGGACAAATAATTGTATAGGGCCACTATTGTAAAGACTTAAGAAAAGGTTTAAGCACTGAAGAGAAGAATCTCTGATGGTTACGTGGGAGGGGAGGAGGGAGGGGGTAGTCATAGATTAGACAGTAGGTAGGAACTGGGTTAGGTGAAGGGAGCGACAGCACACGGTGGAAGGGAGTCAACACAACTGGACTACACCAAAAGCTAGGAAGTATTCTAAATAAACAACCTAACATTTTGAAGGACAGAGTAGCAGGGACAGGGATCTAGGTTTTTGTATGGCCAACTGACTTGGATTGTAAACTGTTGCTTAAAGCACAATAAAATAATAAAAGAAAAATATTAATTGATGAATGAAGTGCTTATAAGGCAGACATTGGTAGGTTTTATTTGAGTACAGACAAGTGGAGTTTTGAACATTAGAAAACGCTGGGCATCTACTAGTTGTCTAAGTTAGCTATTTTCAAGCTTGTATAACATCACAGTGTGTAATTTGCTGATGTCATCATATCTGTAAGTTTATATATAATGTAGCCAACCCACCAAAGACATAGTGATAGGATTTATAGAGATACTTTTAACAAAAGGCAGTAATGAAGAAAACTGGAAAAAACCTGTTGGGCTCACCATCAATAGATCCCTCAGAACAGAACCCTGTTTAAATTTGGGGACTGCCTGTATTTTACAGGGCAAACCTGGTAGTGTAGTAGTTAAGAGCTAAGGCTGTGAACCAAAAGGTTGGCAGTTTGAATCTGCCAGGCACTCCTTGGGAATGCTATGGGACAGTTCTGCTCTGTCCTGCAGGGTCCCATGAGTGAAAATTGATTCAGTGGCAGTGGTTTCTATATCTTTAGAAACCTCAGAATATTTGTTATTAAACTGAATGCTCACTGATGTATGCAGGCAGTGGCACATATAAGCATGCTTAGTTGGTGCGCAGTCTTTTGCTTCTGGTACAAGGTGGTTTTAAGAAGCTTGACGTGGCCCATGGATTTACAGCAAAGTTGAGCAAGCACGTACGTGCAGTAGCAGCCCTCTTAGCTGGCCTCTCCTTACCCAACTGAAGTGTCCCTAGGTGGTGCAAAGCATTAAGTAGCACACTGTTAACTGAAAGGTCGTGCTTTGAACCCGCTCAGAGGTGCCTTGGAAAAAAGGCCTGGTGATCTGCTTCTCAAAGATCACAGCCTTTAAAATTCTGTGGAGCACAGTTCTGCTCTGCACACATGAAGTCACCATGGGTCAGAATTGACTTGATGGCAACAGGTGCTTGGTTTAAGATTAACCAGTGTCCTTCAGTCCGCGGAGAACACCTTAAGTGAGGCATCTGACCACCCAGGAAGACCGGCTGTTTCCTGGTCTCCCTGCCATTGCTACTCACCCCAGCTGAGGTGCAGTGGACCTGGAGGTAGTTGTGCCTGTTGGCATCTGTTTATACCACTTGTACATGTAATTGCAAGTGTATATCTTATCGAGTAATGTGTAAATTGATTAAATGTGAAAGAGACCATTGGCAATTCCAGAACAGTGAAGTCAAATGACTTGTAAAAGTAAGTTGCTAAACAATGTCGGAATCCCTGGTGGTATAGTGGATAAGTGCTACATCTGCTAACTGAAAGGTTGGCAGTTCAGATCCACCAGGCACTCCTTGGAAACTATGGAGCAGTTCTACTCTGTCCTATAGGATCACTATGAGTCAGAATCTACTCCATGGCAGTGGGTTGGCTTTTGATTTAGTATGAGAGAAAAGGTGATAAAAGATTGGGAGAAATGGTAATAATCTAGAAGGATTTAGGTAGCACTTCATGGGCTTGCTTTATAAGGAAAGACAATGCTTTGATCCAGTCAACAGATCCATTTTTTGTCTTTTTTATTATGATTAAGTGAAAGTATACAATCCCAATCAATTTTGCATGCCCGCCCATCTCCAGCTCCTTCTGCTGTCCTTGCCCCATGACAGCACACTTCTCCTTTTCATTTTATTATTGTAGTACCCTCTTAACAATCTCCTGTCCCCTCCTCTCCACCCTCTTCTCTCCCATCTAGAAAGAGACCAGTAGGACAGCCTCCTATAAATGCACAGAACTGTAAGGTACACACACCATATGGTCACACTGTGTCACCGAGTCTAGTCCATTTTTGTCCAGAGTTGACCTGAGTAGTGTTTTCTGGTCAGGGGCAGCAGCAGGTCTAGGGGCCATGCTCCCAGGGGATCCCTTGGGCTGTTGGACCATCAGTTGCGGTCTTGTAGTTGAGGACTTGAGCTGCTCTCCTCTTTTTCTCATATTGCCACAGAGACTCACCACTGTGTGCCCCATCGCAGCTATCTTTGGTGGTGGCCGGGCGCCATCTGTTTCTTCTGGTCACAAGTTGATACAGTCTCCCAGTCACATGGGTCCTCCTGTGTCCTGGGCTCTTTTTTTCCCCTCTGGTCTTTGGTGTTCTCAGTGATCACAACAGATCCATCTTAACTGTCCAGGTAGACCCTGACTTAACAGGGTCCCGTTCCAACGACTCCTTTGTAAGTTGATTCTGACATAAGTCAAGCCTCTTTATTTTTTTTATTTTTAAGTTTTCATTATCATTGCCTTTTTTATCAGTAGCTTTATAAATGCAATCTTTGAACATCCTTTAGATGAACACCTGAGAATAATAACATCTGCAGTTTAAGCAGTGCAGCAGTGAGATGTACAAAAATAAGTAGACATTCGTAAGTGCAGTTCATCAGAACTCTGGATTTGTCTTAAAGTCCAGGACTCTATGTCTGTCTCCCAAATTTGGCAGATGAGTACACATTTATGCTTTAATCTTGAATAAAACATCAGAGGCAGTTTGATGACCTTTTTCAATTAACGGTGCACAGCCATGAAATGCACACCAAAGATGTCCCACCAACTTTAAGATACGTTTTTAAAGTCATTTTGCCCTGTTAATGACTCTTTAGGCAAACAAAAAATATGTGCCAGTAAATTGTTCTCAGTTAAATGTTCCTTCCCTGCACTATTAGACGTAAAATTCTTGGCCTGGAGTCTTAATGGAAACTACTTATTATCTGATTTGCCTCTGTTTATAATTCACAGTAGTCAAACAATGAAGTATATTTTTCTTTGAGACTTATTTTAGGTTCAGGAGATAAGATGGGGGAAATGCCATAGAAATGACCTGGAAATGAAGATGGAATCAGTCTTTGCCATTTTGTGACCCTGCTTTACACATGTCCTATAATAACACAGAAGCTAAAGGGACACATTACATAACTAACTGGAAGTGGACTCTGGTGTCTATAAGAAAGGTCTTCTGAGTGTGGGGAGGCGTGGTGGTCAAGAACTGTGGCTGCTAACCAAAAGGTCAGCAGTTCAGATTCACCAGGCCCAGCTCGGAAACCCTGGGTGGCAATTCTGCTCTGTCCTATAGGGTCGCTATGAGTTGGAATCGACTTGAGGGCAACAGGTTTGGTTTTGGTCATCTTAGGGTGGAGTATCTCTGATGGCTTCCATATTGTCAATACTGTGTGTCTTCTCATCTCAGCAAGGAGAGTAGGTAGAAATTGCATTCCATGTACAGTTAGAATTAGAGGCCTTTGGACAAGCCAAACTTCTTGTTCTAGATTAAGACTTTAGTCAAGCAAGCTACCCTGATAGGAGATGCAGAGAAATCTCAATTCAGCATTATTTTTGAGAGCTGGCAAAAGTACTGGAGAGGTTTTATAAACAATTAGATTTATGTGTCATGAAACATTCTGTGTGATACAAGTAGGGGCCAGGAATAGACCAGAGGGATATGTGAAAGAGTCCAACAGAAAGACGTGGCTCACTGCACCCAGGGAATCTCAGTAAAGCATATTTAATAGTGTGCTTCTCCATATCAGAGTTCAGAACAGGGCTCAGTCCTCAGTGAGGTTCTTCTTAGCCTCTCAGACCTCTTTTTCCTTGCTTGAGTAAGAAACTGATGGATTTCTGTCATTCACCTCCATGACATCTGTTGTGACATTCGTTGACCTTAATATTTGATGGAGAAGAATATGTCCATGGTGTGCTGGTGGGCCGTTATTAATTTATTTCAACAAGTTTTTACTGATCACCTACAACTGCTTGGAAACCTGGTGAGGCAGTGGTTAAGCGGTACAGCTGCTAATCAAGAGGCCAGTGGTTCAAATCCACTGGGCACTCCTCGGAAACTGCATGCGGCAGTTCTACTCTGTTCTCTAGAGTCACTCTGAGTCAGAATTAACTTGATGGCAGTGGGTTTTGTTTTTGTTTTTTTGGTGCAGTTGCTTAGCGTGATGGGGAAATTCAAAGACGGGTAAAGGAAGTTCCTTGCAGTCAAAAATCCCTTCAGGGAAATGCAGTATATACTAATGAGATAGTCACAGAATAATTCCATTTCAAAAAATAAGGAAGTTAGATAGCTGTTGAACAACAGGTTTTGAATTATGAGAAGACGTAGTGAGCAGTGCAGGGGGAGGGTGGTTACTTTTCTAAAGTATGCTTGATTTTTATGAGATCTATAACTTACGTCACGGTCTGAATTGAGTCCTCCCCAAAAAGGTGTGGAGTAATTTGGCTGAGCCAGGATTCCCGGTATTCTGTGACTGTCCTCTGTTTTGTGCTTTTCTTATGCTGTAAATCCTAATCTCTGCCTGTGCTTAATAGAGTGGGTTAGTTAGGGAGGGTTAGGGTGGGACTGGAATACCCTTCCTAAAGTCACCTCCCTGCTCCATGTAAAGGGAGTTTCCCTGGAATGTGGCTTGCACCGCTTTTTATCTTTTTATCCTACAAGAGATAAAAGGACAGAGAAGCAAGCAGAGAGTTGGGAACCTCACGGCATCAAGAAAACAGCACTGAGAAAAGAGTGAGTCCTTCAGACCTGACATTCTGCACCAAGATGCTCCCTGACCATAGACTGATGCAGCAAGGACTTTCCTCCAGAGCCCACTGAGGGAAAGCCTTCCCCTGGAGTGGACGTCCTGAATTCGAACTTGTAGCCAACCGGACTGTGTAAGAATGAGCTTTTCTTTGTTAAGGCCATCCACTCATGGTGTTTCTGTTATAACAGTAACAGATGACTAAAGCACTTACATAAGGGAATATTCTTATGAATCTATAATTGTGCCTAGTGTGTTATTTTTTGTTTGTTTTCTTCAAATTGAGCATCTATTCAGACTTGACAATAGAAGTGGAAATGGAAACTCAGCTCAGTCTTTACCTGTCTGTTACTTTCTACCTTGGGAACCAGCCGGTTTCAGGCTTCATTCGTAACAAATACAGTCAACCGAGAAAGTTCATGAGATGCCTAAGCCTGTTGCTTCTGAAGCTGAAGTCACCTGCCGCAGCGATGGCTGAGGAGTAGAACTCTTGCCTTCCATGCGAAAGACCCAGGTCCACTTTCTGGCCAGTGCTCCTCATGTGCAGCAACCACTCACTTGTTGCTATGGTAAGGGACAGGTTGCAGCAGAGCTTCCAGACCAAGGTAGAGTAGGAAGAAAGGCCTGGTGAGCTATTTCTGAAAGTCAGCCAATGAAATCCTCATGGCCCTCAGCAGTGGATCTCCAGTCAACCATGGCAATGGCGCAGGCTCAGGCAGCATTTTGTCTGTTGTGTGTAGGGTCGCAGTGAGCTGGGGGTCGACTCCACAGCAACTAACCAGATACATTACTGTGTGTCGTAGTCATCTAGTGCTGCTGTAACAGAAATACCGCAAGTGGAGGGCTTTAACAAGGAAAAGTGGCTTCTGTCACAGTCCAGTGGACTACAAGTCTGAATTCAAGTTATCAGCTCCAGGGAAAGACTTTGTCTCTGTGTCAGTTCTGGAGGAAGGTGCTTGTGTTGTATCAGTCTTCCTTGAGTCTGGGGGCATCTCAGCTCTAAAGGATTCGTTGGTCCAAAGGACACACTCTGCTCCTGACACTGCTTTCTTGGTGGTATGAGATCCCCAACTCTCTGCTTGCTTCCCTTTTCTTTTACCTCTTGTAGGATAAAAGGTGATGCAGGCCACATCCAGGGAAACACTTTATGAATTGGATCAGGGAGATGACCTTAAGGAGCATGTTCCAGTCCCGCCGTAATCCTCGTGAACATAATCTACTCTTGCCCCCTTAACCACAGGCAAAGATCAGGATCTGCAACGTAGAAAAATGACCAAATGGAGGACGACCACACAGCACTGGGAATCATGGCCCAGCCAAACTGCTACACACATTTTTGGGGAAACACACTTCAGTCCATGACACCATGTGAATATAATCTTGGTGTGTGGTCTTTTTGTAGGACCTGATGATGCACAACGAAAGATAGAACCTCATCACACAGCGGTGCTGGGAGATGGTGACAGCGTCCAGGTAGAGAACAAGGTAAGCCCTGGAAACCTTTCACTTGCTTCGCTTGTACTTTCTACAGGCTTCCAGGAAAGTGCCTACATCTCCTATACGGCTGGAGGGAAAGACATGGTGATGCACATCCATAACGATTATTGCCTAGAAAACCCTATGGGGTAGTTCTCCTCTGTCACTTGGGGGTCGCTATGGGTTAGAATCAACCTTGATGGCACCTGATCTAGCTCCCAGTGGGTGTCCAATCCTGGTAGCTGCAAAGTTTAAAAACCCACTACCCTTGAGATGATTCTGACTCATTGCGACCCTGTACAGCAGAGCAGAACTGCTCCATAGAATTTCCAAGGAGCACCTGGTGGATTCAAACTGCTGACCTTTTGGTGAGCAGCCATAGCACTTAAACACTAAGCCACCAGGGTTTCTGCAGGAAAGCTGACTGATCTGAAATCCTAAATTTCACAGACAGTCATGCCTGGTATGTGTTACATAATGCCAATTCATACCTTAGGCCCTAAGGCTTAGATTACACAGTGGTTTCTGCAACTAGACAAAGACCTAAGGGACCCACGTCCCCAGGGCTTCAGGCCAGGACTGTCCTCACTGGGACCTAGCTTTAACCTGGAGAACAGGCAGAGGAGGAAGGTGTGACTTCCCAGGGCTGTCCTTAGTCCCCGTTGCACTGTTGTTGAGGTCAAGAATGAGATGCTGATTTTTTCTCTGGGTCTCTCCTTCCTGCCCTTTTACTAACCTTCATTTCTGTGCCCTCCATCCTCACACCTCGTCATCGTTGACCGGAAGTACAGGCAGTTTCCTCTACAGTATCCAACCTCTAGAGCAGGAGTGGCAGGGGAGAGGGAACATGGCATATGCCACCTTCTCTCTGCCCCAAGTTCCCCTGCCCCCTCGCATAGCATGTGGTCCTTCTCAGACCTGCACATGCTGGGCTCCCGGAATCTTGGTGTTCTGCAAGCAGAGGGTGAAACTGCCTTTTGTGACCGTTATTCTGAAGTCTGCCATGTCAAAGCAGAAAACCAAACCCACTGTTGTCCAGTGGATTCCAACTCATACCAACCTGGTAAAACAGAGCAGAACTGCCTCACAGGGTTTCTGAGGCTGTAATCTTCGTGGACGGGGACTGCCACATTGTTCTCCCGCAGAGAAGCTGGTGGATTCGAACTGCCTACCTTTCGATTAGCAGCCGAGTGCTTACCCGCTGTTCTACTGGAGTTCCTGCCGTGATAGACAGCGAAAGCAGAGGGCTTGGTTTGTGCTGAGGAGCTCTGGTGGAGCAGTGGTTAAGTGTTCAAAAGATGGGTGGTTCTAACCACAAGCAGCTGTGCGGGAGAAAGATGTGGTAGTCTGCTTCCATAAAGATTATAACCTTGGATACTGTAAGGGCCAGTTCTACCCTGTCCTGCAAGATTGCGGCAAGTCGGAATCAATGTGGCGGCAATGTTTATGCTGGATTTTCTTTAAGCCAGACCCTTGGACGTCTTAGAAGAAGCCTAGATGCCACCATGACTTCAAACTTGACTTAGCTTTCTTAGGCATCATAGAGACTGGGATCAACTCCAGGCTACTCTGCACATTTAATCCTCGGCTAGTGCCAGTCACCCAGCCACAGCTCTGTTCCATGGGCTGAATGAAGCTCCCTGTGCACTCTGTCACTGAGTGATGGTTGCTGGGATAGCTCCTGATGAGGAACCCATGAGTTTGAAATGAGAGGCTCAGGCTCATCCTCAGACCCACATTTCTACTTGTGCCCCATCGAGAAGGTCTCAAGCCTCATGGATGATCAGACACGTCCTCATTGCTTGTCATCAGAACCATGCTTGAGGATAACATGCTCTTTAATTGACACCATGCATGGGAAATATGTTAGCTCACTAAAGATGAACATTTGATTAAAATAAACATTCGAAGACAGAAATAAAACAAAACATGCTATTAAAACTACATCGTATTTTCTTCCTTGTTTATATGTGAAAGTTCAGACCAAAATAAACCGTTAGTTTTTAAAAACTGTAACAGTTGATTTTTTCTATCTGTTCCTTGATCTACGAGATAAAAATGATGGAGTCTGCTAAGAAGAACTGCATACGGTTAAGAGATGCAGAGGCTCACTTTTTGTACGGGTTTGACTTTCCCAAGTAATAAACATTGTTCTAATAAATGCTCTAGAAGCAAGCACATGACTTTCAGTTCATTTTTACAGCCTTGCTGTAATCTCAAGTTATGGATTTGTAATTAGTCAAAACAACTGGGACTCACTGCTCACAGTTTGGAAGTTGCTAACAACTTAAATGAATCATAGAACCTTCATCTGGGTTTTCTGATCCTTTATTATTAGCATTGGTGGAACTCCAGACAAATCTTTTAAGTAATACTTATAGAATAACAAGAGCAATTTTTGAAGAAAATAAAGCAGTTTCTAAGTAAAGCCTGAAGGACCTAGCTGCGCCAGGAACTATGAGAAGGTACACCAAGAAAACCTGAGTCCTAAAAGATGACAGAGTTTAATTGAGATAACTGGGTCTCTTCCCATCAAACTCCAGAAAAGCATTGACTTAGGTCCCAACAGGGACTCATGTCTTAAATGAACCTTTCATTCCCATTGCTTTCACATGATTGTCATCATTTGGGACCTTAGAGAAAGTTACCATCTTACTAGTCTGACAGAGACGGGAGAAATCCTGAGACTATAGCCCCACAGACACCCTTTTAGCTCAGTACTGAAGTCACTCCTGAGGTTCTCCCGTCAGAGAAAGATTAGCTAGGCTTATGAAACAAAACCAGACTAAATGGGCACACCAGCTTAGAGTCAAGTATGAGAAGGCAGGAGGGCACAGAAAAGTTGGTAATGTTGTTTTTGTTGCTAGGTACCTTTGAGTCAGTTGTGACTCAAAGAGATACAGTGTACAACAGAATGAAATACTGTCTAATAGTTCTGCATCATGCCCACTATCTAGGTAATGCTTGAGCCCATTGTTGCAGCCACTGTGTCAGTCCATCTCATTGAGGGTCTTCCTGTTTTTCACTGACCCTCTGCTCTACCAAGCGTAATGTCCTTCTCAGGGGATTGATCCCTCCTGACAATAGTATGTAAGATGCAGTCTTGCCATCCTTGCTTCTAAGGAGCACTCTGAGTGTACTTCCAAGACAGATCTGTTTGTTCTTTGGTCAGTCCTTGGTATATTCAGTAGTCTTCTCCAACACCACAATTCAAAGGCATCCATTCATCACTCTTCCTTATTCATTTTCCAGTTTTTGCATGCATAAGATATGGTTGAAAATACTGTGGCTTGGGTCAGTTACACCTTAGTCTTTAAGGTGACATCTTTGCTTTAGAGCATATTAAAGAGGTCCTTTGTAGCAGATTTTCCCAGTGCAATGCATCTTTTCATTTCTTGACTGCTGCTTCCATGGGTGTTGATTGTGGAGCCAAGTAAAATGAAATCCTTGACAATCTCAATCTTCATTTATCGTGATGTTGTTTATTGGTCCATTTGTGAGGATTTTTGTTTTCTTGATGTTGAGGCCGTGGTCTTTGATCTGCATCAGTAAGAGGTTGTATCGTTTGCTGAAGAGGAGTTGTTAGTGAGTCTTCCTCCAATCTTAATGACCTGTTCTTCTTCGTGTAATCCAACTTCTCAGATTATTTGCTCAGCATACAGGTTGAAAAGGTATGATGAAAGGATACTACCCTGACACACACCTTTCCTAATTTCAAACCATACAGTGTCCTCTTGTTCTGTTTGCATGACTGCCTCTTGATCAATGTACAGATTTCTCAAGAGCACAATTAAGTGTTTTGGAATTCCCATTCTCCGCAGTGTTATCTATAATTTGTTATGATCCACACAGTCGAATGCCTTTGCATAGTCAGTAAAACACAGGTCAACATCTGCCTGGTGTTCTCTGCTTTCAGCCAGGATGCATCTGACATCAGCAGTGACATCCCAGGTCCCAGGTCCTCTTCTGAATCCATCCTGGATTTCTGGCAGTTCCTTCTCAATATACTGCTGCCGTTGCTTTTCAGTGATCTTGAATAAAATTTTACCTGCATGTGATGTTAATGATATTATTTGCTAATTTCCACATCCAGTTGGGTCACCTTTCTTGGGAATAGGCATAAACGTGGCTGTCTTCCAGTTGGCCAGGTAGCTGTCCTCCAGATGTCCTGGCACAGATGAGTGAGCAGTTCCAGTGCTGCGTCTGTTTGTTGAAACATCTCAGTTGATGTTCCGTCAGTTTGGGGAGCCTTATTTTGCCAGTGCCTTCAATGCAGCGTTACTTTCATCCTTCAGTACCATCGGTTCCTGATCACATGCTACCTCTTGAAAAGGCTAGACGTCGACCAGCTACTACCAAAAGCTGGTAAAAAGGAATCCAAATTCTAGAAGGGAAGTGTTAACATGTCACAGGGCCATCAACAAATGTCACAAAACAGTATGTGTATTAATTGCTTAATGAGAAACTAATTTGCTTTAAAAGGTTTAGGTAAAGGCTTAAAAAATCCTCATCTGAAGTACAATTTGAAAAAAATTATAAGTTACCATTTAGACACACACACACACACATATACACATATTGCCATTAAGTTGATTTTGCCTCGTGGTGACCCCATGTGTTGGAGAGTAGAACCGAGCTCCATAGGGTTTTCTTGACTATACTCTTTAGGAAAGCAGGTTGCCAGGCCTTTCTTCTGTGGTGCTGCTGGGTAATTTCAAACCACCAACCTTTCAGCAGCCAAGCAGAAACTTTTTGAACCCCCTAGCAACCTACAGTTACCATCAAATAAACCATTGCCACTGAGTCGATTTCAACTCACAGCGACCTTATAGGACTGCGTAGAACTGCCCCATAGAGTTTCCAAGGAGCATCCGGCAGATTTGAACTACCCATTCTTTGGTTAGCAGACATAGCACTTAACCACTATGCCACGAGGGTTTCCAGAGTCACCATAGACAGTGCTTTTCAGGATAATACCAACTGAGACTTTTAACCACGCTTGTGCTCTATTAAATACAGGAAAGATTGATCTGCTTTCAGCGGAGTAGGCTAGTTATGGAAAGAAGAAAAGATCCATTTAAGAACAGGGCAAAGCCACAAAACAGATCTGGTTTGGATTAGGGGAGATGGGGCCACTTGGAGGTTAAATGTGTGGAAAAGTCATTAAAAGAAACTTAGACAACTCTCCGGATTCCGGAAATGATAGAAACCAAACTCCCAAGCCACCAGCTGTTCAACAGTTTCTCCTTTCAGACAAAACACACATGTCCTTTTATCCTACTGTCTCAATTACAAGTGGAAAGTCACCATTTGATTGGAGTAATATCAACAGGGGCAAAAATTCTATTTCTAAAACTTTATAATTATTATCATTCCAAAATATGTAAACTATAGGATGTGTTCATCACTCTTAAAAGATGTATCTTCTGAAGACAATTTCCTGAGAAAGTCAGTGACAGAAAAAACAAACAAAAAAACCCAAACCCATTGTCATTGAGTTGATTGTGACTCCTAGTGACACTATAAGACAAAGTAGAACTGCCCCGTAGAGTTTCCAAGGAGCAGCTGGTGGATTTGAGCTGCTGACCTTTTGGTTAGCAGTCATAGCACTTAACCACTATGGCACCAGGGTTTCCCACGTAACACAAGGAGGCTGGTGTTTCCTGTTCTGTCATGTGTTAATCCCCAGCTCTCTCTTTGCTTCCTCCTGCCCCTAGAACTCAGCCAAGCCAAGCCAAAACGAACAACAGTCAGGACACTGTTTAATGATACCTGTCTTTTAGATTAAATTATAAATCATGTAGGTTGCCCAGTGGTTAAGAGCTACAGCTGCCAGCTCAATGGTCAGCAATTCAAATTCACCAGCCACTCCTTGGAAACCCTATGACGCAATTCTGCTGTACTCTGTCGGGGTCATTATGAGTTGGAACTGACTTGATGGCCTTTTTTCTTTTTTTTTAAACCAATGGCAAGGTCGGCAGTTCAAATCCACCAGGCGCTCCTTGAATACTCTGGGGGTCAGTTCTACCCTGGCCCCTAGGGTCGCCATGAGTCGAATCCGACTCGACGGCACTTGGCTGGCTGAAACTTTTTCTGAGATACTTTTCTTTCTAATGTCTGTTTCACATTGAGACTTCTCTCAGGGAATCTTAGAGAATAAATCTTTTTAGATAAGTGAGTTTGGGTTTTTTGTTTTTTTTGGAGTTGAATATTCAGACATTTAAATATCATATTGAAAAAAAAAGACATCATTTTAGAGAGAAGCCTTTTCCTTTCCTGTAAGCTTAGATTATACTCAGAATAATTGAATTTACTATAACCCTGGATCATCAGCATGTACCTTAATTACTATCCTAAGTTGTGAAGTGTGACGATGTCCTCAGGGCCTATGTGCTCTGCCATCAGGTCGCCCTAGATCGATGTGTGAGCTTCTGTGCCTGTTTGTTGTAGTTTTAAAAAAATTATACATGATTTCCTCTCTTGCTATTAAACTGTCAGCTTTCTCGTCCTGCTATGCAATAGTACCTTTGTGTCTTTTCATTTTGCATCTGTTATAGATTTGATAACCACAACGCCTACTTGTTAGAACTGTGTGTAAAGTAAGAATAAGTAGGAGTTGCTGTAAGGGTAAGACACTGATCTTTTAAGATGTGGGCTTTATGACAGCTTTTTTTTTTTTTGGTGATTTGAATGATCACAAGCCCTTTGAGGGTTACTCTTTGATTTTCAGGTGGCTCATGTTAGCATATGGTTTCAGTTAACTTAGTTAGGGATGAATAGGGTGATGATGTATCAAGAAATACAGATCTGAGAATGGTAAGCAGAGGCTTTTCTTTCTTTTTTTTCAACTCATGAAGCAATCATTACAGCATCCACTGGAGAGTACCAAGTGTTCTGTTCCAACCCTGGGACTGTAAGGAGTAAGTTATGACTTTAGCAAAATTCTTTCAACCATTTAAAAACCAAAACCAAACCCACTGCTGTTGAGTTGATTCTGACTCATAGTGACCCAATAGGATAAAACAGAACTGGCGCCATAGAGTTTCCAGGGAGTGCCTGGTGGATTTGAACTGCCAGCCTTTTGGTTAGCAGCCATAGCACTTAACCACCAGGCTACCAGGGTTTTCTACTGTATAGTCTCCTTTAATTAAGTTAGGGGTGGTGGAAGAATGAAATTTGAAGTCCTAGAAAATAGGAGTTTTTTTTTTTTGGTATGAAAACCAAAAACCAAACGCATTGCTTTGGAGTCAATTCTAATTCATAGACACCGTATGGGACAGAGTAGAACTGCTCCCCATAGGATTTCCAAGGCACCTGGTGGATTTGAACTGCACCCTTTTTGGTTAGCAGCCAAGCTCTTACCCACTGTACCACCAGGATTTTTTTTACCACAGAGAAGATTAAAGACTTAATTCTTAATTATATATTGAATACCAAATTAAACCTTCCTTGAATACTCCAGAGGGCAGTTCTGCTCTGGCTCCTAGGGTCGCCATGAGTTGGATGCGACTCAACGGCACTTGGCTTTTGGCTGAGACTAATAATAATAATGATTTTTGGTTTTCACAGCAAAAAAATGAAAAAACACCAAAAACCTCCCCTTTTCTAGGACTGCAAATTTCATTCTTCCACTGCCCCTAACTTAATTAAAGAAGACCATACAGTAGGTAACCCCTATAGCCTGGTGGTTAAGTGCTATGGCTGCTAACCATAATAGAATGATTCCTAAATTAAAGAGCTTTGTATTAGTAGAAGTATATGTAGATGTAAATATCTATGCATATGCAGAGAAATATTTAATTTTACTGGGACCCCAAATCAATGCCCATGGAAGCAGCAGTCAGGAAATTAAAGGACATAATGCATTGGGAAATCCACAGCACTTTAAAGTGCTGAAAAGCAAAGATGTCACCTTGGACACTAAGATGGGTGAGCTTGACTCAAGCCATGGCATTTTCATGTACCTCATATGCATGAGAAAGCTGGACGGGGAATAAGGAAGACCAGAGAAGATTTGGTGCCATTGAACTGCAGTGTTGGAGAAGAATAACGAACATGCCATGGCCTGCCGAAAGAACAAACAGATCCCTTCTGGAAGTACAACCAGCGTGCTCCTTGGAAGCAAAGAGCTTCTTTGTAGTTTGGACGTATTATCAGTCCCCCGAGAAGGACACTGTGCCTAGTAGAGGGTCAGCAAAAGAGAGAAAGACCCTCAATGAGAAGGACTGACATAGTGGCTACAACAGTGGGGTCCAGCATGACAACAGGGACCAGGCAGCATTTCGTTCTGTCCTCATGGCTTCTCTGTGAGTCATCGAAACCAACTTGACAGCCCCTAATACCAGCAACAGAAGTATATAAATATATGATATTCTGCTATCACATGCTGCAAATATGTTACTAGAATCTGACTGAAGTTTTAAGTGTTTTGGAGGCTTTGTTTTAAAGTATATAATCATTTTGGTTTTGTTTATTGTTTTGTTCTGGATTAAATAAGCCTAAGAAAAATCTCAGAAGAAATACATAATGTTCTAATTATCTATTGCGAGGTAAGAAATGACCCTAAAATTTGCTGGCGTAAAGCAACAATGATTTATTATCTCTCACAGTGGTGGTGCAGGGTTCTTCCGCAGGTCACCCTGGGGTCGCTGAAGCGGCCACCTTCAGCTAGAAGGCTTGCAGGTTGGGCTCAGCTGGGGCTGTGGTTGGGGTGGCCTCAGGACTCCTCTCTGTGGCCTCCTTCCTCACAAGATGGAAGTTACAAGATAGGGTTCCAAGAGCAAGCAATTGCATGAGGGAGGAACTGGGGAAGGAACGTGTCAAAGGGGAAGCTGGGAGATGAGCGAAGTCACCAACCAGTCATCCTGGCGTGGTCAACACATCCAGTCATTGACATGAGGCCACAAAAGGGAACTGACGGGGAAATGAAGTGGCGACGTCTGTGGTTTGGGAGCCGGGAGTCAGATGGCGGCCCAGGGCCTGCTTTTGGTCAGCAGGGTCCATTGTCTGGAAGGAAGAGCTGGGTATGGCATGGAGAACAGTGACAACAGGTTGGAAGATGAGGGGTTATCAGCATCTCTCAGCCTGTCTGTCAGCCACAACTAGCCACCATGACTTTCCGAAATCAGTGGCTGCTGTTCCTCTTCCATCTTCCAAACTGCACACAGATTCGTCTTTTGCTCAGCTCTGACTCAGAGGGCAGGGCATTCTGGGAAACATTGTCTCAGCTTAACTAAGTTTGCACACACCAGCTGCCACACATAAATAGGTGTTATCTAAGTATATATGTAATTGACTTCTGACAGAATTACAACTCCCCCCCACCAAAAAATAGACCAAACCAACTACCATCCAGTCCGTTTTATCTCATAGTGACCCTACAGGGTTTCCAAGGTTGTAAATCTCTCTGGAGTCAGACTTTGTCCCTTGGGGCTGGTTTCAAACCACTGATCTCTCGTCAGCAGTGGGATGCTTTAAACACTGCACAGTCAGGGTTCCAAAGCTACCAAACCAAAACCCACTGCTATCGAGTCAATTCTGACTCATAGTGACCCTACAGGACAGAGCAGAATTGCCCTGTAAGAGTTTTCAAGGAGCACCTGGTGGATTCAAACTGCTGACCTTTTTTTGGTTAGCAGATGTATCACTTAGCCACTGTGCCACCAGGGTTTCCTCCAGAGCTGGTTATCTTTAATTCCAAATCAAAGCACCAATTTCTGTGTAAGGGAATTTATTGAAAAGTTTGTGTATTTTTAGGATTTTGATAGCAGACTCTTGAGTTACAGCACGTTAATTACCTAAAATGTTTGAATCACATAATAAAATGAAGAACTAATAGTCATGAAGCCTGAGATGCATTTGATTTTAAAACAATCCCCCAAGCACAAACTTTTGGAGAAAATGTATTTTATTTTTCTTTTTAATTTTGAAAATAAACGCATGTCAGTTATAGCAAAATTGGAAAAAAAAAAGGCAGAAAAGCAAAATGAAGAAAACAAAGAATTCAGTTCACATCATTCAGAAATAACTAGAGATAACGTTTGAGTGTCCTCTCTACCTTTCGAATATTTGATTTAATACCACAGAAAATTGGATTCATTATATAGTGATCATGTTTTGAGACTTTTAAAGCTTTACACAAGTTTCCTACATACTTCGGTCAGAAAATAAATTGTAACACTTGTATAGTTTGTCTTGTAAATGTACCGTAAATATGTAGCTAACCCCGCATTACTAGAGAACTGTTTCTAATGTTGGCTATAATAAATAAGGCTACGATAAGGAAACTGTGAAACTGAGGATTCCCATATACCATATTCCTAAAACTGGCATTACTGGGCTAAAGGACGCTAGCAATACTGGAGACTTTGAGTTACAGTGCCAAATTGTCCTGTGGAATGATTTTTGTACCAATTTAAAAGTCTTCCTAACAACGCATACTCGACGGCACTTGGCACTTGGCAATAACACATAAAGGTGTGTTTCCTGCATCCACACTAACACTGGATATTATAACTTTTAGATTGCTTCAGTTTCCAAAGGAAAAATCAGATCCTTAACTCTATAAACAATTTTTTAGAGACTTTAATACATTAAGACTCTCTTGGACAGAAATTTGCCAGAGCAGATGGCCTGTGGATACCCTGGTTTTACACAGTCCCATTTTAGTGTAACATCTCTGGGGCACATTTTACGTTAATGGTAATAAATGTCAAAGGTAATAAAATCTTACCCTGGGATATTTATAAATAATACTTTTAAAAATAATGTTGATAAACCAAAGACCCAAACCCTCTGCCATTGAGTCAATTCCAACTCATAGCAGCCCTACAGGACAAAGTAGAACTGCCCCTATAGAGTTTCCAAGAGCACCTGGTGGACTTGAACTGCTGACTTTCTGGTCAGCAGATGTAGCACTTAAACCGGTATGCCACCAGGGTTTCCAAGTATGTTGATAGTGGGGAATAGACAGCAAGCCTGTGAAAGTCGGAAGCTGGCTAAGGCAGAAATCTGTCAGAGAAGGAAAACTCAGTAGTATTTTCCACTAGTAGAGGGTGATAGAAAAATGGTAAGTCAGTATCCTGTCAAAGGCAGAAAACTGGTGGAAGCCAGGAGAACAAGGCAGTCCTGTTGGGTTCTGACTCTGCCTAGTTGCACTCGTCAAACCCTGCAACAGAACAATCATGTAGTTTGTCTCGAAGATGGTTTCAGTTTAAGAAAATCTTAATTTGAATTTTCCTTGGTTCTTTTACTTTGAGAAACTTTATGACTTCGGCGATCTGGTCTTATTCTTGAGTTCTGATTGCAACTAAACATCTTAAGGAATAAGCTTTTCCACATTGAATGCTGCACAGAAAATATTTTTAGTATTTATTTTGCTGATTGGGAACATTGTCCATTTAGCTGGCGTGTCTATTTCAAATGATTCCCAATTTGACATTCAAAACTGATCATGTTTACTGTTTGATGGTTTCTTTGTTGATTTTAGGATCCTCAGAGGAGCCACTTTGTCTTAATTGCTGGGGAGCCTTTAGGAGAACCTGTCGTCCAGCATGGTAAGCCCCAAATGATGGTGATATACTTTACTGATTTTATTTTTCTTTGAAAGTAGTATACATGATAAAAACCAAAAAAAGCCAAACCTAGTGCTGTCGAGTTGATTCCAACTCATAGCGATCCAAGAGATCAGAGCAGAACTGCCCCATAGAGGTTCCAAGGAACACCTGGTGGATTTGAACTGCCAACCTTTTTGTTTAGCAGATGTTACACTTAACCTACCAGGGTTTCTGTATACAGGTAAAGTGTTACTAAAAAGAATAGCTGGGTTTTTGTCCTGTCTGCAGATCTAAAAATTTGAAGATGTTATTTTATTTCTCCATTGTCAAAGCAAAATATATCCATGCCACTTACTTCCCTGTGTGTTCATCCTTTCTTTCAAAGAAACATTTCTTGAGTGCCTGCCATGTGTGGGACGTTGTGCTGGGAACTGTAGGAAAACCAAGAAAAAAGCACTTTTGCATTATTTTACAGGGAGTCTCGACTTAAAAAACAAATTTTATGAAAATTATGACCCCCTTCTACATTCATTGTTTAAAAATAAAATACTGCTAATTAAAATTTGTTTTTGTCTTTAAAACTAACAGTGATTTCAATACCACCCTTTTAGCCTATTGTATTTTTAGTGGACAATGTGAGGCTTCCTAGGAATAAAATTTTTTGAAAGTTTCTAGGATATTTAAGAAGTTCTTTAAATGGAAGTGACTACAGAATAGTAGAAAAAGGACTGTACTTGGAGGCAGAAAATCTTGGCATAGGTACCCACAACACTCATTGCAGTGCTTTTGAGTCTTGGCTTCCTTGTAACACTGTTGTTATGAGTGAATGAGGAACATATGGAATTATCTAGAAGCTTGCTTATTATGTACATATTTCTATGTACATAGAAACAACGTGTGTACTTTGTTAATTATGAAATTTAATTTTCATTAAAATCCCATTACACTACCTTGCTTTGCATGAATTCCCAAGTACACAAAATAATTTCAGAGAAAATCCTGCTGGTCATAAATGTAAAGAACAGTGACTGCTTTTAACATCTTCTGTTATCCTCTGTGAATAACTTAAGGGAGAACATTCACTCATACCCCATCTGCTTACAGCATTTAACCTCTATCTTTCATGTTTCTGATTGCACTTCAAAAGTTCATGGTTCTAAATTCATTGTATCTTGATCAACCAGCACTGAAGTACTTTCTGCTTCTGGAAGAGGTCTGCAGATTCAAGCCAGTTCTGCTTTCTTCATAATGTTGATTAACACTGACTAGAGTTTAGGTGGGAAAAAGATGTGTAGCCTCTGCTCAATCCTTAAAAGTTGCCTCCTCCAGGGTGCCTTCTTGAATTTATTGCTCATTCTGCATATGCATATTCTCTCGTTCTTTCCTACTTGATACAGTCCAACTCTCCATCTCTGGGGAATGAAGTTCTGCCCTCAACCTGAGATCCATATTTTCAACAGTGTTTCAGCCACCTCCTCCAAGAAGCACTTGTATTATCTCCAGCACCTCTCTCTTGCAGTGTCTCTCTCCACCTTGCAGCCTCCTGTGTCCTGTAACTTACTTACTCTTGACAGTTCCACCATCCACCCAGCCTCCCAGACACAGCACCTTCTCAACCACAGTGCCAACATTGGCTGTAAAAACCACAAGTCAGACCACATTGCTCCCTATGTTGACCTTCAGTGATTCCAGATTGCCTGCAGAATTATGTCCAAATGTCTTCCTGTAGATGCTGTTCAAGCCTGGAAGGGTGTCAGCTAACTTCTTTGTACGTGTCACATCCCCATTCTTTCTTCTCCTTCCAGAACATGGCCCCTATACTTGTTCCCTCCAGCTTGCCAATCCTGCAGTCACCTTTTCCCCAGGTTTGCCAGTCTGAACATCACCCCCACCATGAATCCTTCCCTGCACACCAGCCCTTCTTCCCCTTTCCGTATTTGCTCTATAGACTGTATATACTTTGGTGGTTCCATGGAAACCCTGGTGGAGTAGTGGTTAAATGTTATGTCTGCTAACCAGAAGACTGGCAGTTTACATCTGCCAGGCACTTCCTGGAAACTCTATGGGATGGTTATACTCTGTGCTGTAAGATCGCTATGAGTGAGAATAGACTTGATGGAGGTGGGTTTGGGTTTTTTTTGTGTGTGTATGGTTTGATCATTCCGTATATAACACAGTTTCATAATAAAAATTTGTGTTCCTATCTGTGTGATAGAGTTGTACTCCTTGAGGGGAGGGACTAAGTCATTCATTTGCCTTTAATCTTTATGTCTCTTGCTGTCAATAACTGTCAGTAGGTACTCACGTACTTCTCTGGGCAATGCAAATGGTTAAGAACTCAGCTGTTAACAGAAGGTTGGACTGAGCCTACTTGCAGGCACCTCAGAAGAAAGGCCTGGTGACCTACTCCCCAAAGAGCACAGCCTTGCAAAGTCTTTGGTGCATTGTTCTCCTTGAGTACATTGGGTTGCCATGAGTCAGAGATGACTAGATGGCAACTTTTTTCTTCCCAGTAAATACTTGTTAGATATATAATTGAGTGTATGAATTTAGATTTCTTCTACAGGCTTTCCCTTCCTCTTGGCATCCTGTTCTTTGCAGCCTCCCCAGATGCCTTGACTTCATCAAGGCCTGTCGTCCCATACCCTCCTCCTAGAGTGCTTTAAACTAAAATTATCACTGAATCTGTGCTGTAAACAGTGGGTAAGCAGTTTGAATACACACTTCTCCTAATACAATAAACAAACTGTTGCCATGGAGTCAATTCCGACTCATAGAGACCCTACAGAACAGAGTAGAACTGCCCCATAGGGTTTCCAAGCAGCGCCTGATGGATTTTGAACTGCTGACCTTTTGGTTAGCAGCCGAATTCTTAACCTATGCCCACTAGGGTTTCCTCTAAGTGATACAGTTATATTTGAATCGGGATCTCACAGAGAAAGCCCTCCAGGGGAAGGACTTCCATGAAAGGAATGTTAGGAACTTCTGCAGGCTAGTGGAAGAAATACACTCCTGGACACATCTATCAACTGCTTTCCAGATACTGCTGATGCCTCGTACAAGAGTTGACCTGGTTTATCCAGCAGATCACGGGAGCAGTTCTGTGTGGAACTGGACCCCTTTTGTCCCGGCAACGTGTAAAGGAAAGAGAAGAGGCGAACACTTTGCCTCCTGGTAGATCAGAGGCCTAAATTCAAGCCCAGAAATTTGACGAAGAGATCTAAAAACTATGACTAATGGGTGACTGAATTGGCCCACTGTTTCCATAGATAACGTTTTATTGTCCACAGCCATATGCATTCAATTATATATTGCCTATGGCTGCTGTTGCCCTTGAGCAGCAGAGTTGAGTAGTAACAACAGATGTTGTATGGCTCCCATAATCTAAAATACTTACTGTCTGGCTCTCTATAGGAAATGTTTTCCACCTCCTGGAGAATCAAAAGAGGACAGTGGTGGTTCAGGGTAGAATTCCATGTGAGAAACCCAGGTTCAGTTCCCGCCCGGTGTATCACATGCATAGCCACCACCCACCCGCCTGTTTGGAGATTTTGTGTACTGCTGTGATGTAAGTGCTACAGCCAAATAGTTGGCAGTTCAAATCCATCAGATGCTCCTTAGGAGCTATGGAGCAGTTCTGCTCTGTCCTGTAGGGTTGCTGTGAGTCAGAATCAATGCAGCGGCAGTGTGTTTGGGTTTTTTAAGGATGATGCTTGGTGGCGTAGTGCTTAAGTACTCCGGCTGCTAACCAAAAAGGTCGACAGTTCAAATCCGCCAGGTGCTCCTTGGAAACCCTATGGGGCAGTTCTGCTCTGTCCTGTAGGGTCACTGTGAGTTGGAATCAACTTGACAGCAATGGGTTATGATGCTTAACAGTTTCAGCAGAGCTTCCAGACTCAGATAGACTAGGAATAAAGGCCTGGTGACCTGCTTCTGAAAATCAGCCAATGAAAACACTCTGTATCACAAGGATCTGATCTACAACCAATCATGGATGGGGATAGCATGGATCCGGGCAGTGTTTTGTTCCCTTTTGCACGGGGTCACTGTGAATTGGGGGCCTACGGCAGCTAACAACAACAGCAGAAAATGCCAAAACTGATGGCTTCTTGCCTGAGATGCTTGTAATCTCATGTTTCTTGTCAGTGAGGTGCTGCTAATTTTCAAAATAGAATCTTCATAATAGCTATACAACCTCATACTGCTTCTCAGACAAGACTGTGCCAAGATTTGGCAGTTGTTTCTATCAGGACAGTTCAGTTCTTGCCATTGGCTAATGCTCTTTAAAACAACAGCAAATGGGTTTGATAGAACCAAACCTAAGAATGGTTTGAATCTGGAGTTTGCCACAGCCTCCGAGGAGCCCGCAGTGGATGGGTATGATGCAGTTAACATTTGTTAATCCAAAGGTTGACCTTTATAAATTAGAATCAAACAGTCCTAGTCCAGAAACTCGTATTACAGTCCTCCGGGGTTGAACACTGCACAGGCGACCTCTGACTGCTCAGATATGCCTGGACTTTTGTTTCAGATTAAGAACTACAAAAATACTGTATCATTCCTAGTAGTAGAGGAAAATGTTTTCATCCAGAACTTTCTGAACATCTGTTTCTGCCCTTGCCCTAGGTCCATTTGTGATGAACACCAATGAAGAGATTTCTCAAGCCATTCTTGATTTCAGAAATGCAAAAAATGGGTTTGAAAAGGCCAGGACATGGAAATCAAAGATTGGAAACTAGTGAAGACCACAAGAGCAGAATTCAGTGCTGCTGAGAGTTTTGCTGTTTGTGGCATCTGTCTTTTCAACACAGTCAGTTTCCAAAGCCAGTGGAGCTTGTAGTTCTAAAGAGTTGGACGCTAAAGTGATAGCATGGTTTTTATAGCAGTGCACTTGGGCTGTTTCCTGGTGCATGCCAATAAACTTCACTGTTGCTTCTTTAAAAAGCCATCAGTGTTCTTCGCTTTGACCTGTTACTCAATTTATGTTTTTTTTAAAAAAAGGAAATAACAGTATCTGTGTGTGTGTGTTTGCAAGTATGTATGGAGGTGTTCGTTATTTTTTGTGCATGTGTGGGTTTTTGAAGCATATGTGATTGCTTCCTGTGACAGTCACTGTGTGTCTACGATCCCTGCCTAAGTAATGTGATTGCCGTACAGCAGTGGAAGTCAAGACTGTGCTGTGGTTTCATGTTACAGGTTATCTGCTTTAACATAACAGAAAGTCTGAGCGTATGAGTCAGTTTTAAAAAAACTGCCCCGCTATTGGTAGGAAGGCACCAGGATCACCGCCAAGGCTTGCCTGCCTTTTCTGCCAAAGCCTGTGTCAGATTTAAGACACATGCTTCTGCAAGCTTCCATGAGGTTGTGAAAAGAAGTAATTCAAAGATGAGCTGGGGTTTTTTGTAGCTGCAGACCTTAGTGGCTACACTCACTGTCTCCTTACAAGAGAACGGGAACGTGGGGCAGAGGAGGGAGAGATGTTTTAAATTGGCCGGACAGGAAATGGATTGAGTGTGCTGCAGAAATTCAGGTAGAAGATATGTTCACTTCTTGATTGTTTTTTGAGAGCATGAGAACGTATTACTTTTTTTGTTTTCATTTCTCTCTTTCTCTCCTTCTTCTCCCCTGACAAGATTGTACAAAAATGTACCTTGCCCGATGGAAGTCATTTCATCAGATTTTGACGACAGCTGTTTGTTTACCCATGTGAGGTCTTGGGGTTTCTTCAGACTTTCTTTCTGGAGAAGAGATGTCTTTTGAAGCCATTTTCTCTATCTGCCTGATGTCAGCTGCTTGCTAATCAGTGGATATTAGAATATTCGAAATGTACAGACACTGGGCAGTGGCGAATGCTTTTGTGATGTCTTACCTGCACCTGGTACACGCCTTCAGTAATGAGCACGGACCAGTTAAGGTAGGTGAGCACAATTTTTAATGGGATGAAGTCTTTTGGTTTTTGAAGTCCACTTATATGGAAGACTTTCTTTGCTCTCATTCTTTTTGCAACAGTCCCCCAAATCCAGAACATTCTTAGCAGTGGGCAACATATATCCTGAGTTTGTTAGTGACTGTTCTGTTTCTTAGGCTTACTCTAAGTTTCTTGCCTTGAGTGTTTGAAAATGCCTCGAGTTTCTTTGGACTGGTAATAGATCATGAACATTCTGGAATCTTCCCAGGTGAGGATGTTTTCCCTTCTATTGTATATGCAATTAGCACATTGGTTTTCTAATGAAGCACTGATTTCTATGCCACAGATGACTTTGTGGGCTGTTATGTTCAGGTCATATATGAGCAGGAAAGGTTTAATTTAGTTTACATTTTCTGAAAATCCAAAAGTGTGTATAGTGCTTTCTGGCAGACGTTTTCCATCTGTTTTGTGATTGACATGTTGACATCACCTAGAAAAATGTTTTCTCGGATGTTGCTTACTTTTTTTTGAAACACGTGTAACAGTGAACAGTAATCAGATCTAGTCTTTGAGTCTATGAGCAAGTATTGGGTAAAGCCCAATGAATTAAGAGCAACCCAAAAAGAAAATAAAATGAACTGAGATGTTTACTACCAAAGCAGTATTTTGCCCAGTGTTATCCTTTCATAAATTATATTAAGCTTGTTTCAAAGCTTTGTATTGTGAGAGTGATTCAGATATATTTATTTTGACCGAAGTGATGCTGAGTCCTTGATTTAGGATTTGGGGCTGTGACCAGGCAAGCAAGTGTGGACTTGGGGTTTTGTCCCTGATGTTAGGACCTGCGTTCTCAATGGGAGTGATAGCACCACCAACAGGGGACAATTGGTATTTGGCATGTGAAAAATTTTTTCATTGGTTTTTATGTGTAGAGTGTAGATATACATAAAGTCCATAAAGAGTTATACAGTATATGTATGATGTTAAATTTTTCATGGCGGGCAGAGTTCAGGTGGAAATGTCTAGAAAGGCTTCAAGGGGGAGGGAAGATTGATAATGAAAAAGGATTGAGCATCACAGCCTTAGGGATAGCAAGTGGCCTTGCGAGCTGTCCACTCCTTTGTGACTTTTTTAATTGCCGGCACACATGGGAGAAATCAGTCATTCAGCCTGCATCTTACTCCCACCCACCCTGTCGTTGGCCTTCGGTGCCCGATGGTAGGTCCAGGTGAATCCAATTCTGAACACAGGCAGTGGGAGAAGAAAGTCAGACTTGTCTGAAGCAAATACGATTTTTCAGCATCTTTTGAAGTCCATGTAACTGGAAATTCAGTAGACGTGCTTGCCTCATGGAGTTCCCAAATGTTTCCGTTTTACTCTTTAAAGTGTCAATTTCCTGGATGAAACAAGGGAGGCAACCCGGAATTGCTGGAGATGAGTCATATTCTTGAGGTTGGTCAGCTCTTTTAAAAAGAACATAACCACCAGGAATTCTTGAACTGTTTTGGCTCAGTGTAGGTTCTCAATTTATTTATTAAAAAAATACCCATTTATTTGGTGGGGCAGTGGAAGGAAGCAGTTGAGTTTACACATGAAGGAAAACAAGTCTTTCCATGCGGAAGAGGTGGCATTATGTGCTTAAGAATACCATCAGGGAATTTTTTTCTCATATATGAAATTCATTAACAATTGAAGCTATACGTACTGAGCTTGTAGCCACCGCCCCTGCCCCCCCCAGCCCTCAGCTAAATTAAATCTTTCCAGTATGAAGGAAAGTATTGCCTGTAGTTTAACAAAAGGTTTAGCAGAGTTATTCTTGTGTGGGAAGGTATAATGAGGTCTATCATATTGGTGATACTTTCCGTTTTTCTCTTAAGAGAAATCTAAGGAGAAATATGCTTCTTAATTTTAACTTTCTTCCTATTTATATTGCAAGCACATTCAGGATGGTGATGTTTTACCCACTGCCGTTGAGTCAGTTCTGACTCATAGCAACCCTATAGGGCAGAGTACAATTGCTCCATAGAGTTTCCAAGGAGCGCCTGGTGGATTCGAACTGTAAACATTTAGGCTAGCAGACATAGCACTTAACCACTATGCCTGCCAGGGTTTCCAGTGATGGTTTGGGACCCAGGAATTTCAGTATTCCATTGTGGTTTTGAAGATTGAAAAATGTTTCATTTATTATAAGAAGATTTCAGGATTCCGCCCCTGTTCCAATCATCTCTTTTTCTAGAATTTCCCCGTGACATCATTTCCCTCCCTAGAATGCTCTTCCCAGCAATCTTCACTTTCTAGCCTTACACATGGTCCTGGTTTTCCCCAGAGATTGACGTTGCTTCTGCTATAGTTATTAGAGCCTGTGAACATTTTTCTACAGCAGCCACACAGCTACTGGTGCCCTGGAGCCTGGTGCTGAATGCCATCTAAGCGTAAGACGTCCTGCTGCCATTAATTAGTCTTACAGTTGTCCTTGGAAGGATAGCTGTTTAGGAACAGCGGTGCATGAAAGAGGTGAATGGAGGCAAATCTGCTTGAAAACCTCAACTTCAGTCCGCTCCATGCGCTGTCCAAGCAAAATTGGTTTTCTTGTAGAAAGAAGATGAACTTACTGCCTATGATTAGCTCACTAATAAAATCATATTAGTTGTGTAGATAGGGGACTTATTTTTGCTTTATTTTTCCTCTAGCTTTTTAAAATATATACATTTGGGAAAGTCATACACAATTGCACAGGATGTGTATTGCACAACTCATGAAAGCTCTTTCCTCATAGATTCTCGTCTGCATGTGAAAGCCCTGAGGACAATATTGTAGATACTCTGGGCATTCGGGAAATAAATACATGCGACTTCACTCTCCTGCACTTGACGCTGACCTTACGGCCAGCATTATTCAGAAGTAATTCTTGTTGCCAGGAATTTTCAAGGCTTTTTAAGCTACTTGGGAAGCCAGGCCTCATCATCTTTTCAAAGTCACCTGTTGCAGATGTGTTGATATAGTGATGGAGGAATAATTCCAGGTCATGGAAGCCTTTCCTAACTCTTTTCTGGGACAGTGGTTTCCATGTTTCTTCATCTTCCTCTTACGCCACCTTTTATCCACCTTTCTCCTTAATTGCATTGGTGGAAGACTTGCTGGGTGTTGAAGTCTTTCAAACTCTGTGTCAGACTGGAATAGTTCCGAGATTCACGGGAATGTGGGTTACCCCTACCTTTTATGAAAAACCATGTGGCTCACAAGACTTCATTCCCATTGAGTCACTTTCTCCAGGTACTGTGTTGAAAATAAATTCAATAGAAGTGAATGAGAATTATCTTCCCCACTTACTCCAGGAAGCTGACACACTCTCCGAGCTCCACCCTATTCCCACACCCGGAACCTTGATACAGGAAAGTCCTCTGACCTTGTTACTAGTGACACAGCCCTACAGGCTCTTGTCCACTTTACTGTCAGGCACAGTCCTGGGCACCAAAGACCTTGAAAATATTTTTTATTAATTCCTTTCTCCTTTTTGACCTTGTAGTTAAATGTATTGAATTATATGCTTTTATATGTCAGTCTCTGGAAACCCTGGTGGTGAAGTGGTTAAGTGCTGTCTCTGCTAACCAAAAGGTCAGCAGTCCGAATCCTCCACGTGCTCCTTGGAAACTCTATGGAACAGTTCTGCTCTGTTCTGTAGGGTCACTAGGTATTAGAATTGACAGCAGTGGGTCTGGTTTTTTGGATCCATCAATCTCTTCTGACTTCATCAGTCCCTTTTAACTGGCAGTTACAACTTTTATATCACTATAACATGTTACTGGTACCCAGGGTACAATAACATGCCCTCCAGCTGATATTTCTGGTATATAGGTTCCTTGTATTAACTTTTTTGGTTTAAGAGCTTCTGTGGATAAACCTTGACTATACACCCCTACCCAAACCCACAGCCGTCCAGTCAATTCTGACTTATAGCGACCCTATAGGACAGAATAGAACTGCTCTGTAGGGTTCCCAAGGGGCACCTGGTGGATTCGAACTGCCGACCTTTTGGTTAGCAGGCGTAACACTTAACCACTACGCTACCAGGTTTTCCACACACTCCTGAGAGCACTAGGGAAAAAAAAAAAGGCATTAAAATTGAATACTAAAAGAGATCCGTTATGGAGCTCATCTTGGAACAGGTTTATAAGGATGATTTCTGAAATGAGACCAAGTACTTGGGGACACAGGTGCCTCTGTGTAAAAGCTGCAGTAGTAAGATCTGGAAGCCCCTGCCATGTTCATTCCTGCACAGTGGGATAGAGGTACCAGAGTAGTAGCCACACATTTGACAGTAAAATTATTTCTGACTTTGCCTTCACACTTGAGATCAGCAGAGAGCGGAAGACGTGCGCTGTAATTGATCATGTGATTTAGCAGTGTACCAAAGTTGAGACCATTTCATCTGAGCTTGCCTTTATGGTGTAAGTCCACTTTTCTGTCTCTCCTAGCACTGATTCTTGTAGTCTCTACCAAGATACTTAAAAAAAAAAAAGTGATTGAGTCAAATCAGACACATGGTGACCTCGTGTGCAGGTGGGAACTGTGCTCCACAGGGTTTCCAAAGATGTGACCAGCCAGAAGTTGATTGAGGCACCTTGGGGTGGGCTCAAACCACCAACCTGTGGGTTAATTGTCAAGCACTTAACTGTTTGTGCCATCCAGGGACTCCTCAGACCCACTGCTGTGGAGTTGACTGCCAAGCATAAAGACCTTATAGGACACAGTAGAGCTGCCCCATATAGGGTTTCCAAGGCTGTAATCTTTATGGAAGCAGACTTTCACATCTTTCTCCCAGGGAGCCACTGGTGGATTCAAACCACTGACCTTTTGGTTAACAGCTGACTGCATATCCACTGTGCCGCCAGGGCTCCTTCAGGTACCGGCACACTGCTTAGGTGCTACAACTGCTACCCCAAAAGTCAGCAGTTCATATCTACCAGGCACTCCTCGAAAAGTCTGTGGGACAGTCCTCTGTCCTGTAGGGTCTCTATGAGTCGGAATAGACTGGACGCCATCAGGGTTTTTTTATTTTTTTATTTAGTATAAAACAAAGACACCTTGAAGCCTCCCTGCATGCTGAGAGCCTTGGGTGGTTGTCATTTCCTAGTTGGTAAAGAATATCATTGGTTCTTCGTTAAAACTTGCCACTGTTCAATACCACTGTTCGTCTGTTAGGTCGTACTACTTGTGGTGGTGTATGTGTTGCTGAGATGCTAGAAGCTGTGCCACTGGTGTTATAAATACCATCATGGACAGGTTTCAGCAGAGCTTCTAGACTGGGAAGAAGGACGTGCTGGTGTGCTTCTGAAAAATGAGCTGCTGAAAACCTCGGGCCTGGCCGCAGAGCATTGTCTGATACAGTGCAGGAAGACGAGCCCCCCAAGTTGAAAGGCACTCAACATACGACTGGGGAAGAGTTGCCTCCTCAAAGTAGACTTGACTGTAATGGTGCGGATGGAGTCGACCTTTTGGGACCTTCATGTGCTGATGTGACCTGCCTCAAAATGAGAGGAAACAGCTGCAGACATCCATAAATAATTGGAACATGGAACATCATATGAAGTATGAGTCAAGAAAAATTAGAAGATTGTCAGAAATGAAGTGAAACACGAAGATTGGTATCTTAGGCATTAGTGAGCTGTGATGGATTCTTACTGGCTATTGTGAATTGGACAATCATATATTCTACTATGCGAGAAATGGTAAGTGAAGAGAAATGACATCACATTCATCGTCCAAAAGAACATTTCAAGATCCGTCCTGAAGTACAACACTCTCAGTGATAGGATAATATGCAATACCTACCAGGAACACCAGTTAATATGACTAGTATTCAAATTTATGTACCAACCATTATTGCCAAAGCTGAAGAGATGAAAGATTTTTACCAGCTTCTACAGTCTGAAATTGATCAAATATGCAATCAGAATGCATTGATAATTACTGATGATGGGAATGCAAAAGTTGGAAACAAAGATGAAGGACCAGTAGTGGGAAAATATGGCCTTGGTGATAAAAATGATGCTGGAGATCTCCTGATAGGATTTTACAAGGCCGAGGACTTACTTGTTGGAAATAACCTTTTTTCCACAACTCAAATGGTAACTGTCCACAGGGACCTCACTGCCTACATCAGTTAACTATTGCCACGATAATGCTGAGTAACAAAGCAGTCCACATTTCGGTGACTGAAATATCAGTAACTGAGTCCCACAGGTGTGTCTGTGAGTTGACTGGAAACCAGAGGATCTGGACTAGGCTTGCTGAACTTGGCTTCAAGCCCTAATGGAGTGTAGATCTGCCCTCCAAGCATCTCCTCCATGAATCATAAGAACATGTCAGGCCTCTGCTGGCAGCACGTCTTACAACATCCCATTGTACATGCAGGTCACATGGCCTGACATCAGTGGGTGTTGAAAATATGCTCCTTTCTTGGAGGGTGAGGAGAAAGAGTAAATATTTCTGAAGCACTAACTTAATCACCACAAAGGCTTTGGAGGATTTCCTTAGTTATTGGGCCCATGGTATTTGAGACTGGTGATGAAGAGACTGAAACAGACCTCGGGAGCCTGTCTTCTTGAGGTTAATCAGACCATCCCTGGTGGCGTAGTGGTGAAGTATTGTGGCTGCTAACCAAGAGGTTGGCAGTACAAATCTACCAGGCGCTCCTTGGAAACTCTGGGGCAGTTCTACTGTGACCTGTAGGGTCACTATGAGTCAGAATTGACTCCACAGCACCTAACAACAACAATGGATCTGTCTTGCCATTCAGACTCATTGCACAGCCATCTGTTCACACACTTCTTAAACACAGCTGTATTGAATGGGAGCAGAGGCGCTTGAATAGAGCACAGATTTCAAATGAATGTAAAAGAGACATAAACATCATCCTGGATGCTATACTAGCTGGGGAGAAAACCCCCTACAGTTTTCAGCGAGTTGGAGAACTTGGGCCCTTCTGGTCGTTAGTTGTCATAGAGGTGATTTCAACTCAGGGCAGCCTGTGTACAGAGCAGAACTGTCCTCCATAGGGTTTTCAAGGCTGCGACCTTTTAGAATATTGACAGGCCTGTCTTCTGAGGTATCTCTGAGCAGATTGAAACCGCCAACCTTTCCACTAGTGGATGAGCACATAACTGTTGTGCTGCCTAGCCCCCAACAACCAACACCCTTAAAACACTCAGATAGCAAGGCACGTACACACACACACACTTTTCCTGCACTTGTAGCTCTTCTCTTCAGCTGTAGCACGTGATCACTATGCCACCAAGGTTTCCTTCTTCAGTCATTAAACTCTCTGAATTTGTCATGGCTGCGTTTAAATCTAGGATTGCGTAATTAAAAGAGCCACTAGTAGCCTGAAGCCACTGAAATGCAGGTGACCCTCTCATTCCCTACCAAGTGGCCAGGTGTCGGGATTTCAGAGAAGCAGGACTAAGGCCTTGCCTGGCTGCTTCTGACCAAGGGTCGCGGGCGGCACCAGCAGGCCTCCATCCTCTCCCTGCCCTCCGTGCACCTCATACCATTCAGCACCATCAGTTCTGGGTAAGGCTGGACCCTGATCACAACACCCGAAGGTTTAGGAAGTGAGTTGCTTTTTTTCTTCATTCCTCTATAAAGACACACACAAAGGCTGGGCAGAGACTTTCATGGCCTTTCATCTGAATGACTCCAAAAATTGTTACACAAAAACGTTCATCCTTCACTTACCCTGAAAAGGTTTTTTTTTTTTTTAATTTACTATGATTGGAGTTCCACCATCTGGCTTTTCTCAAGCTCACCTCCCATGTTCCTAAGGGCTATCAAGGAACATAAAAAACAGACCTCTTAAACCCGGACACATAGCACCAGATGCCTCGCCCCTGAGAAAGGAAAGAAAGGAAATGAACATTTATGGAGTTTGTACTTGATGCTACAGATCCTTTCCTACATAAACCTCATAAAATCTTTCATCAGCTCTATGGGGTGTGTGCTGCTGACGTTGTTTTATCAACAAGGAAACAGATTTCAGGAAGTCAAGTGGTTTGTTCTCAGTTATATTGCTGAAAAAGAAACTGCCTAGATTGAAAACCAGTTTATTTTCTTCTTTCAATCATCAGGCAGTAAAATTGACTTTTTCCCCCCTTGTGGTGTGCAGGACTGAATTTTGAGATGCGTGCAGAGATTTGTGTAAGCACCATCATAATCAGTCAGGATGCAGAATTCTTCCACCACCGAGCAACCTCCCTTGTATTACTGCTTTATAGTCCCACCTCCCCACACCCTGACGCCTGGCAGCCAGTGATCTGTTCTCCATCAGAATTGCATTGTTTTTTTGAGCATGTCATGTAAATGGATCATACAGCATAAAACTTCTTGAGCTTGTCTTCTTTCACTCAGCTTAATGCCTGGGAGAGCCATTCAGGTTGTTGAACAGACCAGTAACCAAAAACCAAACTGGTGGCCATCTGGTCAGCCTTGATGCATGATGCCCCCTTGCGTGTCGGAGTAGAACTGTGTATTTCATAGAGTTTTCAATCACTGTGATATTTTGGAGGTATGTGGCCAGGTATTTCTTCCTAGGCGCCCTTGGGTAGATTCAAACTGCCAACGTTTTTATTACTGGCTGAGCGCTTAAACGCATCACCAAAGGATCCACACATACCAGTGGTTGATTTGTTTTATATTGTCAAGGAGTATTCCCTGGTATGAATGTACCCCGGTGGGTTAGCCATTTACTCACTCAAGGTAGTTCAGGTTATTCCCAGTCTGGGGCTATTACAAAGAAAGCTATTACAAACACTCATGCACAGGGTTCTGTGTGAGCATAAATCTTCATTTCCAAGAGTGACTGTTCAGGAGTGAGATTACTGAGTCTTACAATTATATGTGGAACTTTCTAAGAGAACTCCAACATGTTTTGCGGAGTGCTCTGTCATTCAGAGGCACTTCTAAACACTTAAAATCCAGGCTCTCTGCTCTTCAACAAGCTGACTGTTCAGACCACAGAGTGATTTTAATATTAGGCAAAGCTTCCTTCTCAAGGATGTTATTTCCACTTAGGAGCTACTGAAGTTGAAGTCATAAAACTTTGGCTTAGACTCACAAAGATGACTTGGGCAGATTCCTTGAGAAGCACTCCAGCTGTCACATATAACCAAAAAACCAAACTAAGTTGCTGTCCAGTCACCCCTGATTCACGATTACCCCATGTGTCAGAGTAGGACTGTGTTCCACAGAGTTTTTAATGTCTGTGCTTTCTTGCCCAGAAGTAGATCACCAGGCCCTTCTTCCTAGGTGTCCCTGGATGGGACTGAGAAAGAAATAGAGGGAGAGAGGCAGCAACATCTGGAGAAGACAGCTGGAAGCTTGTCAATGTGACTTGGATCCCAAAGCAGGAAAAACTTGGTGGTTTCAGCTGAGCATTAAACATCAAGTTAAAGATGAAGTGCAAAGTGCTTTTCCAGTAAAACAGAATCTTCTTCTAAGAGATGGAACAGTAAACTATCTGTGCTGCAACCTAATCCACTTCCCCAAAGCCCCTGCAAAGGGAAATTGCTGACTGTACTTCCAGTTCCACTGAGCTTCGGGGATGAGTGGTGAGAGAACAGCACCCCCAGGCAGCCCTTGTAAATCTTTAGGCAAATCTAGGGAAAACTGAAATATGCTGCCTCCATGGCTAATCCCAAGGCGTCCAGAGATTCCAAATACGCAAATACAATGCACCGCATCCCCTCATCACCAAACTTCCTGACGACATACCATTGCCAACACAGTTTGACAAAATAGCATCAACAGATTATAAATGGCTTGGAAACACCGTCTTAGGTACACTGCTCTCAAGAAGGCAAATGGGGAAGTTAGCAATGCTGGCCTCCTTTCCCTTACCTAAAGCACATTCTTTTTATTGTTGTTGTACATATATATACAACACAACATTTGCCAATTTAACGTTTCTCACATATGTGTACAATTCAGTGCTAGCAATCACCTTCATCAAGATGCACAACCATCACTAGTATCTGTTGCTCGATTTTCCATCACCATAAACAGAAACTCAGTGCTTCCTAAACAATGACTTTGCCTTTCCTCTAAGAAAGGGTGAGAGCTTTGGTGGCACAGTGGTTAAAAGCTTGGCTGCTAACCAAAAGCTCAGCAGTTCGACTCCACCAGGCACTCCTTGGAAACCCTATAGGTAGGCCTACTTGCTACCGTAGGGTCGCTATGAGTCAGAATTGACTTGGTGGCAACAGGTTTGGTTTTTTTTTTTTTTTGGCTTCTTGTTGTCAATGGTACCTCTATGCTTAACTTTTTGAGGAACCTCTAGACTGTTTTCCACAGTGGCTATGCCATTTGACATTGCTACCAGCTTTGGATCGAGGTTCCACTTTCCTCATGTCCTTGTCACCACTTGCTGTTTTCTATAAAACAGGAGAATTCTTCATAGCAGCAGATAGGACTGACCCAAGAAAAGCTGTTAGCAACACTTTGGGGAAAGTAGTCGGGGTCCTCCTTGGAAAGTCCTTGCTGAAGGCCTCTGACAGCCCCAAGCCAGGTTCTGAACCCACTGTGGACCCTGAAGTGGTGTTTCTTCTGCTTGGCAGCTGTGCTTACATTTTCATTTGTATTTTCTTTAAATACTGAATATACCCTGCCTGGACTATGGAAAGAACGAACACATAAACCCATCTTGGAAGAAGTACAGCCAGAATGCTCCTTAGAAGCAAGGATGGCAAGACTTGTCTCGTGTACTTTGGACATGGTATCAGGAAAGACCAGTCCCTGCAAAAGGACATCATGCTGGAAAAGTAGAGGGCCAGTGAAAAAGAGGAAGACCCTGAACAAGACGGATTGACACAGTGGCTACTGTGGCTCAAATGTAGCAACAATTGTGACGATGGCACAGGACAGGGTAGTGTTTTGTTCTTTTGTGCATAGGTTCGCTACGAGTTGACTGCACATAATAATAACAAACAACATTGAGATGAAATTTACCCATTCACCTGCTTTACATAACAACGATTTTTAGTAAATTGACTGAGTTATGCAGCCATCATCTGCATAAGATCCGTCATGCCCTTTTACAGTGAATCCCTCTTCCCGCTCCCAGCTCCAAACAAGCAGTGATCTATTTTATGTTTCTTTTGTAGTAACTAGAGGTGAAATTATTGGGTCACATGTTAAATTTAAATATCAGCTTTTAAGGAATTGTCAAACTATTTTCCAAAGCACCATTTCAATGTCCCATCAGCAATGCATGAGGATTAATCTCAATCTGCTTGCTGTTGTAGGTATTTCTGATTATCGCCAACCTAGTGGGTGTGACCTCTAGGGTTGCTATGAGTTGGAATCGACTCGATGGCAGTGGGTTTGGTTTTGGTTCAGTGGGTCTGAGGGAAACCTTGGTGGAGCAGTGGTTAAGAGCTATGGCTGCTAATCCAAAAGTTGGCAGTTAGAATCTACCAGGCGCTCTTTGGATGCTCTGTCCCATAAGGTTGCTATGAATCTGAATTGACTCAACCGCAACCAGTTTTTTTTAGTGGATGTGAAGTGGTATCTCACTGTGCCGACTCTTCACTTTCTGGTCTTCCCACTCTGAAACCTGCTCTTTGTCCCAACCAAAGTGAACTTGTTGCTAGTTTTTCAGTGGGCTTTTCGATATCTCAAAACCATGCCTTTGTTCACTGTTAGAATGTGTTACCTGACTTCTGTTATATATTTGGGGTGGGGGGGGCAGCAGGAAAAAAGACTGGAAATTGAGAGTTCAAAAGAGCAGAAGAATGGAAGGTCTTTGCCTTCCCCAGCATGTGGACACCTCCAAGTTCCTTCTACAAATCCAGCCACCATACCCTTCTGTCTTAGGCTGGCTTTTCTAGAGAAGCAAAACCAGTGAAGTACAAGGTCTGACTATTAAGTTAGCGAATTCATCTTAGAAAAAGTGCTATGGACCACATTGCTGAATATTACTATAATCACCTTTGACGTACTCACCTTGGGCAGCTACACACCCACACCAGCACCTAGTCCACCCTTCAAAGCAATTTTGCACCTCTTTCTGGAATGGCCATCAGAGCTGTTGTTGTATTACCCTTGATGTCCTGAATGTCATCCAAATGTCTTCCCTTCCGTATTTCCTTTATCTTCGGGTAAAGAAAAAAGTCATTGGGGGCCAGATCAGGTGAGCAGGGAGTGTGTTCCAGTATAGTTATTTGTTCACTGGCTAAAAAGTCTCTCACCGACAACTATACAACTAAGTTCATGAACTTGCCCATTCCAGAAAGAGTTCCAAAATTGCTCTGAAAGGTGGACTAGGTGCTTGTGTCAGTGCATAGCTTCCCAAGGGGAATAACCATGGTGGTATTCAGCAATGAGGTATGTAGCACTTGGAACAATTAAGTTGGCAGACTTAATTGTCAGACATCATATCCATATAGAGACAACGACAGAGAACGATTTATAGCAAAAGCATGACTCATGCATTTGCAGAGGCTGGAAAGTCCCGAGTCTGTGAGTCAGGCTGGAGGCCTCTCCCAATCTGAGTAGCTGCAAGAGCTGGCAAACTCAAGATCCAGACCACAGAGGCTGACGTATCTGAAGATTAGTAGGAAAATGCCAGTTTAAGGTCCAAGACCCAGAAGTCAGAAGAACATAAGTCAGCTGAAGAATCCAGAGCAAGAAAAACGCCATGAGCCTTGCCAGAAAGTCTACCTACATCAGATGCAGGTCACACCCCTAAGGAAACTCCCTTTCAACTCATTGGCTACTCATAGCAGATCCCATCATAGTGATGATCATGTTACATCAGATCTTGCCATGAAGGTGATTACATCATTATACAACTGCCAAACTGCATCATAACTAACAACCAGTCATAATGGTGGTCCAGTCATAATGACACACACCCTTGGCGATCACACCTTCCAAACAACTTGTCTACCATTGTGGCCACACTTGGCTGAGATTACTGCGTAACTCTAACCTGTGGAGAGGCCCATGCTTCTTCCAGGGAGGAATGTCGTGTGAATTTAGAAATTAACAAAGGAAGAAATGACTGGCCTACATACTGTGCTACAGAAAACAGTATCCATTCACACGATGGTGAAATCTTGGCAGCAGTCCCTAGCTGATACAGAGGATTGAGTACTCAACTACTAGCCAAAAAGTTGATGGTTCAGACCCACCCAGAGGCGCCTCAGAGGACAGGCCTGACAATCTGCTTCCAAAAGGTCACAGCCTTGAAAACCCTGTGGAACAGTTGTCCTCTGCACACGTGAAATCACCATGAGTCACAATGCACTGGATTGCAGCTACCAACAAATAGCAAAGTCTTTCACAAAGTCTTTAAGACTCGCAATTTAGAAACTGGCTTGTGGTAGCCAAGACATCAGAGAATGATTTGTTACTTAGGAGAGGAATTGCTAACAGTCTTGGATTAATTACAAAAAAGAAAGAAAGAAAAACCTACTACAGTAATACACAGCAGAGATCTGGTACCCCTGCTTCGCTTCCTTCCTCTTACAGCTTTTGGATTACTTCCATTTTCATTAGCCCTTTCATCAAGAAGTAGAAAGAAATTAAGCACAATTCACTTGGCTAATGACAGGTAGCTAAAATCATTGTAATCAGTGGTTTAAAAATGTATGTGTAACACTTTTTATTTTTCTGTTTTACACAGATCGCATAAAGCCTATTGTACCAAAATAAACCACTGCTGAAAACCTATTGGAAAACAACCAGCTATTCTTTTTTCTTACGCATTAAGTACAAGTTTACAATTTAAGTCAGTTTGTCATATAAAAACTTACACATTGTTATGTGACCCTAGTTGCTCTCCCCACGCTGTGACAGCACAGTCCTCCTCTCCACCCTGTATTTCCTGTGTCCACTCAACCAGCTCCTGTCCCCTCCTGTCTTATTTCGCCTCCTGACAGGAGCTGCCCAGTTAGACTCACGTATCTACTTAAGCTAAGAAGCACACTCTTTGCCAGTATCATTTAACGTCTTAGAGTCCAGTCTAATCTTTGTCTTAGGAGTGGGCTTTGGCAATGGTTTCAGTTCTGGGCTAACAGAGTGCAAGAGCTGTGTCTTCTGGGGACCTTCTAGTCTGTCAGACCATTAAGCCTCTTCTTTTTACTACAGTTCCAGTTCTGCACCCCACTTGTCTCTTGCTACATCAAGGACACTTTGGTGTATTCTCTGTCAGGGTGGTTCTTAACGGTGGCTGGGCACCATCTAGTTCTTCCAGACTCATGTTGATAAGAGCCTCTGGTTTATGTGGCTCTTTCTGTCTCTTGGGTTCATATTTTCCTTATATCTTTGGTCTTCTTCATTCTCTTTTCCTCAAGGTGGGTTGGGACCAATTGATGTTTCTGAGATGGCCACTTGCTACCTTTTAAGATCCCAGACACCACTCATGAGAGTTGGACGCAGAACATTTTCCTGATAAACTTTGTTATGCTAGTTGGCCTAGATGTCCCCTGAAACCATGGTCTGCAGACCCCCTTCCCTTCTACTGTGGCCCTTGAAGTACTGTCAGATATTCTCGTGTACACCTTCCAGGAATTGGTTTTCAGGTTTCTATTTAGATTGCCTTATCAGTGGAATGGGTGTCTACAATTTCTAAGTTGTTTCCAACTAGGTTATAAATTATGGCCCTTAAAAAGTGTGTTTTAAAAATGGAGGACTTGCATATACACTCTACAGGTTTTCTATGGTGGTACAAAGTCATATGAGTCATTCAGTGGCTTTAATTCAACCTAGAGATTTAATGTTGCCTCCTGAGTTCTAGCAGTCGGGTCACTTTTTGAATATCGTGAGATTGAATTGATACCTGTAAGAACCATGAAGTCATACATCAGTCTGTGTTTATGGAGGGTGCTGGGTGCTATTTGTGTTGAGAAATAAAAAAACCTTTAAATATAGTACCATTAAAAAATATATTTGAAAAAACTGATTGCTTTCATTATTTTCATGTGGAAGCAGTGGTGTGACGAAACTTTGTTTCAGAAATTGAGTGGGATATGGCGGAGTTACACTATCCAGCTAGAAGCAATGAGGAAGTGAGTAATCTGGAAAGAGAGAATATTGACAAATAGGTCTTCATGGAAAATCATGGAATTCAGAGCTGTTAAGAGATGTTAATCATTACTCAGTTTTATCCACAGATTTCTTGAATAAACAAGATGTGGCATGCTGCTCCAGTTCCATGCCTGTTCCACAGGCAACTTGACAGAGAAGTGAGAAACTGTAGTTGTAACTTCATTCAACTTTCCAGGCAGCCTTGCTACTACAAACACTTGTAATTCCCAACTTTCCTCTTACTCCAGAGGCGGCTCTCTCATCCATTCATACATAGTTTGTCCACATATCGTTGGAACGCATGCCATACCAACCTCTGCTTCATCTCACCTGCATGTGTTTTCAGTTTCTTCCTCTCTATTGATTCATTCCTTCACCTTATAAACATGTTCAAGGTTCTTCCAACCGTTATTAAAAATACACACACACACACAATTATATCTGGACTTCAGGCAAGATAGCCTTGTAAATTCATGTCTTCAGGTCTTTTATAGTCCATAGCAATGGTTGATCAAATATAAAATAGATCAAATTGCAAAAACACAGCACAAACATCTGCAGCAATAGTACAAAAAACAAAGTTGCAGCTGCAAGACTGATAGACTCTGAGTTTGGAAGGCTCTTGAAACTACCATGAATGTGTCTGTTGCAAAATTCCCTTGGCCTACGTATTCCACTCAGCCAGCCAAACACAGTCCTGGCAGTTACCCAAAACACGTTCAGCAAAATTAAATACCAGGCCTCAGCCATAGACGGTAGACAGATCACTTCATTGTTTCTCCAGTGCATTCCAAGGAGGAAGGACTTCACATCCTTCTGTCACCAGATCCATTTATATTGTTGGCCTTGGTGATTGCGTAATAGTTTGTAGTGGAACTGTATCATTGTTTACATAACCAACCTCCAAATTTTGAAATTACACACTGAAAGTCATTTGTTGACTAACTCCTCAGAAACTCACACAGTATATATTGGTCCATACAGTTCATGCGGTTGTGTAGAAAGCAATGTTATCTTCAGCATAAACCCTAGGAGTCTATTTTATCAGGAGAGAAAAGCGCATTTTTTGAAACAGTAAAAAACCAAAACCAAGCCCACTGCCATCGAGTCAATTCCAACTCATAGCAATGCTATAGACAGAGACGAACTGCTCCATAGAGTTTCCAAGGAGTGCCTGGAGGATTTGAGCTGCCAACCTTCTTGTTAGCAGATACAGCACTTAACCACTGTGCCACTAGGGTTTGAGTGGATGGATAGATGGATGATAGAAGCAGAGGGCTAGATGTCAGAAAATTCATTTCCCATGGTCTCTCAGTCTTTCTTGTGTGACCTTAAGCAGAGTCCCTGAGACTTTGTGCATCAGTTTGTCAAACCTACTGATAGAGATGAAAACAGTTGCCATTAGGTAATGTCACAAGAGAAACCCTGGTGGCAGAGTGCTTAAGAGCTACTGCTGCTAACCAAAAGGTCATCAGTTTGAATCCACTGGGCGCTGCTTGGAAACTGTGTGGGGCAGTTCCACCCTGTCCTGTGAGGTCACTATGAGTCAAAATTGATTCAGCAAGAGCAGGTAATGTCACCAGAGTATTATGATAAATTTTGTTTTTAAACATTGGGAGAATCCCAGAGGAATAAGGACATGCTTTGATTCAATCACAGATGAGCACAGTGAGGATCAAAAATACTAGAAGACATTTTCCATAGGCCCTAGTGTACATTTGAATAGTTCCACTTATTTCCATTTCCATTTTTACATGTTAGCAATGAAGGCTAGTGAGGCAAACTGAAAATTCAGCACCTTGCCTTTTCTACTCTGGTGAAATATGTATAAGGCAGCCCCGGACGGCTCATTGACTAGCCAAAAGATTGGAAACTCAAACCCACTCAGTGATGCCACGGAATACAGGCCTGACAATGTGCTTCCAAAATGTCACACCTTCGGAATCCTATGGAGCGGCTCTACTGTGTGCACACGGAATGGCTGAGTGGACTCGGTGGCAACCACCACCAACAAAAACAAATACACTAATTGCTGTGCAGTCAATGCCAACTCATGGCGACCCTAGGGAGAACACAGTAGAACTTCCGCATAGAGTTTCCAAGGAGCGCCCAGTGGATTCAAACGGCTGGCCTTTTGATGAGCAGCCATATCTCTTAAGCACTACACCACCCGGGTTTCCACTGTGCCACTAGGGCTCAAAAAAAAAAAAGGAGATATGCATACGTGTGTGTGTGTGTGTGTGTGTATTTATGAAACTAAACCAAACCCACTGCCAACAAGTTGATTCTGACTCATAGTGACCCTATAGGACAGAGTAGAACTGCTCCTCTATAGTTTCCAAGGAGCACCTGGCAGATTTGAACTGTCAACCTCATGGTGAGCAGACACAGCACTTAACCACTATGCCACCAGGGTTTGTTTATAAAACATAGAGTTTGCTATTTTAATCATATTTAAGTGTACACTGTAGTGGCAGTAATTATATTCACAATGTCGTACAACCACTAACACTATTTTCAAAACTTTTTCATCACCTCAAACAGAAACTCAATGCCAGTGACACAATAATTCCGCATCGCTCCTCCCCGAGCCCCAGCTAACCACTACCCTGCTTTCCGTGTATATAAACTTGCCTATCCAAGATATTTCATGTCAATGAGATCATATCATATTTGTCCTTTTTGTGACCAGCTTCTTTCACTCAGTGGGTCTTCCAGGTTCATCCAATTCTCTTTAGAGTTTCATTGTACCTACGTACCAGAGTTTGTCAGTTCATTGACCAGGTGACGGACACCTGGGTTGTTTCCACCTTTTGACTGTCATAATGCTGCAATGAACACTGGTATCTCAGCATCTGGTGGAGTCTCTGTTTGCAGGTCTTTTGAGTATATACCTAAGAATAGAATTGCTGGGTCATATGATAATTCTATCTTTAACTATTCACAGAACCACCCAACTGTTTTCCTTGTAACTTGCTGTTAACTTGTACTTTTTCTTTTAAGAGGGCATCTCAGTCCATATTAGAGCGATCTGAGCAGCAGATCAGGGCTGCCTCTAGTTTGGAGGAACTGCTGCAAATCACACACTCTGAGGACTGGAAGCTGTGGAGATGCCGACTGAAGCTGAAAAGTTTTACCAGCATGGACTCTCGCGCGGCCTCTCATCGGTCCACCAGGTTTGCGGCAACTTTTTATGACGCTGACACCCTGAAAGGTACGTGTGTGGGGACAAGGAGGTAAGTCCCCTTTCTCTTTACCAGACAGATCCGCTGACGTCTTCCACAGCTGGAGCAGGGTAGGCACATGTCAGAGGGAGAATGAGAGGGGACCTCTGATTGCAAAGTGTAGGTGTCAGTGCCTAGTCTTCATTTTCTGTTGAGTCTGTAGTGAAATATATACAATTTGATTTCACCATCAAAACCAACACAAGACAGAACTTCAAGATATAAAAATAGATGTAACTCAAGGACATGAGGGCAAAACAAATCCACAAAACTGTTCTTCTAGACAAAATAGGACTCCAGATGAGAAAATAACATCATTTGAAAATAAGGGAAATGATCAGTCCCTAGTGAGGTCTGCTGGTTTGTCACAAGGAGACCACTATATGGCTGTAGAGTGTCAGAATGAGTTCAAGGCTTATCAAAGAAAGTTGGGTGGCCTCCACTTGGGGGTTTAGCTCTTTCGATGGTAGAGCTACTGTGGCATTGTTGAGTTGATTACACAGAATTACCTGGTAACTGGTTGTATCTATTAGATACTCTTTATTTTTCTTGCCAACTGTCTTTTATTTTTCCCATTTGTAAATAGATGATTGGTGGCTCAGGCCTCCACCGTTTGTTGTGGGAAGGACATGTGTAGGGAGAGCCAAAGCCCATGAGTGACACCATGGCCATGAGTGTCCAAAGGGTCCTTTGTGTCTGTGTGTGTAACTGTGTGTCTAAATGGATTGAAATAGTTGGAACAACGACCTGGAATTCACTCTAGCCAGGAGGTTTGAGTCTCTAGTTGTTTCTGTATGGTAACTTAGTGTGGATTTCATGAAAGCAAAGGGATCAGGCCGCACTTGGAAGATAGAAGGCCTTAACCAGACGACCTGTAAGATAACTTGAGGTGAGCTTGGAGATACTCTGTAAAGATGGAAATAGACACCAAACCAAGGCAAACTTGTTGCCATCAAGTTGATTTTGACTCACTACCACCCTATAGGACAGAGTAGAACTGCTCCATAGAGTTCGCAAGGAGCTCCTGGTGGATTCAAACTGCTGAGCTGCTTTGGTTAGCAGCCGTAACATTGAAATCACTGTACCACCGGGGTCTCTGAGGTAGACATGTATTCCCTAAAACCAAAACTAGGCGTCAGACAAGACCACTGACACTGACATTTTCTAAGAAGCAAACCAAACCCACTGCTGTCAAGTTGATTCTGACTCACAGCGACTCTGTTGGGCAGAGTAGGTGAGCCCCATAGAGTTTCCAAGGAGTACCTGGCAGATTGCCGACCTTTTGGTTGGCAGACGTAGCATGTAACCACTACACCACCAGGATTTCCTTTCTAAGGAGGAAAGCATTAAAAGAGAGGGAAATGAGAACCCTGCAGTTCCTCTCATTATGTGGAGATTCATCTAGCTGAGTTAGAAGCAGTAAATAAATAATTTGGTGTGTCACATGGGTTCAGGTTAGTTCCCTGAGGCAGAGAAGTCCTGCTGCTGGGCAATCATGTAGTAGAGTTATGAAGACCTTCATAGGTGGTGTTAGTTATAATTGTATATAGCCAAGCCAAGTGCCATCGAGTCGGATCTGATGTGGATTAAAATCTTACCAGCTGCAACTTTCAAAAACTTAGTTTTATAAGCAGAATAAGAGCAAACAGAAAGCAACGTTTAAGTAGAATTCTAAATGAAGACTGTCATCATAAGTTCATTACTTATTTTTTCAAGGATTCATGATTAATAATAGTGAATTACATAAATACCTAGTGGAGTGATTTATCTCTCATATATATAACCTTCAAGCTTTCCACATACATATTCATAATCAGATATTTTTAGAAGGTTTTTTACCACACAGGGTTTGTATCAGGAAAAAAAATGAAGCTTAGGTCAATTGTATAATGTGTGCAATGTTCCTCAGCTGTACAAACATCTTGTATTTTGTGTTTTCACTGATTGAAGAAACAACATATGAGGAAAAGTGAGATGAAGGGGAGAATGGAAAAGGAATATGGAGAAGATGTTTTAAGGAAATAGTCTACAAATTAGGGTAACATCTCAAACAGTAATGTTATATCTGTATACTTTAAGCATAGGTGGAAATACAATAATATATATGGGAATTCTGAGCAATCTGGAGAAATATCAATACAAATTACTATAGATAGGATAAAAATGGGTAAGAGGTTATCTATTGCTGCATAAACAATTACTCTTGACTTTACTAGCTTAAAACCTTTTTTATCTTAGTGTTTTTGTGGATCAAGAACCTAGGCACGGCTTAGATAGGTGTCCATGCTTCAGGGTGTCTCAGCAGGCTGCATTTGAGGTGTCCACATGGATCACATGCCTCTCAGGGTTCAACTGTGGCAGGATACCTGTTCACGTTCACTCAGTGGTTGTTGGCAGCATTCAGTTCCTCATATGCTGCTGTAGGACTAAAGGCCTCGGTTCCTGGTTAGCTGTTGGCCAAAGGCTGCCCTCAGCCCTTGCCATGTAGGCCCCTCCAACACAGTAGCTAGCTCCATCAAAGCATGCAAACCAACAAGACAAGAGAGAGGAGAACTGCCAGCAAGAGACTGCTGGGAAGATGGAAGTCAGTCTTTTGTAACCTAATCACAGTGGTGACTTTCCGCTCTTTTGTTGTGTGCAGTTTCATTAGAAGCAAGTCACTAGGCCCAGTGCACTCTGAGGGAGACAGGAATACTTACAGGAGTGAATACGAGGAAGGGGGGGTGGTCTTTGGAAGTTAATTTAGAAGTAGCCTACCACAAGACGGTTTTCACACACATTTAACCCTTTTAACATAGAGGTCTGACAATTAAGTCCGCGAACCTAATTGTTCTAAGTGCTACATACCTCATTGCTGAATATCACTCCAGTCACCTTCGAAGTACTCCCCTAGGAAGCTATGCACCGACGCCAGTGCCTAGTCCACCCTTCAAAGCAATTTTGGAACTTTTTCTGGAATGGCCATTGTGCATGGCGGCACGGTGGCAAGTTTGCAAACCTAATTGTACAGTTGTCTGTGAGGGAGCTTTTAGCCAGTAAACAAACAACTATATTGGAACACCCTCCCTACTCACCTGATCTGGCCCCTAGTGACTGTTTTCTTTACCTGAAGATAAAGGAAATATTGAAAAGGAGACATTTAGGTGACCTGCAGGACATCAAGGGTAATACAACAACAGCTCTGATGGCCATTCCAGAACAAGAGTTTCAAAATTGCTTTGAAGGGTGGACGAGGTGCTGGTTTCAGTGCATAGCTTCCCAAGGGGAGTCCTTCAAAGTGACTGCAGTGGTATTCAGCAATGACGGATGGAGTGCTTTCTCTAGCGTGAGTCGGTGAACGTAGGTGTCAGAGTTTGTATGACAGACTCGACAGGGCCATGGCAAGTCAAAGTAATGCCTTTAAATATTGCCTTTGCTGCATAATTGGATCTTTTCCCAGAAGCATCAGTAGAGTGGCCTATATAATATTAAATATCAAAGTGTCAACATCTAATTAAAAAAAATGAACTGTGAGAGAAAAACAAATACTGTTTTGCAAGAAAGTATGTCATTTTCTTTTTATTCCCAGACGGATTTTTCTTTTTGTCTTGTTTTCTCAGATTAGCGAGATTGACCAGAGTATTGCTCTTTTTACCAAAATTAATGGATTTATTTCATCAATTTAGTTAAACTTGAGTATTAGGCATTTGCAGATGAGAAAAAACTTTGCCTCATAGAAAGATCGGTTCCTTTTAACCTTTCCATTAATGTGTTTGTCAGGTTTTAAACCTACTGTTGAAGGACCCTCGTGGCGTGGTGATTAAGAGTTCAGCTGCTAACCTAAAGGTTGGCAGTTCGAATCCACCAGGTGTTCCTTGGAAACTCTGTGGGGCAGCTCTACTCTGTCCTACAGGGTCTCTAAGAGTTGGAATTCACTCAGTGACAGTGGGTTTGGTTCTCTGGTTCTTTTTTTTTGCAAAGTTACTTAGGAGCCTTGGTGGCACAGTGGCTTAGGAGCTTGTCTGCTAACCCGAAGGTCAGCAGTTCAAATCCACCAGCTGCTCCTTGGAAAGCCTATGGGGCAGTTCTACTCTGTCCTCTTGTGTCACTATGAGTCGGAATCAGTTCATTGGCAGGGGGTTGGGCATGGTTACTTAACAGAACCCTGATGGCGCGGTGCTTAAGCATTCAACTGCTGACCCACCAGCAACTGTGCAGGAGAAGGATGTGGCAGTGTGCTTCTGTGACAGTGACAGCCTTGAAAACCCTGGTGAGCAGTTCTGCTTTGTCCTGTAGAAGTGCTGTGAGTCAGAATTGACTCAATGACATTGAGTACTTACTTAAGTAACCAACAGCAATGTGTGTCCTCATGGTGCTAAAACCTACTGATACTTTCCCAAATAGAAGCAATTCTGTCCAGCTGTATCCTGTAAATTGCTTAATAAACAGCATTTACACGTTACTTCTCTATATGCTTCCACTGACTGCCTTATTAGTCTGCTTTTCCAGGATGTGCTCAGTGAAGTCATCAAATACCCTGAAGAAGAATAAAATAATTATGTTCTGTGAAGATAAAGTAGGAATAAGGAGCCCTGGTGGTGCAGTGGTTAAAGCTCTCAGCTTCCAACCAAAAAGTTGGCAGTTTGAACCCATCAGCCACTCCTCAGGGAAAAATGTGGCAGTCTGCTTCTGTAAAGATTTATAGTCTTGGAAACCCCATGGGGCAGTTCTACTCTGTCTTACAGAGCTGCTGGCAGGAAGAATTGACTCGATGACAATGGGTTTGGGTTTTTTGGTTGTAGCAGAAATGGGGGCAATACAAATTTGAGTTTTAGTTTTTCTGAAAATGATCTTCAGTTAAAAGAGTGGAAAAGAAAAATCCACCTAATGAAATAAGCCAGCACCCTGGTGGCATAGTGGTTATGTACCATGGCTGTTAGTCATAAGGTCGGCAGTTCGAATCTGCCAGGCGCTCCTTGGAAACTCTAGGGGGCAGTCCTACTCTGTCCTGTAGAGGTCACTGGGAGTCAGAATTGACTCGACGGCAGCGGGTTTAGAAATGTGAGAATAACCGTGTTCTGCCGTCCCCCTGGCCCTTGCTGGCGTGGCGGGCCCCAGTGCGCTTCCTCTCCGCAGTTATAGACGAGGAGTGGCAAAAAACCCAGTGCAGCCCTCGAGAGACATGCGTGGAGGTGGCCAGTGAGCTGGGCCAGAGCACCAACACGTTCTTCAAGCCGCCCTGTGTCAACGTGTTCCGATGTGGTGGCTGCTGCAACGAAGAGAGCCTCGTCTGTGTCAACACCAGCACTTCGTACGTTTCTAAGCAGGTGCGAGGACATCGCAGGGGGGTTTGCCCCAAGCCTGGGTGACAATGGTGGTGTCGGCAGCCACACCTAACCTTGGTGCCAAGCACTGTGTTCGATGCCTTGTGTGCATTATCCCATTTAATTCTTGAAACCAGCTGCAAAGGTAAGCATTTTAGAAGGACTCGACGGCACTTGGCTTTAGAGATGAGGAAACTGAGGCTCAGAGAGGTAGCTTATCCAACACCATAGTGCCCACGTCCATAGGCCTACAAAGCCAGAACTCTTACTAGTTACTGTCTCTCTGATGCTATAATGTCAAGAATTGGAAAAGCCTATGGAGGCTACTAGAACAAGACATTAAAAAGAATGCAGGGATCTGCACTGTCTTGTGTGTCTGCGAGGTTCTGTGTTGCTCAGTTGCCATGATTGAGAATTACATGAAGAGTCCAGACAGGGTTAGGGAAATGAAGAAGGGGTGGGGAGACACTGGACTAACAAAAAGCAAAAGCTGTTCCTGCCCTTAGATGAAAAGGCAAGGGAAGGAAGGAGTTATGTGCACGCGGAGAGAAACAGAGAAAGGATTGGTGACTGTCGCATTGGCTTAAAAGCAAGCCACAGGGCCACTTGGTGTGGCAGAGAGGCCTTTAGGTGGGGTCTTTAGGTGGATAGAGGTCAGCCTCCAGGGGTACAAATCCAGATGGGGAAAGGAAGCGAGGAGATGGTGTCTCTGAAAGGACAAACAGAATGTCCAGCAGAAAAGACCTTTTGAAAATAATAATTACAGTCCCCATGGAAGAAACAATTCTTCCTTCTCCATTGTCTAAATTACCCTTAGCCCTTATTCAGTAGTAAGCTTTCTTCCTATCACTACTTTATTGTTTTATGATATAATCAATGTTTCATAGGAGAACAGTGGTAACAAACTCAGGAAAATATTAAAAACCTGCAGGTCAGACTGCACCCCTTTTAGATATTAGGTGTGTTGCAGAGTCCTCAAGTACCTTGATATATTCACATAATCATCACCCTTGCCTATGAAGTTTCTTGTCCTCGTGATTGTGAAAAAAGAAAACATGGTCACACCCGATATGTATCAGATATAGCCATATTAGATAATGAATTAGATGCAAAGAGTGCAATGCTGAGTTTTAAATAGGTTAACTCTCACTAATTTTGCCCTCTGCCACCCAAAATATCCCTTAAACTAAAGAGTACCTTTTTCTAAATCTGTCCTTTTACAGAGTCTTGGAACTTGGGAAATTTCTGACCTCTACTGTTTAACAGGTTGTTTTTTGGTTGGAGGGAGGATGACCTAAGTGTGACTAAGCCCCAGCTGTGAGTAGCCACACAGCTTTGCATAACGTAAGACATTTTAGCTCATGATTGCGTTACTCCATGGAAAATTGCACAAGAAGGTGAAGTTTAGTCAAAGTAAACACTCTCAAAACAATCTCTGACCTAGACTCATGGAACCTCCATTACATATTGAAAGATCAGAATAAACACACTTTTAATGGATTGTTTCCACTTAATAAACAGCTGAGTACTTTCTTTTGACTGCTCCACTAAACGAGTGATTAATTTTAAAGGATGTACTTAAGTGTAAGTGCACAGCAGTTTTTCTTTCCAAAGTCATATTTGAATATCATTTAACAGTGGTTGGAAAAAAACAAAACTCTCTCCTACGCCAAAGTTGAGAACTCTTTGCCAAACTGCCTCTTCGAAACAAAGTCAATAAAGGAATCTGACAGGGTCGCAATGAGTCAGAATCGACTTGACGGCAGGGGGTGTTTTGGTTTGAGTATAGTAAGAATTACATGGAACGGCAATTGAACAGACAACACAGTAAAAGCAAGTCCACCTACACATCATAAAACTACTCTAGAAACAAAGTAATTGACATTTCCATAAGTTTTGCTGGTCAAGGCTCCCACCTTACTTGGTCATACAGATTTCATTTCAGATAGCAATATAGCCTGTTCCTAAGAGTGTGCCTTTGGGCTTTAGAATGGACTGCCTGGGTTCAAATCCCTACTCTCCCAGTCAATACTTGTGTGGCTTTAGGCAAATTATATAACCTTTATGTATCTCTGTTTCTTCACCTGTAAGGTTTGGGATAATAAAATACCCATGCCATAATGTTACAAGGGCTGAATGGATTAATGGAAAAGAACTTACAACAGGTCCTGGCATATGAAAACATAGAAGGAATGATTATGTGCTAGCTATAATTATTGATTTGTGCATGATGATCTTCTGTCAGTCAGTTGTTGCTACCTAGCGCTGTGTAACAAATGTCCTAACCTTTGGTTGCTTCAAACAGCAATTCACTATTCTTGCTCATGTATCTGAGGTTTGGTTACTGTAGCTTGGTTACGGGCTAGGCAGGGCTGGCCTCCCAGCTGCAGATCCTTCATTCCACAGACCTGGCTGGCCTGCTCTCCTCATGACTACAGCATAGTTCAAGCCCGTACTTGTGGCATGTCTGCTGACAACCCATTGGCCAAAGCAAGCCACAGGGCCAAGTCCAAGGTCAAGGAACAGGAAACTCTAGTCCTTCAGTGGAGACGGTATGAGAAAGGATAAGTAAATAGTTTTGATCAATACTCAGATCTCAGAGAATCTTTATAAAACAGTGATCTTATTACACACTTATACCTTATATCTCAATTTAGAGCAAGACCAGGGACCAACGATGCCACTTTACAAGGGTACCAGAGACACTGAAAAGGGGAGAGACTTGGCCAAACTTAAATATTTGGTCAAGTTGGCTAAGGCGTTGTTGTCATGACTCCCAGCTTTCTTCCCAGCATACCACTCTTCATCATTATTGGTTCTGTTCTTCATGGCCGACTCTGCTCCAGTTCCTACCACAGCTGGCAGGAGGCAAGCATGCAGGCTGTAGAAGTGATTTTTTAAAAATACGTATGTATTCATGGTTATCTTTTCCTGCTGTAGCTCTTTGAGATATCAATACCACTGACATCGGCGCCTGAATTAGTGCCTGTTAAAGTCGCCAACCACACAGGCTGTAAGTGCTTGTCAACAGCTCCTCGCCATCCATACTCAATTATCAGAAGGTCGGTCCAGCTCTCGGAAGAAGACCGGTAAGCAATTCTTTTACGTGATCGTAATTGTTCCTGCCCTTGTCAGAGCTGTGTGTGGAGAATCCTCCATGTTTGATGACTGTGCAGTCATTGCTTTTGCATCGAGTTATTCATCCTTAGCATCTAACGCAGATCTACTGGTAATAACTGTTTGGGAAATATATTTTTTACGCCATATTAGATGTATATTGGAAAACCTAGTGGCATAGTAGTTGAGAGCTATAGCTGCTATGGTTAAAAGCTACGGCGATTTGAATTTGCCAGATGGCCTTGGGAACCATATGGGGCAGTTCTGCTCTGTCCTCCAGGGTCACTATGTGTCAGAATTGATTTGATGGCAGCAGAAGTTTTTCTTTTCTTGTTTTAGGTGTACACTGGTGCAAAGAATACCAGAAAAGTGTTTACTTGTGTTTCATTGACTATGCAAAAGTATTCGACTGTATGAATCATACTAAATTATGGCTAATGTTGCAGAGAATGGGAATTCCAGAACATTTAATTGTGCTCTTAAGGAATCTGTATATGTATCAGGAGACAGTTGTGCGAACACAGCAAGGGGACACTGCATGGTTTTAAGGCAGGAAAGGTGTGTGTCAGAGTTGTACCCTTTCACTATACCTTTTTAATCTGTATGCTGAGCAAGTAATCCAAGAAGCTGGATTATACGAGGCATCAGGATTGGAGGGTGACTCATTAACAACCTGCGTTAGGCAGATGACACCACCTTACTTGCTGGAAATGAAGATTTGAGACACTGATGAAGATCAAGGACCACAGCCTTGAGTATGGATTGCACCTCAACATCAGGACAAAAAGAGTTTTCAACAACTGGACCAGTAAGCAACATTGTCATAAATGGAGAAAAGATTGAGGTTGTCAAGGATTTCCTTTTACTTGGGTCTGCAATCAACACCCATGGAAGCAGTAGTCAAGAAATCAAAAGATGTATTGCATTGGGAAAATCTGCTGCAAAGGACCTCTTCAAAGTATTCAAAAGTAAAGATGTCACCTTGACAACTAATATACACCAGACCCAAGCCATGGTATTTTCGATTGCATCATATGCATGCGAAAGCTAGACTATGAACAAGAAGACAGAAGAGTTGATGCCTTCGAATTGTGGTGTTGGAGAAGAGTGTTGAATGTACCATGGACTGCTAAAAGAACCAACAAATCTGTTCTGGAAGAAGTACCACCAGAGTGCTCCTTGGAAGCAAAGATGGCAAGACTGCGTCTTACATAATTTAGACATGTTGTGAGGAAGGATCAGTTCCTAGAGAAGGACATCATGCTTGGCAGAGTGGAAGGTCAGCGAAAAAGAGGAAGATCCTCAATGAGATGGATTGACATAGTGGCCGCAACAATAGGCTTAAGCATAAAAATGATTGTGGACATGGTGCAAGACCGGACAGCACTTCGTTCTGTTGTTCTTAGTCGGTATGAGTTGGAATTGACTTGACGGCACCTAACAACAGCAACAACATATTGGTGCCCTGATAGTTCAGTGGTTAAGAGCTCCTTGGAATCACTATGGGACAGTTCTACTCTGTCCTATAGGGTCACTATGAGTCAGGATCAACTTGATGGCAGTGGGTTGGACTGAGTTAGACGTGTATTGCAATAGGACCAGAAAGCGCAGTGTGTCTCCTCGTGTACACCTTTGTTCTTAGCACACCGAGTCTAAAGCACATGTGGAGTCCCAGGGTGGTACAAGCAGTTTGTGACTACTAATCTAAAAGGTTGGTGGTTGAAACTCACCCAGCAGTACCATGGAAGAAAGGTTCTGGTGATCTGCTTTCCTAAAGATAGCAACCAAGAAAACCCTAGGGAACAGTTCTATTCTGTAGCACAAGGAGTTGCCATGAGTGAGACTTCACTTGATGACAAAGGGTTTCAATACAGCTGTAAAAATGTGCTGCAAACTCAAGCTTGACAAATGTCCCCTTTTCCAGAACACACGTGAATGAAATTCCTTTCAAGCTGTTTCTATGTTTAAGTCCTGAAATGGAGGTGGAGGGTAGGACGGATTCCAAGAATTACTGGGGAGTGATCAACTCTCAGTTTCTGATACATCCTCTTAAGATTTCTTAATGTGAAATTTTCATTGCAAATGAAAATGACTTAAAATTAACTTGACACTTGTCAAGTAAAGATTGTTCTAGCATGGCACCTGAGCACTGTCATCATTAAAATGGAGATGAGTGCACTGGTCAGGACAGCAGGAATGCACAGAGAATAAATGTCCCTCTTTTATGAGCTTTCTTTAGTGGTTAAGAGAAGTCAAGGTATCTTCTGGGCTCAGTGTCACTAGTACATACTTAGTGTCACTAGTGTCACTGGTACACAACAAGATACTTGAGAGTATGTTGTTAAATGCTGATGCTATCAAATGTTCTGAAACTGAAGGTAAGCATCACTGATTTGGAAACTAATAATGCAGAGAAGCAAATGAAGGGCAAATTGCAAACACTGAATGAAAACATAAAGTGACTAAGTTGGCTACTTACATTTTGCAAAAGTGAAGCAGCAGATGCTGGTAGGATAGCAAGTAAGAGGGTGAGCTGATGGTTATATGTCACTGTGTGGTACAAACAGTTAACCCTCCAGGCTGCCAACTGAAAGGTTGGTAGTTTGAGTCCATCTAGAGGTACGTCAGCAGACAGGCCAGGCTATCTCCTTCCAAAAGTCAGTCATTAAAAACTCTTTGAAGCGCACTTCTATACTTGAGGTTGCCAGGAGCTCACCTGATAGTGAGTGGTACTAGTGACACTGAGCCCAGAAGATACCTTGACTTCTCTTAACCACTAAAGAAAGCTCATAAAAGAGGAACACTTATTCTCTATGCATTCCTGCTGTCCTGACCAATGCACTCATCTCCATTTTAATGATGACAGTGCTCAGGTGCCATGCTAGAACAATCTTTACTTTGGGAAAACAAACTCCATTGACAGCTACAATTTGCATCATCTCTAACACCAATCTTCCAGAAAATGTTGCAACTTTCCCAAATTACAGTTTCATTGCGAAAGGTTTCCAATAGATGTTTTGTAGTTAGAGAATGTGCAGCTACTACTGTACAAGCAAAGATGTCAGCTTGAGGACAAAGGTGCACTTGACCCAAGCCATGGTGTGTTCATTTGCCTTATATACACACAAGAGCAGGGCAATGAATCAGGATGAGCAAAGAAGAATTAATGCGTTTGAGTTGTGGTGTTGGAGAAGAATATTCAATATATATTATGGACTGCCAAAAGCATCAAGCAATCAGTCTCAGAAGAAGTACAGCCAGAATGCTCCTTAGAAGCAAAGATGGCGAGACTTCGTGTCACATACGTTGAACGGGTTGTTAGGAGGGATCAGTTCCTGGAGGACATCGTGCTTGGTAAAGTAGAGGGTTGGCACAGAAGAGGGGCTTCCACAATGGCATACTAATAGTGTTGAGGATGGTGCAGGACTAGATAGTGTTTCATTCTGTTGGGCACAGAGTTGCTATGAATCTGAACCAACTCAAGAACACCTAACAACAACAGCCGTACATGTAGAAATTCTGCTGACACAGTGGTTAAGAACTAAGGCTGCTAACTAAAAGGTCAGCAGTTCGAATCCACCAGGTGCTCCTTGGAAACCCTGTGCGGCAGCTCTACTCCCTCCTTTAGGGTCGCTATGAGTTGGACTCAACTCAACAGCAATAGGTTTGGTTTGGTATGTACATGCAGTTCATAAGTATCAATGAACATTGTTTTTACATGTCCCAAAGGTATGACTGCCCTTGAAAGCTTTTAACTCTGGTTCATTGTTTTCTTTTCCTAGATGCCCCCATTCCAAGAAACTCTGTCCCATCAACATGCTGTGGGATAGCAACAAATGTAAATGTGTTTTACAAGAGGAGAATCCCCTTGGAGGAGTGGAAGGTAACGAGAGCTGTAATAGTCTGAGAAGTCACACCAGTAACAGCGGACTGGTGTTCAGTGCTGAACATGGCCGGCTGTACCATATGCCTTTTCTCTCTCTGTTAACTCTGGAGGAAGGTCCTTGTCCTCAATCTTCACCTGGTCTAGGAGCTCCTCAGGTGCAGGGACCCTGGGTCCAAAGGAAACACTCGGCTCCCAGCGCTGCTTTCTTGGTGATACAGGGTCCTTAACTTGACTTAACTTCCCTTTCCTTTTATCTCTTCTTGTAAGATAAAAAGTGGTGCAAGCCACCCCCCAGGCAAACTCCTTTTACATTGGATAAGGCATGTGGCATGTGTAAGGATGTTAATCTAATCTGGCCTCAAGAACCACACGCAGAGGTTAGGATTTAAAACACATACAAAAACCTCATTAAATGACAAATGCTTGCTGGCTAATTAGCAAGCACTTGCAGAGGGAAAACAGCTGCAGGGCGGGACTAGAGGAATTTGAGGGGCTGGTGACTCCAGAGAATGTTGGATTCAGTGTTTTCTTTTTTAAAAAAACATCTGAAGGCTGGGTGTGGACGCATATTGATTTGACTGCCCTTGTCTACAGAGTCTGTCCCACTCCAGAGTGTTCCCAACTTCAGATTTGATGCAAAACCTCAGAGTTCACAGCTTTTCTTACTTTCACAGCATCTTTCCCTCCTAGAGACACTAGAGGATACAGTAGAACTGCCCCGTAGAGTTTCTGAGGAGCACCTGGTGGATTCGAACTGCCAACCTTCTGGTTAGCAGATGCAGCACTTAGCCGCTATGCCATCAGGGTTTCCCTTAAGGAAATGGGTATTTAAAAGTCCAGGTGTAGAGATGGGGGCCAGTCACACAGTTCTGGGAATCAGAGCCCAGCCAAATTGAGACAGACATTTTGGGGGGCACATTATTCAATCCAAGACAGCATCCTTTCACTTTTTAATCTTAAAGAAAAATCCAAAGAGATCTGTTGCTGTTGGTGTGTGCTCTCCAGTTGATTCTGACTCACAGTCACCCCTGTGACAGGGTAGAACTGCCGCGTAGGGTAACCTAGTCTGTAATCTTTATGGGAACACATCACCAGGTTTTTCTCCAATGGAGCAGCTTGCAGGTTTGAACTGTCAGCCTGCCAGTTAGCAGCTGAGTGCTTAACCACCACATCAGCAGAACTTACCCTTACTTAAAAGAAAAAAAACAAAAATACCAAATCCAGTGCCATCAGACTCCATACCGACTCATAGCAACCCTATAGGACAGGGTAGAACGGCTCCATAGCGTTTCCAAGGAGCACCTGGTAGATTTGAACTGCTGACCTTTTGGCGAGCAGCCGTAGCACTTAACCACTACACCACCACAGTTTCCTTACCCTTGTAGCACATCTCAATTCAAACACAAGGCATTTCAGATATTTAATAGCCAGATATGGCCAGTGACTGCTCTGTTGGACAGCCAAACTCTAGAACACTAACTTGTTACCAAAAAAACAAAAAACCTACTGCCAGCTCCTAAGTTAAGGTTTTATCTTACAGTTGTAGTTAGCTTACATCCAGTCAACTCCACTTTATGGAGATTTCATGTGTAACAGAACAAAGCGTTGCCTGGTCATGTGTCATCCTCAGGATCACCAGTATGTTCCAGTCCATCATTGTGGCTGTTGAGCCAGTCTGTATCACTGAGGGTCTCCTTTATCCCCCCTGGCCTTCTACTTCATCAAACGCGATGTCCTCCCCCAGTGACTGATCCCTCCTGATGACGTGTGCAAAGCAAGCAAGCGAGTCATACAAGATTCGGTTACCCTAAAGAGCCATGCCAGACCAGTATAATGCTTTCTCCTTATGACTCTTGTCTTAATACAGGCAGTCTCCAACTTACGATGGGGTTTCACTCTGATGACCTTGTCATAAGTTGGTTCTGATGTAAGTCAAGTATCTCAGATTTTTAAGTTTTCGTTATCATTGCCTTTTATCATCAGTATCTCTATAAATTTGATCCGTGTCTTTGGGGATTGGAAACATTGCATATAAACTCACAGATATATATATATATATAATTTTAACTAAACTTTGTTGTGGTTTAAGTGCAAGTATATAATCCATATCAGTTTGCCAACCCACAGCACTGTTCTAGTCTAACTCCCTTCCCCACCCTCCCGTGACAGCACACGCCCCCTTATCATCCAGAAGTTCTCATGCCCATTTGATCAAGACCTGTCCCCCTTCCCACCATCTTCTTAGCTCCATGTTTCGTACCAGGATCCCTGCATGTCTTATATACCCCTGGTCAGTCTTTGTCTGGGAAGCTGGCATCGGTGCTGGATGTGGCTTGGGGTTAGAGAGTTTGGAGGCCACGCTCCGAGGGGCCCTCCAAACTGAGGGACTATCAATTGCTGTCACTTGGTGGATAAACTCAGATATATTGTAACGTCGTATGTAGTATATATTATTAAAGATAAGATGTAGAAAGAAAAAAAAAGATGATTGTTAAGTGCATTCCGTCATAAGTTGGGGACTACCTGCACTGTGAGAAAGTCATCATGGGAGACAATCTACATAGAGCATAAAAGCTGTTCTAGTTGCAGTTTCCTGGCACACAGCCTCCAAGACAGAGGATTGAACCCAGGAACAATCCCGTGTGAGGGAGGCAGGCTTGGACAGAGGGAGATGGTGAACTGAGACGTTATATGGAAAGGGGCTTCCCCTACTCCCTGGGGAGCTGAAACTAGGAACCGCCCCCTAGGGTCGCCATGAGTCGGATCCCACTCGTCACCACTTGGCTGGCTCTGAGGTAAATGGGCTATGCCCTGGTGGGGGGCATAACCTTGAGTGAAGCAGCTTCTTCCTGCTGACAGGAATTCCTGGAGAGAGACCAGCCAGTGCTTACTTGTTGAGGGCAGAAGAGGGCAGTGCTCTGCTCCGAGCACAGGGAAAGGAGCACTCAGGGCCAGGGGTGAGAGGACACAGCAAGGTCTGGCTACTGGGGAAGGAGCAGGGTGGAAGATCACACAGGAGAGGCTGGGGACATGTGAGAGAGGAAGCTGGACAGGCTTCTAGGGGCAGAGCCGAAGTGAGGCTTGGCCTGGATATGACACTAAAGACCAAGGAAAACCGCTGAACTGATTAAAGCAGGCAAGTGACAGCACTCATGAGAATTTTGGTGACATCATCCCAGTGTCCACGAAGAAGAGGATGGGTTGGCATAGGGCGTGAGAGGGAGCAGGGGACTTTCTGGGACACTGCAGCAGTGACGGATGTGAGAAACAGGGGTAACCTGCCTTACCATCACTTCATCTCCCAGAATCCCATTCATGTGGGTCAAGTTCAGGGTTGCTTCTCTTGTGATTGCCTCAAACTGATGGCATCTACTGAGCTTGCTGTTTACTGAGCATCTTTTTTTGTGGCTGTTGAGTCATCTGCTTTTTTCTACAATGCCTCCTCTGTCTTGATTGTGCACATTTGGGTTAGTGAATCTGAGTCCAATTGAACTGCATCTTGTTAGACCCATGTTGTTGCTCTAAACCATGAAAGAGAGAGAGAGAGAGAGAGAAGGAGAAAGGAGGCAGGGAAGGAGGAAAAGAGGAAGGGAAGAAGGCAAGGAGGAAGGGAGGGAAGGAAGGAATTCCTGATTCTGTAGTTCAAAGTATTCAGTATCTTTCTTCCTTCCTTAAGAGAACCACAAATTTCAAAACGCCACTTTAAAAAAGTTTCATCAATTTACTGATAAATTGATAAATTACTGTTATTGTAATTTATAAACAGCAGAAGGTGGAGGATGGGACAACTGGTATCCCATAGTCAACCTCCCCAGGGAGTGAAATCCATATATTTTTTCAGAGTATCACCCTTGGCTACTTGCTGATCCACCCAGCTCCCCTGCACCCTGTCTGTACTTCTTTTAACTTGACCAGACGGATGTGAGGACAGGCCTTGTCAATGACCTTGCTGAAGTTCTACCAACACACTCTTTCCTTGGATAACGGGGTTCATCAGGCCTGAAGTGTTTTGTGTGAATCTCTGCTGCCACCTAGTGATCCATGCATCTTTTAAGAGCTTCCTATGCAGTTCAAATCCACCAGGTGCTCCTTGAATACTCTAGGGGTCAGTTCTACCCTGGCCCCTAGGGTCGCCATGAGTCGGATCCAACCCAACGGCACTTGGCTTGGCATGAGTTGGAAGAAACCCCGGTGGTGGTGTGGTTAGGTGCTCACGGCTGCTAACCAGGTCAGCAGTTAATTTCCTCCTTGGAAACTCTGTAGGACAGTTCTATTGTTTATAGAGTTGCTATGGTTCAGACTTGACTCAACAGCAATGGGTAGGAATCAGAATCGATTCGATGGCAGTGGGTTTGGTTTTTTGGTTTATGAGTCAGAAGTGATTCAACAGCAGTAGGCTTAAAAAAAAAAACTATCCTGTAGGAGTTACGCAGGGTGGTGTTTGGAGCCCTGGTCGTGCAGTAATTAAAGTACTCGGCTGCTAACAAAAAGGTCAGTGGTTTGAACCCACTAGCTGCTCTCTGGGAGAAAGATGCGGCAGTTTGCTCTGATAAAAATTACACCCTTGGAAGCCATGTGGGGACATTCTACTCTGTCGTACAAGGTGTCGATGTGAATCAGAATCGACTCCAGGGCACTGAGTTGTTTGACTGATGCAAATGGTTAATGTGTTTGTGTGCTGCTAACTGAAGTTTGGAAGCTCAGATCCACTCAGAGGCACCTCGGAAGAAAGATCTGGCATTCTACTTTGAAAAACATCAGCCATCGAAAGCCCTCTGGAGCAGTTCTACCCTGATACACATGAAGTCACCAGATGTCAGAATCAACCTGACAGCAACTAGTTAAAAACTGAGGAGGGCTGGACTCATGATCCTTTTAAACCAAAGCCACTGCCATAGAGTCGTTTCTGGCTCATGTGTCCCTTAATCCAAAAAACCCATTGCTATCAAGTTGATTTTGACTCATAACAACCCTACAGGACACAGCAGAAGTGCCCCATAGGGTTTTCAAGGAACACCTGGTAGATTCGAAGTGCCAGAATTTAGTTAGCAATCATAGTTCTTGACACTACACCACCAGGATTTCCATATGGCCCTTGAAAGAAAAAAGAAAAACCAAATCCATTGCCCTTGAGTTGATTAGTACTCATAGACCCTATAGGACAGAGTAGAACTGTCTCATAGAGTTTCCAAGGAGCACCTGGTGGATTTGAACTGCCAACCTTTTAGTTAGCAGAAGTAGCACTTAACCACTACATTACCAAGGTTTCCATACAGCCCTTACCAAAACCCAAACCCACTGCTGCCGAGTCGGGTCCGACTCATAGCGACCCTAGAGGTCAGAGTAGAACTGTTCCATAGAGTTTCCAGGCAGCACCTGGAGGATTTGAACTGCTGACCTTTGGTTAGCTATACATAGCACTTAACCCACTACATCACCAGGGTTTCCATAGAACCCTTAGCCAAAGCCTTAGGCCCCTTATATTTTATTACTGATATCTAGGAGTAGAGTTTTGAATTTTTAATAAGTCATCAAGCTAAAAGTCTGTGAAAACATTATCCAAAAAACTGTTTTTCATCAGAAACTCAAGAACCCCCACAAGTTTCATGTTTGTGTTGTAAACTCTGAAGTGAATCTCTTTCCTCCTATAAAGAGATGAGGGGTCACAAATCTTTAGGAAAGGAGATAAGGGAAATCCAAGTTATTTTAGGACGATGTCAACTATGCAACTAAATTGAGTGGCCACGCTTTCCAGGCTACAGCTACCCAAGGAACACTCTTCTGTTCCCCTTTAGACTCCTCTCATCTCCAGGAACTGGCACTGTGTGGGCCCCACATGAAGTTTGATGAAGAGCGTTGTGAGTGCGTCTGTAAAGCGCCGTGTCCTCGAGAGCTCATCCAACACCCAGAAAACTGCAGTTGCTTTGAGTGCAGAGAAAGTCTGGAGAGCTGCTGCCGTAAGCAGAAGATATTTCAGCCAGACACTTGCAGGTGAATGGCTTTTCAGTGTAAATACCTTTGCTAATCAGTAGGATTCCTTATGAAGCCAATTCTTCCTTGGTGCCCAAGCAACTTTTTTGGTATTAAAAGAGGGTTGGCAATTAAGGAATAAGACAGTGTTAACAGTGTTATAATGTGAGGATTAATCTCAAAGTCAAGAAAATCTTGCCTGCTGTTAGTTTGGAGTCCCTGGGATAAATGCAGCTTTAGGCTGCTAACTGAAAAGTCTGGAGGTTCACTTCCCCCTAAAGGCACCTCAGAAGAAAGGTCTGGTGATCCGCTTCTGAAAACTCAGTCATTGAAAACCCCAGAAAGGACACTTCTCCTCTGACACACATGGGGTTGCCACGAGTTGAATCAACTTAACAGCAAGTGCTTGGCTTTTCTAGTTGATTCACAGCTTTTAAGGAAAAACTAAGTTGGTGAGATTTAAACAGTTCTTTTGGAGGGGGGTTTCTGATCGGCAGCTGCTTTGGTTCAAACTCTATTCTACTTTGATGATATGGATGTCCCTGGATTTGCATAACAAAAAACTGACTGATGAATAGAACACTTGGAGATTACTGATCAGGGGGTGTAAGAGATTTGTAATTTATATGAGATGACCATTTGGGATTTGTTATTTTGAAATACACATCTGGACATTTACCTTTGAAAACTGAAATCAGAACAGAGCTAGTCCTTTGAACACAAGCCTGGATTCTGAATTCTCCTGTTTATTTCCTTTTGCCACAGCTGCGAGGACAAATGCGCCTTTCAGACCAGACCCTGTGCAAATGGAAAACCAGCGTGTGCGAAGCACTGCCGCTTTCCAAAGGAGAAGAGAGCTGCCTACGGGCTCCAAAGCCGAAGAAACCCTTGATTCAGGTTTTGCTTTCCAGTTCCCCACGCCTGCCACTGTCAACAGCGTGCTGCCTTGCTGAGCTGCTGTCACGGTTTTTTTCCCAGGTGTAACAATCCACTTTCCATAGCAGCTGGGTGAATCTGGAACAACCTTCTCTTACCCACCTAGTCAGGATCCTCTGGGCTCATGACAGATGTCTTCTAACTTAAAGATGCCACCACATGCATCTGGAGAACAGAGATTCTGTGTCACTGTTGGTGAATGAAAAATGTCCGTTCACCCTGAGGTGGCAGGTACCGTGTGATCAAGTACTCAGAGCACGTAAGGAAATCTTCGTAGCCTCTGAGTCCTTTGCTAATGGTAGCTCTCTTGTGAAGTATTATGATTCCCTCTGATACATAATTTGATTTGTATGACCAGCTACGGACTTGCCGATTATGCCTTAGCTTGTAGCTTTTGAGTTTCCTGAACTACTACTGTTCATGTTTCATATTTAAGTGTATTTAAAGTAAATAAACATCATTATTCGAGCCATGGGCTCTTGTGCATTATTTAATATGCTTCCTCTCTCAATTTTAGCCTCATGCAGAACAAAGGAATTTTAAGAGAAAAGAATTTAGGAGCTGGGGGGGGCAGTGGGAATCAACTTTACTGAAAGGCTGGCATTGCAGAGCGGCCAGGCAGATTACTTACAGACTCAGCAACCAGGTAAACAGCATCCTGCATAGACAGAGAATTACACCCACGTACACATACGTACTGACATTAACTAGTTGTCATTAGCTAAACTTGGACTCACGGAGACCCCATGTCTGTAAGAGTAGAACTGTGCTCCCGAAAGTTTTCAATGGCTGATTTTTTTGGAAGTAGGTTCCCAGGGCTTTCTTCCAAGGTGCCCCCAAGCCGAGCTGAACATCTGACCATTCAGTAAGCAGCCAAGCACATTAACCCTTTGCACCACCCAGGGACATCACACTTCCTGGTGCAATGACCAGTGGCCATACTAATAGTGCTGGAATCTGGACTGAAAATTAAATCAGAAGCAAAATATGCAGGAAGCCCCAAGAGGTTGAAACACAACAACTGCCACAGTGAGGTGTGATTTCCCTAACAATCCAAGCCACAGGGCTGGGAAATCTGTTCATGAGACTGCCCAGCTCACAAATCTTTGTCTAAAGCAGAGGGGTGGGAGGTCCCCGGGGATGGTGTTCAAACTTGGCTGTATTACAGGCATCTCTGAATTATTCAGATGTTGCTGCCCTAGAAAGGAATTTCATTAATTTCGATTCCCAAACTGTTGTATGAGATGAAAGACATCCAAAATAGATTCTGCCATTTTTCTAATGGCGACTGTTTGTCCTAGAATTGGTTGGTAAGCAATAGCCCACAGGCCTGTTTTTGTAAATAAGGCTAAACAGAAACATAGTCATGCTCCCAGTAGCTGCAGAGACACACTCGGCTTATTTTTCTAGCTGAACAGTGGCAGCCAGAAATCCTCTTTCCCTCTAACTCCCATTATTTTTCTTGTGTTTCTCTTGCAGCACGTATCACTTCTGAGCTTTTATTGTAGGCATTTATATATGCCCTAAAGAGACAGGAACCTGAAGGTCCAACCTAACCACACCTTGGAACATTCTAGAGTGATTAAAAAAATTTTAAAAACCCCACTGCTGGCAAGTCAATTCCGACTCACAGCGACCCTATAGGACAGAGTAGAACTGTATCATAGTTTCCAAGGAACTCTGGTGGCATAGTAATTAAGTGCTATGGCTGCTAACCAAAAGGTCAGCAGTTTGAATCCACCAGGTGCTCCCTGGAAACTATGGACAAGCAGCTGCCTGCCTAAAAAGGAATTACTTCAGATCCCCAATGGTGATTTGTTGTCTCCAGTTATACCCTGGGTGTAGACCAGCTATAAAAACCCAATCCCGAATTCTCCCAGTGGCACAGCCTGCCCAAGTTCTGTGAGCTCTGTGAACACACCACTTTGAAGTGCTCTCATTTTCCAAGAAAGACTCTTCTCCTGGGCCAGCCGAGTCTCCCCACAGAATTCTTTCTTATGGGTCTGACGAGGACCCTTGAGGGTCTTCAAAGATTCCCGGTAACCCTAATACCAACACATGTAAATCTCCTGTCAAATTTGCCCAGCAAACAGACTTGCACAGAGCTGACTCCCAGTGCAGTTGCCTTCCGACTCCCAAAGGATTCAGAGAAGCTACTTTACATATGTATTTGCAAGGAGCTGAATTTCAAATAAGGGTGATTCCATATTTGTAGGCTGTTGTATTCCACAACTGCTATTGATCGCCCTCATATTTTATTCATCAGAACAGAAGGAATGCATCTAAGTACTTTCTTCTTATTTCAGTGGTTACTAAGAAAGTCTCCCAAGACTGCCTCGAGGTGATAGATTTAAGCTGGAGGCTGTAATTAGGATTCTCCCCAGATGTTGCTCTGAATCCAGCTGCTCTGACTTTCTTTGGCCTTTTAGAAAACAGCCTGAACGGGAGACCTTTGCTTAAGGTTTCACTGACTCTAAACAGAGTCTTGTGAGATGATAAAACCCTGGAGAGATAGAATCATAATTTACTTTTTTCACATTCAATGGCTAAGTCAGAGGCTGGGGAGAGATGGCTATTGGATGCTTGCAGCCTGCATGCTCCTCTAGCCCTTCTACCCATCTCACCCCAGGGTGACTCAACAGCGGTGTGCCTTTGTGGATACCAATTTATAAAACCCAGTCTATTCAACAGTATTTAAGGCACAAAGAAGCTGTTAAGAAAAGTGGATCTCCTTTTATTATTGGTAAAAACTATAGAAAAAGCTAGGATGGATAAAAACCTTTTAAAAGACAGGAATTGTGTTTAATAAAGAACCTGGTGGCTCGGTGGTCAAAGCCAAAGCCAAGTGCCGTTGAGTCGGATCCAACTCATGACAGTGGTCAAAGCACTTGACTATTAGTCGAAATATCAGCAGTTGGAAACTGCAGCAGCTCCAAGGGAGGGAGAAAGATGTGGCAGTCTCCTCCTCTAAGATTTATACCCAGGGGGTGGCTAGATGGCAGGGGATCTGTTCAATGGTCCACATATTACTCACACAGCCTTTGGCAGATGGGCATTTATTAAAAGTGTGATGATAAGACCCTAACAAAAACAAAAGCAAAACTCATTGCTATCGAGTTGATCGCCCCTCAAAGCAACCCTGAGGGCAAGAGTAGAACCGCCCCATAGGGTTTCTAAGGCTGTGGGCGTTATGGAAGCAGACTGCCACACCTCCTCCATGGAGCATCTGGTGAGTTCCAATTGGTTAGCAGTCACACGCTTTAACCATGGTGCCAGCAGGTCTTCTTTTGAAGATAAAGATAAGGAAGTACTTATTCTACCCCCAGACAGCTTCACAACTCTTTTGAAAGTGTATTGGCATCAGGCTCTTAGAGGAAATCGACAGTAGAATTTTGGGTGTGTATTGTGATGCATGAGCAGTATGGGAGTTGTAAACCCGGGCTCAATAAATGAGGCTTCACTCCCATTTTCCAGGATTTCTGCAACACTCCAGGAGTGTCTTACTTAAAACCTGCAGAAAATGACAAGGGGCTGGCACTACCTTATACCAAGCAACACTGTCCCATCTTGTAGCGTTGCTGCTGTGAAAGCAATTGCGAGCTACTAAGCTTGAATAAATGTTCTCAAGTCTTCGGCACCTTTATTCCCTGATGCCTATTAACACAGGAAAAAGCAACACAAAACAGCAACATTGCCGTGCAGGCGATTCCAGCTCATGGAGACCCCCTGTGTTGCAGAGTAGGACTGCACTTCATAAGGATTTCAAGGCTGTGACTTTCCAAAGTAGAATGCCAGGGCTCTTCTTCTAAGGCGATTCTGGGTGGGTTTGGATTGCCAACTTTTGGTTAGTACCTTCTGGTTAGTAGTAGCACCTGTTGATTAGAAGTCGAGTACTTAACCATTTGTGCCACTTGGTGACTCCATTAGACAGAGTATTCCTACTGGAGCCTTACCTCTTAAAGTCAGTTCATTAATACACCCCAAATCTTGCAACCATACTGCTTTTTGAACTATGGAATTGTCTGTAATTTTATAACATACACTCCATGAAATAGTTTCAATAAATTTTTGTTGGGTATCTAATATGGGTTAGGAACTGTGTTGGCACTGGCTAAAGAAATTAATACAACTAAACCTTATTTAACACCTATTACCAGAAGCACAACCTCCCTCGGTGTACTATCTGATAGGGAAGGCAGATGTGTAACAAACAAATGTAATTGTCAATTTTCAGAAAAAAATCCATGTGAGATCCAAGAAGACAAGTCATTGTGGATCAAGATTAGAAGGAAGGCAGACAGCAGGCACGCAAAACAACTTGAATATCAACTGCTAAATAATATGGAAACCCTGGTGGTGTAGCAGTTAAGCACTACATCTGCTAACCAGAAGGTAGGCAGCTGGAATCTGCCAGGTGCTCCTTGGAAACTGTATGGGGCAGTTTTACTCTGTTGAGTCGCTATGAGTTTGAATCGACTCGATGGCAGTGGGTTTGGTTTTTTTGGTTTCGTAGTACCGCTGAAGACAGAAAGAAGTATTTCATTCTGTCTGGGGGCTTGAGAAAGACATCAAAAGGGACCCCCAGGTCATCTGCATGAGTAAGCTTCTCCAAGCTTAAGGGGTGGTGGTACTGGTGCTCAGACACCTGTTCTTCAAAGGTCTCGCATGTAAGCGCAGGGGAACTCCGATTACCACCTGTGAGGGGTGGATGACCACTAGACCACTTCCACTGATTATTTAGCCTCTTGACCAAACAGTTCACCAGTTTGAGTGGCAGCTAGTATTTCCTGTCAGACTTCACATTTTTTATTTCCTGTCAGACTTCACATTTTTTATTTCCTGAGTGCCGGGCTGTTAAATAAAATACAAGACACCAAGTTAAATTCGAATTTCAGATAAACAATGAATGATTTCTTAGTAAAGCACGCCCCGTGAAATATCTGAGACATATTACAAGAAAATTGTTACTTATCTGAAATTCAAATGTCAGATTGTTTTGATTTTTTTTTCATTCGTCTATATTTATTTCCTAAATCTGACAACCCTGCTGGAGCGGTGAGAACCAGCACGATTGTGCTGTTGGTACAAATGATCACAAGCCAAATGCTACTATAACCCTGGCTTTCTGCTGTCTTCCTACCCACAAAAAAATCTCTCCGGCTGGAAGCTAGCAGAGGGAACTTAGGCTTCCGGCATGCGGACGCCGTAACTAGGCAACCGGGCAGCGAACCCACCTGACCCCTCGCAGATTTCTGGAGTACAGTGCGACGCATCTTGGGAGTAGTAGTTCGATGCACCTCCAAAGACCACCTAACTACAATTCCCAGTGGCATCAGAGACGGTCGCTGCGAAGCACGCTGGGAGTTGTAATTTAACCCTGCGGAAAGAACGGCTTTGGCTAGCTGTCTCTTGTAAGAGAGTAGAGCAGTTTCCGAGAGGTTCGAGACGTCAGGAATTTACATAAAAGGTTAAAGGGAGGATTACTGCTTTCAAAGCGGAGAGAATAAGTCTTCCGGAACATCGTGAAAATATTCTCCACCGCGCGCTGACGTCACCACCTACGTTACGTTCCGCGCAGACGCACTGAGGAAACTAAGCTCCTCCTCCTACGTCATCCCGATGACATTTGACAATTGGTTGCCTTGGGGGAGCGGCGTTCGGGCGCAGACGCCCCCGATTGGTGCTTCCGGGCAGTTGGCCGGGGCTTAGGCTGTAGCCGCGGGAGGTCCAGACGCGGACTGTCATGGGGCTTTCAGGTAAGTTCGCGGCCGGTGTCCCGGCTCCGGCATTGTCTGCCGCTTCGGTGGCGTTAAACCGAGGGTGCGGGGCAGCGGGTGAGGCAAAGGACCCCAGCCAGCTCTCGGACGTTTTGCCTCCTCCCTTGGGTTTGGCCCGGCCCCGGCGGGTTGCCGCGGCTGGGGACCGTGTGGGAGCGTTCCCTTCTCAGTGCCCATCACCCTCAGCGAGTGATGCCCAGTCATCGCCCAACGGTGCTATGGAAAGACTGTTTTCTTGATCCCAGCGTCGCTGGGCCTTCCAAAGTGTCCTCAGGAGCCTCTGCCGCTATAAACTGCGCACAGGGACTCGAGAATTTTATGGCCGTCTCGCATTTGCGACCTAAGTGACTGGGTGGGGACCTTCGTCATATCGCACAACTTGTCTGGCTTCATTTTTGTCAAGGGAGGATGCTTAGCACTCCAGCTCCAAGCTTCTCTCCAGCTTTAAAATCCAGGATTCTACGATTCTGCCTTTTAGGAACCCTTTATGCTACAGAGTTGCCCGGCGTGGTGACCTCGTGGAAGAGGCAGACTTTAGAGAATGTTACTAAGAACACCTCAACTGATTTCATTTAGCTCTTGACTCACTGTTTTCATTGTCCTTTATCCTTTTTAATTGCATAGAACTGGAAGTTCGGGTTTAGGTGATAAACCACAGTAGGGAAATGTTAGTTAACCCCCTTAAAAGTACCATCAGGAAGAGTTTGAATATGGTAACACTCAGTGCGTTGATACTGGCTTCTGATTTGTAAATCCAGTTGAACAGAAACGGATGGTGTACTTTCGAGAATGTATTTAAATACAATGAATTTAAAAGAGGAACCGCTAGAGGACTAGTGGTTAAGTGCGATTTTCTCAAGGTAGGCAGTTCAAATCAGCCACGTGCTCCTTGGAGGAAACTTTGTGGTGGTTCTACTGATGACAGACAGGGTCGCTGAGTCCGAATGGACTGGATGGCCGTGGGTTTTGGTGGTGGTGGGTGTTTAAAATACAGAGCTAGATTTGAAGGGGAGGGGACAGAGGAACAGTTAAGATTATGCATGCAGTTAATTCACATTTTCTGTGTTTGCTGGTGAATTAATGAAACTAAGTTTTAGGATGCGTTTCCCATTTAGTGATTTCTTTGAGTTGTGGCTCTGTGATTTGCAAAGCTGAGGAAGATTTTCACTAGATCGCCAGGTCTGTTAAGCTAAAAAGTCTAAGAATCTGTGATAATACTGCATGTTGAGAGGATATTTTACAGTGACAGAGATCTAGGGCACCCCTGAGATAAAAAACATTTCCTACTTTTGATGTGGGATGTGGCTCCAGAAACAGCCCATTTGTAGTCTAGTCTTTATCTTCAGATTCCAAACTGTAGGGAAGGTCATTTAGGGAGGAGAAAACCTGAAACGGAAAGTGAAAGGGTTAAGAAAAAATGTAGGGAGCAGTTTGATTGCTGTCATTGTTGGGTAAGAAAGGAGGAAATGGGGCTGTTAGTCATACCTGCTCCAGGTGAAGATGGCGTTCTGAAAAAGTTCTAGCTCCAGGTACATTTGAACATAGATCACAAAGTTTATACTAGCAGAACTTTATGAGATTAATTGAACCTTGGGTATATGTTGGTTTCTTTCTCTTCCCTCATTAGTGATTCGTAGTAAATTCGATTGTATCCATGTTTATTCTGCATATTATTTGCAGGCGGCAACACCGGGGGTCCTGAAATAAGGAAACAGTATTCCTGTGTGCTTGTGGCCATGTACTTTTTGAAGGAGAACCCTGGGTAGTTTAGACAAGAAGGCCACCTGTAAGAAGTTGTTACTGTTTGCCCTGGAGTCACTGCTGACTGGTGGTGACCCCATGTGACAGAATACAACTGCCTCATGGGGTTTTCTGGGCTGTACTTTTTTATGGGAGCAGATCACCAGGTCTTCCTCCCACAGAGTGCCTGGGTGGATTTGAATCAGCATCCTTTTGATAAGCAGCCTAGTGCTAAACCATGGGGCTACCATTGTAAGATAGCACAGCTGGCTGCATCATTGGCCTCCTTTTGAAAAGCTGAGACACACAAGGAGAGTTACTTTGGGACAGAAAGTCTGAAGCTCATTTGGAAGTAGGCTCTAGTGGGTTCTCTTCTGTCACAGCTGACTTGCACTGTACACTTAGTACCCTCCCCTTGGGAGGCGGGGTAGACAGCTTCAATAAGTCTTCTATGGAAGACTTCCTGGAGAAGGAAGACTAACATGAGTTGCAGCAGAAGCATCCTAGCACAGTGGCTGAGTTCTGAAGCTGGTGTCAGCACACATAGTCTGTAAAAGGTCAGTTAGCAAATATTTTCAGCTCTGTGGGTCATACCATCTCTGTCACAACTACTTTGCCATCTTAGCGCAAAAATAGCCATAACTGAGTGAGCAGACCTGTGTTCCAATAAAACTTTATTTAGAAAAACAGGCAATGGGCCAGGATCACTAGGTTTAAATCCTGACCTGTTCTCTATTACTGCATAACAAATCACCCCAAAAGTTAAGGGTATAAAACAACAGCCATTTTGTTAGTTTTCATGATTGTGTAATCTGCTAGCCTCCACTGGGTGGTGCTTTTGCTGGTCTTGCCAGAGGTCACCAAAGAGGCTTCATTTACTGGCACATTGGCTAGAGATGAGGCCTAGCTAAGGACATTGGAATGGTGAGGCCTCTCCCTTGCCCCATGTACATTCAGCTCATCACGTGGTTTCTCCCCACAGTCTTCCTAATATGATAGCTGGGTCTCTTACATGGTGGCTTTAAAAACCAAAAAGCAAACCCACTGCCACTGAGTCGATTCTGACTCATAGCAACCCTCTATGACGGAGTAGCATTGCCCCACTGAGTTTCCCAGGAGCACCTGGAGAATTTGAACCGCTGGCCTTTTGGTTAGCAGAGGTAGCACTTAACCACTAGGCCGCTAGGGTTTTCATGGTGGCTTAGGATTTCCAAAAGTATACAGGCAGAAGTTGCCAGGCCTTTTTCAGGCCGGAGCTCCAAATCAGCACAGGGTCGCTTCCATCACATTTTGTGGGATGAGCCCAGTCCAAACGCAAGGGGCGAGGCTATACAATGGTATAAATACCAGGAGATGTGGTCATCAATGAGGTAGACTACTATACTGTGCTGCCTGTAACTAGCTGAGTGATCATGGGCAAATTCCTTAACCTCTCTAAGCTTTAAATTTTCCATCTATCAGATGGGGCTAATACCTCACTGGGTTTTGCTGATTGCTTCGGTAAGAAGTAGAATCCTCTTAGCACACAGTACCTGATGCGTAGTGGTCGTTCAGTAAGTAGACATTGTGTTTTGTTTGAATGAACTGGTTTGTCGTCATGGCAAGTCATCTGCTATGATGGAAGCTTCATTGTACTATGTATTTTCAGAACAAAATTAAGACCTAGTCAGGTAAGTTCCTTCTATACATTGATTGTTTCCTGGGGGAAAGCTAACAGATTTTCACAACTATGAAAGCAGCAATTCCATCTAGTTGTAGAACTTGGACTGTCTTTTTTTGTCCCTGAGCTGAGATCTGTTCTGCTCTTTTGTAGGTAGTAAATCCTGCACCACTTGACCAGGCTGCTCTGAAGACTAATGTCTAAACCTTCTCAGTATGGCTTTGAGAGGAGAGTGCCATGACCAGCCTCCCTCAACTACAGTCCCCTGCACTGACCATCAAAGTCATTCCTCGTGTGGAACTCGGATCCATAATATATGCATGGTGTCAGACTTTTTCTACCCCAATATGGGGGGTGTGGAAAGCCACATATACCAGCTCTCTCAGTGCCTGATCGAAAGAGGGCACAAGGTCATAGTTGTCACCCATGCTTATGGAAATCGAAAAGGTATCCGTTATCTCACAAATGGCCTCAAGGTTTATTACTTGCCCCTGAAAGTCATGTACAACCAGTCTACAGCCACAACCCTCTTTCACAGTCTGCCATTGCTCAGGTACATATTTGTTCGGGAGAGAATCACGGTCATCCATTCACATAGCTCATTTTCTTCCATGGCCCATGATGCCCTCTTCCACGCCAAGACCATGGGTCTGCAGACAGTCTTCACGGACCATTCCCTTTTTGGATTTGCTGATGTCAGCTCGGTGCTTACAAACAAGCTTCTAACCGTGTCTCTCTGCGACACAAACCACATAATCTGTGTTTCCTATACCAGTAAGGAAAATACTGTTCTAAGAGCTTCGCTGGATCCTGAAATAGTGTCCGTCATTCCGAATGCCGTAGATCCTACTGACTTTACTCCAGACCCACATAGACGGAGCACTAGCGTTGTGACTGTTGTTGTTGTCAGCAGACTTGTTTACAGAAAAGGTAATGACTGAAACAGTAGCTTCTATTGCACTGCCCGAACCTTTCTTTTCCCTGTGGAGTGCTGTTGAATACTTGCATATCATGCTTGTTGGGTTTGAGTTTTGTGTCTCATGGTTTTATAAATGCTTTTGTATTAAATAGAAGGAGCCCTGGTGGCACAGTGGTTAAGGCTTGGCTGCTAACTGAAAGGTCGGCCGTTCAGATCCATCAGCCACTCTTTGGGAACCCTGTGGGGCCGTTCTACTCTGTCCTGTAGGGTCGCTATGAGTCAGAATCCGCCTAACAGCAAACAGGTTTTTAGTCTGTATTAAATAAAAACAAAGATCTAATACTGTTTTATGAATCTCAAAAGTTTTTGGAACCTTAGTGAATACTGCCCTCTTCCAACCTTTAATGTTTTTGTAGCTATACAAAAATTAATAATGTGAGAATGTATGTTATTATTTACTGATATTAGTACTTATTATTAAAAGGCTAGATCCCTTTAAAAGTTAACACAGCTTGGAGCAGTACAGGGCAGAGCCCACCACATAGCCTTTGCTTTCTGATTGCCAAAGTAATGGCTTTTCATTGCAGATATTTTGATAATTCAAAGATCTAAGGATGGAAATTAAAGTCAGTGGTAAGCATAATATTCAGAGATGACTCTAATGAATATTTGACTTATAAATAGTTTTCCTGTCTCTTTATAGGTATGTACATATCTTAATGTCCCTGAGTTTGCTCTGAACGTTACTGTCATGTAGCTTGCTAGTTTCATTGACTTCTAGCTAATAACACGTTAATAACACATTATGGCAGGTAAGTGGTAGACTGTGTTAGCCAAGGGTCTATTTCCTGACTCTGTCCTGGTTCGTGACCATGAAGAAGTTACTGAACGCCTCGAGCCTCAGTTTTCTCATTCGTGTAATATGGGCAACAGTGGGGAGTCTTAGGAGGGTTTGGTGATGATTCCCGTGCTTAGCCCAGTCCATACGCAGTAAGTGCCCGCTGTTACCAAGGAAAAGTCTTGTTGGTGCGCCTGCGGCACCTAACGAGCACCACAATGGGACTTATGTAGAGCCTCATTTACTAAAAGTCTGAAACAGCCCTGAATCTGGTCATTAAACACATAAATAGTCTTGGATTTTAGGTCTGAAAAGCAGTCCAGTAATCAAAAATGCCACTTCAAGTTGGGAACTGTTTTTTGAAAATAATGTGTGTATACATGTACATATATGTTTCTATGTATCCCTTAGATATTTAAAGTGAATGCAAGATGTTATTCACCTGCCTCGAGCTGCCAGTGGTTGATACACAGCCACAGGCTCGGTGTACTGGTCCACTGATCAGAGAGGTCAGCATCACCTCTCTGGAACTTTCTAAAGCATACTATACAGCCGTCAGTTGGGGTTTCTTTTAAGTGAGGTGAGAACCTAAAGACACATGGAGCAGTGTGTTTTTAGAGTTTTATAGGAGGCTCAGTGTTAAAAGGTATGAGGCCACTTTCTAGTTTATCCAAAGTCTCAGTTGATGGATTTGTAGTAAACGCAGTGCCATCGAGTCAGATCCGAGACTAGAAACAAAGATAGCTGAGATTTTAGTGAGAAGGCTTCATAGTTCTGAAAAGCTGTGTGTGAATTTATTTTTGATAAATGCAATTCTATTTGGAATGTGCTAGTAGAGTTGACCTAATGCTACTTTGAATTATTTAAAGCCAAATGACTTTCTGTGTATATTTCCTTCACCATCTATTTTATAATCCATCTACCTGTATTTGGGAAGATTGAGACAAGAAATGTAATTCTTACGTGTGTGTATGTATGCATTCTTTTAAATGAATGAGTTTAGTAAAATCTAAATGGCTTATAGTGCATTTACTTCTGATTGTATACAGTTGGTAATTTGTACTGAATTGAATTCCCAAGTGGTGATGATATTACTGTCAGTTTGGAGAGTCACTACCTTTTTCAGACTAGTCGAGTGTGACTGATTTTATTGTTTTATGTTACCTGAGGTTGTATTTCCATGTTAGAGGAAAATTGTTTTGTTTCCAAAAGAAAGTAAGAGCCATGTTTTTGTTCAGCGAGGCCCCCGCCTTCATTTGCTCTGTTCTGGGAAGTGGGCTTCCGCTAGTAGAGTTTTCGGCATTTTGAGCAGACAGGGCCAACAGTTGGACTGTGTTGCTTAGCCTTTGCCCCTGGCCGAAAGTGGAACCAGACCGGTAGGATTTTCTTGCCAAAAGAGACCTTGGACTGGAAAGCCAGAGATCTCATTTAGTAGATCGGGCAACTTTCCCATGATCAAAGAGCTCACTGCTGAAGAAGCTGGGACAAGTGGAAGGTCTCCAGTTAGCTGCCTGTAGCAAAGCTTATCTCTAAAGCATTAGCTCCCTGAACTAGCTGTTGTAGAACCCAGCCGTATATAAGTCCCAGGTTAACGGTATGTTGAAAGAAGCAAGAGGAACACAGATTGGAGGTGGGGAGAGGGACTCTGGGTGTCAGGATATTTGTCTTCTTCAAGAACTGCAGAGCTGACAGGACTCCTAGCAGTTTACAACTGATTTCACCCTCTTGGGAAAGGTCTCAGAGAGTCAGTTTCACTACTTTAGGACAGTATAGCTACTGCCCTTCAAACTGAGTGGATTTTCAGTCATTTTGATGAAAAAAAGTTTCTTTCCAACACTCAGCTTTGTATTTTCAGGGACTGATTTGCTTCGTGGCATAATCCCTGTACTCTGTCGTAAATACTCAGATTTACAGTTCTTAATTGGAGGAGAGGGACCAAAGAGAATTATTTTGGAAGAAGTCCGTGAAAAATACCAGCTACATGACAGGTACCAATGGGTTCCATGTTGCCTGCGAGGAGGAAATACTAAATCCATCTGTATTTGGTTTGGGCTGCCTGCCTGTATCAGTTATGTATAGTTAGCCTGTATAGTTACTTCTCCTAAATGGAATTGATGTACAGGGTAACGCAAGGCCCCCCTTTTGTTTTGTATAGCCAAGCCAAGTGCCGTAGAAAACAGGAAAACATGGTTAAAGAACACAGTTGTAGTTTTTCCATTAGTTCATTATTATTTGATACTGGGGGCAGTGGTCAGAGGTGATACCGAAAGCATGGAGAAACAGCAGCTTTGAGAAAGTTTGCCGATTTCCAAGTCTTGCTGTATCGTGATTTAAATGCCATTTTACATAAGTCATAGACATTGCCTGTGACAGATAGCAAAATTTCTCTTCCTTACTAACTTGTATACCAAGCCAGGCTTGAACACGTGAAGCATCAGTTCAGAGGGGCATTAACCTTCCAGGTGTGTTGAGATATTTTCCTTCAAAGCAAGCTAGTTTTGGAGAAGATGACATTTCAGCTGCATAGCCTTATCTGTTTGAAGCTCCACAGAAGTTAGAAATAGGTTACCCAGAAGTGTTTGAACCAAACAGCTTTACAAGGCTGTTCTTTTTTAGGTTAAGCATTGCGTGATACTAATTTTTTGAGACTGAAAACATTAGAACGGGTAAGAACCTCAGTATAATACGAATAACTAACTTGGCATATAAATTATACTTCTCTGGTAGCATGAGTTTTCACTCTTCTCTTTCTTCTCCTCTGATATCCAAAATCAGGGTACATCTCTTGGGAGCCTTAGAACACAAGGATGTCAGAAATGTCTTAGTTCAAGGACATATTTTTCTGAATACCTCCCTCACTGAAGCGTTCTGCATGGCCATTGTGGAGGCAGCAAGTTGTGGTTTGCAGGTATGAGGGTTTCAGGGGTTTGGCTGTTGGCCTTTTCTGGATTCGTATTTTCAAAAAATAATCATATGCATTTGGCAGTCATTTTTTAAGTTGGGTTTTATTTTCCTGAGATACAAATTAGAATGGGTAATGTATTGTTGTTTTTCCTTTTTCAGATTGTAAGTACCAAGGTTGGTGGAATTCCTGAGGTCCTTCCAGATAATCTTATTATTTTATGTGAGCCCTCAGTAAAATCTTTGTGTGAAGGGCTGGAAAAAGCTATTGATCAGCTGAAGTCAGGAAAATGTCTGTCTCCAGATGATGTCCATGCAGTCGTGAAGACTTTCTACACCTGGAGGAATGTTGCTGAGAGAACTGTAAAGGTATGTCATACACGATGCAGAGGGTCTCTAAAGGCTGTATCTGGATGCTTCCTTGATGTTGCTTGTACCTGTTTGCTTTTTCTTAACCTACAGGCTTACTATGTCAGTTCTATGGCTGAAGTTGATGAAATCCATTCTAAGTGAAAAGAAATGAATTTTGTATTACTTTTGGTGCATGATGGGCTAAGTTTCTAGTCAAAACATTGCATTTGAAATCTAAAACTAGAAGTAACAGTCTGTTGTTGTTAGGTGCTGTCAAGTTGATTTGGTCTCCCAACAACCCTCTGTGTCAAAGTAGAACTGCCACGGAGAATTTTCTAGGCTGTTATTACAGGAGCAGTTTGCCCAGCCACTCCCTGGATTCTAATGTGACCCTTTAGGAGCAGAGGTGAAACCTTGGTCAGCAGGGCTGTTTGGTTAGGCACACTGTTTGGGGGTACCCATCTTAATCTCCACCCTGATGAAGGACCACAGTGCATGTAGTTGTGATCTGACCTTGACAGACACCATGGAAATGGCAAAAGTCAAAACTATTGCAGATAATAAATTTAGGGGAAGCCAAGTCCTGCTTAATGATGACTATTGTCAGTGTGTTTTAAAACAAACAGTTGGGGTTCTGGTGGCACAGTGGTTAAGAACTCAGGCTGCTAACCAAAGGAGTGGCAGTTTGTACCCACCAGCCACTCCTTGGAAACCCTAATGGGCCAGTTACTCTCTGTCGTGTGGGGTTGCTATGAGTTGACATTGACTAGACAGCAGTGGGTTTTTCAATGAGTTTATTGTGATTTATGCTGTGCATTTAGAATACAGTAACTCCATTATCTGTCATGATTTATCGGCCCTAACATTGTCTTCGTAGCAGGATATTGCATTTTAACACCTAAATTTACAGATTAATTGCCCTAGTAATAAAGGTGGGCAGCTGGGGCAATTTGATCCTTAGCAATTTCTGCCTCTTACTTTAAGAGTGTGCCATTTAGAAAATGGGTCAGAAATTCAATGGCGTTTATGCTGGAAAAATACTCTTTCAGTTACAATTTGCCACTCGCCGTACAGCATTAATGAAAATGTTTGCATTGAGAATGGCTTCAGGGCAGAAGAGCTTGATGGGAATAACCTATACCTTTCTGAGGCCACCAGTTTTTAGAACATGCACTGTAGGCTGTGACTGAGTTCAAAGGGGATGATTGATGGGTCTCATACTGAAAATGAGCCTAAGTAATGCTCATACGCAAGCTGACCCATTTGGTTTCTTCATTTGAGATAATTATGTTTTAATAGTTGTTGATTTTCCATGTTTTAGCCTAGAGTGCCACTCTTTGCCCCTTCCCATCTACTAAAATTCCCATCTCCCTTACCTTTCCATTTACTTTGAAATCAGTGGAAACCCCTGAGCTGTTTCTGCAAGTTCTCAATGCCTGTGCTTAGAGACATGGTCTCACATGGCCGTGGAAAGGAAGAGCCCAGTCTGCCCTGAAGTGCTCTAGATTGTTATTTGTCTTGGGGTTCTTTCCCAGATACTGGACACAAAGCTGGCTTGGTAGTCTAGGAGCTTTAGAAGGCCAGCCCAGCTTCAGGAAGTCTCTGCTGAGTTCTGGTGAACTGAAAAGCTGCCCAGACTGCTCAAGACTCACAATTCTAGTTGTTCTTGTGTGCCAGTCAGTTCTGACTCACAGCAGCCCTATAGGATGGAGTCGAACTGCCCCATAGACTTTCCTAGGCCGCTGTCTTTATGGAACCAAATCGCAGGTCTTTCTCCTATGAAGCAACTGGTGGATTCAAACTGTCAGCCTTTTAATTAGCAGTTGAGTGCCTTAGCCACTGCACCACCAAGGCTCCTAGAACTCTAGGAGCTGATTAAAATAGATGGTAATTCTACCCTGGCCTCTAGGGTCGCCATGAGTCAGATCCGACTCGACAGCACTTCGCTTGGCTTAATTCTTTGGAGGAGAGAAACTGGGGCTCATTTGGCTTTTGATTACACAGTATTTTACCCAGAATAAGTTTTTTCTAAAGAATTGAATTGCAATATTACTGTGGTTAACTTCGTTAATTTAATGACATCATTAATGTAAAAACAACAGCATCAAGGAAATGTAAGTGACATCTGTGTGCGTGCCTGTGTCCAGCACCTTTTGGCGAGTGGGCCTCATCCTTGGCTGCTGGCTGGATCAGAGTGCTCATTCCCTGTCCTCTCGTCCCTCCAGGTGTATGACAGGGTGGCCGAGGAAGCTGTGTTAGCTATGAAAACCCGACTGGATTGCCTCATGTCTCACTGTGGCCCAGTGACAGGCTGTATTTTTGCCTTCTTGGCAGTCGTCAACTTTCTCTTCCTCGTTTTCTTGCAATGGATGGTCCCCGATTCCAACATTGATATTGCAATAGATGCCTCAGGGCCCAACAGGGCCTGGATCCCTCAGTATTCTCAGAATCCCCAGAGGAATGATGATGGTCAGCCTTCTGAAACCAGCTAGAGGAAAGCCTGGATGGTACGATTTTAAACGTCTGAGGCTGTTGAAAATAAACTGAGTTTTTGTTTTTAAAGTTCATTTAGTATGTTTTGCTACCTCTATCATTATTCAGTGTTTTCTTTTAAGGAGAGATTAAAAGGTATGCAATCCTTGAGAGAGAAAATGTAAGTCACTCAGGTATGCAGTTTTTTCCACGACTTAAATCCCTCCGGCAGAGATGTTTTAACATTGTACTTGGGAGCTTTGGGTGCTGAACGGCCAAACGATTTCTGGGTGTTGTTTTGGCCAATTTTTAATGTCATACCATGAATTAGACCTTCACCAGATGTTTACAAGTGTTCTTTCTAAGTCTTGTTCTTCAACATTGGTTGGGTACGCTCACGTGTAACCAGCAGGTTTCTCCGGTGAGATGGGCTGCTCCTTCTCAGCAACTTCAGAGCACCTGTCCTGTCAGGATATTAAGCTGATGCTTCCTGCAAGTAAGGACCCGAGTTACCTTCCCTCTGCTTTGTACTCGGATGGCTGACTTCATTGCCGATGTGCCGTGGCAGGAAAGACCCAGTGTGCCCCAGCACGGCTCGCCCTGTCAGAGTACTTCTTTGCTCCCGTAGTGTGCATTTGCCTAGGTAGAACCTTTGGCTTCTACTTTCTTTCTGCAAAGACTTGTGAAACACTAAGGACCGATATCACTGTTGATGAGCGTGCAGAAGCGCCCCACTGGCAGCGCGTGAGCGCGCCTTCTGTAATTGCCTTCATGTGTTGTGAGCAGAACGTGCAGTGTGTGCCGTCCCAGGCCGGCTGCTGCCCCGCGCCCTTGCTGTACGTTGCTGCCCTTCACTCGTGGCCTCGCCGATGTCGCTAAGTATTGGCAGTCAAGTGTCTACCCCAGAGTTTTCGTTTTCTTTCTATCAGTCTGAGCCTGAAATGTTAGAAACCCCGTCTCTTTGTGGGTGGATGTTGTTAATTGTTCTAAGTCTGGTCACCCTGAGCCATGGGTTTTTTTAACCCCAAATAAAGCCACACAGTGTCTAGCAGTCACCCTCTGCACTCTTCAGATTTTTCATCATTAAACTGAGATTGAAAGGATGAGGTGCTTTGGGTGGTTTCTTCAGTTGGAAGAGAAGTGGGCTGATCCAAACCGTTGACTCTTACTGGGATTTTCATAAGAACAAACAGCATTATATAAATATGCAATGTAACAGTGCCAATATTTGTGATATGGTAAGAAAGTGTACTGTTTGGTTTTATTTATTCTGTTGAGCAGTTTTTAAAGGCATAGTACTCTGCTTTATTTTTTTAAATTGTCATATGTAGTTGGTGTATATTATTTAAGACAGGATTTAAAGTTGTCTTTGCATCTGAAGTATGCCATTTCTGAATTAAAAATATTTTTATTGGGTTTCCTTTTTAACAAATGGAGAGTAAACTTGCTTGTGTTCAGTAAATCTTCCTTTTTAGGCTTCCTGGATACCTTAATTATAACTCAACATTGCACTGGTCAGTATGTGAGAGCATATTGTATTACCCTGCTCCTTATATTTATTTGAAAGTGAACTTACAGCAAAGAGGAATTTTTTAAAAACTATACTGTATTTCTTTTAATATTATAAAAAGTCACACATGTTACACTGATTTATTAAAACATGCTGTATGTCCAAAAATAAAGCCCAAAGTTACATTTTGACAATTGTCTGAGTTTGTCTTCTTTTATGAATCGAGTATTTATTATTTGTTAACAGAAAAAGTTCCCCATCCCGACCCCGTGCTTGCTTTCTTTTTCAGTTGAGTCCAGTGTCTTCATTGGTCTGGCAGTAAATAGGAACTAACCTTCAGATAATACCATCTTTTATTTCCAGAATATATTCTCTTTTGTACGCATGGAATAACAAGTTTGAATTGTGCTTTTGTTTCGTGATTTAAACAAGCCCTTGTCCTTAACTGCATGAGAATGACCTCATGAGGTAGACAATTCATCTTTAAACCATTGTGTGCTTTATATTGTGAGAGCTCTTGGAGAGAAATTGGCAGTTTGGTTTTGCTTTGGTGACACCAGAACCTTCATCACAGTGGGTTCACACATAGCGATGACTACAAGGCCAGCACAGGACTGGCTGGGGTTTTGTTTGTAGGGTCACTGTGAGGAGAAGCTGACTTGATGGCACCTGACAGTAACAGATGTGCAATTGCATCCTTCTTGCCTGTGAAATTATGAAAATTTCAGTTCTACACAGAATGTGTTCATTTATAGTCAACAAGGGCTTTGGAAGTTGGTTTTACTTAATTTTTTCATTTTTATTTGGCTATGGTTCAGTGGTTCTCAGCAGGAAGGGGACATCTGACAATGTATTAGAGATAGTTCTGCTTGTCACAACTGGGCCAGGAGTTGACATCCAGTGGGTAGAGACAAGGGATGTGGTTAGACATTCTGCAATGTACAGCACAGCCCGCACACGGAGGTTTGGCCAAAAATGGTCCTAGTGCTGTGTCTGAGAAACCGTGGTGCTGTAGATGATTTCAGCTCCCGTAAAAGAAAATGTGTACCAGCTGTCCTTCACTCAGTAGCCTTCTGTGCTCATCTCCATGTGCTCAAACGTAGTAAACACGTTCTCCCTGAGTAGTCCCTCCTTATCCGCATTTGCACTTTCTGTGATTTCAGTTACCCATAGTCAACCAGGATTCAAAATGTTTAGTGAGTGGGTAGCATAATGAAATCTCACACTGTCCCACTCCCATCGTTCATATAATGTTTATTACAGTATATTCTTACATTGTTCCTTGATTATTGGTTATCGTGAACCTCTTACCGTGCCTGACTTATAAATTAAACTTGATCCTAGGTGTGTATGTATAGGACAAATCGTAGTATCTGTGGAGTTTGGTACTATCCACACGTTCAGGCATCCGTGAGGGATCTTGGAACAGAGCCCTGTGGATAAGGGGAACTACAGTACAGACATCTGTGAAAAAGGCAAGCTTCTAATGGCCAACTGAGATGGTTAATTTTATGTCACCTGGCTAAGCCAGGATGCCCGTCTGTTGGATCAAACACTAGTCTGGATGTTGCTGTGAAATACAAATGATTAGCATTGAAATAATAAAGCAGATTGCCCTCCAGTACAGATGAGCCTTGTCCAATCAGTTGAAGGCTTAAGAGCCAAATCGAAGGTTTCCTAAGGGAAGACTCTTCTTCCAGACTATAAATAGACATTCTGCCAAAATTCTGTTTTCTCCATCAGTACCTAAACTACCTGTCTGGGGACATACAACTGCCAGAATTTCTAGCCTGTCACCCGACCTACAGATTTTGGACTTGGCCAGCTGCCACAACTGTGTGAGCCAATTCCTCAAAATGTGTGTGTGTGTTTGTGTGTGTGTGTGAGTGTGCATGTGTGTGTAAGACTGCTTTTGTTTCTCTGGGGAACCCTGACTTAGATACTGACTTTTCTGGTATGTAAGACAGAAAGGACAGCCATATTTTAAGTGAAAAGGCCAAAACAAAGTTGACCGATGTCTAGACCAGTACACATCACTAATCTGGCAAGAGCAAATGATTACCTTCGTAGAGTACAACTGCAGAAAGAGAAGCATGGAAACAGCTAAAATACTTCAGCTTCTCTGTTTATTTTTGTACACTGGCATTCTACCAGGTCACCTAAGCCTGGTAAAGTGAAGCATACAGTTATATCTGTTCCTTGAGAGCGGTACAATACAAGAGCTTTATAGCCCTGTGAAATGGCAAGATGGATAAACTGGGTATTGCAGCTCAAGGCTAGTTTCTCATACGTCAGCCTTTTGAACAGTCTGAATTGGTTCTTACGTGAGCAGTCTTCCTAATAGGCCTGAGTGCTAGAAGAACACTGTTTTTGTATAAGACCCTATAGTACCCTACAGTGGATTCAATCTCTTAACCACTGTGCCACCAGGGTTCCCTGTTTTTTTTGTTTTTTCTGGCAGAGAGCATTTATTAAATAAAATTTTATCTGCTCTTATAATTTCATTTTGGCTTGCCTTTTTTCAAGGGGTTGTAGTAATTTAGGAACGCTAATATAGCCAAGAATGAAAGGAAGATCTAGAATGGTGGGAGGATTCTTAGCCAATCTGGGTTCTTCATCTGGGACCTGGGGGCAGTTTTTTCATCCATTTCATTATCTTCATTATGTGGGGAGAGCCCACATTTTTTTTCTAAAAAGTAACATGACCTTCACTGTCATTTGAACGGGAAAGTAAATGATCAGGAACCTTGCTCCAGGGCTTTGTCGTGGGTGTAACTGCAGTTCTGGTGACTGGTCTAAGGCTTCCAGTGTGACATTCTGCTTGGGGTAGTATCCCAGAGGGGCCTTTTAGTGAATACTGCCTTCAAGTAGACAGCCGTTTGGAACTGGTTATACCTTGGTTTGAGGCTTTCTCTTCCATAAATATCGGAATGAAGAGAAAATGGAGTGTGAACCACCGTTCTGACAGGCATCAAAATAGAGGTCCCTGCAGAGTGAGGCAAAAATGTGGAACGAAATGGAAATTTACAGAAAGAGACTAGATGCAGTGGTCTGACAGACTGGAGGAACCCCAAGGCTATGGCCCGTGGATACCCTGCTAACTCAAACAGAAGCCACTCAAAGTTTGCCTTTCAGCCCAAGTTTAGACTGGGCCTAGAAAACAAACAGTAACACAGCTGAGGAATGTGCTTCTTAGTTCTGGCCACACCTGCCCAGAAGCAAAGCCGAAAAAGCAGAAAGGGACGCATTGTTAAGGACCGCAACCATTATCACAGAACAATCTGTGTTTATATTTTTTGAATGAAAAACTGATTTGCTGTGTAAACTTCCCCTGAAACACAGTAAGATTTTAAAAAAAAGGATTTCACGTTAAGAACATAGAGGGTCTTCACATCTGTCTTAGTCTCCCAGGGCTGTCATAACATCAATACCACAGGTCTGAGTGCCTTTAAAGAACAGAAATGTATTGTCTCATAGTTCTGGAGGCCAGAAGTCCCTGGCAGGGTCTCACTCATTGCCATCAAGTCAATTCCAACTCATAGAGGCCCTACAGGGCAGAGCAGCACTGCCCAGAAAGTCGCCAAGGCTGTGGTCTTCATGGAAGCGGACTGCCATATCATCCTCCAGAAGAGCTGATTGAACCACCAGTGTTTTAGTTAGCAGCTGAGTGCTTTCACCACTGTGTTACCATCTGCTACCGTCAAGTCAATTCCAATTCATAGTACCCTAAAGGACAGAGTAGAACTGCCTTACAGAGTTTCCAAGGAGTGCCTGGTAGATTTGAACCGCTTACTTTTGGGTTTGCAGCTGTAGCCCTTTAACCGTGCTATCAGGGTTTCCTCTGTGCCACCCAAACCACAAAAACCCACTGCCGTTGAGTCCATTCTGACTCATAGTGACCCTATAAGACAGGCTACAAGTGCCTTATCGAGTTTCCAAGGAGCTTCTGGAGGCCTCGAACTGCGGACCTTTCGGTAAGTAGCCATAGCGCTTAACGACCACGCCACCAGCCTTTCCATTGTGCCACCAAACCGAACCAAACCCACTGTTGTCGAATCGATTCTGACTCATTGTGCCACTGGGACACCTTAAATCAGGGTCCCCAGGTCATGTCAATTCCTTCCTTGCCAACAGCCCCAAGCATCCCTTGCTTCCTTGGTGATCCCCACATAACATGTCTCCCCCTGTGTGGGCCTGTTTCTGTGTCTCATCTGCTCTTTTAATACAGTAGAAGGGGTTAGATTAAGTTAATATCACACAGAAGCTCCTATTTCCAAAGAGGATTACACATGCAAGTATTGTGCGGGATTCCAGCACATTTTGGGGGAACACAATTCAACCCCTCATAGCACTTCTTTGTATGAGTGTCAGATAACTTGCTTTGTGCCCACAGAATCTGCGAAGAGCCTTTTCTGTCACCAGCCCTGCCTTCCACCATCAAAAGAAACAAGACTGCAGTTTAGTTGTTAAACAATTTGGATGTGAATCCTGTTTGTTAAATAGTATTTATTTAGTAGTGTGGTTCGGAAACTATTGGCTGTTTCTAATTTGAAGACAGATTTCCCTAGTGCCTTTAACAGTGACCGTGGATGTCAGCACACGCAGTCCAAATCACAGTTAGATTAGAACCTACAAACTGAGTTCTTGGTAATAGGAGCACCGAGTGCTAGAAGGTTTAAAATAGATGTCATATGATACCAATTATAACTCGGGGCAATTTTGCAGTCCGGGGAGCCTATACAGAGTAAGCCAAAATGGACGAAGGTCTTGTTTCCTATGGCTTTAAAAACATTTTTATTACAATGTTTGCTATTTTCTTTTTCTTCAAGCTTTTAATCAAAGTTTTTTTGGCTCTCCTAACCCATTTCTATATCGTCAAAGGAAATAGGAAAGAAGCAGCTAGGATAGCAGAAGAGATCTATGGAGAAGTTTCAGGTAAAAATACATGAATTTCTTCCCAATACTTAGAAAGACAAAAACCAACCAAACCAAAAATCCTCCTAGATAATTGATATGAATAGTCTTTGAAGAAGGCACATTGTCTTTATAGTTTGGTGTTGAGTGGGCAGTTAAGAGAATGATCTGTTATTTAAAATAACAAAATGGGGTGCACTGGACCCAGGTGTGCAGTAATTTTTTTTTTTTTTTGGTTTTGCAAGTTAGTAGATTTATGAACAGTTATTATTTAAGAAGTAAATACGGGAATGACTATTCACCGAAAAGAATTATTTATATCCGGTTATTTTCCATAATATTTTAAAGTGAACTAGAGCAATGGCTAGCATTCTAATAGCATTTCCTTGAGGAATAGAAAGACAAGTTTGCTTGAATATAACAAACACAGCGTGGTATATGCTGTTGTCGCATGCCACCGAGTCAATTCTGACTCACTGCAACCCTCTAGGAGAGAGGAGAGCTGCCCCGTAGAGTTTCCAAGGCTGAAGTCTTTGTGGGAACTGACTGCCACACTGTTCTTGCTTGGAGCAGCTGGTGGGTTTGACCTGTCACCCTTGTGATTAGCAGCTGAGCACTTTAACCGCTGCACTACCAGGCCTCTCTTTTGTGTGTGTGTGTTGTCTTTTGAAGTTGCAGTTCATAAGCTACTTGTCACTGTCAAGAAAATGCCTTCACTAAACCCGTTTGTATGTGGCACTGTTCAAAGAACTCCAAAGGTACTTCTAAGATGAAATGCCAAGATTCCAGCGGGGGAGTGGGGGGAGTGTTAACTCATTTCTTTCAAGAAATGATTCACTGTCACAGAAGTGAGACACCTTAATGTTCAGTAAACCAGATCTCCTTGTCGCCCCTGGGATTGTCTTTTGATACAAACCCACTGCTGTGGAGTCGGATCCGACCAGCGGTTGAAATTTCCCTGTGTTTCTAGGGTTTGCCAAGGTCCCAGGGTGACATCAATTCTTTATCCAGTATCCACTTTCAATTTGCATCTGGGATTCTCTTTCAAAATAGGCTTAAGATATGCAATTTCAATACACGAGGCAATTTGAAGGCACTGGACAGCAGCTGTCTTGTCCAAAGACCCAAGACCTCCGGAGACGGGGTGTCGGAATGCCGCAATTAACTGGGGATGATGAGAAGAATTTCGAAGTTACAGAAAGTAGGAGGCCCAGGCTGTGGAAAGAAGTGTCTTTTGGGGATTACATTTGCCATACTTTTCAGGGAGGTATGTTAACTTGACTAGGTGGAAAAAAAAAATAATGTTTCTTTTTGATTTCAAGTTAAGCGTGACTTGAAAAGCTATTTTCTGATTGGATTTGTAAATCCGGGCAGGCACTTTCTAAAACTTTTGGTCATTCATTTTCTGTTTTCATGGCTACATCATGCTCATGACTTAAATTAGGTGACATCTAAGAGTCAGTAACAGCAGGAGCCTGTTCATAACATTCACAATGTTTTCTCCTGTTGTTTGTGTGTGTTAATTCTGTCTCTGTGGTCCTAAATTAAGTACAGTCTTTATAAAAAATAAAATGAAACAAGGCTTTATAATTGTCAAAACCTATGTCGGTATTAGCATGGTCTGAAGTTAATTCTGGAACTGTACTGCAGGTATGTTAAATAAACCTCACTCATTCTGTACCTCAGGAGGCTTGGAGGCCCAGGAGTTAGTGCTTGGCAGCTAACCGAAAGGTCAGTGATTTGAACCCATAGCTGCTCCGCAGGTGAAAAAGACCTGGAGGCCTGCTCCCATAAAGATGAGAGCCTCGGACACCCTATGAGGCAGTTCTACTCTGTCATCAGACAGGGTTGCCTTGAGTGAGAACAGATTCAATGGCAATGCATATTGTTGAGCTCAAACATCTTTACTTGTTCAAGCAAGTAGCATAGTATTATAAGGCCAAACATATTATTTTAAAACTGTTAGCAAGAGATTCGGTTTCCTTTTTGCGTATGCGTGTGCAGATTTTTACAAGCACACATATTTATATATTACATGTGTGTATGTGTATGACTGTGTCTAGATTTAATAAATAGTGCTTTTGCTAATAACACGACAGTAAGTAGCGTGCCCAAAACAGTAGACGCCACATAATGCTAAATATTTTTTCTTTTGACACTGATAACAATTGGATACAATATATCTAGAAGTAGATGTATTAAAAACCAAGAAAAAAAAATATACCCAAGTGGTCATCTCAATCCTGAAATTGCATTTGCTGTTCATTGGGCAGATGAATGTTTGTTGGGAAAACATACCGCATTTAATCAGGAAGTCACATAACCGCCTTACAGACATCTCAGTCCAATGTCAAATTTTGTGATTTCATTAGCATACTGTGTGTTCCTGCTGTTACTCGTGTCAGTCTCATCAAAAGCAAGCGGAGAGCCGTGACTAGCTCGGCTGTGCAGTTTCAGTGTTTATGAGCACTGTTTCTTTTGGAAGGAGTCCCTGGATGGCACAAACGGTTTAGCACTTGACTACTAGCCGAAAGTTTAGCAGTTCGAAACCACTCAGAGGTGCCTCGGAAGACAGGCCTGGCAATCTGCCTCCAAAAGGTCACAGCCTTGAAAACCCTAGGGAGCAGTTCTATTCTGTACACACAAGCTTGCCGTGAGGTGTATGTAACTGACTGGACACACCTAACAATGATTTCTTTCGGCAGTCACACCTAGCGTCATATTCCTGTTTAAAGATCATTTCTTTTAACTGTGGAATCTTTTGGAAGGACTTGTTTTGTTCTGGAATTTGATATTCCTTAATACATTATTTCCAGGGTCTTTATGATTTAAATCATTACATACGTAAATAAACTCACCTGAGTTGTATTCAGCTGCCCCTGTTACTACTTGTGATTTGAGAAGCCTCTTTGTGTATTTTGCAAGGTCACTATGATTTGAAACTGACTCCATGGTGCCATTTTTTTTCCTGCATATTTTGTATATAATCTTTGTTTTTCAGTCTGAAACATGTCATGGGCACTTGAAAAGCTCAGAGTCCCTTGGTGCTATGCCTGATGGGTAAGCAGACCCCGCCCCAGCCTACAGAAGTTTCTACTGTTGTGAAAGGCACTCTCTGGAAACATGTGTGGTCTGATTTTGCAGCCTTTGCTAATTTGACCAGAATGGGAGCTAGATTTGGTACAGTCACTTGGCACTTGAACTTGGTGGAAATGAAATGTATTTATTGTAGATTATCTGCTATCCTTCTTCCTTTGGCCAGATATATGTTTCAGAACTCAGAAGTGTTCCATATTAGAAAGCTTACGCAGTGTGTACACTGACCACTACAGAGTACTCCCAGCAGAGCATTCAGCTACCTTCCGTCATCACACAGTTTGATATTTCTAGAACAAACTTATTCACACCAAGTGAGCATAAAATTAACAATAAAAACATTGCTTACCATGAGTCCTAGTTATGTTTTGCTGCCAAAGGAATTTGTGTTAAACTTGCAGAAACGTTTGGTTTTCAGAATTTGGGAGATTTTACAATTGCGGTATGAGATTGTGGAATTATGGTACCTTAAAAAAAGATAAAGGCTATTTTAAGCTAAGTTGAAAAGATGACTTGTTAGTGTTATGCTGAAAACAAGTTGTTCTTGTGGCAGAGTCAAAGCACTGACCTTGATTTGACACTCACCCCTCTGCTGGACTCTTCACCCTGCCTCTTTATTCCCTGTCCCTTCGGGTCCAGTAGTACTCCCCTGCCTTTGTTCTATTTCTTCCTAAGCTCTCCAGAGCCTTCTGCTCTCCTCCTGTTCCGGTGGGTCTCAAGCCCTGGCACAACCATCCACTGAGTGACTACAGGTGGCAGGTACCTGCTGGCTTGTTCCACGCTGGGACCACCAGTCTCCACCAGGGATTCTGCCTCTCCACCTGTGTCACCTTAGCTCAGCTCTCCCGCCCCTAGAAGGGGCTTTCTATGGAATATATCTCAAAGAGTATGTTCACTGACTGTGTTTCACCTTCAGATCAGAACTGAGAGGTCTAGAGATGATTAACTTTAACTCAGTTTTATTACGTTATTGTTGCCCTACACTCAAGGTGAAGCCATGCGTGGTGGAACAAACTGCCAACCGGTCTTATGCCATCCCCACGATCAGCTGCAGATCAGATCATCATGATCCCTAGGGTTTTTGTTGGCTGCTTTTCAGAAGTAGATCACCAGGCCTTTCTTTCTCATCTGTCTAATCTAGAAACCCTGCTGGAAACCTGTTCAGCATCGTTGTTGCCCCTGTTGTGTGCTTTTGAGTTGACTGCCATATTGTTTTCCCAAGGGGTGGCTGGTGGGTTGGAACCACTGGCCTTTCAATTAGCAGCTAGATGCTCTTTTTAGGATAATGAACCAGTAATGTCAAATCCTTATTAGAATTAGAGTTAAAAAAATGTAAACAAATAAAACAATAATAATTGATTTTTATCTTGCATGCTTGGAGTTCAGTCAGGCTAATGTATTCTACCTGAACCCAGCCAGGAAATATGCATCTAAAAAGCTTTCCAAAGAAATGAATGCTTAAGTAGTATCAAAAACCATGCTCTTTGGAGGCTATCTATTTTTAGTTGCTTGGCCAACTCCCCGGGTCACAGGGCTGCAAGCACATTATAAAGATCATTTACCCTGCAAATATGTTCCTGACGAGGTGTATGGAAAGCGTTCAAGTATTTTTGCCTGTGCCCCTTTGCAGTTTTCTCTGAATATGATTTGTATCTCCAGTCCTCAGACTCCTTGAATCATCATTTCCTGATGGCTTCTAGTACCATCATCTATTTCAAAAACAAAAGTCTGAGGACTGGAGATACAAGTCATATTCGGAGAAAACTGCAAAGGAGAGAGTGAAAAGTACTTGAACTTTTTCCGTACACCTCATCAGGAACAAGTAAACATATTTGTAGGGTAAGATCTGTATAATGTGTGCTTGCAGCCCCGTGACACAGGCAGTTTGCCAAGCAACTAAAAATAGATTGCCTCAGAAGCAAAGGATTTTTGATTACTACTTAAGCATTCATTTCTTTCGAAAGCCTAGTTGCATATTTCCTGAAACAAATGGAAAAACTCCCTAGCTACCAAGTACTTTTATCCTTAATTTCTCACAATTAGCTCCAATTTGCAAAACCAGAATGATAAGTGTGAGTGGCTATGTGTTGAAAATACAAATAGAAAAAAATAGGGGAGCCCGTTACATCAGAGTTTCTGGAAAAGAGTTTTGTGTACAACTAGTTAATGTCCTTCGATGCAAGTGCTGGAAAACAATAGGACTGGGATATTGCTTCCTTGAGAACAGTTTTGACTCTCACTGGAAAATAGGAAGGATTTCTACTTTTACGAGGATACAATTGACTGATTGCCTGCTGTCTATAGAGATGACCAGGCAATATAGCATTCTTTCATACATAGACGGTCGCTGAGAGTCAGAACTGACTTGATGGCACCTGACAATAACAACATCTGTATATACAGACTCTCTGAATGGTGCAAATTGTTAATGCGCTTGGGTACTAACCAAAAGGTTACAGTCCATCCAGAGGTGCCTCGGAAGAAACACCTGGTGATCTACTTCCAAAAAATCGTTCTTGAAAACTCTATGCAGCACAGTTCTACTCTGGCATACATGAGATCACCATGAATTGTTTTATTTCTTTTCTTTTTTTTTTATCTGTAGAGAGAAGGTGGACAGATACCAAAGTGTGCAAGCCAAGTAAATCTGCCATGAGAATAGGCAGAATTTAAAAGCCAGTAGGTCTTAGAAACCCTGGAGGCATACTGGTTAAGTGCTACATTTGCTAACCAAAAGGTCAGCAGTTCCACTTGGGCAGGCGCTCCTTGGAAACTCTATGGGGCAAGTCTACTCTGACCTATAAGGTCACTATGAGTTGGACTGGACTCAACAGCAGTGGGTATGAGGTTGCTATGAGTCAGAATCAACTTGAAGGCAGTGGCAGGTCTTAGAATGTAATCAGTGTCACTAAATTGTACATTCAGATGCTGCTGAATTGGTATATATTTCCTGTGTATATTCTCATCATCAACAAGAGAACAAATAAAGTTTAGAAGAAAAAAAAATCCAGAGCAGGGTGCATTTTGAAATCTCAAAACTTGACTTGAGTTCTGTCTTTGCCACTTGCGAGCTGTGAGACCCCTTCAGGTGTGGCCAAGGGGTGATGGAGCATTTGGGGGGTATTTCAGGTCATGAAGCAAGGCTCTTTCTATCCCTTTTGACCTGAAAGCCATGAGGCAGGGTTCCAGGGGAAACACAAGCTTAGTGAAGAGGTGCCTATAAGAAGAATAAGCTGGCATTGCACACTCAAGTTGGAAGCCACAGAAGGCAAGTGACTTGCTGCATTGTGCCCTGTTTCAGAATTACGACACTGGATAGGATTATAGGTTCCCTGGATTGTGGGACACAACACAAAGACACTCGAATACTGTTACTTATGGCTGCCAGTGAGGGCCATGCAGGCTTGCACTGAGAACAGAGTAACAGCAAGCTGGAATTCCTTTGTTGTTAGTTGCCATCAAGTGGGCTGCAGCTCATGGCCGCCTTCCATACAACACAACAAAACCCTGCCGACTCCTGTGCCACCTCTGTGATTGTTGGTATGTTGGAGTTCATTGTTGAGACTTCTGTGTCAGTTCATCTCATGCTGGGTTTCCCTCATTTTTGATGACCTTCTACTTTACCAACCGTAAGGTCCTTTCCTAGTGACTGGTCTTTCCAGATGACACGTCCAGGGTAAAGAAGCCAAAGTCTCACTTCTTCTCCTCCTAAGAAGCATTCCAGTTGCATTTCTTCTCAGACTGGTTTGTTCCTTCTTCCAGCAGCTTATGTATGACAAGCAGGGTGGGGATAGCTAGGTTTTGCAGGCTTCCTGAGGATGGGATATTTTAAAGGAATCTGTGACCCCAAAGAAGAAGGGGTCATTTGTGGGAGGCATCAGGTATCTGGGAGGCTTGGCAGGGGGTGGCCCTGGAGTGTCAGAGCCTCATAAGTAAAGGAGTTGGGCTATGGGTTTAAAGAACTACCTGGGAAGGAGAATTAAGGGTTTTTTAAGCCATGATTTCAAAACTGGCTCGGGACACTCCCTGTGAAATACAATGTCACGCACTCCTATGGTACTCAGATTTGGGGAAGAGACTTGGAAAGCAGTGGTGTGGTGAGGGAGAAGCCCAGGACTTCTCCATCATCTCCTCTTCCATGGAGGAAGGGAAGATCGCTGTCTGCCTGCACAGATTTCCCTCTCTCTCCCTCTTTCAGTCTCCCTCTGGTTCCCATGCTCCCTCACAATGGCTAGGCAGCATGGACAAGCAGCAGGAAGAAGTTTCCAGATGTTGACTCTGAGCTTTGTGTTTCAGACTGCTGGGCTGACCGATCCCCACTTCATGAAGCTGCAGCCCAGGGCCGTCTACTGACCCTTAAAACTCTCATTGCACAAGTAAGTAACCTGAAGTCTTGACCTTTCTTGCTTATGCTATCTGCAATCTAGTACCACGGTGTAGCAGCTTTGGCAGTGGCAGAGGCTTTGCTTGCCCCCAACAAACAACTCACTGCTGTCGAGTCGATTCTGACTCATAGTGACCCTATAGGACAGAGTAGACCTGCCCTGTAGTTTCCAAAGAGTGCCTGGTGGGTTCTAAATGCCAACCTTTTGGTTAGCCACTGTAGCACTTAACCATGACACCACTAGGGTGTCCTTGCTTGCCCCAGGTGGGTGTAAACACTGTCATCCTATGTGTATACATCCTCTAGTCCCTCATCTTTTGTTCCTGCTGACTCCCCTTTCTTGGGGAGCTGACTTGTTTTCTGCCTGACTCCCTTCCTCTCCTCCTCCACCTTCCTCATAGGAACTTTCCCTGCAAAGGATGATGGGCGATGCCTTCAACTCTGTCTTGCACTGACTCACCTCATACTTGCCCAGTGTGCATCACTGACAACAGCTCTCGAGTTCCATCAGTCATCTACTGCTGTGTATCAAATGACCTAAAAACAGTGACTGAAAACAGCAAATATGCACTGCTGATGGTTTATGTGGGCCAGGGAGGAGCTTAGCTAGGTGGCTGTCACTCAGGGTCTCTCTCAGACTGCAATCAAAGTGTTGGCCAGGGCTGAAGTCACTTGGTGCTTCAACTGGGAAAGGATCTTCTGGCAAGCTCGCTCATAGAATTTCCAAGGAGTGCTTGGTGGATTTGAACTGCTGACCTTTTGGTTAGCAGCCATAGCTCTTTTCTTTTTTTTATAGTGATGAAGTGAAAGTACACAGTCCAAGTCAATTTTGCACGCCCTCCTATCTGCAGCTGCATGTGCTCTGCTTACTCAGTGACAGCATAATCCTCCTTTTCACTCTATATTTCTAGTATCCTCTTAACAAGCACCTGTTCCCTCCTCTCCACTGTCTTCTCTCCTGTCTAGAAAGAAACCAGTAGGACAGCCTCCTATAAATGTATGGAACCATAAAGTACACATCACATGCTCACATTGTGTTCCTAAGTCCAGTTCATTCTTGTCTGAAGAGTTGACTTCAGTCATGGTCCTCGGTAAGGGCCAGCAGCAGGTCTAGGGGCCATGTTCCCAGGGGACCCTCCAGGCTGCTGGACTATCAATTCTGGTCTTTTAGTAAAGTTCTTGAGCTGCATCCCTCTTTTTCTCATGTTGTCTCAGGGACTCTTGTGTCCCCCATCGCAGCTGCCTTTGGTGGTGGCCAGGCACCATCTGGTTCTTCTGGTCTCCTGTTGCTACAGTTTCCCATTCATATGAGTTCCTCTGTTTCTTGGGCTCTTTTTTCCTCGCGTGTTTGTTGTTCTCAGTCATCATCTGTTCCAGATGAATTGGGACCATTTGGCATACCTCAGATGGCAGATTGCTAGCTTTTAAGACCTCAGACGCCACTCACCAATATGGGGTGCAGAAGACTCTCTTAGTAAAAGACAAGTTATGCCAATTGGCCTTGATACCCCCTGAAAACATGGTCCCAAGACCCTCACCCCTGCTACCTTATTCTTTGAAATATTGGGTTGAGTTTAGAAAACCTTCCGGTTCATGGTGTAGTCCAGTTATGTTGATCTGCTCTCTACTACGTGCTGTCATTTTCACCAACCCAAATATCTACCTACTATCTAATCTATGACCAACCCTCTCCTCCCTCCCCACCCTTGTAGCCATTAAAGAATCTTCTTCTGCACAGAGGTCTATTTTTAAGTTCTTATTGTAGAGGTCTCATACAGTACTTGCCTTTTTGCAGTTGACTGATTTCACTCAGTATAATGTCTTCTAGTTGAATTCAGGCTATGAGGTGCTTCCTAAAATCATCATTGTTCTTTATCATTGCATAGTGTTCCATTGAGTATATGTATCATAGTTTATCTGTTCATCTGTTGACAGGCATCTCAGTTGATTCCATCTTTTGCTGTGGTGGACAGTACTGCAATAAATATTCTTGCTCATGTATCTGTTCTTGTGACTGTCTTTATTTCTGTGGGATATATTCCAATCAGTGGGATTGCTAGATCATGTGATAATTCTATTCCTAGGTTTTTAGGAAAGTGCCAGATTGCTTTCCAAAGAGGCTGTACCATTTTGCAATCCCACAAACAGCGTAGAAGAGTTCCACTCTCTCCGCAGCCTCTCCAGCATTTGTTGTGTTGTGTTTTTTGGATTATGGCCAACCTTGTTGGAGTGAGATGGTATCTTATTGTAGTTTGGATTTGGATTTCCCTAATAGCTAATGAGCATGAGCATTTCCTTATGTGTCTTTTGGCTGCCTGGATGTCTTCTTTGGTGAAGTGTCTGTCCATTGCCTTTGCTCATTGCTTAATTGGGTTCTTTACCATCTTCTTGTTGACATTTTGCAGTATCTTGTAGATTATGGAAATCAGATGGTGATCTGACATGTAGCTGCCAAATATTTTGTCCCACTCTGTAGATAGTCTTTTAGCTCTCTTGACAAAGTCTTTGAATGAGCATAAGTGTTTGCTTCTTAGTAGTTCCCATTTATCTATTTTCTCTTCTATTGTTTGGGCCTTGTTTGTTAGATTTTGTAGTGTGTCTAAGCTGTGTATTAGAACTTCCATTGTTGACCGTATTTTTTCTTGCATGATCTGTATCATTTTAGGTTTGATATTTAGGTCTTGGATCCATTTTGAGTTAGTTTTTGTGTAAAGTGTGAGATATGGGTCTTGTTTCAGTTTTTTGCAGATGAATATCCAATTTTGCCAACACCATTTGTTAAAGAGACTGTTTTTACCTCAGTCTAAGACCTTTAGCAGCTGGACCTCCTAACCAGTATGCCCGCTATGTTTCCGTGGAACTGTTAGCAAGCTTCAATTCCTCACCACAGGCCTTTTCACAGAGCTGCCTCAGGAGATGACAGCTGGCTTTCCCCAGCAAGAACTGGAAGCTAGTGCCTAAGGAGGAAGCCACAGGCTTTTCATAACCCTATCTCTAAAGCAAAATCCCATCACTTCTGCCATAGAAGTGGTAGAAGTGAGTCAATGAGTCCAGCCACACTCTGGGGGATGGAGGTTCCCCAAGTAATCCAGTGGCAGGAGTTGGGGAGCACTGGGTGTCTTCCTAGGGGCTGCCTACACCAATGACATACTAGTTTAAGAGCAAATGTTTATTTAGGTGGACACACAAGTAAACACCAATCCTCAGGGAAGATTAAAGTTTTTGTTATGGAGACGACTGTATGTCTTTTTGCTCATAACTATTTCCCCAGCACCTTGAACCATAAACAAGACCTCATAAATAGTTGTGAAATGAACGAACATGTTTGCTTTAGATCAACATAAGCACACAGTGTATCATTTTTCCACATCCTAGCTACCACTTGACCTGTCTACCTTACCACCTCAAATTTAAACCGCTGAGCACACTGTTCTTCTTGCGCCTTTTTCTCTTCCCCCTTTACGAGTTGTTACTTAAGAAAGTCAAGGCAAAAGGAAAACAGCACTGCCAGTGATAATGAAAGGGGCTTGGTATTTGATTTTTATCACTTGTCTATTTATTGTAAAGCATCTTGAACTTGATTTAATATGTAATATGCAATTTTATATGCAATATTAATATGTAATATATTTAAATGTGTATATTTAAATATATATTTAAAAATGTAAAAAAATATTTTAAAATGTAATTCACATCATTGAAAGATAATATAAAAAGGTACACAAGGGAAAAGCCAGGCATCCGCTTCGTCTCTCTCAGCCCTCAGACTTCAACACATTTATTAGTATAGTTCTAAATAAACTTCTTATTTTGGAATAATCTTAAAGAAACATGGCAAGAAAAGTACAGTGAGTTCCCATATAACCTTCATCCAGTTTTCCCTAATGTTAACATCGTATGTAGCTGTGGTACATTAGTCAAAAGTAAGATATTAATGTTGGCCCGATACTATTCATGAAACGACAAATTGTTGAGATTTCACCAGTTGCCTACTAATGTCCTTTTTCTCTTCTAGGATAGAATCCAGGCTACCACGGTGCATTCAAGACTTGCTTATTTTGCCTATCTAGCTATCTGTCTGTCTGTCCATCTGTCTATCTACCTATCTACCTACCCTATGTAGTGTTGTGATTAAGCAAGAGTATACAATTCAAATTAATTTTGCATGCCCGTCTGTCTGCAGCTTCTTCTGCTCTGTATGTGTCATATCCTCTTAACAATCTTCTGTCCCCTCCTCTCTACCCTCTCCTCTCCCTTCCAGTGAGAGGCAAGTGGGGCAGCATCCACTATTGATGCATAGAACCATCAAGTACACACACATGGGGTCACATTGTGTCCCCAAGTCCATTTTTGTCCGAAGAGTTGACCTCAGTAGGGTTTTCTGGTCTTGGGCAGCAGCAGGTCTAGGGGCCGTGCTCCTCGGGGGATGACCCAGGCATCGGACCATGAGCTGTAGTCTTTTAGTCGAGTTCTTGAGCTGCACCCTCTTTTTCTTCGTGTTGCCACAAGGACCCAACACTGTGTGCCCCATCACGGCTCTCTTTGGTGGTGGCCGGGCACCATCTGGTCCTTCAAGTCTCACGTTGATACAGTTTCGCATTCACATAGGTTCTTCTATCTTCTGAGCTCTTTTCCTCGTGTCTTTGCTGTTCTCAAGGCTTGTTTATTTTCAACTGTTCACCATCTGAATGTTAGTTTTTACATCACGATTAAACATATAAGGAGCAGACGTCATGATCAAAAGTTCAACTTCTTGCTACATTCCAACCTCTCTACCCTATGCAAGTAAAAAAGAGATTATTCTATTTCATTCTTGGACTTTATTTCCGTTTAGATAGAGTTGTGTGCAGTGAGTAAAACATTAAACCAGGAATCACATCACACTGGTTGTCACTGGCAACCGGGGAGCCACAAGTCTCTCAATAATTAAAAATCTCTGCTTCTCCGTTTTCTCACCCACCACTCGCATTATTTACCCTCTAGATGGTAGGGCCTGGAGGGCATTCCAGTTTTACAAATCCAGGATTCTGAATTTTTTTCTTTAGCACTCTGTTGCCCCCTGGTGGACTAACCTTGGTTTTTTTTTTTGTTGTTGTGTGTGTGTGTTTCTAAAGAGGAAATCTAAAAAATATTTTTCTAACTGGTATTAAATACTTAATTTGAAATACACAGCACAGCCTTAGAGTAATGACGTCATATCTGAGTCGTGGAAGTAGACAGGACTGAGACAGTATAGAGAGGCCTGATGAAGGGACACAATGTCCACGCCTTGTCCACTAGACAGCTGTGGGAAGTCCCATGGCAGGGTTGCAGCTGGCAACCGAGGAGATCAGGCAGCAGGTGGTGGGGACTTACATTGGGGACCTAATCTCAGGCTCGTGGTTCTAGTTTCTGGAAGCTTTCAGAAGGACATTTACCAGGTAGGCAATCAAAGGCAAGATTCATCTCAAGAGAACAAACTAGGGACCCAGTTCTTTCGCAGATATAAAGTGGTGACCACTGGGTGCGGTGCTGAGGCCAAGGTGATAAAGTCGGGGGGTATAGTCAGGGTTGACCAGCAAGCAGCTAGAATGACCTTCTCATCTGTCACATGAACCCCCAAGATGGGGAGGGTGGAGCACAGTAATAGCGGGACCGGGAAGACACTTGGGCTGGGCACAGAAGCTGGCACCAGGTAAGGGGGTGAAAGTCAGCAGAACCCTATAACTCCAGACCCTGGGGTCTTAGATACTGCTCCATGCAGTGGAGTTGGGACAGACAGTGATGCTGCTACCAAGGCATATGAACCCAAGGGCACTATTTTCTAGTTGACCTTCTGTTCTTAAGCCTGGAGTCAGCCTTCTATTCCAAATCCAAGTCTCCTTCCTGAACTTCCTTGGACTCTGTCACTTACTCCTTATACCCACTGCTGATCGGGCCTGTAGCCTGTCCCCCTGGCTCTCCTTGCTTTAGCTTCACACCCCTCCACGTCCAATCTGCTCTCCATACTCCTGCTAGTGTGTCTTTTCTTCATAATTCTCATGTTCCAAGAGCCTCAGTCTCCAGAAGACAGAAACTGTTTGGAAAGGAGGGCACCCCCCCCCCAAGATCTGGCTCCGGCTCACTTCTTCCTCATCTCCCATCTCCTACTTCCCCTTCTTTCTCCCGCCTCCATCACGCGTGGGCTCTTTCTGCTCCAGAAATATCCCACAGTTCCACTGGGACTTGGGCTGGGCCGCATTCTGTGTTGGTTCCTGCCTTTGCCTATTCTATTTTCTGCAAATGCAATACTCTTCCTTTTCCTGCCTTGCTTGAAACTTTTCCTCTTTCAAGCCTGAGCTAAATACTTCCTCATTTGCAAAGGCTTTTGTTCTCCCAAAACCCTCCCTACACTTCCAACTGAAAGTAGAACATGCAACCCTCTTCCTGTGTGTTTTCACGTCTGTCTTGCCACTAGGCTCTTGGACAAGGAGAGACCTATGTCAAAGGTTTGCAGACGCAGTTCCTCACACAGTGCCTGGCCCAGAATGCCAAATAAGCATTTGTTGAATGAATGAATTCCAGGCTCTTGCTGTCTGTTCAGACACCGCACTCTTGTCATGGTATCTACTCCTGTCTGTTTTTGTTACTATCCCTGATGTAGCATTTAACCTGGTTCTCTTTTAATTGTAGGGTGTCAATGTGAACCTTGTGACAATTAATCGGGTCTCTTCTCTCCATGAGGCGTGCCTTGGAGGTCACATGGCCTGTGCGAAAGTGCTATTGGAAAATGGTGCACACGTAAGTACTACTCTTGCCCTCCTGCGTCTGTCGCCAAGACGCATCTAAAAGAGAACAGTACTTTCTAGACCACTTACCCATTGTGCATGTGGACAGGTTGCAAGGACACTGCTATACATGCCCATATGTGAATATTCAGATGAGGCTATTCACAGGAAACTTTCAAAATTGTGATGCTGACTTGAAAAAAAAATCAACTTGACCTAAAGTTCAAAAACTGATTTTAGTAAATTTACTGTAAAGCATCAAAAAGTACAAATTTTTAAAATAACAAAAAAGGAGTTGGAAATCTACTCCTAATTCAACATCCTAAACCAACAATTTCAGAAACTCTGATGGCATAGTGGTTAAGGGCTACGTCTGCTAACCAAAAAGTCAGCAGTTCAAGTCCACCAGGCACTCCTTGGAAACTCTACGGGACAGTTCTACCATGTCCTATAGGGTCATTATGAGTTGGAATTGACTCAACGGCACTGTGTTTGGTTTGGGTTTTTTTAAACCAACAATTATTTTTATTTAACTAAATTATCAGACAATAGATTTTAATAATACATTGGGAAAAAAAAACAAATCTTTTGCTTAATTTTTTATTATATGCTAATCGTTTTCAGGGAAACCCCGGTGGCGTAGTAGTTAAATGATACGGCTGACCAAAAGGCCAGCCGCTGGAATCCATCATGTGCCCTTGGAAACTCTATGGGGCAGTTCTACTCTGTCCTCTAGGGCTGCTGTGAGTTGGAATTGATTCAATGGCAGCAGGTTTGGTTTGGTTTGCGGTTAATCATTTTCAGAGTACTGATGTACCATATACAATACAGATATCAGGATAGAAAGCGGGACCAGAAGGTGTCCCTGACACATGTATTTAGTTACTGGATGATTTTTGTTGCTCATTTCATTGAACTCAGTCTATGTATCCTTTGTTTCATTCAGCTGCAATATTGTTAGGTGCTTCATGAAGATATTTTTCTCATTTCATCTAGAAATTGGGTTTCTACTCATAGAATGGAATATAATAGTCTTCCTTGAACAAATGAATTTCCCAGATACCATCATGGTGGTGCATCTCCTTGAGGCAGTGCTACACTGAGTCAGCTCACAGTAATGATGAGAGCAAAGTGTTCAAAGGCCACTAAAGGCAAAAAAGGCAAGCGAAACCCGCTGCTGTCAAACTCAGTAGTGACCCTATAGGACAGAATAGAACTGTCCCATAGAGTTTCCAAGAAGCACCTGCTGGATTTGAACTGCTGACCTTTTGGTTAGCAGCCATAGCACTTAACCACTACAGCACCAGGGTTTAAGGGCCATTTCCCTTAAATCTAGATGTCTGGAGTCCCAGGTAGACAGCCAGCAGGAAAACATAATAAGGAAGGGTCGTAGAGGAGCACATACTGGTACACTCCTGGAAAGAGAACCTGGATGACACAAATCGTTAAGTGTTTGACTACTAATCAAAACATTGGTGGTTCAAACCAATAGGCAATTTGGAAGAAAGACCTGGCAGTCTACTTTGAAGGGTGACAACCTTGAAAACCCTACGGAGCAGTTCTACTCTGCATGTATGGGGTCACCAGAATTCTGGGTCTATCCATAGAGGCTAATTGGTTTGATCTTGTGGTTTAAATGGAAGACGAAGACATGGTCCTTGTCTTTTGCAGTCTTGTAAGGGAACAAACCATAAATACTTTATATTATACTATTTAATATTTAATTCAAATGAGAGAAAGAATAAGAGAAAGTTGTGAAATCAGTAGAAATTACCCAAGAATTGGTCGTACCATGGATAACTCAAACAGAATACTTCCAAAATGGTGATTTATCACGTTCTTCCATCCAGGACATGCTCCTTGTCTTGGATTCCCAGTTTCAGGGACCAGATGAAATATCTTTTTGGTCTTCCAAGCCCTAAATCTGGGAGTCATCCTACTTTTCCTTTCTCCCCATCTAGTTAATCACAAAACCCTGCTAATTTTATTCCTAAATATGTTTCAAGTCTATCCTGCCCCCATCATGATCTAAATGTACCAAAATGATCTTTTTCTGGGTTTTCTTCTCTAGTAGAATTCAAACTGCTCAAGGAGAGCTAGTTACCTACTCATCTTTGCTTCCATTTTGGCATTTAATAGGTTCTCAGCTGAAGTGAAATAGAAATTTCTGGAAATCAAATTACAAAAAAAAAGTTCTTGGACTGAGGAAGAGAATACTATTTTGTAAAACAAAGCAATTCCACCAAATATTCTTCAGTGAAATTATAGAGGTTAGAAATCCCTACAGAGTGGGAATGGAAGCTATCCTGAAACCCTAGAGACATTCTTTTCATTTTTGTTCTTGTGATTACTTGAAATTTTAAAATCCAAGTCAATTTTCCATACCAGCCTCTCTGCAACTCTATCTGCTCTCCTCACCCTGTGACAGGACACTCTTCTTTTTCACTCTGTGCTTCCAGTATCCACTCAGCCAACACTTGTCCCTTTCTCTTCACTCTCTCCTCTCCCGTCTAAAAAGAAACCAGTAGGACAGCCTTCTATAAATGAATGAAACCATGACGTATACGTACCAAATGCATCACTCTGTGTCCCCAAGTCCTGTCCATTGCCTGTCTGAAATGTTGGCTACGTTACCAGTTTCAGGTCTGGGCTGACAGCAAAGTCTAGGGGCCATCTTCTCTGGGGACCCTCCTGGAGACAAATCTTTTTTGTTTTGGAGGCAAGGAAATTCAGAATCCTGATTATCACAAGCATATACCATTAGTTATGGGGGCAGTGGTGATTCACTGGTAGAATTCTTGCCCACCATGCAAGAGACCTGTGTTTGATTCCTGGCAAATGCAGCTCATGAATAGCTACCATCTGTCTGTCAGTGGAGGCTTGTATGTAGCAGTGATGATGCTGAACAGACTCAGGAGAGCGTCTAGACTAGGATAGACTAGGAAGAAAGGCCTGGCAGTCTATTTCCAATAATTGGCCAGCGAAAACCTTGTGGATCGTCGCAGTCTGATCCCTTTGTGCACGGAGTCACCATGAGTTGGGGACTCTCTCGATGCTGGCTAACAACAAGGACATATTTTTAGTTAATGAAACCAAAGGGTTTGGCATCAAGAACTTACCTTCCAGTAATCTGAGAGCCTCCCCACCTGATGCTTTGGTCCCTTGCCATTCTTTCCATATACTGCCTCAACTTTACTGGCTTTGTGTGCCCCCCCAATGTTAGAAGTCACGGAGGAGAACTAGAGACACTATGGTGATGCTTGCTCTCTACATGCCTTTGGCTCGGTCAAGGTCTTTAGCAGAGTTAGAGCAATTTGTGTGGATCACAGCAGACCAGAGAGGAGACTGGTTGCAAGAAAGACAGTAGCACTGTGGGGAACTGCTGAGAAGATATTTGTCAGCTAGTATTTAGGAGGCTTAACGGACCTGATTTCTCCAGTTCTTGGCTTCCTGTCATATTTGTTCATGATCGGAGGGGGAAGGGGTCAGCTCCCCTATAAGCGGAAAATGGAAATAGTTGTGTTTGTTGGGCGCCTGCTGGGTGCCAGGTACTGTTTTTAGTGTTTAATATACAGTAGCTCAGTTATTTTGCAGGATAACCTCATGGGATAGATTCTTTTTACAACCTTCATTCAATGAATTGGAAATCCTCATGGCATAGTAAGTGCTATGTAGAGCAGGTGACAGTAGCCTAAAGGTCGCAGTTCGAATGTTCCAGGAATTCCTTGGAAAATCTATCAGGCTGCTCTACTCTGTTTTAAAGGGTCACTACGAGTCGGAATTAACATGAAGGAAGAGGATTCGGTTTTTCATTTGGTCATTCTGTGGATAAGGAAACTGAGGCACAGAAAATGAGTAACCCAACCAAGATCACTGAACAGTTATAAAAGAGAGCTGACATTCGAATCTGAGCTAATGATTCTAGAGGCTGTGATCCTAAGTGACGTTTAGGAATGTGTCTCAATGATTAGTAGGCTCCTAAGAAGCTCTGGGAATCCCAGGATGGCATAAAGAGTTAAGCACTTGGCTACCAACTGAAAAGCTGCTAGTTCAAATCCACCCACAGGGACCTCAGAAGAGACCCCTGGTAATCTGCTTCCAAAAAATTCACCATTGAAAATCCTGCAAATCACAGCTCTACTCTGATATACATAGGGGCAACATGACTCAGAATCCACCCAGAGGCAACTGGTTTGTTTTTAAAGAGGCTCTGGAAAAACCATGAATATATTTGAACAACTTTTACTCATTTTGCCTCAATTGTGGAATTATTTACAGCTGAGCACTAACAGATTACTAGGTGCCTAAAGGAGTTCCTGAATAGTACAAGCAGCTAATGTGCTTGGCTGCTGACCCAAAGGTTATCAGTTCAAACCAACCCAGAGATGCCTCCGAAGAAAGGCCTGGCAATCTACTTCTGAAATATCATCCCTTGAAAACCCTATGGAGCACAGTCCTGATCTAACATACATGGGGTCGCCATGAGTCAGAATCGACTCAAAAGCAACTCGTTTTGTGTTCTTGCTAGATGCTGTGAGGTTGGTTCTGCCTTATAGCAACCCTGTGTGCAGCAGAACGAAATATTGCCTGGTCCTCCGCCATCCTCACAGTTGTCACCATGTTTGAGTTCGTTGTTGCATCCTCTTTGTTAGTTCGTCTCACTGAGGGGCTTCCTCTTTCTCCCTGCCCTTCTAATTTACCAAGCATTATGTCCTTCTGCATCGACTAGTCTCTCCTGGGAATACATTGAAAGGACGATAGGAAGACAGACTTGGAGGTGGGGAGAAAGAAAGAGCAAATCCTGTGGGTCTCTCCTTGTCCATCATTAGGTCAACGGTGTGACAGTCCATGGAGCCACACCCCTCTTCAATGCTTGCTGCAGTGGCAGAGCTGCCTGTGTCAGCGTGCTGCTGGAGTTTGGAGCCAAGGCCCAGCTTGAGGCACACCTGGCTTCTCCCATCCATGAGGCGGTGAAGAGAGGTAAACCAGCCATTGCACCGCACACAAGGCCTTTGTGGGCTCACAGCAATACACAATAATCAATCTTCCATGTATGCCGGGCAAGGATCACTCAAGTTGTCCTCACCTTTAGAACAGATGTGGCTTAGAAAGTCCACAGGAGTCACTTCAGTATGTCTTAGTTTTCTGGAAGTACCATGGTGGCATGAGATAGCTCTCCTTATAACATAAAAATACCTTCCTGTCTTAGACACCCCATTTCCTTGGTGTCTTTACAAGGAAGGTGTCTTCTCAAGCCTCTTTGCTATGTTTTGGTGGCAGCTGGTGCAGCCAAGACAGCAATTGTGACTTCCATGAGTCATACTGGGTTTATGTCTCTATCCTAAATAGATAATAATGACTCATGCCACACGAGTAGGTACATGCACACCAATGTTTATTGTGGCACTGTCCACAATAGCAAAAAGAAGAAATCAACCCAGGTGCCCATCAGCAGATGAATGGATAAACAAACTATGGTATAGTCACACAATAGAATACTGTACAATGATAAAGAACAATGATGATCTTGGGAGACATCTGATAAGATATAGTCATCTGGAAGTATGTTGAGTGAAATTAGTCAGTCACAAAAGGACAAATATTGTATGATACCACTATTATAAGGACTCAAGGACAGGCTTAAGCATAGAAGAAAATAATCTTTGATGGTTACAGTGGAGGGGAGGGAGGGAGATGGGTATTCGTAGATCAGACAGTAGGTAAGGAATTGGGTTAAGTGAAAGAAGTGACAGCATGTAGTACATGGGAGGTTAACACTGTTTGACTACACCAAAAGCTAACAGATTTCCTAAATACAACCCAACATTTTGAAGGTTAGATTAACAGGAGCAGGGGTCTGGAGACCATGGTTTCAGGGGGCATCGAGGTCAATTGACATAATTAAATATTTTTTAAGGAAAATGTTCTGGATCCCATTTTGCTGAGTGGCATCTAGGGTCTTAAAAGCTAGCAAGCTGTCATTTAAGGAGCATCAATTGGTCCCAATCCACCTGGAGCAGAAGAGGATGAAGGACATCAAAGACATGAGGAAAATATGAGTCTAGGAAACAGAGGGGGCCATATGACTGGGAGACTATGTCAGCATGAGACCAGAAGAACTAGATGGTGCCCAGCTACCACCAATGACTGTTCTCACAGGGAAGACAATGTAGAGTTCCTGACATAGTGGGAGACAACTGAGTGTGCAGATCTAGAACTCTATTAAAAGACCAGATCTGAAGATAAGACATCTTGGTGGGTCCCCTGAGGACATGGCTCCTAGATTCACTGCTAGCCCAGAGATGAAACCAGTACTGTCCAGACAAAGATTGGACTGGTCTACAAGACATAGAATGATGCTGGTAGAGTGTGTTTGTCTTGGCTTAAATATATGAGGTTTGCCGGTTACGTTCATGTACTCACCTAGAAAAAGTGCTGCATTCCTCAATGATGATATCACTACAGTTACCTTTGAAGTAGTCATCTTGGGAAGCTGTACACTGATGCCAGCACCTAGTCCACCCTTCATAACAATTTTGGAACTCTTTCCCTGGAATGTCCATCAGACCTGTCATCCTACAAGATCTGACAATTAGGTTCGTGAAGTCATCCTAGTAAAAGTACTTTAAAGGGTGGACTAGGCACTGGCATTAGTGCATAGCTTCCCAAGAGGAGTACTTTGAAAGTGACCATAGTAATATTCAGCAAGGAGGTATGTAGCCATTTTTCTAGGATGAGTTCATGAACTTAATTGTCTAACTGTATATGATGGCAGCTGTGATGGACATTCCAGAAAAAGTGTTCCAAAATTGCTTTGAAAGGTGGACCAGGTGCTGTCATTGGTGCACAGCTTCCCAAGGGGAGTACTTCAAAAGTGACACTCACTAGTGATATTGAACAATGAGATCTGTAGTACTTTTTCTAGGATAAGTTCATGAACTTAATTGTCTGACTTGTATACATGAGGCTGTTGGAGCAGTTCCTGCCCAGTGGTGAAATAGGAAGGTGAGCAGGTGGGGACAGGAGCTGGTCTAGTAGATACAGGAAGTACAGGGTGGAAAGGAGGAGTGTGCTGTCTCAGGGTAGGGAGAGCTGCTAGAGTTGCATAGAGGTGTGTGTGTTTAGGGAGTTTTCATAGCAAATTGACTTGGGTTGTAAACTTTCACTTAAAGCACAATAAAATATTGAAAAAAGAAAAGAATATCCAATGTCCAAAGCCCATAAAACATCTGCCACTCACATAAAATAAATTATTGAAGTGTCTGAAAGCCAAAACTGATTCTTTCTCTAGTGGAAAATTACACATAACTGTCCACAACTAGCAAGACTCTCTAGATGAGCTGATGACTTCAAAATTACGGTCATTGGAAAAAAGTTATGGTTTTTAAAAGCATAACCTTGGAAATCTTGAAATAGTCTCCACCAGACTCCTGTGTTCTGAGTTACTTTTGCAATGAAGGAAAAGAACATAGCTTTAAGGCATTTGAAAACTCTGCGTATAGACCAGACATGAACAAGATGCCGTTGAAAAGACAACGCCATTTGTGAAAGGTCACACCCCAAGAGTGATATTTTGGGAGACCAATGGGTGTGCAGATTTAGAACTCTGTTAAAAGACCAGGTGGGATAATTCTCTTATGTTGAGGCCAGACAGACACTGGAGAAGTTAGAACACTTTAAAACAGTCATTTTTGCTTGTGTCATTGCAGATGAAAGTTTTTATCTCAAAAAGTAATAGTGTGAGGAGGAAGGCGGTGGTGAAAGATTTCCCTAGGCTATCAAACATGTCACCTGGCAATTTTATTTTTGTAGTGGACTGCTTTAAATGATAGGAAGGATCCAAATTTCAGTGTATCCATCTCTTTTTATGCCCTAGGCATATCTAATAAATATTTATTAATTAATTATTGGTATCAGTCATCACCCAAACTTCAAGTAAGTCCCTCAAATTGTAGAGCAAGGGACAACCTTCAAAATGATATAAGAGCTTTTAAAAACTTTTTAATACTAATTTGAAGTAAAAATAATTCAGGTAGTTGCATTTGCATCAGAACATTTAAAAATGGATCAATATTTGGAATGATTTGAGTTAAGCAATTCTTCAATGCTTGGCTGGTTATATGAATACCACAGTGGCGTGATGGTTAAGTGCTACAGCTGCTAACCAAAAGGTCAGCAGTTCAAATCCATCTGGGTGCTCCTTGGAAACTCTACAGGGTGGTTCTACCTGTCCTATAGGGTCACTGTGAATTGGAACTGACTCAGCGGCGGTGGTTGGGGGTTTGGTTTCGCAGGTTTTATAAAGAGCGTTTGGTATCTGTGTGCCTACGAAACATATACATGCTTGTTATAAACACCAAGTCATATCTTTCTTCTTAGTATTTTCTACATTACAAAATCATGTTGAGGACTAACATCCAAAGAATGGAAGAATAAATAGCAAATTCATTTTTTAAAAGATATTGTGATATTAGTGCTAATCATTTGACATATATATATATTTATTAATTTTTTTACTGTGGTTAAGTGAACATTTACAGTTCAAGTCCACTTGCCATATAAAACCTTAGTGCCCGCCTCTCTGCAACTCTATCTGCTCTCCTCACCCTGTGACAGCACATTCTTGTTTTCTACTCTTTACTTCCAGTATCTACTCAACCAACATCTGTCTCCTCTCTACCTTCTCCTCTTCCCTCTGAAAAGAAACCAGTAGGTTTTCTATCTACGTCTGTGTCTATGTCTATGTCTATGTCTACATCTATGTCTATATGTCTATGTTGTCTATGTCTATATGTCTATGTTGTCTATGTCTATGTCTATACCTATGTCTACCTGTATACATACTAAACCATAAAGTACATACACCACCTGCATCACCCTGTGTCCCCAAATCCAGTCCATTCTTCATCTGAAATGTTAGCTTCAGCACCGGTTTCAGCTCTTGGCTAGCAACAAGTCTAGGGGCCAAGTTCTCAGGAAACCCTCAAGGTTGTTGGACCATCAAGTTTGCTCTTCTAGCAGAGTTCTAGATCTACAATTTCCTTTCCCTCATGCTACATTGGGGACTCTGCATTGTGTCCCCTGTCAAGGCTGTCCTTGGTGGTAGCTAGACACTGTCTGATTCTTCTGTTCTGCTGACGCAGTCTCCCAGTCATATGGATCCTTCTGTCTCCTCAGCTCCTTTTTCCTAGTGTCTTTGATGTTACTGGTTTTTACCTGTACGAGGTGGGATGGGACCAGTTGATGTTCCTCAGATGGCAGCTGTCTGGATTTTAAGATTCCAGGTGCGACTCACCAACATGGGATGCAGACTACTCTCTTAGAAAAAGACTAATTATGACAGTTGACCTTGACATCCTCTGAAAACATGGTCCCCAGACCCCTGTCCCTGCTACTCTGTCCTTTGAGATGTTGTGTTGATTTAGAAAACCTTTTAGCTTATGATGTAGTCCAGTTATGCTGACCTGCCTTCTACTGCATGCTGTCACTCCCTTCACCTAACTGAATTCTGATTGATTCATCTCTGAATAACCCTTTCCCTCCTTCCCTACCCTTATAGCCATCAAAGAGTTTTTTCTTCTGTGGATAAGAGTTTTATGTATTTGTTTTTCAAATTTACTAAGAATACTCACAATTAAGTCAGACTAGGCAGTTTCTTATTTTGAAAAAGAAGGGGCAAGCATTATTTTAAAACATTGGTTAAATCTCCTGTTTTCCAGGCTATTTTCAGTATGATTAGGTATTATTTATGGGTTATTACACCTTTAAACTTTTATGAACAAGATGACTGCAGTCTGCATCAGTACTTTGAAACACTGATAAAATAGATATTATAAGCCAATTGAGATATTTATTTGTGCTAGTGAATAATTTCCATCACTCATCTGTCAGTCTGTCACCCCGTAATGGCTTATGTGTTACTGTGATGCTGGAAGCTAGGCCACTGGTATTGCAAATACCAGCAGGCTCACGCATGGTGAACCAGTTTCAACTGAACCTTCAGGCTAAGACTCGCTAGAAAAAAAATGACCTGGAGATCTCCTTCTAAAACAGATGGCCAGCGAAAACTTGGTGAATAGCAATGAAACACTGACAAATATACTACTGGAAGATGAGCTCCTCAGGTTGGGAAGCACTCAAGATAAGAATGGGGAAGAGCTGCCTCCTCAAAGTGGGGGAAAAAAAGCTGACATCAAGTCAATTCAAACTTATAGTGACCTTATAGGACAGAGTAGAACTGCCCCATAGGGTTTTCAAGGAGTGGCTAGTGGATTTCAACTGCCAGCCTTTTGGTTAGCAATCAAGTTCTTAACCACTGTGCCACCAGGGCTCCTCAAAGTAGAGTCAACCTCAGTGATGTGGCTACAGTAAAGCTTTCAGGGCCTTTATTCACTGATGTGGCAGAATATTTGCAGAAACAGCTGCAAATATCCAATGACAATTGGAACATGGAATGTATGAAGTATGAATCTAGGAAAACTGGAAGTCATAAAAAATGAAATGGAATGCATAAAAGATCGCTATCCTAGTCATTAGTGAGCTGAAATGGATTCCTGTTGACCATTTTGAGCTAGACCATCATATGGTCTACTATGCTGGGAATGATAGATTGAGGGGAAACAGCATCACATTCATCACCTTTATTATCAAAGAATATTTCAAGATCTATCCTGAAGTATCCTGAAGTATGATGCTGTGAGTGATAGGATGATATCCACGCACCTACAAGGAACACCAGTTAATGCACACTAAACGCTAAGGCCCAAAATGAAGAAATTGAAGACTTTTACCAATTCCTGGAGCCCAAAATTGGTCAAATATGCAATCAAGATGGATTGACAATTACTGGTGCTAGGAATAGGAAAGTTGGAAACAGAAGAAAGATCAATAGTTGGAAAGTCTGACCTTGGTGATAGGAATGAGAAAGGAGATTCAATGATAGAATTTTGCAAGACCAATGACTTATTTCATTGAAATAACTTTTTAAATAATGCAAACAGCAGCTATACATATGGACCTCACCGAACAGAATACACAGAAATGAAATCAACTCTATCTGTGGAAAGAGACAATGGAGAAGCTCAATGTCGTCAGTTAGAGAAAAGTCAGGGGCCAACTATGGAACAGATCATAATTACTCACATGCAAGTTCAAGTTGAAGCCAAAAAAGACAAAAACAAGTCCACAAGAGCAAAACTGCAGCCTTGAGTGTATCTTGCTTGAATTTAGAGGCCATCTCAAGAATAGATTTGATCTAGTAAAAAGACCAGACTTGATGATCTGATGGACTGGAGGGTTCCCCATAGATGTGGCCTCCAGACTCTCTATTAACCCCAAACTGAAACCACTGTAGAAGCACACTCTACAGACAAAGAGTGAACTGACAGGTAAGCCATAAAATGATACCGATGAAGAGTGTGCTTCATGGCTTGGGCACATACAGAACACTGACTGGACAGTTCCTGCTCAGAGGTGAGAGGGAACATTGAAGCATACAGGAGCTGATGAAACAGACATGAGAAATATGAGTTAGGGGGGAGGGGTGTGCTGTCACAGTGTGGGGAGATGAGCTCAGGTCACGTGGCAAAGTGTGTGTAAGTCTTTGTATGAAAAACCGACTGTAATTGTAAACTTTCACTTAAGTGCAATTTAAAAAAAGAAAGAAGAAGAAAAAGAATAGGTTTCATGCATTGATCACTAATGACCAAAGATCAGATGAACTGTGGATAACATCAAGGGTATCGTACCTGAAGAAAGCAAAAGGTCAACAAAAGACAAGAAAGAAAGAAAAGACCAAAATCGATGTCAAAAGAGACTCTGAAACTTGTTCTTGAGCAGAGTAGCTAAAGTGAATGGAAGAAATGAAGTAAAAGGACTGAACAAAGGATTTCGAATGGCAGCTTAAAAAGGCAAAGTAAAGTATTATAATCACATGTGCAAATACCCGGAGTTAGAATAGCAAAAGAGAAGAACACACTCAGTATTTCTCAAGCTGAAAGAACTGAAAAGAAAACTCAAGCCTGGAGTTGAAATACTGATGGATTCTAAGAGCTAAATATTGAAGGATTCATGAAGTGTCAAAGAAGATGGAAGGGATACAGAGTCACTGCACAAAAAGAACTGGTCCATATTCAAGCATTTTGGAAACAGCATATGGTCAAGAACAGACAGTACTGAAGGAAGAAATGCAAGCTTTCTGAAGGCATTGGCAAAAACAAGCCTCCAGGAATTGACAGAATACCAGTTGAGATGTTTCAGGAAATAAACGCAATGCTAGAAGCCATCATCATGCATCTATGTCAAGAAATTTGGGAGGGACAAAGATATGAACCTCTTCCAATCCTGGCCAACTGACTGGAAGCGATCAATATTTGTGCCCCTTCCAAAGAAAGGTGATCCAATAGAACATGGAAAACATCAAATGATATTGTTAATATTACATGCAAATGAAATTTTGCTAAAGATCATTCAAAAGTGGTGGCAGCAGTACATTGACAGGGAACTGCCAGAAATTTAAACCAGATTCAGAAGAGGATGTGGAATGAGAGTTATCTTTGCTGCTGTCAGATGGATCTTGGCTGAAAGCAGAGAATTCCAGAAAGAGGTTTGCCTGTGTTTCATTGACTATACAAAGGCTTTTGATTGTGTGGATCATAGCATAGTATGGATAATATTGCAAGGAATGGGAGTTTCAGGACATTTATTTGTGCTCATGAGGAAATTGTATAGAATCCAATAGGCAGCCATTTGAATGCAACAAGGGGATACTTTGTGGTTTAAAATTAGGAAAGGTACATGTCAGGGTTGTTTCCTTTCACCATACTTATTTAATCTGTATGCTGAACAAATAATCCAAGAAGCTGGACTGCATGAAGAAAAATGCAGTATTAGGATTAGAGGAAGACCCATTAAGGACCCACAATATGCAGGAAACACAATCTTCCTTTGCTGAAAACAAGGAGGACTTGAAGCACTAACTGATGAAGGTCAAATATGGATTACACTCAACACAAAGAAAATAAAAGTCACCACAACTGGACCAATAAGCAATGTAACGACAAGAGGAGCAGTACTGAAATTGTCAAGGATTTCCTTTTACTCATTCCGCAATCACTGACCATGGAATCAGCAGTCAAGAAATCAAAGGATGAAAGTCATTGGGTGAATCTGCTGCAAAAACAAATCTCTTTAAAGTTTTAAAAAGCAGTCACTTTGAGGATTAAAGTGGGCCTAACCCAAGCCATTGTATTTTTATTTGCTTTATATGCATGTGAAAGCTGGACAACGAATAAGGGAGACTGAAGGAGAATTGATGCCTTTGAGTTATGGTGTTGGTGAAGAGTATTGAATATACCATGGACTGGCAGAAGGAAAAAAAAAATCTTTCTTGGAAAAAGTACAGTCGGAATGCTCCCTAGAAGCAAGGATGGCAAGACGTGATGCCATGCATCTGGTACATGTTATCAGGAGGGACCAGTCCCTCGAGGACATCATGCTTGGTAAAGTAGAGGGCCAGTGAAAAAGAGGAAGACCCTCGATGAGATGGATTCACACAGCGGCTAGAGCAATGGACTTAACCATAGCAATGATTTGAGGATGGTGCAGGAGCAGGCGGTGTTTTGTTCTGTTGTACAAAGGGTTGCTATGGGTTGGCTATAACTTGATGGTATAGAACAACAACAAAACAAACAAATTGAATCCACCCACTCTTGATTTAGAAGCTCTAATGTATATAAGTACTTAATTCAGAATTTGTAATTTATCACATAGGTCTGGAATGAAACTTTTCTGCTCCCTAAAGAAAAGATAGCTTAAGTTAATGAGTGATTGTTATTGATTGGATTAAGTTCCAAAATTTATGGTGTAAATCCTAACTTTTATTCCTACAATTATAATCTCATTTGGGAATGAGTTGTCTTTGTTGCCTTAATGAGGCAGAATTAGTGTAAATTGTACCTTGAGTCAATCTCTTTTGAGATATACAAGAGATTAAATAAACAAGCAGAGGAAAAATGGGGAAAGACAGATGGCAACCCAAGGAGCCAGGAAGCAGAAGCTGAAGAGACAAGCATCTTCCTCCAGAGCTGATGGAAACAGAAAATCTTTCCCTAGAGCTGGCACTCTGATAGAATTCTAGCTTCCTAAGTGATGAGAAAATAAATTTCTGTTTGTTAAAGTCACCCACTTATGGCATTTCTGTTATAGTAGCACCAGATAACTAAGAATGAGTTTGGAACTGGAAGAATGGGGTGCTGCTGTAGCAGTTACCTAAAATGTGGAAGTGGTTTTGAAATTGGGTAAGGTGCCTGACTGGAAATCCCAGATTGCCCTCAAGAAACTCTTGGTAAAATTACAGATGGGAAAGGTAATTCTGGTGACGGCTCAGAAGGAAGTGAGGAAAGGTATAGAGAAAGTCTCTATTGTCTTATTGCCAAGTGCCGTCGAGTTGGATCTGACTTGTGCCAGCAACAGAATGTTGCTGGAAATGCGGATGTTAAATGTACTTCTGGTGAGGCTTTGAAAGAAAATGATGAGCATGCGATTGGACAATGGCGGAAGCGTGATGCTTTTTATGCAGTGGCAAAGAACTTGTCTGAATCGTGTTCAAATATTTGGTGGAAAGCAAAACTCATAAGGGATGAAATTGTATATCTGGCTGATGAGACTTCTAAATGAGATTTTAAAGGAGCTATGTGGTTTCTCCTTGCTGCTTACAGTAAAATTCAAGAGGAAAGAGGTGAACTTAAAAATGAACTGTGCAAAATGGAAGCAGAATTTAAAAATCTGGATAACTGTGTTGTACAAGCTAAGAACACATCTCCTAGAATGTTCACCAAGGATGTAGCTACCTAATCTTTTGTTAAGGAGACTAAGCCTGTGGCTGATGGATCTAAGCAAGTACTACACAGAAAACCCATCAGCTTAGGCTGAAGGAGGCAGAGAAAGAATGAAAGGAAAGAACATTGTATGCCTCTTGGAATTCTATAGGTAGGAAACAGGCCAAAAGAGCTACATCTGTTGTCCTCCAAGAAACAAGAAGGACCATTCCTGGAACAGCTTGGAGATCAGCAGAATTACTGAAAAGAATATTGAAAGTAGGTCTCTGTTTTCAAAGGGGTCACAGCCTCCTAGGTCTCAAGGAGTTGAATTTTCACCTACTTGGTTCTGGAGTGGGGCTTCCATTAAGGTGTACCAGGAGGATGGATCTGCCACTCACAGTTGAAGGGGCAAGCAGCCATGCCCAAGGGGCAGAAGACTGGGGTCTGTTGGGACCAAATGCAAGGGGTCGCCACTCAGATGGATTAGGAGAACAAGTCTGCCCAAAGCCGAGGGAGCAGAATTGCCCTCTCAGTGGGCCTGGAAAGCAGAACTGAAACCAAGAGCTGAGGGATCTTTGCCTAGACTCAGGACAGTATGACCAACACCCAGAGTTTGGAGGGTAGGGCCATTGACCAGATGGTCTCAAGCTTTGAGAGCAAATGTAAATTGTCCTGCTAGGTTTTGGACTTACTTGGTACCCACTATTACTTCTTTCCCTCCAATTTCTCCCATGTGTGATGGACACGTCTAGTTTGCACCTGTTCCAGCATTGTACTTTGGAAACAGATAATTTCTTTTCTCGTTAGTCTAGATTTCACAGGTTCACAGCTGAAGATAAATTTTGCCTCTACATGGAACACACCTGATGTCTCACCCATATTTGATTTAAATGATTCAGAATATAAGACTTTGGACTTGAGGCTGACTCAAGACTTTTGGGATCATATGACGGGGTGAATGTGTCTTGCATGTGGCAAGAACATGAATTTTGGGGAGCCAAAGGATGGAATGTTCTGGATTGAATTGTGTCCTCCCAAAAGGCATGGTGTAAATCCTAACCTCTATGCCCATGGTTATAACTCCATTTAGAAATGGGCTGTCTTTGTTATATTTATGAGGCAGGGTTAGTGTGGATTGTATTTTAAGTAAATCTCTTTTGAGATGAAGAAGAGATTAAGTAAGTAAGCAGAAAAGAGGTGGGGAAGAGAGATGCCAAGATACATAGTGATCTCCAAGGAATCAGGAAACAAGCTGAAGAAATAAGCAACTTCCTCCAGAGTCCATGGAGACAGAAAGCCTTCCTCTAGAACAACACCCTGAATTCAGACTTCTGGCCTCCTTAAAGAGTAAGAAAATAAATTTCTGCTTGTTAAAGCAACACTATTTCTGTTTCAGCAACACTAGATAACTAAGAAAGACAGCAATGATAGAAATTTTTATTTATTTTTATTTTTTATTTTTATTTAACATAACTGAGTGAAAATGTACATTCACATGTAAATTTACATGCCCCCCTATATGCAGCTTCCACTGCTCTCCCTGTCCAGTGATAGAAATTTTTTAAGATTTGAATCTTCAAAGGGAACCCTGTCTTTACAAGCTCTTGTCAATACTCCAGAAACATTCAGTCCTGAATGAGTCATTCATAAGATGTTAATGTTTGCCCATTCATTGCATAAACTCTCCAAGGGGAAGTCTTGCTTACCTGGTTCATGTTAGCCACCGAATCTGGAAATACGTTCTTAAATATATTCTAGACTCAAGAATTTCTCAAATTCTTATAGGTGTCTTCCTTGTTAGCCAAAACAAGGAGATTTTACTGCGTGATGGAGGCCACACATGCAAGCTCACATGCGTAAGTGTAGTGGAGAGGGGACAGGGCTGGGCCCTGCGTTGGAATGTTGGCTTTTCAGGGTAACAGTCAAGCCAGTCATTCACCCCTCTGAGTCTTCAAGACTCCATTTATAAGATGGTCACTTCATTCTAGGAAACAATTTCCACTGTGTTCCTTGAAGGTCTTAGTTTTGTCAGCAGTAATTCAGGGACTGCAAAGTAGAGCTTGAGTCGGGAAAATACAGGCATGCTCCTCTTTTATCTATCTATCTATTTATTTTTACTGATTTTATTGGTGGGGGGATTCTACATAAGATTTAAGTCTCCAGGTGGTGCAAACACTTGGCCCTTGGCTACTAACCTAAATGTTGATGGTTGCAACTCACCCAGTGGTGCCATGGAAGAAAGGTCTGACAGTCTGCTTCTGTAAAGATTACAGCCAAGAAAATCCCATGCAGTTCTATTCTGTAAAACGTGGTGTTCCAAAAGACCACACTTGATGGTTCTTCCGAACAGAGGGCTCCCTGGGAGCATGGGCCTTGGACTCTCTAACCCTACACCGCGTCCAGCACTGAGGTCAGCTTCCCAAAGACTGACCTGGGCTATACAAAATGTAGAGTGATACTGGAAGTGAACAAACCCTTAAACAGGTACATGGGGTTGTCTGAGAGGCTCTTTGCCGGAGCTGAGTTGATTGGGTAAGAAGGGCCAGACATTGGCCAATAGGTTACAAGAAGTTCTGAACAAAAGGGGATGCATGCTGTTACGTGGAGTGGGAGTGCAGCTAGAATAGAATAGCGGTGAAATTTCTGGGTGTTGCATGGCAACATGATATAGACTGTAAAATTGTTCTTAATTCACAATAAAAAATACTGAAACAACAACAAGTAAAAAAACACACATGGGATTGCCATGAGTAGGAATTGACTTGGTGGCAAGGGGTTTTTTGTCTCGGTCTTACCTGAGATTAAAATATATATGTATTTAGTTTATTTATAAGGCCTATTCTAGATAATCAACCCTATAATTCTGTGAATACTCAATGTTTCCCTTACTCGGGTGTGGCTATCTTGTGTTTACCAGGTCATAAAGAGTGTATGGAGATTCTGCTGGCAAATAACGTTAACATTGATCAAGAAGTGCCTCAGCTCGGAACTCCCCTGTATGTAGCCTGCACCTACCAGAGGGTAGACTGTGTGAAGAAACTTCTAGAACTAGGTAATTTCTAGTAATCTTTTCACAAGAAAACGCTTTTAACCATGTTAGTCTTCCATTGCTTCAAAGATGAAGTTCTTCTCTGAACAGGGGTGGGAGAGGATTGGCAGCATTTGATGTTTGCATGCTGAAAACAGAAATTTTCCAAGAGAAACGAGTATCTGTGTTCCTGATTTCTAACTTCCTTTGATGCTGGCTCCATTTACTCAGTATGGATCGCCTTTGTGGTCACAAGATGTCTGCCAGCAACACCTAGACTCTTAGCCCTCCTCATTCATACTCAGCAAGTAAGAGCAAGAATCCCTCTCCCATAAGTCCCAGCATTGGGTGGGAGACTAACTGAATTTCATTGGCTCTTCTAGAGTCACATGCTCATGTCTGAACCAATCACAGTGGCCAAGGGAATACAATGCACTGATTGGTTTAGGCCTAGCTTTTCTTATATACTGCTGTTGTTGGGCTTCACTGTAAGGATGTGGACTGGCAATCGCAAGTGGATGGTTCTCCAGAGAGACATCTGGGTGTGGTTACCAGAAAGACGCCGGGTAGTAAAAGCAACATTCCCCAGATTATTTTAACTCAATTCTGTCAAGTCATTTGGTGATTTTTTTTTTTTTTTAATTCTAAAAGGCATATACAGGAACTGGGAGTCCAGGTGAAAAGTATAATGTTTTGAAACTATCATTTGTTTCAAGATTCCTGAAGTTTAGCCACTGAGATAAATATAGAGGTTGCTGTAAGAGACTTTAATTGAGAACTTTTATCTCCAAAAAGTTTTTTGTCATTTTTATCCTTCATCATCTGCTATTCTCTGTGACAGGGTCAGAAACCCTGGTGGCATAGTGGTTAAGTGCTAAAACTGCTAACCGAAAGGTGAACAGTTCGAATCCATTAGGTGCTCCATGGAAACTCTATGGGACAGTTCTATTCTCTCTATAGGGTCGTTGTGAGTCAGAATTGACTTGACAGCAGTGGGTTTGGTATGTTAGAGGAGCCCCTGTCACGCAATGGTCAAGGACTCGACTGCTAACCAAAAGGTTGGCAGTTTGAACTCACCAGTGTCTCTGTGGGAGAAAAGGCCTGGCTACCTGCTCCCACAAAGACTGTGGCTTAGCAAACCCTCGGGGAGAGTTTTACTCTACCCTGTAAGGTTACTGTAAGTTGGAATCAACTCAATGGTATTCAACAGTATTTGGGGCCCTGAATAATATCAATACTAAACAAATTTGGCTTTATCCTTTGCAAGTAACAGAATAATCCTATGCATCCCAAAACAAAAATCCTCTGCTGTCAAGTCAATTCTGACTCATAGAGACCCTATAGGAAGGAGAAGAACTGCTCCATAGTTTCCAAAAGTGCCTGGCGGATTTGAACTACTGACTTTTCAGTTAGCAGGTGCAGCGCTTAACCACTACACCACCAGGGTTTCCAACTCCATGTAACAGGAGTCTCAAATACTTTAATTTGTATGTCACATAATTTGCATGCAGGATAGTTTGCATGGGAAAGCAGGTAAAATTCAGGTTTAAAATGACAAACATTCTAGATTCACCTTTCTCATCGATGTTGAGATAGATTCTAGGCTTAAATCAAAGACTGATCAACCGTGTTATAGCATCTAAGACGCCTTTTTTAATACGCACTGACTACATTTTAGGAGGGCGTCGGTGGTTCTTCCTGTCAGTGGAGGCTTGTGTGTTGCTGTAAACAGATTTCATCAGAGCTTCCAGACTGAAATAGACTAGGAAGAAAGGCCTGGCAATTTACTTCTGAAAACTCAACCTTCTAAAAGTCAGTGGAGCACAGTCTTAGCCTGACACACATAGGATCACCACGAGTCAGAGCTGACTCAACAGCAACTGGTTTTTATAATAAGAGATGAAGCACTGGTGGTCCAGTGGTAGAATTCTTTCCTTCCAAACGGAAGAACTGGATTCGATTCCTGGCCAATGCACTTTATGCGTAGTCACCACCTGTTTGTTAGGGGAGGCTTGCGTGTTGCTATGATGCTGAATAGGATTCCGTAGAGCTTCCAGACTGAGCTAGACTGGGTAGAAAGGCCTGGAATTGCCGTTGTTCAGGTACCAACTTGAAGACAGCTAACAACAGTAACGTTTTAGGCTTGTTATGTTTCACTGTTGATATATAGTGGTGACTTGTGGCCATCTGTCTCGTTAAGGAGCCAGTGTTGACCACGGCCAATGGCTGGACACTCCCTTGCACGCAGCAGCTCGGCAGTCCAGCGCGGAGGTCATCCACCTGCTGACAGACTACGGGGCAAACCTGAGGTGCAGAAACGCTCAGGGGTACACCGCGCTCGAGCTGGCGACTCCTAGAAGCAGCGTGGAGCAGGCTCTCCTGCTCCGCGAAGGTGACAAGAGGCTGGGTGGGGGTCTGCCATAAGCATACTGCTGCCTTTCCTTCCCGTCTCATCCTTTCCATTTTTCACTGTGGGAGGCTGAATGTCTTCTGCAATTTTTTTGATGTGAAGTCCGTGTTTCTGGGGTCGCTGGAGTCGGACCTGACTCGACGGCAGTAGGTTGGGTGGGTATGTTTCCTTTATTGCCAAGGGGCAGTGGCATCTGTTCTGAAGCTATTCTCAGTGGCGACGGCTCTCACTGCAGTCACTGCTTCCATTTTGTGACAGTTCCCCCTATCTCATATGCCTTCCAAGTGGAATTTTTGGCTTAGTTGTTTAAAGAGTAGTCTCCAGTCCTGTGTGTCTTAAACTTGAAGGTGCATATGACTCACCTGGGTATCTTACTGTGATGCAGATTCTGATTTGGCAGGTCTGGGCTAGGCTCTGAGACTCTGCCTGTCCAGCAGGCTCCCAGGGGATGCAGACTGCTTGAAATTGTTTGCAGGGCAACTTCATGGGCAGCTAGGAGGGCCCAAGGGACCCCCAAGGCCTGAGTGCCAGACCTTTGTACATCTCCTAACTTCCTCTGTGACCACATGGGCTGGGTTTCCGCTGACAGCGTCTCCACAGTTGACCCTTTGCTCAGCAGCTGTGTCAGATCCAGTCTGCTCAGGGCTGTCATTTGGGTTTTTCCCTCAGCCACCACATTGGAGTCATATTGGATTCATTGGCTGTGGGGATACGTGAACCGGGTGCATTTCTTTTATACTGCACTCTCTGTTCCTAACTTGCCTCTGGGTAGCCTCCTTCTTCAGGATCAACAATACGTTTACCATTTGAGGATTAATTTTAAGAAACGCGTCCCCTTCAGGGGGGCAAACTGGGATTCTATGTATGGATTTAGCGCCTACCACCTTAATCTACAGAGGACAGTGGTGGTTCAGTGGTAGAATTCTTGCCTTTCATAAAGGAGACCTAGGTTCGAATCCCGGCCCATGCTTGTTGCTATGCTGCGGCATGGATTTCAGCAGAGTGTCTAGACTAGGAAAGAAGGCCTATGTGCTGACAGAAACCCTATGGCTCACAATAGTGGAATCTACAACTGATCGTGGGGATGGATTGGGTAGTGTTTTGTTCGCTTAGTTGTGCATGGAGTCGCCATGATTCAGGGGCTGACTCCACGGCAGCTAACAGCCACCTCAACCACTTTATGGTTCCCTTTCAGATACAGCTTCCCTCTAGCTTTTAGAAAGTGGTCAACCTCTTCCAGTTCCCTGATCTGCCCCCTACCCCCTCCTGTCACCAATGGAGTTAATACAATTTTAATTTCCTCTGCAGGCCCACCGTCTCTTTCCCAGCTCTGTCGCCTTTGTGTCCGGAAGTGCTTGGGTCGAGCCTGTCATCAAGTCATCCACAAGCTACATCTGCCAGAACCACTGGAAAGATTCCTGCTATACCGATAGTTCCAACAGTCCACAGGAAGATATTGAGAAATAAACGAGTTGTTGCCTGCTGTCCTCAGAGCACCTTAGTGTAGATGCCCAACAGCTAGACTCTCAGTGTCTTCAAGTGAGCTAGGCCAGTTTAGAATAAAGTCATCGTGAACTATCTGGGGAGTGGAAACTTCCGGTTAGTGTAATATTCTCATTAATCGAGGAACAACCAGAAACCTGTTCATTTCTAGCTCTTGTTGTTAAGAAACTTAAAACAAACAAAAAAACCATGAAGTAGAGTGAAAATAATAGGATATTTTGTGATGATTCATAATCTTCAAGTAACCGATGGTCACTATTCTGAGTATCATGTAGACCCATTACAATAAATGTAAGTGTTCCAAGATGTATTCTGACTTAGCTCCTTGCTCCTTCCCCCTTTCTTCTTTCCTTCCTTCAATAAATCTCTGCTATAGTTTTGATTTTCCCCCCTTTCAGTAAATATGTTAAAAAGCACTACATACATTCAAGCCATCATGGTTAATTGAGGTTTCTGGTTGCTGAGGTCCTGGTTGGTAAAAAAGATACAGCAAGAAGTTAACTTCCCCCAAGACTGGGGTCTGTTGCTCATTATTTCCTTCTTTTTTCCGAGGTGATTTTATTTTTTTAATTTCTTAAGTATTTTATTGTGCTTTAAGGGAAAGTTTACAATGCAAGTCAATTTGCCATATAAAACCCTGCACACATGCTGTTATGTAACTCTAGCTGCTTTCTCCACCCTATGACAGCACACTCTTCCCTTCCACTCTGTATTTCCTGTGTCCATTCAGACAACTCCTGTCCCCCTCCACACAACTCCTGTGCCCCTCCACCCTCTCATCTCACCTCTGGACAGGAGTTGCCCAGTTAGCCTCATGTCTCTACTTAAGCCAAGAAGCACATTCTTTGCCAGTATTTTTCATGTCTTACAGTCTGTTCCAATCTTTGTCTGAAGAGTTGGCTTTGGAAATGGTTTCAGCTCTGGGATTACAGAGAATCCAAGGGCCATGTCTTCTGGGCAACCTCCAGTCTGTCGTACCATCAAGTGTGGTCTTTATAGTAGAGTTCTAGTTCTGCACACCTATTTTTCTCCTGCTACATCAGGGGCTCTGTGTTGCATTCCCTGTTAGGGCATCATTGGTAGTGGCCGGGCACCATCTAGTTCTTCTGGTCTCATGCTGATGTAGTCTCTTAATTACGTGTCTCTCTCTCTCTTGGGCTTATGTTTTCCTTATGTCTTTGTTGTCTTTCATTCTCCTCTGCTCCAGGTAGTTTGGGACTCATTGTTTCTTATAGTGAAGGCTGTTCTTTAAAGGATCCAACCACACAGGGTTCTCCTTTTACCTGAGCCCATAAATACTGTCTCACACAGGCTGTGGGTCAAGCATTGGCTTACTTTCAAAGTCAAGAAATTCAGGGGTTTTGAAAAAAATTGCATGTTGATGCCAGCCACCAAGGCAGGCTCGATGCTGGCTCGAGGCTTTTTTCTGTGGGAAAGGGTCCTCACAGTGCAGCGGTTAAGCCCTCTGCTGCTAGCTGAAAGGTTAGTGGGCTGAACTCACCTTCTGGATCTGTGGCAGAAAGACAGCAATCACTGTTCCTGAAGGTCGCAGCCTAGAAAACCCACACGGCAGTTCTACTCTGTCACATGGGGTTGCTACGAGTCAGAATCAACTCTACCACACACCTTCTTCCTCCTGTTCCCACTCACATTCTCTTTCTCCTCCTCCACTTTTTTTGTAAATTTAGCCCATGGAACTTAGACTTTTGGTTATTGTAAGTACTGCTGTCATGTTTGGAAACCCTGGCAGCATAGTGGTTAAGTGCTGCAGCTGCTAACCAAAAGTTTGGCAGTTCGAATCCACCAGGCGCTCCTTGGAAACTCTTTGGTGCAGTTCTGCTTTGACTTACAGGGTTGCTATATGAGTCTGAATGAACTCAAGTGCAGTCGGTTTGGCTTTTGTTTTTTTTACTGTCGGGGTTCACTGTAGATAGTCCTTTTAGCTCCTGTTGTAGTCAGCTAGTGCCACTCTACATAAATACCACAGAGTGGATGGCTTTAACAAAGGAAAGTTTATTCTTAGGTAGTCCAGCAGGTTACAAGTCCAAATTCAGGATGTCTGCTCCAGAGGAAGGCTTTCCGCCTGGTTGGCTCTGGAGGAAAGTCCGGTATTGCATCAGTCTGTGTCCAGGGAGCATCTTGGCCCAGGAACCTCAGGTCTGAAGGATGCGCTCTTCCCCTGGTGCTGCTTGCTTGATGGTGTGAGGTTCCCAATTCTCTGCTTGCTTCCCTTTCCTTTTATCTCTTGGAGGATTAAAGGATTAAGGGTGGGGCAAGCCACACTCCAGGGAAACTCCCTTTACCGCACAGGGCAGGGAAGTAATCCTAAGAAGGAATTTACAGCCCCACCCTACTCCTCTAACACACAGCATAGGAAAACCACAAAATGGAGGACAGTCACAAGATACTGGGAATCATGGCCCAGCCACATGGCTACACCTATTTTGGGGGGACACAGTTCAGTCCATGACATCTTGAGTCAACCGCAGTGGGTTTGGTTTTTGGTTTTTTTACTGTCATGGTTCACAGACAGGAGTCCTATTAGCTCCTAATGAGAAAAATTTTAAATGAAATACCATGTGTGTGTGTGTATTTTTTAAATCTCTTTCAGGTGACTCTAAGGTTAGTTCCCAACAGGGTTTTTCTCTGGTTTCTCTAGGCCTGAGTCTCAGTTGAGGACAACTTTCTTCTCCCCTCCCCCCAGGAATTTTGGCAATGTCTGGGGACATTTATGATTGCTACAACTTGAGATCTCAGAGGTGCTGCCCCTACCCTTTGATGTGGAGGCAGTTCTGCTCCTGTGTTCCTTATCCCTTCAGCTTCTCGTGGCCTCTCCGCCCCTCGGGCCCTTGGGCAGGCCCAGCATCTGCACTGCTTGGGCAAGCGTTCCAAAGTTCTTAGCTCAGTTAATAAGTGTCTGGCGGCATCGCACTCCATCAGTAAACCTCAGAAGGCACTCAGCTCTCTTGCTCTGTGGGTCAGCATGCCTAGCTCCACTGATGAGTGCCCAGAGACACCCCACTGCACCAGGAAAACTCCAGCCTGAGGGCACGCAGCTCTCTTGCTCCATGGGTCGGTTCTTGCACCCTCTTGCCCTGGTCTCCTGGTTCTGCCGCTGCTGTTTATCTGCTGCTGCTGCTGTTCACATTCCGCACCATCTCTGGTGCAAGAATTCTCCTCGCTTCCTTCTAAGCCGTCACCAGGACTGTCATTGATGAGAAGACGTACACCAACAGTTTCTTCAAGGCAGTCTAAAGTGAAGGCAGCATAAAGTGAACTCTCTACCATCAAGTTGATTCCGACTCATAACAACCCCACAGGGTTTTTCCAAGGCTGTAAATCTCTATGGAAGCAGACTGCCACATCTTTCTCCCACAGACAGCCTAGTGGTTTCACACCACTGACCTTTCAGCAGTCAGTTGCCACCACCAGGCACTTTAACATTCTTTCAGCTTTTATCCATTACTCACTGCCAAAACTCCTTCCACATTATATGTATCTGTTAAGGCAGCATCCCAATCTTTCAATACCAGTTTCCAAGACTGTAATCTGTATGGGAGAAGACTGCCACATCTTTCTCTCAGGCTCTTTCAGTGGAGACAGTAAAGTGATCGTTTGGGATCTCTTTCTCCCGTGACATAGCAGTTAAGAGCTACAGCTGCTAACCAAAAGGTCAGCAGTTCGAATCCATCAGGTGCTCCTTGGGAACCCTATGGGGAAATTCTGCTCTGTCCTATAAGGTTGCTATGAGTTGGAATTAACTCAAGAGCAAGTGGTATAGGAGTTTGACCAACAAAATCAGTGCATGGTGCATAAAGTTAAGGACCGCCAACCAAGAGACTGGTACGAGTCCACCCAAAGTCACCTCAGAAGAAAGGCCTGGTGGTCTGCTTCTAGTTGTTTGAGTTACTGCTTACAAATTGGTGAAATTATTCAAACCTCTGGCAGTATCTGAAACATCTATAAGTCCTTTGTGTATTATTTTTTTACAAGAAATTGAAGTAAAAGCCTAGATTATTCCGCCGCATCTGCACACTATGGCACAATGACTGCATTAACCCATTACTGTTGTGTTGACTCTGACTCGGAGGGACTCTACGGGAGGAGGTAGAGCTGCTCCATGGGGTCCCCTAGGCTGTGATCGTTACAGGAGCACATCACCGGGCCTTTTGTCCACGCAGCGGCAGGTGGGCTCAAACAGCCGATCTTCTGGTTAAGCAGTGGAGACTTCACCACTGCACCTCCAGGCCTCCTTATTGAATGCATTACATGGTGGAAAAATGGTACTTAAACTTAGCCGTTTCAGGTGGGACAGCACTTGTTCTCCTATGAATGATATGCCCAGAAAAACGGACTCCCAAAGAAGTTTCACAAACCTTATTGTTAGGTGTTACCGAGTTAGTCCTGACTCTCAGTCACCCCATCCACACCAGAACGAAACACTATCTGGTCCTGGGCCATTCTGACCATCATTGTTATGCTTCAGCCCATTGTTGCAGCCACTGTGTCAGTTCAAGTCACTGAGGGTCTTCCTCTTTTTCACCAGCCCTTTATCAAGCATCGTGTCCCTTTCCGGGGACTCGTCCCTCCTCATAACATGTCCAAAGCATGTAGGGCATAGTCTCAGAGTCTTTGATTCTAAGGAATATTTGTTTGTTCTTTTGGCACTCCACGGTATGTTAAATATTCTTTAACACTACAACTCAAAGGTACCAGTTCTTCTTTGATCTTCCTGATTCACTGTCCAGCTGTCACATACGTATGAGGTCATTGAAAAGACCATGGCTTGGGTCAGGCACACCTTAGTCTTCCAGGTGATATCTTTGCTTTGCAAACTTGTAAAGAGGTCTTTTGCAGTAGATTTGTCCAGTGTAATGTGTCTTTTGATTTCCTGACAACTGCTTGCACAGATGTTGATTGTGGATCTGAATAAAGTGAAATCCTTGACAACTTAAATCTTTTCTCCATTTATCATGATGTTGCTTACTGGTCCAGTTGTGACGAGTTTTGTTTCCTTGATGTTGGGGTGTAATGCATACTGAAGGCAGTGGTCTTCGATCTTCTTCAGTGTTGGAAATCCTGTTCACTTTCAGCGAAGTTGTGTCATCTACGTAACACAGGTTGTTAATGAGTCTTCTTCCAGTCTTGATACCCTGTTCTTCACAGAGTTCAGCTTCTTGGATGATTTGCTCAGCATACAGACTAAGTATGATAAAAGGATACAATCCTGACACAAACCTTTCCTGACTTTAAAACACACAGTATCCCCTTGTCCTGTTTGAACTGCCTCTTGATCCATGCATAGATTCCTTAAGAGCACAATTAAGTGTTCTGGAATTCCCATTCTCTGCAATGTTAGCCATAAGTTGTTATGATCCATACAGTCGAATACCTTTGCACAGTCAATGAAAGACAGGTAAACATCTTTCTTTTCTTTTTAAATTGTGGTTGAGTACAAGTTTACAATACAATTCAAGTTAGCATGCTTACCTATCTGCTGCTCCCTCTGCTCCCCTTGCCTGGTGACAGCACACTCCTCCTTTCTGTTCCATATGTGTCATATCCTCTTAAAAATCTCCTGTCCCCTCCTCTCCACTCTCCTCTCATAAGAGGCCAGTAGGACAACATCCTATAGAACCATAAAGTGCACACACAATATGGTCACTCTGTGTTCCTGAGTCCAATCCATTCCTATCCAAAAAGTTGACCTCAGTGATGATCTATAATCAGGGGCAGCATCAGGTCTAGGGGCCATGCTCCCAGGGGAACTCCCAGGATTTTGGACCATCAATTGAGGTAATTTAGTGGAGTTCTTCGGGTGCACCCTTTTTTTCTCATGTAGGTAAACATCTTTCTGGTATTCTCTGCTTTCAGTAAAGATCCATCTGATATCAGCAATAATATCCTGGTTCCAGGTACTCTTCTGAATCTGGCTTGAATTTCTAGCAGTTCTCTGTTGATGTACCCCTACAACCACTTTTGAATAGGCTCTAGCAAGATTTTACTTGCATGTGATATTAATGATATTATTTGATAATTTCTGCATTCAGATGGATCACCCTTCTTGGCAATAGGCATAAATTTGGATCTCTTCCAGTGGGTTGGCCAGGTAGCTACCTTCCAAATTTCTTGGTATAGATGAGTGAGCACTTCAAGGGACGTGAATCAGATCGTTAAAACATCTCAGTTGGTATTCTGCCAATTTGTAGAGCCTTGATGTTGGCCAATGCCTTCAGTGCAGCTTGGATGACTTCTTTCAGTACCATCAGTTCTTGATCATATGTTATCACCTGAAGTGGCTGAATGTCGACCAGTTCTTTCTAGTATAACTTTGTGTACTCCTTCCATCTTCTTTTGATGCTTCCTACTTCATTTAATATTTTACCTATAGAATCCTTCACTTGTGCAACTCGAGGCTTGAATTCTTTCTTCAGTTCTTTCAGCTTGAGAAATGCCAAGCGTGTCCTCCCCTTCTGGTCTTCTGTCTCCAGCTGTTTGTGCATAACTTAATGAGAGGACTGACGATTAAGTCCATGAGCTTAATTGTTCTAAGTGCTACATACCTCATTGCTGAATAAATATCACTACTGTCAGCTTCAAAGTACTCCCCTTGGGAAGCTATGCACCAATGCTAGTGCCTGGTTCACCCTTCAAAGCAATTTTGGAACTCTTTCTGGAATGACCAGTATGCACGGTGGCCAGGCAGCAAGTTCTCGAACTTTATTATATAATTGTCTGTGAGGGAATTTTCAGGCAGTAAATGAGTAACTGTATTGGAACACCTTCACTATTCACCTTATCTGGCCCCCAAAGACTTTTTTCTTTACCTGGAGATAAAGGAAATATTGAAAGGAAGGCATTTTGATGATATTCCAGACATCGAGGTTAATATGATGACAGCTCTGATGGTGATTCCAGAAAAAGAGTTACAAAATTGCTTTGAAGGGTAGACTAGGTTCTGGCATTGGTGCATAGCTTCCCAAGGGGAGCATAGTGATATTCAGCAATGAAGTATGTAGCACTTTTTCTAGGATGAGTTCGCAAACTTAATTGGCAGACCTCATACTTCGTTTTCTCAAGCTGCCCTTTGAAATTTTAGGGAAGACAAATTTCACAAATTTTGGGGAAGTCACTGAGATTCCGAACTCCATGGATATGGGTATGATTCAGTCTACATTTCAAAATATAAAAAGTAATATATTAGCAAGGGAAATGAATAGGGCATTTACAAAGGGGGATGTGCAAATAAATAACCATAAGAAAAATATTAAAGATGGAAAATGGATTGAGATAAAGGATCAAAGTTGTGTGAGCTATAATTAACCGTGGAAAGATCAAAAAGCAAGTGTTGGACAGTCTCTTCCTCTTATAGAACATTCAGGAATATGGAGGCATTCCTTGTTTAAGGTTTAAAAATTATCTCAGGGCAATTATATCAGGCCTCAATTGCTCCAGAAAGGCTGAATTTCATGATAATTTGAAATTCTGTTCTGCATTTCTCTCTCTTTGATCCAGATTCTTCTATAGAATCTTTGATCAAAACACATCCAACAGATATTAATTGTGCTCACTTGTTTGAACTATGTTTAAATATACATTCATTCTCCTGAAGAATGCCATACTCATCAATAACCAGTATTGCATGACATTAAGCTTTCTTTCCTGACTGTTTTCCTTTCTCTAATCTTTTCCAGCCCCGCACACCTCAGTATGCCATGGGAGGGTGCTCTAGAGAACTGCACTTGGTCACCCATCACAAAAGCCAAAAATCCCAAACCCGGTGCACTGAGTTGATTCCAACTCATAGCGACCCTATAGGAAATCATCACAAATCATTGGGAAGATTGGCTGCTGCATGGGCATTTGCATATGGACTCCATCATTTCCTTCCCGATACCAGGAGGGATACATGGATTGCCGTCGGAATAGCAGCTTCGTAGGCATAGTGGCTAAGTGCTACATCTGCTAGCCAAGAGGCCAACAGTTCCAATACATCAGGCACTTTTTGGAAACTCTATGGAGCAGTTCCACTTTGTCCTATAGGGTCACTATGAGTCAGAATCAACTAGACAGCAGTGGTTTCTCTCTTTCTTTTCTTTTTTGTATTTGAAGATGAAATCCCCTGGTGGGGGGCAAACAGCTAGAGCACCCAGCTGCTACCTGAAAGTTTAGAGATTGAGTCCACCCAGACATACTTCTGAAGAAAAGTTTGGAGATCCACTTCCAAAAAATCAGCCACTGAAAATCCTATAAAAGGCAAGTCTACTCTGACACACAAGGGATTGCTGGGAGTCATAATCAACTGGACAGCAACTCTTTTTTTTTTTTAATTTTTTTATTTTTAACATGGGCTTAGCTATAGTTTTTTTCATTTATTAACTTTATTTATTATTCATGAATTATTCATTTCTCAACTTTCCCTCCCTCACTATTGTTCTACCTTGAAAACTTTTAAGCTTACAGAGAAGTCACAGGAAACATACCTCTTTGTCCACCGTCTCAACTGCTAGCATGTTGCCACGTTTGCTTTTCTCTCTCTATGTGTATATATGCATGTTTATGTGTAGGTATACATAAGTATGGAGCCCTGGTGGTGCAGTGGTTAAGAGTTCGGCTGCTAACAGGAAGGTCTACGGTCGAATCCACCGGCTGCTCCTTGGAAACCCTATGGGACAGTTCTACTCTGTCCTATATAGTTGCTATGAGTTGAAGTTGACTTGACAGCTACAGGTTTGGTTTCTTTATATGTACATATAAATATATACATCATATCTTCTCTGTTGTGGTAAGTGCATGAAAGTTTATCACCTATGAACATTGCTACTAAAACAAAGAATCATTTATAAAACTCATGTTTACTTGACATGGCAATTTTGGAAATACTGTGAAAGAGAATTGGGGGAAATGGTTTCTTAATAATATAAACAACACATATGCATTATGTGCGGATGGCTGCATGGAACCTGTATAACATATATCTTTATATATACATCGTACACAATTAGCATGTCCACACACACACATGTTTTTGTTTTACTAAACCATTTGTAAGTATGTTGCAGACATCCTTATTCTCCTTTCCCAAGTCTGGGGTTAGGGTGAGGCAAGCAAGACACTCACATCAGACAGAAAACTTAAGGGAGGCACTTAAAATCTCAGTCATTGAGAAAAATAATGTATCAGTGCAACCTTTTTTCGAAATCCATATGATGACAAAAATATCAAAACAAACAAGTGTTGTTGTTTATCACTCTGTAGCACTTGGCATTATTGCACAATGAGAACAGCATTTCCAACCAGGCTTTGGTTCTGGGGCATGTGGCCACTAGATTTGCGAGGAATGACAGTGGCATGCAAACAGACTGGGCAATGTGGGCCTTCATTTCTACCTATGCTCATGTCCCTTGTATTAACTTTTTCCATTTGGTGCAAGATGTATACATAGGCGCACACATCCTGCATTTTGCCTTGGGCTCCCCATGGCCTCGCACTGAGCATTTCAGCATGTATGACCTAGGAACACAGAGATTCTCCTATATAACCGTGACATCGTGATTATGCTCGGGAAATCTGACAGTGGTATACTATGTTTATCAGACATATGGAACCCAAGCCAAACCCACTGGTGCTGAGTTGACTCTGAATCATGGTCACCTCATGTGTTACAGAATAGGGCCACTCCATGGGGTGCAGCCGAGCTCTTAGCCATTGCGTCCCCAGGTCTGCCTCTTGACTGTAGTTTTTACAAAAGTGATCCTCTGACGTTTCTTCTGTGGTGTTGCTGGGTAGGTTCAAACTGCCAATGTTTTGGTTAACAGCTGAGTACAAACCATCTGTGACACCATGGAGCCTTAACCAACCTATACTGCTGTTGTTAGTTACAGTGGGGTTGATTCTGATGTGTGGGAACTTCAGGTATGTGAAGCAGAACTGCTCTATTAGGGTTTCCAAGGCTGTGACCCTTTCGTAGCAGACTGCCAGACGCATCTTTCCAGCCTCTTCTAGGTGGGTTCAAACTGCCAACCTTTCAGTTAGTTGTTGAGCCAAAAACCAGTTGCACCAAACAGGGACCTTATCCAAAGCATGCTGTTGTTATTGAGTGTCAAGTCCGTTTTGACTCATAGTAAGCCCAAGTGACAGAGGAAAACTGGCCCCTGGGATTTTCTAGACAGTAATCTTTACAGAAGCAGGTCATTATGTCTTTCTCCCAAGGAGCCACTGGGTGGATTCGAACTTCCAACCTTTGGGTTAGCAGATAAGCATTTAACCTTTGCGCAACCAGGGCTCTATCCAATACGTAGCCATACTTCAAGTTCCCCCATTGTGGCGCTGATGTCCTTTATGACTTGTTTTCCATTTGGGATCCAAGCAAGGCTTCTGCATCTCGTTTTGCCGTCACATCTCTTTAAATCCAGAGAGCCCTCCCTTTTGTCTTTCAAGCCACCAGCAGTTTTGAGAAGTAAAGGCCAACTGTTCTGGAAAGGATCCCTCCATTTTGATTTGCCTGATTGTTTCCTCTTGAATTTTGCATGAAACCAGACCTTAAAAAACACTTTCTCATTCCCGTCTTATTCCACTGCTTGTTGGAGTGGGAAGGATTGACTTGTCCTCTGAAGCTGTCACATCAGATAGGTACCTCACCGAGCAAAGTCAATCCTACCAGAACACCTGGGACAGACTCAGCTTTTGCACAAAGAACAGAGCCTTCCAATATGCTCAGAGGAGATACGTACCTTTTAGGTTTGAAAGGTCTTGTTCGAGAAAAGTTGCCAGCTTCAAGGTCAAGAGGTGTCAAGAGGAAAGTAGTCTTATAATCCACGAATGACATTTGCTAACCATAAATGTCCAAGGAGGGGTGGGCCAAGGTCCTGGCTAGTGTTAGGACAGCACTGGAGAAAGAATGATGGAGGCCCCACCTTCTGCTGTGAGCCAACATTCTTATTTCTTACCTGATTCAGGCAAACTTCCTTGGTCATCCAGAGGCACACAATGACACACACACAAGAAGTGACTAGCATGATCTTCACATGACCCAACACGTGTTGGGTGACCCAACACATTTCTCTATAATCACAGCTTATACACATGTAATTCAGTTTTGTTGTTGTTAGGTGCTGTCAAGTGGATTCTGACTCATAGCAACCCCATGTGACAGTCGAACTGTTGTGTAGAATTTTCTAGGCTGTAATCTTTATGGTAACAAATCACCAGGTCTTTCTTGGAAACCCTGCTGGTGTAGTGGTTAAATGCTGCAGCTGATAACCAAAAGGTTGGCAGTTCAAATCTACCAGGAGCTCCTTGGAAATTCTATGGGGGCAGTTCTACCCTGCCCTATAGGGTCGTTATGAGTTGGAACTGACTCACCCGGCAGTGGGTTTGGGTTTGTGGCTTCTCCTGAGGAGCCCCTGGGTGGGGTCAAACCACCAGCCTTTCAGTTAGCAGCTGAGTGCTTCACCAGTGCAACACCAGGGCTCCTTGCAAGTCCACTTTATCCTTATACAAATGCTTACAGATATATACCTCTTGTAATCGCTTCCTAGCTGTTGACTTCAACTGTTGGTCTTTATATAAATCAACTCTTCAAATGGTAAACTTTCTGTTACATATATTCTTATATTTTACCACACACAGTAAAATTAGTTCCTCAAGGGAAAATGAAGAAAATCAAAGACACAAAGGAAAGGTTAATCTAAAGGACTAATAGACCACATCTGCAACTACCTCCACCAGACTGAGTCCAGCGCAACTAGATGGTGCCCGGCTACCACCACTCACTGCTCTGACAGGGATCACAACAGAGGGTCCCAGAGAGAAATGGAGAAAAATGGAGAACAAAATCCTAGCTCAAAAAGGAAGACCAGACTTACTGTCCTGACAGAGACTGCAGAAACGCTGAGAGTATGGCCCCCGGACACCCCTTAGCTCAGTAATGAAGTCACTCCTGAGGTTCTCCTTTTAGCCAAAGATCAGACAGGCCCATAAAATTAAACAAGACTAAAGGGGAGTACCAGACGAGGGGCAAAGGCTAAAAGGCAGGAGGAAACAAGAAAGCTGGTAATAGGGAACCCAAGGTTGAGAAGAGAGAGTGTTGAGTTGCTGTGGGATTATTAGCCAGTGTCATAAAACAGTATGTGTGCTAACTGTTTAATGTGAAACTAGTCTGTTCTTTAAATCTTTATCTAAAGTACAATTAAAAGAAATTAAAAAACAAACAAAACAAAACAGCTCTCGTCCTCTTATTCACAAGTGTGAACCAGCATTATAAATATAATGAGAAGATTAAAAGCTGATGAATTTGCTCCTAGGTATTAGGGTGTCAATATGAAAGTCTTTATTGTCATTTTGGAACTTGAGTTTGAACATAGAAAAATCTTTGTCTTCTTAGAATTTAATTAAAAGTAAATCAAGAAGCTGTGCTTTGAAGACTTGGGAAATAAAGAAGGATGGTAGGATCTAGCTACTCACTGCACCCCTCTGTGAACTCTGCATCATTCTGTCTACGTTAGGAATATATTTTTGACTCGCTGTCACATAATTTTATTGTTCTTCAAATATTTCCTGTTGGAGTGGTGAAGAATTTATATGTTCATTACCTTCTTGGTTAGTTATACAAATAGAGATGGAAGAGAATTTAGCAGTGTTTATCCCAACTTTAGAGTCCAGGAATGGCACATACAACTATGCACTCCACTGCTAACAGAAATGTTGGTGGCTCGAATGCAGCTAAAGGTGCCTTGGAAGAAAGACCTAGTGATTTGAAAGGTCACAGCCTTGAAAACTCTGTGGAGGACAGTTCTACTCTGACACATGGGATCACAGTGGGTTACTTCATGGTAACTGGGTTGATTTGGTCTTGGACCTTAGTTTTAAAGGAGCACCTTTTTTTTTAATGGCATTTTTCTGAGTAATTGTAGATTTATATTCAGTCATAAGAAATGATACACAGAGGTCTCGCAAACACTTTGCCCAACTTCCTCTAGTGATAACATTTTACGAAACTGAAGCACAATATCACAGTTTTACTTGGACCCATGATTTTTGTGTGTGTTTTTAGTTCTAAATCACTTGGATATGAACATTCCTTTGACTCAGCCTTTCACTCTCAAGAATCTCTCCTCCAGAAATATTTGTAGATGTACACAAAGCCACTTGCACAAACTATGGGATCCAGTGTGTATTACTAAAAAAATGGACAGCTTCTGCCTCCATCATTAGGAGAATAACAATATGGAATGCTATGCAATTGGTGACTGAAAGAAGGAGTGTAGTTCACTATGCTGAAATAGAAAGGCCAAGATACAAGGTTCAACAAGTCTGCGAACTTAGTTGTTCTAAGTGCTGCGTACCTCACTGCTGAATATCACTATAGTCACCTTCCAAGTCCTCCCCTTGGGAAGCTATGCACTGACACCAGGACCCTTCAAAGCCATTTTGGCACTTCTTCTACAATGGCCATTGCGCATGGTGGTAAGGTGGCAAGTGCACAAACTTAATTGTATAGTTGTCTGTGAGGGAGTTTTCAGCCCATAAATGAATAATTGTACTAGGACACCCTCCCTACTTACCTAATCTGGCTCCCAGTGACTTTTTTCTTTACCCAAGGATAAAGGAGATATTGAAAGGAAGATATTTCGATGACATTCAGGACATCAAGGGTAATGTGATGACAACTCTGATGGCTATTCCAGACAAAGAGTTCCAAAGTTACTTTGAAGGGTGGTCTAGACGCTGGTGTCAGTGCATAGCTCCCCAAACGGAGTACTTTGAAGGTGACCGTAGTGGTATTCAGTAATGAGGTGTGTAGCACATTTTTTAGGATGAGTTTTCAAACTTAATTGGCAGACTTCGTATATCAAAATGGGAAAATTGCCAAGATACAGTAAGTGTAAAGCATAGAACAACATGATAGTATGTTTACATTTATGTGAAAGTGGAAAACGAGAAATGTGTATACACGTCTGCAACAAAACTCCTAAACCAAACCTGTTGCCACTGAGTCAATTCTGACTCACAGTGACCCTAGAGGACAAAGTGAAGTGTCCTATAGGGTTTCCAAGGAGCAGCAGAAGGATTCAAACTGCTGACCTTTTGGTGAACACCCAAGCTCTTAACCACTGTACCACCAGGGATCCAGACATAGCTGCAAGGTGAACACATTTTAAAGATGAAGGACACTGCTTAAGCTGTTAACTTCGGTTACCTAGTGCTCCAGCTGGGATTCCTGGATGCAAAACAGTGAGGCAACAGTCTTGGCTTAAAAAAAATCTGCCATCGTATCACAGCCAGAGTAGCTTTGAGAGGACTTGGGGCCTCTGACTTGAGAATCCCCTTTCTCTGGAAGACAAGAGCAGAGGGGGGTCTGTTGAGGGGCATCAGCCCAAACCAGCACCCGGAGTGCCATGATGCTGCGGTCATTTGAAAAGACAGATATACAGAAAACCTAAACATTTTATAAAGGCGAAACCTTGACAAAGTAAACTGAAAATTAACAATTAAGGGAAAAGCAGTCTCTTCCACCCACCAGTCCTCACCCTAGGTCACACAGCAACCCACTTTCCCCAAAACAACCATTAATTGCTTATTGAAAAGTTCAAAGAAAATGCATGGGTGGAGGAAGGCTGAAGGATAACGTTTAATGAAAGCCTTGAAGCTTGAGTCGCATCTGACTCGACGGCACATGGCTTGGCTTGCAGCGTAAGGTCACCATGAGTCGGAATCCACTCCATGGCAATGGGTTGTTGGTCTGTTTTGTTGCTGTAGTTGGAAGGAAGAAAATAAAAAGTTCTTGGGAAGTGTGCATTTCTGTAACATATAGACACATTTTCCAAGAAGAAACTCCCAGCAAAATTGAAACCACAAGTGCAGGGAGCCGCTGGGGCTGTGAATGGCCCTGTGTGAGCCAGTCAGCAACGGTGCAGCAAAAAACTGGGACTCCTCACCCCTGGAGCCTCCACAAAACCGAGTTTCAGCCAGGTATTAACAGAGTTGCAGCCAGAGAGCTGTTGCACTCCCCCCACCCTGTTCTTTTCAAGTCTCCTGACTTACAAACTCGGACTTTCTTTCCTGATAAACTCCAAGGCTTCCTCACTGATTGGTCTCAGGTTTGGAAAGGACGTGACATCAGCAAGTCTTGGGGCTGTGGGTTGTTGTGAGCTCTGGCTGGCGTTCAGCCTTCTAGGTGGAGCGTGGATGTGTGTGTGTGTGTGTGTCTGACCGCAGTGTCTAATTCCAGTTACCTCTGCCCTGGCACCTCCTGCTGCAGACACCTGGCCAGGACGTGTGACGCTCAGACGGCTGCCACCGAGAGCTGCAGCTCCCCGGGGGAGGGGGGGCTGTGGAATTGGAACTTTCCTGAATAACTGAAGTACAGCTCAGGAGCTTGCCCAGACCAGGAGAGGACAATGGACGGTGAAGGAGGGAGCAGGAACAACAGCACGTCTCTGGGGCTAGACCCCTCTCCTGACACCTGGCTCCTTTCAAACCCACTGATGGGGGGTGAGTTCCAGGGGTACCGGGGAGGCTGGCACGAATAAACTCAGGAGAGAAGAGGGCTGGGGTGACTTCAATGGCAGTTACTGGACAGATGTCTACAGCTGGCTGCTGATACATGTTCTTTATCTGGTTATTCAGAAATGTGGACAATTTGTCTGTAGAGAACTATGATGATAAATGTTTAGTTTTCACAGATTATTCTCCAGCCAAAACTTCAGCTCCATAAGAACCACTTTTAATGAGTCAAATGCATCACTTACTAAGTTGAAGTTTTCAAAAATTGCTTATGATTAGGAAAGTTTTTACTGTTGCAACAGTTCTTCTATTAAAAGGTTGAAGGTACATGGCATTAAGGGGTGGCTGGGTGTATAAGTGACGTTCAAATATTGCACCCTGATTGATTAATTTGAAGAGGAGGGTTTTGTTTTTGTTTTTGTTTTTTTTAAACTTTGGAGGAGAAGTGACTTGCAGGTGTAATTCTTACCTATGGAGTGGTGTCTTTGCCAAAGTATAGAGTCCCCTGCTTCTGGGACTGTCACATGCCTATCAACAGCAGGTGCCTGCTGGTTTAGAGGCTTCTGCAAGCTAGGTCTGGGAGTAGAACCAAATGAGAAAAAAACAAAACAACAAAGTTTGTGCTAAGTCATAATGGTCCCATGTGACAGAGCAGAACTACACCATAGGGGTTTCTAGGTTATAATCTTTACGGGGACAGACGGCCAGGTATTCTCTCGTGGAGACGCTGAGTGGATCTGAGCTACCAACCTTTCCATTAGCAGCCCAGGATTTAACCCTTGCCCCACCAGGGCTCCTTTTGCTCTTGTGTGTTGTTGTGTGCTGTTGGGTTGATCCTCACCGTGGTCCAATGTGACAGAGTAGGACTGCTCCATAGCGTTTTCTTGGTTGTAATTTTATGCAAGAAATTGCCAGGCATTTCTTCCGTGGTACCGCTGGGGCAGTTTGAACCACCATCTTTTAGGTTAGTAGTCGATTGCAAACCATTTGCACTGCCTAGAGACCTCTAGGCAGCAGGGTAGAGATTATTACGTTTAGCTTCCTGGTAGGCTGCCCATAACACTTGACAATGGGACTGGCAGTAACCACGGACCCTGTAATCAACTTGAATGTATTAATCTCTTACTTTATGTTGCGGAAAGGGCAAATAAGAAATAAAAACAAAACATCTTTTCTTTGACTAATTGAGTGGACAAGGCCACTCATTTATTCGTTTATTTGTTCAATTTTGCTCCTAAAGTGAGCAGAGCACTGAGGGGTGAATGGGATTTGGATCCACAGAAGAGAACTGGATTAATCAGTAGTTAACAATAAACATGAACTTGGGCCATGAGGAGAACAGGGTGGCACCAAAAAACACTTTTATTAGAAAGAACTTGGTAAATACATTTTTAAAGCAGCAAACCAACCACCATGGGAAAGAACCTGTAATTTGGTTGACTTCCATGGGATTATTTTACAACTAAGTATTGTGTTTATTTTTATTTCTAGACTGGGGAGGGGCCCGTTGTCACTGTTTAGGGTCTCTAAAGGTCCAACTGCCACCCTGGATGGGGTGGTGTGGGTGAGTGAGGGTAGACAGGCTTCATACTAGAGAGCATGGGCCTTGGAAAGTGAAGACACTGTCACTACAAGACTTCAGACTGTCTTAGAGGGTCTACTGAGAACACATTTGGAGGGATACCAAAAAATAAATAAATAAACAAATAAAACTGCCATCAAGTTGATGGTGACTCCTAACGACCATATAGGTCAGAGTAGAACTGCCCCCTAGGGTTACCAAGGAGCACTTGGTGGATTTGAACTGCCAGCCTTTTGGTTAGCAGCCATAGCTCTTAACCGTGAGGACGCCAGCATTTGGAGAGATGGAGCCTAATAATGCAGCTTTAAGAGCTAGGTGGAGAAATTTAAACTTCATGAGGCAGGGAAGTGGGAGCCACTGATAGTTGCGGAGCAGACCCCAAGCAGTAAACAGAATAAATAACAGAATATCAATTACCACGTTAGCCACATTCAGGTTGGATTGTAGACAGCTCACAGGAGATTGTGATGTGAACTCACTGGTTCAAACCTGTGAAGACCATCAGCCTCACTTGGAGAGTGTGTAAGAATACAGATGGCTGGGCCCTACCCCAAGAGGTTCTGATGCAATAGTCTCGGGCAGGATCTGGGAATAGGCATTTGTAAGAAGCTCCCAAGTGATGCTAGTGGTATTGATCTGGGGACTCCACTTCAAGAAGCACTGCAGCTATTTAAGCGTGGGAAACGACTGAGAAAGGGAAAATAGGTGTGCTATTTCAGGGGAGAGAACAGTCAGGCAGTGCTTGATTAACTCTTCAGGCTGAAGGCAGCTGAGACTCTGATGTTTTCCAGCCTAAACTAATATCAGAGAAGTGGGCTAGACAAGACGGAAGCTGCGAAGGAGAGTTAGCTTGGGAGCAGGGTAAAGAGGAAGAGGAAGAAGTTCAGTTCTGAACATCCAAGTGACGATGACAATGCCCAATGGGCAGCGTGACTATGAGGAACTAAGGCTCGGGAACAAATACAGGCCAGGAGTCAGAGACTTGAGAATATTCTAGATGGACTGAAACTCTGGGAAAGGAGAACGGTTTGATGTCCAAGAGCTGAGGGCCAAGGATGGAGCATAGACAGGCTTCCAATACAAACATAGGACCAGGGAAACAGGAAGAGACTTCAACCCTGTAATGCCTCAGGATGGGGCAGCGGTAGAGTTCTTGCTTTCCATGCAGGAGACCTGGGTTCAGTTCCCGGCACAGCCAGCACCTGTACTTCTGCGGACCTTTTTGTGTGTTGCTATGCTTCTCAACAGCTCTCAGTAGAGCTTCCAGATTAAGACTCACCCCCCTCCTTGAGGGCTTCCCAGACTTGCTCCTTCTCCCTTCGCAGGGGATTCTCTCCCTGATCGGTGCTGGCCCTGACCTTTGGACCAAAACCCAGTCATAGCCGGATGGAGTTTGTTTATGCTTCTCAAGTCTTGACCTTGGTCAAGTGTGGAATGTGGGGCACTCGGAAAGCTGTTTCCCAATGGCCCTGCCAATAAACTCAGCTCATGTGAAATGTGCCCCCTGGGAAAATGTGGGGTAAATGGAGAGAAAACCAGGACTGGGCCCAGGCAGGCTTTTTGCAGCCTTCTTTCTGGGAGAGAAGGGCATGAGGGCAAGTGACTCTCGGTAGAGGCTTATTGAATGCCCTGCTTCTGCCCCAGGGGCAGGAAAAAGGTGCCCCTGTCCCGCGGAAAATACCACCTCAAGGAAATGTTGGAAATTACTTTGAAGAATAAATTAACAACCACCCATAATTCTCAGACTGGGTAACCCCTGTTCCCACTTTGAGCATCTTCCACGTTTTTACCTAAACTCCTGTGGAGATATGTACTTTATCCTCATAAAATTGAACCTCTGCTGTGGGAAGTTTTCACATTTAAACAGGAGACAGGCAGGAATAGAGGGCGAAAGGAGACAACTCCCTTTCTTTGTGGTGGATTTTTTCGGTGCTGGGCACATCAGCAGGAGAGAATTTTCCAGGGGGAACCTTACTGATAAGATAGGACGGTGACGAAGTAAGGTCCCTAGAACAAAGGCAACCCCTTTATGAGGGGAGGATGAGGAGAGAGACCTGGACGGTGGACCTGCTTGCCCAAGAGTTAACGAGGCCATGCCTCAGTGGGCCTTTCTCTTTCCCTCTGTCTCTTTTTCTCCTCCTTTGACTTGGAATCTGACCAAGGTCTCCTGTAATCACCAACCTCAGACCCCCCAGTGTTGATGTATCTCCTGAAGCCACCCTTATCAGGTCCAGAAGACTGAAGGCAAGTGCTCCTGCCTCTTTCCCCACCCCCACTCCCTGCCTACCCAGAGCAGCCCCGCTTCTTGTTCAGAAAGCCTTGGACCTTGCAAGAGGTTTCCCAGTATGCTCTAGGAAACTGAAGCTACCACCCAGGGTGACAGGGCTCTCAGAGCTTCTTAATGGCTCTCTTTGGTGTGTACCTATTGCTGTGTTTTAAATCACTTCTGAAATAATGGAAAATTTAAAAATAGTTCCAGAAATTGCAATAAAATGAAATAGCAGCCTTTCTGATGAGCTGCAGGGTTTGATGGATACACAATTTAAAGAGTCTCCAAAAGGAAAGATGAGTTTAATGTCACACAATAGGTGACACAGGGAGTAGTTTCCTTCTGAGAGCTCCTGGAGAACATATCTTGTATACAGATAACGGTCCTTGAGTTTCGAAGACTTCAGTGGGGTCAATGGAAGAGGGAACGGTGATTTCGAGTGTCCCCTTTATCCAAAAAATGGTCTCCTACTGTGAGCACCAGTCTTGTTCTGCAAGGAATAGCCTCTCTCTCTGGTTAAGGCTGGCCTGGCCAGCTGTCAGTGAGGAGGAAGACAGGCAGAGCTGCTGCTGGCTTTACCTGTGGGTAGCTTGAGCCTGGAGCTCGTGGCCTGCTGGGGTGTGGGCTCTGGAGAAGTCTTTCCTGATTGTGCTAGGCCAGACCCTCAGTGGTTCACCCCAGACACATGTCTCGACTGTCTCTTCAGTGATTTCAAGAGCTGAAGAGGGAGTGTAGGGACTCATTGAATGAAAGAAAAATATCAACCTACCCACTGTCACAGCTTTAAGGTTTAACACAAGCACTCAGTTGTTCTGAGATCTGCTGCAGTGAAAGTCTGTGAATAAATTCAAGATGGATTTTAACTTTACAAAAGGCTGAGTTTTTCTTCCATGCAGGAGCACAGGAATACTGTGACAGGCTTGGAAGGGAAAGCTTCAGGCACTGATGGGGGGAATGTAAAGTTGGTACCTAGGGACTGTACTTGGCACTTCCTCGAGAGGTCAAATATAGGCTTACCACGTGACATACCAATTCCGCTCCCAGGTGTAGACCCAAGAGAAGTGAAAACATATGTCTGCATAACAACTTATACACCGGTGTTCATAGCAGCATTGTTCACAATAGCAATAAAGTAGAAAAATCTAAATGTCTACAGCTGATGAATGGATACACAAAATGGGGTCTGTCCCTATTATGAAATATTAGTCATCCGTAAAAAGAAATGAAGTACTGATACATCCTGCAATGTGAATGAACCTTGAAAATATTATCTTAAAGGAAAGAAACCATTCACAAAAGTTCACTCGTTGCATGGTTCCATTTTATATAGGGTGGCTGTAAGCTGAAAAGAGGAGTGCCAGTGGTACAGTGGTTAAGCAACTGGCCGCTAACCGAGAGGTAGACGCTTTGAACTCACCAGCTGCTCCATGGGTGAAAGAAGTGGCAGTTGGCCTCCCTAAAGATGTGGCAGAAGTGGGAGTTGACCTCCCTAAAGATTACAGCCTTGAAAACCCTATGGGGCAGTTCTACCGTTTCCTGTAGGGTTGTTATGAGCCAGAATCGACTCATAGCAACCCTATAGGATATAGGATATTGAAATGAAACATCCAGAATAGGCAAGCCCATAGAGACAGAGAGTACATCAGTCGTTGCCAGAGTCTGGGGGAGATACAAATAGAATGACTGCTAACAGGTACAGGATTTCTTTTGAGGGGTGATGAAAATGTTCTAAAATTGATTGTGATGTTGGTTGCACAACTCTGAATATACTTCTCGTTGAATTGTACTCTTTAAATTGGGGATTTGTACAGTATGTGAATTATATGTCAATAAAGCTGGTATATGGACACCCTGGCAATGTAGCAGTTAAATGCTATGTCTGCTAACCGAAAGGTTGATGTTTTAAATCCACCAGGTGCTTTTGGGAGCAGTTCTACGCTGTCCTATAGGGTCACTATGAGTCAGAATTGACTTGATAGCAGCAGGTTTTTAAAACTGATACGTATGTGTATGTGTATAAGCGCATGCACACACACACATATACACAGAGAAATAGATCTAGATATAGCGGTAAGTACAGTGAAACCTTTGAGAGCCGGAATTCAACGGGACTGCCTTGCTTTTCCAGGTCTCCAAAATTTCCCACCTCTGGCAGGGTGCAGACTTGTGACTTTTGTATCTGGCATCACTCTTTTTAGTAGAAAATATTTGCGTTTTCTTTCTCTGACAGGTTTCTTTTTTTCACAGGTTTACTGTATTAGGGGGACTGCAACACCTCAGGGAGCCCCAGCCTTTCCCTTGGAGAACTATCTAATTTTTCATTTTCTGTCATTAGAAGGAGCACTGAATCCATGATGAAGGAGTAGAAGTAAACTCCACTTAACGTCTGCACTTGATAATATAACGGCATCATTCTTATGAAAGTTGGCCACGGCTCTGGTTTGGGACTCAGACTCGCTGCTTGAAAACTGATTCTTGAGGGCTTTCCCCATTTGGGGCTCTTATTGCTCCAGGTTTTGTGTGAAGGATACTTGACATTATTACCACCAAGAGGGTAGAATTAGTTGTCCTTTTCCTTCTAATTTGGAGCTAAATCTTTCCATATCTGTAGTCAGGATTTTTGATCGTGAGTCCTAGAAACAGCAGAATTTCCCCTGAGCAAGTCAGGAGCACCAGAGGAGGATGCGAGGAGGCCCTGATTCTGTCAAATACAAGGTTTTGGAAGTAGGAAAATCCATGGCACCTAAATAGCCTCAAACCCTTTAGTGAGGCCGGAAAGAAAGTCCTGGGTGGGCTGTGTGTGGGCAGGGTATCCAGCTTCCTCCTATATGCTAAAGAGTTCATCCGGAAAGAGGGGTGGATTTTCCAGAGAACTGATGGCTCCAGGGGTCAGGTGGGTCCCTAATGGCACAGTGGTTAAGAGCTCAGGCTGCTAGACAAAAAGGTCAGCAGTGCAAATCCACCAGTTGCTCCCTGGAATCCCTATGTGGCAGTTCTACTCTGCCCTCTAGGGTCACTAGGAGTTGGAGGTGACTTGATGGCACTGGGTTTGTTTTTGTTTTAAAGGGACAGCCGGGCCTCAGATAACACAGTTAAAATCGCGTCATTTTGCCAGTGATTTATGTTGTTGTTGTGTACCCTAGAATTGATGCTGACTCACAGTGACCATAGGATGGAGTAGAACTGCCTTATAGAGTTTCCAAGGAGCACCTGGTAGATTCGAACTTCTGACCTTTCGGTTAGCAGATGTGGCTCTTTAACCACTACACCACCAGGGGTTCCCAGAAGAAGCTGAGTGGCTGTAAATTGAGGGCTTTCTCTTACCTGCATTGACCACTGCCCCAGGGTAACAGTGTCGGTAACATCTCCGTGAGGATGGCGCAGGAGCAGGCAGTGTTTCATTCTGTTGTACATAGTGTGGCTACGAGTTGGAACCTACCTGAAGACGGCACCTAACAACAGCAATGTCTCTATTACGAGGCCAGACGGAACTCTGGTTTGCTCTTGCTACTGGGGCTGGAGGCAATCAGTAGTTAGATTTGGTTCTGCTTAGGTTTGATTTCCAAACCTAATGGTGGATATAACTGTGTAAATGGTTGCTACCATTAGTACATGACACTGTTTGCTGAGATGACCAAGTGTGTACTTCGTGCAGGAAGCCAGGCTGGCGACCACTGCGTGACACGTGGACACTGGTAATTAACCCTCGCTTTACCAAACGGACCATTTGCCTTTGAAACCCATATGCAAACGGAAGCGCAGTGATCTCTCTGTGCCATTCCAGTCTACCTCTTCTGCCTGTCCGCTGTTTGAGCACTGGCTCTAGTCTTTGCGTTAGCTACCTAGACATTTAAATTAACTGTGTCCGGGAAACATCACTACAGAGAGAAAAGCTGATGTTCTGATAGGACTTGGCTGGGTGACCATGGCGTCTCTAGCCAGGACCTGCTAGGTTTTTATTGATGGGCATGAATAAGCTTCTAAAGTGTGTTGTTGTGGTTTCTTGCCCTCAAGTCAGCTCTGACTCACAGCGACCCCATGTTTAGCAGAATGAAACGTTGCCAGGCCCTGCTCCACCGATACGGCTGAGTCTACTATTGTGGGGGCCGCACTGTACTTTGAGTGCCTTCCATCCCAGGGAGCTTATCTTTCAGCACTACATCAGATAATATTCTGTTGTAATCCATAGGATTTTCAGTGGCTAAATTTTGGAAGTAGATCACCAGGCCTTTCTTCCTAGTGTGTCATTCTGGATACTCTGCTGAAGCCAGTCCACCATGAGTGAGCCGACTGGTATGTGGAACACCAACAACATAGCTGCCAGTATCACAGCAACATTCAGCCTACACAGTATGATAAGTGGACAGACGAGGATGATCTAAAGTGCACGGAAAGGATGTAACCTACCCTTCTTCTTTGTACAGATGTCGTATCGGATTGGTCCCCCATGCATGAAGCTGCGATCCACGGGCAGCTGCTCTCTCTGAGGAACCTCATCAGCCAGGTAGCTTTTTGAAATACAGTAAATATGAAGTCAATCTTAGTGCTCACCATATTGAGAAAAATGAAATCACCGTCTGAGACCAAAACCCATCGCTCTTGAGTCGATTCCTACTCATAGTGACCCTATAGGACAAAGTAAAACTGCCCCATGGAGTTTCCAAGGAGCACGTGGCAGATTCAAACTGTTCACCTTTTAGTTAGCACACATAGCACTTAACCATTAGGCCACCGGGGTTCCCACCATCTAATACCAAGATATAAATGTCCTCTTCAGCAAAATGTGAATTCCATATAATTTTCACAAGCCACCAAATTTCTTTTTCTTTTTCTAACTGTTTAAAAATATAAAATCTTTCTTATGGGCTAACCAATCTTAAGGAATGCTGGTGGCCCAGTGATTAAAAGCAGTTGGAATCCACCAACTGCTCTGTATGAGAAAGCTGTGGCAGTCTGCTTCTCCAAAGATGTACAGCCTTGGAAACCCTACAGGCAGTTCTGTTCTGTCCTATTGGGGTCGCTGTGAGTTGGAATTGACTTGATAGCAACAGGTTTAGTTTGGAACCATTCTTAGTCCAGTTTTGTACTCCTGGGCTGGGCATAGAGAGGCAGATGGTTCACTCGACCTCCTGCTGATCACTTGTATAAACTACTACAACAGAGCTAGGAAGGTCAAGGGGAAGAAAATATTAAATGTCAGGGAAAGAAGTTTTATTTTCTTTCTAGGAAAAAAATGGTCATGGAATGGATATATTTATAATGAACTTTATCTAAGTCTGTGTCTTACTAAACACTTATTTTTAACCAGCACTTGAATTAGTGGATATGAACATTTTCATTTCCTAAAGTAATAAAGTATTTGTAGACCCGACTCGACGGCACTTGGCTTTTGGCTAGACTACCTAAAGCTGAGCCACTGCTATCAAGTCAATTCTGACTGATAGCGACCCTATAGGACAGAGTAGAACAACCCCATGGAGTTTCCAAGGAGTGCCTAGTGGATTCCAACTGCTGACTTTTTGGTTAGCAACTGTAGCACTTAACCCCTATGCTACCAGTGTTTCCTTAGGCTGCCTACGAGCTACAAAATACTGTTACAGGCAGTACATTTCTGTGTTCCCTCATAGTTTTGAAACTTCCTCTCAATGTTCGTGCAAGAGAGAAAGCCAGTGCCGCTGAGTCAATGCTGACTCACAGCGACCCTATAGGACAAAGTATAACTGCTCCGTAGAGTTTCCAAGGAGCACCTGACAGATTTGAACTGCTAACCTTTGGGTTAGCAGATGTAGTACTTAGCCACTGTGCCACCAGATTTTCCATGAGAGAGAGAGGCACTGTTAATTCGTTAAAATTTAATAGCTGTGTGTTAAATTTGGTAACTTAGGCCAGGCTAACTTTGGAAATATTTTTAATTGAGAAATACAGATTACAAACAGAAGTGAGCTGAAACATGACTTGTACCATTGTACAAATAGTTGTGATGACAACACTGCCAGGTGCCTACCGCCCAAGTGAAGAAATCAAAAACTAGCACATTGCTGGCCCCTCCAAAGTGCTACCCATCCCTCCCCTGCCTGTGCCTTCAAGAGCACAAACCTGTCTCTCCGTCATAACCAATTGTCGTTGAGTCGATGCTGACACATGGCGACCCCTTGTATGCAGATTAGCATCGCCTCATAGGGTTTCCAGTGGCTGCAACCTTTTGCAAGTAGATTACCAAGCCTTTCTTCCGAGGCATCTTTGGGTGGCTTTAAACTGTCAATCTTTCGGTTACAGATGAGTGCTTAACTATTTGCACCACCCAGGGACTCTTCTGCCGTGTTATTGTTGTTAGGCGCTTGTCTAGTTTGTTCTGAGTCATGGCAACTGTAGGTACAACAGAATGAAACACGGCCGAGCTCCTCACCGTGCTTATAAATCGCTGTTATACTGGAGCCCAGTGCTGCAGCCACTTGGTCAATCTTTATCATTGAGGGTCTTCCTCTTTTTCACTGATCCTCTATTTTATCAAGCATGATGTCCTTCTCCAAGGACTGATCCCTCTTAATAACATGTCCCAAGTACATGAGATGAAGTCTCACCATCCTTGCTTCTCAGGAGCATTCTGGCTGGTCTTCCAAGACGGATTTGTTTATTTTTTTAGCAGCCCATGGTATATTTAATACTCTTCGCCAACACCATGATTCAAAGGCCTCAATTCTTCTCCTTGTTCATTGAGTATGAATCTCCCACCATAACACTCACTGTTATCCTGGCTTCCTGGCTTTTCTTTATAGCTTACTCCTCTGTATGTATTCTTAAACACACTAGTTTGGTTGGGCCTACTTCAGAACTTTCCATAAATGTAATCATTCAGTAGATGTTATTTGGGTTCTTGCATCTTTCCTTCAATGCTATTTTTGCAAGAGTCATTCTTGCAGTTGCTTGGCATTATAGATTCATTTAGTCTAATAGTCTGCTGAATGATTACACTGTAGTTTATCATCCAGTCTACTATTAACGGGCATTTGGGTTGTTTGCAGTTTGGAGCTGGCATGATCAGTGTTGTGGATTTTCTCGCATATGTATCCAGCTGCATATTTCGTCAGCCAATATAAATAAAAGCCCGATTGCTGGGTCACAGGCGTGTGTATCTCTAGCTCTAATACCTAGTCACCAGTTGCCATTGAGTTGGCTCTAACTCCTGGTGCCCCCTTGTGGGTCAGAATAGAACTATGGTTTTCAATGACCGAGTTCAGAAGTAGATCACAAGGCTTTTCTTCCAAGGTACCTCTCTTAGTCATCAAGTGCTGCTGTAACAGAAATACCACTAGTGGTTGACTTTAACAAGGAGAAATTTTATTCTGTTATAGTTCAGTAGGTTACAAGTCCAAATTCAGAGTGTCAGCTCCAGGGGAAAGCTTTCTCTGTTGGCTCTGGAGGAAGGTCCTTGCTGTCAATCTTCCCCTGGACTGGGAGCTTCTGAGCACAGGGACCCCAGGGCCTTTCCAAAGGACGCACTCTGCTCCCTGCACTGCTTTTTTGGTGCTTTGAGGTCCCCAACTCTCTGCTTGCTTCCCTTTCCTTTATATTCCAAGAGACTGCCTCAAGGTACAATGCAATCTCACACACGGAATCCTGTTCCACCAACCCAACTGCTGCCTGTCCTCCCTCACTGACATCACAGAGGTAGGATTTACAGTTTATAGGAACATCACACAACACCAGGAATCATCACCCAGCCAAATGGCTGCACATACTTTTTGGGGAACAGAATTCAATCCAAGAATACCTTTAGATGGGCTCGAACCTTCAATTTTTAGGTTAGCAGCCAAGTGTGTTAACTGTCTGTGCCACCCAGGTACTCCTTAGCTGTAATTAAAAACAAACAAAAAATTGTTGCTGTTAAGTTGGTTCTGACTCATAGCAACCCTAACGCCAGAGTAGAACTGCCTCATAAAGTTTCCAGGGAACACCTGGTGGATTTGAACTGCCGACCTCCTTTTGGTTTGTAGATATAGCAACTAACCACTACACCACCACGGTTTCCAATCCAAAAGAACAAAACAAAACCGACTGCTGTTGAGTCGATTCTGACTCACAGTGACCTTAGAGGTCAGAGTAGAACTGCCCCATAGAGTTTCCAAGGAGCGCCTGGCAGATTTGAACTGCTGACCTCTTGGTTAGCAGCCTTAGCACTGAAACCACTATGCCACCAGGGTTTCCAATAGATTTGCTAATTGTTTTCCAGTGTTTGTACCATACAACATTTCCGAAATCAGTATATGTATGGTGTTTCCTTAACAACAACAACAAAAAACTCACACAGACACACATCATTTTTCATACCCTGTCATGTCAGAATTTGAATCGGTGAATGTGACTAATTATGTGTCTTTTAAAAGAATTGACAGCCCTGGAATCAGGGCTAAAAGCCAGCCACAGGGTCCTGTTGCTTACGCTCCGTACTCTGTCCCTTTCCTTCCCCCAGGGCTGGCCTGTGAATCTCCTCACAACAGACCGTGTTTCCCCACTACATGAAGCCTGCCTCGGAGGCCATCCGGCTTGTGCCAACATCTTGTTGAAGCATGGAGCTCAGGTGAGTGGCTCTCAAATAGCATCTGAGAAGCTGAGAATGAAAAATGACCACTTCTATCCCTTCTGAATAGTTTTCAGCACCTTTCAGGTTTTTTTGGGGGGGGTTTAATTAAACTGATTAGAAATATGAAGAGGTATATTTTCCAAGAGCACTCTGTCCATCAGATATCTTTGCTTTAGTGAAAGATGAAATGCTGCCTTTTTAGCTGCAAAATAGTGCTTAGAGTCTTAGAGAAAATTCTGGTTAATATGATTTTCTTTATCAGCCCAAACAAAAAACTAATAAACTATTTGCTGTAGAGTCAAACCTGACTCATGGTGACACCATAAGTGTCAGAGTAGAACTGTGTTGCATAGGGTTTTTAAGGCTGTGATCTTTTTGGAATCAGGTTGCCAGGCCTTTCTTCTGAGGCAGCTCTCAGTAGGTTCAAGCTGCTAACTTTTCGGTTCATAGTCAAGTGTATATGACCATTTGCACCTGTAGATTTAGAAAAGATAACAGAATGGTTATGGTTTTGTGACCCCATAGGACACAAGTAGTTTTGTGTCTATTAGTAACGTACTTGGAATTGCACGGACTGACTCTACAATAGTCTAGACCTCAAATGCTTCTTTGAACTGCCCTCACCATCTGACTGCTGCCCTCATTAATTAATCTTTGGCTAGTGTCACTCTGTACTTGTATGAAAGTCATGTTTTTTAACTTCTTAAAATTTTACTCCAACTTTTTTAGAAAGTTACTCTGGCTGCTGTGAAGAAACTGGCTCAGTGTGGGGTGGGATGTAGGAGGGAAGACTTCAAGAAGGAGATTAATCTGGAAGCTGCTGAAACTATTCTAGTTAATTCTGAAGTTCACATTCCTGGAAAAGGCACAGGGAAGACAGAATATTCTATACTATATTCTTGACACCTTACATTTGACATCTTGTTCAGTTTCTCACAATATCCTGGAGGGATAGGTATTTTTCTCTTCATTCTGTGACCAGGGAATTTAAGGCTCAGAGAGATTAAGTAACAGCTGGAAAGCAACAGAGCCAAGATTTGAACCCAGGACACTGCACTGTCTCCCTTCACCCTGGAACTTTCCTTTCCAGGTGAACGGCCTTACTACAGACTGGCACACTCCCTTGTTTAATGCTTGTGTCAGTGGCAGCCAGGACTGCGTGAATTTGCTTCTACAGCACGGAGCCAGCCCCGACTCTGGAAATGACCTGGCATCCCCCATGCATGAAGCTGCTAAGAGAGGTAACTCTGGTGAAAACCGAAATTTTCCACAGATTCCTTTGGGAACGTCTTACTGTTGAAGGAAAGACAGAGAAAAGGAGGCACATTTTAGAGCGGTAGTTCTCAAAGAGCGTATCCCAGACCAGAAATATCAGCATGACTAGCAATGCAAAGTGCAGATTCTTGGGCCCCACTCCAGCTCCACTGAGTCAGCGGCACTAGGGAGGGAGCCCAGACACCCGTGTGTTACTTCACAAGCCTTTCAGGTGATTCCCGTGTATAGTGAGTTTGAGAACCACTGTTCTGGAGCCTTTGGAATGGTGTACACTGCTGCTCCCTGGGCCAGGGCCCGTCACGTGGTGGACTGTGCATTGATATTTGTGGACTACATTGTTAAATCTATGGCCCCATAGAAATAAAATTATTTTATGAAACAAGTTATATTCTACTGTTTTAGTTCCTTAGAGAATATCGTCTTGAGGCTACCTAAGTTTGCTAAGTGAAACAAACCACTTTCAGCTTTGGGAACTATGAGATCTTATGTATGAGGTCTGACAATTAACTCCACGAACCCAATTGTTCTAAGTGCTACATACCTCATTGCTGAATATCACTATGGTCACCTTGAAAGTACTCCCTTTGGGAAGCTATGCACTGACGCCAGTACCTAGTTCACCCTTCAAAGCAATTTTGGAACTCTTTCAGGAATGGCCTTTGTGCACAGTGGCACAGTGGCAAGTTCATGAACTTAATCACATAGATGTCCGAGGGAGTTTTTAGCCAGTAAGCAAATAAGTGTATTAGAACACCCTCCCTACTCACCTGATCTGGCCCCCAGTGACTTTTTTTTAACCTGAAGATTAAGCAAATATTGGAAGGAAGACATTTTGATAACCTTTAGGACATCAAAGGTAACATGACAATAGCTCTGATGGCTATGTGAGCAAAATATTCCAAAATTTCTTTGAAGGGTGGACTAGGTGCTGGTGTTGGTGCATAGCTTCCCAAGGGGAGTACTTCGAAGGTGGCCATAGTGATACTCAGCAGTGAGGTATGTAGTGCTGGTTTTAGGATGAATTCACAAACTTAATTGGCAGTCCTGTATATATGGTTTGGGTTTTGGCAAAGTGGAGGGTCATCAAAAGCAGGAGAAACTTTCCATGAAATGGATCGACGTGAGGGCCACAACAATGAACTCCGACACAAAGATGGTGCAGGACCCAAACGTTTCTTCCCGTTATACCTTAAGTTGTGATGAGTCAGAGCCGATTTGACGGCAGCTGACAGCAGCGGTTTGGGGTAGTTCTCTTCATAATACTGTAATTCACCTGATATGCTGAACCCTGAGACAAAAATGAAATTGCATGTTCTGCTTTTCTCTGGTGTTCATCTTCGTCATTTAATAACCTTACTTTGCCAGAGGGTGTTCACAGAATGCCTTTCCACAATCCTTGAATTCCCCGAAACCAAACTTGCTGCTGGTGAGTCCATGCTGACTCATAGTGACTCTACAAAAACTCATTGCCACTGAGTTGTTTCCAACTCAGCAACCTTGTAGGACAGAGTAGAACTGGCCCATAGCATTTCCAAGGGTACCTGATGGATTTGAAGTGCTGACCTCTTGGTTAGCAGACGTGGCTCATAACCACAATGCCCCCAAGGTTTCTTGTGACCTCATAGACAGAGTAGAACTGTCCCACAGGGTTTCCAAGGAATGGCTGGTGGATTTGAACTGCTAACCCTTTGCTTAGCTGCCAAGTTCTTAACCACTGTGCAACCAAGGCTCTCCCATGATCCTTACAGTAGCCCTACTGACTAGATCAACCCATATTATAATGACTTTCCAAAGCATTGCCTTTTATATGTTAAGACACATGTTGATTTATCATATTCATTGGACACATAGAACTAACAAGATATAACAAGAGAAGTGTAAAGGAACAATGTTTAAAGTATGGCATATGACTCGACGGCACTTGGCTTGGCATACTAGATCAAGCAAGAGGGATTCAGCTTTGACCCCATCTAGCTTGCCCAACTGGCACCTATTCGTGTTGGATTTGGCAATTGCTTTGAAGCCTCACCTAGGCCTGTTGCACTCAGGGCCTGCTGTTGGTGAAGATGTAAGCTTTCATCCCAGTTTCATGGTCTATGCTGAGTGTTTTTTTCTTAAGGTTCACCTTTCGCCCCTGTCCTTCCTTAACCAATAATCAGTTGCTGACTAGTTGACTCTTACTCATGGCGATCCCTACTCATGGCGACCCTATGTGTGTCAAAGTAGAACTATCCTCCACAGGGTTTGCAGGCTGAGTTTTCACCTTGCTCTTCCCGACTCTCAATGCAATTTCTGTACCTGGACTAATTATTCCACAAATTAATGAAAAAGGGTTGATTGGCTGCTAGATGTTTAAAAATAGCTAATAAACTCATGTGAATTCCACCCATAGCTGCAGATCAAGTCTTGTTGCCAACCCGTTAACCAATGACTGTATATGAAATCATTTCCTATTTGAAGGAAAGAGAATGGTTTTTAGTCCTCTGGAAACATTGTCAGCAAATTTAAATTTTAAAAAAAGGGAAGATTGTGTTTCTGTAACTGTAGAACTTGTGCTGTAACTGTTCTTTCTCACATTGGGCTACAGGCCACGTGGAGTGTGTGGAGTCTCTTGCAGCTCATGGAGGCAATGTTGACTATAATATCAAACACCTGGGTACTCCTCTGTATTTGGCCTGTGAAAACCAGCAGATAGCCTGTGCCAAGAAGCTTCTGGAATCAGGTAAAACCAAAAAATAAAACAAAGAAAGAAAATGAAGAGGAAATGAAAGGTAGTTTAATGACCTCTCTATTGCAGCAGAGGAAAGAGTATGGGCAATGGAGTTGGACTGTGTTCCCGTGGAGAGTTGATTTAAACTAGTTGAACTTCAGTTCTCTCACTTGTAACAAGAGGACAATGATGAGGAGGACAGTTATGATGATGACAATGATACCTCCCTCCCAGGATGGTCCTCAGTGATTGCTAGTTCCTTTCCCCTGCTAGTTCTCTCTCCTTCCTGCCAATCAAAGAAGAACTTGCTGAGCTTCTGGATTAGGGCTGAGTCTTCCTATTTGGCACCTTCTTCACCAGGTCTCTGATCTGGAAACTGAACTTGCCCCATTTTTAGCCCATTGTACATATTCTATTTTCTTTGAAACGGCCTGCATAACTATTGCTCCTTTTCACCACTCTGCTTTTCTCGACACCTGGAACACCCATTTCATCTTCTCCTTAATTATCTAAATTATCTCTCCCTTACCTGAATTCTTACTGTTCTTATTGTTTTCTATTCATTTGGCCGCCATTGCCATGAATTGTTGTTGTTATTAAGTGTCATTGAGTCAGTTCTGAATCGTAGCAACCCTACGTACAACTGAATGAAACACTGACCAGTCGTGCACCATCCTCACAAACATTGTTATGCTTATGCCCATTGTTGCAGCCACTGTGTCAGTTCATCTCATTGAGGGTCTTCCTCTTTTTCTCTGGCCCTCTACTTCACCAAGCATGTCCTTCCCCAGGGACTGATCCTTCCTGACAACATGTTCAAAGTATGTGAGATGTAGTCTCTCCATCCTTGCTTCTAAGGAGTTTTCTGGTTGGTTGTACTTCTTCCAAGACAGATTTGTTCATTTATTGGCAGTCAGTGGTATATTCAGTATTCTTTGCCAACACCCAAATTTAAAGGTGTCAGTTTTTCTGCAGTCTTCCTTATTCATCATTCAGCTCTCGCATGCATAGGAGGTGACATGGCTTGGATAAGGCATGCCTTAGTCTTCAAGGTGATGTCTTTGTTTTTCAACAAAGATGCATCAGATTTGCCCAGAGCAATGTGTCTTTTGATTTCTTGACTGCTGATTCCATGGGTGTTGACTGTGGATCCAAGTAAAATGAAATCCTTGACAACTTCAATCTTTTCTCCATTTATTATGGTATTGCTTATTGGTCCATTTGTGAGGATATTTTTTTCTTGATGTTGAGGTGTAATCCATACTGAAGGCTATGGTCTTTGATCTTCTTCAGTAAGTGCTTCAAGTCCTCTTCACTTTTCAGCAAGCAAGGTTGTGTCATCTGCATAATACAGGTTTTTAACGAGTCTCCCTCCAATCCTGATGCCCAGTTATTCCTCATATAGTACAGCTGCTTGAATTACATGCTTAGCATACTGATTAAATAGGTATGGTGAAAAAACACAACCCTGATGCACACCTTTCTTGATTTTAAACTATGCAGTATACCCTTGTTCTGTTTCAATAACTGTCTTGATCTAGGTACAGCTTCTCCATGAGCACAATTAAGTGTTCTGTAATTCCCATTCTTTGCAATGTTACCCATAATATGTTATGATCCACATAGTCAAATGCCTTTGCATAATCAATAAAATATAGGTAAACATCTTTCTGGCGTTCTCTGCTTTCAGCCAGGATCCATCTGGTATCAGCAGTGATACCCCTCCCTGGTTCTGCATCTTCTTCTGAATCCAGTTTGAATTTCTGGCAGTTCCCTGTTGATATACTGCTGCAGCTGCTTTTGAATGATCTTCCACAAAATTTTAGTTATGTGTGATATTGATGATATTGTTCAATAATGTCCACATTTGGCACAATCACCATTCTTGGGAATGGACATAAATATAGATCTCTTCCAGTGAGTTGACCAGGTCTTCCAAATTTCTTGGCATAGATGAGTGAGCACTTCTAGTGCTACATCCATTTATTGAAACATCTCATCTGGTATTCTGTCAATTTCTGGAGACTTGTTTTTTGTCACTGCCTTCAGGACAGTTTGGGCTTCCGTACACTGGTTCCTGCTCATAAGGTACCTCCTGAAATGGTCGAATGCCCACCACTTCTTGTTAATGCAGTGACTCTGTGTGTTCCTTCCATCTTCTTTTGATGCTCCCTGGCCCGTTTAATATTTTCCATGTAGAATCATTCACTATTGCAACTCAAGGCTTGATTTTTTTCTTCAGTTCTTTCAGCTTGAGAGAAATATAGACCATGTTCTTCCCTTTTGGTTTTCCATTTCCAGATGTTTGCACATGTCTTTATCATACTTTAATTTGTCTTCTAGAGCCAACCTTTGAAATCTTCTGTTCATCTCATTTATTTCATTATTTCTTCCTTTTTCTTTAGCTACTTGACATTCAAGAATAAGTTCGAGGGTCTCTTCTGACATCCATGTAGGTCTTTCTCTCCTGTCTCTTTAATGACCTCTTGCTTTCTTCATGTATGATGTACATTGGTTTCATTCTACAACTCGTCTAGTCTTCAGTCATTAGTGTTCAATGCATCAAATCTATTCTTGAGATGGTCTCTAAATTCAGGTGGGATATACTCAAGGCCATACTTTGGCATTAGTGGTTGGTGTGTAAATTTGAATAATAGTTGTATTAACTAGTCTTCTTTGTAAGTACATGGCTGTTATCCTGTCACTGACAGTGTTGTACTTCAGGAAAGATCTTGAAATATTCTTTTTGACTATGAATGCAATGCCGTTGCTTTTCAAGTGTTCATTCCTGGAATAGTAGACCACATGATTGTCCAATTCAAAATGGCCATTACTAGTCCATTTCAGCTCACTAATGCCTAGGATATCAATATTTATGCATTCCACTTCATTTTTGATGATTTCCAATTTTCCTGGATTCTTACTCAGTACGTTCCATGTTCTGATTGTTAATGGATATTTGCAGCTGTTTCTTCTCATTCTGAGTCATACCACAACAGCACATGAAGGTCCCCAAGGCTTTACTCCATCTACGTCACTAAGGTCAACTCTACTTTGAGGAGGCAGCTCTCCCCGAGTCACCTTTTGGGCAATTTCCAATGTGGGAGCTCATCTTGTGGCACTATATCAGACAATGTTTCACTGCTATTCATAAAGCTTTCACTGGATAATTCTTTTCAGAAGTAGCCTGCCCAGTCCTTCTTCCTAGTCTGTCTTAGTCTGGAAGCTCAGCTGGAAGCTGTCCACTGTGGGTGACTCTCCTGGTATCTGCATATCGGTGGCATAGCTTTCAACATGACAATAACCCGCAAGCCCCTGCAGCACAACAGACATGTGGCAGACTGCCGTGGATTAGAAGACTGATGTTCTCTCTCTCTCTCTCTCATACAATACATCTATGTTCTATCTCCTTAGCTAGATGTTAAGCTCTTAGCCAAGAAAGGGCCAGGTTTGGTATCCCTTATGAAGCCAAAAAACAATAATAGTACAATTCAGTTAGCATTCGTTGCCTGGATGTAGATTCCCGTTTTCCTAAAAAAGTCCCTTTTGGCTCAAGCAAAGCCACATGATCCCACATGTCACAGTGAAAGCCAGGGTGGGGATCGGCTGCTAGTATGAGAGTGGAATTGGGTGTGGATGGTGCTAGAAACTCACCTTACTCTCAAGGAGGACACTTTGAAACCTTCCTGGTAATCTTGGGATTGGCCATGCCAATCTAGGAGACGATCGCATGAATTGGTGTCTTTTCACAGTCCAAGTCACACAATGCCTGGTTGCCAGGCTTGAAGTCTGGTGATGGCTGCTAGTATATAAGTTTGGCTGTCTGATGTAGACCAGATTCCACTGTCTAGCTTTACTGTCAGCATCTATGGGCTAATACTCAACAAACAAACAAACAAACAAACAAAAACCACTGCTGTCGAGTTGGTTCTGACTCATAGTGACCCTAGAGGTCAGAGTAGAACTGCCCCATAGAGTTCCCAAGTAGTGCCTGGAGGATTCAAACTGCTGACCTTTTGGTTAGCAGACATAGCACTTAACCCACCATGCTACCAGGGTTTCTTGGCTAATACTTAGGCTCCATTAACAACAGATGGGCAGCCTTTCTGCCACCAGGATTTCTCTTGCATGTATCACATCTGTCTAGCACTCAAAGGTGAGTTTTTAGCTTCATGTGCTGTATTGAGTCATTTGTAAAATGGCATTTCCCCATATTATTAAACAGAGTCAAATCAAGTCCCATGGTCTCCAGAAAACTGCCCTGCTCTCTATGAATCGCTTTTCCTTAGGGAATTTTGGGGCTCAGCGACTTGGAAGGGTTGATGGTTGGGCTCTGCTCTTTGGCTGACCCCATTTTGTTCTCATCACAACTACTTAGGAGCAAGTGCAAACCATGGCAAAGGTCTGGACTCCCCTCTTCATGTGGTGGCCAGGAAATGCAGTGGGGAGCTGGCCCGCCTGCTCTTGGACTTTGGAGCTGACACGCTGGCTAAGAATGCTGACGGCAAGCGCCCTGTCGAGCTGGTGGTACCAGAGAACCCTCTGACCCAGGTCCTCTTGCAGAGAGAAGGTGCTTCTCCTTTGCCTGAACCTAAGTGCTAATCCATAGAGACTCCTGTGGGCTCTAGTAGGAGGCAGTTACTGAGTTCTGACTTCCAATCCTACCCAAAGTGATTTTCTACCTTTGTCTACTGTGGGGAAGTTTAGATCATTTAGTATTCAACAGACGTAGAGTTGAACATAGACGCGTGCACATGTGTATGTGTATGCATGCATACAGTTAAGTGCTTGTCTGCTAACAGAGAAGTTGGCCGTTTGAATCCACCCACAGACACCTTAGAAGAAAGGCCTGGAGATCTGTTTCTAAAAGGTGATGGCCTTGAAAACCCTATAGTATATAGTTCTACTCTGTCCTATAGGATTGCTGTGCATCAGACGCAATGAGATGGAACGTTCTATAGGATACAGCCCTGTAGTAAATAACCATCCTGCCATTTGTCATATTGGAAATGGGCTGGTTTGGATGATCTAATATTCATGCATAGGGTATGACAGCTTTCAAAGAACTATGATATTCAAAGAAATTTAATACTAAACTTGGGAGAAACCAATTTAGAATCATGATGTAGGAGCCCCTTTAGTGATGTAGGATATCTCACGATGTCCATTCTTATGACACTATTTAAAAAAAGAAACAATAAAGCATGTTGCCATCAAGTCCATTATGACTCACAGTGGCCCTGTAGGACAGAGTATAACTGCCTCGCAGAGTTTCCAAGGAACGCCTGGTGGACTTGAACTGCCCACCTTTTGGTTAGCAGCAGTAACACTTACCCAATCTGCAACCAGGGTTTCCTATGACACTATACTGAAAAAAAAAACACCCAAAACAAAACCCACAAACCCTCTAAAACTCATTTCATTACTCTCAAGTAGAATCCGACTCATAATGACCCTACAAGACAGAGTAGAACTGCTCCATAGAGTTTCCAAGGAGCACCTGGCAGATTCAAACTCCCGACCTTTTGGTTAGCAGACGTAGTTCTTAACCACTCTGCCACCAGAGATGGGCAGAAATACTGGGCTTTTAGTTTCTGGGTGTAAAAATGTAGCTAATTAAAAGTACTGGGTATCAGTTTCACGACTCACACCAGTCTGAAAGTATTTACTCCTGAGCTCACACTACACAAGTCAGTACTGACACTCCTTCCCCACACAACTCAACACAGGGATTGAGAGGTGTGCGGGAGGGTAGGGGGCAAACCTCTGAGCTGCCAGGGCAGGGTGCACTGGGGTGTGGAGCAGAGGCTCCTCAGGCTGGGGAGACACTTCATGTACATTCTTAATTGCCCCTAGAGGTGGGGCTTGGGGCACGTGGCCATGTGAGGTTCTAGGGGCTGTGCAGCGGTGAAGCAGGCCTTCCTTACTGGAAAGTTACTGATTACATACATGTCACCTAGTGGTTTTCTTACCACCTGCTGAGGACGAGGGCTGGCTTTGGGCAGAGTTTGTGAAGTAGACTAAGGAAAGTTCTCCCTCCCACTCTCCCTGCCCCAGGTCCTAGCGACCAAGCCTCTACTTTCAACATCCCAAACATGGCTTGTACTATCTGAGTGCAGGGAAGACTGACTCCAGACATCAAAAACAATCTAGCAGAGATTCCTTTATGCTGAGCAGCTGGACAAGCACCAGACACTCCTACCTGCCTTTGGCCAATTCCCTGTTTTCAAAAAATTCTGTCTCTCTCAACAGGGTAGACTTCTGCATAGGTTCTTTGAGACCATGGGATTGACAGGGGCCCACGGAAATGTTTTCATGTAAAAGAAGGAAAAAAAAAGGAATATAATCCAACTTGGATTGTATTCAACTTTATATCAACACAGTTGTAAAATATAATTTGTAATATTTTTAATGGGGAAAAGGATGCACATAGCAAAATGCCTCAGGTCCCCTGAAGTCATAACAAGAGGAGATATAGATATATTCCCACCCCATCAAATAATCTCCTAGGATTTTCCAATTGCTTTCCCCAGCTCTACTTTACTTCCCAAAGTCGCTCCTAGGGATCCACTTAGTTAATTCCTTTTATTCACATTTTGCACACTGACAATGTCCCCAGTGATCCTGTTGACTCAGAAAGTGCCATTTGCTCCTAAAGAGAATGGCTGTATCTTTTGCCTCTATGAGTGATGGTGGGGTTTCTGACCAAGTCATGTCTCAACAGGCTGGGCTCCCAAAGGAAATGCACCAGACAACTGCAGAAAATCGTGCCCACTGATTTCATGTGGCAGTTCCTATCTGCAGCTGTCCCTGTTGTCACATTTGCTTCAGGCCACCTGTTTCTCTGTACCTGGAAAATGTTAAGTGAAACTCAGTCACATGTGGAAGGAAGCTTAGCAAGGATATTGACAGAAGCAGGCTCTTCTCCCTTTCTTCCACGATGGCTTCTTTGGAGGGAAGGGAAAGGACATCAGGAATGACACCACCCCAGCCCCTCAGGAAGCATTTAAAGCCAGTGTTTGCTTGTGGAATACAATGGAAGCTAAACTTGACTCTCAGTCCAGCGTGTACAGGAGCCCCTCCTGAATGTGCCTCGGCCTTAAAGCATTCTTTCATGTTGGGAGTAGGGTGGCAGGTTGAGGGGTAGGGAAGAAGAAATTGCGGCCCAAAGGAATATGCCAAACCATAAATACAGAATTAGCTAATTTTATTATGGAGCAACCTAGCAGCCACTGTATGGGAGAAAGATGTGGCAGTCTGTTTCTGTAAAGATTTGCAGCATTGGAAACTCTATGAGACAGTTCTACTCTGTCCTATCAGGCTACTATGAATCAGAATCGACTTAAAGGCAAGGGGATTAGTATTACTGAGCAAAGAAAATACCCAGAATGCATGTAGGTGGCCAGTCAGTGGCCACAAGGCCGTATTGGGTGTTCAGCTCCACGTACATGGAATGGCAACAACAGCCGTCTCCGTCATCCTGCCTTCACGAGTCAGCCTGCAGGCATTCCCTGAGAATGAGAACTTCTGCCGAGCTCACTCTCACGGGCTTGCCCTAGCCAGTTCTCTAGAGGCTTGCTCTGATGTTTGTTCTGCACAGTTCTTTATCAGGACTTCCGCCGGTTCCCTTGATGGTGTGCTTGGCAAATGTGGTCTGTCGCATTCCTTGAGGAGGTGAGACTCAATTCAATTTCCTCAGAGTGGGCTTTTTAGGGGAAACCCCGGTGGCATAGCGGGTTAACTGTTACGTCTGCTAACCAAAAAGTGGACATTTCAAATCCTCCAGGTGCTCTTTGGAAACCCTATGGGGCAGTTCTACTCTGTCCTCTAGGGTTGCTATGAGTTGGAATCGACTCAACAGCAGTGGGGTTGGGGGCTTTTTAGGGTTCATTAATATGTGACTTGAGCCTACTGAGATTAACTTGGAAGATGCCCTAGTATTGATGAGGTCTCCTGAATGTGTCATTAGGGATCGATTTAAAATACTGCATTTGTTGGGTTGTCTGTGTGTCTAGTTTTCCCTCTCTTTGATCTCCAGCTCCTGAGAACTATGTAAGCCAATTTCTCCTGTAGCTTGTGGCGATGTGATAGGGAAATAGAGGTCACTGTATCCTCCCAGTAATATTTTCAACCCTGGCCAGACAACAAAATGACCCATGGCACTTTAAGAACATTCAGCTACACAAGCTCCACCTGGGACTAAGTGACGCAGCGTCTCTGGGACCGGACCTAGCACTGGAGTAGTTTAAAATGTTCCCACAGGTGATTCTAAAATATAGTCAGGATTGAGGACTATTGCTTTGCAGAATTCTTCAAGACATGAGTTTTGTTTTTTATGTAGTTTTACATAAAAAACTATATATAGTTTTTGTAACTATAAAAAACACAAAGCAAAATGCATATAGTTTTGTTTTGTGTTTTTTAATAACCAAAAAAGAATTTTCTTCACAGTTTGGTGCAGGAGTTAGTGGTGGGAAACCATTTCCCATCTTTTTATTCTGTAATGGAGTCTCTCAGCCTGAGGGTTGTCTTGTGCATTGTGGGATATTTAGCAGCATCCTTGGCCTCTACCCATTAAATGCTGATGTTGTTGTGGTGTGCTGTGGAATGATTCCAATTCATGGTGACTTTGTAGGATGGAGCAGAACTGCCCCACCGAGTTCCCTAGGCTGTAATCCAGGGGGTAGATCACCAGGGTTTTCTCTCATTGAACTGCAGGTTTGAACTGCTTAACTATCACACGACCAGGTTCCTTAGGTGCCAATAGCTAGTTATGGAATGAATGCTTAGGTAGCGAAAATGGCTAATCACTTGACCACTAACTGACAGGTTGGTGGTTTGAATGCACTGAGAGATGCTGCAGAAGAAAGGCCGGGCAATGTGCATTGGAAAGGCCCCAGCCTTGAAAACCCTATGGAGCCTAGTTCTACTCTGATACACACAGGACTGGTTTAGTTGTGATATTGGAAAATATGTCCAGACGTTGCTGAATGTTCCCCTTTTCCTCCCTGCTCCCCTTCTTACCCCATTACCACTAACCCACCCAAGGGTGATCTCCTATGCAAGGTTGAGTGAATCTATTTTTCACCTATGAGTGGAAGCACTGGGCTAGCTTTGCATATAGAATATAAAAGCAACCACGACTTAACGCGGTAACACACATGAGATACTGCTGGCTCATGACATTTTTTTTCCACAATAATTTTTTAAAATTATTCTTATTTTAATTTTATTTTTTTAATTACAGTGAACAAATAAAATTTCTAACATCTATCAATTATTTCATCTATGATAAACTCTCAGCTCCCCCCCCACCCATGTAGCCAACAGCGTCATTTTCTTCTGTGGATAATTCTCTTGTTAAGTCCTTATAACAGGGGTCTCATACAAAATTTGTCCTTTTGACACTGTTCGGTTTCACTGAGCATGATCTCTTACAAATGAGACGATGTTATGAGGTGTTTTCTAAAATTGTCATTGTTTTTTACCATAGCATAGTGTGCCACTGAGTAGATGTACCATAGTTTACTTATCCATTCATCTGTTGATGGGCATCGGGGTTGATTCCAACTTTTTGCTGTTGTGGGCTGTGCTGCAACAAACATTCGTGTACACGTGTCTGTTCATGTGACCACCTTTGTTTCTGAAGGATAAATTCCAAGCAGTGAAATTACAGGATCAAATATCTATTTCCAGCTTTTTAAGGAAGCACCAGATTGCTTTCCAAAGAGGCTGTACCATCTTGCAATCCCACCAGTAGTGTAGGAGAGTTCCAATTTCTCCACAGCCTCCCCAGCATTTGTTGTTTTGTGTTGTTTGGATCATGGCCAAGCTTGTTGGGGTGAGATGGTATCTCATTGTAGTTTTGATTTGAATTTCTTTAATAGCTAATGATTGTGAGCAATTCTGCATGTGCCTGGATATGCTCTTTAGAGGAATGTCTGTCTATCTGGAGTATCTTAAGTATTTGAGTATCTTAAGTTATAAAATAAAAATGCTTGCATCTAGAAATATGATCTTCTTTTTAACAGACAAGCAAGCTGTTAAACAAGAATTTTTATTTCCGTGATTAGAAATTTTGGGTCACAGAGTAATTCCAAAATTAGCTTTCTTAAGCTTGTCTTTGTGCGGGCTAAGCTTTAAATTTCTTTCACTCTCTTCTGAATTAAAATATAACAAGCTTATTTTCAGTTAGATGGACGAAAAGAGACCACGTGACTGAAAAATGGTCCCTGACACAACAACAAAAATCATAAAATGACCTTGAACAGTTCCTTCTTATTCTCTTATAACAATGTCATGTTTTGTTTGCATTAAAAAAAAAAAAGAACAGAAAACGAGTCTCGGATCCTTAAGACAAACTTGTGACTGTCTTGTGGTCTGTCCTCAGGGCCCCCTTCTCTGACGCAGTTGTGCCGCCTCAGGATTCGGAAATGCTTCGGAACCAAGCAGCACCATAAGATCACCAGACTGATCCTACCGGAGAAGCTGAAACACTTTCTTCTGCATGTCTAAGTGTGCCGAGGAGGTGGACGCACCAACAAGAAAGCAGACATCAGCGAGCATTGCGACCACCGGAATTTTAAAATAAAATGGGTCTATAGAACTTGGCCATAGAACTTGGCTAGCTTTTTCAATTAGATTTTTATTTTCAGTGAAGACACCCTGGCTACCTCGGTTGAATTGGCTGGAAAGCACAGAGTTTTTTCTCTGCCTGGAAGCGGTGGCTAAAATAATAACTATTGCTTTGAGCATCTACTGTACACCAAGCACTGAGCTTGCAATGCTTTAGACCTCATTTACTTTGACCCTCACGGCCACCCTGCCAGGTAGGTGCTGTTCTCTGCCCTCCTCCAGGTTAGACCCAGACCAGGGGAGGCACATTGGTCCAATTCCCCAGAGCTAGGACAGGAAGCCAGATTTGATGATAGGCTCTCTGATGCTAACCTGGAAACCCCGGTGGCATAGTGGTTAAGTGCTACAGCTGCTACCAGAAGGTCCTGGGGTAGTGAATTGGCAGGAATTTGGGGCTGATCAGGATGAAAAACTGTGTGATCTGAAACAGCAGCATTGCACAATAAACTATTCGGCCTGATGCATTGATAGCTGAAAGTTGGGTGGAGGGGGGGTCCCCCACAGCAGGAGGTTTACCAGAGGCAGTACTATAGAGAGCCACCAGACAGAAAAAAAAGAAAACGTCACTGTCAAGTCGACTTGAACTTGTGGTGACCCCAAGTGTGTTCAGCTAGGACTGTGCTCCACAGAGTTTTCAATGGCTGAGCCTTGAGAAGTAGATTGCCAGGTCTTTCTTCCAAGGCATCTCTGCATTGACTAGAACCTGCAATCCTTTTGTTAGCAGCCAAAAGCATTCCATTTACACCACCTAGTGACTCCACCGGAAGGGGGACAAGGCATCAAACACCCTAGGGGAGAGAAGTCAGCGGCATCTTATTTGATGTCTTGCAGCAAGGTGAGGAGTGGCTAGGTTAGAGAACTCTGAAGGTAGCAACACCTTAGGTCTCATAACTACAGGGTTTTATTTCATCTAGGTGTCTAGCACAATTCTGCAGGATTTACAAAGCAGGAAGGATCTAAGTAGCTAAAAAAATCTGCTAAATAAGGGCCATTAATAACCCCTTCATGGTTCTTGGGACAGAATGGGCCCACTAACATTTTTGGGTTCTTAGGGTTCTTAGCAGGATACTTGTCCCACTAAAAGTATATGCTGCACTCCAGTAGTGGCTTGTGTAATGGTGAAAAGTGAAAGAAGTGGTCTCTGGCAAAAATTCACTAAGGCTTATGTATGAGGCAGTGTGTCCAAGAGTGGGTCACACTTTTGTCTCTTCTGGCTTTTGTATAGCTAGATAATCCTTGTAAACATATTGGTTTCCTATGTAATAATTATGGAGTGCTGGTAGATTTGGGGAAACCCTGGTTGCATAGTGGTTAAGTGCTATGGCTACTAACCAAAAGGAAAGCAATTGGAATCCACCAGCCACTCCTTGGAAATCCTATAGGGCAATTCTATAGGATTCTGTAGGATTTGCCCTATAGGGTTGTTATGAGTAGGCATTGAGTCAAGGGCAATGAGTGTGAGTGGATTTGGAATTTTTTGGTTTCATATTTGGAAAACCAGAGGTGCCCAATGTAAGCAAACATATGTTTTGACCTGTGTTGAAAATTTCAATGCTTTTGAGACATATATAACTCACAAAATATGTATCAAAACCCATATTTCATAACAAAATTTCAGAAATGCTCCATGATTCAGTATGATTTCCATTAATGAAAACATATGGTATCAACAAAAAATTAAATGTAGAAAATAATTGGGTCATGAAAGGGAAACACCTGGATGTGCTGAATATGTAGAAAGTTGAGATCGATGCCAGTGAAGTTGTTTTTTGTTTGTTTTTTTGAGCTAATAGACCTTCCCTTGCTATGAGAGAAAAAACAAACAAATTGGGCTCAATACAGAGTCAATCTTCAGCTCATTTGTATAACAGCTGGGGAGGTGTTTTTTTTTTTTTTTTTAAATATTTTATTGTGCCTTAATTGAAAGCTTACAACCCAAGTTAGTTTGTCATACAAAAACTTGTGCACATACTGCTATGTGACTCCAGCTACTCTCCCCACCCTGTGACAGCACACTCCTGCTCTCCACCCTGTAGTTCCCATATCCATTCAATCAGCTCCTGTCCACCTCTGCCCTCTCTTCTCGCCTCTGGACAGGAGCTGCCTGGTTAGTCTTGTGTACACCAGGACTGGCAATTACGTTTGTGAACTCATACTAGAAAAACTGCTACATACCTTGTTGCTGAATATCACTATGGCCACCTTAAAGCTCTGTACTGATGCCAGTGCCTAGTCCACCCTTCAAAGCAATTTTGGAGCTCTGTCTGAAATGTCCATCAAGGGTGTCGTCGTGTTACCCTTGATGTCCTGAATGTCATCAAAATGTCTTCCTTTCAATATCTCCTTTATCTTTGGGTAAAGAAAAATGTCAGATCAGATGAGTATGGGTGATATTCCAATACAGTGATTTGTTTACTGGTTAAAAACTCCTTCACAGACAACTATACAATTAAGCTCATAAACTTGCCACCATGCACAATGGCTCAGTCTGAAGAGTTGGCTCTGGGAGCGGTTTCAGTTCTGGGTTGAGAGAGAGTCTGGGGGTTGTGTCTATACCCAAGGTGTTCTGAAGGAGCCTTGGTCGCACAGTGGTTAAGTGCTTGGCTGCTAGCCAAAAAGTTGGCATCAAATTTGAACCCACCAGCTGGTCCTCAGGAGAAAGATATGGCATCCTGCTTCCATAAATGTCAGCCTTGGCAACCGTATGTGGCAGTTCTTCTCTGTTCCACAGGGCCGTGAATAGATGGCAGTGGGTTTGGGGGAGTTTGGAGGAGGCAGAATTTCCCAACTTCGCTATCCTGGCTCCACCTTCCTTACATGGAAAGGTAGAGATGAAAGGCATTGCTTTATTTAAGTCTGTGTTTTTTACCCTGACTTACTACGGTAAAACTCAGGGCGGGATTACCCAATATGCAAGGTATGCGTGAGTTTATTTACTATTCTGGAGCCAAAAATTTCATCTGTTTTCTACTGTGTCAGATGTGGTGAAGCCAGTGAGAAGCTGTTCACTACAGATTAGTAAGTAAATACAAGTAAGACTGTGCATACTTAGTTTAATATAAACTCACTCTTACTATGCTCACTGGTTATTCTGTCCGTAGATGAAACCACTCTGCCCTGCGGTAGGGGCTACTTCTTTCCTTCAATCCAAATTCTATATAAATATTAAGTATAGTTTAGAATTGTGATGTCTAATATAGTAGCCACAAACCCAGTGATTCCTAGCAAGCACAGTTTTGCCCCCACGTGGTTAAGCACTAGGTCTGCTAACCAAAATATGGACAGTATGAATCCGCTAGTTACTCCTTGGAAACTCTATGGAGCAGTTCTATTCTGTCCTCGTCCTGAGTAGGAATTGACTCAGCTGCATTGAGTTTGGTTTGGTTTTGGCTGGAGAAATTTTTGGTGGTCAGAATTCAAGGGGAGATGTACTGGCATCTAATAAGTACAGACCAAGGATGTGGCTGTTATTAGCTATTAGTCTAGCTGATTTTGACTCCACAGCAATGCAGTGTACAACAAAATGAAACATTGCCCAGTCTTCTGCCATCCTAAAAATTGCTATGTTTGAGCTCATCGTAGCCACTGTGTTAATCCATCTCATTGAGAGTGTTCCTCTTTTTTGCTGACCTTCTACTTGGCCAAGAGTGATGTCGTTTTCTAGGGACTAGTCCCTCCTGATAACATGTCCAAGGTACATGAGATGAATTCTTGTCGTCTTTACTTCTAAGGAGCATTCTGGCTATGTATATATATATTTTTTTAAATTTGTTTGTGAATAAGTGAGAGTTTGCAATCCAAGTCAATTTGCCATACAAAACCCTGATCACCCACCTCTGTGCAACACTATCTGCTCTCCTCACCCTGTGACAGCACACTCATCTCCTCCACTCTTCACTTCTAGGTATCCACTCAACTGACACCTGTCCCCTCCTCTCCAACCTCTCCTCTTCCCTCTAAAAAAAGACCAGTTAGACAGCATAGTATACATATTAAGCCATGAAGTACACACACCACCTGCATCACTCTGTGTCCCTTAGTCCAATCCAATCTTTATCTGAAGTGTTGGCTTCAAAACTGGTCTCAGCTTTGGGCTAGCAGCAAGTCCAGGTACCATATTGTCAGGGGACCCTTCAGGCTGTCAGACCACCAAGCCTGGTCCTTTAATAGAGCTCTTGATCTGTACACCCTTTTTTCTTGTGTCACATCAGGAGCTGCACATTGTGTTCCCTGACAGGGTTGTCTTTGGTGGTGGCCAGACACCATCTGGTTCTTCTGGTCTCATGCTGATGTAGTCTCCCAGTCATATGGACCCTTCTATTTCCTGGGCTCGTATTTTCCTCGTGTCTTGGATATTCTTGGTTTTCATCTGCTCCAGGTGGGTTGGGACCAACTGATGTTCCTTAGATGGTAGCTTGCTGCTTTTAAGATCACAGGTACCTTAGACAGCAGCTTTCTGGATTTTAAGACCCCACCCTCATAAATATGGGATGCAGAACAATTTCTTAGAAAAAAACTAGATATGCCAACTGACCTTGTTGTCCCCTGAAACCATGGTCCTCAGGCCACTGTCCCTGCTACTCTGTCCTTTAAAATGTTGGATTGTATTTACAAAATATTTTAGCTTATAGTATATCCCAATTGTGCTGACCTGCTTTCTACTGTGTACTGTCACTCCCTTCACCTAACTGAATTCCTATCTACTATCTAATCTATGGAAACCCTGGTAGTGTAGTGGGTTAAGTGCTATGTCTGCTAACCAAAAGGTCAGCGGTTCAAATCCACCAGGTGCTCCTTGGAAACTCTATGGGGCAGTTCTACTCTGACCTCTAGGGTCGCTATGAGTCAGATTTGACTGGATGGCAATGTGTATGGATCTAGTCTAAGGAAACCCCGGTGGGTGTAGTGGTTAAATGCTGTGTCTGCTAATGAAAAGATCAGCAGTTTAAATCCTCCAGGCACTCCCTGGAAACTCTATGGAGCATTTTTACTGTGTCCTATAGGGTTGTTATGAGTCAGAATTGACTTGATGGCTGTGGGTGTTGTGTTTTTTTTTTTTTTTTAAATCTGTGAATAACCCTCTGTCTCCCTCTCCACGCTTGTAGCTGTCAAAGAGTATTTTCTTCTATCTGGCTGCACTTCTTCCAGGAAAAAATTGTTAATTCTTCTGGCAGTCCATGATATATTAAGTATTCTTCGCCAACACCATAATTCAAAGGTATCAATTCCTTTTTGGCCTTCCTCATTCATTGTCTAACATTTGCAGGTATATGACGTGATTGAAAAATACCTTGGTTTAGGTCAGGCGAACTTTAGTCCTCAAGGTGACATCTTTGCTTTTAAACCCTTTAAAGAGGTCTTTTGATCCATACTGAAGGCTGTAGTCTTCGATCTTTATTAGTTAGTGCTTCGAGTCATCGTCTCTTTCAGCAGGCAAGGTTGTGTCATCCGCATATTGAAGGTTGTTAATGAGTCCTCCTCTTATCCTGATGTTGCATTCTTCTTCATATAGTCCAACTTTTCAGACTATGTCCTCAATCCTGGAGAAAGACATCATGCTTGGTAGAGGGCCAGCAAAAAGAGGAAGACCCTCAACGAGATGGATTGACACAATGGCTGCAACAATGGACTCAAGCAGAACAATGACTATAAAGACGGTGACTGGCAGTGTTTCATTCTGTTGTGCATAGTGTTGCTATGAGTTTGAAGTGACTCACAGGCACCAAACAACAATAGACTGAGTAAACATGATGAGCAGATACAGCCCTGGCACACACCTGGCCTGATTTTAAACCACACAATATCTCTTTGTTCTATTTGAATGACTGCCTCTTGTGTCATATACAGGTTCCGCATGGGCACGATTAAGTCTTCTGAAATTCCCATTCTTCACAGTATTATCCATAATTTCTTACGATTCACACGGTCAAATGCCTTGCACAGTCAATAAGACACAAGTAAACATCTTTCTGGTATTCTCTGCTTTCAGTCAAGATCCTTCTGACATCAGCAGTGATGTCCCTGGTTCCATGTCCTCTTCTGAACCTGTCTTGAATGTGCCTGGCAGTTCTCCGTTGATGTATTGCTGCAAACATTTTTGAATTATCTTCTGCAAAATTGTACTTGCATGTGGTATTAATTATATTGCTCGATAATTTCTACATTCCATTGGATCACCTTTCTTTGGAATAGAGACATATATGAATCTCTTCCAATTGGTTGGTCGGATAGCTGTCTTCCAAATTTCTTGGCATAGATGAGTGAGTGCTTACAGAGTTATATCCATTTGTTGAAACATCTCAGTTGATATTCCATCAATTCCTGGAGCCTTGTTTTTCATTAGTGCCTTCAGCACAGATTGGACATCTGCCTTTAATACCATCAGTTCTTTATCATATGCTATCTTCTTAAATGGTGGAACATCAACAATTTATTTTTGATACAGCGACTCAGTGTATTCTTTCCATCTTCTTTTGATGCTTTCTGTGTCCTTCAATATTTGGCCCAGAGAATCCTTCAGTACTATAACTTGAGGCTTGGCTTTTTTCCTACAGCTCTTTCAGCTTGAGAATGGCTAAGTAAACCAGCTCTAGTTCTTTGCATCTTTTGTTATAATGCTTTGTCTTCTGCAGCCACTCTTTTAAATCTTGTATTCAGCTCTTTTATTTCCTCATTTCTCCTTTTCACTTTAGCTATTCTATGTTCACAACCAAGTTTCAGGGTCTCTTCTGACATCCATTTTGGTCTTGTCCTTTTAAGGACCTCTGGCTGTCTTCATGTATGATGTCACTGATGTTATCCTACAACCTGTCTAGTCTTCAGTCACTGTTCAATGCATCAAATCTATTCTTGAGATGGTCACTAAATTTAGGTGGAACATACTCAATGTCCTACTGTAACCTAACCCTATAAATGCCAGTAAATTTCCATTAGTCCTTAAACTGGCTCAAGCCAGATTCGGCCCACACCGCATGTAATCTCTGGCATCATTTCTATCACCAAGGCCATATTTTCCAACTATGGATCCTTTTTTGTTTCTAAGTCTCAAATTCCAATCACCAATAATTAGCAATACATCTTAATTGCACGTTTGACCAATTTCAGAATGCAGAAGCTTATAAAAGTCCTCGATGTCTTCATTTTGGGCATTATTAGTTGATGTATAAATTAGAGTGATAGCCGTATTAACTTACCTTCCTTGTACATGTATAGGTATTATCCTATCACTGACAGCACTGTACTTCAGGACTGATCTTCAAATGTTCTTTTTGATGATGAATGTGATGCCTTTCTTCTTCAATTTGTCATTCCTTACATAGTAGCGTATATGAGGTTTGGCCACTAAGTTTGTGAACTCATCCTAGAAAAAGTGCTGTATACCTCATTGCTGAATATCACTATGGTCTCCTTCAAAGTACTCCCCTTGGGAAGCTATGCACCGATGGCAGCACCCACGCTAGCTACCCTTCAAAGAAATTCTGCAACTCTTTTTCAGGAATGGTCATCAGGCTGTCGCCCTATGAGGTCTGACCATTAAGTTCATAAGCTCATTCCAGAAAAAGTGCTTTGAAGGGTGGACTAGGCACTGGCATCAGTGCGGTTTCCCAAGGGGAGTACTTCGAAAGTGACCACAGTGGTATTCTGCAATGAAGTATATAGCACTTTTTTCTAGGATGAGTTTGCAAACTTATTTGTCTGACCTCATATTTTGAGTGCCTTCCAACCTGAGAGCCTCATCTTCTGGCACTTTATCAGGCAGTGTTTTGCTGCTATCCATAAAGTTTTCACTGGCCACTTTTTTTCAGGAGTAGATTGCCAGGTTCTCCTTTCCAGTCTGTCTAATTCTGGAAGTGCCACTGAAACCTGTCCATGTTGGGTGATCCTGCTGGCATCTCAAAACCAGTGGCAGGGCTTCCAGAATGACAGCAACATGTAAGCCACCCCAGTGCGACAAACTAATAGACGAATGGTAGTTAAAAACCTTGTTCATCACAGGTCAGCTGCCACCACAGAGAACTATCCAGTCTAAAATGTCAATGCTACTGAGGTTAAGAAGCCGCGAAGTAGCCACATGTGGCTATTTTTTCAATGAAAGGTAATTAAAATTAGATAAAATTAATGATCCAATTCCTCAGTCTTATTAGCCACATTTCAACAACTACACCTTGCCAGTGGCTATTACATTAGACAGTGTAGATACAGATCCTTACAGAATGTTCTATTGGACAATACTCTTCAGATGCTTGTTGAATGCATTTTAATTGCTTTTCAGTTTCTGGTTTTCATGAGCCCTTTGACGTAGTTTTAGCAGTGATGACTAGTTTCCATTTTCTCTCTGAGAGACTATTTGGGGGCTGAATGGAATCAATAGTAAAAAAGAAAATCTTGTACCTACTTAAGGCAAATCCTTATCTGTAAGATGACATGTGGCCTAGCTGATCTCTAAAGATATTTCCAATATAATTTGCTCCGATTCTCAATTTAATTTGCTGTATGAAAAAAGTGACTAGAATATTGTCCCGAAATGTCCAACTAATTACCCAGCAGGTGGCGCTGGTGCCACATGGTCACTTAAACAGAAGGCCGGTTCCTCATAAACGCCCCAGTGCAAGAAGGTTCACAAGACAGGTTCTGGAAATTTCCACTCAGGAGCAAAAACTTTGTAGTGATAGACTGAAATGTAACTTTCCGGAACTTTACCTTCCCGGTCTTGTTTTTTGTTTTGCTTCTTAATCTGATCCTGTTTACAGTTGCTCGGAGTCTAGATAGCTAATAAATAGTGGCATCCTGCCACGAGTTAATCAGTTTACTTTCATTAATTCATTTATTCAGGAAATACTTCTTGAGTTTCTATGTCTGTGCCTGGGGGCGTAGTGGTGAAGTGCTACGTATGCTAAGCAAAAGGTAATCAGTTCAAATCTGCCAGGTGCTCCTTGGAAACTCCGTGGGGCCTGTTCTACTCTGACTTCCTGAGTCGCCCTGAGTCAGAATCAACTCGATGTCATTGTTGTCTTGTGTCTGTGCCAGGTAACATGCAGGCACCGGGCGGCGACAGTGAACCGATAGGCGGATACTGACTTCCTGGATCTTATGTCGTGGTGGGGAGCCATTTGCTGAAGAGTAGGGAGCTGTAAGCATTTAGTTAGTTTCCTGTTTCAAAAACACCAGTTACAGGGAAAAACCCAGCATGGTTTCTCATGTAAAATACATCAGGCTTATATTAATCTCCCCTAGGCCAAACCCACTGAGTTTAACCCAGGGTTATAACAGAATTACTAGAACAGCATTTTTTTTTTCTTCTTAAATTTTCCAGGCAATTAATCAGTTTGCAAAGCCATATAATAGGTGGTCATCTCAGCAAATGGGAAAAATACCATCACTGCCTCACTCGTTGCAGTTTAGGAGAATTTCACATTAACTCATATAGCAACACTCATGGAGCCCTCTCGTGGCACAGTGGTTAAAAGCTCGGTTGCTAACCTAAAGGTCAGCAGTTCAAAGCCATCAGCAGCTCCTTGGAAACCCTATGGGGCAGTTTTGCTCTGTCCAGTAGGGCTGCTGTGAGTTGGAATCACCTTGACTGCAGCAGGTTAGCAGTGCTCAGAAAGAAGATGCTATTTAAATAGGAAGTCTGTGGTGGTGTAGCAGGCTAAGTGCTATGTCTGCTAACCGAAAGGTTGGCGGTTCAAATCCACCAGGCTCTCCTTGGAAACTCCATGGGGCAGTTGTACTCTGACCTCTAGGGTCGCTATGAGTTGGACCCAACTTGACTGCAGTGATGGTTTATTTGTGTGAGTCTGCCGTATATACCAGTTGCCATGGAGTCAGCTCCAACTCATGGTGACCCCATGTGTGTCAGAGTAGAACTGTGCTCCACAGGGTTTCCAGTAGCTGGTTTTTCAGTAGATCACCAGGCTTTTCTTCCAATGCACCTCTGGATGGACTTGAATGCTAACTTTTTGGTTGCCGCAATGAGTGTAAACTTTTTTTTTTAATTAAAAAAATGAAAGTGTACATACTCTGTGCTTACAATACTGGGTTAACAGGGGAGGAGCACACAAGTTGTATCGAAGTCCCATTAATATTGATCTTCTTACTAATGTGTATTGTCACCAATTTCACCCAACCAAATTTCTAACAACTGTCTAATCTAAACCCTCGCCCCTCGCCCTCCCGCCCTCCCACCCTCCCCACCCTTGTAGCCGTCAAAGAGTCTTTTCTATCACGTATGAGTATGCTTTTAAGTTTTTATCGTGGGGGTCTCATACAATAATTGTCCTTCTGTCGCTGACTAGTTTCACTCAACATAATGTCCTCCAGTTGAGACCAAATTGAGAGATGTTTCCTGCTATCATCGTTATTCTTTATCAATGTATTCCATTGAGTATATATACCAAAGTTTACCCATCCATTCTTCTGGTGTTGGGCATCTGGGTTGATTCCAACTTTTTGCTATCGTGGACTGTGCTGCAATGAACATTCGTGTGCATGTAGCAGTTGGTGTGAATGGGCTTATAAGTAGCACATAATTTTGAATATCCTCCCAATCTGGACAAGCTTATATATTCCATCATTATACCTGGCTAAGTGACATTGAGTAGTTCCCACTTTCAGGAAGGATGGACATGAACTTTTAGCCTTGTGAGAACATCTTTTACAAGTACTAATTACTTAGTCTATTTTTGTATTGCAAACTTCACATATTAATTGTAGACTAGTCTCACATTACCATTGGACTACGTTTCCCTTGGTTGTGTTCAGTAGCAATGCTTGCCACTTGGTACACATCTCTTGCACAATTCTGTTACCATGAAAGAAGAAAGCAAGAAGAGAAGACTAAACAAGTGGACAGGCTGATTCTGGGGTTCTAATATGGCAAGGTTGATTAGTGGGGAAAGGTCACCTGTTCTGATGCTCCATGTGCCAGGTGGGTCATCAGTGATTAAACAGACATTACACTAGGGACTCAGAGCAAATGAGGTGTTTCCTTAGATGTCTATTGTGGGGCACATGGCTGAGATTTAAAATATGATGAAAGCCACCAGTGAGAGTAAGACTAGGCCAGTACCCAAAGTAACTAAATAACAGCTCCCATTACAGAGGGCTTACTAACCCTTACTAGCACCCATCTATCCATTAATCATACTGAGATGGTTTGTGTGTTGTTGTGATGCTGGAAGCTACACCACCGATATCTCAAATACTAGCAGAGTTACTCATGATGGACAGAGCTTCCAGACTAAGACAGACTAGGAATAAAGGTCTAGCTATCTACTTCTGAAAATTAGCCAATGAAAGCTCTATAATTGTAGAATATTGTCTAACACAATGGACTGGAGCATACCAGCAATAACGAAGATGGCACAGAGCCAGGCAATGTTTCATTCTCTTGTACATGGAGTTGCCACGAGTTGGGCCCAGCTTGATAATAACAACAACATTAAAGAGTAGGCACTGTGTGTTATGGAATTCATAAGCTTTGCCCCAAACCCTCACAATTCTGTTATTCCCATTTTACAGTTGGGGGCTCAGTACGGCTAAGGAATTTGCAAAAGTTTACATAGTTGATAAATAGTGAAGCTGGACTTAGACTTAAAAGGCAACACTAAAACACCTTGTCTTCAGTTTCTTCCATAAATCCTGGTGCTCTGGACCATGGGCAGCGAAGCTCCTCTCTGATTTCCTGGTTGGTCTTGGAAGTAGAAGTGGAGCCAGGTCTGTAGGTGCAGGGTCCTGGTGTGTTCCTAGGAGGCTGGGTTATGTTTAGGCTTGGAACAAATCTAAGAAAACCCCAGACTGCTGTCTCTTGGAGCAGGCAGGTCAGCCTTGCTCTGCAGCTGATGCTGGGGAGGGCAAAACACACACCTTCCTATAGGCCAAGTCCAGCACCTCGAAGTTTCTTTCTGACCCAAGAGCACTTAGGACCAACTTTGTCGGTGATAAATTCCTTACTTGTAAGAGGAAGGGCAGGGGCCTTAGTGGCACAGTGGTGGAGTACTCAGCTACTAACTGAAAGGTCAGTGGTTTGAACACACCATTCTGCTGGGAGAAAGATGTGGCCATCTGCTTCTGTAAAGATTTACAGCTTTGGAAACATTATGGGGCAATTCTTCTCTGTCCTATACAGTTGCTCTGAGTTGGAATTGACTCTACAGCGATGGAAACGGCAGAGGATAAGCTGTGTGGACTTGAGATAAAGCCGGCTGCTTATTTGCTAGTCATGTATGGCAATATGTCTCTCCTTTTTTGGGGTTTCTTTTCATTTCTTTCCTTCTGTATTAGCTTTCTAATATTGTATAACAAATTGTTAATAACTTAGTGTCTTAAACAGCACATTTACTATCTCACAGTTGCTGTAGGTCAGAAGTCCAGACATAATGCGACTGGATTCTCTGCTCAGGTGTTGTTGGGCTGGAATCAGGTGTTGGCTGGAGCAGTTGTCTCATCTTCAGTTCAGGGTCCACCTTCAGGATCACCAGTTGCACACAGGACTCAGTTCTTTGTGGTTGGAAAACTGAGGTCTTTGGATTTCTGCTGGTTGTCAGCTGGTGAGTCTCTAAGCAACTACCTGCAGTTCCTTGCCATGTGGCCTCCTCCATAAGAAGTTCACCACATGGATGTTTGCTTTTTTCCAGGCCAGCTGGAGTGCATCTTAGCAAATTCCTCTTCTACCACCAGCCAGAGGAAACTCTACTTCTAGAATGATCACCTGATTAGGCCAGGCCCACCTGAGTCATCTCCCCATTTTAAAGTCAACTGATTTGGAACCTTAATTAAATCTGCAAAATCCCTTTACATCAGTGCTTAGTTTAGTGTTTGATTAAATAAGTGGGAGAAGGAGTGTGTACACCATGGCTGGGAATCTTAGAATTCTGCCTACCACACCTGCTAATGGCTAATCGCCATCAATTTTGTACTGATTTACCTGCATATATAAAATAAGGATTGCCTTTATTATTTCACAAGCATGGATATAGTGCTTGCCTGTAAGTATTTCATAAACATCAACTCATATAATACTTAGAATAGTGCTATGATATACCAGTAAAACCAAACCCACTGCCACTGAGTCAATTCTGACTTATAGTGACCCTATAGACAGAGTAGGTCTGCCCCACGGAGTTTCTAAGGAGTGCTTGGCAGATTTGAACTGCTGACCTTTGGTTAGCAGCCACAGCACTTAACCACTGGGCAACCAGGGTTTGCTTGCTATGATATTGGGACTGTTATTATCTCCAGTTAGGTCAGTACCTGAGCAAATGGTTTGTGCCCAACTACCAACCAGAAGGTTAGAGTTTGAATCCATCCAGTGGTGCCTTCAAAGAAAGTCCTGGCCATCTCCTTCCATAAGATTATTGGAAATCCTGTAGAGTGGAGTCCTCTTCTGAAACACACAGGATTTCCATGAGTTGGAATTGGCTCTAAAGCAATGGATTTTTAAAAAAAATCTTCATTTTACAGCTAAGGAAACTAAGGCATGGGGAGGTCAAGTAATAACTCCAAGGTCATACAACTCCTGTCAGGGACCATATGGTTTCTTTAATCATGTCAGGCCTAGAGCCTCAAGGTCCAGGTGAGGCCTTCTCACTAAGTACAAGGGCCCCCATGCCTCCCTGGAGTGGGGAAGGAAGGGCGGTACTGTTCTCTCTTACAGCTTTTCTGTAAATTCAGGTAGGACAGCTCAAACCTGGCAGATGTTTTACAAGAGGCTTCACTAAAGTTTACGAAAAGCCAAAGAAAAGCTGAGGAAAATGCATAGAAAATGCAGCGAAGCTTGCATGATGTCTCTTGGCTAGCTCCTGGCCAGCTTCCCCAGGGTGGAGAACTTCCTTCCCTTACTTCTCTGGACTTCCATTAAGTGCTTCTGTGTGATGCCTCCTCACAGCCCACCTTCCACACTCTGGTTTCCTGTCTGATCTGGTTTCCTGTCACTGGGCAGGAGCAGCAGGAACTCACCAAGGCATGGCCTGACTCTACAGGCCCATACACACAGGGGCCGGATTGAGGGTCATCTTCCAGATGTTACCTGGAGGCAATGCTGCTGTGTGGACAAGTCTGCCTAGGACTTCCTATGTCTTTCTCTGGTCCCATCTTTCAGAGGTCTTAGAGGGAAACCGAGGAAGTCAGGCTCCATGTGGGGTACTGCTGTGGGCTCATCTGGCTGAGGAACATGGTGAAACTCTTCAGGACAGTCCTCTCAGTACACAGAAGAGTTTCCTGTTCAGGCTGTGGCCTGCTCCACGTGAGAGAGGAGGAGAAGGTCTAAGTGCCTATAACACCCTCCAAGACCTTTAGATGCCATCAAGTGTATAAATTTCTCTCTGATTTGGCAAGATTGATTTCCCCCCCTTTACTTTGCAAACTCCCATTGTGAGGCCCAAGCAAGGAGAATTGATTTCCAGTCACTCTCCTCCCCACCCAAGGTCTCTCGGCTGATTCCTGGTGAGAAGAGATTTTCTAACTTTCTATTGTCCTTTTGAAAAGGATTTTCCCCCCTTCTTTTTTTCAGCACAGTGACATCAAGATGGTTCTACAGGCCTACATGGAAATTTATTTTTTGTTGTTATTGTGATTCAGTGAAAGTTTACAATTCAAATTTACATGCCTGCCTATCTGCAGCTCCCTCTGCACTCCTTGCCCAGGGATATCACACTCCACCTTTCTGTTCCACACAAGTCATATCCTCTTAACAATCTCCTGTTCCCTCCTCTCCACCCTCTCCACTCCCCTCTAGTAAGAGACCAATGGGGCAACATCCTATGGATGCACAGAACCGTAAAATGCACACGCAATATGGTCACTCTGTGTGGAAGTTTTAATATGATTTCTAGGTGTATAAGTTTCATTTGCTCTAGAAGACATGTCTGTTGTATCACAGTTGGAAGTTCAAGTATTTGCATCATAAACATGGAGCTACCAGGTCTGACAATTAAGTTAAAGAACTTAATTGTTCTAAGAGCTGCCTCGTACCTCTTGGCTGAATTTCACTATGGTCACCTTGGAAGTACTCCCTTTGGGAAGCCATTCACCAGCACCAGTGCCCAGTCCACCCTTCAGAGCAAATTTTGGAACTCTTTCTGGAACGGCCATTACACACAGTGGCATGGTGGCAAGTTTGCAGCCTTAATTGTCTAGTTGTCTGTGAGGCAATTTTTAGCCAGTAAACAGATAACTGTATTGGAACACCCTACCTACTCAACTGATCTGGCTCTCAATGAATTTTTCTTTACCTGAAGATAAAGGAAATATCAAAATGAAGACATTTGGATGACATTCAAGACATCAAGGGTGATACATTGACAGCTCTGATGGCCATTTCAGAAAAAAAGAGTTCCAAAATTGCTTTGAAGGGTGAACCAGGTGCTGGCATCAGTGCATAGCTTCCCAAGGGGAGTCCTTCAAAGGTGACTGTAGTGACATTCAGCAATGAAGTATGGAGCGCTTTTTCTAGGATGAGTTGGCGAAATTATCAGACCTTGTATGATCATGAAAACTAGCTGATATCAATCACCCTATTTTGCACAAATTCCTATTTTGTACATTTAACTTAGAGAGGAATGCATTTCAAAAAGCCAGCAGTGGGAGTTTATTTCTCTGAGGCGCACTGGACACAATCAAATGCTGTAGGTCTGTGTTCGACTCTTCAGCAGGGGCCGTAGTGATGTCCCCTTTTCTTTAGTTCTCTAAGGTTGTGGGCAACATGGCCAAGCTTAGGAGACGCATTGTGGCCTGTGTGCAGGGCTTGTGAGCTTGTGAATAACTGAATAACAGCCCAAAATTGCTGGAAAGCATGACATCAGACCCTCAAAAACGATGGGTCTGGCCCACTGAATGTGATCTTTGTACCTGCGCCCAGGCCTACGTGCTTTCCTCCTGGAGAGGTAGATTCACCTGAGGAAGTGGCCTTTGTTATACTGATTAGACAGAAGGCACAAGTTTGCTTTGGGAGGAACTTCCCAAAAACCCTATTCAACCCAATGCCTGCTTTTCCTCACATATATCTATTTTGTTCACTAAATAAATATGAGCTGTGTAGCCCAACTCAGAGTCTGGGGCATTAGAGATACTGGCTCTCCTCCTCACCATTCTTCATCGTCATTCTTCATCGGCGCCGAACAGCCACGGGCAATACAGACCCACGGGACTCAACAAAGGTGAATTGAATTGGTCCTGAACCACCACCAGCCTGGCTGGATACACCCCCTCCATCATGAGATGGGCCTCATTGAAGGAGGAAGCATTGGTCACAAAGGTGAGTGTAGTATGTTGCCCAGAATATTCAAGGGGGGCCCTGTGGTCTTTGGTCCTGGTGGTGACTGCCAGTGTTTGTTGTCCAGGCCCAAGTGATTCTTGGAGGCAGGTGGCTCTAAGGCTCCCATGTTACCTGATATTCAAGTTGAGGCTGAGAGTCCCAGTGCTCACGACCCAGCCTCCCTGGAGGGACCCAATTCCCTTTAAAGCTGGGCCACTTCCCCCAAGCTGTTGGGTGGAAAGCGGGCATGAGCCCCTGCTTCTGGGACCCACCCTAAAACCCTAGTCCCCTTTCAGTCTTAGAGAATTAACATCCCCCCATATTAGCACATTACACTCTAGGTCTCTAAGGTTTCTCCCTTCTGGCTCTGGGAAAACCTGGCAGGATCCCCTCAATAAGTTTTAGAAACACAAACCAAGAAACTGGGCATTCAGCACGGAAGGTACCTGCCTTCGGGGCATGTCACCCCTCAACTTTACAGCACAAACAAATGCTGCTGAGCCCAGGAAAATACCAGTAGCCAGATGTCATTGAGTCGCCTCTAACTCTTGACAACCTCATGTGTCAGAGCAGAGCTGTGCTCCACAGGGCTTTCAGTGGCTGATTTTTTGGAAGTACATCACCAGGCTTTTCTTTCAAGGTGCCTCCAGGTGGGAATGAACTTGCACTTCAATTGTTCAGTTAGCAGCCAAGTGCATTTACTGTTTTCACCACCCAGGGATTTCATTTCCTCAGAAACAAATGATTGCCAAGGGCTTGCTTCCTGGACAGAAGCAGGTCTACAGACCTCGCTCTTCCAGTATCTCAGATGGGATCCCAAACCAGTAGTCCTTTATGACTTTGTCATTAGGTGAAAATAATACGGAGGGACCACACAAACGCAAGCCCGCTCTTGAGAAGACCACTGATGGCAAGAACTCAACTGGAGTCAACAGGTACCATGTCTGTCTCATGCCCTCTGCCAATGAGTTGATTCCAACTCATAGAGACTCACAGCAACCCTACAGGGTAGGGAAGAATTGCCCCATCTGGTGATCAAGGGATGGCTTGTGGAATCAAATTTTGGTTAGCAATTGAGCTTTTAACCATTGTAGCAGATATATTTCTATAGGCTTACTGGGAAGGACCAGCCAAATAGCAAGAGCCACTGGGATCCTTTGCTATCCAACATAACCTGGGGACACTCACACAAAGCTAAGAGTCTGCATTTGCGGTGCACATGGTTTCCTTGCACGATTTTTATTCACCATCACATACTACTGGCCATTTTCTTCCCTGTATGCTCCAGAACTGGCATAAACTCAGGTGTCTGTAGAAGCAGATCTGAAATGTGGCTGTCCCAGTTACTTCTGGACCTATCAGAGTGCTCATGATGACAAAACCTAAAAAAAAAAATTCTTGCACTGACACTAAACCCAAACAAACCAATCAGTCACAGTCAAGTCCATTTCGACTCATGGTGACACCGTGAATATAGTGTAGACTGCTCCCCATGGGGCTTCCAAGGCTGTAATCTTTCGGGAGCAGATCATCAGGCCTTTCTTCTGAGGTGCCTCTGGGTGGGGGGTTTAAATCATCCACCTTATGGTTAGCAGTTGAGTGTTTAACTCATTACACTACCCAGGGATTCCATTACAGAGCCCCCAGCTACCAACAATTAGTGATGGCAACAGCCCCTGCTGTGTCCTTTGGTTCATGAACAAATTCTTTGACCTAGTCACTTGTGTTAGTTGAGTTTAGTGCAAATGCATTCTGTTCTCAAGGGTTTCAGCAGCAGAGTGGGTGGAGAGGAGGGAAAGGAGACTGTTGGGAGGATGGGGCATGTATGGAGCAGAGGGGAAGAGTGTGCTGTCACTGGACAGGGAGAACAGTGGAAGCTGTGTGTAGGTGGGCATGCAAATTTATATGGGAATGTACATTTCCATTCAATCATAATAAAAAATAAATTAAGGGTTTCAGCAGCAGAATAAAAGAGGTCGTTCTCCTGGGGTGACCCAATCTCAGCTACAAGGAAGACGCTCCACTAGAGATTTGCACAACAGAAGGAAACCCTGCCCAGTCCTGCGCCATCCTCACAATCGTCGCTGTGTTTGAGGCCATCGTCGCAGTCACTGTGTCAATCCATCTCATTGAGAAGCTTCCTCTTTTTCACTGGGCCTGCACTTTACCAAGTGTGATGTCCTTCTCCAGGGACGGCCCCTCCTGGTAACATGTCCAAAGTGCGTGGGATGAAGTCTTGCCACCTTCGCTTCTAAAGAGTACCCCAGCTATACTTTTAAGACAGATTTGTTCATTCTTCTGGCAGTCCATAGTATATTCAATATTCTTCACCAACATGGCAATGCAAATATGTCCATTTTCATTCCACCTTTTTTTTTATCCATTGTCCAGCTTTTGCATTCATGTGAGGCAACTGACAATACCATGGCTTGAATCAGATGCACCTTACTCCTCAAGATGACATCTTTGCTGTTTAACACTGTAAAGAGGCCTTTTGCAGAAAATTTACCCAATGCAATATGTCATTTGATTTTTTGACAGTTGCTTCCATAGGTGTTGATTTGGATCCAAGTAAAACGACATCTTTGAAAATTTCAATCTTTTCTCCATTTATCATGATACTGCTTATTGCTCCAGTTGTGAGGATTTTTGCTTTATCTTGAGGCCCAGTCCATACTGAAGTCTGGTGTCTTTGATTTTCATCAGTAAGTGCTGCAGTTTCTCTTCACTTTCAGCAAGTAAGGTTGTGTCATCTGCATAATGCAGGCTGCTAATGAATCTTCCTCACCTAGTCCAGCTTCTCAGGTTATTTGCTAAGCATACAGAGTGAAAAGGTATAGTGAAAGGAAACAACCCTGACACGTGCCTTTCCTGATTTCAGACCATGCAGCACCTTCTTGTTCTATTAGAATGACTGCCTCTTCATCTACGTACAGGTTCCGGAATTCTCATTCTTTACAATGTTACCCATAATTTGTTATGATCCACACAGTCATATACCTTTGCATAGTCAATAAAACACAAGCAAACATCTTTCCAGTATTCTCTGATTTCAACCAGGATCCGTCTGACATCAACAATGATATTCCTGGTTCAATGTTTTTTTCTGAATCCTTGAATTTCTGGCAGTGTCTTGTCAAAGTGCTGCCGCAAACATTTTTGTGTTCTCTTCAGCATAATTTTATTTGCATATGATATTAATGATAGCCAGCCAAGTGCCATCTAGTCGGATCCGACTATATTAATGATACTGTTTAATAATTTCTGCATTTGGTGGGATCACCTTTCTTGGGAACAGGCATAAACATGGATCTCTTCCAGCTGGTTGGCCAGGTAGCTGTCTTTCAAATTTCTTGGCATAGACGAGTGAGCACTTCCAGCGCTGTATCTGTTTGCTGTAACATCTCAGTGGGTATTCCAACAGCTCCATGGACCCTTGTTTTTCTCCAGTGCTTTCAATACAGCTTAGACTTCTTCCTTCAGTACTCCCAGTTCTTGATCTGTAGTGTTTGTCAAAAGAATATAGTTTGCTCATTGAAATTATATTTGAAGTCACCAGTTCTTGATATCACCATTCATTTAGAACAGATTTTCCGCAAACTGTGAAATCACACTACAAATTTTTTAAAATATTGATTCCCCAGAACTCACCTGTTATGGATTGAATTTTTTTTTACCCCCAAAGTCTGTAGCAGTTTGGCTAGGCCACTGTTCCTGGTATTGTGTGAGGTTCCTCCGTGTTGGAATTCATGTCTCTCTGATGTTAATGAGGGTGATTGGGCTGCAGTTGAGTTGGTGGGGCGGGATGCTAACGTATGAGATTGTATGGTGGTTTGGGGTGGCCTCTTCAATTATAAAAGAAAGGGAGACAAGCTGAGATGTGGGGACCTCATAGCACCAAGAAAGTAACATGGAGAGCACAGTGCGTCCTTTTGACCTGAGGTTCCTGCATCCTTTGGACCTGACATTCCTGTGTCCTTTGGATCTGAAGTTCCTGCACCAGGATGCTCTCATACTGAATTTGGAATCTTAGCCTACTGACTGTGATAATTTCTCACATTCAGTTTGGATTTGTAGCTTACTGGACTGTGACAAAATAAAATTTCTCTTTCTAAAGCCATCCACTTGTGATATTTCTGTAGAGCAGTACCAGCTGACTAAAACACCAAGTTAAACCAGATTATTCAGAATCCAACCGGCATGGGAAGTGGAGAGGATGGGTAGACTCTGTATTGAAAACAAACAACAACAACCACAAACTCCTCAGGCGATTCTGATGCAGATGTTATTTCCGGTGTTGTTAGCTGCCATGGAGCTGGCTCTGACACATGGTGACTGCCATGCATAATGACCAGACAACATTCCATTGCGATCCAAAGGGTTTTCATTGGCTGATTTTGGGAAGCAGATCACCAGGCCTTTCTTGCTGGTCACTTTTAGTCTGGAAGCTCTGCTATAACCACTGCTCTAGAGCGATGACATTTTTGGTTATTGTTGAATTAAGGAGCATTCAGAGTTAAGTTGTATATTTTTAGATCAGTGGTCCATATGAGGGGGGCATGCAGAAAGTTCCCAGGGATAAGAAGCCAAACCTGTACAGAGCAGTCCATTCAAGTGGTTCAACATCAGACCTTTAGATTCCCGTATTTTACTGTTAATATCCCTGTGTAACAGGCGCCTTGTGGTGTTTGGCAACTGACTGCCCGTTTTGTACCCCTACGCCACAAGCCAAGTTTGAGACACAGAAGTTCCTGCAAGTATTACAGCACCGGAAAGAGGTTCCACACCTGAGTGATTCTGATTGCCTTTAAAGGCTGGAATAGCTGTCACTTATGGCTCCGTTTTTGGTCTTCAAGTCAATGTGGATTAGGTGCACCAGTTCCTATTGAAGCTGCTGTCAGTTAACATTTCTGTCCCTTATGATAACCGACTTGAGTATAATCAGCAGGTGAACACACTCTTTATCACTGTCCGTCTTCCTAAGCGGCTGTGTTTTCATTTTCAGTCTCAGAGCTGGACCGGCACAGCCTTGAACTCCAAGTGATTTTTGGACTCCCCTTTTTTCTTCCAGCCAAAGCCAAGTGCCATCGAGTCGGATCCGACTCATGGCAACCCTAGGGGCCAGGGTAGAACTGACCCCCAGAGTATTCAAGGAGCGCCTGGTGGATTTGAACTGCCGACCTTGTGGTTAGCAATGGTTTCAGGTCATTCATTTATTCGTGAAATATTTGCAGATCTACAGTGGTCCAGACAACAGGGACCCTGCCGGAGGAAAAACAGACCTGAACTCCTTGCCTATGCAGAGCCCCCAGTGGGAGGACGATGAAAAATAAGAAGCAAAGGAAAAACAAATACATGCTAATATGACAAACAAGTAAATAAAATCTATAGTCTGTCATATGTTGATAAATGCCCTGGAGACAAGTAAACCAGGGACACAGAAGGAGGGAAGGTCGAGTCGGGACCTGGGCACCTGAAGCAGGCTTTGATTGCTAAAGGGCAAGTTAAGACTGCAAATGGCGGGGCTCACAAATCTGGTGTTGATTATAAGGAAAGAGTGCAATATAGAAGGAGCATTAAGATAAAAATATGCATCACAGCCAAAGGCTGTCTCGCAGCAAACATTTGGAGAGGTCAGGGTAGGGACCTCTCCTCCTCCCCCGTAAGGACTGTGGCAGGAAACACTCTCTTTTGAATTAAAAGCCATTGATGTGTGATGTGTGCGTGATATCCCTCTGAACCAGAGAGCCCAACATAGAGTCTTGGTTGTTCTGTTTTTTGTTTGTTTGTTTGTTTGTTTTTAATGTTGCTAGTTATGTATGCGTATTTCTGCTACATAACTAGCCTCAACAACAGAGACCTCCAAGGGTCTTAACGCTAATCATGTACAAACTACCCATCTCACAGCTCTCTGTAAATGATGCTGACAAGCTGGGACAAATCTCCTCAAGCCCTTCAGGCCCCTGATTACAGAGCAGCAATATTAATCAGTAGGTTTCATGCCTTGATCAGGGGTCAGTGCCAAGCAGGTACATTTCTTATTTCACTAGAACAGCCCAAGACAACTCCAGATGTGCTGCAATTAACTCTCGCAACACAGACCACAGCTGTAAATAGTAGGTCAGAGAGGGCTTAATGGAGACAATGACATTAAACTAAACTCTCAAGGTGGTGGCAGAGCCAGCTGTGCAGAAATCTGAAGGCAACTTTTTTCCCCAGACGGGGAGGTGAACAACTGCAAAGGCCCGGAGGTAAGACTGTATTCAGTGAAAAGCAAGGCAGCCTCTGAGGTCTTGGCTGAATGAAGGGAGAGGAGACACAGGAGAAGATCTCAAGGAGGTGAGGAGCAGGTATAGGTGGAACCTGGAATCATGTGGTCTGCTAAATGTTTCCCGACTCTGCCTAGCTTTTCCCTTCATGTTAAAATGGAATATGTCAGTCCATGAGACCAGATGTTCTCACACTGGGATTTTATGAATACAATTCTGCCTTAAAAATAAAAAATAAAAACAAACCAAAAAAAAAAAAAACACCTTTATTTACCCTAACTTCTAAATGAAATTGAGTGTTTCTTTGAATTAGGAATGCAAGCTACCTGAGTAATGTCAGCAGTACCTGTAAGGTCTGTCATTAACAGATCTGAGATATTTTTTTTTATATCAGATTGTAGTTATTGTGGCTTGGCATAGTTATTGCAAATATTCTGAAGCATCTTTTCTGCTCATCTCTTCTTGGACATGACTGTAGTTATTAACCTGCAGCTAGGCACACGATCACCATCTTCTTGTCTCCAGATCAAATAAAACAATGAAGGTGGATGTTTTCCCAGCCGGAGATGAACTCAGAAAGCTCTGGAGAATTCTGATGTCTCTCAGAGATGACTGTCTTTGCCTTGTCACACAGCTCTGAAAGGTTTAATTCATTAGCATTCATGTATCTTTGTGGAATGACTTTTTAACATTTGTATCCATTAAAACAAAACACTGATGTTGATTAGACGGCCAACATGACCTGCTCCAGTTTAATCAAAGGGCATCATTTAATGTTGCTTCTCAGAGCAACAACCACCTTTGCAGCAACGCCTTACACAAAGAGAAAACCTTACCACGCATCATATTGTTATTTGATTTGTTGCTATTTAGAGTAACCATTAAGAAGCCCTTACATTAGTATATCATAAATTCATTCAATTATTTTCAAAGATCCATTGAGATAAACTTTACATACAATTCATAGAACTGTACCAGCTGCAAAAAAGAGCTCAGTAAGAACGTTTCCTATTAGCCGTTCCAAACAGATATGCAAGGTCTCCAGGATAACAGCTGGTATCTTAAGAAATTGAATTTTCCAGTGCCAGGTGAGGTTGATGAGGTATTAGCGCCTGAACGGAATACATCATATAGGATTTGACAAGCTTGAATTAATACCTAATGTTCTCAGAAGGGGTGGGAAACGATTGGAAAGCAATCATCGAGCATTCCCAAAGAGGCCAGAGACAACGTGAAAGGAGATAAATATGAAAATGCACCCCATTAGCAGGTCACAAATGGACCGGCACTTTCTTGTCACCGCTGAGGCTGAAATGAAATGTGTGAACACAGCAAGGAGTGATCACTTCGGCTCCCAGATAACCAAAGGTTTGTTGGTGGGGCTTGGCTGTTCAGAAACGCTTTTTGCTGAAGACCCTATTAACTGCAGAACAAGAGCCCAGTCAACTGCGACCGCTGTTTGGAGATACATCTGCCCCTAGGTTCTGTTTCAGCGATCGATTTGGACCCAGCTGCTTCCCATAAATTTGGTGTTAACAAATGACATCTGGCCAAGCAGCCCTTTCTCCACCCTGCGCAACACAGCAGAATCTTCTGGAGTCCTCTTGGGCGCCCTGACTTCTCAAGACTGCCTAGATTGTGTAGTGGTTCCCCAACCAGGGGTAATTGAACCCCTGCCTCGGAGACTTTCATCTGCCAGTAGACGTTTGGTTGTTACAACTGGGAGGCGTGCTACTGCCATCTAGTGGGACAGTCGGGGAGCAGCTACACGTCCTACAAGGCACAGAACTGCCCCTCCAATAATGATGCAGCCCCCAATGGCAGGCACGCTCAGGGTGAGACAGCTAGGCGGAGAGGCTGCTGGCATAGAACTCCCTGGGAAGGTCTGGCTAACAGTGAGAGTGTCTCAGAGGAGGAGCAGAAGTGGCCAGGTGGAGAAGGGACCAGGAGGCAAACCATTTTGTCCATCCTGATACATTTTCCAAACAACACTCTGCTCTGAACTTCAGATCGTTTGATGGAAAGTAGACGTTTCTGTTATACTTTTATCTTTCCTGCGGATGAAAAAGGGACCACCAGGATCAGGGAAGACTACACAAAGTTCTGGCATACCCCAGAAAAACAGCCACATTTGGAGCTCCATTGTTCAATAATCTTACACTAAAATGTTGATGTGTATCTCTTCATGTTGATCTATTATGTACCAACAACAACATATTGTGTGGAGTGACATATGTCCTCCTTATCTTGATTAATACTGTTTTTAGCTCATATTCAAATAAAGAACTTGAATTCTGTCATTACTTATGTGGCGCAGCAGCTGAACCATAAAGGGTTTTCAAAGAAAATTCCAAACTTGACTCACAGCTAGGGTTAAAGGGGTCCTGACTTGCCCCATGGAAAGGAACGGCCATGGGGGAGAATGGAAATGGGTGAGAAAGAAGTAAGGAAGTACATTTTCGCAGAGTTGAGGGAGACGGTGTCTTCAGATCCATCAGCTGCTCATCAGTCTTGCTCTGATAGTTATTAATGAAAACCCCAGATAATTCTAAACAAAATAATACGAGGTCTAGGAAAGAGAAAAGCCCTCCAAACACCAAGGAATGATGCTTTGGTTCTCTAGTGCTGCTGTAACAGAGATACCATAAATGGATGGCTTTAAAAAGGGAAATTTCGTCGCAGTTCAGTAAGCTAACATCCAAATGCATGGTGTCAGATCCAAGGGGAAGTTTTCTCTGCTGGCTCTGGAGGAAGGTGCTTGTGGTCAGTCTTCACCCTGACTGGAAGTTTCTGAGGTGCAGGGACCCCAGTCCCTCCCAAAAGGTGTGCTCAGCTTCCAGCACTGCTTGTTGGTGGTCTGAGGTCCCCAGCTCTCTCTGCTGCCTTCTCTCCTTGGTATCTCAGGAGACCGCCTCAAGACACCAAATAGCCTTACACATGGAGTCCTGCCACACCAAACACAATTGCCACCCAACCAGCCTCATTAACATCGTAGAGGCAGGATTTACAACATGGAGGAACATCACACAATACCAGGAATCAGGGCCTAGCTAAATTGCTACAGATTTTTTGGGGGGAATGCAATCCAATCCCAAACAAATGGCTTCTAATGTGATAATTTTGTAGGTTGGAAGAAAAGATACTGGAGCTCACAGGAGTATTTAAAGGACCCCTCAGTCACTGCGTCGGGTGGCCTCTGCCTTTGTTCCCTGAAGCAACATAACTTATTCTTACCACCCCGCCTTCCTGTACCTCATAATTCATGTGGACATTGTTTCTTCTGTTTTCCTTATTCACTGTCCAGTTTTTGCATGTGTTTTAGTCAGCTAGGGCTGCTCGAACAGAAATACCACAGAGTGGATGGCTTTAACAAAGGAAGGTTTATTCTTACACAGTCCGGTAGGCTACAAGTCCATATTCAGGGTGTCTGCTCCAGGGGAAGGCTTTCCCTCTTGTCAGCTCTGGAGGAAAGTCTGGTATTGCGTCAGTCTTTGTCCAGGGAGCATCTTGGTACAGGACCCTCAGGTCTAATGGACACGCTCTTCTCCCGGTGCTGCTTGCTTGATGGCGCGAGGATCCCAATTCTCAGCCTGCTTCTCCTTCCTTTTATCTCTTGAAGGATGAAAGGATTAAAAGCGGGGCAAGCCACACTCCAGGGAAACTCCCTTTACAGTGGAGCAGGGAGGGGATCCTAGGAAGAGATGTACAGTCCCACCCTAATCCTTTAACATACAGCACAGGAAGACCACAAAACGGAGGACAATCACAAGAGACTGGGAATCATGGCCCAGCCACATGGCTACACATATTTTGGGGAGGACACAATTCAATCCATGACAGCATGCATCTGAGGCGATTGAAAATACTATGGCTTGGTTCAAGTGTGCTTTTACCCTCAAAGAATACTTTTGCTTTTCAGTACCTTTTTTTTTGTGATTAAGTGAAAGTATACAATCCAAATTAAATTTGCATGCCCGCCTATCTGCAGCTCCTGCTGCTCTCCTTGCCCAGTGAGAGCACCCTCCTCCTTTCCTTTTATACTTGGTGTATCTTCGTAACCATCTCCCGTCCCCTCCTCTCTACCTTCTCCTCTCACTTCTAGTAAGAGGCCTGTAGGACAGCATGCTATAGATACACAGAACCGTAAAGTGCACATGCCATATGGTCACATTGTATCCCTGAGTCCAGTCCATTTCCTGTCTGAAGCGTTGACCTCAGTAATAATTTCTGGTCCGGGGCAGCAGCAGGTCTAGGGGTCATGCTCCCAGGGGAACCCCCAGGCTGCTGGATCATCAATTTTGACCTTTTAGTGGAGTACTTAAGGTGTACCCCTCTTTTTCTCGTCTCTTTTTTCCCCTTGTTTTTTCAACACTCTTTATTTTTAATTTTTTAGGTGAAAGTTTGCAGAGCAGATTAGTTTCCCATTTGGTAGTTGGTACGTGACACTGGTTTCATTCCCCACGATATGTCAGCACTCTCTGCATTTCCATCCTGAGTTTCCCATTTCCTTTCCTCTGGATTTTCAGCCCCTTCCTACCTGCTCATCTTTGCTTTTGGACAAATGTTGCCCTTCTGATCTTGTGTAATTGATGGTTCTAAGAAGTGTTGCCTTTCAGGTGTTATTGTTTATTATAAGAGCCTGTCTGCAGATTGGCTGAACGGTAGTTTCTGGGAATGGCTTCAGTTCCAGTTCAGAAAGGTATCTTAGGGCCGCGGTCCTGGGGGTTCCTCCAGTCTCTGTCAGACCAATAAGTCTGGCCTTTTCTGTGAATTTGGTTTTTTATACTCCCATTCTCTCCCACTCTGTCTGGGGCCCTCTGCGGTGACCCCAGTCAGAGAAGCTGGTAGTGGCAGCTGGGCACCACCTAGTTCTTCTGTTCTTGGGACTTTGTAGGCTGTGGTTCACGTGGCCCATTAGTCCTTTGGACTAATTGCTTTTTTGAGTCTTTGGTTTTCTTTGTTCTCCTTTGCTCCAGGGATAAGAGACCAAAGATGTATCTTAAAGATTTTTAAGACACCAGACACTGTCATCAGAATAGGATGCATAACTTTATCTTTATGTACTATGCTATGCCAGTTGATGTAGACGACCCTCAGGTACATGGTCCTTTACCTTCAGAGCCAGAACTTCATCCCATGACGTATTTGGTTACGTGTAAGTTGCCTTGACCATAATCCTCGTGTGTTCTACTGACTGTTTTAATCCATAAACAGCATCTACAGTTATGTATATAGAAATGTCCACCACCCAATCTGTATGTCTTCAGGTGAGTGCTGTTCAACACTTCAAAGGGTCTTTTGCAGCAGATTCTTCTAACACAATATGTTGCTTGACCTCCTGACTGCTGTTTCCATGGGTGTTGATTAAGGATCCAAGTAAAGCAAAGCCCTTGACAACTTCAGTCTTTTTCTCTGTCATGATGTTGCCTATTGGTCCAGTTGTAAGGACTTTTGCTTTCTTTATGTTCAGGAGTAGTCTTTGGTTTTCATCCCTGTGTGTACTGCAGTGTACCAAATACCCTCTGTGGATATTGACTAGCACCTTAGCCCTTATACTGCAGGGTTTGGAAGACTGGAATCTACATCTCCCAGAATCCCTTGCCATCAGAGTTTGTTTCATTTTGTTATTGAGGGTACAGTTTAGAAAGTCATTATCCTCTGGTGGTGGATGCAGGTCAGTGACAGAGGCTGCAGGTGCACCCCTGAAAATTGTGCCTTGAATACTACAGGTAACAGAGGACATTGGTAGCAGTTCCTCTCTTACCTAAACTTGATCAGTTTCCCTGACTTTCTTTCCGCTAACCCTTCTAGGAGTTGTGTAAGCCTCTTAATGCCCTATGGAAAATCCCTTCCTGCTCAAAATACCTACAGTGGTTTCTGTTTCTGTGGCTAAACCCTGACTGACTGCATATAATTTGACCTGCCAGTGTTGACAGTTAATTGGTAGGTTATCAACAACAACAACAGAACACTGCCATGGGGCGAATTCGAACTTACAGCAACCACATAGACAGAGTGGAACTGGCCCACAAATTTTCCAAGGAGCATCTGGCAGATTTGAACTGCTGATCTTTTGGTTAGCAACCATAGAACTTAAAAACTATGCCACCAGGGTTTCCAGTTGGTGGGTAGGGGCAGATAACAAGGTGTAGCTCATGCAACAAAGCAAAGCCGTTTTGAGAGATGCTAGAACAATGAAACGAATTCATTGCAGCAGAAGTCAAGGTGAAAGCATTTCAAGAGGAAGGGGATCCTCAGTGATGAAGATTCTATCATCTCCCCGGAAACACCAGCCTGTGTTAAACTGATGGATTATAAAACAGTGCAGGTTTTCAAGACGTGGGATTGCAACACTCTCTAAATCTGCACAGGCGAGGGCAGACGGAAAGATGAGCTAACCGTGGAAAGTTCATTAGCATGCATATAGGGGCTGTGTTATCTGAATTCTCACAGGCCCTCATGCAGTGATATTGGGGCTAGTGTACTCTGTGGTGCTATGAAGTGAAAAGGACAATTTGCCTCAAAAATTATGAATTTTGAGTGCCTCTGTGGTTCATAAATAATGGTTCCTTGGGAGATCAGGAAGGTAGCATTTTTAAAAACAGTCACATGAGTCCAAATGCCAGAGTCATCTAAGGAACGGACACTTAGTTAATAAGCTTCCAATGTGGCCAAGTGTTTGGCATTCTCCATATAAAGCTTCTTGGTTCTGTTCACTCAGAGGTTGAAGCCGGACTTGTATAGCCAAAGATTTTAATTCATGGAGCCCTGTTAGTATAGTGATTAAGAGCTTGCCTGCTAACCAAAAGCTTGTAGTTCATATCCTCCAGCCACCCCTTGGAAACTCTATGGGGGTAAATTCTACTCTGTCCTATAGGGTTGCCATGAATCAGAATTGACGGAGTGAGTTTTTGTGGATTTTGATTGAAGGTAGACTTAGAAAATACTCTTCAGTCAGAAGGCATGCCAGTGATGGAAAAGGGAGAACATGCTTTCTGGCTAACATCACAAGTATACACACATACTCATTTGGCAAACATTTCCAAGCCCAAACTCAGCTAGAACTAATGTTTTCATTGCTAGAGATAAAAGATTGGGACCCTGTTTTCATGGATCACTGAGTCTGCTGAGAGACACTAGCAAACCCTGGAAAACTGCACTGTAATGTAGTAGAAGTATGGATAGGGCATTGAGGGGGCTCAGACGAAGTGCCAGGTGGGAGCTCAGAGAAGGACTTTGGGAAGATGTGACAATTGAACCATGTCTTAAAGGACCATCAAAATTTAGCCAGATAGAGAAGATGAAAATGGTATGTCAAGTGACAGAGACAAGAAAGGGAAGGGTGTATTCAAGAAACTACAAGTAGCTCTTGTGGCGCAATGGTTAAGCACTCAGCTGCTAACCGAAAGGTTCAGTGGTTCGAACCCACCCAGTGGATCCATGGGATAAAGATCCAGTGACTTGCTCCCATAAAGATCACAGCCTAGAAAACCCCATCGAGTAGCTCTACTCAGTCACATGGGGTCATTATGAGTCAAAATGGACTCACTGACAACTAACAGCAACAAAGTTATGAGACTTGAGGGAAATAATGTCTTTAAGTGCTAGTAAAATAATGGCTATAAGCACCAATGCCTGACATTCAGCAGCCATTAACCCTTGTCTGTTGGCTTAGCCATTTAGTGCTGCTCTGACAGAAATACAACAATGGATAGTTTTAACAAAGAAAAGTTTATTCTCTCACAGTCCAGTAGGCTACAAGTTTGAATTCAGGGAATCAGCTCCAGGTGAAGCCCTTGTCTCTCTGTCAGCTCTGGAGGAATGTCCTTGTCATCAGCCTTCCCTTGGTCTGGGAACATCTCAGAGCAGGAAGCTCAGGTCCAAAGGATGTACTCGGCTCCCAGCACTGCTTTGTTGGTGGCATGAGGTCCCTGTGTTCTCTGATGGCCTCTCTCTTTTAAATCTCAAAAGCAGTGGCTTAAGACATTATCCTGTAGACCTCATCAGTGTAACTGCTGCTGATCCATCTTACTCACAGTGATCAACTTTACAACATACTGAAAAGTGTCATCCAGTGGTTGACAATCACACAATTAGGAATCATGGCCTAACCAAATTGAGAAACAGATTTTTTGGGAGACATAATTCAGTCCATGACATCTGTCTTTCCCCTATTCCTGTACAGAGTAAATGTGAGGTTTTCAACTGTCAGGCATGATTTGGATAACAAAGAAGTGCTTCTGTGGAATTCACTGCTCTTAAAGAAACCATTTCACCCTTGTGGAAGCTGTACCTTAACAGATGTTTCTGAGTGAATTTATTCATCACATCAAGCATAGCCTTGCAATGTGGGATGCTTTTCAAAAGCCCCTTTTGGGTGAACAGATTGCATTGCTGCTGAGGGAATTTGCTGGAATGAGGCAATCACTGTGAGTCAAACCATTTCTCCTCGTTTAAGAGCGCCAACTGTTTATATTAATAATGACATGATCCATTTATGAAGCATCTTAGCACAGTTCTCTGAAATTTTTGGCTGTCAAATGGTCATCAGAACTGGCTTGGCTCTAAATGCAAGCAAGAGCCTTTCGATCTCTTTATTAAAATCATTCCTGAACAGCTACCATCTTGGGGTTCAGTTGGCTAACATGTGTGAGATATTACAATACAAGAAAAGTATAGTCTAATTTACTCATCTGTTCACTTAGCACCATTAATCAAATGCTTGCCACACTAGAAATACAGGGATAAATACGAGCTCTGACAATTAAGTCCATGAACTTAATTGTTCTAAGTGCTGTATAACGCATTGCTGAATATCACCACAGTTGCTTTCAAAGGACTCCCGTTGGGAAGCAATGCACTGATGCCAGTGCCTAGTCCACCCTTCAAAGCAATTTTGGAACTCTTTCTGGAATGGCCATTGCACACGGTGGCACGGTGGCAAGTTCACAAACTTAATTGCATGGTTGCCTGTGAGGGAGTTTTTAGCCAGTAAACAAATCACTGTACTGGAACATTCTCCTTACTCATCTGATCTGGCTGCCAGTGACTTTTTTCTTTACCTGAAGATAAAGGAAATACTGAAATGAAGACATTTGGATGACATTCAGGACATCAAGGGTAATAAGATGACAGCTCTGATGGCCATTCCAGAGAAAGAGTTACAAAACTGCTTTGAAGAGTGAACCAGGTGCTGGCATCGGTGCATAGCTTCCCTAGGGGAGTAATTTGAAGGTGACCATAGTGATATTCAGCAGTGAGATACGCTGCGCTTTTTCTAGGATGAATTCATGAACTGAATTGACGGTCCTCGTAAGACATGGCCCCCTTCACATTCAACAAGTTCTCAGTATAGTAGGGGAGAAAGATTTATAAACACATGACTATAACAGAATATGAACATTTAAACAATGCACCCAGGAATGATGATGTACAGAGAAAAGAGTCCTTTAACCAGGTTTCTAATGTAGGAACCCACCAGGAAGAGAGACGGAAGGAAGAACCTTTAGATTTAGGGAACTGCAGTGCACCAAGAGAGCAGTGTATGAAATGATACCTTTCACTGAGATAAAAGAAATTGGCTTGGCATGGTTGTAACATGTTGGAGACTATTAAGAGATGAGTTGGAAAAGCACACACAGACCAAGTTACGACTATGAATCTGTGCGTGTGTGTGTGTGTGTGTGTGTGAGTGTGCATGTGTGTATGATGGTCCCCTTAAATCATGAACTAAATTTACATCTTAACTTTGACCTTCGTTCACCAGACAGCCACAGTGGATGTTATGTTCGTTTCATAAACATTGCCTCTTCTTGTAGCTCAGTAAGGTGACGAAGCTGTTCATAACAACTTCTTGATAATGCATGTTCAATTTACCTCTCACTTTTCCTTTTCATATTCTTCTTATAGAAAGTCACTGAATGCTGCATGAAGCCCAGCTCAGCCTCTTTTCTCTAACGTTATTGAATCTCAGAAGGTGAGAGAGGGATCGTGTAAGTGGCATGGCATGCCTAGGAATTTGAGCCTTATTTTCTAGAAGGCAGTGCACAGAAGAATACTATGATCTGATTTATGCTGCAGAAGGATTATTTCTGCAGTGGTGTGGTATAGATGAGAGGGCAGGATAGTAGGTAAGAGATGATGGCAATGTGTCCAGTGAGAATGATGAGGCCCTGACCCCAGGCTGCTATGCTGGCATGGAGAGAAGGGGGTGGATACGAAAAAGAAAATGTTAAGAATATAGAATAGGCAGGGCGGTGGACACTAGAGATGGTGTGAGAAGGAGATGGAGAAAGTTAGGATTACATCTAAGTTTTCAACTTGGGGTCTCATCTAGACAGTTCCATAAACCAGAATGGTATGATAGGAGAAGAAGTAGGTTCTTTTACAGTGGTGGTGATGGGAAGTAGCTAATTAGTAGTCTTTTAGAAATATCGAATAAAAGTTCCTGGAACACTGGAAAGCAGACAGCAATTTGGTACTGGACCTCAGGAAGGAAGTCTGGCCATAGGTGATGGAAGTCATGAGTGAATGGATAGAATGAGAACACCAAATTGAAGGACCTTTTGCTGATTTATACTAATCTTCCTAATTTCCTAACTTTGGAGGGCTCAGTTCTCAGATTTCCTTCTCTCTTTCTCTGAACCTCTCTTTCTCCAGGGGTGCTCATCCAGTCCCATGACTGTAAATGCCACTTGTATACTGACAACTCTCAAACATGAGAACTGAGAGGTGACTGTCTAATTTGGCAATCACAAAATAATCAAATAGTGATTTCCTTTGGCGAGTTTGATATTTGATCACGGTTGGTTGAGGACATGCAAGAGGCAAGGGCAGTAGAGGTGGACACTCTGTTCAGAAGAAACCAGGGATGAAGTTCACGGGAACTCTTGGCTGACCTCTTATGGAGGATACCTCTGGAAGCCATGTCATACCTGTTTGGCCTACCTCTGATTCTAACCATAACTGAGATAGATCAAGTCAAGCCAAGCCACTGCTGTTGAGTCAATTCCAGCTTATAGCGACTCTACAGGACACAGCAGAACTGCCTCATAGAATTTCCAAGGAGTGCCTGATGAATTTGAACTGCCGACCTTTTGGTTAGCAGATGTAGCAGTTAACCACTACACCACTGGGGTTTCCAATCTAGACTCAGCTTGCATTACAAATTTCTACCACAAGCATGCATCTTTCTGCATCCTACCTCAAGGCCTCTTCTGATACCTCGAAAGCTCTCTTGCACAAGCACAGGCTAGAAATTTAGATGAATTACCATCAGGAACTACCCGCAATCAATGAGGTATGAGAGCTAACTTGTAAACGCTCCAGTCTTCCATGGTTATTGTAGCAACCTAATGCAACAGAGTAGAACTCCCCCATAGGGTTCCCTAGGCTGGAAATCATTGTGGAAGCAGATCAACAGATCTTTTCTCCTACAGAATGACTGATGGTTTCAGACCCCCAATCTTTTGGTTGGCTAGCAGGCAAGAACTTAAATCATCGTGTCACCAGGGCTCGTTCTCCCATGGTTAGTGTGGTTATTTTTCTACTTCTCTGGTGGAAAGAATCACTTATTTCCCCCAACAGTAACTTCTATAATAGACACTTGCATTTGCTTTTCCTCCATCCCTGTCTCCTTCTCACTCTCTCATCATGCTTTCTTGTTTCGCTTTATAAATAAGTTGTCTCAGGCTCTGATTTTGTAGAAACTCAACAGAGACATCCCTTCCTGATTCCTGAGGCTTTGGAATTCTCTGAACTTCATCCTATGAAAAGTAAACATACAGGTTTTGTCTTTCAGCAACATGGCTGTTACAACTGAATTGTATCTCTCAAAAATGTGTGTCAACTTGGCTAGGCCGTGATTCCCAGTATTGTGTGGTTGCCTACCATCCTGGATCTCAAGTGATTATCCTGTGTGTTGTAAATTCTACCTCTACGATGTTAATGAGGCAGGATTCAATCTACAGGATTAGGTTGTATCTTGAGTCAGCTTCTTTTGAAACATAAAGGAGAGAAGTGAAAGGAGACACTAAGAACCTCTTCCACCAAGAAAGAAGTATCTGAGCTGAGCGTATCCTTCGGACCTGGGGTCCCTGCACTGAGAAGCTGCTAGACCAGGGGAAGACTGATAACAAGGACCTTCCTCAAGAGTTGACAGAAAGAGAAAGCAGTCCCCTGCAGTTGGCACCCTGAATTAGGACTTCTAGCCTCCTGGACTGTGAGAAAATGAATTTTTGTTTGTTAAAGTCATCCACTTGTAGTATCTGTGTCATAGCAGCACTAGATAACTGAAACAGTGGCCCATTTTCCAGATAGAAGGTGAAGGTGAGGAACTCCAGGGAATATTCCTGAGCACCTGCCCACTGATGAGTAAAGGAGCAGTAAATACGGGACCTTTCCTCCTACAAGCCCTGGCACTGTAATGACACCCATGGGAAATACCACTGGTCCCAAGAGTCCCTGCTCCTAGAAAGTCTCATCTAAGGTGCTTCATCTGCTATTTCATGAAAAGTCTACTTCTAAGTACAACAAACCCAAACCCAAGCCAAACCCACTGCTGCTAGTTGATTTCAACTCATAGTGACCTTATAAGACAGAGTAAAATTGCACCATAGAGTTTCCAAGGAGTGCCCGGTGGATTCGAACTGCCAACCTTTTGGTTAGCAGATGTAGCACTTAAACACTCTGCCACCAGGGTTTCTAAGCACAACAATTGTTGTTAGGTGCTGTTGAGTCAGTTCTGACTCATAGCAACCCTACGAACAACAGAATGAAACACTGCCCAGTCTTGTGCCGTGTCCACAATTGTTTTTATGCTTAAGCCCATTGTTGTGGGTGCTGTGTCAATCCATCTCGTCAAGGGTCTTCCTCTTATTGGCTGACCCTCCACTTGACCAAACCTGATGTCCTTCTCCGGGGACTGATCCCTCTTGACAACATATCAAAAATACATGAGATACACTTGCTATCTTTGCTTCCAAGGAGCACTCTGGTTATACTTCTTCCAGAACAGATCTGTTTGTTTTTTTGGCATTCCATGGTACATTCAACATTCTTCTCCAACCCCACAATTCAAAGGCATCAGTTCTTCTTCTGTCTTCTTTGTTCACTGTCCTGCTTTCTCAAGCGTATGATGCTACTGAAAATACCATGGTTTGGGTCAGGCGCGCTTTAGTCTTCAAGGTGACATCTTTTCTTTTGAATACCTTAAAGGGGTCCTCTGCAGCAGGTTTTCTCACAATAAAAAGACTGTTAATTCCTGGTTAATGCTAACCAGTTCTTGTAGCTCTTTAGATAAAGAATTAATTCTTACAAATAGCACATATTCCCCAGAGTATTTGCCTTATAATGTTATTTCTAATAAAGAGAAATGAAGAGAATTGCTAATGTAAACATTGTGATAATTATGATCATCTATTCTTATTCCTTTTTGACACTTTTTAGTCAGTCATGAGTTATATCTAATAATCATTTATGTTTTCAAAAAACATTGATTAGGTTTCATGTCTAGTAAGATACAGTGCTAGGCAGTGACTATAAAGATGAACAAAATATAGTTGTCACTTCAAGGGGCTCATAGCCCACTGGGTATATTTGAAAGTTTACACAAAGCATGCATAAATCTAGACAACGCTTGCAGATGAGTGGGTGTGAAAAAAACAAGCGTGTAGGTGTTGTCTTAAATTCTAGTTATCCATCAAAATAAAAGCAGCTGTAATGGACCACAACTACCACAGCCTCCACCAGACTGAGTACAGAATACCTAGACAGTGCCCAACTACCACCACAGACTGCTCTGATAGGGATCACAACAGAGGGTCCCAGACAGAGCTGGAGAGAAATGTAGAACAAAATTCTAACTCTAAAACAAAAGACCAGACTTACTTGCCTTACAGAGACTGAAGAAGCTCCAAGAGTATGGCTGGATACCCTTTTAGCTCAGTAATAAAGTCACTCCTGAGGTTCACCCTTCAGCCAAGGATTAAACAGGACCATAAAGCAAAATGAGACTAAGGGGTCACACCAACCTAGGAGCAGGGACCAGAAGGTGGGAGGGAACAGGAAAACTGGTAATAGGGAATCCAAAGTGAAGAAGAGAGTGTTGACATATCGTGAGATTGGTAACCAATGTCACAAAACAATGTGTACTAATTGTCTAATGAGAAGCTAGTTTGTTCTGTAGATCTTCATCTAAAGTACAATAATAAAAAATAGATAAAAAAATAGAAGTAGCTAATGTTTATTGAGTTATTACCATGCCAAATAGTATTCTCGGTACTTCACATGAATTAATGCATCTATTTCCAAATAATAACCTTAAAAGAGCATATTACTAGCTCCATTATACAGATGAGGAAATTGAGAACTTATTAACCTGACCAAAGTCACATAACAATTAAGTGGCAGAGCTAAAATTTGAACTCAGGGTGGCTCTAGAGCCCCCAAACTTAATTGTCATATTATATTGCCTATCTTTCTACCTTCTATAGCTCTGTCCATTCTGTCCATTCATCTGTCTACTTATCCATCTTTCTACCTACTCATCCATCCATCCATTTGAGCATTCATTCATCTAGTCAACCACCCATAATCTCATTCCAAAAAGGACTTACAGGTGATCACAAAGAAGTAAACAAGTAACCGCATCACAGGCTATAATACCAAACGGTCCATGAGAGATACATAGGTTGAAGGCATCAAGAAAGTTTTCATAGGACTTGAAAGATGAATATGATTTTGAAAGCTTAGAGTCAACTAGAGAATAAGTAAAATAGAGAATAAGAAGGGGTCATTTCCAGGAAAGATTATCAAGGACTAATGTATTTATGAAAAAGAGACAGAAATAGATAAGGGAGAATTGGAGGATGCTGATGGTCCTGATGATAAGGATGATTAAGAAGAAAAGAAAATTTTGCTTCTCATTTTATCTGGTTTGATACTTAACTACCACCATACGGAGTAAAGTGAAAATAGAATTCTTTGCCAATATAAGGTATTATAGAGTTGGGATAGCGATGCTTCCTTCATTTCAGAAAGCTCTAGAGACAAGGACTACTAGGTCTTGAACCAGAGATTGACCAAGAAATTAAGTAGTTAACAATGTTGTTTGTGTGTGTCCAAGGATTTAATTACATTCCGCTGTTTCTGCATTTCTGGCAAGAGTATAGCTGTAGGGCATGGTTTGTTAATCTGTACACATGTGCACTACAGCTGGGGTTTAAATAAAGTCTGTTTATTCTCTGCCTCTTGCCAAAATGGAGCTGTAGCATCATTCTGAGTCCAGTAACAATATAAACAGGCACCTCCCAGTAGACTCCAGTTTGTAATGTCATCAAACAACAGTGCCCTGGTCTCTTGCTCATTACCAGCTGCCCATCTCACGACTGAGAGTCACCTGGGGCAGGTTTCCTCTGTTATTTATCATTGGATCCCAAGATCTCACTTCCATGGTTCTTTTATAGTCAAAGAGTGAAGGGTTAAAACAAAGTTTTGACTTCTGGTTTACTGTATTTGCTTACTTTATTGCAATCCTCAGGGTTCTGGGGTTTTGATTTGCTATGGGATCACCATTACTGTGACATACTCTTCACTGTAGACTCTTTCTGTGGCCCTGCCCCACTTGAAAGCTCTTATCTACCAAGAATATTCTTCCCTAGAGTGGATAAACTTTGGTTAGATTTCTAGCTGGTAAATTTTCTCAGGTCGTCTAGAGGACATTGGAGATTTCTGGTCCTGAGCTTCATGATAAGCCTCCAGCTCACCTTTCGGGTCCAGCATGATTCCAGTAGCCTACAGGGGGTTGGAATGGGGAGAGAATGGCTTGATCCATTTCTATTCTGTAGCAAGGATCAAAGCAGCATCTGCACTTGCAACCCATTTTAATGAAATTTCCAAATCTCTGAATATCTCCTACCACTTGGCAGGCTTATGGCCATGTCAAGTGCTGCTGCTGAACCAGTTTTTTGAATGAGCTATGTAAGATGGAGACTGAGAATTTCTCAACAAAATCCTCTGTTTCCTGGGCATCTAGCTAGATCACTTCCCAGCATTCCCTGGGGTTGATCGTGGCCACGTGACTGGGTCTGACCAGTAGCATGTAGGCAGAAGTGGGAAATAAAATATTCAGGCCTGGCTTGTGAAAACCTCTGCTGTGATTCTCCATACTGTTCCTCTTCTAGCCAATGGAGTGGAGGGGCCCTCCTGGGGGACACTTTGGGAGTCACATGTTGATAGTGCAGCCACAAGACGAAAGTGATCTGAATGATCTCTCTGAGGAAAGTTACATGACTGGTCACACTGCACTGAAATGTTACGTAAATGAAAAGGAAACCATTACCATCTTAAGCCCCCAAATTTGTGACATATATCTGCTGTAACCACTACCTGTGTGTTGAGTTTGTTGTACTGTGGCGGCTTCAGTGTTGCTATCATGTTGGGAGCTATGCTACTGGCATTTCAAATACTAGCAAGGTCACCCAAGGTGAACAGGTTTCAGTGGACAGTCCAGAGTAAGACAGATTAGGAAGAATGGTCTGGCGATCTATTTCTGAAAAGTAGTCAGTGAAAACCCTATGGAACACAACAGAATATTCTCCGATACAGTGCTGGAAGATGAGCCTCCTAAACTGGAAGGCACTCAAAATATACAATGGCCACAGCAACGGACTCAGTAATATCAATGATTGTCAAGATGGTGCAGGACTGGGAAGCATTTTGCTCTGTTATACATGGTGGTCTCTATGAGTCAGAGCTCACTTGACAGCAGCTAACAGTAGCTTCTATTATAGCAGCTAGCCTCACCTTGTCTGATGCTCGGGATGAGGGAATGGCTGTTGTGCAGGAGTTGATGCTGGGGATGAATTTCACTGTAGGATAAAGGCAGACAAAACCAAAAATCAAATCAAACCCACTGCCGTTGGGTTGATTCTGACTCATTGAGACCCTATAGGTGAAAGTAGAACTGCCCCAGTAGAGTGTCCAAGAAGCGTCTGGTGTATTTGAACTGCCGATGTTTTGGTTAGCAGACACAGCACTTACGCCACCAGGGTTTCCAAAGCCGGAAGAAATTCCATATTGAGGGCTTACAGACTCCCCTGAGCATCATAATACTATCCGGAAAGCTTGTCAGCAATTCATGTTTCCGAGCCCCACTCATGGAAGGATTTCACTCAGCAGAGCTGGAAAGGGGCTTGAGAATAGGAATTAGCCCACATGATTCTAATGCAGGTGGACCAGGAAGGCTATTTTGAGAAGTGGTCTTGCGCAGTGCTAAAGAAATGTTTGTCAAATGAATAATTAAACAAGGAGCAGGAGAAGGGGAAACAAAAATGAGATTATCATTGAGGAGATGTCAGTAAACAGTGGGGGGAAACCCTGTCCCAGAGACATGTTAGTATATTCTGAGCCTCCCAACCCTAACTTTGTAGGGGAAATCCTCTGCTCTGAGGGGCCTGCCTTTCATCAGGAAGTTGATGTACCTCCTGCTGCAGCCTTCCTCTCCCAAGCTATTCCTCTCCTAGAAGCATTGCATGGCTAACGGAAGGGCCTTTTCTGGAATTTCTGGGGCAATAGACAACAGGGTACATTCTATTGATAGATTTGAAATCAGTTGTAACAGTCAAGCTTTTGCTCATTTGCTGCACAAATGTAATTTAAGCCGAAGAGAAGAGATTTACCTGGTCTTGCAGCCTCCTCCTTGTGCTTTTGTGTCCAGGTAATAAAGGGCCTTTCTTTATTTTGCTGAAATCAGTACCATTTTGTGAATGAGGAGGCTGAGGGAAAGCCCATCTACCTAGGACCCATTTGTTGCTAATAGCCATCCAGAGCCAGGCAAAGAGCAGAGAAGACGTCCATCTGACACTGGGAGCTAAGGGGTTAGGAGAGAATGCGCCTTGAGTGATACCAGTAGGTGCCACTGAGATTGGAAGTGACAGAGAAGAAATGGCAGGGCATGAGTGCGAAGAGCATGGACAGGGTACTCCAGGTAGACTAACAGCTCCAGCAGGCTGCTTGTCTGCTGCTAGGGACAGGAGTGCTTGGGCTGAACCCATATTCCCAGTCAGGCTATCTTAAAGATGCCACGTGTCTTCTGCCAGTGTCCTAATAAGTTCCTTTCAAAACAAACAAAATACCTTTACAGACAAATGTCTAATAAAGGCCAACACTTGATTATTAATCTATGTCTTCCAGACTTTGACTTATGTTGGTGTGCGGGATAAGCATTCCCTTAGGAATGTCAACCAGAATTTGTCTTTATTTCTTAAAACATTGTAATGCAAATACTATCATCATAATATCACAGCAGCCCATTAAGATATAGCTATGATATATTTGAGTACTCACAGTGTGGCTCATACTGTAAACTAAGTAGTTTACATATTTTAACATATTTAATTTCAACAACTGTGTAAGACCACAGCTGTTACTACCAGGTAGAGTCACGAAAACTTAGTTTTAGAAAGGAAACTTGTCCAAGGTCTCAAACCTAGTAACAGGACCAGTGCTTGAACCCAAGCCTGAAGATGATGTCTTTATCTGAACAATTTTTGAAGTGTTTGTTTCAGTTCATTTTTACTGAACGGTTGTAATGAATCTCCACCTACATCATACCACTTAATCTAGCAGCCCCTTTTGAGTAGCAGGAAATTTAGTGTAGAGAGATGAGATCCTACAGCTCTTAAGTAACGATATCTTGATCCTGAGGCTCTCTGGCTGGCCTTTCAACTATTATGCCCTGCTTCTGTCATGTAAGTCAAGCTTCCGTTTGGAGCTCTCAAATGCTGATAACTGGTTTCTATTGTCCCTGCCTGTCCACCTGTTATATGCACCATTGAGGGAGGGTCTCCTTTATTATTTAAAATTCCTGTCTCTAAATTGTTGATATTGCCAGCATTGCAGGGCTCCAGGGAGCTTCTGTGAGGATCTGGAAGATGACTTTTGGCAGAATGTTGGCAGGAGAAAATGAGAGACAGCGAATGCTTTAGAGATTTAAAATAAATTGCTGTGTGTGTATGTTATTTCCTCCTCAAAATACTCTTGGGGGTCAAGATAAAGGAAAGCTCTCAGATGCACATGCTGGACCCACTGCCATCCCAGGGGTGATGAAAAGCCCTGTCTGAAGTGAAGCCAAGTATTTGCCAGAAAAAAAGAAGTCAGGCCTGTATAGAAATAGGTGCACAGCTGGCAGCAAATGAGGAGAAATGTTTAATCTGTCTTTTGAATGGATAAACAGTTGGCTTCAAGAAGGTGCTTCTGACTTTTGGCTGTGTCGACCAGGAGGCAAGGCTGTGCTACATGATGGGGAGGAGGGCCAAGGAGGAATTCGCTGTGTATCTGTAATCAGCATGAAACAGCTACAACATTATTCCCAGGAAGAGCTCGACTTTCTCATGTCAAACTGGATGGAAAAGATTGCCCACATAGGATCTTTTCTAACAGTGTTGGAAAATACTTGCCTTGAAGAATGGTATGGAATAGAGCTATGCTGCCCAATATGGTGGCCTCTAGCCCCATGTGGCTGTAAAAAAACTAGGAATATGGTCAGTCCAAATTGAGATAAGCTAGAAGGAGCCTTGGTCATGCACTGGTTAAGAGCCAAGATGCTAAATCAAAGGCCAGCAGTTTGAACCTACCAACTACTCAGTGGGAGAAGGATGTGGCAGTCTGCTTTTATAAAGATTAAACCAAAAAAACACACTGCAATCGAGTGGATTCCAACTCATAGAGACCCTGGAGGACAGAGTAGAACTACCTCATATGTTTTCCAAGGCTGCAAATCTTTACAAAAGTAGACTGCCACTTCTTTCTCAAGCAGTGCTTAACCACTGTACCACCAGGTCTCCTTCCATACAGCTTTGAAAATCCCATTGGGAAGTTTTCCTCTGTCCCATTGGGTCACTATAAGTTGGAATTGGCTCAACAGTAACGAGCTTTTTGGGGTTTGGTAAGGGTAAAAGACACTAGATTTCCAAGACTTAGTGGGAATAAAAGAAGGTCAAATAACTCACCGATAATTTTTTTATATTGATTATATAACAAAATGATACTATTTTGGGTACACTGGGCTATGAAAAATGTATCATTAAAGTTAATTGCACCTGTTTCTGTTAACTTTTTAAAAATATGCTCACTAGAAAATTTAACTTTACAGATGTGTTTCACATTATAGTTTGCTCAGACAGAGGTGATCCAGACTCAGCCTGGATTTTGAGGTTGAACATTGCGTTGAAAGTCTCTTTGTCACTCACTTGCTGGGCAACTCTGGCAGAAGAACATCTTTCTGCATTTAAATTTCTACCCCTGGCAGACTAGTACCTATACATTATGGTTATTACAATGATAAAAGAAGACCGTATTGAAAGGAGCTAGTAGAATAGCCCACACTGAACAATACTGTTTTCCTTTCTCTCTGCCCCCTTGCTACATATTTTAAAAATTTAGAGGGGTATGATTTTGAATCCTATAACTTGGCAAAGTGCCAGGAGAGTGTAAAGAAAAATAAAGACCTATTTGGATCTGCAGAGATTTGTGGAGGCCTTTGGAAAGCATTACTCAAAGATGGATGCCAACAGAATTAAAATGTAAGCCAAGAGAGAGAAAGATGGGGGATAAGAATAGCAGCAATCAGCAAAAAACAAAGAAAACCAAAGCAACAACAAAAAATAAACAATCAAAAACAACAAACAACAAAAAAGCAAAAGAAAAAACACACAAAAAACCCCCAAACAAATCAAAATTAAAAAAAAACCCACACCAAAACACGTACTGATAATTGTTGTTAGCTGCCTTCCAGCTGGCTCCCAACTCATGGTCACCCACTCACAATGGAATGTTCTGCTGCCCAATCCTGCACCATTCCTATGATTGGTTGCAGATCAGATCCTTACGATCCATAACATTTTCATGGAATGATTTTAGGAAACAAATCACCAGGCCTTTCTTCCTAGTCTGACTTAATCTGTCAAGGTCTGGTGGAACCAGTTCAGCAGCATACAACACACAAGTTAGCAATGACAGAAAGGTGATGAGTGCGTAGAAAGTGAATTAGCAGGAACTGAACCCCAGTCTCTTGCATAGAAGGTGAGAATTCTACCACTGAACTACCAGTGCTCCACAAGGATAATTATACATGATTATAAATGCAAGAAGTAAAAGAACAACAACAGTAACACTACAATCCAGGATCTAAAATCCTAGATGTTAAAAGGGACATAAAAAGAAGAGAAAGAGGGAAGTGAGATTTTTGTCTTGTTTGGAAGGAGAATTTTGGTACTGACTGACTTTGAATATGGCTAAAATAATATAATTTTAAATATAATTTTGTTAAAATTTTAAGAGGAACAACTAGCAGAACAGAAAAACAGTGACTGGATCTACATTAATAGAGGGAAATTCATTGGAATAAAAAATTGTCACTCAAGGAAGTAAAAAAAGAAACACATGAAATCATGGTAAATAGAAAAAAATAAAATAAAACGAGAGGATATGTTAAAAAACACTATCACATTAAATGTGGGTGTTTTAAATCCACTTTTTTCTCATTCAAAAATTTATACACAGGGGTGCAGAGCCAGGACGTCAGACTAGAAACATATCTCCTTAATTCCCTCTGAAAATTAAGGCTTTGATTGATAATTGAATGGAACACTCTGGACACCCGGGGAGCCCTAGGATACACCATAGGGCTGTCAGAATGGACTGACCAAGAGCCAAGTGCCGTTGAGTCGGATCCGACCCATGGCGACCCTACACTAAATGGGAAACTACCTCTCTCTGACAAAGCAGAGTGTGCTGAACTCCACTCTTACTGACTCACTGCTTAGGCAGACTGCACATACTGACATTTTTTTCTTATGCAGGAGGATGGGAATGGGCGTAAGCCAGAAAACACACTGAAGTGCAATGCTAAAGTAAACAGTGTACAGTGTAGCAAAGAGACAGTGTGTGGAATAGCCACATTTTGAGAGCCCAGCTCCTGATGGAGATCACCACTGTCCCCCTACCCTATTTTTTCTAAGCTCTGCCATAGGTTCTGCTTGTATGTGTGGGAGGGGCAGCTTGGCTGGGATGCCATCTTAGTTGGCTGGGAGGTAGAGTCACCCAACTGCAGGCCACAGCAGGAGATAATTCCCAAGCTGAGAAGTGGTGTCAGTCCAGAAAACGCTTTTCCAGTGGAAAGCCTGTGTTTACCACAGTCTTACTTTAGGGGTAGGGCCTGGCTGAGGATGGTAGGAGGCCATGACCCTTCCCTACTTTGAACTATGTCATAGCATTTGGGGATGGTGGAAGAGGTGCTTCTGTTGTCAGCCAGAAGGCAGGGACTGACACACCTGATGGCCTGATTTTGGCAGCTATCACCTAGCTCCTAAAATTTTAAAATAAGACTGACTGGAGAAATAACTGCTGAGTGGCCCAGTGGCATCTCTTCTAGCCTTTACTGACTAACATCACAGGGTTGGTTGATGGCCCCACCAGTGACTCCGTAAGTAGGGCGCTGTCACTGCCACCCCAGAGAGTCCACTGAGCCAGTGACTAGAGTACACAGAGGCAGCTGGTGACCAACTCCCCTCTCAGAACCATGCCTCAGCTCCTGTTGAGGTAACACCTGAGAAATTAACAGCCTCTAAATGGCCCAAAGTCAAAAATCCATCCCTAACCATTTAAAGAACCAGCCCCCCGTGACACTGGAAAACTCCCAAATAATCAAAAAAAAAAAAAACTTCTCAGATGAAGAAAGCTTTCTGAAACTATTGGAGGTCAAGCACAAGAGAATTATATATAGAACTCTCCTAGAGATTAAACAAAATGTAGCAGAGCAAAATGAAAAATTAAGCAAGCTATTTGAACTGATAGAACATAAATGATTTGAAATCCAGCAGATCAACAATAGAATGACAAAGTTAGACAGTTCAATCCAAAACCAAAGGAGCAGAATTGAGGATATGGAAGTCAGACTTAATGACTTTGAAGATAGAGCAACTAGCACCAATATTTATGAGAAGTAAAAGAAATAATAACAAAAAAGCAAAGAAGCATTAAGAAACATGTGGGACTCTATTAAGAGGAATAATCTATGATTAGTTGGAATTCCTGAACAGGGAGACATATCTGAAAACACAGAGAGTGTTGTTGAGTTGCTGACAGAAAACTTCCCTGAAATTGTGAGAGAACATAGATATCCGAGACTTGTATTGAATGCCACAAAGCTACACCACAAAAGAAAGATGCCAAGACAAATTAAAATCAAGCCTACTAAAATGAAACTTAAACAAATTCTCTTAAAGACAGTGAGGCTCAAAGCAAAGCTAACATTCAGAGGGAAACTCTGTAGGCTTTTGTCTGACTTCTCAGCAGAAACAATGTTGGCAAGGAGGCAGTAGGATGACACATTTAAAGCCTTGAAGGAGAAAAACTTCCAACCAAGAACTATATATCCTGCCATCCAAAAACTACCAGCCAAAAAAAGTCCTGGCCCCAGTGGCTTCTCCGGAGAATTCCAGCAGTACTACTGAGACTATTTCACAGCATAGAAAGGGATGGAATACTCCCAAATTCATTCTATGAAGTTAGCATAACCCTGATACCAAAGCCAGGGAAAGATCACACAAAAAGGGAAAATTACAGACCAATATCACTCATGAACCTAGATGCAAAGATTTTCAGCAAAATTCTAGCCAATAGATTTCAACAGCATATAAAAAAAAATCCTTTATCTTGATCAAGTTGGTTTCATTGGATTCAGCAAAATCCTTGCCAATAGAATTCAACAACATATATATATAAAAAAAAGAATTCATCATGACCAAGTTGAATTCATACCAGGGATGCAAGGCCGGTTCAACATCAGAAAAACGGTTAATATGATTAACCACATAAATAACACAAAAGAGAAGAATCATCTGATATTACCAATTGAGGCAGAGAAGGCATTTGACAAAGTTCAACACCCATTCATGCTATAAACTCTCAGCAAAGTAGGAATAAAAGGGAAATTCCTCAATGCAATAAGGGTCATCTACACAAAGCCAACTGCCTGCATCATCCTGAATGGAGAGAGACTGAAAGAATTCCCCTTGAGAACAGGAACTAGATAAGGATGCCCACTCTCACCACTTCTGTTCAACATTGTACCAGAAGTTCTGGTCAGAGCAAGTAGACAAGACAAAGAAACAAATGGCACTCACATGGGCGAAGGAGAAGTAAAAGTCCCCCGGTCTGCAGATGATATAATTGTATACGCAGAGAATCCTAAAGAATCCATAAGTAAACTACTGGAACTGATAGAAGAGTTCAGCAAAGTATCAGGATATAACATAAGCATAAGTAAATAAGTAGGATTCCTTTATACCAACAAAGAGAGCATCAAAGAAGAAATCACCAAATCAGTACCATTTACTATAGCCCCCAAGAAGATAAAATACTTAGGAATAAATCTAACTAGAGAAACAAGAGACCTGTACAAAGAGAATTACAAATCCTTACTGCAAGAGAGACTTACATAAATGGAGAAAGCTATCTTACTCACGGACAGGAACACTTAACATTGCAAAAATGTCTATTATACACAAAGCAATCTACATATGCAATGCGACCCCACTACAAATTCCAGTGACATTTTTTAATGAGATGGGGAAAAGAATCACGAACTTTGGAAAGGGAAGAAACCCCTGATAAGAAAAGCACTATTGAAGAACAGGAACACGGCATCTCACACTACCTGACTTTAGAACATACTACACTGCCACTGTAGTCAAAAGAGCCTGGTACTGGTAAAGAAAGAGACATATTAACCAATGGAATGGAGTTGAGACCCCAGAGATGCCACTGTTCTCTTATGAACAGTAGACATTCGACAAAGGCCCTAAGATTGTAAACTGGGGTAAAAACAGTCGCTAACAAATGGTGCTGGAAAAATTGGATGTCCACCTGCAAAAAACTGAAACAAGACCAATATCTCACACCTGACACAAAAACTAACTCAAGATGGATCAAAGACCTAAATATCAACCCTAAAACAATAAACATCATGCAAGAAAAAATAGGGTCAACAATGAAAGCTTTAATACATACCTAGACAGACTTCAAAATCTCACAAAGCACAATCAACAAGTGAGAAAATAGATAAATGGGAACTACTAAGAATCAAACACTTTTGGTCATCCACAGACTATCAAAAGAGTTAAAAGACCACCTACAGAATGGGAAAAAATATTTGGCAACTACATGTCGGACCGATGTTTGATCTCCATAAACTGCGAGTTACTGCAAAATATCAACAAGAAAAGGGTAAATGACCCAATTAAGCCATAGGCAAAGGAGATAGATATACACTTTACCAAAGAGGACATTCAGGCCGCCAAAAGATAAATGAGGAAATGCTCACGATCATTTGCTATTAGAGAAATCCAAATCAAAACTACAATGAGATACCATCTCACCCCAACAAGGTTGGCCATGATCCAACAAACACAAAACAACAAATGCTGGAGAGGCTGTGGAGTAACTGCAGCTCTCCCACGCTGTTGGTGGGATTGCAAAATGGTACAACCTCTTTGGAAAGCAATCTGGTGCTTCCTTAAAAAGCTGGAAATAGACACACTATTTGATCTAGTAATCCCACTGCTCGGAATACATCCTACAGAATCAAAAGCAGTCACATGAACAGACACATGCACACGAATGTTTACTGCAACACAGTCCACAACAGCTAAAAATGGAATCAACCCAGATGCCCAACAACAGATGAATGGATAGACAAACTATGATACATATACTCAGTGGAACAGTATACAATGATAAACAACAGTGACGATTTTAAGAAGCATCTCATAACCTGGTTTCAGTTGGAAGATATTATGCTGTGTGAAATCAGTCAGCGGCACAAGGACAAATATTGTGTCAGATCCCTACCATAAGGACTTAAAAACAGACTTATGTGCAGAAGAATAGACTGTTTGATGGCTGCAAGGGAGAGGAGGGAGAGGACTGGTCATAGATTAGTTGATAGAAATTTGATTGGGTGAAAGCAGTGACAGCATACGGTAAAAAGAAGATCAACTTAATTTGACTTCAACAGAAATTGAAAACTCTTCTAATCTTAACGCAATATTGCAAGGATAGAGTAGCAGGGATGGGGGTTCGGGGGCTATGTTCTCATGGGACATTGAGGCCAATTGGCATAACTAGCCTATTTGCTAAGAGTGTCTTCTGCACTCCATATGGGTGAGTGGCATCTGGGGTCTTAAAAGCTAGCAAACTACCATCTGAGATACACCAAATGGTCTGAACTCATCTGGAACAGACAATCACCAAGACCAACAAAGGCAAGAGGGAAAAAGAGTTCAGGAGACAGAAGAACCCATGTGAATGGGTGACTGTATCAACATGTGACCAGAAGAACTAGATGGTGCCTGGCCACCACCAAAGACAGCTGTGATGGCGTACACAATGTCGGGTCCCAGTGGCAACAAGAGAAAAAGAGGGGTGCACCTCAAGAACTCCACTAAAAGACTGCAATTGATGGTCCAAAGGCCTGGGGGTTCTCTTTGGAGAATGGCCTCTAGACTTGCTGCTGCTCCTGACCAGAAAACATTACTGAGGTCAACTCTTTGGACAGGAATGGACTGGACTCGGGGACAAAAAGTGACCATATGGTGTGTGTACTTCATGGTTCTATGCATCTCTAGGATGCCATCCTACTGGCCTCTCACTAGAAGGGACAGGAGAATGTAGAGGAGGGGACTGGAGATTGTTAAGATGGTACGACACACAGAACAAAAAGAAGGAGTGTGCCGTTACCGGGCAAGGAGAACAGAAGGAACTGCAAATAAGCAGGCCTGTAAATTTAATCTGAATTGTATACTTTCACTTAATCACAACAACAACAACAACAAAAAGATAAACAAAGAAAGGCTAAGCTAAGTGAAAGAAGCCAGGTGCAAAGGTCGAAAAAAAATTATACACAAATTGTTTTGTGACATTAGTTGCAGTCCCGGCAGTATGTCAACACTCTTCCCCTTTCTACTGCAGGTTCCCTGTGGCCATTCTTCCAGGTTTCATGTCTCTTTCTGTGTTCTCCTCTTTGTTTTGGGGCAGGTGTTGATTGTTTGGTCTCGTCTACTTAATTGAAGTGAGAAGTATGTTCCTCATGTGTGTTATTGTTTATTTACAGGCCTGTTTAGCCTTTGGCTGGAAACCGTGGTGGCATAGTTGTTAACTGCTACATCTGTTAACCAAAAGTTGGCAGTTTGAATCCACCAGGTGCTCCTCGACAACTCGGTGGAGCAGTTCTACTCCATCCTATGGAGTCACTATGAGTCAGAATTGACTCGATGGTAATGAGTTTGGTTTGAGTTTTTAATCTTTGGCTGAAAGGTGATCTTTGAGAGTGGCTTCAATTCTGAGTTAGTAGAGTGCTCAGGGGCCACAATCCGGAGGTTTCTCCAGGCTCTGTCAAACAAGTAAATTTAGTTTGCGTGTGTGTGTGTCTCTGTGTGCGTGAATTTGAATTTTGTTCTACCTTTCTTTCCTACTCTGTCTGGGACCCTCTGTTGTGATCTCTGTTGGAAGTCCTGGTGGCCAGGCACCATCCAGTTCTTTCCGGCTCAGGCTGGTGGAAGCTGTGGTCCACGTGATCCATTAGCCCTTTGGACTAATATTTCCCCTGTGTCTTTGGTTTTCTTCATTCTCCTTTGCTCCGGACTGTATTGGACCAATAGATGTATCTTAGACGGCCACTCACAAGCTGTTAACACCCTAGACGCTACTAATCAAAGTAGGATATAAATCATTTTCTTTATGAACTATGTTATGCCCCAAATTGACTTAGATTTTCCCTTAAACCACGGTCCTCGGCTCTCAACCCCAGTAACTTGATTTCTCAAGGTGTTTCGCTTTGCCTTGTTGAAGCTATGCTTCCAACGGGAGCATTTACTGATGAATATCAAAGACTATAGCTTTCAGTATGGATTATATCTCAGCACAAAGGAAGCAAAAATCCTCACAACCAGACCAATAAGCAACATCATTATCAACAGAGAAAAGACTGACGTTGCCAAGGATTTTATTTTACTTGGATCCGCTATTAACACCCACGGAAGCAGCAGTCAAGAAGCCAAACAATGTATTGCATTGGGCATATCTGCTGCAAATACCTCTTTAAAGTTTTAAAAAGCAAAGATGTCACTTTGAGGACTAAGGTGTGCCTGACCCCAGCCATGGTATTCTCAGTCTCCTCACATACATGAGAAAGCTGGACACAGAATAAGGAAGACCAAAGAAGAACTGATGTCTTTGAATAATAGTTTTGACCAAGAATACTCAATATTTCCACAGTCTGCAGGAAGAATGAGCAAATCAGTCTTGGAAGAAGTACAGCCTTCTTGCTCCTTAGAAGTGAGGATGGCGAGACCTCATCTGCCATACTTTGGACGTGTTATCAGGAGGGACCAGTCCCTGGAGAAGGATGTCATGCTTGGTAAAGTAGAGTGTCAGTGAAAAAGAGGTAAGCCCCTCAATGAGCTGGATTCACACAGTGGCTGCAACAGCGGCCTCAAGCGTAACAAGGATTGTGAGGACGGTGCAGGACCAGGTTGTGTTTCCTTTTGTTGTACATAGGGTCGTATGAGTTGAAACTGACTCGATGGCACCTAACAACAGAAATAACATGTATTTATAACTGACATATCCTGTTCACATGGATGAGTCAACATAGGAGGGGGCACTACAGATTATCAGTGGTTAGGGCCCTCTCGTGTCTTGATCCAGCCCTGCCTACTGACAAACAAAACGTGTGGAGTACAGCCAAAAAAGTGTTTAAAGAAAAACATAAATCCATTTCTTAGATAAGCAGAGGGGATGAAATTAGCACTGAAGTATGGAGCTCAATAAAAAGCAACAGAAAAACTGAAAGAATGAGTTATAAATATAGATTAAATACTAATTGTATTGTTCTAAAAAACACAGGATTGATCAATAAAACACAAATCTCATTTTTTTAAAAGAAGATCCTCCCCCAAACAGTCCATCCTTCTGCAAGTCTGATGTCAAGAAAAATAAGCGAGATATAAATAGATAATCTTAAGAATAAAAAAGGATATACATGAGATGCAAAGGAAATTGCCACAGGAAGATTCAACATGTAAGTCTGTAGTAACACATTTTAAAATTTAGAGAAATTGGTTTTTTTTTATAGAATATATGTATTTTCGAAACTGACTCAAAAAGGGATAGAAAAGTGGAATAAAATAATAATCACAGGATAAACTGAAATAGCATTCCACAGTCTTCCCCCAGAAACGGTCCACACTTTGGTATCATTTTTTGAGTAATTTTTTGAAAACCTTCAAGCACACATATATTACATACTTCATAAACTACTGTAGAACACATCAAGCTATGAAAGCTTCCAAATTCACTTTTTCAAGTTGGTATTATACTGATAGAAAAATAAGAAATCTCTCAGTCACACACATACACACACTCTCTTTCTTTTCCACACGCACAAGCACGCACACACACGACAAATCTCACTTATGAGTATATATGAGGCCTGTCATTTAAGTTTTCCAACTCATCCTAGAAAAAGTGCTACATGTCTCATGGCTGGGTATCACTACTAGGGTCACCTTCGAAGTACTCCCCTTGGGAAGCTAGGCACTCATGCCAGTGTCTAGTCCACCTTTCAAAGCACTTTTTCTAGGATGAATCCACGTACTTAATTGTCGGACCTCATGTGGAAAAGTCCTAAGTAAGTTAGCATTTGAAATCCAGCAGTGTATTCAGTCAGTATTACATAAGGATTAAGTACGGTACATGTATATCCTAGGTACGAAGTTCCTGGATGGCAAAACCGTTACCACACTCAGCTGCTAACAGAAAGGTTGGGAGTTGAAGTCCACCCAGAGGTGCCTAGGAAGAAAGTCCTGGTGGTTCTACTTCCAAATAATCGGTCATTGAAATCCCTACACATTATAGTGTTACTCTGACTATGGGGGTCTCCATGGGTTGGAAATAACTCACAGCAACTGGTACTGATATCCTAGGAATGGAGAATGGTTTGGAAATTGGACATTTATGAATGTTATTTACAACAGCAGCAGATTAAAGAAGCAATACTTAGTAATGATCTCACACACACTGAAAAACCCTTTGATAATTTTAAGATTACTCCTGTCCTGAATGGAGAAATGGGAAAATTTTTTAAAAATCAAATTCAGGAAGAGTACAAAATACTCACTTTCACCACCTCTATTCAATGCAAGAAAGGGAAAAATCTCAAGTGGCATTAATAATGGAAAAGAAAGAAAAGTGTCTGTCTCTGCCTGAAGATAATAATTGATTATATGCTTTGAAAATCCAAGAGATATTTTGGAAAAATTGTCTTAAGAAACAATTAAGAACACACGTATAAATAAGGAGATACAATACAAAAAATAATAGGCTACTTATGCTAGCAATAACCTATCTGAAAAGAGAACTTAAAAAGGTAATATTCACTTAATTGTTTAACGAGAAACTAATCTTCACTGTAAAACTTCATCTAAATTACAACAAAGATTATATTCACAAGATTAACAAAAATAGCAAATACATTTATAAAAAATAAGTAAATAAAAACAGCACTAAACCTAATATAATTTGTAAGACTCAGATGTAGAGCATTCAAAAACCTTTTTACTGAGACATACGAAGTAATATCTGAAAAATGCAGTTGTCATGTTTCTGAATGATAAAAGTCAATGTCATAAAGATGTAAGCTTTGCTAAACTCATTCATTAGTGCTTTCCAACTGAAAATTCTGACAGGAATTTTTTAAAGAAAATTGACAATGAACCCTAAAAGTCACAGATGGAAAAGCAGACAAAACAGAACCAACAATGTTTTAGAAAAGAAATATTGAGGTGAGATTTCTATATCAAAAACAAAATATTTTATACTCTATAAAGTTGTAGGACTTCAAATAAAATTATAGTACTTAAAACTAGCAGAGTAAGATTGAAACAACAGAAAAGAATGTTCAGAAATTAATGTGTTTATTTGTAATAAATATTTGGCTGAATTTAATGGCCCAAAAATGGACTCTTTAGAAAATAAAATGGATGCAGTTTGCTGTCTATGTGGAAAAACCAATATCTTGAATTCCTGTTGTATGACATCTTATTAAAAAAAAATTGTTATGCTTTAAGTGACAGTTTACAATCTAAATCAATGTGCCATATAAGACTCTGCACCCACACTGCTATGCAACTCTAGCTGCTCTCCCCACCCTGTGACAGCACACTCCTCCTTTCCATCCTGTACTTCCCTTATTCATACAAGCAACACCTGTCCACTCCTCCCACCTTCCCATCTCGCCTCTAGAGAAGAGCTATTCTGACAGCCTCATATATATTTAAGCCAAGAAGCACACACTTCATCAGCATCACTCTGTATCTTATAGTCCGGTCCAATTTTTGTCTGGAGAGTCACCTTCAGTACTGGTTTCAGCTCTGGGCTAGCACCGAGTCCAGGGACCACATTCCGGGGGGACCCTTCAGGATGTCGGACCATTAAGTCTGGTCTTTTGATAGAGTCCTAGATCTGCACACCCATTTTTCTTCTGCTACATTGGGGACTGTACATTGTTTTCTCTGTCAGAGCATTCATTGGAGGTTGTTGGGCACCAATATAGTTCTTCTGGTCTCATGCTGATGTAGTCTTGTATTGTGTGGCACGTTCCATCTCATGGGCTCATATTTCCCTTATGTCTTTGGTCTCCTTCATTCTCCTCTGCTCTAGGTGGATTGGGACCAATTGATGGGCTACTTAGATGGCCACTTGCTAGCTTTTAAGACTCCACATACCAAAGTGGTATGCAGAACAATTAGAAAAAAACTTAGTTATGCCAATTAGCCTAGATGTCCACTGAAACTATGGTACCCAGACTCTTGACCCTGCTACTCTGTCCTTCAGATTGTTGGGCTGTATTTAGGAAACTTATCTGTTGGTGTAGTCCAGTTGTGCTAACCTCTCTTCCACTGCGTGCTGTCACTCCCTTCAACTAAACCAATTCTTGTCTACTATCTAATCTACAGATACCCCTCTCCCTCCTTCCTCACCCTTGCAACCATCAAACATTATTTTCTTCTGTGCTTAAACCTTTTCTTGAGTTCTTACAATAATGGTCTCATTCAATATTTGTCCTTTTGCAACTAATTTCACTCAGCATAATGTCTTGCAGATGATTCCATGTTATAGTGTTTCTTAAGATCATCGTTCTTCGTTATCATTGCATAGTTTTCCATTGTGTGAATATACCATCATTTTTTTTTATCCATTCATCTGTTGATTGGCACCTAAGTTGATTCCATCTTTTTGCTATTGTGGGCAGTGCTGCAATAAACATTCATATGCATGTATGTATTTGTGTGACAGTCTTTATGTCTCTAGAACATATTCTAAGCAGCGGTCTTGCTGGAACGTATAGTACTTCTATTTCTAGATTTTTAAGAAGGCACCAAATTGATTTCCAAAGTGGTTGTACTATTTTATGCTCCCCTCAGCAGTGCAGAAGAGTTATAGTCTCTCCACAACCTCTCCAAAATTTATTATTTTGTGTTTTTTGGATTAATGCCAGCTTTATTGGAGTGAGACAGCATCTCATTGTAGTTTTGTTTTGGATTTCTCTGATGGCTAATGATTACGAGTGTTTCTTTATGTATCTGCTAACAGCCTGGATGTCTTTTTTGGTGAAGTGTCTGATCATATTCTTTGTCCATTTTTAAATGAGTTGTCTTTTCCTAATTGAAGTTTTGCAGTACCTTGTAGATGATGGAGATTAGATGCTGATTGAATTTGCAGTAACTCAAAATTCTTTCCCAGCCTGTAGGTAGTCTTTTCACTCTTTTGGTGAAGTCTTTGGATGAGCATAAATGTTTGATTTTCAGGAGTTCCCATGTATATGTATTTTCTCTCCTGGTGTTTGTGCACTGTTAGTAATATTTTCTATTCTGTTTATGCCATGTATTAGGGCTCTCAGAGTTCTCCCGAGTTTTTTGCCCATGGTCTTTATTGTTTTATATTTGATATTTAGGTTTTTGATTCATTTTGTGTTACTTTTTGTGCATGGTGTAAAATATGGGTCTTGATTCAATTTTTGTGGATAGATACCCAGTTTTGCCAACATCCTTGATGAAGAGACTGTCTTTTCCCCAGTTTACAGACTTTGGACCTTTGTCAAATATCAGCTGCTCATAGATGGACTATGTTATATCTGGATTCTCAATTCTCTTTATTGGTGTAAGTACCTATTTTTGTACCATTACCAGGCTGTTTTGACTATTGTACCAGTGTAATAGGTTCTAAAGTCAGGCATTGTGAGGCCTCCTACTTTGTTGTTGTTCTTCTTCAGTAATGCTTTGTTTATCAAGGGCTTTTTCCTTCCCATATGAAGTTGGTGATTTGTTTCTCTACCTCATTAAAAAATGACATTGCAATTTGTATTGGGATTGCATATTAACTATAGATCACTTTGGGTAGAATAGACATTTTCATGATGTTAAGTCTTCCTATCCATGAGCAAGGTAGGTTTCTCTATTTATGGAAGTCTCTTCATTTCTTCAGCAGAGTCTTGGGATTTTCTTTGTACGGCTCTTTTACATCATTGGTTAGATTTATTCCTAGGTATCTTATGTTCTTGGATGCTATTGTAAATGGTATTGATTTGATGATTTCCTCTATGATGGTTTCTTTGTTGGTGCAAAGGAATCCAACTGACCTATGTTTCTTTTGTCTCCAGATACTCTGCTGAACTTTTCTATTAGTTCCAGTAGGGTTTTTGTTTGTTTGTTTGTTTGGGTTTTCTGTGTATAAGATCATGTCATCTAAAAACAGAGATACTTTTACTTTTTCCTTACTAACTTGCATGCCCTTTCTTTTTTAATCTTGCCTGATTGCTCTGGCTAGAACCTCCAGGACAATGTTGAAAAACAGTGGTGACAATGAGCAACCTTGTCTGGTTCCCATTCTCAAGGGGAAATGCTTTCAGACTCTCTCTGTTTAGTACGATGTTAGATGTTGGATGTTGGCTTTGCATAGATGCCCTTTATTATGTTGAGGATTTTCCATTCTATCCCTATTTTGCCAACAGTTTTTGACATGAATGGGTGTTGGACTTTGTCAAATGCTGTTTCTGCATCAATTGATAAAATCAGGTGGTTCTTATCCTTGATTTATGTGGTTGTTTACATTAATTGTTTTTCTAAAGTTGAACCATCTCTGCATCCCTGGTATGAATCCCACTTGGTCATGGTGAATTATTTTTTTGACATGGTGATGAATTTCTGTTGGCTAGAATTTTGCATCTAAGTTCATGAGAGATATTGATTGTAATTTTCCTTTTTTGTGTGCTGTCTTTACCTAGCTTTGGTATCAGAGTTATGCTGGCTTCATAGAATGAGTTTGGGAATATTTCTTCCTTTTCTATGCTATGGAAAACCTTCAGTAACAGTGTTTTTAACTCTTCTCTAAAAATATGGTGGAGTTCTTTAGTGAAGGCATCAGGGCCAGGGCTTTTTTTAGTTGGGCCTTTCAAAATTACCTTTTGAATCTCTTCTTTTGTGATGGGTTTAGTTTTGGTAGGCAGTGTGTTTCCAGAAATTTGTCCATTTCCTCTACACTTTTGAATTTACTAAATTTTTTCAATAGTATCGGAGTTAACTCTTGTCGAAAAGCTTGGTAGAATTCTCTGGTGAAGCCATCTGGGCCAGGACTTCTTTTGGTTGGTAGATGTTTGAGAACTTTTTCAATCTCTTCCTTTGTGATAGATTTATTAAGTTGATCTACTTCTCCTTGTGATTATCTTGGTGAGTGATATGAATCTAGAAATTTGTCCATTTCCCCTAGGTTTTCAAACCTGTTAGAGTACAGCCTTTCATAGTATTCTGTTATGACATTTTTTATTTCAACTAGGTCTGTTGTAATGACTCCCATCTCATTTCTTAATTGGGTTATTTGTATTTTCTGATTTTTTCTTTTGTAAGTTTAGCCAATGGCTTATCAATTTTGTTGATTTTTTAAAGAACCAGCTTTTGGTTTTATTAATTTTTTCAATTGTTTTTCTATTTTCTAATTCATTTAGTTCTGTTCTAATCCTTATAATCTGTTTTCTTCCAGTGCCTGAGGCATTCTTCAGTTGCTCTCTTTCTACTTGTTCAAGCTGTAAGGTTAATTCTTTAATTTGGGCCCTTTCTTCTTCCCAGATGTGTACAGTTACAGAGATAAATTGACCTCTGAGCACTGCTTTTGCTGTATCCCATAGATTCTGGTAGGATGTGTTTTCATTCTCATTTGATTCCATAAATTTCTTTAGTTTGTTCTTGATTTCTTCTATAACCCAAGGCTTTTTGAGCAAAGTGTTGTTCAGTTTCCATAAGTTTGAATTTCTACCTATGAATTTTCTGTTATTGATTTCAACTTTTATAGCTCTATGGTCTGAGAAGATACTTTGCAGTAAATCAATGGCTTGGATTTTATAGAGAATTGTTTTATCAACTAACACATGGTCTGTTCTGGAGAATGTTCCATGTGCATTGGATGAAAAGATCTGTATATGTCGATAAGGTCAACTTGGTTGATTGTTGCAGTAAGATCTTCTGCGTCTTTACTGAGCTTTTTTCGGATGATCTATCCATCACTGAAAGGGAAGTGTTGAAGTCTCTAACTATTATTGTGGAATGATTTACCTCATTTTTCAGTGCTGTCAGTATTTGTTCAATGTATTTAGGTGCTCTGGTATTGGGTGCATAAATATTTAATATTGTTAAGTCCTGCTTGAGTATTGAACCTTTCAGCAATAAATAGTGACCACCCTTGTCCACAATAGTGTATTTTGCATTAAAATCTATTTTATCTTAGATTAGTATTGCCACACCTGCTCTTCTTTGTGTATTGTTAGCTTGATATAAATTATTCCATCCTTTAATTTTCAAATTGTTCATATCTTTAAGTCTATAAGTCTAAGGTGTGTTCCTTGCAAGCAACATATAGATGAGTCGTGTTTTTTGATCCAGGATGTCACTCTCTGTCTCTTTGCTGGAGCATTCAGTCCATTTACATTCAGTGTAATTATTGATAGGTATGTGCTTAGTGCCATCATTTTGACGTCATTACTTTTATGTTGATGTTTTCTATATTGCTCTTAATGTTCTGGGGCATTCTTCTTTATGGGTTGTTGTTTCAGTGTTGGTTTTGTGTTCGTTGATATTCCTGCACTGCATTTCTTCTTTTGATACAATGCATTGTTAATTTGCTTTATGGCTACATGTATTATCCTCCTTAACATGCCAAGATTAAACCCAATTTTAACAACTGCATAACTCTGAAACTTCCTCTGCATCTAGAACAACTATAACTTCTGTAGTGTATCTCTCTATTAATGTGATGATATTATAGTTGTCATGATATGATCAAAGATTCCCTCATTATAATACTGTAGCTTTGATGAAGTTTTGTGACTTCCGTAACTGATTAGAATTTTGGATGATGTGTCCTGAATTGTCACCTTAAATATACATTTAATGAGTTTGCTTTGCTAAGGGAAGAGCATCTTTCAACATTTCATGTAATTTTGGTTTAGTTTTTAAGAAGTCTCTAAATTTCTCTTTATTTTCAAAAGTCTTAATTTCACCGTTATATTTGATAGACAATTTTGCGGGATAAATAATTCTTGGATGGAAGTTTTTCTCATTCAGGGCTTTGAATGTTTCCGCCCACTGTTTTCTAGCCAGATTGTTTCCGGAGAAAGGTCAGATGAAAGCCTACAGGGTTTGGAGTGTTAGGTTTCCTTTGAGTCTTGCTGCCTTCAGAAGCATCTGTTTATGTTTTAACTTATTAAGCTTGATTATAGTATGTCTTGGCATCTTTCTTTTTGGGTCTAGCTTTTGTGGTGTTTGATTAACATCTTGGATACCTATGCTCTCTTTGCTCATGATCTCAGGAAAATTTTCAGCAGCATCTCTACAGCAATACCCTCTATATTGTCATTAATCACCCTTTGTTCAGGAACTCCAATTAAATGTAAATTATTCCTGTTAATGGAGTCCCACAAGTTTCTTAATGCTTCTTCATTTTTCTTGTTTCTTTTCTCTGATTTCACCTCATAAATGCTGGTGTCAGTTGCTCTGTCTTCAAGGTCACTGAGTCTAACTTCCATCTGTCTAATCCTACTCTTTTGGCTTTTGTTTGAATTATCTAACTCTGTAATTTTGTTATTGATCTGATGTATTTTAGATCATTGATGGTCCATCAGTTCAGATAGCTTACTAAATTTTTCATTTTGTTCTACTGCATTTTGTTTAATCTCTAGGAATGTTCTATATATAAATCTTTTGTACTTGTTTTAGTCAGCTAGGGTTTCTCTAACAGAAATACCACAGGGTGGATGGCTTTAACAAAGGAAGGTTTATTCTTACACAGTCCGGTAGGCAACAAGTCCATATTCAGGGTGTCCTCTCCAGAGGAAGGCTTTCCCCCTTGTTGGCTTTGGACAAAAGTCCAGTATTGCATCAGTCTTTGCCCAGGGAGTATCTTGGCGAGGAACCTCAGGTCTTAAGGATGCACTCTTTTCCTGGTGCTACTTTCTTGATGGTATGAGGTTCCCAATTCTCTGCTTGCTACTCTTTCCTTTTTTCTCTTGTAGGATGAAAGGATTATGGGTGGGGCAAGCCATACTCCAGGGAAACTCCTTTTACAGTGGAGCATGGAGGTGATCTTATAAAGGGATTTACAGTCCCACCCTAGTCCTTTAACATGCAGCAAAGGAAAACCACAAAACGAAGGACAGTCACAAGACACTGGGAATCATGGCCCAGCCACATGGCTACACCTATTTCTGGGGGGACACAATTCAATCCATGACAGTACTCAACCTCCAGTAGATTCAGAAAGGCTTCTTCATCTGGAAAATTTTTGAATATTTTGGGAATTTTCTGGAGCATTTGAAGGCTGCTTCTTTAAATGATTAATTATGGTCTGCTGCCTATGTGCCACCTAGACACTGTTTGATTTCTCTGGTATTGGATCTAAGAGAATTGTTTGTCACCAGCTGTCTCTAATACTCTAGTGATTTGCCCCAGGTGGACTCTCTGGGTGGAAGGCTCTGCTTATTGGGTAGCAAAGAGGCTGCCCTACTTATCGAGAAACTGGGGGCTGTCAGCCAACCCTACAACGTGGGTCAGAGAAGGGTGGGAGGAAAAGATGCCAGGCCTCTCAACAAACAGACATCCAGGCAAATACATAGGCCTCCCAGCCTTAACTACAATACTACTGAGGCTATTTCACACCATAGAGAGGGATAGAATACTCCCAAATTCATTCTATGAAGCCAGCATAGCCCTGATACCAAAGCCAGGGAAAGATCCCATGAAAAAAAGAAAATTACAGACCAATATCACTCATGAACCTAGATGCAAAAATCTTCAACAAAATTCTAGCCAATAGATTTCAACAGCATATAAAAAAAATCCTTCATCTTGATCAAGTTGGTTTCATTCCAGGGATGCAAGGCTGGTTGAACATCAGAAAAACAATTAATGTAATCAACCACATTAATAACACAAAAGAATAACCTGATTTTGTCAAGTGATGCAGAAAAGGTATTTGACAAAGTTCAACACCCATTCATGCTTAAAACTCTCAGAAAAATAGGAATAGAGGGGAAATTCCTCAATGCAATCAGTAACGTTTCCACAAAGCCAACTGCCTTCATCATCCTGAATAGTCAAAGACTGAAAGAATTCCCTTTTAGAATGGGAACTAGGCACAGATGTCCACTCCCACTGCTTCTATTCAGCATTGTGCTAGAAGTTCTAGCCAGAGCAATCAGACAAGACAAAGAAATAAAGGGCATCTGGATCAGCAGTGAAGAAGTAAAAGTCTCCCTCTTTGCAGATGACATGATTGTTTATACAGAGAATCCAAAGGAATCTGTAAGTAAACTATTGGAACTAATAGAGGAGTTTAGCAAAGTAACAGGATACAAGATAAACATAAGTAAATCAGTAGGATTCCATTATACCAACAGTGAGATTATTAAAGAAGAAATCATCAAATCAGTTCCATTTACTATAGTCCCCAGGAAGATAAAATACCCAGGAATAAATCTAACTAGAGAAATAAGAGATCTTGAACTACAAGACCTTACTACAAGAAACTAAGAGAGACTTAGATAAATGGCAAAACCTACCCTGCTCATGGATAGGAAGACTTAACATTGTGAAAATGTCTATTTTGCCCAAAGCAATCTAGTTCTATAATGCAATCCCAATACAAATTCCAGTGACATTTTTTAATGAGATGGAGAAATGAATCATCAACTTTGTTTGGAAAGGGAAGAAACCTCGGATAACTAAAGCACTGCTGAAGAAGAAGAGCACACTGGGAGGCCTCTCACTATCTGACCTTAGAACTTATTACACTGCCACAGTAGCCAAAACAGTCCGATACTTGTACAAAAAGAGGCACATAGACCAATGGAACAGAGTTGAGACCCCAGAGATGCCACCATCCTCCTACAAACAGTTGATATTTGACAAAGGCCCCAAGATTTTAAACTGGGTAAGAACTGTCTCTTTAACAAATGGTGCTGGCAAAATTGGATATCCATCTGCAAAAAATTGAAACAAGACCCATATCTCACACCTTATACAAAAACCAACTCAAATTGGATGAAAGACCTAAATATAAAATCTAAAACAATAAAGCTCATCCAAGATAAAATAGGATCAACAATGGAAGTTTTAATACACAATGCAGACAGACTTCAAAATCTGACAAACAAAGCACATTCAACAGAAGAGAAAATAGATAAATGGGAACTACTAAGAATCAAACAGTTTTGCTCATCCAAAGACTTCACCCAAAGAATTAAAAGACCACCTAAAGAACGGGAAAAAAATATCTGGCAACTCTATATCAGACCAACGTCTGATCTCTATGATCTATAAGGTATTACAAAATATCAACAATAAAAGGATAAATAATCCAACTAAGCGATGGGTGAAGGAGATGGACAGACATTTCCTTAAAGACAATATCCAGGCAGCTGAACGACACATGCAGAATTGCTCACGATCATTGGCTATTAAAGAAATTCAAATCAAAACTACAGTGAGATACCATCTCACTCCAGTGAGGTTGGCCATGATACAAAAAACACAAAACAACAAATGTTGGAGAGGCTGTGGAGAAATTGCAACTCTCCTACACTGCTGGTGGGATTACAAACTGGTACAACCTCTTTGGAAAAGAGTCTGGTGCTTCTTTAAAAAGCTGGTGATAGATATGCCATTGGATCCTGTAATTCCACTGCTCGGAATTTATCCTTCAGAAACAAAGGTGGTCACACAAACAGACACATGTACTTGAATGTTTGTTGCAACACAGTCCACAATAGCAAAATGTTGGAATCAACCCCAATGCCCATCAACAGATGAATGGATAAGCAAACTGTGGAACATATATTCAATGGAACACTATGCTATGATAAAAAACAATGACAATTTTAGAAAAATATTTCATAACATAGTCTCATTTGGAAGAGATCATGCTGAGTGAAATCGATCAGTGTGAAAAGGGCAAATTTTTTGAGACCTCTGTTATAAGGACTTAAGAGAATTATCCACAGAAGAAAATGACTTGTGTTGGCTCCATGAGTGGGTGGGACATTGAGGGTTTATCATAGATGAGGTAATTGATACACGTTAGAAAGTTTACTCTTTCACTATAATTAATAAAAAATAAAAAAGTTAAAAAAATTTTTTTTTCATAGTATTCTGATTCTTTTAGTTTCAGTTGGGTCTGCTGTAATATGGCCCATTTCATTTCTTTTTCAAGTTGTTTGCTTGTCTCCTGTTTTTGTTTTGTTAGTTTGGCCAATGGCTTATCAATTTTGTTGATTGTTTAAAAAGCAAGATTTGGTCTTGTTAACTCTTTCAATCATTTTTCTATTCTCTAATTGATTCAGTGCTACTCTAATATTTATTATTTGCTTTCTTCTGGTGCCCAAGGGGTTCTTTTGTTGTTCTCATTCCACTTGTTTAAGTTGTAGTGTTAATTCTTTGATTTGGGTCCTTTCTTCTTTTTGAATGTGTGCTTCTATTGAGATGAATTGACTTCTGATCACTGCTTTTTCTGGGTACCATACATTCTGGTAGGATGTATTTTCATTCTCATTTGATTCTAGAAACTTCATTATTCCATCCTTGATTTCTTCTATAACCCATTTGTTTTTGAGCAAGGTGTTACTCAGTTTCCATGTGTTTGATTTTTTTCCTTCCTTTTCCTGTTATTGATTTTTCCTTTTATGGCTTTATGGTCTGAAAAGATCTTTGGTAGTATCTGAATACTTTGAATTTTATTAAGAATTGCTTTGTGGCATAATACATGGTCAATTCTGGAGAATGTACCATGTGCATTGTAAAAGAAAGTATACTTGACTGTCGTTGGGTGGAGTGTTCTGTATATGTCTATTAGATCAAGTTGGTTGATTGTGGCATATAGATGTTCTGTGTCTTTACTGAGCTTTTTATCTATACGTTCCATCCTTCACTGAGAGTGATGTTGTTGTCTCCTACTATTATTGTACAGCAACCTGTTTCTATTTTCAATGCATTTAGCATTTGTTTTATGTATTTTGGAGTCCTGTCATTGGGGGCATAGATATTCAGTATGATTATGTCCTCCTGGAGCATTGATCCTTTAATCATTATATAATGTCCTTTCTTATCCAATGTGGTGGATTTTACTTTAAAGCCTACGTTATCAGAGATTAATATTGCCACTCCTATTCTTTCTTGAATATTGTTAGCCTCATATATTTTTTCCATCCTTTGAGTTGTAGTTTGTTCATGTCTTTGCGCCTAAGGTGCCACTCCTGTAGGCAGCATATAGATGAGTTGTTATTTTTTTAATTCAATCTGCCACTCTCTATCTCTTAATTGTTGGGTTTAGTTCATTTACCTTCACTGTGATTATTGATAAGAATGAGCTTAGTGCTGGCATTTTGATGACTTCCAGGCATTGTAGAGAATTCCTTTGTTTCACTTAATTTTCTATGTTGAGTCTTTTTCTTTATGTCTTGTCATCTTTTTCAATATTGATGATTTTGTATTTGCTGAGACTTCATGTTTTTCTTGTTTTTTTTTTTTAGTTTCATGCATTGGAATGATTGTTTACTTTATGGTTATATTAATATTTACCCCTAATTTTCCAAATTTAAACCAATCTTTAATTTCTTTATATCACCTTGACTTCCTCTCCATATGAATCTATGACTACATTTTCCTTTGAGTCCCTCTGTTTTGTTATAAATTTACTTAATAACATCTTCATTTCCTTGTTTTCAGTATTTTGTGTATGATTAGTTTTGTGATTCCCCAGTTTGGGTTGATATCCAGTTGCTCTGTTCTGTGTTCTGGTCATTGTTACCTAGTGTTACTGATTTTCTAAACAAAGGACACTCTTTAGCATTTCTTACAATTTTGGCTTGGTGTTTTACAAATTCCCTAAATTTCTGTTTATCTGAAAATGTCCTAATTTTTCCATTATCTCTGAAAGACAATTTTGCTGGATATGTAATTCTGGGCTAGCAATTATTCCCTTCAAGGCTTTTGTCATGGGATGAATTGTGTTCCACCAAAAGTATGTGTAGTAATTTGCCTGGGCCAGGATTCCCTGTGTTCTGTGATTGCCCACAACTTTGTGATTTTCTTATGCTGTAAATCCTAATCTCTGCTCGACGGCACTTGGCTTGGTTGCCTGTGGTTAACAGAGTGGATTATGTTAGAGAGGATTAGTGTGGAGTTGTAAAACCCTTTCCAAGATCACCTCCCTGCTCCAATGTAGAGCTTCCCTGGAGTGTGGCTTGCAACACCTTTTATCGTTTCATACTACAAGAGAGAAAAGGAAAGAGAATTAAGCAGAGAGGGGGAATCTCATACCATCAAGAAAGAAGCACCAGGAGAGGATCGTGTCCTTTAGACCTGAGGTTCCTGTGCCAAGATGCTCCCTGACCAAAGACTGATGCAACACAAGGACCTTTCTCCAGCGCCAAGAAAGAAGGAAAGCCTTCCCCTGGAGTGGACACCCTGAATTTGGACTTGTAGCCTGGAGGACTGTGTAAGAATAAACTTCCAGTTTTTAAAAATCCATCCAGTCATGGTATTTCTGTTACAGCAGTACTAAATGACTAAGCTTTGTACATGACATTTCACTGCCTTCTTGCCAGCACAGTTTCCATGGAGTAGTCCAAGCTTGGTCTTACTGATTCTCCTTTGCTGTCAAATTTATTCTGACTCATAGTGACCCTATAGGACAAAGTAGAATTCCCCATGGAGTTTCCAATGAGTACTTCGTGGAATTGAACTGCCAACCTTTGGATTAGCAGTCACAGTCTTAACAGCTATGCCACCAGGGTTTCCTGTTTATCCCTAGCCACTTTTAAAAGTGCCTCATTATCTTTAGTTTTGGCATGTTTGATTATAATATGGCTTGGTGTCTTTTGGGATCTACCTGTGTGGAGTTCAATGAGTGTCTTAGATAGAAAACTTCTCATTTTTTGATGATATCAGGGAAGTTTTCTGCCAGCAAATCTTCGACAATTCTCTCTGTATTCTCCATTATCCCCCTGTTCCAGTATTCCAGTCATTCACAGATTATTTTTCTTCAGAGAGTCCCACACAATTCTTAGTGTCTCTTGATTTTTTTAAAGTTCTTTTATCTATTTGGTCTTCCATTTCCTCAATTTTGCTCCTTTGACTTTCTACTGAGTTGTCTAACTGTAATTTTATTTATTAATTTTCTGAATTTATAATTCTTGCTGTTGTATGTTTTCTTCCAGCTTGTTAATTTGTCATTATGCTATGCTGCATTTTGCTTCATCTCCTTTCTCATCTCTTGAAGAATTCCAAACATTAATTTTTTGTATCCTATCTGTAATAATTCCAGGAGGTTTTCTTCCTCTCGAAAATTTGATTGTTTTGGGAGCTTTCTGAAGAAATCATGGTCTGCTTTTCTAAGTGATTGGAAATGGACTGTTGTCTCTGAGCCATCAGTAAATTGTATTTATTTATTTTGTTTGCCTACTGTGTTCTAGCTTCTTGTTTTAAAATGCCCAAATAGGCTGGTTGTATGTGATATTTTTTTTATTGTGATTAAGTATAGAATCCAAATCAATTTTGTGTGCCCACCTGTATGCAGCTCCTTCTACTCTCCTTACCCAATGACAGCATAGTCCTCTTTTTCATTCCATACTTGTTGTATCCTTTTAACAAGCTCCTGTCCCCTACTGTCTACCCTCTTCTCTCCCATCTAGAAAAAAGACCATCAGGACAGCATTCTATAAATATGCACAGAACCATAAAGTACACACACCATATGGTCACATTGTGCCTCTAAGTCCAGCCAATTTTTGTCCAAAGAGTTGACCTCAACAGTGTTTTCTGGTCAGGGGAAACATCAGGTCTAGCAGCCATGCTCCTAAGGGATCCTCCAGACCATCAAACCATCAGTTGTGGTCTTTTAGCAGAGTTCTTGAGCTGCACTCCTCTTTATTTGTGTTGCCACAGGGACTCAACATTGTGTGCCCCATCACAGCTGTCTTTGTTGGTGTCCAGGCACCATCTGATCACATGTTGATACAGTCACCCATCCACATAGGTTCTTCTCTCTCCTGAACTCTTTTTTCCTCATGTCTTTGTTGTTCTCAGTCATCATCTGTTCCAGATGAGTTGGGACCATTTGCTGTAACTCAAATGGCAGTTTTCTACCTTTAATGCCCCAAATGTCACTCAACAATAAGGAGTGCAGAATACTCTCTTACCAATAGGCTAGTTATACCAGTTGGCCTCGATGTGCCATGACAGCATCATCTCCAGACCCTTGCCCCTGCTACTCTATCCTTGAAATATTGGGTTGAGATTAGAAGAACTTTCAGTTTATGGTGAAGTCCAGTTACATTGATCTTTCTACTGTGTGCTGTCGCTGCTTTCACTCAACAAAATTTGTATCACCTATCTATTCTATGACATACTCTCTCCCTCCCTTCCACCTTGTAGCTGTCAAAGAGTCTTTTCTTCTGTATGTAAGCTTATTTTTCAGTCCTTATAACAGGGGTCTCATACAATATTTGTCCTTTTGCCACTGACTGATTTCACTCAGCCTAAAGTCTTCCAATCGAACCCAAGTTATGAGATACTTCCTAAAATCATCTTTGTTCTTTATCACAACTTAGTGTTCTACTGAATATATCTACCATAGTTTGTTTATCCATTCATCTGTTGTTGGACATCCGGGTTGATTCCATCTTTTTGCTATTGTGGACTGTGCTGCGATGAACATTCATGTGCATGTCTCTGTTCATGTGACAGCCTTTACCTGTGGAATATATTCCAAAGAATGGGATTACTAGATCAAATGGTATATCTATTTCCAGCTCTTTAAGGGAGCACCAAATTGCTTTCCAAAGAGGTTGTACCATTTTGCAATCCCACCAACAGTGGAGGAAAGTTCTGATCTCTCCACAGCCTCTCCAGCATTTATTGTTTTGTGTTTTTGGATGACGGCCAACCTTGTTGGGGTGAGATGGTTTCTCATTGTAGTTTTGATTTGGATTTCTCTAATAGCTAATGACCATGAGCATTTACTCGTGTGTCATTTGGCTGTCTGGATGTCCTCTTCGGAGAGGTGTCTGTCTATCTCCTTCTTCCATTGCTTAACTGGCTTATTTATCTTTGTCTTGTTGATATTTTGCAGTACCTTGTATGTTATGGAGATCAGACATCAATCTGACATGTGGTTGCCTAATATTTTTTCCCAGTCTATAGCCAGCCAAAGCCAAGTGCCAAGTGCTATCTATAGGTGATCTCTTAACTCTTTTGATAAAGTCTTTGGATGAAGAAAAGTGTTTGATTCTTAGTAGTTCCTATTTATCTATTTTCTCTTCTATTGTTTGTGCTTTGTTTGCCAGATTTTGAAGTCTGTCTAAACTGTGTATTAGAACTTCTGTTGTGGACTCTATATTTTCTTGCATGATGTTTATTGTTTTAGGTTTGACATTTAGGTCTTTTGTCGATTTTGAGTTAGTTTTTGTGTAAGGTGTGAGATATGGGTCTTGTTTGAGTTTTTTGCAGATGAACAACCAATTTTGCCAAAACCATTTGTTAAAGAGACTGTTTTTACTTCAGTTTAGAATGTTAGGGCCTTTGTCGAATATCAGCCATTTGTAAGAGGATGGTGGCATCTCTGGGGTCTCAACTCTGTTCCATTGGTCTATATGTCTCTTTTTGTACCAGTGCCAGGCTGTTTTGACTACTGCAGCAGTGTAATAGATTCTAAGGTCAAGTAGTGGGAGGCCTCCCACTGTGTTCCTCTTTGTATGTAATAGTTTTATTATTGTTATCCTTGTAATTCTATGCCATGTCACCAGGTGTTTAGAGCTGTTACTAGACTTGGGAGCCCAAGCATCTGTTTACTTTACTTATATGAATTCAGCTCAGTTGTCCAGGGAGTCAGTCACCAAGTAAGTGGTGGAGGCTCTTGCCTACTGTCCTAGATGGGAAGGGGTGATTGGTATAGGCATTGGTGTCTGGCTTCAGCCACTGAGAAAGGTAGGGGGTTAATAGCTGTTCTTGAGTGTCTTTGAGGATGGTGTATCCCTTTATATCCAAATCTAGGTGAAGGAACATTTTCTGCCCTGATTTTCTTTCTTAGGGGAGCCAACAGAGTTTTTTTTTTTTCTTTTCCCCATTTCCCAGTTTCATAAATTTTTCCCCTTCTGAATCTCAGAGAATGGGTCAGGGCCAGCTTAAGGAGTTCTACTTCTGGTTAAGTTAACGACATCAGGCTCCAAAACCTGGTGCAGAGAAGGGAGATGGAGAATGGCTCAGCGTGGGGTTGAGGACTCCTACTTCTGACCCAATTAATGGCATCAGACTCTAGCACCAAGTACAGTGCAAAGAAGGGAGTGGGGATCATTGGGAGAAAGAAGAGAGGCCTATGCCAAAGGAAAGATTTACATCTGTGTATGTGCAGTTGGTTACGCATAGATTTAGGTTTCAATGATCCAGTGCTGTTTCTCACTGGTTCTGTAAGTATGAGTGGATTCTCTAGACAATTACTCCTGATGAGGTGGGTGCTCACCAATCTCCGTGCTTGGCTTGCCATGCGATGGCTGCAGCTGTTTCCCAGAAGGTCAAGTCTCTGGAACCCTATATAGTTCTGATGCTACTCTCTCTTCCCTGTTGCTTAGTCCAATTTCTAAGCTTCCCCTTGGTGTTCAGTGCTCCTAGGATGTCTTATGTATGGGATTAACTTGTTATTTTGAGTCTTTGTTGTTAGAGGCATCACAGGAAGTGTTCATCTACTCTGCCATCTTGGCCCCACCCAGGCACCATCTTATTTTTATTCATTTATTTACTAAACAAAAAATTTTAGTATGATTCAAGAGCTAAATATAAAATCATAATTATCAAAGTAGTAGGTAAGATTTAGGACAAGACATAAATTAAGGTAAGATGACCTCTTAATGTTATTGTTGTTTATATTGAAACAGAAGTCACACACAAACATGCATTTCCACATCACATCACAGTATTATTTCAAAGCATAATATGTATGCTGAGCAAATAACGTGAGAAGCTGGTCTATGTTAAGAAGAACAGGGCATCAGGATTGAAAGAAGACTCATGCTATGGGGTCTCACAGAAACAATTTAAAACTTTATTTCTGGAAGGAAATAACACATGTTCCTTTTCACATTTCATTGGCTAAAGCACATCTCATAGTCATCTTGAGTTCAAGAGTGTAAGGGAAAACAGACTATGCAACCAGAGAAAGGAGAGCTTGCAAGCAGTCACAATGTGTATCACATTACACACTTTTTGATTAAGAAAAGAGGGAAGAAAAGCCACATGTGAAAACTAGAGCTCAGACCACTAAGGCAACCCTCATACTTAATCAATAGTTACAAATGACCTACCTCCTTCCTCATTTGAGAAAAGAACTGTAGTCTTTTCATTTATAGAACTGGAGAACTTAGAATGTGCTGAAAACAAATGTTGTTGCTTCAAGAACTACTTTGGTTGACGACCTGGGGAAATACTTTAATGGGATCTAACACTTCTTATTTGGAAACCCTGGTGGCATAGTGGCTAAGTGCTACGCCTGTAACCCAAAAGTCAGCAGTTTAAATATGCCAGGTGCTCCTTGGAAAATCTACAGAGCAGTTCTACTATGCCCTATAGGGTCACTGTGAGTGGGAATTGACTTGATGGCACCGGGTTTGGTCTTTTTGCTTTTTTTTAATCTGGTAAGTTATTAAGGCTGATACTGAATACATCATTGTTTTCCAATAATTTCTTTCAAGAAAACATACCAACTACTGATAGCACTGTGATTAATTATATTTCTGCAACAGTGTGCGTGCATCTTCTAGTAACATGATAAGTGGACAATTTTGATGGCATCTGACAAATTGGTAGAAGTAAGAATTTACTGTTTATTGCTACTCTTCAGTGACTACAAATGAAAGCCACATCATACAAAACAGCATTAAAAAAATATAAAATACTCTTAAAAAAAAAAAAGTGAAAAAGTGAAGGTAAACGAACTAGCGATTTAGACCACACTGACTCTACAGAAAGAGTGGCCCCTGTAATATCTGATTTTGCTCACTTTGTGCAGGTTTGAGGCTGGTAAGGAGCTATTGTAGAGGAAAACAACATTTATTCTAGAGAAACTTACTTTATCTTGTTGGATGTTTGGGCACTAATGGGAGAGTAAATCCAGTGGCTGTGGACACATTACTGAATATTTTATTCAGAGCTGTAGAAGAGGAAAATGGTGCTCTATCAACAGCTGCTGCCTGTAGTGATGTAGTGCTAGCACATTGCCTGGTCTAGGCAAATCCTAAGTTCACTTGGTGGTACTGTTGACGTCTCCCTTCCATCGCTGAATTATGCTTGAAATTCAGTGGGCGGCAGCACAGATCTACATCAGGGCACTTCATCCTTTGAATAATAATCCACTTGGTGGCAGAGATTTTTTTTTTAACTGAAGGAGAGAACTGAAAGCCACTGACCAAGCACCTTCGTACCCGTATTCAAACAAAGCTTGCCACATGGCTTGTGATAAAGAGAACATTCTTCCAAAGAACCATGGTTAGATGTCTCAGTAAGACAGAGAGCCTTGGTTTGTATTAAATCCTCTAGGTGAGAGAGGGAGAAAAAACTTTTAAGAAGATACCACTTAAATTCCAGAAGTCTGGGTATGGGGCTTGAGAGCCTGTGAATGACTGAATGTAAACAGCTGCAAACAGCTGGAATGCATGACATTAGACCCTTGCAAATGATGGGTCCAGCTCACTTAATGTGACCCTTTTTCGCATGCCCAGGCCTTTGTGTTTTCCTCCTTGAGAGGTGAATTCACCTGAGGAAGTAGCCTTTGTTGTGCTGTTTAGATAAGAAGGCACCAATTTGCTTTGTGAGGAACTTCCAACACCCTATTCGAATCAATGCTTGCTTTACAACACATATACCTGTTCTGTTCACTAAATAAAAATGAGCTGCCTGATGCCTAAATTAAAGTTGGGGTGTCAGAGATACCAGCTCCCCTCCTCCCCACACAGAAGTTTTAAGATAAGCCTAGTTTCTAAGGAGAAGGTAAAATTCCAGATGCCTCTCTCCAGTGCCAGCCTGAGGACTCTCCCTCCGCCCTCTACATAAATTCTTGAGATAAGCCTAGTTTCTAAAAAAAGGGTAGCTTCTTCCCACGTCACTTAATACTAGCTACTTATCTAGTGCCTCTTTCAGTATACTGTACCAATGAGAATGCAATATGGAAATCTGTATACCTGTAGTTGCCAATTAGGAGGATGTATAGAAATTCCTTTGTCTGCTTTCTTGGGGAAACATATATATAGATATGTCTGATAATAGAATGGTGTGCACAGCTATTTTTTGGACTTGAGTCCATCCACCGCACTGCCGGCTAACAAACGCCTCTTCCTCTACAAACAAAGTGGTGTTCCAGGTGCTTTCTGGTCTCCGGGCTGAACTTATCTTTTTTTCCTGCTACATAAGGAGGACTGAAAGGATCCAAGGCTCTTTCAACTTGTCTATTACGAAGAAGCAGGGACAATTTGGTGACTGGATATCTTAATAATGTTTATCTAGGAAGAGGAGGGTTAAAGCAGAGCTGGAGTGGTCATTGGAGTCTCTGAGTGGTGTAAGTGGTTAACATGCTCTGCTGCTAGCCACCAAGGTTGAATGCTTAAGTTCACCCAGAGTGTAACTGATTAGACCCAGAGTGATCTGGTTCCGGTTCTGGAGATGGAGCTAGCAAGTTCAGTCTCCTGACAGGTGGGAAACTGGGCTCCCCTCCCCCAAAGCACACTAGGATGCGTCCTTCTTGGTAGCAAATGATGCGAAGGTTTACTAAGGGAAAATATGTTCCAAAGAGGGAACGGGTCAGTATCCATGAGTGCAAAAAGACCCAGTATAGATTTTGGGGGTGCTTTTTACTGGAAAAAGCAGGGGCAATGTCCTAGATAGCAGGCAAGGTAGGAACTTGGTTTCTGATTGGGTTTGAGGCTACTGTAGGCACTTCACAACCACCTGGATGAATTGTTGTATTTGCATCACAACTGCCAGGAAGAATTTATATTTGCATCACAAGCTGCCAGGGAGAACTGTTAATATGTGGCAGATCAGGTTTCCTTGGTAACCTTATCAATACTGTGTGTTCTATAATGCAAACCATGACCTTTGTTATCTCTAGAAAATGTTAGATTCTGGAGTAAAATATGTTAGTATGTGGGGGCAGAGATCTGATTCCCTAGCTAACCTTGACAAGAGTTGCCTCAGAATTTCACTTTGCTGATCAACTTCCAAAAATATAAGCCATTGAAACCCCTATGGAGCACAGTTCTACTCTGACACATACGGGGTTGTCATGAATCAGAATTGACTTGATACCAACTGTTTTAGTTTGTTTTGTTTTGGAGTGGCCATTGTTAGAAAAATAGCAGTCACTCATGCTGTTGAAATGAGGCACAAGTGACTCCATTTTGAGGAAGGGTGCAGTAAAAATTCAAGGTGTTAAAGAAAGCCCCAGGAAACAACTTAATACCAGAAAATACCATAGAGTAATCTCACCTTTGTCTTACAAAACATCTGTCACAGGACAAGGCCTGGGGACAGCCTTGCAAGTGACCCCTAGACCTTGACCACATTTTATAACTAACAGGAATTCCAGGTGGCCTTAACCAATCAATGTAAAGGTCAGTTCTCCCTCCCTACTTTGTAATCTCACAACTTAAATACTTGGTGCTGAGGAAGCTTGGGGTCGCCCCCTGCTCTGTGTAGTTTGGGGTGCATCCCTGGTGCACCAGTCTTTTTCCTATTGGGCATATTTTTAATAAAATTTTACCTTTAAAGAAATTCTGGGTCGTGTCTTGAAATCCGAACCCCAACAATGCTGATCAGAAGAGAAGGATGTTTAATCATTTTGTGGTATGGATTGGCCTTGTTTCAGCCATAGTTGAAGGGTGGGAACTGAGTTCATATTTTGGAAGTTGGTTTATGGTCAGTAGAGACAGAATATCACGGTTGGCTCCACCAGGGTGGTTGTTCACTTTCTCAGGCACATGGCTGCCTCCTTGTTGAGGAGGGCTTTAGACTTGCACCTAGTCTCTAGTATTAGATTGACTTTCAGTGGCATGCCAGAGAAAGAATGAGATGCTGAGGATTTAGAGGAAAAAACAACCTTTCTAGATCTTACTAGTGTGCTTTTGGGTATGACAGGGCATCAGGTGGAGGATGTGCCTAGACAGGGTACCTGAAAGAAGCAACCACTTGACCCTACATTCAGACATATATATAAGTTGCTGGTGCCCAGATGAACACTGTTACATGGCTAATTATCACCTGTACACATGTGAGACAGTAATATGATGATGGTTTTACTGGCCTCAATTCCTCCCCTCCTCCATCCATAGGGAACCCTGGTGATACAAGCATTAAGTGCTTGGCTGCTAACAAAAAGATTAGCTGTGGAACCTCACCCTGCATGCTCTGTGGGACAAAAGACCTGGCAATCTGTTTCTGAGTGAATAGAGCCAAGAAAACCGTCTGTCACATGGGATCTGGGGCAGACTATCCAATAAGGTACCAGATCATTGGGAATGAACAAGTTCACATTTTTTCACTACATCAAGGATTCTGCTTATGGGTCTGACTGGCATCTGTTTCTCTCCCACCCCCACAGCACCTTTCTACAGGAATCAGAGCCTCCTTTCAAATCTACAGCCCCTGACAGAGGCACGTGACCCAATAAACAAGGTAAACATGCACTTACTTGTGCTTGCTGACTAATCTGTAGTGAAATTGTTCACTACAGATGATCTGGTAAGGGAGGTAAGCACCATGCTTACCTTGCTTATTGGATCACCCACTCTGCATGGGGTAACTGTGTTAGAATCAACTCAGCAGTGCCGTACAACAACAACTCTATATTCATATTCTTGCCCTTGCCTTATCAGCATACATATATATACATATACATATATATTCACATTTTTATTGTGGGCTTGGCCATGTAATTTGTTTTGGTCAATGGAATTTGTAGCAGATTTAGGGAAAGCACAAAAGCCTTCTTTAAGGAAATGAATTAAAGCCAAGATTTGAAGGATGAGAAGGGTTACATAAGCAAAGGAATGAAGCAGGCATGGAAAGGATGAGCTTTACAGAAAGAGGGAAGCATATCCAACAAAATCTGAAATAAAGAAGCACAGAATTGGATGGAGAGGCTGGGCATTAAGTTTGGGGAGGAAGGCAGGGACTAGAATATGTTCAGCCTCACAGGTTGTGTAGTAGATTTGAGACTTCATACTAACAGTAATGGAAACCTCTGGAAGTCAGTTAACCTAAAAGTGACATGATCTAATTTCTTTTTTGAACAACTGCTTTGGCTGCAGAGTTGCTATCATAATCAGGGACAGAATTTGAGAGAACTGAGACCTAGAATTTTTCCATCTTTGTCAGGGTGCCATGAAATACAAATCGCCTCGCTTATTTGTTCCATTAAAATCAATGACTTTGTTTAGGCAAAGTGCCTCCTGGACATCATCCTGGAGAAGGGTTAGAAGGGCTCTTGATAATACTCTAAATTTACTAAATGAAAATAGGAGAGTAACTAAGAGGATTGATTTTGGGGTGAGCCAACAGTCCTCGGTGGCATGGGGCCAAGCAAAAAGGGCCCATTAGGCTGTGTTTAAAAAGCTGTGGCTATGCATTACTGAGGGCTGCCATTTTCTTCAAATGGCTATTCAGCTTGAAAATGAGGTTGATGAGAATAAATGGCATTTTCTGGAATGAGAACTAAAAAGACATAGCCCTTTCTAGCATAGCCTGTCTCTAATATTCCAATTTGGATCTCATCTGGAGGTGCAGTTTTGTGCTGTGTCATAGATCAGCATATTAGATACTACGATACCAAAGAAGGCTGATATCTCATCCCCTTTCATAGGAAAACAGAGTAATGCTGAGGTGAAGTCAGATGACACTGAATGTTACAAACGAAAAAATCTGAAAACAGGAAATTAAATGACAAGAGGAACTCTGGCTTGCTTTTTTTAGATTGCCTTGTTTGTTTTGAAAATGGAGACTTTTAAGAACATTCAAAGACTGATCAGTGGGTCGCAGATTTTGCTGGTTCTTGACGGTCCTTCGCTTGGTTTCTCATTGCAATCCCGTAGTAATTGTACTTTTATTTTCAGAGTGAATGACTTACAAGGGGAACTTTAATTGCACTGAAGTTGTCTGCAGGCTGAAATGTTATGTAATTGTTAGAACACACTTTTAGGACATTGAATTGTGGGAGTATCACTTGTGTTGAATGTTGACAGAGGTTTTCAGGATTTCTCAATCTCAGCCCTGCTGACATCTTGAGCTGGACCATTCTTTGTGATGGGGGCTGCACTGTGCATTGCGGGATGTTTAGCAGCATCTCTAGCCTCTACTGATCAAATGCTGGTTCCCACTCTTCCCCAAGCTGTGACAACCAAAACTGTTTCCAGACAGGCCAAATCATTCCCATTTGAGAGTGACTGGGTTAGCTACTGTTTTAGTTATCTAGTGCTGCTTTCACAGAAATCCCACAAGTGGGTGGCTTTAAAAAAGAGAAATTTTGTCACAGTCTAGTAAGTTAAAAGTCCAAATTTAGGTGTCAGCTCCAGGGGAAAGCTTTCTCTGCTGGCACTGGAGGAAAGTCATGGTTGTCAATCTTCCCCTGGACTGGAAGTTTCTCAGGCTCAGGGACCCAAGTCCTTTCTAAAGGATGTGCTCTGCTCCTGGCACTGATTCTTGGTGGTATTAGGTGCCCAAATCTCACCTTGCCTCCCTTTCTATATTCCAAGAGGCTGCCTCAAGCCAGAACACAATCCCACACATTGAGTCCTCCCCGACCAACTCAACTGCCAGCCATCCTCCTTCATTAATATCACAGAGGCAGGATTTACAGCAGGCAGGACATCCTACAACACCAGGAATCATGGTCTAGCCTACGTGCTACAGATCTGGGGGAAAACACAATTCAATCCATGACAGCTACTATCTATGAGTCAGAATCAACTTGACAGCACCCCACAGCAACGATAACCCTACATTTGTATTTTTGAAATGACTGTTGGGCAGATTCTGTTACTTAGTTTTGTGATTATGCTCAATTAGAAGACAAGCTGTTTATAAATAAGCTCAGAGCTCCATACCAGCCCAGGCAGAGGGCTTCTGGACATGTTATCCAGTGATTTCCATCATGTAAGAGGTGTTGGTTGATTTTTAGGGAATCTTTCACTGGTGCCTGATGAAGGTGAAAGAATTCAAACAAGTGTGTGTGTGTGTGTGTCTCAATATCTATTTTTTTAGAAAATGCTTGGAAAAGACCCAGAGCTCACTGCATTTTATGCATGTGAGGGAGCATGAAAAAATATTCATTGAATGAAATATTCATTAAAGTCAAATTTGCATTTTCTATTTATCTTTAGATATTAGATCAGGGGTTGAATAAAGCTGTGAGTTGCCAGGATGAAGGGCTGCTGACTGGGGTCCTGTGTGATTGTGTTCAAGAAGGTGTAAGAAGGGCCAAGTAAAACTGGCAACCACAAACAAAAGATAAAAGAAATTGAAAGGGTGAATTTAGAAATAGTTTCACTCAAAGACTTACTAGGATATGAAATGAGAAACCAGGCTCCCTTTAGAAAGACTTGAAGTCACCAAGCACTAGGCAGTTTGAAGTAGGGAGGGATGACTCATAGCATGTCTTAGTCAACTTGGCATAGTCTTTAAATTCTAGTGGGGAGATTATTCCAGGGACATGAAGGACACAAATCTAAATGGTAACTAATTATCAAAAATAGCTAAAGATGAAAATGGAGAACACAAATAACCCATTCTTTACAAAAGTGAAACATATTTCACAAGGTACAAACAGAATCATATTCCTATAGCTGGAAGGGATCCACAGAGGCGAGGGATGTGAGTTTTTGAAGCGGACTGCCTGGATTCAAATCCCAGCTCTACCACTTGCTAGCTGTGTGGCCTTGAGCATGTTACTTACTGTCTTTGTGCCTCAGTTTCCTCATGTATAAAATGGGAGGAATAACAGCAGTACCTACCTCTTAGGGTTGCTGTGTGGGTTAAAGAAATGAAAGCATACAAAGCAATTAGAACTGGTATACTGTATTTGGAAAACATTCATTTTAATTCTACTTAGGACTATTAACTATTCTTATTAATTCAAAGCATAAGATGACTGTGACTTGCCCATAGTCAAGGACCTAGTTAGGTGCAAAGTTAGGACTTGGACTCCCAGTTCACATCATTCACTTTTATTTCCAGCTGTTTGCCTCCATGTAGTGTGTGTGTATACAAGACATAGACATGGAGATAGCCAAATACAAAGGTTTAATGTTTTATATCAGGATCCTACTTGTGCCCTTGACCAACTTCATTGCATAAGGAAAAATGTCTCACTTTATAGATACAGAAACAGACATGCAGCAGAAGCATTACGCTATTTGCCTAAGACATCACAGCTAATGAATAACAGAACTGCAGACCCAAACCGTGGCTCCCAACTTCTGTTCTGGGCCTCTGTTCTTGCACTGCACTCTCTACCTATGGTTGAGATGGAATGCATGAGGACCGAAAGCAGAAGTATGGCTGAGGGTCTGGAAGCACAGAAGGGAAAGACCTGCCAACCCACAAGCAAGAGTGATCAACGAGGGCTGGCTGGAAGGGTAGGTATCAATCTCAGGCCTTTCCACTCCCACTATAGGAAGCTCTTGAATCCAATGCATGTAATTCCAACCCTCCTTCTATATCCTCTATCATCTTTTACCTGGATGCCTACCTTCTGAATAGTCAACCTATGCTCTACATGAAGCCACAATGTTTATTCAAAAAAAGATTCTTGGCTTGGTTTGTTGTTATAGCTTCATAGTAACTGCCCTCCTCTTTTGCTGGTTGGGATGTAATTATGGCACAGTTGCAGTGGAAGAGAGTTTGGCGAGTCCTCAAAAAGTTAACCATACAAGTACTGTATGGACATTTCTCTAAAGAGGAGATCAAGGCAGCCAAAAAACACATGCGGACATGCTCATGATCATTAGCTATTAAAGAGATTCAAATCAAAATGACAATGTGATAACGTCTCACCCCAACAAGGTTGGCCATGATCCAAAAAATGCAAAGCAACAAATGCTGGAGAGGCTGTGGGGAGATTGGAACCCTCCTACACTGTTGGTGGGATTGCAAAATGGTGCAACCTCTTTGGAAAGCAATCTGGCTCTCCCTTAGAAAAATGGATATAGATATACCATTTGACCCAGTAATTCCACTTCTTGGAATACATCCTACAGAGTCAAGCTCATTTACACCAACTGATACATGCACACGAGTGTTCATCGCAGCACAGTCCACAATAGCAAAAACATGGAATCAACCCATATGCCCAACAACAGAGGAATGGATAGGTAAACTATGGTATAGATACTCAATGGAGCACTATGCAATGATGAAGAGCAATGATGATTCCAGGAAACATCTCATAACCTGGTTTCTACTGGAGGACATTTTGGTGAGTGAAAGTAGTCAGTAACAAAAGGACAAATATTGTATGAGACCCTATGATAAGAACTTAAAAACAGAGTCATGCATAGAAGAAAAGACTCTTTGACAGCTACAAGGGTGGGGAGAGACGATGGATGGGGGGAATGGTTTAGATTAGACAGTTAATAGAAATTTGGTTGGGTGAAATTTGTGACAGCACACATTAGAAAGAAGATCAATAATAACTGGACTTCAACACAATTTGAGTACTCTTCCCATCTTAACCCAATATTGCAAGGACAGAGTAGCTGGAGCAGGGGGCCGGGGACCATGTTCTCAGGTGAAATCGAGTCCATTTGGCACAGCTAGTGTTTTGCTAATGAGGATGCTCTGCACCCCACATTGGTGAGTGGCATCTGAGGTCTTAAAAGCTGCCAGGCTGCCATCTGAAGGTACAGCAAATGGTCCCAACTCAACAGGAACAAATGATCACCAAGGACAAGAATGACATGGGGAAAAGGAAACCCAGAAGACAGAGACATGTGGGTCTCTACATCGACGCATGATGAGAAGAAGCAGATGGTGCCTGGCCACCACCAGTGATAGCCACGATGGAGCTCACAAAATTGAGTTTCACTGGCAACGCAAGAATAAATAGGGGTGCACCCTGAGATCACCACTGGAAGACCGTAATTGATGGTCCACGGGCTTTGAGGTTCCCCTGGGAGCATGGCCCCTGGCCCTGATGCTGCCCCTATCCATAAATCATAATGAAGGTCAACTTTTCAAACAGCAATGGATTGGACTTGGTGACACAGAGTGACCATATCTTGTGGGCACTTTATGGTTCTATGCATCTATAGGATGTCATCCTCCTGACCTCTTACTGAAGGAAGGGGAGTGGGTGGAGAGGAGGGGATAGGAGACTGTTGGGAGGATAGGACATATATGGAGCAGAGAGGAAGGCTGTGCTGTCACCGGGCAGGGAGAGCAGTGGGAGTTGCATATAGGGGAGCATTCAAATTTACATAGCAATGTACATTTTCATTTGATAATAATAATAATAATAATAAAAGAAGTATCATTTTACCCAGCTATACTGCTGTTAGATATATACCCAAGAGACTTGAAAGCAGTGACACGAACAGATGCTTGCACACCAGCATTCACTGTAACACTGTTCATACAGCCAAAAGATGGAAACAACCCATGTATCCATCAACAGAAGAATGGAGCGACAGAATGTGTTATATCCACACAATGGAATATTACTGAGCCACAGAAAAGGAATGGATCTTGAAAACATGCTAAATGAAAGAAGCCAGACACAAAATGTCACATATTTTGAGATTTAATTCTATGACTATCTGCAATAGGTAAACCAGAGAGACAAAAAGCTGATTAGTGGTTGCCAGGGCTGAGGAAAGTGACTGCCAGTGGGCACAGGGTTTCCTTTTGGGGTGATGACAATGTTTGGGGCTTTGGTGGAGCTGATATCTGCACATTGGAAACATACCACATGCCACTGAACCATACATTTTAAAATGGTCAATGGTATGCTATGTGGATAAATCCACTGCCGTTGACTCGATTCCAACTCACAGCGACACTATAGGACAGAGTTGAAGTGCTCTACAGTTTCCAAGGAGTGTTTGGCAGATTTGAACTGCCAACATTTTGATTTGCAGACATAGCTCTTAAATCACTGCACCACCAGTACTTCCTGCTCTGTGGATTCTACTTCCCCCCAAACCCAAACAAAGCTAATCATGCCATTTCCCGCCCCCAGCTTGAACCCATCCCTTCAGTGACTCTCCATTCCCTGCCATAGAGCCAGCCTCTCCAGGGCGATTGCAGCCCTTCGGTTCTGGCCTGTGTAACCCTCCGCCCACCACCTCTGCACTCGCCCTTCTTAGTGCTCTGCTTTCTTCATGCTGAAAAAGATTTCAACCTCTGCTAATGCATCCTGTTCTCTTTTCCACCCTGCCCTCTCCGTGTAACTGTCTTACAACATTCCATATACTGTATTTTAATAGTCTCCATGGACTTTGCAGAGGGATTTGGCAAAATCAGTCATTATTAATATTTAACACGTACTAAACATCACTACTGTAGGAAGATGTTATAGATTGGCCTTGTAACATTTGTAGTTTCTGCCAGTAGAATATGTTTAAATTCTAACCTCAGAGCCAGTATGTCGGAAAAGCCATCTCGCCCTATGCAGACCGGAGAAGCACATGGCGCCTGTGGAGATGGGTGCTTTTCCCTGCTCGCTCGCTTGCCGGCCCACCCTCACCCCCTGCGTCACAGCGTCTCTGATAGTCCAAGACGGCACCTCTGAGTGTGTGTGCAGTGCGGCTGGACAGTACAGCGTTCATGACTTTCCACGCCGTTCTTTCTTCATTTCCCAGGAGTGGAAATCAAGAAGTGTGACAGCCACCGGCTTCACCCATAAGCCAAGGCCTGTGCCCCACCCAGGCCTCTACTTCTGGTTCTCCAGGTCTTGTGGGCATGCTCAAGCTTGCTCACGATGTCTCTGTGAGCCCCGCTACCTAAGGCCCAGCCTTCTCCGCTCCTCAGGGTTAATTCATAGCTTCGTCTACAATACAGAGCATTAAACCAGTTTGTTCTGATTTGAACCTGTGCTGAGAATTTTCATTTCTGACAAGTTCCTGGGCAATACTAATGATACTGGTTAGGGACTAATTCTGAGACATTTATTACACATAAGAAACACCTGGGAATCTTCTTGAAATGTATATTCTAATTCAGTATATCTGGGGTGGAAATGAAAATTCTCAGCAGGGGTTTGAACTGGGATGAACCAGTTCGAAGCCCTGGTTCAATACCACCGCCAGTATCAGTTGTCATGGAGTCGACTCCCACTCCTGGCAATCCCATGTGTGTCAGAGTAGAACCGTGCTCCATAACGTTATCAATGACTGATTTTTTTTGGAAGCAGATCACCAGGCCTTTCTTCTGAGGCATCTGTGGGTAAACTTGAATCTCCAACCTTTTGGTTTGTAGCTGAGTGCCACCGAGTTTATTGCTATTCATTGTGACCCTGAGGGACCGAGTAGAACTGCCCCGTAGGGTTTCTGAGGCTGCAATCTTTACAGAAGCACACTGCCCCGTCTTTCTTCTACAGAGCAGCTGGTGGGTTCAAACTGCCAACCCTTTGGTTAGCAACAGCCTGCTTTAATCACTACATCACCAGGACTCCTCATGTTCAACAGCAATGGCAAAAAAGTTTATGAGTGGTACATGTACTGTTATTTTATACAAATAACATGCACCTTCTACGTTTGTTTGCCAACTGTACCCTCTCTCTGCAAGTTTTAAAGTGCAATATGCTTTTTTTTTTAAACAAAGACATGTAAAAAATTGTCATAACAGGGCTTACGAAGAGGGAACAGGTGGCATACAAAAGTAGGTGTGCATTATGTGCATATAATATTTTAATTACATTGATCATGGCATATCTGGACACATCGTATGATGAAAAAATATTTAATCAGTTTGACCAATAAAAAGGATTTATCTAGGAGCCCCTATCTGGGTCCTCTGGTCCTCTATCAGTGTGGGAGAGAGGGAAAAAAAAAACAACTCAGAGAGGCAAAACTTGAAATGCAGCTGTCCTGGGTCTTCAGAACAATTTAATAATGCAAACCAAATAGATACTTTGGGTTTTTTTTTAAAGGGAAAACTGTGGAGATGATAAAAAGATCTTATCATTACAGTCATCTGTTGTATAATGTCCATTTGGGCAACATCTCAACACATATATGTCCATGGTCCCATAAAGTTATCACAGAGTTCAGAGACTCTGCTTGGAGAAAGGGTCATAGCAGACGTAACCAAATGTAGTGAACACAAACAACAGTTTCCCACATGCAACGTGTGTATCTCATGTCCCGTGTATATAAAGCAATTGTGCTGCTAGGTGTGTAATAGTTGGTACAGTACATATATAACACGTAACATGTGTCTTGATGGTCATTATAAACGTCTATGTTACTTCTCAGTTAACATCTATGTTATTTCTCAGTTAAATTACAGATTCATGGTGAAATTGAAAAGAATGTATCTTAGCCCACTATATACAAGTGATTATATTGATTATATTGGAAGATTAAAAAGTGATTAAAATGGAAGAGAGGTTTTCATTTAAATGTACATATGGCATACTGAGATAATGTTTCACAAATAACCCAGAAAAAATACGCAAGTCTTTTTCCAAGCGTATTATACTGAAAACATTGAGATATAGACTACATACATCATGTTGTTGTTGTTAGGTGTTGTTGAGTTGGTTCTGACGCATATGCATAACAGAACAAAACACTGCCTGGTCTTGCGCCATGTCCACAGTCGTTTTACGACATATGTCTTATTGTTTCTTTTTTTTTTCTTCTGCTTTTATACCCTTTTCTGACAGGTTATCCTATTTTACTGAGATTTTAAGTCTTGTGTGTGTATCTAATTTGCCCAGAAGGTTCTAACACCCAGAAGATCTTTGCATCATCGTGTCCAGTTCTGTGCCTGAAAGGACCTTCAGTGAGTTAGTACCTTAGGCAAAGGAGAACGATTTAGACTTAAAGCTCCGGGACAGAGGTTCTCAGCCAGGGCCAACTGTGTACTACGGAAACATTTGCAAAGCCTAGAGACATTTTGGGTTGTTGCAGCTGGAAGGGAGAGGGAGGAAGCTTACTGGCGTCTAGTGGACAGAGACCAGGGATGCTGTTAAACATCCTATCAAGCACAGGACAGCCCCTCACGATAAAGAGTTATTTAGCCTAAAAGGTCAATAGTGCCAAAGTGATGAAACTCTGGTCTAGAATCATGATTATAGGCTTTTCACATGCAAAAAAATAATATTAGATTATTACTTCTCACTGTATATGCTCTAGGTGGACTGAAGATACAAATATCAAAAATAAAACTTCAGAATGACTAGAGGAATATACATCTTCACGACACAGGAAACGGAAGAAAAGAGAAAGTTCAGGAAGACTCCTGTGGAAATACTAGTTTGGCATGACACTGAGGGACAATTAAAAATTAGAGGGAAAGGCCAGTAAAGGAGAGATTACAATTAACAATTACTACTCCCATTTTACAAATAAGAAAACCAAGGCTTAGAGAACTTAAGTAACTTATTGCAACTCAACAGTTTGTAAGTGATAGAATGAGGTTTTGAATCATGAATATGCCTTGGAGATTGGACAGATTTCTTAAACAAAATGTAAAAAGCAGAAACTTGGAAGAAAAATATTAGAATTTTGTCCATGTTAAAGTGTAAAAAGTCTAGATGAAAAAGACCCCTGAAAAGAAATTAAAAGACAAATAACAGACTGAAGAAGACATCCGCAATACATATAATAGGCAAAAGATTAACATCAACTGTGCACAAAGAAAGCCTAGAAATGCATGAGAATGAGTCAAGTATCCCATAGAAAAATGAGCAAAGGATATTGTGGGAGGCAGAATAATGGCTTCCATAAGCTGTCTATGTGAATATGTTACCTTGCATAGCAAAAAGGACATTGCAGACGTGATTAAGTTGTTCAGATGTGTCCAATACAGTCCTAAGGGTCGTTACAAATGAAAGAGGGAGGCGGAGAGGCAGATACAGAGGAGATGCGACTACAGAAGCAGAGATCAGAGTGATTCCGCTGCTGGCTTGGAAGATGGAAGCAGGCTAGGGGCAAGGAACGCAAGCAGCCTCTAGAAGCTAGAAAAGGCAAAGAAATGGGTTCTCCCTCCCTGCAGAAATCTTGATTTCAGCCTAATAAGACTCATTTCTGATTTCTAACTTTCAGAAGTATAATCAGTGAGCATGGTTTTAAGCCAGTAAGTTTGTGGTGATTTCCTACAGTGACCATAGGAAACTAATGAAGCCGGAGGCCTGAAAAGCACAGTTTTTCTAGCAACAGGGGGGAAGCTGAGGCCGGAGGCCTGAGGGACTTTATTTCAGAGCCATCATCCCAGGCCCCCAGGAGAAACATAGTCTTAACACAGGGAATCAGGATCCCATCTTAAGTAAACAACAGCCTTTTCTGTTTCAAAAGTGTTATGCTTTAAATATATGATTTAGAACTGCCCTGGGAAAAGAACACAATAGTTAAGGCAGGTCTGATAACTGCTTGTTTTTTTTTTTCCTCAAATCACCAAGCTGGAGCAGACAATGCCAGGCTTAGGCCTTCCTGCCCCCAAAAGGAAGACAGTGAAACACAGACCTTGAAACACAGCCTGTTCTGCTGACCACTTCGACCACTCCTCAGTCTTGCATTTGCATGAAACTCTCTTTATAAACCCCTCTGGTCAGAGAGGGGCAGATTTGGGCAGGAGCTATCCCCTCTGCCACCTCTGTGTAGCTGGCACACCAATAAAATCTTTGGTTTAATTCACCCTAACTTCCTGTCTCAGTGATTGGCCTTGTGGCAGGTGGCATAAACTTCAGTGTTTCTCCAGCAGCGCTAACACAGAAACAGGCAATTTGTCCGAACAGGAAATGTAAATGCCTGATAACCATTTGAAAAGAAGCTCTACCTCAGTAATTGAAACGAGACGCTATTTCAAGCTCTTCAAACTGACAGTCATCCAAAACATCTGACAACGCCAGGAACTGGCAAAGATGTGGAGCAAAAGGAATTTTCATCACTGTCTGTGAGAATGTAAATGGACACGACTGCTTTATAATAAATATTTGACAATATTTATTATAGTTAAAAATGTATGTGGCCTGGGATCCCACAATTCCACTTCAAGGGATAGGTCCTACAGAAAAATCTAGAGCACCAAGACAGCTCTGGAGCAGTGTATATTGTAGCATCACAGTAATTACAGAACAACTGAGAAAGAACTTGTTTAGTCACCAGTAGAAGATTCTATTACAAGCATTGACTAAATATGTTGGTTAGCGTGACTACACACAAACTACAACAAAAACTGAGAGCTGGAACTCAGTGACAATGCCTTACTTTTCTGGGTCTCTAAATTTTCCCACCTTTGATAGGGTATGGTCTTAACACTTTGCTTTTTTTTTTTTTTAACTGTACTTTAGATGAAGGTTTAGAGACAAAACTAGCTTCTCATTAAATAGCATATGCATTGTTTTATGACATTGCTTAACAACTCCACAAGAGGTCAATACTCTCTCTTCTTGACCCTGGGTTCTCTAGCACCAATTCTCCTGTCCCCTTCTGCCTTCCAGTCCTTGCCCCTGGGCTGGTGTGCCTTTTACTCTCATTTGGTTTTATGGGCCCATCCAGTCTTTGGATAAAGGGTGAACTTCAAGAGTTACTGAGATGAAAGGGTGGCCTGGGGCAATGTTGTTGTTGTTAGGTGCTTTTGAGTCAGTGGGACTCATAGTGGCCCTGTGAACAACAGAGCAAAACACTGCCTCGTTTTATGTCGTGTCCACAATCATTTTTATGTTTAAGCCCATTCGTGCGGCCAAGGTGTTAATCCGTCTTGTTGAGTGTCCTCCTCTTTTTTGCTGACCCTCCACTCTACCAAGCATGATGTCCTTCTCCAGGGACTGGTCCCTCCTGACAACATGTCCAGAGTATGTAAGACACGGTCTCGCCATCTTCGTTTCCAAGGAGCACTCTGGTTGTACTTCTTCCAGAGCTGATTGTTCTTTTGGAAGTCCGTGGTGCATTCAAACATTCTTCTCCAACACCACAATTCAAAGGCATCAATTCTTTTTCTGTCTTCTTTGTTCACTGTCCAGCTTTTGTATTCATATGATGCAACTGAAAATGTCATGCCTTGGGTTGTCATGAGTCAGATCTGACTCGATGGCACTTGGCTTGGCTGGGTCAGGTGCACTTTAGTCTTCATGGTAACATCTTTACTTTTCAGTACTGTAAAGAGGTCCTTTGCAGCATATTTTTCCAATTCAATGTGTCTTTTGATTTCTTGACTGCTGCTTCCATGGGTGTTGATTGTAGAGCCAAGTAAAATAAAATCTATAACAACCTCAGTCTTTTCTCCATTTATCACAATGGTGTCTACTGGTCCAGTTGAGAGGATTTTACTTTTCTTGATGTTGAGGTACAATCCATAGTGAAGACTGTGGTCTTTGATCATCAGAAAGTGTTTCAAATCTTCTTCACTTCTAACAAGCAGGATTGTGTTATGTGCGTAGTGCAGGTTGTTAATGAGACTTCCTCCAATCCTGATACCTCATTCTTCATATAGACCAGCTCCTCGTATTATTTGCTTGGCATGCAGATTGAAAAGGTGTGGTGAAGGGATATAACCCCAACACACACCTTTCCTGACTTCAAACCTAGCAGCGTCCCCTTGTTCTGTTCTCAAGACTGCTTCTTGATCCATGTACAGATTCCTTAAAAGCACAGTTAAGTGTTCTGGAATTCCCAGTCTCCTCAATGTTAGCCACAATTTTTTATGACTCACACAGTTGAATGCCTCTGCATAGTCGATGAAACACAAGTAAATATCTTTCTGGTATTCTCCACTTTCAGCTAAGATCCGCGTGACATCAACAGTGATATTCCTGGTTCCACGTCCTCTTCTGAATCCAGCTTGAATTTTCGGCAGTTCCTTGTCAATATACTGTTGCAGTCACTTTTGAATGATCTGTAGCAAAAATTTACTTATGTTTGATACTAATGATATTGTTTGCTAATTCCCACACGTGATTGGATCACTTTTCTTGGGGATGGGGTAAACATGGATCTCTTCCAGTGGATTGGCCAGGTAGCTGTCCTCCAAATTTCTTGGCATAGATGAGTGAACACTTCCAGCGCTGCATCTGTTTGTTGAAATATCACAATTGATATTCCACCAATTCTTGGAGTCTTTTTTTGCCAATGCCTTCAATGCGGCTTCAAGTTCTTCCTTCAGTACCATTGGTTCCTGATCATATGCTACCTTTTCAAATGGCTGAACTTTGATCAGTTCTTTCTGGAATAATGACTATGTACTCCTTCCACCTTCTTTTGATGCTCTGTCAGTTGTTTAATATTTTCCCTGTAGAACCCTTCACTATTGCAAATTGAGGCTTGAATTTTTTCTTGAGTTCTTTCAGCTTGAGAAATGCAGAACATGTTCTTTCCTTTATAATACTTTATTTTATCTTGTTGAGGTACCCTTTGAAATCTTCTTTTCAGTTCTTTTACTTCATTCTTTCCTTTGTTTTAGTTGCCTGATGCTCCAGAGTAAGTTTCAGAGTCTCTCTTGATATCCAATTTGGTATTTTCTTTCTTGTCTTTCTAATGACCTCCTGCTTTCTTCATGGACGATGTCCTTGATGTCATTTCACAGTTTCATCTGATCTTTTGTCATTAGTGTTCAACACATCAAATCTGTTCTTGAGATATCTCTAAACTCAGGTAGGATATATTCAAGGTCATACTTTGGCTCCTGTGGACTTGTTCTAATTTTCTTCAATTTCAGTTTGAATTTGCACATATAAAAATGGGAGCATTAAAGCCTAAACAAAGGACGTAATAGAGTGATTATACTAGAATTGGCTTAGAGTAATAAATTCTGGTGTAAAACTCATGCAAAATTTGTAAACTCAATTTTCTTTCCAAACTTAGGAAATCTCTTGCTACATTCCATGAGACTTGATATCTTCAGGAAGTATATAGGTAGTAGATCAGCCAGGAACAGAACAATCATAGTAGTAGTATTACCAAAATTTGTATCAGGATTTTTAATTAAGAAAATTCTTTGATGTATATTGTCTCAACTGATTTTCCCAAGAACTCCAGATATTCTCAGGCCTTGTTTTCCAGGTGAAAAAATGGAGATTCAGAGAGGAGAAAATGACTTGGTTAAAGCTGGTAAGTGGCAACCTCCTGAATGTGAACAGGTGGCTTCTGATTCTAAGTACCATGCTTTTTCGTACTATGTCAATCACTTACTAGGGCAAGGAATGACTGGCTTAATACTCTGGTATAAAAAAGCCCCTAGATTCTTTAACTGGCCCAAATGCTATATAGAAGGTAATGTTGTGAATTGATTGTTTAAAGAAACAGACAAGCAATTGATTCTTATTTTGGGTTAATATTAATACAGTGTTCAGATCAAAGGAAGAACTTCTCCCAGCGTCTAAAATGTTTTGGGTAAAGTCCTGGGCAGATAATTTCAAGGTAGATCTTGATAAAAGAGAAACAGGCAAGGGTTACTAACATTATAAAGTCTGGAATCATGTTAAATGAGGAATTAAGAAAGAGACCAGATACATTTCATCTGGAAAAGAGAAATCTCATGGGAAGTGATACCCTATCTTTAACATTTCAAAAGACAGAAAAGTGGAAAAAGAATGAAAAAAAAATAGAGCTAGAGCCAAAGTGAGGAAGTAATATAGTGATGCCAGTTTTCAGTTCAAAATATAGAATTTCTAAAATATAGAGTTGTCAGGGGGCGGGGTGGGGGAAAGAAGGAGAAGAAGAAATGGGCTGCCTCCAAGGCGTTCAAGCAGAAAATCGATGGAGTGGTTTTCAGTAATGTTGAAAAGGAAATGCTTGTTTGGAAAGAGGTCCTGAACTAGAAGGGAGAAATGGAATCATTCTCTGTCTATCATTCTCCCTCACGCTGGTTTGGAATCCTTGGATGATGTAAATGGCTAAGTGCTTGACTACTAACTGTAAGGTTAGTGGTTTGAACACACCCAAAGGTGACTTGGAAGATAGGCCTGGTGATTTGCCTCTGAAAGGTCACAGTCTTCAGAACCCTAAGGAGTAGTTCTGCGCTACACACATGCAGTCATGGCAAGTCAGAACTGATTTGATGGCAACTGCCAACAGTGACAACAACAATGACAATGACAATAATGAAGATGATGCTGGTCTACTAGGGTGATACAAGAGTTCATTTGCACAGTTTTGGAGGCCCCTCCAGCCAGGAGCTTTGAACCAACTGTCCCAGATTCCACAGACGTGTGTGTATGTGAGGGAGAGTGGAAGAGAAGAGTGTGTCTTCTGGCTGTGTCACCCAAACTTACTGTCTTAGTTTCCTAATGCTGCTGTAACAGAAATACCACAAGTGGGTTACTTTAAAGAACAAGAAAAAGTTTATTTTTTTCAGTTCAGGAGGCTGGAAGTCAAAGTTCAAGATATGGCTACTACTTGAACTTGTAGTAGCCAGCAATCCTTGGAGTTCCTGGGTTTGCAGATTTGTCTACGTCTGTGGTCATAGGCTAGAGTATGTCTTCCATAATTGTGAAAGTTAAAGATGGAGGCAGAGAGAGGTCATGAACCATGGAGTCTAGTTTTGAGAAGATATTATTTCCATTTTGGAAATTTCATATTGACAGATTGGAGAACCTACCTAGGGAAGTTTTCTTAAAGGGAAGCTTCTTGGGGCATGGCCTGTCTTGTCACAAAAACTTTTAGGACAACAAAAGATGATGCAGAAGTAGGTCTTCCCACATATACTGTTGCTGGCTTGCAATGCATCAGAGGAAATTGGCCTTGCTTGTTGAATTAAATATCATTTCCTACGATTCTTTTTTTTTTTTTCCTGGTAAGGGCTTTCTTGGTGTCCTAAGAAGGTTGAATATTGAAATCAGAAATATAATGGCATGGTGGGTATTGTGTTAAGCTCTCCAGAATCCATTCCACCACAACCAATTAGTCTCCAGGCCAATCATGGAAATACCATCCCGCTTGCCAGCCTTTGCTTCAGGGCTGGGTAGGCCTTAAGCCACTTTGGACCAGTTTGATGCCAGGAGAAACTTGCGAGGGCATTTGACCAAGAGTTGTCCCCTGTCTTAAGAGCTAGTCAAGAGAAGCTTTGTTCTCATCTGCTAAACATGAAAAAAGGCACTTGGGATGCAGATTACTACCTCTAGCTATCATGCAACCATAAGGCAGAGACTAACCTTGGATGAGAAGTCCTTGAGTTGTTAAACGATTAACTCCTCAGCTACTAACCAAAAGGTTGATGGTTAAAGTCCACTCAGAGGTGCCTCAGAAGAAAGGCCTTCCAATTTACTCCTAAAAAAAATCAGCCATTGAAAATTCTATGAAGCACGGTTACATGGAGTCACTGTGTGTAGGAGTTGACCCCATGGCAACTGATAAGCTGTAGGATGAAGTCAGCCTTACAGGCTCAAGAAGAAACTAATTCTTCCTTTTTGTAAATGTCAAAGCCTTATAGGGAGAGACAGAAAGAAGCCAAATCCCTAATGGCCCTGTTTAATCCTTGAGCTCACCTTACTTCTGCACTTCCTGTTTCATGTGCTATGAAATTACCTCTGAGCTTAAGTCAACTGGATGGGAGGTCCATTGCTGCCCACAGCTATAAACATCCTGACACAAATCACGGGTATGAACTTTCCCTTTTTGACAAGCATGACACAGAATATAATTAGGATGGATTCAGAATCATCATTTCTGAAATGATGCTATTTAAAATCACAGACACTCAGCCCAGGTTAAAGAATACGATTTTTATCAATCATAATGAGATTCAACAATTATAGCAGGGTAATTTTGAGAACAGATGTCATGATACTCCCATGTCGTACAAAGCTTATTTCGGTATTTTTATTGCTATTTCTTCACAAGTGGCTCAGAGCTGCTGTTGCTGTAATTGATAGAACTTACTACATCATGAAGGACATTCACATGCTTAATTCACTTTCTGACCACATTTATTGAGAAGCTTTTATGTGAAGCTGCTCCATTTTTCCCTCTTGAAAAGTTCAAAACAGGACTCAGTTTTATATTTTTCTATCTCTAACTAAAGTGGTAGGAGTGAGTCAGTGATAGAATTCCCACCTACCATGCAGGAGACCCAGGTGTGATTTCCAGCCAGGGCATCTCCTGTGCAATGAACACAGCACCACCCATCTGTCACTGGAGCTAAAGTATTGTTATGATGCTGAGCAGATTTTAGCAGAGCTTCTAGATTAAGATGGACTAGGAAGAAAGCTCTGATCATTTACTTTTGAAAGTTAGCCAATGAAAAGTCTATGGATCAGAGCTAGGTAGTATTTTGTTCTTTTATCTCTAGAGTCACCGTGCGTTGGGGGTTGACTAGACAGCAGCTAGTAACAACAGTATCATTTAGTCATGCATACATAACATACAATCTCCCTTAACATGCCTGTAATTTGCATCTTAGAGAAGATTTTACAGGTTTTTGGTAAGTCGATAACTAATTGAGTCTGTCAGGGATGGAAAGGAAGGCCTAGCCATTACTCCTAAATGCAAAAAAAAAAAAAAAAAAAAAAAAGCCAGTGACATCACATTTTTGAAGTTAATACACAAATTACTTGTCAAAGAGCAATATTCATAATTCCCTGTTTTAGGCTGAGTTCTCTGGGGAAGCAAAACCAGTAATGCATATATGTATAGGAAAAGATTTATATGAAGGAAACAGCTCACACAATTTTAGAGGCTGAAACATCCCAAGTCCTGGTTTGGGATATAAGCCTCACGCAGCCCCAGAAGCTGGTGAACCCAAGGTTGGCAAGTCAGATATTAGAGTTCCTGCTCACAGGCTGTGGAAGTTGGTAGATCCCTGAGACTGCAAGTTTTCTGGTGATGAACCCAGGATCAGCATGTTAGGGAACAGGAATCTTACTTGAAGGCTGTGAGGATTGGTGAATCCCAAGAGCTGCTAGTTCAAGTCCCATGAACAAGATGTAAAAAGACAAGAGAGCAGGAAATGCTGACGACACGAACAGACAGAAGTAGCTGGTGGAAGGTAGGGAGGTGAGGGCTGGGGGTGGGCAGTGAGCCATCACAGGCCCCACTGCTGCTACTGTATACAGCTGCCAAAACATTAGTCTAGCCAAGTTGACAGTCTTAACCATTGCATTCCCCATATGTTAATTCTCTTCCCTGGGATGGATAGTGCTTTCTTCTTTTCTTTGCTAATTCAAATATCACATATCCCCTGCTTTTTAAGACTTAGCTCAAGTACAAGTCCATCTTGAAATTGTCTCGAATGGGATCCATACCACAGACTAGAGGATAAGCTGGGTCATGTTGACAAAGCTGGGTCTGTCAGCTCTAGCAGATCTTTTCAGAACTTACCAACTGAAGGTGATTAGACAGTCAATATTGCATAATCCTACTTCTCAGTTCTAAATCCACCCTAGCTTCAAAGTCTTTGCTTTCTCATCTGTAAAATGGGTGAAATTGTTATTATGTAACTTGTGAGATTTTTATGAGGATGCAATGAGATCATTGCAATAAGGCACTTAGTTCAGTGTCTAATACATGAAGAATGTCCTATAAAAGTAGTTCATAATTATAGTCTATGTAAAAGATTTCTGTGGGCTTAGTTATTTACTCTTGGGGTTGCAGAATTCCACTTTTTATTTATAGAACTGCCTTAATTATGCTTATTAAAAAATAATGTGTGTTTTCCAGATCTACTGGACTGGTTGAGGTTGCAAGGCTCCCTGAGTGTGCTGCCCTGAAATACTCCTCAAAATCACAGACAGAAACTAACCCCTCAGATCACCTTATGGCTAAATAACAGATTGGCTCAAAAAATAATGAGTATTACTCATAAGTACTGTGTTCTTTTTAAAAAATCACCTATGTGAGGCCAAATGGTGAATGATTAACACAGAGAAGAGAATGTAGAAGGGCAGGGAAACTAGATCCTTGGAAACGGACCAACTAGAATGAAAGCAATGAGAAAGTTCACAGTCTGTGAAAAATGTAATCAATATTACTCAACAACCAAACCTGTGTTTTACTTCTTTGGCTTAGCTCAGCCCTGGGTTTCATATTTACCAACAAAAAAAAATTTCTCCTTAATCAAATGATTTAATATCTTAACAGTAAAAAGAAAAAAAAGGGAGGCTATTTTACTGTTGTGGGCATCTGACATACATATGCACATATATGTATAAGGTCAGGATTCATAACTCACAATCTATCACTGAACTTCCTTTGAGGTATGATTTATCTCTAATTTTCAGTGACAATAAGAGTCCATTCAACAAATATCAAGCATCTACCAGATAAAAAACACCATGTGAGTCCTCTACAACTGTGAGAAGATGGGAGATTACATGCAAAACACAAAGGTTTTTTCTTTTTTTTTAATATATATATAAGACAAATGCTATATTGGCTTATATAAACAATGTTCATATTAGAGTCATAAACTACTATCTTTCAAGATAAATAAGGACCAGTGAAAAGTCCAAATTTACTTTCACTGTATACTTGTCTCACTTGAACACATCTCTGTTTCTGAATTCTTCTTTTGAGAAAATACAGTAGGGACTGTGAAGTTTGGTATGAATCCTGATTCACCATTTACCACCTGTGTGACTTTGGGCAACTCACATAACTTCTGATTCACTTCCCATTTTGTCTCTTAGCACTACTGGTTAATGAAAGGGATGAAATTATCCAATATTATATATTAAGTGGAAACCCTGGTGGTGTAATGGTTAATTGCTATGTCTGCTACCAAGAGATCAGTAGTTCAAGTCCATCAGGTGCTCCTTGGAAACTCTATGGACCAGTTCTACTCTGTCTTATAGAGTTGCTATGAGTTGGAATTGATTCCACGGCAGGGTTTTTTTTTTTCTCCTTTGGTATGCTTTAAGCAGCTGAAGAAGTCTGACTTCTAGCTTTTCCCATGAAAAAGTCCTTTTTGCTTTTGTTTCAGGAAGCCCTTTTAGGTAACCAATTCCACTGATGACCTTGTTCAATTAAGCACTACTAGAAATGCTATTAGTATTCATGAAAAATAGCATTAGCCTACATTTCCTTGAATTACTCTCAGTTACATCATTAAATGTAATAAGGAAAAATAGAGACCATTCCAGGAAGAGATCCAGTACTCACTATTTTTTAAAAATGATTTGACCAAAAAACTCAATGTTTGTGAAACAAATCTGGGATGAATTTTGGGAGAAACACATGCCTGTACATTTATTAATGTTCACTAGACAGGATGAACAATTAAGATGGAAGATATGAGCCGAGTCACTCAGCCAACTCTTGACACTCTTTTAGCTACAGATGAGAAAACATGCATAAAAGTTTTGAAAATTCTAATGCCCTCTGTATAGAGGAAAACATGGTAGAAATTTTATTATTGTGGAGTTGGTAAAATAAATTAGTATATGTACATTTTAGAAGGAATTATGTGTACTGAAAAATGCCACAAACAAAGGACAATGAAGTAAGAAAAAAATTTACAGCACACATCAGAAAGAACTAATGTCTCTACTAGATAATTTGGTCATTCAAACCAACAGCAAAAGATCAACAATCCAACAGAAAAACAGTCAAAGCCATGAATAGTTAGTTCATAGAAAATGAACTACAAATATCTTATGAACATACAAAAATATGATCAATTTTTCTTCTAGTTAAGAAAATGAAAACAAAACATTACCAAGCTGCCACTTTTCACCTATCATATTGGCACATGATTTTAGTACTCAATATTAATAGAGGTGTGAGAAAACAGACACACTCTTGAGGCAATCTCTTGGGAAGGCCATTTGTCAGTTCTGTCAAACACTGCAAGTCAGCCAGCCAAGTGCACTCCAAAGACCTATACTATTTAACCCAATGATTCCTTGCATAGGGATTTGTCTTACATATATACTTGCACATGTGTACAAAGCCACATGTGTAAGACTATTGTATAGCATGATTTGTAATGCTGAGAGGCTAAAAAAAAAAAAGCAGGGCTTGGATACATTATGGGATGCCTGTACAGTGGCATACTATACAGTCAATAAATAAAATAGATCATTGGAATGAAATGTTACTGCTGAGAACAATAGAATGTGTAGAAGTTGGAAGAGACTTAAGAGTCATTTAAAATTAATGCAATGTGAGGACCCTGTTTGATTACAACTGATTACAAAAATGGTTTACAAGACAACTGGAGACACTGGAACACTGACTATTTTGATGATGCTAAATAATTCTCTACAATGTTATCCATGATTTGCTATGATCCACACAGTTGAATGCCTTCACATAGTCAATGAAACACAGGTAAACATCTTTCTGGTATTCTCTGCTTTCAGCCAAGATCTATCTGACATCAGTAATGATATCCTTGGTTCCATGTCCTCTTTTGAATCTGGCTTGTATTTCTGGCAATTCCCACTCAACATACTGTTGTGGTTACTTTTGAATGATCTTTAGCAAAATTTTACTTGCATGTGATATTAATAATATTGTTCAATATTTAATGATACTGTTTGATAACATTGTGGAGAATGGCAATTCCAGAGCACTTAGTTGTGCTCAAGAGGAATCTGTATATGGATCAAGAGGCAGTTGTGCAAACAAAACAAGGGAACACTACATGATTTAAAGTCAGGAAAGGTGTGCTTCAGGGTTGTATTCTTTAACCATACCTTTTCAATCTGTATGCTGAGCAAATAATACAAGACACTGGGTTGTATGAAGAAGAATGGGGCGTCAGAATTGGAGGGAGACTCATTAACAATCTGTGTTATGCAGATGACACAACTCTGCATGCTGAAAGTGAAGAGGATGTGAAACGTTACTGATCAACATCAAAGACCACAGCCTTCAGTATGAATTGCACCTCAGCATCAAGAAAATAAAAATCCAGGTTGCAGTCAAGGTGGTGGACTAAACACACGTCTCCCTAAATACCTCTGGAAACCAAGACCTGAATTGATAATTAAAAGGAGCCTTCTGGGGGGGCGGAGTCATGATGGCCGACTAAGCCCACGTCTTCTTCTATCCCTCTCGAAACCAAGACCTGAATTGACAACCAAACAGAGCCTTCCGAGCACCTAATCAGCCTCAGGACACGGCACAGAGCTGTTAATTGGGACTTTATTCCACTCACTGAAAAATCTCCTCTTTCGCTGACTCCCGCTCCTGGCTAGACCCGGCTCTCACGGACGGAAGGTAAACGCACCGTTTTGACTTTTTTTTCCTCGGTCTTGGCTGGTGGGCGGAGCTGGGCCTTGCCCGGTGGCTGGACTCGGACGCGCTGCTGGGGGGATAGGCAGGCGAAATTCCCATATTCTGAGAGCCAGGCTCGGGACTCTGTTAATCTAGACACTTTGAGCCTTTCGTTTTGTAGCTGCATCAGCGGGGATTGTGCAGAGCTCCGCGGTCAGGGTGCGGGACGCCATGTTGGTACCGAGATTTTAGCGGGACCTCGTTCTTAGCCTGGGAGCCAGAGCCTGCAAACGGGACAGCGCTTCTCCGTCAGAAAAGTAGTGATTTTGCACAGTGCTGCCTGCATTGGGGGCCCTGCAACAGAAGCAGAGGAATCGCTGCCTATGGGCACCTTTAGCCCCCCTGTCTGCTGCCTGTGTGGAGGACGCCATCTTGGATACGGTGGCCACAGCTGGACCTAATTCTTAGCTTCGGAGCCAGAGCCTGCCCACAAGAGAGCGCTTTTTTATCACAAAACCAGTACTTGACGCAGTGCGGGATAAGGCTGGGCCCTGTCAGCAGAGGCCACCAGGGCACTAGCAGTGCTGTATTCTGAACTAGTTTGTTATCATCTGGGGTGGGATACAGTGGCGCTTACTTTGTCAGATGGGAAGAGGGACCTCTACACCTGAAAACCTAACTGACTTGTGAACTGGTCAGATACCTTTTGCTTTACATTTGAAGACAGCCTAGAGAAACATTTGCAATCCATCCTCACAGTACCTCTTCCAGCCTCTATATACTCATATGGGACCCAAAAAGCAACAGACAATTGTGGCATACAAGCAATCACTCATGGCTTCAGAAGGCTCCCAAACAAAGCAACCAAGGAGTTTTCCAGATGAAGAAACTTTTATGAAAGCATCAGGAAGTGAATACAAATTGATTATATACAGGGCCCTTCTAGACCTTATACAAAATGCAGCAGAACAGAATGAAAAATTAAGCAAGTTGTTCGATCTGATGGAACACCAGTACTCTGAAATCCAACAGATCAAGAAGAAAATCAAAGACATGGAAACTTCCATGCAAACCCAAGAAAACAGAATGGAACAAATGGAAAAAAGAATTTCTGACTTGGAAGACAGAGCTACTGATGCCAGTGTCTATGAGCAGAAATCAGAAAAAAGAAACAAGAAACATGAAGAAACATTAAGAAGCATGTGGGACTCTATTAAGAGGAACAACCTTCGATTAATTGGAGTCCCTGAACAGGGTGAGACATCTGAGAACACAGAGAGTATTGTTGCTGAGCTGCTGAAAGAAAACTTCCCAGAAATCATGAAGGAAGAGAATATAGACATCTCAGATGCATATCGTACGCCACCCAATATAGATCTCAAAAGAAAGACTCCAAGACATATTATAATCAAGCTTAACAAAATGAAACATAAGCAGCAACTCTTAAAGGCAGCAAGACTCAAGGCAAAGCTAACATTCAGAGGGAAACCCTGTAGGCTCTCGTCAGATTTCTCAGCAGAAACCATGCTGGCACGGAGACAGTGGCATGACACATTCAAAGTCTTGAAGGAGAAGAACTTCCAACCAAGAATTATATCCTGCAAAACTGTCTTTCAAACACGAAAATGAAATTAAGACATTTCCAGATAAACAGAAACTCAGAGACTTTGTAAAAACCAAACCCAAACTACAAGAAATACTGAAAGAAGTTCTTGGCTTTGGCTTAGAAGAACGAAACCACTAACTTTATATTTTAGAACGACACACTACTCAATACTCATTTAGGGAAGGCCCCAAAGTAAATCACAGCTTTGATTTGGAAAGAAGCAATCCAGTGATCATCACGAAAACTATGGTGTCATCATAATAAAAGAGGGATGTACTACAGTTGTTACAGTCTTTCTGGATGGAGAGGAAGATGACCAGACTGGTAGTAATTAAAATTGGGTTTATAAATAGTTTATTAAGGGGGTTCATAGGGGCAGCTGTAAAGCACAACAAAGATGTATCATACCATTTCAAGAAATCTAACACACGAGTCTCAACAATTATAAAACCAGCTCTGAAAAAGGTGAAAAATCAACTCACAAAAAAGAGTGTCTCAGAACAGACTAATAAGAACAACAGAGAAAACATCAACATAAAAATAAACGTATCACAATGGCAGCAGTGAACACATACCTATCAATAATTACATTGAATGTGAATGGACTGAATGCTCCAGTAAAGAGACACCGAGTGTCATCTTGGATCAAAAGACACGACCCATCCATATGTTGTCTACAAGAAACTCACTTGAGACCGAAAGACAGGAACAAACTGAAAATTAAAGGATGGAAGAATATATATCAAGCTAACAATGAACAAAGAAGAGCAGGGGTGGCAATTCTAATCTCAGACAAAATCAACTTTAATGTCAAATCCACCATTGTGGACAAAGATGGACACTATTTATTGCTGAAAGGTTCAGTACACAAGCAAGACTTAACTATATTAAATATTTATGCACCTAATGTCAGAGCACCTAAATATGTTGAAGAAACACTGACTATGCTCAGAAGAGAGTTAGATGACTCCACAATAATAGTGGGAGACTTTAACACTCCACTCTCATTACTAGACAGATCATCTAGAAAAAAGCTCAGTAAAGATACAGAAGACCTTATTGACACAATTAACCAACTAAACCTCATTGATATATACAGAACTTTCCACCCCTCAGCAGACAACTAAAAGGAGCCTTCTGGACACCTAGTGAACCCTAAGACATGGCATAGGGTGGTTAATTTGGACTTCATACCAATGAACGGAAAACTTCCTCTCTTTTGCTGACCCTGCTCTTGGTAAGTGTTGGTTTTCATAGGCCAAAGGTAACTCACCATTTTAACTTTTTTTACTCTGTCTTAGCCAGCAGACAGAGCTGGGACTTGACTAGCAGCTAATCTCAAATGCACTGCTGGTGGGATCGGCAGACAAAATTGCCATGTTTTGAGAGCCTGGCTTTGGACTTTGTTCATCTTGTCACCTTTGGCCTCTCCTTTCGCCTCCGCCATTGAGCAGCTTCTACCGAGGCAGGTGGGGAGCTTGTGAGAGATGCCATCTTGTTCCACTGGGAGGTGCATATCTGTACAGAGGCCTCAGCCAGATCTAATTCCTAGGCTGGAAGGCAATGTCTGCCTGGAGGAGAGAGCTTTAGCCCCAGAAAAGCAGTATTCTACACAGTGTCATCTACAGCTGGGGCCCGAGAGCAGAGACCAGCAGGGCAGTAGCCTTTCTCTATTTTGAACTAGTTTATAACATCTGAGGTTGGATATAGAGGTGCTTACCTTGCCATCTGGGAAGAGGGACTTGTACACCTGGAAACCTGACTGACTTTGGAAGTTGTCAGATACTTTCTACCTTTCATTTTAAGATGGCCTAGAGAAACAACTGTGGTTCATCCTCACAGCCTCTGTTGACCTACATGATGCCCTCAAAGCAACAAACTCTGGAGAAAAGCATAACAAAGAAATCACCCTTAGCTTCAGAAGGCTGCCAAAAGAAACCACCTCAAACTTCCCAGATGAAGAAACCTTTCTGAAAGTATCAGAAGATGAATACCAAAGGATTATATAGAGAGCCCTCCTAGACTTTATACAAAATGCAGCAGAGCAAAATGAAAAATTAAGCAAGCTGTTCAATCTGGTGGAACACCAGTACTCTGAAATCCAACAGATCAATAATGAAATCAAAGAGCTAGAAGCTTCAATTCAAAGCCAAGAAAATAGAAGGGAACAAATGGAAAATAGACTTTCTGACTTGGAAGACAGAACTACTGACTCCAGCATTTATGTGGAGAAATCAGAAAAAAGAAAAAAAAAAAAAAAAGAAAAAGCGTTAAGAAGCACATGGGACTCTATTAAGAGGAACAATCTATGATTAATTGGAGTTCCTGAACAGGGCAAAATACCTGAGAACACAAAGACTACTGTTGTTGAGCTGCTGACAGAAAACTTTCCAGAAATTATGAAAGAAGCCAGCCAAGTGCTGTTGAGGAGGATCTGACTCATGGCGACCCTAGGGGCCAGGGTAGAACTGAGCCTCAGAGTATTCAAGGAGTGCCTAGTGGTTGTGAACTGCCAACCTTGTGGTTAGCAGATGAAAGAAGAGAATATAGATATCCAAGATGCATATTGAACACTACTCAATATAGATCTTGAAAGAAAGACTCCAAGATGTATTATAATCAAGCTTAACAAAATGAAATTCTTAAAGGCAGCAAGCAGAAACTCTTAAAGGCAGCAAGACTCAAAGCAAAGCTGACATTCAGAGGGAAACCCTGTAGGCTTTCATCAGATTTCTCAGCAGAAACAATGCTGTCACAGAGACAGTGGCATGACACATTCAAAGCCTTGAAGGAGAAGAACTTCCAATCAAGAATTATATATCCTGCAAAACTATCTTTCAAATATGAAAATGAAGTGAAGACATTCACAGATAAACAGAAACTAAGAGACTTTGTAAAAACAGAACAAAAGCTATAAGAAATCCTGGAAGAATTTCATGGCTTAGAAGAACAAAACCACTAACTTTTTGTTTTAGAAGCATACACAGGACACATCACACAGAATACTACTTAGTTAGGGAAGGCTCCAAACTCAATCAAAACTATAATAGTGAAAGAAATGATCCTATCGTGAAAGCTATGATGTCATCATATTAAAAAGAGGAATGTACTACAATTATTATAGTCCTTCCAGATGGAAAGAAGGCTAATAAGACTGGTAGTGATTAAAATCGGGTTTATACATAGTTTATTAAGGGGAATCATGGGGTAGCTGTATGACACAATGAAGGTGCAACAGATCAAATCAAGAAACGTAATACAGGAGTCTCAACAACCAAAAAACTAATCCTGAAAAAGATGAAAAATTGACTCACAAAGAAGAATGTCCCAGAACAGATTAATAAGAACAGAGAAAGCATCCACACAAAAATAAACATATAACAATGGCAGTACTGAACACACACCTATCAACAATCACATTGAATGTGAATGGACTGAATGCTCCAGTAAAGAGACATGAAGTGACATCCTGGATCAAAAGACAAGACCCATCCATATGTTGCCTACAAGAAACTCACCTTAGACTTACAGATAGGAACAAACTGAAAATTAAAGGATGGAAGAATATATATCAAGCTAACAATGAACAAAAAAAAGCAGGTATGGCAATTCTAATCTCAGATAAAATCGATTTTAATGTCAAATCCACCATCGTGAACAAGGATGGACACTATTGCTGAAAGATTCAATACACAACCAGGACTTAACAATATTAAATATTTATGCATCTAATATGAGAGCACCTAAATACATCAAAGAAACACTGACTACACTCAAAAAGGAGATAGATCACTCCACAATAATAGTGGGAGATTTCAGCACTCCACTCTAAATATTGGATAGATCGTCTGGAAAAAAAGCTCAGTAAAGACTCAGAAGACTTTATTGCCACAATTAACCAACTAGACCTCATTGACATATACAGAACTTTCTATCCATGAGTGGACAACTACACCTTCTTCTCCAGTGCACATGGAACAGTATCCAGAATAGGTCATGTGTTAGGACATAAAGCAATTCTCAACAAAATCCATACCACTGAATTAATGCAAAGCACCTTCTCAGATCATAAAGCCATAAAAATGTAAATCAACAGCAGAAAAAACATACATAGGAAGTGGAACTCATGGAAACTGAGCAATGTCTTGCTCAAAAAGCCATTGGTTATAGAAGAAAACAAGTATGAAATAAAGAAATTTATGGATTCCAATGAGAATGAAAACATTTCCTACCAGAACCCATGGGATACAGCTAAAGCAGTGCTTAGAGGTCAGCTTATCTCCATAAATGCACACATCTGGAAGGAAGAAAAAAACCAAACCAAAGAACTAACCCTACAGCTTGAACAAGTAGAGATAGAACAGAGGAACCCCCCAAGCACCAGAAGAAAACAGATCATAAAGAGTAGAGCAGAACTAAATGAAGTAGCAAATAGAAGAACAACTGAAAAAATTGAGACTACCAAAAGCTGAGTTTTTGAAAAGATCAACCAAATTGACAAACCATTGGCTAAACTTACGAAAGAAAAACAGAAGAAACAAATAACTCACGATCATGAGCTATTAAAGAAATTCAAACCAAAACTACAGTGAGGTACTGTATCATCCAACAAGTTTGACCATGATCAAAAAACACAAACCAACACATGCTGGAGAGGCTGTGGAGAAATTGGGACTCTCCTGCAATGTTGGTAGGATTGCAAAATGGTGCAACCTCTTTGGAAAGCAATCTGTCGCTTCCTTAAAAAGTTGGATCTAGATATACCATTTGACCTAGTAATTTCACTGCTCAGAATATATCCTACAGAATCAAGGCCATTCCACCGACAGATACATCCACATGAATGTTTATTGTAGCACAGTCCACAATTGCACAATGTTGGAATCAACCCAGATGCCCAACAACAGATGAATTGATAAATCAACTATGGTACATATATTCAACAGAACACTATGCAATGATAAAGAACAACGATGATTTCAGGAAACATCTAATCTGGTTTCAATTGGAGGACGTTATGCTGAGTGAAAGTAGTCAGTGACAAAAGGACAAAGGTTGTATGATACCCCTATGATAAGAAATTAAAAACAGACTCATGCATAGAAGAAAAGACTCTTTGATGGCTACAAGGGTGGGGAGGGAGGGAGGGTGAGGGGGGAGGGTTTAGTTGATAGAAATTTGGTTGGGCGAAATTTGTGACAGCACATATTAGAAGGATCAATATTAACTGGACTTCAGCATAACATGATTGCTCCTCCCATCTTAACCCAATATTGCAAGGACAGAGTAGCTGGGGCCGGGGGAAGGTCCATGCTCTCAGGGGAAATTGAGGCCAATTGACACAACTTGTATTTTTCTAAGGGAGCCTTCTGCACCCCACATTGGTGAGTGGCATCTGGGGTCTTAAAAGCTGCCAAGCTGCCATCTGAGGGTACAGCAAATGGTCCCAACTCAGCAGAAATGGATGACCACCAAGGTCCAAAATGACATGGGGGAATGAGAACCCAGAAGCAGGTCTCTACATTGACTTGTGACTGAAAGAACCAGAACGTGCCGGGCCACCACCAGTGATAGCTGTGCTGGAGATCACAAAGTTGTCTCACTGGCAACACAAGAATAAAAAGGGGTGCATCCTGAAATCTCCACTAAAAGACTGCAATTGATGGTCCAGGGGCCTCGGAGTTCCCCTGGGAGCATGGCCTCTGGCCCTGATGCTGCCCCTGTCCATAAATCATAATGGAGGTCAACTCTTTGGACAGGAATGGATTGGACTTGGCGACACAGAGTGACCATATCATGTGTGCACTTTATGAGTCTATGCATCTGTAGGATGTTGTCCTGCTGACCTCTTACTGGAGGCGGAGGAATGGGTGGAGAGGAGGGGATAGGAGATTGTTGGGAAGATAAGACATGTATGGAGCGAAGAGGAAGAGTGTGCTGTGACTGAGCAGGCAGAGGAGTCAGAGCTGCATATAGGTGTGCATGCAAATTTATATGGGAGTGTACATTTTCATTCAATCATAATTAAAAAAACCCTCACAAATGGACTGGTAAGCAACATCATGATAAAGAAAGGATTGAGGTTGTCAAGGATTTCATTTCACTTGGGTCCACAATCCACACTCATGGGGGCAACAGTCAAGAAATCAAAAGACGCATTGCCTTGGGAAAAGCTCCTGCAAAGGACCTCTTTAAAGTTTTGGAAAGTAAAGATGTCACTTTGAAGACTAAGGTCAGCCTGACCCAATCCATGGTATTTTCAATTGCATCATAGAATGCAAAAGCTGGACAATGAATAAGGAAGACAGAAGAAGAATTGATGCCTTTGAACTGAGGTGTTGGAGAAGAATGTTGAGTGTACCATGGACTGCCAAAAGAACAAACATAAATTCCAGAAGATGTACAACCAGAGTGCTCCTTGGAATCAAAAATGGCACGACTGCATCTTACATGCCTTGGACATTTTGTCTGGAGGCATCAATCCCTGGAAAAGGACATCATGCTTGGTAGAGGGTCAGCAAAAAAGATGAAGACCCTCAACAAAATAGACTGACACAGTGGCCACAACAGTGGGCTTAAGCATAAAAATGACCGTGTGCATGGCGCGGGACCGGGCAGTATTGCGTTCTGTTGTTCATAGGGTCACTATGAGCTGAACTGACTCCATGGCACCTAATAACAACAAGTAATTAGCATTGACTTTTGAACTTTGGTAATGACATTGAAGTTATGTTCAGAGAAGAGCCCTTGTATTTTGAAAGACACATACTGAAACATTCTGGATGAAATAGCATGATGTTCAGGATGTCCTTCATAATAATCTGTGACTTACGGAGATTAATAATCCACTCATCAATGACAAGAAAGTAGAATGTAGACGAAGCAAGACTGGCCCTGCGCTGAAGATTATTATAGCTGGGTGATACGTATGTGGGCCTTTATTACACAATTCTTTTTTGTGTGTGTGTGTTTGAAATTTTCCCTGAGAAAAAGTTAAAACTGAAAGTTAAGAATTAAGGCTAAAAAAATGTATAATGAAAAGGATAAAAACTAAACTAAAATGCAGAAGCAAAGTGAGTAATTGCAGTAAGCTAGCCATGAATCCACATAGAAATTCTGGCAGAAACCTGCTGATGGTGGCCTTCATCTGGGGAGAGACCTGATAGCCTACAACAGATGGAATGCTTGCTTCTCACTCATTTGATAATGTTTGAAAACAAAGCTATAAAACTAAAGTGCTGTATAAATACTATATCTACTATTAGGGATAATGTATGGCACAATGAAACCCAAACGAGCTGAGGTTCTCAGCAGGGCAGTCCAATTAGCACATTTATCAATTCTGATCCTGCTTAGACTTCCACTGACACCTTAATTATTTTCATTAAAACCTTTGGCTTGTTGGCTATCATTTAATACTTGCTATAAAATAATAATATGGTGAACTCACATTCTGTTATATTTGTTTATATGCATATTTACACACATTTAATTAAAATATATTTATTAAACATTTTATATGTTAACTATGTATTTGGAATATACAGCATTAAATCTACAGGCTTGGCTTAATTCCTGTTAAACATGCATTAGAAGTTTTATATGCACACATACACGTACATATATCTCCAACAAACGGAAAAGTAGAGAGCAACAGCTGTCTTAGTTTCCTAGTGCCACTTGAACAGAACTCCCGTAAGTGGGTGGCTGCACCAAACAGAAACATATTTTTTCCCCCTTCAGGAGACTACAAGTCTGAATTCAGAGCATCAGCTCTAGGAAAACACTTGCTCCCTGTGGGCTCTCAGGGAAGCTGTCATCTCAGCTTCTCTAGCTTCTGGCGTTCCTTTGCACTGTCTATGTAGCATGCATCTTTTCCTGACTTGGGCTGGCTTGCTTCTGTGCTTGACCTGCTCTTTTTACATCTCAAAAGTGATTAGGTTTAAGATGTCCCTCCCCTGATAACAGCCTTACCAACATAACAAAGAAAATCCCCTTCCCAGATGGGATTACATCCATAGGTACAGGGGTTAGGGTTCCAACACATATTTAGGGGGTACATAATTCAATCTACAACAACATCTGTCATCTAGATATGATAGCTGCTAACATTTTCCTGTACCTGCATCATTTATTTTGTCTGAAGCACTTTAAATTAATTTACAGACATCATGACCTCTGCCTCCTAAATTATCCCTGAATGTACTCTAAAAAATATAATATCTATAGGGTCACCATGAGTCGGATCTGACTCGACGGCACTTGGCTTGGCTTGGCTATTAACACTGTATCACATAATTGTGCAGGTGGTGCGTGTAGTTCTTTGCCTAATGTACGTATGAGGCTGTCCAGCTGGTTCCCCTCTAGAGGGTAGTGGGGAGGGTAGAGAGGAGGAGACAGGTATTGGTTGAGTGGATACCGGAAGTACAGGGTGGAAAGGAGAAGTGTGCTGTTACAGGGAGGGACCAGACAGAATTGCAGAGAGGTGTGTGTTCGGGGTTTTGTGTGTAAAATTGACTTGGATTGTAAACTTTCGCTTAATCACAATAAAAATAAAATTAAGAAAAAGAAAATGAAACGGTCTATCACACTATTGTGGTATCTTTACAAATCTGACAAAATTAACAATATTTCCAGAATATCAACTAGCACTCAGTTCATTTTCAAATTTCTATAATTGTCAAACCAAGATCCAATCAAGGAGCAAGTACTGCAGGTGGCTGTGGCCTTCCTTAAATCTCTTTTAATCTAGAAACATCTTTTTACGTCTTCCTTTTGGTCTGCTTGTTTCTCCATGCCCTGTATTTCCTGTAAACTGGCAGTTAGATCTTCAGGTCTGACTTAATTTCTCTTTAAACGTCCCAGCCGGTATCTGTCAGTTTGTGGTACTGCGGTAGCCTGCATGATGCTGGAAGGTCTGCCACTAGTATCTGATACCAGCAGCGTCACCTACAGTGGACACGTTTCAGCAGAGCTTCTAGACAAAGATAGACTAGGAAGAAAAGCCTGCTGATCTATGTCTGAAAACTGGTCAGTGAAAACCCTATAGATCACAGTAAAACACTGTGAGATATTAAAAAACAAAACCAAAGCAAACCCAGTGCCGTCAAGTCGATTCCTCCTCATAGCAACCCTATAGGGCAGAGTAGAATTGGTCCACAAAATCTCCAAGGAGCATATGGTGGATTTGAACTGTCAACCTTTGGGTCAGCAGATGCAGCACTTAACCACTATGCCACCAAGGTTTCCACTAGTTAGACACAGTGCTGGATGATGAATCTCCTAGGTGAAAAGGCACTCAGACTGCACAGGGGCTGCAACAATGGGCTTGAGCACATCAACAATTGAGATATCACAGAACGGGCAGAAAGAAATGCTAACGTTGCCATGAGCTGAAGCGGGTTCAACAGCACCTAACGACAGGGACAAAACATTCATTAGAAAGAATCCTTCCTAGGTGATAATGTGTATTTCTTACTGAATTACCTTGGGGGGCTCTTTTTTTTTTTTTTTTTACTTAACATAACTGAGTGAAAATGTACATTCACATGAAAATTTACATGCCCCCCTATATGCAGCTTCCACTGCTCTCCCTGTCCGGTGACAGCACACTATTCCTCTCTGCTCCATACATGTCTCATGCTCCCAACCGTCTCCTTTCCCCTCCTCTCCGTCCACTCCCCTTCCTCCAGCCAGAGGTCAGCAAGATGATATCCTATAGATGTATAGAACCATAAAGTGCTTCCAACATATGGTTACTCTGCATTGCCAAGTCCAATCCATTCCTGTCCAAAGAGTGGACCTTTGTTATAATTTATGGGAACGGGCAGCATCAGGGCCGGGGGCCATGCTCTCAGAGGAACCCCAAAACTGCTGGACCATCAATTGAGGTCTTTTAGTGGAGATCTCATGATGCACCCCTTTTTATTCTTGTGTTGCCAGTGAGGCTCCTCTCTGTGAGCTCCATCGTGGCTATCACTGGTGGTGGCCGGGCACCATCCGGTTCTTCCGGTCCCAAGTCGATGTAGGCACCCACTCTTGTGGGTCTCTCTGTCTTCTCGGTTGTCTTTACCGCATGCCATTTTGGCCCTCGGTGAGCATCCGTTCCTGCTGAGTTGGGACCATTTGCTGTGTCCTCGGATGGCAGCTTGGCAGCTTTTAAGACCCCAGACGCCACTCACCAATGTGGGGTGCAGAGAGCTCTCTTAGCAAAACGCTAGTTGTGCCAATTGGCCTGGAATTCGCCTAAGAGCATGGTCCCCCGCCCTTGGGGGGCTCTTAAGCTAAACTATCCCATTATTATGGAACATTGATGATTGGGTTGAGGTGTTGACAGCCGGCTCTCCTTTGTAAAGTTACATTTTGCTCTATGAGATACTACAAAATATCAATAAGAAGAAGATAAACCATCCAATTAAGCGATGGGCAAAGGAGATGGACAGACACTTCACTAAAGAGTAGATCCAGGCAGCCAAAAAACACATGTGGACATGTTCACGATCTTTAGTTATTAAAGAAATTCAAATCAAGATGACAATGAGATACCATCTCACCCCAACAAGATTGGCCATGATCCAGAAAACACAAAACAACAAATGCTGGAGAGGTTGTGGAGAAAGTGGAACCCTCCTACACTGTTGGTGGGGTTGCAAAATGGTCCAGCCTCTTTGGAAGGCAACCTGGCGCTTCCTTAAAAAATGGATATCGATAGACCATTTGACCCAGTAATTCCACTACTTGGAATATATCCTACAGATTCAAGGCCTTTCACACCAACGGACCCATGCACCAGAGTGTTTATCACAGCACAGTCCACGATAGCAAAAAGATAGAATCAACCCAGATGCCCAACAATAGAAGAATGGATAGGTAAACTATGGTACATATACTCAATAGAGCACTACGCAATGATAAAGAATAACGATGATTCCAGGAAACATCTCCTAACCTGGTTTCAACTGGAAGACATTATGTTGAGTGAAAGTAGTCAGCGACAAAGGGACAAATACTGTATGAGACCTCTACGATAAGACCTCAGAAACAGACTTGTGTATAGAAGAAGACTCTTTGACAGCTGCAAGGGAGGGGAAGGAGGGAGGGAGGGGGAGGGGGGGGAGGGTTTAGTTTAGATAGTTACTAGAAATCTAGTTGGGAGAAAGCGGTGATAGCACACATTAGAAACAAGAACAACATTAAGTGGACTTCAGCATAACTTGAGTGCTCCTTCCATCTTGACTCAATACTGCAAGGATAGAGTAGCTGGGGCAGGGGGCGGGGGACCATGCTCTTAGGCGAATTCCAGGCCAATTGGCACAACCAGCATTTAGCTAAGAGGGCTCTCTGCACCCCACATTGGTGAGTGGTGTCTGGAGTCTTAAAAGCTGACAAGCTGCCATCCGAGGACACAGCAAATGGTCCCAACTCAGCAGGAACGGATGCTCACCGAGGACCAAAATGACATGCGGTAAAGACAACTGAGAAGACAGAGCGACCCACAAGAGTGGGTGCCTACATCGACTTGGGACCGGAAGAACCGGATGGTGCCCAGCCACCACCAGTGATAGCCACGATGGAGCTCACAGAGAGGAGTCTCACTGGCAACACAAGAATAAAAAGGGGTGCATCATGAGATCTCCACTAAAAGACCTCAATTGATGGTCCAGCGGTTTTGGGGTTCCTCTGAGAGCATGGCCCCTGGCCCTGATGCTGCCCTTTCCCATAAATTATAACAAAGGTCCACTCTTTGGACAGGAATGGATTGGACTTGGCAATGCAGAGTGACCACATATTGGAAGCACTTTGTGGTTCTAAACATCTACAGGATATCATCTTGCTGACCTCTGGCTGGAGGAAGGAGAGTGGACGGAGAGGAGGGGAAAGGAGGTTGTTTGGAGGACGGGACACGTATGGAGCAGAGAGGAACAGTGTGCTGTCACTGGACAGGGAGAGCAGTGGAAGCTGCATATAGGTGGGCATGTAAATTTATACGTGAATGTACATTTTCACTCAGTTATGTTAAATAATAATAAAAAAAGTTACATTTTGCCCCCCTGGCAAGCAGTTTGTAATTGTTGGGATGAATCTTTGATATCATGTGGAGATGGACTGACCAACAAGCAAAGTAGGCATTGACTTACTTGTGCTTACTAACTAACCAGAAGTGTGCAGTTTCACTTGTTTTTCACAATATTAAAGACAGATTTGATATATATAAAAAATGTGGTGAAAGACGAGTGAAGCTGCACACTACAAATTAGAAAGTAAATAACGTTATTAAGCCTGTGTGTACCTTGCTTCCTGTAAGCCTGTGCCAACGTTGCTTACTGGTTAATCTGGATGCGTGTGGTTATCCAATTCCCCATCAACAGATCACGTAATGTTTCTAATGTTTCTGGACAATCCTTTTCTGAATCAAGGACTCCACTGTTGTTTTCGTTGGTGGTGTTTGTTCTTAGGTGCTGTGAAGTGGGTTCTTAATCCCAGCAATGTTATGTAAAGCAGAAGGAGACACTGCTCGCTCCTGCCCCATCCTCACGTTGTACTTGAGCCCATTAAATGGGGCCACTGTGTCAAATTCATCTCTCTTTCCCCCTTTTTTGCTGACCATCTACTTGGGCAAGCACCTTTGGAAACGCTGGTGGCATGGTGGTGAAGTATTTCATCTGCTCACCAAAAGATCTGCAGTTCAAATCCATCAGGTGCTCCTTGGAAACTCTATGGAGCAATTCTATTCTGCCGTGTAGGGTTGCTGTCAGTCAGAATCCATTCAACAGTGGCGCGTTTTGTTTTTTTTTAAGTCATTCAGTGCTACTATAATAGAAATATCACAAGTGGATGGCTTCAACAAAGAGAAGTTTATTCTCTCCGGTCTAGTAGGCTGGAAGTCCAGTCCAAATTCAGGGTATCAGTTCTAGTGGAAGGCTCTCTCTGTCGGCTCCGAACGAAGGTCCTCATTCTCAATCCCCCCCGCCCAGGGTCTCAGAACTTCTCCATGCAGGAACTCTGGGTCCAAACGATGCATTCTGCTCCGGGTTCCTCTTGCTTGGTAGTAATAAGGTTCCTCTTGTTTCTGTTTACTTCTCTCCTTTACATCTCAAAAGAGACTGGCTTGAGACACAATCTAATCTTGAAGACCTCATCATTACTGCTGCTAATCCACTTCATCAACATCATAGCGATGGGGTTTACAACACACAGGTAATTAACACCAGATGATGAAATGGTAGACAATCACACAATACTGGGATTCACAGCATAGGCAAGTTGAAGGATGTTTTAGGGATACACAATTCAATCTATGACACCAACCATGATGTCCTTCTCCAGGGACTGGTCCCTCCTGATAATGTGTCCAATGTATGTGAGATGAAGTCTTGCCATCCTTGCTTCTAGGGAGCATTCTGGCTGTACGTCTTCCAAGACAGATTTGTTCATTCTTCTGGCGGTCCATGGTATAATCAATATTCTTTCTCAACACCTTAATTCAAAGGTGTTGACAAACCTTGTCCAGTTTCACATGCACATGAGGTAACTGAAAGCACCATGGCTTGGATCAGGTGCACCTTAGTCCTAAGGTGACGTCTTTGCTTTTTTAACGCTCAAAAAAGTCTTATGCAGAGATTTTGCACAATATAATGCATCGTTTGACTTTTTGACTGCTGTTCCCATTGGCATTGATCGTGGATCCAAGTAAAACGAAATCTTGGACAACTTCAACTTTTTCTCTGTTTATAATGATGTTGTTTACTAGTTCAGCTGTGAGAATTTTTCTTTTCTTTATGTTGAGGTGTAATCCATACCGATCCATCTCTGATTTTCATCAGTAAGTAATGCAAGTCTTCTTTATTTTGAGATACCAGCAGGACTAATTAGTGGTTTTTGAAATCTACCATTATTTCTACACTTGTTAGTAAGCATTTTAATTTGAGAAAGAGATTTCTTGTCAACTCTCCATTTGATATCTGGAATACAATTTCTATTTCAAGCAGGTTAAGTGTTTCTTTTTCTTTAATACAAATGCCAGGGTAGGGAGCAGGTGTAATAATCACCTCCGTTGATGGCAAATGTGTCTTTTGTTGGTGTTTTCTTACAGACTCATAGCAGTTGATATATTCAAAGTATTTCAATCAATGACAGTCATTATATCTTTCTGGATTTTTGTTCCGCAAACAGAGATGTATAAACTTCCCAGCTAAACCGAAACCGAAACCCAAACCCAAACCCGTTGCCCTCAAGTCAATTCCGACTCATAACAACCCTATAGGACAGAGGAAAACTGCTCCATAGAGTTTCCAAAGATCACCTGGTGGATTTGAACTGCTGATCTTTTGGTTAGTAGCTGTAGCACTTAACCACTATGTCACTAGGGTTTCCAATAGTTTGGTTTAACTACTATTAAAAAATTAGTTTGCTTTCTTTAACTATTCACCCCTGTTATAGTTTTTGACTTTTTAATGGTCCCAAATTTGGTCAGAGGGAATGCCTGAAAACTAACCTCTGTGTTCTATTGACTCAATTCCATTAGTTTTTTTAGTGTGTCCTTGCTTTCCAGATCAACAGGCTGTCCCTGGTTTACCTTGCATTCCTCATACCCATACCTGGAGTCAACTGTCTCTCTAAAGAGCCATACTTCTTTTCAGTAGTTAGTGGCATTTAGGGATTACTGCTTCTGGCTTTCTATTGTTCCCAGGTGCTTTTATAATACACATATACACACAATGAGTTTGTCTTGCCATTTCTGGTTTACATTTGATGTTATATATTACAGCGTTTTTACTTATTGGTTTTTATACTTATAGTCTTGTGTTAGTCGTCTGGTACTGCTCTAACACAAATACCACGAGTGGATGGCCTTAACAAGTAAAAATTTATTCTTACACAGTCCAGTAGGCTACAAGTTCAAACTCAGGGTATCCACTCCAGGCGAAGGCTCTCCCTCTTTGTTGGGTCTAGAGGAAGGTCCTTGTGTTGCATCAGTCTGTCTTTGGTCTGAAAGCATCTTGGTGCAGGAACCTCAGGTCTGAAGGACTTGCTCTGCTCTCAGTGCTGCTTTCTTGATGGTATGTGGCACCTAACTCTCTGCTTCCTTCTCTTCCTTCCCTTTCATCTCTTGTAGGATAAAAGGTGGTGTAAGCCACGCTTCAGGGAAGCTGCCTTTGCTTGAGAACAGGGAGATGACCTTGGAAAGGGATTTACAGTCCTACTCTAATCCTCTTTAACATAATCCAGTCTGTTAACCACAGGCAGAGATTAAGATTTACAGTATAAGAAAGTCACAAATGGAGGACAATCACACAGTACTGAGAATCACAGCCCAGCCAAATTACTACACACATTTTGGGGGGGACACAATTCAATTCACGACCGGTCTTTTCTCGTATATATGTGTACACACTGAAAAGTTTTGGATTCTGTCTTTTATTTACTTTATCCCTTAATGTGTAAAAATGATTTTCACAGTAACAATACAGTATTATCACTAGCCATGAAACTTCTGAATAAAATCTAACATTACTCTGCAATTCTTGTGTTCTTACAGTGCATGCCCTGGAGATGCATGGTTCCTGGTAGTGTAGCTAGGAACTGAAAGGTTGGATGTTCAAGTCTTCCCACAGGTACCTCTGAAGGAAGGTCTGGCAAACTAACTCTGAAAAAAAATTCAACCATTGAAAACCCTATGGAACACAGTTCTGCTCTGACACACATGGGATCTCCCTGAGCCAGAATTAATTTGATGGCAAATGGATTTAAGGATGCAAAGTCAAAGTACTGTATTTAAATAGACTTGAAATAGTTATTTTCTCTGGTTATAGTACCAGTTTTATATATAATTAGGTTAGCTTCTTTCAATTTTTTTTCAGTATTAGGGAGTCTTTCTTCTTTATTTGACACTCTTAAATTTTAATTTTTTTAATTACAGAGGAAAACATTAATTTTTATGGACATGTATTCTATGCCAACTCACAAATAAGTCAACTTTCCAGAAGACTTCTACATAGATCCTTTAATGCTTGAATTTTTCACTCTTCTCCAAACTCTAGATATTGGCCTTTGCGCAAATTACCATAACAACTGTAACCTTACAGGTAGTAAATTACACATAATTATTGATTTCTGATTGTCTGAAGTTACTACCTCTATTTCTACCCATTTTAATCCCTTTTCCACAAATTCCAGCTATTTTTCTATAAATATATTTAAGAGGCTTTAAACTGATGGTAGAGTAATAACCCAAAGGAGAAACACGGGTTTTGAAAAAAAGGAAAGTTGCTGGAGGCCCCTTGGCTTCTCATAGACAGGGCTTCTGTCACCAGCCATGTGGCTGGATTCATTGCTTACTGCTGGCATCTGTCCTCACTGGCTACTTCCCATGGTTGGTTAGTCACCAAATATTTTTAATATCACTCCTGTCCGGAGGCATAGAGTTTCATGTCTCAAGCCACTCCCTGTCCACATTGGGAACTCTTTCAAATAAACAGAAGCAAGAACACACTTTTTATGAGATTAAGAGCCTGCTGAGCAGATCTGAATGGATTGAATTTAGTTCATGTAATTTTATCCAAGAAGATTAAATATAGTTGATTTTCTAGTGCAAGGTAATTAGCTTCTCCCTTGTGTCCATTGATGGAACACACATTTTGTTTTCATAAAGACAACATAGTGTTCATGACAATGTGCCCTGATTCTGGAAGAGAATAAGAAAAGTTACTGTTGAAAATTGATTGCCTTCATTTTCCTTTTCCGATTATCAGATAAATACACTGGACATTTCTGGCAGCATGCAATTTAGGTGTCTTTTACCTTGCGAGAGCAAGAAAACATTAAAATCCTCATAGCAAAAAAGAGTCCTGTTGCTGTTAGGTGCTGTCAAGTCCCTTCTGACTCACGGTGATCTCATGCACAACAGAACATAACACCACCTGGTCCTGCACCACGTCCACAACCGTTTTTATGCTTAAGCCTGTTTTTGCAGCCACTGTGTCAATCCATCTCGTTGAAGGTCTTCCACTTTTTTGCTGACCCTCCACTCTCCCAAGCGTGATGTCTTCCTCCAGGGACAGATTCCTCCTGAAGACATGTCCAAAGTATGTAAGATGCAGTCTCGCCATCCTTGCTCCTTAGGAGCACTCTGATTGTACTTCTTCCAGGACAGATCCTTTTTGCTTCTTTTGGCTGTCCACGGTTACATTCAGTATTCTCCTCCGACATCACAATTTGAAGGCTTCAATTCTTCTTCTATCTTCCTTATTCATTGTCTAGCTTTTGCATGTATATGATGTGATTGAAAATACTACAGCTTGGGTCATGGGCACTTAGTCTTCAAGGTGACATCTTTGCTTTTCAGCACTTTAAAGAAGTCTTCTGCAGCTGATTTTCCCAATGCAGTGCAGCTTTTGATTCCTTGACCACTGTTTCCATGGGGGTTGATTATGGAGCCAAGTAAAATGAAACTCTTGACAGTCTCTACCTTTTCTCCATTTATCAAGATATTGCTTCCTCGCCAGTTGTGAGGATTTTTGTTTCTTGATGTTGGGGTGCAATCCACACTGAAGGCTGCAGCCTTTGATTTTCGTCAGTAAGTGTTTCAAATCCTCTTTACTTTCAGCAAGCAAGGTTGTGTCATCTACATAACACAAGTTGTTAATGAGTCTTCCTCCAATCCGAATACCTTGTTGTTCTTCTTATAGTCTAGTTTCTCAGATTATTTGCTCAGCATACAGATTGAAAATGTGTGGTTAGCGGATACAACCTTGATGCACATCTTTCTTGACTTTAAATTCTGCAGTGTCCCCTTGTTCTGTTCACACGTCAGCTTCTTGATCCATGTAGATTCCTCATGAACACAATCAAGTATTCTGAACTTCCCATTCTCTGCAATGTTATCCATAATTTATTATGATTCACACAATTCAATGCCTTTGTATAGTCAATAAAACATAGGTAAACATCTTTCTGGTACGTTCTACTTTCAGTCAGGGTCTATCTGACATCAGCAATGATATCCCTGGTTCTACATCCTCTTCTGAATCTGGCTTGAATTTCTGACAATTCCATCAATGTATTGCTGCACTCACTTTTGAATGATCTTTAGCAAAATTTACTTGTGTGTGACCTTAGTGATATTGTTTGATCATTTCCACATTCAGTTGAATTACCTTTCTTGGGAATAGGCACAAATATTGCTCTCTTCCAGTCAGTTAGCCAAGTAGTTGTCTTCGGAATTTCTTGGCATAGATGAGGGAGCACTTCCAGCACTACATCCGTTGTTGAAACATCTCAATTACTATTCCATGAATTCCCAGAGCCTTGTTTTTCTCCAAAGCCTTTAATGAAGCTTTGACCTCTTCCTTCAGTACCATCACTTCCTGATCATATCCTACCTCATCAAATGGTTGAATGTTGACCAATTCTTTTGGGATGTAATGGCTCTATGTAGTCTTTCTGTTTTAGTCAGCTAGTGCTACTCTAAGAGAAATATCACAGAGTGGGTGGCTTTAGCAAAGGAAAGTTTATTCTTTCGTAGTCTGGTAGGCTGCAAGTCCAAATTCAGAGTGTCCACTGCAGGGGAAGGCTTTCTCTCTGTTGGCTCTGGAGGAATGCCCTTGTGTTGCATCAGTCTTGGGTCAGGGGGAATCTTGGCGCAGGAAGCTCAAATCTGAAGGACGCGGTCTGCTAACAGTGCTTTCCTGGTGGTATGAGGTTCCCACCTCTCTGACTGCTTCCCTTTCCTTTTACCTCTCACAGGATGAAAGGATTAAAGGTGGTGCAAGCCACAATCCAGAGGGAAACTCCCTTAACAGTGGAGCAGGGAGGTGATTTTAGGAAGGGATTTACAGTCCCACGCTAATCCTCTTCAACATAGAGCATAGGAAAATCACAAAACGGAGGGCAATGATAAACTATTGGGAATCGTGGCCCAGTCAAATGGCTACACACATTTTTGGGGGGACACAGTTAAATCCATGACAATTGCCGTCTTGTTTTGATGCTTCCTGAGTCGTTTACTACTTTTCTTGTAGAATCCTTCACTATTGCAACTCGAGGCTTGAATTTTCTTTCAGTTCTTTGAGCTTGAGAAATGCAGAGCATATTCTTCACTTTTGGTTTTCTATCTGCAGCTCTTTGTACCTGCCATTGTAATACTTTGTCTTCTCTAGCTGCCCTTTGAAATCTTCTGTTCAGCTCCTTCACTTGACCATTTCTTCCTTTTGCTTTTGCATATTCAACATCCAAGAGCAAGTTTCAGAATCTCTTCTGACATCAAATTTGGTCTTTTTTTCTTTCCTGTCTTTTTAACGACCTTCTGCTTTCTTCAGGTGAAGTCTTTGAGTTCGTTCTAAAAGTCATCTGGTATTCAACATAACAAATCTATTCTTGAGATGGTCTCTAAATTCAGGTGGGATTGGCTGGCTTGGCATACTCAGGGTTGTACTTTGGCTGTCATGGACTTGTTTTAGTTCGATTTCAATGTGAACTTGCAGATGTGCAGTTGATGGTTTTTGCTGCAGTCAGCATCTGGTTTTGTTCTTTGATGATACTGAGTTTTTCCATCATCTCTTTCCACAGATGTAGTTGATTTGATGCCTCTATTTTCCATCTGGAGAGCTCTATGTGTATGGTCACTATTTATGTTGGTGAAAAAATGTATTTGAATAATGTATTGGTCTTGCAAAATTATATCATGTGATCTCTGGCATTATTTCTATCACCAAGGCCATATTTTTCAAGTATGGCTATTTCTTTCTTGTTTCCAACTTTTGCATTTCAATTGCTCATAATTATCAAAGCATCCCAATTGCATGATCAATCAATTTCTGACCATTGAAGCTGGTTAAAAAAAACAACAACAAAACATCAATTTGTTCATCTTTTACTTTAGTGGTTGCTACATAAATTTGAGTAATGGGCGTACTAACTGGCCTTCTTTGTAGGCATAAGGATACTATTCTATCACTGACAGCATTGTACTTCAGGACAGATCTTGAAATGTTCTTTTTGATGATGAATGCAATGACATTCCTCTTCAAGCTGTCATTCCTGGCATAGGAGACCATATGATTATTTGGTTCAAAATAACCAGTGCCAGTCCATTTGAGCTCACTAAAGCTTAGGATTATTGATATTTATGTGTTTCACTTCATTTTTGATGATTTCCAATTTTCTTGGATTCAACTTTGTTCACTCTGTCTTGTGATTATTAATGGATGTTCACAGCTGTTTCTTCTCACTTTGAGTAGTGCCACATCAGCAAATGAAGATTTTGAAAGCTTGACTCTATCTGTGCCTTAACAGTCTACTCTACCTTGAGGAGACAACTCTTCTCTAGTCGTCTTTTCAGTACCTTCTACCCTAGATGGTCGGGTAGGGTGGGGCTCCTTTTCTGGTGCTGTATCTGACAATGTTCTGCTGCTATTCATAGGGTTTTCACCAGCTAATACTTTTTAGAAGCAGACTACCAGGACCTTCTTCCTAGTCTATCTGAGTCTGGAAGCTCAGCTGAAACCTGTCCACAATGGGTGACCCTGCTGGTATCTGAATACTGGTGGAATAGCCTTCAGCATTATGGCAACACATAAACCCCCATAGTATGATAAGAAATGATGGTATAATAGTGATCTCTTCAAAAAAGCTAAGAGCAGGGCAGAAGTAGCAGTTACCTGGCAAGGGTAGCGGAGTCCTTCAGAGCTGGAATCCAGCTCACATTACTCACTGGCAGTGGAAGCAGCAGACTGTCCATGTAACAGGGATGCTACAGTAAAATGCTACTCCTCAGCATATGTTAGGTGATCCCTGGGATCTCTGACATGGCTCGTTTATGACGCTTGGCAGTAAAGACAAATAGGTACACGATTCCAGTAATTCCATACTAGGAGTGTGTGTGTTTGCACATACATAAAAGCTATTCAAAACAAAGTAGAGGGGTTCTGATTAGGGCCATAATAGACAGGCCTCAATATAATGGGAGGAAAACATGCAATGAACTCAAATTCTGAAAATATTCAGACTTACTGGAGTGATTGAGATGAGTGAACCCCCTGAGACTGTCACCCTGAGATACTCTTTAAAACTGGAACAGAAAATGTCCCTTAAGGTTATTTTTTAGTGAAGGAGCAGATTAGCACACAAAATAAAGGATAATAAAGTGAATATGGTGCCCCATTTATAAACCACCTATATGAGACCAAATGGTCAACAATTACTCCAAAGGAAAGGTGAGAAGATATGGGGGAAGGGAAACTAGAATACTGGGAACTCAATAGTCAGAATGGAATTAAAGAGAATGTTGATGCATGGTAAAAAATATTACTGTCACTGAACAATTTGTGTAGAAATTGTCAAGTGGGAACCTAATGTGTTGTGTAAACTTTTACCTAAACCAGGATAAAGTATTATTTTTTAAAAAAAGTGGAGGGGAGATAAGAGCAAGCAAGTGATTTGGAAAGGTGATCCAATATTTCAAATACCTTAACTGCAGTATGATGTCAAGTGATTTTTCATTTCTTCTTTGTGCTTTTCTGATTCTTTGACTATTTTTTGAAAATAATGAGAAATTTTTATTAAATTATTTCTTACTTGGGCTGAAACAGGAACTACATAGGCTACTTTATTTTTAGCAATGTTTGAAAAGAACTAGATTTGATGTATAATGTGTAAATTTGGAATAAACTCTCCACCATTGGACAGTATTCCTCATACAATGAAAAGGCCAATGGGCCCTTCTGTGGGACAAGAGTTCTGGATTTCTAACTACTAGTCAACAGCTGAGTGCTACGGCTGCTAACCAAGAGGTCAGCAGTTCAAATCCCCCAGGTACTCCTTGGAAACTCTATGGGGCAGTTCTACTCTGACCTATAGGGTCACTGTGAGTTGGAACCAACTAGACCTGACTGTGCCTACCAGCAACAGTCAACAGCTGGTGGTGTATTGGTTAAGTGCTACACCTGCTAACCAAAGAGTTGGCTGATCAAATCCGCCAGGTGTGCCTTTGAAACTCTACAGAGCAGTTCTACTCTGTCCTATAGGATCACTATGAGTCAGAATCAACTCAGTCGCAGACAGTTTGGTTTTTTTAGTCAACAGCTACATAACCTCAAATGAGTTGCATTACTCCTTGAAATAATTTCCTCATCAGTGAAACTGAAAGGTAATTTCTACCCTATGGAATGGTCATTAGGTATAGTGAATTGTGTGCACGCACTGTGAATTGTTATGAATGGTTTTTGTTAGTGTTATTATTGTTGTTACTAGTACTGAAATTATGATGTCAAATTTCAGGGAAATAATTTGCCTTTCTTATTGAATATCTGGCTACTAAAGATGATGAACAGGCTTAATACAGGCTTTCAAGAGAAAGCAAATAAAACTTGAGGCAAAAAAGAGGGATTATATTTGTGAACTGGAATTTAATATGTTAATGCATGAACCGCCTTATAGAGATGACTTAGAGTGCTCAATGAAGGGTTGTTGGTGGTTGATTTAATTTACAGCAGCCAAATTCATGAAAATAAACACTGACCCATCCACCCAGGAAGGGCTTTGAGAATCAAATACATTTTAGTCAACAGGGCTGATGACAATATGAGAAATTCAATCTACTCCACATTGATTTTCATTCTATAATTTTTTGTTTGATGGATTATGGCCTTTTGCTGGAATCTGTGAACAAAACTGAAAGTTTCAGTTGCAAGTTGAAAGTATACATTAGTCTCAGAAACAAATATATACAAGTGATATCACTGCTTAACAGAGGCGTAACTAGGTTATGGTTGGTATTGTACCAGGCTGGGGTACATGGCACTACTGATGGCTTCTATTGACTCAATACAGCCAACAAGATTATCTATGGAAAATGGCACGCATGGCAAACACCGAAATTGTGCCCCTGTCCAAACACCTGACATCCCTCATTTAGACAATGTTATCATAATATTAGCTCCAAAACACAAATCACACTTGTTAATCTCTTAATGACCACATTACTGTGCTTGAGCAAGAGTGTTGGGCTGTACCAGGTTAATAGAAACTGTTGAGTGGCACCGCACATCCAGGGCTACTGAAATATCCTAGATAATACCACAGCAGCTTAAGAGCCCTTGTAGGGCAAGTGGTTAAGCCCTTAGCTGTTAACCAAAAGGCCAGTTATTTGAATCCACCAGCCACTCCATGGGAAAAAGATGTAGCAGTCTGCTTTCACAAATATTCCTTGGAAGCCCTATGGGGCAATTCTATTTTCATATAGGGTTGCTATGAGTCACAACTGACTCAACAGCAGCGGCTTTGGCTTTTTTTTTGGTTTATAGGATTCCTATGAGTTGCAATTGCCTTAACAACAATGGGTTTACCACTGCTTAGAAATATAATGTGGGGTATACATGGGTGAGACTTAATGAAATACTGTGAACCAGAGTACATGTATTCTGAAAACTATTTGCTAACTGCTTTAAAAATATGACAGTGTACAGAACTCCTGTAGCCCAATAAAAAAGTAGAGCACTTTATATACCCAACAGCAGAGTGTCAAAATACATCAAATGAACAGTAACATCATTTAAAAGTAAGATGGAGTGCTCCAGAAAAATAGCAGGATACTTCAGCACATCACTGTCTGTAATGGACAGAACATCTGAAGAGAAGCTCAATAAAGATACAGAAGAGCTTAAAAAGACAATCAACCAACTGAACCTCATAGACATATATAGAACTTTCCACCCAACAACGGGCAAGTATGTCTTCTTTTCCAATGCTCATGGAACATTCTCCAGAATAGACCATGTATTAGGCCATAAAGCAAGTCTTAACAAAACTAAATCATTAAAATATTGCAAACCATTTTCTCAGACCATAAAGCCATAAAAGTTGAAATCAATAGCAGTAAAAGCACGAGCAGAAACTCAGACTCATGGAAGCTGAACAACACCTTGCTCAAAAACTTCTGGGTTATAGAAGAAATCAAGGATGGAATAAACAAATTAATGAAATCAGATAGAATGAAAACGCATCTTACCAGAACCTATGGGATACAGCAAAAGCAGTGCACAGAGATCAATTTATTTCAATAAATGCACATATCCAAAATGAAGTGCCCAAACCAAAAAATTAATCCTACAACTTGAACAAGTAGAAAGAGAACAACAAAAGAGCTCCTTCAACACCAGAAGAAAACGAATAATAAAAATGAGAGGAGAACTAAATGAATTAGAGAATAGAAAAACAATTGAATGAATCAACAAAACCCCAAACTGGTTTCTGGAAAAGATCCACAAAATTGATAAATCATTGGCCAAACTCACAACAGAAAAACAAGAGAGGAAGCAAATACCCTGAATGAGAAATGAGATGAGAGATATCACAAGACTCAATCAAAATGAGTCATAACAGAATATCATGAAAAATTGTACTCTAATAGATTCTAGAAATGGACAAATTTCTAGACTCACATTACCTATCAAAACTAACAGAAGTAGAACAATATAATAAATCCATCACAAAAGAAGAGGATGGAAAAGTAATAAAAAAAAAAACTACCAACCAGAAAGTCTTTGTCCAGACGGCTTAATTAGACAAGTCTACCAAACTTTTACAGAGGAAGTAATACCACTACTACCGAAGATATTTCACAGTATAGAAAAGGATGGAACACTCCCAAATTCACTCTAGGAGGCCAGCATAACCCTGATACCAAAACTGGGTGAAGATAGCACACACACACACAAAAATTACAGACCAATATTTCTCATGAACTTAGATGTAAAAATCCTCAATGAAATTCTAGCCAATAGAATTTAACAACGTATCAAAAAAATAATTCATCATGTCCAGTTAGGGTTCTTACTAGGGATGCAGGGATGGTTCAACATTAAAAAAGTAATGTAGCCAACCACATAAATAAAACAAAAGAGAAGAATCACTTTATTTTATCAACTGATTCAGAAAAGGCATTTGGCAAAGTCCAACACACCCATCATGCTAAAAACTCTCAGCAAAATAGGAATAGAAGGGAAATTCCTCAACATAATTAGGGGCATCTATGCAAAGCCAATCACCTACATCATCCTGAATGGAGAGAGATTGAAAGAATTCTCCTTGAGAATGGGAAGTAGACAAGGATGCCTACTCTCGCCTCTCCTATTCAGCATTGTGCTGGAGGTTCTATCCAGAGCAACCAGACAAGATAAAGAAATAAAGGGTGTCTGCATGGGGAAAGACGAAGTAGAAGTATCTGTTTGCAGATGATATGACCTTATACACAGAAAACATTAAAGAATCCACAAAAAACTACTGTAACCAATAGAAGAGTTCAGCAAAGTATCAGGATGTGAGATATATTAATCAGCTGGATTCCTTTACACCAAGAGGCCACCAAAGAGGAAATCAGCAAATCAATACCATTTACTGTAGCCCCGAAGAAGATAAAATACCTAGAAATAAGTCTAACCAGAGATGTCAGAGACCTATACAAAGAAAATGACAAGACCTTACTGCAAGAGACCAAAGGAGACTTATATAAGTAGAGAAATACCTTGCTCATGGATAGCAACACAACATTGTGAAAATGTCTGTTCTATCCAGAGTGACCTACACATATTAGGTCTGACAGTTAAGTCCACAAACTTAATTGTTCTAAGTGCTACATATCTCATTGCTGAATATCACTATGGTCACCTTTAAAGTACTTCCCTTGGGAAGCTATGCACCTACTCCACCCTTCAAAGCAATTTTGGAACTCTTTCTGGAATGGTGATTCCGCATGGTGGCACGGTGGCAAGCTTGCAAACTTAAGTGTACAATCATCTGTGAGGAAATTTTTAGTCAGCAAACAGATTTTTAGCCAGCAAACAAACTAGCACTTTTACTAGGATTTGTTTTCTAGGATTTGGTGATTTCCTCTTCGATGGTTTCTTTGTTGGTGTAAAGGAATCCAACTGACTGATTTATGTTTATCTTATATCCTGATACTTTACTGAACTCTTCTCTCAGTTACAGTAGTTTTTTGTGTGTGTGTGGATTCTTTAAGGTTTTCTGTGTATAAGGTCACATCATCTGCAAACAGAGATAGTTTTACTTATTCTTTCCTGATGCAGACAATCTTTATTTCCTTATCTTGTCTGATTTCTCTGGCTAGAATCTCTAGCACAAACAGATTTTTAGCCAGCGTTGGAGCACCCTACTCATGTGATCTGGCCTCTGATGACTTTTTTCTTTACCCAAAGACAAAGGAAATATTGACAAGAGACATTTTGATGACATTCAGGACATCAAGGGTAATTCAACAAGGGCTCTCATGGCCAATCTAGCAAGAGTTCCAAAATTGCTTTGAACGGTGGACTAGTCACTGGAATTGCTGCATAGCTTTCCAGGGGTAGTATTTCGAAGGTAACCATACTAATATTCAACAATGAGGTATGTAGCACTTTTTCTAGGGTGAGTTCGTGAACCTAATTGTCAGTCCTTGTACAATGCAATTCCAACACAAATTCTAATGTCATTTTTTAATGAGATGGAGAAACAAATCACCAACTTCTTTTGGAAAAGGAAGAAGCCCCAGATAGGTAAAGTATTACTGAAGAAGAACAAAGTGGGAGGCCTTACACTATCTGACCTTAACACCTACGAGGTCTGACAATTAAGTTTACAAACTTAATTGTTCTATATCCTACATATCTCAGTGCTGAATATCACCATGGTCGCCTTTGAAGTACTACCATTGGGAAGCTATGTACTGATGCCAGTGCCTAGTCCACCTTCAAAGCAATTTTGGAACTCTTTTTCTGGAATGGCCATTGTACACGGTGGCATGGTGACATACGAGTGAACTTAATTGTATAGTTGTCTGTGTGGGAGTTTTTAGCCAGTAAAAAATTACTGTACTGGAACATCCTCCCTACTCACCTGATCTGTCCCCCAGTGACTTTTTTTCTTTATCCAAAGATAAAGGAAATATATTGAAGGGAAGACATTTTGATGACGTTCAGGACATCAAGTATAATATGACGACAGTTCTGATGGCCATTCCATAAAAAGAGTTTCAAAATTGCTTTGAAGGGTGAACTAGGCACTGGCATTGGTGTGTATCTTCCCAGAGGGAATGCTTTGAAAGCGACCATAGGGATATTCAGCAATGAGGTATGTAGCACATTTTGTAAGATGAGTTCATGAATTTAATTGGCAGTCCTCGTGTTACACTGCCACAGTAGTCAAAACAGCCTGGTACTCTTATAAAAACAGATACATGAAGCAATGGAACAGAATGGAGAACCTAGAAATAACACCATTAACCTATGCACAGCTGGTATTTGACAAAGGCCCCAAGTCAGTGAACTGGTGAAAAAACAATCTCTTTAATAAGTGGTGTCCGCAAAACTGGATATCCATCTGCAAAAAATGAAACAAGACTCATGCCTCACACCTTGCACAAAAGCTAGCTCAAACTAGATTAAATATCTAAATATAAAATCTAAAACAAAAAAGATTGTGGAAGAAAAAACAGGGACAACTCTGGGAGCCCTAATACATGGTGTAAACAGCTACTAAATATTGCTCTCTGCACAAACAGCAGAAGAGAAAATAAATAAGTAGGTACTATTAAAAATCAAACACTTATGCTCATCTGAAGACTTCACCAAAAGAGTAAAAAGAATACTTACAGACTGGGAGAAAATATTTGGCAACCATGAATCTGATCAGCATCTAATCTTCATAATCTACAAGGTACTGCAAAACCTCAACAAGGAAAAGACAAATAACCCAATTAAATAATGGGTAAAGGATACGGACAGACACTTCATCAAAGAAGACATCCAGGAAGCCATAACACACTCGAGGAAGCGTTCATGATGATTAACTATTAGAGAAATCAAAATCAAAACTGTGATGAGATACCATTTCAGCCCAAGAAGGTTCACATTGTTCCAAAACAACACAAAATAACAAAAGTTGGAGAGGCTGTGGACCAATTGGAACTCTTCTACACTGCTGGTAAGAATGTAAAATGGTACGACCTGTTTGGAAAGCAATTCAGTCCTTTATTAAAAACCTAGAAATAGAAATACCATATGATCCAGCAATCCCACTGCTTTTAGAATATATCCTAAAGCAATAAGGGCTGTCACCCATTCAGATACATGCACAGGAATATTTATGGCAGCACTGTCCACAATAGCAAAAAGGAAGGGAGTGACAGCACACAGCAGAAGGGAGGTCAGCACAACTAGATCACACTCAAAGGTAAAAGATTTTCTAAATATGACCCAACATTTTTTAAAATTTTGCTTATTGTATGGAGCTCACTAAGTTGAATCTCACTGGTAACACAAGAATAAAAAGGGGTGCACCCTGAGATCTCCACTAAAAGACCTCAACTGATGGTCCAAAGGTTTCGGGGTTCCTCTGGGAGCATGGCCCCTGGCCCTGATGCTGCCCTTACCCATAAATCATAACGAAGGTTCACTCTTCAGACATGAATGGATTTGACTTGGCGATGAAGAGTGACCGTATATTGGATGCACTTTATGGTTCTATACATCTATAGGATGTCATACTGCTGACCTCTGGCTGGAGGAAGGAGAGTGGGTGGAGAGGAGGGGAAAGGAGACTGTTGGGAGGATGAGACATGTATGGAGCAGAGAGGAATAGTGTGCTGTCACTGGACAGGAAGAGCGGAGGAAGCTGCATATAGGTGGGCATGTAAATTTACAAGGGAATGTACATTTCCACTCAGTCATATTAAATTAAAAAAAAATTTGCTTATTGCGATTAAGTGGAAAATTTAGTCCAAGTCAATTTTCCATATTCACCTCTCTGCAACTCTATCTGCTCTCCTCACCCAGTGATCACACACTCTTCTTTTTCACTCTTTACTTCCAGTATCCACTCAACCAACACTTGTCCCCTCCTCTCAATCCTCTCTTCCGACCCCTAAAAAGAAACCAATAGGACAGCTTCATATAGATATTAAACCATAAAATACACATACCACATGCATCACTTTGTGTCTGTCCCTAAGTTCAGTCCATTCTTTGTCTGAGGTTTTGACTTCTGTACTGGTTTCAACAAGTCTAGGGCCCATGTTCTCAGGGGATCCTCCAGGTTGTTGGACCATCAATTCAGGTCTTTAAATAGAGTTCTTGATCTGTACTCCGTTTTTTTTTTCCCTCATGCCACATCAGAAACTCTACATTGTGTCCCCCATCAGGGCTGTCTTTTGTGGTGGCCAGGCACCATCTGGTTCTTCTGTTACCATGCTCATGTAGTCTCCTAATCATATGGGTCCTTCTGTTTCCTGGGCTCACTTTTTTTTCCCATGTCTTTGATGTTCTCAGTTGTCACCTGTTCCAGGTGGGTTGGGAACAAGTTGATGTTCCTCAGAGGGCAGCCTGCTGGGTTTTAAGATCCCAGACACCACTCACCAATACGGGGTGCAGAAGAATCTCTTAGCAAAAGGCTAGTTATACCAGTTGACCTTGATGTCCCCTGAAAGCATGGTACCCAGGCCCCTGTCCTGCTACGCTTGTTGAGTTGAATTTAGAAAGCCTTTTAGTTTGTGTTGTAGTCCAGTTATGCTGACCTGCCTTCTACTGAGTGCTGTCAGTCCCTTCACCAACCAAATTCCTGTCAATTAATCTATAAATAACCTTCTCCCTCCCTCCTCTCCCTTGTAGCCATCAAAGAGTACTTCCTTTTGTGCATAAATCTTTTCTTAAATCCTTATAATAGTGGTATCATGCAATACTTGTCCTTTTGCAGCTGACTGATTTCATCCAGCATAATGTCTTCCAGTTGATTTCAGGTTATGTTTCCTAAAATCATCATTGCTCTTTATCATTGCATAGTGTTTCATTGTGTGTATGTATACCACAGTTTGTTTACTCATTCATCTGTTGATGGGTACTTAGGTTGATTCCATCTTTTTGCTATTGTGTACTGTGCTGCAATAAACACTGTGTGCATGTATCCATTCATGTGACAGCCTTTATTTCTGTAGGATATATTCCAAGCAGTGACAGCTCAACACTTTTTTATTGTGAGTAAGTGAGTCTATACAATCCGAGTCAATTTTGCATGCTGCCTATCTGTAGCTCCTTCTGCTCTCCTTGCCTGGCACCCTCCTCCTTTTCATGCTATACTTGTAGTATCCTGTCAACAATCTCCTGTCCTCTCCTCTCCATCCTCTTCTCTCCCAATCTAGAAAGAGAACAGTAGGACAACATCTATAAATGCATACAGCCATAAAGTACACACACCATATGGTCACATTGTATCCTTGAGTCCAGTCCATTTTTGTCCTAAGAGTTGACCTCAGTAGTGTTTTCTAGACAGGGGCAGCAGCAGATCTAGGGGCCATGCTCCTAGAGGACATCCCAGGCCATCAGACCATCAGTTGTGGTCTTTTAATAGAGTTCTTGAGCTGCCCCACTTTGTCTTGTGTTGCCACAGGGACTCAACATTGTGTGCCCCATCACAGCTGTCTCTGGTGGTGGCCAGGCACCATATGGTTCTTCTGGTCGCATGTTGATACAGTCATCCATTCACATGGGTCCTTTCATCCCCTGAGCTATTTTTTTTGTGTGTGTCTTTGTTGTTCTTGGTGATCATCTGTTCTAGATGAGTGGGGACCATTTGGCCTACCTCAGGTGGCAGCTTGCTAGCTTTTAAGACCCCAGATGCTACTCAACAATATGGGATGCAGAAGACTCTTTTAGCAATAGCCTAGTTGTGCCATTGGCCTCACTGTCCCCCAAAAGCATGGTCCCCAGACCCTGCCCCTGATACTCTATCTTTGCAATATTGGGCTAAGATTAAAAGAGTTTTCAGTTTATGGTGAAGTCCAATTAAGTTATCTACTTTCTACTGTATGTTGTCACTGCTTTCACCTAACCAAATTTCTATCAACTATCTAATCTATGACCAGTCAACCCCCTCTCCCCTCCTACCCCTGTAGCTGTCAAAGAGTCTTTCCTTCTGTTCATAAGTCTATTTTCAAGTCATTATAGCAGGGGTCTCATACAATATTTGTCCTTTTGCCACTGACTGATTTCACTCAGCATAATGTCTTCCAACTGAAACCAGGTTATGAGATGCTTCCTAAAATCATCATTGTTCTTTATCACTGCATAGAGTTCCACTGAGTATATGTACCATAGTTTGTTTATCCATTCATTGGTTGATGGGACAGCCCAACATTTTAAAGGACAGAGTAGCAGGGAGGGTTGTCTGGGGACCATGGTTTCAGGGGACTTAGAGGTCAATTGGTGTAACTAGTTTTTTTTTCTAAGAAAATGTTCTTCATCCCATGTTGGTGAGTGGTACTTGGAGTCTTAAAAGCCAGCAAGCTGCCATCTAAGGAATATCAGTTGCTCCCAACCCACCTGGAGCATGGGAAGCTTTTGTTACACTATTTTGTTTATTGAATACTATTGAAATTTTCCAGAATAAGAGGCTTTAAAAAATGATAGGCTCCAATAAAGTAGAGTTGAACCAGCTCCAGCTAGGAGCTGTATCCCAGCCTTTCCTTTGGTTCTGTCATCTTTCTGCACTCATGGTCTCATTTTATGAGGTTTGGTGGATACCTAAGTTATCTAGTGTTGCTGTAATGGGAATACTACAAGAAGAAGGCTTTAACAAAGAGAAATTCATTCTCTCACGATCTCCACTGAAAGACTGCAATTGATGGTCCAGGGCCTCAGGGTTCCCCTGAGAGCATGGCCCATGGCCCTGATGCTGCCCCTGTCCATAAACCATCATGGAGGTCAACTCTCTGGACAGGAATGGATTGGACTTGGCGACACAGAGTGATCATATGTGTGCGCTTTATGGTTCTATGCATCCATAGGATGTCATCCTGCTGATCTTTTACCGGAGGTGGGAGAGTGGGTGGAGAGGAGGAGGCAGGAGGTTGCTGGGAGGATAAGATGTGTATGGAGTGGAGAGGAAGAGTGTGCTGTTACTGGGCAGGGAGAGCACTGGGAGCTGCATATAGGTGGGCATGCAAATTTATAAGGGAATGTACGTTTCTCTCAATCATATTAAAAAAAATAAAAATAAAGAAATTCATTCTCTCACAATCTAGGAGGTTAGAAATCTTTACAGCTCATGTGTTGATACTCCAGGAAAGGTTGTTCTTGTGATGAAAGTTTCAAAAGGAAGATGGTAAAAGTAATCCATACTTGAAGAGAAATGCTGGAGCAATGCTATCAAATGGCTTTATAATCTGTGACTAGAAGTCATAAAATAAACAGGCTGCACAACAAACAAGTACAAGCACAGAGATGAATTTAACCAAGGACAGAGTGGACAAAATGTGGTGTGGAGCGATTTCCTCCCAGCCTTGGAACACAGACCATCTTTTCGCTGGCCAACCTCTGCAAAACTCAAAAGCAGCCAGGTTCAGGCCATTATTTGAGAAGGCTATATTGTTTCTGGGAAATGAAGAACCCCAAACAATATTAGTTTGTGGGATGATCATTTGAAATGACCCATAAAATGAGAAAATAAGCTTCTGACTTGCTCCCCAGAATCTTAAGAAGAACTGGAGGATGTTCCTTGTCTGCTAGATCAAAACAAGTAAGAGACAAAGCAAACACTAGAAGGCTGTTAGGGCTTGGAATTTTCTTTTCTTCTTCTTTTATTCTCCTGTAGCACCCTGCAACAAGTTGTTATTACCAGTACCGTTGTCGTTGTCAATATCATCACTGCAGTTTTCATTTGCTGACCACATCTGAAGCTTTACACTGATGATTAGTTTTATCAAAAGTCTTATAAGCCAAGCACATTACAGATGAGGCAGCTGAAACTTAAAGATGTACCTTAACTTGCCTGACATAACAAAGTCACCTCCAACTCATGATGACCCTGTATGTGTGTGTCAGAATGGAACTGTACACCAGATGGTTTTCAATGGGTATTTTTTTTGGAAGTAGATCACCAGGCCTTTTTTCCAAAGCACCACTGGGTAGATTGGAATGGAGAACCCTTCCAGTGCCTAACCATTTATGCCAACTAGGGAATTCCTCCTGGAAAGGTAAAACATCAAATGAAAAAAACGCATTGCTATAGAGTTGATTTAAACTCACAACAACCCTGTAGAACAGAGTAGAATGGTCCCATTGGGTTTATGGGGAGTGTGTGGTAGACTCCAACTGTAGACCTTTTGGATAGAGCTCTTAACCTCTGTGCACTGGGCTCTTCTGGCATATAAAGCTAGTAAATAGCAGAGTCATAGTTATACACTGGTCTACCTGTGCCAGACTATGCTGTCTTGCGACTACACCACCTTGCCCCTTAAGCCTCCATGCTGGTATGCACAGAAGCTTGGTGAGTATTTTTGAATGAATGCGAGCCTGAACATTTTCACTGCTCTGGATGACATCAATGATATAATGATTCTTAAAAAAAAAATACACACACACTAATCTGGATTAATTTCTAAAAAAAGACTGATCAGATCCACATACTAAAAAACAGCTTAAAGAACATTTAAAAAACAAATGCCTTTTTAAATGCAGCTATTTAGAAACAAATCAACTTACCGTATCATATAGCAGAGGCTGTAAGTAGCAATAAATCTGCAAGTATGAATCAAGTCCATAATAAGTATCTAGTATTAATTGTTTCTAATCAATGTAGAGTTTATTCAGCACACACACATTTTGGCTCATGTCCTAAATCATTCACCAATGGTACTAATTCAGTGGAATCTTAGACTGAGACCTTTACGCTCTTAAGTGTCCTGTAAATAAAATTCAAACCACTGGCTGAAATGCTGAGCCTTGACCTACTTTGGTACGGACACTCTACCCAACGGGTTGAAAAATGTTAGCAGAAGTCTTCTTCCTCATTTCTGAATCAATATTTTTCATTCATTTTAAAGTAACCATTCCTTGAGCTGATATTGCTGACAAGGTCAATAAATCTTTGGCATCATTTAGACTTGTAGGCTTTTAAGAGAACTCTACAAATTATGCCAGCTGCTCCATCTTCCACTGACATTGCATTTGCCCGCACCACTCACTGCATTTTTAATAGCTCTTTAGACTGTCTTTGGGCTTAGACTGTCTTTGCTTTTATAGTTGTTTTTTCTTTCCTGTGTCAGTGAGGGTTAGAAATCATGAAGATGGGGGGTTACAGAGTGGGAGAGGAGGCAGAAAATTTGGGATAATTTGCTTTTTGTTTCATTGGTTGTCACCGGGACCTTTCCACAACACAGCAACTTTGTAGAGGTAGAGATAAAGGGAAATTACGATTAATCCTATTTTTGTTTTCTCACATTTATTTAGCCCAGAAGTCACATAATGCTAGATAAATAACTAGCTGAGGGGCAGAGTAGCCTGGAGCAATAGCATGGGCCCAGTTAATACCACACACACGGTTAGGGGTTCAGAACCTGGAGAGCTCCACTCTCCACCTGGACAGTAAATCACCTGGCATAAGAGCAGACCAAGGGACTCAGGCTTTAGCTATGGCCTTGGAATAAGGCTGTAGGCATGAAGTCATTACACAAACTTTGAAAGTTGTGCCATATGGGGAAATATGACTCTAGGATTTAAGAAACCAGTTGTCATCTAATCAGTTCCAGCTCTTGGTGGCTTTGTGTGTCAGAGCACAGCCTGTGACCTGCAGGGTTTTCAGTGGCTGATTTTTCAGAAAGTATATCACTAGGCCTTTCTTTTGAGGTGCCTCTGAGTGGACTTGAACCTCCAATGTTTTGGTTAGCAGCCAAGGAAACCTGAATTCAAATTCTGGCTCTGCTCCTAACTGGCTGGAAAACAGAAGAGCTCCATTTTCTGAAGCACATATCCCATCTGGAAAATGAGGACAAGTGAGGAATTTGGACTGTTTCATCTCTAACTGTGTAGGTGGAGAACCAAGTGTTTTTACATCCATTTCTGATACATCTGTTAAACACAGTAAGAGTGAGTTACTAGACACGATCATGCACTTGGATGTTGACAATATCAAGTTGCACTATACATTTCTAAATGCTTGCTTTCCATGTCTGTGCCTGTTTTATTGTAGACTCAGGACAAGATTCTTTTTTTTTTTGTTTTTGAATGGATGGAAGTCTTCAGACCACATTTTAAGGAGTGCTGCTTTACAGCAGGAGTTGGCAAACCAAAGCCTGTAGGCCAAATCCAATAAGCCATCTGTCTCTACAAATTAAGTTTATTGTCATACAGTCATACCAGTTCACTTACATTTTGCCTATGGATGCTTTCCCCATACAGTGGCAGAGTTGAGTAGTTACCACAGAAAACCCATTGCCCCAAGAACCCAAAATATTTATTGTCTGTTCCTTTACAGAAAGTTTGCTGACCCTGGCTTTGGGGGAACAGAAAATAAGGGTCTGGATTTGTTTTCTAAGTCTCCTTCAAGCACAAAGGTAGTAATTCTGCCAAGATGCTTGATAAAAGGGGAAACTGGTTATCTGACCCTGAAAGAGAACTAGCTGGAAAACACTGTCCCTTCTTGTGAATTAGATCAGTACGTCCTATAAAGATATTCCATTTCAAAAGGCAACACTTATTTTTTTTTCAGTCTTTGCATTCTTGATATTCTAGTACCTTCCCCCTATGCACTCTGGTTACAGATATAATTGTACCTTTGGTCAGTGGAGCTGTTCAAGGTCATAAGCTGTGCATAGATTTCTGGCTACTTCTTTGTTAAATTTCTGGAAATGTGTATACTGTCATTTCTCCCATTTTGGATGCTTACTCTACTCCTAAGAGACTATTAAGTCTCTTTGTTTACCACCAAGGCCTTTTTTTCAATGATCTGAAATCTGTGGACAGACAATTGGTGGCTCTTTCTAGTTGAATGGCCTTCATGGTGGGAGTTCAAGAAGGCCTAATAGCATCCCTTTTTATTGCTTGAGCTCTAAACTCCTATGGAAAATCAACATTTAGAATAATGGAGAATGTGCACTATATCTGTGGACAAGTGGGCTTCTTAACACTAATATCCAGAATCTATTGGACTGATGCACCCACTTTGTCACTGGCATTCTTAGAAAAACACGAGCCTCTAATACAAGGGTAGAGTGGAAAGAAATTAAAATCATATACTCTCTGAAGGGAGGTTGGCCCGGAAGAGGAGGAGGAAGTTGAATAAGTGGAGTTGTACAACTCTATCTTATATCCCATGGATACAGTGAAGTCATTCTCAGATAGAGTCCAGGAGGGTCACATTAATGAATATCCCTCTGTGTGGAGCTAACATTAGACATGAGGAGGACTAAGTATTCCCACTCCTAATCTTACTCTGAAACCTCTTCATTGATTTACCTTACCTCCTACTCCGCTACAGAAAAAGGGAGAGCCGCTGGTTCCCCACTCACTGGCTCAGGCTGAGAACACTGGTGCCCAAAGGCATGAGACAATACTGGAATGATATCATGATGGTAATGGACTCATTTCCCAGAGAATTCCGGAAACTAGAAAGTGAGCAGAGTCCTTATCATGAACCAAGTTTTCCCTAACACATATCTCTTTATTTCTCACCCACAAAAACAATCCTGGTACTGTATTTACCACCTTAGTGACCAGTTCGGTTATCTATCCAGGTCTCCATGCTAGTAGTATAAGGTCATTTAGAATTTCTGGATTTAGCTAGTTATAAGCCTTGTCATTTATACCTCAGGTGTCTCTTGAGCCCTTACTCCCTCTCCATCCCCACCAGAGTTCCTGAATCGATAAAGTATATTTCCTGTAAGAGACAGCTTTTTAGTTCCATGTTACATCCTTCAGGCCGCCTCTGGTTTCAGCACCACTATAGTGGACAGTTCCATGTATCCTAAATGTGTCCAACTGCAAGGACACTTAGTGTTATTCTTTTTTTTGGCCATGGGTCCTAGAAGCCATCTGAGCCTCTGGACAGGCATAATCTGAGGTGCTAAGGCATTAACAGCTGGTGGTAATCTTCAACTAGTGGTGATTTTTTAGATAAACGTTTCAGCTACTCTATTCCCTCTGTGTACTCTCCCCATTCCTTTAGAGGAACAATTCCAAAAAACACTCTACTTAGATCCTCTGAAAACCTCCAGTAAATCTGTGATCAAGTTGTCCTCCTTCCCTGCCTCACTTACTCTACTTGCTTACTCTTGCTTTCTGGCACTATCTCCCCGTTAGACAACTGGCTCCCTAACCCTTGTCTCAGAGTCTGTTTTGGAGACAACACATGCTGATGTATTTTCTCATTGCTTATAAAGTAAGAAGTCTTAGTATTACTGTTTTAAAGGTGGGAAGTCTAGAAGCATGGATAGGTGAAGTAGTTTGTTGAAAGTTGTCATAGCTAGGAACACATTTTCTAATGTTTCTGCCATATAAATGTCTCCTTTCCACCTAAGATTGAAATTAAGTTCCATAAAATGCCTAAAATGTGCCACCAAGAAAGAAGAGCCAGTAGCAGAATGTGTCTTTTGGACTTGAGGTCCCTGTACTGAGGAACTCTAGACCCAGGGGAAGATTGATATGAGGACCTTCTCCCAGAGCTGACAGAGAAAAAAAGGCTTCCTCTGAAGCTGGTGCCCTGAATTTAAAATTCTAGCCTCTTAAAGTGTGTCAAAATAGATTTCAGTTTGTTAAAGCCACAGATTTGTGGTACTTCTATTACAGCAGCACTAAGTGACTAAGACAGTGGCATAGATAAGTATAAGGTATTCTACAAGCCATTTGTAGAAAGTGCCCTCTTTGCAATTAGACACAGTGGTAAATTCTCATCAGATGAGCTTTCTTCAAGGTTTATGATGCATTTGCACCTATTCAAAGAGTGGTGACTTTATTAGCTCTTTTGTGTTCTGAACCATTTATATTACAAGTCAAGTCTTGTTTGCCATGACACATTTCTTGAAGTATAGCCAAATGAAGCACTTTATAAACCAAACAGGCCCCTGAAATGATTTATTATCATTCAAAAATCAATGAAAAGGCACCAAGGCTGAACAATTAAGCAATCATATGTAAGTACTCAAGGTCAGCTTTGCTGTTTAAATAAATTAAATTAGTTGTAAACTCTTAGCTCTAATTTCAGTTAAGCAGAAAAGAAAATCCCCATCCAGTAGTGAACACTTCTTGTTTTGTCTTTCTAAGTCTTAAAATATGGACCCACGAAGACAGAAAAAAAGACTAGAGGGAGACATTTGCCTGGCACCTAGGCAGGAGAAGCAGCTACCCTTGGAATGCCCTCTCAGCTTCTCTAGCCTTGTGATCACACATGTGAAACAGGAAACTGGGACAAGGAAAATGAGTGTATGGGTCAGCTTGCCAGCAGAAAACAGTACACTCAGCTGGAAGTTTTGAGGAGATTTTTTTTTCTTTCCTTTTTTATTGTACTTTAGATGAAGATTTACAAAACAAGCCGGCTTCTCATTAAACAGTTACAACACACATTGTTTTGTGATGCTCGTTAACAACCCCAGGATATGTTGCCATTCTCCTTTCTTGACCTTGGGTTTCCTATTACCAGCTTTCCAGTTCCCTCCTGCCTTCTAGCCCTTGCCCCTGGGCTGGTATGCTCCTTTAGTCTCCTTTTATTTTATGGGCCTGTCTAGCCTTTGAGGGAAGGGTGAACCTCTGGAATGACTTCTTTATTGAACTAAAAGCTTGTCAGAGGCATATTCCTGGGGTTTCTGCAGTCTCTGTCAGGCCAGTAAGTCTGGTCTTTTTTTTTTGTGAGTTAGAATTTTGTTCTGTATCTTTCTCCAGTTCTGTCCTGGACCTTCTGCTGTGAATGCTGTAAGAGCAGTCAGTGGTGGTAGCTGGGCACCATCTAGTTGTACTGGACTCAGTCTGCTGGAGGCTGTGGTAGTTGTGGTCCATTTGTCCTTAGGGTTAATATTTCCTTTGTGTCTTTGATTTTCTTCATTCTCCATTGTTCCCAATGGGGTAAGATTAGTAGAGTATCTTAGAAGGCTGCTCACAAGGTTTTAAGGCCCCACACCAAAGTAGGATGTAGAACATTGTCTTTGTAAACTGTGTCATACCAATTGAGCTAGATGATGTTCCCCAAGATCATGGTCCCCACAGCCCTCAGACCAGCTGTTTAGTCCCTCAGGGAGTTGGGATGTGTCTAATGAGAACTTCCATGACCTTGCCTTGTACAAGTTGTGCTGGCTTCCCTGATAGTATATACTGTCTTGCCTTGAAGAGATCTTCTGAGTGGAGAAACTATTTAGAGGTGTGAGTAGAGTTAAGGAAACCATCATGGGATCTGAGATGCCAGAACATAACAACATTGGTAAGCTGTTAGCACCCCTAGCCCTGAAGGAAGAAAGGGAGAGAATGGAGCTACCAGGAACAGTGATAGCAGGAATCACTGATGGAATCACAGAAGAGGAACCCCTGCCCACAGGAACTGTCATCACAGCCAAATGGTTCAGAGATGGAAGAGAGCCAGCAGGATAACTATTGGATACTGTGACCTCCCCTGTCTATCTTTCTCTGATCACTGCAGATGCCTCCTCCTTGCTGAACCAGCCAGAGGCCTGAGGCCCAAGGCCCAGGGGTCTGATTGATGCAGTCGAGAGTGGCCACCCTTCCAGGAACAGAGCAGGTAGGTGGTTTGAACACACTCAGAAGCACCATGGAAGGCAAGGTTTGGCAATTAGCTTTCAAAAGATCATAGCCTTGTGCTGGGAACCAGCCACAGCAGGTTCTGGGTTCATGGAGGGAGGGAGTGGCATCAGCGGAAAAGATGAGACGGAGACAACCAGGAATCTGGAGCTCGGCAGTCTGTCTGGGTCTGCCTTCCTTTATTTTTTTTTATACAATCAGTGATATTTTTTTCACCCCCGCCCCTTGACCACGTAAGCTGTTGTCTAACAAGGAAGTGATACCTTGTGGCCTTTTTTCATGTTAATTATTGGGGCCTACTGGATAGTGGCCTGAGACAAGTGGTCTCTTTACATGTTAATCATTAGGGCCTTCTAGGTAATGGCCCTAGACAAGTATACTGTGATCATAATCAACAGTGAAAACAAACTTATGCCTTGAGCTTCAAGGTCAAGAGGTGCAGGGAGTGAAGGATCGTTCCTGGGGAGCCTCCCAGGACCTTCCTGCAATTTTGCATTTCACATGTAGAAGGGGATGTGCAGCTGGGGGGAGTCAGCGGGGCTGGGCATTCCCAGACTGGGCATTCTCGGGCTCAGCATTTGTCTTTGTGCCGGGAGATAAGGGAGTATTTTTGAGGAAAGTTTAATTAGGATAAAAAGATATCATCAGGGAGAGTATGGCCAAAAATATGTCACGGGTGAGATGCCTCCGCCTGCCATCACATAGGCGTATAGCCTTGCTCACAGAGGCCTTTGTGGGTGACGGGCCTTGGCAGCCTTGAAAACTCTGTGGAGAACAATTCTACACTGCACACCTGAGGTTGTCATGCGTTGGAATTGACCACCAAGAAACTGGTGTTCTGAAGGATGGAGAAGTGATCTAGGCACTAGAGAAGGAAAAGAGTGGTCTTCACTTTGCTTGTTCATAGCCATAGACTGAATTGTGTCCTCCCCAAAATGTATATATCAATTTGGCTGGGCCATAGTTTCCACTATCCTGTGGTTTTCCTCCTTTTTGTGATTTTCCTATGTTATAAATTCTAGTCTCTGCCTGTGGTTAATAGGGCAAGATGGAATTATGCTAAAGAGGATGGGGGGGACTTTAGCACTCTTATTAAAGGAGTTCCCCAGGAGTATAGTTTGCACCACCATTTATCTTACAAGAGATAAAAGGAAAGTGAAGCAAACAGAGAGTGACAGACATCATATAAGCAAGAAAGCAGAGCAGGAGCAGAGAGCATCTTTTGGACTTGAGGTTCCTGCACTGAGATTCTCACATACCAAAGGAAGACAGATGCAACAAAAGAACCTTCCTCCAGAGCTGACGGGGAAAGAAATCCTTTCCCTGGAGCCAGCACTCTGAATTGGGACTTGTAGCCTACTGGACTGTGAGAGAATAAACTTCTTTTTGTTAAAGTCATCCACCTGTGGTATTTCTGTTACCATAGCACTAGATGAACAAGACACTCACTTAGGAGTCATTTCTGATAACACAAGGAAAATCAGTCTCCCAAAAGCTTTAGCTTCCAAAAAGTGCACTTATTGTGACTAAGTAGTGCTTGAAGTAGTTTTTAACCCAAAAGTTTAAATTATCCACTAAAGTGTACATAGAAGTCTACATGTTTTGGTACACATTTAAACATAGAATTGTGACCAGCACATAGACTGCCAGCATTGCAACTGGCTCTACTAAGCGAAATGTTTATGGTTTTCCTTAATATTTGTATTGCCAAGCCTTAAATCTTTTCTCAGTTGACTGACTATTGCGTTCTTTGCTCAAAAGTTTGTTTATTCCGACTGGACACAATTTTTCCCCCATGTTTTTGTTGGGAAAATGGAGAAATCACCAGATGTGTTCCTAGGAAATATTGTTGCCCTGATGTACTTTGGCTTTTACTGGAATGTGGCATCATGCTAGCGAGTTTGTTATAGTCTGTTCATTCATTTATTGCACTTTTGTTGGGCATCAGGGAATGTGCTAAGCATGAAGGATAGCTATAAAAGGGTCCTTGCCTCATCCAATATTACGTGACAGTTTAGGAGGTAGATAAGCAGCAAGTAAATTATTTAATAAAATACATGCTGATGATCATCAGCACTGGGCAGGAAATGAAAAGCACTGAAAGCATGAAATATAATTAGGGAGAGAACAATCTAAAGTAGCTAAGGAAGAGCCTTTTGAGCAGATGTAAAATGAGACCTGAAAGATGAAAAGGAGACAGGCTTGCAAAGAGCAGGGAAGGGTGTAATCCAGGCAAAAGGACAAAACAAGCCAAAACTCCAGCTGCAGTTGAGTCCATTCCAACTCTTGATGACCTCATGTGTGCAGAGTAGAACTGTGCTCCACAAGGGTTTCAAGGTTGTGATCTTTTGAAGGCAGAGCATTTGGCTGTTCTTCCAAAGTACCTCTGAGTGGGTTCAAACCACCAACTTTATGGTTAATGGTAGAGCGCTTGGCCCTTTATACCCCTCAGGGACTCCTGACTTTGGTGGAGAAGAGTAAATGGAAAAGCCTAGTGGCAAGAAAGAGCCAGTATATCTCCATCTTCTCTTAGAATAAAGTGATCTGGGAACACTTGAAAAAATATGGATTCTTGGGACTTATTCCAGATAGACTTAATCCAGTTCTAGAGAGGATGGCCCTGGGAAAAAGCTAAATGCTCTGGTTACAGGCCCTTGGGAAACCCTGACCATAAAGGACCATCAGTGATGTCTATACAGTACAGTTGTCAGTAGATAGGGCTGAGTGTGAAGAATGCTGTTTAATTTTGCTGGCGGTGCATACAGGTCCGACAATTAAGTCCATGAACTTAATTGTTCTAAGTGTTCCATGCCTCAGTGCTGAATATAACTACAGTCAACCTTGAAGTTCTCCTCTTGGGAAGCTATGCACGTATGCCAGTGCCTAGTTCACCCTTCAAAGCAATTTTGGAACCCTTGCTGGGATGACTGTTTCCCATGGTGGCAAGCTCATGAACTTAATTGTGTAGTTGTTTGTGAGGGACCTTTTAGCCAATGAATAAACAACTGTCTTGGAACACCCTCCCTACTCACCTGATCTAGCCCCCAGTGACTTTTTTCTTTACCCAAAGTGAAAGGAAATATTGAAAGGAAGACATTTTGATGATATTCAGGACATCAAGTGTAATATGATGACAGCTCTGATGGCCATTCCAGAAAAAGAGTTCCAAACTAGCTTTTGAGGGTGTACTAGTACTGGTGTCTGTGCATAGCTTCCCAAGGGGAGTACTTTGAAGGTGACCATAATCGTATTCAGCAATGAGGTATGTAGCACTTTTTCTAGGACAAGTTTGCAAGCACAGTTGTTAGACCTCATAGTGCCTCATTCAGAGGTGTGAGCCTTGCAGAAGCAGCAACTAAAGTTAGCAAACTCAAATGTGTCCCATGTAGCCTACTCCCTGGGCCCTGGGGACATCTTCTTTGGACATAAAAGTCATGGTGTGTGGTAAGCAGAATTCCCAAGATGCTCTCCCTGCAAGATTCCCATCCCCTATCTATTCAATCAGACACTAATCCAGGTACTGCAGCTAAGGGACTTTGCTAATATAATTCCAATTACTGGACCTTACAATAGGGGAATTAACTCAAAAAATCTAGGTGGGCCCAATCTAATCATACAAACCCTGACAAAGAAAGAGAAGAGACACACGACTAAAGAAGAAGTCAGAGAAATACTGCGGAGAAATACTGCAGAAAAGAAAGGAGATGAGATTGGAAGCATGAGAACGTCTTGATCAGTCCATGCTGGAGGGATCACAAAACAAGCATAAGAAGGAATGTGGGCAACAAAGACTGACTGAATGCCAGTAAAGAAATAGAGACCTACCTCAGCATTATAGCCACAAGAAATTGAAGTTGGCCACCAACTTGAATGAGCTTGGGAGCTGATTTTTCTCAGAACCAATAAAAGTTCAGTAAGCTGACAGCTTGATTGTTGGTCCATTGAAAGTGAACGCTGAGAAACAAGCTCAATCAACTGAGACTTCTGTCCTAGAGAACTATAAAGTTGTAAATTTGTGGTGTTTTAAGATGCTAGAGTTTGTCGTAATTTGTTACTGTAGCAAAGGGAAACTAATAGAGGAGGCAAGAGTCAAACTCGGCCACTCCCAACCTGAAGGCTGCTCTTTACACAGTTATCGGGAGTCCTGCAATGGTATAATAAATTGAACCATGTTTGAGTCACTTAACTTCTCTTTCCTAATCCGTAAAATGGAAATAAAGTTTTCCCTAACTCACAGAGTACATCTGATACTCTAATAAATGAAAGCTTTATGCGATCTTGGAAACACCACAACAATGTCAAAAGATCCCCACAGATTTGGACGGTACCGAGACACCTTTGGGCAGGCCACTTACACTTAAGCTCTTCTCATTCATTGTAAGTGGGCTGCCTAGAAAGCAGACTTGGAATGGTACAGAAGGTAAGGTCCAGGGCAGTTATTGAAGAGTGCTTGAAATCAACACTGGTGGAAGTGAGTGGTGAGAATCAGAAGTGGGCAAGGGAGAAGCTGGGCTTGGATGCAGCCTAAAGATCAGCTAATCTCATGGGAGGACTCTGGAGCTGGAATGGCCCTTCAGAATTATCCAGAGATTGGCCAGGGGCTGGGCCTTTATACATTCCACATCCAGTCTGCTGACTTCAGCAGAGATGGTCCCCTTTAAGGGCTAAAAGCCAACCAGCACCTCCACTACCTAAAGGCACGGAAACTCATATGTGTCCCATATTCTTGAAGGCACGTCTGGGAAGCATATCATAACATCCACCACCACATTTCTGATCTTTACATTTTCCATCACACAAAAGAAGTGGTAACGTCTCCAGGTACTATTTTGACTTCTAAGTCTATCCTGTGGGTAGCAGTTCATTTTCACACAAGATAGGTGATCTTCTATCAGTATCTCACTCCTAACTCACAACAATCTCTTTAACTAACCCACACCTTAGGGTCTCCCAATGCCCACTGATTTCTTGGCAAGCTTGGAATCTGTTTAAACTCTCCCACATATATGTCTGCTAATACTGTGTCAGGGAAATAACAGTGGGAAGGAACTGTGGAGGATCCCTTAGGAGCCCTCTTAAGATGCCTGCAGACTAAATGCTTAAATGAACCAACAATCTCTGGAGTCCTCAGGGCTCCACTTTTCTGTACTAAAAGGGGACATTTCATGCAGTAGCAGCCACAGGATTCCAGGAGAGATTCAGGAGAGGATTTTTAACATTTCATTTTCTTAAGCCTCTTTGGCTAACTCTTTCACTTCTTTCAAGTGGCAAAATCAACTGGAAATGTCTTATGACCTTGGAGTGATTTCGTACCAGACTCCAAGCTTTGCAAGCTACCCTGGAAAGTGAATGGTAAAATGTTTTGGTCTGTGTACTTACAAAAGAAGAAACTAGACAAGAAAAGGAAAAATATAGAGAAGACATCTCTTTAACTACCTTGTTTTGGCTTATTCTCCTGGCTGCCAGTTTGGCACCTTTGGAATTAGCACTAAGAATACGTTTACTAAGAATCTCACATGACCAGCCCTCACTCTAACCACTTCTATCAGACATGACGTTCCCAAACACATACACCCAGGTACAAATCTCTGAAACCTATAGCTGTGACCTTAGTTGGAAAAAGGGTCTTTGCAAATACAATTAAATTAAGAATTTCAAGATAAAATCATCCCGGATTGTCTGGATAGACCTTAAATCCCAAACCAAATTTCCTTATAAGAGAAAGGAAGAGAGATATATGAGACAGAGAAAAGGAGCGGGCCATGTGAAGATGGAGGCAGAGGGTCGAGTTACGGAACCACAAACCAAAGAATTCCTGGAACTACCAAAAGCTGGAAAAGGCAAGGAAGGATTTTCTCCTAGGGCCTTTCAGAGGCAGTGTGGACCTGTCAGTACTTTGATATCAGACTTCTGGCCTTTAGAACTGTGAGAGAATAATTTCCCGTTGTTTTAAGCCACCAAGTTTGTGGTCATTTGTTACAGTAGCACTAGGAACTATTACCCTGAGATAATCTCTAAACCATAAACCATAGCATACAATCAGGATGAAGAAAGAAGTTGAAGCTGCATTGAAGGCATTGACTAAAAACAAGGCCCCAGGAATTTATGGAACGTCAATCAAGGTATCGCAACTAACGGATGCAACACCGGAAGTGCTCATTTGTCTATGACAAGAAATTTGGAGGACAGCTACCTGGCCAACTGACTGGAAGAGGTCCATATTTATGCCCATTCCATAAAAAGGTGATGGAAATTACCAAACAATACCATTAATGTCACACGCAAGTGAAATTTTGCACCAGAGCATTGAAAGGTAACTGTAACAGTATGTCGACAGGGAACTGCAAGAAATTCAAGCTGAATTCGGAAGAGGATGTGGAACCAGGGATATTATTGCTGATATCAGATGGACTTTGGCTGAAAGCAGAGAATACCAGAATGATGTTACGTGTGTTTCATTGACTATGCAAAGGCATTCAGCTGTGTGGATCATAAAAAATTGTGGTTAAAACTGCAGAGAATGGTAATTCCAGAACATTTAATTGTGCTTTTAAAGAATCTGTACATGGATCAAGAGGCAGTGATGCGAACAGAGCAAGGGTACACTGCATGGTTTAAAGTCAGGATAGGTATGTGTCAGGGTTGTGTCCTTTCACTATACCTTTTCAACCTGTAGGCTGAGCAAATAATTTGAGAAACCACATTCTACAAAGAAGAATGAGGCATCAAGATTGGAGAAGACTCATTAACAACATATATTGTACAGATATACCACCTTACTTACTGGAAGTGAAGAGGATTTGAAACACTGATGAAGACCAAAGACCACAGCCTTCAGTACAGATTGTACCTCGACACCAAGAAAACAAAAATCCTCACAACTGGACCATAAGCAGCATCATGATAAACGGAGAAAGGATTGAGATTGTCAAGAATTTCATTTTACTTGGTTCCACAATCAACACCCGTGGAAGCAGTGGTCAAGAAATCAAAAGATGCATTGCATTGGGAAAATCTGCTGCAAAGGACCTCTTCAAAGTATTGAAAAGTAAAGATGTCACCTTGAAAACTAGGGTGCGCCTTACCCAAGCCATGGTGTTGTCAGTCTCATCATATGCATGCAAAAGCCAGACAATAAATAAGGAAGACAGAAGAATTGATGCGTTTGAATTGTGGTGTCGATGAAGAGTATTGACGGTACTGTGAACTGCCGAAAGAGCAAACAGATCTGTTCTGAAAGAAGTACAACCAGAGTGCTCCTATGACACAAATATTGCAAGACTGCATCTTACATAACTAGGACATATTGTCAGTAAGGATCAGTCCCTGGAGAAGGATATCATGCTTGGTAGAGTGGAGAGTGAGCAAAAAAGAGGAAGGCACTCGACAAGATGGATTGACACAGTGGCTGCAGTGATGAGCTTAAGCATAAAAACAATTATGGACATGGTACAAGACCAGACAGTGTTTTGTTTTGTTGTGCATAGGATAGCTAAGAGTCAGAACCAACTTGATGGCACCTAACAACAGCCCTAGTAAACTAATATCCCAGTGTTAATGCAACCTACAGGTTTTAACTCCTAGGACTGAACTAGAGACAAATCATGAGAGACTTAAACATGGTTGTACAAGTCAGGATTTAAGTGTTATGCAAAAGAAAGACTTAATTCACAATGGTTGGGAGAGGAAAGGGAGGGAGGAGAGATGGAAATAAGCATGGAGTTCTACTGTCCTTGTTCAATAGCATAGGGAGAAAAGAGAAAGAGCCTGTGTTTGACATTCCCAGACATAAAGGTTTAAAATGTTGTTTAATTGCAGAGGTGACCACTCTTGTCACTATCTGTGGTGGAATATGCAGAGGAAATGAGGAATTGGTAACAGATTAAGTCTTCATCTAAAAATCGAGAAATCAATAGAGAACTGTTAAGATTCACACACAGATAAAAATATCATCATAGTGCCTGGCTACCATTATCGCACATTTTGATCAAAGAATATATAGATGAATCCTAATCAAAAGGAGGGAAATGTGGAACATTATTTAAAATTCTCATAGAATTCAGACTTTCTGAAACTTGCTTAGGTTGGATGACTCCTGAAAACTGTTACCTTCAGATAATCTCTAAACCTTAAACCAAAAACATCTCCTGAAGTCTTCTTTAAACCAAATAAAAGTTTAGTTTAATTAATAAAGAATGTCTGCCATGAGTATTGTGTTCTTTTAAAGAACTATCTGTATAGGATCGTATTGACAACAGTAAGTTAAAAGGTTAGAAAGGAAGCTCAGGGGCAGTATTGTTGTTAGTTGCTGCTGAGTTAGCTCAGACTCATGGCAATCTTATGTATAACAGAGTAAGATGTTGCTTGGCCCTGCACCATTGTTGTGACCCTTGGTGTATTTGAGTCAATTATTGTGGCTATTGTACACTGCTTTTCTACCTAGTGTGTTTATATTCCACTATATAAAGCAACCCCTAACAGTGAAATTAGGGGATAGTGAGTTTATGTTAACACAGGAGGAATAATCCAGAAAAGAAGGGTGAAGAATATAATCAATGTCAATGTACATGTAGAAATTGCTCTGCTTTGTGTATTTTCAACAACCGTAATATAAACTGTTAAAAACATATATCAGTATAAGTAATTTACTGAGAAATATAACATCACCTATTAGAGAAACAAAGTCAGAAATAGTTTCTTCCAGGGAAGGCAACTTTAGTTTTTCATCATAAGCTCCTCTATATGCTTTTGTGTTTTAATATATTACCTTGTATATATTAGCCTAATAAGAGAAATAGAAGATGCAACACCAGTAATTTGGTTTCAGGAAAAGAACATCATCCATTACATTACATGAAATGTGACTAATTTGAATTCCACTGATACTGTAGCTTTGATCATATGTAATTTGTCAGTCCATTTTGCTTTTGTAATAGAGTGAGAGCATAAGGAACACATACTTGTTTTATGTATATGCATTTCAAAATAACACTAGAATAAAAAATACTATAGGTCAACCCTAAAAGGCCAAACCACTTTTTTTTTTAAATCATTTTGTCACTCAGGTTGGAGGGATATTACTTCACTATAAAAGGTAGAGCTACCTTGGTGCCAACTCATTCTTCAGGGCTTAGTTCAATTTCATCTCCTCTACAAAGCTTTCCTTACTAGGCAGAACTGATAATGTCCTCTTTTGGGGCTCACGGTATGTTGTACACACATTTATCACAGTTTATGTTACTTTTTATGGAGTTATTTGTTTACACGGATGTTTATGACTCTGAGACTAGAAGTGCTTATGAGTGGGTTCTGTAGCTTATTCATCTGTATCCTTAGCACTGAGCTGTCAACCACATCCAAGGAGCACAGCAAATGTTTGCTGAATCCATGAGTAGTAGTAGCAATGATAGTCTGCTGGCTTCCAGAATCCCCTTCAAGTGTAAGTCATCAAATCAAAAAAGCACAAGGTATTTTATCCACTATAGTTTAAAAGCTTTTTAGAAATAAGAGAAACATCGAGAGGAAGTTTAAGTCTTATAATTAGATTTATGGCACATTAAGGGAATCGTATAAAGGGTTATCTTAAACTCCTCTCTTGAGTATCTGTATCCCCTGTAGAGATAAAGTAACGGTGTCCTTATATTCAGGTCTACTAAATAGTGTTACAGCTGTAGAATATGGTGGAAGATAATGACACACCATAGTTACCTAGGCAACAGCAGTTTAGTTAACTTGACAACTGAGATTTTCACTGCCACTGCAGGAAGGGAGTTTAACTTTTTCCTAACCCTGTTCTTCCCCCTCTCTTAGAATTTATCCATCACCTAGATAAAAATGAATCTGGCTTTTTGCACTTACTGTATGCCCTCCCAGCCCATGGGCAAAGATGTTTAATGAGTTTCTCCTTCTGGGCAGGGACAGCAAGTGGCTACAGCAACAGTCACATACAACTGGCTTGGTGGGCTGTGGGGTTCATGGCGACTGAGTGGTGTCAGACACAGTGTGGTGCCGTGAATTACTTCTAGCCATAGCCTTTGTGACTCCCACACAATGACTGCATGGGACTATGAAAATAAGGTGCTTGTGTCCCATGAAGGAGACTGAACAGCTCGCTGCTAATGCAAATAAGGCGCACGGAAGCCATGTGGCGGTGGGGCCATGTAAATGAGGTGTATGGAACCCTAACAAGGGAATTAGTCGGTTTTGTCATCCTGCCAGGCTTAAAAGGAAGACTTGGAGAGAGAGGGGAAAAGCTACAACATGGAAGACAGCGAAAGGCAGCCACACGGTAGCAGAAAGATAGATACTGATGTGAGACAGCTGGAACCGGGAGACCAGTGCTAAACAGCTGCTGTAGGATTTGCTGAGCCACAGAGCTAAGAGCCGTAACACTTGCCCAAGAAGGACTTGAGCAGGGTGCAACAGCAGAGGATGAGAAGTTGTCTTGGTCAGGAACTGTGTCCTGAGTTGTTCCTTCCATTTCTGATTTGTTCCTGATCCCAAGTTATACCTTGCTACTCCTTTAATAAACCACTTAACTATATGTAGGGTTTGTTATTTCTGTGAGACATTGCAGCGAGTTATAGGACCTGAAGATGGGACCAGAGGCAGAGAGTCCTCAAGGGAAGGGAAGCAGCTGTTGTTAGAGACGACAGAGTGGTACAGCAGTTTGGAGAAGGTGGATGTTTGGAACACCTTTAACCTCTGCCTCATAAGAACTAGCTTTGTGCTGATCCTTACAAAAGAAATTATTCATTTAGATGGCCATGGTCAGAAGTTGGTCCCTTACCCCCAGCACCCAAAGTCTCTGGTGAACCACAGCACCCATGAGCAGAGTCAGGACAGCCGTCTCCACATAATCCTCACACCATATGACTGGTCAGGTGGCCTCAGAAAGAAAGTACCTAGGTGCTGTCCTGGCAGAGCTGGAAACTAGGCTCCCCTCATGGACCCACTTAGTCCCTTCTTAAGTCTGGTGTGTGAACTGGTGGGAAGAGGAGAAGGAGAGTCGGCACTTACTACTTATTTAGTGAACATTTTTCAGTTGGTTGTCCTATCGGCTGTCACGGGTGAGGTTGTCACTTCTTGTCTTCCCTGGTCCTCTGGAAACCCTGGCGGTGTAGTGGCTAAGTTCTATAGCCGCTAACCAAAAGGTCAGCTGTTTGAATCTACCAGGTGCTCCTTGGAAACTCTATGGTACAGTTCTCCTCTGCTCTATAGAGCTGCTATGAGTTTGAATTGACTCGATGGCAATGAGTTGGTTGGTTGGTCAGTTGGTCTGGTCCTCTAATCATCACCAATGCATTCACCCATTCATTAACTCATTCAGCAAGAATTATCAGGCACCAGTTACGAGCAAGTTGTTGCTCTAGGCACCACAGCTGATTCACAAGTAAGATGTGATCCTAACAAGTCAGATTAGATCTTCAGTAATTTGTCTCCCAACCAACTAGTCTTCACTACTTCCAGTTTTACAACCTGGCTTTGACAAAAGGGAACGTGTCTCCTTCTGCTGATAATGACTTTTAAATGAACACAAATCACAAATCACCTGCAGGCAGGTAATAAAACTTCTTGAGAGTCATTAAAAATCACTTAGTTGCTTTATTCTCAAAACAACAAAGAAAAGAAACAAATAAAACAACCTTATTTTCTTGTGATCTCAATTATGGCACTTCCTCAAAGGATGGCACCTAAGGGAAGCCACTATATGTTCTGCTCACACTATTATGTGATATGCAACCATTTTGTTAAGTATTCTTGTTCCTGAAAAAAAAAAAGAGATTTATTTATGTACAGAACTCAGGAATAAGACCTCCTTTCTTAAACTCATTGCTTTTTAAGCTCAGAATTTCTAAATATTTACCTAGCTGGGAACATCAATATCTGAAAAAAGTAAAGTTTATTCAGTTCCTTTTGAATGTTTTCCTATTTTTCAACTGAAGTTTTTTGAAAATGTTCTTAAAGATCTGGATTAGGTGTTGATGAAAACTTCTTACACTCTACATTATGCAGTTTATAATAAAAAACTGTAACGGATCCTCAGCTGCGTGTCCAATGAGAATATGTGAAGAATATTAAGAATTCTTTTGAATTTGTTTCTATTCATCTCTCATATCTTTTAGCCCCAATTTCCTTTAGACTACTAATGCTTTTATAAAAAGCCTATTTGAAATGCAAGCATTGGATATAATTGTTATTAAATTGTTTAATTAAAGCCAGGTATTTTAATTTTAAGAGGGCCCCAGTCAGCGCCCCTGAGAATATATCAGTTAACAGCTATGCACCAATGTATATAGCCACTGACCTCTCCAGACGAGAGGCGAAAGAAATGCTGCCATATTTTAACTTTCTGTTACAAAACTGGAAATCCTGGTAGCATAGTGGTTCAGAGCTGTGGTTTCTAACCAAAAGGTCAGCAGTTTGAATCCACCAGGTGCTCCTTGGAAACTCTATAGGGCAGTATTACATTCTCCTATAGGATTGCTATGACTTAGACTCAACTTGATGGCAAGGAGTTATAACATAATTACCACTTGTTTATCAGTTTTTTGTGCTGAAGTGGCTTGCTTGTTGCTATGCCACCAGCATTTTAAATGCCAGCAGAGTTTCCCATGGTGGACAGGTTTCAGCAGACCTTCCAGACTAAGAGTTGGAGGCAGGACCTAGTGATCTACTTCTGAAAAAATTGACCAGTAAAAACCTTGTGAATAGCAGTGAAACGTTGTCTGGTATTGTGCTGGAAGATGAGCCCCTCAGTTGAAAGGAATTCAGAATATAACTGGGAAAGGACTGCCTCTTAAAAGTAGAGTAGATCTTAAGGATATGGATGGGGTAAAAGCTTTCAGGACCTTCATTTCTTGATGTGGCATGACTCAAAATAACAAGAAAGAGACATAAACATCCAATAGTAGTTGAAACATAAAATGTAGGAAGTATGAATCTAAGAAAACTGGAAATCATCAAAAATGAAATAGAATGCTCTAAGATCGATATTCTAGGGAGCGGAAATGGACTACTGTTGTCCATTTTCAACCAGACAATCATATAGTCTACTATGCTAGAAATAACAAATTAAAGAGGGATGGTGTTGCATTCATGGTCAAAAAGAACATTTCAAGCTCTATCTTGAAGTACAATGCTATCAATGATAGGATAACATCCGTGCAGCTACAAGGAAGACCAGTTAATGTGACTATTATTCAAATTTATCCATCAATCACCAATGTCAAAGATGGAGAAAATTAAGATTTTTTACCAACTTCTGCAGTCTGAAATTAATCAAACATACAATCAAATTACTGGTGATTGAAATGCAAAAGTTGGAAACAAATATCATCCTGCTGACCTCTGGCTGGAGGAAGGGGAGTGAGTGGAGAGGAGGGGAAAGGAGACTTGGGAGAATGAGTCATGTATGGAGCAGAGAGGAGTAGTGTGCTGTCACCGGGCAGGGACAGCAGCATTAGCTGCATATAGGTGGGCATGCAAATTTATATGGGAATGTACATTTTCACTCAGTCATAATAAAAAAAAAGTTGGAAACAAAGAAGGATCACTAATTAGAAAGTATGGCCTTTGTGACAAAAACAACACTGGAGATCATACAGTATTTTGCAAGGCCAAAAACCTATTCGTTGGCAATACTTTTTTCAAAAATATAAACAGTGATTACGCATGTGGACCTCTCCAGATGGAATAAGAAGGGATTAAATTGACTGTATCTGTGGAAAAAAGACAATGGAGAAGCTCAAAATAATCAGTCTGTACAAGGTCAGAAGTTGCCTGTAGAACAGACCATGAACTGCTCATATGAAAGTTCAACACAAAGCTGAAGAAAACTAAAACAAGTCCACAAGAGCCAACATATGACCTTGAGTATATATCACCTGAATTTAGAGACCATCTCAAGAACAAACTTGATGCATTGAATACTAATAATCGAAGTCTAGATGGGTTGTAGTATGATAATAAGGACATCAAGTATGAAGAAAGAAAGAAGTCATTAAAAAGACAGGAAAGACTAAGATTTAAACAAACAAAAATCATCAAATAATAAATGTTGGTGAAGGTTTGGGGAAACTGGAACACTGTTCTATTGCTGGTGGGAGAGCAAAACAGTATAGCTTTTGTGGAATGCAGCGAACTGGTTTCTCAAAAACATAAAACGGGAACTACCATACGACCTAGCAATTCCACTCCTGATATACAGTAACTTCCCCTTATCCCAGGGGGATATCTTCCAAGATCCCTATGGATGCCTGAAATCATCAGTAGTACTGAACCATATATATACTATGTTTTGTCCTATACATACATACCTATGATAAAGTTTAATTTATAAATTAAGTATACCAAATAAATAAATAAAAACCACTAAACCCATTGCTGTCAAGTGGATACAAACTCATAGCAACTCGATAGGATAGGATAGAACAGAACTGTCCCATAGGGTTTCCAAAGGGCACAGAGATTATCAGTAACTACTAATAAAACAGAACAATCATAATAACATATTGTAATAAAAGTTATGGGAATGTGGTCTTGGGAAGGACAACCCGAAATTTCATCACAATTCTCACTTAACATTTTGGGACAGTGGTTGACTGGGATAAATGAAATCTTTGAAGATGAAACTGTGGATAAGGGGGAACTATTGAATACTCCAAAGACTTGAAAGAAAAGACTCATAAAAAGACTCATGCATCGATGTCCATCACAGTACCGTTCACAGTAACCAAAAGGTGAAAACATCTTAACTGCCCATCAACAGATAAGTGAATAAACAAAACATGGTAAATACATACAATGGAATAGTACTTAGCCAGTGGGAGAAAGGAAGTCTTGAAACGTGCTACTGTATGGATGGAGCTTGAATACACTATGCTAAGTGAAATAAGCCAATCACAAAAGGACAAATGTTGTGTGACCTTACTAATATAAAAGGAAACCCTGGTAGTGTAGTGATTAAGTGCTATGTCTGCTAACCAGAAAGTTGGCAGTTCAAATCCACCAGGCACTCCTTAGAAACTTTGTGGTGCAGTTCTATTCTGTCCTATAGGGTCACTATGAGTCAGAATCGAATTGATGGGTTTGGTTTTTGGTTTTTACCTATATAAAAAGACAAGAAGGGCAAATACATAAAGATCAAAAGTTATTAGTGGTTTACTAAGGGTGAGGAGGTGATAGAAAAATCACATTGACTCTGGGTAGGGTTGCATAGTGGATTACTGTAATATCTGTTAATAAGTTGTACATCTTTAAGAAGTTAAACTGGCAACAGTTGTGTGATATTTACAACTGTGAACCCCCCCCCAAAAAAAAGAAGAAAAAGAAGAAGAGTAGCTGTTGATACTGTTTATATATAAACAAACGCCTCATGGGATTTGGTTCTTTGGATTGAAAGTTTCAGGTCCTGGTTTCATGGAAAGTCCTAATTAATTGGCTTAATAACATGTTTAGTGTTTCTGTTCTGCCTCCTAGCTCATTGTGCAGTGCCTGAGTTCTTAAAAGCTTACCAGTAGACATCTAAGGCTCAGTGATTGATCTCTATTCACCTGGAGCAACAGAGTAAGGAGAGTCAGGAATGGGAGGAGAAAATGGAATGTGTGGCTAATTGCCTCCATGAACAACTGCCCTTTGCCCTGAGATCAGAAGAACCAAACAAGAACTGAATTGTTGGTGCTCAGCTACTGAACTTTTGATCAAAGAGTTCATACAAGAATCTTAATCAAAAGGAGGGAAACACAGAACAGAATTTTAAATTCTCCTGGACTAAAGACTTCCTAGAGCCGTAGAGGGTAGATGAAGCCCAGAAACTATTGCCCTGAGATAATCTTAAACATTAAACCAAAAATATTCCTGAAGTCATCTTAAAACTGAACAATAGTCCAGCTTAACTGGTAAAAATGATTAGCCTTGAGCATTATGCTCTTTTAAGGTCTATCTATATGGGATTAAGTTGACAAGAACAACTTGGGGGCAGTAATTTTATGTTAATTAGGGAGGAACAACTCAGGAAAGAAGGGTAAGAGTGGTTGCATAACTCAAAAATATTATTAGCATCACTAAATTGTACATGTAGAAACTGCTGAAGTGGTGTATGTTTTTCTGGGTATATTCTCAGCAGCAAAAACAAGGAAATGAAATTTAGGGGGGAAAAAAAGGACAGGAAAGAAAGAAAAAAACAAAGCAAACGTTAGAAGAGACTCCAAAAGTTGCTCTTGAATGCAGAGTAGTTAAAGTGAACAGAAGAAATGATGAAGTAAAAGAGCTGAACAGAAGGAATTTCAAAGTGCGGCTTAAGAAAACAAAGTAAAATATAATGAAATGTGCAAAGACCTGAAAATAGAAAATGAAAGGCACATCACTCAAGTTGAAAGAACTGAAGAAAAAAAGTTAAAACCTCAAGTTATATACTGAAGGATTCTATGGGCAAAAAAAAAATGAATGATGCAAGAAGTATCAAAAGAAAATGGACCCAATTAAACAATGAGCAAAGGAGATGGACAGACACTTCACCAAAGACACTCAGGCAGCCCCAAGACACCTGAGGAAATGCTCACAATTGTTAGCCATTAGAGAAATCCACATCAAAGCTACAATGAGATACCACCTCACCCCAGTAAGTTTGGCACTAATCCAAAAAACACAAAACAACAAATGTTGGAGAGGCTATGGAGAGACTGAATTCTTTCTACACTGCCGGTGGGAATGTAAAATGGTGCAAGTTCTTTGGAAAGTAATTTGGTACTTTCTTAAAACACTAGAAATATATATGCCATATGATCCAGCAATCCCACTGCTTAGAATATATCCTAAAGAAATAAAGTCTGTCACATGAACAGATACACACATGTTAATGTTTATTGCAGCAAGGTCCACAATAGCAAAAAGGTGAGGTTAACCTAGGTCCCCATCAACAGATGAACAGATAAACAAACCATAGCATATATACACAATGGAACACCATGCAGTGATAAAGAACAATGATGATTTTACGAAACATAATCTGGAATCAACTGGAAGACACGCTGAGTGAAATTGGTCAGCTGCAAAAAGACAAATATTATATGAGGCCATTGCTATAAGGACTTAAGAAAAGACTTATGCATAGAAAAAGATACTCTGCGATGGCTACAAGGGTGGGGAGGGAAGGAGAGGATTATTTCTAGATTAGATAGTAGACGAGAATATGGTTAAGTGAAGGGAGAGACAGCACGCGGCAGAAGACAGGTCAGCATAACTGGACTACAGGATAAACTAAAGGGTTTTCTAAACTCAACATTTCTAAGGACAGAATATCATGGACAGGGCCCTGGGGGTCACGTTTCAGGGGACACTGAGGTCAACTGGCATAAGTAGTCTTTTGCCAAGAGAGTCTTCTGCGTCACATGTTGATGAGTGGCTTCTAAGGTCTTAAAAGCCAGCAAGCTCTCTGCACCCCACATTGGTGAGTGGCGTCTGGGGTCTTAAAAGCTGACAAGCTGCCATCTGAGGGTACAGCAAATGGTCCCAACTCAGCAGGAACGGATGCTCACCGAGGACCAAAATGACACAGGGTAAAGACAACAGAGAAGAAAGAGAGACCCACAAGAGTGGGTGAAGACAACAGAGAAGAAAGAGAGACCCACAAGAGTGGGTGCCTACATCGACTTGGGACCGGAAGAACCGGATGGTGCCCGGCCACCACCAGTGATAGCCACGATGGAGCTCACAGAGAGGAGTCTCACTGGCAACGCAAGAATAAAAAGGGGTGCATCATGAGATCTCCACTAAAAGACATCAATTGATGGTCCAGCGGTTTGGGGGTTCCTCTGAGAGCATGGCCCCTGGCCCTGATGCTGCCCTTTCCCATAAATTATAACAAAAGTCCACTCTTTGGACAGGAATGGATTGGACTTGGCAATGCAGAGTAACCATATATTGGAAGCACTTTATGGTTCTATACATCTATAGGATATCATCTTGCTGACCTCTGGCTGGAGGAAGGGGAGTGGATGGAGAGGAGGGCAAAGGAGGCTGTTGGGAGGATGAGACATGTATGGAGCAGAGAGGAATAGTGTGCCATCACCGGACAGGGAGAGCAGTGGAAGCTGCATATAGGTGGGCATGTAAATTTATATGTGAATGTACATTTTCACGCAGTCATGTCAAATGAAAATTAAAAAAAAAGAAAAAAAAGAAAAAAAAGCCAGCAAGCTGCCATCGGAGGAACATTGATTTGTCCCAACCCACCTGAAACAGACAACATCTGAGAACATCAAAGACACGAGGAAAAATGAACCCAGGAGACAGAGGGACCCATATGATTGAGGGATTACATCCGCATGACACCAGAAGAACCGGATGGTGCCTGGCCACCACCAAAGGCAACACTGACTGGGAACACAATGTACAGCCCCTGACACAGGTGTACTGATCAAGAACTCTATTAAAAGACCAGAACTTATAGTCCAATAACCTGGAAGTTCCCCTGAGAACATGAGCCCTAGACTTGCTGCTAGCTCAGAGCTGAAACCAGTACTGAAGCCAACACTTCAGATAAATAAAATGGGCTGGACTCAGGGACACAGAGTGATGCATATGGTGTGTGTACTTCATGGTTTTCTATATATATGTGAGGCTGTCCTACCTGTTTCTTTTTAGATGGGAGAGGAGAGCATGGGGAGGAGGGGACAAGTGTTGGTTAAGTGGATATTGGAAGCAAAGAGTGAAAAAGAAGAATGTGTTGTCACAGGGTAAAAATTGACTTGGATTGTAAACTTCCACTTAATCATGATAAAAAAATTAAAAAAAAAAAAGAAGATGGAAATACAAAGAATCACTGTACCAAGAAGAACTGGTTGACAGGCAATCATTTCAAGAGGCATTGAAGTAAGGTGACCAAGATGCACTGAAAACATTGGTGAAAAACAAGACTTCAGGAATTGCCAGGATACCAATCGAAATGTTTCAAGAAATGAACGCAGAACTGGAAGAAATCACTCATCTACTCTAAGAAATTTGGAAGACAGCTACCTGGCCAACAATTGGAAAAGAACCATATTTGTGCCGACAAAAAAAAAAAAAAAATGCTCCAGTAGAATGTAGAAATTATTGAACAATATTACTAATATCATAAGCAAGTAAATTTTCATGATGATAATTAAAAATAAATGCAGCAGGACATTGACAGAGCGCTGCCAGAAATTCAAGCCAGATACAGAAGAGGACGTAGAACAAGGGATAGCCTTGCTGATGTTGGAAGGATGTTGGGTGAAAGCAGAAAATACCAGAAAGATGTTTATCTGTGTTTTATTGACTATGCAAAGTTATTCAACTGTGTGGGTCATAAAAAATTATGGAAAACAATGAGAAGAATGGGTATTCCAGAACACTTAATTGTGCTCATGCAAAGCCTATACATAGACCAAAACGCAGACATTTTAACAGAACAAGGGGATACTACATGATTTAAAATCAGGAAAGATGGGTATCAAGGTTGTATCCTTTCACCATATTTATTTATTTGTATTTATTTTATTATATTGTATGAGCAAGTAACCAGAGAAGCTGGAGTGTCTTAGTCATCTAGTTCTGTTATAACAGAAATGCCACAGTGGGTGACTTTAAAAAGAAGAATCATACTTTGTCATACTCCAGGAGGCTTGAAGTCCAGTTTGAGGGCATCAGCTCCAGAGGAAGTCATTTACTGTTGCCTCTGGAGGAAAGTCTGTGTCATCAATATTCCCTGGACCAGAAGCTTCTGAGGCACAGGAACTTCAGCTCATTTTCAAAGGACACGCTCTTCTCCTGGCACTGCATCTTGGTGGTATGAGGTTCCCAACTCCACTTGCTTCCCTTTGCTTTATATCGCAAGAGACTGCCTCAAGTCACAACACAGTCTTACACATTGAGTCCTCCCCACCAGCACAAATACTGCCAGCCTCCCTCATTAACATCATAGAGGCTGGGTTTACAGTGTTTGGAAATATTACACAATACCATGAATCATGGCCTAGCCAAATAACTATACACATTTTTTTGGGGGACACAATTCAATCCCTAACACTGGAGTACATGAAGAACGAGGCATCAGAATTAGAGGAAGTCTCAGTAGTAATCTGTAACACCAATGACACATTTTTGCTAGTAGAAAGTCTAAAAGACTTGAAGCACTTACTGATGAACATCAGACCACAGCCTTCAATATGGACCACACATCAACATCAAGAAAACCAAAAACACTCGCAACTGGGCCAATAAGCAACACCATAATAAATGGAGGAAAGATTGACGATATCAAGGATTTCATTTTACTTCACTCCAGAATCAACACCCATGGAAGCAGCAGTCAACATAACAAGACACATTGTATCAGGCAAATCCACTGTAAATGACCTCTTTAAAGTGTTAAAAAGCAAAGATGTAAGTTTGAAGACTGAGTTGCACCTGACCCATGCTATGATATTTTCAATCACCATGTATGTATGCAGCACTAGACAATAAATAAGGGAGATCAAAGAACAATGATACCTTTTAATCATGGTGTTGACTATACCGTGGCCTGTCAGAAGAACAAATATATCTGTCTTGGAAGTTGTGCAGCCAGAATATTCCTTGGAGGCTAGGATGGCAAGCTTTTGTCTCAAGTACTTTGGACATGTTATCAGAAGAGATCAGTTCCTGGAGAAAGACATCATGCTTAGTAAGGTGGAGCATCGGCAAAAAAGAGGAAGACTCTCAATGAGATGGATCGATACATTGGCTACAGAAATGGGCTTAAAGCATAGCAACAGTTGTGAGGTTAGTGCAAGACTGGACATTTCTTTGTGTTGTACATAGGGCCATTGTGAGTTCAAACCAACTTAATGGCACCTAACAACAATGAATAATAACAGAATACCTTTTGGGAGGTGGGGCCAAGATTGAGGAGTAGTCAGATGCTTCCTGTGATCTCTCTAACAACAAAGACCTAAAAGAAGAAACGAACTGATTACATGTGACAAACTAAGAGCCCTGAACATCAAAGAGAAAGTTCAGAAATAGGACTCAGCAATGGAAAAGGGAGAGTAGGTCCAGAAGTGCCCAGGACAGGCCATCCTGACCCACCAGGAATCAGCTGCAGTCACCATGGTGAGCAGAGTGGTGCTGTTTAGAGGGCATGCTCAGCAAGAGAGACTGACTGGAGAGTTCACTTGCACCTCCAGAACTGTTGAAGAATGGCATTAGAGTATCAAAAGCTAAGTGGTTTGTGTCTAACCTACTGTGTGCAGATATGAATCTTGCCTTTGGGATAAACTTCTCTCCCTTCTCTCAGTGCTTTCTGTTCCCTTCTCTGCACTGTGCCTGAAGGAGTCTGACTTCTTCAGCTCTCCCTGAGTCATTCTCCAAGATTTAGAGATGGAACACTTTAACAAACTGAGGGAAGGGAGGAAAAAGTCTGCTAACTTCCCTGAGCCAGAAATTCAGGTCCTTCACCTAGATTCAGACACACAGGGACACACCATCCTCATAGACACTCAGAGATGGTTGCTAACCCCCCGCCTTTCTTAGCACCTATAGCCGGATACCTGTGCCTACACCAATCATTCCTGCCCTTTTGTACTGCCGGGGAGACCATGTGCCACACATCTGGCAACTGACTACTTTGATACCTGAGCTAAATCCATATAAGAAAAGTAAATGGACTCCTGGACTCTTACATCTAGCAACAGCTCTAACCACCTGGTGATAGGATACTAGAGCTTCAAAAGCACCAATAACCAAACTAGCACACATGACCAGCCTGTTTGGGCCTTTCAAAAACAAAGCAAAACAAACAAAATAAGAAGCTAGAAAACGATATACAAATATGTTGTTAGGCACCATCAAGTTGGTTCCAACTCACAGCAACCCTATGAAAAACAGAATAAAACACTGCCCACTCTTGCACCATGTCCACAATTGTTTTTATGCTTAAGTCCACTGTTGCGGCCACTATGTCAATCCATCTCATCGAGGGTCTTCCTCTTTTTCCCTGACCCTCCACTCTACCAAACATGATGTCTTTCTCCAGGGTCTGATCCTTCCTGACAACATGTCCAAAGTATGTAAGACACAGTTTTGCTGTCTTTGCTTCCAAAGAGCACTCTGGTTGTACTTCTTCCAGAATAGATCTGTTTGTTCTTTTGGAGGTCCATGGTACATTCAGCATTCTTCTCCAACACCACAATTCAAGAGACCTACTTAAGTGGAAAAATCTACTTTGCTCAAGGATAGGAAGACTCAACATCGTGAAAAATGTCTACTTTACCTAAGATGATCTATAGATACAATGCAATTCCAATACAAATTCCAATGGCATTTTATAAGACAGGGAAACAAATCACCAACTTCTTGTGTCATGTATTGAATTGTGTCCCCCACAAAATGTAAGTAGCAGTTTGGTTAGGTCATGATTCCTGGTATTGTGTGAGGTTGCACCATGTTGCAAATATCTACCTTTATGATGTTAATGAGATACGATGGGCCGCTTGTGTTGATGGGGCAGGACTCAATGTGTAAGACTGTATTGCTCCTTGAGGCAATCCGTTAGGATATAAAGAAGGTAACACAGGGATTTGCAGACCTCAAACCACTGAGAAGCAATTCCGGGAGCTAAGCACATACTTTGGAAAGGACTCATGGTCCCTGCATATCAGGAGCCCCGAGTACAGGGAAAAATTGAGAACCAGGACGTTTCTCCAGAGCCAGCAGAGAAAGCCTTCCCCTGGAGCTGACACCCTGAATTTGGACCTTTAGCCTGCTGGATTATAACAAAATAAAATTTCTCTTTTTCAAGCCATCTATTTGTGGTATTTCTGTTAAGGCAGCACTAGAGGACTAAGACAGTTCGGAAAGGGAAGAAGCCCTAGATAAGTAAAGCTTTGATAAAGAGGAGGAATGAATGGGAGGCCTCATACTACCTAACTTAGAAAACTATTACACTGCCACAGTAGTCAAAACAGCCTGGTGCAGGTACAAAATGGATACATAGACCAATGGAACTGAAATGAGAATCCAGATATAAAATCATCCACCTATGACCACGTGATATTTAACAAAGGCCCAACGTCCGTGAGCTGAGGAAAAGACAGTCTTTTTAACAAATGGTGTTAGCATAACTGGATATTTATCTGCAAAAAAAATGAAACAAGACCCAATATCTCACACCATGCACAAGAATTACCTCAAAATGGATCAAAGATCTAAATATAGAGTCTATAAGGATCATAGAAGAAAAAGTAGGGATACTGCTGGGAACCGTAATATACAGCACAAACAGACTATATAACATTACTAAAAATGCACAAACACCAGAAGAGAAAATAAATAGCTGGGAACTCTTAAAAATCAAACACTCATGAGGTCTGATAATTAGGTCCGTGAACTTAATTGTTCTAAGTACTACGAGTCTTACAATTAAGTTTGCGAACTCAGCCTAGAAAAAGAGCTACATACCTCCTTGCTGATTATCTCTACAGTCACCTTGGAAGTACTGCCCTTGGGAAGTTGGGAAGCTATGCACCGACACGAGCACCTAGTCCACCCTTCAAAGCAATTTTGGAACGCTTATTCTGGAAAGGCCATCAGATCTGTCATCGGATGAGGACTGACAATTCAGTTCACGAACGCATCCTAGGAAAAGTTCTTTGAAGGGTGGACTAGGTGCTGGTGTTGGTGCACAGCTTCCCAAAGGGAGGACTTCCAAGGCGACCATAGTGATATTCAGCAATGAGATATGAAGCGCTTAAAATAATTCAGTTCACGGCCTTAATTATCAGAGCTTGTGTTCATGAACAAGAAGCACTCCAAACTGAAAAGGTGGGAGGACCCTAGTTGACATGCTTACAATGCCCTTTTAAAGGCACCATTTTAAATAAGTATCTTGCCCTGTGCTTTGAGTGTTTCATCGTTTTTAATTTTCTTTTTGTTTTGGGAAAAGTGGTCACTGAACGCAAAGCTGGCTCATCTTGATTGAGTGTTGATAACTCATGCTGGTAAGGATTGCTCCTTCGTGCTAATTTGTGCTAGTAAGACAAAACTTTTCAAGTTTGAATTCCTTCCACATAAAGCTGTTGTCCGTTTTTCTTATTTATTCCCATATTTTTAAATTGCGCTTTAGGTGAATGTTTACAGCTGAAGTTAATTTCTCATTCAAAAATTTCTAGGCATATTGTTTGAGCTCTTGTTTCTTGTAAACAGGCTAATGACTAATTTATGTTTGGCCCTTAGCCCAGTGAAGTCATTTTTTTACCTCTTTCCTCTATGAAGATTTTTAACAAGCCTCCCAAAGAAAGCACAGTACCAAACTAGCCTCAACAATGCAACCCCCACTTTTTTCACTCAGAAAATTAGTACTGTAAAAGGAAAGAGATGATGAGAAGGTTACAGGGGATAGAAGGAGGACCAAGGGTTTGACCTTCAGAGCATGGGTGGCTGTGACAACGGCCAGTGGCCACTGGCCAGACCATGTATAAAAACAGAAACTCTGACTCACTATCTGTAGCAATAGGCTCAGAAAGCCAGACCACAACATTTGTAGCAATTGGCCCCAAATGGTGTGGTTGGAACTTAATAATCGTCACCCTACTCCCCCCAGAAAACCCATTTCCACGAACTTAATTGTTCTAAGTGCTGCATACCTCATTGCTGAATATCACTACAGTCACCTTCAAAGTACTCCCCTTGGGAAGGTATGCATGAATGCCAATATCTAGGCCACCCTTCAAAGTAATTTTGGAACTCTTTCTGGAAAGGCCATTGCCCATGGTGGCAAGTTCGTTAACTTATTTGTATAGTTGTCTGTGAGGGAGATTTTAGCCAGGAAACAAATGACTGTATTGGAACACCCTCCCTACTCACCTGATCTGGCCCTCAATGACTTTTTTCTTTACCCAAAGATAAAGAAAATATTGAAAGGAAGATATTTGGATGACATTCAGGACACCAAGGCTAATAGATGACAGCTGTAATGCCCATTCCAGAAAGAATTCCAAAATTGCTTTGAAGGGTGGACTAGGCACTGGCATCAGTGCATAGCTTCCCAAGCAGAGTACTTCGAAGGTGACTGTAGTGATATTCAGCACTGAGGTATGTAGCACTTTCTCTAGAATGAATTCACAAACTTAATTGTCAGATCTCATAAATATACTTTCCAAGCCAATCAGACAGGGTGCCCCGCTTCTAGTTTGCCTGCCTCCAGTGTCCCTAGTCCATAATCTCCAATCAGGACTGAGGCCTCCCCTGCCCTTTTTCTCTTTATCCTCCCTGCCTACATTTGGGTGAGGCACCCTGGTGGTTCAGTAGTTAGGGGATATTGCTGCTAACCAAAGCATCAGCTAGTTCAAATCCATCAACTGCTCCTTGCACACCCTTTGGGGGTAGTTTTACCCTGTCCTCTTGGGTTGCTATGGGCTGGAATCAAATCAAATCAACTTCCTGGCAAAAAGCTTTTGGGGGCCTGCCATTGAGGAGTCCCTTCTTGGCACAGTTAAAACACTTGAATACTAACAGAAAGGTTGGCAGTTCAAACTCATTCAGAGGAAGCTCAAATAAAAAGGTCTGGCAATCCGCTTCTGACAAGTCCCAGTCTTGAAAACTCTATGGAATAGTTCTACTCTGTACATTTCGGGTTGCCATGAGTTAGAAGCCTTCGATGGCAACTGGTGGCTGGCCTGTCTTTAAGTCTTTGCCATGCTTGAATGATGGTGACTGAGTCCTTTGCTATAGTGACCTCTGATTAGCTTCTCCTTGTTCTCCTTTGGGTGGTCTCTGTTTATTTTCATAAAGGTCAGGCAGGTATTGCACATTTGATAAGCCAGAAAACTCAAAAGTCTTTGAAAGTGCTCTATGGGATGCCTGAAACCCCAATGAGAAATTTCAAAAAGTCAGACCAGTGAAATATACCCTTTTTAAGGCTGAGAACTTAGCCATTCTGAAGAGGTAAGGGAAGCATTAAGTTGCAGAACTTGCTAGCCTTTCTACCAGCTGACTCTAAGGATGATTAAATCCTCAGAGTCACCATCCAGGTCCCTTGGAGGTTTGGCTAAGGTGGAGCACTTAAAGTTTTTCTTTTTGTCAAGTAGCCTGTTTCTGGCCAGCCCTCAACTTTCCCATTTAGATATTGCCTCATTGCTTTCTAGAAAACAATGCTCACTGCTCCTTTTAACATGGAAGAAAGTGCAAAAGTGGGAACCAGAGGATACATTTAACTGTACTAAGAAAAGGTCTTAATAGGAGCTGAGAGACAACTCCTACTTCTGTCCGCTGATCTTCTCTTTTGCCTAACTGCTGCAGTGTAGACGGCGTGTGTGGATTTCAAGTCCTAGACTGCAGTTGGTGTGGTATAATGGGAACCCAAGAATTGTCCGTCTACAGATTAACCACTTACTGAAGTCTTACACTTTTGGGCAAATTACTGAACCTTTCCGAATCTGCTGCTCTTACATAAAACAGAGATAACAACGCTTGCTTTGCAATGTCATTGTAAGGTTTAAATGGGCTAACCAAAACCAAAAAACTCAAACACACCGCCACTGATTCCTACTCGTAGTGACCCTACAGACAGAGCAGAACTGCCCCATGGCTTTTCCAAGTTGCACCTGGCAGATATGAACTACCAACTTTCTGATCAGCAGCTGTAGCACTTAGCCACTATACTACCAGGTTTATCCTAAATAGGATAATATACTTTAAATGCCTGGTACTTAGTTGAAGCTAAAGAAATACTTACGAGGACTGCCAATTAAGTTTGTGAACTCATCCTAATACCTCACTGCTGAATATCGCTACGGTTTCCTTTGAAGTACTGCCCTTGGGAAGCGTGCATCAACGCCAGCATCTAGTCCACCCTTCAAAGCAATTTTGGAACTCTTTCTGGAATGGCCATCAGAGCTGCCATTGTATTACCCTTGATGTCCTGAAAGTCATCCAAATGTCTTCCCTTCAGTATTTTCTTTTTCTTCAGGTAAAGAAAAAAGGGGCTAGATCAGGTGAACTCCCTCACAGACAACTATTTGATCAAGTTTACAAACTTGACACTTTGCCACTGTGTGCAATGGCTATTCCAGAAAGAGTTCCAAAACTGCTTTGGAGGGTAGACTGCGCACTGGTCTCAGTGCGTAGCTTTCCAAGGGGTGTACTTTGAAGGCGACCGTAGTGATATTCAGCAATGAGGTATGCAGCACTTAGAACAATTAAGTTCGTGGACTTAATTGTCTGACCTTGCATTCCTTTGTCTTCCCTCTGTATATGGAAAGGCAGAGTAATGAAATTTTGTTTGAGGAGTGAAGTGGCTGCTTCCCCACTCTTCCCTCCTTAGAGTGTTTGCTGGACTTCAATAAGAGGCCCAACTTTTTGATTTTCCAGTGCATGACTGGGGGCCTTTCTCTTCTGTAGTTTGTAAGAGACTATCACAAGGTAGGAAACCCTGGTGGTGTAGTGGTGAATTACTACGATTGCTAATACAGAAGTCAGTAGTTCAAATCCACCAGGTGCTCCTTGGAAACTCTATGGGGCAGTTCTACTCACCTATGAGTCAGAACTGACTCAGCGGTACCTAACAACAACATCACAACTTAGCAGCCCAGGTTGCACAGTGGTTAAGTGCTACAGCTGCTAAAAGGGTGACAGTTTGAATCTACCAGCAGCTGCTTGGGAACCCTATGGGGCAGTCCTACCTTGTCCTAGAGGATTGCTATGAGTTGGAATCAACTTGACAGCAGTGTTTTCTTTTCTTTTTTTTTAAATCACAAGGTAAATTCATTTATCTCTCAAAGAGAGAAGATTTCATCGTTCTTTCTTCTACTTAACTGTGGAAACTTGTATGAAATTCTGACCAGATTTTGTAGACATTTTTGTGCCTCCTTGTTGTTAGTAGCTGTTGAGTTGATTCTGACTTACGGTGTCCTGATGTGTGCAGGATGGAACTGCTCCATAAGATTTTCAGTGGATGATTTTTCAGAAGCAGATTATCAGGTCTGTCTTCTGAGACATCTTTGGGTGGGTCTGAACAACCAACCTTTGGACTAGTAGTCAAGTGCTTAACCATTCGAGTCATCTGTGCTATTTTGTTGTTGTTCTTAGGTACTGTCAAGTTGATTCTGACTCATAGTGACCCTACGCACAGCACAGCTAAACACTGCCTGGTCTTGCGCCATGCCCACAATTGTTTCTATGCTACCTTATATGCAGATAAATCTGTTAGTGCACACTCTTTAGTAAATTATGTTCTCTTACTCTTCTATATTGGTACCGAAGGGTCTTTTGTTGGCGGGATTGTTTTATTTCCCCAATGCATGTTTGAATTTTATTCTGGGGAGACTGTTCTTTTTGCATTTCTTGGGTTTGTTTGTATCTGTCAATGACTGAATAGCTTTTCAGCTTTGCTATTGTGCAGTCAAATTATACTAATGCACCTGTTAAGTTAAAGTGGTTATGCTTGTGGGCTCTCCATGAATCAATTTTGCTGCTGAATAATGAAGCACCTCAGGTTTTTCATATTTTGTGTCTACTTAGAATCCAGAAAAATGATTGTTTAAGCATTTTGCAAAGATGCCTCATAAATCTCATTGTTGATTGTGGATGCTGCAGGTGTGGGAAGAAAGGTGGTTTAGATGCTATGCTTCGTGGCATGATTCTCAGTTATTGGCTCCAACTATGAGCCAGATATCTCATTTTTCTCAGAGATTTTAACTCCAGTAATTTAAGACAGAAGCCAATTTGGGACTCCATTGATCTTGTTGACTGTTTTGAGGAAGCCACTTCATCAAACGATGCTTCAAATAATGCTTGCATTGATACTCACCAGTGCCCTCCTCCCTCCACGCTCTTCTTTGCCTATGCATGCTCAGGATGGTACATGAATCAGTAAAGCCAGTATGCTCTGTCTTCTAGGGCAGGGTCTCCCAATCATTCTTTGTGGTGAGAGCTGTCCCATGTGGTGTAGGATGTTTAGTAGTGTCTATGGCTTTGACCCACTAGATGCCAGTAGCATCCTGCCCTAGGCACGACAACCACAAATTGCCACATTTGGAAGCACTGCTTTAAGGGAAGAAGGTGTATTATGTGCCATGTGGGAGTTTCCAGTACTTCTTGTCTCTGAGATTTAAAATAAATGAGTTTCCAGGCTAGCAAACAGAAGCTCACCAACACCTTCCACTGAGGAATCCACTTGGCTGTCCCAGGAGGAAATGTGATTGCCACAGGACCAAAGTTTTTCTCAGCAGCTTGTTGTTTTCTTCCCAAGCTGCTAGACTCGGGAACAGTACCTGCTGTGTGCCTTGGTGTTCTTGTCTGCATAAGGAAGAAAATGTTACCCCTCATAGAAGCTTCATTTTGTTTTGCTCTGCTTTTACTTCCTTTTCTCCTTTGTAGTGGATAACAAGTACAGCAGTTTCTTAAAGATAGAGAAGAACCTGATCACCCAAATTTCATCACAGTTCCTTTCTCAGGAACTTTGTCTTCCTGAGCTAACTGACTTACCACACGGAGGCAGAAGGGCATGATGCCTAACTTCAGAGGGCCAGTTCAAAGCTCTGCCACTCATTTGGTCTGACTTTAAATGGCTCAGTTTAACATCTGAGTGTCTTAGATTTATTCTTTGCAAAGTGGTGGTAATAATACTAACACTCTAATATTATAGGGGAGCCCCGGTGGTTCAGTGGTTAATAGCTTTGACTGCTAACCCAAAATGCTATGGAAACCCTGGTAATATAGTGGTTAAGTATTACAGCTGCTAACCAGAAAGTTGGTAGTTTGAATCCACCAGGTGCTCCTTGGAGACTCTATAAGGCAGTTCTACTCTGTCCTATAGGGTCTCTATGAGTTGGAATCCACTCAAAGGCAATGGGTAACATTATAGGGATAATGTTCTTGATGTCATTTCACAATTCATCTGGTTTTTGGCCATCAGTGTTCAACATGTCAAATCTATTTTTTAGATGGTCTCCAAATTCAGGTGGGATATACTCAAGATCATACTTTGGCTCTTGTGGACTTGTTCTAATTTTCTTCAAATTCACTTTGAATTTACCCATATGAGCGATTGGTAGTCCATTCCACAGTCAACCCTGGTTGATGATACTGAGATTTTCCGTCATCTCTGTCTACATGTGTAATCAATTTGATTCCTGTATATTCCATGTGGAAAGGTCTATGTGCACAGGTGATGTTTATGTTTGTGAAAAAAGGTATTTGCAATGAAGAAGCTGTTGGTCTTGCAAAATTCTATCATGCAGTCTCCAGCATCATTTCTGTCAACAAAGGCCATGTTTTCCAACTACTGATCATCTTTCTTTGTTTCCAACTATTGCATTCTAATCACTAGTAATTATCAATATCTCCTGATGGCAGAAATTGGTAAAAATTTACAATCTTCAAGCAAGAGGTCATTTCAAAAGGCAACAAAGAAAGAAAAGACCAAAACGGATGTCAAAAGAGACTCTGAACCTTGCTCCTAAATGTTGAGTAGCTAAAGTGAAAGAAAGAAACGGTGAGGTAGAAGAGCTGAGTAGAACATTTCGAGAATTGTCTCATGAAGACAAATTAAAGTATTATAATGACATGTGCAAGAACCTGGAGATGGAAAACCAAAAAGGAAGAAGATGCTCTGCACTTCTCAAGCTGGAAGAACTGAAGAAAAAATTCAAACCTTGAGTTGCAATATTGAAGGATTCTGTGGAGAAAACTGCTAAACAGATTAGGAAGCACCAAAAGAAAATGTGAGGAATTCCCAGAGTTACTGTACCAAAAATAATTGATGGACTTCCAGACATTTCAGGAGGTAGCATACGATGAGGAACCGCTAACACCGAAGGAAGAAATCCAAGGTACACGGAAGGCATTGGCAAAAAACAGAGCTCCAGGAGTTGACAGAACACCGGCTGAAATATTTCAACAAACAAATGCAGCACTGGAAATACTTGCCTGTGCAAGATCCATAGCCATTTTTATGCCTATTCCCAAGAAAGATAATTCCACGGAACACAGAATTTATCTAACAATATCGTTAGTATCACACTCAAGTAAGATTTGCTAAGGATCATTCAAAAGCATCTGCAGCAGACTATTGACAGGAAACTGCCAGAAATTCAAGCTGGATTCAGAAAGACAATGTGGAGCCAGGGATATCATTGCTGATGTCGTGTGGATCCTGACTGAAAGCAGAGGATACCAGAAAGATAGTCACCTGTGTTTTACAGACCATACAAAGGTGTTTAACTATGTAGATCATAACAAATCATGAATAACATTGTGAAGAATGGGAAATCCAGAATACGTTAAGTGTTCTGGTTAATGTGCTCATGAGGGGCCTGTACGGAGATCAACAGGCAGTCATTTGAACAGAACAAGAGAGTACTGCTTGGTGGGAAGTCAGGAAGGGTGTGCGTCAGGGTTGTATCCTTTTACCATACCTAGTGAATCTGTGAAAACCCTGGTAGTGTAATGATTAAGTGCTCCATCTGTTTATCAAAAGGCAGCAGTTCAAATCCACCAGGTGCTTATTGGAAACTTTGTGGGGCAGTTCAGCTCTGCGGGATAGGGTTGCTGTGGGTCAGAATAGACTCAACAACAGAGAGTTTGAGGGTTTTTACTGGAATTCAATCTGTATCTTAAACAAAAAAATCTGAGAAGCTGAACTATATAAAGAAGAACAGGGCATCAGGACTGGAGGAAGACTCATTAACAACCTGCATTATGCATAGAACATAACATTGCTTAGGGAGAGTGAAGAGGACTTAATGCACTTACTGATGAAAGCCAAACACCACAGCCTTCAGTACAGATTACACCTCAACATAAAGAAAAGAAAAATCCTGACAGTTGGACCAATAAACAGAAAAGACTGAAGTTGTTGAGGATTTTATTTCACTTGGATCCACAGTCAACACTGGTGGAAGGAGGAGATAAGAAATCCAAAGACTCATTATATTGGGCAAATCTGCTGGAAAAGATCTTTTTAAAGTGTTGAAAAGCAAAAAGTGTGCACCTTGAAGACTAAGGTGCACCTGACCTAAGCTGTGGCATTTTCAGTCACCTTACATCCATGTGAAAGCTGGACAATTAATAAGGAACACCAAAGCAGAATTGATGCCTTTAATTTGTGGCGCTGGAGAAGAACACTGAATATACCATGGACTGTCAATAGAATGAACAAATCTGTTTTGGAAGAAGTATGACCAAAATGCTTCTTAGGAGCACTGATGGTGAGATGATGTCTCACATACTTTGGACAGTAACTGGAGAAAGCCATCATGCTTGGTTAGGTATTAAAAAAAACCCACTGCCGTTGAGCCCATTCTAACTCATAGTTAAGTATAGGGTTAGCAAAAAAGACGAAGAGCCTCAACAAGATGGATTGGCACAGGTGGCTGCAATAACGGGTTTAAGCACATCAACAATCGTGAGGACGGCATAGGACCAGGCAGTGTTTTGTTCTGTTGTACGCGTTACTGGAAAAGCCCTGGAGTTTGGCTACCGGCTGCAAAAATCCAATTCAATGAGACAGGAACTTCGGGGTGAGATCAAAGGTTTTATTTCTGTGTTAGCGGCAGCACAGGGGATGGACAGCAGCATTTTCATTCTCAAGGCCTGTCCGAATTTGTCAGGCAAAGTCGGAGTCTTCAAAGGGAAAGACCACATGCAGATTCAGGAACCAATGTGGGCACTTGGGGACCGTGTGGAGATTGACTGGGTGGAAGTTGACTGGGTGAAGGTCTGCTTCATAATTTTGCAGGCCATCACTGACCGTCTAGGGAAATGAAGTGGTGCAAGACATCATCTGGCCAGCGAGCTAATAGAAGAATGCTCAAACGTAAGTTACTTCCGTGTTCTCTCGGGCCTCTTTGCTTAATCCCTCTATCACTGGTTTTAGCAAGACAAGAGGAGTCATTCATTGCCTAATGTTCACTAAATCTATAGTGGAGCCTCCGAGGGCCCCACCCTAACAAGGGTCCTACCCTGGCATCACCAGCTGGGGCTTGTGGAATGTGGAGGTCAAGTCTTAGCTTGTGAATTGGGAGGGATCCGAAACAAGGCCCCTCAGGCCATCAATCTTAAGCACCTTCATCTTTGGGTCTTTCAGCCTCTGATTTCACACACAGCATTTCTATGAGTCAGAAGTGATTCTATGGCACCCCAAACAACAACATTATAGAAAAAGCCCTGGTGGAATGGTGTTTTAGGGCTCAGCAGCTAACCAAAAAATCAGCTATTCAAATCTACCAGCTGCTCCTTGGAAACCCCATGAGGCCAGTTCTACTCTGGCCTATAAGGTCGTTGTGTGTCATAACTGATTTGATAGCACTTAACAATAACAACATTATTACAGCCTTTGGGCAGTGCAGACAGTTTACACATTAGCTGTTAGCAAAAGGTTGGAGGTTTGAGTTTACCCAGCAGTGCCTCGGAAGAAAGGCCTGGTGATCCAGTTTTGAAATATCAGTCACTGAAAACCCTATAGAGCACAGTTCTACTCTGACACTTAGAGGGTTGCCATGAGCCAGAATAGACTCCACAACAACTGGTTATATGTGCTTATATTTTGTTAGTGAAGTGAGAAAGGCAAGTCACCAAGCAATGTGTGTATATATGGTATATTATCAACTCAGTGGCAATTGGTTAATATCATTATGAAAAATTTGAAATGAACTAATACTCCTACACCATTTGAAACCATGGGGTAAAGAATAATTTGTGCTTCAACAGGAAACTATACACCCCTCCCTTTATCTGCTTCTGATCCTATGGGAGCTAGTTTACAGCTCTAACTTGTAGATAACTGATATCAATGTAAAATAATTCCTGTTTATACACACACGATGAATTATGTCTGGAGGAGGAACAATCCTTGCCTTTGTGGAAAAATCAGTTTTAATCACCATTTGCCCAGTCACATCAATATATCTGATGTATAATGTGACTGCCCTCTGCCTTCTCCTCTGGACAGGTTCCAACATCTCACCCACTTCCTCATTACCGAGTTGAATAGAATCTTTAACAAATGCTCATTTTTATGTCTCTGTAAGAGTTATGATTTTTAAAAAATTGTCTCTCAGCACTGGCAACAAGTAATGATTAATGAACACCAGTCCTTACTGTCCCGCCCTTCCACTCATACTTTGAACCTACCAATGTGTTTTTGGAGACGCCATCAATTACCACCATGGGAATGAATTCTCCCCTTGCTTGGAAGCCCCGGTGGCATAGTGGTTAAGTGCTACGGCTGCTAACCAAAAGGTCAGCAGTTCATATCTGCCAAGTGCTCCTTGGAAACTCTATGGTGCAGTTCTACCATGTCCTATAGGGTCACTATGAGATGGTATTGACTTGACAGCAGTGGGTTCGTTTTTGGTTTGGTTTTCTTTCTCTCATTCGCTGAATGGAGAAGTCTGGGAAATAATTTCATCTCCATATTATGTTTATTCGTTGCACAAATATTGACTGCATGCCTTTTATGCACCAAGCTCAGTGTTAGGCACAGGGGGCCAACAGTAAATAAAACAGTTTGTGCCTTGCATGGCATGTAATCTAGGAGATCCTTCCCCATCCTGGGTGTTGTTGTTGCTAGGTACCATTGAGCCAGTTGTGATGCATAGAAACCCTACGCCCAACAGAACGAAACAGTGCCCAGTCCTGTGCCATGTCCACAATCATTTTTATGCTTAAGCCCATCATTGCAGCCATTGTGTCAGTCCATCTCATCAAGGGTTTCCCTCTTTTTCACTCACCCTCCACTCTACCATGAGTCAGATCCGACTCGATGGCACTTGGCTGGCTGGCCACTCTACCAAGCATGATGTCTGTCTCCAGGGACTGATTCCTCCTGAAAACATGTCTAAAATATGTAAGACACAGTCTCACCATCTTTACTTCCAAGGAGCACTCTGGTGGTGTACTTCTTCCAGAACACTCTGTTGTTTCTTTGGTCAGTCCGTGGTACATTCAATCTTCTTCTCCAGCACCACAATTCAAAGGCATCAATTCTTCTGTCTTCTTTGTTCATTGTCCAGCTTTCACGTGAGTATGATGTGATTGAAAATACTATGGCTTGGGTCAGGCACACTTCAGTCTTCAAGGTAATGTCTTTACTTTTCAGTGCTTTAAAGAGGTCCTTTGCAGCAGATTTTTGCAATGCAGTGCATCTTTTGATTTCTCCACTGCTGCTTCCGTGGGCGTTGATTGTGGACTCAAGTAAAATGAAGTCCTTGACAACATCAATCCTTTCTCCATTTATGACGATGTTGCTTACTGATCCAGTTGTAAGGATTTTTGTTTTCTTGATGTTGAGGTGCAATCCATACTGAAGGCTGTGGTCTTTGATCTTCATCCGTGTTTCAAATCTTCTTCACTTCCAGCAAGTAAGGGGATGTCATCTGTGTAACACATTTTGTTAATGAGCCGTCCTCCAATCCTGATGCCTTGTTCTCCATATAGTCCAGTTTCTCACATTATTTGCTCAGCATACACATTAAAAAGGTACGGTGAAAGGACATAGCCCTGAAGGACACTTTTTCTGACTTTAAACTATTCAGTGTCTCCTTGTTCTGTTCACATGACTGCCATTTTATCCATGTACAGATTCCTAAGAGCACAATTAAGTGTTCTGGAATTCCCATTTTCCACAATGTTAGCCATAATTTGTTATGATCAACACAATAGAATGCCTTTGATTTTCAGTCGAATGCTTTTCAGTCAAGATCCATCTGACATCAGGAAATGATATCCCTGGCTCCATGTCCTCTTCTGAATCCTGATTGAATTTCTGGCATTTTCTTGTCAATATACTGTTGCGGTTGCTTTTGAATGACTTTTAGCAAAAGTTTACTTATGTATGATCTTGTTCAGTAATTTCCACATTCAGATGGGTTACCTTTCTTTGGAATGGGCATGAATATGAATCTTTTCTGGTCAGTTGGCCAGGTAGCTGTCCCCCAAATTTCTTGACATAGACAAGTGAGCACTTACAGTGGTGCATACATTTGTTGAAACATCTCAATTGATATTCCTTCAATTCCTGGAGCCTTGTTTTTTCCCAGTGCCTTCTATGTGGCTTCAATTTCTTCCTTCAGTACCATTGGTTCCTGATCATATACTACCACTTGAAATAGCTGAACATTGACCAGTTCTTTCTGGTATAATGACTCCATATATTCCTTCCATCTTCTTTTGATGCTTCCTGAGTCATTTGGTAATTTCCCTGTAGAATTCTTCACTGCTGCAACTCGAGGCTTGAATTTTTTCTTCAGTTCTTTCAGCTTGAGAAATGCAGAATGTGTTCCTCCGTTTTGGTTTTCTATTTCTGGCTCTTTGCACATGTCATTATGATTCTTTCTTTCATCTTCTCAAATTAACCTTTAAAATCTTCAGTACTTTTATGTCATCATTCCTCCCTCTTGCTTTAGCTGTTCAACTTTTGAGAGCAAGTTTCAGAGTCTCTTCTGACATCCAGTTTGGTCTTTTCTTTCTTTCCTGTCTTTTTAATGGTCTCTTGCTTTGTTTATGGATGCTGTCTTTGATGTCATTCCACAATTCATCTGGTCTTCATTCATCAGTGATCAACACATCAAATCTGTTCTTGAGATGCTCTCTAAACTCAGGTGGCATATAATCCAGGTCATACTTTGGCTCACGTGCAGTTGTTCTAATTTTCTTCAGTTTCAATTTGAATTTGTATATGAGCAATTGATGATGATCTGTGCTGCAACCAGAACCTAATCTTATTCTGACTGCTGATATGGAGCTTTTCCATTGTCTTTTTGCACAGATGTAGTTGATTTGATTCTTATGTATTCTGTCTGATGAGCTCCGTGTGTATAGTTGCCATTTGTGTTGGTGAAAAAAGGTATTTGCAGTGCAGAAGTCGTTGGTCTTACAAAATTTTATCATGTGATCTCTGGCATCATTTCTATCAACAAGGTCATATTTTCCAACTACTGATCTTTCTTATTTCTAACTTTTGCATTCCAATCACCAGTAATTATCAATGCATCCTGATTGCATGCTTGATCAACTTTGGACTGCAGAATCTTCAGTTTCTTCATGCGTGGTCTTAGTGGTTGGTGTGTAAACTTGAATAATAGCAGTCTACTATGCTGCAAATGAATACTTGAATAGGAATGGCATTGCCTTCATCGTGAAAAATAACATTTCAAGATCTGTCCTGAAGTACAATGTTGTCAATGATAGAAAAGTATCCATATGCCTACAAGGAAGGTGAGTTCCTTCAACTATAATTCAACTATTTCATCCCATGTACCTGTTAATAATACAAAGTCCACATTAAAGTAAGTTTCAGCTCAGCTGTCAAGCCCTCTCTTCCCAGTCCAGTTGAATGAATTGGACTTCTTCTATGCTCCTTAGTGGAAACTGTGGTCAAATAGTGGTTAAGGTCTATCTATGGCTACTAACCAAAAGGTCAGCAGTTCAGATCCACCAAGGGCTCCTTGGAAAGGCTATGGGGGCAGTTCTGCTCTGTCTTGTAGGATTCCTATGAGTTAGAATGAACTCAAGGGCAGCAGACCAAGCTTGGTGCTCCTTGGCACCTTGTTGTTACCTCTATTTTAGCATGAGCTGCACTCTAGTGCAGCTATTGGTTTAAGTGTCTAGCTTTGCTGTCATTGGATGTTGAAACTCTTGATTTTTTAAAATCATTAGAGTATCTCACACATTGTTGGTACTAAACAAATGTTCCTTGACTAAATGAATAACCAAACTCTTGTATGTAAAAATGGCAAACGTGAACGACCAATTTTTCACTTACAAATATATTAGAGAAACTTTTCTCCTTGTTCCGGCTCAGCTGTTTGTTTGTAACATCACTCTTCAATTCAAAGGTGCTTATCAAATTATGTAACTATTTTCATCTTTGCTTCTTCCATCTGATTTGACAATTTTTCATGATTAAATCTGGCATAACTGGAGGGACTCCTTGAGATGTGCATAGTAAGTCCATTAATAGTAATATCTAATTAAAGCACATTTAAAAAATGAGCAAAGTAATAGGATAAATCCATTACGTTCCCATTAAATCCCTCCATGAAGTGAACACTGTGCATTTAAGGAGTTCTTAAGGAAACATCATTAACCCAAATGCTTTAGAAATTAATAAAAAACCTTTCACACAGAATATGTCTTCTGGAGGCATATGTCTTGTTATGTGGCCTCCACGGTCAGAGCTCATCAACTCCTTAAGTTTATCACACTGGGGAGAATAAATTTCATGGTTTGCTAAAGATTAATAGAAAACTGTCATTAAAGTTGTTATTAATCTTGAACAGATGACTATGTCTTCCTAACAAAGAACTTTAGGAACTAACATAGAGGATTTCAAAGTTTTCATATAGGAAAAACATGAAGGATGAGAAAGAACATGTTATAGTTCCGTAGATTTTGCAGAGCGAGAGTGAATATGCTATGAAAAGAGGTAAAAAACCATCGAGCCAACTGTCTTAGTCTCTTGGTGCTGCTATAACAGAAATACCACAAGTGGGTACCTTTACTGAACAGAAGTTTATTTTCTCAGCTTAGGAAGCAAGAAGTTTGAATTCAGGGTGCCAGTTCTAGGGAAGGGTGCTCTCTGTCCACTCTGAGGAAGTCCTTGTCAGCTTCTCCAGGAGTCTTCTCTGCAGTCCTTGGAGATGTCCAGGTGGCATCTGTCTCTCCTCCACTAGTACTTGCTTGTCTCTGTGCCTACTCAGCTCTTTTGTATCTTAAAATTGGTTAGGGTGAAGACACATCCTACACTGCTATACCCTCATTAACATAACAAAGAAAACCTGATTCCCACATGGAATCACAACCACAGGTATAGCCAAGCCAAGCCTATTGAGTTTGAGTTGATTCTGACTCATAGCCACCCTATAGGACAGAGTAGAACTGCCTCAAGGGGTTTCCAAGAGAGCCCAGTGGATTTGAGCAATTGATCTTTTAGGTTAGCAGCTGTAGTACTTAAGTACTATGCCATCAGGATTTCCTATATAGGGGTTGTTAGGATTTATAACACACATTTCTTGGAGACACAATTCAATCCTCAGCAACCCGAATAGGTCAGATGGCAGGGAAATGAGTACACAGGACAGTTCAGAGCTATAGAAGGACTGGGGAGTAAGAGTCAATAACTGGGTGGCTGGTGGAGTAACTGGGGTCTACTGGGTGGTACAATTGTGGGGATCAGCTTTCTTCATAAAGGGGGGAATCTGTTGGTGGTCCCTAGTATGGTCTCTAGGGCAAGAGAGAAAAGAGGTTTTTGAGAAATCCTTGGGACCACAGAGAACATGGATGGAGAAGAAAAGAGAGGCAGGTATTCTGGAGTGAAGAAAACTCCTCAAGAACTCAGCTGCAGAGAAACTTCATTTCTGCTTAGTTGAGGGTGTTTGCAGTCTCTTTTCCACCCTTCAGCTGCATATCCTGGGGTGGGAGGGTGACACCACTTTTCCATGTTCCAGTCAGATACCACAGACAAGTTGGAAATGAGGCACAGGTCAAGTAACTCACCTTCTCCCTGAAAGGATGATGTGTGCAAGAGAGTACAGGGAGAGATGCCTGGAAGCACTGATTCCCCATTTACTGAGGAAACCTTCACTCAGTATGGACATTGATGAATCAAAGCCTCCCTTTGGAGACAGAAATGGGCAGCCAAGAATAACCAACAGCATGAAAGAGCTCTAACATAAACCAGCACAGCAATGAACCCACAGGGAACAAAGTTATGCATGAATGAAAAAGCAAGCCCAATCCACCGCCATCGAGTCGATTCTGATCATAGTGACCCTTTAGCACAGAGTTGAACTGCCCCATGGAGTTTCTAAGAAGTGCCTTGTGGATTTGAACTGCCAACCTTTTGGTTACCAGCTGTGGCACTTACCACTATGCAACCAGGATGTCCAAATGAATGAAAAGGAGCTTGAAAAAAGGAGAGGGAAAAAGCCTAATTACTAACTTCAGGAAGTTTTGAAAATATTACACTCATTAAAAAAAAAAATACAGCTTAAAGAAAGATTCGACCGAAAGAGAGCAAGATCTTGGCAATTCAAAAATAACCATTTTATGGAGGACCTGGGGACACAGAATGATGCAGGTGGTGTGTGTACTTTACGGTTTAATATATGTATGAGGCTTTCCTACTTGTTTCTTTCTAGAGGGGAGAGAAGAGGGTGGAGAACAGGGGACAAGTGTTGGCTGAGTGAATACCAAAAGAGTGGAGAATAAAAGTGTGCTGTCACAGGGTGAGTGGAGCAGATGGAATGTCAGAGAGGTGAGTGCTTGGGGTTTTGTATGGCAAACTGACTTGGATTGTAAACTTTCATTTAATCACAATAGAAAAATAACTAACCATTTTAAATACTTCTTAGAATTGTTGGTGATGCTGGGCATGGCTAAAAAAAATGTGTAATTTAGGAGACAAAATCACAGATTTTTCACAGAGGAGAAAATTAAAAACACAAACATGAAAATCTTGAGAGGAAAAATGAAAGAAATGGAAGAAAGAACAGGCTATGTAATGCCCACTTACTAGGAGCTTAGATCAGAAAAAAATAGTGGAGAAAGAAATGATTTTTAAAAAGTAATAGAAGAAAATTCTCCTGAAATGAAAGTTTAAATCCTGATTGACTGAGCTCACAGAGCATCAGCCATAAACAGTGAAGAATAGGAGGAAACAGGAAGAACTACCTCCCGTCTTTGAAGTCTTAGCTGTGGCTGCCACTGGTTGAGCACAAAGGAAGCCACCTGGCAAATGAGCACAGGTGATCCCTCCCTCATCACAGAGGAAGGCAGAGAAGGAGAAGGACCCACAGAGACTCACCAGTCCATTGGCTGGAGGATGTCTTCAGTATGTAGCTGGAACTTTTCTGGACACTGGGAGTAAGGCAGTGAACCAGATAAAGTAGCTTTCCTGACAGATATTAGGGAGGGAGCGTATCACTTAGGATTTTGAAGGGGAAGCAGAAACCACTTAAGGTATTCAAGGAATTGAATGCAATGACTATTACAAAATGACTAAAGAGGAAGGAAGAGTCAGGAAAGGCTCATAATAGCTCCCTGTTTTGTCACTTGGCTTCATGGATGAGGGAGTCGCCACTGCTGACCAGGTCTAACAAATAATCCTGAAGTTAAATAGAAGATGACCAAAAACCATTCCTTACAATAGGAAAGAGAAAATTAAAGAGCAGCGAGATAGCAGACATCAAGCTAATAAACTGTGTTGGGATAGATAATAAGAGACCAGGCTTGTTTGTTTATGATAGGAGTATTATGACACACTCTAATCATTGGTCCATGAATGGACCTTTTATTTATTTTTTTCAGTTACTTGTAATAATATAATAAGCATCCATGGACACGTCATCCAAACAAAAGCTAGGACATTTTCATTAACCTACATCTAGAAATATGGTATCCCCTCCTATTCCATCTTCACCCCACATCCCAGCTTCCTCTCTTACCCAGAGTAGGCATCGGGTTTAATCTCACTGTCATCTGTCACTTCCATTCCTTTTTATATCATTTCATTGTATCTATTTGTATCCCTAAACAGTATTCATATTTTTAATTTTAAGGATTTTTTTTTTTATTTTTAGGTTTTTTTTTTTTTATTGTGATTGAGTGAAAGTGTGTGGTCCAGTTGAAATTTGCATGCCCGCCTGTCTGCAGCTCCTTCTGCTCTCCTTGCCTGGTGACATCATACTCCTCCTTTCCATTCTATACATGTCTCATCTTCTTAACAGTCTCCTGTCCCCTCCTCTTCACCTTCTCCACTCCACTCTAGTAAGAGGCCAGTAAGAGGACATTCTATAGATGCATAGAACCATAAAGTGCACACACAATATCGTCACTCTCTGTCCCCGAGTCCAGTCCATTCCTGTCCAAAGAGTTGATCTCAGTAATGATTTATGGTCAGGGGCAGGTCTAGGAGCCATGCTCCCAGGGGAACCCCCAGGCCTTTGGATCATCAATTGTGGTCTAATTTTAAGGATTTTTAACTTTGTAAACAGACTATCATACGCTATGTAATTTTCTGGGAGTTACCTATTATCTCTTATGTGAAAACTAAAAAGCATCCATATTGCTGTCTGTCACTATAGCTTGTTTGTTCTGGACAGTTTATAACATTCTAAAGTGGAATACATTAAAAAAAAGATGGCTCAAATTTCAGGCATGTGAGTTAAAATGGGAGGGGAAAGAGTGACATAGCTTCATATTTTCCCTTAAAGAAGTATGATATATTTTTGTGAGTTTACCCACCTGTTGCTCATTACACTATTCACTTAATATTGGCAGCTTCACTCAGTCATAAAAAATGATACATGAATTTTTTAGTAAAACTGTAAAGCCAAACTGCAAACATTCAACTCTCAGTATTTTGACTTAATTTACATTTTGTAATAGAGGCTAAATAAGTGTATTCATACATATGCACATATGGATTTACGCTTCATCTTAAAAGCTAGAAATGCTAGCTGATGTTCAATGCCAAGTGTGTTGAAATGACTGTTCAAATATCAGGGGCGTCATTGTTTTTGATGAAAAGATGTTTCACCTGGAGGACAACTCTCTGTAAAGTTCTAACCAAAATACATACCAATATTCTGGAGGTTAATGCAGTGACTGCTTTCCTTTACATTACAATACTTTAAGCTTCCCAGTCAAATGAGTTAGATCCCAGCTTGTCATAAGAGTATTGGTTTTTGTTCTTTATATGAATGTCCGGTTGTTAATTTGAAACCTTTGAGAAATGGAGGGCATTTTGTTATGTAGCACAGTCCCACACAATGCAAGATGCACAGCTTCCCAAACTGCCTAACACCCCAAACAATTAACATGACATCGAAAGACCTCCATCATTTCCCAGAATGCCTGGTAGGTAAAATGGACGTTTCTGCTGACATCCACTGAGGCAAGGAGTGTAGATGAGAAGAGGTCAGAGGACTGAACCCCAGGGACTCTCCAATATTCAAAGGCCAGCAAAGAAGACTGACAAGCAGTGATTGGTGAGGAAGAGGAAAAGCTAGGAGACCAAGGAATCCCTACACCAAGGGAAGAAATCAAGAAATACTGAGCAGAGAAAAAGCAGTTGAATAGATAATTAAACCATCAGACAATCCAAATATTTTTGTTAAGCTTAGTAACATAACCAAGTACATCTTCTGAGCCATTCATAAACATATATTTAAATCCTCTATACCTTACATTGGTACCATTTATTATTCATTCAGCAAACCATAATTGGAAAGGAAGAGTGCAACAGTGAGTAAGGCAGAGCCTAATGGAGTTCGAGTCAGATCTGAACTTGAATCCTGGATCCTTTCCCTGTTAACCACGTGGCTTCTTTCATTCAAAAGAATTACGAGCACTCTTTTCCTGACATGGTACTGGAGAGACCTCAATGAACAAGACAAATCTCATGATCTCCTCCAATTCTTTTGAGCCTCTTTATCAGTCAGCTGGGTATAAATCACTCCAACACTCAGTAGCACACAAGAAGCCTTTATTGTCCTCCTGACAGATGTGTGGGTTGACTGGGGTGGTTCTGCTTCAAACAACAGGTCTGTGGGATAGCTGAGATGGCCCCATTTCATGCTCTCCTCATTCTTCAAAGACCAGCAGGCTGCTCTGTGAATGCTCTTCCCTTGGCAGTGGCCAAAGCACAAAAATCCAGCTTCACGGAACAAGTATTTGTCAAATCTTGTCTATGTCATGTTCCTGAACATCCACCGGAAACCCTGGTGGCCTTGTGGTTAAGTGTTATGGCTGCTAATCAAAATGTCGGCAGTTCAAATCCACCAGGTGCTCCTTGGAAATGCTGTGGGGTGGTTCTACCCTATCCTGTAGGATTGCTATGAGTTGGAATGGACTTGATGGTAGCGGGACAACATCCGTTGGCCAAAGCAAATCACGTGGCCGTGCTCAATGGCAATGGGACAGGAAAGTGTATCCATTCTCAGTAGGAGAGGTATAGAGTAAATATTTGCTGTGCAATAATCCCAAATAGAATGGCCTCAGCTGCCTAATATGTAAAATGAGGATAGTAATATATAATCTTCCAGATGATTATTTTATCCGAGTTAAGGCGTACAAAACCCTAGTGACTAGTTATTATTCAAGGTAGCTACTCTTAGTAAAAGCCTATTATGTGCTAATTATTTTATAATTCACTTTTGAATGATTCAGTGTTGCTTCTGACAAAATAACAGAACCTGCTAAAGGGACAAACTAATCCAAAGTGTTGCTGTCAAGTCGATTCTGACCCATAGAAAAACTACAGAACAGAGCAGAACTGCTCCAACAGATTTTTAAGGAGCAGCTGGTGGATTCTAGCCGCCAGCTTTTTGGTTAGCAGCCAAGCTTTTAACCACTGCACAGCCAGGGCTCCTACTAAAGGGAGGAACTCATTAACTGCTGCGCAAGGAGCAAGTCACTCAGCTGAAGATGGCTCCATTTGTTTGAACACAAGAAATCCTGATGGTGTAGTGGTTTACAATTGGGGCAATGGGTTGATTTAAACATAATCAGAGTTTCTGTCTAATCTTCCTCTTTCCAACAATCCAATCTTTTTCTACTTCCTGGAAATGCTCATTTTACATGTATTATTTCCAGATGTCTGTAGGGTGCCCATTGAACAATTTTCTCCTGTAAATCTGATCATATCATCTGATTTCTTAGTGTTAAAAGCCTGGATCCAATGTGCTTCTGACCTTATTTCCTATGAGCTCTCTGGCCTGCACAAAGCAGAATTTTTGCTCCTCAGAAACACTTGCCATAGTTACATTAAGAAGAAAAGAATGAAATCTGTTTGATCTCAGAGACATGCTGCGTTGTAGATAATGAACAAAAATGAAGCATATCAGTTAATTTTGTTCTTTCTGTCACAGATGGGTCCTCCTGTAAAAGAAATCTCTCAATCAAATAGATTTTTTAGTTAACACCGAAGACCCAGTGAATTAGAGAGCTAATGTCGTCACCCTCTCTCTGTTCACTTAAAGATGGATAAGCAAGGGCTCCAGATATTTGCTGTCCAACTTCTGTCATTCTCTGAGCTGTAGACATTACAAATTCCAAGTTCTTTTGTCACTGTTGTCTATTTTTACACAACTGAAGACTGGAAAATGCTTCCTCTCCACAGTACATAAAGCAGGTATCAGCACGGGAGAAAAAAATGCTTGAGACCTTCATGTTTGAAATGGCTGTTCTCTCCAAAAGTTTTGAAGACACTTTTTTGTTTCTTTTTGGAGGGAAAAAAAAAGATCAGTGAAAAAAATAAATGAATTGTAACAAAGAGAAATACCAAGTAAAAACAGCAAAAGGGAAGCCTGGGGTCGAGGAGACTGCAGGGCCATGCAGAGCACTGGTTGATGCTTTCAGAGACATGAATTTCACACTCATACAAATTCTTCTAGAAATCATTGAGAATCTATTTTGCCAAAGCTTGTAACCTATGGCCTCCAAGCCAAAGATAGATCCCTTTCAGAGGCACAGAATATTTTCACAAAACGATTTTCTGTCACTTTTGAATGTCTTTCTCATGAATCCTTTATGGTTTGACCTTGTGCAGAGATGAGAGAACTTGAGATGCAGAGACGTCATGTTCAACAGACGTTCCCCATGCCCAGGGGTGAGCACTTCAGGATTGTCCCTGCTGAACAAAGATTTACCAGGACTCTCCTGATTTATTTCCTAGTAACATATTAGCATTATGCATTGATAATTATGCACAATTATTTATTTATGAAAATCAGATCATACAGTACATAATACTCAGCAATCACTTATCTAATTTAGCAATATACTCTGTTCATCTTTTCCTGTCAATACGTGTGGCTCTGATACATTCTTTTTAAAGGCTACATCATGTTCTCTTAAATGAATGAATATGGAGAAACACCTTAAAGATGTTTAGTCTTTAGTCTTTAGCCTTTAGTCTTCTGTTTTTCTTTTTGAATTGTCTGTTTATGTCCTTGATTATCTTTCCATTGAGTTATTTGTCTTTATCTTGAAGATCTGAAAGAAGTCCTTCTGTCATACACACTCTTAAGATGAAAGAAGGGTAACTCTGCCAGCCAGGGTATACTTGGCAATGTCTGGAGACATTTTCAATTGTCAACCTAGGGTAGAGGTAATCCTGGCATCTAGTGAGTAGGCCAGTGGTGCCGCTCAGTGTCCTGCAGTGCACAGGACAGTCCTCATCACAGAGAATGACCCAACCCCAAATGTCAACAGTGCTCAGGTGGAGAATCCGAGAAAACAGGGGTACCACAATTTGCCTAACAGATTCTCTATCAATGAGCATTTGGAGTGTTTCTAGTTTTCTGTACTGTAGAGGCAGCGAATGTCACCAAATCTGTATCATTTCAAATACAACTTTAGGATAGACACATAAAAGACTAATTTGTTGGTCAAAGATTATGCCACCAAGGGGTTACTTGCATTACCAGCATGAAATGCTGTTGTTAGATGCTGTTGAGGCTGTCTCTTGCTTATTCACTGTCCAGCTTTTGCATGCATATTAGGCAATCGAAAACACTGCGACTTAGGTCAGGCCTCTTCTAGTCTTCATGGTGACTTCTTTCTTTCTTTTTTAACACCTTAAAGAGGTCTTTTGCAGTAGATTTGCCCAACTCATCGAGTCATATTGATTTCTTGACAACTGCTTCCTTGTTCATTGACTATGGATCCAACTTGAACTACAAAAGGTTATATGAATATACATTTATTCCCAAACATATATGAAGATGTGTGGCTCCCCAAACAGTCTTTGGCTAATATAATTTTTTTAAAGCTTTGCCAAATTTATTGATGAATAACTTTCTAATTCTTTAGTGTAATTTGCCTTTTATTAATTGTTAGCAAGCTTAAACATCCTTTAAAATGCTTCCTGGTCTTGGACCTTGTTTTTCTTTTGTGAATTGTCTATTTACATCCTTGATTATCTTTCTATTATTTGTCTTTATCTTGGTGATTTGAACGAAGGGTTTCTATCATAATTATCTCAAATACTTCTTCCTAATTTGTCAGTTGTCTTCCAATGTTGATAACACCTGGACATGTAAAAGTGTTACACTTTTATAGAATCAAATTTATCTTAATCCAAATACTTCCTCCTGGGGTTTCTATTACATTTAGAAATGCTTTCCCCACCCCAAGATTATAACAATATACACCTGTGTTTGCTTATAGCACTTTGACAGTTCCTTTCTGGTCTGTTTGTCAGTTTGCTCTATGTTGAATCTTTTGTGTCTACCCGAAATTTATTTCTTGTAATGTCAACTTGCTGACTCCACCTAGTACAGTTATCAGTGTCACAGGAACAAGTAAAGGGGAACGTCCCGTTGCAGAAAATCAACTCCTAACCTCACCATCTGTGATCCTTTCTGAAACACCAGCCAAGTTTCTTCATAACATCACCCCCGGGCAGGAATGATAGTTCACGTTAGTACTGAGCTGAAGAACTGACAAGTTTTCACATTAGTTTTATATTTTGTATTATTTTACTTAGTTATATTGTTTAACTTAGTCACATTTCATAGTATTTTATTTTATCTTCAGAGTTCATTGTTCAGGCTGGTTGTATTATTCCCCTTTACAGAGGAGGCACAGTTAACGCTGACTGCCTGGCTGTAAATTTCGTGAAAACAGCAAATGTGGTTTGGGCTTGTTTTTCCTCTGCAGTACAGAGCAGGTAGCATCTATAAAAAAATGGCTAGTTGGCCCAAGGTCGCCTTTTACTGTGCAGAGGGATGAGCAAGTTGTTGAGATAGTTGACACTTCTTCTCGACTCTGCTTGATCTAGTTCTATCTGACCCCTAATGTCATCCACAAGAGAAATTGTCTGCACTATACCGGGTGATTTTGTTTTCTTCTAGTTGGTCTTTGTACTATCTATCCTTTTGTACTTTTCTCTATGTAAATTGAAGATAAATAATTTGAAATCACCCGAGATTAAGCATATCCTGCGATACAGATACTTAAAGTTCAAGAAATTAATATTTTTGAGATGTTTAGAGTCTAGCAGCTCACGTGCTTGGAGAAGAAAGGCCTGAAATCCTAGAACTTTTACCTGAACTCTCTAAATGGAACATCTTGGTTGGAAAAAAGGAAATGGGATTTTATGCAAACAGACCATAACTAGCTTTTATTTATCTGAAAACATGTTTACTTCTATGATTTTTACTTCATTTCTGACTTGCCATAATCCACTGGTTAAAAAAATAATAATAACTTTTAACCATCATTTTCACAACCTGCATACCTTTGATAGTTTAGTGGTAAAAGTCTTCTCTTCCATGCAGGAGTCCTGGCTTTGACTCCCAGTCAATGCATGTCATGCACAACCACCATCTGTCCGTTGGTGAAAGCTTGTATGTTGCTTTGATGCTCAAGAAGTTTCAATGGAGCTTTCAGACTAAGACAGACTAGGAAGAAAGTGTTGGTGACCCTTTCTGGCAGCCAAAGCCAAAGCCAAGTGCTGTAAACCAGCCATTAAAAACCCTCTGAATCACTCCAGTCTGCAACTGATCATGGAACTGGCACAGGATCAGTTAACATTTTGTTCCCTTGCAAATGGGACTGCCATAAGTTGGAGCAAATTCAATGACATCTAGTAACAACAACAACAAATACCAGAAACCAAATTATTTATTGTTGACTACCAGCTTCCATGAAAGGATATTCTGATGTGACTTCCAAGTCCTTCCAACTGCATTACCCTGAAAGGACCGGGGCCACTCTTCCCATGGCTATGGAAACATATGGTGGTGCTGGGGCCCTTAAAATAATGCTCTCCATGAAGAACATCAAAGTCACAGGAAAATATTAACCCAAGAGACAAAACAGACCACATAAACCAGAGACTCCGTCAGCTCAGACCAGAAGAATTAGATGGTGCCCAGCTACCATTAGTGACTGCCCTGACAGGAAATACAACTCTCAGTGCCTGACAGAGCAGGAGAAAAGTGGTGTGCAGAACTCAAGTTGTAGTGATGAGAGCAAACTTAGTGGTCTGGTTGAGCCCGGATGACCTAAAGAAGCCATGGCCCCAGGCTCTCTGTTAACCCAGAACTAAAATCACTCCCAAAGCCTACTCTTCAGGCAAAGAATAGATTAGACCATAAGATGTAAAATGATATTTGTGGAGCGTGTGCTTCTTAGTTTGTTTAGATCCATGAAACTAAACGGGTAGTTTCTATCCAGAGATGAGATGAGAGGGCAGACACCAATAATGAGCTGGCTAAATGGACATGGGAAATCCAGGAGCAACGTGAGGTCACATTATGGGGAAGGCAATTAGGGTTACAAAGCAGTAGGTTTTAATATGACAAACTTAAGTTGCTCTCTGTTTTAGTTATCTGGTGCTGCTTTAACAGAAATACCACAAGTGGATGGCTTTAAAAAGAGACATTTTATTTTGTCGCAGGCCTGTAAGTTACAAATCCAAATTCAATATGAGAAGTGATCACAGTCCCATAGGCTAAGAGTCCAAATTCAATATGAGAGCATCCTGGTGCAGGAACTTCAGGTTCAAAGGATGCGCTCTGTTATTGGTGCTGCTTTCTTGGTGGTATGAGGTTCTCAAATGTCAGCCAGCACCCCTTTCCCTTATATGTCACAAGAGGCCACCCCAAGCCACAGTACAATTCCACACATTGAGTCCTGCCGCACCACTCAACTGCAGCCCATCCACCCTCATTAACATCAAAGAGGCAGGAATTCCAACATGGAGGAATGTCACACAATGGCAGGAACCATGGCCTAGCCAAATTGTTACACAGATTTTGGGGGGGAACACCATTCAATTCATGACATACTCTTTCACCTAAAGCATAACAGAAAAATAAAAAATAATTCTGTGCATTCTGTCAAAACAGCCATGTGCCAAAGCAACGAGCAGCATCATCGCACTAGTGATGGAAGGAGGTCTGCAGACTCACACCCCTCTGAACGAGGTCAATGACTACAGCTATAGCTGGACAGAGTCTAACTCTGTGAGTCATCACTGCTTTAGCCATTAGTTTAAAAAGTGTTGCTCTATGAGAAAATGCCAGAAGCGCCTCCAAACAGAAGCCTATTTGTATTCATGGCTAGTTGCATCCATAACCACCAGACAAGAGATAAAAATTGATAAAACTACAGCCTTGGGGATATGGTTTTATCCCTTAGGTCTCCTCAGAGTCTCAGCTTTATATAAATTTCCCATCACACTCTCAGCCAGCTGTTCAAAGTACAAGAATCTATTTCCCTGATGGGTAAGGAATCTCAGGGTAGAAAACATATTCAGAACAAAATTACAGAATTGTGCTTCTTCTTCAATAAATATTCTGAGTTTTTTTTTTTTTTTTTGCTTCTACAGAACATTCACAGCTTGGCTGAAAGATGTTTCCAGCCTGATATCTTTAAGAAAACAAGGTTGGTCTCAGTTACACCAGAAGGCTTGGTTTGAAACTGTCTTTATGATGGCTCACTGTCTCAGCCAGCTGTTTGTCTTCTGGATGCCAAACCTAGAATGTTAAATTTACCTTTTCCCTGGATTTCCTGCTAAATTCAGGGCCACCAGGTGATTCTTCCCAGTTCCTAATGTCAGTCAATTTGTTGGCTTGTCTTTGCTTGCCACCAGGGGACTTAGACCATGTTCCTAAATCCTGGACTGACCCAAGCCTCAGATGGCAGGAGACAAAAAAGGTAGATGTGGCTGAAGATTAGACACAGAATAGTAATTAGAGGCTATATCTTTCAGCCTCTTATGTTTTCAAGTAAGAGAAAATCCCAGCCCAAACACACAATAAAAAGGAGATTTAGGCATTCCCATAACTTCAAATTAGTAACCGACAATTTACAAAACACTCCCATATATATTATTTCACTTTGTCCTCAGATAATCCTCTTAGGCCAAATTGGCTATCCAATATTTCAAGTGAAAAAGTGCAGTTCTGATGGTGAGTGGCCAAGGACCATGGCCACTAGGTGGCAAAGCAAGATTCTGATCTAGGCCTTGGCTCTGATGTGGCTTCTACTGTACCCCCTTTCCTCTCTGCCAGCTGTTTTAAGGGAGGACTGGCAAGAAGAAAGGTAGTGTAGAAGACCCTGGCACATTTCAACTAAGAATAAGACTTACAGAATTGGATAAAAACACTGGGAGAAATCCCTGACAGCAGGAGTGGGGAAAGAGCTGCAGGGAGCTCTATTTCTAGAAAGGGCAGGACAGCCATGAAGGATAAGGAAGTGGCCCTCCGGTGACACCAAACCCTGTCCAGATAAATGTGCCATCTACACTGTGAGCTCTATTTGCTTACACTGAAACTGGTCTCGGTGGACTTGAATGCAAAGATATGGTGTCATATTTGTAAAGACAATTGTCCAAGATGACATAAACCATTTTCAGACCGGAATTTCTAGGATTCTGTGCTCATCTGTCATAATGGAGACACTCTCATTCAGAAGCAAAGAATCCACATGGGAAAGGGCAAAAATGAGTCGCTCTTTATACAGAATCACGTAAAATGCATCTGGCTTTTCTTGACTTTCACAGTGCTGCTTTCATGGCAGAGAACAGCCACCTTTTGATGTTCCAGTTTAGTTTTCCTCTTAAGATTTTTTTAAAAAAGATTCTCCTCTGAGTTTTCATCAACTCAGGACAAGTGAGCCTTCTGCTGCTTCTATTTTTCTGCTCGTGATACAGTTTGTGGTGTCAGTTGCTGGATTAAAAAGCCAAGTCTTGGAGATCTCAGTTGGAACAGCAAAGAGGTTATCTGAAGAAAGAGCTGAAGGAGGGATTGTGTAATCCACCCACATAAAACAACTCTAGGTGAATGGTGTGGCATATTTGATTAAAAATCTTTCCAGAATGACCTTTTCTCTACAGACCTGCCCTATACATCTTTCAGAATCTGAGCTGAAGGCTTGATAAGAAAGGTCAAACCTTGATACCTCTTTCAAAGTGTGATTAACTTGATAAACATGCTGGTCAGTGGTGAAGGGTTTGGAAGGCAGAGGAGGAGGGAATCACTGCAAGAAAAACCTTCAGGGATCCTGGGCTGAGCTTTTCAAGCACTTGCTTTGACATCAGTCTTGCACAACCCTCTCTCTCTCTCTCGCTCTCTGTCTCTCTCTCTGTGTAGCATAGAGGAAACTTTCTTAATCTGTACTTGGTTTAAATCAAGAAAGCTGTCTCTCAGGGTTAGGACCTTTCACCATATTTATTCATTCTGTATGTTAAGCAAATAATCCAAGAAGCTGCACTATATGAAGAAGAACATGACATCAAGATTAGAGGAAACCTCATTAACAACCTGCTTTATGCAGATAACACAACCTTGCTTGCTGAAAATGAAGAGGACTTGAAGCGCTTACTGATGGAGATCAAAGACCACAGGCTTCAGTACAGATCACACTTCAATATAAAGGAAACAAAAATCCTCACAACTGGACCAATAAGCAACATTATGGAAAGTGGAGAAAAAATTAAAGTTGTCAAAGAATCCATATTACTTGTGTTCACAATCAACACCCATGGAAACATTAGCCAAGAAGTCAAAGAACACACTGCATTGGGCAAATCTACTGCAAAAGATGTCTTTAAAGTATTGAAAAACAAAGATGTCACTTTGGGGACTAAGGTGCACCTGAGCCAGCCCCATAATCTATTGCCATAACCAAGCTGCTTCCCTATAGAACACAGGAGAACTGCCCCACAGAGTTTCCAAGGAGCACCTGGTAGATTTGAACTGCCAGCCTTTTGTCTAGCAGCCAGAGCATTTAACCACTATGCCACCAGGATTTCCTACTTGACCCAAGCCACAACCCAAGCCATGGTATTTTGGATCACTTCCTGTGCATGTAAAAACTAAACTGCAAATAAAGAAGACTGAAGAAGAACTGGTACATTTGAATGAAGAAGAAATACAGCCAAAGTGCTCCTTGGAAGAAAAGATGGCAAGACTTTGTCTCATGTACTTAGCATATGTCATTAGGAGGGGTCAGTCCCTAGAGAAGGACATCGTGCTTGGTAGAAGGTCAGCAAAAAAGAGGAAGACCTTCCACATGATGTATTGACACAGTACCTGCAACAATGGGCTCAACTATATCAACAGTTGTGAAGTTGGCATGGGACTGGACAATGTTGGAAACGACTGCACACCACTTAGCCTTGTTCTCAGGAGACAAGAGCTAGTAATCCAGAGATATCAAACATATACAACAGCCTAAAATTTGAGCCAAAAAAAACCCAGACTCAGCTCTTATAGCAAAAAAGTATTTCAAGAATTCTAACACATAAAACGGGCTGCCATCAAGTGAATTCAGACCTGTAGCAAATCCCGTGTGTGCCAAACAGAGCTGTGCTCCATAGGATTTTGAGTGGTTGGTTTTATTTGGAACTAGATCACCAGGCCTTTGTTCCAAGGGACCTCTAGGTGAACTGGAACCTCCAAGCTTTCAGTTATCAGCTGAGGGTGTTAACCATTTGCACCACTAGGGTCTCTCTTAGCACGTAAGTTTATTTTAATATACACATACTCTCACATCGTCATATTTGCATGCAGACCTTGACATAGCCATCTTATTTGTTTTCTAATGTGATTTTTTTGCAATGTGGAGTTGATGAAGGTATTTCAGAAATATTACCTGAGAAGAATTTTCACACACTTTCATATGCTTTTTCACTGAAATATAAATGTCTGATCATTGTTCTAGTTTGGGTTCCAAAATGTAGACTCTAGGATCCAGGCGAATTCAAGTCTGTTTGACGTGCCTCTCTTCCTCCGTGGACCAGCAACTACGCAGAGCACGTACTGAAGGTCTCATTTTGGAGCCCAGCCTTGAAGGGGAAGTATGTGACTCGTGTTCTTCTGATGGCGTCTCACCAGATTGCAAAAGGAAAAACTTAACTGAGCAAACCCAGCTCAAGTCTCTGCTTGCATCGTGTTCATTAACATTCTATTGGTCAAAGCCAATCACTCGGTCAAACCCAAAAGGCGGCAGGAAAGCAACTATGTCCTTCATGAAACAGGGTAAGGCTGTCGATGATAAATGCTGCGTCAGGTGAGAGAAGAATTAGGGCCAAGAATTCAATTGTCCACACTTTTCCTTCTTTGTGCTTATCATCTACACAGTAACAGTAGTAAACAAACAAAAATCAGTTGCCACTGAGTTAGGTACAACTCATGGTGACCCCATGTATGTGCTGAGTAGGACTTTCTGTGACCTGTCAGAAGCAGATTGCCAGGACTTCTTCCAAGTCAGCTCCCAGGGGATTTGAACTACTAACCATTTGGTTAGCAGCCAAATGTTTAGCCATTTGCACCACCCAGGCATCTAGAAAGTATCTCAATGTACTAAAATTGTTTGTTTATCTGAATCTACCCATACTAGGCTGATGAACTTCAGAGTCTAGCCCAATTCTTACATTCCTCTGAATTTTCACACTTACTATAAAACCTGCCTTTATATGATGGCACTTGGCTGGCTTATATGAGTTACTGAGTAAATTATTCTAGAAATAAATTACTCATTAGATCATTCTGGAACCCCCAAAATGATGGAACTAATTCTCTCGAAGCCACATTTAAAATTGAGAGAGAAACAGAGAGACAGAGACAGAAGAGCAAAGAACAGCTATCCCTTTTGTTGGTAGCCATTTTTTGGGGTTTCTTCCCTCCTCTTTCTCCACCCTCGTTCTTTTTGACAAGTGGTGAGGTCCCCAGGTTTGGAAGGAATTGGTTCATCTTGTAGGCAAAGTTTTGACTCTGGCTTTCATCTCTCCCCATTTCCCAACACCTGTGTGGCTGCTTGCTGCTTTTGTTTTTGTAAATTGAACAGCAATGTGCCCCAGGAAAACACATTTTCTTTCTTTTTTTTTTTTTTTTTTGCTTTTGATGAAACTTCTTGAAATTAGATGAGCCCATAAAATAAGATGTGATTGCTATAGGATATCATCCTGCTGACCTCTGGCTGGAGAAAGGAGAGTGGACGGAGAGGAGGGGAAAGGAGGCTGTTGGGAGGATGAGACATGTATGGAGCAGAGAGGAATACTGTGCAGTCACCGGGCAGGGAGAGCAGTGGAAGCTGCATATAGGTGGGCATGTAAATTTATACGGGAGTGTACATTTTCACTCAGTCATGTTAAATAAAAAAGAAAAAAAAAAAAAAAAAGGTGTGATTGTCCTGAGGCTTTTAGTTTCCCCGTGAAGCTGACAAGAAATTGAAATTCAGACATTCTCTTTTCCTCTGCCGTCCTCAGCCTCAAAACATGTTAATGCTAATGCTAAAATAAGAGCTAGATGTCTCCCCTGACATTATGTATATTAGGGCTTTGTGACATTACAGGGGACAAGGAGGATACCAGTCTCGGTTAGCTGAGTATGTTGTGAAGGTTATTTATACAACACCTACTTTTCCACAGAAAGTAAAGACTAATTAACGACATCAATCCTGCTACTTCCCTGTCTTTGTCTGGACAGAAACACCGTCAGTGCCCACATCTTCGTTCGGGAGTAAACATTCCTGTACCCCATACTGTAGGATAAATAATGGCCCCCCAAAATGTTTACATCCTAATCGTTGAAACCTGTCAATATGCTACCTTATGTGGCAAAAGGGACCGCGCAGATGTGATAAAATTAAGGAGCTGGAGGTGGAGAGATGATCCTAGAGGAGCTGGGTAGGCCTACTGCAATCACAGGGACCCTTATAAGAGAGAAACCAGAGGAGACGGGATGATAGAAACAGAGATTGAAGTTGTTATGTTGCTGACACTAAAGACGGAGGAAGGAGCCAAAGAATGCAGGTGGTCTCTAGAAGCCAGAAAAGGCAAGGAAATGGATTCTCCCATAAAGTCTCCAGAAGGAATGTAGCCCAGCCAACGATATTTACATTTCTGACATCCCAAGTTGTACCATAATAAATTTATGTTTTCTAAGCCACCAAGTTTGTGATAATTTTTAACAGCAGCAACAGGAGACTAATAGACCCTCAAAAGCCCTTCTCCGGCAAATACCAGGCTTCTCTATGGCCTGAGGGCCTTTTATAGAAACAGGCTTCCTCATGCCCTGGGCCAAGCATGTATGCCAGGCAATTCAGCCTCTGGGAACACCTTCAGCCAGTGACAGGATGAATACCTGGCTTCCTTGCTTCTCAAGTAACAATGCTGAGGCCTGTTCTGCACCAGCTCCAGAGGTTTCAAGCTAGGTTGAGCACCAGTTGACCATATCAATGATCTACCCAATGGTCTACACTGCGCTGGCTCCTCCACTTCCCTGTCTCGCCTCTGTACTCTGTCACCAGGGCTTCTCTGTTATGGATTGAATTGTGTCTCCCTCCTCAAAATATGTGTTGGAATCCTAATCCCTATACCTGTGCATGTAACTTAATGTAATGATCTTCCATAATGTAATCTAACGTAGTCATCTTCCATGATGTGATCTAATGTAATGTGATCAAACAATCAGTTGAGGTCATACCAGTATATGGTAGATCCTAAACCTGATCACTTCTGTGTTATATAAAGTGCAGTGTAGCTACAGAGACAGACAGGGACGTAAGAGAGGACAGATGTCATGTGAGGATCGCCTACAAACCAAGGAACCAAAGAATGCTCATGACTACCACCAGGGAAGGAATCCAAACAGCCGAGACCCTATTTTGAACATTCGGTCTCCAGAACTGGGCCAAAATATATTTCTGTACTTTAAAACCACCACTTGTTTGTTATAGCAGCACTAGATGACTAAGACACTCCCCAATACATTACTTGTCTCAGGGTGCATTTCTGAAGGAACACAGCCTAAGACACCTGTGTTTTCTTCTTATCCACACACATGCCTGGAAAATCACCAGGGTGAGGAAGAGAGAATGGCTGGGGACAGCCCAGACAAATGTCTACTTGGGGCCCTGTCTCGTAGAGATGGTGGGGAGGGTGTTGATAAAAGACTTTCTGGTGTTTAGGGCAAGACCAAGCAAGTTTTAAGTAGTAAAAAATCTGATAAATAAGAAACTGTATAATAATAATTAAGAGACTTGTCAGGGCTTTAGAAAGAAATGATTAATTTAAAAAGTTTTTCACATTAGTATTATGATACTAACTTACCTCAGATTTCCTAAAGACCTTTAAAAGCAGAAACACTACTGCATAGGGAAGGTATCGTTCTCTTCAAGTCAAAAGAAGAACAAAAGATCATTTCCGTTTCAATACAATAAATGTGCAAAATAAATGTAATATTGTTTTAGTCAGCTAGGGCTGCTCTAACAGAAATACAACCAGTGGAAGGCGTTAGAAAGAGAAACGTTTATTCATACACAGTCAAGTAGGCTATAAGTGTGAATTCAGGGTGTCTGCCCCAGAGGAAGTCTTTCCCTCTTTGTCAGCTATGGAGGAAGGTCCTTGTGTTGCATCAGTCTTTGGTCAGGGAATATCTTGGCACAGGAACTCAGGTCTGAAGGACATGATCTAATCCCTGTGCTGCTTTCTTGATGGTATGAAGCTCCCTACTTTCTGCTTGCTTCTCTTTCTTTTTATCTCTTGTTAGGATGAAAGAAGGAAACCCTGGTGGTGTAGTGATTAAGCGCTATGTCTGTTAATCAAAAGGTCGGCAGTTCAAATTTGCCAAGTGCTTCTTGGAAACTCTTGGGACAGATCTACTCGGACCTATAGCATTGCTATGACTCAGAATTGACTCAGTGGCAATGACTTTGACATATTTGACTTTTGAGGATGAAAGGACAAAAAGGCAAATTCCAGAACAACTCCCTTAGTAAGAGTGTTGTGGTTCTACCCTAATCCTTTTTTTAACAAAATCCACAGGCAGAGAGTATGATTTCTAGCATAGGAAAGTCACAAAATGGAGAGCAATCACACAGTACTGATAATCACAGACCAGCCAAAAATGTATACATACTTTTTGGGGATACACAATTCAATCCATGACAAACATCCTGATATTTTTTTACAGCATTTTACAAGTGAATAAAATCGAGAGACTTATATGCACATTCTAAATCTGGCTTGTTAATATTTATAATAACAGTGTATATGGCCATTCGTGTTTGCCATAATATGTCCCATCTTTTTTCTCAGGCAATCTAAATATTACATTCAAAAGTACAGTTCCAATCATCTGTATCTTTTGTTAGCATCCAGACACAGGAGTGCTAATGCTATAGAACAATTGGTGTGGAATGTTTCAGCATCATTTGGACAATGCAACCTTAACCATCATTCTTGGTTATGAATCATCAAAAGCAGTTGGCAAAAAGGATACGGTTTTTGCTCTGAGTACTGAAATTATTCTTTTTATAGATTTTTTTTTCTTATTTCAGCATGAGGTCTATTTCTTACTTCACCTGAAAAATGTTAGTCGTTTGCCATCTAAATATTAAATGACCCAAACCTGAAAATCATACAGCCTATAAGAATACAGGCATACCTCGGAGATATTGTGGGTCTGGTTGCATAAAGCAAGTTATAAAATTTCTTGGCTTCCCAGTATGGAAAAATTATGTTCACACTATACTGTAGTCTATTAAATGTGAATAACATCATGCCTAAAAAGCTAATGTACATATCTTAGTTAAAAAGTACTTTATTGCTAAAAAAAAAAATGCTAGCCATCGTCTGAGCCTTCAGTGGGTGGTAATGTTTTTGCTGGTGGAGGGTGTTGTCTCGGTGCTGCTGGCTGCTGACTGATCAGGGTGGTGGTTGCTGAAGGCTAGGGTGGCTGTGGCAATTTCTTAAAAATGAGTCAACAAAGAATTGTGGCACATCTTTTGACTCCACTCTCCACAAAAGATTTCTCAGTAGCATGCGATGCTGTTTGATAGTGTTTCACCCACAGTACAAAGTCTTTCAAAACTGGAGTCAGTCCTCTCAAACCCTGTTGCTGCTCTATCACTACCCACTGCTGTCGAATCAGGTCTGACTCATAGTGACCCTACAGGTCAGAGTAGAACTGCCCCACAGAGTTTCCGAGGAGCACCTGGCAGATCTGAACTGCCAATCTTTTTGGTTAGCAGGTGTAGCACCTAACCCACTAGAGTTGCCACTTTATCAACTAAGTTTATGTAATATTCTGAATTCTTTGTCATCATTTGAGCAATGTTGATGGCATCTTCACCAGAACTGGATACCATCTCAAGAAACTACTTTCTTCTCTCATCCGTATGAAGCAACTCACCACATGTTTAAGTTTTATCGTAAGATTTCAGTAATCCAGTCCCATAACCAAGGGCTACTTCTAGTTCTCTTGCTATTTCACATCCTCAGTTACCTCCTTCACAGTAGTCTTGAACCTCTCAAAGGCATCTACAAGGGTTGGAATCAACCTTTACCAAACTTTTGTTGATTTTGATACTTTGACCTCCTTCCACAAATCAGAAACCCTGGTAGTGTAGTGGTTAAGTGCTACATCTGCTAGCCAAAAGGTGAGGAGTTCGAATCCACCAGGTGCCACTTGGAATCCCTATGAGGGTGTAGGGTACATTCTGTTCTGTCCTGTAGGGTCACTGTAAGTCAGAATTGACCCAATAACAGTGGTTTTTTCCATGAACCACAAGTGCTCTTAATGGCATCTAGAATAGTGAATCCTTTCCAGAAGACTTTCAATTTACTTTGGCTAGATTCACCAGGGGAATCACTATCTATGTCAGCTATAACCTTATGAAATGTATCTCTTAAATAATAAGACTTGAAAGTCAAAATTACTTCTAGATCCATGGGCTGTAGAATGGGTGTTGCGTTAGCAGCCATGAAAACAACATTAATCTCCTTGTACATCTCCATCAGAACTCTTGGATAATCAGGTGCATTGTCAGTGACAAGTAATATTTCGAATCTTTTTCTTTCTGAGAAGTATGTCTTAATAGTGGGCTTAAAATATTAATAAACCACATGGTAAATAGATGTTCTGTTGTCCAGGCTTTGTTACAGAGCACAGGCAGAGTCTATTGAGCATACTTTTTAAAGGCCCTAGGAGTTTTGGCAGATTAAGTGGGCATTGACTTCAACTTCAAGTCACCAGCATTAGCCCTTAAGGAGAGAGTAAGCCGGTCACTTGAAGCTTTGAAGCCAGGCATTGACTTCCCCTCTGTAGCCATGAAAGTCCTAGATGGCATCTTCTTCCAGTATAAAGCTGTTTCATCTGCAATGAAAAGCTGTTCTTTAGTGAAGCCACTTTCATCAATTATCTTAGCCAGATCCTCTGGAAAACTTCCTGCAGCTTCTACATCAGACTTGCTGTTTCACCTTGAACTTTTATGTTATGCAGACAGCTTCTTCCCTTAAAGCTCATGAACCAACCTCTGCTAGTTTCTGATGTTTTCTTTCTTTTTTTTTTTTTCTGCAGCTTCCTTGCCTCTCTCAGCCTTCATAGAATTGAAGAGCTAGAGCCTTGCCCTGGATTAGGGTTTGTCATAAGAGAATGTTGTGGCCAGTTTGATCTTCTTTCCAGATCGCTAACACTTTCTGCATATCAGAAATAAAGCTGTTTCATTTTCTGATCTGTGTGTTCACTGTAGCAGCACTTTTACTTTCCTTCAAGACCTTTTCCTTTGTATTCACATCTTGGCTGATTTTGTGCAAGAGGCCTAGCTTTGGCCTGTCTCTGCTTTCAGTGTGCCTTCCTTAGTAAGCTTAAGCATTTCTAGCTTTTGCTTTAAAGAAAAGAGACACTTGACTCTTCCTTGAACCCTGAGAGGCCATTACAGGGCAATTAATTGGCCTAATTTCAATATTGTTGTGTCTCAGGAACTAGGGAGCGCTGAGGAGAGGGAGAGAGACAGAGAAGAATAGATAGTTGGTAAAAAAATGAGAACACACACTTTTATTAAGTGTCATGTGGATGCAGTTTGTGGCACCCTAAATTTCAATTGTCGTTAGGCGCCATGGAGTCAGTTCCCCGTAGTAACGTTGTATACAACAGAATGAAGCATTGCCGAGTCTTGAGCCATTCTCACAACTGTTGTTATGTATGAGCTCATTATTGTAGCCGTTGTGTCAATCCATTTCACCGAGGCTCTTCCTCTTTCTCCCTGATTCCCTCCTTTACCAAGTGTGGTGTCCTTGTCCAGGGCCTGATCACCCAGATGACATATTCAAAACATATAAGATGACGTCTCACCATTCTTGCTTCCAAACAGCATCTGGTTGAACTTCTTCTAAGACAGCATTTTTCATTCTTCTGGCAGCCCCCTATCTATTCAGTATTCCCACCAACACCATAACTCAAAGGCATCAGTTGTTCTTGGGTCTTCCTTATTCAGTGTTCAGCTTTCACATGCACATGAGACAATTGAAAATATCATGCTTGGGTCAGGCACACCTTATTCCTGAAACTGGCGTATGTGCTTTTCAATACCTTAAAAAGATTTTTGCAGAATATTTGCCCAGTGCAATACATCTTTTGATTTCTTCTTTAAAAAAATTTTATTGTGCTGTGACAATTTTCAGTCCAAGTCAATTTGCCATATAAAACCCTGCGCACACTGCTATGCAACTCTAGCTGTTCTTTCCACCCTGTGACAGCGCAATCCTTCTTTCCACCCTGTACTTCATGTATCATTTAACAATTCATGTTCCCCTCCACCCTCTCATCTCATTTCTGGGCGGGAGCTGCTCAAACAGTTTCATGTATACATTTAAGCCAAGAAGCACATTCTTTGCCAGTATCACTCTATGCCATACAGTACAGTCCAATCTTTGAAGAGTTGGTTTCAGTACTAGTTTTGGCTCTGGGCTAGCAGAGAGGTGGGGGCCATGTCTGCAGGAGGACCCCCCCCCAGTATGTCAGATTATCAAGTCTAGTCTTTTAATAGCGTTCTAGTTCTGCACACCTGTTTTTCTCCCACTGTCGGGGACTGTATGTTGTAGTCCCTGCCAGAGCAGTCATTGATGGTGGCTTGGCACCACCTAGTTCTCCCAGTCTCATACTGACATAGTCTCCAAATCATACGGTCCCTTCTGTCTCCTGGACTCAGATTTTTCTCATGTCTTTGATGTCCTTCATTCTTCTCTGCTCCAGGTGGATTGGAACCAGTGCTACTTAGATGGTTGCTTGCTTGCTTTAAAGACCCCAGGTGATGCTCACCAAAGTGAGATGCAGAATATTTTCTTAAAAAAATACTCAGTTATGTCAGTTGACATAGATGTCCCCTGAAACTGTGGTCCCCAGGCCCCTAACTCTGTTACTCTGTCTTTCAAAATGTTGGGTTATATTTCAGAAACTTCTTAGCCTCTGGTATAATCCAGCTGTGCTGACCTGCCTTCTACTGTGTGCTGTCACTCCCTCTACCTAATCCAATTCCTATCTGCTATCTAATCTATGAATACTCTCTCCCTCCCTCCCCACACTTGTAACCATCAAAGATTATTTTCTTCTGTACTTCAACGTTTTCTTGAGTCCTTATAATAATGGGCTCTTACAACAATTGCCTTTTCGCAAACAACTAATTTTACTCAGCATTATGTCTTCCAGATGATTCCATGTTATCAGATGTTTCCCAAGATCATTGTTGTTCTTTATCATTGTATAGTATTCCATTCTGTGAATACACCACAGTCTGTTTATCCATTCTTCTGTTGAAGGGCACCTAGGTTGATTCCATCTTTCTGCTATTGTGGACAGTGCTGCAATAAACATTGGGGTGTATGTATCTGTTTGTGTGGCAGCCCTTATTTCTCTAAGATATATTTCAAAAAGTGGGATTGCAGGGTCATACACTATTCCTATTTCTTGCCCTTTAAGAAAGTGCCAAACAGATTTCTGAAGTGGTTATACCACTTTATGTCTCCCACCAGCAGTGTAGGAGAATTCCAGTCCCTGCAACATTTATTATTTTATGTTTTTTGGATTAATGCCAGACTTGTCGGGGTGAGACGGTATCTCATAGTAGTACTGATTTGGATATCTTTAATGGCTAACGATGGTGAGCATTTCTTCATGTAACTGTTAGCCACCTGGATGTCTTCTTTGAAGTACCTGCTGATAGACTTTGCTGATTTTTTAATTGATTTGTCTTCTTGTTGTTAAGGTCCTGCAGTCCCTTGTAGATTACGAAGATTAGATGCTGACCAGATTCATTCAAATTTTTTTCCCCAGTGTATAGATAGTATTTTTACTCTTTTGGTGAAGTCTTTGGATGAGCAGTAGTGTGATTTTCAGGAGTTCCTAGTACTTATTTTCTCTTCTGATATTTGTGCATTGTTAGTAATATTTTGTAGTCCATTTATGCCGTGTATCAGGGTTCCCAGCATTGTCCTTATTTTTTCTTCCATGATGTGCTTTTAGATTTGATATTTATGTCTTTGATCCATTTTTAGTTAGTTTTTGCGCACATTGTGAGATATGGGCCTTTTTTTCTTTTTTTTGCAGATGGATGTCCAGTTATGCCAACACCATTTTTTAGAGACTGTCTTTTCCCCAGCTAATGGACTTTGTATCTTTGTCAAATATCAGCTGCTCATACATGAATGACGTTATGCCTAGATTCTTGGTTCTGTTCCATTTGTTTATGTATCTGTGTTTGTACCAGTACCAGGCTATTTTGACTACTGTGGCAGTGTAACAGGTTCTAAAGTAAGGTGCTTCCCACTTTGTTCTTCTTCAGTAATGTTTTTCTTGTCCAGGGCTTCCTCCTTTTCCACAGGATTTTGGTGATTTGTTTCCCCATCTTGTTATAAAATGCCATTGGAATTTGTATTGGGATTGCATTGTATATATAGATTCCTTTGGGTAGAATAGATATTTTCATGACATTAAGTCTTCCTATCCATGAGCAACATAGGTTTTGCCACTTATGTAGTTTTCTTTTCATTTCTTGCAGTAAAATCTTGTAATTTTTCTTTCTTTGGTTAGATTTGTTACTAGGTATTTTATCTTCTTAGGACTATTGTGAATGGTATTGATTTGGTGATTTTCCCTTTGATGGTCTCTTTTTTGGTGTAAAAGAATCAAACTGACTTTTTAATGTTTATTTTATATCCTAATACTTTGCCAGATTCTTCTATTAGTTCCAGTAGTTTTTTGCTTTTTGTTTTTCTTTGTGTGTGTGTGTGAGAATTCTTTAGGGTTTTCTTGTGTAAGATCGTATCATCTACAAATAGAAATACTTCTTTTACTTCTTCCTTATCAACGTGGATGCACTTTATTTCTTTCTCTTGCCAGAATGCTCTGGCTAGAACCTCCAACATGGTGTTGAATAAAAGTGGTGAAAATGGGCATCTTTCTCAGGTTTCTGTTCTCAGTGGCAATGCTTTCAGACTGTCTCCATTTAAGATGATGTTGGCTGTTGGCTTTGCCTAGATGCCCTTTATTATGTTAAAGAATGTCCCTTTTGTTCTTATTTTGCTAAAAGTTTTTAACATGAATGAGTGTTGGACTTTGTCAAATGCCTTTTCTGTATCAATTGATAAAATCAAGTGGTTCTTGTCTTTTGTATATGCTGAGCAAATAGTCTGCAAAGCTAGATGAAGAAGGATGTGACATCAGGATTAGAAGGCAGGTCATTAACAACCTGCATTATGCAGAAGATACCACCTTATTTTCTGGAAGTGAGGAAGATTTGAAACACTTACTGATGAAGATCAACGATCAAAGCCTTCAGTATGGATTGTACCTCAACATCAAGAAGACAAAAATCCTCGTAATTGAACTAGTAAGCAACATCGTGATAAATGGAGAAAGGATTGAGGTTGTCAAAGATTTCATTTTACTTGGGTCCACAATGAATGCCCATGGAAGCAGCAGTCAAGAAATCAAAAGATGCGTTACAATGAGAAAATCTGCTGCAAAGGACCTCTTTAATGTACTGAAGAGTAAATATGCCACCTTGAAGGCTAAGGTGCACCTGACCCAAGCCATGGTATTTTCAATCACAATGAACAAGGAAGACAGAAGAAGAATTAATGCCTTTGAACTGTGGTGTTGGAGAAGAATGTTAAATATACCATGGACTGCCAAAAGAACAAACAGATCTGTTCTGGAAGAAGTACAACCTGAGTGCTCCTTGAAAGCAAAGATGGCAAGACTGCATCTTGTATACTTTGGACATGTTGTCAGGGGGGATCAGTCCCTGGAGAAAGACATCATTCTTGGTAGAGTGGAAAGAGGAAGATCCTCAGTGAGATGGATTGACACAATGGCTGCAACAATGGACTTAAGCACAAAAATGATTGTGGACATGGCGCAAGACCAGGCAGTGTTTCATTCTGTTGTGCATAGGGTCACTACAAGTTGGAACTGACTCAACGGCATGTAATGACAACTTGTCTTTTATTTTGTGGTTGGTTAATACATTGTCTTTCTAATGATGAACCATCCTTACATTTCTGATATAAATCCAACTTGGCCATGCTGAATTACTTTTTTGATATATTCTTGAATTTTATTGAATAGAATTTTGAGGATTTTTGCACCTGAGTTCATGAGAGATATTAGTTTGTAATTTTACTTTATTGTGGCATCTTTACCTGGTTTTGGTATCAGGATACTTACTTACTTAGGGAAGTCAAAAAGCTCAATCAAAACTACGTTATTAAAAGAAGGGAACCAGTGATCATAACACAAAAACTATGACATCATCACACTAAAAAGAGGGATATATTACAGTAGTTATAACCTTTTCAGAAGGAGAGGAAATTAAAAATATATGCAGAAGTTATAGTCTGGTTTAAACTTAGAATAGTAGCTGCAAAGCAAAATAACAATGTGACATATCAAAACAAGAAGCTTAACAAAGGAGTCTCAACAAACACAAAACCAACACTGAAAAAGATGAAAAGTCAACCCATGAAGAAGAATGACCCAGAACAGAATATTAAGAAAAACATAGAAGACATCAACAGCACAAAAATAAATGCATCAAAATAACAGCACTAAACATACCTATCAATAACTACGTTGAACGTAAATGGACTGAGTGCTCCGATAAAGAGACAGCGAGTGACATCATGGATCAAAAGACACGAACCATCTATATATTGCTTACAAGAAACACACCTAAGACTCAAAGATATGAACAAACTGAAAATCAAAGGATTGCTTTGTGGCCTACTATATGGTTAAATCTGGAGAATGTTTCCTATGCATTGGAAAAAGTATACTGGGCTGCTGTTTGGAGGAGTGTTCTCTATATGTCTATGAGATCAAGTAGGTTGATAGTGACATTTAGATCTTCTGTGACTCTACTGAACTTTTTTCTAAATGTTCTGTTCTTCACTGAAAGAAGTGCATGGAAGTCTCCCACTATCATTGTGGACCTGTCTATTTCTGTTTTCAATGCAATTAGTGTTTGTTTTATGTATTTTGGAGCCCTGTCATTAATTGGGTGCATAGATACTTAATATAGTTATGTTTTCCTGGAGTATTGATCCTTTAATCATTATATAATATCCTTCATTATCCAATGTGGTGGATTTTAAAGTCTATTTTATCAGAGATTAATATTGTCACTCTTGCTCTTTTTTGAATGTCATTGGCTTGATATATGTTTTTCTGTTGTTTGAGTTTTAGTTTATTCACGTCTTCAAGTCTAAGATGTGTACGCTCTAGGCAGCATATAGATGTCTTGGTTTTTTTTTTTTTTTAATCCAATCTGTTACTCTGTCTCTTTGCTGGTGAATTTATTCCATTTACATTCAGCCAGATTATTGATAGGCAGGAGTTTAGTGCTATCATTTTGATGTGTTTTTGTGTGTGTTGTAGACAATTCATTTGTTCCATTTAATTTTCTGTGCTGAGTCTTTTTCTTTATGTTTTCAGTATTGTTGGTTTTGTGCTTGTTGAAACTTAGTGTCTTTTTTTTCCTTTTGTTGTACATGATTGATAGTTTTCTTTGCGGTTACCTTAATGTTTATCCCTGTTTTTCTAAATTTAAACCATTCCTTTGTTTTCTTATGTCACCTTAAACTTCCTCTCTATACAAAAGATCTGAGTACATTTTCTTTTAAGTCCCTCTTTTTTGTTATAATGTTTACATAATGACATCTCTGTTTCCGTATTTTCAGGTTTTTGCCTCTGATTTATTCTTGTGATTCCCCTATTTAGGTTGCTGTCTGGTTGCTCTGTTCTGTGTGCTCGCATTGGGTTATTACCTGAAGTTACTAACTTTCTAACTGAAAGTATTTCTTGTAATTTTGGTTTGGTTTTTGGAAATTCCCTAAATTTCTCTTTATCTGGAAATTCTCTAATTTTGTCATTATATTTGAGGAACAGTTAAGCTGGATATACAGTACTGATTGGTGATTATTTTCCTTCAAGCTTTTGTGTATGTTTTCCCATTGCCATCTTGCCTACATGGTTTTTGCTGAGTAGTCCAAGTTTATTTTTATTGATTTTCCTTTGTAGATTATTATTCTTTCTTAATTCCTAGTCACCTTTAAAACTGTCTTGTTATCTTTAGTTTTGGCATTCAATTATAGTATCTTTTGGTGTCTTTCTTTTAGGATCTATGTTGTGTGGAATTTGATCAGCATCTTGGATAGATATCTTCTTACCTTTCACGATATCAGAGAAATTTTCTGTCACTAAACCTTTGACAATTCTCTCTTTATTTCCTGTTATCACTCCATGTTCTAGTACTCCAATTATTCAAGATTATTGCTCTGGACAGAGTCCCACAGAATTCTTGGTGTTTCTTGATTTTTAAAAAAATTCTTTTTATTTGATTTTTCCTCAAATATGTTGGTGTCGTCTGCCGTATCTTCGATCTCAGTAATTTGGTCCTCCATTGCCTCAGTTCTGCTCCTTTGGCTTTCTATTGAGTTGTGCAACTCTATAATTTTATGAGTTTCTAATTCTTGCAGCTCTATAATTTCTTGTAGTTCAATTTGCCATTTTGCTGTGCTACATTTTGCCTCATCTCCTTCGTGATCTCTTGAAGAGCTCTAAATATTAATCTTTTGTATTCTGCCTCTGATAATTCCAGAAAGTTCCTTCCTCTGGAATACTTAACTTTTTAAAGTTGTTATGGTCTGCCTCTTCAACTGATTTGAAATTGTCTCTGAGCCATCAGTGTGCTGTATTTATCTTATGTTTGTCTACTGTGTTCTAAATTCTTGCTTTATTTTGTCTGAAATGTCCAAATAGGCTGATGGTGTGTGACAGTTTGGTTTTTACTGCTTTTGAAGATCTAATATCCTGTTAGCAGGTGGTTAGAGCTCTTACTAGACATGCAAGCCAAAGAGTCAATTTACTTTTCTTGTGTGGATTCAAGTTGTCCAGATAGTCAGTCACCAAGTTTGTGGTGCAAGTTCTTGCCTACTGTCCTAGATCATCAGGGGTGATTGGTATAGTCACCGGTATCTGGATGCAGCTGCTGAGAAAGGCGGTGGGCTAATAGCCAACCCTAAGTGTCTATGAGGATGGTGTGCCCCTTTATGTTTGAATCTAGGTGAAGGAATTGTTTCTGCCCTGAATTTCCAGCTCAGGGAAGTCAGTAATTTTTCCCCCTCCTTCCCACTTGTTAAGCTGTTCCCTTTTTGAGCCACAGAGAATGGCTCAGAGCAAGTTTAAGGAGTCTTACTTCTGGCTCAGTTAATGATATCAGACTCTAGAACTTAATGCAGTCCAGAGAGGGGAGGGGAAACTGCTGGGAGAAGGGAGAGAGGTTTATCCCAAAGAAAAGATTTACACATGTGGTAGTTTACATGCCAAGACTTAGCTGTTGACAATCTTGTACTGTTTTTCACTGCTTCTGAAGGTGTGAGTGGATTCTCCAGTTTGTCCTGTTAGGGAGGATGCCCTCCAACCATCATGCTTGGCTCACCATGCTGGCTGCAGCTATTTCCCAGCTGGTCAGGTCTAGTGAGTCCTACTTTCCCTTTCCTGTTGTTCAGTCTGATTTCTCAACTTTACTTTTGGTGTTCTGGGCTCCTACAGTGTCATATATAATGGATTCATTTGTTCTTTTGAGTCTTTGTTGTTAGAGAAGTTGGAAGAAGCATCTGACTGCTCTACTGTCTTGGCCCCATCTTTCCTGAACATGCTCCTTTGATTTCTTTATTGCTGCTTCCATGGGCATTGATTGTAGATTCTAATAAAATGAAATCTTTGACAACTTCAGTATCATCTCCATTTATCGTGATATTGCTTATTGGTCCAGTTGTGAGGGTTTTTGTTTTATGCTGAGGTGAAAGCCATACTGTAGCCTTTGATCTCTTTTCCGCTTTTAGCAAGCCAAATTGTGTCATCTGTGTACTTTGGTTGTTAATAAGTCTTTGTCAAATCCTGATGCCCTAGTTTTCTTTGTATAGTTCAGCTTCTTGAATTATTTGCTCAGCACACAGACTGAATAAGTGTGGTGAAAGGATACAGCCCTGAGCACACACCTTTCCTCATTTTAAACTATACCATATCTTCTTAGTATATTCGAACAACTGCCTCTTGGTCTATGTACAAGTTCTGTATGAGCACAATTAAGTGTTCTGGAATTTCCATTTCTCACAGTATTACCCACAGTTTGTTGTGATCCACACAGTCAAATGCCTTTGCATAGTGAGTAATATACAAGTAAACATCTTTTTATTATATATCTGCTTTCATCCAAGATTGACCTGACATCAGTAGTGGTATTTCTCATTCCATATCCTCTTCTGAATCTAGCTTGAATTTCTGGAAGTTAGTACCCTGTTGATGTACTGCTGCAATAATTTTTGAATGATCTTCAGCAAAATTTTATCTCTGTGTGATATAATGATATCACTGAATAATTTCCACAGTCTGCTGGATAATTTTTCCTTGAAATGGACACAAATATGGATCTCTTCCAGCTGGTTGGCCAGGTAGCTGTCTTCCAAATTTCTTGGCATAGATGAGAGAGCACCTCCAGCACTGCATCCATATGTTGAAAAATCTCAATTGGCGTTTCATCAGTTCCTGAAAACTTGTTTTGTATCAATGCCTTCAGTGCAGCTTGGACCTCTTCCTTCAGAATCAGCAGTTCTTGATCATATGCTACTTCCTGAAATGGTTGAATATTCATCAATTCTTTTTGATACGGTGACTCTGTATTTTTTCATTTCTTTTAATGATTCCTGCACCCTTCAATATTTTGCCCACAGAATCTTTCAAATCTTGCAACTCGAGGCTTGAAATTTTTCCTCAGTCCTTTCATCTTAAGTAATGACAAGTGTGCTTTTCTCTTTTTGTTTTTTTATCTCCAGTTCTTCATACACGTCATTATAGTACTTTAGCTTCTTGAGACACCCCTCAGAATCTTCTGTTCAGCTCTTTTATTTCATTATATTTTCCTTTTGCTTTAGTTGCTCTACATTCATGGGCAAGTTTCAGAGTCTCTTCTGACATCCATTTTGGTCTTTTTTTCTTTCCTGTCTTTTTAATTCCCTTTTTTCTTTCTTAATATATGATGTTCTTGATATCATTCCACAGTTCATCTGGTCTTTAGTGTTCAATATGTCAAGTCTATTCTTGAGACTGTCTATAGATTTGTGGGATATACTCAAAGCAGTGTTCTGGCTCTCATGGGCATGTTTTAATTTTCTTCAGCTTCAACTGAACTTACATATGAGCAATTGATGGTCTGCTTCACAGTCAGTCCCTAGCTTTCTCCACTTTCTCTTCCCACAGGTGTCACCTATTTGATTCCTGTGTATTCGATCCTTTGGGTTTCATCTGTATAAACCAAACCAAACCAAACTGAACCAAACCCACTGCCCTCCAGTTGGTTCTGACTCATAGTGAGCTTATAGGACAGAAGAGAACTGCCCCGTAGAATTTGAAAGAGAGCCTGGTAGATTTGAACTGCTGACATTTTCGTTAGCAGCCATAGCTCTCAACCACTATGCTACCAGAATTTCTGTGTGCATACCAAACCAAAAAAATGAAACCAACTGCTGTTGAGTCAATTCTGACTCACAGCAATCCATGTGTATAGTGACCATTTAGGTTGTTGATGAAAGGTATTTGCAGTGAATAAGCCACTGGTCATGCAAAATTCTATCATGTGATCTCTAGTGTTTCTATCACCAAGGTCGTATTGTCCATCTACCAATCCTTCTTTATCCTTTCACCATACCTATTTAATCTGTATGCCAAGCAAATAATCCAAGAAGCTGTATTATATGAAGAAGAACGAGGCATCAGGATTGGAGGATGACTCATTAACAACCTGTGTTACGCAGATGACACCACCTTAATTGCTGGAAATGAAGATTTGAGACACCTACTGATGAAGATCAAGGTGCACAGCCTTCAGTATGGATTGTACCCCAACATCAAGAAACAAAACTCTTCACAGCTGGACCAGTAAGCAACACTGTCATAAGTGGAGAAAGGATTGAGATTGTCAAGGATTTCACTTTACTTGTGTCCATGATCAACACCCTTGGAAGCAGCAGTCAAGAAATCAAAAGATGCATCGCATTGGGAAAATCTGCTGCAGAGGACCTCTTCAAAGTATTCAAAAGTAAGGATGTCACCCTGAAGACTAAAATGTGCCTTACCCAAGTCATGGTATTTGAATCGCATCACATGCATGTGAAATCTGGACAATGAACAAAGAAGACAGAAAAAGAATTGATGCCTTTGAATTGTGATGTTGGAGAAGAATGTTGAATGTATGATGGACCAACAAAAGAACAAAGAGATCTGTTCTGGAATTATAACCAGAGTGCTTCTTGGAAGCAAAGAAGGCAAGACTGTGTCTTACATACTTTGGACATGTTGTCAGGAAAGATCAGCCCCTGGAGAAGTACATCACGCTTGGTAGAGTGGAGGGTCAGTGAAAAAGACGAAGACCCTCAACAAGATGGATTGACACTGGCTGCAACAATGGGCTTAAACACAAAAAAGATTGTGGACATAGCACAAGACCAGGCAGTGTTTTGTTCTGTTGTTCATAGGATCACTATGAGTCAGAACTAACTCAACAACACCTAACAACAGCAACAACAATCCTTCTTTGTTTCCAGCTTTCACATTCTAATCACCACTAATTATCAATGCATCTTGATTGCATGTTTGGCATAATGGTTGGTAGAGCAGAGGGTTGGTAAAGTAGAAACTACATAGTATTCTGTTATGATATTTTTGGTTTTCGCTGGATCTGTTGTAACAACTCCCATCTCATTTCTTAATCAGGTTATTTGTATCTTCTGTTGTTTTTATTTTGTAAGTTTAGCCAATGGTGTATCAATTTTGTTGCTCTTTCCAAAGAACCAGCTTTTGATTTTGTTAATTTTTTACATTGTTTTTCTGTTGTCTAATTCATTTAGTTCTGCTCTAATCTTTATAATCTGTTTTCTTCTGGTGCCCGAGGGGTTCTGCAGTTGCTTTCTTTCTACTTGTTCAAGCTGTAAGGTTAATTCTTTAATTTGGGCCCTTTCTTCTTTCCAGATGTGTGCATTTATGAGGATAAACTGATCTCTGAGCACTGTTTTTGCTGTATCCCATAGATTCTGGTAGGATGTATTTTCATTCTCATTTGATTACATAAGTTCCTTTATTTTGTCCTTGATTTCTTCTATAATCCAAGGCTTTTTGAGCAGTGTTGTGAATTTCTACCTATGAATTTTCTGTTATTGATTTCAACTTTTATAGCTCTATGGTCCGAGAAGATACTTTGCAGTAAATCAATGGCTTGCATTTTATAGAGAATTGCTTTATGACCTAAAACATGGTCTGTTCTGGAGAATGTTCTAGGTGCATTGGAGAAGAAGGTGTACTTATCTGCTGATAGATGAAAAGATCTGTATATGTCGATAAGGTCAAGTAGGTTGATTGTTACAGTAAGATCTTTTGCATCTTTACTGAGCTTTTTTCTGGATGATCTATCCATCACTGAAAGGGGAGTGTTGAAGTCTCCAACTATTATTGTGGAATGATCTATCTCATTTTTCAGTGTTGTCAGTATTTGTTCAATGTACTTAAGTGCTTTGGGATTGGGTGTATAAATATTTAATATTGCTAAGTCCTGCTTGAGTATTGAACCTTTCAGCAATAAATAGTGACAATCCTTGTCCACAATAGCGGATTTTACATTAAAATCTATTTTATCTGATATTAACATTGCCACACCTGTTCTTCTTTGTGCATTATTAGCTTGGTATATATTATTCCATCCTTTAATTTTCAATTTCTTCATACCTTTAAGTCTAAGGTGTGTTTCTTGTAAGCAACATATAGATGGGTCGTGTCTTTTGATCCAGGATGTCACTCGCTGTCTCTTTACTGGAACGTTCAGTCCATTTACATTCGGTGTAATTATTGATAGGTATGTGCTTAGCTGATGTAATTACTTTTATGTTGATGTTTTTTATATTGCTCTTAATGTTCTGTTCTGGGGCATTCTTCTTTATGGGTTGTTGTTTCAGTGCTGGTTTTGTGTTCGTTGAGACTCTTTGATACAATGCATTGTTAATTTGCTTTACGGCTACATGTGTTATCACTCTTAACATACTAAGATTAAAACTAATTTTAACGACTGCATAACTCTTAAACTTCCTCTGCATCTGAAATGACTATAACTACTGTAGTCCCCTCTTTTAATGTGATGATGTTGTAGTTGTCATGGTATGATCACAGATTCCTTCATTTTAATACTGTAGCTTTGATTAAGTTTTGTGACTTTCCTAACTGATTAGAATTTTGGATGATGTGTGCTGAACTGTCACCGCAAATATACATTTAATGGTTCTGTTTTTCTAAGAGAAGAGCTTCTTTCAATATTTTATGTAATTTTGGTTTAGTTTTTATGATGTCTCTAAACTTCTCTTTATCTTCAAAAGTCTTAATTTCACCATTATAGTTAATAGACAATTTTGCAGAATAAGTAAAATAAATAAATAAAATAAACATCATAACAGAATACTATGAAAGGTGGTACTCTAATAGATTTGAAAACCTACAAGAAATGGACAAATTTCTAGATGCATATCACTCACCAAGATTATCACAAGGAGAAGAAGATCAACTTAATAAAGCTATCACGAAGGAAGAGATTGAAAAAAACCATCAAAATTCTACCAACCAAAAAAAGTCCTGGCCCGGATGGCTTCACTGGAGAATTCTACCAAACTTTTAGAGAAGAGTTAACTCTGAGGCTATTGAGGCTATTTGACACTACAGAAAGGGATGGAATACTCCCAGATTCATTCTATGAAGCCAGCGCAACTCTGATACCAAAGCCAGGGAAGGATCCCACCAAAAAAGAAAATTACAGACCAATACCACTCATGAACATAGATGAAAAATCTTCAGTGAAATTCTGGCCAATAGAATTCAATAGCATATAAAAAAAATCATTCATCATGATCAAGTTGGTTTCATTCCAGGGATGCAAGGCTGGTTCAACATCAGAAAAACAATTAATGTGATCAACCACATAAATAACACAAAAGATAAGAATCACCTGATTTTGTCAATTGATGCAGAAAAGGCATTTGATAAAGTTCAACACACATTCATGCTTAAAACTTTCAGAAAAATAGGAATAGAGGGGAAATTCCTCAATGCAATCAGTATCATCTATGCAAAGCCAACTGTCTTCATCATCCTGAATGATCAAAGACTGAAAGAATTCCCTTTTAGAACGGAAACTAGACAAGGATGCCCACTCTCACCACTTCTATTCCATATTGTGCTAGAAGTTCTAGCCAGAGCAATTAGACAAGACAAAGAAATAAAGGTCATCAAGATCAGTAATGAAGAAGTAAAAACCTCCCTATTTGCAGATGATATGATTGTTTATACACAGAATCCAAAGGAATCCATAAGCAAGCTATTAGAACTAATAGAGTTTAGCAAAGTAACTGGATGTAAGATAAACATAAGTAAATCAGCATGATTCCTTTATACCAACAGTGAGGTTATTAAAGAAGAAATCACCAAACCAATTCCATTTACTATAGCCCCCAAGAAAGCAAAATACCTAGGAATAAATATAACTAGAGAAATAAGAGATCTTTACAAAAAGAACTACAAGACCTTACTAGAAGAAACTAAGAGTTTCTTAGTTCCTTAGTCCACCTAATCTACCCTGCTCATGGATAGGAAGACTCAACATTGTGAAAATGTCTATTTTGCCCAAAGCTATCTAGTTATATAATGTAATCCTAATACAAATTCCAGCGACATTTTTTAGTGAGATGGAGAAACAAATCATCAACTTTGTTTGGAAAGAGAAGAAACCTCGGATAACTAAAGCACTACTGAAGAAGAACATACTGGAAAGCCTCTCACTACCTGATTTTAGAACCTATTACGCTGTCACAGTAGTCAAAACAGCCTGGTACTGGTACAAAAAGAGACATATAGACCAACGGAACAGAGCTGAGACCCCAGAGATGCCACCATCCTCCTACGAACAGTTGATATTTGACAAAAGCCCCAAGATTTTACAGGGGTAAGAATGGTCTCTTTGACAAATGGAGCTGGCAAAATTGGATATCCATATGCAAAAAATTGATACAAGACCCATATCTCACACCTTATACAAAAACCAACTCAAACTGGATAAAAGACCTAAATATGAAATCTAAAACAATAAAGCTCACCCAAGATAAAATAGGATCAACAATGGAAGTTTTAATATACAATGTAGACAGACTTCAAAATCTGACAATCAAAGCACGATCAACAGAAGAGAAAATAGATAAATGAGAACTACTAAGAATCAAACAGTTTTGCTTATCCAAAGACTATCAAAAGAATTAAAAGACCACCTACAGATTGGGAAAAAAATACTTGGCAACTCTATGTCAGACTGATGTCTGATCTCCATAATCTATAAGATATTAGAAAATATCAACAAGAAAAGGATAAATAATCCAGTTAAGCAATGGGCAAAGGAGATAGACAGACATTTCTCTAAAGAGGATATCCAGGCAGCTGAAGGACATATGCAGAATTGCTCACGATTATTAGCTATTAAAGAAATTCAAATCAAAACTACCATGAGATACCATCTTACCCCAACAAGGTTGGCCATAATCCAAAAAACACAAAACAAGAAATGCTGGAGAGGCTGTGGAGAAATTGTAACTCTCCTACACTGCTGGTGAGATTGCAAAATGGTACAACCTCTTTGGAAAGCAATCTAGGGCTTACTTAAAAAGCTGGAAATAGATATACTGTTTGATCCTGTAATTCCACTGCTTAACCTTTATCCTTCAGAAACAAAGACTGTCACACGAATAGACACATGTACACAAATGTTTGTTGCAGTACAGTCCACAATAGCAAAAAGTTGGAATCCACTCCGATGCCCATCAACAGATGAATGGATAAGCGAACTGTGGTACATATACTCAATGGAACACTATGCTATGATAAAGACAATGACAATTTTAGAAAACATCTCGTAACATGGTCTCATTTGGAAGAGATCATGCTGAGTGAAATCAGTGTCAAAAGAACAAATTTTGTATGAGACCCCTGTTATAAGGACTTACCAAGAGAATTATCCACAGAAGAAAATAACTGTGTTGGCTACATGGATGGGGGAGAGGGGCTGAGGGTTTATCATAGACAAGATAATAGATAGGCATTAGAAATTTTATTCTTTTACTGTAATTAATAAAAAATAAAATTAAAAAAACAACGTAGAGACTACAAGGGAAATGCTCAATGAGACGGATAGATGTAATAGCCAAAACAGTGAACCCAAATGCATTGGTGATTGTGAAGATGGCTCAGCACCTGGTAACATTTCATTTTTATCATACCTAAGGTCTCCATGAGTCAGAACCAACTCAGTGACAACTAAAAATAACAACATATAAGAAAATGTATTTGGAGTCTCTGGATGGTATAAACCATTAAGATACCCAGCTACTAACTGAAAGGCTGGAGGTTTGAATCCACTGAGAAATGCCATAGAAGAAAGGTACGGCAATCTGCTGAAAAATAAGCCATGGAAAACCTTAATTTAGCACAGTTCTACACTGAGTCCATGGTTTTGTTTTTTTAATGATCTGACCTACCCTGCTGTGGAGAGCACTGGCAAAGCTACTTCTGTCTACTAAAGAGACCATGGAGGAGCAACTGATAAAGAGATGCAAGTACAGGGAGTGAAATTGGAATGAATTAGTTTTTAAAAATGGCTTTTTTGAAGTATAATTTACATGCCATAAAATTCATCCATTTTAAGTGTACGATTTCATGATTTTTAGTAAAATTTTAGAGTCGTAGAACTATTGCCACAATTCAGTTTTAGAACACTTTCATAATCACCAAAATATTCCTTGTGCCCATTTGCAATCATTCCTTGCTACCCACCCCCATCCCCAAGCAACCATTAATCTGCTTAAATTACTTTTAAGGGATCTGCCAACCCTAAGGTCCCATAAAGCTAGAATTTTAAGACTCGAACACAGTTATACTCACAAAATGCCAAATTTACTCCAAGGAATTGCATTTGCTTTTCTGATAATACATGGCTTCCTTGTACTTGCCATCTTGACACTTAGCAGCTTTCCTCATTAGTACAGCCTTTTGACACCAAGAGCTTCATGGACGCCTGTTGGCTCTTGCTGAGATTCTGGCATCCCAGCAATACTGGGGGCAAAAGGGTTCTGTGGTGTATTGTAAACATCAGCTTCTCTGTTAATGCAGGTGCTTTGCTTCCAGGTAGTTCTTTATGGATGAAATCAACAGGACATAGAGTTTTGAAAACTTCGAAGTACCCAATATTTATTCTTGGCTTCCCTTAGGATGCTATTGTGTCCTGACTTCACAAAGGAAACACATTTAAAACACAGGTTTCTCTAGCCCAGGGGAAGAACTTGATGCTACAATTAGAGGTAACTGGGTTTTTACCATCAGTCCCTAAAAACGTGCATGGGTAATGGGGTAGTCTCTCCAGTGCTTGGGAGTCTCGTCAGCTCCCCTGGAAGTCCGGGAAGTAAGTTTTTCTCAAAGAGATAAATTTATAGTTGGAGTCTGATCTTTGGTCAAATCCCTATTATCAAATAAATATGACTAGAAAAGCATCATGGAAATCAATAAAGAAAGGAATTTCTAGGACAATATAAAATAGTAAGTTCATGGCCAAAGTCCTATAAAATGATTGTGTATTCTCCCAATAGCCTCTGCTTTAAAATTACAGTTTTTCAGACTATTCAGTTTGGTCTTTCTGTATCTTTTCTTTAGTTACTGTGTGAACTTACTGAGCTGAGCCGTTTTCTCTCCCATATTCCCTTTCTCTATTCTTTGAGCTGAACTTTCACCAATACACTAAAGTGAAAAAGAAGTAACATGGCCTCTGGAAAAGGAGTGAAGTGAATGTCACTAGGGGAAAGAAGAGAATACGGAGTAGAGAAAATTCCACCTCAACAGGAAGAGCAGTGAGACACATGCATTACGGTTTCCCAGCCCTGTGGCACATTCCAGAATATCAGTGGTGGTACTGATAGTAGACGGGTTGAGGGGGAACCTGAAAGTACGGGAGCTTTCTCCTTTTTCCCATTTGGAATTCTGGGAAGAGGGATCCTTTGCATCAACACTAGGAGGCTAACCTAGAGGAAAAATATTGTTGCTGTAGTGTCAGGCAAAAGTCAGGCTTGAATTAGTGTCCAGCAACTCCTTGTCTCTTATGTGGCATAACCCAAAACCAACCCCAATGCTATTGACTCACAGTGACTCTAGAGGTCGGACTAGAACTGCCTCATAGAGTTTTCAAGGAGTGCCTGGCGGATTTGAACTGCTGACCTTTGGTTAGCATACATAGCACTTAACCCACTACACCTCCAGGGTTTCCCTTGTGTGGCCTAGTAGCCCTCAAATTCTAATAACTGTAGGGTTGTGGAAGGGGAAAGTAATGTGCTGGTGTTGATTATGGTGGAACCTACCAGGAGTTGTCATAGGGGAAAAAAGAGTGAGCCAGTAGTGGATGGTTGCACGGTAGAACACCAAGGCTAGCTATTGGATGAGTGTTATAACAGTACTTCGTGGGACGCAGTGCTGGGGAGAATTAAAAGGATCAGGTTCAGCTGGGAAGTCCCTCGGCCTTCAGATCACAAAATCACCCGCTGTGAACTTTAGCAGATGCCAACAGGGTGAGCAGTGACCATTGAAAAAGGTTCCTGTTGCTGCTAGATGGTGAGCCCCATAGAACATCCTAGAAACTTTCCTGTGTAGATCCCAGGCTTCCTGGCCCCTATTTGTCTCGTGAGGTCAAAGTAAACATTCCCAAATGACAAAGTGAAAGGAAGAAATGGGGGGAGGAAAAAGATTCTGAAGACAGAATTGACCACAAAGAGAGTTTTTAAATTATTTATAAGTTAATGAAGATTTGCAGAAACTGGATCACTGATATATTGCTAGTGGGACTGTAAAATGTCATAACCACCCTGGAAAATAGTTTGCTAGTTTCTTATAAAACTAAACAGGCTCTTATCATATAATCCTAAAATTTTACTCTTGGGCATTTATCCCAGGGAAATTAGACATTATATCCACACAGGAAAATGTACCTGAATGTCCACAGTAAATTTATTTGTAAGAGCCAAAAAAGCTAGACAGAATCTAAATGTTCTTAAAAGGGTGAATTGTTAAATAATCTGTTGGCTATTTTACACATCCATGGTGTGGAATACTATACAGCAATAAAAATGGAATGAAATACTGATACACACAACAACTTGAAAGGACCTCAAGGGAATTGTGATAAGTGAAAAAGGTCTATATCAAAAGGTTACATGATTATATTTATATAGCATTCTCAAAATAGGAAAACTATAAAGATGGAAAACAGAATAACAGCTTCCAGGAGTTAGATATGGAGGCTGGGGCATGGGTGTAGCTATAAATGAGTAGTAACAGAGTCTTGCGGTGATAAAACAGTTCTGTATCTTGATTGCGGTGGTAGTTGCAGGAAACTTACTTGTATGATAAAATTGCATATAACTATACATATACACAAATGAATGCATGAAAGCAATGAAATATGAATAAGGTCAGGAGATTGCATCAATGTAAATTTCCTGGTTTCAAAATTGTCCTGCAGCTGTGCAAGATTAGACCATATGAGGAATCTGGCAGAAGGTTACACAGGACTTTCCTGCATATTTCTTTATAACTTCCTGTAAATCTATAATTATTTTAAAACAAAAATTCAAAATAAAATATTTATGAGTGAGATATAATTAATTAGCAAGTTTATATTCCTTTAGCTCCCCACTGTTCGGTAGGGTGAGATGTCAAGAAGAAAATTAGATCAATTGTAAGAAGAGGATGTATTTTTCTGTGGACACTTGTACGTATTTGTTAATCTCTGACCCCACTACATATGTAGATAAGTTTGTCTTTGCTTGACATAAATGGGAACCTGCGTTACCAGATGTTTTGCATTCTGTTGGCTGTTTTCACCCTTAGCAATGTATCTTGCATTTATTACACATTAATACAGATAGATCCACTCTATTCTTTTAAATAGATGATTAGCATTCATTCCTTGGGTAAATCAGGCTGTGTATTAATTATTTAACCAGTTCCTCATTGAGGAGCTTTGAAAACAAGCTGCGGTGAAAACCGTCCTACATATGTCTTTGAGAGCATATGTATGTATCTCTGTAGGAAAAATCCTTGAAAGTAGATTTACAGGCCACTACCATTGAGTTGATTCTGACTCATAGTGACCCTAGAGGTCAGAGTAGAACTGCCCCATAGAGCTTCCAAGGAGCTCCTGGTGGAGCTGAACTGCCAACCTTTTGGTTAAGAGCTGTAGCAGTTAACCACTATGCCACCAGGGTTTACACAGGGGCAGTAGTTGGGTGGAATGCACACTAATGATCAGATTCACACACATGCCAATCAGTCAAGCAACTGACTTCATTTAGGATAAGCAAGGATATGGATACAGAGATGTTTATACTGTTGTGAGTGAAGCAGCATGGAAGGATGGGATATGTGCCTGTGCTTGACTTCAAGCTACTACCTTGGTCTCCTCTCCATCCCTCTGTTACGCATTAGCCGATGCTGCCGGATAGTTGCTCTTTCCGGCAGTGGGTCTGATCCAGTCCAAAGAGCCATCCTCCAACTTTCTTGGGACTTTCTATGCCATATTTCTGCATTCAGGTCTTATGAGACAGTCATGCACCATCACCTTTTGGTTGGTCATCACTTTGTCAAATATAAGAACTAACTTGGTCATGTTAAAATTAAAAGTCAGTGTACAATAGACCATATAACTTATTTATGCTTTTGGAGAGCTCTTTTTCAGCAGTTCATAATTAAGATGACCCCCTCCCATGGGCATCTCCGCTAAATTTGGACAACTGCTCTTAAAAAGCTCATGATTTGAGTATCAGTCTTCCATGTGTTTCTACCAGTGCGTACCTAGTAACCAAAACAACAACCTGTTGCTGCTGACTTGATTCTGACTCATAGCGACCCTATAGGACATTGTAGAGCTGCCCGCATAGTGTTTCCAAGGAGTGCCTGGTGGATTCAAACTGCTGACATTTTGGTGATCAGCCATTGCAATTAACTGCTACCCCACTAGGGTTTCTGTACCTGGTAGAGGTTAATATTAAATAGCAGTTAGGGGCAAACGTTCCAGTATTAAGTTGCTTATTTCAGTTTATACCTTGCCCACTCACACAGCGCAGAGCAGGGATACAAAATCCACCAGTTCTGATTCTAGTCTATTCTCTCACTTATCTACTCTTACACTAATGACGACACAGAAAACCAGTGCTATTCGACACAAAAAGAATGTATCTCTTGAATATCTTCAGGTCAGCAAGGGACTGGCTGATCTGAAAAGGCCTCAGAAGAGCTACCCCAGCTGAAACCAGCACAATAGGCAGGACGTATGTTTCTCATGGTGATAGCAGAAGTGCAGAAGGCAAAATTCTCCATGTAAGCACATTTCAAAATCCTGTCTGTGTCACAGGTACTCACATCCATTGGCCAAAGCAAGTCACGTGTCCAAGCCTGATGTAAAGTGGTGGGGAGGGAGATGTGACAAATGGCAAGAGGTGTGGGTACAGAGAGGAGTGAAGACTTGGGGTCCCAACCATCATGCTAACACTGCATCCAGTGTTTTGTGATTAGCACACATTCTTAGCAGCTCAGCAGAGTCTGCATGGAGTATATCATTCACTACTTTTATGAACAGCCAAGATTATGTCTTCTTATTATTTTTCTTCATAAAGGAGTGTTCTCTGGTCTTTGAACATACCCAGAGCTAGCATGTCACAAGATCTTAGTTCTTATTTTCTTTATAGCAACTAGGAGTTCTTTGGGCTACAGGAAGAAATTATACAGCTAATAGCAGCTTAAATAACAAAGATATTAAATTATTTTACAAAACAAGTACTCTGGTGGCCCCAGGTTTGGTGGAATGGCTCAATGAAGACTTCAAAGGCACAGGCTCTTTTTTATCATTCTGTTCTGTCATTCTCAATCTGTTGACTCCTCTGCCTTAGGTTACTGCCTCGTGGTGACAACATGGCTGCTACAGTTCCAAATAGCACAGTATTCCATGTCCACATTCAAGGCAAGAACAAGAGTGAAAGAGCTATACTAGAGAAAACTCTTTACATATTTGTCTCTTTATAAAGAAGAAAGATATTTTCCAGAAGTTAACCCAGCACACTTCCTCTTGCATCTTGCTGAACAGAACAGGATACCTCTGTTGCATGGAAACTTCTAGCAATAGAAAAGACCAGAAATACAAGTACCTGGTGGTTTTCAGGACACCAGGTCACAGATGCTAGCTAAAAAGGTTGGCAGTTCAAATTCACCAGGTGCTCCTTGAAAACTCTATGGGGCAGTTCTACTCTGTCCTGTAGGGTCACTATGAGTCAACATTGATTCGGCAGCAATGGGTTTGGTTTGCATTTGGTGTTTTCCAATCTCTTTAGTAGAAGGTGGCTAAGGAAAAGGTGATTGAGATGGCTATTTGGGAGACTGACACCATCTGCTATACTTGATTTGCTGTTCTGAGCAATAATCGCAGGAGTGCATAACCCTAACTTTAGACTCTACTAACAGTTTTACAGATTCCCAGATGGGTTGGAGAGGGGAAGGATAAACCCCTTTTCTCTAACAACAAGCCCTGGCATTGACCTCATCTGAGCTTTGGAATTAAATAAGACTTTCCTACAGCTTTGAGTTTTTATTCTCCAGGGTTTTTTTGTTCATTTGTTTGCTTTAGAGTTTGTTTATTATCCCAGTAGCTCTAACATAATCAGAGCATAAGGATACCGTACAACTATTCTGAATAACTGAAACAGACAAGAAAACCAATTCAGAGCCTTTATTTTTAAAAGTTTGCACTCAACTCCTTAGAATATCCAATCTGACTGGAATTTGCTGAGACTCTACCTTTGGGAAATAATTGGGCTATTATGGAGCTCTCAAATAGTAAATATTGAAAAGAAAGACACAATGTTAACTAACAACACATACACCTATAAATAAAAGCCTTTAGCCTGATCCTCATTAATACAGCTAAAATCTATTTCCATTTACTGGTGGATAAAAGATTGATTTTCTCATTTCTTCCTTAGACAAGCACTGATAATGACACTCTGAAAAAAAAAACCAAACAATTATCCACATGCAGTACCTTCTTCCCCAGGGTCCCATCAAATCAAAGTTACCCAATTCCCCAAATTCAGACATAAATTGCTCTTGTCAGAACATATAAATGGGGGCAAAAATAGTGACACAGAAGTTAGAATGAATAAGAAAGAACACATTCAACCACAAGCCAGTAGGCACAATTTGAAAAATTGGCAAGTCCTTCTAAAACCGTGTTCATCCATATGTTATGAAGCAAAGTGGAAAAGCCCAGGAAACAAAAGGAATTTTGACTATGTCTTTTGTTTTCTTTTAGAGTTTGAATTTATGGTGTATTCTAAGTTTCCATATCTTAGTGTAATGGTGTGAAGTAAGTTGATGTTCTGACCCTTAAATACACTTGCCAAACCCTGGTGACCTGGAGGTTAAGTGCTACATCTGCTAGCCAAAAGGTCGGCAGTTCAAATCTACCAGACACTCACTGGAAACTCTATGTGGCAGTTCTGCTCTGACCTGTAGGGTCACTGTGAGTGAGAATCAACTAGACAGCAGTGGATTTGGTTTGAAACATACCAATGCATACCGAAACTCATCACCTTTCCAACAAGATCACTTGTACATATGACCAGACCATACTACATGGCCGTATCAGTCAGTGGGGCTTATCAGTGGCTACTGTAAAGTGTGATCCAGTTTGTCCCTTGAGAACTTCAACTGCTCCATTCAGTTGATGACTGATGGTGCCAAGAAGCAACCTGTGAACTGAGGTATGAGAGAAGAGTATATGTTAATTGGGAGAAGAGGTGGGACAACTGGGATTCCTTGAAGCAAGATGTATGTGCAAAGGCCTTGTGGCCGGGAAGAAGGATGGGTCTTTTTTTTCACAGTGGTTAGAATGCAGAGAATGAAGAAAGGTGTGAAATAAGGCCAATAAGGAAAACTGGACTGAACTAGGGAGCATCTTGGGGTTCATGGCACAAATTCAGGACCTCATTTTCAGAGCCACATGAAGTCACTGAAGCATACAAAATACACAAGTAACACAGCCAAGTCTATGGACTGATAGGCTTCTTGTGGCAGCAACGCAGAGATGGGAGGATAAGAGGGCAGAAGGGGAGACCAGTCAAAAGGCTTTCCCCCTTTTCTCTTCAAACATCCATAAACAAACCTTAGTGAGTGTTTAGAGAAAGATTACAGCAAATATAGGTTTGCCAGTATATTGAAAACATTTCCTATCACCATTGCACTGTAAGGAAAGGCACAGATTTACAGCATTCCTATTCTAGGGATATTTAAGCTATGCCCTTAGGCTCAAGGAGAGGAGACATATTAGGTTACCCCAAGGGGGAGAAGGAATATTGTCTACACTTTCAACTTGCTTTTACACCCATGACAAGGTTTTCTTCTTAAGATAAACCTGTCAGGCTTGTAAACAAGATTTGGCTGTGATTCTAAGCCAGTTATTATATCATGAAGACTTTTGAACCCTCTGCGGAGCTTCGGCTAATTTTTTGCTTGCAATCTAAGCTTAGGTATCTGTCATTCATTGTGTCTGAACAACCACATAGCCCTCCCCTGCAAAATGACTGAACGTGTCCCCTATAAATAGATAACTAGAAGACTCACTCGTGTAAGCAAAGCATTACGAGAGGCCTGATAGAGACATCAGGAAGATTGGCTAAAGCGGGTTCTAGAGAAGGCTGCAGGTACAAACAGCTGTCTGGTAAAACTACAGCTACAGTAGAAGGTTAGACAAGATAGCATTCTTCTAGGGGTTGTCTGTGAGATAAGTGATGATTCCAATAAACAATTTCCCTCCTCTTGGCTTGTGGGCCACCCACTTCAGAATAAAAGCGGCTTCCCCATTGCTGTGGTATCCAGTGACTCTTAGGATTGTGGGAACTACAGCATCTTCATCCAACTTCACTGTGGATTGAATTTTGTCCCAACTCCCCCAAATCTGTGTAGCTATTTAACTAGGCCATGATTCCTGGTACTGTGTGGTGTTCCTTCAAGTTGTAAATCCTGCCTTTATGATGGAGGGTGGATGGCCAGCAGTTGGATTGGTGTGGCAGGACTCAATGTGTAAGATTGTTTTGGGTTTCGAGGCAGTCTCTTGAGATATAAAGGAAAAAAGCTAACAGAGAGGCTTGGGGAGCTCTTAACCAACAAGAAGCAATGCCGGACGCTGTGTGTGTCCTTTGGAAAGGCCTGGGGTCCCTGCGCCTCAGAAGCTTCCAGTCCAGGGGAGGATGGACCACAAGAAATCTTCCCCCAGATCCAGCAAAGAAAGCCTTCCCCTGGAGCTGAGACTCCAAATTTGGAGTTTTAACCTACTGGACTGTGACAAAATAAAATTTCTCTTTTCTATTTTTCTCTTTTTCTGGTATTTCTGTTAAGGTAGCACTAGATGACTAAGACACTCATCCGTTTCTACTAATGGGAAGTTCAATATTAGGCTATATCGATGTATTCTTCTTGTTGTCAGCTGGCCACATGCCTCAGAATCAAAAAATACGGCTGCCTGGCAGAAACCAAAACCAAACCGAACCAATTGCCATCGAGTCAACTCCGACTCACAGTGACTCCACATGTGTCAGAATAGAACTGTGCTCCTTAGGGTTTTCAGTGGCTGAATTTTAGGTAGTGGATCTCAGGCTTTTCTTCTGAGACACCTCTACATGGATTCAAACCTCAAATCTTTCAGTTAGCAGCTGAGAACTTAACCATTTCCACTACCCAAGGACTCCTTGCCTGGTAGGAGAGGGCAAGTATTAGGCTCTTTTGGTCCTTACCTAGAATTCCTTTACTGAGCCAGGACGCCCAGCCCCCAGCTGCTAGGAGTGTTGGCTGTTAATGGCTCACAACTGCCCCCAGAGACTTATCATTAGTTGTTGCAGAAGGGGCTGATTCCTGGAGAAGGACATCATACTTGGTGGAGGAGAGGGTCAGCTTCCGCTCCCCAAAAGGAGGAAGATACTCAAAGGGATAGGTTCATACCGTGCCTGCAATAAAAGGCTCTAATATAGTGCTCTGAAGATCGCGCAGCACTGCACAATACTTTGTTCCATTATACATCGTGTTGCTGTGAGTCAGAACTTACTTGACATCATCTATCAACAGCAGCACCAAATAGCTGCTGACTCACTGTGGTGGCATAGTGGTTAAATGCTACATCTGCTATCCAAAAGGTCAGGAGTTCAAATCTTCCAGACGCTCCTTGGGGCAGTTCTACTCTGACTTACAGGGTCACTATGAGTCAAAATCAACTTGATGGCAGTGGGTTTGGTTTCATTTTGGGTCCCCTGAGAGATTAAGTCCATCCTTCTCACCTTCAGGTTCCGGAGCTAATGACTTGTTGACCTGGGGTTCCAAAAGGCCAGCCCCGGGGCCTCAAGCTGAGACTAACTTGTGATCTTATTCTTCCTCCAAAGCTTCACATGGGATCAGGCTGAAGCTAGTCTCCCACTGAGTCCAGGTCCTTGCTTAGCTTCCTCCCCCCCCGCCTCCCATCTTGCTTGCTGCACTCCCTTCCTTGGGAGAGCACGCTCCCTCCATAAACCATGTACCATTGAGAACTGGGTCTGGACTTTGCCTATGGGGAGCCCAGCCTAGGAGAAGGGCTTGGCAGGGACCTATACACAGCAGTGAAAATGTTTTAAAGCATAATTAACTGAAAAACCTAAGTCTGGTACAAGCGCCTGTGCTGTATTTCAGATACTTTTAAAGGGCCAGGCGAGAGGTACTTGCCCCAAACTGATGTTATCCAATGAACCCGTACACTTGGGCAGGTTGGCTCAGGCACAGGTGTGAACTCCCGCACCTGGTACTCTGGAAACGTAGAGGTTGACAAACTGTGGCCCATGCCCCTGGCTCACAAGCCATGGTTTTAATGTTTTTAAAATGGTCGAAAAAAAATCCGAAGAATAATACTGGTGACATGTGAAAATTATATGCGATTAGAAGTCTATTGACACCTTTTTATGGAACCCAGCCACACTCATTTGTTTACATACTGTCTGTGGCTTATCTTCAAACAGCCCGCAAAGCCAGAAGATTCGCTATCTGACCCTTTATTCAAAAAGTCTACCCACCCCTGCTGTAGAGGAATGAGGACGGTCAGTCCTGTTCCATTGGTCAGAGTTCGTTTTGAAAGCAGATTCTAGTTGCTACAAGATTTCCTGCTTTTGAGAATATGAGACATTGAGTCAGGGGAAAACTCAAAGTGATAAAAGGGGGCCCTTGTAGCCTTGAAAGCTCCACAGGTCGTTTCTGTCACTAAGAGGAAGGAAGAGGCTGACTTTTGGCAGAAGGGCCTTGGAGAGGTGGGATGATGGAGTGGGCCAGAAAATCAGTAATTGTCTTTGGGTTTTGTCTAAGCCCCAGGAGACCCCCTGAAGTAGCCCAAATGGACTACATTCCTGCTGGGGACAAGGCTTACTATTGATCCTGCAGACTCATGCAGCAATCCTGCTTCTTGGCAGGAAATACTACTCTCCCAGAAACCGAGCTCAGAAGCTGGCCTCTGCTGCTTTCCTGATGATTTTAGAAAGCACCCTTGGTCAGATGAAATTAGCAGAGTTCATTCTTCCAGCACAAGCTAAAATGTAAGCATGGGAGGAGGTGGGAGCTCATTCCAAATGAACTCCCGTTTGTTTAACACAGAGCACGATTTTTGCATATATCAGGTCTGACAATTAAGTTCGAAAACTCATCCTAGAAAAAGTGCTACACACCTCGTTGCTGAATATCACTACAGTCACCTCTGAAATACTCTCCTTGGGAAGCTACGTACCTATGCCAGTGGCTAGCTAGCCCACCCTTCAAAGCAATTTTGGAACTCCTTTTCTGGAATGGCTGTCAGAGCTGTTGTCATATTACCCCTGATGTCCTGAATATCATCAAAGTGTCTTCCTTTCAATATTTTCTTTGTCTTCAGGTAAAGAAAAAAGTCACGGGGGCCAGATCAGGTGAGTAGGGAGAGTTTTCCAATGCAGTCATTTGTTTACTGGCCAAAAGCTCCCTCACAGACAACTATACAATTAAGTTCGTGAACTTGCCACCGTGCCACCATGAACAGTGGCCATTTCAGGAAGAGTTGCAAAATTGCTTTGAAGGATAGACTAGGTGCTGGCCTCGGTGCATAGCTCCATGAGGGGAGTACTTCAAAGGTGACTGTAGTGATATTCAGCAATGAGGTATGGAGCACCTAGAATAATTCAGTTCGTCAACTTAAATGTATGACCTCATATGTTACCACCCAAATATAAGCCCAATAGGTCGATAGAAAAACTAAGACTTGGATAGTTTTAACATATGTATACAAGGTAACAATGCTAGCAAGTGGAAACAAAGCTGAAAGTAATAGCAATGTTAGCAAACTAGACAAACATTATGCCAAGTGCCATCGAGTGGGATCCAGACAAGCATCATGGAGTGAGGGGAATGGTGAGACCAGGGAAGAGGGTGTGGTGGGGGAATTCCACTGCTCTTAGGGTCACAGGTGAGCACCCCTGGATCCGGACTTGCACACTGTAGATTCTGACTGGCTACCAGAGTTGGCCTGCGATCAGGGACGAACAGAATGAGAAGACTGGGGACAAGGAAAACCCCTTGAACTGTAATTATGAGTGAAGACAGAGCATTTTCTAATATTGGCTTCATTTTCAGAAATCACAAGGCTGCGCACCCAGTATTTGAGCATGGGGAGCCGGGAACTAGACTGCCCACCTACCAGCTGTGTGAGCTGGGGCCAGCCGCTTGACTTCTCTGTGCCTCAGAAAAATGTAACCAACAATAGTGCCTATTCATAGGATTGATAGAGGGATTAAAAAATAAAATAAAATAAAAACCCATTGCTGCTGAGTCAATTTTGACTCACAGAAACCTGAAAAGACAGAGGAGAACTGTCCCGTAGAGTTTCCAAAGAGCACCTGGTAGATTTGAACTGCTGACCTTTTAGTTAGCGGACGTAGCACTTAACCACTACGCCACCAGTGTTGCTCAGTAGCACACTTTTTTATACAGTACTTCTCCCATACAGATGCAAAGCTGTAAACGACCTCAAGACCATAATCATATAATGCAGTAAAACAATTGCAAAGTGATGAGTTTAGAGTATAATTCATTTAATTGCAAGTTTATGTGATTTGACTTTTAATATAGGCTATATTGAGCTCCTGGCTCTCAGAATTTGTGAAATTTGAGCACTTGTCTGTCACTAGTTTGTTTATGGCAGAGTCAGCACGCCTGTGCTGAATGACTTGTACTTTGGAGACTTGGGCCCAGGAGGAGAGAACTGTGGGAAGAGCCTATGAGTGGAAGAGCCAACCCTTGGTGCTCCAGCAGCCATGAGCAGTGGCTAAAACGTGGGGGCACAGGCTATTGCACCTGCGTAGGTGGAGCCCTCCTGGTGGCAGCAGGAGCTGCCGCCTGCTCAGCACTGTCAACTCCTGGAAACCATCCCAGACTGCGCATCTGCGCTTACAGCTTCCCCTTGACAAGCTAGCAGATTTCTGGAAGCTTTTCTTTATTGTGGCACACAAAGGAGCCACGCTGGATTATGTTGGCAGTGCAAGTGAACACAATGAGGGCTTAGTCTGGGAAATGAGGTAGTGCTTTCTCAACACTGGGATAATTCAAATGTATAATGGTGGGGAAACAAAGAGTGTTGTCATCCAATGCATGTTTTCCCCCTGCTGCCCTTGTATCCCTCCTTGAGGATCATCAGTATGTTGACTCATTGTCCAGGGAGGATGGTGCTGGAACTTTCTTTGAACAAAAGCAAGCTGATAAAAAAGATCAGCACCTGAATGTAGCTGTAGATTCGTTCTGATAAATCCTTCCCGTGTTCCAATTTCTCTCCTACATTTTCTCTCTCTCTCTCTCTCTCACACAGACACACGCATGCACACACACACACTAACAGACACACATATAGAAATATACACACATCAGCCTTCGGTAGATGTACAGTAAGCTGTTTGTGAATGACTTCGTTAGTTAATGGAATATTTTGACTTACTGCAAAACTGTTTCCCCCCACCCTGCCAAGAAAAAGAATTAAATTTATTTAACTCTTGAGGTGAAAGTGTTCTACAACACTGTGGTAGCCTATTGTTCATGACATTCCTTACCATCTCCCTGCCCACACTGGAGGAATACATTTCCATGTTCTTTGATGTTGGACTCAGCCATGTGACTTACTTTTTAGCCAATGACATGTTAGCAAGCATCACGAAAGCAAGGTTTTTAAACATACTTGGGTTTGGACTTACACTTTTGTGTCCCTGCTGTCACCTTGAGAAGAGCTTTCCCTGCACGGCTGCTACCTCTTCAGCCTGGGCTAAAGGATAAGACACATTGTGCCCACTAGAGCCCAGCCCATAGCAAGGCAAGCTTAGATGGGTCAGTAGCCTGAAGCAGAGCAACTCACTAGAGCCCAGCCTATAACATCCAACCTCAGCCGTCTCAGAGATGTATGAGAAATAAATCCTCATAGAAGCTGTTTGTTACGCAGCATAACTGAGCAATGGCGCCACCGAGAAGTGGGGGATTCTCAAAAAGAGACCTTGAGATAGTGTCACAGGATCATACACAAGGATAGGTCCTGATAAGAACTGGATGGGATTAATACCCTTGTGTCAAGAGGTTACAAGCAGAGGGAATGCTTTTTCTATTAGTCTACACACGCATTATCTTTATTGAAAGATAGTAATGTGCCAGGCACTCTGCCAGGTACACAGATACAACTTGGCAGTGAGAATCAAACTTCTAACTTTGAATTTGAAGGACCATTTCTCCACTGTGATATAAGAAGCTGGGATCATGGTTATTCTGAAGATATGAGGTCCCTACCTGCATACTGTCCAATAAGGACATTATGGACCTCTTGAAATTTTTCACTGGCATCTCCAGAGAGAAAGGGATGACAAGAAATTCTTCTTGTTATTTACAAGACTGCTTGGCTTATGTATTAGATAAGATTTTTTTCCCCCCAGAGAGAGGTGAAAATCCAACTCAAAATGGATTAAGCCTAAGAAGACACCTATTGGCTCACTTAACAGAAAAATTCAGAGGACTGGCTTCAGGAAAAGACTGATTCAGGGGTTCAAACTATAGCATTTGGACTCACTTTTCCCCTGTCCCTTGGCTCTATTCTTCCACATTGCCTATATACCTGGAGTCTTTGTGTTGAAAAGACGGCACCCCCAAATTCAAGGTCTTCATCCTCTCAGATTCAAGTTTCAGGAGTTCCTCATATTCTAGATACACATCCCTCATCAGGTATATGACTTGCAAATATTTTCTCCCACTTTCACTTTCTTGATAGTGTCTGTTGATACACAGAAGTTTTAAATTTTAATGAGTTCTGACTCACCTAATTTTTCTTCTGTTGCCTGTGCTCTTGGTGTTATACCTAAGAATCCACTGCACAATCCAAGGTCATAAAGATGTACCTCTATGGTTTTTTTCTAAGATTTTCAAAGTTTTAGCTGGATATCTGATGCACTTTGAGTTAGTTTTTGAGTGTGTTCTGAGGTAGGGGTCTAAGTTTATTGTTCTGCATGTGGCGATTCAGTTTTCCCAGTTTCTTACAGTTCTAGCCAAGTTGAAGGATTGATTCTGACTGAGGCTATATTGGCTTCACTGGAGTCACGTGTCTGTCCTGAACCAATCACTGTGGTCAGTGGAATGAAATGATCTGACCGGCTGGTAATGAGTTATATATTCTGATTATGCCTCCTCCTTCAAAGAAGTATGATTAAAAAGGGAGATTTAAAAAAGGAGTAATATTACCAGAAATAAAGTGACTATAAACTTGATAGATTAAAGAGAAAGTGTGGAAGATTACTTTAAAAAGTGAATATCTTTAAACTGAGTCCAGCATACCTAGCTGGCAACTGGCTACCACTACCAACTTCTCTGACACAAATCACAATAGAGGACTCTGGACAGAGCTGGAAAACAGTGAAGAACAAAATTCTAATTCTCTCTCTCACACACAAAGCCCAGACTTACTGGTCTGACAGACAGCATGGCCTCCAGATACCCTTTCAGCTCAGTAATGAAGTTAGTTCTGAAGTTTGCTTTTCAGCCAAAGATTAGACAAGCCCGTAAGGCAAAATGAGATTAAATGGGAAAAGGACAAGAAGGCAGGAGGGGACAGGAAAGCTAGCAATGAGGAACCCAAGGTCAAGAAGGAGATTTGACATGTCATGGGGGTGGGAACCAATGTCACAGAACAATACGTGCACTAATTATTTAATGAGAAACTAGTGTTCTCTGTAAACCTTCATCTGAAGGACAATTTTTTAAAAAAGTAAATATGTAGGTCACCCGATTGTCAATAAGGGTGCCAAGGCCGTTAAATGGAGACAGGAGAGTCTCTTCAACAAATAGTACTGGGAAAATTGAATAGCCACCCACAAAAGAATAAACTTAGACCCCTACCTCAGAACATAAGCAAAAACTAACTCAAAGTGCATCAAATATCCAAGTTTAATAGCTAAAACTTTGAAAATCTTAGAAAAAAACCATAGAGGTAAATCTTTGTGACCTTGGATTTTGCAATGGATTCTTAGGTACAATGCCAACAGCACAGGCAATGAAAGAAAATTAAGTATGTTTGACCTCATCAAAATTTAAAACTTTTGTGTATCAACAGACACTATCAAGAAAGTGAAAGTGGGAGAAAATATTTGCAAATCATATACCTGATAAGGGATTTGTATCTAGAATATGAAGAACTGTTACAATTAAATAATAAAAGAGACATAAGCAAATTAAAAGATATACAAAGGACTTGAATAGGTATTTTTCCAAAGAAGCTCAACATAATTAATCATCATGCAAATGCAAATCAAAGCCAAAACCTGATACCATTATGTAACCCCTAAGATGGCTATAATAAAAAAATAAAGGATGATAACGAGCATTGACAAGCATGCAGAGAAATCAGAATCCTTGTACACTGCTGGTGGGAATTGAAAAGGTTGTAGCCATTTCAGAAAACAGCCTGGCAGTTCCCCCCAAAATTAAATATAGAGCTATAATTTGACTCAGCAATTTCACTGCTAGGTATAAAACCAAGAGAAATGAAATCCAGACAAAAACCTGTACAGCAATATTCACTGCCTTATTATTCATAATATCCAAAAGAGGGAAAATAACCCACAAGTTTATCAACTGACAAGTGGATGAACAAATGTCAGTACATCCATTTAATGGAGTATTATTTGAGCATACAAAGAAATGAAGTAGTGACATATGCTACCATGAGGATGGGTGTCATGGATTGAATTGTGCCCCCCTAAAATATGTGTAGCCATGTGGCTGGGTCGTGATTCCCAATATTTTATGATTGTTCTTGATTTTGTGATTTTCCTATGCTGTATGTTAAAGGATTAGGATGGGACTGTAAATCCCTTCATAGGATCACCTCTCTGTTCCACTGTAAAGGGAGTTTCCCTGGAAGATGGCTTGCACCACCCTTAATCCTTTCATTCTACAAGAGATAAAAGGAAAGGGAAGCAAGCAGGGAATTGGGAACCTTACACTGACAAGAAAGCAGCATTGGGGAAAGAGTGTGTCCTTCAGACCTCAGGTCTGATGCTCCCTGAACAAAGACTGATGCAACACAAGGACTTTCCTCCAGAGCCAGCAACGGGGAAAGCCTTCCCCTGGAGCTGACATTCTGAATTTGGACTTGTAGCCTACCGGACTGTTTAAGAATAAACTTTCCTTTGCTAAAGCCTTCTATTCTGTGATATTTCTGTTAGAGCAGCATTAGCTGACTAAAACAATGGGTCTTTGAAACAATATGCTAAGTGAAAGAAGCCGGTCACAAAAGGCCAATTATCTGACTCCATTATACGACATGTCCAGAATAGGCAAATCTATAGAGACAAAATGTAGATTAATGACTGCCTAGCTCTGGGAGGTGGGAGATGTGGGAACTGGAGGCTGGTGAGATGAAAAGCATGGGATTTCCTTTTGAGGTGATGGAAAGTTTCTAAAATTGTGTTGATAGCTAAACAACTCTATGAATATACTAATAATGGAGTTGTATGAAAACCCTAGTGGTGTAGTGGGTTAAGTGCTACATCTGGTAACCAAAAGGTCAGCAGTTCAAATCTGCCAGGCACTTCTCAGAAATTCTATCTGGTCAGTTCTACTTTGTCCTACAGGATTTCTATGAGTCAGGATAGACTTGACGGCAGTAGGTATGGAGTTGTACACTTTAGAGGAATGAATTCTATGGTATGCAAATTATATTTCAATAAAACTGTTACCAAAAATAGAGTAAGTATCTACCAACATCAAATAGTCCAATTTTCCAAATAAATTGTTAGTCTATAGTCCCAACCATGAAGCAGAGGGAGTTAGGTAGTTATAAAATAGTACATTTGGAATTTATCTCCATGAAGATTTGAGTCTCTCCATCCACTTTGTCTTTGTTTCTTTCATTTTGTTTCTGATTAAAGTATGTTGTTCCATATCATGGAAACTTCTCACTTGTTTAGAAAACAAATATTGATTTAAATCATAGCGAGTTGACAAATGAATGCACTGAATTTGGAATTATTTCCCAATTTTTCACACTTATGTTCTCCCAGGAACTTCACATTGTTTGGGGATAACTGATATCATTTATTAATAAAATAATCCATGTGAAACAATCAATGTGTGTTAGGTTTGGTAATCATTCAGAGGCATGCCTAATTAGCATTTTATATTTACATTTCTTAACAAAAATAGAACCTCTTAGCATTCTGAGGATTGCATTAATTTGAACCAAATGATGGCACACACAGAAAAGGAAATTTTACTCTTAAGTTTTCATTAATGAATTGGAAGACAGCGTAAACAGCATGCTCATTAAATTCTCTACTAATACCAAATTAGAAAGTTTTACACACACCAGGAAGGCCAGTAAAATCATGTAAATAGATCTGGAGAGTTTAGGTCAACATGCACAAGAATAAAACTACAGGAATTAACCTATTCAGTGAGAAGGGAATATATTTGGAGGAAATAAAATAACTGTGACAATCATATATTTGAAAGACAGTGTGGTTAAAGAGAATTAGAAATTATAGAGTAAATATAGGTAGAAATAAATGTTCAGGTGATTTAAAGAGCCAATTTCCATATTGCAAAGAAAAATCACAACACAAGAATTTAAATGTTGGAAGTTGAATATGTTTAATCAAAACCATACATGGTGGTTAATAACTTGGGGTTAGAAGTCATTTTGAGCCCAGTCTTGGTTCTACCATTTGCTTATACAAGGTAATTTACTTCCCTAAACTTCATTTCCTTCATGTATAAAGTACAGATAATAGTTTCTCTTCTCAATGGAAAAAATAATCTTATCTAGGGAGCCCAGGACAGTGTCTGACACTCTAGGACCAATATTTGTTAACAATTCTAATTATTGTTTTTATTACTATTTCGATGACCTTCTAATGGTTCTTACTCACTCCAGCCAACCCCTTACTCTGCAACTGAGCAATCTTTATAATAAACAATTCTAATGCTGTCACTTTCCAGCTTAACATATTCCACTTGCTATATGAAGCCTGGAAACCCTAACTAGAAGGTCATCAGTCCAATCCTCCAGGTGCTCCTTAGAAACGCTATGGAACAATTTTGCTCTGTCTTATTGCATCACTATAAATCAACTAGATGGCAATGGGTTTGGTTTTTTCTTTTTTATATGAAGCATATGGGTCAAAATCCAAATCATGTGCAAGACACGTGAGGTTCTTTCAGGTATAGCTGCAATCACTCTCCATGTTTATCTCCAGAGATTTCCTTTCATGTGCTCTACTTTTCATTTAAAACAAGCTTATGCTTCTCTGGGAATCTCAAATCCTTACACAAACTATTCGTTTTTCCTGAAATGGGAGAAAAGAAGACTTCTTCCCATCAAAAACTGTGAGGGGTCTGTGACTTTTCTGCTACTAGCAAAACAACAAGTTAATCTGCATTTTGTGGATGAAGACAGAAGATACAAGATTCCTGGATCAGAAACAAAGGACTTTATTACTCACGGCACATCAAAAAACGTGAGCTTAATGTTTACACCAGTTTCCCTTGCTGCCCACCCACTAATTTCCATGACAGTGATACAGGGAGGACCAGGTAGATTCTGCACATTCAGTGGGCTTGTGTCACATTAGAAGAATTCTGATCTTAGGAATCTTTTAAAATGGGCTACAAGCAAACCTGCTTGAACTTTGCCCAGAGCTAGATATTGTCTTTATTATATTGGGCAGCAAAGACACCTGCTGCCTGTTCTAGAGAGAAACACTATTTCTATCTTCCAAAGACTATCTAAACAACTTTGTAAAATCTCACAGGGTCATAAAACAAACCACAACAGCCTGTCTTAATTAAAATGTTGATATTCTGATCATCATGGATTTTCTTTCCTACGTTAGCTTTGGTTCTTTAAAATATTACATTAAAATACTTATTTGTTTTGATAGCTGAGTTTTTTTACTCCCCCTTGAACTTTGCAGCCCAGGCAAATGTCACACTTACCTCAAACAAAGACCAATCTGCAGATACATGTTTTTTCAGGTATATATGTATTTGTGTATCTGTATAATAACGCACACACATACACACACTATTCTTCATTGACATAAAAGGAATATATTAAATATACTGTGCTATAACTTACTTCTTCACTTAATATATTTTCTCCAACTTTTTTTATAAGCACACAAGTCTACTTAATTCTCTTAAAGCTGCATGGATTTCCACAGGATTGATGCACTATATTTTCTTTAACCAGCACCCTACTGATGGACTTTTGAACTATTTCCAGTTCTTTGTCATTTAGAGAAATGATGTCATGTTTATCTTTCTATCTATCCATGGAAAAGTGGACACATAGGACAAGGTCTGAGCAACAAAATTGCTGTATAAAAGATTCTGCATACTTCCATTGTTGAAAGATATTAACAACTTTTCTCCAAATAGTTTATTCACATTACAACTAGCAATGCATGAAAATGCATATTTTCCCACAATCTGAACACTGAATATTAGCATATTTATGAAAAATTTACTGACATAATTCATGAAAACTATTTTCTTCTGATTTACATTTTTTAATTACAAGTGAATTTCAGCATGTTTTCATAGGTGTAGTTGACTGCATTATTTGGTTATTGCCTATACATATCTGTTTTCCATTTTTCTGTTCTGCTTATTAATTAGAATGAGTTCTTTGGCATTAATGTCATAATGTTGTAAATGGTGCATGTATTTTTCCCAGCTTCCTATTTTTTTTAAGTCAAATGTATCAATCTTTCATGTTGTCTGAATTTTGTATTTTTCAAACTTGATAAGAAGTTACAATGAAATAAAGTGGACATTTTATGCAAGTAATCAATTTAAAATGATTTCAAAAGAGGTTTATAAAGTAAACATAAAAATAATACTAACTTCGATCATTAACGTGCCAGCTCAGCTGAGCCATGATTCTCAGTGGTTTGGCAGTTGTAATGTAGTTTAGCATGATGTAGTTGCCCCCATGATGAGATCTGATATAATGTGATCACCTTGATGATAGGACTGCCGTGAGGGGCCAGTGAGTTGCTAGGGAATTTCCTTGTGGGTAGAGTGTATACCGAGTACAGGTGGATTTTCTGGCAAGGTTCCTGGACTTTTGCTCACTCTGGGACCTGCAGCTGGCTCCTGTTCATCTGACCTCTAATTCTTGGGACCTCAACTAGCACCTAACCTGTAGCTGTGCCAATGTGTCAGTCTCCACAGTCTGTGAGCCAGATGCCTGTTTCATCAGCCTCTGCAGCTACTTGGGACATTCCAGCCTGTGCAACCGCATAAGCTATCTCCTTGATAAAAATCTCTCTCTCCCTCTCTCTATAATATATATCTATATATGTGTGTGTGTGTGTGTGTGTGTGTGTGTGTCTATCTACCTACCTATCTGTCTGTCTATCTAGCTATCTCTCTGGAAACCTTGGTTGGTGTAGTGATTAATGCTACATCTGCTAACCAAAAGGTTGGCAATTTGAATTTGCCAGGCACTCCCTAGAAACTCTGTGGAGCAGTTCTACTCTATCCTATAGAGTTGCTATGAGTCAGAATCGACTTGATGGCAGTGGGTTTGATTTTTTGTTATATGTAAACGTATAGATACCTCACTGGTTTTGCTTTGGTAGAGAATCCACAGTAAGACACTAACCTTACTGTTCCTGTCCTCCATCTTCAGGGGTAACCGTCATTAACTGTCTCCTACTTTGTCAATCAGCAAAAATTGCATACCTGTATTGCAAGACATATACACACACAAATGTATGTGTATGAAATACAAATTTGAAAAAATGTATAATGTGTAATATATAATAGCAAGGAGCTTATGTAAATTTCCTGGCCATTACAGCTGCTCAGTTCTTATTGATTTTCTTTTCCCTGTTCTCATAGAAAAATTATTTCACCACTTGGCCAAGAATTACCTCATGTTTGGTTGTATCTGAAGTTTTTGTTCTTGTATGAGGTCTGACGGTTAAGTTCACAAACTTATCCTAGAAAAAGTGCAACATGCCACATTGCTGAATATCACCATGGCCACCTTCGAAGTACTCCCCTTGGGAAGGTATGCACCAATGCCAGAACCTAGTCCATACTTTAAAGGAATTTTGGAACACTTTTCCTGGAATGGCCATCACAGCCATCATCTTATTATCCTTGATGTTGTGAATGTCATCAAAATGTATTGCTTTCAATATTTCCTTGGTTTCTGAGTAAAGGAAAGCTATTGGGGGCCAGATCAGGTGAGTATGGAAGGGGTTTCAATGTAGTTATTTGTTTACTGGTTAAACTTCCTTACAGACAACTGTACAATTAAGTTTGTGAACTTGCCACCAAGTTACCACGTGCAATGGTCATTCCAGGAAGAGGTGCAAAATTGCTTTGAAGGATGGACTAGGTGCTGGCATTGGTGCGTAGCTTCCCAAGGGGAGTATTTTGAAGGAGACTGTAGTGGTATTCACCAATGAGGTTTGTAGCACTTAGAACACTTAAGTTCGGGAATTAATTGTCAGAGCACGTATCCTACCTTCTGCAAACCCAACTCTAATTACTTGCCTTGATGAGATCTGGTATAATGTGATCATGTTCATGTTAGAACCTGCTATGAGGAGTCTTGTAATATTTCTTGTTTTTTGACTCATGAAATTGACACAACTTCCAGAACATCACATTATTTCTAAAAAAAAAAAAGTGAGTGAAGACTATCTCAAGGCATCACAAACTCAATTACTGTGGCCATTTCTTTCATCAAAGACATCACAGTTAATTTTCTCCCTCCTCAGTGGAGAAAAATAAATCAGGACTGTCAACTTGAACATCGCCTCCCAACTGGATGCTCTTCATATCCTCCTTGAACTTTTCTCAGGGGAGCATTAGAGTTGGCAGACCAATTCTGAACTTCCCACTTAAGTATTAGCAGTCTGAAGCCAAGTGTGTTTTGGTTAACATATCATCACTATTTTTTATTCCATGATTTGTGATACTCACCTCTATTAGTTTCCTGCACTTCTGCATCTATTGAAAAGTACAAGTCAGTAAAAACCTATACCTCTTTTACCTAGGAACATTTCTTCACTTTTCCCTGAGTGAATATGTAGGATATAAGTAATTTTGGTATTTATCTACTACACTGATTTATTCTATTTATGAGAGACCTCTTGCTCTCTTTATGGATGATGTCTTTGATGTCATGCCACAATTCGTCTGGTCTTTGGTAATTAGTGATCAACAAATCAGATCTGTTCTAGAGATGGTCAGGAGGGATATATGGCTCTCCTGGACTTATTCTAATTTTCTTCAGTTTTAATTTGAATTTGCACATGAACAATTGATGATCTATGTCACAGTTAGCACCTGGTCTTGTTCTGACTGCTGATATGGAGCTTTTCCATCATCTTTTTCCATAGATGTAATCAATTTGGTTCCTGTGTAAGCCATATGGTGAGGTCCATGTGTACAGTCACTGTTTGTGTTGCTTAAAAAAGGTATTTGCAATGAAAAAGTCATTAGTCTTGCAAAATTCTATCATGTAATCTCCAGCATTATTTCTATCACCAAGGCCGTATTTTCCAACTACTGATCCTTCTTCTTCGTTTCCAACTTTTACATTCCAGTCACCAGTAACTATCAATTCATCCTGACTGCATGTTTGATCAATTTCAGATTGCAGAAGCTGGTAAAAATCTTCAATCACTTCATTTTTGGACTTAGTGGTTGGTGCATAAATTTGAATAGTGGTTGTATTAACTGGCCTTTCTTGTAGGTGTGTGATAGTATCCTATCACTGACAACATTGTACTTCAGGACAGATCTTGAAATACTCTTTTTGATGATGAATGCAACACCATTCCTCTTCAAGTTTTTGTTCTCAGCGTAGTAGACTACATGATTGTGGGATTCAAAATGGCCCAAACCAGTCCATTTTAGCTCACTAATGCCTAGGATGTCAATGTTTATGCATTCCACTTCCTTTCTGACAATTTCCAATTTTCCTAGATTCATACTACTTACATTCGATGTCCTGATTATTAGTGGATGTTTGCAGCTGTTTCTTCTCACTTTGAGTTGTGCCACATCAGTGAACGAAAATCCCGGAGGTCTTAGTCCATACATGTTATTAAGGTTGACTCTACTTTGAAGAGGCAGCTCTTCCCCAGTTAGACGAGTGCCTTCCAATCTGGGGAGCTGACTTTCTAGCACCATGTCTGACAATATTCGGCTGCTATTCATAAGGTTTTCCCTGGCTAATTCCCTGCCTGGTCCTTCTTCCTAGTCTGTCTTAGTCTGGAATCTCAGCTGAAACTTATCTACCATGGTTGATCCTGCTGGCACCTAAATACCAGTGACATAGCTTTCCACAGCAGAGCAACAAGCAAGCCTCCACTGACAGACCAGTAGGGGCTGCTTACTCAGGAAAGACAGGAAAGACCAAATTGCATGTCAGAAAAGATTCTGAAACCTGCTCTTGAATGTTGAGCAACTAAAGCAAAATGAAGAAGTGGTGAAGTAAAATATTTAAACAGAAGATTTCAAAGAGCAGGTGAAGAAGGTAAAAGAAAATATTATAATGACATGTGCAAAGAGCTGGAAATGGAAAACCAGAAGGGAAGAACACATTCTGCATTTCTCAAGCTGAAAGAACTGAAGAAAAAATTCAAGCCTCAAGTTGCAATCATGAAGAATTCTGCAGGGAAATTATTAAATGACTCACGGAGCATCAAAAGAAGATGGAAGGAATACACAGAGTCATTATACCAGAAAGAACTACTCGATGTTCAGCCATTTGAAGAGGTAGCATATGATCAGGAACCAATAGTACTGAAGGAAGAAGTTAAAGCTGCATTGAAGGCACTGGCTCCAGGAATTGATGGAATATCAATTGAAATAGTTCCACAAATAGATACAGCACTGGGAGTGCTAATTCCTGTATGCCAAGAAATTTGGAGGACAGCTACCTGGCCAACTGACTGGAAGAGATCCATATTTATGACCATTCCAAAGAAACGTGATCCAGCTGAAGGTGGAAATTACCAAACAATATCGTTGATATCACACACAAGTAAAATTTTGCTCAAGATCATGCAAAAGTGACTACAACAGTACATTGACAAAGAACTGCCAGAAATTCTAGCTGGGTTCAGATGAAGATGTAGAACCAGGGATATTATCGTTGATATCAGATGGATCTTGGCTGAAAGCAGAGAATACCAGCAAGATGTTTACTTGTGTTTCATCAACTATTCAAAAGTATTCGACTGTGTGGATCACACTAAATTATGACTAACGTTGCAGAGAATGGGAATTCCAGAACCCCTAATTGTGCTCTTAAGGAATCTGTACATGGATCAAAAGGCAGTTGTGTGAACAGAACAAGGGAACACTGCATGGTTTAAAGTCAGGAAAGCAGTACATCAGGGTTGTATCCTTTCACCATATCTTTTTAATCTGTATGCCAAGCAATACTCCAAGAAGCTGGATTATACGAAGGAGAACGAGGCATCAGATTGGAGGACAACTCATTCAACAGTCTCTGTTATGCAGACACCACCACTTTACTTGCTGGAAATGAAGAAATTTTGAGACACTTACTGATGAAGATCAAGGAACAGAGCCTTCAATATGGATTGTACATCCACATCAGGAAAACAAAAATCCTCACAACTGGACCAGTAAGCAACATTGTCGTAAATGGAGAAAAGATTGAAGCTGTCAAGGATTTCATTTTACTTGGGTCCACAATCAACACCCTTGGAAGCAACAGTCAAGATATCAAAAGATGCACTGCACTGGGAAAATCTCCTGCAAAGGACCTCTTTAAAGTATTCGAAAGTAAAGATGTCACCTGGAAGACTAAAATGTGTCTGACCCAAGCTATGGTATTTTCAGTCACATCATATGCATATGAAAGCTGGACAATGAACAAAGAAGACAGAAGAAGAATTGATGCCTTTGAATTGTGGTGCTGGAGAAGAATGTTGAATGTACGATGACCCACCAAAAGAACAAAGAGATCTGTTCTGGAAGAAGTACAACCAGAGTACTCCTTGGAAGCAAAGATGGCAAGACTGTATCTTACACACTGTGGACATGTTGTCAGGAAAGATCAGTCCCTGGAGAAGGACATCATGCTTGGTAGAGATGGATTGACACAGAGGCTGCAACAGTGGGCTTAAGCATAAAAACGACAGTGGGCATTGCTCAAGACTGGACAGTATTTCGTTCTGTTGCTCATAGGGTTGTAATGAGTCAGAACCGACTTGATGGCACCTAACAACAACAACAACAAAACATTTATGAGAGAAGGCTTTGTGATACCTAAATTTTGTGATACCTAATTTGAGTAATCTATACTCAAATCCGCCAGGTGCTCCTTGGAAGCTCTATGGGGCAGTTCTACTCTGACATCTAGGGTGGCTATGAAGCAGACCTTACTCAATGGTAGTGGGTTTGGGCATACTTAACTGGAAGTGATTCAGAGTTTCTGGGGAGATGATACTGTTGTTGTTAGGTGCCATCAAGTTGGTTCTGACTTACAGTGACCCTGCATATGAAAGGATGAACCACTGCCCACTCCTGTACTATCCTCATAGTCTTGGCTATGGTTGAGCTCATTGTTGCAGCCCCTGTTAGCCTCTTTCATTGAGGGTTTTCCTCTTCTTTGCTGACTCTCTTCCAAGAATAAGGTCCCTTTGGTATCATGTTCAGGTATTTTAATGTCACTTCTATAAAATATTCTGGTTGTACTTCTTCCAAGATAGATTTGTTCATTCTACTGGCAGTCCATGGTATATTCAATATTGATCGACAACATCATAATTCAGAGGTATCAGCTCTTTAGTCTTCCTTATTCATGGTCAAGCTTTCACATGTATATCAGGTGACTGAAAATATCATGGCTTGGGTCCTCAAAGTGACATCTTTGTTTTTTAATACTGATCATGGATCCAAGTAGAATGAAAACCTTAACAATTTCAGTATTTTCGCTTTTTATCATGATGGTGCTTACTGGTCCAGTTGTAAAGATTTTTCTTTTATATTTTTATTTAGTTACTTTTTTATTTATTGTGATTAAGTGAAATCTAAATTTTCTAAATTTTCATGCCTGCCTATGTACAGCTCCCACTGCTCTCCCCACCCAGTGACAGCACACTCCTTCTATGCATTCTATAAATGCCATATCCTCATAAAAGTCTCCTGTCACTTCCTCTCCACCCTCTCCCCCTACTCCAGTAAGAGGTCAACAGGACGACATCCTACAGATGCATTGAACCATAAAGTGTACACATGATATGGTCACTCTGTGCTGTAGAGTCCAATCCATTCCTGTCCAGCGAGTTGACCTCAGTAATGATTTATAGACAGAAGTAGCATCAAGACCAGGGGCCACGCTTCCAGGGGAACCCCAAGGCCCCTGGACCATCATTTGTGGCCTTTTAGTGGAGTTCTCATGGTGCAACACTTTTTATTCTCGTGTTGCCAGTGAGACTCAACTTTGTGAGCCCCATCACGGCTATCACTGGTGGTGGTTGGGCAGCATATGATACCTCCAGTCACATGCTGACGCAGTCACCCATTCAGGTGGGTCCCCCTGTCTTCTGGGTTCTCTTTCCTCCATGTAGTTTTGGTCCTTGATGATTGTCTGTTCCTGCTGAGTTGGGACCATTTGCTGTGCCTCAGATGGCAGCTTGCTAGCTTTTAAGACCCCAGACACCACTCACCAATATGGGGTGCAGAAGACTCACTTAGCAATAGGCTAGTTTTGCCAATTGGCCTCATTATCCCCTGAGAACATGGCTCCTGGGCTCCCATCCCTGCTACTCTGTCCCAGCAATATTGGGTTAAGATTGGAGGAGTATTCATGTTTTGTTGAAGTCCAGTTAATATTTATCTTCTTTCTGATGTGTGCTGTCACTGATTTCACCCAACCAAATTTCTATCAACTATCTAATCTATAACAAACCCTCACCCTCCCTCCCTCCCCACCTTTGCTTGCAGCCATCAGAGTCTTTTCTTCTATACATGAGTCTGTTTTTAAGTTCTTATCGTAGGGGTCTCGTACAATATTTGTCCTCTTTGCCAATGACTACTTTCACTCAACATAATGTCTTTCAATTGAAACCTGCTTATGAGATACTTCCTTTATGATGCTTTTTATGATGAGGCGTAATCCATGCTGAAGGCTGTATACTTTCATCTTCCTCAGGAAGTGCTTCAAGCCTTCTTCACTTTAAGCAGCCTAAGTTCTGTCATCTACATGTCACTGGTTGTTAATGAATATTCCTCCAATCCTGATGGTGAGTTCTTCACATAGTCCAGTTTCATAGTTGAGCAGATTATCTGTCCAGCATGCAGGTTGAGTAACTATGGTGAAAGTCTACAACCCTAACCCATACCTTTTCTGACTTTAAACCATGTGGTATCTGCTTGTTCTGTTCGAATGACTGCCTCTTGGTCTATATAGAGGTTCCTTATGATCACAATTAAGTCTTCGGGTACTCCCATTCTTCTGAATGTTATCCATAATTTGCTACACACAGTAGCAAATTTGATACACACAGTCAAATGCCTTCTATATAGTCAACAAAACACAGGTGAACACTGTCTTAGTCATCTAGTGCTGCTGTAAAAGAAATACCACAAGTGGGTGGATTTAAAAAGAGAAATTTTATTTTGTCACAGTCCACTAGGTTGAAAGTTCAAATTCAGAGTTAGCTCCAGGGAAAGATTTTCTCTGTTGGCTCTGGAGGAAAGTCCTTGTCATCAGTCTTCCCCTGGACTAGGAATTTCTGCATCACGGGGACCTCAGGTCCTTTCCAAAGGACGTGCTCTGCTCCCAGCACTGTTTCTTTCCTGATGGTATGAGGTCCCCAAATCTCTCTGCTAGTTTCTTTTATATCTCAGGAGAATGCCACAAGACACAGTACAGTGTTACACATTGAGTCCTGCCCCACCAACACAATGGGTCTCCATCCTCCCTCACTAACACCATAAAGGCAGGATTTACAACATGTAGGAACATCACACAACACCGGGAACCACAGCTTAGCTAAATTGCTACACACATTTTTCAGGGAACACAATTCAACCCATGACACATGTCTTTCTGGTATTCTCTGCTTTCAGCCAAGATCCATCTGATGTCAGCAATGATGTTCTTCATTCTGTTATCCCCTTCTGAATCTGGCTTGAATTTCTGACAGGTTCCTGTTGATGTACTGTTGCAACTGCTTCTGAATTGTTTTCAGCAAAATTTTACTTGTGTGTGATATTAACAATATTGTTTGACAATTTCTGCATTCTGTTGGGTCACCTTTCTTTGAAATGGCACAAATACAGATCTCTTCCAGTTGGTTGGCCAGGTGGCTGTCTTCCAGATTTCTTGGTATAAACTAATGAGCACTTCCAGCACTGCATCTGTATGTTGAATCATCTCAACTGGTATTCCACCATTTCCTGGAACCTTGTTTTTTTGCCAATGCCTTCAGTGTAGCTTGAATATTTTTCTTCAGCGCTGTCAGTTCTTGATCATGTGCTACTTCCTGAAATAGTTAAACACCAACCACTTTTTGGTACAGTGACTGTGTATTGCTTCAATTTTCTCTTGATGCTTCTTGCATCATCCAATACTTTGCCTGTGGAATCCTTCAAAATTGCAACTCATGGTTTGAATTTTTTCTTCAGTTCTTTCAGTTTGAGAAATGGTGTGTTTTTCCCTTTCGGTTTTCTAACTCCAAGTCTTAGCACGTTTCATCATAACCCTTTGCTTTTTTGAGCTGCTCATTGAATTCTTCTCTTTAGCTCTTGCATGCAATTATTCCTTCCCTTCTCTATTCTAAGTTCAAGAGCAAGTTTCAGAGTCTCTTCTGACATCCATTTTGATCTTTTTTTCCCCCGTGTTTTTGATTTTTTTGTGTGTGTGCTTTTGATGGAAATTGGTAGTGCAAATAAGTTTTCTCATTCAAAAGTTTAGACAGAAATTGTTTTGTGACATTCAATCCCTGAGTGTATCAGCACACTCCTCATTCCACCCTAGGTCCCCTATATCTATTCATCTGGTTTTTCTGTCTCTTCCTGCCTTCTCATCTTGCCTTTGGGAAGGAGTTGCTCGTTTAGTTTCCTATACTTGACTGAACTAAGAAGCATGTTCCTCATATAGGCCTGTCAGATTGGACTGAAAAGTGAGCTTTGAGAATGACTTCTGTTTTGAGTTAACAGGGTATCTGGGGGGCCATCGTCATGGGGGTTCCTCCAATCTCTGTCAGTCCATTAAGTCTGGTGTTTTTGTGTATGTGCGAATTTACATTTTGTTCAACATTTTTCTCGTGCACTGTCTGGGACCCTCTATTGTGATACCTGTCAGAGTGGTCAGTGGTAGTAGACTCTCACCTATGTATTTGATGACCTCTTGCTTCTTCATATATGATGTCCCTGATGTCATCCCACAACTTGTCCAGTCTTCGGCCTTTAGTGTTCATTGCATCAAATCTATTCTTGAGATGGCCTCCAAATTCGGGTAGGATATACTCAAAGTCATACTTTGGCTCTCGTGGACTTGTTTTACCTTTCTTCAGCTTTTCCTTGAACTTGCATGTGAGCAATTGATGGTGTGTTCTGCAGTCAACCTCCGGGTTTGTTCTGACTGATGATACCAAGTTTCTCCATCATCTCTTTCTGCAGATGTAGTTGATTTGATTTCTATGTATTCCACCTGGAGAGTTCCATGTGTATGGTCCCCATCCATGTTGTTGAAAAAAGTTCTTGCAATGACGTATGAGTCATTTGTCTTCCTAAATTCTATCATGTGATCTTTGGTGTCATTTCGATTATGAAAGGCATACTTTGAGTGCCTTCCAATCGGAGGGGCTCATCTCTCAGCACTATACCAGCCAATGTTTCACTGCTATTCATAACGTTTTTTCAGAAGTAGATTGCCACGTCTTGCTTTCCAGTCCATCTTAGCCTAGAAGCTCTGCTGGAACTTCTCCCGTGGGTGACCCTGCTGATTTTTTAAATAATGATGGTAGAGCTTCCTGATCGCAGCAACAGGCAAGCCATCAAAACACATCAACCTGACAGATGGTGTTCAGAGAAGGTGATAACATCACAATCAGGCAATAGTCATTGAGATTTCTGGGGACAAAGTTTGTAGTTAAAAAAAAAAACTTGCTACTCTGAGCCTCTCTGACAATATGAGTCATTACACTGATGGGGTGGGGAAGGAGCACTCTAAGTTGGAATACTTAAAATCCATTATAGTTGAGTTTATTCCAACTTATAGCAAAACTGTACAACAGAGTAGAACCAGAATTTCCAAGGCTGTAAACTTTTGCAGAGGCAAAACTGACATTCCCCCCCAAGGTCAGCAGCAAGTACTTCATTATGGAGCTAGCAGGCCTCCTATAAGTTGAAATATGAGAGTGAAATTGTTGCATGAAAAATGAATTTGTTATTTGTTCTTCTTTCTTTCCTTCCTCCATCACTTTTTACCTTTCTCCTTCCTTCACTCTCACCTTCCTTCCTGTCCTCCCCCTTTTTTTCCATAATCCCACATAGAATTTACAGAGACCTAAACAAAGACATAAACATGAGAAGACTAGTGTAAGGGATCTGGGGAATTTATACTCCATGGAGTCAAAAAGGCAATTGATTTGGGGATAAAAACATAAATATGTAGAGGCTGGCTAGCATCGTATATAACCATTCACTTAATTGCAGGATAAATGAAACATTTTACCAAGTCAATATTAAAGAATGTTTAATTCATTCATTTTACTACCTGTACACGTCTAGAGGGAGTAGGGCAACAAGAACAGAAACAGCTAATTAAATATCTTGGTGAAGTGCAAATAGCTGAAACTTGTTTACAAGTTTGTTTTACTGCATAATTAGACTGCAATTTGGGAAAGGTAAAATTCTAAATGTTTCAGATTATCATTTTTCTTCATGGGGATAAATCTATAGCTATATACCATTGATGGAAAATAAAAAGAGCTGCTTCCTTTCTGCAAGAAATCTGTATAGCTTTGCTACCTGGCTTCTATTCAATACATTTCTGCATAGTTATCTAGGTTGTTACTGTTGGCAATTGCATTATGATTTGTATGTTTGTAAAAGGATTTAACCCCTTGCTAAGCTCCTCAAAAGGGAGACTTTCGGTGTCTACTCACCCTAAATTAATGCCTGTGCCATCTTATGATGAAGCAATTCAACCCTTTCAGGTATACCAGGTCTGACAGTTAAGTTCGAGAACTGATCCTACAAAAAAAGTGCTATTTACCTGGTTGCTGAATGTCACCATGGTCACCTTTGAAGTATTCCCCTTAGGAAGTTGTGCACCAATGGAAGCACCTAGTTCACCCTTGAAGGCAAATTTGCAGCTCTTTTCTGGAATGGTCATCAGAGCTGTCATCGTATTATCCTTGATAGCATGAATGTCATCAAAATGTCTTCCTTTCAATATTTCCTTTAGCTTTAGGTGAAGACGAAAGTCACCGGGGGTCAGATCAGATGAATAGGTAGGATGCTCCAATGCAGTTATTTGTTTACTGGCTAAAAACTCCTTCACGGACAGCTATACAATTAAATTTACAAACTTGCCACCGTGCCCAGTGGCCATTCCAGAAAGAGCTCCAAAACTGCTTTGAAGGGTGGACTAGGCACTGGCATCAGTGCGTAGCTTCCCAAGGGGAGGACTTCATAGCTTCCCAAGGGGAGTGCTTCGAAGGCAACTGTACTGATATTCAGGAATGGGGTATGTAGCACTTAGAACAATAAAGTTCGTGGAGTTAATTGTCAGAACCTGTATACTCAGGAGAAATGATTGCTTGTGTCCATCAAAAAACCAACAGCCAAGAAAGCTGATAGCAGCATCCTCTGTAATCATCCAACCTTGAAATAAATGTGAAATAGTAAATTAGACAACAAATTGTGGCATATTCATACACTGGAATGCTCCATAATAATGAAAAAGAATGTCTGCTATATATGAAACAGCAAGGGTGAGTCTCCTACACTGGAGAGGAGTGAAAGAATCCAGACAGTGAATGCTGTAGGGCAAGTTCAAGATGAGGCAAAAATAACCACTGGTGATGAAAGTCAGAACAGTGTTTATCCCTGGGAGAGTGTATGTGGGAGGGGTGATGACAGGCAGTGGCATGAAGGTGCCCGTGGGTGGGTTGGAATGTTCTAGATTTTCATCTAGGTGGTGGTTACACAAGTGTATACATTTATGAAACTCCTCTGAGTGGTGTACCTTCCAGTTTACTCTATTTGGGTTATTTCTCAATAAAAATCAATAGATAAGTAAATCACACATAGAGCAAACTGTAAAGTACACCAAAATATACCACTCGGAGGAGTTTCATGCTACCAAATAAGCACCCCAAGAGAGACTGCTGGTATGCGGTGACTGCCACTGATCAGCACGAACCCTGGACGAAGCTGTGGGCAGAGGCCCATAGCAGAGACAATTGCACTGGGGACTCCCCAGTGCTCCCTTTCTTCTTCTTTTTAAATCTATATTCCTTAGACTCTTTTGTGTTCTTTATCATTTGTGCAGCTATAGATATAGAAAGGGATGTTACAACTCAGAAAAAAGTGGGACAAAAGTTTTCTAAATTTAAGTCCCGAGGGATCTCAGAGCATAGATGTGAAATAAATTGTACTAAGACAATCAGGCTTTCTGCCAAGAAGACTAGATCAAGATTCACCAGATAGGACAAGAACAAGAGTTGGAGTAGAAACAGAGTGAGAAGACCTGGGTCCTTCATAAAGGAGGCCCTGTCCTCTCCATAGAACTCCCAGGTAGAATTTAAAAAACAAAAATAAAAGCAACCTCTTGCTGTTGAGTTCAGTTTTGGCTTATGGGGCAGAGAGCCGGCCCCGCAGGGTTCCTAAGGGGCGGCTGGTCGGTCTGAACTGCTGACATTTTAGTTTGTTGATCCAAAGGCAACTGTACCTTGCTTTCCAGCTGCTCTTTATGAATCCTACTGATTCATATTTTCCTTTTCATACTGATCATTAGTGTTCTGGAATGATCAGCCTGAAGTATTCTAGTTTCCTTTCTCTGAAATAGTTTGCATCAGAAACATAAGTTTATGTATTTAATAGTGTCTAAAATGCACTGGATTTTTTTTAAATGAACTGCATGACTTTTATACTCATATTTACATTCTCCTTGTAAAATTTAATTTCCAGAAATTTGGCCGTAAAGTTTTTTTTTTCTGGCAGAAGTATTCCTTTAAGCTTAAAATACATATACTTGTTACCTCAAATATATGTATTTTATCTCAATGAAAGAGTAAGTTAAAAACACAGACTTTCAGGAAAAAAAAATTTTCTTAGTAACAGCTATTTTAATACTAGACAGTAAAGTGATTTTTTGGCCTGTCTGCCTGAGACAGTTGGGAGAGTGATTTATTTATATCTGTTATGATAAATGCTGTCTGTGTTCCATGTGTGCTTGGAGAGGCTCAACAGCTTGTTTACTGCATTTCTGTCTTTTGATTTTGGCATCATAAATAGGCATAACTGGAGACGTGAGTAGAGTCTGATCGGCACTGAAAACCTGATCGGGGAGCTGTGGAGTAAGGGTCTCAAGTAAGAAGACTTTTGTCCTTAGCTCTGGAGAAAAACCCTTAGAGTAATTGGGGGGCCTTGGTCTAGACTTTCAGGCCACACCTAAGGGTTTGTGCTAGCAAGTGGGGCCTGGCTGGGCCAGAAAAATCACATCTGGGAAGTTAATGTCAACTAGTTTCAGGAAGCATGACTTAGCCCGCCATGCAGGACTGGTCAATAAAAGCTCAGAACCTTAAGGCTCAGAGAGCTTCCTGGTTGTCGAAGGAAGTGTAATGTGCCCTCTCTGAGACACAGCAGCTCTGCCCTGGGAGCCTTTTTAGACTTCACCTGTGCACCTCTTCCTTATGATGATTCTGAAGTGCATCCTTTTACTATAATAAAACCAGTAATCATAAGTACAGTATCTTCCTTGAGTTCCATGACTCATTCCAGCACATTAATGAACCCAAGGAGAGTGTCCTCTTAATTTATCAGTTTTGGCCTAGTTCTCAGTGACTAGGAACAAACACAGAGAGAGAAACAGTGCCCTGTGGGTGGCTGATGTCAGAAATGATGGAAAAATAGGTAAGTGGGGATAGGATTGATCTCTGCCTTCTGTGAATTGGCTTTATGCTGATTGTCATCCACAAAGCCACAGGCATAGGAGCCCAACACTTACTGGTTACTGTGCTAGAAGTAGGACTTCAGATTTCAGAACACGCAGTAGAAGAGCATGCACTCTGCAACTAACCTTAGACATGGGGGTTTCCTGATGGACAATTTCATGCTGAAATGGGACATATTGCTATGCACTGACCGAAAAGATAACATTTTCTTGGCCACATATTAATAACATAGTTTTTAATGTTGTGTCTCTAATCTCATTGAGATAATGACAATGTCATAGTTAAAAGAAGCTTTCTATTTGTCTTCTTGCTGAAACACATTATTAAATTACACATAGAAATCAAATTGCCCTTGCAGCTCACAGACACAGATACATTCCTCGGAAAGTGGGTCAAATTAGGAGCATCATTGCATTTGTGAAATTCAGCATGCATTTCAGATTTGATACTTCACACATCATCAAAAGGTTGTCAGCAAGTCAGGAGGCACAGAAATTTAGAGATAGAATGCAGCATTTCTGAGTTCCTGTTCTGACTTGTCAAGTCTTTGTTCCCCAGACTTTGTAGGAAGAAAAGCTTAGCAATGTGAGTGGGCAGAACTGTCTGTGTTTACAAGGTACAGCAGTGTTTTCTGGTTTTACAGCTAATAGTCACATCGTGTTTATACTGTTCAAAGTGTCTCCGTTTGTACTTGACAATATGTAAGTCTGAGAAACCAAAGGCAACATGCTGTCATTGTTGTTTTTCCTTCTCCCAAAAGTCTATTGAACAGCAACTGGAAATTTGTAGCCCACTGAATGTATATACAGAGCCCTGGTGGCACAGTGGTTAAGAGCTCATGCTGCCAACCTGGGTGGTTCAAATCCACCAGGCAGTCCTTGGAAGCTCTATGGGGACATTTTACTCTGTCCTTTAGCATCACTGTGAGTTGGAATCAACTCAATGGCAACAGGTTTGGTTTGGGGGAAATACACATAGAGCTTATGTTTCAGACTTCCTGCCCATTAATATACATTCTTTTGTGCTGGGAGAAAAAGTAAATGCTAAGACCACTACCAAGACCAATAGAGACCATCTGTATTTGAGTTACAGGTGTGTGGACTAGTAACTTTTTTCCATCATCTTTTCTGGAGTAGTCTCTGCTATGTTTTAATTTTTTTACCTGGTGACATTAAGAAAAGTAAACATTTTCTGTTTACTTAGGTATACTCTACAGCCTATGTATCACTGCAATTTTGTTTCTGGTTGGTGATGCTTTTCCTGTATTATTTCTGATTCACAGGCTTGAAGCCACAGGGTTATGTGTCTTCCCTCTTGCTTACTGAGTCATTCTTGCATTTGCCATGACCTAAACATGGCACAGTGGTTAAGTGCTACATCTGCTAACAAAAAGGTTGGCAGTTCAGAACCACCAGGCTGTCCTTGAAAACTTTATGGAGGAGTTCTACTCTGCCCTACAGTGTTGCTGTGAGTCAAGATTGAGTCTACGGCACTGGGTTTGTTTTCTGGGTTTAAACAATAAGAAAATAATTGGGCAAGACAACTTGAGTGTCTTTGAAGAAGATCCTATGGCCACATCAAAGTAATGCTGAACAGTTTTCCTGCTGTAGATAGTAGTTTCGGATTTTCCATTGCCTACCATGGCACAACAACAACTACCACAACAGTGGTGCTAATGTTCAACATACGGTGCATGTAGAGGATCAGTAAGAGTGCTTTATGGTGCCAGAACCATGAAGGCCTCTTGCAAGTTAAGATTCCAACCTGTCTGCTGCTTCCAGAAATTTCCTGGGTTATCCTTTCAGAACTTTGTAATAAGAAGGGAATCAAGCTCAGAATGGGATTCCTATCCCACATTTCCTATTCGAACCACTCCGCTACTGGTATCTCCTGGGTTTATCTCTCAAATAAATTATTTGTCCTTGAATCCCTGTCTCTGCGTCTACTTCTGGGACCCTAAGCCAAAACAGGTAAGAAAAAGTGGAACCCACCAGGGACATAAAGACCAACTATGAGATAATCTTATCATTCTGAGACAGAGAAGATAAGGGCTTGAACTTCAGGTGGAGCTGAGGGAGACTAGTGTAATTGATGGAACTTGGAGCTTCAGTGGAAGTGAGGAGGGAGGCAGAAGAGGGCATGTAATATAACCCTGGTGACATCATTCACCTGCAGGAAATCCAAGAGTAAGAGTAGGACTTAAAAAAAAAAAAAAAAACGAAAGAAAACCACTATTTAAGAAATTGATGAGAAGAGGCAAATGCCAAATTCTATTTTGCATCTCAGCTAAGACTCATATTTTTATGTCAATATTTCTTTAACTTCCCATGGGAAAGATCTTTGTAGCCCGGTAGTTCAGAACCTTGGCTGCACACTGGGACTACCTGGGAGTTTAAAACATTCTAATGCCTTGGTCCACACCCAGAGAATTCGATGTAATGGTTCTGGGGGAGAAACCAAGGTATCAGAAATGTTTAACACTCCCTGTTGCTGTTAGGTGCCATTGAATCAGTTCCAACTCACAGTGAGTCTACACACAACAGAACGAAACAATGCCCAGGCTTGGGCCATGCCCGCAGTCATTTCTATTCTTAAACCCGTTGTTGTAGCCACTGTGTCAATCCATGTCTTCGAGGGTCTTCCTCTTTTTCACTGACCCCCGACCCTGCCAAGCATGGTGTCCTTCTCCAGGGACTGATCCCTCCTGATAACAACGTGTCCAAAGTACACAAAATGTAGTCTTGCCACCTTGCTTCCAAGGAGCACTCTGGTTGTACTTCTAAAACTGATCCAACGTTCAGTTAGTGTAAAATATCCAGTTAAATTGAAGATTAGAGAAATTATTTAGGTTTGGTTATGTTTGAGGATCTCTCATTAGCACACATACCACCTTCAAACTTTCATCTTGTATTTTCCTACTACAAATATGGCCATGTTCTTAATATTAGCTTTATTAAAATGATGGTAAGGACAATACTTGATCAAATAGCTAAAAGTGCTAAGCACTTCCTCTAAGTACTGTCTTAAGCCCTTCAAACGCATTCTCATTTAGTTCTCACAAACCTTTGAGCTAGTGCTATTATTATAACTATTTTACAAATGAGGAAACTGAGTCTCAAGGAATTTGGTTTGCATAAAACCTAGTACATGGCAACAGGGTTGCCTAATTTCAGGGCCTAACTTGCCAGTCACGATAATATTGTTGTTAGCTACGACTGAGTCAGTCTAACTCATGGCAACTCCAAGGACAACAGAATGAAATGCTGCCTAGTCCTGAGCCATCTTGACGATCAGCTGTAGATCGGAATGGTTTTATGGGCTGACTCTTGGCAGTAGATTGCTAGACCTTTCTTCCTAACCCATTTCAGTCTGGAAGCTACGCTGAAACCTGTTTCGCAAACAGGCAACAAACAACCGCCCACTGACAGATGAGTTCTGGCTGTGTACAAGGTGCACTAGCCGGAAATCCAGAGTTACCCCACACGGAAGGTGAGAATTCTGCCACTGAGCCACCAACTCCATCAGCCATGATACTGTGTGGTAAATGCAACTTCCTCAATTAGCTCCAGCTACTTAGCTTATTAAACTCATTGCTGTCAACTTGATTCCAATCATAGCAACCTTATAGTGACCCTATAGGGCAGAGTAGAACTGCCCCGTAGAGTTTCCAAAGAGCACCTGGCAGATTTGACCTGCTGACCTTTTGGTTAGCAGACATAGCAGTTAATCACTATGCCACCAGGGCTTGGAAAGTTTAATTAATATGTGAATGAGACATTTTGGGAACAGAATGCAGCATTTTACTCTGGAAGTGACGATCAGGAGCTTTTCTACAGGATGCACAAATCAGCTAGCTTTGAGCTGATCAGATTAGTAATACAACCATTAGTTTCTCAGGCTAAAAATATGTTTCTGCTCTTTCAAATCCAAGGTGGAGCATCTAACTCAGAGCTTGTCTAAGACAGACTGGTAGTTTGGTTAGAGTGTTAGGAAGCTTTATGAAATTAGGTTATTGTATTTCACCACTCATTTAAAGGCGTGGAAAGGAAAAAAATGACCAACAAGATAATCACAGTTGACAGGTTTTCTTAAATGAGAAACTGCAGACAAGTAGCATCCCAAACTGAAAATGGTGAGGGGCTTGAATTTATGCAGTCATAATGCCATTTTAAATCTTAGATGAGTTATTCTCTTGTCTTTGCTTAATCACATTTATTTTTCCTTATATTTGGGTAAGTCGGTGACTGAATGCTAATCAATACTGCTAACTCATGCTGATAAGGAAGACTTGCTTAAGTTTCCATTCTGTCCTTATAAAATGGCCTTATGACTAATTTTTGTTTGACTCTTGGCCCAGGGAAGCCATCTGAACTCTCATGTCTATAAAAATGTTTAATAGTAGATAAATAGATGATTACAATCATTGATTTTTTTAAAGTCCAGTGTAAATTTTAGAAGAGAAATGTCAACTGTCAAAGTATTATCTACTCTGTTTCTCCGGACAGTGGCTTTCAAGAGTACTCCATCGTAGCATGCTTTCAAGTTTCCATCCTCTTTTGATGTTTGGCAATAAAGAGAATTAGAAGAGACTACTTTAGACTCTTTCCTTTGAGGCACCTGACACATGGTCTATTTATCCCTTTCTCTGCTCTTCTTTATGCTGTCTTTCTTTTCAAAGGGTCTGAAGTACTTCGCAAATACTTGTTTTATCTTTGTAACATTTCTGTGATGTTCAGAATGGGCTAACATGTTTGAGATGTTTCATATTTTCTTTTTATTGCACTGAACTTAAAAATTACCAAGCAACATTCATTTTTTACGAAGGCTTGAGAATTATGACTTTTTATGTTGAATTGCCTAAGGCTGGTGTTTGTATTTCTTTAATGACTCCCGTATGAGTAAAAGGTGTGTTCAATGCCACTGTCTAGCACATTGCTTTGTATACCGAGATTGCTTAAACCTGGGGTCAGCAAACTTTTTCCATGGAGGGCCAGTTAGCAAGTATTATAGGCCCTGTGGGTGATCTAGTATCAGCTGCAACTATTCCACTCCTCGGCTGCAATGTAAAAGGAGCAACAAGCAATACAAAAACAACTGAGTGTGGTGGCATTCCAAGAGAACTTCATTTACTAAAATAGGTGGTTTTTGTTAGCTGCAACCAAAGCCCTGGTGGTGCAGTGGTTAAGCATTCAGCTGCCAACTCAAAGGTCAGTGGTTCAAACCCACCAGCTGCTCCATGGATGAAAGCTGTCTCAGTCTACTTCTGTAAAGATTATGGCCTTGGAAACCCTATGGGGCAGTTCTATTCTTTCCTAGAGGGTCATTATGAGTTGGAATCAACTTGATGGCAATAGGTTTGGGTCTTTTGGTTGTTAGCTGCTGTGGAGTTGGCCCAGAGACCCAACTAGTGGGAGGCAGGAAGGGCCTCATGTCCTGTGTATCATGTGCGTGCCCTGAGCAACACTTGAGGCAAGATACCAATGAGCAGTTTCCATTGGTGTTACTTGGAATCAACTCAACAGCAACAGCTTTATTTGTTTTTTCATTGGCTATCAGGGAACCCTGGTGGTGCAGTGGTCAAGAGCTCAGGCTTCTAAACAAAAGGTAGAAAGTTTGAATTCACTGCTGCTCCTTGGAAACCCTATACCAAACCACCCAACCACCCAACCACCCAACCACCCAACCACCCAACCACCCAACCACCCAACCACCCAACCACCCAACCACCCAACCACCCAACCACCCAACCACCCAACCACCCAACCACCCAACCACCCAACCACCCAACCACCCAACCACCCAACCACCCAACCACCCAACCACCCAACCACCCAACCACCCAACCACCCAACCACCCAACCACCCAACCACCCAACCACCCAACCACCCAACCACCCAACCACCCAACCACCCAACCACCCAACCACCCAACCACCCAACCACCCAACCACCCAACCACCCAACCACCCAACCACCCAACCGAACAACTGAACAACCAAAAACCAAACAACCAAACAACCAAGCCCATTGCTGCTGAATCAATTCCAACTCACAGCAACCCCATAGAACACAGTAGAACTGCCCCATAGGGTTTCCAAGTCTGTCGTTATATTCCCATAAGGGCTCCTTTCTTTCTCCCTATTGCTGTTTGCTGTCAAGTACTATCAAGTAGATTCCGACTCATAGCAATCCTACGTACAAAGAATGAAATTCCTCCTAGTCCCACGCCACCCTCACAGTCAGTGTCATGTTTGAGACTGTTGTTGCAGCCACTGTGTCAGTCCATCTTATTGAAGGTCTTCTTTTTCACTGACTCTCTACCTAACCAAGCATGATGTGCTTCTCCACGGACTGATCCCTTCTGATAACAAGCTCAAAGCATGTCAAGTGAAGTCTCATCATCCTTGCTTTTAAGGAGCATTCTGGTAGTTGCTGGTATATTCAATATTCTCTGCCAACACCATAATTCAAAGGTGTCAGTTATTCTTTGGTCTTTCTTATTCATTGTCCAGCTTTCCCGTGCATTCAAGGTGACTGAAAATACCATAGCTTGGGTCACGTGCACCATAGTCCTCAAAGTAACACCTTTGCTTTTTAATACTTTAAAAAGGTCTTTTGCAGCAGACTTTCCCAATGCAATGTGTCATTCGATTTCTTGACTGCTGCTTCCGTGGGTGTTGGTTGTGGATACAAGTAAAATGAAATCCTTGGCAATTTCAATTATTTTCTCTGTTTATCCTGATGTTGCTTATTGGTCCAGTTGTGAGGATTTTTGCTTTCTTTTTGTGAGGTGTAATCTGTACTAAAGGCTGCGATCGTTGATCTTCTTTAGTAAGTGCTTCAAGTCCTCTCTGCTTGCAGCAAGCAAGGTTTTTCCATCAGTGTTTCACAGGTTGTTAATGTTTCTTCCCAGTCCATCTTAATCTGGAAGCTTTGTTGAAACCTATTCAGCATGCCAGCAACACCCAAGCCTCTACTGACAAACAGGTGGTAACTCCATGAGGTGTATTGGCTGGGAATTGAACCAGCATCTGCTGCATGAAAGGCAGGAATTTTACCACTGAACCACTGCTGCCCCTACAAAAGTAGGTTGTAGTAGCAACTGGGGCCAGGGGATTGTAGGTTGCTGACCTCGGGCTTAGACTGGTAGGTCACTAGGTGGTACAAATCGTTTGCTCTTAACTACTAACCTATACGCTGATGGTTCAAATCCACCCGGTGTCACCACAGAAGAAAAGTCCAGCAATCTGCTTCTGTAAAGATTACAACCATGAAAATCCAATAGAACAGTTCTATTCTGTAACACATGGGGTTCCCGTGAATCAGAAATGACTTGACAACAATTTTGGCTTGCTTTTGGGGTTTGGCATAGACCACTATGAAATCACATAAGAAAGGCTGTAATCTTGGCTTCAGGGTTTCTCAGGGTACTAATTCCACTCTTCATTTATGTGAGCACTTCAAAGCTGTCAGATAAACATCTATAAGTAAGAATGGTTAGGTTGCATAAACAAACACAGCTGGGTAAATTCTATGAGTTTTACCCCCAACAACTTCAGCCGCCTTGCCAGCACTTGTTGACTTGACTCAGCCTAATGTCAAAAGCTACATGAAAACTCAGGTTAAAAACTTCACAGAAATGAAGGTCTGGTGTGGCTTGCTACCCAATAACAAGACACTTAAAATGTTTTTTAAAAAGGAACTAAGATAATTTCCAAGATCCTTTCCACTTCCAACTTTTCAGGTTATGTCTAAGGTTATCTATTCATCTACTTCAGAAAAGGACCAACAGCCACTGATGGGGCCTTTGAGGTGACCGTGCTTTAGTCATCAGGAAACCCTGACAATAACTGGCTAATGTAATAAAATCAATGAGTATCTTTTATTCAGCAATTACCAGTTAAAAAACCAACTGGTGTTGAGCCCTCTGTGACTCCTAGCAACCCCATGAGAATCACTGTAGACTGTGCTCCATACGATTTTCAATGGCTGATTTTGCAAAAGTAGATGACCAAACCTTTCTTCTGAGGCACTTCTGGGTGGACATGAAGCTCCAGCCTTTGCATTAGCAGCCAAGCACTTAACCTTGTTACCATCCAGGGACTCCTACACAGTTAAAAAACAACAAACAAACCCGTTGCTATCAAGTCAATTACACCGTTTGATTAGCAGCTACGGCATTTAACTACTACACCACCTGGGCTTCCAAGCTGTTACAGTCAGTCATTTTTCTCATGGAAACCTCATTGAATACCTCTGAAATAAGGTATTCTTATCTCTAATTTTTACAGTTAAAGCAACTGAGGCTTAGTTCCCCCAAATTAAGCAGCAGAGTAGTACTCAGACCTAGGTGCTCCAACCATGAAGCCTGTATTCTTTACATTTTCAAACTTCCTTCCTCACACAGTTCTCTGATAGTAGCCCCAGTATCATCCTCATGAACAATAATAACTAATACTTACTGGGCATTTACAAGGAGCCTGACATGGTTCTAAGTTCTTCATAGAGGCCAGCCCTCCAAACAACCTGTGAGTTATGCACTCTTGCCATTCTGGTTTTCTAGACTGGGAAACTGAGTCACAGACAATGACCCACATCGCTGAGCTTAAGGAGTTTCCCTGAGTTTAAAAGCACCATCCATGCCAAGTGGAAACAACCTCAGCAGAAAATGTTGTCTTTATTTCCTAGTGTCAAAGACTGTTGTTTTTGTTAGGTGCCACTGAGTAGGTTCTGACTCATAGGGACCCTACACACAACAGAATGAAGAGTGCTTGGTCCTGCGCCTACCCACAATCATTTTTATGCTTAAGTGCATTGTTGTGGCCACTATTTCAATCCATCTCTTTAAGGGTTCCCTTTTTTCTTTTTGCTGACCGTCTACATTACCAAGCACAATGTCCAGGGACTGATTACTCCTGGCAACGTGTCCAAAGTATGTCAGATGTAGTCTTGCCATTTTTGCTTCTAAGAAAAACTCTGGTCGTACTTCTTCCAAGACAGACTTGTTTGTTCTTTTGGCAGTCTGTGGTATATTCAGTATTCTTCACTACCACTGCAATTCAAAGGTGTCAATTCTTCTGTCTTCCTCATTCATTGTCCAGCTTTCATACGCACATGATGTGATTGAAAATACCGTGGATTGGGTCAGGCTCATCTTAGTCTTCAAGGTGACATCTTGGCTCTTCAACACTTCAGAGAAGTCTTTTGCCCCAGATTTTCCCAATGTAACATGTGTTTTGATTTCTTGTGGTGTAGTGGTTAGGTGCAATGGCTGCCAACTGAAAAGTTAGCAATTTGAATCTGCCAGGCACTCCTTGGAAACTCAATGGAGCAGTTCTACTCTGACCTATACGGTTGCTATGAATTGGAGTTGACTTGAAGGCAGCAGGTTTTGGTTTGGGCTTTCACAGGTGTTGATAGTAGAATCAAGTAAAATGAAATCCTTGAACCTCAGTCTTTTCTCCGTTAATCATGGAAACCATGGCGGCGCAGTGGTTAAGTGCTATGGCTGCTAAACAGAAGATCGGCAGTTTAAATCTGCCAGATACTCCCTGAAACTTTATGGGGCAGTTCTACTCTACCTATAGGGTTGCTACGAGTCAGAATTGACTCGACAGCAGTTGGTGGTTCTCAGTGTCAGAAGGGGAGGAGAAACTAGTTAAGCAATTAAGTTCCAGAAAGGCATCCTGCCTTTCTTCCACTTACTCTTTCATTTCAGTTTCTTTGGGGCAGTAAATCACAGCCACCCTGGAATTTCCACCACACCAGTGGATGAATCTCACATTAAAGCCATACATTTTGGAAATGCCTCACGTGAACAATAGAGTCTGTCTCTCTGTCAAAATGAGAGAAAAACCAGTTACTTCCTTCTGCCTCTTCCTTGCTGTTGGTTGCTCTTCTGAAAGCCACACAGCAATGGCCTCAGAGCAGCTCATGTAGCACTCCCTGTCACAGATACTCAGGACACAGAAGCAGGTGTCACCAGAAGGGGAAAAGGCTCATACAGACCACCAGCCAGGTCATGTAGCTTTGATTATGAACATGGAGGTGTCTTTTCAAAATGCCTGCATGGCAGAGACACGCTTTTTTTTTTTTTTTTGCTACTGATAATGGTATCAAGTTCATGTCCAATGTCTGCTGTGAAAGAAACAGTGTTCTCTGGACTTTCCTTCAGGTGAGGGATTGCAAGAAGACAGGAGCTTGGCAGTGCTGGCTTAACTGAGGCCACTTGTTGTGAACGAACCAATAATCAAACCTAAATGACAGTTATAGGTTAGGTTTCATCCCCACGCATTGCTACCAGATTACAATGCTAGTGCCAGGCAACATGCTGCTACACACAAAGGGCTCTTTTGATTTTATTAATAAAATTTTATTTTATTAAGATTTTATTTTTATGAAAGCACACACAGCAACACCTGCTATAATTCCACAGTTTCCAGACATAAAGATCAGTGACATTCATCACATTCTTCGCATTGTGCCAACCTTTTTTGCTCTTTCTGTTCTAGTCATTTTACTTTTATTAACTTCAAGTTCCTGCCCCTCAGTCTTTTCACTACACATTAAAATAGCTCTTGACACTTTGGTCATATACAGATTTTCTTTTTGACTCGATGGCACTTGGCTTTTGGCAAAACTAAAGGATGACAATCTTTACTCTTTGAGGAACCTGAGGTCTGAAGGACCTATGCTGCTTTCTTGATGGTATGACATTCCCAACTCTCTGCTTACTTACTTCCCTTTCCTTTTATCTCTTATAGGATGAAAGGATGAAAAGTTGTGTAAGCCACACTCCAGGGAAACTTTCTTTACATTGGATCAGGGAGGTGACCTTAGGAAGGGTTTTATTGTCCCCTCAGCCTGCCTTAACATAAATCCAGTCTATTAACCACAGGCAAAAATTAGGATTTACAGCATCAGAAAAAACATCACAAAATGGAGGGCAATCACACAGTACTGGGAATCACTGGCTGAGCCAAGTTACTACACACATTTCTGGGGGACCCAAGTCAATCCATGACAAGCTTCAACAAGACAGATTGACACAGTGGCTGCAACAATGGGCTTAAGCATGAAAACGATTGTGGGCATGGAATGGGACTAGGTAGTGTTTCTGTTGTGTGTAGGGCTGCTATGAGTTGGCACGTACTCAGTGACACACTAACAACAACAACAGCAACAATGAATGTACGTGAAAACTGGACAACGCACAAGGAAGACTGAAGAAGAACTGATGCATTTGAATGACGGCATTGGCAAAGAATATCGAATGTACCACGGTCCACTAGAAGAACAAACAAATCTGTCCTGGAAAAAGTACAGCCAAAATGCTTCTTAGAAGTGAAGATACTAGGACTTCATCTCACATACTTTGAACATGTTAGCAGGAGGTTATCAGTCCCTGGAGAAGCACATCATGCTTGGTAGCAAGTCAATGTAAAGGAGGAAGACACTCAACAACATGAACTGACACAGTGCCTGAAATAACAGGCTCAAACATAGCAATCATTGTGAGTGTGGTGCAGGACCGTGCAGCATTTCGTTCTACTGTACATAGGTTCTCCGTGAGTCAGAACTAACTCAGCAGCACCTAAGGGCAGCATACTAGACTTGAGTCCATTGCTCTGGCTCTTGTGTCAATCCACCTCATTGAGAGTTTACTTTGTTTTCATTTGCCATCTGCTTTACCAAACATGATGTCCTTTTCTATCCATTGATCAACAGAATAACTGTAACAGTGGACTCAAACATACTAAGAAAAGTGAAGATGACACAGGACCAGGCAATGTTTAGTTCTGTTATACGTAGGGTTCACCATGAGTCAGTGCTGACTTGACAGCAACTAACAACAGCAACTGTTATAGTCGGTGGAAGAAAGTAATGTAAATTGTACCTTGTCCTTTAATTTAGGCCTTTGTTTTTATATACCTTCATTTGTCTTCGGTTATGGTAGGGACTGACCGAATGCTAAAACACATAACTTTAAAACAAATGTATTTTTCAAAATACATAGATGCCACAAGATTGTTTTCTAAAAATGGTGAAGGGGCTGGAGTAGAGGTTGCTGGGAAAGTCAATGTATGTAGAGTATTAGGAACTACTGTCATTTCATAAAGGTTGAGCATCACTGCATTGGCATATGGTCAGTGCTAAGAATTTTTAGACTTTCTACTGTGTGTGTCTTTTAAATTCCATATCATCAAACTTCAAAATTATATTTAAAGCTGGAATCATTAATCAACAAAATGAAGTAAGACCCAGGACTTTTGCATGGCAGCCAATTAGAGCATTGCCTGTGAGATATAGTGTTATAAAAATTCAACTGTGGAATGTAGCACGAAACAGAACAATTTTTTCGGCAGAAACATCTAGTAGAGGTCATGTTATCACCTCTATCACCTTCTTTGGTCAAGGACTTGGGAAATAGTCTAACACACTATTGTAACATATTGAAGTGTGCTCCTTTTCATGGCCTCCACTCTCCCCCACAAAAGATGTGCTGAAGTTCTAACTCCCAGTACCTGTGACCTTGTTTGAAAAGGAGGACTTTATAGATGTTATCAGTTAACACGAGGTCATACCAGAGTAGTCTGAGTCCTAATCCTGAAGTCTTATGAAAGAAGAGAAAAGACATAGACACGGAGGCAGACCAAAGGATGGTCATGTGGCTATGGAGGTGGGTGTAGGCCAAGGAATGCCACGAATTACCAGGAGGCACCAGAAGATGGTACAGAAGCATGGGAGAGTATCTCTATTAAAGTCCTCAGCAGGCATCAACATGGCCGACACCCTGACTCAGACATCTAGTCTCCAGAAGTGTGAGAATAAGTTTCAGAGGTCTGATAATTAAGTCTGTGAACTTAATTGTTCTAAGTGCTACACACCTCATTGCTGAATACCGTTATGATCACCTTTGAAGTACTCTCCTTGGGAAGCTATGCACTGATGCCAGTGACTAGTCCACCCTGCAAAGCAATTTTGAAACTCTTTCTGGAATGGCCACTGTGCAAAGTGGCACAGTGGCAAGTTTGCAAACTTAGTTGTCTAGTTGTCTGTGAGGGAGTTTTTAGCCAATTAACAAGTAACAGTATTGTAATACCCTCCCTACTCACCTGATCTGGCCCCTAGTGATTTTCCTCTTTATCTGAACATACAGGAAATATTGAAATAAAAACATTTTGATGACATTCAGGACATCAAGGGTAATATGACAAGAGCTCTGACAGCCATTCCAGAAAAAGCATTCCAAAATTGCTTTGAAGGGCAGACTAGGCACTGTCATCAGTCATGGTTTCATACTTTGAAGGTGACCACAGTGGTGCTCAGCAATGAAGTATGTAGCACTTTTTCTAGGATGAGTTCATGAACTTAATTTTCAGTCCTCATGTGTTCTTTAAAGTCACTCACCCTGCGGGCATTTTTAAATGTGATTCAGTGAAAGTGTACAATACAGTTTAAATTTGCAAGCCCACCTATGTGCAGCTCCTCCTGCTCTCCTTGTCCAGTGACAGCACACTCCTTTCTGTTCTGTACGTGTCACATCCTCTTAACAATCTCCTGTCCCCTCTTCTCCACCCTCTCCACTCTCCTCTAGTAAGAGGCCAGTAGGACAACACCCTACAGATGCATAGAACGATAAAGTGCACACTTGATATGGTCACTCTGTGTCTCTAAGTCCAATCTATTCCTGTCCAAGGAGTTGACCTCAGTAGTGATTTATGGACAGGGGCAACATCAGGCCTAGGGGCCATGCTCCCAGGGGAGCCTTGAGACCTTTGGACCATCAGCTGTGGTCTTTCAGTGGAGTTCTCAGGGTAAATCCCTTTTTATTTTCATGTTGAATGGATAAATAAGCTATGATATATATACTCAATGGAACACTATGCAATGATAAAGAGCAATGATGATTTTAGGAAGCACCTCATAACTTGGTTTCAATTGGAAGACATTATGCTGAGTGAAATCAGTCAGCAGCACAAGGACAAATATTGTATGAGACCCCTACTATAAGGACTTAAAAACAAACTCATGTATAGAAGAAAAGTCTATTTGATGGCTGCAAGGGATGGAAGGGAGAGAGGGAAAGGACTGACTATAGATTAGATAGTTGATAGAAATTTGGTTGGGTGAAATCAGTGACAGTACACATCAGAAAGAAGATCAATTTAACTGGGCTTCAACATAACTTGAATACTCTTCCGATCTTAACTCAATATTGCAAGGACAGAGTAGCAAGGGTTGGGGTTTGGGGACCATGCTTTCAGGGGACACCGAGGCCAATTGGCATAACTGGAGTATTGCTAAGTGAGTCTTCTCCACCCCATATTGGTGAGTGGTGCCTGGGATCTTAAAAGCTAGCAAGCTGCCATTTGAGGTACAGCAAATGGTTCCAACTCATCAAGAACAGATGATCACCGAGGACCAAAATGACACAGGGGAAAGAGAACACAGAAGACAGAAAGACCCACATGAATGGGTGACTACATCAACATGTGACCAGAAGAACCAGATGGTGCCCAGCCACCACCAGTGACACCCTGTGGTTTTTTTATGGCAGCCTGAGGAAACAGACAGCTATGAAATAGTATTAATTAAAAAAAAAAAAAAGTTGGAAGCTATTGCCTCGAGATAATCTTTAAACCTTAAACCAAAAATATCCCTTGAAGTCTTCTTAAAACCAAACAACAGTTTGGCTTAACCAGTGTAGAATGTCTGCTTTGAGCACTGTGCTCTTTTAAGAACTATCTATATGAGATCAAAGCGACAACAGCAATTTGAAAGATTAGAAAGGAAATTCAAGTAACAGTGAGTTTATGTTAATAGAGGAGAAACAATTGGGAAAAGGAGGATGAGAATAATTGCACAATCTGAAGAATAGTATCAGTGTTGTCAAACTGAACATGTAGAAATTGTTGAACTGACCTATGTTTTGCTGTGTATATTGTCAATAATAACAGTAAGGCAAATTATTAGAAAACCCAACTTTATACACATGAATATATGGGTCTTTCATTTTCCAAACAATATTTGACTGTGGGCCAAGTCCTTGGTGAACTACACGGAAGAGAAAAGCATTTGAAAAATTCTGAGAGAAATATTTTTTTTTTATTTTTTATTTAACATGACTGAGTGAAAATATACCTTCCTGTATAAATTTACATGCCCACCTATACGAAGCTTCCACTGCTCTCCCTGTCCGGTGACAGCACACTATTCCTCTCTGCTCCATATATGTCTCATCCTCCCAACAGCCTCCTTTCCCCTCCTCTCCACCCACTCTCCTTCCTCCAGCCAGAAGTCAGCAGGATGATATACTATAGATGTATAGAACCATAAAGTGCATCCAATATATGGTCACTCTGCATTGCCAAGTCCAATCCATTCCTGTCCAAAGAGTGGACCTTCGTTATAATTTATGGGTAAGGGCAGCATCAGGGCCGGGGGCCATGCTCTCAGGGGAACACCGAAACCGCTGGACCAACGATTGAGGTCTTTTAGTGGAGATCTCAGGATGCACCACTTTTCATTCTTGTGTTGCCAGTGAGACTCCTCTCTGTGAGTGCCATCGTGGCTATCACTGGTGGTGGCCAGGCACCATCCGGTTCTTCCGGTCCCAAGTTGATGTAGGCACCCACTCTTGTGGGTCTCTCTGTCTTCTAGGTTGTCTTTACCACATGCCATTTTGGTCCTCGGTGAGCATCCGTTCCTGCTGAGTCGGGACCATTTGCTGTGTCCTCGGATGGCAGCTTGGCAGCTTTTAAGACCCCAGACACCACTCACCGATGTGGGGTGCAGAGAGCTCTCTTAGCAAAATGCTAGTTGTGCCAATTGGCCTCGATTTGGCCTAAGAGCATGGTCCCCTGCCCCCCACCCCAGCTACTCTATCCTTGCAATATTGGGTTAAGATGAAAGGAGTACTCAAGTTATGCTGAAGTCCACTTAATGTTGTACTTGTTCCTAATGTGTGCTATCACTGCTTTCTCCCAACCAGATTTCTAGCAACTGTCTAAACTAAACCCTCCCCCTCCACCCTCCCTCCCTCCCCTCCCTTGCAGCTGTCAAAGAGTCTTTTCTTCTATACACAAGTCTGTTTTTGAGATCTTATCATAGAGGTCTCATACAATATTTGTCCTTTTGTCGCTGACTACTTTCACTGAACATAATGTCTTCCAGTTGAAACCAGGTTAGGAGATGTTTCCTGGAGTCCTAGTTATTCTTTATCATTGCGTAGTACTCCATTGAGTATATGTACCATAGTTTACCTATCCATTCTTCTGTTGTTGGACATCTGGGTTGATTCCATCTTTTTGCTATTGTGGACTGTGCTGCGATAAACATTCTGGTGCATGTGTCCGTTGGTGTGAAAGACCTTGATTCTGTAGGATATATTCCAAGTAGTGGAATTACTGGGTCAAATGGTATATCGATATCCATTTATTTAAGAAAGTACCAGATTGCTTTCCAAAGAGGCTGGACCATTTTGCAATCCCACCAACAGTGTAGGAGGGTTCCACTTTCTCCACAGCCTCTCCAGTATTTGTTGTTTTGTGTTTTTTGGATCATGGCCAATCTTGGGGTGAGATGGTATCTCACTGTCGTCTTGATTTAAATTTCTTTAGTAACTAAAAATTGTGAACATGTCCGCATGTGTTTTTTGGCTGCCTGGATCTCCTCTTTAGTGAAATGTCTGTCCATCTCCTTTGCCCATCGCTTAATTGGATGGTTTATCTTCTTCTTATTGATATTTTGTAGTGAGAGAAATTTTTGTGAAACTGGATTTTTCTTCCTCCCTTCAGCCTCCCATGACATTGGCTTTCTCTGTGGACAGGCCGTGTAGAGTCCTGACAACCCTCCATACCAGCAACTGGGTAGGTGTGCTAGTAGGCAAATACTGAAGATATTAATGCAGGTTGGTGCCAGCAAACTTATTATGAAAGGCAGGAACAGCCTCACTTGTCCCACTGGCCCCAAACCCAGCACCAAACATGTCTAGTGTACTGGTGTGATTACCATGAAAATATGCCTCTTGGCTTTTCAGCTACAGAGAGCTGGCCCCAGGCTCCATGCTCCAAAATCCATCACCATATTTTGTAAGCAGGGCTTTATTTTCTACCACTGCTGATTCATGATTCTCATTTTTAAAAATTCCATTTACCAGTGATGCCAAAGTTTTTGTTGAAATTTATTAATTTCCATTTTCTATGATACAAATCAGTCATTTCTACAAGTTTATGAAACTGTCACATCTTGATATATTTTTAAATGAGTTCAAAAGCCAGTGGGCCTTTGCATTTCAAACATTTGTTTTATTTAGTATGTTTTTGTTTCAAGGCTTTTCTGTACATAAATCAAACCCAAACCCACTGCCGCTGAGTTGAGTCCAACTCATAGTGACCCTAGAGGTCAGAGTAGGATTGCTCCATAGAGTTTCCAAGAAGTTCCTGGAGAATTTGAACTGCTGACCTTTTGGTTAGGAGACACAGAGCTTAACCCACTATGCCACCGTGGTTTCCTTTCTGTATATAGTTGTGATAATATATTTGTAAGTGATACACATATTATTTTAGTAACAAAATTACATAATGCTGGAAGATTTTCTAAACAACTGTTTTGAAAATACTCTCTCCATAACACATTTCTCTGGAAAGTCAGTTACCTTATCACTCATTACTAAAATGTTAATATTTACCTTAAAGAGACACAGTGGTACATTAATTGTGTTTAAATCTGCTTGGTAGTCAACTATTGACAGCCACATGTCATCACCCAAAACATCTATTCTTTGTCAGACTAGAACATTAGCCTTCTTGTAAAGAAAAATAAATAACTCATCTTTAAGTTGATAACACTTTTAAGTACTTTGCTAAAAGATAAGCAAAAATTTCCAAAGCAAAAACAATAGATGATTACTCACTGTTGTAGTTATCTAGTGCTGCTGTAATAAAAATACCACAAGGGTATGGCTTTAACAAAGAAAAATGTATTTTCTCAGAGTCTAGCAGGCTAGAAGTCAGGGTGCCAGCTCCAAGGAAAGGGTTTCACTTCTCTGTTCGCTCTGAAGGGAGGCCTTTGTCATCAGTCTTCCTTGATTGAGGGGAGTCTCAGCACAGGGACCCTGGATAGAAAGGAAACCCTTTTCTCCTGGCCCTTGTTTCTCGGTGATGTTAATGACATCCCCGTGTGTCTCAGCTCACTTCTCTTTTATATCTCAAAAGTGACTGGTTTAAGATATAATCTCATCCTGGGGATTGGACTCTGCCTCTTTAAAATAATTGCCAATAATTCCATCTCATTAACACCATAGAGACAGGATTGACAACAGGTAGGAAAATAACATCAGATGACAAAATAGTGGACAGTCACATAATCCTGGTAATCATGGCCAGCTGGGCACACAACTCAACCCATGGTACTCTCCACTTTGTTGTTACAAAACACTATAAGAATTCTACTGTTTAAAGATGTTGCTTTTATAAAATAAAATTCAATGACATCCTGTATCACATAACCAACAATAAGTCACAAAGTACCATTCCTGAGTAAAAGAGTTGTCAGTTCCTCAATGTTGTGATACCCCTTTCTTCCTCCAGGATACCTATGGGCTGACGGTGCTTGTCTGATATGATGACTGAATAAGTATGCCAGTGTAAATGTGTATGTTAGATGTTATTAATGCATGATTTCTTATTTTAGATGAAAATAATACAAATTTTCCCCTATACTTTTATGACAGTATTTAAAGCCAGAATGGTAAACATCTTAACAGAGTGGTGAAGAGATATTCTGTCTTGATAACCATTAGGGATTGAATTGTGTCTACCCAAAATATGTGTCAACTTGGTTGGGCCATGATTACTGGTACTGTGTGGTTGTCCTACATTTTGTGATTGTGATTTTATGGTCATGGGGATTAAGGTGTGATTGTAACACCCTTAACTCTGCTCACATCCCTGATTCAGTGTAAAAGGAGTTTCCCTGGATTGTGGGCTGTACCACTTTTTATCTTGCTGGAGATGAAAAAGAAGCAACCTGGGGGGTGGGAGTAGGGTGTTCATAACAGTAAGAAAGCAATGTTGGGAGCAAAGCTTATCCTTTGGACATGGGCCCCTCTGCAGAGAAGCTCCTAGAACAAGGGAAGATTGATGACAAGGACCTTATTCTAGAGCTAGCAGTGGAAGCCTCTCCCTGGAGTTGGCATCTTGAATTTGGACTTCTTGCCCACTAGACTGTGAGAAAATAAATTTCTCTTTCTTAAAGCTGTCCACATGTGGAATCTCTGTTACAGCAGCACTAAATGATTAAGACAGAAGCCTAACCTTTACTCGTGTGGATGTAATGTTGTTTGGGAATAGAGTTTTCTATGTTATATGAATGAGGGTCATATGAGTATAGGATATGTCTTAAGCCTAATCACTTCTGAGTCATAAAAAGTGCAGCTTAGCCACAGAAGTAAGCATAAAAGGGAAAAAGATGATGCCACATGAAGATTGCCAAGTGTCACGAATTGATTGGTGTTCCCCCCAAAAATATGTGTAGAAACTTAACTGGGCCACGAATCCAGGTATTGTGTGATGTTCCACCATGCTGGACATCCTACTTTCTATGATGTTAATGAAGGTGGGTGGGCAGCAGCTGGGCTGGTGAGGTATGACTCAATATGTAAGATTGTTTTGTGCCTTGAAGCAGTCTCCTGAGATACAGAAGAAAGAAGCTAGTGAAGAGGTTTGGGAACCTCATACCATCAAGAATGCAGCAAATGAAGTAGAGAACGCCCTTCACACATGAGGTTCCTGTGCCAAGATGCTCCCTGACCAAAGACTGATGCAACAGAAGCACTTTCCTCCAGAGCCAAAAGAGGGAAAGCCTTCTCCTGAAGCAGACGCCCTGAACTCAAACTTGTAGCCTACTGGACTGTGTAAGAATAAACTTTTCTTTGCTAAAGCCATTCACTTGTGGTGTCTCTGTTATACCAGCACTAGCTGACTAAAACACCAAGGAACCAAGGAATAGTGAGTGGGCTACAGAAGCTGAAAGAGGACCTTCCCAACAGAGCTTAAGGACAGAGAACCTACTCCTTGAGCTGTTGCCCTGAATTCAGACGTCTAACCTCCTGAAATTTGAGAAAACAAATTTCTGTTTTTTAAACCCATCTGCTTGTAGTAGTTCTGTTTACAGCAGTGCTGTGTAACTAGGACAGTAACCTAGGATTTTAATACTCTTAAACCACAGCCACATCCTTGATCCAAGGTAAAGGGAGTTTCCCTGGAATGTGGCCTGTTCCACCTCTTATCTTGCCGGAAATAAAAGGAAAGGGGAGCAAGCAGAGAGGAGGGACCTCATACCACCAAGAAAGCAGAGCTGGTCTAATTTACCATCTATGCAGGGATTGAAGGAAAGGTCTTCAGTTTATGCAAGGCAGGCAGTTGAGACCAAATTCCCTGCCTGAAGCCAAACTTCTTAAAGAGCTGCACATACAGAGAGAGTTGAAAAGTTTTACCTGTTAGCACAATGAGGCAACAAAGAAATTTCTCTCCTTATGAAAATGTCTCCACTTAGAGTGCATCGGAAACCCTGGTGCCATAGTGGTTAAGTGCTATAGCTGCTAACCAGAAGGTTGGCAGTTCAAATCCTCCAGGTACTCCTTGGAAACTCTACAGGGCAGTTCTACCGTGTCTATAGTGTCACTGTGAGCCAGAATTGAGGTGACGGCAGTGACATTCAGTGGGATTAGAGTACGTCTTTGTGCGCCTGTGTCTCACACAGTTCAGGCTTAGAATTTGAACCATTCTCCCACATCAAGAAATGACAAAAATAGATCTATTTCTAAGCAGTTTCACCATACATGCAATTTGTATTGCATACATTAGTATTCAGGACTATGTTTTAGAGACTTGCTTCCTTCCCTCCAGGGAGCTAAGTAAAGATAGAAGATAGTTAGCCTTGAATTTGAGGATGAGCATCTGACAATAAGTGTTTCCTGTGAGACTGTGCCACCTGTTTGCTGCATTGCTGTTAACAAGCTGAAAGGGGATATGGAGTTATCACATTTCCACTTTCCCCCCGAGACACTCCTTGTTATTTATTCTGACTACTGGGCTTCCAGCCCTTTTCTTTCCTGTTAAAGTACTGCTTAATGATGCTAATGTGAGAGAAGGTAAGGGAGGAGGAAACCCACCTGCAGCCAGAGGAAACATATGAGTTCTTCTGAACTCCTTTGCGTGCATGTAAGTTAGAAATGTTGATTGAATCTAGCTCACTGCATTGCTATTTATAACTTCTTCAACACTAAATGGCCTGCTCTGGGTCCATGTTGGCAGTTGCAAACTGCACGGTTAAGGCACTGTTATATCCCGGAAGGCAGTCCTGGCAGTTGCTTCCTGGAACCTGCTGAAATTCAAAAATGACTGTGAATAAAGGCTTGGACCACTGAGTGAGAAAGACCCTGGAACAGTGTACTTTATTATACAATGCAAGGCATTTTGCTCTAGAGAAATAAAAGTATTCATTTTTAGATACGTGGTTGAGAAAAATATTTACAACCAGATCATCTAAATGAAAAATTGTGACTCGCACATTTGTTCAGTGTCTAGAAAGTCAGTGAACTAGCACTGGCAGGATATGAGGAAGAAAAAAGTTAAATAAAGGAGAGACTAAATGTCAGCTCTGCTTCAAGCCCATTTCAGTCTAGTTGGGGATGAGGACACAGGCATGTAAAACAGAACAGGCAGAGAACTCTAATGACATTCGCGTGTTTACATGTCTGAATCTCCAACTCGCCAGTGAACTTACTCAGAACTGGAAACATTTACTGAGCACCTATTACGTGTCAGGTGCTGACACAGCACAAATAAAGCAAACACAAAATATATATTGCCATCAAGTCTATTCCAACCTACAGAGACCCTAAAGGACAAGGTAAGACTATCCCATAGAGTTTCTAAGGTTATGATCTTTTTTCTTTTTTGTTGTGATAGAGTGAAAGTATACAATCCAATCTAAATTGGCATGCCCACCTATGTGCAGTTCCCACTGCTCTCCCTGTCTGGTGACAGTACACTCCTCCTATAAGTTCTATACATGTCATATTCTCCTAGCAATCTCCTGTCTCCTCCTCTTTACCCTCTCCCCCCCCTCCAGTAAGAGGCCAGCAGGACGACATCCTATAGATGCATAGAACCATAAAGTGCATACATGATATGATCACTCTGTGTCATTGAGTCCAGTCCATTCCTGTCCAAAGAGTTGACCTCAGTAATGATTTATGCAGCATTAGAACCAGGGGACACACTCCCAGGGAAACTCTGAGGCCCCTAGACCATCAATTATGGTCTTGTAGTGGAGTTCTCAGGGTACACCCCTTTTTATTCTTGTGTTGCCAGTGAGACTCAACTTTGTGAGCCCCATCATGGCTATCACTGGTGGTGGCCAGGCACCATCTGGTTCCTCCGGCCACATGTCGATGCCGTCACCCACTCACGTGGGTCTCTCTGTCTTCCAGGTTCTCTTTCCACCATGTCATTTTGGTCCTTGGTGATCGTCAGTTCCTGCTGAGTTGGGATCACTTGGTGTGCCTCAGATGGCAGCTTCCTAGCTTTTAAGACCCCAGACACCACTCACCAAAATGGGTTGCAGAAGACTCTCTTTGTAATATGCTAGTTATGCCAATTGGGCCTTGATGTCCCCTGAGAGCATGGTCCCTAGACCTCTGCCACTGCTACTCTGTCCTAGCAATATTGGGTTAAGATTAGAGGAGTAATCATGTTATGTTAAAGTCCATTTAAATTGATCTTCTTTCTATGCTGTGAAATAGTCTCAGTAGTAGTGGAGTTAATTCTCTAAAAGCTTGGTTAAACTCCAGTTAAATTGATCTTCTATCAACTATCTTAATCTATAACCAACCCTCTCTCTCCCTCCCTCCCCACCCTTTCAGCCATCAAAGAGTCTTTTCTTCTGTACATGAGTCTGTTTTTAAGCCCCTATAGTAGGACTCTCATACAATATTTATCCTTTTGCCACTGACTACTTTCATTCAACATAACGTCTTCCAATTGAAACCAGGTTCAGATGCTTCCTAAAATCATCATTATTCTTTATCATTGTGTAGTGTTCCATTGAGTATATGTACCATAGTTCATACATTCATCTGTTGTTCGGTATCTGGGTTCATTCTAGCATTTTGCTGCTGTGGACTGTGCTGCAATAAATATTCGTGTGCATGTGTCTGTTGATGTGAATGCCCTTGATTCTGTAGGATATATTCCAAGCATTGGAATTACTGAGTCAAATGGTGTATCCATTTACATCTTTTCAAAGAAGCGCCAGATTGCTTTCCAAAGAGGTTGTACCATTTTGAAATCCCATCAACAGTTTAGGAGAGTTCCAATTTCTCCACAGCCTCTCCAGTATTTGTTGTTTTGCGTTTTTTGGATCATGGCCAACCTTGTTGGGGTGAGATGATATCTCATCATAGTTTTGATTTGAATTTCTTTAATACCTAATGGTCACGAGCATTTCTGCATGTGTCTTTTGGCTGCCTGGATCTCCTCTTTAGAGAAGTGTCTGTCCGTCTCCTTTGCCAATCGCTTTATTGGATTATTTATCATTTTCTTGTTGATATTTTGCAGTATCTTATAGATTATGGAGATCAGATTATCAGATAGATTATGACATATAGTTGCCAACTATTTTTTTGCATTTGGTAGGTGATCTTTTCATTCTTTTGATGAAGTCTTTGGATGAGCAAAACTGTTTGATTCTTAGTAGTTCCCATTTATCTATTTTCTCTTCTATTGATGGCACTTTGTTTGACAGATTTTGAAGTCTGTCTGCATTGTGTATTAAAATTCCGTTGCTGATCCTATTTTTTCTCGGATGAGCTTTATCGTTTTAGTTTTGATATTTAGGTTTTTATCCAGTTTGAGTTAGTTTTCGTATAAGGTGTGAGATATGGGTTTTGTTTCAGTTTTTTGCAGATGGATATCCAATTTTGCCAGCACCATTTGTTAAAGAGATTTCTTTTACCCCAATTTAAAGTCTTAGGGCTTTTGTCAAGTATCAACTGTTCATAGGAGGAAGGAGGCATCTCTGAGGTCTAAACTCTGTTCCATTGATCTATGTGTCTCTTTTTGTACCAGTACCAGGCTGTTATGACAACTGCGGCAGTGCAATAGGTTCTAAAGTCAGGTAGTGAAAGGCCTCCCAGTGTGTTCTTCTTCAGTAGTGCTTTACTTATCTGGGGCTTCTTCCCTTTCCAAAGTTGGTGATTTGTTTCTCCAACTCGTTGAAAAATGACACTGGAATTTGTATTGGGATTGCATTACATAAGTAGATTGCTTTGGTTAAAATAGACATTTTCACAATGTTAATCTTCCTATCCATTATCGGGGTAGGTTTTTCCATTTCTCTAAGTCTCTCTTAGTTTCTTGTCATAAGGGCTTGTAGTTCTCTTTGTAAAGTTCTGTTATTTCTCTGGTTAGATTAATTCCTAGGTACTTTATCTTCTAAGAGCTATAGTAAATGGTACTGATTTGATGATTTCTTCGTTAACAGTCTCGTTGTTGGTATAAAGGAATCCTACTGATTTACTTATGTTTATCTTGTATCCTGAGACTTTGCTGAACTCTTCTATCAGTTTGAGTAGTTTATTTATAGATTCTTTGGGATTCTCTGCATATACAATCATATCTGCAACAGGGAGATTTTAACTTCTTCTTTGCTGATGCAGATGCCCTTTATTTCTTGGACTTGTCTAATTGCTCTCGCTACAACTTCTAGTACAATGTTGAATAGGAGAGGTGAGAGTGGGCATCCTTGTCTAGTTCCTGATCTCAAGGGAAAGTCTTTCAGTCTCTCTTCATTCAGGATGACGTGGGCAATTGGCTTTGTATAAATGGCCCTTACTGCGTTGAGGAATTTGCCATCTATGCCTATTTCCCTAAGAGTTTTTAGCATGAATGGGTGTTGGACTTTATCAAATGCCTTTTCTACATCAACAGACAAAATCAGGTGATTCTTGTCTTCAGTGTTATTTATGTGGTTAATCATATTAATTGTTTTTCTGATGTTGAACCAGCCTTGTATCCCTGGTATGAATCCCACTTGGTCACGATGGATTATTTTCTTGATATGTTGTTGTATTCTATTGCAAGAATTTTGTTGAAGATTTTTGCATCTAGATTCATGAGTGATGTCGGTCTGTAGTTCTCCTTCTTTGTTGGGTCTTTCCCTGGCTTTGGTATCAGGGTTATGCTGGCTTCATAGAATGAGTTTGGGAGTACTCCATCCCTTTCTATACTGTGAAATAGTCTCAGTAGTGTTGGAGAAAACTCTTCTCTAAATGCTTGGTAGAATTCTGCAGTGAAGCCATCTGGGCCTGGGCTTTTTTTGGTTGGCAGTGTTTTGATGACCTTTTCAATCTCTTCCTTTGTGAGGTTTATTAAGTTGTTCTGCTTCACGTTGTGATAATTTGGGTAGGTGGTATGAGTCAAGTAATTTGTCCATTTCCTCTAGGTTTTGAAATTTGTACAGTACTGTCTTTCATAGTATTCTGTTATGATATTTTTTATTTCTGTTGGATCTGTGATGACAACTCCCCTCTCATTTCTCATTTGGGTTATTTATTTCCTTTCCTGCTTTTCTTTAGTAAGTCTAGCCAGTGGTTTGTCAGTTTGGCACTTGGCTGGCTTGGCTTTCAAAAAACCAGCTTTTGGTCTTTTCAATTTTTTCAATTCTTTTTCTATTCCCTAATTCATTTAGCTCTGCTCTAATCTTTATGATCTGGTTTCTTCTGGTGCCCGAGGGGTTCCTCTGTTGATCTCTCTCTACTTGTTCAAGTTGTAGGGTTAGTTCCTTGATTTGGTTTCTTTCTTCCTTCCAGATGTGTGCATTTCTGGAGATAAACAGACCTCTGAGCACTGCTTTGGCTGTATCCCACAGGTTCTGGTAGGAAGTGTTTTCGTTCTCATTGGAATCTATGAATTTCTTTATTTCATCCTTGATTTCTTCTATAACCCATGTTTTTTTGAGCAAGATGTTGTTCATTTTCCGAGAGTTCCACTTTCTATCTATGTTTTTTCTGCTATTGATTTCAACTTTTATGGCTTTATGATCTGAGAAGATACTTTGCAGTAATTCAATGGTATGGATTTTGTTGAGAATTGCATTATGTCCTAACACATGGTTTATCCTGGAGAATGTTCCATGTGCACTGGAGAAGAAGGTGTAGTTGTCTGCTTATGGGTGGAAAGTTCTGTATATATCAATGAGGTTTAGTTGTTTAATTGTGGCAACGAGGTCGTCTGTATCTTTACTGCTCTTCTATTCTCTAATTCATTTAGTTCTGCTCTAATCTTTATTATCTGTTTTCTTCTGGTACATGAGGGGTTCCTCTGATGCTCTCCTTCTACTTATTCAAGCTGTAGGGTTAGTTCTGTGGTTAGGGTTCTTTCTTCCTTCCAGATGTGTGTATTTGTAGAGATAAATGGACCTGTGAACACTGCTTTAGCTGTATGCCATAGATTCTGGTAGGAAGTGTTTTCATTGTCATTTGAATCCATAGATTTCTTTTTTTCATCCTTGATTTCTTCTATAACCCATGGCTTTTAGAGCAAGGTGTCGTTCAGTTTCCATGAGTTCCAATTTCTATCTATGCTTTTTCTGCTATTGATTCTGACTTCTATGGCTTTATGGTCTGAGAAGATGCTTTGCAATAATTCAGTGGTATGGGTTTTGTTGAGATTTGCTTTATGTCCTAACACATGGTCTCTTCTGGAAAATGTTCCATGTGCACTGGAGAAGAAGGTGTAGTTTCTGCTGATGGGTAGAAAGTTCTGTATATGTCATTGAGATCTAGTTGGTTAATAGTGGCAATAAGATCTTCCGTGTCTTTACTGAACGTTTTTCTAGAAGATCTGTCCAATGCTGAGAGTGGAGTGTTGAAGTTTCCCACTATTATTGTGGAGTGATCTATCTCATTTTTGAATGCCATCAGCGTTTCTTCAATGTATTTAGGTGATCTAGTATTGGGTGCATAAGTATTTAATATTGTTAAGTCCTGCTTCTGTATTGAACCTTTCAGCAATAAATAGTGTCCATCCTTGCCCATGATGGTGGATTTTACATTTAACTCTATTTTATCTGAGATTAATATTGCCACACCTGCTCTTCTTTGTATATTATTAGCTTGGTATATATTCTTCCATCATTTAAATTTCAGTTTGTTTATATCTGTAAGTCTAAGGTGAGTTTCTTGTAAGTGACATATAGACAGGTCATGCCTTTTGATCCAAGATGTCACTCGTTGTCTCTTAACAGGAGTGTTCAGTCCATTTACATCTCATGTAATTATCCATAAGTATGCATTTAGAGCTGTCATTGTGATGTGTTTATTTTTGTGTTGATGTTTTCTCTGTTGCTTTTACTATTCTATTCTGGGACATTCTTCTTTATGGGCTGATTGTTCAACCTTTTCAGTGTCGGTTTTGTGTCTGTTGAGACTCCTGTATTACATTTCTTGGTTTGATATATTGCATCTTTATTGTGCTTTGTGGCTACCCCTGAATCCCCCTTAATAATCTATGTTTAAATCCAGTTTTAACTTGTATGTGTCTTATTATCTACCTCTCCATCTAGAAGGACTATAACAACTGTAGTACATCCCTCTTTTTAATATGATGGCACCATAGTTTTCATGACATGATCACTGGATCACTTCTTTTAATATTATAGCTTTGAATGAGTTTTATGCCTTCTCTAACTGAGTAGGTTCCTGGATGGTGTGTCCTGTAGTGCCTCTAAAATAGAGTTAATCATTTTGTTCTTCTGTCAGTATGTGTTACAGCTTTGGGTTGGTATTTACAAAGTCTCTGAGTTTCTTTTTATCTGCAAATGTCTTAATTTCATTTTCATATTTGAGAGATAGTTTTACAGGATACATAATTCTTGGTTGGAAGTTCTTCTCCTTCAAGGCTTTGAATGTGTCATTCCATTGTCTCTTTGCCAGCATCGTTTCTGCTGAGCAGTCAGATGAAAGCCTACAGGATTTCCCTCTGAATGTTAGCTTTGCTTTGAGTTTCGTTGCCTTTAAGAGTTTCTGCTTGAGTGACCATATCTTCTGGGAATTTTATGATTTATGCATCTATAGGATGTCATCCTGCTGACCTCTTGCTGGAGGAAGGGGTGTGGGTGGATAGGAGACTTTTGGGAGGATAGCATGTATGGAACAGAGAGGAGGGGAGAGCATTGGGAGCTGCATATAGACGAGCATGTGACTTTATATGGAAATGTACATTTTCATTCAATGATAATAAAAAAGAGTTTCTGCTTATGTTTTATTTTGTTAAGCTTGATTATAATATAGCTTGGAGTCTTTCTTTTGGGATCTATGTTGAGTAGCATTCAATACACATCTTGGATATCTATTTTCTCTTCTTCCATAATTTCAGGGACGTTTTCTGTCAGCAGCTCAGCAACAATACTCTCTGGGATTTCAAGTGTCCCTCCCTGTTCAGGAACTCCAATTAATTGTAGATTGTTCCTCTTGATAAAATCCCATATGCTTCTTAATTTTTGTTGTTTCTTTTCTCTGATTTCTCCTCATAGATGCTGGAGTCAGTAGCTCTGTCTTCCAAGTCAGAAAGACTATTTTGCATTTGTTCCATTCTGTTTTCTTGGCTTTGAATTGAATTTTCTATTTCTTTGATTTTATTATTAATCTCTTGGATTTTAGAATACTGGTGTTCTATCAGTTCGAAGAACTTGGCTAATTTTTCATTTTGCTCTGCTGAATTTTGTATAATGTCTAAGAGGGCTCTATATATTATCCTTTTGTACTCAACCTCTGATAGTTTCAGGAAGTCTTCTTCATCTGGGAAGTTCTTTAGTTCTTTATTTGGGGGGCTTTCTGGGGCAATAGGTGAATTTTTCTTTAAGTTTCTGTTCAAAGTTTGCTGCTTTTTTAGTATCTGGAGGTACTTTAGTTTCTCTAGTGTTCCTTAACAGGGTCTAAAGCACAGTCTGAAAAGGAAGGTGATCACCAGTCATCTCTATGTGCTCCAGTGACTGGGCCCAGTAGAATCACCAGGGTAGCAGACTCCAGCTCCTGATTGTCTAGGACAAAGTCCTACTTATGGAGTCACTGGAGGGCCATCAGCTGACCCAGTGATGTGGGTCAGTAAAGGCTGGAAGAGATGCCATCAGGATACAGTGCAGTTATTTCTCTGGGTAGTCTTATATTGGAAGGTAAAAGTTATCTGACAGCTTCTATTCAAGCCCCTCTTCCCAGCTGGCAAATTAAGCACCTGTATATCCAACCCCAGACACTGTAAACTAGTTCAAAGTGCTGAAAGGCTGCTGCCCTGCTGTTACCTGCTGCTGGGCCCCACCTGTAAGTTCAGCACGTGCTAAACACAGCTTTTCTGTTGGAAAAGCTCTCCACAGGCTGGCACTGCCTCCCAGCTTGGGAATTAGTCCCTGTTGAGGCCTCCGTTTGGGTAACTCCACCTCCCAGTCCAACAAGATGGTGTCCCGCAGAAGCTGTCCTACCCACTGTAGAATAGCTGATTCAATGGCAGCGGTTTGGAAAGAAAGTGTGGCAGAGCTGAGTTTCAAAGAGTCCAGACCCAGGCTCTCAAAATGTGGCTATTCTGACTGCTGGTCCCATCAGCAGTGTGGCTGAGCTTTGCTGCCAGTCAAGCCCAAACCCCGCCTGCTGGCTAAGACAGAGAAAAAAAGTCAAAAGTTACCCTCTGTGAGAACCAGCATTCAACAAGGGTAGGGGTCAGCGAAAGAGAAGAGGTTTCCCTTTCAGTGGCATGTAGTACAAATTGGCAGCCCTATGCCGTGTCCTAGGGCACACTGGGTGTCCAGGAGACTTCATTTAATTATCAATTCAGGCCTTAGTTTTCAGAGGGGGTTAAGGAGAAGTGTGTCTAGTCTGCCATCTTGACTCCACCTCCTAAGATCGTGATCTTTCCAGAAGCAAATTGCCATATCTTTCTCCAGTGGAGCCTTTGGTAGGTTGGAGCCACCAACTTTTTGGTTAGCAGCCAAGGCTTTAGCCACCATGCTATCAGGGCTCCTTATGACATAAGCACCTGTAAAAACCCCATTACTGCCAAGTTGATTCTAACTCATAGTGGTCCAGAGTAGATCTGTGCCATAGGGTTTCCAAGGAGTGCCTAGTGGATTCAAACTGCCAACCTTTTAGTTAGCAATCATAGTTCTTAACCACTGTGCCACCAGTGTTTCCAACTTAAGCACCAAAACCCCCAAACCAAACCCACTGCCACTGAGTTGATTCTGACTTGTAGTGACCCAAACTTAAGCACAAGAGATATAAAATCAAGTCAGACAAGGTCCTTGCCAGGAACAGCTCATGGCTTACAGGTGGAGACAGCACTCTTAAATGGATTACTGTAATAGAACAAGAAATGTGCTATAACCTAGGATCACAGGAGCACAGAAGAGGAGTGGGCTAAATCTTGAGGCATGAAGCCATGGGCCAGGCAAAGAAGTGGTTGGTGGAGGAGTCTTCTAGGCACAACAAAAACTTCCTAAAAGTTCAGGCCAATTGAAAGAGAAGCAAGTCTTTCTTTTGCCTCAGTTTTCAACAACTGTTTATGGGGGTAGCAGGGGACTAGAATGCTTGGAAACATTTATTTTTTTGCAAAATATTCGTTTTCATACAGAATTTACTCTCTCACTCATCCCATGTGATGCATTGAATTGTGTCCTCCCAAAAGATGAATGTTCAAGTCCTAGTCCTCAATACTTTTGGATGGGACTTTGTTTGGAAATAGGCTCTTTGAAGATGTTACCAGTTAACATGAGGTCTGTGATGGTTAAGGTTGTGTCAACTTGGCAACTCCATGTTTGACTGCTGTATCAAACAACAGAGGTGGGGCCTCTGGTGGCTTTCTGTCCTTCAGATCTCATCTATCTGCTTTCCACCACCTACTTCATGCCTCCTCATGTTTTTGGCAGCTTCTGTTCTTTTGCATCTGGTTCCTGGACCTGAACTAGCAGCTGGTGGATTCATCAACCCTTACAGCCAGGGAGTGAGAGTCCTGTCCCCTGACCTGACCATCCTGGGTTTACCAGCCTCTGCAGCTCCATGAGTCAGCAGAGCCCTTGGGATCCACCAACCTACACAGCCAGTGATCTAGAACTCCAGTCTCTGACCTGCTCACCTTGAGTTCACCAGCTCCCATGGCCATGTGAGGCTTGTGCCAGGACTTGGGACTTTCAGCTTCTAGAATTGAGTAAGCTGTTTCCTTTATATATAAATCTTTCCTTGTACGTATACATGTTACTGATTTTGCATCCCTAGAAAACCCAGCTTAAGACAAGGTCATACTAGAATAGGGTACGTCCTAATCCACTCTGAAAAATAATAATGATTAAAAAAACAAAAACAAACTCAGGCCCACTACCATAGAGTCAGTTCCAACTAATGGTAACTATAGGTCAGAGTAGACCTGCCCCACTGAGTTTCCAAGGAGTGTCTGAAAGATTTGAACCGCCAACCATCTTGTTAGCAGATGTAGCACTTAACCACTATGCCACCAGAGTTTCCAAAGTCTTAGCAAGGAAAAGAGACACAGACACAGAGAGAACAATGCCATGTAATGGTACAAGCTGAGGAAAGCCTGGGGTTATCAGAAGCTGGGAGAGATGAGAAGGGATCATCCCCTAGAGCTTTCAGAGAGTATGCCACTGCAGACATCCTGAACTCCCATATCTAGCCTCCAGAACTGTGAGACAACCAAATTCTGCCCTTGTAAGCCACCCAATTTGTGATACTTTGTTATGGCAGCCCTAGGAAGTTAATACATCCCTGGAACCACAGGCAAAGTAGAAGGAAGAAGGCAAGGGGATGAAGGAGGGATTTTTTTAAAAAAAAAATCTTCAGTGCCTAGCTCATTGTCTGGGATGGATGGAGGGAGAGAGGGAGCGAGGGAGAGAGAGAAAGACACAGAAGTTTTGTCTGTACACATGTATTTCTATCTAAATCTAACTGGAAGGCTTGTTACATTCACCTACTAACAAGTGCAAACTAAGGTAGTCCAAAATATGCCATTCACTTCAGTGTGTGGAGTTGAAGTAGGGTGCTCAGTTTTCTAGATCCTCTCACTCAGTTTAGAGGTTTTAAGACCTTCAGTACCAACAACTGTGAAGATGGTGTAGGACCGGACCACATTCGGTTCTGTTCTACATAAGAAAGTCAACTCCACAGAACCCAACAACAACAACAGTGATCCTGAGAATTGGGAGGCACTGGGTCCACTCTGCTGGTGTAGTGGTTAAGTGCTACAGCTGCTAACCAAAAGGTTGGCACTCCAAATCCACCAGGCACTCATTGAAAACTCTATGGGGCAGTTCTACTCTGTTCTATCGGGTTGTTACGAGTCAGACTCAGATTTATGGCAGTGGGCTTGTTTTTTTTTTTGTTGTTGTTGTTTGTTTTGTTTGAGTCCACAGGAAACCCTGGTGGTATAGTGGTTAAGTGCTATGGCTGCTAACCAAATGTTGGCAATTCAAATCCACCAGATGCTCTTTAGAAACTCTAAGGGGGAAGTTCTATTGTGTCCTGTAGGGTTGTTGTCATGGATTGAATTGTGTCCCCCCAAAAATGTATGTGTTGATTTGACTTGGCTTGGAGTTCCAACATGGTGCCCTTCCTCCCATGTGTTGTGAATCCTGCCTCTGTGATACTGATGATGGAGAATGATTTGCAGCTGTGTTAGTGAGGCAGGACTCAAGCTTGTGGAATATAAGGGAGAGAAGTGAGCTGAGGAAGTTGGGAACCTCATACCACCAAGAGAGAAGCAATGAGAGCAGAGCACGTCCTTTGGACCCGAGGCTCCTGTGCTGAGATGCTCTCACTGGATTTGGACTCAGCCTACCAGACTGTGATAAATTCTCTTACTGAATGGACTTACAATTTGTAAATGGATTTGCAGCTTGCCGGACTGTCTCAGTAAAGCTTCTCTACTTGAAACCTTCCACTCGTGGTATTTTCTGTTAGAGCAGTACCTGGTGACTAGGACAGCTGTCATGAATTGGAATCAATCTGACAGCAGTGGATTTGGTTTTTTGGTTTTGGGGCCCACAGGATCAGATGATTGAAAACTCTATGGGGCTGTTCTAAGTTTTCTGACCTACAGGATCACCACAAGTTGGAATTGACTAGACTGTCAGTGGCAGTGTCTTTATCAGCATACATGTATGCTAGTCTTCTCTATAGGGACCTAAACTTGCTGTAAGTGTTGACTGCTTTCCATGCCAAGTATTTCTCACTCACTGTTTAGTTTATTGCTTTCTAATTTCAGCTTGTCTCTTTGTGCCTGAAAGAAGTTGATAACATCCACCAGGGTGCTGATGTTTCACTCTCTTTCAACTTCATTGAACTCTTTTCAATGACTTCTTCCCAGTCCTGACCCTAGAGGAGCGAAATAATTTCTTTTTCACACAAAGATGATTTTGTTCAAAGTATCAATTATTAGATATGTTGAAAATGATATATAACCATAAGATTGTTTACTTCCACAGAGGGAAAAATGCTCCGAGTTCTCATATTTTGCCTTCATCACTAATATAATGTGTTCTGTCCTAACTCTTCATTTTTCTCTCTCCTCAAATAACATTTTCTGGTAGTTAGAACTTAATTACTTCGGTGAAAGTAGTTTTTGTACTACACACTCTGAAAACTTTGATATTTACTGGCCGCCAACCTGGTTTTGCTTTCCAATTGCGGTTCAAATTGGCACTTAATGAAATATCATTTGATTTTTGGATCTCTAGAATGCAGAGAAGTCTTAAAAGCATTGGTATTAATGAAACTAGTTTAAAAGTAAGGATATTTATTGTTGTTGAGTGCTGTTGAGTAGATTCCAACCCACAGTGACCCTATATGACAGAGTAGAATTGCCCCTATAGGACTTCCTAAGCTGTAAATCTTGATAGGAACAGATTATCAGGTCTTTTCTCCTACAGAGTTGCTGGTGGGTTTGAATAACTAACTAAAAGATGATCAGCCAAGCGCTTAACTTTCCAAAACCCACTGCCATTGAGTCAGGTGCAACTCATAGTTCCCCTAGAGGCCAGGGTAGAACTGTCCCAGAGGGTTTACCAGGAGCACCTGGTGGATTTGAATTGCTGACCTTTTGTTTAGCAGACATAGCCCTGAACTTCTACACCACCAGGGTTTCCACTTAACCTTGATCATGGGCAATTCATGACCCTTGGCTACTCAGCTAGAGCCTTCCGCTTTCAAGAAGTAAAGGGATCTTTAAAAAGAGAGTTGGGTCAGGAAAAGCCATCTGTTGTTAGTGCTAACACGAATCCATGCAACCAGTAAAGTCTTTCTCTGAAGGTACTACCAGTAAGTGTCCAATCAGGAGACAGAAATCACACCAGTAATTTTAACATAGACAACCGCAATTGTAGGAAGTGACTGAGAGAACAAAGGAAAGAGGTTTGGATTAAAATCTTAGAAGCCTGGTGCCAGAGGGACTCATGGAGTTAAAACTCTGAGCCCTGAGAAGGGAATACTGCTTGTTGGGTGCCGGTGTCTCCAGGTGCTGGTGAGGTTCAGTAGGGCTGGCTTTGCACGCATTGAAAAAAGTGCAAATGTGAATTTGGCTGCTCCTACAGGAAGGCAGTTCAAACTCATCAGGTACTCCTTGGATACTCTATGGGGCAGCTCTACTCTGATCTCTAGGGTAGCCATGAGTCAAACCAGACTCGACAGCACTGGGTTACAGGAAGGAACTGCCACTGCCAGGGTAAAGAAGTCAAGCTGGGATGGTGTTGAAAGGAACAGGGATCCAACAGGAACAACATAGGAAGAAACAGGAAGCAGATGGGAAAAAGCAAGTCCCTCTCCTTTTTTCTACCAGTTTGGCTTTGGCTAGTCGCCCTATAGCGCCCCCTAGTGACAGCGCGTAAGAGGGAGCCGCTGGTAAAGCTGGATGTGTTTTGCAAAGCCCCCTCTCCAGCATTATACAGCCAAGCATGAAAGAACAGATTTGGAGCTGAGAGACAATAGTTTAACAACTGGCACTTAGAGTTCTAGAAGTAATCCCCTGAAGAGCATGAATTGGTTACCAAATTGAAGTGCTGCCTGACTCAGCATCCAGATGTCAGCCACTCTAATGGCCATGCTAACTGATGTCACACCAATGGTCCCTAAAGATTTGTCTGAGCTCAAACTCATACCCCTTGCAAGTGACTGGTATAGAAATAGTTTTTTCATATTTTATGCATAACCTAAGACTTTTATATGCCCTTCAGCAAATTAATTAAACATTGGGCCAGTGCTGGCATTTTTAATAAGCCATAGCAACTGGTATTAGGGCTTGGATCAAGAATTCTGACATGTAACTAACTTGAGCCCCCAATGTCTGCTACATATCAAAGCCTCAGAAGAATTTTTGAAGACTTTAATAAAGTTCACTTACAATTAAAACAAAATTAAACTAAATATATATATTTTTTAACGAGTTTGGCTGCCTTCAACATTACTGTGGAGTTACTAACTAGAGCATTTAGATAAGAAAAATAAAGATCTATGACTATAAGAAATGATTATGATTTTCAGTTTATATCATTATTTACTTGGAAACCCTGGTGGTGTGGTGGATAAGTGCTATGGCTGCTAACTAAAAGGTTTGCAGTTCGAATCTATCACATTGTCCTTGGAAACTCTACGTTCCAGTTTTTTTTTTTTTTTAATCATTATTCACCTAGAAAACTCAGTTCAGTCACTGAAAGCCTTAACAGAAAATCAGAGTTCAGTAAGTAAGCCAAACCGAAAAACAACATATAAAAACCAAAAGTTCTCCTTCAAACCAGATACAATTAGAAAATGTAATAATTTTTAAAAAGTTAAAGAATGTACTCACAGCACGATTGAGAACTTTCAAATAATGTACAGAATGAAGTAAGAAGAACTAAGTGAGTAAATTCTTCAGGAGAATTCTCTGTGGTCCCTAAGAATACTTTTGTGTTTCAATTTTATGATATTTGTAAAAATAATACATTTATATCAGGAGTTTGCAAACTACAGTCTACAGGCCAAATGTAAGCTGCTGTCGGTTTTATAAATAAAGCTTTATTGGAACATAGCCACACTCACGTATTTATGTATTGTACATGGTGTTTTTGGATTATAGCTGCCGAGCTGGGCAGTTGCAGTAAAGACGCTGTGGTCTATAAACTAGAAAATACTTACTGCCTGACCCTTTACAGAAAATATCTGCTGAACCCTGATCTCTGTATGATCATATTATAAACGAGCCCAGTCTATATTTCCATTCTGTTTCCAGTCACACTGGTGCCTGAAGTGATGGCATTTAATTCTTAATGTGCTGACTGATAAGCAAATCTGGCTACCTAGAAGTTAAAATATTCTAAGATTAAAATAACAGCTACCATCTTCTGACCACTGCTGTGCTCTTGCTTAATTTTATCTATAGTGACAAGGATAAAACTTATCTTTTGCAGCTACAATTTACATTTACAGCAGTTTTGCCAAATAAGACTTGTTTTTATAAGTTATTTAATAAGTTAAAAGTAGTTCAATATAGGGTCGCCATGAGTCGGATCCAACTCGACAGCACTTGCCTGGCAGTTCAACATAATGAAACCAACACAAAGTAGATGAGTAATACACTGCTTTAATTGTCACAGGCTAATGGGAAATGTACAGAAAAAAACTTAAGGCAAAAGTGGTATGTTTTTGCCCAGTAATGTCACAGTGCATATATATGCAAAAGTTCTGCAGTACAGTTATAGAACACTGCAGGAAGAGTTGGATGACTGCGTGGCTCTCTCTCACAGGCAGAGCAAATGCAACAGAAACTATCCTTTCACCAAAGAAGATATACAAGTGGCCAATAACACCAGAAAAGATGGTCAGTGTCTGACACATTGCCTGAAGATGAGCCCCTCAGGTCCGAAGACACAGAAACATAATTGGAGAAGAGCTGCCTCCTCAAAGCAGAGTTGATTTTAATGATATGGTTGGAATAAAGCTTTCAGCACTTTCATTTACTGATGTGGCACAACTCAAAATGAGAAAGAGCTGCAAATGTCCATTAGTAATTAGCACATAGAATGTGAAAAGTATAAGTCTAGGGAAATTAAAAGCCATCAAAAATAAAATGGAACCCATAAAGATTGATATCCTTGGCATTAGTGGGCTGAAATGGACTGGCATTAGACATTTTGAACTGGGCAATCACATGGTCTACTATGCTGGGAAAGACAAAATGAGGAAGAATGGCACTACAATCATCATCTAAATGAACATTTAAAGATCTATCCTTAAGTAAAACACTGTCAGGCATACAATAATATCCATGCAGCTATAAGGAAGATCAGTTTATATATTATTCAAATTTACACACCAACCACTAATTCCAAAGATGAAGAAATTGAAGATTTTTACCAGCTTCTATAGTCTGAAATTGATCAAACATTCAGTTAAGGTGCATTGATAATTGTTGGTGACTGGAATGTTAAAGGTGGAAATGAAAAGGGATTGGTAGTTGGAAAATATGGCCTTGTTGATAGAAATGACACCAGAGATTTCATGACTGAAATTTTTAAGATCAATGAGTTATTCACTGCAAATACCTTTTTCAAATAACATAAATGATGACTATACAAGTGTACCTCGACCAAGAGTACACCAAAATCAAGTCAAGCACATCTACGGAAAAAGACAATAGAGAAACTCAATATCATCAGTCAGAACGAGGCTAGAAGCTGATTGGAACAGACCATCAATTGCTCATATGCAAGTACAAGATGAAGCTGAAAAAATTAAAACAAATTTATGAGAGCTGAAGTATGACAAGTGAGTATATCTTACCTGAATTTAGAGATCATCTCAAGAATAGATTTGAAACATTGAACACTAATATGGGAGGCCACACATGAAGAAAGCGAAAGGTCATTAAAAAGACAAGAAAGAAAGAAAAGACCAAAACGGATGCCAGAAGAGCCTCTGAAACTTCAAAGTAGATAAAGCAAAAGAAATGAATGATGAAATGAAAGAGCTGAACAGAAGATTTCAAAGGGTAGATCAAGAAGATGAAGTATTACAATGAAATATGTGAAGTTAAGAAGCCAAAAGGGAAGAACACATTTAGCTTTTCTGAAGCTAAAAGAACTGAAGAAAACATGCCGCGAGTCACAATTTTCAAAGGTTCTACAGGCAAAATATTGAACGACACAGGAAGCATCAAAAGAAGATGAAAGGAATACACAGAGTCATTGTACCAGAAAGAGTTGTTCTGCATTCAACGATTTCAGGAGGTAGCATTTAATTAAGGACCAATGGTACTGAAGGAAGAAGTCCAAGTTGCACTGGAGGCATTGACAAAAAACATGCATCCAGGAGTCAAGGGACTACCAATGGAGATGTCTCAACAAACAGATGTAGTGTCAGAAGCATTCACTCCTCTATGTCAAGAAATCTGGAAGACAGCTACCTGGCCAACTGACTGGAAGAGATTCATATTAATGCCTATTCCAAAGAAAGGTGTTCCAGCAGACTGTGAAATTTATAGAACAATATCAGTTTATATCACATGCAAATAAAATTTTGCTGAAGACAATTCCAAAGTGGTTGCAGCAGCTCATCAACTGGGAACTGCCAGAAATTCAAGCTGGATTCAGAAGAGGATGTGGAATGAGGCATCTCAATGTTGATGTCAATTGGATCCTGGCTGAAAGCAGAGAATATCGGGAAGATGTTTACCTGTGTTTTGTTGACTATGCATAGGCATTCGACTGTGTGGATGATAACAGATTATGGATAAGATTACAAAGAATGGGAATTCCAGTACATTTTGTTGTGCTAATGAGGAACTTGTACATAGAGTTAGAGGCAGTCATTCAAACAGAATAAGAGGATACTGTGTGGTTTAAAATCAGTAAGGGTGTGTGTCAGGGCTGTATTATTTCACTATATTTGTTCAATCTGTATGCTGAGCAAGTAATCTGAGAAGCTAGACTATATGAAGAACATGGTATCAGGAACTGAGGGAGACTCATTAACCTATGATATGCAGATAACGCAACCTGAAAGCAAACAAGGCTGGAAGCACTTACTGATGAAGATCAAAGAACACAGTCTTCAGTATGGGTTATATTTCAACATAAAGATAAGAAAAATCCTCGTAATTGGACCAAAAAGCAACATCATGACCAACAGAGAAAAGATTGAAGTTGTCAAGTATTTCATTTTACTCAGATCCACAATCAATGCCCATGGAAGCAACAGCCAAGAAATCAAATGGCATATTGCACTGGGAAAATCTGCTGCAAGAGACCTCTTTAAAGTGTTAAAATCAACGATGTTGATTTGATGACTAAGGTGTACCCAAACCATGATATTTTAGATGCCTCATATGCATGCGAAAGCAGTATGATGAATAAGGAAGACCCAAAACTGATGCATTTGAATTATGGTGTCGGTGAGGAATACTGAATATACTATGGATTTCCAGAAGCACAAACAAGTGTGTCTTAGAAGAAATACAGCCAGACTGTTCCTTAAAAGCAAGGACAGTGATATTTCATCTCAAGTACTTCAGACATGTTACTAGGAGGAAAGACACACTTAGTAAAGTGGAGCATCAATGAAAAAGAAACTCTTCGATAAGAAGAACTGACACAGTGGCTGCAACAATAGGCTCAGACATGGCAAAGACTAGTAGGACGGTGCAGGACCAAGCAGTGTTTTGTTCTGTTTTATGAGGGTTGTTATGGGTCAGAACCAACTTGATGGCACCTAACAACAACAATCTTTGTGGAAGCAGTTCTGCCATATCTTTGCCCTCCAGAGCAGCTGATGGGTTTGAGTTCCAACCTTTAGGTTAGCAGCTGAGAGCTTATCCACTGAGCCACCATGGCTTCTTGATCTATTTATCTATCTGTCTGTATAAAACTCATCTACAAACAGAAATGAAGTTGATATATGTTACACCGGGGGTGGACACTGAAAACATTGTGCTAAGTGTACACAGCCTGACACAAAAGGATAAACATCATATAAGGTCACTTTTATGAAATGCCTAGAATAGGCAAACACATAGAGACCAACATTTATTAGCAAGCATGTGAGAAATCCTGGTGGCATAGTGATTAAATGCTATGGCTGCTAACCAAAAGGTCTACAGTTCAAATCCATCAGGTGCTCCTTGGAAACTCGATGGGGCAGTTCTGCTCTGTTCTATACCATCGCTATGAGTCAGAATTGAGTTGATGGCAGTGGCTTTATTCTGGCTTTTTTAGCAGTATGTGGGAGGAGGAAGAGGGAAGTCATGCTTAATGTGTACTGAGGCTCTATTAAGAGTGATAAAAAAGCTTGGAAACAGATAGTGGTAACGGTTGCACAACATGGTGAATGTACTTAATGTCACAGAATTGTACACATTGAATTGGTTGAAATGGATAATATTCTATAATAATATTTCACCACAATATAAATTCTAGAAATGGTAAGTACCTTTGTTGCTCTATCATCAGGTAGGATGTAAATGTCTCATTTTTTGTATTTATTTTGATTTTTGCTATTAATTAGTTGGCCTAAAATAGCATATAACTGATTAATGTAAACTTTATTTTATTTTATTTTTGGTGAAAAAGAAAAGTAGCATTAATAACCATGACAAGGATTCAAGTCATGGTCCACCATATCTAAAGTAAAACAAAATCAGATTTACCTCCAACATACTACTGAAACAACTGAATACATCTTTCCACAATAAACTTTATGCTTCAGCAAAGTTACACCATGTATTAAGTTAATGTTTTACAATTAAATTTTTCCAGCAGTTTAAATTTAATTTGTAAACCTGTTTTGGTTTTATAATTATATCACGCATAAGAAGTTTACTTCCACTACAATATTACGTAAATACATTGATGAGTAAGACTAGATATAATTAACATCAACACTAGGGACATCACTGACAGTTTTATTTTCCTCCATAGAGGTTAGTTTTAAAACGCTGCAGTAGAGTTGTATACTGAGATATGGAAAATGCCCAAGATTTATTATTCAGAAACAAAAGATGCCTCCTATGTAAAAAACAGATATAGACACAAAATACACACTTGTAGAGGCCTACAAAGATATAGGCAAACTCCACAAGAAATCCATCTACCTACAGTCAGTTGATCTTTGACAAAGGCTCAAAGTCACTTAATTGGGGAAAAGACAGTCTTTTTAACAAATGGTCTGGAAAACTGGTTCTCAGTAGAAAAATGAAACAGGACCTATACCTCACACCATAGACAAAAACTAACTCAAAATGTATCAATGACCTAAACACAAAACATAAAATGATAAAGACCATAGAAGGGAACAATGGGGGCAATACTACAAGCCCTAATGCATGGTGTAAATGCAACACAAACCATAACTAATCAAACACAAGCACTAGAAGATAAACTAGATAACTGGGAGCTGCTAAAAATTAAACACGCTTACAAAAGACTTCAACAAAAGAGTAAAAAAGAGAACCTACAGACTGGGAGAAGAAGGAATTGACGACATATCCAACAAGGGTCCAGTTTCTAAAATCAGTACCTCAACAACAAAAAAACAAATAACTCAATTAAAAATGGGCAAAGGATATGAACAGACACTTCACTAAAGAAGATATTCAGGCAGCGACCGGACACATGAGTAAATTTTCACAATCGTTAGCCATTCCAAAACTCAAAAATCCATTGCCATCAAATCGATTCTGATGTATAGCGACTCCGTAGACAGAGTAGAACAACCCCATAGAGTTTCCAAGGAGCATTTGGAGGATTTGAACTGCAGATCTTTTGGTTAGCAGCCATAGCACTTCAGCACTACTCCACCAGGGTTTCCCATTAGCCATTACAGAAATGTAAATCAAAACTACAATGAAACAAGAACAATATTAAGTGGACTTCAACATAACTTGAATACTCCTTCCATCTTAACCCAATATTGCAAGGTAAGAGTAGCTGGGGCAGGGGGCAGGGGACTACGCTCTTAGGCGAAATTGCGGCCAACTGACACAACTAGCATATTGCTAAGAGGGTTCTCTGCACCCCACATTGGTGAGTGGCATCTGGGGTCTTAAAAGCTGCCAAGCTGCCATCCGAGGGCACAGCAAATGGTCCCAACCCAGCAGGAACGGGTGCTCACCGAGGACCGAAACGACATGGGGGAAAGACAACCCAGAAGACAGAGAGACCCACATGTGTGGGTGCCTACATCGACTTGGGACCGCAAGAACCAGATGGTGCCCGGCCACCACCTGTGACAGCCGTGATGGAGCTCACAAAGTTGAGTCTCACTGGCAACACAAGAATGAAAAGGGGTACACCTGAGATCTCCACTAAAAGACCACAATTGATGGTCCAGTGGCTTCGGAGTTCCCCTGGGAGCATGGCCCTTGGCCCTGATGCTGCCCTTGCCTATAAATCAGAGTAAGGGGTGTGGGTGGAGAGAAGGGGAAAGGAAACTGCTGGGAAGATGAGACATGTATGGAACAGAGAGGAATAATGTGCTGTCACCGGGCAGGGAGAGCAGTGGAAGCGGCATATAGGTGGGCATGTAAATTTATATGGGAATGTACATTAAATGTATATTAAAAAATAACTACAATGAAGTACCATTTCACCCCAATGTTACTGGCACTGATCCCAAAACATACAAAATAACAAATGTTGGAGAGGTTGCAGGGATATTGGAATTCATATGCACTGCTGGTGTGAATGTAAAGTGGTACACTGCTATGGTAATACTGTAAAACTCACAATCCCGCTCCTAGGAATACATCTTAGAGAAATAGGAGCCAGCGCACAAACAGACAAATGCACACACATGTTCATCGCAGCATTGTCCTCAATAGCAAAAAGATGGAAACAGGCAATGAACAAACGTGGTACATACATACAATTGAACACTAAGCAACAATAAAGAACAATGATGAACCCATGAAACATTTTATGACTTGAATAAATCTGGAGGGCACTACGCTGAGTCAACTAAGCCAATCGCAAGAGGACAAATGTGTTATGAGACCACTCGCATAAAAACTGAAGAAAAGGTTTACACATAGAGAAAAAGCAATCCTTGATTTTTGCCAGGGAGGCAAGGGGTGGAAAGGAGAAATCACTAACTAGATAGTAGGCAAGTGTTAACTTTGGTGAAAGGAAAGACAACACAAGATATAGGGGAAGCCAGCATAACTCAACCAAGGCAAAGTCTTAGAGGCCTCCTAGACACATCCAAACACCTCAAGGGAATGCATTATTGGGGCTGAGGGCTGGGTACCATGGCCTCAGGTACATCTACATCAGTTGGCATAACATAGCTTATAAAGAAGAGTCTTACATCCTATTTTGGTGAGTAGCATCTGAGGTCCTAAAGGCTTGCAAACAACCATCTAAAATACATGTATCTATTGGTCCCAGCACATTCAAAGCAAAGGAAAATGATGAATATCAAAGACACAAGGAAAATATTAGCCCAGAGGACTAACAGACCACATGACTCACAGCCTCCACCAGTCTGAGCCAGACAAACTAGACGGCGCCTGGCTGTCAACACCAATGTCTCTGACAGGGATCACAATGGCGGGTCTGGGACAGAGCAGGAGGAAAAGGTAGAACAAAATCCAAACACAAAGACAAAACTTATTGGTCTGACAGTGACTGAAGGACTCTCCAAGACTATGGCACATGGACAACCTGCCAATTTGTCACTGAAGCTACCCGCAAAGGCCACCTTTCAACCAAAGACTAGACAGGGCTAAAACAAACAGTAACACCCATGATGAATGTGCTTCTTCATTCACCCACCCAAAAGCAAAGCAGAGAACGTAGGAAAGGATAGGAGAACTGGAGAGACGGACATGGGTAACCCAGAGTAAAACAGGAGAGGGGTAGAGTGTTGACACATTTTAGGGATTGCAAATAGTGTCACAAAGCAATCTGTGTACAAAATTTTTTAATACAAACTAATGTGCACTGTGAACTTTCACCTAAAACACAATACTTTTTTTTTAAAAAAAGAAAGTTTTAAAAGCAGATACTTCTTAAATTGTGCAACTAGAGAGTAAAGGATGGGCTAAGGGAGACTTAATGTCAATTTGGTATCTTTCTAGAAGATTTGAAATTTCTTGCACTGGGTACATGTTACTTTCATAATAAAAAGCCGTTTTTGTTTGAAAACAAAGAAGCAAAAATAAAGATACTGTTGTCACACCATTAATTGAAAAAACTAGAAGAACCAGTAACATCCAGGGGTGACTCAGTGTAGAAAGGCAGACATTCTCCTGCCTTGCTGTGGAGATGCAGCTCTGCATCCTTTGTGCAACTAAAACAAATAACCAAAAAAGGAATAAAGACAAGAGAGTTAATAATGGCAATACCTTTATTTCATTCTTTTTTCAATTATTGCTCTTTGTCTGCATGCAAAAGGAAGAAATGCTCAAGGCTAGGGTTGTGAGATTTATCAAATAAAGATACAGGATAACTCATTAAATATGAATATATATATATATATATAGTATACATACATCCCTTGAAATACTTGCAGCTACTTTAAACTGGAAGAAAACTCTGGTGGCATGGTGGGTTAAGTGCTACATCTGCTAATCAAAAGGTTGGCAGCCTAAATCCACCAGCTGTTCCCTGGAAACTCTATGGGGCAGTTCTACTCTGACCTATAGGGTGGCTACAAGTTGGACCTGACTCAATGGCAGTGGGTTTTTTGTGTGCTTTTTTGGATAAACTGAAAAGTTATTTGTTATTTCTCTAAAATTCAAGGAGTCCCTGGGTGGCACAAACCGCTAAGAGCTGAACTGCTCATGGAAAGGTTAATAGTTCAGAAGTGCCCCTGAAGACAAGTCACAGCTTTGAAAACCGTAGGGAGTAGTCCTACTCTGCAAACATGGAGTCACTATAAGTCAGACTAGACTCAGTGGCAACTAATCACAGCAATATCTGGAATTCAAAGGGAATTTGTGGGCCTATAGCTGTCTAGCAACCTTTTCCAAGGCAAATATTGAATTAGAGGGGTGTGTGCATAAAGGAAGGTGGAAGAAAGTCATCTACATCCCAGACCCTATAGACTATTGCTACCAACTGTATGAGGAATGAAGGCCAGCCAGTAGCCTCCATTCATTGTTTTCTCTGGCCTCCAGCCTACACTGCTTGTGTTTTCAAGCTTGATCCCAGACTCATCACCCTAAAACCTAACCCAGAGTCTTAGAGGAGAAAGAAAAGAGCTAACTATCATCCTCTGATGTATTAGAAAGAAAAGTCAAATTCACAATACAGTATACATATCACAATATTATGTAATTTGTGTGTGTGTACAGTCAAGGAAATGTCTGTTTTGCAAAAATATGAGGTACATTAAAATAAATCACCCACCAGCAGCTAAAGCAACGGCTTAAAAAGCCCTGAGAAAGCTAACTGGGTTATCGTGTCTGTGTAATTTTTTTTTGATGACTCCTTAGCAGGTAAGAAAAGAACAAGGGGACTGGTGCTTCTGGAAAATTGTTCTTAAGGATTCCCTTAATAGTTGACAATTACAAATAAAGCTGTAGGCAGCTTTAACCAGCGTACAATTATACTGCTAGTAGATAAAAATAGTTATCTTTATCCCACTGGAAAAAATTAGACTGCATATAGCTATCCTGCCCTGCCGAGGAGCAACTAAGACTTGGCAGGTAGAACATGTACCCTGAGTGCCACTTGAGGAGGGGTGCCAATGGGCAGTTTATGTTGACCATCAAGATTTTCATCACTGGTTATGAGAGATCATTCAACAATTTAAAATTAATCACCACTATCCATGACACTATTTTCTGTAGATAAGCCCCTGTCTCCTGGGTGGAGTGAGGGGGGGGCAGATTATAATGAACCACATAGGCAAGTTTTTATCTAAATTTCAAGATGCTGGGGTATCAGTGAAAATTAGATTGGAACTGGTGAGTCTGATGTTCCTATAGCTGACAACCCTATACGTGTTATTATTATTATTATACAGAATAGAACAAAAATCTCTCTCTTAAGGTCTCTGAGCATTCAGTTATGAACAGAAAGTATCGGCAGTATAGGCATCTAACTCCTTGGTACCAGCGAGCCTCTATTTTCCGAATCTTTAGATCAGTGAAATTTCCCTTTTGCTATATTGATCATTTCTTTGATGTGGAAGTGACAAAACGGAAAAAAACAAATCTTGGTCTAAAGCTGAGTTATTGTCATCTTTTTATCTTCATCACAAAGTTGTGTAAATCATGGCAACCAGAGAATCATGGCTTTTTTTTAGTTTTTATTGACATTAATTGAAAGTTTACAGTTCAAGTCTATCTGCAATATAAAACCCCAAGCACCCGCCTCTCTGCAACTCTATCTGCTCTCCTCATCCTGTGACAGCACACTTATCCCTTCCACTCTTTACTTCCAGTACCCACTTAGCAGACACCTGTCCCCTTTTCTCCAACCTCTCCTCTCCCCTCTAAAAAGAGACCAGTTGGACAGCTGCATACATATATTAAACCAGAAAGTGCACACACCACCTCCATTACTCTGTGTTCCTTAGCCCAGTCTAATCTTTGTCTGAAGTGTTGGCTTCGGTACTGGTGTCAAGTTCTGGGATAGCAGCAAGTCCTGGAGCCACATTCTCAGAGGACCCTCCAGGCTGTCCGATCATCATATCTGTTCTTTTAACGGAGTTCTTGATCTGCCCACCTTCTAGGTGTTTTCTGAATATCTATTTGGTTCAGCTCTTGATTCCTGTAATAGAAAATTAATGACAACAGGCTACATGTTTACCATGATTATTCCAAAATGGTGAAAGCACTCTGTTGTGGGGTCACTGAGGGGGCAGTCACTGGTTCCAGAGTGCTGTAATTTATCCATTTGATATTTGAGCAATGGCTTTACAATTTGTCACAAGTAGTGGAGCAATTCTGTCTTTGTCTAATAACCTCATTTATATTTTCACATTGTTAGGAACCTACCACCATTATGTAATAGGCACAAAGCGCACAAACCACTTTGAATGTTTATCTGATGACACAAGTGATAAATACTCATTGTTGGGAATGCGTGATAAATTCGTAAAAATCCAAAGATGAAAATAAACTACCACTCACAATACAGCTTTTGAGTTTAACATGTGGGTGAATGTTTTCTCGTGTTTTATATAAAAGTATATGTTTATGATACATATATTTGTTTTATGTATAAACACTTAAATAAAAACAGACATATTGGCTATCCCTTTTTTCTTTTTTTAACATATAGTGCCATCTTTTACTGGACAATAATTCTCAATTAAGATTGTAGAGGATAGAGCAACGATTGTTCCTCAAGGACAGAAGGTGCCAGGGCAAAGGCAATCATGGGTAAAGATTGCAGATGGGGTCCTCCCCACTAGCTTCCATTCAATGGGACTTACGTCGCTGCTTATGTCTGTGTTCCTTGTAAGAAAAGTGTTGTGTGCCGTCCATAGCAACCTTATAGAAGACAGTGAAATCACCTCATAGGATTTCTGAGGTTGTAGTCATTACAGGAGAATACTGCCACACCTTTATCCTGCAAGAGAGGCTGGTGGGTTTAGAAATGTTGTCAACAGCCAAGCACTTAACCTCTGTGCCACCAAGCTTCCTCATAAGAGAGGTAGCAGCAGAAAGCCATGGAAACAGCCAGAACAATAGAAACCCAGGCAATGCTCCCTTCTTCATACTGACATGATGCTGTTTTTGTTGTTAAGTGCTGTCAAGATGGTTCTGACTCACAGTGACCCTACGCACAACAAAATGAAACACTGCCTGGTTCTGCACCACGCCCACAGTTATTTTAATGCGTAAGCCCACTGTTGCAGCCACCTTGTCAAGCCATCTTGTTGAGGGTCTTCCTCTTTTCTGCTGATGCTCTACTTTACCAAACATTATGTCCTTCTCCAGGGATCGATCCCTCCTGACAACATGTCCAAAGTATGTAAGATGCAGTCTCACTGTTCTTGCCTCCAAGGAGCACTCTGGTTGTACTTCTTCCAGGACAGATCTGGTTGTTCTTGTGGCACTCCCTGGTACATTCAGTATTCTTCTCCAACACAATTCAAAGGCATCAATTCTTCTTCTGTCTTTCTTATTCATTGTCCAGCTTTCACATGCATGTGATGTGATTGAAAATATCATGGCTTGGGTCAGGTGTACTTTAGTCTTCAAGGTGACATCTTCACTTTTCCACACTTTAAAGTGGTCATTTGCAGCAGATTTTATCAATGTTTCCATGAATGTTGATTGTGGAACGAAGTAAAATGAAATCTTTGACAACCTCTATCTTTTCACCATTTATCAAGATGTTGCTTACTGGTCCAGTAGTAAGCATTTTTATTTTCTTGATATTTAGGTGCAATCTATACTTAAGGCTGTAGTCTTTGATCTTCATCACCAAGTGTTTCAAATCTTCTTCACTTTTACAAGCAGGATTGTGTTAACTGCTTAATGCAGGTGGTTAGTGAGCCTTCCTCCAATCCTGATGCCTCATTCTTCTTCATATAGTCCAGCTTCTCAGATTATCTGCTTGGCATACAGATTAAAAAATTGGTGAAAGGATACAACCTTTATGCACACCTTTTCTGACTTTAAACCATGCAGCGACCCCTTGTTCTGTTTCCAGAACTGCCTCTTGACCCACTTACAGATTCCTTAAAAGCACTATTAAGTGTTCTGGAATTCCCATTCTTTGCAATGTTATCCATAATTTGTTATGATTCACATAGCTGAATGCCTCTGCATAGTCAATGAAACAGAAGGAAACGTCTTTCTGACATTCTCTGCTTTCAGTCAGGATCCATCCGACATCAGCTATGATATCCCTGGATGGATGTTCTCTTCTGAATCTGGCTTGAATTCCTGGAAGTTTCCTGTCAATATACTGCTGCAGTCGCTTTTCTGCGTGTGATACTAATGATATTATTTGATAACGTCCACATTAGGTTGGATCACCTTTCTTGGAAATAGGTGTAACTATGGATCTCTTTCAGTAAGTTGGCCAGGTAGATATCTTCCAAATTTCTTGGCATAGATGAACGAGCACTTCCAGTGCTGCTTCTCTTTGTTGAAACATCTCAGTTGATATCCCATCAATTTCTGGAGCCTTGTTTTTCACTGATGCCTTCAAGGCAGCTTCAACTTCTTCCTTCAGTACCATTGGTTCCTAATCATATGCTACCTATTCAAATGGTTGACCATTTTTTTTTTGGTATAATAACTCTGTGTGTTCCTTCCATCTTCTTTTGATGCTTTCTAAACTGGTTAATATTCTCCCTGAAGAATACTTCACTGTTGCTACTGGAGGCTTGAATTTTTTGTTTTAGTTCTTTGAACTTGAGTAACGCTGTGCATGTTCTTTTCTTTTGGTTTACCATTTCTAGCTCTTTGCACATGTCACTATAGTACATTGTGTTCTCAAGCTGCCCTCTAAGATCTTCTGTTCAGTTCCTTTATTCAACATTTTTTACTTCTGCTTTAGCTACTCAACATTCAAGAGCAAGTTTCAGGGTCTCTTCTGACGTCCGATTTGGTCTTTTCTTTCTTTCTTGTCTTTTTGATGAACTTGTGCTTTCATCATGTATGATGTCTTTCGTGTCATTCCACAACTCATCTGATCTTCAGTCATTAGTGTTCAAAACTTTAAATCTGTTCTTCAGATTGTCTCCAAGCTTAGGTGAGATATACTCAAGGTCATACTTTGGATCTCATGGGCTTGTTCTAATTTTCATATTATCTTTGATGTCCTGAATGTCATGAAAATATCTTTCTTTCAATATTCCCTTTATCTTCAAGTAGAGAAAAAAGTCATCAGTGGCCGAATCAGGTGAGTAGGGAGGGTGTTCCAATACAGTTATTTGTTTACTGGCTAAAAACTCCCTCACAGACAACTAGACAATCAAGTTCACAGACTTGCCACTTTGCCACTGTGCACAATGGTCATTCCAGAAAGTTTCAAAACTGCTATGAAGGATGGGCCAGGTGCTGATGTCGGTGCATAGGGGAATACTTCAAAGGTAACTGTAGTGATATTCTGCAATGAAGTACATAACACTTAGAACAATTAAGTTCATGAACAATTAAGTTCATGAACTTAATTGTCAGACCTTGTGTGTGTGTGTCAGAGTAATCACTACTCAGATTAAGATACAGGCCATTTTTATCCTACCAGAAGAGACCCTTTTACCTATTCCGAATCTGTGTCCATTCCAGTTCTACCCCAGAAGTAATCATAACTCTGATTTATATCCTTACAGATTAGTTTGTCTATTCTTAAACTGTATATAAATGGAATTACACAGCACATACTTTGTGTGTGACTACTTTCACTTATCATTACGTCTGTGAGATTCACCCATGTCATGTATGTATCAATACTTTGTTCTCTTATTGCTGTACAAGTAGTCTATTGTCTGAATGTGTCTGAATTGATATCTCCGTTTTCCTGTTGATGAACATTTGGAGTATTTTCCATTTGGGAGATACTATGAAGAAAGTTGCTATGAACAATCTTATGAATATCTTTGCCTGGAATTATATAGTCATTTTTCTTGAAGTTGCTGGATCACGGGGTAGGCATACATTGAAAAATAAGTCTTAAGTGAGGACAGAAAACAATTGGTTGAACCCTGGAGTATAGGGACCGATGCTCATGGGTGCCAAGAGTGTGAGAGTGTAGGTCCTGGTCACCTCTGTGGTCCTGGGCATGGAGACAGCCAAGAGAGTTTATAATAGGGGCAGAATATTCACAAGGTCCCCAAAAGCTTCACCAACAAATTCATTATGAAGAATTCCGATGGCTAAGTTTAAGGTTTTCAATTTCCTCTAGAAGTTGTAAGTCTGTGGGAGGCAAGAAGAATAATATTAAAAATATACTTGATGTACAACTTGTCCAAGATAAGTCTATTTTTATTTAATCAGCTCTTTTGGAGATTTTAGAGCAGACTCTCTAGAATAGTAGCTGGGGTCCTCTGAGGCACTTTTGTCCCAAGACAAGCACTAGTTGCTATTGAGTCAACCCCCAGCTCATGGCAAACCCATGTGTGTCAGTGTACAGCTGTGCTCCACAGGATTTTCGATGGCTGATTTTTCAGAAGTAGATTGCTAGGCATTTCTTCAGAAGTGCTTCTGGATGTTCTCAAACTGTCAACACTGAATACTCTTGCATACTTTTCCTCCATTTATGAGGGCAAAAAAGGCCCTATAGTAAGCTACGATAGTATCTTTCTAGGAGTCAGCAGAGTTCAGCTCAGTCCTGGGCAAAATGTTGACAAGACAAAGAGCTTGCACCAGAAGTTGAATTAACACACTGCCTCCTTTATCAAGAAAATGTGGCATAGTTGACTTACGTCCTGGTGCAAGCTCCTTATCTCATCACAGATCAGTAATAAAAGCTTGCTAGTGGGCAACCCATCTGCCCTCTAGACAGACTCTGGAGTAAAACAGTGTAAGTTCAAATGCCACTTACTATGTGACCTTATACACCATTCTTACCCACCACGAACATCAGTCTCCTATCTGTAAGATAGGAATAACAATAGTCCCTACCACCTGGAGATCGGGGAAGAATTTGAACACATACATGTAAAGCTCTTGCTATTGACACAAAGTAAGTGCTAATGCTGTTGTTCTGTTTGTGCGTGAAGTCAGTAGTCTATAAAATCTGATAGGCTCTAGAATGTACCTCACCAGCTGAGCCCTAGCTGTTTACCATGCAGCACAGGCTCTGCAAGCAATGGATGAGAAGACCATTTCTGTAATTGCTAAACATTCATGTTCCCTTCCTGCAGAATAAACTGCATGTTCTGTATATGTCATTAAGGATTACTTTGCCACCTCATCTGAGAAAATATGACTTCAAATTAGCATATGTCTTCCCTTATTTTTCTGCATTAAGGCTATTTATTTACATGCCTTTCTTTCTTTATTGGACTATGAATTCCTCACGGGCAAGGGCTTAGACTAATTTTCTCAGTAGTGCTTGCATGCCTGGTCCATGGTAGACAGTCAACACATTTTTACTGAATGTGTGGAATGGCAGCTTCCTGACATTAACCAGGGACATAAGATATTACCAACCTTTATCTACTATAATTGGGTTGACCTTTCCAGATGAATAAATAATTTCTGTGTATTGTTTTCGAATTATTTGGCCTTCCATGATTCACAGTAGTTGGTATTTGTCAATTAATTAGGATTTGCCAATTTTTAAATGTAAGAACCATTAGACGCACATCAAAGAAAAGGTAGATGGACAATCAGGAAAGGTACATGATAGATCTAGTTTTCACAAGGTCAGTGTTCAGAATTTGCTGCTGCTTCTCTTTCTCTGATCCCGTAGGATTTTGATAATCTTTTTTAGCATTATTTGGAGAGAGAATCAAGTTTGGTAAAGACTTAAGACTTGTCTAAAAAGGACCCTCAGTGAAAGATGATGTGTTCCACCATGTTATACACCTGCCCACATTCTCTTGGCCTCTTCTGCCTCACCAGTCCTTGGCTACTTGCTTAATAGCAGACCAGGAGATCATCATCATGTTTGCCTCTTCTCCCAACACTCTGTTGATCTCACTTGCAGTGAAGGTCAGGCTCTGGAACAACCTCCATCACACACAACATGTCAACATGTTGAGAGGTACAGCAGTTCAGCCCCCAGCTGGGCTCTGACCCCTCCTCCTCATGAGGCTTGGACTCCTCCCACTATATCAGAGTCAATTGAAAGGCTCTGGACACGGAGTCTGGGCAGTTGGTATTCCAAGGGATAAGGGTTACAGGAGAGCCAACAAACACACTTTCCTTCCTTCCTCCTCACTAGCAAACTGTTCCATTCAATCTGTCCAGTGAAGTTCTGTATGACCAAACAACTGGCTGCATTTTCTTGTGATGCTTGGTAACATTCAGCACTATGCTAGAAAATGTTTAAAACTGGACACACAAAAAAGCATTGATTTATATAGCATTTGCTATGTCCACTTGTTATGGATAGAATTGTGTCCCCCCAACTAGTGTATTGGAATTCTACCTCTTATACCTGTGGAATGGGGTAAAGATGTGGCAATCTGCTTCTGTAAAGATTAAGCCGCCTTGGAAACCTTACAGGACAGTTCTGCTCTGTCTTATAGGGTAGCTGTTTTAGTCATCTGGTACTGCTCTAACAGAAATACTACCAGTGGATGGTTTTAACAAAGAAAAGTTTATTTTTGCACAATCTGGTAGGCTATAAGTCTGAATTCAGGGTGTCCGCTCCAGGGGAAGGCCTTCTCTCTTTGTTGGCTTTGGAGGAAAGTCCTTGTGTTGCATGTCTTTGGTCAGAAAGCATTTTGGTGCAAGAACCTCAGATCTGAAGGATGTGCTCTGCTCCTGGTGCTGCTTTCTTGTTAGTATGAGGTTCCCAACTCTCCATTTGCTACTTTTCTTTCTATCTCTTATAGGATGAGAGAATAAAAGGTGGTAGAAGCCACACTCCAGGGAAACTCCCTTTATGTTGGAACTGGGAGGTGACCTTACAGTCCCACCCTAATCATCTCTAACATAGTCCCATGTGTTAGTCACAGGCAGAAATTAGGATTTCCTGTATAGGAAAATCACAAAATGGAAGGCAGTCACAGAATATGAGGAATCATGGCCCAGACAAATTACTACACATATTTTTTGGGGAACACAACTCATGACAGTACCCCACACTCAAACTACACTAGGGCATATAACATCAAGAAAAACCTATGGAATAGTTCTATTCTGTAACACATGGTTTGTCCATGAGTGGGAATCGAGACAACTGAAAATAATAACATAGACTTAGCAAGTGAATTCTTCTGGAAGGAAAGTTTCATCGTTTTGTGTAATTGAGTCAATCTGGATTTGTAGCAACTCCATGTAACCCAGTAGAACTTTCCCATGAGGTTGTCTTGGCTGTAATCTTTAAAGACCACCATTTCTACCAGCTTGTCATACTGTGGTGGCTTGCATGTTGCTGTGATGCTGGAAGCTATGCCATTGGTATTTCAAATCCCACCAAGATCATCCATAGTGGACAAGTTTCACTGGAATTTCTGGACTCAGACAGACTAAGGAAAAGGTCATGTTGGTCTATATTGAAAGAACTGGCCAGTGAAAACTTTATGAATAGAAGCAAAACATTGTCTGGTATCTAGTCCCTCAGGTTGGAAAGCACTGAAAATAAAACTGAAGAAGAACTCCTTCCTCAAAGTAGGGTCAACTTTAATGGTGTTCATGAAGTCAAGTTTTCAAGACCTTCATTTGCTGATATGCCATAACGCTAAATGAGAAGCAAATATAGAAGTTATTAAGAATTTCATTTTACTGGTATCCTCAGTCAGTGCCCATAGAAGTAGCAGTCAAGAAATCAAAAGACATGTTGCACTGGGAAAATCTGCTGCAAAAGATGTCTTTAAAGTGTTAAAGAAAAGAAAGAAAAAAGATTTTCCTTTGAGGACTGAGGTGCACCTGACACAAGCCATGCTGTTTTCAATTGCCTCATAAGTCTGTGAAAGCTGGAAAATGAATAAGGAAGACTGAAGAATTGATATCTTTGAATCACGGTGTCGGAGAATGTTGAACACACCATGGACCGCCAGAAGAATGGAACCAACCTGTGTTGGAAGAAATACAGCCAGAATGCTCCTTAGAAATAAGGACAACAGTACTCATCTCAGGTACTTCTTTTCTTTGTTTTTAATTGAACCTTAGATGAGGGTTTACAGAACAAACTAGCTTCTAGCTTCTTATTAAACAGTCAGTACACATATTGTTTTACAACACTGGCTAAGAACCTCATGAAATGTCAACACTCTTCCTTCTTGACCTTGGGTTCCTTATCAGCTTTCCTGTACCCTCATGCCTTCTAGTCCTTGCCCCTGGCCTGGCGTGCCCCTTTAGTCCCATTTTGTTTTATGGGCCTGTTTAGTCTTCAGATCCGTCAAAAGAACAAACAGATCTGTTCTGGAAGTACAACCAGAGTGCTCCTTGGAAGCAAAAATGGCAAGACTGCATCTTACATACTGTCATGGACTGAACTGTGTCTCCCCAAAAATGTGTGTAGCCATGTGGCTGGGCCGTGATTCCTAATATTTTATGATTTTCCTATGCTGTATGTTAAAGAATTGGGAAACCCTGGTGGCATAATCTGTTAAGTGCTATCTCTGCAGCCCGAAAGGTCACCAGTTCAAATCTGCCAGGTGCTCCTTGGAAACTCTATGGGGCAGTTCTACTCTAACCTCTAGGGATGCTATGAGTCGGATCCAACTCAATGGCAGTGGATTTGGCTATTTTTGTTTGTTTGTTAGAGGATTAGGGTGGGATTATGAATCCCTTCATAAGATCACCTCACTGCTCCACTGTGAAGGGAGCTTCTGTGGAGTATGGCTTGCACCACCCTTTATCCTTTCATCCTACAAGGGATAAAAGGATAGAGAAGCAAGCAGAGAACTGAGAACCTCACATTATCAAGAAAACAGTACCAGAAGAAGAATACGTCCTTCAGACCTGAGATTCCTGCACCAAGATGCCACGGACTGATGCAACACAAAGACTTTCCTCCAAAACCAACAGTGGGGAAAGCCTCCCCTTCGAGCAAACATCCTGAATTTGGACATGTAGCCTGTGTAAGAATAAACTTTTCTTTGCTAAAGCCATCCACTTATGGTATTTCTGTTAGAGCAGTACCAGATGACTAAAACACATACTTTTGTCATGTTGTTAAGAAGGGCAGTCCCTGGAGAAGGACATCATGCTTGGTAGACTGGAGGGTCAGAGAAAAGAGGAAGACCCTCAATGAGATGGATTCACACAGTGGCCACAACAATGGGCTTAAGCATGAAAACGATTGTGGACATGGCACAAGACGGGGCAGTGTTTCCTTCTGTTGTGCATAAGCTCGCTATGAGTCAGAACTGACTCAACAGCATGTAATAACAACAGCAACAATCTTCAGATGGAGGGTGAACCTCAGGAAGGACTTCATTACTGAGTTGAAATGGTGTCTAGGGGCCGTACTCTCAAGGTTTCTCCAATCTGTGTCAGGCCACTAAGTCTGTCCTTTTTTTGTGTTAGAATTTTGTTCTACATTTTTCTCCGGCTCTGTCTGGGATCCTCTATTGGGATCCCTGTCAGCACAATCAACGGATATAGTGGGGCACCAGCTAGTTGCACTGAATTCAGTCTGGCGGAGGCCATGGTAGTTGTGGTCCATTAGTCCTTTGGACCATTATTTCCTTTGTGTCTTTGGTTTTCTTCCTTCTCCTTTGTGCCTGAAAGGGTAGACCAGTAGAGTGTCATAAATGGCCACTTACAGTCTAAGACCCCAGACACTACTCACCAAAGTAGAATGCAGAACTTTATTTTCTTTATAGACTATGTTATGCCAGTTGAGCTAAAAGTTCCTCCAAACCATGGTCCCCACAGCCCTCAGCCATCAATTTGGTCCTTTGGGGAATTTGGATGGGTCTATGGAGCCTCCATGACCTTGTCTTGATCAAGTTGTGCTGGCTTCACCAGTTTTTTGTACTGTCTTACCCTTCACTAAAGTTACCACTTATCGATTGTCTATTTAGTGTTTTTCCATTCTTACCCTTCCCCTCCCTTGTAACCATCAAAGATTCTTTTAGTCTCACACAATATTTGTCCTTTTGTGATTGATTTATTTCACTCAGCATAATACCCTCCGGTTTCATCCATGTTGGAGGTGCTTTACAGGTTCTCATTGTTCTTTATCTTTGCGAAGTACTTTATTGTGTTTATGTAGCATAGTTTATTTATCTGTTCATCTGTTAATAGGCATTTAGGTTGTTTCCGTCTTTTTGCTGTTGTACTTAGTATTGGAATGAACATGGGTGTGCATATGTCTGTCCATGTAATGGCTCTTATTTCTCTAGGCTATACTCCTAGAAGTGGCATTGCTGGATCACATGGCATTCTATGTCTAGCTTTCCAAGGAAGTACCATATCATTTTCCAAAATAGTGGTATCACTTTGCATTGCCATCAGCAGTACATAAGAGTTCCAATATCCCTACAGCTTTGCCAACATTTTTTTTTTAAATTTGTGCCAGTACTAGTATTGCATTGTAGTTTTGATTTGCATTTCCCTAGTGGCTAGTGGTGGTGAATATTTCCTCATGTACTTTTCACTTGTTTGAATGCTTTCTTAGGAGAAGGGTCTGCTCATTTACTTTGCCTATTTTTTTAACTAGACTATTTGTCTTTTTTGTTGTAGAGGTGTTGGACTTTCTGTCTCAGTACTTTGGGCATATTCTGAGAAAGGATCAGTCCCTAGAGAAGGACACCATGTATGGTAAAATAGAGGGTCATTGAAACAGAAGAAGACTCAAAGAGATAGGTTAGCATGGTAGCTGCAAAAATTGGCTCAAACACAGCAACAATTGCTAGGATGGTGCAGGATTGGGCAGTGTTTCTTTTTCCGTTTTACATAGGGTTACTATGAGTCAGAACCAACTCGAAGGCACCTCTAACAGTCTTTATGGAAGGCAATACCAGGTCTTCCTGTTGTGGAACTAGACTTGAAACTTGAGACTTGAGCTAACAGTTTGCTGCCAATCTTGAGACTTGACAGTCTTCACAGCCTGCTACAGCCCTGCTTTCCAGTCTGCCAATCATGGGTTCACCAGCCCTGCATCTATGTGAATCAGGAGGGTCCTCTTTCCCACCCCATGGACCCATGCTGGGGGGAATGCACAGCCTCTAAAAACAGCTGTGAGCCATTTCCTTGATAGAAATCTCTCTCTCTCTCTGTCTCCACCCTCCCCCACAAACAAACAAGGTCAGCCAATTAAGTTTGTGAACTCATCCTAGAAAAAGTGCTACATAACTTACTGATGAATAGCACTACTGCCACCTTCGAAGCACTCCCCTTGGAAAGTTATGCACCAATGCCAGTGCCTAGTCCACCCATCAAAGCAATTTTGGAACTCTTTCTGGAATGGCCATCAGAACAGTTGTTCGATTACCCTTAATGTCCCGAATGTCATCAAAATGTCTTTGTTTTAGTATTTCCTTTATCTTCAGGTGAAGAAAAAAATTATTGGGGGCCAGATCAGGAGAGTAGGTAGGGAGTTCCAATACAGTTATTTGTTTACTGGCTAAAAACTCCTTCACAGACAGTGCCATGTGAGCTGGTGCTTTGTCATGATGCAAGAGCCATGAGTTGGTGGTGAAAACTTCAGGTCGTTTTCATCTAACTTTTTCATGCAGTCTTTTCAGCACTTCCAAATAGTATACTTGCTTAACTGTTTGTCCATCTGGTGCAAAGTTTTGCAGTGTTTTCGTCAGTTCTGCTGGTTATTGGCCTCCCTGATCTCTCTTCATCAGTGATGCTCCCTCTCCCCTCAGAAAACTGTTTAATCTGTTTGCACGCTGCCATTGTCTTCACGGCATTATCCCCATAAACTTGGACTAACAAGTGCCTAAATTCACTTCCACTCCTGACAAGTTTAACAGGAAATTTAATGTTTGTTGTTCTAATTCAAGCTCCAGTATTCTCACGACGGCAAACAAAAACATGCAGCAACAGTAATGAACACCACTCAGCAAGACACTGCCACGCCTCAACATGAACACAGCTGTGACACACTGATATACCAAGGTTATGAAACCTTACAGAGTTGTTTGTACAGTGCTCCCAACATAATCACACAGTGGCAAGTTTGCAAACTTAATTGTCAGACTTCATATATATGGGGTCTGACAATTAAGTTCTCAAACTTAACTATTCTAAGTGCTACATACCTCACTGCTGAACACCACTATGGTCACCTTGAAGTACTGCTGTTGGGAACATATGCACCAGAGCCAGTGCTTAGTCCACCCATCAAAGCAATTTGGGAACTTCTTGCTGGAATGGTCATTGCACATGGTGGCAAGGTGGCAAGTTCATGAACTTAATTGTATAGTTATCTGTGGGGGAGGTTTTAGCCAGTAAAAAAATAATAGTATTAGAATACCCTCCCTACTTGCCTGATCTGGCCTTCAATGACTTTTTTCTTTACCTGAAGATAAAGGAAATATTGAAAGGAAGACATTCTGATGACATTCAGGACATCAAGGGTAATACTACAACAGCTCTGATAGCCATTTCAGAAACAGAGTTCCAAAATTGCTTTGAAGGATATACTAGATGCTGATGTCAGTGCCTAGCTTTCCAAGGGGAGTCCTTCGAAGGTGACCATAGTGATGTTTAGCAATGAGGTATGTAGCACTTAGAACAATTAAATTCAGGGACTTAATGTCAGACCATATGTGCGTGTGTGTGTGTGTGTGTGTGTAGTGTGCATGTGCGTGCACGCACCTTATTGGTTTTGCTTCCCTAGAGAACCCAGCCAAGGAGAGGATATTTTCTATCTCAATTTTAAACAAAGAACAAAAATTGATCAGGTTTCATCAAAAGACCCTACAAAAGAGAAAAGAGAGAATCTGTTGGCTGGAAAAAAAAATGACTATAACGTATCCACAAAGGTTTAATCTTTAAAATCTGCAAAATACTTCAACACGTCAACAACAAAAAGACAAGTAAAACCCACTGCCGTCAAGTCGAGTCCAACTCCTAGTGACCCTATAGGTAAGAGTAGAACTGCCCCATAGAGTTTCCAAGAAGCACTTGGTAGATTTAAACTGCTGATCTTTTGTTTAGCAGACGTAGCACTTAATCCACTACACCACCAGGATTTCCTTCAAATAATTCAACTAAAAAGTGAGAAAAAGAATACAAACAGATACTTCACCAAAGAAGACATTCAGGCAGCTAAAGAACACATGAGGCAACATTTGTAGTCATTAGCCGTTAAACCAAAACCAAAGCCAGTGCCACTGAGTTGATTCTGACTCATAGCACTCCTACAGGACAGAGTCGAACTGCTCCATAGAGTTTCCAAGGAGCACCTGGCACAGTCGAACTGCCAGCCTTTTGGTTAGCAGACATAGCACTTGACCACTAAGGCACCAGGGTTTCCCAGTAGCCAGTGCAAATAAAAACTACAGTTTGGTACATAAAAACAACAAAAAACAAATGTTGTCAAGATGGCTGGGATATGAGAGCTCTTATACACTGTTGATAGGAATGCAAAATAGTACACGTACTATGGAAAACAATATGGTGCTTCCTTAAAAAGCCAGAAATAGAAATACCATGTGATCCAGCAAGCTCACTCCTAGGAATACATCCTAGAGAAATAAGAGCTGTCACAAGAATAGACAGATTCATACTCATGTACATTACAGCATTATGCACAATGGCAAAAAGATGGAAGCAGCCTAAGTAACCATTAGCAGATGAATAGAGAAACAAATTGTGGTACTTATATGCAATGGAATACTACATAATGATAAAGAACAACCATGAATGCATGGAATATCTGACAACATGAACAAATCTAGAGGGCATTCTGCTGAGTTAAATAAGTCAATTGCAAAAGGACAAATATTGTATGAGACCACTGTTACAAAAACCCAAGAAAAGAATAATCCTTGATAGTTAGAAGGGAGGAGAGGGGTGGAAAGGGAAAGCCCTTACATAGTAGACAAGTGGTAACATCGATGAAAGGAAAGACAACACCCAGTATAAGGGAAGGCAGCACAACCTGACCAAGACAAAATCATAGAAGCTACCTAGACACATCCAAACACCTTGAGGGATTGAGTTATTGGGGCTGAGAGTTGGGGACCATGGTCTTGGGGAATATTAGGTTAATTGACATAGTTTATAAAGAAAATGTTCTACATCCTACTTTGGTAAGTAGTGTCTGAGGTCCTAAAAGTTGCAAGCAGTCATCTGAAATGCGTCTACTGGTCCCAGCACATTCAGAGCAGAGGAAAATATTAGTCCAAAGGACTAATGGACCACACAATCCACAGCCTCCACCAGTCTGGGCCCAGAAGAACTAGATGGTGTCCAGCTGCAACCACTGACCACTCTGAAAGGGGTCATGTAAAGGGTCCTGGCCAGAGCAGCAGAAAAATGTAGAACAAAATTCTAATTCACAAAAGAAGATCAGATTTACTGGTCTGACAAGAGACTGGAGAAACCCGAGACTATGGTCCCCAGTCACACTGATAACTCAGAACTGAAGCCACTCCTGAAGTCCACCTTTCAGCCAAAGATTAGAGAGGGCTATAAAACAATGACACATGAGGAACATTCTTCTTAGTTGAATCACATGTAAGAATCCAAGGACCACACTTTCCCAAAAGCAAAGCAGAGAAAATACGAAGGGCAGGTCACCTGGACAAGTGGACACAGAGAACTCAGAGTGGACAGGGAAAAGGGGAGAATGCTGACATACTGTGTGGATGCATCCAGTGTCACTGAACAGTTTATGCATGAATTTTTGAAGGAGAAACTAGTTTGTGTTGTAAACTTTCACCTAAAATACAATAAAAACATCTTTTTTATCGTGTTAATTAAATAAATCTCTCATTAAGCTAGAACCATTGAGTATTACAGAATGCCTCATCTGCAGTGATATACATTTTTGTGAGCTCTATTGAGTAGTTTTTGTAACTGAGGGAGAAAACGCTGTGATTCCAGTCTATCCTGTCAAAATCCTTCAGTGTTCGACTACAAAACATCGTATTGAAGTCAGTTTCAGAGCACTGCCCATTTTCAGTTTAGAGCTTAGAAAAGGAAGCCAGCGACTGTATTGACAATAAAGGAAATGTCATTTGTGAAATCCCTGCACTAGCGGGTCCTTCTGGGAAGTGCCTTATGCTTGGATTTCAGCGGTAAAATGTCTGTCTTTGTGGGGAAGTGCACATCACTGTCTTGTCATAAAGTCCCTTAACAAGAAGTGACTAGGGATGCCTTTAAGTGATAGTTTTTTTTAAGGAATTTCTGCAAAAGAAGCACACAATCAACTTAATAATGTTGTGGGGTCTAATACATACAGGCAGCAAACAAAGCCACCTCAGGCATCAAACAATGGGAGTCAATGTCAATTCACAGAGTTTTGTAAGGAAGACCAAAGGAGCCTTGGGGTTGCAGTGGTTAAGTGCTCAGCTGCTAATGTAGAAGCCAAGGATTCAAATCCACAAGGCTCACCAGGAGAGACATGGCTGTCGGCTTCCATAAATACTATGGCCTTGGAAACCACATGGGGCAGTCAACTCTCTCCCATATGGTTGTTATGAATTTGAATCTACTCAACAGCAACAGGTTTGGTTTTAAGGAAGAACTACTGGTGTGATGGATTGAATTGTGTCCCCCCAAAAGGTATGTTAAGTTTCTAACCACTATACCTATAAATGGCATCATAGGGAAGTGCTACATCTGCTAACCGAAAGGTTGGCTGTTTAAGTCTGCCAGGCACTCCTTGGAAACTCTATGGGGCAGTTCTACTCTGACCTATAGGGTTGCTAGGAGATGGAATTGACTTGACAGCAGTGGGTTTGGTTTGGGGGTTGGTACCTATAAATATGGCCCTGTTTGGAAGTAGGAGAGATCCCCAGGTGATGCGAATGGCTTGTATTCACCAACTAACCTAAGTGCTTGGTAGAGAGTCAGTGAAAGAGAGGAAGACTCTTGACAAGACAGATTGGCATGGTGGTAACAATAGGCTCAAGCATTGCAACGCATTGTGAGGATGGCACAGGACTGGGCAGTATTTTGTTCTGTTGTACACAGGACTGTTGTGAGCTGGAGCCAACTCAACAGCATTTGACAACAGTTAATCTAAAAGTTGGTAGATTGAAACCACCCAACAGTAACACTGCTTCTGTAAGATCATAGCTAAGAAAACCCTATGGAACAGTTCTGCACTATAGGACATGAGATTGCTGCAAGGCAGAATGGATACTGTGGCACATATCACCTACAGTGAGAAGACATGAGGGTGGATTCAATATGTAAATCATCAATAAAAAACCGAACGGAACCCACTTGCCATAGAGTCAGCTCCCTAGTGGCATAGTGGTTAATTGTTATGGCTGCTGACCAAAAGGTTGGCAGTTCTAGTCTGTCAGATGCTCCTTGGAAACTCTATGGGAAATCCCATTCTGTCCTATAGGGTTGCTATGAATCAGAAAATCATTAATTAGAGCTGAATGAAAGCCTGTTAAGTCCTGGTGTGATATGAACCAAGTTTCTCGGTGGTCTGGGGAAACACGTGAGGTGGGAAAATGTCATAAATCCTAAATTCTTATCCCCCGATTGAGGATTAAGAAAACTAGATGTTCATTGTCCTTGCTGGAGAGATCTGCCAATAACTGCTTGAAAGAAAAACAGGACCCTGTGTCTACCTTGGATGACTTTTGCTTGGTCCTATTTACTGCTGCTGTGCTAACTGCTTGTTTGTCAAGGGATGAAACCTTGTTCCTTGGTCATCTAAGTAATAGCTTCAAATTGGCTTCTTGTGTACGTCTTATAAGTATGACTTGTTTTTTCTGATGACTTGGTCTTCTGTAGCACTTATAGAAAAATGGTTCTGAAGACCTTACGCCCTAAATATAAACCCATGCCATTTGGTAAAGAAATGGCCAGTTTATGGCTCTAATTAGTGTCCTATGAAAGGAACCAGAATTGTCACAGCAACCTAACTATGTGAGGAATCAGTCCCCCTTTTTAGGTATATGTCTCTGTTCCTCAAGCTTTGCTTTCAAATTGTCATTCTCCATTGGTTAGTTCCTTCATTCATGACTAATAAACTCTGATTGTGCTCAGACTAATTGATCTAAGCCATTTTCTCTCAACAGTCTTCACAGTTCACATGGAAAGAGAGGGGGGCCCAGCTCCAAAGAACTGGTGTCATAGGATTTCTGCTCCTTATTCACACTTCAAGCAGCATTTTATGTCAACAAAAAAGAGAAAAGAACTCGTTGATTAATTACATTTATATTTTCATATATTTTATTGATGCTTTGTATTTTTGTGTTGGAAACACCAGTGGTGTAGTGGTTAAGTGCCACAGCTGCTAACAAAAAGGTCGGCAGCTCAAACCCACCAGGTGCTCCTTGGAAACTATGGGTAAGTTCTATTCTGTCTTAGAGGGTCAGTATCAGTTGGAATTGACTCGACAGCAGTGGATTTTGGATATTTTTGCGTGTGTAAGTTTCCCTTGATTCTATTAGTTCACTTATTGACTGATTCATTTATTCAACAAATATATCCAGACAGCTTGCTCTGCCAAACATGGTGTTAAGAGCTTATCTACCCACTGCTGTCAAGCTGATTCCAACTCAAAGCAACCCTATAGGAAAGAGTGGAACTGCCCCATAGTGTTCCCAAGTCTGCAGTTTTTACAGGAGCAGATTATCACATCTTTCTCCCAAGAAGTGGCTGGTGGCTTTGAATAACCAACCTTTCAGTTAGCAGCCAAGAGCTTAAGCACTGCACCACCAGCTTATGATACATCAGTGAACAAAGTAGACAATGGTTCTGTCCTCAGAGAACTTGTGTTCTAGAAGAGAACATAGGCAAAAAGCAAGAACATGTAAGAGAAGGAAATGGGCTGCTAGAAGGATAAGGTAGAGAGTGATAGGGAGAAAGGGTGGGGAGGGGTACCTCTTAGAAGAGATGACATTTAAGACTTGACAGGTGAGCAGTGGGTTTCAACCTGGGTTTATTATGCCTGTCATGTGACATCTGGTAATATCTAGAGATATTTTTCAGTTGTAACAACTTGGGGTTGCTACTTGCATCTAGAGGGTAGAGGACAGTGATGCTGTTCCACATCCTGTGATGCACAGGACAACTCCCACAATACAGAATGATATGGCCAATTGTCAGTAGAACCAAGGTTGAGAAACTCTGATCTGAAAGTTTGCTTTCTTTCTGCTATGGGGATAAGCCATGTTCTGGAGAGCGGCTGCTCTCTAGATGATGCACCAGATAATGACTCAGAGAACAGGCCCTAGCTGACCAGAGATAGACACGTCACCTAACTGGTGGTGTAGTGGTTAAGTGCTACATCTGCTAATCTAAAGGTTGGCAGTTTGAATCTGCCAGGTGCTCCTTGGAAACTCTATGGGGCGGTTCTACTCTGTTCTATAGGGTCACTACGAGTTAGAATCGACCAGACAGTATTGAGTTTACTGAGATTTAGGCATTCCTTGTTATTGCAGCATAACTTAACTTATCCTTGCTGACAGAGCAATGTAACCACGCATCCCAACACTCATCTTAATTCTTTCTTCTTCGTTAGGAAAAAAAAGGAAAAATTTTCTACAATAGATAATAACATTGTGAGTTTATAAAATATGTTAAACCTTGACATAGCATTGAAGCAAGTATTGGATGTCTGTCATATACCCAGCAGAGTTTTAACTGAAGCTCCTTGGTTGGTGCAAGTGTTTTCAATCAACAGCTAAAAGGTCGGCAGCTGTATCTCTTAACCATTGTGCCACCAGGGTCTCCGTGGTAAATTTACAGCCTAGGAAACCCTATGCGGGCAGTCCTACCCTGCCCTATAGGTTGACTATATAGAGTTACCGTGAGTTGCGATTGACTGGATAGCGATGGGGATAGCAATGGATAGCAAAATTGACTAAATGGCACAAAAACAACAATACCTACAATTTACAGAATTATAAATGAGTTCAAAGACAATGAAAGGCTAGAATCCGATAACTGGGGAGAATACACAATGCATAGCCATCTATTGAAACACAAATTTGTTTGATCTACAATTCTTTAGTTAAAGCAAGCTCCCCGGGAATTCTGGTATGCCTCATCTAGGGGGACATTCCTCACCCTTCTTGAATAATGAGGTTAGCAATGGGCAACAGGTACTGTCCCTTGTTTATATACAGCTCCAGGTTGTAGTTAGATGCCATTGAAAACCCAAACCAAACCCACTGCTGTGGAATCAATTCCTACTCATAGCAATCCTACAGGACAGAGTAGAATGGCTGCACAGAGTTTCCAAGGAGCTCCTGGTGGATTTGAATTGCTGACAGCAGTCATAGCACTTAACCACTATGCCACTAAGTTTTCCAAGTTGCTGTTGAGTAGGCTCTAATTCATACTGATCTTATGAATAACAAAACAAAACTGTCGCTCAAAGTCCATTGTTGTGGCTATCACGTCAATCCATTTCACTGGACGTTTCCATTACTGACTCTCAACCGCAGCTCCAGGTAAGAAGAGTAAAAGCATGCTTATTCATGGTCATTAACTCTGCCTGAGTTAGATTATCAGATGCTTTACCTTACAGTCAGCTCGCTGAGAGACCACACAGAGAGAACTGGAGGTAATGAGAATGAAAATCTGAAAACAGAAACTCTGCTCTGAGGGCAAAGAGTTAAAGATGTGCTGAAGTCCACATAGAGGGTGGAAAAACCAAAAAACTTAACCTGTTGCTATCGAGTTGAACAGTAGAACTGTTCCAGACAGTTTCCATGGAGTGCCTGGTGGATTCAAACAGCCGACTTTTTTTGTTAGCAGCCACAGCTCTTAATCACTACACCACCAGGATTTTCAAAGTGTCGAGCGACCAAAGAGGGACTTTTGACTGTGTTTTCTCACTAGCTGATATCTCACTCCCAGTCCCATCCCTGCAAGGGCAGGCTGGCTGGTCTAGAAAACAAGCCAAAAGACTGGGATTCAGCTTGGGTTCTAGACAATAGGCTTTGCTGCCAGAGACAGTCCACCACATTCGAAGTCAGCCAGGCAGGCCAAAGTCCACTGGAAAAGTCAAGCTTCCCTGGAAACTCTCAGGTCGAACCCAAAAAGCAGCAGCCAGAAAGAGTCAACGAAATAGAGACCTGGAGGCCCCAGTGGCGATTCTGAAGAACTGAGTTCTCAAACTTTATGATTCCTCACTGATTTGGGTGGGTGATGCTGCCAGTGGAAATCTGGCAGCAGCTACTTAGTTCCAAGAAGAATGGGTTTTGTCTTAATGGATGCGGGGAAAGCTGAAGACAAATACTGAACTTCAAAGTCGGAGGAATGAGTAATGTAAGTGTACATGGTTGCTAAGGAAACCTTTGCTAATTAGAAAAAGATGGGCTTTTTTATATGCACACAAGAATCAGCCTCTGGCAACACCCATATTTCTCCCACAATAATCTTTCTGATGTAGAGTTCGGGAAAGTGCCACATCTGGGGAATAAAGGGATTAAACATTAATGTTCCAAGCTTGTGAAAGGGGAGGTTTGTTTTTAATTGTGTCATCCATAAAAAGTATTGGTGCAGACTAACTTATGATCAATCTTCAGTTCTGACTCCAGCAGGAAGACGCCCCCTCCCTCCAAAGAAACTCTGTACTGATTCCCCTTATCATAGTGTGTGTACATATAGATCCTCAGCCACCATGGCCAAGGATACAGCGTGGAGGGCAGAGGCGTGCTGGGCAGCCATTTCAAGGGTTGACAGAGAGACAAGAACTTTCAGTACTCAGATGCACAGAATAGAACTCAGATCAGCCTTTGCCTGATCTTAAACCAGTTGCCATTGGGTGGATTCTGACTCATGGCGACCCCATGTATGTCAAAGTAAAACTGTGCTCCATAAAGTTTTCGGTGGCTGACTTTTGGAAAGATATCACCAGGTCTTTCTTCTAAAGTGCCTCTGAGTGGACTCAAACCACCAGCCTTTCCAATTAGTACAGCTGAGCACATTAACCGTTCACACCAGAGAGAAAGCTTTCCCCCAGAGCTGACACCCTGATTTTGGACTTCTAGCCTCCTAGATTGTGAGAGAATTAACTTCTGTTTGTTAAAGCCATTCACCTGTGGTATCTCCATTACAGTAGCACTAGATGACCAAGGCAGAGGCTGAATTTCATTTATTGTCTTTATTGCACCCCACCCCACAATCCCTTACAGAATTCTGCCATAATGAAGTTCATTTGGATGTCAAGGTATTACTTGTCCCTTCACAGGAACTGAGGTCTTAAAACACGAAAAGCCAAGCATGGACTGGCCTTGGAGAATTGGAGAGAGAGAAAGAATGTTCCAAATGGAGAAAAAGAAGGCGCCTTGTGAATAAGTATCTTGGATACTGTGTTGTGGTTGTTAAGTGCAGATTATAGAAGCATACCTCCAGGTCTTTTTGCCTATGGAGCAGTTGGGTGGGTTTGAACTACCAAACTCGTAGTTAACAGCCAAATCCTTAAGTGTTGTGTCACCAGGACTCATTCCTTGAACTCTATTTCACAATGAAATGAAAAGAGGAAAATGAGGGCCTCATCTCAGAAAGGTCACTTTGTCAGGGTCAACTCCTGACTGTAAAGCTTCTCAACTGAGAAGAGATAGGAGCACCATACCCGAAAAACCCAAACCCACTGCTGTCGAGTTGATTCCAACTCATAGCAACCCTATAGGATGCAGCAGAAGTGCCCCATAGAGTTTCCAAGGAGCACTTGCCAGATTTGAACTGCCGACTTCATAGTTAGCAGCTGTAACACTTAACCACTGCACCACCAGAGTCTGACTCAGAGCAACCCTGTAAGTCGGAAGGAGCACCATAGATACCTTTAAAGACCAGAAACAAAACCTGCTGCCATCAGATCATTTCCTACTCAAAGTAACTCTATACGACAGAGTAGAACTGCCCCATGAGGTTTCTAAGTCTGTAATCTTTACAGAATCTGACTCCCAAGTGTTTCTCCCACAGATAGGCCGATGGGTTTGAACTGCCTACATTTAAACTAGTAGCTGAGCACTTGATCACTGTGTCACAGCACTCCTTAGCCTTCTGGAAACTTTGGAGAGGCCACAGCACACAGCCCAGGGATTTCATTTTTTAAAATGGAAAAGAATGACAAGCTTCTCAGGTAAGGAGTCTGAATAGGGCAAGTACTCTCAGTAGAAGACTAATCAGAAAGTCTCTTAGCTTGCAGCTACATGTTTATACTTAGATCTTTGTCAGTTTTTCTGCCTCTTTACCTGCATTTCAAATGACAAGTATTAGGGCTCATTCTTCATACATATTGACTTGAAATAGTTATACTTTTATAGGAAAAGAGGGTTAACAGGCTTGATCAGATGCTGACTGACTGTTGGCCAACAGAAAGAAGTGGCTTGGCCACAGCTTAAGGAGCTAGACAAGTTATACAAGGGCAGAGCAGATGACGGGGGGCTGAGGAAGCATCACCTTCCGGTCAATTTGTGCCATTGTACCTATGAAGAGATCAAATCCTGAAGACAGTAAAAGCCCAAACCCACCCACTGCCATTGAGTCAATTCCAACTCATAGCAACCCTAAAGAACAGAGTGGAACAGCTCCATAGTGTTTCCAAGGAGAGCCTGGTGGATTCAAACTGCCAACTTTTTGGGTTCCAGCCACAGCACTTAACCACTATGCCACCAGGGTTTCCACTTTAAGCATAAGGCTTCACAATTTGTCATAGCACAGCAAAGGCCATAACCAAGTTCTTTAACTTCTTGAACTCTCATGTCCAGAAATTGCAAACATTAATACAGTCGGAAAAGCTCTCACATACTGCATGCTTATCAAGAGCCATGGCTGGAGCTAGAATTTTTCATATGCCATAGTATTCAATTCTGGGTTATAGCATTCTATCCTGCAAGGTGGGCACTGTTAGCCCTGATTTATGTATGAAGCAGTGATGCTCAGAGGGTCTGGGTGATTGGATGGGGCTCACAGGCAGTGGCGAGGCTAGTGGTAGCTCAGCGGTAGAGTTCTCGCCTTCCGTGTGAGAGCTGGGTTCCATTCTTGGTCAACCTGCCTAATGCATGTAGCCTGTCGATATGATGCTGAAGAGGTTTCAGCGAGCTTCTAGACTAAGACACGCTTGGAAGAAAGGCCTGAAAATTAGCCAAGAAAACCAGCCAAGAAAACCCTATGAAGCACAACAGTCCAATCCACAACCAATCACGAGGATGGTACAGGCTGAGGCAACCTTTCCTTCCGTTGTGCGTGGAGCTGTCATGAGTCTCAGGCAGCTGGACAGCAGCTGCCGTAACACAGGCAGTAGCAGAGTTCAATTCCAGCCTTGGTGGGACAGACCTCAAAAATTTCTTTTAACTACAGTGCACTTTATTGGCATGAAAGTAGATTTTTGAAAGCCAATGAAACAAATTGATAGGATAGCTTCTTATCACCGCTTTGAAAGAAGGACAATGGTAGAATACTATCTACTCTTGTCTGTGCTGACAGAGAACTAGGCCTCTGAATGAATCTCTGTTGAGAATTTGCATTTCTAACAAATTCCCAGGAAGCTCTATGTAAGCATCATTTGGGGATCTTGTTACAATGTAGATTCTGATTCAGTGTATCTGGGGGTGGAAATGAAATTCTCGGCAGAGGTTTGTACCAGAATGCGTTGGTTCAAAGCCCTGCACAGAACATTGCCAACTATTAAAATATCAGTCTTTGGGGGAGAGATTGAGGAAAGCATCAAAGTGAGGGAATTGTTTCTTCTTGCTCAGCTTGTGGGCCCTGAGTGGCAATCACGACAAAGAAGTTGAAATCAAATCTGTTTTGTGTGGTAGATGAAGTGTGGATTTGTCTGTCTCCATCTGGGAAATTTCAGTAATGTAATTTTCACCGACCTGACTTCTACAGGGATGCTATGAGAATTACTGTGGGTTGAAAGAGTTTCCAGCTATTGCTCAGGAAGGTGAGATTAAGAACAAAATGTTCGCAGACAGGCAAGTAAATCTGCATGTTGCTCAAGGTGAGTTGGTTCCACTAATGTGCGGGCTGCTGGAGTTATTTTGCTAGACTGTCCCTTTGAATGTCATGTGAATAATACATGATTTAGATATTTTTGTTGTCTGCACAGTGTCTTGCATTGTGGATCTGAGAGTTTTAAAGGAATGAGATGTTTTCCATTTTGAGAAAAAAGAATAGTGTGAAGAGGTAGGCTAGCATGCTGAGTGTCCACAAGAATTGACCAGAAATAAGGAAAGCTCGTATTTCATTGAAATGCTACTTATGGCAATGAGAGAAATGTCATTAGAACATAAGTTCAATTCCTTGTGCCAGGGCATTCTTTTTCAGAAGAACTAGTTAAACTAAATCCACAATGTCTTTGGACTATTCAGTATGCAGCACCAGCTGTGACACAGGTCTTTCTCGGAGTGGGCCAGCACCACCTGCTAATGAACATGATCCTGTTTCAACACAGATAATGTAATTACAGATTTTTTCTGTGATTTGAAATGGGTGTCCGACTCTTATTTAGTCACATGAGGCCTGACAGTTAAGTCCACAAACTTAATTGTTCTAAGTGCTACATACCTCATTGTTTAATATCACAGTGGTCACCTTTGAGTACTCCCCTTGGGAAGCTATGTATCAATGCCCGTGCCTGGTCCACTCTTCAAAGAAATTTTGGAACTCTGTCTGGAAAGGCCATTGCGTGAGGAGGCAAGGTGGCAAGTTTGCAAACTTAATTGTATAGTTGTCTGTGTGGAAATTTTTAGCCAGTAAACAAGTAACTGTATTGCAACATCCTACTTTACTCACCTGATCTGGCCCTCAATGTCTTTTTTCTTCACTCAAAGGTAAAGGAAACATTGAAAGGAAGACATTTTGGTGACATTCAAGACATCAAGGGTAAAACTACAACAGCTCTGATAGCCATTCCAGTAAAAGAGTTCCAAAGTTCCTTTGAAGGGTAGACTAGGTGCTGGCATTGCTACATAGCTTCCCAGGAAGAGTACTTCAAAGGTGACCATAGCAATATTCAGCAATGAGGTACATAGCACTTCTTCTAAGATGAATTCGTGAACTTAACTGGTAGTCTTCATATATTGATGGTTTGTCCATAAACACACTCCTTTCAGTTAGATCTCAAAAGGAAATTACGTGTATAAAAAGAAATAAACATTTGGTAAAATTATTCATTCCATGTTGTTTAAATCAGCATGTTTTTTTTGCAGCAAACTCAGTTCTGAGACCCTACCTCATATATACATTAGCAAAACCATGAAACGACATGTGCATGAGGCTGTACATGGCAGCTATATTTAAAATGGTGAAAGACCAGAAACACCTAAACTCCTATCCTTAAGAGAAGGGTTGAATAAATTAGGGTATATCCACACAATGGAAGATGGTATAGCTGTAAAAAAATATATATATAGTAAATCTCTAAATATTGCTTTGGAATGATTGCCAAGATGTGTTGCCAGCCAAGTGCCGTCGAGTCGGATCCGACTCATGGTTATCAAGTGAAAAAACACAAGGTGTGCTGACACAGGCAAGGAATTTACATAGCTCTACCCTAAATTAAATCTGCCACTGTATTTTCCAAGCGCCTACCGTACAAAGAGTACCCACTCTGTTTTCTGGGGAGACGCACATATGAGTTAGAGAGGGTCCTCCCCTCTTCCTTCCTGTGGATGCAACATATGTGAAAAGCTTTAATGCAGAGTAGAAATAAGCATATGGGAGCAATGGCAGTTCACTGGTAGAATTCTTACCCCTTCCATGGAAGAGACAGCCAAATGCACTTCATACACAGCCCTCACTCGTCTGTCAGTGGAGGCTCACGTGTTGCTATGATGTTGAACAGGATTCAAGGGAGGTGCTAGACTAAGATGGGCTAGGAAGGAGAGCCTGATGACCTACTTCCAAAAAATCAACCAGTGAAGACCCTATGCATGACAACGGTTTCATCTTACTGTGCATGGGTCACCATGAGTTGGGGCTAACCTATGGCAGTTGACTACAGCAACAAGGATATCAGTGTAGCCATTACCTGCCTCTGTCTTCCCCAGTTTCTTGGCAGCTTTATGCAATTCTCTGAATGGTAGTTATCACTGTCCCACCTCCCAGAGCAATCTGGGACTAGACAGGAAGTACTTGGGCATTTGAGTCAAAAGGCTAACCCGGAATGTGTTCCTCAGAAATTTCTTGGCCCTAATAGGCCTCCGTAGTTGATCTAATGAGTGCAGACCACTGTACTCCTGTGTTCTCTTGGTATTGAGTCTTCCTTACCCCGACTGGCGTCTAGTTGCTGGTAAGTGGATTACTACCCGAGTTCTTTCTTATCTTCCAGCCTCCAGGTTCCCTGGGTCACAGAGCAGTGCTTCTGCTTCTACTTCACTCCCTATTTGAGATTCCGTTCCCAGCAATATTGGCTGGTCCTCAGTGTGTCCTCGAAAGCCAGAGCTTGCTATTGTCCTCCTTGACTTTACATGTTGGATGCCCTGCCTTTGGATGAGGTGCCAACTGTCTGTAGACAGATACCCAGACACTTGCCCGTGAGGTCTTCCAAGGACTGAAAACCACCCTCACCCCTTCAGGGCTTCATCCTCCAGGGAGAACAGGTATTACCTTTCTTGGGCCCTGGGTGTGAGCATTTGCCTGAACTGAAGCAGAGATCACGTGCCCTTGAATGTTGTCCTTGCCTGGGGGCCAAATCTCTTCTGACAGTCCAATCTTCCTGTGCCTCTTCAAGGTTAGTGCCAGGCCCCAGGTCCCACCCCCATGGCGTGGTTTGTACAAACTCCTGGCCTCATTGGAACCCTGGAGTGGTAAGAAAGGGAGAGGCTTTGACTACCAGTGATGTGGGGTCTCTGGGAAAATGGGCAAGAACTCCAGAGAGGAGTCAGACTTCTAAAGCTGAGTCACCAGTGTTGGGTACATTCTCTAGATAACTATAAAACCAGTGGCCATTGAGTTGATTCCACCCTCTCCATCACTCGTTGATTTTTTCTATCCATCTGCTCCTCATTCTGTTGTGCATTTGTTGAAAATATTTTGAAACTTGTGGAAGCCTTTTATGGCGAAGCCTCCAGAATCCCAGAGGGCAGCAGCAAGTTTGAAATCACTTGGAAAAGAATTGCTCTCACTTCTGAATTAAAGGGTCATTCCATGATCATACTTTTCATTCCTGTGAATTGTTTTGGACATGAAAAATTGGGTGGCATTTCTTTCACAAGCCACTGTTTGAGATTTGACATTGATATGAAGATACTCAGCTTTGAGATCTGTCTTCAACTTCTCATTTTAATTTTTAAACATAGCCAAATTAACGGTGCAAATATATAGTATATTTGTGAATTTTGTTCATCTTAATTGTAATTTCAGTCAACTCTGAATAGGCCCATTTGTTCTCCCATCTACAGATGTTCCGTAGGAAACAATAGTTTCAACTTTGGCAATAACATTTAAATCTCTCCAAGAAAATATGTAGCAGCATTATCTTACCTCATTTAAACTGCATATGTTTTCTTCTGGTAATTTTCTATAGGAAAAGATATGCACAATGCTGTTTTGATAACAATTTTCAGAAATATCTCCTCCAAATTATCCCATCTCTTTTCCAGAGGAGCTAACATGATTTACATGAATCAAATATAGATTTGCTATTTTCTATCAGTTTCGTGCAAACCCTGGTGGCATAGTGGTTAAGTGCTATGGCTGCTAACCAAAAGGTCAGCAGCTCAAAACCGGATGTGCTCCTTGGAAACTGTATGGGGCAATTCTAGTCTGTACTATAGGGTCGCTATGAGTCAGAATCGACTTGATGGCAGTGGGTTTGGTTTTTGGATCAGTTTTGTATTTTTCTTAGAGACTGAACACCATACAATGTTTAATTAGGAAGAGAGAAACAAAGTTGCTATTATCAGTGATACACCAACCTATTCTTTAAGAATTGCCACTTGAAAACACATTTTGGAAATTTAAATTCACATACCCTTGTGTGAAATCTTCTAATTCTAGTGTTTTATACTTTTAGCCTGATCTGAAATAAGGTAGAGAAATGGACAAATTTGGACTATTAGCCATAGAATGATTATTTGGGATCGAAACTAAAAAGAGACACTCTTTTTTCTTCTCTGAAATGAAAACTACTGGTGAAACTTATCCCTCCTGGTATATTGTGCATGCACCGAGAACTAGTCTATAATACCCAGAAAATAAAAAACATTTAGGTGTAAAACACCTTCAAGCTTGTACCATCTCAAGACCAGTTTACAATGAGACAGCCCCACTGGGGTCCTCCCCATCAAGATGTAAGAGTTCTGAGTTCATCTGCAGCTTCTGCTGGATCTAGGAAATTTACTGTTGATCAACCCCCCCTTCCCCTGTCCTCACCCCCAGCACACAACTCTGTACATAGAACTCTGGGAAAAAATGGAAGAAAGGAGATGAAATGGTTGCCTATCATTACTCTGTCCTCCTCACTACACTAACCGTTCTTCCTGTACAGAGATGTACTTACTGAGGCCAAAATGAACACAGCATAAAACTATCTCCACACAACCTGAAAAAAACTCAAAATTGGAATTGATAATACCCCCTTTAGTGGGTGGCACAAATGGTTAAGCACTCAACTGCTAACTAAAAGGTTGGGAGTTTGAATCCATTCACAGGCATCTTGTAAAAAAGATCTGGTGATCTACTTTGGAAAACTCACAGCTATTGAAAACCCTATGGAGCACAGTTCTACTCTGATCACCATTAGTAGAAACTGGCTTGATGTCATCTGGCTTTTCCTTGTCACAGCCTCACCCTTGGCACTAGTGCTTGACTCAAATCAAGCTATTCAGGAGAGATCCAAGGTTTCATGAGGCTGGGTCTATGTAGGATTTCCAGGATAGGGGTGGGTGTGCTGAAGAACAAGCCTTTCATCTCCAAATGAATCAAAGTAAATCTAGCTGTCAGAAAGCTCCTTATGTTTAGTAAAAAAATCAATAGACTAATTTGTGTGCACTGTATTTTCCTCTTGAGCGAGCTCTCCAGATTCCTGTAGGCACTTGGCTGGCATAGGCCTTTTCCCAGGCCCTTCTCAGGACCTGTCCTTTCCTTTTGAATGCCCTGTCACCCTGAAAGTCTAGACATGCATGGGAGCACTGTGGCACTCAGGGAATCTGAGTGCCAGGTAAGACCTCTCCTCCAGTTCTGTAGTTGGACTCTCTATTACCCTTCCTAGTTAATCTCTCTCTCCCTCTCTCTCTTCAGTTGTGGCAAACATTTGCCAATTCAACATTTTTTACTTTTGAAGTTCTGGGACATCAATCACATCAGTTGTGTTGGGCAACCATTGCCAACATTCATGGCCAAGTTTCCATCACCATTAAGCAGACACTCACTGCTTCCTAAACAGTGACTACTCCTCCTCTTCCTCTTGCCCATGGCAACCATGAAGAAACTTGGATCTTTGTACATTTGCCTAGTCTAGATATTTTGAGTAAGGGAGGTCATATAATATTTATCCCTTTGTGTCTGCTTTCTGTTGCTCAGCATCATGTTTTCAAAGTTCATCCATCTTATAGCACGTATCAGCACTTCATTTCTGTTTGTGGCTGAGTAATGTAATCTGTCTCTTCTTTGAGGTTAAAATAAAGTGGTATTACAGATTTTTTTTGCCCCATTCTCAGTGATAAAGAAATGCTGTCAAACTCTTTGGATGGGACATAAGTGTTTAAAGAGGGTATGAGGATATAACAGAATGACATGAGAGAATTGGCAGGTATCTGCGTAGCTTGGAAACCCTGGTGGCATAGTGGGTTAAGTGCTATATCTGCTAACCAAAAGGTTGGCAGTTCACATCTGCCAGGCACTCCTTGGAAACTCTATGGGGCAGTTGTATGCTGACCTCTAGGGTCGCTATGGGTTGGATTGACCCAACAGCAGTGGGTGGGTGGGTGGGTGCATAGCTTAGCCTGGGATTGCTCAAAAGCAGAGCCCGAGAAAAAGAAAGGCTTGTGTGCCAAAAAGTTATTTCAGAATTTATCCCAGGAAGTAGGCGAGAAACTGGGGGGGGGGGGGGAGTAAACTAAGGAATAAATACTTTTGTTTTTGCTGTTATTCAGTTGGTTCCTACTGTAGGCTACATGCAGCCAATTTCCCAGTAGCGTTATAAGATGCATCTCAGAACTGTCCTCCAGGGCACAAAGGAGGAAGCCTTTATCCTTCAGCCCTCAGCCCTATTAGTCAAGGGTGGATGCTGCGTGCACAGGTGTGCTATATACTACAATCGCCACTTTATCATCTCCATAGCTACTAATAGATACAAAGTAAAGTGCACCTGCCTTACAGATGATTGTCATCTGAGGAAACTCAGAACTCTGTTAAGCTATCTTAGTGGACTAAAGGAGGAAAGGCTGTTATCTGGCTCCAGTAATTTAGAATAGCTATGCAGGAGATGGTCAACTCCTTTGACCAGAGTCAATGAGTGATGTCCATTGCCTGCAAGGGGATTTCTTCATTAATTACCTCTTTCTCCTACTTGCTCTCTGTACATTCTATTCGACACAGAGACATGGCCAGTTGCTAGCATATTGACTCTGGGAGGGAGGGGCTTTGCATTCTTCTCCCATGATATAAAGTGGGGCAAGCTTGGATGCGATGCATAACATTGAAACCTGGGACAGGATCAGAACCTTGGGAAATCTTGGCTAATAAGGATGTTTGCTATTCGATTTATCCCCATCCTGTTAATTCTGTGAGAAATAAATACCTGTTGACCAGGTCACTCTGCCACAAATGGTTTTCATTAAGAACTCGTGAACTGCAGTCAACATAACACACAACTTTCATTTGCATTGGCAGGAGGGCCAAGTGTTCTGGGTGGCACAGGCTGTAGACTTATTGAAGCCTCAGGGCAAGAAGCAGAAAGAAAGAGACAGGGCACATGGCAAGGCACCATCAGGTGACACCTATGTGAAGCTGCTGGAACCTGTAATGAGTTTATATTTGTAGTTTATTCTTGTAGATGGAACTCTTTTTCATCTTTGGTATTCATGGTATGGCTTTGTGGCACACTGAAAAACACTGGGTTTTGTTATCATTTCTTACTTGACACATACTCTTATTTTTCCTCTGTTAAACTAGGTAAAGCTGGAGGTTTAGCAGCAGCTTCTGTTCAAAGTCACCAGTAAGTTTGTGACAAGCTGATATCTAGTTCCTTGACAATAGCACCATCTGAATTGGTCACTGCAGTTTTCCATCCCTTTGAAATATCTTTCATCTTTTCTAAAAGATTTGGCAGTTTCTCTGGTCTCTGCTGTGGGACTTGGAATCTGTATGCAATACTTTTCCACATAGCTCAACAGCATAGTGTAAGGTAGTTTCATCTACTGGTGAACAGCTTCCTTTTGGGCCTCATGAAGCACTTGATGGCTGTTCTGCATGAAGTGTGGGATTGGTAGCTGTTTCAATACTGGGAGAAGCTGCTTTCTAGACCAGAAACCCCAAGAAGGGTAATCATAGAATCGTGGTGTTATGGATTGACTTATGTTCTTCCCAAAATACATTCTAGAATACTTGTGGATATAATGTAAATAATTTACATGTAATCTAATGTAATGTTATCACTCTTCATAATGCAATGTAATCAATCAGTTGAGGTCATATCAGTGTAGAGTGGATCCTAGTTGCTTCCAAGTTATGAAAACAGCAGATTGCATCCAGAAACATACATGAGAAAGACATAAGTCATGAAAGGATTGTCAAGCAACTCCAAGGAACCAAGGAATGCCAGTGGTCTGCCGACAAGGAAGGGATAGACGTCGTCAAGACCCTGATTTGGACTTGTACCCTCCAGAACTGTGAGAAAATAAATGCCTGTTCTTGAAAGCCACCCCCTTGTGGTATTTCTGTTACAGCAGCACTCGGAAACTAAGACAGGGTCATATAATGAAACTGCAAAAGCAGAGATCTGGGCTTGAGCCTTGGCATCATGGTTGTTCGTCTCACTCTGCTTCACCCAGTGGCATCACTAAGACATCTAGATACCTTCATCTGCAGAGGTATGTTATCTGCCACTCACTGCCCATGGATTATTTCTATTTCTGCAGATGCTGCTTTCTTATTTCAGAACTCATTTTAATTTGCTGAGTATCAGGCACTGGTCAAGAGGCCAGGGTTGCTGCAAGAGAGAACATACAAAATAGCAAAGGTGCAAAAGATGATGTCAATGGGAGAAGAATGCCACAAAGAAAATCATGGGAGGAGGAAAAGAGAAGGTTTCAATAGATAGAATGACCAGAGATGTCTTGTAAGGCTGAGACGAGAAAGAAGAGAAGGAGCTGCTCACTGAGAGAAAAACTGAGCAAGAGCCCAACTGTGGGTACTGTCACAGTGCCTCTGACAACAATGGCATGAATTTAGAGGACTGTTTAGATGAGTAATGTTGCATCATTAAGGAGCCCTGGTGGTACAATGGTTAAGTGCTAACTGAAATGCTGTTGGCTTGAACTCACCTAGCAGCTCCAGCTCCTTGGGAGAAAGACCTGATGGTCTACTCCTGTCTAAAAAACTCTATGGGGCCATTCTGTTCTGTCACATGAGGATTATTATGAGTCAGAATCAATCTGAAGGCACCTAACAGCAGCAACAACAGTATCATATTGTTACCTGCTGCCATTTGAATGGAAATAAAGAATGATATCTTTTTAAATTTCTTGGAAAGTGGAATAAATCACCTTTTGTATGCATTTCCTCTTTCTCTTTTATTTTCTGAGGATTCTAGTCATTGTGTTTAGTGGATTGCATTATTATGTACCTACCTTTATTGCAAAGTGAATTCCATGATTTAGGAATCCTCTGTGTTTTGTTGTTTACTTATCCATGATCCATGGTTCATATCTTTTGGTATGTTATTTGTGGACACTTCCAGCAAGAGACAGGAAAATAGGCTCTCCACAGTCATAGTAAATCCAGGAAATGAAAATATGATGTATCATCAACATCCATTGTTGTCCAGGGACAGAGGCTGAAAGACCAAAGTAATTTCTGTGTTCACTAGCAAAGAGAACTACAGTTTTGTTCTGGGTAGCTATAAGAAAAATTAGCCATGTTTCTGCAAGATTACATTGTACAAAGCTTATGAGAGATCTTCAAGAAAATTAAAGCTAAAGCCATGAAGTTGTATTTAGATGTGGAATTACCTGAAGGTAAAACAGTCAATGGGGAACCGTGGTGGTTTGGTGGCAGAATTCTTACCTTTCATGTGGGAGACCTGGCTCCCATTCTGGCCAAGGTACCTCATGTGCAGCCACTTCCCATCTGTCATCATTGTGATGCCGAACAGATTTCAGCTGAGTTTATAGATTAATATAGACTAGGAAGAAAGGCCTGGAGATCTACTTCTGAAAATCAGCTGGTGAAAACCGTATGGGCTACAGTGGTTCTACTCTGTTGTACATACAGTTGCTATGAGTTAGGGGCTAACTTGACAGCAAAAGTGACTCTCTCATGGTCTGTCTCACACCCCACCATTCCCATCCTTTTAAAAATCCCATGTTTCTGGTATTCATCCTACAAGAACCATCCAGGTGAAACATTCATTCAGCAACTCAATCCATTCATTCACTAATTAAATAAATATTTATTGAGCATCCTTAGGCAAACTCTCTTCCCACCTGGAACTCACATACAGTGATAGAGGCAGAAAATAAATGAGGGAACAAACAACACAATTTTAAAAATGTGTAAGACCTATAAAGGAAAACCAAAAAAAAGGGGGGAGATAATAAGGAATAAATGGAGGTGAAGTGAATATTAGCTTGGCCATTGTCTTAGTTATCTCGTCCTGACATAACAAAAATACAAGTGGATGGCTTTAACAAAGAAATTTATTCTCTCACAGTCTAGGAGGCTACAAGTCCAAATTCAGGGCTTCAGCTCCAGAGGAAGGCTTTCTCTTTCTGTTAACTCTGGGAGAAGGTCCTTGTCATCAATCTTACCATGGCCTAGGAGCTTTTCTGGAAAGGAATCTTAGGTCTAAAGGACTGACTCGGCTCCTGGCGCTTTCTCCTTCTTGGTAGTATGAGGTCTCCCTGCTATCTCTCTGCTGGTTTCTCTGTTTTACATCTCGAAAGAGACTGGCCTAAGACACAGTCTAGTCTTGTAGATCTCATCAATGTAACTGCCATTAACCCATCTCGTTAACATCGTAGTGATATGATTTACAACACGTAGGAGAATCACATTAGATAACAAAATGACCAGTAATCACACACTACTGGGAATCATGGCCTGGCCAGACTGATACACACACTTTGGAGGAACACAGTTCAATCCCTGACAGCTGTAGAATATGTATGTAGCACTGTTGGCTATCTTCTCAAGAGTTAGACAACCCGCTTCCTTGGCCTGAAACACAACAACCCTGATTTACTTCCAAATCAAGTAGCCAAGTGCTTCATTGGAATCCAGGCCCCTCTCTACCCCAAGAGGTTAAGTCTTGATTAGTCTGAACCAACTGGGGTGGTTCAATCTCTCTTGCCAGTACTTGGTTTAAGAATGGGACAGTGAGGTAATCCTGTCCAAAAAAAAAAAAAAACCTCACTGCCATCAAGTCATTTCTAACTCATAGCTATGGCTGCTAACTGAAAGGTCAGCAGTTCAAATCTGCCAGGTACTTCTCAGAAACTGTATGGGGCAGTTCTATTCTGACCTATAGGGTTGCTATGAGTCAGAATCAACTTGATAGCAGTGGTTTTTTTTGCGTTATTGTGTTTAGAGGTGGGAAAGTCCTTTTGCCTCTCTCTCCTTTCTTCTTTTGAACACTGTGTTCAGAGGTTTATATTTAGAGCTAGGATAGCCATGTGGAGGCGGAGCTACAATAGGCCGAGAAGAACAGGGATGGTGAGATCCTTGATGTTGTGCTGCTGAGCTAATATTGAACCACCTATAAACAGACTTCATGTTAATTAACAATAAGTGTTTTTATGTTAGTTGAATTTTCTGTGACTTTCATCATCTAAAGAAGACACAGCAAATGTATGAGTGGGTGAATGAAAACTGATCTAAGCTCGCATAAGCATAACTGACTCATTTATTGCATTTTTATTTTTTATTATTTTATCCCAGGCACAGATCATATTGACTGACATTCAATCAATACTTACTAAAATGATTGAATAAATCAATAAATTGTGAATAGAAACAGAAATACAAAACTAAAAATGCAAGATCTATCTTACTGAACTGACCAATGAGCATTCCATAAAACAATGTATTTTAATGCCTAAGATCAGCAAGTATTCAAAGATGCTGCAAACTGGCAAACTTATATTTGGCTTGGGTGGATATATGCTAAATTTAAGAAATGGGATGCAAATAAGCAGAGGCTAAAAGCTTTTGCTGGTTCTGATGTAAGGTATTTTGGCAGAGGGTAAACTCAGTAGCGAGACTAGAATAAGGAATTCAGTGTAAGTTGAAGAGACTGATCTAAAAATGCCACTCACATCATCTTTTAATATATCTTAATTACCCAAAAGAATATACATAGCATTGTTAGGGACTGTGTCGATGTTTTACTCTCAGCTGAAAATGCAGTTCTCCCACATCAGCGTCACGCAAATATCCCTAAAACAGCTTCTGATGCCTACATGCTTTTTCCTAATGCTTATACAGCATACTTTGTCCTTTAGCTCCCCAGATTAGCTTCTCAGCAGAATGTATTAAAAACTGTACAAGAAGTCATTTAGTTCATGTGATAATTTTTATCATGTTTACTGAAATTTCTGCCAGCTAATATGTACAGATAATAATCATGATCACCGATGGTATGGAAGTGAAGAAAATACGGTGTATAGAAGTTGACATATCTACCAACAATGGTCCAAAAGACACATAGTCAGGTTGGCTAAGTGATCATCTTTGCTTCTCTTACATATTTATCCTCTCTCTCATTCATTTCCTTCCCATGTACTTTTAAATCTCTCCATTTAAAACAACAAAATATTCTCTCTTAAGCTCATATCTCACGTCAGGCCAAATCAAACCAAACCCATTGCCGCTGACTTGATTCCAACTCCTCAGTCCACTCCAGATTTCCCTCCTACCACTCACCTCTCTAAGTGGAGAAAAGATTGAAGTTGTCAAGGATTTCATTTTACTTGGTTCCACAATCAACTCCCATGGAAGCAAGAGTCAAGAAATCAAAAGATGCATTGCGCTGGGAAAATTAGCTGCAAAAGACATTTTTAAAGTGTTGAAAAGTACAGAAAAGTACAGATGTCACCTGAAGGCTAAGGTGTGCCCGACCCAAGCCATAATATTTTCAATCACATTATATGTATGCAAAAGCTGGACAAGGAATCAGGAAGACAGAAGAATTGATGCCTTTGAATTGTGGTGTTGGAGCAGAATGTTGACTAGTCCATGGAGTGCCAAAAGAACAAACGGATCTGTCCAGGAAGAATTACAACAAGAGTGCTCCTTAGAAACAAGGATGGTGAAGCTATGTCTTCTGTACTTTGAATATGTTGTCAGGAGGGAATCAATCCCTGGAGAATAACATCATGCTTGGTAAGGTAGAGGGCCAGATAAAAAGAGGAGGACCCCCAACAAGATAGATTGACACAATGGCTGCAACAGTAGGCATAAGCGTAAAAGCTAATGTGGTGCAGGCCTGGGCAGTGTTTTGTTCTGTTGTGCAAAGGGTTGGTATGAGTCAGAACAGACTTGAAGGTACCTAACAACGGAACAACATTCATCTCCAAATGTCTTGAGTTAGCCATATTACCCCAAGGGAAATGCAGTCAGTTTCCCACCCAGTCCTCTCCAGTACGCAGCTTCTAGTGCATGCAAACAGCATCCTACTTCAAGTACCTGGGACACTGCATATGAGTCTTCTCTCTGGTCTAGTTCAGGGACACCAGAAGTGTTAGTGGATGTATGGCCTTGGGAGCTCTCTTAACCAGTGATGGATGGGGAGTTGGAGTGGAAACCCTGGTGGTGTGGTGGTTCAGAGTTCAGCTGGTAACCAAAAAGTCAGCAGTTTGAATCCACTAGGCACTTCTTGGAAACTGTATGGGGCAGTTCTACTCTATTCTATAGGGTTGCTAACAGTCAGAATCAACTCAATGACAATGGATTTGGTTTTGGTTTAGTTCCTGGGTGACAGTGACGCTAATTCTGAGGTGTGTTCTACATTATCTCCAGAGATCCCCAGCTGGGCCAAACCCTAGTTGTCCATGACACTAATCTGCTTAGTGTCTCACCCTTTATTGCCTTCCTTCCTTTTCCTTCTCACTTTCTCTCTCCCTTCTGCATGCTTGCTGTGCTTGCCTCACAAACAGAACAGCTAAACTCAAATTATTGTCTTAGAGTCAGCTTCTGGGGGAGCTGAGTTTAAGACACATCCATGCTTTTCTTAAATTTTATTTGTTTTATTGTGCTTACTGAGATCTTCACAGAAGCTGACTGCCACATCTTTCTCCTATGGAGCAGCTTCTGAGTTTAAACCACCGAACTTTGGGTTAACAGCTGAGCTCTTTAACCACTGCAGCACCAGGGCTCCAGAAAGTCTGAAGTCTGTGAGGATTTGAAATTCTGTTCTGCATTTCCTCCCTTTTGGTCAGAATTCATCTGTGGAATCTTCAGTCAAAATGTTCAGTAGCAACAGCTGGGCACCATCCGGTGCTTCTAGTCTCATGGCAAAGGAGACAGTTGCTCACGGAGGCAATTAGTCACACATTCCATGTCTTCCTCCTATTCTTGTCTTTCTTTCCTCTATTGCTCCAGGCAAGTGGAGACCAGTTGTGCCTTGGATGGCCACTTGCATGCTTTTTAAGACCCAGGCACTACACAACAGACTAGAAGGTAGAACAGAAGCTCTAAACATGTTCTTAGGCCAATTAACTGGGATGCTCCATGAAACTCCGTCCCTATACTGCCAAACCAAGGAACCAAAACCCATGGGATTTTTGGTTGTGCATAGTGGCCTCAGTAGCTACTTTTTTTTTGTCATTGTTGTAAATACATCTATCATACAACTTTTGCCAATTAAACTTTTTACAGATACACAACTTATCAACAGCACTTAAAATAATGGGCTGTTCTACCCTAACCTTAAGCAGCCCTGGTGGTACAGTGCTTAAGATTTCTGTTCCTAACTGAAAGGTCGGCAGTTTGAATCCACCAGGAGCTCCTTGGAAGCCCTATAAGGCTGTTCTACTCTGTCCTACAGGGTCATTATGAGTTGGAATCAACTCAGTGGCAACAGAGCTTCTTTGTTTGTTTGTTTGGGGCCCTACTCTTAATCAATGTAGTATTTCCATCTCTGTTACTCCCCCCTTTTGCCCTTCCTTCTCACCCCTGGTAACCACTTAAAAACTTCAGTCTCTCCAAATTGCCATTTCTTGTCTTTTTGTGTGAGGTCATTAGGCTATTGTGAGTAATGCTGTAATAAACATTAGTATGCAAGTCTCTGATTGAGTCTCTGCTTTCAAGTTTTTTGGGTATATACATAGCAACGGAATTACTGGGTCATATGGTTGTTCTTTCTTTCTTTTTTTTTTTTTTTTTTGTTTGTTTTTTGAGGAACTGCCACACTGTTTTCCACAATGGCTGTACCATTTTGCATTCATGCCAGCAATGGTTAAGGTTTCCAATTTCCCCATATCCTCACCAGCTGTAATAGTTAAGGTTGTGTGTCGGCTTGGCTGGGCCATGATTCTTAACAGTTTGGCAGTTATGTAACGATGCAATCATTCTCCATTTTGTGATGTTATATAGTCATCATCCCACATTTTGAGATCTGACGTGAGTGGCCAATCAGTTGAAAAGAGAGTTTTCAACTTGGGAAAGTGGCCTGCATCCAATACATACAGATGTTCTGGCAAGGCTCCCATGTGCTGGATGCTACGTGAGCCAGCATGAGCCAGCATGAGCCATCAGCCTGCCTCCTGACCAGCAGATCTTGGAATTCATTAGCTCCTGCCACAGTGTGAGCCAGAAGCCCTCTGCCTGATCTGCAGCTCTTAAGATTCACCAGCTCCTGCAGCCCTATGAGTCATTTCCTTAGATAAATTTCTCTGTATATGTATTTATATATATACAAACTTCACTAGTTTTGCTCCTCTAGATAACTCAACTTGAGACACCAACATTTATTATTTTCTGCTTGTTTTTTCTTTAGAAGCTTAGACATCCTAGGGGGGACACAACCATTTCTAGTTCATCTTCTCTCTCATCTTTCTCCAACCACTCCCTTGTAGGTTTGCTCCATCTTGGCACTGACATCCATGTCAATAACCCAAAGGGCATTTTCTTAGCATCTCAGTGACATTGCAGCAACCAACTGCATCCATCTTCTTGCAACACTATCTTGACTCCTTGACACTATGTGCCGCTGGTTTTCTTTGACCTCTCTACCTGTTGCTGCTTGGTCTTCTTTGCTGGCTCATCTCTTTCAAATTGACTATTTTATATGGAAGTTCCTCAAGGCTCAGTTTTCTACTTACTCCTCTTCTTACTGTGCCCTCTCCGACTGGCTTCATCCACATCTTCTTCTTAAGTTACCACCCATAAGGAAATGTCTTAGACATTTCTACTTTCAACTCAAGCCTTTTGCCTGCACCCTAGACCTGTATATTTAATTGCTAACTTCGTATCTCCTGGATATCTTAAAGACATCTCAAACTCAACAAGATCTAGAGGAAAATATGATTTTTTTCCACCAAAACACTGTACCTCTCTTATTGATCTCTATTGTGGGGAACATTGACCCTACCCATCCAGTTGTGAAAGAAAGAAAACTAGTAACCATTCTCAATTTATACCCTCCCTTCATCATGATCCCTCAACACACGTATCAAATATATCATTAATGAAATCCTTTGATTTACCTGTTGAATACTTTTTAAACTTTTGACTTGTTTCTGTCTTTCCAACAGCATCTCCTGAGTCTCCATAAATATTTCCTAATTCATTTTCCACTTTCTTTCTACTGCTATTATCCATTTCCAACACGATAGTTAAGGTGGTATGATTATTTCCACCCTCATCCACTCCCTCACATTTAAAACACTTTAATGGTTTTCCATTACTCATCAAATGCCTACAAAAATCTTAATCTACCTCACAAGGTCCTGCCCTTCTGGCATCCATCAGTTTTGCCAGCCTCATCTGGCCCCAGCTTTCCCTTCCACTTCCCTGATTTGGCCATAATGGTCTTCATATGTTCCATCACACATTTTCCTTGACATGGAATTTTTTGTACATACTTTTGTCTTTTTAAAGTACTTCCTTCCCCTCTTGACTTATTTCTTGCCTACTAGTTCTTCAGATCCTGACTGAATTATTACCTCCTCAAGGATGTTTTCATTGATTTCCTGAACCAGACTAAATCTGCCTAATAATAAGCTGTCATCGCCCTACATATCTTTCCTGAAATACAGTCATTACAGCTGAGATTCACATTTATTTATTCAATAAATGAATAACTGCACTGAACAAATGAATCAATGAAGAGAAGCTGTATCCTCAAAGCTAGAAGAATCCTGTCTCCACTATCTCAGTGGATTGACTGCATGCTTACTTGGATTACCTTGGAATATGCCCAACACCATCTCATTCCTCAAGAACTGTTCTTAGGTACTTTGCCAAATGTAGTTTCTGATTCTGCCAAGATGTTCCCATATGCTCTAAACAAGCACAGCATTGATCAGCTGTCCCATGTGCTCACTGTGAAAGTCAATCTTCATAATTTAGGTTGTGAAATGACCTTGATTTTATACACAGTACCCTCACTACATGGATAAAGATCAGTAGTAATATAAAGATGAAGTCTCTTAGGAAACATGAGGCAGTAACTTTCTTTGCTGGGGGAATTTACAGTGTCTTTACAGTGTCTATTTTAAAGAACAAAGAACAATGTTGTCTACAAATCTTGTGACCAATAATTATAAATATTTGTATTTTTTTCTTTCATTTCATTTCTTTCTTTCTTTCTTTTTTTTTTGCTCAGAGCAGATGTGACTACTGGTAAAGTCTCATGTTTGAAATAATAAGGCACTTTAAATGGGAAGATAGCATTATTCAATAGCAGGAGATTATAGAATTTTTGTTTGTTTCTAGAGAATGTTGCATACTGGTTTATTAATTTTTATGTAAGATAGCATTAATATTAGGACAATCATTCTCTTTGACTATGTTGTTTCCTTTCTATAAGTGGTCCTATAGTGGTTAACAGAGTAGTTCCAAAGCTTGCCACATTCTCAAATATGATTAATATTTCTCTGTCTTTTTCTTAATGCACCATTAACTACTGCAAAGTAAGTGGTCCTACTGCCAAAAGCCTTTTCCATTAAACAGAAAATACATTAACTGACTTTGTGAATTAATTAAGGCCATATGGAATTTAGAGCCAAAGACTCTCACTTATGCATTTTGTTTTAAAGAGAGTTAGAATAATATTGAGCCATTTGTGCCCAACAGGACTCCCAAATGCTTTCACATCTTAAAACTAGAATACAGATACAAGCAGAAGCATTTCAAATTTTTCTCAGTTGTAACCATTTTTATGTGGCAATTACAGCATGGTTCTGTGGTGTGTGTGATTAATGGTAATAAGCCACATTGAACATGAATCCTTTGGAAAGAAGCAGTGCCATGGATTGACTTATTTCCCTCCCAACGTGGGTGTAGCCATTTGGCTGGCCATGATTCCCAGTTGTTCTCCCATTTGTGACTTTCCTGTATCCAAGCGCAGTGATATGCTTGTAAATACCACTCTCTGCCTGTGGATAATAGGGCAAGACTGGATTATGTTAAAGAGGATTAGGGTGGGACTGTAACACCCTTACTAAGTTGGTTTCCCTGGAATGTGGCTTTCACCACCTTTTATCCTACAAAAGATAAAAAGAAAGGGAAGCAGACAAACAGTTGCAGATCTCATACCATTAAGAGAGCAGCACTGGGAGCAGATCACATCCATCTTACCTGAGGTTCCTGGGCCAACATGCTCCCAGATCAAAGAAACACTGATACAACACAAAGACCTTCCTCTAGAGCCAATATACAGAGTACATTCCTCTGGAGCCAGCACCTTGAATTTGGACTTCCAGCCTATTGGACTGTGTAAGAATAAACTTTTCTTTGTTAAAGCCATCAACTTGTAGTATTTTCTGTTATAGCAGCACTAGATGACCAAGACAGGAGAGTTCTTCAAATAGTTTTCTCCTGACTCCATAATTCTCCAGTATTTTAGAAATTTGTGTGCATGTGTGTCTGTTAGACAGGAGCTGGCTCCATGGGTAGTTCAGATGCTAGGTGGCTGTATGTAGAGCCTGAAAAGACTCATGAATCTGCTCAGTGCAAGTGCTATACCAGGCCAGGTCCTGTGTCTATTCTGGGCACCCAAAGAAGCAGAAATCTAATATTCAATCTCTACCTATCAGAGGTTCACAGATGTGCAGCAGGATGGCCCAACATAAAAATTTACTTATTCCAGGATATGCAAGTGCATGAAGAAAAGACCATGGTGGCTTAAACAACAGCAAGGGTTGAGGACTTCAGTTCTCTACACATTTTTCCTTGCTCCTAGTTCAGTAACTATTTATCAAACATCTGCTGCTTTGGGCCAAGTATGCACAACAGCTGAACTGTGTATGCACATGCTAGTGGCAGCTCTGGCCTTCTTTCACTGCTTGTTAAATAGAAGGCCAACTCCAATGGCTGACATCCACTGGCTGAAACAGTTAAGGGCTCAACTACCCTAAACATTTTCAGTTCAAACCCATCCAGAGATACCTCAGAAGAAAAGCATGGTGATATACTTAAAAACCATATGAAGTACACTTCTCTCCTGCACACATGGGGTTGCCATGATTAAGAGGTCAGTGGCAACTGGTTGTTTGGGGAAGGATAGAAACCAGGAGTCTGCATTTCTAATCAGCTCCCAGGAGATGATACTGATTGCCCGAGAATCACACATTTAGAACTTCCAGGTCAGGACATAGCCAGCCCCAAGCAGCCAGAGCCTCCAAATTGCTCTTATCTTGACATTACTCTGGGATCTCTGGCTCTTCTAGACCAAAGACACCTATCAAGAAGGTATGCACACCCCCAAGTTCCCCTGCCGAAAATGTCCCACTCAAAAGGAAAAAAACATATCAGTTGAAGGAGGACATCTTCTAGCATTGTTTCATTCCTGGTTGCAGGAACTGTAAATGATTCATGGCAACCCCATGTGGGTCAGAGTAGAATTGTGCTTGGTAAGGTTTCCAATGACTTTCAGAAGTAAGTCTCCAGGCCTTTCTTTCAAGGCACCTCTGGGTAGACTCAAAACTCCTACCTTTCTGTAAGCAATTGAGCACATTAACCCACACCATTTTTCTAAATCACCTTTAGTGTGCATCACTAAAACCCAAAGCATCAGGTTTTTTGGGGAAATGCTAGAGGGTACTGTCACCTCCTACGATTACTTCTCTTTCCCTCAGCTGCTTAAGGGCTCACAGGAAGGGGTCTGGAGAGATGGTGTCAAAGAAGATGGACTAAATGAGGCTGAGTGTGATTACAGCCAGCATATTGACTTCGTTCTGCATCACCTGTGGTTTAAATTCATTTGTCAGCGATGAAGCCAAAATACCTGTAACCAAGTGGAGTGAGGCTGACTTGTGTAACTTGTGGGACATCTGTTCATACTGAAAGAAATACTTAAAGCTTTCTCCCTCAGTGTTTAGCCTCCCTTTCTCTCTCTCTCCAATCTTTCTCCCTCTCTCCTCAGCTCTTTCACTTTCTCATCTCCCTACCTCCCTTCCTCACTTTTTTGCTGTCTCTCCTTTTCTGCCTTTCTTGCTACCTTGCATTTTTGCTTTCCTCAGGTCTTCTGCTATCACCACAACTTTTATCTAATAAAAGATGTGTTTCCTAAGTCTGACTCCTCAAAGTCGGTTGCATCACCACTGAATCCTAGATTTCATATACCAGGAGGTATAACCAAGGTGGAGAGCTTTACTGAAAAATAATTAGCTTTGTGGCTAGAAAGCTCAACAGAAACATAATAATTAAATTGGCTCTGTTTTTATTTTATTAAAAACATGAAGCCATATTGATCTTCTTTCGAAACAGATACTGATTATGGTACCGGCCCCTTGGCTCTCACAAATGTTAATCTCAAGTCCTGTAGACTAAGAAATGAACTTGAGAATTTTATACAAGTGAGCTAACAGATTTTGGAGAATCCCTACAGAGCAGGACTTCAAAGTGCCTGGCTGGAGGTTCCAAATTCTTCCAAGTGGGAGGAGTCCAACGGGGGATGTCAGTCTTATAAACACCAAGTGATTCTCCTAACACAGAGGAAAAATCTAACATGAGAATAAATCTTAAGAGACAACAGGAAGCTCTACAAGGTCTGACAGTTAAATCCACGTGCTTAATTGTTTTGCGTGCTACATACCCCATTGTTAAATATCACTACGGCCACCTTCAAAATATTCTGCTTGGGAAGCTGTACACTGACACCAGTGCGCACAAATTCTGACAGTTTAAGTTCATGAACTCATCCTAAAAAAGTGCCACATACCTCATTGCTGAATATCGCTACGGTCACCTTCGAAGTATTCCCCTTGGGAAGCTATGCACTGATGCCAGCACTTAGTCCATTCTTCAGAGCACTTTTGGAACATTTTTACTGGCCATCAGAGCTGCCATCATATTACCTTGATGTTCTTAATGTCATCAAAATGTCTTGCTTTCATAAGAGCAGGAGTGGCAATACTATTCTCAGATAAAACCAGAACCTATGGGATACAGCAAAAGCAGAGTGCAGAGGTCAATTTATAAATGCACACATCCAGAATGAAGAAAGGACCTAAACCAAAGAACTAACCCTACAACTTGAACAAGCAGAAAGAGAGCAACAAAAGTACCCCTTGGGCACCAAAAGAAAACAGATAATAAAGATTAGAGTAGAATTAGATGAATTAGAGAATAGAAAAATAATTGAAAGAATTAACAAAACCAAAAGCTGTTTTTTTGAAAACATCAACAAAACTGATAAACCATTGGCTAAACTTACAAAAGGAAAACAGGAGAGGAAACAAATAGCCCAAATAAGAAATGAGGCAGGAGATGTCACAACAGACCCACCAAAATCAAAAGTACCATAACACAATACTACGAAAAAATGTACTCTTAACAGATCTGAAAACCTAGAATAAATGGGCAAATTTCTAGATGCACATCATCTACCAAAATCATCACAAGGAGAAGCAGAATAACTTAATAAACCCATCACCAAAGAAGAGATTGAAAAGATAATCAAAAAACTACAACCAAAAGAAATTCTGGCCCAGATGGCTTCACCAGAGAATTCTATGAAACTTTTAGACAAGAGTTAACTCCAATACTACCGAAGCTATTTCACACTGTAGAAAAGTACAGAATACTCTCAAATTATTCTGTGAAACCAGCATAACCCTGATACCAATGCTAGGAAAAGATCCCACAAAAACAGAAAATTACAGACCAATATTACTCGTGAACCTAGATGCAAAAATCTTCAACACAATCCTAGCCAACAGAATTCAACAATATATCACAAAAATAATTCACCATGACCAAGTTGGATTCATACCAGGGGTGCAAGGCTGATTCAACATCAGAAAAACAATTAATGTGATCACCAACATAAATAGTACAAACAATAAGAATCACCGGATTTTGTCAACTGAAGCAGAAAAGGCATTTGACAAAGTCTGACACCCATTCTTGTTTAAAAAAACAAACAAACCGTCAGAAAAATAGGAACAGAAGAGAAATTCCTCAGTGCGATAATGGGCACCCACACAAAGCCAACCACCTTCATCATCCTGGATGGAGAGAGACTGAAAGAATTCCTTCTGAAAATGAGAACTGGACAGGGATGCCCACTGTCACCACTTCTATTCAACATTGTGCTAGAGGTTCTAGCCAGAGAAATTAGAGATGAAAAAAGAAATAAAGGGCATCTGCATCAGCAAAGAAGAAGTAAAACTATCTCTATTTGCAGACAATATGATCGTATATACAGAGAACCCTAAAGAATCCATAAATAAACTACTGGAACTAATAGAAGAGTTCAGGAAAGTATCAGGATACAAGATAAACGTAAGTAAATCAGTAGGCTTCCTTTACACCAACCAAGAGATCATCAGACAGGAAATCATGAAATCAATACCATTTACTATAACCTCCAAGAAGATAAAAAACTTAGGAATAAATCTAACCAGGGAAATAAGAGACCTGCACAGAAAGAAATACAAGACCTTAATGTGAGACACCAAAAGAGACTTACATAAGTGGAGAAATCTACCTTATTCATGGATAGGAAGATTTAACATCGTGAAAATGTCTATTTTACCCAAAGTGATCTACATATACAGTGCAATCCCAATACAAATTTAATGAGATGGAGAAACAAATCATCAACTTTGTTTGGAAAGGGAAGAAACCCTGGATAAGTAAAGCACTACTGAAGAAGAGGAACACAGTGGAAGGCCTCCCACTACCTGACTTTAGAACCTGTTACACTGCCACAGCAGTCAAAATAGCCTGATACTGGTACAAAAAGAGACATATAGACCAATGGAACAGAATTGAGACCCCAGAAATATCACCCTTCTCTCAAGAACAGTTGATATTCGACAAAGGTCCAAAGGTCATAAACTGGAGTAAAAACAATCTCTTTAACAAACAGTGTTAGCAAATTGGATATCCATCTGCAAAAAAACTGAAATGAGAACCATATCTCACACCTCACACGGAAACTAACTCAAAATGGATCAAAGACCTAAACATCAAACCTAAATCAGTAAGTATCATGCAAGGAAAAATAGGTTCAAAATGGAAATTTTAATACACAGCTTAGACAGACTACATCTGACAAACAATGCATGACCAACAGAAGAAAAAATAGATAATTGGGAACTACTAAAAATCAAACACTTATGCTCATCCAAAGAATTTATCAAGAGAATTAAAGACTACCTACAGCATGGGAAAAAATATGTGGCAACTACACATTAGACTGACGTCTGATTTCCATTAATTGTTCTAAGTGCTACATATCTCATTGCTGAATATCACTACGGTCCCCTTTGAAGTACTCCCCTTAGGAAGCTATGCATCGACACCAGCGCCTAGTCCACCCCACAAAGCAATTTCGGAACTGTTTCTGGAATGGACATTGCTCACGACTGTAGAGTCACCTGTGAGAGATTTTAGCCAGTAAACAAATAACTGTATAGGAACACCGTTCCTACTCACCTGATCTGGTACCCAATGACCTTTTCCTTTACCCAAAGATAAAGGAAATGTTGAAAGGAAGATATTTTGATGACATTCAGAACATCAAGGGTACTATGACAACAGCTCTGATGACCATTCCAGAAGCAGAGTTCCAAAACTTCTTTGAAGGATAGACTAGGCTCTGGCATCGGTGCACAGCATCACAAGAGGAATACTTTGATGGCGACTGTAGCAATAATTGGCAATAAGTTGTGTAGCATTTCTTCTAGAATGAGTTTGCAAATTTGATGGTCAGACCTTTGTGTACCTCAACCACTCTTATTCGTTTTGCATCACCTAGGACCACTCTGACCCTCTGCACACTGTTCAACGACTCCCTAACCTCCTCCTGGACCAGCATCAACTTTGCACTAGGTCCCTTTATGTAGTCATCCATTTGTAAACTGAGCCACCAGGCACTAGCATCTCACATTTTGTTGCTTCCAATCTCCTGGCCTTTCAGAATGGAGTTCTCTGCCTGAAATGTCCCCTCCCCACCACCATTTGAATTCTGGCTGTCTCTTTACATTTTGTCTGTTTACATTTCCATCACCCTGGTCACTACTGGGTTGTGAGCAACCCGAGGGCTGCGACTGGTGTACAGCTGGATATTGTATTGTTTGCTGCGGTGGCATCAACCCCCAACTTGTGGTCATCCTCTGCACAACAGAATAAAGTGCTGCCTGGTCCAGCACCTTTGCCATGATTGGTTGTGGATCAGACCATTTTGATCTGATCAGGGTTTTCACTGGCTGACTTTCCAAAGTAGATCACCAGACTTTTCTTCCTAGTTCACTTGAATCTGGAAACTTCACTGAAACCTGCTTTGCATCCTAGCAACCCTCAAGCTTCCACTGACAGGCTAGGTGGTGCCCACGCGTGAGGTGCACTGAGGAGGAATCAAATCCAGGTCTCCCACATAGAAGGCAAGAATTCTACCACTGAACCACCCATGTCCCCACATGGCTGGATAAAAAGCTACATAATTCTTATGTCAGTGATAAGATGGATTATTTTTAACTCCACAGTTTTTTGTATTCTTGCTAAAAGTGAATTGATTCTGCAAACTTGGTTTGCAAAAGATTTTGTTATTGAGCACATATCAATTTTAGAAGGCATTATCCTGTTTTCATATGGTACAAAGTATAAAAGTTATTAAACTATTGTCATGAGGAAATTTTATTGATAGCCCCCATGGAAAGGAGTGCAGTAGTCTCCAAATATTTATCTACTACAGAAAATCCATCTTTAAAAAAAAAATAAAAGCATTCGTGTTAGTGTAAATAAATGGACTATGGTATAAAATAATTTATTTTACTGTCAACATACTTTATTCAGCCTCTTTTTTTATACGTCAGTGTTACTAAACTTATATCTTAAAAGAAAAAAATCAATTTGCTGTCATTTTCTTTTAGCTAATTGTTGACATGAACGCTATCAATTCTGAAGAGATTTAGAGCTTAAAGTTCCCCAAAATAGAGAATAAATGAGGCAGAGCACTGGATTTTATTTTATTTTTTAACTTCTATGCTTTATCAGGAAGCTTTGGTGGAGTAATGGTGAAGTGCTGCTTCTGCTACCCAAAAGGTTGGCAGGTGAAATCCACCAGGCGCTCCTTGGAAACTTTATGAGGCAGTTCTACTCTGACCTCCAGGGTTGCAATGAGTTGGACACGACTTGACGGCAGCAGGTTTGGTTTTTTGTTTGTTGGTTTTTAATGCTTTATCAAGGAGTCACTAGGCAGCACAAATGGTTAAGCACTTGACTGCTAATGAAAAGGTTGGCAGTTCAAACCCACCCAGAGGTGCCTTAGAAGAAAGGCCTGATGATCTGTTTTCAAAAGTCATGGCCTTCAAAACCCTATGGAACAGTTCTGCTCTGTACGTATGGGATTGTCATGAGTCAGAACTAACCAGAAGGCAACTAGCAATACCAACAGTACTCATCAAAGTGATGTTTATATGTGCAAAATTATAATATGCACTTAGTGCACGTGTTTGTCTTAGGCTGAGTTCTCCAGAGAAACAAAACCAGTAAAGCGTATAAGTATACACAGAGAGTCACATCAAGGAAATGGTTCACAAGGATCAGTGAATCCCATGATTGGTAGGCAAGACCACAGGTAAGCTGCCAGCTCAAGTCCTCAGAAGCAAGGGTCAGATGAACTGGAGGCAGATGCAGAATTCAGAGAAAGAAAGATCCCACAGGCCTTGCCAAAATGTCCACTCACTTCATGTAGCCCACATGCCCAAGGAAACTCTCAACTGATTGGCTACTCAGAGCAGATGCCATCATGGAGGTGGTTTTAGTCATCTGGTACTGCTCTAACAGAAATACTACAAACTAAATGGCTTTAACAAAGGAAAATTTATTCTTACACAGTCCAGTAGGCCACAAGTCTGAATTTAGGGTGTCCGTTCCACAAGAGGGTTTTCCCTCTATCGGCTCTAGAGGAAGGCCCTTGTGTTGTGTCAGTCTTTCATCAGGGAGCGTCTTGGTGCAGGAACCTCAGATCTGAAGGATGCGCTCTACTCCTGGTGCTTCTTCCTTGATGGTGTGAGGTTCCCAATTTTCTGCTTGCTTCTCTTTACTTTTATCTCTTGTAGGATAAAAGGATAAAGGGTGATGCAAGCCACACTCCAGGGAAACTCCCTTACGCTGGAGCAGGAAAGTGACCATAAGAAGGGATTTCCAGTCCCACCCTAACCCCCTTTAACATACAGCCTAACAAAATCACAATATCAAGGACAATCATAAAACACTGGGGCTCATGGCCAAGCCAAATAGCTACAGATATTTTTGATGGGACACAGTTCAATCCATGACAGAGGTGATCATCACATGACTGCAAAACCACCGAGAATCATGGCCCAGCCAAGCTGACACATAACCTTAGCCATCACAATGTTTTCGCATATTTATGTAAAAACCAGAAGTCCCCCCCGCCATTCCTTTTCTTTCCTTATAGCTCATTTATTGTTATTTAACTCTTACATATCTCTGAATAACATGTTTCTCTAAAAAATTACTACTTCTTGATTTTTTAATTCAGGCATTATTCACTGTCTTCCCACTGTGGGAAACGAGCACTGAAGTTACTTCTTTTTTCTCAGTGTTATTTCTTAATTCTAGTTAGACCAATATTGGCACTAACCTTCACGGCTATGTAAATGTTATTCATGGGTGAACTTTGTAGTAAAAATGTAAATTACTTTTCCCCCCATATACAGTTTTAATTTTCTTGTGATTGATAATTGGCCTCATTTTTTGCATAGGAATGCTTAGTTTTCTGTGTATTTAGCATTAAATATTAGTTAAATTCCTCCCTTGCTGGCAACGGTCCTCTCAAGAAGTTCAGTCATGTCGGATGTTCTGTGATGCTCCTTTTTCTTTTAGAGATCTTTCCTAGTACCTTCTGATCTGGGCTACTCAGTGTGGGTTGCACTCTGTACCTGCTACAATACTACCACCCTGAAAACTGTCTTCACCTCTGTCCTACGTGAACTCCCCTCGGTCCTATTTTCAGGAATGGTTTCATTTGGTAAGCACATCATGCAGTGGCTTCCTAATAAAGAATATTTAATGGGAGGTGATTTTTTGGGACTGTGTATGTATTTCCAACAGATTGATAATTTTATTGAGTATAGAATCTTAGGTTGGCAGTATTTTCTTTTCTTTTTTTTTACTTTTTAAAGATATTTTGTTGTGCTTTAGGGGAAAGTTTACAGTCTAAGTCAATTAGTCATACCAAAACTTGCACACACACTGCTTTGGAACTCTAGCTGCTCTCCTGACTCTGTGACAGCACACTCCTCTCCACCCCATATTGCTCTGTGTACATTCAACCAGCTCCTGCCTCCTTCCACTTTTCTTCTCCCCTTGGAACAGGTGCTTCCCAGTTAGCCTCATGTGTCTACCTAAGCCAAGAAGCACAGCATTATTCCATTGTCTTCTAGTTTCCAGGAATGCCATCAAGAAGTCTGAAATTATTCCAATTTGTGATTATTAGTATAAAAAACTCAAACTAGTATAAAAACTCAAATTAGTATAAAAAAAACTCAAACCCAAACCCAGTGTCGTCGAGTCTGTTCCAATTCACAGCAACCTTGTAGAACAGAGTAGAACCGCCCCATAGAGTTTCCAAGGAGCTCCTGGCAGATTTGAACTACCAAGCTTTTGTCTTTTAGTTAGCAGACATAGCATTTAAACACTATGCCACCGGAGTTTCCTCATGTCACCTCATTATTCCCACCCTCCTCTCTCTGTCTCTCCATATACAGATACAGATAGAGAGAGAGACAGAGACAGAGAGATAAAGATAGAGATCTGTCACTCAGCTTTCATATAAGATTTCTGTGTAGTGAGATTCATAATTTTTTCAGTGATGGGTCATACTGTGGATTTATTTGTATCTATTGTGCTGTTTGCTCTGCGAAGTTTTTCAAATTGGAAATACATGTCCTTTGATTTTGAATATTTTCTTGAGTTACTGATGATTTTTGCCTCTGTTACCTTTCTCTTTTGAAGGTTCCTATTATTTGGATTTTGAACTGGCTGAACTGGTCCTTTAATTTCTTTTATTTTCTTATTTTTCTGTCTCTTTATGTTATTTATAGCTACCTGATGGAAGAATTCTTGAAATCTATCTCCTAACTCAACTTTTGAGATTTCTATCTGTGCTTTCTTTTTTTTTTAATTTTCTAAAATATATTATTTGTCCTCTGACTGTTCCTTTTCTTCAAAATAATATCTTGGTTTTTATTTTGTGCCTACAATTTGTTGATTTTCTTTGAAATGATCTTTGGCCTATATAGTTGCTGTAACCATGGTATCCAGAACAATCTGTTATGTTGGTCTCAATATTATATGTGACAGTCTTTCCTTAAATGTCTGATAATTCTTGATGTCTGCTCATATTTAAGACTGTGGTATTAGATGTCTATCTGGAAGTCCTGGCTAAGCAAAGTTCCTCATCTCCTGAGAGCTTAATTCAAGGATGAGCATATTGTCCCAGGTCACATTAATCAGCATCCTCCATGGATGACTGGGAAAGACCACTTCCCATTCTCGAGGTTACTAAATTGTCAGCACATGAGTTTTGGCTTAGTGGCACCATCTTGGCCTAAACATGGAGACAGCTTTCAAGACATGGCAAGACAGTATGTGAATGATATCACTTGTCCCGTATCTGATGAATTGTACCACCTGATTCCTCCATAACTTTAAATCCTGTCTCCTCTGTTTTTTGTTTGTTTGTTTGTTTGTTTTCTTCTGCTTAAATTATTTCAAGTTGGGCTCTTATGATTTTCAGCTGAAAGTGTTTTGACTGACACAGTATCTTTCATAGTGTCTCTCAGCCTGGCTGAAAAATAATGTAATTTATGTCACCTATGAATGCAAATCTAATGCAGAAGATCCCTTTATGGTATTAAAAAACAAAGATGTCACCTTGAGGACTAAGGTACATCTAACCCAAGCCATAGTATTTTCAATTGCTTCATATGCATGCTAAAGCTGGACAATGAATGAAGAAGACCAGGGAAGAAATTATGCATTTAAATTACTGTGTTTGCAAAAATTGTTGACTTTACCATGGACTGACAGAAGAACAAACAAATCTGTCTTAGAAGAAGTACAGCCAGAATGCTCCTTAGAAACAAGGATGGTAAGAGTATGTCTCACGTACTTCGAACATATTATCAGGAGAGACCAGTCCCTGGAAAAGGATATCATGCTTAGTTAAGTAGAGGGTCAGTGAAAAAGAGGAAGACCCACAACAAAATGAGTTGACAGTGCGTGCAACAGTGGGCTAAAACACTGCAACAATTGTGAGGGTAGTGTAGGACCAGGTAGTGGTTCATTCTGTGGCATATGGGATTGTCGTGAGTCAGAGCCAACTCGACAGCACCTAATAACAACAAAAGATGCAAAGGGTCATCAATTATTCCTGAGTTTCTGTAGCTTTCTCCTAATGGTTCATATATACTATGAGCGTGTCATTCAATATCCAATATAGAAACAGTGAGAATGAATGACATGGGAACAGACACAAAAATGACATTTAAAAATAATGGTGATGATACATTCACATTTTCTCCTAGGGCTATCTACTCTCCCTCAAAGATTTTATTTGTTCTGGACTATTTGGATGGGGAGAAATTGTGCCAAAGATTGTTGTTCAATTTCTTATTTTCCACTCACATCAATTTTCTTTTGATAGCATATGTATTAATGTCCTTTTCTTAGAGTGCTTCTGCACTTGGTTTGTTTGTCATAACAGCAAATAGCCAAGCCAAGTGCCATATATCTTATTCATAGTGTCTTTTTCTCCCAGATACAACTATTCTGGATCTTGAACATTTTTACATAGCCACTTGAAAGCTTATATTTCTTACAATTTCCAGTTACTCTTTTAGCAGGTGTGAAATAACTTCTCAATTTGAGAGGTGCAACTATTCTTGAACAAATTCCAGTTTTAGATTCTTCTGTGGTAAAGGGAGATTTAGAATACCATAACAATACTCTTTTCTTCTTCTTGAGCTGTGTCTGAATGTAAAATATCCTTTAGCTTTTTCGTGTATCTAAAGATAGCTCTCTCATAGACTTCACTTTCTTGCAAAAGCAGGTTGCTTCAGAAAGCAGTTTAAAGTCAGTATCTCATCCTGCTGTAGCCCACAGGGCATGATGCATTTTCTGTGTCCATAAAAATGGGCCGCAGAATAATGATGAATTTTACTTGGAAACAGTTTAGCTTGTCAAACATACTTCCAGAGATTTGTGTAATCAGTGTATCTGATTCTGAAAACATTGCAAAAATAGAGTTTAACCTATTTATTATCCACTTCCATCATACATAAGCCTCTGGATATGCTTACAAGATCATCGGACTGGAAGAAAAAGAGACAATCATTCATTAAGGTTCACACTGTACAGTAAGTGTCATAAAAGCAAGACATATGCTCTTATCTCATAGCTAGGAGGGCTTATAGAGATACAATTCTAAGACAGGACCTGGGAGACACAGCTACTCTGGAAGAATTCTAAAATGGGCATCACCAAAGAGGCAAAGAATTTGGAAGTCCTGGAGGGAAGGATCAGACATCTTTCAAATATCACCTCTCAATGATTAAGACTCCAAGGAACCCCTCAATCCTTAACGACCTCCCCTTCTGTTGTTGTTAGTTGTCGTAGAGTCAGTCCGCACTTATGGCAACTCCATGTACACAGAGAGCAACTGCTTCACGGGGTTTCAAAAGCGGTGACCTTTCGGAAGCAGCTCACCAGAACTTTCTTCCAAGGCACCTCTGGGTGAGTCTGAACTGCCAACCTTTTGATTAGTAGCCCCGAATTAAGCCATTTGTACCACTTACGGACCCATTCTACTGTTCTCTTCTTATCGTATGAAATCCATGGCCTTATATTCCACTTCTTTTTAAGCTAGGCTGCCTTTTCCATTATGAAGATGTCTTTTTGCTTTGTCATGCAAAAGAGGCCCCAGAGCTAAACATGGTCTGATTACTTGTTCACTGAGCCTTGTTTGAGTTTAAAGTATCTATTAGCATGCCAGTCTTTTAGTCTGAAGGCAACCACAATATACATCCTGGTTTAAGGACAACTAAGTTAATATTAGCACTGGGAGACAGACCAGGTATGATGCATGGGGCTGCAAGAAGACTCAGTAAATGAGATAGACCCTCATCTGAAAGATTCTATTAGCTCTTCTCTCAAGAATTCTGCGAAGTGTTCCTTTTGTACTCACAAAATACCTAGAAAGCTGAACAGTAAGGCATTTCTTTAAAATCCTGCACCTTCCTCTTCCCCCAGTTAGTAGAAAGATTGTTGTAGAATGTGCTCTCCATAAAAAAAAAAACAAAAAACCACCGCCGTCCAGAGCAATGGGAAATTTCTGCTCTTTAGGCAATGAAATATCTGTGGAACCTACATGTGTAAAAGCGGTAGCTTCATTTGTCTCTGTGTGAATGCCCTTAGTTTCCCAAGAGGCCTGAAGGCAGAGAGTTTCTGGTGACATCATCATGAGGCTGCGACTCAAGGAATAAATTTTCCTTGAAGTGACAGTGTGGTGGGTAATAAGAGCAACGGCCTTGGCATCGAGAGGCTATACTTTTAAATTTGTAAAAATATAGAGGGTTTGATTAAATCATTCTAAGCCCGTTTCCAGCTGTAACACAGTATTGCTCTGTCACCCTAGAAGCACTTTTCTCTCCTCATTCTTTTTAGTTTTGAAGGAAAAGAGCCTCATTTGGTGAACAGACCTTGGTGAAACCCCCAGTTGATGGGATATGATAACTCCGTCCTCTTCAACCCCTCTATTATATCTCTTTCCTTCCAGGGCGACTGGAAAGGTTAAGTCGACTAAACCCTGTAATTCTGAGATTTCTTGGCTTAATATTCTTACACAGGGTTAAGAACCTTGAACAGCTATACAGACACTCTCCCATCTTGTTTTTCCAATAGGATTTTATTCTTGACCTTAAAAGGCTGAAATAACTTGACAATAGAATGATGAGGATTTGATAGTAGCTGTTTCTCTGCACCATAAATGACTTCCTCAGAGCAGAGCTTTTCATCAGGGGAACTTCCTAGGTAACTGTACACATCCTCACAGGCAAACATTTTGACTTTCACTTTGCAGTGGTGTATGGGGAGATCTAAACTGTATTTATGCTTTAATATTATGAGATAAGTTTCGGCCAGAAATTTTATTTTTTATTTATGTATTTATTTACTTATTTGAGGTTAATACTATTTCCAACATGGACATTTGAGTTTATTCATCTCTGAAGTCATTCCTGCAACCAGTTTATTGAGATGGGATATAAACATTAACTGGATTTATTTTTCTTCTCCAGTCACTACATTCAAACACATGCTGTCAAATGTCCCTTCCCTGGTCAATAGTAAATAGCATGACAAATATCTTGGAAGATTCCATAACCTTTTGGTGGCTGTTGGTTACTCTGTGACCAGTCCAAGGTGAAGCTTCAGTTTTAGACTTATTTCTCATCTCTCTCTCTCCCCAGTACAAGCTTCAGCTGCTGCAACGGTTAGTACTAAAACGGTGGAGCTTAACTGGCTTGGAGACATGTTTCTTCTCATCCCAGTTCCAGAAACAAATGCCTCTTTATTTAGTGCAACTATTGTGGTCCTTTTTGGTTATCATAGAATATCTGGCTAAAATTTCTGGCCACTCATACTCCTATGGCAGACATCCACAGGATCTAGATGCTGAGTCTCTTGTGGAGTGGTATGAGCATTTCAGGGTGCTTGGCCTCTCCCAACTTCCCCCCAGCTCACAGAGCTTTCTGTTTCTGGGGTTACCTCACTGTGTGGGCAGTCATCTTGGGCTACATATCAACATGATGGATCAAATCCATTTGGTGTCTTAATATGGCCCCCTGAGAAGCAATTCTTAGACAAGGATTCAAGTGGAAGTAATTTATTTGGCAGGTGATCCCAAGAACTGCTAGAAAGAAGAAAGGAAGGGAAGACAACCAGTAAACAGTTCATTAGCAAGCAAGTTACCCCTTAAGGAAGCTAGACTCGGTGGTCTGGGAGCCATTATAGAGCATGGACCTCAGATTTTCCCACCAGAGGGGTAAGGGAGCTGGGTATTACATAGGAAGATCTGTCAGACATTGACTGAGGGTTACTGCTGGGAATATAAATTTCCCAGCTTTTTTGGCCTGTGTGAACATGGGTAGTGTGGGCCTCAGCAGCCAGAGAAATCTCTCGAAGGCAGACTTCAGTGCTGGAAGCTGGAACTCCCCAGTTGTGCAGCTATTTCTAACCTCACACCCACAGGGCTGCAGGTGGGCTGCATTGCTCTACTTCAGGCTGCGGATCTGCAGGGTGGCTGGGGCAGTGCTGTAAAAGTCACCTCCCTTTTCCTCAGCCTAAAGGGGCAGCAGCTGTGGGTGACCTTCCTCCTCACAGTGGGAGTTGGAGATTCACAAGGGGATGGAAAGCCATGCAAGGCCTCTCAGAGCCCAGTGTTTGAATTCATTTCCTGTCAGTTCTGTCTGCTTTCCACTGGCCAGTCCAACATCAGTGGGGAAAATGAAGAATACTATTTCTCCCAGGAAATGTGATAATGGGGTGAAGGTGAATATGTACTATACAATAATCTAACCACAAATAATCAACCATAAAACATTTAAACCCACTGCTGTCAAGTTGATTTTGACTCACAGTGGCTGTTACAGGACAGGGTACAACTGCTCCATGGAGCTTCCAAGGTTGCAATCTTTATGAAAACCTACTGCCACGACTTTGTTCTAAAAAGCCTCTGGTAGTTTTGAACTTCTGGCCTGTCAGTTAGCAGCCAAGCATTAACCACTGCATTACCAAGGCTCTATCAGAAAAACATTTAAGAGTCCCAAAACAGATAATAAAGAATGACCAGAAAGAACAAATAAATGGCTGGGGCATTTGGTGGTCGAAGATGTCACTGACTACTTACAGAAAGGAGGAGACCAGAATCATATTTTAAGCTATTGTTGTGTTATTAGATGCTGTCAAATCAGTTTCAACTCATAGCTACCCTATGCACAACAGAATGACACACTTCCCGGTCCCGCACCATGTCCGCAATCATTTTTATGCCTAAGCCCATTGCTGCAGCCACTGTGTCGATCCACTTCATTGAAGGTCTTCATCTTTTTCACTGACCTTCCGCTTCACTGAGCGTGATGTCCTTCTGCAGGAACTGATCCCTTCTGACAACATGTCCAAAGCATGGAAGACACAGTCTCGTCATGCTGGCTTTCAGGAAGCACTCTGGGTGTACTTCTGGGACAGATCCATTTGTTCTGTTGGCAGGCCATGGTACATTCAATATCTTTCTCCAACGCCATAATTCAAAGTCATCAATTCTTCTTTTTTATTCACCATCCAGCTTTCACATGCATGTGATGTGACTGAAAATACCACAGCTTGGGTCAGGTGCACCTTAGTCTTCAAGGTGACATCTTTACTTTTCAATACTTTAAAGAGGTCTTTTACAGCAGATTTTCCCAGTGCAATGTATCCTTGGATTTTTTGACTGCTGCTTCCATGGGTGTCGACGATAGAATCAGGTAAAATTAAATCCTTGACAACCTCTATCCTTTTTCCGTTTATCATGATGTTGTTTACTGGTCCAGTTGTGAGGATTTTTGTTTGCTTGTTGTTGAGGTGCAATCCATACCAACGGCTGTGGTCTTTGATCTTCATCCTGTGTTTCCAATCCTCTTCACGTTCAGCAAGCAAGGTTGTATCATCTGTGTAACACAGTTTGTTTATTAGTCTTCCTCCAATCCTGATGCCTCATTCTTCTTCATATAGTCCAGTTTCTCTGATTATTTGCTCAACATACAGATTGAAAAGGCATAGCGAAAGCATACAACCCTGAAGCACACCTTTCCTGACTTTAAACCATGCAGTATCCCCTTGTTCTATTCCAATGACTGCCTCTTGATCCATATACAGATTCCTCATGAACACAATTAAGTGTTCTGGAATTCCCACTCTCTGCAAAGTTATCCATAATTTGTTATGATCAACACAGTCCAATGCCTTTGCATAGTCAAAAACCACAGATAAATACCTTTCTGGTATTCTCTGCTTTCAGCCAAGATCCATCTGACATCAGCAATGATATCCCTGGTTCCACACCCTCTTCTGAATCTCCTTGAATTTCTGGCAGTTCCCTGTCAATATACTGTTGCAGTCACTTTCGAATGATCTTGAGCAAAATTTTACTTGTGTGATACCAGTTATATTTTTGATAATTTCTGCTTTCTGTTGGATCACTTTTCTTGGCAACAGGCATAATTATGGATCTCTTCCAGTCAGTTGGCCAGGTAGCTGTTTTCCAAATTTCTTGACATAGATGAATGAGTACTTCCAGTTGTATCCATTTGTTGAAGCATCCCAATTGATATTCCATCAATTCCTGGAGGCTTGTTTTCTGCCAATGCCTCCAGTGCAGATTGGACATTTTCCTTTGGTACTACTGGTTCCTGATCATATGCTACATCTTCATATGGCTGAACATAGACCAGTTCTTTTTGGCATAATGACTGTGTATTCCTTCCATCATCTTTTGCTGCTTCCTGAGTCATTTAATGTTTTCCCTGTGGAATCCTTCACTGTTACAGCTCGAAGCTTGAATTGTTTCCCTCAGGTATTTCAGCTTGAGAAATGCAGAGCATGTTCTTCCCTTTCGGTTTTCTCTCTCCAGCTCTTGGCACATGTCGTTAGAAGCCTTTACTTTGTCTTCCCGAGCTGCTCTTTCAAATCTCTTCAGTTCTTTTATTTCACTACTTTTTACTTTCGCTTTGGCTACTCGGTGTTCACAGCAAGTTTCATAGTCTCTTCTGACATCCAGTGTGGTCTTTTCTTACTTTCTTGTCTTTTTTTATTATTAAATAAAAAATGAAAGTGTACATACTCTGTGCTTACAGTACTGGGTTAAGAGAGGAGGAGTACACAAGTTGTGTCGAAGTCCCATTAATATTGATCTTCTTACTAGTGTGTATTGTCACCAATTTCACCCAACCAAATTTCTAACAACTATCTAATCTAAACTCTCTCCCCTTGCCCTCCCACCCTCCCACCCTTCCCACCCTTGTAGCCCTCAAAGAGTCTTTTCTATTATGTATGAGTATGCTTTTAAGTTTTTATCATAGGGGTCTCATATAATAGTCGTACTTCTGTCGCTGACTAGTTTCACTCATCATGATGTCCTACAGTTGAGATCAAATTGAGAGATGTTTCCTGCTATCCTCACTGTTCTTTATCAATGTATAGTACTCCACTGAGTATATATACCAAAGTTTACCCATCCATTCTTCTGTTGTTAGGCATCTGGGTTGATTCTAAATTTTTGCTATCATGGACTGTGCTGCAGTGAACATTCATGTGCATGTATCAGTTGGTGTGAATGGCCTTGATTTTGTAGGATATATTCCGAGCAGAGGAATTACTGGGTCAAATGGTATATCTATATCCATTATTTTTAGGTAATGCCAAATTGCTTTCCAAAGAGGTTGCACCATTCTGCAGTCCCACCAACAGTGAAGGAGAGTTCCAATCTCTTCACAGCCTCTCCAACATTTATTATTTTGCATTTTTTGGATCATGGCCAATCTTGTTGGGGTGAGATGGTATCTCATTGTCATTTTGATTTCAATTTCTTCAATAGTTAACGATCGTGAGCATGTCCGCACGTGTTTTTTGGCTTCCTGGATCTCCTCTTTAGAGAATTGTCTATCCATCTCCTTTGCCCATTGCTTAAATGGATGATTTGTCTTTTTCTTATTGATAGTTTGTAGAACCTTATAGATTATGGAGATCAGGCGTCAGTCTGACATAGAGTTGCCAAATATTTTTTCCCATTCTGTAGGTGGTCTTTTAATTGTTTTGATGAAGTCTTTGGATGAGCAGAAGTGTCTGATTCTTATTAATTCCCATTTATCTATTTTCTCTTCTGATGAATGCGTTTTGTTTGTCAGATTTTGAAGTCTGCCTATATTGTGTATTAAAACATCCATTGTTGATCCTATTTTATCTTGGATGAGCTTTATCATTTTAGCTTTTATATTCAGGTCTTTTATCCAATTTGAGTTGATTTTTGTATAAGGTGTGAGATATGGGTCTTATTTCAATTTTTTGCAGATGGATATCCAATTATGCCAGCACCATTTGTTAAAGAGATTGTTGTTACCCTAGTTCAAAATCTTAGGCCAGCCAAGCCAAGTGCCATGTACCTTTGTCAAACACTGGCTGTTCATAGGAGGATGGTGGCATCTCTGGGGTCTCTCTACTTTGTTCCATTGGTCTATAGGTCTCCTTCTGTACCAATACCAGGCTGTTTTGACTACTGTGGCAGTGTAATAGGTTTTAAAATCAGGTAGTGAGAGGCCTCCCAGTATGTTCTTCTTTTTCAGTAGTACTTTACTTATTCAGGGTTTCTTCCCTTTCCAAATAAAGCTGATAATTTGTTTCTCCATCTCATTAAATAATGTTGCTGGAATTTGTATTCGCATTGCATTATATAAGTAGAGTGCTTTGGGCAAAACAGACATTTTCACAATATTGAGTCTTCCTATCCATGAGCAGGGCAGATTACTCTACTTATGTCTCTCCTAGTTTCTTGTAGCAAGGTCTTGTAGTTTTCTCTGTAAAGATCTATTATTTCTCTAGTTAGATTTTTTCCTAGGTATTTTATCTTCTTGGGGGCTGTAGTAAATGGAATTGATTTGGTGATTTCTTCTTTAATAATTTCACTGTTGGTATAAAGGAATCCTATTGATTTAGTTATGTTTATCTTGTATCCCGATACTTTGCCAAATGCTTCTATTAGCTCTAATGGTTTACTTACGGATTTCTTTGGATTCTCTGTATAAACAATCATATCATCTGCAAAGAGGGAAATCTTTACTTCTTCACTGCCAATATGGATGCTTTTTATTTCTTTGTCTTGTCTAATTGCTCTGGCTAGAACTTCTAGCACAACGTTGAAAAGAAGTGGTGAGAGTGGGCATCCTTGTCTAGTTCCTGTTCTCAAAGGGAATTCTTTCAGTCTTTCACCATTCAGGATGATGAAAGCAGTTGGCTTTGCATAGATGCTACTGATTATATTGAGGAATTTCCCTTTTATTCCTTTATTTCCTGTCTTTTTAATGAACTCTTGTGTTTTTCACATGTGATGTATTTGATATCACTTCATGACTTATCTGTCTTCAGTCATTAGTGTTCAAAACATCAAATCTGTTCTTGAGATGGTCTCGAAATTCAGGTGGGTTTTACCGAAGGTTCTGCTTTGGCCCTTATGGACCTGTTCTAATTTTCTTCAGTTTCAATTTGAATTTGGCATACTAGTAGTTGATGGTCTGTGCTGCAGTCAGCACCTACTCTTATTCTGACACATGATATTGAGCTTTTACATCAACTCTTTCCACAGGTATAGTTTATTTCATTCCTGTATATTCCATCTGGTGTGGTCCATGTGTATAGTCACCATTCATGTTGGTGAAAAAAGGTATTTGCAAAGAAGAAGTCATTGGTCTTGCAAAGTTCTATTATGTGATCTCTGGCATCATTTTATCATCAAGGTCATATTTCCAACTACTGGTCCTTTTTCCAATCACCAGTGACTATAAATGCATCCTGATTGTACGTTAGATCAATTTCAGACTACAGAAGCTGGTAAAATCTTAAATTTCTTTATCTCTGGTGCATAAATTTGAATAATAGTGATATTGACTGGCCTTCCTTGTGGGCATACAGCTATTATCCTGTCACTGACAGCAGTGTACTTCAGAATAGATTTTGAAATGCTCTTTTTGATGATGAATGCAACACAATTCCTTTTCAAGTTTTCATTCCTGGCATAGTAGACCATGTGATTGTCTGATTCAAAATGGCTAATACCAGCCCCTTTCAGCTCATGGAAGTCTAGGATATTGATGTTTATAGGTTCCATTTCCTTTTTGACAATTTCCAGTTTTTCTGGATTCATACTTACCTTCCATGTTCTGATTATCAGTGGATATTTGAAGCTGTTTCTTCTTATTTTGAGTTGTGCCATATAACCAGATGAAGACCCAGAAAGCCTGACTCTGTCCATGTCATTAAGGTCGACTCTCCTCTGAGGAGGCACCTCTTCTCCAGTCTTCTTTTGAGTGCCTTCCAACCTGGGGAGGGGGGCTCATTTTCCCACACTGAATCTGGTAGTGTTCTGCTGCTATTCCTAAGGTTTTCACTGGCTAATTCTTTTCAGATGTGGACTTCCAGTCGTTCTTCCTAATCTTAGCCCAGAAGCTCAACTGAAACCTGTCTGCCATCAGTGACCCTGCTGGTACCTGAATAGCGGTGGCATTGCTTCTAGCATCACAGCAACACAGAAGCCCCCATAATATGACAAACAGACAAGCACAGGAGATTTTAAGCAGTCATTAATTACTGACAAATAATTACCTAGCATATATATTACATATAATATAATAATTAATTTATTAAGTATAGTAAAATAGAAAAAATAATTGAAGTTGTCCAAGACTTCTTTTTATTTGGATCTACAATAAGTACCTGTGGAAGCAAAACAACAAAACCCACTGCTGATGAGTCCATTCCAATCATAGCAACCCTTTAGGACAGAGTAGAACTGCTACACAGTTACCAAAGAGCACCTAGCGGATATTAACTGCTGACCGTTTAGTTAACGACATAGCACTTAACCACTATGACACCAGAGTTTCCTCCATGGAAGCCACAGTCAAGAAATCAAACAATGCATTGTATTGGGCAAATCAGCTGCTAAAACCTCTTCCAAATGTTAGAAAGCAAAGATGCCACTTTGAGGACTAAAGTGCACCTGACCCGAGCCATGGTATTTTCAACTGCCTCATATCTTTACTAAAGCTGGACAATGAATAAGGAAGACTGAAGAAGAATTGATGCCTTTGAATTATGGTTTTGGCAAAGAGTATTAAGTAGGCCATGGACTGCCAGAAAAACAAATCGGTCTTGGAAGTTCAATCAGAATGCTCCTGAGAAGTGTGGATGGCAAGACTTTGTCTTATTTACTTTGGACATGTTATCAGGACCAGTCCCTAGAAAAAGATGCTACGCTTTGTAAAGTAGAATATCAGTAAAAAAGGAAGAAGACCCTCAAGGGGTATAGTAACACAGTGGCTGTGCTGTAACAATGGGCTCAAACGTAGAAACGACTCTGATGGTGCAGGACCCTGCAGTGTTTCATTCTGTTGTACATAGAATCGCTGAGTCAGAACTGACTTGATGCCACTTAACAACAACAATAAGATATTAAAAAGTGTTGACTGACACAACTGGTTACACAACTGTTTCTAAGAGCATAAACTCACTGCCGTCGAGTCAATTCCGATTCATAGCGGCCCTATAGGACAGCTTAGAACTGCTCCATAGAGTTTCCAAGGAGCGCCTCATGGATTCAAAGTGTTGATCTTTTGGTTAGCAGATGTAGCACTTAACCACTACATCACCAGCATGCCAAGCCAAGTGCCATCGAGTCAGATCCGACTCATGGCGACCCTAGGGCATAGCAGAGGGAAAATGAAAAGATTAAATAAGAGCCAGAGAGAGAATGAGGTAATAATCACAAGAAAGATATCTGACTCTTTGATAGAAGATAAGGAGAACCATTATAAAGACAAAAAAAAGAAGTTAATGGAAAAAAAGAAAAAAATCTTCCTAAGGAGGTGAGCGTTTACTTTGACAAAGAGAAAGAACTCACCCTCAGAGCCCCAAAAGAGTAGAAAGCTAAATAGGGCAACTAACCTCAAAAAATACATTTCTGAGGTCTTGTGGCAATGTTCCAAACTATTAGTAAGCTATTAGTTATTGAATACTGTTAGTTTTGCCATGAGAATGAGCATTTGGAAGTTTTCTCCCCTTTTATTTGCAATGGAATCCCTAAGAAGTGCAACTGGTTAGCGCCTTTGGCTACTGACTGAAAAGCTGGCAGTTTGAGTCCACCCACAGGCACCTTGAAAGAATACTTCCATAAAATGCAAAAGTACTTCAAAAAAATCAGCCATCGAAAACCCTACGGAGCAACAGTTCTACTCTGACATACATGTTGTTGCCATGAGTTGGAATCTACTCAATGGCAACCCCCCTTTTCTTTAATTTTCAATGTTCTTCTCTCCTAGTCCTTGACAAATCAGGCCCCAAAATAACAACAGAGATAAAAACTGTAGTAGTTTAAGCAATGCCCTACTCCCACTTTGCCCCAAATAGCTGGGCCTAGCCCATGGAATCTGTGAATAAGTTGTGTTACATAGTGAAAGGGACTTGGTAGATGGGAGTAAGTTTAGGATGTTGAGATAGAGGGAGTACTCTGCATTAAGCAGCATACACAATGAGGCCCCCTATAAGAAGGAGGCAGAAGTCAGTGGCAGAAGAAGGCTACATAAAGAAGGAGCCAAGAAATGTCCATAATCTCTAGAAGCGGGAAGTAGCAAGGAAGGGATTCTCCAACAGACCCTTCCCAGAAGCCTCTGGAAGGACCCAGCCCTACCAATACCTTGACATTAGCCCTTTAAGCCTCATTTCAGACCTCTGATCTCCAGTACTGTCGAATAATGAAGTTGTATTGTTTTAAATCATTCAGTGATAATTTGTTATAACAACAATAAGAAACTAATACAATACATGGCATAGATTGATTGCTCTTTCTGTGCCAGGCAACTGTAGCTAAGGGCTAGTAGAGCTTTAGTTCCTTAACCCCACTTGACAACCAGGGAACTGGTCCCCCACTCCACGGCTGCCATATGTGGGGAGCCGTGATTCAAACTGAGATCACAATCTTCACATCTGCTCATGGATGAAATCCTGGAATATGAAAAGAACAGTAGTAGAAACACTGGTGAGATTCAAATAAAGCCTAGGGTTTAGTGGATAAAGGAATTCCAGAGTGGGCCCCTAGCCAAAAGACTAGTGTATGAAACCTACCCAGAGGAACCTTAAAAGAAAGGCCTGGCCTCCCTTCTCCTTCTGAAAGGTCACAGCCGTAAAAATGCAAAGAATCAGTTCTACTCTGCACGCATTGGGTCCCCGTGAATCTGAATGGACCTGACAGAGACTATTTTGGGTTTGTTTTTTAGTTAATTAAAAACAGAGAAAGAAAAGTCAAGCAATCTCAAGAAAGCTGAATGGTGGCTATAGACCACTCTATTATTGTTGGTTAGTCTTCATTACAACAACACCAACACTCTGACGGGGCATTTTATACTTTTCCAAACATTTTCTCATATGTCACAGCGCCCTGTGAGGTAAAATTGCCCAACTCTTATTGTTCTCAAGCAGATACCGTATCTATCATACATATATATCATCCATAATCATTGAATCACCACAACAGTCCTGAAGGACAGGGTAGAATGCTCCATTGGGTTTTCATGGAGTGCCTGGTGGATTTGAACTGTCAAACTTTTGGTTAGCAGCCGTAGCACTTAACTAGTATGCCACCAGGGTTTTCATTTTATAGGGTGGTTACTATTTTTTATCCCCATTTTCCAGAGGAAGATACTGAGTCACAGAAAGGTTTCCCAAGTTAACACAGCTAGTGCATGGAGCCTGACTATGTGCAGAAGTGGTTGACTTCAATTCTTGCCCATAATCATTGACCTACAGTGCCTTAAGCCTTTGAGTTCAGAGACGTCAAGTGATTGGCTCAGAATCACAGAGCTAGCTGGTTCAGAACTGAGTCTGGAACTGAGGTCTCCTGATTCCAGTCCTTCCCACACCTCCTTCTCCAGCCACCAACACCCACACTTTTCATTTTTCTTTTCCACAACACAGTGAGTGTCTTGGAACCTCACTGTACCTTGACAACTCAGAAACAGCCAAGAAGTCTCCATGATGTATGTCTGTGGCCCCAGGTTGAAATCCAAAATGACAGAAAAATCTTTGTCCCCAGTCTGGTCTCCTAACAGAATCCTGAGCTTAACAATTTGTCTGAGAGGCTGGTGGTGACTCAAAATTTCTTCTGCTTTCCTAATATTACCTTGACAATTCTTGACCTTTTTTTCTAATCCTTGAGAGTTTTGTTTACAGTTACTTTATGTTTAATATCTTTTAGCATCCTTTGGAGTTTTACTAAAGTCTCTGTTCTCCGTAGTCGGTCAGTAATGTTGCTTGGCACCAGTTGCTGTTGTCTGCAAAATATTTCATTTTAAAAGAGATGAATGCCTTTCCAGCGTTTTAGACTTTAGGGATGCTTTTATGATTTTTTTATGCCTTGAAACTCTTTCCTGGTATAGTATTCAGGCTGAATTGAAGAAGATGAAAGGTACCAACTGTAATCATATTTTCTTTTAATGCAGGTCAATACCTCTCAATTAAGAGAATTACTACTTGGATCTGTGATTTAATCTTACTGTGTTTTGAAAACAAAAGAACAGAGGAGAAGCATCACCAAATCTAACCACACCTGCAACCACAGATAACCTTTATAAAAAGCATTTCCATTTCCAAAGTGCTCTTACCCACATATTCTCCCCAGAGTCTTATAAAACCCAGTGAGCTTGGCATTTGTGTGTATCTTTTATAAGTGTGGAAATTGAGGTTAGGCCGAAGTTCACTCTGCTAGTTGTAGGCTGAGTTGGGATGCTGTAAGTCAAAGTATCTCAAATCCTTAAAAAGAGTTAATGGAGGTAAGATAAAATCCTGCTAATATGTCAGTAATTATGGCTTTGGTCAATAGAGAGTCCCTAAATTGGGGAAAACGCTTAACACTTTCAGCTGCTACCCAAAAGGCTGGAGGTTCAAGTTCACTCAGAGGCATCTCAGAAGGAAGACCTAGTGATCTATTTCTGAAAAAACAGCCACTGAAAATCTTACAGAGCACAGTTCTACTCTGACACACCGGGGTCTTCACGAGTTGGAGTCAACACGACTGCTACTAGTTGTTTTCTTTTTCTTGAAAGTATTTCATGTGAATTGATTCTTCTTAGATACGCCATCTCCACCAAAACAAAAACAAAACTCATTGGACGATTTATTATGATAACAGAAGATGAAACACACTTGAGCCAATAATGTCCTCTTCTTGTGATTTCTACCCATATTTCAGAAGCAAGAAAAAAACTCTGTGAGGCAAGAGCCTGCTATAACTGAGTGAGAGAAAAGATCAAATCTCTCAAGGTTGGAAAGATACTCATAACGTGAAAGAAATGAACAAAAGGTCAAGTTAGACTCTATTGATATATACAAAGTGGAGACTGGTAGTACACTGAAATTTCCTTTTGCTTCGAAAATTTGAGTTTGTATGGCCACTGATCATTTCTTTAAAAATACTGCTTATAAATATCAGTGCTTAACAATTATTTTTGAAAATCAGGGCAATAAATGATGTGCAGCAGCCCTAGTGATGCAGTGGTTAAGTGCTCAGCTGCTGACCAAAATGCCCTGGTTCAAAGCCATCAGCTTCTCTGCGGAACAAAGATGTAGCAGTATGCTTCCATAAAGATGACAGCAGACAACAGACTGAAAAACAACAGCTTAATCTGTGCACAGGTGGAAAAAGAGGGATTTGAGGTCTCCAACTCCAGCCTCTAGGACTCATCTGTTGAGATCTTTTTCAGTTGCCATGAAGCTGACTCTGACTTATGTGCGTCAAGAGTAGAACTGTGGTCCATAGCGTTTTCAATGTCTGATTTTTTGGGAAGTGGATTGCCAGGCCTTTCTTCCTCGGTGCTTCTGGGTGAACTTGCACATCTAAACTTTTGTTTAGCAGTCATCTGAGTCAACCATCTGCACTACTCAAAGATTCCAGCTGGGATGCTTATTGGGGGTGTTAAAATCTTCTCTACAAGGCTGTTGTGACTATCAAAAATAAGAAAACAGTTGTACCTTGCATAATATGATTTTCAATACTCAATAAATTTATTTTTGCTTCTATTATTATTCAATGAATGTCCATCTCCCTGCTTTTATGGAATCCACAGATAAAAGCCTTCTTTTCCCTATGGTAGAAAATGTCTGGCTTGAGATTTGTTCTTTTTCCAGACTCACTGTCATCCAGTGCTTTCAAAATTAATGTGCCAAAGGCTTTCTTGGTAACCTTTTACTCATAAAATTGCTTTTTAGGTTATTTACTTAGAAATGAATTCCATGAAGGGGAAAACATCAGGCAGTAGGGCAGGAGGAGAATTTCCTCTAAGTGTGCTATCAAGGAAGTGTTACAAGTATTGAACCCACAAATACTTCAGATGAAGAAGTGTCTGCCTTTCAAATAATTATGAAAGCCATTTGAAGCAGAACCAGTGTAGACAAGTCCAATTTGTTAAACGATCTTAAGAAGTAGAGGTATGAGTAACACTTCAAACATATTCAGCCTCTGCCTTCACACATGAAGGGGGTTTGATTCTGGTAACCATGGTTACCTTATGTACCACTTAGATACTCATAACCAGAAAGGAATGAACAGAGTCCAGGTAAACTCTACTGAACTATACAAAGTGGAGAATGGTTGTATACTGAAATTTCCTTTCACTTTGAAGATTTGAGTTTGTATGGCCACTGATCTAGTTATTTCATTATATGCATTTTACTTTGATCAAATAAATAGTCACAGATTATCATCTAAAACAGCAAAGTTCTTCATAAGGTATATTTACTGGTAGTGATGTAGTAGGGGTAATTTGGGGAGTGAAGATGTGAGAATAAGAAGATTCACAACAATATTGTCAACCAAGTAGAAATAATTGATATTTGCAGGAAAATCATGAAGCAACAGCAGCAAGAACATATGGAACATGTACCAAAATAGACCATATTCTGGGCCATGAAACAAGTGTCAATAAATTTAAAAGAATTTAAACTGTACAAAGTGTATTACCTGACTACAATGGAGTTAAGTGAGAAAAAGCAGAAACATATCTGGAAAAATCCCCAAATGTTTGGAAATTAGTTACAAAACTAAACCAAATCCACTGCTATTGAGTCAATTCTGACTCATAGTAGCCCTATAAAAACACAGTAGAATTGCCCCACAGGGTTTCCAAGGCTGTAAATCTTTAAGGAAGCAGACTGCTACTTCCTTCTCCCGTGGAGCACTTGGTGGGTTTGAACTGCTGACCTTTTGGTTTCCAGCCAGCAACTGAGTGCTTAACTACTCTGGCATCAAGTCTCCTTGGGAACTAGCTAACACACTCCTAAATAACAGACCAAAGAAGAAATCGAGAAGCAAGTATTCAGAACTGAAGGAAAGTGAAAATACAAGATAAATAGAAAATTTGGGGGATGCTGCTAATATAGTACTTGGGAGACATTTTTTAACACTAAATACCTACATTAGAAAAGAAGAAAGGTCTCAGTTTCCACCTTAAGAAACTAGACAAAGAAGAGTGAACAAAATGCAATGAAAATAGAAGACAGTGAATAATAGAGAACTGACATCAACGAAATAGAAAACAAACCAAAAGCTGGTTCCTTGAGAAGATTATTGATTGATAAACCTCTATCTAGACTGATGAAGAAAGAAAGAGAGAGAGCAAGAAGACACAAATTACTAACATCAAGAATGAAAGAGGTGACATTGCTATAGTCTACAGAGACTGAAAGGATTATTAGAGACGATTATGAGCAACTTTATGCCAATAAAGTCTACAACCTAAGTACATGGGCAAATTCCTTTGAACAACGCACTCTACCAAAGCCCATCCAAGAAGAAATAGGTAACTTAAGTTGTCATATATCTATTACAGCAACTACATTTTTAATCTGACACTAGTCTAATTTTTACTCTTCTGTAGGTATCCTGGAAACCATGGTGGCATAGAGATTAAAGTCCATGGCTGCTAACCCAAAGGTTGGTAGTTCAAATCACACCAGGGTGTGAGGTTCCCAATTCTCTGCTGGCTTCCCTTTCCTTTTACCTCTTGTAAGATGCTCCTTGGAAACCCTACGGGACAATTCTATTCTGTCCTATGGGGTCTCTATGAGTCAGAATTGACTCGAAGGCAATGGTTTTTTTTTTTTTTTTTTGATTTATAGGTATCCTGGTGGTACAGTCGTTAAGCATTTGACTGTCATGCAAAAGATCAGCAGTTGAAATCTGCCAGCTACTTCTTAGAAACCCCATGGGGCAGTTCTACTCTGTCCTGTGGGGTCACTATGAGTCAGAATTGACTCAACAGCAAGTTTGTTTGTTTGTTTCTGTTTTATAAGTATCTGTTTTAGTCTGCTAATACTGCTCTGACAGAAATACCACAGAGTGGATGGCTTTAAAAAGAGAAATGTTTATTCTTACATAGTCCAGTAGGCTACAAGTCCAAATTCATGATTTCAGTTCCAGGGGAAGGCTTTCCCCACTATTGACTCTAGAGGAAAGTCCTTGTGTTGCATCAGTCTTTGTTCAGGGAGCATCCTGGCACAGGAACTTCAGGTCTGAAGGATGCACTCGACTCCCTGATCTGCTTTTTTGAGGGTGTGAGGTTCCCAATTCTCTGCTGGCTTCCCTTTCCTTTTACCTCTTGTAAGATGAAAGGATTAAGGGTGGTGTAAGCCATCCTCCAGGAAAACTCCCTTTACAGTGGAGCAGGGAGATTACCTTACAGAGGGATTTACAATCCTATCCTAATCCTTTAACACACAGCGTAGGAAAATACAAAATGGAGGACAATCATAAAATACGGGAATCATGGCCCAACCACACAGCTACACATATTCTTGGAGGGACACAATTCAATCTTTTTTTTTTTTGTCTTGCCACCACATACTCCTTGCATTGTACCTTTCAAATAATGTCTTATTTCCACTGGGAATTCATGGGTTTTAAGAGCACTTTACTGCTGCATGGATCAAACATATGAAACAGGAGAAGCTGGTCTGAATATTCTTTCTGGCCTTAGTTATCTGTTTATAATGACCCAAGTTTGTCTAAGCTAAATGACTCTCAGGGCTTTTCCATGACTTTTGAAACACAAATCCTCTCTCCTTATGAACTCTGTTGGGGGCAGATGTGAAGTCTGGAACTGCTGCCACCATTTGCCACCTGACTGGGAAGAATGTTGACTCCTGAAGAAGGGAATGACAGAGAGAATGGCCAAGAAATAGTCAGCATCCTGCTCAAACCATTGTCAGATGTGAACAGGCTGAACCTTAGCCAGACCAGCACTCTGTCTTCACCACGAACTGAGCAGATAACTTTGCCTTTTATTTCAAAGAGGAAAGAGAAATTCTTAGACAAGAAACTAACTGCCCACTCTTTCCAAATCAAATCTATAGTGATGAAATATCTCCTCTAAGTTCAAAGTCTCCCCATGCTCTGGATCACAGGTCTCTTTCTCTCCATCAACATGCAAGCTTATTTAAACCTCTCTTAGCTTAAAAAACTCTGACTCTATGTCACTTTCACATCAAGCAGTTGCCCTGTTTTTCTTCTCTCCCTTCTTAACCAAACCTCTCAAAACAGTGTTCAGTAGATTCCATTGCATATTTTCACTTTCCTCTCCTTACATTTTGATTCACTACCTCCCGTCTTAGTTATGTAGCGCTGCTGTAACAGAAGTACTATAAGTGAATGACTTTAACAAACAGAAGTTCATGCTCTTGCAGTTTAGGAGACTAGAAGTCTGAATTCGGGGCACTAGCTCCACGGAAAGCCTTTCTCTCTGTGTTGGTTCTGGGATAATGTCCTTATTATCAGTCTTCCCGGAGCTTCTCAGTTCAGTGACCACAGGTCCAAAGGATGTGCTCCGCTCCAGGACTTTCTTTCTTGGTGGCGCAAGGTCCCTTTCCTCTGTTCATTTATATCTCAAAGAAGACTGACTCAAGATACAACCTAATTCTGTAGATTGAGTATTGCCTTGTTAACAAATAACCTGTAATCCTGCCTCATTAACATCATAGAGGTAGGATTTATAACATGTAGGAAAATCACATCAGGTCACAAAATGGTGGGCAACCACACAATACTGGGAATCATGGCCTAGTCAAGTTGACACACATATGGCAGGGGGGGGGGACACAATTCTGTCTATATCACCTCCCACACCATCAAAACTGCTTTGCAACATCATTGGTGATGTCCAAGTTGCTAAAGCTGAGGGAGCATCTTCAGGTTTCTGGTTGGACACCTCACCAGCTGTCATCGACACTGTTGGCCACTCCCTCTTTCTTGAAACATTCTCGTTCTCTGGTGTATGTACACCACACTTCTCTGGCCACTCTTCAAATCCCTTTCCTTTTAGATCAACTCTTACATTTTTGGGTTCTTGAAAGACTGGCCCTGAGCCCTCTTCTCTTAGTCATTACTCTCTCTGTAAATGATCTCACCAGCCACCGTGACTCTTCATTATCATCTATGTGTCTGTGGTTTCAAATCTATCCTCTCTTTTGAAATCTAGATGCATATAAACAGCATCCTTCTAAACACGTGCACTTTCTAGCCTCACAGGCATATGAAATTAATTAGATCCAAACTTGAGCTCATCATTGACTTTCTCGAAATCTGCTTCTCTTTCAGAGTTCCCTATATCAGTAGGTGTTCCCCGCAAACTTACGAATGCTAAAGACGGAAGCTTGAGAGTTAAAACATGATGTTTCTCTTACCCTGTGTCAAGTCCTGTGGTAGGAGAAAGAGAAGTCAAGAAACATGTGATAGAAGGCTGTAAATTGAGAATGGGGTTTGACAGTTCAAGATTTAGAGATGGAAATATTTCAGGCAATGTTGTATTATCAAAGAGGAGCCTGAGGATAGGAGGCTTAAGTGGATGGGGTAGTGAAGGTCCCCAGAATGAGGAGATTAAGGCAACTATGAAGTTAATCTGTTAAAAATATCTATAGGTTTTGATAAAGAAAGCATAACTATCTGCACTTATTTAATGACAGGACAGGTATTAGTTTTTCTTAGCTAACATTTCTTGGTGCAAAATGTTTCTCTACGATTTCCAGCAAGGTATAAACAAAACTGAGACAAATAGTGACAATTTATCCTGTTTAGTATGAAACACACACCTCTCTTTCCCAATTAGGAAGAAGTGATTTTTTCCTTTCTAACCTTGCCCTTTGAAGGTAGGACTAATTTAAAAACTGTGGTCTCTTAGCAACCATAGCTGACTCCTACACTTAGGGGGGATAGTAGATGTGCTTTTATGGAAAGATTTGAAGTTACTATCTAAGCCTCCCAGGGCATGTTTTTAAAATGTATTTTAACAGAATATTGCAAGGTATTTTCACAGAGATAAGAATACTTTCATCGCTGATGTCATAGTCTATTCATGGATTTCGTGACAACGAAATCCTTTCCAAGTTTACCCAATTTCTCCCCTCAACTGAAGGGAATCTGAAATGTTGATTATAATTGAAAATAATGGAACGTGTTAACTATCATGTTAAATTCCTTGTTTGCCATATATATTTTTGCTTGCTTTTATCCTGGCAGTTGCATTCTAATTTCATTTTCCATGCCTGTCCCAATGAAATGCTAACACACTGTGATTCCTTAGTATGCTGAGGTCTTCTAGTGCTCAGCTGCTAACCAAACAGTTGGTAGTTTGAAACTACCAACCACTCCTCAGGAGAAATGTGTGGCGGTCTGATTCTGTAAAGATGTACAGCCTTGGAAACACTACAGGGCAGTTCTACTCTGTCCTATAGGGTCATTATAGGTCAGAATCGACGGTTGGGCAATGGCTGATGTACAAGTCCATTCAAACTCAAGATCTGCTCTTTTGTGCAAGATTCAACTGCCAAATGTCTTAACTCCAGTCACAACCTTTATTAAAAAATCTCTTGTCAAGAGTCTTCTGTACCCCATATTGGTGAGTGGCGTCTGGGGTCTTAAAAGCTAGCAAGCTGCCATCTGAGGTACACCAAATGGTCCCAACTCATCCAGAGCATACAATCACCAAAAACAACACAAAGACATGAGGGACAAAGAGCCCAGGAAACAGAATTTGCTGCAGATAGGCGGTCATGCAAATTTAATTTGGATTGTACACTTCCACGCAATAAAAAAAAAAAAAAAAACCTGTTGTCACACCCAAGGTTATTAATTGTGGTAGTGAAGAAGCTGTCAGAAATGGTACAGTCAGCTGTTTGCAGGAAATTTAGTTGTGGCCAAGTGGTTTTGTTTGTTTGTTTGTTTGTTTTTTCTTTTTTCTTTTTCCAGGCCAGTAATAGAAATTCATGTAATTGCTTTCAACGTTCATCAGTGCGGGGAAAGTCAGAACTTTCCCAGTTTGATTTTTGTGTTTACCCTGTAGGCTCCAACATTTAGTCAGGAGCTTTCAAAATGATTGAATTTGATTTCTTTATTTTCCTCCAAATAATGAATTTTATAAGTGCTTGGTCAGTAGTTTCAGGAAATTAATAGAAACATTCTCACAGGCAAGGTGGTAAAAGCACAATGAACTGGAGAGAAAAGTGAAATAATTTTCAAACGAGCTTGAGGATATAACTCAAACCTGAGAAGGAAATTCATCAGCAAATAAATTTCTTCCCAGATGTTGGAGGTTTATAGAACCATTGATAGTCATTCAGTTGTATTCAGTAGCCTACTGTTCAGTTCCTTTCATCTTTAGCTGGAACATTTCCAGTCATATTCCTTGTTGATAACACTAAATAAAAGACGGGAAACTTCCTTAGTGCCTGCCATTGTTCTCTTTTGGTTCACCTGACATAAATCAGGAGCTGTCTCTAACAAAGGTCCAGATACATGGTACCCTCTCACCCCCTCAAAAACCAGTTGGCATGTATACTAGTCAATTTCAAATTTCAACTCTTGGCGACCCCATAAAGAACTAGAGAGTAGTAATGCACTCCATAGGGTTTTCAGTGGATGATTTTTCAGAAGTAGATTGCTTGGTCTTTCTTCCAAAAGGCCTGTGGGTAGATTTGAGCTGTGAACCTACGTGCAATCGAGAGCTTAGGTACACCCTATTGTGAGGTGCCATCTAATCAGTTTCAACTCTTAGTGATGCTACATGAAACAGAAGAAAACACTGCCCAGTCCTGTGCCATCCTTGCAATCATTTTCATTGTCGAGCCCATTATTGCTGCCACAGGGTCAATCCATGTCATGGAGGATCTTCCTTTCCACTGACTCTCTAATTTACCAGGTATAATGCTGTTTTCCAGGGACTGGTCCCTCCTGACGTGTCCAAAGTATGTGAGATAAAGTCTGCCATCCTTGCTTCTGAGGAGCATTCTAGCTGTACTTTCTCCAACACAGATTGGTTCATTCATCAGTATTCTTTACCAAGGTAGGCTGCCATTAAGTACTTATAACATAAAACCAACCCACAGAAAACACTTGATATATAGGGTTTTCATTGGTTGATTTTTCAGAAGTTGTCATCAGGCCTTTCTTCTGAGGCATCTTTGGTTGAACTTGAACCTCCAGCATTTGGGTTAGCAGCTGATATCAACTGCTTGTAACATCCAGCCTAGGAAAGTAAATAGTTCTGCCCCACAGATGCCAGCCACTGTTGTGCATGAAAGCCAGATGTCTTTGCTCCAGAATTACGAGCCTACTCAGTGCTCTGTGAAAATAGGTACTTTCTGGATGATTTTGTGATCACTTTGATGATGGGGAATACACTAAATGCTGTCATTACCAAGCTATAAAGGCTGGAACAATTTTCTCTTTGCATCAGAAACCTCAAAGAATTTTCTCTCTGGCTATTATTAGTTTAGGTTGGAGACAAATACATTTGCTGGGGGAAAGTTCTTAAAACACTCATTCAATATTTGTGTGGGAAACAATAAAATTAATGAGTTAGAGGTGGAAAAAATAAAGCACAAATAGCCATCTTTCTGAAATATTGGTGAGATAAGTTTCTTTAATGTATCTCCTTGTAATAAATAGCACGCAAAAATGTGCATAAATATAAATGCTTAGTGAGTTGTTGAAAACCACCAATGTGTCTTCCTCAAGGTCAATGATAGAATGACACAAGCCCCCAGAAACCCTCCACCAGACTCTTTCTGATTCTAATTCTAACTTAGCCTTACCAGTCATTATCTTGACTTCCATCATATTGATGTTTTATTTCTTTCAAGTTGTACTACATAATTATCTATGCCTAAACTATGGTTTGGGGACCTGGTGGCACAAGTAATTGACTGCTAACCAAAAACTCAGTGATTCAAATCCACAAGCATTCTTTGGAATTCCTATGGGGCAGTTCTACTCTATCCTACAAAGTTGCTATAACTTTACTTTGACCCATTTTTGGAATATGTGTCATTGAGATCATGCAGTTTATAGTCTGGTTTCTTTAGCCTAGTCTTATGTTTTAAGATTTAACCAGGCTGCTATGCGGAGGTGTATAGTGAGCATTCTTGTGGTATAGTATACCATGTTTGTGAACCTGCCTCCATTTCTCCTGTTGAGTTGTTGCTCTTTGGAGCTTCTACAAAGACCACTGTAGTAAACATTTTGGTGCATATTTCCTGGTGTGCATAGAAAAAATGGAATTTCTAGGTCACAGACTATGCTACTTTTAGCTTTCCTAATTACTGTCAGATTTTATTCAAAAGTGATTTCCCACCAACAGTGTGTGAGAGTTCTGATTGCTCCACACCCTTGTTAGTAGTTGGCAATGCCATACACTAAAAAGATAGATAAATTGTCATTCTGATACATGTGCATTATCAGACTTTTTATTTTTGCCACAATGATATGTATGTGGAAACCCTGGTGGCGTAGTGGTTAAGTGCTACATCTGCTAACCAAAAGGTTGGCAGTTTGAATCTGCCAAGTGCTCCTCAGAAACTCTATGGAACAGTCCTCCTTGGCCCTATAGGGTTACCATGAGTCAGAATCAACTCTATGGCACTGGTTTGGTTTTTTGGTTTTGATATATGTGTATGCATTGCCATCAAATTGTAGTTTTAATTTTTATTTACCTAATTATCAGTGGGAGCCCTGGTGGTCAAGGGCTCAGGCTGGTAGCCAAAAAGCCAGCAGTATGAAATCACCAGCTACTCATTGGAAACCTTATGTGGCAGTTCTACTCTGTCCTATATGATCACTATGAATCAATTCCGACTCGTTGGCAATAGGTTTGGTTTTGAATTATCAATGAGATTGAAAACTTTTCTGTATGTTGTTGAACATTTGAATTTCCTCTATTGGAATGTGCCTATTCGGATGTTTCCCATTTCCCCTTGGGTTGTCTGTCTTTTTCTCAGTATTTTGCAAAAATAAAAAAAATAAACTTTAGTAGTAGAGTAGAAACCATTTGCACCACTCAGGGACTATATATACAATGAATATATTTTTGTTCTTTTTAAATTTATATTTATGTTTACTCCTAAGTTAGACCCTCACGCACTATCCTTCCTGTTTTGTACCTTCTCTTCACTACTTTCCAATAATTTTTCTCTGCTTCCTTGTATATGATTTATTTGGTTTTATATTCTAGTTTATTAATTCTCTCTTCAGTAGTGTCTAATCTCATCTTAATCCATGATTGCATTTTAATTTTGGCTTTCTTCTTTTTCAGTCCTGTAATTCTTAACTGAGTCTTTTTAAGGTCTGTAATAACAGTTTTTATGCTTCTTGTTCTCACTGACATTTTTAAGTTTGTTTTTTATGTTCATGAACATAGTAGGCCCTGTGAGTCTGTCATTTCAGTGGATTCTGGCCCATGAGGCTTTGTCTCAAAGCCTGTCTCTTAATCTTTGATTGTTTGTTTTTAGAAATCATTTCAGGCCTAAAGTGTAGTGTCTACTGCAGAGGAATTTTGTTTCCCTTTGCCAGGTATTTGAGAATGATAGCCAGCAAGAATCAAGGCTTGATATTTTTGTGGTTAATGTAAACTTACCTTCCCATGAGTAGTTAGCACTCTGATTCCAGAGTGAGACACTTGAAATTCACATCCAAAGCAGTGGAACGTTATACTAGGGGGCTAAGACTTTATGAAGACCTGAATACTAACTCTATTCTTTGTGTCTTGTGAGAGCCAAGCAAGCAAATTCAGCTGAGAATAGAATTTGCAAATGTTTTCAGGTACAATGTAGCAACAGGTCAGAGTTTCTACAGGGGTGTGAGCACAGTCTATGTATCACATATCAGGGTCTCCAATTTAGGCAGCTGTAGGATTGACACTTATATTTCTCCTGCTTCATGTCTTTCACCAAATAAATAACCTCTGCCTCTGTTTCTGTTTTTGTTTTTTTGCTGGAAATATTAATTGGATGGAATTTTCTCAGTATCTTTCTTTGATCTCTAAACTTCTCAGTTTGTTCTGCCTGGTGAATCTGCACTATTTTAAGTCTTAAGTCTTTAGCACTATTATTCCCAGCACCATCAAGTCAATTCCAACCCACAGTGACCCTATAGGGCAGAGTAGAATTACCCCATAGAGTTTCCAAGGAGCACCTGGTGGATTCTAATCACCAGCCTTTTGGGTAGCATTTAGCCACTACACCACCAGAGTTTTCTTGCTACTATTTTAGAAGATGCTTTATCTTCAGTAGGAAGGTTGATTCTCCCTCTGGTTCATCCTCCACAGAAGGCTGAAGAACTAGCGTGTAAATTTTTTCCTGTGCACTTTATGTTGTCAATTTCCCTGTTTGTTCATAGTGACTGGCTAACTGTAAAGTTGAAAAAAAAAGTATTGTAAATTCAGTTAAAAGCCATTTAATTTTTAACTTACTTGTTATTTAAATGTCTATGCAGTTGCAGTTTCAACATTTTTTCTTCTCTTTTTCATTACTCATAGTAAGTCTGCTGTCTTAGTCATCTAGTGTTGACATAACAGAAATAACACAAGTATGACATGTATAGAATGGAAAGGAGGAGAGTGCTGTCACCAGGCAAGGAGAGCAGAAGGAGCTGAAGGTATGTAAATTTAAATTGGATTGTATGCTTTCACTCAATCACAAGGAGAAAAAAAAAGTGGATGGCTTTAAAAAAGAGAAGTTTTATTCTGTCATAGTCCAGTAAACTACAAGTCCAAATTTAGGGCATAAGGTCCAGGGAAAGGCTTTTTCTGTTGGCTCTGGAGAAGGTAATTGTGGTCAATCTTACCCTAGACTGGGAGCTTTGGAGGTGCATGGACTCCTGGTCCTTTCCACAGGATGCATCCTGCTTCCAGCACTACTTCTTGGTGGTGTGAGGCCCCCAACTCCATGTTAGCTTTCCTTTCCTTTGTATTCCAAGAGATTGCCTCAAGGCATGATACAATCTTACACATTGAGTGCTGCTTCACAACTGCCACCCATCAACACCATAGAGAAAGAGTTTACAGCATATATGAACATCATACAATACTTGGAATCACAGTCTAGCCAAATGGCCACACACATTTTTGGGGAGGACACAATTCAAACCATGACATTTCACCCTTTGACCTCCCCCCAAAATCACATCCTTGTGACATGTAAAACATATTTATCCCATCATAGCAAAACTCTTAGGTCTAAGTCCAAAATCCAGAAATTCCTCTTCAACTGTGAAATCTAGAACACAAGTTATCAGTTTGCAAAGCACAATGGCAGAACAGGCAGCCACAAGCTAGACATTTCCAACACAGGTGGGAGAAATTGCAGGGGAAGAAGACATAACAGTTGCCAAGCAAATAAGCAGAACACATTACATTAGCCCTCAAGACTTTGAAAATAATCCTCTTTTCTCTGAGATATTTTACATGATGGCCTTGCCCTCCAAACTCTAGGTATTGATCACACTTTCCAGATTCCAAGTAGAGGCCCCTTGGCCCTGGGCTACAGCTTTGCTTTCCATGCCCACTAGGACAGCAGCTCTACTCCCTGGGCTTTAGGAGCACCATTCTCCTAGTCCATCTGATTGGCAACTCCATCCTTAGAAACACAAGAGGCCACAGCTCCACCCTTTGAAGCCCCTGAGGTCATGGCCATAGCATTTGAAACTAAAGCATCTCAGCTCCTTGTGTTCCTTGTCCCTTCAGCTTCTGCCTCCTATGGCCTCTTGGCCTGGGCTTCACACCTGCATGTGGCCTATTGGGGCAAGTGTTCCAAAGTTCTGTAGCTTCACTGATAAGCGCCTGGATGCACCCTACTCTGCAAAGAAGCCTCTTGTACACAGGCACTCAGCTATCTCACTCCATGAGTTGGCTCCAGTGTTGTCTTGTCCTGGTCTCCTGGTTCTGTGTTGTCAGTTCACTGTTGCTTTGTCTCATCATCTGCACCTTCCGTAGCGTTAACATTTCTTCTCAGTTCCTTCTGAATCTTCTATACATTTAGAGTTTCAAAACTGCTTCCACATTTTAGTTATCTGTTACAGCAGCACCCCACTCCAGGTAATAACTTCTGTCTTAGTCATCTGGTGCTGCTATAACAAAAATGACACAAGTGGGTGGCTTTAAAAAGAAAAATTTTGTTCTGTTATAATCTAGAAGGCTACAAGTACAAATTCAGGGCATAAGCTTCAGGGAATGCTTTCTCTGTCAATGCTAGAGGAAGATTGTTGTCATCAGTCTTCCCTTGGACTGGAGCTTCTGAGGCACAAAGAACACAGGTCTTTTCCAAAGGATTCACTCTTCTCCCAGCACTACATCTTGGTGGTGCGAGGTCCCCAACACTTGGCTGGTTCTTTTTCTTTATATCCCAAGAGATTGCCTCAAGACACTGTACAATCTTACACACTGAGTCTTGCCCCACTAACTGCCAACCTTCCTCCCTCATTAACACCACAGAGGAGAGATTTACAGCGCACAGGAAAATTACACAATACCAGGAATTGTGGGCTAGCCAAATGGCTACACACATTTCTGAGGGACACAATTCCATCCATGACATTTGCTTAGCACCATTTTATCAGTTAAAAATTTACATCTATGGCCCCTAGGGTCTCCATGAGTCGGATCCGACTCGACGGCACTTGGCTTGGCTTGGCAGTACATCTTATCGTTCCTAGGTATGAGCACAAATTAAATTATATTTTATGAAGCCAAGTTTAACAACATATGTAATAGCACATGGCCGACTCGACGGCACTTGGCTTGGTTGGCTGATAATAGTACATAAAAAGAACTCAGCAATGTTTGTTATTAGATTTTGTTAAAGAATACCATTAATATTGCCTTCCTGAATCCTTGTTTCTTAAAAGTAGATAATCCATATCTTTCAGACTTCTGGGAATCAGAATTTTGATTAATCGGAATATTTTATTTCATCTCAAATTTTGCATAATTGTACTGTCATTCAAAATCTAGAAGAGAAAAATCCTTAATCTTTTATATAGGATATAAAAAAAAATCCATTTTAATACAGACTCAGCCCTCTTTTATCTTTGTAAGCTTTCTGTTTTTCCTTCCAACTCTACCAAAAGAGAAAACATTTATCTGAGAACAATGTCAGTCCTCTAGAGAGTTTGGTTTAATATGAAACCCTAGCTCCTAAGGCTACTTAACAGTTTGCAAAAGGATAGCCACATAAATGAAAATATAAAGCTCAATAAATTTCTGATCATGCAACTCATCAAGCTAAAACTTTGCAAGACTAAATAAAAAACTTGAGTATTTAGTTGTAGAAGTCAATTTCTGGCAACTCTCCTAAAGATAAAGAATCCTAATAATCAAGTATGTTTTTTCTAGCTCTCTCTGGAGAGTTTCCGATTGCTTTAGAACACACGTGGGACAGAACGGGATCCACTGGGATCAAGGGCTCCACTTACTGAGGCCATAATGGCCTCATTTGAAACCGTTCTGGAGGAAACAAATGAACTCTAGAACCTCCTTTCTTAACAGTTATGCCCTAAGTTGCCCTCTTTGGTGTTTGAAAAAAATGTAAATGCTCAATACTTTGATAGACCCCATCAGTTTTATGGCAGTACAGGCTCCTTTCATCATAAATCGTCTTTGAAATGCAAAGGTTCACCACCCTTAATATGAAGGCCCATAAGACTACATCTGAAGTGCTTTAGTAACTTTTTCTAACTCTTACTACTTTGGCTGCAGGGCATCAGAATTTTTATTTCTCATTTTATTCAGGGAAAAAATTTATAATAGATTTAAATATTATGTCCTCATACAAATTTATCACGACAGAAAATGTATAGAGACTGTTTGAAAAGCTTCAGAATTTGATGGGATCCATTCATCAACCTTATGTCAGTGGATGCTAACAGCATAATCTATATTTCTACTTGGAGCTGGAGCTGGAGCTGGAGCTGATTGCATTGGCCCAAAATATAATAGGACACAGGCAATCTATTGACAAATGAATGAATTAAGAGTGAGAAAATATCTATGCCGATTTTACATTGCTATTCTAAGTTGAGATATGATGTTTTCTTTTATCATAAAAAGAAAAGTAATGACCCAAATGCATTCTTCCAGTATCATTCATAAAATGTAAAATGAACATGGTAATAGAATGTTAAGATTACTGATTTAAGCAGAGGGGCTTTTTCAATATCAAAACAAAACAAAAATTATGTATTTCATGGTAAATTAACTCACCTACATCATGGAACCAATTAAAGCATCTATCAAGGCCTCCTTCTGTCAGTAGAAGAGAAAGGCTGCCTATAAACTCTGCCTGGAAGCATGCACATACTAAAAAAAGTGCAACATTTTCCTGGAGAATTGACTGTAAAGGATAGGAGCACAGGCTCTTACGGTCAAATCTCAGTTTCTCTTCTCAGTAGGCTCTGTCCTCATGCAAGTTATTGTTATCTGATATTTATTTCAAAACTATTTTTCAAATACAATAAAGATACATAAAATAATATTAAGATACCATATAGTCATCTCTGAAAATAAGCATATATAAAAAGATTTACCTTAGAAGAAAATCATGGAGAGAAAAGCTGCTCTTCTCTATTCCCTTCCCTAATCCATGCCTGTTCCTCCCTCTCCAGATGTAGCCACTTCAGTGATGTGAACATATATCAAGTTCCTGAGTCTACACTCTATAAAAAAAAAGTGTACTGTTACACGTAAAGTGATAATAAAAATATTTAAAAGTCAATATGGCCCGGGTACTAACCAGAAGGACCATAGGCTAAACAAAAGGCATATTCAAACCTGTGCCTACTGAATGTCTGCCCTGATGGAAACAATATGTTGTGAGCTGCCACTGAGTGAGCTCCAGCTCATGGTAACTACATACACAACAGCCTGAAATGCTGCCTAGTTCAGATAAGAACACTGTGATCCAGAGGATTTTTCGTTGGCTACTTTTCAGAAGCAGATCTCCAGCCCTTTCTTCCTAGTCTATCTTAGTCTGAAAGCTCCACTGAAGCCTGTTCAGCAACATAAGGACACGCAAGCCTCCACCAAAAAACGGGTGGTAGCTGCACAAGTTGCACAGGCCAGGAACCGAGCCCAGGCCTCCCATACGAAAGGCAAGAATTCTACCACTGAACCACCTATGCCTCAGAAACAATATACAAAGATGGCTTTGTCGGTTTTTCAACTTTCAGATGAATTTTTTAGTACTGTATGTGTCATGGATTGAATTGTGTCCCTGCAGGAAAAAAATAGGCAAATCCTAATAGTGGGTTAAGTCCTACCACTGCTAACCACAAGGTCGGCAGTTCAAATCCACCAGGCGCTCCTTGAATACTCTGGGGGTCAGCTCTACCCTGGCCCCTAGGGTCGCCATGAGTCGGCTCCGACTTGACGGCACTTGGCTTGGCTTAATCTAGGTACTTGTTAATATGACCTTGTTTGAAAATAGGAGTTCTCTTCTGTTGTGTTAGTAAAACTGTACCAGGGTGGCTCCTAACCCTAACCCCTTCTGAGTGGTGCCTTGTAACAAAGTCAAAATAAACACGGAGGCACATGGGGCAACCAGACATCACGGAAGGACTTGTCTGCCATCAGAGGAACATCAAGACCTGTTTACAGACACCAGAAACTAGGAGAAAGGCCCACAGAAAAACTCAACATGGGTGAGGCCCTGGTTTAGACTTCTAGCCACCCAAACTGTGAGGAAACAAATTTCTGTTCTTTAAAGACATCTATTTGTGTGTGTGTGTGTGTGTGTGTGTGTGTTTCTTGGTTATGGCAGTGCTGCAGTTCTGCTGGCTCCTCAGTGGTTAAAATCTATGGCTGCTAACCAAAAGACTAGCATTCTGAATCTACCGACCACACCTTGGAAACCCTGTGGGCCAGTTCTACTCAGTCCGATAGGGTCACCATGAGTTGAAATCAACTCGATGGATACGAATTTTTCTGAGTAGGTAACTATGAGTCAGAATCGATAGCAGTGGGTTTGTTTTGGCGTAGGAGCTAAGATACTAAGTATTACCTGACTACTTGTTCTTTTCACCCTATATAATGTTTCAAGGTCTGTTTTTGTTGATTGTCTAATCCAGTTATGTTTATCATAGATTCTAATATAATTTGTCACATTTTTGTCATTGTTTTGGAGATTTTAGTTTTTTCTGCTTTATTTCTTTTCCTCCTTCCTTGATTTCTGTTAGATGGATAAATATTTCTGTCTACTCTTTCTTTTATACTATGCAAGGTTCAAGACTGTAAATGCAATTCTTATTCTTTTAGTGGATCCCCTTAAGTTTACCTTACAATTTAGCTACGTTTTTCTCACTTGGATTGTATTACTTTGATTAACTGAGGAAAGAGCTGCACAAGGAACCATATAATGACACATTTTTAGGAAATAAAATATAAAAACAACACAACTGCAAATACAAAACACAGACAAGAAATGGGTTGATTATTAGTTTAGTTTTGTTTTTTTTTTCTGACTAGTCCAAAGAAGTTGTATGGGAAATTAAGTGCTATGGATATAAAACTTAAAAAGCAACACAATATATTAATAACTCTTATCGATACAATACCCTGGAGTATGAGTCAAAATAAAACTATGGTCTTTTCCTTCTTCTGTCCTAGCCTTAAACACATCTCCAAAAGAGCTTATTTTCTGTATGAAACCTTTTGATGGTTAAGAGCATGGTCTTTGGATTTAGTTGGGCTGAGTCTAGTTCCAGCATTTTGTATTCCAGGATTTTCTAGCTGTGAAAACTCAGGCAAAGCATGTCAATAGCTTATACCTTAATTTCCTTAATGGCAAAACACAAATAAGAATAGCAACATCTTTTCTTACATCTCTTACAGATGTAAGAAGTATGTAAAAGAATGCACGCAAAATACTGATTCAGCACCAAGAATGTGGTTTTAAGCATTCCTTAAAACCTAGGCATTATCATTGTTATTTCAGTGTATGTAAGCTCAGTCATATGAAGCTGCCATTTTAGGTTGTCAGTAGAGTCGAAAATCAGTAATTTTATATGATTAAACCAAGTGCTCACCATGGAAACCCCTTGCATCTGGGGACCTGGGGACCCTCAGTGCTTTGACTCACTGAGCTGGAACACAGCACCCATCTTCCTAGTCCTTAGCTACATTTAAAACTCCTTGAGCCTGAAGACATTCATTATGTTGTACTAGTTCTTTCCGTGAGCGTGAGCAAGGCTCTTCTATGTCGCCTTCCCTCTGTGGATGGCTGGGGTTCAGCTCCCTCCTCAAAAGATGGGCAAACTCTGGCTGTGGGCCAAATCTGGCTGGCAACTTCCTATAAATAAAGTTTGATTGGAACAGGACCATGCCTGTTTGTTTATGTACTGCATATGGTTGCTTTTGTGCTACAGTGGTAGAGATGGGTAATTGTCACAGAGACTAGATGGTCTGCAAAGACTGAAATATTTACCCTTTATCTCTTCTGGATTTGTTGGTTCTTTGTCGTTGTTGTTTATCTCTTTCTTTATAGAAAATGTCAACCCCTGGTCAAGACTTAAAAAAAAAACAACAACAAACTAGTAGTCACTCAGAAACCCTGGTGGCATAGTGGTTAAGTGCTACATCTGCTAACCAAAAGGCTGGTAGTTTGAATCTACCAGGTGCTCCTTGGAAACTCTATGAAGCAGTTCTACTGTGTCCTATAAGGCCCCTGTGAGTTGGAATCGACTTGATGGCACTGGGTTTAGTTTTTTTGTTTTAGTAGTCACTTGAGTCGACTCTGACTCATGGAGACTCCCTGCTTGTGGAGGCGAACCACTCCACAGGGTTTTCAAGGCTGTGACCTTTCAGAAGTCTGTTGTCATCAAATCAACTCCGGTTCAGGGCAAAGCTATGTGTATCACAGTAGAACTGTGCTCCACAGGGGTTTCAGTGGATGATGTTTTGGAAATAGATTACCAGGCCTTTCTTCTGAGCACCTCTGGGTGCATCTGCACCTCCAGCTCTTCAGTGGCAGCCAAGCACTGTAACCAGGGATTCTACATATCAACCAATGGAGTAGAAATTGGATCTGTGGGCCACTGGCATTTGGAACATGTCAGAAATCACCTCCTCCCAATGTGATTTTGTTTTATTCATCTTGCAAATGTGTTTGCCTCTCACTTTGGATTTAAATCTACTTATGGAAAAGGCTGCCTCAGAGCTGGCTTCTGGCATTACAGTGCAGCTTTTCCAAGGCAAACCTCATAGGCATCAGAGTGGGATTTCCAAGCAAAAAGGATTGGACCCAGAAATTGTGGACTGACCTTCTAAATCTCAGCAGAATGCAGAAGTCTTGGGGGTATATGACCTGTATAAGTTCAGACTCCGAATGCAGCTGCTATCAGCAAGTTCAATGTCTGGAGTCCCTACCCAAGGCATAAGGGGCTTTTCTGGAACTAGGCACACAGATGGACATGTGCTGAATGGCAGAATTACTTAGTTCAGCACTGAACAAGGAACGTGATGGGCGAGGGGAGTGCTGGAGAAGCCACCTGATGCAAAGTACTCAAGGCTCCTAATCTCTCGCAGATTCACGATTGATGACGGCTGGCAGCTATCACCTAGCCCCTTCTTTTTGTCAAAAGATGTTTTAGTGTTCCATCTCCAAGATCTTAAGGTTTACCAGCTTGTTTAGTTCCTTTCCAAGAATTGCTCCTCTTCTTTCCTGGAAAAGAAAAAGCACAGTCCAATCCTAAAAGGCCTGGATAAATGTGTTTGTGTAATGCACTGCTAGACTGGCAACGAGCAAGAAAGAAATTAGTCTACAGAGGCCAAGAGGAAGGGAAAGGAATTACAGGAATCGAAGATACTCCTGATTTCACCCTGAGGGCAACTGTTGACCCTGAAGTTCTGTTTCAGAGGCTACAGGGAACCAAAAACCAGGAAACCCACTGCTGTTGCATTGGGTCCTACCCATAGCGACCCTAGAGGTCAGAGTAGAACTGCCCCATAGAGTTTCCAAAGAGCTCCTGGTGGACTTGAACTGCAGACCTTTTTTGGTTAGCAGATGTAGCACTTAACCACTATGCCACCAGGGTTTCCACAGGGAACCAGTACAGCAGAAAACAACAGGGCTCACTAAAGTGGAGCTAAGGAGCAAACAGTTAAGTGTTCAGCTGCTAGCTGAAAGGTAGGCAGCTTCAACACAACCAGGGGCTCTGCAAGAGAAAGAGATGGTGATTTGCTACTGCAAATATCAGTCTAGGAAATCCTATTGGGCAGTTCTACTCTGCCATATGGAATCTTTCAGGATTGAAACTGATTTGATGGCACCCAAGCAAAAGGTGGAGACCTCAATGAGAGAATTCTCCATAAACCTGGGACCCTGAAGAGCTTCACCCTTGGAGTTAGGGTGAACAAGAAATAAAGGTATAACACAGAGGATAGTGAGGAAACTCTCCTGTCTTTACCTTTTCCCTGGATGGAAGGAGAGGGGAAAACTAGGCATGCTGATACCATGAAATACCATATGAGGTATGACAATTTCATGAACTCACCCTAGAAAAAGTGCTGCATAACTCATTGCTGAATACCGCTACAGTCACCTTTGAAGTACTCCCTTTGGGAAGCTATGCACTGACACCAGCACAAAGCGCTTTTTCCAGGATGAGTTCACAAACTTAATTGTCAGGCTTTGTACAGAGAAGAAAATTAATACATTACAGCTACATGCATCATCCTAAGTAAACCACAAGAAGAGAATGTTGATGACAGAATGGCTAGTCCCAAAATCACACACATAGTGATTCCATTCCATTTATGTCAAGATTAAAGACAGACAAACTAAAACAATTTTTTTAGGGGTACAGAAGGATAGAGTAAGTCAGCGGTCCTCAACCAGGGATGATTTACCCCTCAGGAAACATTTGACAATGTCTGGGGATATTTTTACTTGTCATAACTGAGGGGTGATGCTGCTAGCACCTAGTGGGTAGAGGTCAGGGATGCTGCTCAACTTTCTACGACACACAGGACCATTGTCCACCACAAAGAGTTATCCTGTCTAAAATGGCAGCAGTGTTACTGTCAAGAAACTCTAGAGTAAAGCAATAAAGAAAGCAAGGAAATGATTAACACAAAATTCTGCATACCTTTTATGGGGAAGAAGTGAAGACAAAGATGAGAATGGAGCGGGGTCCCCAGAGCTAGGATCCTGAAACACTCTCCATCTCCAGCCTGGTGGTGGGTACGCGACGGTATATTTTGTTATTCTCAAATATACTTATGCATTACATAGGCTTTTTTTTTATTTTTTTGCCTGCGTGATTAGCTTTTTGAAACACAACAAAATTAAAAAATTAGGAGGTTACAGATAAGTTATAAGAGTAAAGAAGCAGACACAGAGGAAATCAAACCTTTTTCTACTGTTGGGTTAGTTGATGGATGCAGGTATGTTTGAATGTGTTACGCTGGCTCATAGCCACGTGCAATGGTGAAATACAAGACTGGGTAACGTTACAGGTGTGAACCACCAGAGAACTTCTTACGGTGCTGCCAGATGTGTTGTGGATTCTCCAGTTCTGCCAGATCCCCACTCTATTCAGCTGGGATTTCATTCTTGAGAGGGAGACAATAAACTGAAGATACACACATACCTTTTCCCAGTGGTTGGTTCGCCTCTCCTAGACTCCAAAGCAGCCAAGAGAGAAGAGCGAGAGATCTGGAGAGACTATTAGGTTTGCATGTTTTCTGCCGCTTGCAGAGTGGTCAAGTTCATCACACTGGGCGTCTGCTTTTCCCGTTCTAAAATAAAAGTACTGATGTTGTTGTTAGTTCTTGTTGAATCTGTTCTGACTCACAGCAACCCCATGGAGTCTTCAAGGTTGTGACCTTCAGAAGCAGACCACGAGACCTGTCTTCTGAGGTCCCTCTGAGTGGTTTCAAACTGCCAATCAGCCAACCTTCCAACTGGTAGCTGAGTGTTTAATCAATTGTGTCACCCAGGGACACCTTGAGAATGCTAATGACACTTACTAAAAACGTTGTCCTCAAGAATAAATTACTAATTAGTCAATGTGTAGAAAATTTTGGAATGGAAGTGGCATACGACTTCTGACAATTAAGTCTACAAACTTAATTGTTCTAAATGCTACATACCTCATTGCTGAATATCACTACAGTCACCTTTGAAGTCCTCCCCTTGTGAAGCTATGCACTGATGCCAGTACCTAGTCTACCCTTCAAAGCAATTTTGGAACTCTTTCTGAAATGCCCATTGCACACAGTGGCATGGTGGCAAGTTCACGAACTTAATTGTCTTGTTTTCTGTGAGGGAGGTTTTAGCAAGTAAAGAAATAACTGTACTGGAACACCCTCCCTACTCACCTGATTTGGCCTCCAATGACTTTTTTACTTATCTGAAGATAAAGGAAATATTGAAAGCAAGACATTTTCGTCACAGTCAGGACACCAAGGGTAATACGACAACAGCTCTGATGGCCATTCCAGCAAAAGAGTTCCAGAATTGCTTTGAAGGGTAGACTAGACTTTGGCATCTGTGCATAGCTTTCCAAGGGGAGTACTTCAAAGATGACCATGGTGATCTTCAGCAATGAAGTGTGTAGCACTTTTTATAGGATGAATTCACAAACTTAATTGTCAGACCTCATCTGTTAAATACTTAATAGGTGTTAGTTATCATCATCATTAGCAAAATTATCATCATTACTGTTATTATCCCTTCTTTGTCTCCTTTGAATAGCTTACTTGGGCGTTGTATAAAGCTTTTTAATCCTTCTTATTGTTAAAGTAATGGCAAGAACCAGACCTAAGAATTCAGCTTCTGCTTGCTCCTTGCTTGGCTCCTGTTAGCTCTTCTCTTAGTAGCGGAATTCCACCAAACTCCATCACAAAAGTCTAGTCCGGGAAAAGCAGAGACAGGGATCCAGGAAGAGGAAGAAAATCTCTCCATCTCCCCCAACAGACGCCTTGCTTTCCGAGATGCTGGCCACACTGTGTCCTTAATGACTCGTGATGCTCTTCACGGATACCAAAGTTCTGCTTCTCCAGGGAAGGTGGAGTTGTGGAGAGGATGTAGCGATGGCTGGGAAGAATGTTAGTTAAGACATGGCTAGCTGCTGTGACTGATCACAAAAGGTGGACTGGCTCAAACACAGGTGTATTTCTCCATCAAGTGAAGCCTAGGAGTGGAGTTCCTGACTGGCAGGAAGTCCCCTTTCATCTTGTGCCTCTGCCATCTACAATGTATCACTTCCCAGGATCTGAGCTCATTTGTACCAAGTTGGCCAAAAGGGAATGTAGAGGATCACAGGACAGGAGATTGTAGTAGTATTATTATTATTGTGATTAAGTGAAAGTTTACAATCTAAGTCAATTTTCCATATAAATCTGCAAGTACCCACATCTCTGCAACTCTGTCTGCTCTCCTCACCCTGTGACAGCACATTCTTCTTTTTCGCTCTTTCAGTATCCAGTCAAGCAACATTGTCCTCTCCTCTGTACCTTCTCCTCTCCCCTCTAAAAAGAAACAGTAGGATAGCCTTATATACATATTAAACCATAAAGTACACTTAACCACATGCATCCCTCTGTGTCCACAAGTCCTTTTCCATTCTTTGAAGTGTTGGCTTCAGTACTGGTTTCAGCTCTGGGATAGCTGCAAGTCTAGACGCCTTGATCTCAGGGGACCGTCTAAATTGTCAGAGCATCAGTTCTGATCTTTTAAAAGAATTCTTGGTCTGCACACCTGTTCTTCTCGTGCTATGTCAGAAACTCTACATTGTGTCCCCTATCAGGGCTGTCTTTGGCAGTGGCCGGGCACCGTCTGGTTCTTCTGGTCTCACGCTGATGTGGTCTCCCAATCATGTGTGTACTTCTGTTTCCTGGGTTCATTTTTCTTGTGTCTTTGATGTTCTCTGGCGTCATCTATTCCAGATGGGTTGGGACCAATTGATGTTCCTCAGATGGCAGCTTATTGGCTTTTAAGACCCCAGATGCCATTCATCAATATGGAGCGCAGAAGACTCTCTTACAAAAAGACTACTTATGCCAATTGACCTCGATGTCCCCTGAAAACATGGTCCTGCAAGGCAGGAGATTTTTAAAAGCCAGGTCTGCATGTGGCAAATATCATGTCTACTTGCATTCTGTTGGCTATAACAGCAAAGGAGGCTAGGAGAGAAAGACCAGCTGTGTGCCCCGAACAAAACCCAAAACCAAACCAATTGTCATCAAGTTGATTCTGACTCATAACAACAACAACAACAAAAAACCCAAACCCATTGCTCTCAAGTAGATTCCAACTCATAGGCCCCCATAAAACAGAGTCAAACTGCCTCATGGAGTTTCCAAGGAGTGTCTGGTGGATTTGAACCGCTGACCTTTTGGTAAGCAGCCATAACTGTTAACCACTATACCACCAGGGTCTGACTCATAAAGGGGATGAAAACTCTGTAGTACTTCATGCAGTGATGCTATGTAAGAGAAGCTAGGATTTCAGCCCTGGCTCTGGAGCTAGACAGCAGAGACAGGAGAGGAATATTCTCCAAAGGCCTGAACAGTAGGCACTCGCGACATCCCCTACCTAGTACTCATTAAACTTCAGGCAAGCTGGCAGGTCTCTGCAGTAGAAAGTCTCTACATTCCTGCAGCCAGTCTTTTTAGTGGCATTGACTTGCGTTTCTTACATTTGCAATACTTTGCAGCATCAGCATCTCCTGGGAGCTTATTAGAAATGCAGAATCTCAGGCCCACCTCAGACGTACTGGGTCCCATTCTGCACTTTAGCATGATCCCGAGGGGAATTCTAGGCAATTTAAAATTTGAGAAGCTGCTGTAGAAAACTGCTTCTTCAGCTTGTTTGCATGCTCGAATCACCTGGGAAGCTTCAGAAAGGCCAGTGCAAAGATTTTGGATGTAGTTGGTCTGGGATCTGGCCTTGGTACTGAGACCTTTAAAAGTTCCCCCAAGTGAAGCCACCATGCTGTCAAGTCTGAGAACTACCGCTTTAAACGGCCAATTTGGAATCAACTCAAAGGCAATGGGTTTGATATTTTTTTGCCTTGCCAAACTTCCTTCCTTGGTCATTGTGGGCACTTGTTGAAAGGACTGTTCTAACATCTAGTTGATATCTCCTCCAGTAACAGAGTCATTCACCTGGAACTGAGAAAGACTGAGGGTATTGTGTGGGCTTCAGTCCTTAGAGCAGCAGGTGACTGTGATGTCCTGGCCACCAGCTATGTTCCTGCAAAAGGTGTCTGCTGGTAAACAATAAGGGAGACGTGGTAGTGCAGTAGTTAAGCACTCACCTGCTAATCGGAGGGTTGGTGGTTTGAAACCCTCCTGGCAGTCTACTCTGATAAAGTTTAAACCAAATCAAACCCACTGTTGTTGAGTCCATTTCTAACTCATACTGACCCTATGGCCACCATATAGGACAGAGTAGAACTGTCTCATGGACTTTCCAAGGGGTGTCTGGTGGATTCAAATTAGCAAACTTTTGGTTAGTAGTCGTAACACTTAACCACTATGTCACCAGGGTTTCCTTATAAAGATTACAGCCTTGGAAACCCTGTGGGACAGTCCTACTCACCAGAGTGTCACTATGAGTCAGAATCAGTGGCGTCGGATGTGGTTAACAATTCTGATGTCTTTCCCCTCAGTAGCCTCCTACAGGTACCATCACGACCATCATCTGGGTGGGCACAAGCTTGAGTGAAAAAACCAAGTTCTGATTTTTTTCTCTTCCCCTCTAATATTTTCTCAGAACATTCCTTGATATATTACTCTGATATTTAAGACAATTCCATAATCCAGCTTTGAAAGCTGTACAGCAATAGATAACTTTACTGGCATTTTTTTCCTGTCTCTTGAAATTCCTTTATATTGCTAGAAGGCTTCTCTTCCTTTGATCCTGCGCTTGATCCCATCCCATCATATGCTTAGTAACAGTGGAGTCAGACCAGGGTCACTCATGTCCACTTGGTGAAAATGAAAAATGTTTAAGAAGATTGACCTTGGTGTTTACGACTTGGCCTGCCCTTATTCTTCGCTTGTATTATGTTGCATTGTGTTGAATATTTTGTTCACTGCAAGTCTAGAGCAGTGGGCCTCCAACTGTGGACCCGAGCCAGCCTCAGTAGCATCTCGTGAGAGTTGTTAGAAATGCAAATTCCAGGCCCTACTCCAAGTGCTTTAACAAGCCTTCCAGGTTATTTTGATGTACAACGGGAGGTTAAGAGCTTAACTTAGAAATGAGCAGGCCAGGTCCTGCCATCTCCTGCCTGGGTGGTGATGGACAAGTTTTTCAACCTCTATGAGCTTTAGTTTCTTCATCTGTAAAGTAACAGTAATTACAATATTACCTTATGTTGAGGGTTTGTGGTGAAGTTTACATGGGGTAATTCAAGGCAAGTAATTGGTGGGCACATACCAGATGCTTCAGGAAGTTAACTATTATTAAAAAAATTAATAAACCTATTGCCATTGAGTCAACTCCAGTCTGTGGTGACTTCATGTATGTCAAAATAGGACTGTGCTGTTCCATATGGGTTTCAGTGGCGGATTTTTCACACTCAAACTGCCAGGCCTTTCTTCTGAGGTGCTTCTGGATAGACTCAAACCTCATTCAGTAGCCGAGAACATTAATGATTTGCACCACCCGGGGACTCCTAATCATCATTATATACTCTTCTTCACTCATGCATTCTGTCATTTAGGAGTCCCCAGGGAACAAGCTCTCAACTACTAGCTAAAAGGTTGATGGGTCCAACCCACCCAGAAGTGCCTCAGAAGACAAGCCTGGCAACCTGCTTCTGAAAGGGCATCAAAAAATCCTAACCAAACCCACTGCCGTCAAGTTGACTGTGATTCTTGGCAACCATACAGAACACAGTAGAACTGTCCCATAGAGTTTCCAAGGAGCACCTGGTGGATTCAAGCTGCCAACCTTTTGGTTAGCAGTCATATCACTTAACCACTACACCACCGGGGTTTCTGAAAGATCACAGCAGCCTTCAAAACCTAGGGGGCAATTCTACTCTGCACACGTGGAGTCTCCATGAGTTGGAATTGACTCAGTGGCAACTAACAATATTTTTTCATTCCATGGACATTTTTCTCTAAATGCTCTTGCCTTGTGCTGTGTTGTCTTAGGTACTGCAGGTAAAAAGTCGGACAACACCCCATTCTCATTTCCACGTGGTTTATAATCCAGTGGAAGAATCAGATAGGAGAAGCTGGGTTTTGCTAATGGGTGAATACAGCTCTATTGACCTGGGTGAGAAGGATAGGAAGATCGAAAAGGATATGTCTATCTGATGTGTGGTGGTAAAGAACACAGCTTAGAGGAGTCTGGAAGCAGAAGTTCTAGTCCCAGGTCAGCCTCTTCCTGCCTGTGAGGCCAAGGGACTTACTCAACTTAGCAGATGCTGAATGAACACATGGACTGTGGCCAGACCATATACAAATGTAGAACTCTGATCTATAACCTTCAGCTACCAGTCCAGGAAGCTAAACAACAGTTCTCGTAACAGTTGGTCCAAAATGGCCAGGACTTGAGTACTAACTGGTAGCTTTCCTAATTCTGCCTCTGCTTCTTATTTTAAACCAACTGAAGAAAGCCAAATACACTCCCCTAGCCAGTCACATGGAATATCATACTGCCTAAGTCAACAGCTTCCAACCAGGCTACGCCTGAGGCCTTCCTTGTTTCTCACTATACTGTGTACCAAGCCCAACCCACTGCCATTGAGTCGATTCTGACTCCTCGTGACCGTATATGACAGAGTAGAACTGCTCCATAGAGTTTCCAAAGAGCGCCTGGCAGATTTGAGCTGTGGACCTCACAGTTTACAGATGTAGCACTTAACCACTATGCCACCAGGGTTTCCGCTATACTATATAGCTTTTGGAAATCCTGGTGGCATAGTGGTTAAGTGTCATGTCTGCTAACCAAAAGAGCCGCAGTTTAAATCTGTCAAGCACTCCTTGGAAACTCTACGAGGCAGTTCTACTGTGTCCTATAGAGTCCCTATGAGTTGGAATCAACTCAGTGGCAGTGGGTTTGGTTTGGGGGTATATAGCTTTTGGAAACTCTGGTGGCTTAGCAGTTAAGTGTTTCGGCTTCTAACCAAAAGGTCAGCAGTTTGATCCACTAGGCGCTTCTTAGAAACTCTATGGGGCAGTTCTACTCTATCCTACAGGTGTGGCTGAGTCAGAATTGACTTAAATGACAATGGGTTTGGATTTTTTTTGTTTGTTTGTTTGTATAGCTTTCCCATTCTTCTGTCTGAGCTTGAGTTTGCCAAACACAAGAGATGGTGACTGATTCCCTTGCTAGAGCAAGCTCTAAATGAATAGCATTTCCTGGTTTTCGTTTCATCTTCGTCTGTCTCCACACTCATCATCTCTGAACCTCAAGTTCTTTCCTACAAAATGAGAGGGTTGTCCAAGACAACCTTTGACATCCCTCCTGCTACAGATAACTAATCTTAAAAGAAAGAGAAATTTCAAAGAATGTAAAAGCATGCCTCTTGTACAGATATAAAAATGGACACATGTTAAGCACTCTGTTTAATGCATGTTGAAGGAAGCAGGTAGATTTTATAATGCCAGCCAAGTGCCATCAAGTCTGAATATTCTGGGGGTCAGTTCTCCCCTGGCCCTCAGGGTCGCCATGAGATGTTATAATGAGTTTGAAGAACAATCTAAAGAACAGACACGGTTCTACAGGTCAGGAATATACAAATGAACATGCAAACAGAGGCAAAACCAGCTTCTTCCATGGTCGGGGAGGGAGGGCAGTTGAACTCCACCCCACCAGGCAAAACTTCTGTCTCTATAGACAAGAATCATTTTGTTATCAGTTATCCACAGCTTGCAGAGCTGTCAAACAACTTTTATAGACTCCAAATCAGATAAAGGGGAGCGGTGAGCTATAGACAACGCCTTGTTTCCTACTGATGCACTAGTTTTCCTTTATGTGGTGAAGAACTAGGATTTGAGAGGTCATTAAATCCATCTTCCTGCATCTAGAAGAGTCTGTCCCTAAAACTGCCCTGGCTGATCCATTAATAATGGACAAGTCCCACATTGAAATCTTCAAAGAAGATGAAATCCACCTCTGCTGGCAACATATCCCAACATTACAAAACTTCCGACTGGGACGTATTTTAGAAGGGTAAACTAGCACTGTTCTGTGGACACTGGGGACATCTTTAATCATGAAATTGCTAAATAACCCAAACCCTCCTGCCCAGCCTCTCCTGGCCTGTCTGTTCTTCATAGGACAGAGAAGAATGTCACCTACAACATAGAATACTTTCGTCTTCACTGTTTCTCTACCCCTGTCTCCTCTCTGCATTTGGGGTTTCCCCTCCTGCCCTTGTTTCCTTGTTTTGTAGTCAGCTGCTGCTTCCCATGTGAAACCAGAAGTTCCTGTCACAAGAATCACATCCAAAGTCAGCATCTTCCATGTGACTCCAAATCTCATGCTAACTTGTCTTCCTGGGGGCCCACATACCTGCGAAGAAAGTCATACTTGGATAGAAGTCCTCAGAGTCATGGGGATTCATCATATACCTGTTAAGTTTATCCTCAGATCAGCTATTCTCAAAGTGTGGTCTCTCTTGGGAACTTGTTACCAGTTGCCGTTGAGTGATTCCACATGTGTAAAGTAGAATGGCACTCCACAAGGTTTGAAGGCTGAGGCCTTTCCAAAGAAGGTTGTCAGGCCTTTCTTCCAAGGTACCTCTGGGTGGGTTCAAACCACTGATCTTTGGGTTAGTAGTCAAGTGCTTAACTGTTGGTGCCACCCAGGGAACTTGTTGGAGATACAAAGCTTCCCCCTTCATCTACCCTCCCCTCTAGACATACAGAATCAGAAACTCTGGGAACAAAATCCAGGAATCTATATTTTAACAAGTCCTCCAGGAAGGATTCTGATGCATGCTCAAGTATAAGAACCATGTGTATAGATTTTTAAATCTACTGGAATTTGATACACAGGTAGTTGGGAAAAGCCAGTGTGTATGAGGAATGCACTTGCTTTCTCCTAAGTCTAGCTCTGACCTGGGTACACAGTTTTGTAGTCTTCAGAGCTTTAGGGCCAAACCTCAGCAAGTCCTGGAGCCCCAGATTTCATCATCAATGTACCTCTGGAAAGATTGCACCTTATGTAGGGAAAGAACCCTGTAGAGCCAAGGGGCCGTTTAGAAATCCTAACTCATTCTAACGCACATTATGTTTGGACTCCATGTCTTCATCTGCCCATGGAAAGAGCATCCAGGGGGCTCAGTTGGTCAAAACCACTGATGCGTCCCCGAGATGTTTAAATGTTTGCTTCCAGAATTCTCAGCCCAGCCTGAGAGAATCTGGGCCAGCCAGCTTTCCACCCACTTGTCTGGCTGATAAGCCCTGGCTCAAAGGTCCTTGCTAGGTCCTCTTTCCCAAGAGGACACCCCACCTGCCTAGCCAGCCTCTCTTGTTTTCTGGCACCAGTCCCTTGCAGCTAGAGGTTGGGCTTTCAGTCACAATGTCTCATGACTTTCATTTAAAGTACTTTCCGGTTTCAGATCTCCCTAAAGATTGCAGTAGGGGTGGTTACCCTCCTGACATGCTCATCTGGAAACGGAAAAAGCCCTCTAAATGGGGAAGCATGCCATATTTGAACTAGGGAAACCAGCTTCCACTCCTGGGTAGAATCTGGAAATGCATACGGGCAGAAATCCCCCCAAATGAAACTGAGCAATTGTTCACATCTGATGAAAATAACAGCCTGCAGGTGGCCCTCTGCTCTGGAGGTGTGATCACAAACACCAGCCCCCTCTGGAGAAGAGGGAGAGGCAGTTAGTACTTCAATTAGGTTATCTGTAATCTGCATTTGATGTCGGTGAATCATTTGCCCACCAGCAGGTACAGAGCTGTCAAGCTGAGAGGTGCTAAGTTTCATAAGAGCTACTTTCCCTTCAGCACTTCTGCAGACTTGGCGTGGTTGTGGACTCTCTCTGATGCATACAGGAGATTCCGCCAACTCGAGGGGGCTGTGTTGCTGGGGGTACAATTTGGATTTGGAATATGTTTCCAGAAATTACTCATCTATACATAGTCCCCATGGCACTTGTCTACACGCTTCACTGTTATACTGCATCCTTAGCTAGAACCTGAGACATTCTGCTGCCTATTTCTAACCTTGTTCAGTATTTTGTGAGGGTCTGTCGGGACAAAAGCCAATTTCACATCACTAAGTAAAATAGCAAGAAACCCTGATGGCGCAATGGTTAAGTGCTCAGCTGCCAACTGAGGGGTCAGAGGTTCTAATCCATCAGCCAGTGGAAGAAAGACTTGACCATTTGCTCCCATAAAAACTGCAGCCTGGGAAACTCTATGAGGCAGTTCCTCTCTGTTATACAGGATTACTGTGAGTCCGAATCAACTTAATGGCACACAACACTTGGGCTCATGGCTTGCAAACTGCTGAACATCAGAATGACCCAGGACTCTGAAAAAACTTCTGAAGGCCAGGTTGCTCCCTAGAACAATGATGTTAGACTATGATGTGGTGGGTGCCAGGCCTTGGCATTTTTTAAAGTTCTCCAGGAGATCTTAATGCCCAGCAATTTCTGCAAACCACTGATTTGGGCAACCACGAAGTAGTTGGATGGATTGTTGGAGAGGAGCTTGTGGGCTCAGGGTCCACCAATTCATTTCCTAAAGGGAACGGAATAAAGTACACTCCCTTTGCTCCAGGAAAGAGGAGATGTGAAAAAGACTTCCCAGTCTTCAAAAAAGAAGAAGTGAGGTGGCGGTATTGGAGAAGCCAAACTGGACCTCTCTCCTACCCCCAACCTACACATACACAACATGTAACGCTTTCTCCTACCTATTAAAGCTTTTGCACGTCCCCCGGTGGTGCAAACAGTTAATGTGCTCAACCACCAACCAAAAGGTTGGAGGTTCCAGTCCACCCAGGCAGACCTCAGAAGAAAAGAATGACAACCTGCTTCTGAAAAGTCAGCCTTTGAAAATTCTGTGGCTCAAAGTTTTATTCTGATGCACATAAGGTCGCTGTTGAGTTGAGCTGACTCAATGGCAACTGCTATTATACTATGAAAGCTTCCAATTCTGAAGCCTACTAAACACCTGTGAGCAAGAACACAGCTGATAACTTGGTTGAAGATAAGAGATGATGAATGCCTGAACTAGAGGTTTTCCAAACTGGGCTGCATGTAAGAATCACTTGGAGAGCTTTGAAAAATACTGACTGATGACCTGGCCACACCCTTGGCCAATTAAGTCAGAATCTTTCAACGCCAGGCACAAGCATATTCAAAAACTCTCCAGGTTTGGTGAGCAGAGTCTGGAGTCTTAGAGGCTAGCAAGCTGCCATCTAAGTAGCATCAATTGGTCCCAATTCAACTGGAGCAGAGGAGAACAAAGGACATCAAAGACAGGAGGAAAATATGAGCTCAGGAGACAGATTCAGAGAGTACATCCACATGAGACCAGAAGAACTAGATGGTGCCCAGCCATCACTAATGACTGCCTTGACAAGGAACACAATGTAGACTCCCTGACATAGCAGGAGAAAAATGGAGGTGCAGATCTAGAATTCTATTGTATGATCAGACTTGATGGTCTGACGTCCTGGGGAGTCCCCTGAGAACATGGCCCCTAGACTCATTGCTAGCCCACAGCTGGAAGTAAGACAACTCTTTAGACAAAAATTGGACTGGACTAAGAGACATGAAGCTTTTGGAGCAGCTCCTCTATAGAAATGAGATGGGAAGGTGGAGAGGAGGGGCCAGGAGTTGGTTGTATGAATACAGAAAGTACAGAGTGGAAAGGAGGAGTATGCTCTCACAGAGTTGAGAGGGCAGCTGGAGTTGCATAGAGGTGGGGGGGGGAGTTATATGGTAATTTGACTTGGATTTTAAACTTTCACTTAATCACAATAAAAGAAAACAAAAAAGCTCTCTAGGTATAACTACAACTTGTCAACAGGGTTGAGAGGCAGTGGACTACAGCCGTGGTTCTTCAGTTTTGCTGCGTATTAGAATCCGCTGGGGAGATTAAAAAAAAAATCCTGATGCACAGGCCACATTCCTCATGAAATAAATAAGACTCTTTAGAGATAGGACCCGAGTATCAGCATCTTTTATGCAACTCAGTGTGTCCAGTGTGGAGCCATATTTGAAAACCAGTGGCCTAAAAGGCTGAAAGAGAGGTTTATGGGGAAAGGAGACAGATGCTCTGCAAAGATGTGGGAAGGTGCTACTAACCATTTCATCCACCTGGTCAATTTGCCAAACTCCTGTCCCTTCCAGGAAATAGAAAGAGCTGGAGCTCTAGCTTGGGGATTCTGCTGAAACAAAGAACTTTCTGAGAACAGCCTATATTCTTTTCTTTGGGAATTGGGTTTGAAGATAACCCTCAATCAGAAAGCCCAAGTCAGCAGTTTCCATCCCCTGCCTTCAGTCTCTATTTTAAATTCCTATACCTTTTATCTCGGAAGAATTGCCTTCAGCCCTGGCTGTGCAATCACAAAAGGGAGAGTTTAAAACTCTCCAGGCCCAGGCCACCTTCCAGACTGCTGAAATCAGTGTGGTGGTGGTGGTAGTTGGGTTTTTTTTTATTCCCATTGAAATCTATATTGAGCTATTTGTAGATTCACGCACAGTTCTAAGAGATAATGTAAAGAAATCCTGTGTACACTTGACCCAGTTTCCCCACATCATTTTGTAAAAGTATAGTACAAAGCACAACCAAAAGATAATACAGATGGAGACTGCCGATTTCCCCTGTTTTAACTAGTTGCCATTGAGTCAGTTCTGACTCATGGTGGCTCATGTATGTCAGTGTAGAACTGCGCTCCATAAGGGTGTTCAGTGACTGATTTTACTGAAGTGTATTGCCAGGCTTTTCTTCAGAGGTGATTCTGGGTGGACTCAACTTTCCAATCTTTCGGTTAGCAGCCAAGTGTATTGACCGTTTACACCACCTGGGGACTCCTTTCCCCTTTTTGTTGTATTCATTTGTGTGTGTGTGTGTGTGTGTGTATTAAGTTCTATACTATCACCTATGTAGGTTTTAGGAGGCCTGGTGACACAGCAGTTAAAGAACTGAATCCTCAACCAAAAAAATGGTGGTTCCACCCCGCCAGCTGGCCTAGGGGAGAAAGATGAGGCAGTCTGCTTCTCACAAGTTTACGGCCTTGGAAATCCTATGGCGGCAGCTCTAGTCTGTCTTAAAGCGTCGCTGTGAGTCACAGTTGACTTGATGGCAGTGGTTTTTTTGTTTCGTTTTATGTGGGCTTTATGCACTTTTACCTGGGTAGTGCTAGGCTACTAACCAAAAAGTTAGAGGTTCAAGCCCAAGCAGAGGAGCCTCGGAAGAAAGACCTGGAGACTTTATTTCTGAATAATAAGCAACATAAAAGCCTGTGGAACACAGGTCTACTCTGATACACATGGGGTCACCTTGAGTCAGAATCAACTGAAAGGCAACTGTTATTTTGTTTTGTTTTGTTTTACCAAACCACAGTGAACACATTGACCAGTTCCAACAGCACACGGACCCCGTGTGTTTCCCTTGATGAGTACACCCAACTCCTGCAAGCCACCCCCCTCTGTCATGTGGATTTTCATCTTCTCAGGGACCTTCACAGAACAAGTTTTCCACCTTGATCAAGTCCAGTTTACATATTTTTCCTTTTATGGATCATGCTTTTGGTATCAAGTCAAACAACTCATTGCCTAGCCCTAGATCCTTCTAAATGTTTTCTAGTTTCGTGCTTAAATATATCATCCCTTTTGAGTCAACTTTTTGCATAAGATGTATAGTTTAGGTCAAGGTTGATTTTTTTTGACCTATTGATGTCCAAGCATCAGTACGCTTTAAAAGCACTCTAAGGCGTTTTCAGTGTGCAGCCAAAATTGAAGATCAGTGACCTGTCGGGAAACTCTGGTGGTCTAGTGGTTAAGTGCTGCGTCTGCTAACCAAAAGGTCAGCAGTTCAAATCTAGCAGGTGCTCCTTGGAAACTCTATGGGCCAGTTCTACTGTGACCTAAAGGGTCTCTATGAGACAGAATCACTCAGTGGCAATGGGTTTGGGTTTGGAAAATGAAGGACATACTTGTTAGAAATCTGAACTCAAAAACCCTTTCTTGAACATCATAGTAAGATTTTTTAAAAAAGAACAGAAATGTGTGACTTTAGACCAGCTTGGGCCAACACAAATACAATTAATGCAAGTCACATATATAATTTTACTTTTTTAAACTGTTGTTGTTGTCAGGTGCTGCTGAGTCACCTCTGACTCACGACAACCTTCTGTGTGGCAGAATGGGATGCTGCGTAGTCCTGTACCAGCTTCCTGATCGTCGCTACATTTGAGTCCGTTGTAGCAGTTATTGTGTCAGTCCATCTCACTGAGGGCTTCCTATTTTCTAGTAGCACTTAAAAAAAAAAAAGATAAAAGTAGGCGAAATTAATTTTAATAACGTACTTTATTTCACTGGGAAACTCTGGTGGCATAGTGGTTAAGTGCTACGGCTCTTAACCAAAAGGTTGGCAGTTTGAATCTGCCAGGCACTCCTTGGAAACTCTACGGTGCAGTTCTACTGTGTCTGATAGGGTCACTAAGAGTGGGAATCGACTCAATGGCATTGGGTTTGGTTTGTTTGTTTTTTTAAATTTTTGTATTGTGATTAAGTGAAAGTTTGCAATGCAAGTTGCCCCATAAAACCCCGAGTGCCCACCTCTCTGCAACTCGATCTGGTCTCCTCATCCTGTGACAGCACATTCTCCTTTTGCACTCTTCCAGTATCCACTCAACCAGCACTTGTCCCCTCCTCTCCACCCTTTTCTCTGCCATCTAAAAAGAAACCAGTAGGACAGCCTTATATATATATATATACATAGATTCATACATATATATATAAAACCATACAATACACACACCAAAGGCATCACTCTGTGTCCCCAAGTTTATTTCTCTGAATTTATCCAGAATTTTATCACATCAACTCATAACCAATAACCAAATTAATGAGACATTTTTGCATTCTCTTTTGTGTACAAAACCTTTGAAATCTCGAGTGTATGTTATATTTAAAGCACCTCCCCAGTGGAACTCACCGCATCTCAAGTGCTCAATAGCCACATGTGAATAGCGACTACCAGTTTCAGACTATCTTGTTCCCCAGTCCTGTTGTTTGTATGTTTGCTAAGTGAATATCAAATTCGTGCACCGTTTCTACATGGCACAAATATATGACTACTTACTTCAAACAATCCAGGCTGTGTTTAAAACAGCTTGCTTCTTCCAGCAGGATGAGACAATTCCGTCCCTGGCAGACGCACTTGTGGTGCAATGTGCTGTGTCGTAAATATTTATGTGGGACCGACAGCGATGAGCCCACAGCCTTGCAGCCACGATGTCCTCACCCTGTGCTTTGATTCTTATCTGATTTTCCCTCAACTACAGTTATTAAATTCACATGAGTTTGCACAGTGTTCTAAATTCATGAGAGCCTTGTTTATAGACGGTACAGTGTGGCAGTGAGAGAAGGGACAAGGTAAATCTTACATGTCATCACTTAAACTGTCCAAGGGAACAAAGAGCTGAGCAGGACTGCTTTCTGTGCCACTGATGAAAGCACGTCAGTTGAAACAAATGCACCCTTAGCCATAGAGTACAGTTCAGAGAAGAGTTTCTTAATCTCAGCACCGCTGACATTTGGGCCAGATCATTCTTTGTCATGGGGGCCGTCCTGTAACTGTAGGGTGTTCAGCAGTATTCCTGTTTCCTACCTACTAGCCATTCTCCGAGGTGGGGGCTGTCCTGTGCACTGTAGGGTGTCTAGCAGCATCCCTGGCCTCTACCCATCGGGTGCTAATATTCAACCCCATAGTTGTGACAACCCAAAATGCCTCCAGACATTGCCACATGCGCCCTGGGGGCAAAATAGCTCCCTACTGAGAAACACAGGTGGTGATGTTGGGGTTGTTTTAGCTGAATTTGAATTTTTACATGATTGGCTGCATTTCTTTAATATCTCTTAATATTGCGCTCTCCAACTTGTTTTCCTCTTTTGGGAAAAATTATGTTTTCTCAAAGTGCCCGTGATGTTCTTGAGAGAATGGTGCCCTTTGTTGAGTCATGCGGGTCTGTGTTGCCCATGGCTGATCAGTGCCGATGAAGAATGCTACACAAGAAAAACTGGTGGTGAGGAGGGAAGCTGGTATCTCTGATGTCCCAGCAACAACATGGGGATTATCCAGCCCCCTTTGGTTTAGGGAACAAAACAAGTGTGCATGCAGTAAAGCAGGCATTAATTTGAATAGGGTGTGGGCAGTTCCTCACAAAGTAAACGGGTGTCTTCCTGTCTAACTACCATAACAAAGGCCCCTTCCTCGGGTGAATTCACCTCTCCAGGAGGTAAAGCACTTAGGCGTCCTCACGGGTACAAGGTCATGTTCAGCGGGCCAGATCCATCCTTTGTGAGGGTCTGATGTCATACATTCCAGCCGGTTTGTTGCTGTTTTGCACTCATTCATTTGCAGGCTCACAAGCCCCCCAGCACCCAGGCCGCAATATCTGCCCTAACCGTGGCCAAGTTGCCCACAGTCGCAGCTGTGGTCATGTTGCCCAAACCCTTCATTTCAGGCCACGATATCATGAGTTGCTCAAGATCCTTAAATAGGACAGATTCTTACCTAATCTTTGATGTAAGATTTAACGGACGAAACATATTTCAATTCTCGCTTGAAGAACTCCTGCTTGTCCTGCAAGAATCAAACCCAACCCACTGTCACTGAGTCTATTTCAAATCATAATGTCCCTTTGTGAAGTCTTTGCTAATTTGCCCAGGCAGAAAAAGGCTGCCTTGATCTGAGGTCGCCTGGCTTCTTGCTGAAGCCCCACTGAGAGCATCTATTCATTATTATAGTAACCCCTGCACTCACCAGAGGGCCAGGAATAAACTTGCCTGCTGAGTGAACAACTAAATGAGTGATTGCAAGTGACATTACAGGTGGAAGCTGGAGGTGACCTCTGATTAACCCGAGCAGTGTTTCATAGATGCAGAGACAATGGACAGACCAAAAGCAACCAGTAAGTGGATGCATGCTTGGAACATGGTCACAAGTGCCCCCGCCGCTATAAAAAAGGGAATTTATAGTCATCTGTAACAAGAATGGAGTCCCTGTGTGGTACCCATGGTTAACATGCTGTTAATCCAAAAGTTGGAGGTTCCAGTCCACCCAGAGGTGCCTCGGAAGAAAGGCCTGGTGATCTACTTCCAAAAACTCAGTCCAAAAAACCCTATGGAGGACAGTTCTACTCTAACACTCATGGGTCACCAAGAGTTGGAATCATCTCAATGTCAACTGGTACTGATATAAAGAAAACACCAAAGTAGTTTACAGGAAAGGTCATCGGTGCTGATCATACCCAGAAATAAACTGCAATCAATGTTGCAAGTACATCTGATTTCATAATTTGGGGCTTTCAAGATGTATAAATCGGTACTTGCAGCAATTGCCCTTTTGAGTCAAGGATCTGTGAAGAAAACGTTACTGTTTTGATGCTGAAATGTTCATTTACATAAAACACGACGTTCCTGTCCTCAGAGGGACATTTTGTAGCTTTACTTTATCTCACGTCAGAGAAACGTCTGAGCTCTCCAAGCTGGCCTGTGTGACGAAGCGAGAATCTTTGCTTCCAAATCATCAGTTTGCTGTTACCTCTTATAATGAACAGGATCCTCAAAGAGTCGAATTTTGCTTTTCTAAGCACCAAGGTCAAATTCAATCTGCCTTTAAGAAGGAATACTCAACTGAGTGGTTACCAAACTTGAAGGTGCTTAAGAATTTCAGAAGCTAATAAGCTTCTTGATTTTCTGATTTGGATTTGAGAAGCATGGAAGTGAGCTTAAGAATCTGTGCTTTTAATAAACCCTGGAGAGACTTGTGCTGTGAATTGGCCGATGATCACGCTTGGAGAGATAATAATGAATTGTACCCCAACTGTTCCTGAACAGTAGTGGTAGAGGAAGGTTTTGACCCTGGAGACAACTGACCACATCTGGAGCCATTTTTCACTGTCATAACAGGGAGGGTGCTACTGGCTTCTGGTGGGTAGAGGCCAGGGATGTTGCCAAACAGCCCACAATGCACAGGATTAAATAATTATCTGGCCCCAGATGTCCATATAGCCCTCTTTGAGGAAACCTGCGCTAACCCAAATGGGTCTGAATCTTAGCTGTATTGCAGTTACCTGGGGAGCATTAAAAAAAACTGACTTGGTGCTTTGCCAGAGATTTTAATTAGTCTAGGCTGTAGTCTGGCCTTCTGGACTTTTAAAATTCCCAAGGTGATTTTCGTATGCAACCAGGGCTGAGAATCCTTGGTACAGGCCAACCTAAAGCAAACTCATCACCGTTGAGTTGATTGTGACTCATAGTGACCCTACAAGACAGAGTAGAACTGCCCCATAGAGTTTCCAAGGAGCTCCTGGTGGATTAGAACTGCCAACCTTTGGTTTAGCAGTCATAGCATTTAACCATTACACCACCAGGCTTTCCTGGTGTAGGCCAGTAGTTCTCAAATTTGACCATACCTTAGAATAACCTGGATGGCTAGAATAGCACAGATTTTTAGGCCCCATTTTCAGTGTGTCTGATTCAGTAAGTTTCGAATGAGACCCAGGAATCTGCACTTTTCTCAAGTTCTCAAGTCACACTGCTCCTGCTGATTCAGGGGCCACACTTTGAGAACAGCTCATCTAATCTATTTTGTGAGGCCTTGAAAGGTATCTCATACTCTTTGGTCTCATTTGCTGTTTCAATTTTAGACATCTAAGCATCGGAAACCCTAGTGGTGTAGTGGGTTAAGTGCTACTACGTCTGCTAACCAAAGGTCAGCAGTTCAAATCTACCAGGCATTCCTTGGAAACTCCATGGAGGAGTTCTACTCTGACCTCTAAGGTCACTATGAGTTGGACTCAACTTGATGGCAGGCTTGGTTTTAAGGTGGAAGTAGGAGCCCTGGTGGTGCAATGGTTAAGTGCTCAACTGCTAACCAAAAGGTCCATGGTTTGAACCCATCAGAGGTTCTGAGGGAGAAGACCTGGTGATCAGTTCCTGTAAAGATTACAGCCTAGGAAACCCTATGTGACAGTTGTACTCTGTCATATAGGGTCACTGTGGGTCAAAATCAACTTGAGCTAGAACAACAAGCTAGAAATAGCACTGGGGACCTCAAAAAGAAAGGAAGAAACTTCAGATGCAGTGTCCTAAAATAATGCAATGGACAGTGTGACAAAGGGGAGCAATGCTAACCCTACTTCAGCATTTCTCTCCTCTTCAGAAAGGGGAACCCACCGTGGAATAGCAAATGCTGTGGCGACTCTTGGCTGTGCCGCCTTGTCCTGTTCCCACTCTTCCTGCCAAGGATGGGCAAGCAGCTAAAGGTTGAGAGAGATCATAGCACAAACACACATGTGACTGTGGTTCATGGGATGTTGCCAAGGGCTGCCAAGGGAGGGAAGGCATGGTTTCGCAGCTGTTCGTTCTAGATGAGACTTGCAAATCATAGAGAAGCAAGTATGGGGTGGTGGGGTGGTTGGTGAAGGGCAACTGTGTGGGGGCTGAGCTTCTAGGATGGGATACATCTACAAACACTGAGGTACCAGCCATTCTGTGGGAGGCTCGGTGGTGAGTAGCCTGCAAGAAGAAGACAATGGGAGAAAGCAGAGTAGGTAAGGTGCGGTTCCTGAAGATAGGGAATTCATTTCCACTAGCTGTCACATGGAGTTTCACATGACTAGTCTGAGAGTTCATAGACCATAGCTTCTGCTTTCCTACTCTGCTTGTGTTTCCATCTTATGAAACACTCAACTGGCAAGAGATGGAAGATGGGTAAGACCATAGCTGCTGGACCCTGTGTGCCTGAGTTTGACTCTCCGTTCCGTTACACCCAACTTTCATAACTTTGGCCAAGTGGCTTTACCTCTACACACCTGTTTACCCATCTACAAAAAGGGAATAACAGTAATACCTGTTGTATAGATTTGTCACAATAACTAAATGAGCTGAAACATGTAACATGCTTAGAAGAGCACTACCTGGTACCAGGAGATGGCTAGTGCCTGGCAACCATTATTGAACATTTTGATCAGGGACTCAGTATAAGGATCTTGATCAAAAGGAAAGAGATTGTGCAACAGAACTTCAAAGGCTTATTAGAAATTGGGCTTACTGGACACATTGTTACTGGAGGGACACCAAAATACATTACCTACAAACAACTTTTAAACCTTGACCCTAAGCTAGCCCATGAGGTCATCTTGAAGTTAAACAACTATCTAGCTCAATAAATAATGTCTTCCTTGAGCATTGTGCTCTGTGGAAGGATTACCTCTATGCAATTAAAACGACAATAGTGACTCTAAATCCCTGATGTGAACTTTCAGGGGCAGAGAGTAGAAATTAGCACTGTTGAAACAATAAGGCAGAGATAGTGAGAGTGGTGACAGTGCAATGTCACCATTGTCAATGAACTGTAGGCGCACAAACAAAACATGCTGAAAGAAGAGCATCTGGTACATAGCGAGCTCTCAAAAAGCAGTAGCTCATTTCACACCAACAAGGACTTTTATTTTGGGACGTAAGCTCTCTAACCAGCATTTTGGAAACCTGGTGGCCTAGCGGTTAAATACTACATCTGCTAACCGAAAAGTCGTCACTTCGAATCTGTCAGGTGCTCCTTGGAAATTCTATGGGGCAGTTCTACTCCGTCCTGTAGGGTTGCTCTGAAACAGAATTGACTTGATGGCACTGGGCTTGGTTTGGTTTTTTTTTTTGTAACCAGTGCTTTGCTCGAACAACAAAATAGAAACAATTACCTTCCCTGTAAAATACAATACCAGGTGAATGTAGGAGAGGGCAGGTTATTAATAAGGACAGCCCCAGTAAAGATCGCAAGATCCCATTTATAGTAACTTTAGGAAACAGTATTCACTTTCAGAAAGTTGCCCACTTGCCGCAGGACATGGCTGCCGAAGCATAGTCAGCTCTGCCAAAATGGAAAAAAGTAGATTGGGTCCGGGAATGAAAACCAACAGAAATGAAATGATGTCTAATGACAGTTCAAATGCAAATAAGCTTACACATCGATAGCTCAATGTCTCAGATTTTTGGTTAATAAAACATGTGAGGGCCTGTTTACATGTGTTTGCAAAAGTATGTTCCGAGAAGGTTGACCAGCAGCTCCAAATCCAACTAAAAAAGAGTTTTGGATTCCATCCTGCCAGACGTGGTCCCCATAAGGTTCAGCAGAGAAGTATTCATATTGTGAACCTCTCAGTGGTGTCAACAAGACTGAGAAATCACAAAAGGAGCTGTCAGAAAAACTGATGATTGGGGAACAGCCATGAACCCCCTGGCAGCAAAGCCATCATGCCGTGCTTCTGGTTTTACTCTGCTGTAACAAAACTATGGGTGCTAAGAGAAGACGGACGTGTTTGACCTGAGGAAGCAGAGCCGGTAGTTCTGATCAAATCTTACTGTGTAAGCATGTGAATGTGGGAACTGGCTGTTTGCAGTTCTGATGAAGAAACAACTCATCCATTAAGAAAAGAAAAGGGAAGAAAAAACAAACAAACAAACAAGTCTTTGGCCCTAAAGTAGCTATGTTTCTGGTTGTAGCTAAGTCTTTAGATGAAAGTTTCTAAACCACAGTACTATTGACAGATGATTCTTTGTTGAGGGGCTGTCCAGAGTGTTGAGGAACTCTGAGCAGCATCGCTGGCTTCTCCCCACTAGATGCCAGTAATACCCCCCAACAACAAAACGTCTGCAGACACTATGTAGTGTCTCCGGAGTGGCAAAATCTCCTCCGCAGCCTTAGATGGTCTGACTCAGATTCACAGATGGAGAACAGTACTTCTCAGACTTCTGTGGGGAAAACTAGTTTTGCACAAAAGCAGTATTTGTAAAAAAAAATGCAATAAAATATGTTACTTACAAAATAAAGTGAAAAAGAAAAGGATAAAATACAATTTCCCCTTTTTATTATTAGATTCAAATAAAAAAAATAGAAAAGAAAATTAGTCCTGTAAAGTTGACATAATAGTTTCCAGATGCTCACACCCAGTTTCTGTACAGTGGGCCCTTCCCCCACTCCAAGTCACAGTAGCACTAATTTGGGGTCGATTAGACTTAGCAAAAAAAAAAAAAACTCAATGCCATAGAGTCGATTCCGACTCGTAACAGCACTATAGGTCAGAGTGGAACCGCCCCATAGAGTTTCCAAGGAGCGCCTGGTGGATTTGAACTGCCAACCTTTTGGTTAGCAGCTGTAGCATTCAACCACTATGCCACCAGGTCTTCTTAAAGGAGGCGAAAAATGCATTAAATTAAGTAATACTTGCAGTCTAGTAAGGAACTGTTTTGAAGTCTTTATTCTTTTTACATCCTGTTCAACTTTTTCTCACCTTTACAATACATTATTTAAGTTGTCATGAGTAGTGTTGGTGACCTTGACTTAATTTTTAAAAAGAGTCAATGACTTTGGAAAAGCATGAGAATTAATAGCTGTTATCCACAGGAAAACTGGCTGTGAAGACTGCAGCTGAAATGCTACATTTGACTTATCAGCAATACACAATTTCTTTGATTCGTTCATTTTGTTAATTCATTCATCATATATTTGTTCAACAACTCACCATGTAGCAGGCACTGATCTAGATTCTAGGGAATACCAAGATTTCCCAGTTGCCATGGAGTTATTCCAATTTACGGTAACCCTGTGTGTGTCAGAGTGGAACTCTGATCCATAGGGTTTTTAATCGTTAATTTTTTGGAAGTAGATTGCCAGGCATTTCTTTAAACACACCCCTAGGTGGAATCAAACCTCCAACCTTTTGTTTATCAGCTGAGCCATTTCCACCATCCAAAGACTCCATTCAAAGATCCAAAACGAAAAACAAAACCCAATGCCAGTGACCGTAGTGCAGTGAAAGGGAAATTTCACCTATCAAAGACGATAGAGCCATCCAGAAAACCCTCCTGAAAGAAACGTTACCTCAGCTGAGACTCAAGGGATAAGCAGAAATTCACAGGGCAAAACATGGGAAACCAGGGGCAGAAGGTCCAACCAAGAAATGGGCAGTGGGATAGTCATGACCCTGCCTGGAACCAAAGCTGAGACTGAGCAGGGGTAGTGGCATGAGATGTGGCTATACAAATGAAGCAGGGGCCAGCCCTTGCTGTCCCAGGTATGGGACCAGGATGCAGCAGCAGTATCTAGAAGCTTTCTGGAAATGCACAGTCTCAGGCCCCAATCCAGGCCTGCTAAATCAGAATCTGTACTTGAACAAGACCCTCAAAGGATCTCAGGGCTCAATAGAGCCTGAGAAACATGGAAGATGTAAGGAAGGCTGATTGTGGTCTTTATCCTGAGAGATATGGACAACTAACCAAAAAAAAAAAAAAAAAAAAAACCCAAACTCAGTGCCATTGAGTTGATTCCCACTCATAGCGACCCTATAGGACAAAGTAGAACTACCCCAAAGAGTTTCCAAGCAGTTTCTGGTGGATTTGAACTGCCAACCTTTTGGTTAGTAGCCATAGCACATAACCACTGTACCACCAGGGTTTCCATGGGCAACCAGTACAAAACTTTTAGGCACTGCAGTTTGGCTAACCCAACAGTATCCCCAGGTATCCTTCTGACCTTTGCCAGAGTACCAGGTCAGTGAATATGTATATAGGGTGATTTGAGAATGTTACTGCTTTCCCAATTAAAATAACAAATGTGGTTGGCCGAGCTCTTCACTGTTTCTTTCTGCCTTGAATGGGGATGTGATTCCTGGAGCTGTGGCAGGTATCTTGCAACCATGAGAGAAAGACCAAGGTAATTGCAGCAGTGCTGGCCTTGATACATTGAACTGCAGAACCTATGCCAAGAGATTCCTCCAGGTCCTACTATTTGATTTTTGGTTACTAGCGAATAAAAGCCCTTCTGTTACTTGTCCAAAATGACAAATGCTTAATATATCAGTTAGGATTACGTCTGAAAGCATATAAACAAAATTTAAAATAGTATTTGCATAAACAGGATATACATTTATTACACTCACACGTGGGGGAAAATTCAGCAACATTCAGTCTAGGCTAGAATGACAGCTACCCCTAAACACCAGGAGCTCTTTAGGGCCTGACTCCTATCCTTGAGGTTATCACGCTGGCCACAATAGCTGCTGACATTTCTGCCATCACATCTGCACTCCAGTTCAATCGCCCACTTCCTACTTTTCAAGAAGCTTTGCTTGAAAGCTCTTACCACACTCCTTATTTCTCATTGGCCCAGGCTTGTTACTTATTTAGCCTTCGTTGCCAGGGAGGATAGAAAACATCATATTTTTCTACCCTGGTTTGTCACATACCAAAAAACCACAACTCTGTGACAAAGCAAGTGGAAAAGAATAGATATGTGATATCCTTCTCTCTCTGACAGACTCTGCCATACCATACTTGCTTTTCAGAAAGATTACCCTAGTGTCTTTTGCACACAGAGCAGGGTGTAGAGAAAGAGGGTTAGAGACAGGTAGACCAAGGACAGCGGCAATACTGTACAGCGAAGACTGGGAAACTAATGGGCCTCAAGACAAATCTGGTCGCTGTCTGTTTTTGTAAACAAAGTGTTACTGAAGCACACCTGGTCTCTACGCGTACATATTGTCCAAGGCACTTTTTGGTCTCTAGTATCAGAACTGAGGAGAGGGTTAGTTTCAACAGAGACCACGTGGCTCACAAAGCCTAGAATATTTACTACTTGGTCCCTTAGAGAAAAAGTTTGCCAACCCCTGTTCTAGGAGAGCAACAAATACAATGGAGAAAATGGAACATTCTCTGGAGACACTGAGTACAAAGAGGCAGATAATCGTAGGACACAGGGGATTAGAGAAAATGGCATTCCTACCTCTTTCTACTCAGTGACGATGCTCTTAAATTTTGTTTTTTGATATTTGATGCTTAAATATTATTCTACAATTACCACAGAAAAACATATTGAACCAGCATAAGCCACAATTTGCTTTTATTTTGCTTTGAATCTTTACCAGCATTTTTAATTATAAAAAATTACAATGGTATCATAAGCTCGTTAAGACAAATTGGGAAAAGAGAAAGAAAATAGTCCATACTCTACCTATTGAATACAACTGCTATTAATTCAGTGTATTTTCTTTTCATTTTTTTCCTCCTCTGGAAAGATGAAGCATTTTCTTTTAAATTATGCTTTCCATATAGTTTTATATACTGCTTTCTTCATTTAAATTATTTCTATCAGTCTATTTATCTACCTATCATCTATCCATAGAGACAGTCAGTCCCTGAGTGGCACAAATGGTTAAGTGCTCAACTACTAACAGAGTGATTGCCAGCTGAAACCTACCCAGAGGTTCCTTGGAAGATAGGCCTGGTAATCAGCTTCCCTAAGATTATAGCTGTGGAAAACCCAATGGAATGCAATTTTCAGCACCATATGGGATTGCTATGAGTCACAGTTGCCTCAATGGCAACTGGTGGCCAATGACAATTGGTGGACTATATTTATACACACACACATACATAGAGACAGAGCCAGCATCTGATCACTGTATCCTTTTCAGTACAAAACATTCTGAGGCTTTCTGGAAGGTGCTTGGCTCTGCACAGGCATGCACGCATTTCCCAGGTCCTCTATTTCTTAACCTAGAGGGGCAAATCCATGACACTATCTCGGGGAGTCCACTGTTTACTGAAAAGATTCTGGGAGCCAGGAGCTCTTTCTAGTACAACCCAGTATATTCCTCTTTGGGGAACAGGGACTCTAATCACTGAGTTGTCAGCGAAGCCTGAGAGTCACTGCTTTGGTTCTGTGGCTGTTTGGAGAACCTAGTTGCAGCTGCAAACTTGCCCGTTGATTCTCACCTTCCAAGTGGCAGGCAGGGTTGGTTTTTCTGTTACAGAAAACAAATCTTTTCTCTCCTGCCTTCTAGCGGTATTTCTTCGGGCCTACTCATAACACAGAAGCCCTGCCCTTCCCTTGAATCCTGGAGATACTTGGTAGGTAGCCCTAGTTTATTGTTGTTAGGTGCTGTCTAGTTGATTCCAACTCGTAGTGGCCCTGTGCACAACAGAACAGAAATGCCGTGTAGTTCCACACCATCCCCTCAGCCGGGCTGTGTTTGAGCCCTACTTTAGGGAATATTTTCTAATAGAAAGAAAATGAAAGGAGATAACTTCATAGATTAATGGTTCATCTAAAGGATGTAAACAAGAAATGGAGTGACGTCACAAATCCAGCAAAGCCACATCTATTTAATTAGCACCCAAATGAAACACAGTCACTCAATAGCAGTGATTGCCAGGAAAGAGCCAGGATAATAACATCTGTTTCCAAAGCCCATGCTTTGTGGTAGAAAGTAGCAGTTGGTATGTGTTCAGGGATCTCTTTTCTATGTGCTCCGGAAAGCCTCAGGAAGCTGAATAACTGGTCCCCAGAATAAGTTCTCCTTTACTGATGGGTTTTGGCCATTAAATGAATTCACTATTTCTCAATGGAACATTAAACATCTGAATTCATTTTGCAAAACTGAATGTCAAAGTGGTTTCTGAAATGAGAATAAACATAGAGCTACATATTGCCAGTGAATACACCAAGAGTCCTACCAACCAGACCTTGACAGATAGAGGTCAGAGCTCAACCTGTGTATTTTACCACACAGGTTAGCTCTGTGCAGTGGTACATTCTCACCGGCACGGAAGTGTGTTAATCATTCTGTCTTCAGGGTCAGTGCAGGGATATGTTATGAGTTAGCATCATAAACTGTATGTTTTAAAGCAGATTTGTGTTTTCGTTCAGTCAGTGAACATGTCTTGAGGGCCTATCCTGTTTGGTGCAAATAGTTAAAGCACTTGGCTGCTAACTGGAGAATGTTGAATGGACCATGGACCCTCAAAAGAACAAAGAGATCTGTTCTGGAAGAAGTACAACTAGAGTGTTCCCTGGAAACAAAGCTGGCAAGATTGTATCTTACATACTTTGGACATGTTGTCAGGAAGGATCAGTGCCTGGAGAAGCACATCCTGTTGGGTAGAGTGTGGGGTCAGTAAGAAAGAGGAAGACCCTGGACTAGATGGACTCACACGGTGGCTGCAACAATGGGCTTAAATATAAAAACAATTGTGGACATGGCTCAAGACCAGGCCATGTTTCGTTCTGTTGTGAACAGGGTAGCTATGAGTCAGAACTGATTCAATGGCACCTAACAACAACAACAAAATCCTGTATGGTGCAAATGGTTAAAGCTCTCAGCTGCTAACTGAAAGGTCGATAGTTCAAGTCCACCCAGAAGACCTGAAAGAGTTGGGGCAGAAATGTCTGTTTCCAAGGCCCACGCTGTGCGGTAGAAAGTTGCAAATGGTACTTCTGAAAATTTGCCATTGAAACCCTTCTGGAGCAGTTCTGCTTTGACACACAAGAGGTTGTCATGAGTTGGAATCAACTTGATGACAACTATTATGGAATCCCTGGGTGGTACAAAGAATTAATGCACTCAGTTGCTAACTAAAAGATCAAAGGTTCAAGTTCACCCAGAAATACCTGAGAGGCTTAACAATCTACTTCTGAAATCCGGTCACTGAAAATCCTGTGGAGCACACTTCTGCTCTGATACATAAGGTTACCGTGAGTCAGAATCGACTCAAAAGCAACCCATTTGGTTTTACCCTGTTTCAGATGCTACATTTCCAGGCTTTCTATTGCTGGAATGTTGTTGTTGTTAGGTGCCATTGAATGGGTTTTGACTCATAATGACTGTATGTGACTGAATAGCACTGCCCCATAAAGTGTACTAGGCTATGATCTCTATGGAAGCAGATCACCAGAACTTTTTACCACGGCTGGTTGGTTTGGAACCACCAATCAGTAGGTGAGCAGTGGAGCACTTAACTGTTGGGGCATCAGAGTTCTTTTTGGTCCACCCAAGTCTCTCAGGATGTCTCTTGTCCTTTCCCCTCTGGTATGCTATACCCTTGACAGTGCAGTCTACCAGCTAGCTCCCAGCAGACACATCTATACAAGTGAGAAGGAAAGGGTTAGCAGCTGGTCTGCCATCTAGCCTGTCCCATACTAGGGAGAAATGAACTGGTCAAATCTCCTTGTAAATTTGATAATTGGAATTCCTGATGATGTTTGTTAGTGTGCAGTTGTTATCTACGGAATGCTTTTATCGGGACATACCTGGCTTGTCTAGGATTCATACCAACCAAACTAACTCTTTGCCATCGAGGTGATCCTGATTCATACCAATCTTATAAGACAGGATAGAACTGCCCATAGGGTCTCCAAGGCTTCCAGATCTTTCTTGTGGAGCAGCTGGTGGTTTGAACCACAGACAATTCCATTAGCAGTCCAGTGCTTAACCACTGCACCACCAGGGCTCCTACTGATGATAAAGATAGCCTGTTGCCACTGAGTCGATTCTGACTCATAGCAATCCTATAGGACAGAGTGTAACTGCCCCACGGGGTTTCTGAGGCTGTAATCTTCATGGAAGCAGACTGCCATATCTTTCTCTCGTGGAACTGCTGGTGGGTTCAAACTGCTGATCTTTTGGTTAGTGGTCAAGTGTTCAACCACTGTGCCACCAGGGCTCCTTGATGAAAAAAATAGGAGATAACTGATTCTATCCTGAAAACATACCACAACTCTTTTTAAGCCAAAAGTATTGGCATCGAGCTCTTAGAGGAGATTGATGGTAGAAATTTGGTGGCATACTGGTTAAGTGCTATGGCTGCTAACCAGACGGTTGGCAATTCAAATCTGCCAGGCACCCCTTGGAAATTCTATGGGGCAGTTCTCCGCTGCTGCTGTGAAAGCAGTTGCGAGTTTCTAAGCTTGAATAAATGTTTTTGAGTCTTCATCACCTTTATTCTCCAATGCTTCATCAGTCAACACAGGGGGGAAAAAGTTGCCATGGAGCTGATTACAATTCACAGTGACCACGTGTGTGCTGCAGAGTGGAACTGCACTCCATAGAGTTTTCAGGGCTATAATCTTTGAAGGAGCAGTCACATCTTTCTCCCTTGGAGAAGCTGGTGGGTTTGAACTGCCGACCTTGTGGTTAGCAGTCAAACTGTTTAACCACTTGGCCACCAGGTAAACTCACCTGGAATCTCTGGGTTACTGGGGCATGGCCAGCTAGAAAATGTCAGTGTCATCCTTCTAATTATCAGAGTATAAAAATGAAGATATGTTACGACAAAAATATTTCTGTTTGTATAATTGATGGCCCTGCTTATAGTACTTAGACATCTTGTTTGTTAAATGTGCAGCAGGGCCGTAGGGCCCTAAGGCTATGATTGCCTGAGGACCAAGACTGTCTCTTATTCTTCTTTGTATATAGCATGCAGAAAAGACTCAATAAACATTTAATTCATGCTAAAGTCTACCCATACATAGTAGACACCATTTATAAATGGCCACAAGCTAGTTAGAGAAATTCGCAAAAGTTCGTAAGTCAACAGCTCCCAGCCACAACTGTTGCAGCCAAGGGAATGCGTGAAATAAAGGGGGAAAACCTTAAGAAACAAAGGACTTTTGAATTAAAGGCAAGAGTCTTTTAGATGAGTGCTATTCAAACTTTAATGTGAACATACAAACCTCCTACCTTGAATATAGCCCTCCTGAGTTTAAAGACCATCTCAAGAACAGATTTGATGTGTTGATCACTAATGACTGATGACCAGACGAATTGTGGAATGACATCAAAGACATCTACCATAAAGACAGCAAGGGGTCATTAAAAAGGCACTGGGAAAATCTGCTTCAAAGGACCTCTTCAAAGTATTGAAAAGTAAGGATGTCACCTTGAAGACTAAAACACGCCTGACCCAAGCCATGGTATTTTCAATCACATCATATGCATGTGAAAGCTAGACCATGAGCAGAGAAGACCGAAGAAGAATTGATGCCTTTGAATTGTAGTGTTGGAGAAGAATGGTGAATGTACCATGGACCGCCAAAAGAACAAAGATATCTGTTCTAGAAGGAGTACAACCAGAGTGCTCCTTGGAAGCCAAGATGGCAAGACTGCATCTTACACACTTTGGACATGTTGTCAGGAAACATCAGCCCCTGGAGAAGGACATCACGCTTGGTAGAGTGGAGGATCAGTGAAAAAGAGGAAGACCCTCAAAGAGATGGATCAACACAGTAGCCGCAATGATGGGCTTAAGCATAAAAGCAATTGTGGACCTGGTGCAAGACCAGGCAGTGTTTCATTCTGTTGCTCATAGGATCACTGTGAGTCAGAACCAACTCGATGATACCTAACAACAACGATGAACCTTCTGGGGACCCAGAGTTCCTGTGACCACACCAGATTCTAATTCTGCTGGTTGCAGGTAGCCTCATAGATTCACCTTTTCTCACATTTGGAAGGCCTTGTTACTCTGAGTGGGGCCCAGCTCCAACATTAGTGATACTTAGGGCCTTGGTGAGGACCTCCTGTGGTGTAGTAGTTAGGCCTTTGGTTGCTAACTGAAATGTGGGCACTTCCAACTCACCAGCAGTTCTGTGGGATGAAGACCTGAAAGTCTGCTTCTGTAAAGACGGTCATTGTTGTTAGGTACCATCGAGTCAGTTCTCACTTATAGCGACCCTATAGGTCAGAGTAGAACTGCCCCATAGAGTTCCAAGAAGTGCCTGGTGGGCTTGAACTGCCAACGTCTTGGTTAGCAGCCATGGCACATCACCGCTATGCCACCAAGGCTTTTCACCTGGAATCTCTATGGGGCAGTTCTACTCTGTCATGTAGGGTTGCTGTCAGTCAGAACTGGCTCCATGACAATGGGTTTGGGTTTTTTTTGCCTTGTTAGTGGGTCCTGCTGGTGCAATGGCTAAATGCTTGCCTGCAAACCAAAAGGTTAGTGGTTTGAGCCTGCTAGTGGCTCAAGAGACTTGGCCATCTGCTCCCTTAAAGATTACAGCCTAGCAAGCCCTATAGGGCAATTCTACTCTGCCCTGTAGAGTCACTATGAGTTGGAGTCGACTTGGTGGCATACAGCAAGAGGGCCTTGTTGGAGTCCCTTGGTGGTGCGAAACTGTCAATGCCCTCAGCTGCTACCTAAAAGGTTGGAAGTTTGAGCCCACCTAGCAGTACCTTGGAAGAAAGCCCTGGAGATCTACTTCTGAAAAATCAGCCATTGAAAACCCTATGAGCACAGTTCTACTCTGCCACAAGAGGCAGTCACTAATCAGAAGGAATGTGAAAGGCTTTGTTAGAAATGCTGAATGTCGGGCCCCAACCCAGACCTGCTGAATCCTACTTTAGCTATTTTTTTCATCAACCTGTTCAAACATAGTTTTTGAAAAGTTCCCAGGACTTGTTACTGATCATTCTCCAAGGTTACCAGGCCCTACTTCGGAAGTGCTATTCCATTTAGTGTCTCTATGTCCATTCAGGAGCCTTGGTGGTGCAGTGGTTAACCACTCACTGTGAACCAAAAGATTGGTGGTTTGAACCCACCAGCTGCCCCACAGGAGAAAGATGTGACAGTCTGCTTCCTTAGAAGATTTGCAGCCTTGGAAACTCTATGGGGTAGTGCTACCCTGTCTTGTAGGGTTGCTATGCATCAGGATCAACTAGATGGCAATGGGTTTTGTTTTGTTTCATACATCCATTGTAACTGATTAGCTTTTCCAAGCTTATTGCTAAGAGGCAATGAAGTCTTATTTCCCTCCCTCATACTTTCTTGAAAGCATCAGACTTTGAACTTTCAGTCCATTTGATGCAAGCCATGTTTGCTTTGGGACTGCATGGCAAACAGTCTAATGCTATTATGTATGCTGTTTACTGGAGGGCAAGAAAATACAATATTGAATAATGAATCCCATGAGCAAGGAAAGGACGGGAGAAATTTCACCTATAATTGAGTCAAAGAACATTAGATTCAATAGGTGCTGGGAAAATGTGCCTGGGGGAAAGGAAATGCATTCATGCAGAGGAAGCTCACAGGGTCACCTCTCCTTATTATTATTATTATTTCTTCCCTAAACTTTTACTGAAAAATTGTATATTGATTTTAGGCCATGAAATGGAAGGGTTAACAGGTATAATCTGCCAAAGATCAGTGCCGGAGCAGCTGAAATGCAAAGATAGGAGAGAAGAAGAAAATGCTAACGGAATAAAGAAAGGTGGTCAGCCAAATTTCTGTCTTCAGAGAAACATCAGGATGAAAAAAGAAGACTCAGAAAGGAAATGGCATTACACAGAGAAGCTGAAAGGATTGTAGGCAATTACTTCTAAGTCTGCCCACACTTAGAAAAATGTCATTAACTTGAAACTAACCAAAAAACCCAAACCTGATGCCTTTGAGTTGATTCTGACTCTCACTGACCCTAGGGGACAGAGTAGAACTGCCCCATAGGGTTTCCAAGGAGCGGCTGGTGAATTCAAATTGTCAACCTTTTGGTTTGCAGCCATAGCTCTTAATCATCACATGCCAAGGCTCCAAACTTGAAACTGGTTGCACACTGGTTAAAGCACTCGGTTGCTAACCAAAGTGTTGGCAGTCTGCTCCTGTAAAGATTTTCAACCTAGGAAGCCCCAGGGTAGTTCTGTTTTGTCACATGGCACCCCTATGAGTTGAAACCGACTTGGTGGCACCTAATAACCAAACTGGGATTCTCATAATGCCCCTGGGGTCTACTTAGGTTTGTGCTCACTGAATCAAAGCCAAAGGAGGGTGTTTTTCCTGAAGGTGACAACTGCCAAACTGCTGTAGGCTTGGGCCCAAAGGTGTGTGTGTTGGCTAATATCACAGCCAAAAGAAGACCAAGAATGGCTGGCCTTCATGAGAAGCTTCCACCTTCAGTGATTGTCAAACAGGCTTCACACATTTAACCAGCCCACAGACAAAAACCAAGAAGATATTTGTCCAGAGGAGGGTGAGAAGGAAGGGAGGCCATGCATATGCAATCTGGCCATGACTAAGATATAAAACTAGCTAGCTGTAGGGGAGTAAAACAGGGCAGGAATGTGCAAATCCACATAAAAAGCTTTAAGGTTCCACACAACTTTGAGAAAAACCAGCCACTTGAAAACCCTGTGGTGACACGGGGTCTCCATGAGTCAGAGTTGGCATAATGACAACTGTTTCTTTTCGTTTTGAATTCCACTCAGTGAGGGTAGAATGGTGAATAGGAATTGGCTTTTTCTGCAGTTGTTCTCAATTTCCTTGTTCCTCCCCAGTCAAGAGAACCACACTGATGGTGATTCTAGCTTTAAAGACACAATACATTTATTGTTCTATATGCCCCACCTCCAATAAATGAATGAATGAATAAAAAGCCAGCCACGTATTTTATCTGGTGTTGAAAGGCAGGCATGGACTCACCAAGATATGAGATGCTATTTCCATCTTGATTGTGGTACCTGTTGAAGGAAAATTCTGACTGTACTGGCTTCCACCTTAAGCACTGACTTTGGATGATAATGTTTTTAACGGAGGCACCTCCTCCACCTTTAATGACTAGGATCTTAAGTAGTTTAAGAAATCCCAGAACAATAAACACTGGATTTATGGAGAAGCTTTGCTTTTTACATCCATTTCCCTTAATCTTTCCTTTTTTAGCAACTAATCAGTTCAACCGCATGGGCGGGGGCGGGGTGGGGGGGACAGGAGGGGATAAAAAAGCTTAAATTTCCCTAGACTGTGTCATGCTGTTGGTATTGTCCCTAACAATAACCTCCTCGCTCTGCATTCCCCTAAAAGGAAGCTGTTGGAGACTCAGAGTTAGAATATTGGAAAAGTACCAGAAACCTATTTTTGACATTCAGTTTCTGACTGAGAACCGTTATTTGACTCAAATTGGTCAACCACATTTGCGTGTTGGTGGGAGACAGTCCAGAGCAAATTTAACTGCAAACAGTGGTTCTGCAGAATAACTTGGGTGTGGTGGTTTTAGAGGCAGGGCTTGGTGCAGAACTGCTAGAGACCACTATGTGAAAAGATGAATTGGAATGGACTCGACAGCTGTGGGTTTTGTTTGGTTTCATGGGAAAGACAAGTGATTCACTTTTTATATAGTTCCACAATAGCAAGGAAAAGGAGATTGGAAGTCTCTTGCAGAGGCTAGAAAATATACCAAACCAAACTCATCACTGTTTGTTCTGACTCATAGCGACCCGGTAGGACAGAGGAGAATTACTTATTGAGGTTCCCAAGGAGCGCCTAGTGGGTTCAAACTGCCAACATTTTGGCTAGCAGCTGAACCCTTAACCACCACACCACCAGGGTTTGTATATACAGACACACACATACAACCAAAAGCAAACCAAGCCCATTGCCATCATATTATATAAACCAAACTAACTGCTGTCGAGTTGATTCCAACCCACAGTGACCCTATAGGACTGAGCAGAACCGCCCCAAGGTGTTTCCAAGGATTCGCTGGTGGATTTGAACTGCTGAGCTTTTAGTTAGCAGCCAAATGCTTAACCACTGTGCAAACAGGACTGTGAGGTCCTTCTTCCTAGTCTGTCTTAGCCTGGAAGCTCAGCTGAAACATGTCCGACGGTGATCCTGCTGATACTGAAATATTGGTGGCAAAGCCACCAGCATCACAGCAATAAGCAAGCCACCACAGTACAGAAAATCAGCAGACGTGGTGGATATATACTGGGTCACTACGAGTTGGAATTGGCTTGACAGCAACAGGTTTTACACACACACACGAGCCCTGGTGGCTTGCTGGTTAAGCTCTGCAGGAGGAAGATGTGGTGGTCTGCTCCATGAACACTACAGCCTTGGAAACCCTGGGCCGCAGTTCTACTCTGTCCTGTAGTGTCACCAAGTTGGGATCAACTTCACAGCAGTGGGCTGGGGTTTTGGTATATGTCTCTTTGTACGTATGTATACACACACACACACACACACACACACACACACACACACACACACACACACACACACACAAACACACACACACCTATGAGGCCATGGGTGGTGCAATTGGTTAAATTCTCAACTACTAACAGAAAGGTTGGTAGTTCGAACCCACCCAGTCACCTAGAAAGAAAGGCCAAATGGTCTTTCCAAACATCAGTCATTAAAAACCCTCTGGAGCACAGTCGTACTCTGATAGATGCAGGGTTGCCATGAAACAGAGTAAACTCAGGGGCAAATGATTTAGACAGACAGCTGTGTACAAAAGAGTGTGAATTAGTGGTCCAATAGTAAGTTCATGCAGGACAGTTTTGGATGTCTCCCCAAAATCAATCAGATCATTAAGCTTTCTCAACAGGAAGTTGGTGAGTCTTCCAACACACATAGACACACTATAGCTCTAGAAAGTAGACAGTGTGCAGGGGCTTTCTTGAACAGACCTCAAGACACTAGAATTTGAGCTAAACTAAATTGGACAATTTAAAAGCTGGAAACTATGATGTAGGTCTCTGTAGGAAAAGGATTTTGTCTTTTTACTGTTCCAATCTTTTCATTCAGTTACTTTCAGAGTATTCTTATGTCCAGAAAATGATCTTAAATAAACTACCTGAAGTGAATGGATTATTCTGAAACAGGAAGCTTAAAAAAGTGGATCATTTTTCATTAGCACTTCCTTTACAAAGTCACACAATTACTGGAAGCGTCCTTTGCTCTAGCGCATGAACTTATTGTGATACTCCTCTCTCAAAGCATTGAGCAAATGTTAAAATAGTGATGACATAGTTTTCCTTGACAGGTTATTTATAGAAGGTTGAATATTTGTGTGAACTGAAGCTATGAGACTGGAGAAAACCAACTGAGGCAGAAGTGGAGTCCTCCACTGCCAGCATTCAGCACCTAACCTGGAAGTTCTCGTCCATTTCCTTTCAGGTGAAGAACACTATTGAATTTCAAGCTGCCAGACTGGGTTTGTCAACAGGTTCAGATTTCTGAACCTGTTTACTGGTCTGTAAGATGAAGGGGTTGAAGTGGGTGAGCTTGAAGGTCCAACCCAACACTCCCCCTCCCAGGATGCCTTCCCCTTAGATGTAGGTGGGGTGTGGGAATAAGACAGGATGTCACTCCCATGATGAGGTTATATGGCAGGAAGAGTTTAACAGATGTACCAGTACCTCAAACTCACTCTCTAGAAAGACTTGAAAATGTGCACATGTATTGTTGCTACAGGCCACAGAGATGTTTCCTCATATTCTTTCCTCATCTAAACCATCAAACACATTCTGTCCCTGTAGGACCAAGCAGAACTGCCCCATAGTTTCCAAAGACCACGTGGTAGATTTGAACTGCTGACCTTTTGGTTAGCAGCCCCAGTACTAACGACTACACCACCAGTGTTTCCAGTTTAAACCAGTTGTCTTCAAACATGTGCAGGACACCAGCCTCATTCTGTGTGGCCAGGGGGCAGGAGGCAGGTAAGATGGTAGGAGAATGGCTGGAAGTTATGGGGAATAGTTTTTGTTGAATATAAAGCTAAAATGGAGAAGCAGATGTGAAAGATTCCCTATGATGTTACCAAATCGTTACACTGTTAACGGGTAACTGTTACTAGGGAACACTCCAAGACCAATTACTTGTGTGTGGTGTGCAGTGGTGCTAGAAGCATCCCACCAAGCCTCCCTCAGCCTGCTAGGATACTCCTTCACACGACTCAACATCGTCCATTATCATGAATCTTCTAGGTATGTCCCATACCTGGGAACCAGAATTCACAGTTGCCAAGAAGGCAAGGGTAGGAATAAGAAGGGAAAATTTGGAGAGTTGACATGTGGCTTTGAACAAGATGGGATATTCAGGAAGCTCAACCCAAGTGTGAAAAAGTTATAGGAAGCTGGGATGGAAGCAGGTGGAGGCAATCTACCTGCAAAGTGAGGGCTGTCACTCCACGGAGGCTTTAGGAGCATTACCTCACGCATTTCTACACCAATCTTAAGTAGTAGTAGTAGTATGATTATCAATTCCATTTAGGGATGAGGAAATTGAGGCTAAGTCAGCTGATATTCCTCAGCTGCACTGGTAGTAAGTGGCAGAGGAGGATGTGAACCAAGGCAATCTCACCTCAGAGCTGTGACTCCCAACTACCAGTGTCTGAGACAATAGATGGGAAGAGTTCCATTCTATCCCCTTGGGTTAGGAGTGGTGGACAGCACTCTACTTTGGGGTAGGGTGAGGGGGGCACTGTTCTGATGTCAGGAACCTTAAGTTGGTGGTGAACATCAGCAGAGAGGAGCTGCAGATTGCTGCAACCAGTCCTCTCCTTGCTGGAGATACTCCCTACCAGAGCTCGTTTCCTATAAACTGTCTTTTAGAAAAGAAGGGTACTCCTTCACAGTCCCTGGCTAGTATGCTGCTTCTTGCTAGGTCAATGTTTTGTCTTGGGAGCTCTATCTGCTGTAACGTTATCAGATTGTTTGGACTCTGTCCACTTCGTATGGTATTTCCACCTCTAACTTGACTTTAGAAGTTTAGAAGACTGACCTGTCCTATCCATTGCATTTTTATGGAGTGGTAGCTGCAGTTTGGGAGGTTGTCTTCCAGCGGTTGTTCAGACATGAACAGTTCTAGGGCCCCTTACATCACCATCCTGGGCTACCCACTGCCCCTCACTGGCACTCAGCACCCACCCCATGGGGAGTCTCATAACAGTGAACACCCTACGACTGGGCTGCCATCTTCCAGGAAGGACCTGTTGTTAGTCTAGTTCCTACTTCCTCCGATCATGCAGGAAAGGTACATAGATACTAGGATTATGGGAAGGCAGAGGCAATTCTGCCTTACTTGCAGCTCAGCTCCAGGTTCAGAAACTGCCTCCCAAGCCAGGCTGTAGGTCTACTGTTAAGCTGCCGGGAAAATGAAGAATTCCACCGAAGAACATGTTTACCTGGCCTCAGGATGGCATTCGTGGAGGCCTGTAGAGCTGTCCTTGTAAAAATGTACAGCACAGTCAAAAGAAATTAATATGATCTTTCAAAGGTAAGACAGTCTGAATACAAACCTGAAACTAGATCTCAATATAGATGATAAAATGCTTTATCAATTACAGACCAGAGGTTTTTCCTGATGATATTTATTTCATAAATGTAATTATTTTTCTAAAACATATTAAAATAGAAAACATGTTTTTTTGATCAATTTATACAAAGAAAATATCAATATAGTAATAAAAATACTGAAAATATATGAAAAGCACCAGAACATTAGAGAAATTATACTGGCAACAATTCTAGGAATATATATATATATATATTTTTGCAATTGTATAATAAAGTGCTATTAAATCCAGTCAAAATTAGTGGCAAGATATAAAAAGTTATGGTATGATTATGAAACTTGCGGCTAGGTTTACCAGCAATCACATTAGGCTACTTGCACATCATTTTAATAATATTTCATTAATGTTTTCAAGGAGAAGCTATTAATTTCTATTCCTAAGTGAATCTCAATCTTGGTCCTTGGTAATTTGGTCACGAACCGCAACTGACTCGATTAACAATAAAATTCTTAAAAATGATGGAATGACAAACTGTTGAGTTCCAAAGATAATCATACAAACATGATTAAATAAAAACAAATGAAGATAGAATGAAATCAAACATCAATATACATGATTCATCAAGACAAGTACAAAAGTAGTTAGATGCCTTTGACTATCGTTAATTAATTTTGCCTAGGCAATTTAAGAAACATACCGTTAGCAAGGCATGTTATTAAATTCAATAATGAAAGACACATCAGACATCAAGCAGCAATATTTTAGTGACCCAACAGAATTTTCACGTGAAACATTAAAGGGACACTGTTAGGACAACACACTTCCAATCTTGATTAATTATTTCCTCATTTATTTGCAGAGGAACAAAAGACATACACAAATACTTTGGGATTGGATTATATTAGAGCCCCAGATCTCACATATAAGGGACAGCCACTGTGCCCACACACAGGGAGAGACTCTGACTAGTACTTAGGGTGGACAGCGGTCCGTTTCACATCTGGAGTTGGCAAACTGAAACAGAAAAACCAATCCAATTAAGACAAAGTAGCAGACCAGTGTCCTTTTAAAGTTTTATTTCCTAGGTTGATTTCAAAGGAACTCTATTATATCACGTTTTATAACTCAACTTTTGAAATTTCCACTTCTAAAGACGAAAGCCAACAACACTCTCCCTCAGAATAACAATAAATCCCTATACATGGCGCCACCCAAATGCATTTTACAGGCACACTACTTTTTCTTTCATATAAAGTGAATTTACATTTCCATCAGCACAGACTGACAACAGGCGTATGAGTGATGAAACACACTTAACTTCCTTAGGCCCTGCTTGTGCACTGTCTATCTTCAAGGAAAATTAGCAACCACATCAGGAATCATTGTACCAAATGCCGAGAAGCAAGTTAGTCAACTCATCCTGGCTGAAAGGTTTCAGCCATCAGTAGGTCTGAGTTTTCCTTCTTTAAAATGATAGCTGACACCAGGTGCTTCTAAGTTTTATTTTACACTTATGGATGCTCCAGTCTTAAGTTCCTTTCTCAAGGCTGATTTTAATAAGAAATTGAAATATAAATGAAATATATTGCTTTGCAGCTCGAAATACTAACTAGCAAAAATTATCTAGAGTCTTTTATCTAGAAAGAGGATGAAGAAGTACACTCAGGGTCCACAAAGAGACTCCTTTGATCTGGAAGGAGAGCAAAGTCAGAACAAGGTGGTTTGGGCCTCTCTACAAGTTAGGTGCAGGGCTCAGCGTTCAGCCCCAGGCAACAACATGAGACTGTGGCAAAGGGGCTGGAAAGGGAACCTGCTGGAAGAGATTTCCTTCTGGATGTTACCAACAGAATTCAAAGAAAAGCCAATAAAATTCAGTTTTCCAAAGGCCATCTAAATGTATTTGAAAAAAAAAAAAGTCCCAGATTAATAAAAGGCAGCCAGTTTATAAAGAACACTGAGAAGAAACAAAGGCTAAAGGTGGTTTGGCATCAGAGTTTTACATTCTAAAGAACAGTGACTACCGTCTGGAAGAAAGCCTCAAAATTACCAAGTCGTGACTACATACATTATCCTATATTTCTTTTTCAATATACACATTCTCCTATATACACAGTATAGAAAAGCAAACCAGTTGGCTCAGCTATAATAATTCCATCATAAAAAGCAGACTATTTTTTGGCTGCAACAAAGCATTTCACTGATTTTTGTTTTCAGTTTGGCTAACGTATGTATATGACAAAACTTAAGCTTTTGAAAGCATTCAAACAAAAAAATAAATTATATTTAAACTATTAACTTACATAATGGATATGCCTTTACTAACTATATAATCTCTTAAAATCAGTTTCTTCAGCATTTTTAAGGTAATTCCTTATTTTAACAGTTTATTTTTAAGACGTGTCTATGCCCCTTCCCTTAAGTTTTGCACACTTCCATCTAGAAAGCACAGATGTTGGTCACTACTAGTACTTTCTGGTTCGGTGGAGGAGTTCGGAGTCTGTTCTTGGCTTCAGCTAACAAATGGAGCAGCCATGTTGCCTACCAGGCACCCCTTCTCTAACTGTACAGTAAGTAGAAGACAGAGACAACAAAAGCAAGCGACAGCATCGTTAGGGTAAGCAGCAGCTGCTGGAACCAGATACAACGCTGGACTTGGTCTTGAAGCTTCCTATTGCTTTCTAGTAAACGATTGAGCTAAACAGGAAAAAAAGGATATAAGATGTGTATTAATGAAACAGTATATTAATCAAGGGAATGACAAATAGGAAAACTAGAAATCCCAATATTTAAGGGATGGGCTCCCTCAACTCTGAAAGACTGCGAGCCGGAAATGCAGTGAGGAATTAGACTGGCTTGGGTGGACACGTATCCGCTTACTCTCCCAGTTTTAGAAGGCTAATTTTCTAGTTGGGACAGGAGCAAAGCCATCACTTCCTGGAGGTATAGAACCCCCTGGCCTCCCACTGGGTCCTCAGAAAGGACACCATCCATGTCTCAAATTTCAGTGTTACCACATGGTACTTTTTCCACTACATGGAATTCTCTGCGTCTCCCCAAAGCACCATGACCTCTGCTATTCCGTTCTGATTCCAAATGAAAATCTCCCAAAGCAGAACTCACTGCTTACTATTTCTGATCTTCCTTCCCTTCATAAAGACGGTAATTCTGTCATGTCTATACCAGAGATTTTTTCCTTATGTCGGTGGGAAAACTTGGATTTTGAATGTTGAGTCACACTGACAACACTGTCTTCATCAGGAAGCATGAAACCTTACCTGCAGACATATATCTTCAGTGGTTTTATCTGACATGTTAAAAGCACTGTCTTTTAATGTAAGAGTGGTTGGTTTACTGCTTTCGATGATGTGACATCTTAATCTACAAAAATCCAAAAGAAACACAACTTTAAAAAACTGTTAGTGAATTTTTTTTATAGAAGTAAAATATAAAATGAAAAGTTAAGCCTAGAAGTATATGAAACGGATGTGAAAAGTGACCCCCACATCTCACTCGTCCTCTCCCCACATACACGTATGGTAGAAACTCAGTGGGTATGTACCTTCTAGCTTTTTCACTCAGGCGCAAAAAACAGAAAAGATGATGAATACTTCTCAGCGATCCAAAGTAAGCAATGGAAGGCTTTTTATAAGGTACTCAATAGAGTTCACCCAAGTATCTTACAATCCGAAGAAGTATCCTTTCTAGACTGGAGATGGCACTTTGTGGGCCTTTAACATGAAACCACAGAGCCTCCCACTTCCTGTTAGAGAACAGTGATCCCATCTTGACAGGTAGAGGAAAGCAAGCCAGTAAGAGGTGAGAAACCCAAGAACAATGAAGGAAAAAAAAAATACACAAAAAAACCCAAAACCTCAACTGTGAGGGACTGTTTCAGAGTCATCTCCAACATCGTTTACACCAGATTTTCTTAACCTTTCAAAGTATTTCCAGAGCCATGGCTTTGACAAAAGTAAACTCTGGATAAAAATATACACAGGCCCTCCTGTAACATAACTTTAACATTTCAATACAGACGGAGTCCACCTAAACAAGCCAAGTGCCAAGTGCCATCGAGTCGCCAATTCCAGCCATACTTACCTCTGCACTCCTTTCTCCAGACAGGACTAGTCCTCCCTGCTGGTTCGGGTTCTGGGCCTGTCTGCCATCTCAGGGACCGCACTGCCAATCATCTATCTCGTATATTCCACTTCTCCTCTTCAAATGATCCTTGGTACTGACTTTTAAAAAAGCCTCCAATCTCTCCCATTAACAAACCCAAAACAACGCCTTCATCAAGCCATATTCTGCCTTCTGAATCCGACCTCAAGGCCTTCCCAACAAGCCACACCTCCAGAACAAGTTTCCTATTTCCGTCTCTCCAGCTGGCTATTGGTACGGGCTCCAGCCACCGAAAGAGCTCTCCGTAAGGTCATCAGTCTCCCTCTGTGACATCAATAGCACTGCTCACTGCTCACATCTCATTCTTCCTGACCTCATGGCAGCATTCCATATAACAGATCAGTCCCTCCTTCGTGAAACGCTCTTCTACTTCAAGGACATTCACCACACAGCCACTGACTGCTTTGTCTCCTAACTCAGATTGTTTCACTCTATCGGGCCATCAAATAGACCTCTAGGCTTGGTCTAACTTGTATTCTCTCTTGCTGGGACAACTGACATACAATGTGTCTGGCTGGGCCCACTCTTGTTCTCTTCCAGTTCACAAATGGAGTGGGATCTTTTCATGGACAAACCTGATCAGGCTGATGCCTCACCATGGGCTTCATAACTGTGACCTCACCTACCTCTCCTACTTTCTTACTGGGGATCCTCTTACTGCATTTCAGACACACCTATATTCTTTCAATGCCTTTTTGAAGATTTCCTTCAGCCATGAGTATTACCAGTTTCTCAGTGTTTCCTCTCTAAAACATGGGAAGTAACAGTAACTACCTCACTGGGTTGTTTTAGAGTACAGGAGCGAATAAGGGTCACGAACTCAGGACTGCTAGCACACAGTAAGCTCTATTTATTAATTCTCAGTATCATGGCTTCACCTAGGCCTGCCTGCCCATGGTCTATTTTCCACACAGCCTTCAGAACAATCCTTTAAAAAAAAATTAGCCAGTCACTCTGAAGTTCTACTCAGCACCTTTCCTGCTTGCTCCTGTCAGTCAGTGTCAAAGGTCCTCACTATGACGACGATCTGGCTCCTACCTCTGACCTCATCGCCCCCCACACTCCCCCTACCCACTCAAGCTCTACTGACCTCACTGCTGTTTCCCACATGGGACCAAGCACACTCTTTCTTCCTTGTTGTTCCCTCTGCCTGGAAAGCTCCTCTTTTACCAGTTACCTAGGGCCTGCTCTTTCACTTCCTTCAGTTTCTGCTCAAATGTCAGCAGAGTGGACATCCTTAACTACGCTTTATAGTTTTCTTAATCCTGGCATTAGTGACATGGTGAGCTGGGCAATCCTTTGTGGTGGATGCTGTTCTGTGCACTGAAGGATGTCAAGCAGCCTCCTTGGCCTCTACCCAACTTGATGCCAGCAGCAGCATCTGCACTTAAGTGTCCTAACAAAAAAATATCTCCAGGTATTGCCAAAGTCCCCTGCCTCCACACTGTCTGAGGACTCTGCTATAAACAGGAATACTCCAACAAGCAAAACAAAACCAAAACACATACCCTTCTCAGTTTTTCCCTTTGCGTATCTTTTCAAGACATGTATCACTATCTGCACAAATGCATGTGTATGTTATGTATATACCTATACATGTACAGGTTTTCTCCAAATTAAACAGGAGAATGTTATACATATTTTTCTGTTACCAGATTTTTCTTCTATTGAATAATGCATCACAGACATCTTTCCATGTCACAATATGTATACCCTACCTTTCTGAATAGCTGTAGAGTACTCCTATGAGCTAGAATCAACTTGATGGCAAGTTGTTTTTTTTGTTATTGTTAGAGCACTCTTTAACAAGGTGTTATACCCCACACTGAGTGGCATCTGGGGTCTTAAAAGCTGCCAAGCTGCCATCTGAGGGTACAACAAATGGTCCCAACTCAGCAGGAATGGATGGTCACCAAAGACCAAATGACATAGGGGAAAGAGAACCCAGAAGTCAGAGAGACCCACGTGAGTGGTTGACTACATCGACTTGTGACTGGAAGAACTGGATGGTGCCTGGCCACCACCAGTGACAGCCATGATGGACCTCACAAAGTTGAGTCTCATGGGCAACACAAGAATAAAAAAGGGGTGCTCCTTGAGATCTCCATTAAAAGACTGCAACTGATGGTCCATGGGCCTCGGAGTTCCCCTGGGAGCTTGGCCTGAGGCTCTGATGCTGCCCCTGTCCATACATCATAATGGAGGTCAACTCTTGGACAGGAATGGATTGGACTTGGTGACACAGAGTGACCATATCATGTGTGCACTTTATGGTTCTATGCATCTATAGGATGATGTCCTATTGATCTCTTACAGGAGGAAGGGGAGTGGGTGAGTGGGTGGACAGGAGGGGATAGGACACTGTTGGGAGGATAAGACATGTATGGAGCACAGAAGAGGAGTGTGCTGTTACCGGGCAGGGAGAGCAGTGGGAGCTGCATATAGGTGGGCATGTAAATTTATAAGGGAATGTACATTTTCATTCAATCATAATTAAAAACAAAATAAAACAAAACAAAAAACAAAGTGTTATAAATTGAACTGTGTCCCCTCAAACTATGTGTTATAAATACGAATCTCTATGCCTGTGGTTAGAATCCCATTTGGGAATGGGTTGTCACTGTTACATTAATGAGGCAGGATAAGAGAAGGGAGTATCTTGAGTTATTCTCTTGAGACATAAAAGAGATTAAACATAGGCTAGCAAGGAGGAATTTGGGAACGGAAACATCAAGCCACATGAAGAACACCAGGAGCAGAAACTCAGAGACCACGTCTTTCCTCTAGAGCCAACAGAGAAGGAAAGCTCTCCCCTGGAGCTGGCACCTAGAATTTGGACTTCTAGCTTCTCATACTGTGAGGAAGTAAATTTCTATGACTCGATGGCACTGGGTATCCACTTGATGACTAAGACAGATTTGGAATTAGGTAATGGGAAGCCTGGAGTTTTAAGGTACCTAACAGTAAAAGCTTAGATTGCCTTGAAGAGACTGCTGGTAGAATTATGGAATGCCAAAGGCAATTCTGGTGGGAGCTCCGAAGGAAGTGAGGAGAGCTACAGAGCAAGTCTCTGTTGTCTTACAGAATATATATGGTGCCAGCAACACAATGTTGCCAGATAGGTGGGTGTCAAACACGCTTCCGGTGAGGGTTTAAAAGAAAATGATGAACACATGATTGGACAATGGACGATGATGCTTTTCATGCAGTAGCAAAGAACTTGTCTGAAATATGTCCCAATATTTGGTTGAAGGTAGAACCTGTCAGTGATGAACTTGGATATTTGGCTGATAAGATGTCTAAGGAAGATCTTAAAGGGGCTGTGTGTTTTCTCCTTGCTGCTTATGGTAAACTGCGAGAAGAAAGAAATGGACTTAAAAATGAACTGTTTAAGATGACACAGAACTTAAAGATTTTGAAAATTCTATTGTATAAACTAAGGACACATGTCTAGAATGTTTACCATGGACATGGCTACACTCTTAAAGAAATTAAGCCTGTGACTAATGGATCTAGCTAACTACTAAAGCAGAAAACTCATCAGCTTAGACTTAAGGAGACAGAAAAAGACCAAAAGGAAAAAAATGTGGTATGCTTCTTCTAACTCTATAGGAAGGAAACAGGCCAAAGGAGCTGTATCTGTTCTCCAAGGAGAGAAAAGGCCCATCCCTGGAGCAGCTCCGAGATTAGCAGAACTGCTAGAAGGCGTTCTCAGTTTCAAAGGGTAGGACCACCGTCTCCCGGATCTCAAAGAACTGAGCCATAGACTCTCAGGTTTCCGAGAGTCAGATCTTCACCAACTTGGTTATGGAGTAGGGCTGCCATTACTGTATGCCAGAGGGATGGAGTTGCTGTACCGAGCTGAGAGGGCAGGGCTGCCATACCCAAGCAGCAGAAAAGTGGGGCCTGCCAGGTCAGAAGTGGGGCCACCTAAAGCCTAGGGAACAGAGTTGCCATCTCAGAAGGCCTAGAAGGTGACACTGAAGCCCTGGGTCAAGGGGCTTCCACCAGAATCCACAGGGTTGCCAATGCCCAGAGTCTGGAGGGCAGGGCTATTGACTGCCCACATGGTCTCAGAGAACAGAGAATTATTTTCAAACCTTAAGAGCTAATGTAAATTGTTCTGTGGATTTTGGACTTGCTTAGTGCCCATTATTCCTTCGTTCCCTCCAATTTCTCCCATTTGTAATGGAAATGTCCATCTTGTGCCTGTTAAACCACTGTATTTTGGAAACAGACAACTTGTAATCTAGATTTCACAGGTTCACAGGTGAAAAGGAATTTTGCCCCAGGATAGAATATGCCTAAAATCTAGACCATACTTGATTTAGATGATTCAGAAGATGAGATTTTTGACTTAGAAATGATTTAAGACTTTGGGGATGATGTGATGCAGTGTATGTGTTTTACATGTGGTAAGGACATGAATTTGGGGGGCCAAAGGGTGGAGTGTCACGGCCTGAACTGTGTTCCCCTAAAATATGCACTATAAATTCTAATCTCTATGCCTGTGGTTATAATCTCATCTGGGACTGTGTTATCTTTATGTTAATGAGACATGATTAGTGTAGGATATATCTTGAGTCAATCTCTTTTGATACACAAAAGAGAGTAAATGCAAGCTAGCAAGGAGACGAGGGAGAGAGCGAGATGCCGAGCCACAAGGAGGTCACCCAGGAGCAGAAGTTTACAGAGACAAGGATCTTCCTCCAGTGCCCAAAGAGAGAGAGAGCCTTCTCCTAAAGCTGGCACCTGAATTTGGACTTCTAGCTTCCTGAACTGTCAGAAAATAAATTTCTGCTTGTTAAAGCCACCCTTCTGTGTTATAGCAGCAATACATAATTAAGGCACTGGGATATGCTCAAATGTGTTTCACTATGGCTTTCCTGGTAATGATTTAGGTTCTTTCTTTCCAATTTTCTATTATAAACAATGCTGCAACACATACTCTAGTATACAAGGTGGACATTCCTATAAGGGGAACTATGAGAACAAGAGAAGTGGAAGGTGGAGCAGTCAGGCTCTTGCGCGGGCCTATAGGCACGGTCCTGCTATGAACTGCCTTCCCTGTGAACTACCAGGTCTCTTTCATCTTGGCTTCCTGAGAGCCATGTAGAGCTCTGCATCTACACCAGACAATTAAACGTCTGCCTTACCCATGCTGGCCGATTCCTTGCTGATTTTTCCCAACACACATTTGAGAGCCTGTGAGTAAAAAGCATACCTGTGTTCCATCACTTTACTTTTGGGAACTTCTTTCCAGAACTGCGCCAACTCGGCTGGGCCTGTGCCGGATGACTGCTCCATTTCTGCAGCCATTATCAGAAAACGGTCCTGCACAGACACTGTGAAACCTGCATTCCAGAAGGGTCATTCATCACACAAACAGGTACCTTTACAAAGGGCTGCACCTGTGGTTGATGGCATTACACTAGAATACAATGCTAAGGAAAAGGAAGGAAACAATGGGCCTACCTTGAAAAAGGGAAAAGGTTTTCTAAAAATAATGATTTTTTTCTTTTTTTTTGAGATCCAGTTTCAGTTGTGATGGTTTTAAACTATCTTTCGTGTTTAAAAACAACTCAATTTTAATGTTGGAAAGGGCTTTAGATGCTCATTTGGCTACCTCATTTTACATATGAGCTAACAGATTAGTGGAGAGAGGGGACGTGACCTGCCAATACTCCCCTAACTTCTAGACTTGCAACCAACTGTGCTGCTTCAACTATCAGGGCCGTCCCCGGGACACCCGACACTAGCCAAGATGCAACTCACCCCCGTGGGGAGACACAACTATATCAACGGAGGCGCCAGGTTCACAACTGCTGTTGCTTGGCTTGACTCTGTATTTCTCTGGTGCGGTTGTTCTCACCTATTTATGAACACAAAAGTCACATGATACTTTTTGAGGTATTTTGGAAGGAAATGGCTTTAAAATAACTTAAAGAAAATTATCAGTTAATTATCAATGAACTGTTTACAAGGCAACTTTACTGGTTTTATGTACAGAATGTACTATCTCCCTAACAACAGGAAAAAGTCTCTCCATCTATTTAAAAATATGCTTATAACCCCAATTATCACTTATTGTACCCACTGTCACTTGAGTCAATTCTGACTCAGACTGACCCTGTAAGATAGAGAAGAGCTGCCCTGTAGGGTTTCCAAGGAATGGCTGGTGGATTCAAACTGCCAGCCTTTTGGTTAGCATCCCAACTCTCAACTAGTGGAGCCCATATGGGCTCCAATGATGACCCGGCCTTGCTAACAAAAACATTAATCCACCTGTTAAATATTTATCATGTCTGTTAGTTGCCTAAATTGAACAATACAAATTAAAAAAATTCAATACATGTTACAATACATGTTGCAATAGTGCTCAGAAATTAAACAGTAGATAACTGAAGCACTTCCAGAACAGCCTAGTGGTGAAATCTAAATTAAAGAGAACATTTAAGGAACTAATACTGACAACATGAAGTGCTGGTGGTGGTGGGAGACTCTTAATCATGCTACAGTTACTGCTCAGTATCAGGTTAGCATCCAAACTAAACTATACCTCAAAATAAACAACACTTTGGCGGGGTGATGAGCTTTTGATTTTATAATTTTTAACTTTCATTGTTATGAATTAAATTACTCATTATCATGAAGAGCAATTTCTCTTGGGTTTTTATTTACAACAAACATTAAATCCTAGGATCAGTTTGGACATGAGCTTATTATTGCACATTAAAGACTGACACACAGGAAAAATTTCAGACAAGCAATGCTGCCTGGTTAGAACTAGAAGGCTACACAAAATGTCTAAAATACATAGAAAAACAGTGCTAGGTTCTCAAATTATTAATCTTACAATTATACAGCTAAAATCACTTCCCATGTTAAATTTGCACAAGTGATTTACTTATTATAACTCTATCTCTACATATTTACCTTAAATGCCACTATATTTTTAGTTACGTTTGTCAACACTATTAGAGTTTTCTTCTCTCCAGATTCCGCAGTCCCAAAGTACAGTTCTTCTGCTGGGCTACAATATGACAAAAACATAAAGCATATGTACTACTCAGAATAAACAACAGCTAATTATAAGCTCGACAACAGATATTTTATTAATATTTCATAGTCTTTGTAGAAAGTGCACCCTTCAGACCTGAGGTTCCTGCACCAAGATGCTCCCTGGACAAGGACTGATGTAACACAAGGACTTTCCTCCAGAGCCAACAGAGGAAAAGCCTTCCTCTGGAGCACACATTCTGAATTTGGACTTGTAGCCTATTGGACTGTGTAAGAATAAACTTTCCTTTGCTAAAGCCATCCACTCGTGGTGTTTCTGTTACAGCAGCCCTAGATGATTAAAACACCCTAGGCCCCTAAACAGCCTGTTATATTACAAATTCAGAATACATACAATGGTTTGTAATAATAAACATGTGCTTGTAATAATAAACAGGTGTTACTATGTGACACACATCAAAATGTTATTCGTCATGTTAAAGATGCTCACATATATCTCAAAGTGTTTAATGTGTTTTTATGTGTAACAAGGCAAATTATACACTATGTACTAAGACAAACACTTCACTAGCTGACATTAGATATGAATTGCATCTAACTTTCAACGTATGTACAAATTCCATTTACACAGACTTAACAACAGAACTTATTCATAACCCAGGGGCTGCCTGTACTTAGCAGACCTATACTGTAGTATACTCTACCATAACAGGCCTGGCAACACATCTGCTTTGTACACAAGAGACATGAGATACATGTGCTGAGTGTGGGAAGCTGCTGTGTTCACTATGTCCACTTATATCCACTACGTTCTGTTCTTTGAGATTTCTGAATTTTGTTTTAACCTTATGGGACTATGGACATACATGTGGTCAGATGGTGGCCAACTAGATGTCTTGCAGTGTATGACTGGAATAAAGTAGAGGCAGAATAAAAACAGAAACAGAATTTGTGGTGAGAACTGCAAGGGAGAACGTAACAAAACACTAAAATCAGCAGGCCTCAAAATCCAAAATTTACTGTTCTTGGCCACATTGTATCAGATTCCTCAAAACAATGGAAACACTACAGTTTTTGTTTCACATAAAGAAATAAATCACTAAGGTAAATCTTCAGGTAATCCCTGATTTTGATAGGCATCTTAATTAAGATCATTTTATGGCCAGAACTTCTGCCTAGTAGAGAGATTTATTAATCTGGAGAATACATATTTCTAAGGAGGTGCTCTTTCAGAAGGGCTTTGTCCACCTCTGGGCAAGAGAGTAAACTAGCACTGTTGCTAGCTTGCTTTTAGAATATGCCATAAAATTGCTTTTGGAAATCAACACTACAATTGTGAGACCCTTTGGGGAGACAGCCCTAAACAGAGTCCTTGTGTACTTGAAGAGGAAGCACTGCCTGGGAGCAAGAGAGGGACAGGGAGGGGTAGCGCTCAAACTGCAACCCTGGAAACTTTTATCTTCCAGGCTCACATTCTCCCTTGCCTGTTCCTCCTCCCACAGCTCTGTCTTTATAACGTGGAAGACAGGTCTTCTCAGTGGTCTAGTGGTTAACTGCTGTGGCTGCCAACCAACAGGCCAGCAGTTCAAATCTACCAGGTGCTCCCTGGAAGCTCTATGGGGCATTTCTACCCTGTCCTATAGGGTTGCAAGGAATCAGAATCAACTTGACAGCAGCAGGTTTGGTTCTCTGGTTTCTAGGGGAAAAAAGAGCCTTGGTGAGACAGTAGTCAGATGCTTGGCTGCTAACCCAAAGGCTGGCAATACAATCCCCTAGTTGCTCTATGGAAAAAAAGTCTGGCTGTCACTTCTGTCAAGATTTACAGCCCTAGAAGCCCTGTGGGGGGCAGTTCTACTCTGTCCTATGCGGTCACTGTGAGCTGGAATTGGCCTGACAACAATAGCTTTGGTTTCCAGTGAAAAAACGAGAAGTTCCAAAGAAGTAGATGGAATAATGAGAAATAAAGAAACTTATAAAAAAGGAAAAATAGCAAAGAAAAGTCGTGGAAAACAGAAAGTACACACCCGCAGACACCAAGATGATGGAGACAAATCCAAATATAACGGTTTGCAAAATACATAAAAACAGACTAATCTTGTCAATTAACCCAATCTCAAGTTTAAGAGGAAAAAAAAAAAGCCTGGAGGGACTGTTCGTAAGACAGGTACCTAAAACAGAGTTACAAGGTTTTTAAAGGTTTCAAGTAAGAGGACAGAAAGTGATATACTAGGTCATCAGCAAAAAAAAAAAAAAAAAAAAAGTTAATGTGGCAGTAGGAACATGAGGCTTAATACAGTTAGGGACCCAAAGCGTCATTAGTGAGAAAGAGGATTTTACAGTATAGTACAAGCAGCAATTCTGAATCTTTTGGGTTGAATAATGTAACAACAAAGATAGAAACAGGCTGAAATTTGGCCTCAGTAAAAAACCTAGTTTTATGATTCAGCTTTGGCCTTTCGAAGGTCAAATGGCAAATGGTTACTTCCATGTTATTTCTGACATCCCAGAACTCTTGCAACTGCAACACTATCAGTAATATGAAAAGAAATAAATACATGTTATTCAGATTTATGGTTAAGATGTGAATATCACTTTTATTATCTGACTGTGAAGAGAGCCCTTCACACATACTCCATGGAGTACGAAACGAAACAATAGCTAAAAATAGTGCTGTGTCTGGAAAGGAAGGCAAGTCTGAGCTAACCCTTGCCTTTACATGTTCACGGTTTCAGAAACAGTGCCGAAGAAAAGCTGTAACTGTGCAAGTCTCAAGATGATCCAGATATGTTATAAAAGTACAGCTGATAAAACCCTCAACCATTACCTGATGTGCAATAAGGGCCCTTTGAACACACTCAATGGTTTCTTGAATGTTTTCATCTTTGAATCGACTTTCTCATTCTCTTCTGCTTTAGAATTAGTTTCTGCTGGGTTAATCTAAAAATAAAAAAATTATGAAGTAAGAAAAAACAAAGAAATTTAGTTTTGTGCTGATATTTCAGCAGGGCATTAGGTCAAAAGGTATATATTAAGGCTATTTAAGAGTTTTAAAATTTGTTCTAAATTGTCATACTGTATTGTGTAGCTCTATTTATCCTCTGATTAGTCATATGAAAAGGGACAACCAAGTGCTCTTTAAAAAATGAGACAGAAGAATTTGATCAATTAGGGTATCTCACACAAAACGATTCCTTCCAATAAATTTTCCCAACCCTTAAACAAAACCATGAGATCTTTTATACATTAAAATGACTCCGCTGGCCAGCTAGTCCAATCTTCTTACTTCCTTTTTAGACAGAAAGCTGCTAAACAGCAACAAGTTAAGGGGCACACCAAAGACCTCACAGCCAGCTAGTGGCAGCATTGGGACTAGGCTGTAACTTCTGACTGAATTTCATTTCCTTCTTAAAATTACCTTTTTTACAGGCGCTGTTTGTTCTTCATTACAAATGGCTTCCAAGGTTTCTTTACCGTCACTTTCTATGTCTTCTTTACTGGAAGTTTCATCCTCACTGGTGATAGGCCCATTTTCACACAGTGGTGTCTGGAAATCATCATCTACAAGCGGTGGATAGCTATACTTGAAAGGGTCCTAAAAGAAAAGAATTTGGATAATAATAAGTCTTTCAACGAATATAAATTCATTACTTTGGTCAAAACAACAAACTTAATTTCACAGTGAAATTTAAAATTAAGACGATATCTCAAACCAAAAACTTGAGCACATTGAAACATTTCTGAATGGCAAAAGAATAAACAGCCAACCAAACTGACAAAGAAACCTTAAAAACAAAAAACAAAGTTCTTTTTGAAAAAGTCTACCACTGAAAAAATATTTGCCACATATATCAGAAACAAAAGACATTCATTAATATGTAAAAATCAACATGAAAAAGACTAACAACTCAAGGGGTAAAGGAATGGTACAGAGTTCATAGAAGAATAAAATCTCTTCATAGGAAAATTAGCAAGAACTATAAAAACAAAAAGCTAAATGTATCTACTGACCCACCTGATGTAGCATGAGAAAAAGGGGTGTACAGATTAACAACTCTATTAAAAGACCAGACTTGATGGTGTGACAACCTGGGAACATGCTCCTAGCCCAGAGCTGAAACCAGTACCGAAGTCAACACTTCAAAGAATAGACTGGACTTGGGGACACAGACTGAGGCAGGTGGTGTGTGTACTTTACAGTTTAATACATATGAAGCTGTCCTACTGGTTTAAGAGGGGAGAGGAGGGGACAAGTGTTGGCTGAGTGAGTGAAAAAGAGGAGTGTGCTGTCACAGGGTGAGGAGAGCAGACAGAGTTGCGGAGAGGCAGCTCGGGGTTTTATATGGAAAATTGACTTGGATTGTAAACTTTCACTTAATCACAATAAAAAAATAAAAATATCTGTTGACTGAACACTTTCACTTCTAGAAGTTTATGCTATACATATCCTTCCTGCACTTGTTGTCAACAGATGTACAAGGCTACTCACTGCAGCACTGTAATGACGAAAGATTAGAAAACAACTAAAGCTCTTCAAGAGAAACCCAATTAAATGTTATATCCAAACAACAGAATATTCTATAACAACTGAAAAAAATGAGGCATGCCTATATGAATCAATAGTTTCTGTGTACGTGCTACTTTTTTGAGAAACAACTTAAAAAAGTAAGTTCAATAAAAAGTACTTCTCCTAAAAATTTGACTCTAATTCTGAAGAAATGGTTTACTGACAACAGAGAAGTAAGAAAACCTTTCTACACATAAAAACTTTTTTACTAAATGCTATTGGGTCACTATGAGCCAGAATTGACTTGATGGCAATGGGTTAAGTCATTTTAAGTTACAATTCCATGGGCAAGTTGTTAAAAATGGCAAATCAACTGTACCATAAGCTAAAAGGTTTTCTAAATAAACCCAAAATTTTAAAGGACAGAGTAGCAGGGAAAGGGGTCTGGGGACCATGATTTCAGGGGACATCAAGGTCAACTGGCATAACTAGTTTTGTTTCCCCACCCCCGAAGAAACTATTCTGCATTCCACATTGGTGAGTGGCACGTGGGGTCTTAAAAGTCAGCAAGCTGCCATCTCAGGAACATCAAATGGTCACAACCCACCTGGAGCAGATGAAAACCAAGAACATCAAAGACAGGAGGAAAACACGAGACCAAGAGACAGAAGGGTCCATTATGACTGGAAGACTACATTAGCATGAGACCAGAACTAGATGGTGCCCGGACACCACTAAAGACTGCCTTGGCAGGGAACACAATGTTGAGTCCTTGATGAAGCATGAGAAAAAGGGGAGTGCAGATAGAGAACTCCACTAAAAGACCAGACTTGCTCGTCTGACATCCTGGAGGGTTCCCTTGAGAACATGGCACCTGGACTTGCTGCTAGCCCAGAGCTGAAGCTAGCACAGAAGCCAACTCTTCAGACAAAGATTGGACTGAGCTGTGGGACACAGAGTGATGCAGATGGTGCATGTACTTTTAGACTTAATATATATATGAGGCTGTCCAACTGGTTCCTCTTTAGAGGGGAGCGGGGAAGGCGAGAGAAGGGTACAAGTGTTGATTGAGTGGATACCAGAAGCACAGGGTGGAAAGGAGGAGTGTGCTGCCACAGGGTGAGGAGAGCAGATAGAGTTGCACAGAGGTGCGGGTTAGAGGCTTTGCATGGCAAACTGTCTTGGATTGTAAACTCACTTAATCACAATAAAGTTTTTTTTTAAAAAGTGAAAGGAACTCTGCTGGCTGAAGAGGGAAGCCTCAAATTTCAGATACAAGAAGAACATCAGCAACTGTTAAGCTCCTGGGTAAATAAGATAGCCTACTTTTCTCTTCTTACATTCATTAATATACATATGACTTGAGATACTAAACATTACACCCCCACATCCCAAAAAAAGGAAAATCAAATCAAATTGTTATTTTAAGTAAGGGTAGCACTTAAATGATTGATACTCTGTTTTTCTATGATAAAATGTGAAATACAAAGCCTCAGAACAGGAAAGTAACAAGCTTCAAATTAATAATATTGGGTTGAGTTTAAAAGCAAAAAGGCATACCAAAACTTTTCATCCTGTTAGTCCTTGGTTCTGGTTGAATATAATTTTGCCAGACAGTCAGTATATAGATTGTAAAAATCAGATAATTAAAAATATTATGAATCAATTTAACCCAAAGCACACCAAATCCATAGGTTATGATTTATATTAAAAAAGTCATTATCACAATAACTTCACTGTTACATAACATTAAAAATTTACTGTGCATCTACTTAGCCTTGATCTCTTTCTTGTAAGTAGTCAAGCTATTAATAAATTCCTAACAGGGTATACTTAATAGTATCTTTTAAATTTAAAAGACTGCTCAGTAGCAAACAACTGGCAGCAAACTGAAGACATATCGAAAGGATGCTAAATATCTCAGGAAATAACTCAGGGGTCAGCTCTAGACACTGCAATACAATGCAGCTATAAACCAGAGTAAGATGCTTTGTATACAGTGATCTCCAAGGTGTGTTGTGAATAAAAAGCAGAATGTATAACAGTGCATAGTACATACACTACCTGTTTAAATGGGACAGAGAGAGAATTAAATATACTTGTTTACATAAGCAGCACACACCCCTGGAGACAAACAGAAGAAATGCAATTGGTAAGGTGAACAGCGTGACTGGTGACAGCAGTGGGAGGAGACTTTTCAGTGAATACTTGTTTATACCTTTTCAGTTCACAGTCATGTAGTGATACTAACTACTCAAAAAAAATTAACATTTAAGGTTAAGTGTCTGCAGCACTTACCTTTTCAGTTCACAGTCATGTAGTGATACTAACTACTCAAAAAAAATTAACATTTAAGGTTAAATGTCTGCAGCACTGCTTGCTACTCTGGGGAATCTGTGCTCTTTCTTTGGATGTTATGATATTGCTTTTCCTTTTTCCTTGAGGAAATAAAAGTCTAATGTGCCATTATGCAATATAGTAAAAAAAAAGTTTCAAGTACTATACTTACAGTTCCACCCATGTGGGGGGGTAGGTATTCTACACTGACATATTCCTGGACTTCATTTTTACTTGTAAACTTCAACAGACTTATTGCTTCTGGACCAAGCCAAGTTTTCACAAGTTTGAAAGCAGCTGAAGGAAAAACAACGAGTTCATTCAATTTTTTCAAATTAAAGTCTTCTCATCTTCTTTCTCAATTAATTTATTGTATGTACTAACTCAGGTATGCTGAAACTACTCTGGGCTTTAATCTGTCGATATTTATCTTTAAATAGCATGATGATTAATGTTCTCTGATTTCTACAGGACGAAGAATGTTGACTATACCATGGACTGTCAGGAGAATGAACAAAGTACAGCCAGAATGCTCATTAGAAGCAAGAATGGTGAGACTTTCTCTCCTATTTTTGGGTCATGTTACCAGGGAGGATGAGTCCCTGAAGAAAGACATCATGCTTGGTAAACTGCAGGGTCAGGAAACGAGCAGACCGTCAACAAGATGGACTGACACAGTGGCTTCCACAGTGGACTCAAACACAGCAACAACTGCGAGGATGGCACAGGGTTGGGCAGTGTTTTGTTTTGTTGTACACAAGGTTGCTGTGAGTTAGAACTCACTCAATGGCACCTAACAACAACCATTTATATAGGTGTTTACATTGTCACAGTCCTTTACGGATTTCCAATCTTCCATGAAAACTTAGGAAAATTAAATTACTCTGATGCTCATTAATAAACTCACCAAGCTTTTGGCCCCTGAACTACATCAATGATCCCAAATGCTACGGTTTCCAGACACTAAATCAAAACGCAGTGTGATTAAAGGAACTGACTGTAGTTCAGAAAGAGTCATTTATGTCACCCACCTTATGGTTCTGACAAAGCACCAATGCGAAAAACCTACTCAAATGGGAAGTCAGGAACAGAAGGTAGCAACCATCTTCATCATGAGTGTGAGCTGGCTGGGGGAATCAAACACCCAGAATCCCTACACTTCTCTGCCTTTCCCACACCCTGCAGAGCTTATGTAACTGTGGGGAGTAGGTAGACCCTACAAGAATAACTACACTAAAATGCAGTTTGGTAATTATAATCTTGTTCTGGCATGCCATTTCTAATACATATTTAATTTTTTAAACCTCATTTCTACCATGATAGTCTAAGAAGGGAAACACTGGCTGAGTAGTGGTGAAGTGCTACAGCCGTGAACCAAGAGGTCAGCAGTTCAAATCCATCAGGCACTCCTTGGAAACTCTCTGGACAGTTCTGCTCTCTCCCATAGGATCGCTGTCAGTCAGAACCGACTCAAAGGCACCTAACAACAGTCTAAGCAGAGTCCCTGGGTGGTGGTCCCTGGGTGGTGCAAACAGTTGTCAACATGCTCACTGCTAACTGAAATGTTAGTGGTTCCAGTCTGCCCAGAGCCATCTGGGATGAAAGGGCCTTGGCAATCTTACTTCCAAAAAGTCAGCCACAGAAAACTCTATGGTTCTGTTGTACTCTGACACACACAGGGTCGCTGTGAGTCAGAATCCATGAGACAGCAGGTGCTTAGGTTTTGTGTTTGAATTCTAAACAGAATTTTCAGAAATTAAAAGAGGACTAATACATTAAATTTGGAAAAAAGTCAATGAAAATGATTTCAGGAAATAAAACAGCATGATAAACATGAAGCAGTAGTTCAGGAAATTACCTCTTTACTTTGGCTAGCTAGGCTTTAAACTTTTTTATGTTTGAAGCTATGCTACCTAAAAAAATACTAAAAATTGACTGTTCTAACAGTTTTATTGATGCCTAATTCACAGACTATAACAGTCACTGCTTTGAAGTACACAATTCAGTGACTTTTAGTATACTCACAGTTGTGTAACCACCACCACTGTCGAGTTTCAGAACATTTTCACCACCCCAAAAAGAAACCCTGTATCCACCCGTTAAGCACTCACTTTCTACGCTCGCCGCACCCCAGTCGCTGGTAATCACTAATCCATTTCCTCTCTATGGATTTGCCTATTGAGAACATCTCACATAAACGGAAGTGGAGAACATGCGGCTTCTTCTGACTGGCTTCATTCACTTCGCATGTTTAGACGGGTGGTCACCCACATTTGTCAATCAATGAATATGAGTTGCCTCCACTAGTAACTACCATTTCGTTGGGGAATTTTGCACATATATTCATAAGGTATATTGATCTTTACTTTTTTTGTGATATCTGTCTCTGGCCATGTATCTGGTTATGTGTTACCACAGAAAGAATTAGGAAGTACTCCCTCCTCTTCTATTTTTGGAAGAGTTTTAGAAGGATTGGGGTTAACTGTCAAACATCTGGCAGAAGTCACCAGTGAAGCAGTCTGGTCCAAGACTTCTTTATTGGAATATTTTGATTACTGATTCAGTAGCTTTGTGACGGTCTGTTGAGATTTTCTATTTCTTCATAAGGCAGTTTTGGTAGTTTGTGTTTCTAGAAAGTTGTTCATTTCACCTACGTTAATCCAACTTGTTGGTGTACAGCTGTTCGCAGGATTCCCTTATAATCCTTTTTATTTCCATAAAATAAAGAAGGTACTGATGTCCTTACTTTCTCCTGAGTTCAGTAATGTGAATCTTCTTTTTCCCCTCGGTCAGTTTAGCTAAGGGTTTGTCAATTTTGCTGATCTTCTCAAAGAGCCAACTTTTAGTTTTGTTTATTCTATTGTTTTCCTACTTAGTAATTTTGACTTGTGCAAGCAAAAATGAAAACACCTATTGGGAATGTAATATTACACTTAAAATCACTTTACAGTTGGTAAATAGTGTGTTGCAATCACTTTTTTTTGGTCAGAAAATACATTAGGACCGTCATAAGGATTACGTGGCTACAGTGATCTGGGGTACATTTCAGATTCATCTAACCTTCCACTCTCAACATGAGTACAACCTAGCCGAGGCCTGTTCTACCACAGATCCTAACTGTGGGTGACTGAGTGGTTGCTGCTATGAAACGTGAGTGGGTACCCCCTAAGCCTGGGAGAGAATGTTAGCCACGTTTGTTCAGGAATAGTTTTTGGGTATTCCAGCTCCACATTCCAGGAGTGCATGCAAAGTACAATCCAAGTGTTTTTTTTTTTTCACTGCATAAATACAGCTAAATTAGTGAAAAGGAAAACGAACACTTCATTTTAGGGAAGTAAAAAACAATAAACTCACCATTCATTATCCAAGGCATATCAAAGATGACCAATTTTGCTAAAAGACAAAAAAGGAAAAAGAAAACTCACTGAGTGTGACTTAATACCTTTACAGTAATATTACTTATGCCTGGCCTAGAGAAAATGGACATCTAGAGATAACTGAGACCTGAGTGGCTCGACTGAATTCTACCTCAGTGAAGCCAGAACGGTGTTGACAGATGGGCCCTCAGATGGCCAGGAGCTCCCTCAGGATGACTGCGTGTGGAAAACCACCACTGCGCTAGCACTGTCCTCTGACCCACAGTTCACCAAAGACACTGCTTTGGTCTGCAGGAAAGGATGAAAGTGAACAGTTGAGAGGGCCACTGGGGTCAGGGTGGGGCATGTCATGTTACCACTGAAGGCCAACAAATGGTAACACTGATGTCCAACATTAGTTTATGGCTTCAATTATAATTTTCTCGAAATACTGTTAAATCACTCTCACAGTTGCTTCCCTCTCTTTTTAAAATAAATGACTTGTGTTTTAAGGAACCAAAATTATTTTCACTTTTCTTAATATTATGAGCTCCAGGAAGCCAATCATTCCAAAGTGCCAAGCCATATTTGTATACCGAGATGAAAGTATTAAACCGTCCTGTTAACAACTGTAAAAACAAGAAACCACAAAGGAGATTTTTGATACCCAATTCATCCTTCTAGTCCAGATGAATCAAAATGTAATTTTATTCTTCTCTGAGCAGAGAGCCTCCTAGAGTGTTTACATTAATGTAGGAAAGTAAAGTACATGTAATGACCATGGTATCTGCAAAGAGGTACCCTGGGACTTAGTACCTCAGTGTTCACCTGAGGTATGCTGCAAAAGATCTGGGCTCAAGAGTTTAAGGCATAATATTTATATTTCATGACAGATTTGGAAGCACAAGCAATTTAAAATTCTTCTGTCTGCTAAACTACATTATACAGGGAGGACACACACACACATTAGTTCTAGTCAATCGAAATTACAGTGTTGGCAAAGAATACTGAACACAGCAGCCTGCCAGAAGAACGAACAAATCTGTCTTGTAAGAAGTGCATCCAGAATACTCCTTAGAAGCAAGAACAGCAAGACTTTGTCTCACTCCTTTTGAGCATGTTATCAGAAGGGATCAATCCTTGGAGAAGGACATCATGTTTGGTGAAGCACAGCTTCAGTGAAAAAGAGGAAGAGCCTTCATGAGATGAAATGACCCAGTAGCTACAACAATGGGCTCAAACACAGCAATGACTGTTTTGTTTTATTGGACACAAGGCTACTATGAGTCAGCACCGACCCAACGGCACCAAAAACATCGCAGCTGAAAAGGATAGCATTCCAACTTATTTTATGTGCATCATGGATTTACTAATGGTTTTCTCAAAGGATCCTGGATGTGTCTCATAATAATGGTATGTATACTATTTTAAGTAGTTCATTCCAAACTCCTTTAGATATTTCAATCAACACTAGATATTTCAGTTTCATTTTGTAGAGAAGAAAAACAAGCAGCCTCATAATATGGAGTTGTGCTCCCCTACTGACTACTAACTGGCCCTGCTTAGCACGCCTTGATGAACCTGGGGGCACGCCAGATAAAGGGAGAATTGACACTGAATAGTAGATCCCACAGGATCTACTTTAGTTAAACTAAATCTTTAGCTAAAACTATTCACCAATACTCTCTGAAGAGCTGCGAGTACAGGCTCAGGGGTGGCCCTGACCACCAAATTCCATCATGCTTTTGGTCTGCTCCTCACTTCACATCAAGATTAATGTGACAGCACGCCCAAAGTAAGATGATGGGATTTTATGCTTTAGTGTCAGCACAAGGGGGTCACAAATCCCAAAAGACTCTAACTGTGGCGCTTGCCAGGGGTTTGCCTGGGCGAACTTATAACTTTCCCATTTTCTAATGTCTGTAGCCCCTCTCCTGTTTTTCTGTTTCCAACCCACTGCAGTTGAATAGATGTGACCATCTACATGGGGGGTTCATTCATTTCTCTGCGGATAATTATCACGTCAATCTGACTAACAAAAAGTAAATATATCATGTGTAGGAGATCTTCATTCAGGCAATCAATGAAAGAGTCACAATTAATGAAATACAACATCAAAAACTTAAGTCCAAATGAAATATTCAAACAACGGCTTTCTCGACAACTGGTTTCTTAACGGAATCTTTTTAAGGAGCAATTAGCAAGTGTCTCTTGCAATGTACTTTATTTACCATTACTGCATATCTCTTCCTGTACACAAGAAGTTGCATATAATAAATCTTACTTAAATCAAGTTCCTAAATTAGTATAACAGGGTAATCTTTAAACATGTATGCCTTTATGTTCACAATGTATGTGTGTACATATGTGAGTTATATAGCATGCTATGTGTACAGTTTAGAACTTAAACTAAAATTGTAAAGGATAACAATTATTTATTAAGAATATTTCCCTGTATCTACAAGGAATTACACTTTATGAAAACTGTCATGGATCAAATTGTGTCCCCCGAAAAAATATGTGTAGTAACTTGGCAAGGCCAGGTTTTCCTGTGTTCTGTGATTGTCCTTCATCTTGTGATTTTCTGATGCTGTAAATCCCCATCTCTGCCTGTGGCGAACAGAAAGGATGATTATATTCAAAGAGGATTAGGGTGGGACTGCCACACCTTTGCTAAGGGAGTCTTTATCCTTTCATCCCGTGGGAGATAAAAAGAGAGGGAAGCAAGCAGAGAATTGGAAGCCTCACACCATCAAGCAAGCAGCACTGGGAGGAGCCCATCCTTCAGACCTGAGGTTCCTGCGCCAAGGTGCTTGCTGACCAAAGACTGATGCAACACAAGGACTTTCCTCCAGAACGGACAGAGGCAACGCTTTCCCCAGGAACGGACACCCTAAATTTGGACTTGTAGCCTACCACACAGTAAGAATAAACTTTCCTTTGTCAAAGCCATCTACTCTGTGGTATTTCTGTTAGAACAGCACTAGCTGACTACAACAAAAACATTTAAAACCCTTCGTAAGAAAACAATGTTTCAGATATGAAAGTCTGTAAAAAAAGGCTCCACAGTTCTCAGACATTTGTCTACTGTTTCTATATGCTACATTGTTATAAACAAATAAGTTACTTACAGAGGTATTTAGGATAATAAACCTTAAAGCAGCTGATGATAAAGCGTACAAAGTCCATGTCCTAAAACAAAGATGATACATTAAAATTTTTAAGACTGTCCACATCAGAGGATGTTAAATAGCACACTTTATAAAGGTGATAAATTATTAAATTCAAATGAGACAACTATTAAATATTTCAAAAAAATATTTATATTCTTTGAGAGTAAGATTTTAAGTCACCAAGCTACTATAATAATGCCCCCAAACTGAGCTAAAGAACTAAGATGCTTGATACTCTGACATCATTCACATTATCTCAGACTAGTCACACACTTCAGGCAACTAAGGCAACGTGATGTTACAGAATGAACATTAACGGCGCTCTTTAAGAAATTCTAAAAATCAACTGAGCAATTGAAGAATTACTGAAAACAAGTAAGTATACAGTTTACAAGCAAGCTACTTGGAATGATGATACATATATATATATAAGGGTTGATATGTTTACTTTTTAACTTAATTTTTAAACCTTATACTAGCATCAATAAAATATATTTTATTTATTTTTTTATATAACCATTAACGGGGTCACACTGGCTGACCACCTGTTCTATCTCCTCCATTCTAGGCTTTCCAAACTTTTTTGCTTAAGGGACTGGAATTAGTTTTCTAGTGTATATTTATTTAAGTGTTGTTCATCTATTGTAATTTCTGGGGGACTTCATATGTCTAGGTAGTTCCACTGCTTTGAGCCTTTTGGTTGGCTGGTTTGTTGTATACTGTCAAGCTGATTTTGATTCATGGCAACTACAGCAACATGAAATCAGGTTCTCAGGGTTATTTTCGTGTGGATTGCTTCCTTTCCTTTTATTCCATGGCCACAGGTGGATTCCCTAATGGCAATGAGCCGTCTGATAAAGACGGTGGGATGACAGATATAAGCAGGCAAACACAGACCCATCAAAATTAGTAAGAAGTGGATTGTCCTAGAGATGACAACCAATAAAGTTATCCCTAATGTTGTGTGTTGCAGCATCTTTAACTATAGTAAACTGAAAGTATGTGTCTTTAGCTATTTGAAGTACTTATTATATGGGATTAAATCTTAGTATATAATTACATTCTTATAACTAGTCACTATTTCCACTGTTCACAGAGTTCAATAAATTGTAGTTAAGCAATAAGTCAAAGAAAGTATCTAAAAATAACTAGAGGTATACAAAAATCTGCGTTAGCTACTTTATAATCTGTAGTTCCCAGACACTACACTCCAAAACTCTGCTCAATATCCTTGTTTTCATCATTTATTATATGGACTATTCATGCTCATGTAATCTCAAAAGTCAAAAAACAAACCTGTTGCCATCAAGCTGATTCTGACTCATAGCATTCCTACAGGACAGACCAGAACTGCCTCACGGGATTTCCAAGGAGCAGCTGGTGGACTTGAACTGCTGACCTTTTGGTTATCAGCCATGCTCTTAACTTCAGTGTCACCAGGGCTACCATATAACCTCAAGTTCTTACTAATTAAGCGAACCTGATAGGATGTCACTGGTGTACAAATGATAGCAGGTGCCATGTGCAATAGCTCACTGAAGTCTATGGCTCTGTATTCTGGAGCAATGTTTTCAAGAACACAGTTTATTTGCTTATAAAAGGTGCTCTTTGAAGACCCATGAAGGAGATTTCTCTGTGGTTTAAGTATTAAGAATAGATGTGCTTCTCCTAAAACTCTGGTTTGACAGTATGATCACTGAGTAATTTTAAATGACTGCCTTTCCTCGGCAGGCAGCTGGGAAGCTTAAAGCCAAATTCAAATCTAACAGATGTTTTTGCAAAAAAATTTCTGTCATGAAATCTTGCACATATCGTCATAAACAGGCTGAAGTCCTTTGTGAATCATGATAGGATTCTATATAAAAATAAATATTAAAAAAATCCGGCAAGATTCAAGTATTTTACAATACTCATAACGATTTAACTACCTAGTGATATAACTCTAAACAATGCAAACAACCTTATTTGCAAACTAAAGATACTATCTTCAAGTAGCTTTAAAAAAAATCAGTTCAAGTCAAATCCCTGCCCTGCATTTGGCAACAATAATAAACACTAATATTTATTTTCATGATTCTGGGTTAATACTTAGAAAACAATCATATCCAAAGACAATCGTGATTTGCTTTTATGGAAATGTATACCTTTCTACACCAATATTTATTTATCTAGGCATTCTGATTTCGGGTATAAAGTAATTTACTCTAAAACCTAAAACCTACTGAAATAGAAACTAGGTTTAAAGTATTTAGGGCCTGGGACTCTTAAAAAGTAGAGAAATAAAAAAGATGAGCAATTAAGAACCTGTTGTCGAAGCACCTCGACAGCACTTGGCTTGGCTGTCGAAGCACCCACACAAACATTCTTGTTAACCTTTCTAGTTTTTTTTTACTTCCTGAGATTTCCTTTTTCTCAGCTATGTATCACTAAGATATCCTCTTGTAGCTTTTCCATTTAAAAAGTGCTTTCTACTATTATTACAAATTTAAAAAAAAAAACATTCGACATAACTATACATATTCCATTAATTCTAAAACCCAAACCAAACCCACTACCATCACATCAATTCTGACTCATAGTGACCCTACAGGGCAGAGCAGAACCACCCCATACGGCTTCCAAGACTGTAAGTCTTGACAGAGGCAGGCTACCATATCTTTGTCCCACAGAGCCGCTGGTGGGTTTGAACCACTGATCTTCCAGTTTACAGCTGAGCACTTAAACCACTGTACCACGAGGGCTCCTTCATCCCATCAATTAGATATACCATAAATCACAACTTCACATTGTGTTTAGAAAAAATCTACATTTTTTTTCTAATTTTTACTGTTCTAAATGGCATTCTGAAAAAAGTATTTTAGTGTGCACAATGCTTTTTCTTTACCCAGCATTGTTCTTTTAGGATAGATTTCCACAAGTCAGCTACCAGGCAAAGACTATGGATATGCACACTTCAAGGTTCTTAGCATACTTTGCCAAGTGATTTTCAGAAGGTATCAACACTGCCCTTACTAAGTCTGTGACTGCTTACTTCACTCTTACCGGAATTCGCCAAAGTTAAAATGTTAGATATGATCATTATAATAAATGTGTCAAATGACCTCTGCTGTTGCTGGAAGGGTTGTAGACATCACAGAGGTCACCAAACCAAGAACCCACTGTCGCTGAGTCGATGCCAACTTATAGCAGGCAACTCATGTGTTTACAGAGTAATTTTTCTGGAAGCAGATCGCCAGACCATTTTGCCACAGTGCCCCTGAGTGGGCGTGAACTGTCAACCTTTAGGTTAACAGCCAAGTGCAAACAGTGTGCACCACCCAAGGACCTTACTAAGGCCCTAAGAGTCCAATAGAAGATTGGTAAACTCAATGCTGTCAAGTCAATTCAGTCTGGCAAAGTCACTCAAAGAAAAAGCTGGCTTCAAGTTAAACCAAACCAAACAAATAAAAAACAAGTACAAACAAACAAGAACTAACAAAATCACAAAGTTCTACATGTGTAAAACTCATGTGAACATCCTGCAACTATAAAACATGGTCTGAACTTAATTAAATAATATGGATCACAGATTAATTGATTCACTCTTTCCTGACCATTTAGGGACTGTAGGACATTTGCTTTGATACCAGAGTTTCCTGTGGTCATCTCTTCACCATCCTGCCAGCCTCTGTTGCCAGTGATCAGACCAGCAGCATGTCTAGGAAATTTACAGCTTCAATGCCAAATACTGAAGTGGATTTCATTCTTTGAAACCTTATTCCATGCTCAACTTCAACTGCAATTCAGGGGCAAAAAAAAAAACCAATCCCAAATACAAGCTACTAATCTCAATTGTAAAGTGATATTTGGTTTGGGAGTGAAAGGGAGGACAAGGGGAAAAGGAAGAAGCCGCCATAACCAATGATTTAGAATTACAACTATGATGTCCATGAAAAATGCTTACTATGTTATTTATTCCCGTTTCTGATAGGTCAAACATCACTGTAACAGGTTTCCCATTTTCTCTTTTAGCATATCGTTCCAACCAAAATGCTATCAGCTTCTTTTTGTCCAATGCAGTTTTGCTGTCTTTTACATGATACTTCACCCTGATCCAGACTTGAAGAGGAAAACAAGATAAGGATAAGAATAAAATCATACACAAACACACGTTGTTGTTAGATGCTGTCAGTCAATTTTGACTCACAATGACCATACATGTGCAGATGACTCTGCACCATAGGGCTTTGAGGGTTGTGACCCTTTGGCATACACAGACACATACACATCTCAAACCAAAAAACCACAGCTGCTTCCCTGGAGTTCATTCTGACTCACAGCAACCCTAAAGGACAGAGGAGATCCACCCCGTAGCGCTTCCAAGTCTGCCACCTCAACAGGAGCTGAGGGCCACAGCTTCCTCCCACACAGAGGACGGTGGGGTGGAGCCATCGACCTTCCAGCTGCAGCCACTTCACTGTGCCACCAGACCTCTTCACCTGTATGTGCATACATATACACAATGTCTTTCCTTTGACATTTGTTTCACTTACAACTCATTTTACTTCTCAGATTAAAAACTTCCTTCTTTTTCAAAGAAATAGTGTATATACGGGAATCTTACGGAATAGTCAAAGGGACAACTTGTTTTTCATCAAAAATTACAAACATTACTAGTAAGTCAGGGAAAAAAACACAGTGGCCCAAAGAGTATTTGCTAATAACCTAACCGTACTCCTCATTCTGCTCATCAAATAAGAAAGCCATAGTTGCCACCAAGCGCTAGAAATAACACTCCACCCAATGAAGAGGCACGGAATGGAGGCAGAAGAGGGGCACAGAATGGCAAACCTGCCAGTGTGGCGGCAGCTAAGACTGAATAAGAGACTGGTGAGAGGAGACGCTAAACAGAGAAAGGGCTGGACTTGAGGGACTCTTGATGAAATACTAAGGGGTTTTGATTTTCCTAGAAGAGACACAATGTCCCTTAATGATTTTAAACTGGGGTAGCATGACTAGATAAGTATTTTTAACAGACCTTCCTGACAGTGGCTTAGAGGGTAGCTTGGAAGATGTGGAGAAGGAAACTCAACAGGTCATTACCTAAGAATGGGTGTGGGGAGGGGGTATGAGGAGACAAGGGACTGAACTTAGGAAGTGGCTGGTGAAAATGGAGAAGGAGCTCAGCTGAGGCTGTGTTAGAGGGAAACAATGACAAACCCCTGGAATCTACTGTGGGCCACAGCTGGAAACAGCAGCAAGTGGTTAGGTGGTGGTGTGCAGATGCTGGGTGTGTGTCATGGAGGAGGAGGCTGCTAGTCACTGGGGAGCCAGACGTGTGCATGCTGCATGGAGGTAGTGTGGAGTCATCACCATGCATCACCCAAGGACACTGTGCTGACTGGAAAATAAACAGGCCTGGGAAATGAATGAATCCTGGGAAACACACATTGCAGGGACAGGGAGAATATGAGGCAAGAGAAAATTGAGAAGCAAAGGCCACAGATAAAAGGAAAATGCAAAGAGAAGATTTATTGTCAAAACCGGAACAGCTGACACGCTACAAAGAGGGCAAGCAGGGGGAGTGCTGACTGGTCACAAAAAGGCCTTGTCAGAATGTTTGCTCAGTGTGGGGCGCCAACTCTGCCACGTCTTTCAGATAAAAACAAGTTGCATTTTGGACCAGTAGAGAAAGAAGAGTAACAAGTGAGTTATCTGACCAACAGAGATGAGTGTTACCGTTCTTATTATATCAGTTAAGAAAGAAGTAAAGGGGAGAAGACTGAGAAACTTACAAAGGAAAAAACTCCATTTAGCAACTGTCCAAAAGAGTTGCCCAAACACACACTGGGTTGAATTTTAACATCAGTCAAATCAGAAGGAAGATAATTCCAAACTCATTGATTTTGGCTGTGCTATACAAGACAGAATGAAAACCCTGGCGGCACAGTGGTTACGAGCTACAGCTGCAAACTAAAACATCGGTGGTTCAAATCCACCAGGCACTCCTTGGAAACTCTGTGAGGCAGTTCTACTCTATCCTACAGGGTCACTCTGAGTCAGAATCAACTTAACCACAATGAGTTCTTTTGGTATAGGATGCAGCATTTGCCTTTACTGCCTTCTTTACTGTAAACACCAGGGTTTCCAAACAGTACATACAGCTACTAAATATCTGGTATTTGGTCAAGATGGCTCTAATAATCCCCAATTGTAGAAAACATGATGTGCACTATATCTGGAGAAACAAAATTCTACTTATTATTAATCCAACTGAACTAGATAACTGTATCTCAGAATCCTGAAAAGCCAGTATGTAAATTAAACATACTTACACAGTTTGTTCCCTTCTTTGTCATAACCGTGGAGATAAATACCACCAATTTCTAATAATCTTCTGGGAATGGAAGATTCACTCAGGTCTAAAAAGTGATAAACTTAGATCAGCAATTGTATTTTAGGGGCTTAAAAAGAAAACTCACAATAGAAGACAACATTACAGTTGTCCCTTGGTAATCCACAGAGGATTGGTTCTGGGTGAGCCAGCAGATGTGGCAAATTCATGTTTTGCTTTTTGGAACTTTTTTTTTCCTGAATACTTTTGATTAGCAGTTGGTTGAATCCATGGATATGGAGGGCCAACTGTATAGTTTTGATATAAAAAAGAGAAAGCATATTCAGGCACTGGAGAAGAACCTTTGATAGTAAGAAATGATCTTCATGACATAAACAAACTACATGAAGACATAAGTAAAAGAAATGGCAAAAAGCCATGTCCCTTACCATGCTGGCCATTTTACGTGGGTACATTTCAGTAATCCAATCTTGGTTGTGTTTCACAGAATGACTTACAAATATTAATACGTTTGACACTTTTAACATGCCAGTAAATATTCACCTTACAGCCTCATAATTCACATTGGGGAGAGGAACCACATGGTGTTTATACCCAATAGAATCTAAGACATTTTATAACACTGGAGAAAGTGGAAAATAATTCAAGAAAAATGTCAGATCCTTGAACAGGGAGAATAAGACAGGGCCTGACTTGTCTGGAATGAGGCCCAGGACCACACACACCCAGTCAGCAAAGGCTACAAAGCCAAGGCTTTGGTTTCCTTCTCTGATAGTTCCAGAGCTTTCCAAAATGTCTCTTACTTTCCCCATCCTTGTTTATCATATTTCCATTGTTTGTTAACAGAAACCAGCAATTATATGCAAGAAAACAATTATTGCCGCATTTAAGTCTATTCAGTACCTAAATGATTTAGGAATGTCGGATTTCGATTTCTTTGCTTGATTAACAAATGTTTTACTAATTTTTAGAATCACCTACAGTGTTTACACTTCTAAATATGTTATTTCTTAAATATTCGCCATCTCACTGAAGCAAGGAGAATATCTGCTATAGATTTATTTGTTGATGGTTTTGTATTAACTCACAAAACTCAGGCAGTCCAGAGTTTATAACTGCAAAGACAAAGGATCCTTCTGTATATACAACGTACATCAGTAGTTCAGGCAACTTCTTGTCATTAAAATTTTAGGACTAGAGATAAACTTTTTCTGTTAAAAGTTCTTACATATTTGAAGCTATCATAAAACTCCTTCTAAGATTTAAAATTTCTGTTTTTGAAAGGCAATGAATCATATTTCAATCTAGTGGTAGGCTAGAAACAAAGAAGTTAAGAGAAGATTGCCATAGGCATCCTTGACAGTAAGCTTAATGTTTAGGAACCCTCATTCATTCAGCAATTCCATATGGAGCATCTATCAGAACAGGGTGATCTGGGACTAGAGAAAGGCACAAGGCAGCAGCTCAGAAAACTAAGAAAGAGTGTCTCCTTATCTTTAGTTCTATGGGGGCATGGTGGTTCAGTGGTAGAATTCTCACATTCCATGTGGGAGAGTCAGATTTGATTTCTGGCCCATGCATCTCAAGTACAGTCACACTTATCTGTCAGTGGAGGCTGGCATGTTGCCACGATGCTCAACAGAGAACTTTCAGGCTAAGACAGACTAGGCAGAAAGGCCTGGGAAATCTCCTTCTGAAAATTAGCCAAAGAAAAACCCATGGCTCACAATGGTCTGATCTGAAACTCATCATGGGGATGGCACAGGACCAGGCAATATTTTGTTTCATTGTGTATGGAGGGGCTGACTTCACGAAGATGCTGTCTTCCTGTTGTCTAATGGTACTGACCTATCCAAGCACAAATTAGGAGACTCTGCTGAGCCAAGAATCTGAGTGTGACCCTGTTCCCTGGTGATGTAATATCCTTACGAATGTAAGACTCATTAATAAGCAGTTACTTTGCCCTTTATAACAAAAATACGTTTTGGTGTTTATGATGACTGCCAAGAACATGTGCAAACACAAACTTGAAAAAAATCACTACCGTCAAGTTGCTTCCAACTCATAGTGACCCTATAGCACAGAGTAGAACTCCTCCGTTGAGTTTCCAAGGAGAGCCTGGCAGATTCCAAACAGACACGTAGATAGCTATAAAAGATGAATAGAAAATAGTAACACTTAGGCAGGAGATATACTGTCACAGTTAGTGAATAGCTTACCATTGACAGAAAATTCTTTTCTCCACTGAAAACTCTCATCAAGCATCTTCAGTGTTTCATCTATAACATTGTGTCTCCAAGTTAAGTAACTTTCAACCCAGTTATCATCTTGCTGCAGCCTTTCAATATCACGAGGATCATATTTATCTGACTTATCTAGGGGAAAATAATAATAAATATCCAATCAGACTAATTATGTAATGTAATAACAACAAACACTAACACCAAAGGAAAAGAAACATCCCAAAGATAAAACTATATCTGAGGATAGGCAAAAAGAGGAAATTCAGACATAAATGCAGATTAAAGGACTGACAATACAATGATTTAATGACTACAGGGTTAAGTAAGCCACTACAGATTCAAGACATCAAGACTATGAGAAAATTCTGGGCACAATGATTCTCCGAAACTCGAAACTAACATCTGAGGAGACATCTTCTCTGATTCTGAAATCCCTTACCTAATCAATCAAAAAATGACATTTAATGTGCAAAAAAAAAGACTAGGTTATATTTACAAGGACATTTGTTTGGCAAGGGTCATCTTAAAAAGTGAGCTTAAAACAAAGCTGAAACTAGTTATGATGCAGCATTATGGCATTTTGTGTTTTCAGGCTCTGTGGCCTACATCTCCAATCATTTATTGGAATAACTGTTTCCAATACTATGAATTTCTCATTAGTTGCCCTCCCACACACCATATTCTTACCAACCTCTAGCCCTGATAACTCCTCCTTTCATGCCATATTCTCACTGTTTTTCTTCTGAACTCTCCTGGGCTCCTCATAACCGCCCGTACATTCAAATTCTACCACTCTGCAAGAGGCCACTTTCAAATGCTTCCTCTTCTGTACAATTTCCCCTGAACCCAGAATTAATTTCTCCCTACCTCTAGACAGTTACAGGACGTGAACCGAACCTTCCCTAAGGCACTCATCATATTCTCCCTTGAAGCACCTTTACTGGCATATATGCCATGCCTTTCCAAATTGTCCACAAAGGCAGAGCCTGTACATCCTAGGAATCCTCCAGAGCAAACTGCAACTGTGCCAATGGAAAGGCATTCAGTAAATATTTGTTGATTAAATCTATTCCTTCTCCATTTTTGTTTTCAATTAATAGCACCCACACAGGGTACCGTTTAAAAAATTCCTCCACTTCTTTATCTTTCACTGTTTGGCATCTAGTTCGTTGCCATGTACTAGTGACTGAATTGTGTGGTCCCCCAAATACGTGTTGAAGTCCTAACCCCTATACCTGTAAATATGATCCTGATTAGAAATAGGATTCTCTTTTGCTGTGTTAGTGAGGCCACATGAGAGAAGGGTGTGTTCTAAGAAGAGACACAGATACACACACGATGGAGACGGAGACACCACCGTCGAGTTGATGCTGACTCATAGCGATAGTACAGGTCAGAGTCGAACTGCCCCACAGTTTACAAGTAGCACTTGGTATCTGAACTGCCGACCTCTTCTGGGTTAGTAGATGCAGCACTATACTGACGTGTATACAAGTCGAGGACTATCAAGGAACTATGGGGGTTACTGAGAAGAAAAGACCCCCCTAGGGCTGATGTCCTGAATTTGGACTTCTAGCCTCCAAAACTATGAGACAGTACATTCCTGTTGTTTAAAGCCAACAATGTGTGGTATTTTTGCTATAACAGCATTAGGTGACTGTGATGGTCAATGCTCCATGTTAACTTGGCTAGGCTGTGATTGCCAGTATGGTGTAACTCTCCTCCATTTTGTGGTATTGTGTAATTGTGTTTTCTAAGCCCTAAAATGTCCATACGTTAAGGAGGTAGAATTAGTATGAGGTATATCCTGAGTCACACCCTTACTAAAGGGCATGATTCAGGTCACAGCCTTACTCAGGTTTTGCCCGGGATCCTCTGTGCAGTTGTCATCAGACGACTACCATTCCTTCAAACGCAATTCAGTATACAGTCGTCTGATAATCCAGCGGTGTATTTTCAGAGCCCTGTGAACCAGCAGCCTCTCGTCTGCCCTCATTCGCCAACTTCTGCAGCCCTGTGATCGAGCCGTTCTCCGTTTGACCTCTCTCTCCAGCTGCCACAGCCCCAGGGGCCATCTGCCTGTTGTCAGACCTGCCGAGTTGGGAATTGTCAGCCCCTGCAACCACAGGAGTCAGGAGAAGCCTCCGGCCCTACACGTGACTCATAGATTTGGGACTTGGCAGCCTCCACAACCATGTGAGCCACTTCCTTAGATAAATCTTTACATAAACACACACACACACAAACCAAAACCTGTTGCTCTTGAGTTGATTCCAATGCTCAGCAAGCCTATAGGACAGAGCAGAACTGCCCTATATGGTGTCCAAGGAATGTCTGGAGGATTTGAAATGCCAACCTCTTGGTTAGTAACCATAGCTCTTAACCACTATCCCACCAGAGTTCACACACACACTCCATTAGTTTCGCTTCTCTAGAGAGCTCAGCCTGAGGCAGTAATGAAGACATCGAGTTGTATACATTCTATCACTTTTCTATTTGCCTTACTTCAGGTTCTCAGAGATAACTGCTGAAAGGCAGGAAAATATAAAGTACATTCTGAGAGCTATCTTCTTTATAAATCTCAATCTCATGATCTTTAAGCTGCTTTATTTATACAGAGTTGCTGAACACCAGATGTGAAAAACAAGAAAAATATTTAGAAAGTTATCATGAAATGTAAGACTAGACAATAAATCATTCATTTGCAGAGCGCTACCTAGGACATGGCTCTTAATATCTATGCTCTATTTCCTCAATCTATAAAATGAGTGGTTCTATAGTAGGTACACCTTAGAAAATGCTTTTCAGCTTTACTATTCTAAAACTCACCATCATTCAAAGTACTATTTTCTCTAATTATAGATGGCCTCTGGGAGTTCCTATCTCCTGAAGAAGAGCTATTTGTTTTGGCCACCAGACAGCCCTCTTCACTGGATTAACAGCCAGTCAGGTGTTTTCCTTGAAATTACAGGTTTGGCACTGTCCGTTTTCAAGAAGATTTCTGCCAAACACCCACGTATGAATAGCCAGTTTACCTGCCAGTCGTTCTTCAAAACAAAAATGATGATCTGTGAAAAACTGACTAGTTTGGCTGGCAACTCAAACCTATTTTGTATATGGAACTGCACATTAAAAGAACATGTGCTCAACTAACGTATGTACACCTGTGTTCACTGCAGTACCATTCACAACAGCAAAAAGATGAAAATAACCTAGATGTCCACCAACAAACTATGATACATACACATAATGGAATTATTACAATAATAAAGAACAATAATAACTCTATGAAGCCTCTCATGACATGGAAAAAACTGGAGGGCATCATGCTGAGTGAAACAAGTTAATCACAAAAAGCCAAATATTGTGTGAGACCACTACTCTAAGAACTCATGAAATGGTTTACACAAAGAATCTTTGATGGTTACCAGGGAGGGGAGGGGTGGGGCTGGAAAAACACTAAGTAGACAACAGGTAGGTGGTTAACTGGTGAGGAAACCCTGGTGGTGTAGTGATTATGTGCTACATCTGCTAACAGGTCCGCAGTTCAAGTCTACCAGGCGCTCGGTGGAAACGCTGTGGTGCAGTTCTACTCTGTCCTATAGGGGTTACAATGAGTCAGAATCAGCTCGACGGCAGTGGGTTTGGTTTGGTTTTAACTTTTGGTGAAGTACACAATACTAGGAAAGTCAGCACCATTGGCACAAGGCAAGGTCATGGATGCTTCATAGACACATTCAAAGTCCCTGAGGGACTGAATTGGTGGGCTGAGGGCTGTGAGTACATCTAGCTTGGGTGGTATAACAAGGTTTATAAAGAAATGTTCTACATTCTACTTTGGTGAGTCACATCTGGGGTCTTAATAACCTGTAAGCAGTCATCTAAGATATTCCACTGGTCTTATCCTTTCAGGAACAAGGAATAATAAAAATAAACAAGGGAAAGATTAGTCCAAAGGACTAATGGACCACATTGGCAACGGCCTCCAGTACACTGAATCCAGAAAACCTAGATGGTGCCCAGCTATCACCAGTGACTGCTCTGACAGGGATCACAACAGACGGTCCCCATACTGGAGAAAGATGTAGAACAAAAGTCAAAAAGGAAAAACCAGAATTCCTGTCCTGATACACACTGCAGAAACCTTGAGAGTACAACCCCCAGACATGCTTTCAGTTCAGTATAAAAGTCACTCCTGAGGTTCACCTTTCAGCCAAAGATTGGACAGGGCCATAAAACAAAACAACACTAAAGTGGCACACCAACCCAGGGGCAAGGACTGGAACGCAAGAAGGGACAGGGAAGTTGGTAAGAGGGGACCCAAGGTCAAGAAGAGAGTGTTGATCTGCTGTGAGGTTGTTAACCAGTGTCAAAAAACTGTGTACTAACTGTTTAATGAGAAACCAGTTTGTTTTGTAAACCTTCGTCTAAAGTACAATAAATAAAACAAAAAGATGTGCCAAAGGACTGAAATTTAATATAATTAGTCATTTAAAATACATTCAGAAAAACCAGCCCTTTATTACTTCATCAGGGACATTCCGACATTCCAAAATAAACCCCCTCCCCCCCCCCACTGTGAGGGCTGTCAGTGAAGACTACAGTGACTCCTAGCCTTCTCCCTTTTGATTCTGGCTGAGAAGCCAGCAGCTTTACACCACCACTGCTTTCGCATTTTATCACTGCAAATGTCAACACAGTGAAAAAGGCAAATGACATCTTAGCATTATTATAAAAATAGTTTTGACTTCACAGACTCCCCAAAGTCTTGGAATCCCTAGAGGTTGATGGACCACACTCTAAGAACCACTTATAGACAAAACTGCCCCCATTGCCAGGAAATATAAAGCCCATTTTTCTTTGATGGCTTTCAGGGATGCAGAACTTTGAAATTAGCAATCTCCATTTACATGAACTCGCCATGAGTCAGATCTGACTCCACGGCACTTGGCTGGCTTGGCATTTACATGAAAATGATTACTTATTGTTATTAATAAAAGATATACTTACACATGAAAGGGTTACTGCTAAGTAGTTTCAGTCTACTTTCCTTGACAAGGTTACTCTCAAGTATTCTCACTCTACGTGGAGTACGTGGACTCATGCTGATGGCCGAGGTGGGGAAGGAGAGAGAGGGAAAAGGCTAGAATGGAGGAACTATGTGAGATGGGGGAGGGGCAGAAAAAAAGCAGGGGGCAAAAGGGGAAAAAGGGGAGGAGAAGGGAGGGACAGAGACAGGGATGAGGGGAACAAAAACAAAATGAAAGAGGCAGAGACTGCCAGCAAACTGAGCATTCAAAGTAGGGGAAACATGGCCAGGGACATGTAATAATGGTGTTTGTGACAACACAATCTGATGCTTTCAAAACAGCCCTCAGACACCTGAACCCTCAAGTAATCTGGAGTTTTCAGAAAACCAGTTCTTTGGTAAATCTAGCTAAGGATATAAACTCAAAAGGTATGCATGCACACACATGCACACACACATGCACACCCCCCCCCCACCCCTAGGCTGTTATCTTGAAAGACTATCACTAAGTGCTGACATGAGCAAGTAACTAGTTTTAAGGGAATACAAATTTGCTTAAAGTTTTACTCAACCTCTTTTGTTATTTCTCAGGAACTGTTGCTTTCTATTTCTATGCTTCAGTTTTGTCTCTTAAATATATATTTTATCAATTCACCTATTAACAACTCCTTTTAAAATATATTATTGTGCTTTAACAGTTTACAGTCCAACTCCATTTTTCATACAAAAACTTGAACACACCCTGCTGTGTAACTCTAGCTGCTCTCCCCACACTGTGACAGCACCCTCTTTTGTTCCACCATGTATTTCCTCCGTCCACTCAACTACTGCTGCTCCCCCTACCCTCTCATCTCACCTCTGGACAGGAGCTATCCAGCTAGTCTTGTGCATCTACTTAAGCCGAAAAAGCATACTCTTCACCAGTATCATTTTATGTCTTATAGTCCAGTCCAATTTTTGAAGAGATGGCTTTGGAAATGGTTTCAACCGTGGGCTAACAGTGAGTCTGGGGGCTATGTCCTCCAGAGGGCCTCCAGTCTGTTCGACCATCAAGTCTGGTCTTTTTAACAGGGTTTGAGTTCTACAACCCAGTTTTCTCCTGCTCTGTCAGGGACACTTTCTTTTTTTTTTTCACTATTATGATTGAATGAAAATGTACATTCCCATATAAATTCGCATGCTCACCTATATGCAGCTCCCACTGTTCTCCCTGTCCAGTGATAGCACACCCTTCCTCTCTGCTCTATACACGTCCTATCCTCCCAACAGTCTCCTATCCCCTCCTCTCCACCCACTCCCCTTCCTCCAGCAAGAGGTCGGCAGGATGTCATCCTATAGATACACAGAACTATATAATTCTCACAAGATACGGTCACTCTGTGTCACCAAATTCAATCCACTGCTGTCCAAAAAGTTAACTTTCATTATGATTTATGGACAGGGGCAGCAACAGGGCCAGGGGCCATGCTCCCAGGGGAATCCCGAAGCCCTTGGGGTTCCATCAATTGCAGTCTTTTATTGGAGATCTCATACCATCAATTGCGGTCTGTCTTTTATTGGAGATCTCACGGTGCACCCCTATTTATTCTCTTGTTGCCAGTGAGACTCAACTTTGTGAGCTCCATCATGGCTATCACTGGTGGTGGCCAGGCACCATCTGGTTCTCCTGGTCACGAGTCAATGTAGAGACCCACGTGGGTCTCTCTGTCTTCTGGGTTTTCTTTTCCCCTTATCGTTCTTGTCCTCAGTGATCATCCGTTTCTGTTGAGTTGGGACCATCTGCTGTACCCTCAGATGGCAGCTTGGCAGCTTTTAAGACCCCAGATGCCACTTGTCGATGTGGGGTGCAGAGTCCTCATTAGTAAAATGCTAGCTGTGCCACTTGGTCTTGATTTCGCCTGAGAGCATGAGGGACACTGTCTTAACTTCCCTACCAAGGCAGTCATTGGTGGCGCCTGGGCACCATCTATTTGTTCTGGTCTCATGATGATGCAGTCTCTGGATTACGTGGCCCTTTCTGTCTCTTGGGCTCATATTTCCTTATGCCTTTGATATCCTTCATTCTCTCCTCTTAACAACTCTTAGCAAATTGTTGTTAGGAGCCATCGAGTTGAATCTGACTCACAGTGACTCTACATACAACAAAACACAACATTGCCTGATCCTGAGCTCGCCTTATAATCTTTGTTATGTTTTCTCCCATTGTTGCAGTTACTGTGTCATCCATCTTGTTAAGAGACTTTTTCTTTTTTTCTGACCCTCTACTTTACCAAGCATGACATACATTTCCAGGGACTGGAAATCCTGGTGGCGTAATGGTTAAGCACTATGTCTGCTAATAAAAAGGTCGGCAGTTCAAATCTACCAGGTGCTCCTCGGAAATTCTATGGGGCAGTTCTATTCTGACTTATAGAGTTGTTATAGTTGGAATTGACTCGATGGTAGTGGGTTTATTTTTTTCTGTTTTGGTCCCAACCGATAACATGTCCAAATTATGTGAGAAGAAATCTCACCATTTTTGCTTCCAAGGAACATTCCAACTGTACTTCTTCCAAGACAGACTTGCAAATTCTTCTGGCAGTCCATGGTATCTTTAATATTCTTTGCCAATACTGTAATTAAAGGCATTAATTCTTCTTCGGTGTTCCTTATTTACTGTCCCACTTTCACATGCATATGAGGCGACTAAAAATAATATGGCATGGGTCATTCGCACCTTAGCCCTCAAAGTGACATCTTTGCTTTTTTAAGACTTTAAAGAGGTCTTTTGCCAATTTTGTTCAACACAATATGTTGTTTGATTTCTTCAGTGCTGCTTCCATGGGCACTGACTGTGGGTCCAAGTAAAATGAAGTCCTTGACAACCTCAACATTTTGTCCATTTATTATGATGCTGCTTACCAGTTTAGTGGTAAGGACTTTTGTTTTACGTTGAAGTGCAATCCATACTGATAGCTGTAGTCTTTCAGCTTCATCAGCAAATGCTTCAAGTCCTCATCACTTTCAGCAAGCACGGTTGTGTCATCTGTGTGAATCTTCTTCCAATCTTGATACTGCTTTCTTCTTCACATAGCTCAGCTTCTTGGATGATGTGCTCAATATGCAGACTGAATAATCATGGTGAAAGGATACAGCCCTAACACATACCTTTCTTGACTTTAAACCACGCAGTATCCCCCGGTTCTGCTTGAATGACTGCCTCTTGGTCTACATACAGGTCCCCCATGTGCCCAATTAAGGACTCTGGGATCTCCTTCTTCACAGTATTATCCATGATTTGTTATGAACGACATTTCAAATGCCTTTGTATAGTCAATAAAACACAGGAAATACACTTCTTCTATTCTCTGCTTTCAGTCATGATCAATCTAACATCAGCAACGGTATCTGTCATTCCACATTCTCTTCTGCGTCTGGCTTCAGTTTCTAACAGCTCCCTGTTCATGTACTGCTGCAAATGCTTTTGAATGATTTGCAGCATAATTTTAATTTTGTGTGATATTAATGATCCCCATTACTTTCAAGCTGACTCTGACTCACAGCAACCCTACAGGACAGAGTAGAACTGCCCCATAGTTTTGGAGGAATGGCTGGTAGATTCAAACTGCTGACCTTTTGGTTAGCAGTGCTACTGATAATTTCCACAATCTGTTGGATCACTTTTCTTTGGAATGGGCACAAATATGGCTCTTCTTCCAGTTAGTTGTCTTCTAAATTTCTTAGCATAGGTGAGTGAGCATTTCTAGCACTGTATCTATTTGCTGAAATATCTCAATTGGTATACCATCAATTCCTGGAGCCTTGTTTTTCACCAGTGCCTTTGGTGCAGCTTGGATTTCTTCCTTCAATACCATCAGTTCTCCACCATACATGCTATCTTCTGAAATGGCTGAAATTGGCCAATTCTTTTTGGTACAGTGACTCTGTGTATTCTTTTCATCTTTTTTGATTCCTGTGTTGCTTAATGCCTTTTCCTGTAGAATCCTCCAACACTGCAGCGCAGGTCATGATTTTTTCCTTCAGTTCCCTCAGTTGAGAAATGTCAAGTATGTTCTACCCTTTTGGTATTCTAACTCCAGGTCTTTGCACATTTCACTCTAATACTTTACGTCACCTTCTCTGGCCACCCTTTGAAATCTTCTACTCAGCTCTTTTACTTTATCATTTCTTCCTTTCACCTTATGTTTCAAGAGCAAGTTTCAGTTTCTTCTGGCATTCATTTTGGCCTTTTCTTTCTTTTCAGTGACACCTTGCTTTCTTCATGTATGATGCCCTTCCACAACTCGTCTGATCTTTGGTTATTAGTGTTCAATGTGTCAACCTATTGCTGAGACAGTCTCTAAATTCAGGTGGGACATACTCTGATCTTCATCATCTTCAACTTGAACTTGCATATGAACAACGGATGGTGTGTTCTGCAGTCAGCCTTTGGCCTCAATATCATCTGACTGATGATACTGGGCTTCCTCATCCTGTCTTTCCACAGATATAGTGGATCTGATTCTCATGTATTTCATGTAGAGAGGTCCATGTGTATAAAACCTGAAACCAAATCCATTGCTAATGTGTTTATTCTAACTCATAGTGACCCTATAGGAAAGAGTAGAACTGTCCCATAGGGTTTCCAAGGAATGCTTGGTGGATCTGAACTGTGGACCTTTTAGTTAGCAGTCATAGCACTTAACCACTATGCCACCAGGGTTTCCTCCATGTGCATAGTCACTATTTATGTTTCATTAGCAGTGTCTTTTTTCAGCAAAAGTTGCTGGTCTTACAAAATTCTATCATGCAATCTCCAGCATCATTTCTACTACCAAGGCCATATTTTCCAACTTTCATGTTCCAATTAGCAGTAATTACCAGTGCATCTTGATAGCATGTTTGATCAATTTCAGACTGCAGAAGGTGGTGAAAATCTTCATTTCTTCATCTTTGGCTTTACTGTTTGGTGTCTAAATGTGAGTAACAGTCATAGTAACTGATCTTCCTTGTAGGCCTATGGATATTATCCTATCCCTGCTAAGGAGTTCACTGTCAAAAAGCACAGTTCAAGATCTATACTGAAGTACAATGCTGTAATAGGATAACATACTTAACAAATTACTACTTGTTAAATGCTTTGCTGTTTCTCAAAGTACTTTTATGTATTTTAATAAAATCATAAAAAGTTATCATAAATACTGTAAGGTTTCTAATTGAAATTATTTTAATCCCTTAACTTCGTATTTTTATCAATTCTCTTTAAAAGTACACTGGGCACTGTGATTGAAAGTCTCATTATTTACACTAAATGTTTCCACACAGTAAACCTCTATGTCTAGTAACACAGAATTCATAAGCTGTACAGACCCACAGGGATCCCAGAAGTCTGATGCCCTAGGTTACGCTTATCCTGCAGTTTGACCAGATAGCTCATCCTCTCCTACACCAATCATGTCTCTGATGGCAGTATAACTAGACTGAGACAGAAAGGCATAGTCATAAAAATATAATCTCAGATTGTTAGGTACTAGAAGGAAATGGAATCTGAAACTCACACTTAGTGGGGACTGAAAATCATAGACTTACGTTTACTGCAGCTAGTCTTTAGAAAAAAATCTGATAAAGCTGGAGTCAACTTTTTTGTACGGACTCAGACCCTACAAGATTTAGATAACATAAAAACAACATGTAGTCCAAGTGGTAACACACTACATTGTTGTGTTTTTACGAGCCATCCAGTTGGTTCTGATTCATGGTAACTCCATGTGCAAAAGAATGAAGCACTGCTTGGTCCTGTGCTAGCTTCACAATAAAGGACTGTTTGAGCCTATTGCTTCAGCCACTGTGTCAATCCATCTCATTAAGGGTCTTCCTCTTTTTTGCTGATCTTCTACTTTATCGAGCATGATGCCCTTCTCCAGGGACTGGTCCTTCCTGATAACATGTTCAAAGTAAGTGAGTCCCGGATGATTTTAATGTGGTGCCAGAAACGTAACAGGAATAATTTGGCTCTAGAAAGACCCAGGAGACATTAAGTGAGTCTATGGTTTGTGGATAGATTTCTCTTATTCTCACATGTTATTGACCTTCCTATCTCTTGATGTAGGGGTTGTTCTTGTTTGTGTGAGAACATGATGAGGTGGTTAATAACTTATTTAAGAACAAAGGACAAAGAAGAGACTGAAGAAGTGATTTTCACAGAAGAGGAAAACCAAATGACCCACAAAAACATGAAGAGATGCTAAAGCTCACTGATATTCAAAGAAATGCAAATTAAAATCACAATGAGACAGCCCAACACACCCATCGGAAAAAAAAAAAAAAAGAAAAAAAATACCCAAACCTGTTGTTACTGCCCCATAGTTTCCAAGGAGCGCCTAGAAGAGCTGAACTACTGACCTTCTGGCTAGCAGCCATAGCACTTAAACACGAAGTTGCCAGGATTTCCACAGAAAAAGGCAGAACTGTCCTACAGGGCTTCCATGGCTGCAATCTTTGTGGAAGCAGATTGCCACACCCTTCTCCAGTGAAGTGGCTGGTGGGTTTGACACATCAACCTCTTGATTAGCATTAACCACTGTACCACCAGGGCTCCTTAAGAGAATAAATAACACCAAATGCGGGGAACAGTTACTGGCCGTGGAAGGGCAGGTATTGGGACACATACGAGGCTTTTAAGGTACTGGAAGTTCTATTTCTTTGGATGAGTGGTAAGTACATGGGTGTTTACTTTATGTTTTATACATTTCATTTAAGACATTTCAAAGTAAAAAAAATTAAAAGGCAAACCAAAAAAAAATTAGAAGACCAGAAAAAGACATTAACGAGAGAGAATTAGTTAACTAATAGCAATGGAAGAAACCAAAGAGGAATGGCTAATTTTGAACAGAGTCCCTGGGTGGTGCAAATGGTTAAGGTACACAGCTGCTGAGAGGCTGGATGGTTCAGCCTACCCTGAGATGCTTCATAAGAAAAACCTGGTGATCTACTTCCAAAAAAAAAAATCAGTCCTTGAAAACCCTACTAGGGTACACAGTTCTACTGTGAAATCCTCAGGGTCCCCAGGAGTTAGAACTGGCTCTAGAGCAACTGTTTTTGTTTCATCTTGAATAGATTTAAAGCATGAAAAAAAAGTAAGGAGAGACTTAAACAAGAAAGGCCCATACCAATATTAAAAGCCACAATAAAAAAAACAAAAGTTGAAGCTGTAAATGGCTGTGAACACATGAAGAGGATGCTTACCCTCACTAGTAAAGAAATACAAACTAAAGACCCATCAGTTATAAATGACAACATGTGGTATGATGCAATGGTGAAACTGACATGCTCATTCAGCCTGATGAGAATGATTACTGGTATGACTCTTGAAATCAGTTAATTATACTTCCAGACATGAATTTTAACAATATGAACTACTCTATACACACACACAAAAAAAATATTAACAAAAACCACCTAGAAAGAATACTATGTCCAAAATGAAAGGGCTATGTAAGATACAAGAAAATTATCTTTTTATCTGTAGAACTGAATGTAAAAATGCTGCTTACTTCCTAAATATGGAAAATAAGATTATGTTAATAGATGTAACATGCAAAATTATAGAGAATGGTCTTTTTAACTATTTTATATATACATACATATATATATACACAGACATATGAAAAAGGCTAGAAAAACTGCATCAACCCATTAGAGCTCTCTAGGTAGAGATCATGTGTGATTCTTTAGGATCTTCTGATGTCACCCAAATTCATTTAAATTAATTCATAAATAGTGAAACCTATGAGAGGTGAAACTCGACAGGACTGACTTGTTATTCTGGGTCTTGCAATTTTCTGCCTTTGACAGGGTGCTGTCTTACCATTTTTTCTACTGCTCTCTTTTGTTTTGTTGTTGCTTTTGTGTGCCATTGATCCAACTCACAGTGGCCCTATATGGCAGGGTAGAACTTCCCCAGAGTTGCCGAGGGGCAACCGGTAGATTCAAACTGCCAACCTTTTGGTTAGCAGTCTGAGTTCCATTGCTCTTTATTAGTGGAAAACACTTGTATTTTCCTTCTCTGACAGGCTTTTGTGTTACACAGGTTTTAGCTTTCACAGGTTTCACTGTACTTGTAAAGTCAGAAAACAAACCTAAAATAACAACAAGCCTCGATCTCTCCATGACTTTCCATACCCACTAAAGCACTAACTCATCACTTTGACAACCAGGGCTCTCTACAATACAGTCCCAACTATTTTTAGACCCATGGGTTTAACTTTCCTAAGGCTTGTCAAACTGGACTTCTTTCTCATTCCTCCTACCATGCCCCACATCTTCTCATCTCAGTGCTTTAGCTCCAACTACTGAAGCTGCCTAATCTCATTCTCTACTGGTTCAAGTGTCACCATTCTTCAAGATTCACAAGAAACACCCCCGATCTTCTATGAAATTTTTTTAACTTTTGCTTGATGGCACTTGGCTTGGCTGGCTTGTTAACACAGTCATCCCAACCACTAGATGTTATTTCTCCTTGCCTTTGACTCCTATAGAATTGATTTTTAGCACCCATATTACTTTTGATACAATTGGCCCGAACATTAATAGGTTTCCACTGGATTGTAGTGGTTCAGGAAACGGCTCTTTCCTTTAGCTCTTTTGCTAACATTGACATACTCGTTCCCAAAATTTGGCACATGAGTCTTTGAGGAATGAACAAATGATTGCCACAAGGGATTAGTCTCCTGCCTTGGCCACAAGGAGGATGACGAGAGAAAGGGAAATGTCTTTCATTTGTGACTCAGCCTGGAATTTCTTACAGAAACGAGGAAAACGAAAAAAAAAGCACTATTAGTAATCTGTAAGACAATTACAGACTTATATTTTATTGTTTCTGCCAGCTTAAAAAAAAATCTAGAGGTCACTCTTCAGACAAGAATGGACTGGACTTGGGGACACAGTGTGACCATATAGTATGTGTACTTTATAGTTCTAGGCATTTATAGGAGGCTGTCCTACTGGTCTCTTTCTAGATGGGAGAGAAGAGGGTAGAGAGGAGGGGACAGGAGCTTGTTAAGAGGATACCAGAAGTACAGAATGAAAAGGGGGAATGTGTTGTCACTGGCAATGAGAGCAGAAGGAGATGCAGATAGGTGGGCATGCAAAATTGATTTAGATTATATACTTTCACTTAATCACAATAATAATAATTAAAAAAAAATCTATCCATAATTGGTAGCTTAATTTTTATAGAAACAAAAATGTGATTAGAATTACTAAAAACCCACTTCCAAAAGAGTTTTTAGAGTATAAAATCCAAACCAGTTGCCCTCAGGTTAATTCTGACTGAGGACAACCCTGTGTTTACCAAAATTCGACTGTATTCCTTAGGAGATTCAATAGCTGTTGTGATCTTTCAAAAGCAGAGGGTCACATCTTTCTTCCCAAGTGTCTCAGGGCAGATTTGAATGGCCAACCTTTCAGTCATCAGTCGAATGCTTAATCATTTATGCCACCCAGTGACTCCTTTCCATATACTTGTAGATAAGATAAATTTCCCTTTATGACAATATACATTATCACATTTGCTTAAGTAGGCCTTAAGTATCTTTTGAAACAAAATATTGTTAATAACAGACATACTAAAAGACAGAAGGAAAGCCGACATTCTAAACATACCTGAGTAAATTCTAAAAGGTGAATTTAAAAGGGAAATCACTTTCTGATCAGGCAAATCAAAAAACTTCACTGCTTTCTTATTGTATCTTTATCAGATTCTACTTTCATCAAGAAACAACTGAAACTTTAAGGCAAGAAAGCTGTTCAAGGTTTCTATTTCCTTTCACAACTCATGTCTTTAAATAAGTTAACATTTATAATCACTGTGCAGAAAGATAACCCACACAGGTGTTTGTGTTCAAACATATCCAAGTGTGTATCTTCAAGAACAAAACTCTCCCTGTGTGCTTAATGCCACACATTGCTTTACTTTGAAATAACCCTGGTCTTTATGATACAAAGGAGCTCTAGTTATACAGTCATTGAAGCATTCAGCTGCCAACTGAGGGTTGGTGGTTCAAGTCCACCAGCCATTTCGTGGGAGAAAGGTATGGCAGTCTACTTCCTTGGAAATTCTATAGGGCAGTTCTACTCTGTCCTATAGGGTTACTATGAGTAACTCCATGGCAATGAGTTTATCAGACATATTGTGAAGGCTTGTCTTTGCTAGATTTTGGTGGGGGAAGGACAGTAGGTCAGCTTTTAGAGTAAGACTAATCTCCCTATGTGTATACACTTAAATACTGGCATGTTCATTCAAGGAAACCCTGGTGCTGGAGTGGTTAAGTGAGATATCTGCTAACCAAAAAGTTGGCAGTTCGAATCTACCATGTGCTCCTTGAAAACTCTATGGGACACTTTTAGTCTGTCCTATAGGGTCGCTATGAGTCAGAACTGGCTCGATAGCAACAGGTTTGATTCTTTTGGTATATTCATTCAATGAGTATGTACTGAGAACTGTCAAGTATACAGAAGTGTACATGAGGTCTGACAAGTCTGTGAACTTAATTGTTTTAAGTGCTACATATCTCATTCTGAATATCACTACGGTCACCTTAGAAGTATTTCCCGTGGAAAGCTATGCACCGCTGCCAGTGCTTAGTCCACCCTTCAAAGCAATTTTGGCCATTGCACACTGTGGCACAGTGGCAAGTTCGCGAATTTAATTGTATAGTTGTCTGTGAGGGAGTTTTTTTTTTATTTTTTATTTAACATAACTGAGTGAAAATGTACATTCACATGTAAATTTACATGCCCCCCTATATGCAGCTTCCACTGCTCTCCCTGTCCGGTGACTGCACACTATTCCTCCCTGCTCCATACATGTCTCATCCTCCCAACAGTCTCCTTTACCCTCCTCTCCGTCCACTCCCCTTCCTCCAGTCAGAGGTCAGCAAGATGATATCCTATAGATGTATAGAACCATAAAGTGCTTCCAACATATGGTTACTCAGCATTGCCAAGTCCATTCCATTCCTGTCCAAAGAGTGGACCTTTGTTATAATTTATGGGAATGGGCAGCATCAGGGCCGGGGGCCATGCTCTCAGAGGAACCCCAAAAACCGCTGGACCATCAAATGAGGTCTTTTAGTGGAGATCTCATGATGTACCTCTTTTTATTCTTGTGTTGCCAGTGAGGCTCCTCTCTGTGAGCTCCGTCATGGCTATCACTGGTGGTGGCCGGGCACCATCCGGTTCTTTTGGTCTCAGGTCGATGTAGGCACCCACTCTTGTGGGTCTCTCTGTCTTCTCGGTTGTCTTTACCGCATGCCATTTTGGCCCTCGGTGAGCATCCGTTCCTGCTGAGTTGGGACCATTTGCTGTGTCCTCGGATGGCAGCTTGGCAGCTTTTAAGACCCTAGACGCCACTCACCAATGTGGGGTGCAGAGAGCTCTCTTAGCAAAACGCTAGTTGTGCCAATTGGCCTGGAATTCGCCTAAGAGCATGGTCCCCGGCCCCCCGCCCCAGCTACTCTATCCTTGCAGTATTGAGTTAAGATGGAAGGAGTACTCAAGTTATGCTGAAGTCCACTTAATGTTGTTCTTGTTCCTAATGTGTGCTGTCACCGCTTTCTCCCAACTAGATTTCTAGTAACTACCTAAACTAAACCCTCCCCCCCTTGCCCTCCCTCCCTCCCTCCCCTCCCTTGCAGCTGTCAAAGAGTCTTTTCTTCTATACACAAGTCTGTTTTTGAGATCTTATCGTAGAGGTCTCATACAGTATTTATCCTTTTGTCGCTGACTACTCTGTGAGGGAGTTTTTAGTCAATAAACAAAAACTGTATCAGAACACTCTCCCTACTTACTTGATCTGGCCCCCAAAGACTTTTTTCTTTACCTGAAGATAAAGGAAACATTGAAAGGAAGACATTTTGATGACATTCAGGACATCAAGGGTAATACAACAGCTATGATGGCCATTCCAGAAAAAGAGTTTCAAAATAGCTTTGAAAGGTGGACTAGGCACTGAAACTGGTTCATAGCTTCCAAAGGGGAGTACTTTGAAAGTAACTGTAGTGATATTAAGTAATGAGGTATGTAGTGCTTTTTCTAGGATGAGTTCATAAACTTAATTGTCAGTCCTCAGGTACTTGCTCTCAATGCCTATAGGTTGCAACAAGACCGACAGACATTCAACCAAGAAAACGAATAAGTCCCTAAAATCAAAGGAACCAAACCCACTGCCACTGAGTCAATTCCCACTCATAGCGACCCTACAGGACAGAGCAGAACTGTCTCACAGTTTCCAAGGGGCAGCTGGTGGAGTCAAACTGCCGACTTTTTGGTTAGCAGATGTAGCACTTAAGCACTACCCTACCAGGGTTTCCTAACAGGTTCCTAGGTGGTGTAATAGGTCCCTAGATGGTGCAAAAGGATTGCATTCAACTACAAACCTAAAGGTTGGTGACTCAAATCCAACTAGTGGCATTGCACAGAAAGGCCTGGCACTGCTTCTGAAAAGATTACAGCCAACAAAACCCTACGGAGCTCTGTTTCAATCTGTAACACCTGGGGTCGCCATGAGTCAGAACTGATTTGCCGACAAAGGATTTGGAGGAAAGGAACAATAAATAAGCAAACAAATGAACAACATAATTAGAGATTATGGTAAGAGCTGTAAAAGAGAGAAAATAAATAAAAGAGGGACAGGGAGGCTATTTAATAGTGAGAAAGACTTCTCAGATAAATTTAATCCAAGATGGGAAAGAAAACAAGGACTCAGGCATGCTCACTATCCAGGGAAGAATTCCAGACAGAAAGTAAAAAAATCCCAAGATGGAAACAGACTCAGTCTATCGAAGAACATAAAAGAGGCAGTGTGACTATTCATGTTTCTTAAACTGTGGGTAATGTTTGTAGGTTAGTATGTCAATTTTGTGGGTTACTGCATTTTTAAAAAGGGAAGTCAAATAGAAAAAAAAACTCACAGGGTCACATGCTTTAATAAGTACCCTTTCATAAACTTTTGTTTCAGTTACATGTATGCTTGTATTCTCGGTTGCAATGTTACATACCTTTCTTACTGTGGGCAGTGTCAAACTGAAAGCCTCTGTGAGAGACAGTACTAAGCAAGAATAGTAGTGACAGTTGAGGATAGAGAGGTGGGCCAGAGCAAGATCACTGCAGGCCTCCATAAAGAATTGGGAGTTTTATTCTAAACACAGTGGGAAAGCCCTGGAGGGTTTCAAGTTGGGGAGTGACAGGATCATGGTGTTGGCAGAGAATCACAAGACCTGAGCTCTAGCCCTGACTTATGCACTAACACCAGGAATTTTGAGCAACTCACCTAAACTCTCTAGATCTCGCTTTCTTCATGTTAAAATAGAGGTTTGGACCAAGATGACCTTCAAAGGCTTGTCTTTTGCTAAATTTCCATGACCATATTGCTTCCTTTCTTAGGCATAAATAAATTAGGAAGATACTAGCATGAGGTCAAGTATCTAAGTAGCTTCACAAACTATTGCCAACTCTTATAGTTTATACAAGTTACATTTTTATAGTATAGATGTTACATTAGTATATATATGTTACATTAGTATATATGTTACATTAGTATATATATGCTACATTAGTACATATATAAGTTACATAGTAACTTAAACATTGCATCACCAAGGCTCTTTAGTTATCTAGGGGAGCTTAAAGTTGCAAGGAACCTCAAACTAGCACTAAAGTTAAGATGCTAAAATTAACCTCCTTCCCAGTAACCAAAATGACTTACTGAGTCAAATAATTAAAGTCTACTATATGCTACACTGCTACGTAGCTTAATATGTTTTTCCATTTAACCCTCATAATCATATTATTCCCATTAAACAGATATCGAAACAGGCTCAGACTGCTAGACAAATAAACCATTAAGTGGTAGAGTCAGGATTAGGACAGGTCAACAAAAACCAGTTGCTGTCCCGTTGATTCTGACTTCTAGTGACCTCATGTATTTCAGAGTAGAAATGTGCTATGTAAGGTTTTCAATGGCCAAGCTTTTGGAAGCAGACTGCTAGGCCTTTCAAGTCTCTAGGTGGATTTGAACGACCAACCATCCCCTCTCCCCCATGATTATGGGGTTTATTAGAGAAGTAACATGTTACAATTCAGGATCAAGAATGACTCAGGTTTAGTTCTTCCATCAGGCCCTCAGGCACTCTGCTCCTTGGCTAGTTCTCGGCCCTGCTCAGGCAAGTGTTGCAAAGCTCTTCAGCTCCACCAGTAAGAGCCTGAAGGCCTCCGTGGAAGCTTCTGCCTGAAGGCATTCAGCTCTCTTGCTCAGTGGATTGGCATGCTCACTGCAGTGGCCTTATTTTGTGGGCCAGCAAGCCTACCATCCATCAGCCATTGGTCTCCTGTCTTAACCACTGGACCCTTCAGTTAGTTGCCAAAGGCTTAGAATCAACCCTAAACTGGCTAACATATACATTCTTTGTTAATTCCATATTTATAAAGAATTACCCTAGATTTTTTAAAAGTTACCGTACAGCTATTAAATCATCACTTAAGTACCTGACGACACAAATACCTGACATCTGGACACATAATATCCAACCAATAAATCAATTCTGGACTCACAGGTGCCTTAAGTATCGTGTGAGATGAAAAGGTAAGAGCTTGTTCCAACACTGCAAGGACTCCTTTGTGGGTAGCTTGCTCAGATGTAAGTGGAATTAAGCAAAACATTCCAGGAATTTGCATCCCCAATTTAAGTCCAAGTCAACACTATTATGACAGGTTCCAGGTTAATTTGCTGGATTCCTCTGGTGAAAGGTCAGCAAAGGAACCAAGAACTGTGCCCTCCGCCTAAAAAGCGTTCTCCAAGATGCATAAAGATGAGATGCTACAAACTCGTTGATTTCCCACTTGCATTAACCCTTGAAAGGCATCACTTGCCCAGTTGCAGCAGTTATGGCATGTCATGGAGACAAAAAACCTCGGAAACATGAAGGGCACTGGCCTTCTGGGAGTCGAAAGCGTTCCCAATGCCGTCCAGAGACAGCCACAAACACCTCAGCAAAGTTGGGAACGTCACTAAATGCCTCCCTCAGCCCTAAGAACGTGGCACTCACCTGTTAAATACTCAGTTTCGAACCTCCGTCGGGTGTCTGCGATGAGCTTGGCTTTACTCTGGGTCTGACTCTGGAGGGGAAACAGGATAAGACCCTTAGACACCACACTTGCCAACCGCTTCACCCCGACTTAGCCCAGTTTTCCCTGGGCACCAATTCCCTAGGCCTCGAAGGCGGCCTCCGGGCCAGAAAGAGCCAGCAGCGGTGCGGCCAGTTCCTCACCTCGGCCATGGTGCTCCTCACAGGTGCAGAAGCCGCCCGAATCTCTCATCACCGCCTGGAAGGCCCAGGGATAGGAAGAGCAGGCAGGGAGGGGAAGGTGGTCGCGTGACACCGGAAGGGGAGAGAGGGAGCGGCTACATTACCCAATCCAATAAGGCCGTCTGTTTCGGAGGTGGGACCAGGCAGTCAGCCTGGCATTCCATTTGCTGCTCACTCTAGCCCCGCCTCTAATGACTCCGCTCACATGCGGCTCCGCCCCCTCCATTGGCCAGCCTCCTGCTCTTTCCGCGTTAAGTTCCGCCCCTGAGAGCACCACAGGCCAAGAGATTTCACAGCAACTCCCACAGGCTCCGCCTCCTCAGCCACCCTAGCAACCGTTTCCTAGCAGCTGAGCTTACTTTGCGCGCGCGGAACCTCCCGCCCGCGCTTCCCAGGATGCAGCGCGCTGGCGGGAGGTTCGGAGCTTTGGGCTGCTGCACCTGGGTGGGGCGCCGGAAAGGTGCGGCCTGCGAGACATGCGGGTTCGCCCGCGCTGAGGTAAGGCCGCGTGTCTTCCCTGCTCGGCCTTCGCGGAGGCTGGATTTGCTTCCCTTGTCCCCTCATTGTGGGAGAGTGAGAAGGAAGCGGGACTGGGTACTGCCTGAGTGCTCGGGCCTTTGCCCCGGGACAGTGGTCTTGAAGGGGTCGTCGCCTCTGCCCTCGGGCTCTGAGCGTCCCTGAGTTAACACTTGCACTCCAGAATCCCAATCTCCCTTTGCCTTGGATGTTTTTGTGACGGGGAGGGGAGGACGCACCTGGCAGAACTCCACCTTGTCCTCTGGCCTGGGCATCTGCTGCACTTCCCGTGGCGTAGCCTGGGGCTCCCTTTTCTAAGGCTCCCTGTGTCTCTCAGCCTCCTCAAAGTACCTTTGAGGTGTTCTAGAGGGAGTGTTTTTATGGTGGTAAAATTGCAAAGAACATCTGTACCATGTCTGTTCCACTTGGAGTGTGAGATACTTGGAAAGGAAAATATCTTCGAAATTTTTAAAGCTAGTGTGTCTACAACTGTGTGTGCCGTAGAGTGGATTCTGGCTTATAGCAACCCTATCGGACAGAGTAGAACGGCCTCATAGAATTTCCAAGGAACACCTCGTGGCTTCCAGTTGCTGACCTTTGGGTTAGCAGCTGTAGCAATTAACCACTCTGCTTCCAGAGTTTCCAAACAAAACCAAGACTTTAAGGTTAAAATATATGATGAAAAGTGCCTAATGGTTATTAGCAGGGGCGGATGAACCGGTAAGCAAAGTATACACCGGCCTGCTTGTGCTTATTCACTAATCTGTAGTGCACAATTTTACCTGTTTTTCACCACATCAAACACTCTTCTGTAATGTGCAGTTTCATATGGCTTTACCATGTCTTTGATGTGCCGAATTTGAGAAACCCCAAGTCAGATTTATAAGGTAGGTACAGAAGCAATTTTATGGTTGTCCACTAAAAATAATAACTGAAATTGCTGCTCATACAGTAATATTGCCTTTTATTTTAACTGAAAAATGTTGAACATTACAAGAAGGAATCCAAACGAAAAAACTACTACTTTCGAGGTGATTCCAACTCATAGCAATGCTGTAAGACAATAGAACTGCCCCACAGAGTTTCCAGGGAGTGCCTGGTAAATTCAAACTGCCAACCTTTTGGTTAGCACTGGTAGCAGTTAACCACTAGGCAACCAGGTTTTCTACCAAAAACAAAAAAAAGTCCCCAGTATTTCCACCATCAGTCGTGATGAAAACTTCAGCTTCTTTCATCCTTAAACTTCTTTAAAATGTTTATACTTTTTATGAGGAGCCCTGATGGTACAAAACCTAAGGGCTTGACTGCTCCCTGAAAGGTGGGCAGTTGGAACCCACCAGCAGTTCCTGGGGGTTTTCTCTGGTGATCTCCTCTTTAAAGATTACAGCCTAGTATCTGGGGTCTTAAAAGTTAGCAAGCTGCCATCTGAGGTACACCGAATGGTTCCAACTCATCTGTAACAGACAGTCACCAAAAACAACAAAGACATGAGGGAGAAAGAGCCCAGGAGACAGAAGGACCCATGTGAATGAGAGACAGGATCAACATGTGACCAGAAGAACCAGATGGTGCCTGGCCACCACCACCAACAGCCATGATGGGGCACACAACGTCAAATCCCAGTGGCAACATGAGAAAAAGAGGGGTGCACCTCAAGAACTCCACTAAGAGACTACAACTGATGGTCCAGCAGCCTGGGGGTTCCCCTAGGAGCATGGGCCCTAGACCCACTGCTGTTCCTGACCAGAGAACATTACTGAGGTCAACTCTTTGGATGGGACTGGACTGGACTTGGGGACACAATGTGACCATATGGTGTGTGTACCTTATGGTTCTATGCATCTATAGGATGCTGTCCTACTGGCCTCTTACTAGAAGGGAGAGGAGGGTACAGGAGATTGTTAAGAGGATATGACATATACAATGTGAAGGAGGAGTGTGCTGTCACCGGGCAAGTAGAGCAGAAAGAGCTGTAGATAGGCAGACATGCAAATTTTATTTGAATTGTATACTTTCATTTAGTCACACACACAAAAAGATTACAGCCTAGGATATAAGTAGTCTTTTTCCAGGAGATTCTCAGCACCCATGTTGATGAGTGGTGTCTGGGGTCCTAGAAGCCAGCAAGCTGCCATCTGAGAAACATCAATTGGTTGAAATACACCTGAAACAGATGACAACCAAGAACATCAAAGATGAGAAAAAATGAGCCCAAGAGACAGAAGGACGCATACGATTGGGAGACTGCATCAGCATGAGACGGGAAGAACCAGATGGTGCCCAGCTACTGCCAAAGACAGTCCTGATAGAGGTAGAGACTTCACAGTGTAGAGTCCCTGATACAGCAGGAGAAGAAGGGGTATACAGATGTAGAACTCTACTAAAGAACTGACTTGATGGTCCAACAACTTGGAGGGTCCCGCCTGCACTTGCTGCTAGCCCAGAGCTGAAACCAGTACTGAAGCCAACACTTCAGACAAAGGATGGACTGGACTTGAGGACACAGAGTGTTGCATGTAGAGTATTTTAAAAAAAGATGACAGTGTAGGAAATGATGGGGCAGTTCTGCTCTGTCCTATAGGGTTGCTATGAGTAAGAATCACTCCATAGCACACAACAAACATACTTTTTATGGGAAAAAAATTACATTGTTTAAAAACTGTTTGAATGCATTCTATAAAAAATCATTTCTTAAAAAATAACATCTCAGGTATAGCTAAAGTCTCCTCTCTGCCTCTTCTACCCTACCCTAATATCCAACCCTCCTTCCTTTTCAGAGAATGAACAGTCATTAGGAATTTTGTCTCTGTCGCTTCCCATCTGTTATTGTTTGAGAAGATCCTTCAGTTGTCTTCTGTTTTCTCGTGTATAAAATGGGGTGATCTCATAAAGATATTTCAGTGAATAAATGAGTTAATCCAATGTATTTAGAATATTACCTGGCACAGAGAAACATGTTTTGGTCAAGTCGGTTTCTACTGAAGAGTATAGGACAGAGTAGAACTGCCTCATAGAGTTTGCAAGGAGTGCCTGGTAGATTCAAATTGCCAACCTTTTAGTGAGCAGCGGTGGCTCTTAATGAGTATACCACCAGGGTTTCCAGCACATAGAAAGCACTCAGTAAAGAGAGTTCTTTTAGGTAAGTGCAGAAAATATTCACTGTTTTATGTGTTTGTATTTACATAAATAGTATACTACAGTATACTATTTTTTTCCGGCAACTTGGTTACATCACAGTGAACATTTTAGAACAGTGTACTTGTGCAAATATGGGATTATTTCTCTGGATTCATATATGGATATGTGAAATTGCTGCATATATGCATTTTGGTTCACTACCACACTGCCTCCCGAAGTCACCTTTCTCTTTTATTACATATTCTTAAAATAGTCTCCTAATTGCTATGCCTTTCTCCAGTCTCACTCCACTCCTGTCTTCAGCACTGTTACCTAGATTTGTAATTCAGAAGTACATGCCATAATTTTTAATTTTGAAATCTTTCAGAAGTTTGTCATTGCTTTTAGGAAAAAGTTAGAAGTCCATGCCAGCCAAGTGCCATCGAGTCGGATGTGACTCATGGCGACCCTAGGGGGACATAAAAAACCCTTTAACTTAATCTTCCCTAATTATCCAACTTGGTTATCATCATTCTCTCATAGTCACCTATGTTTTGTGTATACTTGGTAATGTTGGAAAAGGGGAAGGGGAGATTGTGTCTAGTTAAACCCCAACAAATGACTTCTAGTTACAAGCAGAAAAAAGTTTTACCAGTAGGCATATTCTGTAGTTGAGTTAGTATATTTAGGTTAAGAATGTTCAATATTTTGGAAAAAGGACATCTATCAGTGTTGTTTTCATAAATTTGCTTACTATTAGGTGAAATTTTTGGTTGGAGGTATCAATTGGGTAGGCCTTTTCTGCAAAGATAATTACTTACTTTATATTGGTCAGAATTGATATAGTATCTTATAGATATTGTTTAGGTTTCATCTATATAGATATTATAGTCCTCTTAGGCTCTTCCTGAACCAGACTGATAGTGAAAATAAATTTAAGAATCCCCTTTTTATTTGGAGGGAGTAGGTGAAAAAGAGAGGGTGAGGGTGATAACTGATTGTTAATCCACTTTGTTCATTTGGACAATGAACAAAGAAGACAGAAGAATTGATGCCTTTGAATTGTGTTGGAGAAGAATGTTGAATGTACCATGGACCGCCAAAAGAGCAAACAGATGTGTTCTGGAAGAAGTACAACCAAAGTGCTCCTTGGAAGCAAAGATGGCAAGACTGCGCCTCACATACTTTGGGTGTGTTGTCAGGAAGGATCAGTCCCTGGAGAAGGACATCATGCTTGTTAGAGTGGAGGGCCAGCTAAAAAGAGGACGACCCTCAATGAGATGGGTTGACACGGTGGCCACAATAATGGGCTTAAGCATAAAAACAACTGTGGACATGGCACAAGACTGGGCAGTTTTCGTTGTGTTGTTCATAGGATTACTATGAGTCAGAACCAACTCAATGACACCTAACAACAATAACTCACTATATTTACATTAGCAGGTTGTCATGGTTGGAATTGTGTCCCCCCAAAAATGTGTGCAGCCACATGGCTGGGATATGGTTCCCAGTGTCTTGGGACTGTCCTCCATTGTGTGGTTTTGCTAACCTGTATGTTAAAGGATTAGGGTGGGGCTGTGAATTCCTGCTATGGGGAAGTTTCCCTGGAATATGGCTTGCCCCACCCTTAATGCTTTTAGCTTGCAAGGAATAAAAGGAAAAAGAAACAAAAGACAATTTGAGAACCTCGCTACCATCAAGCAAGCAGCACTGGGAGCAGAGCACGTCCTTCAGACCAGAGGTTCTTGCGTGAGGACACTCCCTGGACAAAGACTGATGCAATACCGGACTTTCCTCCAGAGCCGACAAGGGGAAAGTCTTTCCCTGGAGCGGACACCCTGAATATGGACTTGCAACCTACTGGACTGTGTAAAAATAAATCTTTCTTTGTTAAAGCCATCCACTCTGTGGTAATTCTGTTAGAGCAGCCCTAGCTGACTAAAACACAGGTATAGTGTTGTTTTATAGTATATACATATCTGGTTTCACCTTATGTACTTTAATGTACAGTAATACAGAAAAGAAATATCTCTAATTATGTAGTGTTTTATAAATAACCTGCTTCCAAATATTTTCAATAGTTGCAAGAGAGGTTAAAACTTAACTAGTATGAGTTACTGGTTTTCTGCCGCTACTGTTGCAATGGTATTAAGTAGTTAATTCAGCAATAGGATGACATAGTAAATGTGAAGCACCTATAATCAGCCTTTGTTTAACAGTGATTGCTTATATTGGGTTAATAACATCCAAAGTATTCCTTAGTTTGACTTGTTTGTAAGTATATTTTTGTCTTAAAAAAGCCTCTTTTTCCATAGGCTTCCAGGTTTTATGACTGTATGCTAAAAATTTTGTTGTATCAATCTAAAATATAACACTATACACAGATAGGTGAATTCAGTAAGCCTCAAGGTTATCACAGAAAGTTTGAGGAAAATATATTTAGCTTCATAAATACTATATTACCCAAACCAACCCACTGTCATCAAGTCAGATCCTGACTCATAGTGACCCTAAAGGTCAGAGTAGAACTGTCCTGTAGAGTTTCCAAGGAGCGCCTGATGGATTTGAACTGCCAGCTTTTCGGTTAGCAGACATAGCACTTAACCCACTACGGCAGTTCAAATCCACCAGCTGCTCTTTGGAAACTCTATGGGGCAATTATACTCTTTCCTACAGGGTTGCTATGAATTGGAACCAATTCAACAGCATCTAACAGCAACGCCAAGCCGAGTGCCGACAGCAACAGCAATTACAAATATATGAACAAATTCAAAATACGTTATTTGAAATAGACCACCTTCAGAAGGACAACACACAATACAAGAGAAGAGAGCACAAATGGACTGAACCAAAAGTTACAAAATTTCTTGAATACAAGCAAACACTTCCAGGGACAGAGTAGTAGGGGCAAGGGTCTGGGGGTCATGGCTTACCCCTAATGAGACGGATTGACACAGTGGCTCAACAACGGGCTCAAGTGTAACGAATTGTGAGGATGGCGCTGGACACGGCGGTGTTTTGTTCTGTTGTAGAGGGGGTCACTATGAGTCAGAACCAACTTGATGGCCCCTAAGAACAACAAATGTGCTGAGCACTCCTTTAACAGTTAGTGGTAGAGCTGGAAGACAATATCCTGAGTGACACAAGGACAAATGCCATAAAGAAGGACAAATAGTGTATGGCCTTGCTTATATAAAAAGACAAGAAAAGACAAATGTATAGGGACCAAAGTTTATCAGTGGTTACTAGAAACGGGCAAGAGGAGTATGGGGAGGATGGTTGCTGTTTATGGAATACTGAGCTTGGGTTTACAGTGATGGGAAAATCATCCTAATTAAGCCCTAAGGTTACACAGTTGATTAATGCAATTACTCCCAATAAATTGTACACCTATAGATAGTTGAATTGGCAAAAGTTGTGTGTCAGACATACACACATACAAAGAAAAAAAAGAGTAGATGCTGAAACTGCTTATGTAACCAAACACCTGATGGGATTTGATTCCTTGATTTTCAGGTTTAGCATCATGCTTTCACAGGATATCCCACAAAACTGACCTACTAATGTATATAATACTTCTGTTCTGCCTCCTAGCTCATTGTATAGTGCCTGAGGTCATGAAAGCTTGCAAATGATCATCCAAAGCACAACTGGCGTCTATTCACCTAGAGCAACAGAGGAAGAAGGAAAATCAGGAGTAGGAAGAGGATATGGAATGTCCTTCATACAACCAGAAAAAATGGATGGTGCCCAACTACCATTTCTGAACCTTTTGGTCAGACATTTTACATAAAACTCCTGACCAAAAGATTTTACATACGATGCCGCCAGGGCTCCATTTTTATAAATAGTATTTGAAAATGAAGACTACCAGCCTTTCACATAGCAGTTTGTTTATATTTTTAGATCTATTGAAATCTTAAGTCCATCAGTAGAAGTTTTTTTTCTGCCTAACCCAAACAAACAAACATAAAAAACCCCAAACCCATTGCTGTCAAGTCAATTCTGACTCATAGCTACCCTGCAGGACAAAGTAGAAGTGCCCCACAGAGGTTCCAAGGCTGTAATCCTTATGGAAGCAGACTGCCACATCTGGTTGCTGCTGGTAGATTTAAGCTGCTAACCACTGGGTTAGTAGCTGAGTGCTTAAGCCCTGCAGCACCAGGACTCCTTTCTTGGGTCTAGAGATCATCCTAAAAGTAGGCTGGATTAGGATTATGACAGGTCTTTTAAGTGCATACTAAACTTCATAGCACTAGCTCTCAACCTTTTTTTCTCTACACCATCAATACGTTCGGTACACAGTGTTAGCGTCTGTCTTTTCTGTAATCTACTATTACAGATCTATTGAATAATGCTGGAAAGGGCATGCTTTTGAGTTAGGGGGCAGTGACAGGCTCAAACTTGTGTTTAGGAACAATAGCTGAGGTAACAAAAACAAATTGATATACATGTTAAAGAGAAGAGGGACTAAAGTAAGGAAGACCAATTAAGGAGCTTTTACTTCAACCTAGGAGATAACTAAAACCAAGCCCACAGCTGTTGAGTCAATTCTAACTCATAGAAACCGTAGGGGACAGAGTAGAATTGCCTCAAGGAGTTATAATCTTTCTTTTTTTTTTAATTGTGATTGTGTGAAAGTATACAATTCAAGTTAAATTTGAATGCCCACCTGTCTGCAGCTCCTTCTGCTCTCCTTGCCTGGTGACAGCACATTACTTCTTTCCATTTAGAATTGTAGCCTTTACAGAAGCAGATTGCCACATCGTTCTGGGGAGCAGCTAGTGGGTTTGGACCACTGACCTTTTGATTGTCAGTTGGGTACTTAACTGCTGTGTGACCAGGGCTCCTTGTTTGAGATATAAGGGCCTGAATTATAGTGGCAGTTGGGACAGCATTTGAAGATAATTGAGGTTTCTAACTTGGTGATGACATTAAAAGAGCAGAATGTAAGGGACCTGATTTTCCTAGTCTCACTTTGTCAGGTTGCAGCAGTACATGCTCCAAAGTTTAGTGAAGGTAAAGATTGTACTGGCCGTTTAGCATTCAGCTTCTTCATGCTTCCACCTGTGGCTTTTGGTAAGTGAGCCAGAGGACTGTGTTAATTAAACATTAGTTGTGACATTTATAATTAGAATCCTTTGCATTACAGAGGTTATTTTTTGTTGACTTTTAATATTAAGAAGCCTGAAAAACCTTTAAAGAGTAAGTAGTAAAAGACAATGAGTCCTCCTGTCTTTAGCTCAGATATAATTTTAGTGTTCTCTCTAGAAATCTTGTAAGAGACTTTACATGTCTGGGAAATTTGAAATAAATTGTTTATACATTTTGATGTAATGTAAGTAATACGTTCATTTCCTTTGAAGTAAAAGAGAGTTTCATAAGTAAAAGCTACACCTTTAATTTACCTACCTGTCTTCTTTATGATGAAGCTGAGTGTATTTTGTGATGCATACTGTCCCATGTCTTTGCATTGATTGCATAACAAGAAACCAGTACACCAGTGGCTTCTCCTAGTTTTGTTTTTTAATAATATCCCTCAGGTTATTTTAGCTAGTAAGTTGCATGAAATACTCAAAAACAAATATCATTATCAATATAATCTTTAAAAAAGACCAGAGAGTAATACATTATTTACTGTTGCATGACAAATTACTTCAAAAATTTAGCAGCTTAAACCAGCAAACATTTATTATGTAACAGTTTCTGTTGGTCAGGAATTTGAGATCAGTTAGCTAGGTGGCTCTGGCTCCAGGTCTCTTCATGGGCATGCAGGCCATATCTTGAGGGGAGCTGTAGTCATCTGAAGACTTGTCAGGGGCTGGAGAATCTTTCCCAAGAAAGTCACTCATGGCTGTTGACAGAAGGCTTTCACCCCTTGCTGGCTATTGGCAGGACGTCATAGTTTATTGCTACGTGTACCTCTCCATGAGACTGCTTGAGTATCTTAATGATGTAGCATCCGCAAAAGCAAGTGATCCAAGAAAAAAGTCAAGCAGGAAGCCTCAATGCTGTGTATAACCTCATGTTAAACACTGTCACTTCTGCTATATTTTGTTGATTAAAAGCAAGTTCCAATGGTCGGCTCTCATTCAAGGGGGAGGGTAATTAAGCATCACCTCCTGATAGAAGAGTAACAAAGAATTTGTGATCATATTTTAAAGCGACAAGTGATGTACTTGGAAACTATACAGGAAAGTGTGACATCTCCAATTTAAAAGGAGAATCTAGTCTTTTAAGCAGAATTACCTCTGTAAATCAAAATTCTTTCTATAAAATGCAGGCTAAATTAAGTTACATTTGTAGTTTATGGTCCACAGTGGTACTTTTTTTCTTATTAGAATATTGGCAGATTTTTATAATAAAAGAACAAAACTTAAGCCTTTGGAGTTTGCTTCTTATTTAGAGCAAAGCAATATTCCTTGTCAGTTAATAGTTTTCAGTTACTTCTGAAATAGTTGAATTTACTGGTGTACAAAATGGTACACAAGTAGGAGAAAAGAGAGAGTATGAATTAGAGTATTTATAGTGGAATGGGACCTTTCAACATTCACACATCATTACATATGCAACTCTTGAGGTTTTTAAGTTTCTGTGCTATGTGTGAACCAGAATTGTTGATGGTCATAGGGGTGCTAGTGGTGATGGTAATAGGAGTGCTTTTGGTGTGCCAGGCTGTATTTTAATTGCTTTATATTATCTAATTTCAATACCTTTTGAGGTAGATACTGTCATTCCATTACCACCACATGCCCTTGAGTTGATTCCATCTCATAATGAACCCATATGTGTCAGAATAGAACTGTGCTCTTTAGGGTTTTCAGTGGCTGTCATTTTTTAGAAGTAGATCACCAGGCCTTTCTTCCAAAGTGCTTATGGCTTAGCAGCAGGGTTTTGAGGTTCATTTCTTGGTTAGAACCCCAGCTTGAAATTTGCATTTCTAACAAGTTCCCTGCTGAGAATTTGCATTTCCACCCCCAGGTACACTGAATCTGAATCTATAGTTTAACCAGCTCCCCCAGGTGATTCTGACATACAGCTTCCTCGAAACTTAATAGAAATGCAAATTATCAACAAGGGATTTGGATCAGACAAACTGTTGAAGGTCCTGGTTAGCAACCCAGTACAGTGCCCATTTGCACTGCCCAGGGACTCCAGATACTGCTATTATATAGCTCATTATTATATAAATGTGGAGCCTTGGTAGCTTATTGTTGAAGAGCTCAGCTGTTGACCAAAAGATCAAGCAGTTTGAATTCCCCAGCCATTCCTTGGAAGCCCTATGGGGCAGTTCTGTCTTGTCCTTTAGGGTTGCTATGAAGTGGAAGCAACCCAACAGCATTTTTTCCCCCAATATACAGATGTAGCTGTGAGGCACAGAGGAGTTAAGTAGTTTCCCAAAGTTACACTTCTAGTGAAGGAGTGAAACACGATTTACAGCTGCTCTCTACCCATGTGTAGTACTGCTAGCCTTTGGTGTGCATTCAGTAACTTAAAAATATTTTTTGATGTTGAGAATATACACAGCAAAGTCATACCAAATCGAGGTTCTGCGTGTACAGTTCAGTGACACCGATTATATTCTTTAAGCTGTGTAACCATTCTAATCTTGTGCTTGAGTTGTTCTCCCCACTCAACATAAACTCACTACCCCCTACGGTTCCTACTAATCTTTTCAAGTTGCTGTTTTCAGTTTGACCCCGTATAGATAGACCTTAAAAGAGCATATGCTCATGGCAGACATTCTTTACTGGATAAGCTGAACTATTGTTTGGCTTTGGAAATCCTAGTGGAGTAGTGGATAAGTGCTGTGGCTGCTAACTAAAAGGTTGGCAGTTCAAATCTGCCAGGTGCTCCTTGGAAACTATAGAGCAGTTCTACTCTGTCCTATAGGGTCGCTATTAGTTGGAATCAACAGCAGTGGGTTTGGTTTATTGTTTGGTTTTAAGAAAACTTCATGGGATATTTTTGGTTTAGGGCTTAAAGGTTATCTTAGGGCAGTAGTTTTTGTGGTTTATCCAGCATCCCTGGCTCCAGAAAGTATGGATTCTGTAAGAATTTGAAATTTTCTTCTGCATTTTATCCCTTTTGGTCAGGAGTTTTATGTAAAATCTGACCAAAAGGTTCAGAAATGGTAGTTGGGCACCATCCATTTTTTTCTGGTTGTATGAAGGACATTCTAGATCCTTTTCCTACTCCTGATTTTCCTTCTTCCTCTGTTGCTCCAGGTGAATAGACGCCAGTTGTGCCTTGGATGGTCATTTGCAAGCTTTCATGACCTCAGGCACTATACAATGAGCTAGGAGGCAGAACAGAAGTATTATATACATTAGTAGGTCAGTTTTGTGGGATATCCTGTGAAAGCATGACGCTAAACTTGAAAATCAAGGAATCAAATCCCATCAGGTGTTTGGTTACATAAGCAGTTTCAGCATCTACTCTTTTTTTTTTTTTTTATTTCGGTGTGTGTGTATGTCTGTCACACAACTTTTGCCAATTCAACTATCTATAGATGTACAATCTATAGATGTATTGGGAGTAATTACATTAATCAACTGTGTAACCTTAGGGCTTAATTAGGATGATTTTCCCATCACTGTAAACCCAAGCTCAGTACTCCATAAACAGCAACCATCCTCCCCATACCCCTCTTGCCTGCTTCTAGTAACCATTGATAAACTTTGGTCCCTATACATTTGTCTTTTCTTATCTTTTTATATAAGCAAGGCCATACACTATTTGTCCTTCTTTATGTCCTCATTTGTCCTTGTGTCACTCAGGATATTGTCTTCCAGCTCTACCACTAACTGTTAAAGGAGTGCTCAGCACATTTGTTGTTCTTAGGGGCCATCAGGTTGGTTCTGACTCATAGTGACCCTCTGTACAACAGAACAAAACACCGCCATGTCCAGCGCCATCCTCACAATTCATTACACTTGAGCCTGTTGTTGAGCCACTGTGTCAATCCGTCTCATTAGGGGTATGCCTTGTTTTCCACTGACTCTGCACTTTACCAAGCATAATACCCTTTTCCAGGGACTGGTCCCTCCTGATAACAAGTGCAAAGTATATGAGACATAGTCTCATTATCTTTGCTTCTAAGGAGACTTCTAGCTGTACTTCTTCTAAGATGGATTTGTTGATTCTTTGGGCTAGTACATGTAGGTAGTGAATAAAGAGAAATCAATGTCTTTTTTTTACCTGTTTGTTCAGTTTAGGGGATGTTCCTTTGTTCTTTATTATACTAATTCTCTCTGGTTGCCTTTCTTATAACCAGTTTGTTCAGAGTAGGGAAATGCATGTCAAGACAGGCTGCTAGTTAAGAAGTGTAGTCTCAGGAGTCAGGGCTCTTCTTCCAAATCTAGGCCACTGCACATTAGCATTCTAACTGCAGGCTGGTGTCATAACCTTGGTAGTGTTCTTACCTGTGTTAAAATAAGGCTTTCTCACACAAAAGATGGGTGGTAAGAATATAGTACTTATTTTAAGAGACTAGTTGTGAGCATTAAATGAGATAATGTACATATTGCACCTGGCATGTAAGAAACATGAATAATTGATAGATGTTATTATTTCTTGCTTTTGTTCATTATAATTAGTTACATTATTAATCCTTTTTTTAAATTTGAATAAAAATAGTGACTTTAGGTAGTAAAACTGAATTTTTTTTAAAGTAAAATTTCTCTTCTGTGAAGATTTTTTTAAAGCCATCTTACAGCGACTCCTATTTTTATTTTTGTAGTTTTATTTTTGTCATAGAGTCTATATGAGCTCCTGTCCCCAGGAAGTAAGTGCCCCAGAACCTGGGCTGTGGAAACTGTCTAATTTGTATCACCATATCTGAGGAGAGACTGAGCTCCAAGAGCAGTCATCAATTGATTAATGAACTGTCTTTCTGTACCAGCCACGCAGAGGGAGGAACCACATACAAGGCAGCCCACTGGAAAAGGAGAAAGCCAGATGAGAGTTGGTAGGTTTGAAACAGAAGTGGAACTTAAGAAAATCTCTGAGCCGGAAAGAAATTTGAAGTCAGTTTTAATCAAGCATCTAAAGCTTTAAATAAATGCTCTTAATATATTCTGTTATCTTTCTCCATGTGGTTATTCACTTTCTTGGAACTGTGGTGGCATAATGGTTAAGAGCTTGGCTGCTAACGAGAAGGCTGGCTGGTTGAACCCACTGACCACTCCTTGGGAACCCTGTGCTGCAGTTCTACTCTGTCCCATAGGGCCGCTATGAGTTGGAATCAACTTGATGGCAGTATTTCTTTTGTTTCCCCACATTCTTAGCAAATTGATTTTTTTAGAGGGATACAGCCAAAAAGCAAACCTACTGCCGTATAGGTAGTTCCAGCTCATGAATTTTAAGGAATATCTTGAGATACATTTTTGGTAAGTGTGACATTGTTACAATAGTATTCTAAAAAAAGTTTGAACACACTGGGAGGTCACTCATTACCTGACCTTAGAACTTATTACACTGCCACAGTATTCAAAACAGCCTGATACTGGTACAAAAACAGACAGATAGATCAGTGGAACAGAATCAAGACCCCAGAGATGACATCATCTGCCTATGAAGAGTTGATATTCGACAAAGGCCCTAAGACATTAAACTCGGGCAAAAACAATCTCTTCAACAAATGGTGCTGGCAAAATTGGGTATCCATCTGCACTAAATTAAAACAAGACGCATATCTTACACCTTATACAAAAACCAACTCCAAGTGAATAAAAGACCTAAATATCAAATCTGAAACGATAAAGCTCATCCAAGAAAAAGTAGGAACAACAATGAAAGGCTTAATACACAACGTAGACAGACTTCAGAATCTGTCAAACAAACCACAATCATCAGAAGAGAAAATGGATAAATGGGAACCACTAAGAATCAATCACTTTTGCTTATCCAAAGACTTTATTAATAGAATTAAAAGAACACCCACAGAATGGGAAAAAATACTTGTCAACTCGATGTCGAACGATGCCTGATCTCCATCATCTATCAGATACTACAAAATATCAATAAGAAAAAGATAAATCATCCAATTATGCAATGGGCGAAGGAGATGGACAGACACTTCTCTAAAGAGGAGATCCAGGCAGCCAAAAAACACATGCGGACATGGCCATGATCATTAGCTATTAAAGAAATTCAAATCAAAACAACAATGAGATACCATTTCACCCCAACAAGGTTGGCCAGCATCCAAAAAATGCAAAACAACAAATGCTAGAGAGGCTGTGGGGAGATTGGAACTCTCCTACACTGTTGCAAAATGGTGCAACCTCTTTGGAAAGCAATCTGATGCTATCTTAAAATAATGGATATAGTAATAACATTTGACCCAATAATTCCACTACTTGGAATATATCCTACAGAATCAAGGAGATTCACACCAACTGATACATGCATACGAATTTTCCATCACAACACAGTCCACAATAGCAAAAAGATGGAATCAACCCAGGTGCCCAGCAACAGAGGAATGGATAGGTCAACTATGGTACGTATACTCAGTGGAACACTATGCAGTGATAAAGAACAACAACAATAACAGGAAACACTTCTTAACCTGGTTTCAACTGGAGACCATTACGCTGTGTGAAAGTAGTGACAAAAGGACAAATGTTGTATGAGACCCCTACAATAACAACTTAAAAACAGACTCATGCATAGAAGAAAAGACTCTGACGGCTGCAAGCGTGGGGAGGGAGGGTGGGTGGGGAGGAAGGGTTTAGATTAGACAGTTAATGGTTGGGTGAAATCAGTGACAGCACACATTAGTAAGAAGATCAGTATTAACTCGACTTCAACACAGTTTGAGCACGCCTCCCATCTTAAACCAATATTGCAAGGACAGATTAGCTAGGGCAGGGGACCGGAGACCATGCTCTCAGGCGAAATTGAGGCCAATGGGCAAAGCTAGTGTTTTGCGAATGAGGACACTGCACCCCACATCAGTGAGTGGAGTTTGGGGTCTTAAAAGTTGCCAAGCTGCCATCTGAGGGTACAGCAAATGGTCCCAACTCAACAGGAACAGATGATCACCGAGGACAAGAACGACGTGGGGAAAAGAGAACACAGAAGACAGAGAAACCAACATGAGTGGGTCTCTACATCGACTCGTGACCAGAAGAACCGGATGGTGCCTGGCCACCACCAGTGATAGCCACGATGGAGCTCACAAAGTTGAGTCTCACTGGCAACAAGAGACTAAATAGGGGTGCACCCTGAGATCTCTAATAAAAGACCGCAATTGATGGTCCGGGGCCTTTGGGGTTCCTCTGGGAGCATGGCCCCTGGCCCTGATGCTGTCTCTGTCTATAAATCATAATGAAGGTCAACTTCGGACTGCAATGGGTTGGACTTGGTGATGCAGAGTGACTGTATCTTGTGGGGGTTTTATGGTTCTGTGCATCTACAGGATGTCATCCTGCTGACCTCTTGCTGAAGGAAGGGGATTGGGTGGAAAGGAGGGGATAGGAGACTGTTGGGAGGTTAGGACATGTATGGAGCAGAGAGGAGGGGTGTGCTATCAGAGAGGAGGGGTGTGCTATCACCGAGCAGGGAGAACAGTGGGAGCTGCATCTAGGTAAGCATGCGAATTTATATGAGAATGTACGTTTGCATTCAATCATAATATAAATAAATAAATAAGTGTATTTACAGAATTAATAGTTACCTGTGTAGTAAGTCTCTATAAGAAACATGTTTTTAACTCTGCCTGCTTCATGGTATTTTTTCTCATTTCTTTTTCAGGTTTCAAGTATCAGCTGGAATCAGTTTGCATTTGAAAGTCACGTCAATGCAAGGACTTGATATTGTGGCAGGACTGTCAAGCAAGCAATGTCATCTAACGAGCGAGAAGAGCTCCTGTGTCACAATGGGGATGTCCTTGTTTTTCAGTTGTGTCAAAGAAGGTTTACTGATACTGAGGCTACAGAAACACCCATATTATATGTCAGAAGAATGGTGTTTGACAAAGGAACAGGAGCATTTGCTCAGAAGGCCACTGCATCTTTTCACAATGTGGAAGAAAACTCTCATTTTAAAATTATTTGCTGCAACTGTGTGTCAGACTTCAGAACTGGACTTAATCTCCCTCATATTATGCTACAAAGTGAAAAGAATAATGTTTTCAGCTATTTTTTACTATTGCTTCACAGCACCAATAAATTCGAAAAGCGATTGAGTTTTAAACTTGGCTATGAATTGAAGGACGATTTATGGGTTCTTAATGGTTCTTTAGTTTTATGGAGACATGCTAAAGCAGTCTTCTGTATCTCTCCTCAAACTGACACAGTTGTTAGTGTGCCAGTTAACCTATCCTCTGTTGTGTGGGCAGGGGAGATTGGGAATCTAGGTGTTGTTTTACTGGGATGCACCCAGAAAGCTGCAAACTCGGATTGTGCTATTTGGGATACCAAATTTTGTATATACTCTCTTGACCGTCAAGAAATTTTACCTGATACGTGCATTATCCCTCATGCTTATAGCAGTGTGGTAACTTGTGTGCATGTCTGTGCAACTGAGTTAGTTAACAACCAGCTAAGAATGTCTCTGATTGCCCTGACACGAAAGAATCAGCTGATTTCATTCCAAAATGGTCTTCCTGAAAGTGTATGCCAGCTTCCATTTGGAGACCCTCATACAGTTCAATTTATAGATTCGAGTCGCGAAGACTCCTTTTTCGTTGTATCCTTTAGGTCTGATGATGCTTGTGCTGTTTGGAAAAAGAACTTTCAGGTATAGTACTTACAATGATGCAATTGATGTAGTTATAGGATTGAATCCTTGAAGCATTCCTGCTCTGTGTAGAGTTCATCCTAGTGCCTTGTCATCAAAATCAGTGTTTACTGCTGTCCTTAAGAGAGAGAAACATATATGTGACATTGTTCTTTTTTCTTAAATTTATCTGAATAACCCAAACTAAGCAACATGTGTTGCCATTATGTCAATTAGGACTCACAGTGACCTGATAGGATAAAGTAGAACAGCCCCCTAGAGTTTCTGAAGCTGGAATCTTTACAGAAGCTGCATTTTTGTCCTGCAGGGTAACTGGTGGGTTTGAACCACTGACCTTTCAGATAGCAGCTGAATGCTTAACCACTGTGCCACCAGGACTCCTCTAATTTATCTGAATACTCATCTGATAATTGTTTTGCCTTGCTGTTTTGAATCATAAAGCCTTTGAGTTGTTTACAAATACATAAACATGTCACTGTAGTAATTATTTGTTTTGTCTTTTAATATAACTTTCTAATTTTATTCATGTGATGATAATCAGATGTCTGTTTTTACTTTTGGAAACCCAGGTGGCATAGTAGTTAAGTGTTAACGTCTGCTAACCAAAAAGGTCACCAGTTGACATCTGCCGGGTGCTCCTTGGAAGCTCTCTGGGGCAGTTCTACCCTGACCTATAGGGTCACCATGAGTTGGAATTGACCCAGTGGCAGTGTTTTTTTTTTTTTTAATACTTTACCAGTTACTGTTGAGTCAGTTCTGACCTAGGGTGACCCCATGTGTCAGAGTAGTACTGTGCTCTATAAGGTTTTTAGAGGTAGATCACCAGGCCTTTCTTGTGAGGTGCCTCTATGTAGACTTGAGTCTGCAACCTTTGCTTAGCAGCTGAGTGTGTTAACTCTTTGTACCACCCAGGGATTCCCTATTTTTACTTACAGTAGGATTATTAGTGATTTGACTTTATAAGCCTTCATGGAAAAATCAGTTCAGCTTGTTAAAAGTTGGTAATTATCTATTTAAGCTAACTTGTCTCTATTTCTTAAGATGAAATACAGAAAAATTCCTTGGAATTTGTCATTGTCTCTTTAAAAATAAATAATTGTGCTCCAGAGACAAGTTAAATATCAATTTTTTTCTAAAGTTTGCTGCCTAGAAACTTTTATTGTGTTATATTTTGAAACTCAGAGTGGACCTTTGAGCAGACATTTACATTTTATCTACATGTAGTCTTATCTTTTAATGTAAGACTTGGAAGTTGCTTTACAGTACTCACTAGTATTGAGTGTTCCATAACAGGTAAAAAGACTCAGAAAATGAGTATGGAAATTGGAACTTTGTAACAGAGTATCTCCACTGATAATATTTCTTTGAACCTGATTTATTTATTTATTTATTTGTTGGTCAATGTGTCATCTTCCTGGCTAAAGACGTATATTAACTAATTAAGTGTTATGATATAGGTGATCATAAACTGAACTAAATAATCATTACTGGTTGGAAATGTCTATTCCAAAAGTAGTTTAGCATATTTAACAATTTTTTCAATTCTTGTGCTTCTTCGGAGAAAAAGCAGTTTTATGGACTTTGTATGCCCTGTAATAAAGGTCTTAGATTTTCAAAAGGAAAATAATTGGAAAGCTATCCCGTTTTATTTTGAAAGCATTCTTTTAGAAGCACATCATATATATGTACATATATAAATATGGCTAAGCCATATTTATCGAGTCGGATCCAACTCATGACCTTTTCTGCTCTCTTTTCCAAGAAATGAAAGGGAAGAAACATATGGCATAGTCTGTAACCCTGATTGAGGGCAGCGTAATGGGAAGAACATTGATCTAGGGGTTGAATTCCCACTTGAGCCACTGATGAATGTTACCTTAAGGAATGTGGTGAATTCTTGTAAAAGCATTTTCTGTCTTGAGGAAATTCTGATCATCTTGCTCTGCATGGTGCTGGGTGCATAACAGGAGCTCAGTAAGTGATAGCTGTCATCATATTAGACCAAAGCCAGGGCCATCATCAGTTATTTGCACCTACTCAAGGTGATTAGGTCTCCTGTTCACCTGGATAAGGAAAATAATTCTCCTGCATTTCATTAATTCAACAGAAGGTAGTCCTCCCTCCTTTGAAATAAGTCTCTTGCTTGGGCACTGTACAGTTCTGTCACTTAGCATGTTAGCTAGAGCAGGACACTGCATTGATTCCTGTAGAAGGGCCTGTAATTGCTGGCCTCCTGGACGCGAAATAGTGTCTTAAGGCTCTTTATGATGAACCACCATCCTTTTTACAAGTGTTTTATGTAAGTGGCTGGCTAGTGACCTACCTCTTAACAGGGAGATATTTTGTACAGGGAGTGTGTATGTCTAAGCTGATGTCAGATACCCTATATTGAAAACGGGAGTCGTACCCTGTTATCTGCAAATAATTGCTTTTGAAACACCTCAGTAAATTTGACACTGGGACTTTTGCAGCTCATGCCTCCAGCTTTGTGTTAACTTTACATTTGTACTCAAAAAAAAAAAAAAAAACCGGAAATACTTTACAGTAAAATACTTGATAGTTTCAAAAACAAATAAAGACTAGAAATAAAGGAGGATAAAAAATGTCAAAAACCCTAGGTTAAGGGAAGTAATTGTATTTGAGCAATTATTTTAACAGTTAAGATTAAAAAAGTAAATACAAAAGGTTTTACAATTGAATGGGATATATTATCAAGGGATTTTTTTTTCTAGCAGTGACTTCTGAGAGGAATTTATGGTACCTCGGAGATTTTGAATAATAAAATGAATATATAATTTAACAGTAAAATCCTGTCTTTGAAAGCAGTTTTACTCCAAATGAGGGAAAACAGGAGAAGCAGTCCCCCTTTGGGTTGACTACAGATCTATCCATTTACTCTTTTTCTACTGTATCCAATAAGGGAATTAAGACAGTTTATAAAAATAGATAAAAGACAAACCCAAACCTATTGCCTTCGAGTCAGTTCTAACTTGTAGCTACTGACCCTATAGGACAATGTAGAACTGCCCCATGGAATTTCCAAGGAGCACCTGGTGGATTTGAACTGCTGACCTTTTTGCTAGCAGCCTGTGTCTTAACCATTGTGCCATCAGGGCTCCAGATAACAGACAAAACAGAAATCAAGGTTAGTGTGTTCTCCTGTGTGTTATCATAAAAGGTCCAGGTGTAGTGTTTAATCCAGTGACGCAATGATAGAGAAATTCAAGTCTGGGGGGCTTTTTAATTGCAATGGTCTCTGTAAGTCTTTAGGCAAAAATGTATATAACAGACATTTCAAAAACTGAGATCATTGGCAAGTATACCTGAAGCAGGAGTTTTGGCTTGTTGTAGATATTGTTAGGTGCCATCAAGTCTGTTCTGACGCATAGTGGCCCTACATAGAACAGTGTGAAGCACTGCCCAGTACTGAGCTATCCTCAATGTGTTTGTTGAGTTTGACCTCATTTTTGCAGCCAGTGTGTCAGTCCATCTCATTGAGGGTCTTCCTCTTCTTTGTGTACTCTTACTTATCAAGCATGACGTGCTTATTCAGGAACTGGTCCCCACTGATAACAGGTCCAAAGTATGTGAGGTAAAGTCTCACCATCTGTGTTGTAGATTAGAGGTTATTATGTTCTAGAGCTGTACTGTCTGATATGGTACTCAGTAGCCACATGTGGTTATACAGCATTTGAAATGTGGCTAACCTGAATTTAAAAGTGCTATAAATGTAAAATATATACCACATTTCAAAGACTTAGTAAAAAAAAGAGTATCAGTAATTTATTTATTACATTAAATTGAATTAAAATGGTAGCATTTTTTATATTTTGGTTAAGTGAAACAGACTCAATCTTTTTTTTCCTACTAGTAGATAATTTTCTTTTACTAGGGGTTAGAAAACTTAAAATTCTATATGTGGCTTACCTATATTTCTGTTGGCCAGCATTGGTTTAGAACATAGATTGCAAATGCATATGCGCACTTGTGTACACAGCGCTATGGTTGTTACATGCCCAGGACATTCCTACTACTAATATCTCATCACCTAGTTCATTATGCTACTCTATGATCCTCTTGGTTTGAGGTAAGGGAGGGTATAGCTTTAAAAATAAGCTTTCTCCCTGCACAAGTGAAGTATCACTGCTTTGGAAACTTTATAGCGGCGAGATTGACATTTATTTATGTAGATGGAAGAGCCTTACTTAATGTCTTTATCTGATGCAAGACTTTCTCCTGTCTCTTCTGGTTGTTGTGACTGCACTTTTAGTAGTTTCAAGAATTTTAGCTTTTCTGCCTCTAGGAGAAGGGTGATCTGCTCCCCCTGTTGGTGGTTTCCAGGGGAACAATCCAGAGGCTCTCAGCTTTATGAAATTTTAAGAAGTTGCCTTCTCTTTTAAACTTGGAGTCTAATGTTCTGATATGAACTGACCTATTATTCCATTAGGCTAGGAGTGTTCTAGGAGACCTATTTTTAGGGTCCCTCTCCTTTTATGTACCTGGTAATGGCTGTGTTCTTCCCTGCCAGGTTTTAGTGTAAGAAATTCACCTTGATTCTATTAGAGGTCATTCTGCTTTGAGAGCATTCAGAGTCTGCTAGTACCTCTGTTTACCTAATGCAACTGAATTTCTTGGGCAGTTGGGCTGATCATAAGTATACATCTGCTAAGGCCTGTGGAAGTTAGAGTTCTCCAACGATCTAGCTGTGAGAAGTGTTAGAATTCATAAACAGATTACAATAAACTTTTAATAGAGAAATCAGGAATATATCCGTCCCTGGGCAGACTTTGGTAAAATATTAGATCTAAGTACCTTGCTAGCCATACAGTTGTTACAACTCCTTGTGTTTGTCCACCAGTATCTTTATTTTATTATTTATTTGTAGTTTTTACACTAATGTTTTCATTACTTGTTTGTAAGATTGAAGATAACAAATCACAGCTACATGAAATCAGAGAACTTAGTTTATTTACATCTGTATTTTTTTTTTCCTGTATTCTTCTCTTCACTCTTCCTTTCAGGTTGCCACTAAGTGGGAAAAAACTATCTCATTACTGATTGACGACTTCATTGGAAGTGGAACTGAACAAGTGCTGGTAGTTTTGAAGAGCGCCTTGAGCTCATATTGCCTGACTTCATTTAAAATAACAGATCTCGTCAACATAAACTATTCAGTAAGCTCTATTTATTTTTTATACATTAAGAACCAGTTTAGAAAATTTAAGTCATTAAAAGCTTTTGAGTCACTTTAAATATCTGTGATTTCATACTTAAACTTTTTGAATTTTAAAAATACATAGCTCAAATTATTTAGATATGTACATTGGGTTTCCTTTAAAAAATGTTATATAAACTGGCTTATGCTTTTGATAAAAATTTGAAATATAGTATATCTGTGATCATGAAAGAGGCAGTAATGTTGAAAATTTACTGTTGCTTCTGAAAAGTCATATTTTATACTAATAAACATGATAATATTGAGTTAATTTAAATTAGGGAATAAACTGAAGTGAAACTGCAGTTTATTAAAAGAAGTAGTAGTTGATAAAAATCTTGAGGTCATGTGCGTAAGGGAAATAATACCACTGAAGTTTCAGGTATATGCAGAATCTCAGCCTGAATTTTTTCATTTGTAAAATGGGGATAAGTCTTATTTCTCGAACTATGGAATTTGGTGAAAATCCAGTGAGCTGATACTTTATAAAGCATTATATAACTGTTAGGTGATAATAGTAGTCATTATAGTGATTTTTTTCCTAGGTATAAGAAGATAATGGGGAAAATGTGTAATTTGTCTTTCATAAAATATTGTATAGCATGGAAAACTGCTCTTTGAATGGATAAACTTTAATTGTATTTTGTTAATCTCATAAATTTTCAGTTTATTTCAGAATTTGTTTTTGGTTTATTTGTCCGATGTTTTAGAGTGATCCACTGGATTGCAGCAGTGAAGATAATTTAACAGAGGACAGCGAAAAGAATGTTCCTCATCCTTCGGTGTTTCCAGCTCTGGAAAACAGATTGAAAGTTAGTATTTGTGTTAGATTTTTGCTTTTGTGTTTTGAATAATACTATTCTAAATAAAGGTAAGAATATTGAAAGAAAGGTCCTTAATCACCAACTCAGTGATTACAGGAAACAATGATACTTCAGAAGATCTTTTTTTTTTTGCTACCTTTGTAAAAAATGTATGGTTTTACTTTTGAATGTATCATCTAAACATAATATCTTTTTGTAGTAAGATTGTATAGATTTAATAAGCCTCATAAAATAAAAGAAACTCAATTGTGAAAACACATTCTCTCTGGTCTGTAGGGTCTGTGTACCATGGGATTTCTTTTAGAGAGGCAGTGAAGATGATGATTCGTAGACATCCCAAAGATGACCAGGTTAACCTTCAAGCTTTCCGTATAAACACTTCCTAAAAAAGAGCTTTTGAGGTTTTCCAAATGTATGAAGGTAATGCACATTGACTATAAAACTTCAGACTGACCATAGAAATATTAAAAATGAAAAAATGATTATTATCTCTGATTCCACCACTGAGATATATAACAGGTTTTAACATTTTGGCTTGGATATTCATGCAGACTTATTTTTTAATATATGCAAATTACACAGAAATGTGATTATATAATGCATGTTCTTTCATGACCTGCCTTTTTTGTATGTAAACATTTAAATGTGCAGAAAATTGTGAAGATAGTAGAGTGATTCATCAGTGCAGTCTGCATGTGGATTCATTACACTTTTTTATTTTGAAGTTTCTGTGTGTATAATATTATTGTTGTTAGCTGCTATTGAGTTGATTCTGACTCATTGGTGACCTGATGTGTGCAGAGTGGAATTGCTCCATAGGGTTTTGAAGGCTGTACCCTTTCAATTGCAGACTGAGAGACCTGTGTTCCTAGGCATCGCCAAACCGGGATCGAACTGTTAGCTGTTCAGCTAGTAGTCAAGCACTTAACCATTTGCCCCACCCAGGGACAATAAAAAGCCAAAAAGCGAGGCTTCTTAGTGCCACACAGTGTAGTGCGCTCCTATTTTTGTTCTTAGAGGGGTGGTTGATTGATTGGTTGGTTGGTTGGTTGGAGAGGAAAAGGCAAGCATTTCATATTACAGACATGGAAAAGTTCTGGAAAGGTAAACAGCCCTGAGGCTGTGCAAATGAGAACTGAGGGCCTCAGGAGGGAGGATGAGATTTACTTTTATGTTGCTTCTTTTTTTTTCCACTTGCCACCTATTTTAATTTCATAATTTTATAGTAAAACTTCATAACAGATCATTTAACTAGTGTAGTAATTTACAGTTTCATCTTGGAGTAAGGGTTGTGATGAAGGAGGAGGAAAGGAGGTACACCAATAATAATTTCTGAGGGAACATTTCTATCTGCCCACATAGTCCTCTCTTCCACTACCTATTCCTTCAGCAGTCTCAGATTTGTCTATGGGGGTGCAACTCCCTCCCCTCAAGTCACGAATCACTCAGTAAATGAGTGATGGAATATGAGTGACATAGAGCCCACAGAACTGGGTCAGTGTATGAAATTTAAAAATGTTAGCTAGATACTTTACATACTTTTGCAGTGAGATAAGATACTCAGCTAATTCAGTCCTTACCCTCCAACTTCTGTTCACTGATAACAAGAAATAGAATTTACCTGCTTTTTTCCCAGGAAAATTCGATTTGAAAGTATCCAAAAAAGAAATGGATCTTGCCTTTTATATCTAGAAAAACCTGTTATATTAAAAACTGAGTTAATACTTAAAACAGGCTCAGGTTTCCATCAGAAGTGAAATAGTTTACATCAGTTCAATGATGAGGATATTTTTAGATTTTTCAGAAGCAAAAATTTGTTTCATGAAGGTTTTATCTTTAGGGCTGAGATCTATCTGGTGTAATAAAAGGAATGGATTTCTGAATGCCCGGTTCAGAGCCAAATTATTATTATTATTTCCAGCATTTAAGAGTCAACCCTAGTACTGAGATTTTTGGCCAAAAAATACAGTTTTGGTCTGTTGTGCATTATCTTTAAAAATTTTGCTATAAAGATTGTTATGAATAGAGGATTTGAAACAGTCTGAAACTAAAAGTGATCCTTTCTATTCACGATGTCTCTGCTTTTGTGTCTGACTTGTTTTTGAAGCAGAACTTAACTTCAGTAGCGAGAAAAACAGTTTTCTTGGTCGGATGGGCGTGTTGGTCAGTGTTATTTTATTTTTGTTGACTCCTGGTTACTTAAAAACTCAGTGATGAAACTGATGTCATAATAATGCTGACATTCTCTGAATTTGATGTGTGGAACCCTGTATTGCAAGCAGTTATTTGCTGTGTTATTCCTCTTTGAAAGAAAAATACTACTTTTTTTTTTTTTGGTAACTAGAGACTAAAAGTTGAGAAATACAAGTTTTGTCCTGGGAAGTATTCTCTGCTTCTCTATAGAAAAGTGAGTTATGAACCACATTTGGAGAAAGTACTTCATGAATGAATCGTTTGACAGTTTTCATTGGAAATTGTCTCTGACAACTATTTTTCTTTCTACTTTACAGATTGGTTTGGCTTCAATTCAGGATTTACGACAGCATCTCCTGCTTAAGGAAAAAATTATTTCAAAATCTTACAAAGCTTTAATAAACCTGTTTCAAGGGAAAACCAGTACAACGTCAAGTGTGGAGGAGGTAAAGCTAGTCATATGACCATTTTGTCATTTTATGAGTTGAAAATTTGCAACTTATTGAAGAATTATTTAAATTTGAATATATTAGAAAATGCTGCGCAGAGGCTCAGAGGATCAGGAAGAAAATTGGCAGGGTTATAATTTCTGCCATGCAATTTATGACCTTGTATAGTGTTTGATAAAAGAGCCAATATTTTACCACTTTGCAAGTGATTCTATCAGATATTAAAGTCTCAGTTAACAAGAACCTTGGGGAAAATAAGTCCTTTTGTCTGAAAAAAAAGTAGCTATTAAAACTTTTTTATTTATATCGTTGGTATAGACATTACTTCTAAATGAATTATGTATTTCCTAACTTGAGCAGAATATACTCAACATTACCCTTGTATTGATGGTGATGTAATAACATCATTTGGTTACAGTTGCTTAGTTTCGTGTCATTCATTTTTAAAGATACTTATTGTAAATACTATGCTGCTTTAGCCCTCATATGCACTTTTTAAAATAATTTTACTCTTTTTCCTTGTGATTGACCATCATTAAGAGCCTCTTCAGGTACCCTGTAGTTCAACAATGTAGAAAACCAGCAAAAACCATTCAGCTTTTATAAAAAGTGGCACCTACATACATTAGCATGGATTCCTGGTTGCGTAGTGGTGAAGTGCTCAGCTACTAACCGAAAGATCAGTGATTTCAACCCACCAGCCACTCCACAGGAGAAAGATGTGGCAGTCTGCTTCTGTAAAGATTATGTAGGAAACCCTGTGGGATAGTTCTACACTCCATCCTATACAGTCACTCTGAGTACACTGGATGGGCAGCAAGGTTTTTTGGTTTTATATACACTAGTGTTAGTAGTTCCATTCAGAGGAAGATGAAGCATAACAAAATTAAAAATAAATCAAGAAAAATGGGAGGGAGAGAAACTTAATGTGACGTTTTATTCTGTCAAGTCACTTCAGTGGGCAGGTCTAACTTCCTTCTAGATTGACAATTCTTGTAATAGTTTAAGCCTTGTGCTTATAGTCAGTCTAGGAATATGAGGATTTCGGTCCAAAATATGGTACTGTTAATGTAAAAACCATCACAAAAGTACATGGTGTTTCCTTTTTCTGTTACTGTGTTAATTTCCTGAGAAACCTCAAAATTCATCATGAAACTCTCCCTGTTTTCCTTCTCCTACCTCACTCTTAACAATTTGGGCAGTATTAGAAAAGAGAAGGGAAGTTTAAAACTGAATGGGTTGAAACTTCTGTGTGAAAAGCACCATTTTGGCCATTTCCATTGTTTCTTAGTAATTTTTTTTGTTGTGAATTAAGAACAGTTTTACAGTCTATATCATATTGCCATATAACACCCAGAACTTCTTTCTCTATTCTGTTCTAGCTGCCCTGTCTTCCCCCACCCCATGAGACAGCTCGTTTCCCCTTTTGTTTGGAACTTCCCATGACCTTTTGACCAAGGTCTGGCCCTCCTTAGTTATGTTGAAAGCAATCTTGTAAATAGTGCAAATTTTCCCAAGTTTCAGATGCGTAGATGGCCTTAGATCTCACAGCCATTAACAGAAGCATCAGATTCCTAGGAACAAGTTTAGTCCACTATGTTGTAAGTATCTCTCTCTATATATATTTTAATGATTATCACATAGAAGGGAGTATAGCAGAATAGTAGAAATAGAACCTGAGCTCTTGAAGCAGTTGGCTTCAGTTCTAATCCCAGTTTTTCTACTTGCTAGGTGTGTGACCTTGGGCAAGTTACGTAACCTCTCTGTGCCTCATTTTCCTTACCTATAAAATATTCACATTAGTAGTCCTGACTTAGAGTACTAGAGTTATTGCAAATAACATTTAGAATAGTAACTAGTTTATACTAAAAACCTATAAACCAACCCTTCTGCCATCGAGTTAATTCCAATCATAGCGACCATGTAGGACAAAGTAGAACTGTCCCATAGGGTTTCCAGGGAGCACATGGTAGATTCAAACCACTGACCTTTTGGCTAACAGCTGAACTCTTATCCACTACATCATCAGGGTTTCTAGCATATACTATGTACTGAGTAATTGTTGCAAATTACTAGTACTACTACTGTTTCTAAAGTTATAAATCCCTATGTGTGTGGAAATGAGTGAGTATGGCCAGGACTTTGACACTAAAATTTTAGCAATAATGTATAAGCAGTTCAAAGAGTTTTATTCATATAAAAGTTCACAGTTAAAGGTTTAATGTACATTGCTGCTGAAATTTCATTATATTGTCTTTTATTGAAAGATTTAATTGTTCTCCATATGCCTGGGGTTATGTATTGTCAGCTTATATAAATGGACTCCCAAGTTTACATTCTTGCTGATTCTATGTTAGACAGCCCATCTTGTTTCCATTCATGCTGTGTTTCTTGATTTGAGTGGATAATTTCAGTTAAATATGTATGTTTTGTAAGTTTTATTTTAGTCAGTTGTATGTAATCCATAGTACAGTATATTACATGCATTAGTTTTTACTTTGAAATGTCTAGGCCATAAAGCATGTCCAAAATTTGATTTGCATTTCCCCCTAGTTTTACTCCATTTGGTACATTTTTTTGTAATCAGTTATTTAAACGTGTTTTTCTATAAGGAATGTCTTGTTCCTCTTTGTGGTGAAAAAGAAAATCTTCCCCATACATTTGATGAAAAGGTATCAGACAATTTAAAAGATTCAGAACATCTAATAGAGAAGATGTGGTATCGTGTAATGGATGATAGCTTGGTTGTTGGAATGAAAACCACATCTTCTTTGCAACTGTAAGTAAATGTCTTGATGCTCTAGGACAGTGCTGTCTAATGGAAATAAAATTCAGGCTACATAGGTGCTCTGTCTTAGCTGCCTGGTGCTGCTATAACACAAATAGCATGGATGGCTTTAACAAACAGAATTTTATTCTCTCACAAGCTAGGAGGCTAGAAGTTCACGTTCAGGGTGCTAGCTCCAGGTGAAGGCTTTCTATCTCTGTCAGTTCTCGGAGAAGATCTTGTGATCAGTCTTTCGCTGGTCTTGGAGCTGCTCAGCACAGGCATCCTGAGTCCAAAGGACATGCTTTACTTCCAGCTGTACATGTTTGGTGGTAGGAGATCCTGCTGTCTCTCTGCTCACTTGTCTGTTTTATACCTCAAAAGAGATTGGCTTAAAATCTAATGTCATAGATTGCATCCTGCCTCATTATGTAACTGCCTCTAATTCTGCCTCATTAACATCATAGAAGTATAATGTACAAAACGTAATAAAATTGCATCTGATGACAAAATGGTAGACAGTCACACAATGCTGGGAATCATGGCCTAACCAGATTGACACACATTTTGGGGGGCATAGTTCAATCCATAACACACTCCTAATACAGAGTCCTTGAGTGGTGTGAACTGCTACACGAAAGGTTCGTTGTTCAAACCTACCCAGAGAAGCTTCAGAATAAAGGCCTGGTGGTCCACTTGTGAAATGTGATCACCATGAGTTGGAATCAACTTAACAGCAATTGGTTGGGAGGTTTTTCTTCTTTTTGGTTTAGTAGCCTTGTTGAAAATGTCAATAGAAGCAGGTAAAATTAATATTTTTAATTTAACCCAATATCCCAGTTAACATTTCATTTCAACATGTAATCAGTATATAAAATTATTAATGATATTTTACATTTATTTTTTCATACTAAAATTTTACAGTTTGGGGTGTACTTTACATGTACAGCACATCTCAATTTGGACTAAACATTTCTGGTGTTCAGTAACTTCACGTGGCTCATGGCTGCTGTATTAGCTGGCACCGCTCTAGAAGTATGTGTTGAGCACAAATGCATTTGAATTAATATAATGAAGAAGATAGTGTTTATGAAGTTACTGGGCATTGTAGGGTCTGGCTGCTATAGTCTTCAGAGCAGGGATAGTTAATGCACAGGACTTTCTCGTCAGAACACTTAGAAGTATTAGGAACGTTGAAAGACGACTGACTAAAGTAGAAAGATGAAAATTTGATTAAGTGTCTCCTAATAATAGAGAGCAATTTTTATATCTAAAAATTTGTTCTTTTGGGCTATTGAAATTGTGGATAGGGAAGTAATGTTTGTGCTGTCCATAGCACGGTAAAGAGCTTTTAACCGAAGCTTTCTCCTACTTTCAATGCAGACATTATGCTAATTGTATTTGAACCACAACTACGCATATGGAGAGAAACCAGATAGTGCCTTGCAGTATTCTGAGACATGATGGCAGTGTTCTAGAATGGAAAGTATCTGAGCAGCTTAATACAGCAAGGAAGCCAGGCTGATTTTTTGTTAGATACAGAATCATTTTCACCCCCACGGATCTGTCAGTTTGTTGTACTGTGGGGGCTTGCATATTGCCATGATGCTGAAAGCCATGTCACTATATTGAGATACCAGCAGGGTCACCCAAGGTGGGCAGGTTTTGGCTGAGCTTACAGACTAAGACAGACTAGGAAGAAGGACCTGACAGTTTACTGAAAAGAATTAGCCAGTGAAAACCTTATGAACAGCAGCGGAGCATTGATATAGTGCCAGAAGATGAGCCCCCCAGGAGGGAAGGCACTCAGAAGATGACTAGGGAAGAACTGCTTCTTCAGTGTAGTGTTGCCTTAATGATATGCATGGAATCAAGCTTTCAGGAGCTTCATTTGCTGTGTGGCACAACTCAAATGACAAGAAACAGCTGCAAACATCCATTAATAATTGGAAAATGGAGTGTGCAAAGTACGAATCCAGAAAAACTGAAAATTGTCAAAAATGAAAATTTATGCACCAAACATTAAGGCCAAAGATGAAGAAACTGAAGAGTTTTACAAAATTCTGGACTCTGAAGTTGATTGAATATGCTGTCAGAATGCATTGATAATTACTGGTGATTAGAATGCAAAAGCTGGAAACGAAGAAGGATCAGTAGTTGGAAAATATGGCCTTGGTGACAGAAATGATGCCAGAGATTACATGACAGAATTTTGAAAGACCAATGACTTTTTCATTGTAAATAACCTTTTTTCACCAACATAAAAGGTGAGTATACATGCGGACCTCACCAGATGGAATACACAAGAATCAAATCAACTACATCTGTAGAAAGAGATGATGGAAAAGCTGGATATCACCAGTCAGAACAAGACTATCTATGGGACAGACCATCAATTGTTCATATGTAAGTTCACATTGAAACTGAAGAGGATTAGAACAAGTCCATGAGAGCCCAGGTATGACCTTGAGTGTATCCCAGCTGAGTTTAGAAACCATTTCAGGAACAGATTTGATGTGCTGAACACTAATGACCAAAGACCAGACAAGTTGTGGAAGGACATCATACATGAAGAAAACAGCAGATCATTACAAAGAAAGAAAAGACCAAGATAAATGTCAGAAGAGATTCTGAACTTGCTCTTAAACATTGAGCAGCTAAAGCAAAAGGAAGAATTGGTGAAGTAAAAGAACTGAAGATTTCAAAGGGTGGCTTGAGAATACAAGACGAAGTATTATAATCACATGTGCAAAGAGCTGGAGATAGAAAATCAAAAGAGAAGGACATTCTGTGCATTTCTCAAGCTGAAAGAGCTGAAGAAAAAATTCAAGCTTTAAGTTGCAATAGTGAAGGATTCTATGGGGAAAATATATGATGCAAGAAGCATCTAAAGAAGATGGAGGGAATACACAGTCACTATACCAAAAAGAATTGTTGGATTTTCAAACATTTCAAGAGGTAGTGTATGACTGGGAACTGATGGTACTAAAGGGAGAAGTCCAAGCTGCACTGAAGGCCCTGATGAAAAACAAGGCTTCAGGACTTGACGGAATATCAACTGAGATGTTTCAAATAACAGATGCAGCACTAGAAGTGCTTACTTGTTTCTGTGCCAAGAAATTTGAAAGATAGCTAGCTACCTGACCAACCTATTGGAAGAGATCCATGTTTATACCTATGCTGAAGAAAAGTGATCGAGGGAATGTGGAAATTATTGAACAATATTCAGAATGTCACATACAAGTAAAATTTCGCTGAAAATCATTGAAAAGCAGTTGTAGCAGTGTGTCAGCAGGGAATTGCCAGCAGGCCAGGTTCAGAAGAGGACATGGAGCCAAGGATATCATGGCCGTTGTTAAATGGATCCTGGCTGAAAGCAGAGAGTACCAGAAGAATGTTTACCCTTGTTTTATTAGCTATACAATGGCATTCAACTATAAATCATAACAAATTATGGGTAACGTTGTGGGGAATGGGAATTCCACATTGTCCTCATAAGGAACCTATACATAGATTAAGAGGCAGTTGTCTGGACAGATCAAGGGAATACTGAGTGGTTTAAAGTCAGGAAAGGTATGTGTCAGGGTTGTATCCTTTCACCATACCAGTTCAGTCTTTATGCTGAGGAAATAATCCAAATGAAGAACACAGCATCAAAACTGGAGGAAGACTCATCAACAACCTAAATTATGCAGATGACACAACCTTGCTTACTGAAAGTGAAGAGGACTTCAAACACTGATGAGGATCAAAGAGCACAGCCTTCAATATGGATTTCACCTCAAATAAAACAAAAATCTCACAACTGGACCAATAAGCATCGTCAAGATAATTGGAGAAAAGACTGAGGTCGTTAAGAATTTCATTTTACTTGGATCTACAATCAATGTTCATGGAAGCAGCAGTCAAGAAATTAAAAAAAAATGCATTGCATTGGGCAGACCAGCTGCAAAAGACCTCTTTAAAAGTGTTGAAAAGCAAAGATGTCACCTTGAAGACTAATGCATGACCCAAGCCATGGTATTTTCAGTTGCATCATGTGCGTGAGAAGCTGGACAATGGATAAGGAGTACAGAAGGAGAATTGACATCTTTGAATTGTAGCATTGGTGAAGAATATTGCATATACTATGGACTGTCAAAAGAATGAACAGGTCTGTCTTGGAAGTGCAACCAGAGTGCTCCTTAGAAGCAAGGATGGCAACACTGCATGTTACATAATTCAGATGTATTGTCAGGAGAGATAAGTCCCTGGAGAAGGACATCATGCTTGGTAGATTGCAGCGTCAGTGGAAAAGAAGAAGGCCCTCAATGAAATCGATTGACATAGTGGCTGCAACAGTGGGCTCAAACATAACAATTGTGAGTGTGGTGCAGGACACGGCAGTGTTTTTGTTTTGTGGTATGTAGGTAGGTTCACTATGAATCAACTCGATGGCATGTGACAGTAGCATCATTTTTGAAATGTAGATTTATTTTCAGTGAATATCTAAGCTGTTTTGTTCTGTTTCATTATATAGTTTTTCTTTTTTCTGTGATTTCTAGCTTTAATTTTCTTACATTCCAGAGATAAACCTAAATTCATCCTGATCTCTTTTGGTTCATTGCTGGATTAGATTTGTCACATCTTGGTGTATTGATGGCTTAAATTTGCTTAAATTTGGTTAAGGATACTTGCATTTATGTTCATGAGTGTGATTTACTTGAAATATTCCTGAGCAATACTTGCCTAGCTATAGCATGGAGCCTCTGCTAGCTTATAAATGACTTGGGGAGTGTTTCCTTTTTCCCTATTCTCTGGACAGTTTGTATAAATTTAGAATTGTCTGTCTTTTTATATTTGATTGTACTTACCTGGAAAGCAATGAAGAGTTTACAATCTGTAGGTTTCTCTTTGTGTCTTTTTTTTTTCTTTACAGTGTATTTTTCAAGGAACAAGGCATTTTGTCGTGTAGCTTTAGACACGATTTTGCTGATTTCTTCCTGTGTCTTTGTTTAACTTGTCTCTCTGTCTGATGTGTCTCCTGTAAATTGGCATTAGACTTAGAAGTGTGATCCAGTTAATGGCTTTTTATCTTCTTAACAGGAATACTTAATAGTGTTGGTTGTTTCCATCAGAAGATATATAAGGTTTAATAATTTTCATTTTGTGATCCAGTTGTTGTTAGGTGCTGTCAAGTTAGCTCTGACTCATACTAGCAGCTATTTATAAGCGTCTAGTTTTATTGGCTCATTGTTTTCGTTAGGTGCCGTAGGGTCAGTTCTGACTCATAGGAACCTTATGTACCATAAGAAAACACTGCCCAGTCCTCTTGCGCTCTCACAGTCATTACTGTTTGAGCCCATTGTGTAGCCACCCTGTCATTCCATCTTGGTGAAGTTTTTTTTCTTTTTCGCTGACCTACTTTACCAAACATGATGTCCTTCTCCACAATCCGGTCCCTCGTGATAACATGTCCAAAATACATGGTTCAAAGTCTCGCCATCCTCATTTCTAAGGAGCATTCTGACTGTACTTCTTCCAAAGCATATTTGTTTATTCTTCTGACACTTCGTGGTATATTCAGTGTTCTCCACCAACACCATAATTTAGAGGCATAAATTCTTCTGTGGTCTTCCTTATTCATTGTTTTAAGAAGTAGTTGACCGAGTCCTTCTTCCTAGTCTATCTTAGTCTAGAAGTTCCACTAAAACCTGTCCACCATGGGTGACCCTGCTAGTATTTAAAATACCAGTGGCATACTTCTAGCATCATAACAATGCATAAAACCAGAATCCGGGCTTAAGAGAACCTCACTGCTTCTGAGGTAGTGGTTATTTCTAGCCCTCTTTGTGGGCCTGAGAATTAAGATTTTTTTTTTCCAAGAGGTAAAATATAGCACGAGTCCTTACTGATAACTTCTAATTCAGATGAAATCTTCAGAGTTTTTACTTAACCTCACCTGTCTCCTTTCTCCCATGCTAAAAATTCCTATCCTCAGTTGCACCAGTGTAATCACTCATTTGCTGTATCCATAATGTATGCAATGTTTCCAGAATACCAATACCAGTAATAGGATCACCATAAATTGTTTAAGGTTTTTTTTTGAGGTTCTTGTTTATTCTTAGGCTATAACCCATTAGGTATGTACAGTGAACTTCCTCAGTGTTACAGTCGCCTCTTGGTGGGTATATCACAGTTCTTACCTATTTTTACTTGATAAATTTTGGCAGTATTGGAATATACTAAAGCAAATCTGTATCATATTTTTAAATTGTTAGAAGTGTAAGTCTAGAAAGACTAGTTAAGCACTAAATAATATTTTGTAGTCATAAGATTTTATAGCAGTCATTTATAGGACTATAAAATATAACTTGTAGTTTATGAGTACTTGTATTCTAAGTCATTGCCAAAATAAAATTTGAGTTTTTTAAATTATTTTTTTAGATGATGAGATTTTGTTTTTCTTGTTTAAGAAGAGCTAAAACAACCTACCTGAAAAATAAAATCCTGGTGTTTTACCATTTATCTTAAAACCTGCTGCTGTTGAGTCGGGTCCAACTCATAACAACCCTAGAGGTCAGAATAGAACTGCCCCATTGAGTTTCCAAGGAGCGCCTGGTGGATTTGAACCTTTTTTTTCAGTTTGAATTGGAAAAATTACTTTTCTGGTAGGCAAACCTATTGACAATGTTTTTGCTGGCCTATTTTAAGAGGAGTATTATAAGATTTTTAAAACTGGCATTTGCTCTTAATTTTCTGATGTATTTTACATTTGAAATGTTTCCTAGAAAAAGAGGGAAAGAAAATAATTTTTTTGTTTATATGGTATTTAATCATCTGTTTAACTGTGAAGAATGAACTTGTAGTCTGTAACCCAACTCTGTGCATTATTTACAGGTCTCTGAATGATGTGACTTTATCGCTGCTACTGGATCAAGCTTGTGACTCCAGCTTTCTGCTAAAGTGTCAAAGTAGGGAGATTAAGTTGAGTACGGATTCTTTACCAGCCTCACCCTCTATGCCAGATGAAATAGGATCAGAGGCAAAAAGAATCAAGTTAACCCTTCACAGTGAGGAAGAGCAAAGCTGTGTGTTTCAGCAACTGTCTAAGAAAGAGTGTGTTCAGATAATTACTGCCGTAACATCTCTTCCACCACTTTTAGCACTCAGTAACTTCTGGTGCATTGTGCTGTTACATATTAGGAAGAAAGAAAAAGGTAGCCATTTTGAAGATCATTATGTTCCTTGTGGTAGACTTTTTTTAAATCTGGAAGATACTTCAAGGGGAAAATACCTAGTGACATTTCCAAAGAATGAATCTATAGGTAATTTTTGTTGATAATTTTAAATCATGTACTTCATTAAATCTGCAAATTTTGAGAAACTATTGATTTGATAATGGACAGAGTTTAATGACAGAGCTTATGCCATTTTTTTCTTGCAGACAACGTGGAAGATTTTTTTGTACTTCTGGCAATATTGCGCAAATTTTGTTTTCAAATCACGTCATCCGGTCATACCTTGACTTTGATGAAGACATGGTTCTTAGAATACATGCAATGTAAAGTGATCAAAGAATTTCCAGAAATGTGGTTTTGTAAAAGGCCAGGAAGTTTTTATGGGACACTCTTCAAATGGCAACAAAGAACACCATGGGAAGGAATTTTAGTAGTATGTTGCAGGTAATGCGCATGACATTGGAATAGGTCTGGAGAAACTGGTGTGTGTAGGTGTGGCAAGTATGTGGTCCAGTAGTGACCTTCATGGTAAAGTTCTGTACTGTTGTGGAACATACACAGTCTTTGCCTAGCATGGGTTTGATGAACAAGTGCCCTCATTTAGAAACTGAAGACCTGTTTTTTTTTTTTTTAATTTTATGTTTGTCTGGGGATTTTTCTTTTTTTTTGAGGCTGATTAGGATCTAGTAATGTATAATTTCCTCCTTACCTGTCCCTCACCATGAAATATACTGATCTTATTAGTCAGAAGAAAAACAATGATCTGGAAGCAACCTGATGAATATTGTCTGACATGGCATAGAATGTGTATATTTTATTGCTACCATCTGAATTTTGCCAAAGCTCATACATATTATTGTTTCTATTCAGTGTTAGTGTTTTTAAATGAATATTGATTGATTACTACAATATGTTGTAGGTGATTGCTTATTACTGTCCTGATATTTATAATATTATGTTTGTTCTATTCCAGGAATCAAGCTGTTTTGTTCCAGTGCCTTCATTATCTCATCAGAGTTCTCCCTATAAATTGTTTCTTCAAAAAATTAAAATTAGGAAGTGAAGATTTCATGATTGATCATTTGGCGTTAACCTTGGAGAAGGAACTGGTTACTGTTACTAGTTCTCTTTCTTCTGCTTTAGCTGAGGTTGAAAGCAACTTTGTACAGCAGTATGAAGCAAGCAAATATAAGAGCAGTGTCATTGTGGCTTCCTTATCAGACAGAGAGGAAAGAACACATCCATACAGAAATGAGCTTCAGAGTGAAAAGCAGCAAATCATGTTGGGAATGGACCTAAAAGTGAGTGGTGCTCTTTATAGAGAAATTGCTTTGAAAGTAGCTGAGGTTCAGCTGAAATCAGACGTAGCAGTACAGAAACTAGCCAGCCTATATTTATAATCAATATTTGGTTATATTTTAGAGTATGTTTCCACTGCCAGAAAATTTTGGCTTTACTTGTTTTCATTTTACATTGTATGTCTCCTTTGTAAAACTAAAGATTGAGGCTTTCAGCAGCTCAAACTCTGATTTTAATAATGTATAGTCTAAGTGTGCCTCAGATCAGTGGTTCTCTCACCACTTCCAAGGGTGTTTGGCAATGTCTCAAGACAGTTTTTGGTTGTATGCAGGAGGTTCCTCTTGGCATCTAGGAGGTAGAGGGCTGGGATACTGCTAAATATCCTACTGTGCCCAGGACAGCCCCTCGCAGCAAAGAGTTATCACTACCAAAAGTTCAGAAGTGCTGAAGCTGACAAGTGTTACAAAAATATTTGGGTCTAAATCTTAAAAAGAAAAACCCAAATAATTCAGCAATCTTTTATTGTAGAACCTTTTATAGGTAGAACCTAGCATATAAAAATCAACTTCAATCAGGTAAATTAAGCAAGGTTTACAAGATCTACAATAGTTTCTGTAAACATTAAGCTTCCATGGAAATTAAATGATGAAGTGTCCAGGTGAGACCATTAAAAATGAAAGTGTTTGAGATCCTTGTTAATTTAAGTTTTATTAGAAACTTCTGAGATCATGTAAGTCTATAGGAATGTGATTCTTAGAAAATCTGAGGACATTTCTCTGAAAAGGATCTCTTTCAAATGGCTAAGCATACCTCACAAGCCACTATTTTTTAAGTTAAAAATGCCTTTAAGCCATCTGAATTCTAACTTTACGCTAAGTTAAAATATAAAATTCTAACTAAAATAACTTAAAGAGTATAGTGCTCCTTAGGGACTGAGAGCTTAAAATATAAGTGAAAATCCCACTTCAGTTAAGAAATGATTTATGAGGGCTCCAATGTGAGACATTTCAAATGGATAAAAATTCAACATAATCTCTTTTTGGCAAAAAAAAAAAAAAAAAGAATGTCAGAGCAGAGAAAAAGACACAAAAGGATGTGGGCCAAAAGAAACACTCCTGATCCTCTTTGCTCTAAAATCCTAGGGGAGATATAAGTCATCTTTTCGTCTAGAGGCAGTTGACAAAAATACAGGTGATTATATTAAGTGGCATCTTGTGCTTGCAGCAATGAAGTGCTAATACTCCCCTATGCCTTATATGTGTGTGTACCTAAAGATCTGGTGAGATAAATGGTTTTTAGAGGATATAGGTTATTAGGTTCTTGTCTCAGTTTTTATGAGTGTCCATATAATATGCTACTTCCTTTTTAGTAATTGCAAATCGAGATAGAACTCTACAGCTTTATCTCTATGAAATGTCAGTGGAAAATGTTTTAGACTTTTCTGTAAGTGGAAGTGCAGTAAAATTCAGGATTAATTTTGGAAACTTAGAAACAGTATTGCCCAGCTGGAAAATGTACAGCCTGAATGCTCCTGAGATGTGAGGACGGTGAGACGCTCTCATTTACCTTGGACATGTTCTCAGGATGGGCCAACCCCCACAGAAGGAAGGACATCATGCTTGGTAATGTAAAGGGTCAGTGAAAAAGAGGGAAGACCTTCAGCAAAATGGATTGACACTGTGGCTGCAACAGTGGGCTCAAATATAGCAACGATTCTGAAGATGGCTGAAGACCAGACAACATGGTTGCTATAAATTGTTGCCAACTCAGTGTCCCCTAACCACAGCAACAACAACAGCAACAATGTGTGTCATGTGCTAGCTATTGAGACTGTTGACATGTTTGGAAAGAGCAACCAATTAACAGTTATAGAAACTAAGTTGTAAAATAGAGACAGTCAAAAGAAAAAACTAAACATTGATTGTAATACTTTATCTGTAGGAAAGTAAATTAGGGTATTAGGAACAGCACATTATTTTTTATTGATAAGTGCAATCAGAAAATATTAATTTATATATGCCTGATAACTTATTTGGAAACCCTGGTTGCATAGTAGTTCAGAGCTACAACTGCTAACCAGAAGATCAGCAGTTCAATCTATCAGGTGCTCCTTGCAAACCCTACTTTGTCCTGTTGGGTCACTGTGAGTTGGAATTGACTTGAAGGCATTGAGTTTTTTTTCTTTTAATAACTTCTTTACAAATGAGTTTTATGCTCCAATCTACTTTTTTTTTAATTATTTTGTTGTTGTTCAGAGTCTATACAGCAAAACATACCGATTCTACCATTTCTACATGTATAGTTCAGTAACATTGATTACAGTCTCTGAGCTATACAACTATTCCCCATCTTTCTTTTCTGAATTGTTCTTCTCCCACTAAAAAACTTACTGCCCCCTAAGGTTCCTGTCTGATCTTTGAAATTGCTGTTGTCAATTTGATTGCATATAGTTTAGTGGTTCATCCAGCCTTCATGGCTCCAGAAAGTGTGGAATTAATGAGAATTATCAATTCTGTTCTACAGTTTCCCCCTTTGACCAGGATTCTCCTTGATCAAAATGTTAAGTAATGGTAGCCAGGCACCATCTGGTTCTGGTCTCATGGCAAAAGTGACAATTGTTCACGGAGGGAATTAGCCACACATTCCATATCTTCCTCTTAATCCTGACTCCTTTTTCTTCTTTTGCTGTAGCTGAATAGAAACCAATGTTTAAGCCGTGGATGGCTGCTTGCAAGCTTTTGATACTCCAGGCACTATGCAACCAACTAGAAGGCAGAATAGAAGTACTAAACAGGTTATTAGGCCAGTTAGCTGGGATGTCCTATGAAACTATGACTGTAAACCTCCAAACCAAAGAACCAAATCCCATGATGTCTTTGACTGTAATAAGCTGTCTCAGCAGCTATTCTTTGTTGTTGTTATTTTTGTAAATGTATCTATCACTGAACTTTTGCAATTCAATTTTTATAGGTGTATAACTTACTGACAGTACCTACAGTAATCAACTGTTCAACTATACCCTTAATGTGATTTTCGCATCACCATAAACTGAAACTCAGTACTCTATAAGCAATAACTTTCCCTCACATCCTTGGGAACCACTTACAAACTTGGGTCTCTATAATTTTCCTTTCCTTTTTTTTTTTATGTAAGTGAGGTCATACAGTTGTCCTTTTACTTCACTCAGCATAATATCTTCATACCCTATCTGTATTATAGCATATATTGAAATTTCACTTTTCCTACTGGCTAAGTAGTATTCCACTGTACAAAGACTGCCAATTAAGTTCATGAACTCATTCTAGAAAAAGGGCTACGTATCTCATTGCCGAATATCACTACAGTCACTTCTGAAGTATAGTCCTTGGGAAGCTGTGTAGCTAGTCCACCCTTCAAAGCAATTTTAGAACTTTCTAGAATGGCCATCAGAGCTGTCGTTGTATTACCCTTGATATCATGAATGACATCAAAATGTCTTCCTTTCAATATTTCCTTTATTTCTGGGTAAAGAAAAAAGTTATTGGGGGCCAGATGAGGTGATTAAGGGGGGTGTTCCAATACAATTATTTTGTTTACTGGCTAAAAATTCCCTCACAGACAACTATACAATTAAGTTCATGAACTTGCTACTGTGCACGGTGGCCATTCCAGAAAGAGTTCCAAAATTGCTTCGAAGGGTGGACTGGGTACTAGTGTTGATGCATAGCTTCCCAAGGGGAGTACTTGGAAAGTGACCATAGTGGTATTCAGTAATGAGGTATGTAGTAGCACTTAGAACCGTTAAGTTCACGGACTTAGTTGTCAGACCTCCTATGTAATGTGCCATACTCTGTTTATGCATTCGTCTGTTGATAAGCATTTAGGTCGTTTCTACCTTTTGGCTATTGTGAATAGTACTGCAGGGAACACTGGCGTCCAAGTCTCTGTTTGACTCTCTCCTTTCAAGTCTTTTGGGTATATACCTAGGAATGGAATTGCTGGGTCATGTGGTAGTTCTCTTTGTAGTTTTTATTGCCACAGAGTTTTCCATAATGGCTGTACCATTTTGCTTTTCCATCAGTAATGGGTAAGAGTCAGAACTTCCCCACATCCTCACCAACATTTGCTTTTTCTTTAAATCTTACCCAACCTAGTGGGAATGAAGTGGTACCTCTTTCTGATTTTGATTTACATCTCTCTGTTAGGTAATTTCATTGAACATCTTTTCTTGTGTTTGGTGATCATTTGAATGTCCTCTTGGTGAAATGTTTATTTAAATTGGTTATCCATCTTATGACTGTTTGTCTTTTTGTTGTTGATGTTTCTAGTATAGTTTTTCTACTTACTGGAGACTAGAAAAGGCAAAGTTTGAGGAAGTGACAGCATGCCCCACTCCCTTGATACACTTGTCTCCTGGCAGCTGTATGTGTAGTCCTCTGACCCCCGTATTGGTGACAAATCTAAATCTCACCTCAAAAACATGGTCCTCCATAATCCATGCTACTGAATTGAAAACTAGGTTTATTTTGGAACAGAGCCCTCCACAACTTTTGCACACAAAATTTTCTTTTGGCACCTTGATTTCTTAACAAGCCAAATTAAAAATGACACCAGTCAGTTCGCTGATGGGGTGTGGATAATGGGAAAGAAATGTAACATTTATTGATTATTAACAATTGCTAAGCAATAAGCTTGAAACACACACTCTGCATATTTGTGTATATTTATATCTATGCTGTTTCCATCAAGTCTTCCTGGACTCATGGTAACATTATATATAACAAAACAAAGCTTTGCTGGTTCTGTGCTATCTTTCAGCATTATATTAGACAGTATTCTGTTAAAATCTGTGAAGTTTTCATTGGCTGATTTTTAAAAGTACATCACTAGGCCTTTCTTCCTAGTCTCTTAGTCTGAAAGCTCTACTGAAGCCTGCCTACGGTGAGTGATGCTACTGGTATTTGAAATACTGGTGGCATAGCTTCCAGCATTGTAGCAACACTCAAGCCACCACAGTATGTTAGATTGACAGGTGATGGACACACATGTATATGCACATTCATACACATATCTATACATACATTTTAATCCTTCACAGAAACCCATAAGATGTAGTTGCTAATGTTAACCCCAGTGTTAAAAAAACAAAAGTTAACCCAAATTAAGGAAGTGCTTGAAAATACCTTGATCTTGTACTCTTTCCTATGGTATTTTTTCAAAAATAGCAGACCCTTTAAAATATATAACTGAGTTTTTTATTGTCCTAACATATCTGTGTATTGTATGGAATGGACTACTTAATCCCCACCCCACTATCGGAAAGGAAAAGATCTAATTGATTTGCTTCTCCCACTGCCTTCTCCCAGAACAGGAAAAATAAATAAATAACCTGTCATGGTTACAAACCTGTCTAAAGCTTTGTTTCCATTTTTTCCCTAAACCTTGAAAGTAGCAGATGTTGAGAGGAAGCTTTTATTTTTCTTGTGTGCCGTGTTAGAGAAACACTGCTTGCCATTCTAAGAATCTGGAAGTGAAAATTCTTTCTTGGATAACCTTAACTAAAGTACTTGAAGCTTTTACTGCTCAAGACCACATGGGCTTGTAGAAAGAACAGTGACTGATAAACTGTGTGCTTAAGTGAATCTTTCAAGTGTTTATTTCTCTTTTTGGGTTTCCTGTATCTATTACTTAGATTGCTTGATGTCTCAACAAAATAACCCTGCCCTATCAAGTCCTACTGTGATGAGCATCCTTGTAAAAATCAGGTACCCACTGTGCCCTTCCTGTATAGATTTGATTGTGCTACACTCCTGAGCAGCTGCACTGGGCAGAATACCCATGTGCCTAACTGGGGGATCAACATAATGGCTGTAGGCTTGGCTAAAAGTGTCTTTGTCGTCCTCACCCTCAAGTTTACCCATTCCTCCACAGCGTCAGCCACTGACCTTAAAGGTATAAGTAGTTGTATGGGCCAGTAAAGCATTGCATTAGTAATGAGTGAAAACATGTAGCAATAGATACCAGGCCAGTCTGAAATGAGAGAAGTATAGTGGGCCTTACAGACTGCCTGTTGAGCATCTACAGCATCGATGAGGTCTGGCTATTAAGTCCATGAACTTAATTGTTTCATGTGCTACGTCCCTCATTGTTGAGTATCACTACAGTCACCTTTATAGTATTCCCCTTGGGAAGCTATGGACTGATGCCAGTGCATAGTTTACTCTTCAAAGCAATTTTGGAACTGTTTCTGGAATGGCCAGTTGTGCATGGTGGCAAGGTGGCAAGTTCATTAACTTAATTGTATAGTTGCCTGTGAGGGAGTTTTTAGCCAGTAAACAAATAACTGTATTGGAACATCCTCCCTACTTACCCGATCTGACCTCCAGTGACTTCTTTACCTGAAGATAAAGGAAGTATTGAAAGGAAGACATTTTGATGCCATTCAGGACATCAAATGTAATATGATGACAGCTCTGATGGCCCCTCCAGAAAACAAGTTCCAAAATTGCTTTAAAGGGTAGACTAGGTGCTGGCGCCAGTGCATAGCTTCTCAAGGGGAATACTTTGGAGGTGACCGTAGTGATATTCAGCAATGACGTACTGAGCACTTTTTCTAGGACTAGTTTGTGAACTTAATTGGCAATCCTCATATTTCTTCCTTTTTTCATATGAGAACTCTCTTGTTCTGGAAACTTCCTTTTCCATAGTTCATCTGATTATGGAAGCTGACTGCATCCCCACTTCCAGAAGTTGGTTCGATTAGTCTAAGCCAATTAATGTAAGCCATTTTCCTGGCAAATATTAGTGGTCTGGAAAGGAGCCGTGGTGGCACAATGGTTAAATGCTCAGCTGCTAACCAAAAGGTGGGTGATTCGAACCCACCAGCTGCTCCATGGGAATAAGTTTTGTCAGTCTGCTTCCATAAAGATTTACAGCCTCAGAAACCCTGTAGGGTCATTTTGAATCAAAATTGATACCAAATGGATGGCAATGGGTTTAGTCTAATGGTTGATATGGAAATTAAATTTGGACTGAAAGGAAGGACTTATTCCGTGGCAGGGAAGAGATTCTCTTCCTGTTGTCCTAGAAGTAGGTAGCTGCAATTACAACATTATCACAAGGTCTGACAATTAAGCTTGCGAGCTCATCCTAGAAAAAGTGCTATATACCTCGTTACTGTATATCACTGTGATCACCTTTGAAGTACTCCTGGGAAGCTATGCGCCAGTGCCAGTGTCTGGTCCACCCTTCAAAGCAGTTTTGGAACTCTGGAGTGGCATATGCGCACAGTGGCAAATTCATGAACTTACTTGTATGGTTGTCTGTGAGGGACTTTTTAGCCAGTAAACAAGTGTCTTGGAACACCCTCCCTACTCACCTGATTTGACCCCCAGTGACTTTTTTTCTTTACCCCAAAATAAAGGAAACATTGAAAGGAAGACATTTTTATACCATTCATGACATCAAGGGTAATATGATAACAAGCTCTGATAGCCATTCAAGAAAAAGGGTTCCAAAATTGCTTTGAAGGGTGAACTAAGCGCTGGCGTTGGTGCATAGCTTCCCAAGGGGAATACTTTGAAAGTGACTGTAGTGATATTCAGCAATGAGGTATGTGGCACTTTTTCTAGCAAGAGTTTGTGAACTTCTTTGGTAGTTGTCATATCTCAGAAGAGTCTGACTTAAGACACTATCTGATTTTGTAGATCTCCTCAACGTAGCTTCCACTAATCCATCTCATTGCATCATAGTGAAAGAATTTATAACACATAGGGAAATTACATCAGATGACAAAATGATAGACGGTCATATAATACTGGGAATCATGACCTAGCCATATTTTTGGAGAACACAATTCATCCATGACAATTGAAATATTTGCTTATAGTTGTGCCACCAAATCAGACCTAAATCCCACCCATTCCCTAGACTATTACTTCTAGAAAATTGCTTGTAACAGTACAGGGTTACTTTCAACTGAAATCATCTAACTGCTAGACAGAGGAAGCATTTTCTAGAACAAAGCCACCTTGGGGCACATGGGTTCTTAGGACAGCACAGTTTACTATAGAAATAAGATGTACATATCTGCTAAAAGAAATGCAGGAAAGAATCCAACCGGCTCCCCTCCCCACTGTGCCACCTTCACCCTTTATTTCTGGACTGCGGCTCTTCATGCATTTTTTTTTTTGAGTTTTATAACTCAGATTAGTTTATTCCTGATATTAGTATGTATCTGAATGAAAAGTTTTATTAGGATTTTTTAAATTTGTAATCTTTTCTCTGTTCCTTATGTCTGCTATTGCTCCATGTTAGTTGTTTAATTATGCTTCCCTCATTGGGTTTAGAGGTATACATCAGATTATGTAAGTTATTTTTCAATATTCCCTCTTTTAGAGTATAAAATTATGAATGTTAGGAATTGTATCAGTCTACAGTGTTTCTTAGATAATGGGGGAATTTGGACTTTTAATTTTTTTTTTCTTCTAACAATTGCCATATTCTGAGCTGTGTCCTCTCCAGTAGGAAGAGGAAGAAATTTTTATCAAATTTGATTGCTCTAAGAGTCTTTGTGCTGGGAAAACTTGAGCTGACATTATGGAACTGTTCTGGCTATAGAATTGCTGTATTAAAAGGAATGCACAGTGTTATTAATTTGGAGCCTGTAGCCTTTTTTTATATAAAAAAATTGTAGACGAAGGTTTACAGAACAAACTAGCTTCTCATTAAACAGTACACATATAGTTTTATGACATTGGTTAACAACCCCACAGCAAGTTAACACTCCCCCTTCTGTACCTTGGATTCTCTATTACCAGCTTTCCTCAACTTTCCTGCCTTCTAGTCCTTGCCCCTCGGTTGGTGTGCCCCTTTAGTCATATTTTGTTTTATGGCCAATGTTTGGCTGAAAGGTGAACCTCAAGGGTCGCAATTACTGAGCTGAAAGGTTGTCCAGGAGCCATACTGTTGAGGTCTCTTTAGTCTCTGTCAGATCAGTAAGTCTGGTCTTTGTTTGTGAGTTAGAATTTTGTTCTACATTTTTGTCTAGCTGTATCCTGGGCCTCGACTGTGATCCCTGTCAGAGAAGTCAGTGGTAGTAGCTGGGTACCATCAAGATGGATTGGACTCAGTCTGGTGGAGGCCATGGTAGTTGTGGTTCCTTAGTCCTTCGGACCAACCTTTTCCTTGTATCTTTACTTCTTTTCATTCTCTCTTGTGGAGCTTGTAGCTCTTTAAAAAAAGATACCAGATATAAGCTAGAACGTGAATTTTTTTTTTTTGAAATATGTATTACAGAGTGACAGGTAACCCTTTCTAACTTTATTGTAACCTCATTAAAAACCAGAATGATGGTAATATTTAGTGTACTTCTTGTGACGCTGATATGTTTGAAGTTTAAAAGAATTTCTTGACGTGGAGGCAGTGTTAAAAACAATATTAATGCTTAATTATCCAGTCACAATTCATAAATTGAATAGCACACAGGATGACACTGGGTATTGTACTTAAGATGAGGCAATATGGAATTTTGTAGGCCAAGGAACAAAGAAAGCCAGAGAAGTCCAAGCATTTTTGATAAATCTTTCAGCCAAGCCAAGTGCCGTTGAGTCGGATCCGACTCATGGCGACCCTAGGGGCCAGGGTAGAACTGACCCCCAGAGTATTCAAGGAGTGCCTGATATTCATTAAAATGTTTCTTGGAATCTTTTCTTCCTCAGAATTATATTTAGCTAAGAAGACAAATGAGGCAAGTCTGAGGGGTCAGTGCCTGCTGACGTCAGCTTGTCTGGAATCTAGAGCTATTCAAAGGACAGTCATTACCCATAAACTTTAAGAAACAAGCTACTGATTATCTTTCAGGTTTAAATTACTTGTTAAACATTTGCCATCTGAGACCAGGTTCCGCCATGTTATCTGGACTTGGTGGAAATACTGTCTTCAGTTACCACATTTTGTTTTAGTCTCCATGGAGATATCCAATCTTCACAAAGGTTCCAAATGACTGAGCATGAGCAATTTGATTATGCCAAGTGCAATAATAAGATACCTCTTACAAGTTCTTCAAAAAGGAAGGTAATATGCTTCAACACTTTTTTTGAGAGATTATGAAAAGTGTAGTAAAAGCATTGGAGGACTGGGGAGCAACATCTGAAGAGATCCAAGACCAAATGTGTGCTTAGTTTGCAAAATCTTTAAGAAAAAGTGAGTTGGCATGCAGACTAGTGTGGTGTTTCCTGAAGCTGGTGTCACTTGGAAGGGGAGAAATTAGCTAGCAGGAATAAAAACTAGGAAAAAGAATTATCCTCAAGACTTAAGAGTTGAAGATGACACAATTTTCTATGGTGTGGCATACTGGGTAGTTAATAGCTAATACTGATTACTGCATGCCAGACATTGACGTGAATGCTTCGCCCTTACAATCTTTACAACTATATAAAACTGCATTCCAAGATGTTTGTGGCTAGGCACATAGAACTTTTTAAGTTTATATTTAAGTCAGCCAAGCCAAGTGCCGAACAGAGATTAAATAAAATAAAAAATTCAATTACTTAAGTTGTACCGTCCATATTTCAAGTGCACAATAACCACATATGGCTAGTGGCTACCATTTGGACAGTGCAGAGTAGAACATTTTCATGAGCACAGAAGGTTCTAGTGGACAGTATTACTATAAGATGTGTGCTATGAAGAGTTAATTGTAGATGAAGAAAATGAAGCACAGACATTTTGAATAATATACCCAAGGTCTCATAGCTAGTAAGGAAGAGAACCAAGATTCATGTCCAGTCTAGAGTTTTGCTCTTTTGCCACTGTGCTACTCTACATAAAGCAATTTCTTAATACTATCATGCTCTGACAATTTGAATAAATGCCCTTATTGCTAAAAAAGAGAAGATTATACCCTAGAGAAATAAGAGCTGTGACGGGGATAGGCATGCACACTCATGTTCATTGCAGCATTATTCACGGTAGTAAAAAGATGGAAACAACTGAACTGTCCATCAGTGGATGAATAGATAAACAAACTGGTACGTACACACAGTGGAATATTCTGCAACGATAAATGATGAATCCGTGAAAGGTCTCACAACATGGATTAATTTGGAGAATGTTATGCTGAGTGAAATAAGCCCTATCACAAAACGACAAAGAAGAGAATGCCATTATTAAAAGAAGCAAGGAAAGGATACACACAAAAAGCATTCTTTGATGGTTACCAGGAAGGGAAGCCAAATTGCTAAGATAGGAGATGCATGATAATACTGGGGAAGGGAAAAGCAATACACCATAATGGAGGAGTCACACACGGTATAACAAAGACAAAGGAAGACACTGAAAGGAACACAAGAACAAAGAGCAGCTATGGCAATTACTGTAACAGACAGTCCTGCAACAGCAGTATTAAGCAGCAGTTTACAGAAGGATACATGGGTAGATAGTTCTGCTAAAGAGGCATGGGAGGGTGTAAGGGAGCACAGCCACCTGCAGATATTGGTTAGGGTGTAGATAGCCCTGGAAACATTGATGGGGTAGTGGTTAAGTGCTATGGCTGCTATCCAAAAAGCTGGCAATTCAAAGCTACCAGACACTCCTTGGAAACTCTGGGGCAGTTCTACTCTGTCCTATAGGGTCACTGTGAGTCAGAATTAACTTGAGGGCAATGAGTTTTGTTTGGTGGATATCTCAACACACATTTGTAGATGTTGCACACACACTAATGTAGACAACACACGAAGGATACAGTCATAGAAACTTCTTCCGTATAACCAAATACCTCCCAGGATGAAGATACTGGACTTGAAGGCTAAGGACTGCAGACTCAGGACATCTACATCAATTGTTGTAACAGTGCACTAAAAAACACTGTTGTACATACTACTTTTGTGAGTTGCCTCTGGAGTCTTAAAACCTTACCAGCGGCCATCCAAGATACAACTAGTAGTCTGTTATCATCCAGAGTCAAGACAACTGAAGAAAACCAAAGACTCAAGGGAGCACTTGGTCCAAAGGACTAACAAACCATATGTACCACATTACACACAACCCCAAGACTAGAAGAACTAGATGGTGCCCAGCTACCACTACTAACTGCTTTGACCAAGATCACAATAGAGTCTCAGATAGAGCAGGAGAAAAGTGTAGAATAAAAACTCAAATTCATAAAAAAAAAAAAAAAAAAAAAAAGCAGACTTACTGACCTGATAGACACTCTAGAAATCACCAAGACTGGTCCTGAGTCACCCCCCTGACTTAGAACTACATTCATTCTTGGAAAGCACCTTCCAGCTAAGCAATAAACAGGTCTATGAAATAAACAATAATACCCAAAAAGGATATGATCTATAGAACAATTATACAAGACCAAAAAGGCAACATTTGTCCAAAAGTAAAGATGAGAAATCAGGAAGGAATAGAAAAACCAGATGAAAGGAAATGGGGAGAGTGCTGATACAATACAACCAGTGTCATGGAACACTTTCTGTACAATTTGTTTACAGGGGAAATAAGTTGCTGTGTAAACTTTTGCTTAAAACACAGTAGTTTTTAAAGGGAAAGGATTAAAAGAAGTAATCAACTCAATAAAAATGTAATACTTGAAATATTGAGGAAAATGCCAGCCATATTATTCTAACCTCTGTGATGGGCAAGCTCTTTGAGATGATTGATGGTCTCAGCTAAATTTTATTTCCTTGATACCTTCCCTTCACCTATATTGAAATACCTGAATTTCTTCCATATTTCCTTTTCAATTGTCTTTCTTTGAATCATCACTCTCCACAATTATTAGATTTACCACAGGTCATTCATATTTTGAAAGTGTCAGTTCTCTGCCCTAAGTGTCTTCTCTTTGAAACATCTCTAGGAGGTCTTGAGATTCTCTGAAGTCTTTGTCGTTGGCTGGGAGTCACTGTGGTAAAGAGCTCTGAATTCCAGGAAGAGATGTAGGCTGCCTAGCCCAGAGAACATTTACATCCTTATTCTGTGAGTACTACATCATTTAAGAAGACTGATTTGTTTTATCACCCTTTGCTTCTAAATAATATAATCCTTCCAAATGATGTGCCTATAAAAAACATTTCTTCTCTTTCAAAACATCTATGGTATGTGAAATGGAAGAGGAGATAAAGCTCTTTCATTCAGCATGTGTTTATTGAGGTTTTATTGAGTACATTGTCATACACAGCACTAGGTTCTGAAGATGTAAAGATAAATAAGACTCCTCTCAGCTTTCAAAAAGCTTTCAGTGTTGAGAGAGCACAGATTTTTATGCTAAAGTGAAGTCATTAATAAAAGTATTCCTGGAGCTCCATGGAAATACACTTATAGGGCACTATACCCAGTAAGGAAACCTGATGGTGCAGGGGTCAGAAGCTAAGACTGATAACCAAAGGGTTGGCAGTTCAAATCCATTAGCCAGTCCTTGGAAGCCATGTGGGGCAGTTCTACAGTTTACCCAGTAGGGTGTCTGTGAATTGAAATCAACTTGGTGGTGATGAGTTTGGTTTGTTAATTTTACACACACACACACACACACACACACATATACCCCCAGCAGGGACACCATCTTAAAGCAAGACTTGTTAATTGAATTTTGGGTAATTGATCCTTTGGAAATCTGATAAGAGCTAAAGATACTTACGCTGCAAGTGGTGGTGAGATTAAAGTGGTATTATAATGGTATTTTTCCCTGATAATTTAGAGATCATACTCCAGACCTGTCTGCCCCAAGGAGAAAAGCCTTGACTGAAATGTATGCACAAAGAAAGTTCAGACCAGAGAACTTTGGGCATTAAAAAGAGACCTAGAATAATCTAAATCACAGGGTTTTGAAATGCGCATTGATCAAAATATTAGTTTTACTAGTAAACCCATAAAATAGTTACTCAAGATAGTATACTTAAGACCCTTCAGAATTAAAATTTGTTCTGAAAATTAAAATAGTGTATCCATGCATGTTAAAGCCAATACAAAGTCCTTAAATTGACTATCTAAATTATTTTGCCTTTTGCGGGAACCTGGGCAACCTTTTGTGTTTCTAATTCAACCAGCTTGCCTTCTGTACCTCAGTAACTCTGGAAATGTGGTCCTGGGACCAGCAGCAGCAGCCTCATACGTAGTTAAAAACACACATTTTAGGACTTTACTCCATACCTGCTGAGTCAGAAGCTGAGGGTGGAGCCTGAGATCTGTGTTCCATAAGCTCTCCAGATAATTCCATTGCTCCACAACAGTTCTCAGCCATAGCCAGAGCCCTAATTGGGGAGGGGGAAGCACGCAGGAAGGGTATATGCCCTGGGTACTACTTGAGGTCAGGTGCCAATTAACAGTTTCTAGTGACCACACAGTTTTCAGCACTAGCTGTGAAAGATCATTCAGAAATTTAACACTGGTTGCTCTAGGTCCTGTTTTCCATAGTTAGGCTCCTGGCCACATCTGTACCTAATAGTCACCTTAAACCTGTTGCCATTGAGTTGATTCCAATTCATGATGACCCCATGTGTGTCAGAGTAGAATTGTGCTCCATAGGGTTTTTAATACCCCTGACCTTTCAGAAGTGGACCATAAATTTGGGAAGAGATAGCGGAGCAGCCACAGGCATCCTGTGATCCCTCTAACAACAAAGGACCAGAAAAACAACTGAATGGAATATATAGGACACTGTGAGCCCTGATTATTGGGGAAGACTGAGAGATCAGATTGGGTAACAGGGAGGGGAGAGCAGGTTCAGAAACAACCAGTTCAGGCAGAATTAAATCTTTACCCTGTAGAGTGACCCACTAAGGCCAGGAAAGTGGAACTACAGTGCTCTAGTGGTGGCAGTAGTATGATAAACACAGCAGCTGTGTGATAAGCAGAGTGCATCCTTCTGAGCAGGGAAGCTGAACTTCAGATGGTTGTGTGTACAGAATTGTGGAGGATTTCCATTTGAATGTCATAAACTAAGTGCTTGTGAACACATGTGGATGTAAATCTTTCCTATGGGCTGATCTCTCTTTTCCCAGTGTTCTCCTGTCCCTTCTCTACTTATTTGCACCCTAAGCTATTCTCCTAGATATGGAGAGAAAAACAAAAGGGGAGAAACAAAAGGTCTCTAAGCTCCCCTGAGCCGGAAACTCCCCCTACCTTTGTGGGCATACACACAGCCAGCAGCCTGGCACTAATCACCTTTACTAGCTGGGCTGCCAAGCTGAATACAGCACTAACCACTTGGTGACAGGGCATTGAAATTTCTAAAGCTCCAATAATCAAATTAGCTCACATGACCAGCCTATTTCAACATTTAGAAATGCTCTCTCTCTCTGTGTGTATATATATATGAACATAATAACCAAACATAAGCAAATTACAATTCTATGATGACTCAGAGACAATAGTCAATTTCAGATCATTTAAAGAAGAATACTGTGATGGCTTCAGAAAACTCCCAAAACAAAGAATCAAAAAAAAAAAAAAAAAAAAAAAATTCCCAGTGAAGACTTAATTCAGTTATCAGAGACAGAATACAGAAGATTAGACTTCCTCAAGACATAAGGAAGGAGATTAGGCAAAGCATAATGAAGAATTAAACAGGCTACAAGAAATACCTGGGCAACAGTGATCTGAAATTCAGCAGACTAACAGTAAAATTACAAAATTAAATAATTCAATAGAAAGTCAGAGGAGAATTGAGGCAATGAAATGCAGAATTAGAGAGACAGAAGATAAAGCAACTGACACCAACATACTTGACAAAAAATCAGATAAAAGAATTTTTAAAAAAATGAAGAATCACTAAGAGTTATGTAGGGCTCTATCAAGAGGGATAATTTCTGAATGATTGGAGTACCAGGACAGGCAGGAAAACCAAACTAAACCCAGTGCTGTTGAGTCAATTCTGACTCATAAAGACCCTATATGACAGAGTAGAACTGCCCCACAGGGTTTCCACGTAGTGCCTAGCAGATATGAACTGCCAACCTTTTGGTTAGCAGACGTAGCACTTAACCACTACACCACCAGAGTTTCCCAACAGGTGGGGATAACAGAAAATATAGAGAGAATTGTTGAAGATATGTTGACAGAAAACTTCTCTGATATGAAAGATGAGAAGATATCTATCCAAGAAGCTCATTGAACTTCACACAAGGTAGATCCCAAAAGAAAGCTACGTAGACACATTATAATCAAACTTACCAACATGAAGGTAAGGAAATACTTTTAAAGGCAACTAGGGTTAAACTAAAAATAACCTGCAAAGGACAGTCAATAAGACTAAGCTCAGACTACTCAGCATAACCATGCTGGCAAGAAAGCAATGGAATGACATACATAAAACCTTGAAGAAAAAAAAAAACTGCCAACCAAGAATTATACATGCTGCAAAATTGTCCCTCAAATATGATAGTGAAATTAGGACATTCTCAGATAAACAGAAGGTCAGAGAATTTTTAAAAGCAAACCAAAATTACAAGAAACACTGAAGGAAGTTCTTCAATAAGAAAATCAGTAACAGCAGATATAAACTTGAAGCTGCAATGCAGAACAGAGCATCCAGATAGCCACACAGATATGGAAATCACCAAAATCAAGCTAAAACACAGTAAATAAATGATGACATTATATCAGAGAGACTAAATGTATTCATAGATTATTCATATGAAGCAGAAGACAAGGTGATTCAAAGAAATTAAAGGCTGTTTTAAACTTAGATCATTGGGGTAAATATTAAGGCAACCACAGAGGAAATTAACAATCCCACACAGCAAAATGAGAAATAAAATCAAGAAGACTCAGCACAGAAAGTTAAGTAAAATAAAGAAACTGGCAACAACACACAAGAAAAGTCACCAAATAACAGCACTAAATTCATGCCTATTAATAATTACATTGAATGTAAATGGGTTAAATGTACCAATAAAGAGACGAAAGATATCAGAATGGATTGATTAAAAAAAAAGTCTGTTCTGTATGCTGCCTACAGGAGACACGTCTTAGACTTAAAGATACAAACACACTAAACAACTCAAAGGATGGAAAAATGTATACTATGCTAACAACATTCCAAAAAGTGTAGGAGTGGCAATATTAGTTTCAGATAAAAATAGACTTTAAAATTCACCACAGTGGACAAGGAAGGTCACTATGTAGTGCTTAAAGGATCAGTACATGAGGCTGACAACTGTATTAAATATCTACATACCCAACGACAGGGCTTCTAAGTACATCACATGAACTCTAACAGCATTGAAAAGTACATAGACAGCTCCACAGTAATAGGAGGAAACCAGCACACCACTGTCCATCATGGACAGAACATCCAGAAAACAGCTCAGTAAAGACATGGAAGATCTAAATGCCAGTGTCAACCAACTTGGCCTTGTAGATATATACAGAACACTCCAGCCAGCAATGCACATGGAACATTCTCCAGAATAGACCACGCGTTAGGCCTTAAAGTGAGCTTTAACAAAATCCAAAGCATTGAAATACTGCAAAGGATCTCTTCAGACTATAAAGCCATAGATGTCAAAGTCAGCAGCAAAAGCAAGGAAAAAAAATTGAACACATGGAAACTGAAAAACACTTTGCACAAGAAATTCTGGGTTATAGAAGAAATAAAGGAAGAATAAAGGAATTTGTAGAATCAAATGAAAAGGAAAACACATTCTACTAGAACCTATGGGATGCAGCAAAAGCTGTGCTGAGAGATCAATTTATCTCAATAAATGCACATGTACAAAGGGAAGGACCTAATTCCAACTAACTGTACTACTCAAGCAAGTAGAAAGAGATAAACGAAAGAACTCCTCAAGCATGAGAAGAAAGCAAATTATAAAAAGCAAAGCAGAACCAAATGAATTAGAGACCATAAAAACAATTGAAAGAGTCAGTAAGACCAAAGGCTGGTTTTCTGAAGAGATCAATAAAATTGATAAACCATTGGCCAAACAGACAGGAGAGAAAGCAAATAACTTGACTAAGAAATGAGATAGATTATATCACAACAGACCCAACTGAAATTAAAGGAATCGTAATGGAATACTATGAAAAATTACACTCTGATGAAGTTGAAAACCTAGAGGAAATGTACAAATTTCTAGAAACACACTACCTACTAAATTAACAGAAACAGAGGTAGAACAATTTAATAAACCCATCACAAAAGAAGAAATTGAAAATGTAATTAAAAAATTCCCAACCAAGAAAGTCCTGGCCCAGATAGCTTCCCTAGAATATTCTACCAAATTTTTAGAGAAGAGTTAACATCGCTATTACTAAAAGGTATTTCACAGCATAAAAAAGAATGGAATACCCTCAAATTCACTCTGTAAAGCCAGCATAATCCTGATACCAAAACCAGGTAAAGATAGCAGACAAAAGGAAAATTGCAGACCCATACCTGTCCTGAAGTTAGATGCAAATATCCTCAACAAAATTCTAGCCAACAGAATTCAACAACATATCAAAAAATAATTCACCATGACCAAGTGGGATTCATATCAGGGATGCAGCGATGCTTTAACATTAGAAAAAGAGCTAATGTAGTTAACCACATAAATAAAACAAAAGGCAAGAACCACTTGATTTTATCGATTGATGCATAAAAGACATTCATGTTAAAAACTCTCATAAGAATAAGGATAAAAGGGAAATTCCTCACCATAATAAGGGATATGTATGCAAAGCCAACAGCCAACATCATCTTAAGTGGAGAAAGTGTCAAAACATTCCCCTTGAGAATGGGAAACAGACAAAGATGCCCATTGTCACTACTTTTATTCAGTATTGTACTGGCGGTTCTAGCCAGAGCATTCTGGCAAGGTAAAGAAATAAAGAGCATTTAAATAGGTAAGGAAGAGTTAAAAATATCTCTATTTGCAGATGATGTGATGTTATAAACAGAAAACCTTAAAAATGCCCCCCCCCCCCACATACACACAAGAAAATAAAATCTCCTGGGACTAAAAGAAGAGTTCAGCTCTAAGATAAACATACATAAATTAGTTGGATTCCTTTACATCACCAAAGAGACCATCGAAGAAGAAACCACCAAATCAATACTATTTATATAGCCCCCAAGAAGATAAAATACCTAAGAATAAATCTAACCAGAGATGTAAACAAACCTATACAAACAAAATTACAAGACTTTACTGCAAGAAACCAAAAGAGACTGATGTAAGTGGACAAACCTATCTTGATTGTGGATGGGAAGACTTAGCATCATGAAAATGTCTGGTATATCCACAGCCATCTGTAGATACAATGCAATCCCAATACAAATTGCAATGTTATTTTTTAATGAGATGGAGGAACAAATCACTAACTTCATATGGAAAAGGAAGAAGCCCTGGATAAATAAAGCATTAGTGAAGAACAACAAAATGGGAGGCCTCACACTACTTGACCTTAGAACCTACTACACTGCCACAGTCGTCAAAACAGCCTGGTATTGGTACAATACCAATGGAATAGAATAGAGAATCCAGATGTAACAGCCACCTGTGAGCCAGTGATATTTCACAAAGGTCCAAAGTTTGTGAACCAGGGAACAGACAATCTCTTCAACAAATTATGTTGGCAAAACTGGATATCCATCTGCAAAAAAATGAAACAAGAGCCATATCTCACACCACGCACAAAAACTCACTCAAAATGGATCAGAGACCTAAATATAAAATCTAGAACAATAAAGATCCTAGAAGAGAAAACAGAGACAACACTGTGAGCCATAGTACACAGCATAACTGACTATAAAATACTGTGAAGAATGCACAGACGAAGAGGAAATAGATAAATGGAAACTCCTAAAAATCAAACACTTATGCTTATCCATAGAATTCACCTAAAGGGTAAAAAGACTATCTGCAGACTGGGAAAAATGTTTTGGCAACCATGAATCTGATTGATGTCTAATCATGACATACAAGGTACTCTAAAACCTCAACAAGGAAAAGACAGATAACCCACTTTAAAAGTGGGCAAGGGATATGAACAAACACTTCACCAAAGAAGACATCCAGGATACTAACAGATACATGAGGAAATGCTCATGATCATTGGCCATTAGAGAAATCCAAATCAAAACTAAAATGAGATACTATCTCACCCGAGCACGGCTGGTATTAATCCAAAAAACAAGCAAAAAAAACAAAATAACAAATGTTGGAGAGGTGGTGGAAAGACTTAAATCTGCATTACTGGTGAGAATGTAAAATGGTTCAACTCCTTTGGAAATTGATTTAATACTTTCTTAAAAAGCTAGAAATGCCATATTATTCAGCAGTCCCATTGCTTGGAATATGTTTTTGTTCTTGTTAGGTGCCATCAAGTCGGTTCTGACTCTTAGTGGCCCTTTGAACAACAGAATGAAACACTGCCCTGTCTTGTGCCATGTCCACAGTCGTTTTTATGCTTAAGCCCATTGTTGTGGCCACTCTATGAAACCGTCTTGTCAAGGGTCTTCCTCTTCTTCACTGACCCTCCACTCTACCCAGCATGATGTCCTTCTCCAAGGACTGATCCTTCCTGACAACATGTCCAAAGTATGTAACACACAATCTTGCCATCTTTGCTTCCAAAGAGCCCTCTGGTTGGACTTCTACAATAGATCTGTTGGTTCTTTTGGTGGCTCATGGTACATTCCACATTCCACATTCATCTTCAACACCACAATTCAGAGGCATCAGTTCTTTTTCTGCCTTCTTTGTTCATTGTCCTGCTTTCACATGCATGTGATACGATTGAAAATACCGTGGCTTGAGTCAGGTGCACATTAGTCTTCAAGGTGATATCTTTACTTTTCAATACTTTTAAGAGATCCTTTGCAGATGGTTTTCCCAGTGCAACGCATCTTTTGGTTTCTTGACTGCTGCTTCCTTGAGTACTGATTGTGGGCCCAAGTAAAATCAAATCCTCGACAACCTCAATCCTTTCTCCATTTATGATGATGTTGCTTACTGGTTTAGTTGTGAGGATTTTTGTTTTCTTCATGTTGAGGTGCAGTCCATACTGAAGGCTGTGGTCCTTGGTCTTTATCAGTAAGTGTTTCACATCTTCACTTCCAGCAAGTAAGGTCATGTTGTCTGCATAACACAAGTTCCTCCAATCCTGATGCCTCATTCTTCTTCATATAATCCAGCCTCTTGGTTTATTTGCTTAGTATACAGATGAAAAAGTTACAGTGAAAAGATACAGCCCTGATACACACCTTTCCTAATCATAAACCATGCAGTGTCTCCTTGTTCTGTTCACATAACTGCCTAAGAGCACAATTAAGTGTTCTGGAATTCCTGTTTTATGCATTGTTAGCTATAAGCTCTAAATATATCCTAGAGAAATAAGGGATGTCACGTGAACAGATACACGCACACACACATGTTTATTGCAGCACCGTCCACAATAGCAAAAAGATGGGATCAACCTAGATGCCCATTAACAGATGAATGGATAAACAGACTATGGTGCATATACACAATGGAACATCATACAATGAAAAGAATGATGATGTTGGAGAACATCATATACATGTAAGCATCTGGAAGATATTATGCTGAGTGAAATTAGTTGGAAAAGGATAAATATTGTATGAGACCACTATTATAAGGACTTAAGAAGAGATGTTTATGTACAGAAGAGAATAATCTTTGATAGTTACAAGGGAGGGGAGTGAGAGGATATTCATAGATTAAATAGTAGGTAGGAACTGGGTTAAGTGAAGGGAGTGACAGAAGAAGGGACACTAACTGCTGGACTATGCTAAAAGCTAAGAGGCTTCCTAAATGCATCCCAGTATTTCGAAGGTCAGAGTAGCAGGGACAGGGTCTGGGGACGATGGTTTCAGCAGATATCTAGGTCAATTGGCATAACTAATTTTTTTTTTTAAGAAATTCTTCTGTATACCACTTTAGTGAGTGACGTCTGGGATCTTAAAACTGGGAAGCTCCCATCTAAGTAACATCAGTTGGTCTCAATCTCTCAATCTACCTGGAACAGAGGAGAACAAAGGACATCATAGACATGAGGAAAATATGAGTCCAGGAGACAGAAGGGGCTATGTGATTCAGAAATTATGTCAGTATGAGACCAGAAGAATTAAATGGTGCCTGGATACCCCCCAGTAATGCCTTACAGGGAATACAACAGAGTCCCTAACATACCAGGATAAAAATGGGGGTGTAAAACTAGAAGTCTGTTGAAAGACCAGACTTGGAGGGTCCCTTGAGGACATGGTGCCCAAACTCTCTGCTAGCCCAGATCTGAAACCAGTACTGAAGCCAACTCTTCAGATAAAGATTGGACTGGCCTATGAGAACTAGAGCGATGCCATGACGAGTGTGCTTCTTTGCTTAAATGTGTATGTGTACACGAGGCATTCTAAGCAGCTCTTGTCCAGAGGGGAGATGAGAGCATGTATAGAGACAGGAGTCAGTTTGAATGAATATGGGAAGTACAGGGTGGAAAGGAGGAGTGTGCTGTTACAGAGTTGGGAGAGCAGCTAGAGTTGCATAGCGATGTGTATGTGTGTGTGTGGGGGGGGTGTTTTATGTGGCATATGGACTTGGACTGTGAACTTTCACTTAAAGCACAATAAAATATTTTTAAAAAAAGCAGATCCCTAGGTTTTTTTTTCCACGTACCTCTGAATGGATTCCAACTGCCATCCTGTCAGTAACTGAGTGTAACTGTTTGCACTATCTAGAGACTGCTAGGTGAAAACAAAACAAACTCGTTGCTGTGGAGTCCTAGGGCCTTTTAAAGCCTTTCTTTGATCCTAAGCTTTACCTCTAAAGATTCTGCTTCAGTTGGCCTAGCTTGGGCCTTGGCATTGGCTTAAGAGCTCCCCAGGTAATTGCACAGTTAGGGTTGAGAGCCATTGCTTACCAGCAAGCTGCAAATGAGTGACCATTTCAGGGAACACAGCTTGACAAATTTTTCTTTGTCATTGGCACTTTTTTCTTAATGATATGATATGCCAGGGCCTCTCATACTTTTGTGTGCATGCAAATCACCTGGGGATCTTGTTCAAACTGCAGATTTGGATTCAGTAGGTCTGGAGTGGGGCCTAAAGTGATGCTGCTAGTCCATGGAGCGCACTTGGGGAGACAAGGTGATAAACAACCCTCTGGCATTGTCAAAGTCAAGGCTTTTATGCTGAGAAGATTCTGGTTTTTAAAAAGAGTCTTGTTATCAAGCCCCAAAGTCCTCACAGTATGATGTGTTTCCTGAATGGATAAATGTACGGTTACTTTTTGTGTGTTTATCTTCTCTGGCATGATGTATCCTTTCATATAAACTTGCACAAAAGTATTATCCTGCATTATCTGTGTTTCACAGTCTTTGGTAATGAAAGTAAAATGAAAAATATATAAGCTTACTTTTACTTTCTCTTCTTTGACATCTTCTAGCTTAAGTAATCCCCTGTGCGTTATGTTCATAATCATTATGGAAGAGTATCTTTTGTTTAGATCCTAAGAATGAAAAATTTCTCTGAAACATGGATGAGTGTCTAGTGATACCTGTTGTCCGTTAGGACTTAGATGTAAAAAAATCCAGTAGAACAAATTTACCAGTGAAAGAGATGTAATGGTTGTTTTATGGATGGGAAGTGTTCAAACTTGAGTCCTTTTGGTTCAGCAGTTCAGGAGGATATCAAAGATGGCCTTAGCTTCCTTGTAATTGTTAGCTCCCCATGTGCTACAGAGAGGCTGCAGCATGTTTAGGGGACACATTTGCACACCATTCCACGTGGAAGGGGAAAGCTAAATGAAAAATGAGGAACAATCTTTTCCAAAGGAAAATCTACCCTTGTCTTACTGCTCCATAGTCAGTGACACATTTAGTGCTGAACCAATGTGCCTGTGGCCATTTGAATACCCTATGTTGACTGACTGAGGCATGTGTTATGAGTGGGAGACTTCATAGTTTACTGTTTAGAGCTATTTAAATTTTTTACATAGATGTTTATTATCCATTAAATCTATTTTAGAAATTAAAAAAATAATTGTGATAGAGGAAGGAGGATAGGCCATTCCAAAGGCAACAGATAAAACAGCATCATGATCATGGGACTGCAAGCAAATGTCTGTTAGTGTTCAAGCATAAGATTCCTGTATTCCTTTCTCCGCCCTATTTTAATTGTATGTAGTTTTCTTTATCTCCATTGCTACCATACTCTGTGCTGCTATGATTTCTTACCTGGACTATATAAGCCTTTTTATAGCTTGTCTCCACATTCTTTTTCTTGTTTTCTTCCAGTCCTGTCCCCAAATAGCCACAATGACCTTGTCAGAGCACAAATTTAATTACTTCTTACTGATGAAAATCCATCATTCGTTCATTATTCCAGTGTTCATTCAATGGCTACCCACTGCTTTTAGGATAAATATCAAAATCTATATATGGTATGTAAGGTATAGAATCATCTACTCTACGTCACAGGCCTAGCTAGGATTGCATTCCGTATCTTTGTGGATTTTAGTTACAGAGGTCCCATCAGTTCCTCAAGCATAGCATTTTGCTTCTTACCTCAGACTGCACCTTCTGTTCCCATAGCCTATAGTGCTCTGTCTCCAGTACTCCTCCTCTGTCATTCACCTAGTTCACTGTGCATTCATCCTTCAGATCTCAGCTCATAATTCACTTTCTACTGGAAACCTCAGATCCTCCAAGATGAGGTTAGGTCCCCATAATATACTCTATACTTCTTCCCACTGATCATAGTTATAATTTAATAGTTATCAGTAATTATAGGTAGATACTATAATTGACCCCAATTTGAATGATGGCTGTGGACTTCAAAATGTAGAACCCTAGCTACTTATACTGTTTTATCAGCAGTGCACAGTTTCTATCTATCACTTTTATGTCCCACCTAGCTTAGTGCTTTGAACATAAACCAGTTGCTGTCAGGTTGATTCCAACTCATGGTGACTCCATGTGTGTCAGAGATCTGTTCGTATAGGGCTTTCAAAGGCTGAGATTTTGGAAGTAGATTGTCAGTCCTTTCTCCCAAGGCATCTCTAGGTGGACTTGAACCAACTTTTCAGTTGGTAGCCACCTAGAGACTCCTATATATTAGGTGCTTAACTAATAGTGTAATTTCTTATTATAGAAAGAAAGCATTAATGAGTGTAATGTAGTTTTAAGGAGTTATTGAAGACTTTATCAAAATAGTTAAAAGACCACCCACAGAATGGGAAAACATATTTCGCAACTACATGACGGCCTGACATCTCATCCCCATAATCTACAAGGTACTGCAAAATAGCAGCAAGAAAAAGGTAAATAGCCCAATTAAGCAATGGATAAAGGAGATGGACTGACACTTCACCAAAGAGGACGTCCAGGCAGCCAAAAGACACATCAGGAAATGCTCACGATCATTAGCCATTAGAGAAATCCAAATCAAAACTACAATGAGTTATCATCTCACCCCAACAAGGTTGGCTGTGATCCAAAAAACACAAAACAACAAATGCTGGAGAGGCTTTGGAGAGAATGGAACTTTCCTCCACTGCTGACAGGATTGCAAAATGGTAGAACCTCTTTGGAAAGCAATTTGGCACTTCTTTAAAAAGCTGGAAATAGATATACCATTTGACCTAGTAATCCAACTGCTCAGAATATATCTTACAGAAACAGAAGCTGTCGCATAAACAGATACATGCACATCAATGTTTATTACAGCATGATGCACAATAGCAAAAAGATGGAATCAACCTAGATGCCAGTCAGCAGATCAGTGGATAAACGATACATATACTCAGTGGAACACTATGCAATGATAAAAAACAGTGATGATTATAGGAAGCATCTCATAACCTCATTTCAACTGGAAAACATTATGCTGAGTGAAATCAGTCAGTAGCAAAAGGACAGACATTGTATGAGACCCCTGCTACAAGGACTTAAAAATAAACTTATGTACAGAAGAAAACTCTTTGATGGCTGCAAGGGTGGGGAGGGAGGGAGAGGGCTGGTCATAGATTAGATAGTTGTTAGAAATTTGGTTGGGTGAAAGCAATGACAGCACACAGTGGAAAGAAGATCAACTTAACTGGACTTCAACATAAACTGAAAACTGTTCTAATCTTAACGCGATACTGCAAGGATAGGAGCAGGCACTGGGGACCATGCTCTTGGGGGACATCAAGGCCATTTGGCATAACTAGCCTATTGCTAAGAGACTCTGCTGCACCCTATATTGGTGGGTGGTGTCTGGGATCTTAAAAGCTAGCAAGCTGCCATGCCATTCAGAACAAATGTTCACCAGGAACAACAAAGACACCAGGAAATAAGAGTCCAGGAGACAGAAGGACTCACGTAAATGGGTGACTGTATCAACACATGGCCAGAAGAACCAGATGGTGTGTGGCCACCACCAAAGACATCAATGTTGAGTCCCTGTGGCAACACGAGAAAAAGAGGGATACACCTCAAGAACTCCACTAAAAGACCACAACTGGTGGTCCTATGGCCTGGGGATTCCCCTGGAAGCATGGCTCCTGGACCTGCTGCTGCCCCTGTCTAGAAAACACTACTGAGGTCAACTCTTTGGACAAAAATGGACTGGACGCAGGGACACAATGTGACCATATGGTGTGTGTATTTTATGATTCTATGCATTTATAGGATGCTGGCCTGCTAGTCTCTCTCTGTAGGAGAGGAGACGGTATAGAGGAGGGAGCAAGAGATTGCTAAGAGGATATGACAGATACAGAATGAAAAGGAGGAGTGTGCTGTCACTGGGAAAGGAGAGCAGAAAGAGCTGCAGATAGGTGGGCATACAGACTTAATTTGGATTGTATACTTTCACGTAATCACAATAAAAAATAAAGGAATTATTCAAGTAAAGGGTCATTCTTGGGTGGGGGGAATATGTGACTCCCATAGCACCTCAAGGAGCTTGTGCTTCATTTGGCTGTCAGTTTCCAAGACTTTTTAATCACGTGGACAAGTGAAATTTTTAAAATTGGGGTGATGAACATGGCACTGACAACTTTTTTGTTTTGCTAGATAAAAAAACACCAGAAAACCAAACCCACTGCTGTTGGGTCGTGGCTGACAAAGTGGCATGTCTGTCACCACTATTTCATAAGGAAAGAATGTATTGATACTGGATGCATAATCGTAGAATATAGTAGCCCATGACTTAGACTTGTTCAAGTTATGATGAAACACATTTATGACCATCTGTTATTTTTCTCTTACATCTTGTTAGTAATATATACTACATCTCATGTTGTGGTGTATAATCTGCTAATGATATCATTCTCAGATGTTCACTCTTAGAAATGTTCAGTGTTACAATTTATAAAGATACTGATAATTGAAAGCAATAATAAAAACTAAAAAACAAAAAAATGGTTTTCAATTTATGTCAGGACCAGCGTACAACAGTCATCTGATCAGAGCCCCATTGTAAGTTGGGGACTGCTTGTACAGAATAATCATTTAAACCAAATAAATTTGGTTTCATGAAAAAATCATATTGTTTTTATTTTTACTTAGTCTTACTGTGCAACACATCAGTGGAGATATATGGGATGGCATTAACCAAAAGGATCAATGCTTAGAAAACTATAGAGGGGAAGTTTGGAAGGATTTTATGCTGGCAAGTGTTATAATCAAATTTTTATTTTACATTAATGACTTTGTTACCTCTGAAAGATGGATTATAAGAGACAAAGGGTGGATGCAGGAAGAGTAATGGAAAGCGTGCCAAAGTGGTCTAGGTGAGAGATGGTAAAGTATTGATTTAAATCAGCAAAAGGAAAGACAAAGAAAAGCTATTTAAAATATATTAATATAGATTTAAAATATATGGTCAACCAGAATTCATTTGTAATTTATTCATTATTTTTAAAAGATGATGAGAATAAGAATCACCTGAGGTACTGAACATGTATTTATGTGTGTATACACATGCGCATGCGTATGCCTAGCCTTTCCCTAGACTTCCTGAACCAGAATCATCAAAGGGTAGGGCTTAGCTATTAGTATTTGTAAAAGCTGCACATGGGATTCTGGTGCTTTATAGTTAGTTAAAATCCACTGATAGATGGATTAGGAGGAGTAGTCAACCAGTCAAGGAGGACTCCATATTTATATTTTGAATTAATTGGGGGAACCAGAGAGTAGTTTGAACTTCAGTGAATCTGTCCCAGTTTGTGCAAGCAATTTTTCATTAAATGGGATGAACTTAATAAAGATCACTTTTCTTTCCCTACACTCAAGTAGTATTTCTAGTACATCCCTTTATCTTTTCCAGTACTTTTAGGTACTGAAAAGTGATTGCATTTTTAAGTATCGACAAATTCAATCTGTTATCTTCAAAAGGAAATGATACAAGGAAGAAAAATCATATTTACATTGATGAAAAAGTACTCATAACAAGAAATGTGCAAGTCTTGAATGAAAACATTGGAATATTGCTAAGAGATTCAAAAGAAGACCCTTTAAAAACAGTAATACACACAACGTTCTTGACTGGGGAGACTACATGTCACTAAAGAAGTCAGTTCTCTCTATGTTAGCTTATACGTTTAACCCAATCCCAGTAAAAATGCCAGTAAGTTTTCCTTGGAAACAATGAAGCTGATTCTAAAGTTCTTACAGAAAACAAAACAAACCCCAGAGAAACCACAAAAACTAAAAAAGAAAAGCATGGGGGAAATGGAGATTAGCCACACTGTATATTAAAATAGCAAATAAAACTGTGTTCCTAGTGTGTAAATAGGCCAATAGAATAGAATAGAAAGTTCAGAAATAGGATCAAATGCATATGAGAATGTACCGTATGATAATACTTCAGCAGGGAAAAGATGGATTATTTTTTAATAAAGTATTTGGGAAAACCAAGTAGCCATCTGTGAGTGAGAAGAGGCAATGTACCTATACCTAAATAATATGCCGGAATAAATTTGAAATAGATCAAAGTTTTACAAATAAAATGAGAAACAAAAGAATTAGAAGAAAATGATAGATATTTTCCTCTTTTAGTTGGGGTGGGGAAGACTTACTAGTCTTTGACACAAAATTAAAAAGCCATAAAATTCAGTCACAGTAAGAGAAGTCAAAGCTGCTTTTAAAAATTCAGAACACAAAATACACATGGGAAAACATTTTTTTGTGACTCATATCTCAAGAGACAAATCACCATAATGTAGAAATAGTCTTGAAAATGATAAAAGGAAAAGAATGATTAAGAAATAGAAAAAGTGGCAAAGAAACTTAAAAATCCTTAACAGAAAAGGAAGTACAAATAGATTAATCATAGAGCAACATGCACAATTTCACCCGGTAAGAGAATTGCAAGATAAATTTGTGTTAAGAGAAATTGAGGGAGTCAAGATGGCCAACTAAGCACACGTGTCCTTATATCCCTCTGGAAACCAAGACCTGAATTGACAACCAAACAGAGCCTTCTGATCACCTAATCAGCCTCAGGACACGGCACAGAGCTATTAATTGGGACTTCATACCACTCAGTGAAAAACCTCCTCTCTTTCGCTGACTCCTGCTCCTGGCTAGCCCCGGCTCTCACGGACGGAAGGTAAACGCATCAGTTTGACTTTTTTTTTTTCCTCTGTCTCAGCTGGCTGGTGGAGCTGGGCCTTGCCTGGCGGCTGGACTCAGACGCACTGCTGGGGGGATAGGCAGGCGAAATTCCCATATTCTGAGAGCCAGGCTCGGGACTCTGTTAATCTAGACACTTGAAGCCTTTCGTTTTGTAGCTGCCTCAGTGGGGTTTCTGCGGAGTTCCGCGGTCAGGGTGCAGGACGCCATGTTGGTACCGAGATTTTAGCGGGACCTCGTTCTTAGCCTGGGAGCCAGAGCCTGCAAACGGGACAGCGCTTCTCCGTCAGAAAAGTAGTGATTTTGCACAGTGCTGCCTAAGTTGGGGGGCCTGCAGCAGAAGCAGAGGAATCACTGCCTCTCAGCACCTTTAGCCCCTCTGTCTGCTGCCTGTGTGGAGGACGCCATCTTGGGTATGGTGGCCACAGCTGGACCTAATTCTTAGCTTGGGAGCCAGAGCCTGCCCACAGGAGAGCGCTTTTCTATCACAAAACCAGTACTCGACACAGTGTTGGCTAAGGCTAGGCCCTGTCAGCAGAGGCCACCAGAGCAGTAGCATTGCTGTATTGTGAACTAGTTTGTTATTATCTGAGGTTGGATATAGTGGTGCTTACTTTGTCAGATGAGAAGAGGGACCTCTACACCTGAAAACTTAACTGACTTGTGAACCGCTCAGATACCTTCTGCCTTACATTTGAAGACAGCCTAGAGAAACATTTGCAATCCATCCTCACAGTACCTCTTCCAGCCTCTATATACTCACATGGGACCCAAAAAGCAACAGACAACTGTGGCATACAAGCACTCACTCATGGCTTCAGAATGCTCCCAAACAAAGCAACCAAGGAGTTTTCCAGATGAAGAAACTTTTATGAAAGCATCAGGAAGTGAATATGAATTGATTATATACAGAGCCCTTCTAGACCTTATACAAAATGCAGCAGAACAAAATGAAAAATTAAGCAAGTTGTTCGACCTGATGGAACACCAGTACTCTGAAATCCAACAGATCAAGTAGAAAATCAAAGACATAGAAACTTCCATGCAAAGCCAAGAAAACAGAATGGAACAAATGGAAAAAAGAATTTCTGACTTGGAAGACAGAGCTACTGATGCCAGCGTCTATGAGCAGAAATCAGAAAAAAGAAACAAGAAAAATGAAGAAACATTAAGAAGCATGTGGGATTCTATTAAGAGGAACAACCTTCGATTAATTGGAGTCCCTGAACAGGGTGAGACATCTGAGAACACAGAGTATTGTGGCTGAGCTGCTGAAAGAAAACTTCCCAGAAATCATGAAGGAAGAGAATATAGACATCTCAGATGCATGTCGTACGCCACCCAATATAGATCTCAAAAGAAAGACTCCAAGACATATTATAATCAAGCTGAACAAAATGAAACATAAGCAGCAACTCTTAAAGGCAGCAAGACTCAAGGCAAAGCTAACATTCAGAGGGAAACCCTGTAGGCTCTCGTCAGATTTCGCAGCAGAAACCATGCTGGCATGGAGACAGTGGCATGACACATTCAAAGTCTTGAAGGAGAAGAACTTCCAACCAAGAATTATATATCCTGCAAAACTATCTTTCAAATACGAAAATGAAACTAAGACATTCCCACATGAACAGAAACTCAGAGACTTTGTAAAAACCAAACCCAAACTACAAGAAATGCTGAAAGAAGTTCCTGGCTTTGGCTTAGAAGAACGAAACCACTAACTTCATATTTTGGAACGACACACTACTGAATACTCATTTAGGGAAGGCTCCAAAGTAAATCACAGCTTTGATTTGGAAAGAAGCAATCCAGTGATCATCATGAAAACTATGGTGTCATCATAATAAAAGAGGGATGTACTACAGTCGTTATAGTCCTTCCAGATGGAGAGGAAGATGACAAGACTGGTATTAATTAAAATTGGGTTTATAAATAGTTTATTAAGGGGGTTCATAGGGGCAGCTGTAAAGCACAACAAAGACGTATTGTACCATTTCAAGAAATCTAACACACGAGTCTCAACAACTATAAAACCAGCTCTGAAAAAGGTGAAAAATCAACTCACAAAAAAGAGTGTCCCAGAACAGACTAATAAGAACAACAGAGAAAACATCAACATAAAAATAAACATATCACAATGGCAGCAGTGAGTAGATACCTATCAATAATTACATTGAATGTGAATGGACTGAATGCTCCAATAAAGAGACACCGAGTGTCATCTTGGATCAAAAGACACAACCCATCCATATGTTGTCTACAAGAAACTCACTTGAGACCTAAAGACAGGAACAAACTGAAAAATAGAGGATGGAAGAATATATATCAAGCTAACAGTGAACAAAGAAGAGCAGGGGTGGCAATTCTAATCAGACAAAATCAATTTTATTGTCAAATCCACCATCGTGGACAAAGATGGACACTATTTATTGCTGAAAGGTTCAGTACACAAGCAAGACTTAACTATATTAAACATTTATGCACCTAATGTCAGAGCACCTAAATATGTCGAAGAAACACTGACTACGCTCAAAAGAGAGTTAGATGACTCCACAATAATAGTGGGAGACTTTAACACTCCACTCTCATTACTAGACAGATCATCTAGAAAAATCTCAGTAAAGATACAGAAGACCTCATTGACACAATTAACCAACTAAACCTCATTGATATATACAGAACTTTCCACCCGTCAGCAGACAACTACACCTTCTTCTCCAGTGCACATGGAACATTCTCCAGAATTGACCACGTGATAGGCCATAATGCAATGCTCAACAAAATGCATACCGTTGAATTACTGCAAAGCATCTTCTCAGATCATAAAGCCATAAAAGTTGAAATCTATAGCAGAAAAAACAGAGATAGAAAGTGGAACTCTTGGAAACTGAACAACATCTTGCTCAAAAAAACATGGGTTATAGAGGAAATCAGGGATGAATTAAAGAAATTCATGGACTCCAATGAGAACAAAAACACTTCCTACCAGAACCTATGGGATACAGCGAAAGCAGTGCTTGGAGGTCTGTTTATCTCCATAAATGCACACATCTGGAAGGAAGAAAGAAACCAAATCAAGGAACTAACTCTACAGCTTCAACAAGTAGAAAGAGAACAACAGAGGAACCCCTCGGGCACCAGAAGAAATGAGATCATAAAGATTAGAGCAGAGCTAAATGAATTAGAGAATAGAAAAACAATTGAAAAAATTGAAAAGACCGAAAGCTGGTTTTTTGAAAAGATCAACAAAATTGATAAACCACTGGCTAAACTTACTAAAGAAAAGCAGGAAAGTAAAAAAATAACCCAAATTAGAAATGAGAAGGGAGTTGTCACCACAGATGCAACAGAAATCAAAAATATCATAACAGAATACTATGAAAGACTGTACTCTAACAAATTTGAAAACCTAGAGGAAATGGACCAATTCCTTGACTCATACCACCTACTCAAATTATCACAACGCGAAGCAGAACAAGTTAATAAACCCATCACAAAGGAAGAGATTGAAAAGGTCATCAAAACACTGCCAACCAAAAAAAGTCCGGGCCCAGATGGCTTCACGGCAGAATTCTACCAAGCATTTAGAGAAGAGTTATCCCCAATACTATTGAAACTATTTCACAGTATAGAAAGGGATGGAGTACTCCCAAACTGATTCTATGAAGCCAGCATAACCCTGATACCTAAGCCCGGGAAAGATCCAACAAAGACAGAGAACTACAGACCGATATCACTCATGAACCTAGATGCAAAAATCTTCAACAAAATTCTTGCCAACAGAATACAACAACATATCAAGAAAATAATCCATCATGACCAAGTGGGATTCATACCAGGGATGCAAGGCTGGTTCAACATCAGGAAAACAATTAATGTGATTAACCACATAAATAACACAAAAGACAAAGATCACCTGATTTTGTCCATTGATGCCGAAAAGGCATTTGATAAAGTCCAACACCCATTCATGCTAAAAACTCTTAGCAAAATGGGCGTAGACGGCAAATTCCTCAACACAATAAGGGCCATTTATACAAAGCCAATTGCCCACATCATCCTGAATGGAGAGAGACTGAAAGACTTTCCCCTGAGATCAGGAACTAGACAAGGATGCCCACTGTCACCTCTCCTATTCAACATTGTGCTAGAAGTTCTAGCCAGAGCAATTAGACAAGACCAAGAAATAAAGGGCATCTGCATCGACAAAGAAGAAGTTAAAATCTCCCTGTTCGCAGATGATATGATTGTATATGCAGAGAACCCCAAGGAATCTATAAGTAAGCTACTCAAACTGATAGAAGAGTTCAGCAAAGTTTCAGGATACAAGATAAACATAAGTAAATCAGTAGGTTTCCTTTATACTATCAACGAGACTGTTAAGGAGGAAATTATTAAATCAATACCATTTACGATATCCCCTAAGAAGATAAAGTACCTGGGAATTAATCTAACCAGAGAAACAACAGACCTTTACAAAGAGAACTACAAGCCCTTACTATAAGAAACTAAGAGAGACTTAGATAAATGGAAAAACCTACCCTGCTCATGGATAGGAAGACTTAACATTGTGAAAATGTTTATTTTACCCAAAGGAATTTATTTATATAATTTGATCCCAATACAAGTTCCAGCATCATTTTTTAATGAGATGGAGAAACAAATCACCAATTTTGTTTGGAAAGGGAAGAAGCCTCGGATAAGTAAGGTACTACTAAAGAAGAACACACTGAGAGGCCTGTCATTACCCAACCTTAGAATATACTACACTGCCACGATGGTCAAAACAGCCTGGTAGTGGTACAAGAACAGACAGATCGATCAATGGAACAGAATTGAGACCCCAGAGATGACACCATCTGCCTATGAACAATTGATATTCGACAAAGGCCCTAAGACATTAAACTGGGGTAAAAACAGTCTCTTCAACAAATGGTGCTGGCGAAATTGGTTATCCATCTGCAATAAACTGAATCAAGACCCATATCTTACACCTTATACAAAAACCAACTCCGACTGGATAAAAGACCTAAATATCAAACCTAAAACGATCAAGCTCATCCGAGAAAAGGTAGGAACAACAATGGAAGTTTTAATACACAATGAGGACAGACTCCAAAATCTGTCAAAGAAACCACAATCAACAGAAAATAGATAAATGGTAACTATTAAGAATCAAACACTTTTGCTCATCCAAAGACTTTATTAATAGAATCAAAAGAACACCCACAGAATGGGAAAAAATATTTTGCAACTCTATGTCAGACCGACGCCTGATCTCCATAATCTATAAGATACTACAAAATATCAATAAGAAGAAGATAAACCATCCAATTAAGTGAAGAGCAAAGGAGATGGACAGACACTTCACTAAAGAGGAGATCCAGGCAGCCAAAAAACACATGGGGACATGTTCACGATCTTTAGCTATTAAAGAAATTCAAATCAAGACAACAATGAGATACCGTCTCACCCCAACAAGATTGGCCATGATGCAGAAAACACAAAACAACAAATGCTGGAGAGGCTGTGGAGAAAGTGGAATCCTCCTACACTGTTGGTGGGGTTGCAAAATGGTCCAGCCTCTTTGGAAGACAATCCGGCGCTTCCTTAAGAAAATGGATATTGATATACCATTTGACCTAGTAATTCCACTACTTGGAATATATCCTACAGATTCAAGGCCTTTCACACCAACGGACACATGCACCAGAATGTTTATCGCAGCACAGTCCACAATAGCAAAAAGGTGGAATCACCCCAGATGCCCAACAATAGAAGAATGGATAGGTAAACTGTGGTACATATACTCAATGGAGCACTACGCAATGATAAAGAATAACGATGATTCCAGGAAACATCTCCTAACCTGGTTTCAACTGGAAGACATTATGTTGAGTGAAAGTAGTTAGCGACAAAGGGACAAATACTGTATGAGACCTCTACGATAAGATCTCAAAAACAGACTTGTGTATAGGAGAAAAGACTCGTTGACTGCTGCAAGAGAAGGGAGGCTGGGAGGGCCAGCGGGGGAGGGTTCAGTTTAGATTGTTACTAGAAATCTAGTTGGGAGAAAGTGATGACAGCACACATTAGGAACAAGAGCAACATTAAGTGGACTTCAGCATAACTTGAGTACTCCTTCCATCTTAACTCAATACTGCATGGATAGAGTAGCTGTGGCTAGAGGCGGGGGCCCATGCTCTTAGGCGAATTCCAGGCCAATTGGCACAACTAGTGTTTTGCTAAGAGAGCTCTCTGCACCCCACATTGGTGAGTGACGTCTGGGGTCTTAAAAGCTGCCAAGCTGCCATCCGAGGAGACAGCAAATGGTCCCAACTCAGCAGGAACGGATGCTCACCGAGGGCCAAAATGGCATGCGGTAAAGACAACCGAGAAGACAGAGAGACCCACAAGAGTGGGTGCCTACATCGACTTGGGATCGGAAGAACCAGATGGTGCCCGGCCACCACCAGTGATAGTCACGATGGAGCTAACAGAGAAGCCTCAGTGGCAGCACAAGAATAAAAAGAGGTGCATCATGAAATCTCCACTAAAAGACCTCATTTGATGGTCCAGCGGTTTTCCGGTTCCTCTGTGAGCATGGCCCTCTGCCCTGATGCTGCTCTTTCCCATAAATTATAACAAAGGTCCACTCTTTGGACAGGAATGGATTGGACTTGGCAATGCAGAGTAACCATATATTGGAAGCACTTTATGGTTCTATACATCTGTAGGATATCATCTTGCCGACCTCTGGCTGGAGGAAGGGGAGCGGGTTTAGAGGAGGGGAAAGGAGACTGTTGGCAGGATGAGACATGTATGGAGCAGAGAGGAATCGTGTGCAGTCACCGGACAGGGAGAGCAGTGGAAACTACATATAGGGGGGCATGTAAATTTACATGTGAATGTACATTTTCACTCAGTTATGTTAAATAAAAAAAAAATAGAATAATTAAAAAAAAAAAGGAGAAATTGAAATTTCATTTAAGGCTGGAATGAGGTAGATTTCCAGACTTAACTTTCCTGCTGTACCAAACTGGAAACATTACAAAAAACACATTAAAAAGACATCAGTGAGTTGTGAACACAAGGGAAAAATGAACTAAAACTAGAAAAGGAAGAATCGTTCCAGAGTGGCTTGATAATTACAGCTTTTCGTTTCTCTGAGGTCAGTTTGCAAATCATGCTTGGTCTTGGCAGAGAGGTTCTTGTTGGGGATAGAGAAACCATCAGCCTTTTAGAAGTCAAGTGATGCTGTGGTAGTTACAAGTCAAAGCACCGAGGAGCCTTAAATGCACAGCCAGTTTTCACCTTGGGGTATTTTCATAGTTCTGTGGCAGCACATGAAATGGGGTGCTAGCCCAAAAGTTTCTAAAAGGCAGATTGAAATCTCTTCAATCATACAGTGATGCCAGGGAGGAGGTTGCTTCAAACACATGGCTGATTTCCCCATCAAGATGTTTGCCAAATTTTGAAGCGAAGTAAAATAGGAAGCTAAAGAGCTAAGCTAAGAAACATCTGAAGACCAGAAGTTTCTCTCCAGGGCAAAAGAGGTCAGTACCTACCAGAATCTCTGAACCAAGAACGGGCCAGAGGTATATCAGGTCTTACTAAACTTGCCAAGTCTTACAATACTTGTAGAATATTATAATAACTTCTAAATATAAAAAGTATAATACTTGTATTATAATGATATGTGCAAAGAGCTGGAAGTAGAAAAGTGAAAGAGAAGAATACGCTTGGCATTTCTCAAGCTCAAAGTGCTAAAGAAAAAATTCAAGCCTTGAGTTGCAATGGTGAAGTATTCTATGGACAAAATATTAAATGATACAAGAGGCATCAAAAGAAGATGGAAGTAATACACAGAGTCAATAATCCAAAAAGAACTGGTTGATGTTCAACCATTTTAGGATGTAACATATGATCAGGTACCAACGGTACTGAAAGAAAATTCCAAGCTGAACTGAAGATGTTGGTGAAAAACAAGGGTCCAGGAATTGATGAAATATCAATTGAGATATTTCAACAAACAAATGCAGCACTGGAAGTGGTCCCTCACCTATGTCAGGAAATTTGGAAGAAAGCTACTGGAAGAGATCCATATTTATACCTACTCCCAAGAAAGGTGCTACCGATGAGTGCAGGAAATATTAAACAATATTGTTAACATCACATACAAGTAAAATTTTGCTGAAGACCATTCAAAAATGGCTGCACCAGTATATCGACAGGGAGCTGACAGAAGTTCAAGTCAGATTCAGAAGAGGATGTGGAGCCGTAATATCATCGCTGATGTCAGATGGATCCTGGCTGAAAGCTGTGTGCATCATAACACATTATGGATAACACTGGGGAGAACGAGAATTCCAGAACACTTAATTGTACTCATAAGGAACCTGCACATAGAACAAGAGACACTTGTTAGGAGAAAGCAAAGAGATACTGAGTGGTTTAAAATCAGGAATGATGTGCATCAGGCTCTATCTTTTCACCATACCTTTTCAGTCTGGTACCCTGGTGACATAGTGGTAAAGGGCTACAGCTGTGAACCAAGAGGTCAGTGGTTCAAATCTGTCTGCCACTCTTGGGAAACTCTATGGGGCAGTTGTACTCTGACCTATAGGGTCACTATGAGTTGGAATTGACTCAAGGGCAGTGGGTTTGGTTTTGTTTTTGGTTTATTGAGTCTGTACACTGAACAAATAATGTGAGAAGCTGCACTATGAAGAACAGGGCATTGAGATTGGAGGAAAACTCATTAACAACTTGAGTTGTACAGATGATACAACTTTGTTTGCTGAAAGTGGAGAAGACTCAAAGCATTTACTGATGAAGATCAAAGACCACAGCCTTCAGTATGGACTCCACTCCACCATAAAGAACACAAAAAATCCTCACAACTCAACCAATAAACAACATAATGATAAATGGAGAAAAGATTTGGTTGTTGAGGATTTAATTTTACTTGGATCCATGATCAGTACCTGTGGAAGCATCAGTCAAGAAATTAAAATATGCTTGCATTGCAAAAGAACTGTTTAAAGTGTTGAAAAGCAAAGATGTCACTTTGAAGGCTAAGGTACGCCTGACCCAAGCCGTAGTATTTTAGGTTGCATCATATGCGTGTGAAAACTGGACCATGCATAAGGAAAACTGAAAAAGTTTCTTTGAATTGTGGTGTTGTAGAAGAATATTGAATATACCATGGACTGCGGAAAGACAACCAGAATGCTCCTCAGAAGCAAGGATGGTGAAACTACATCTTACATGCTTTGGAAATGTTTTCAGGCGGGATCAGTCCCTGGAGAAGGACACTGCTTGGTAAAAGTAGAGAATCTGTGGAAAAGAGGAAGACTGTCAATGAGAAAGATTGACATAGTGACTCCAACAGTGGGCTCAAGCATAACAACAATTGTGAGCATAGCACAGAACCAGGCAGTGTTTCGTTTTATTGTACATGGGGTCTCTATGAATCGAAACTGACTCCGTGTCATCTAACAACAAGAAGAAACTTGCACTAGATCTCTGGTCAAGCTCAATTTCCAATTTGATTGAATTGATTCACCTTATTTGTCTGGTGGAAAATAAATCATCCAGAACCTCTGTGGGTTTATACACATTATTTGTCACAAAAATAAATAATTTCTAGATGTATGAAGAAGCAAGACTGTATGACTGATGATCGAAAGAAAAACCTAAGAGAAGCAGATCCACAGATCATGCAGATATTAAAGGTAGCAAATAGAAATTTGAAAACAGTATGTTAAATAATAAAACAGAGGAAAAGGGCAACATAAGTGAAAGGTCAGAAAATTTAACAGTTGGAAACCTTAAACAACAGTCTACCCAAAGCCAACTCCTCAGACAAAGATTGAACTGATCTATAATAGATACACCATTTGATCCAGTAATCTCACTGCTTGGAATTTATCGTTCAGAAACAAAGGCTGTCCAATTAACAGACACATGCACAAGAATGTTTATTGCAGCCGAGTCCACAATAGCAAAAAGATGAAATCATCCTAGATGCCCAACAACAGATGGATAAAAATACTATGTTACACATACTCAGTGGAACGCTATGCAATGATTAAAAAAAAAAAAAAGGCAGAAAAAAACCCCCGATGATTTTAGGAAACATTTCATAACCTAGTTTCAATTGGAAGACACTATGCTGAGTGAAATGAGTCAGCGGCAAAAGGACAAATATTGTATGGGACCCCTGCTATAAGGACTTAAAAGTAGTCCTCTGTACAGAAGAAAAGACTGACGGCTACAAGGATGGGGAGCAGGGATGAGGGTTTACCATATGTTAGATAGTTGATAGAGGTTAGAAATTTTGTTCATTTACTGTATCCTCAGGGTGGAGAGTAACTATAAACTTGTTTAGTTTATAGTGCTAAACCTGTATAGGCGCTGTACAGATTTCTGTTGTGCTTTAAATTGAGTCTTTGGAAATGAAATAATTCTTTATAGTTATAGTTCCCACTAATCTTGTTATATATGATACACATACTTCTTTTTTCCTTTTTTTTACTGTGATTGAGTGAAAGTGTACAATCCAATTTAAATTTGCATACCTGTCTATCTGCAACTCCTGCTCTTGTCGCCCAGTGACCTCACAGTCCTCCTTTCCGTTCTATACATGTCATATCCTCTTAACTATGTCCTGTCCCCTCCTCTCCACCCTCTTCACTTCTTTCTAGTAAGAGGCCAGTAGGATGACATCCTATAGATGCATAGAACCATAAAGTGCACAAACAATTTGGTCACTCTGTGACCCTGAGTCCAATCTGTTCCTGTCCGAAGAGTTGACTTCAGTAATGATTTATGATTGGGGCAGCATCAGGTCTAGGGGCCATGCTCCCAGGGGAACTTGCAGGCCGTCGGACCATCAACTGTGGTCTTTTAGTGGCGATCGTAGGGTGCACCCCTCTTTATCTCATGTTGCCACTGTGACTCGACTCAACACTGTGAGCCCCATCACGGCTGTTGTTGGTGGTGGCCAGGCACCCTCTGGTTCTGGTTGCATGTTGATATAGTCACCCATTGACGTGGGTCCTCCTATCTTCTGGGCTCTTTTTCCCTCATATTGTTGTTGTCCTTGGTGATCATCTGTTCCAGCTGAGTTGGAACCACTTGGTGTACCTCAGATGGCAGCTTGCTAGCTTTTAAGACCCCAGACACCACTCACTCATGTGGGTGCCGAAGACTCACTTAGCAATAGACTAGTTATGCCAGTTAGCCTCGATGCCCCTGCGAGCATGGTCCTTGGATCTCCACCCCTGCTACTCTATCCTTGCAATATTGAGTTAAGATTGGAAGAGTATTCAGGTTATGTTGAAGTCCAGTTAAATTGATCTTTCTAATGTGTACTGTGACTGCTTTCACCCAACCAAATTTCTATCAACTATCTGATGTATAACTAGCCCTCTCCCTCCCTGCCTCCTCTCCCTTGCAGCCGTCAAAGAGTCTTTTCTTCTGTACATGAGTCTGTTTTTAAGTCCTTCTAGTAGGGATCTCATACAATATTTGTCCTTGTGCTGCTGACTGATTTTCACTCAACATAGTGTCTTCCAGTTGAAACCAGGTTTTGAGATGCTTTCTGAAGTCATCATTGTTCTTTATCATTGCATAGTGTTCCATTGAGTATATATCATAGTTTGCATAGTTTGTTTATCCATTCATCTGTTGTTGGGCACCTGGGTTGATTCTATGTCTTGGCTATTGTGGACTGCACTGCAAAAAACATTCGTGTGCATGTGTCTTTGTGACTGCGCTTGATTCTGTAGGATATATTCCAAGCAGTGGGATTACTTGGTCAAATGGTATATCTATTTCCAGCTCTGTAAGGAAGTACTAGATTGCTTTCCAAAGAGGTTGTACCATTTTGCAATCCCACCAACACCTGCTTATATTTTTGTGAAGATGTTGTCATGGATTGAACTGTGTCCCCCACCCCGCCCCGCAAAAATATGTGTAGCTGTGTGGCTGAGCCATGATTCCCAGTATTTTGTGATTGTCCTCCATTTTGTGATTTTCCTATGCTGTATGTTAAAGGATTAGGGTGGGATTGTAAGTTCTTTTATAGCATCACCTCCCTGCTCCAGTGTAAAGGGAGTTTCCCTGGAGTATGGCCTGCACCACCCTTTATCCTTTCATCCTACAAGAGATAAAAGGAAAGGGAAGCAAGCAGAGAGTTTGGAACCTCATGCCATCAAGCAAGCAGCAGCATGAGAAGAGCACATCCTTCAGCTCTGAGGTTCCTGTGCCAATATGCTCCCTGGACAAAGACTCATGCGATGCCAGACTTTCCTCCAGAGCTGACAAGGGGGAAAGTCTTCCCGTGAAGTGGACTTACTGAATTTGCACTTGTAGCCTACTGGACAGTGTAAGAATAAACTTTCCTTTGTTAGAACCATCCACTCTGTGGTATTTCTGTTAGAGCAGCGCTAGCTGACTAAAACAGATGTATATATAGTATAGTTATGTATTCATTTTATAAAAAAATAAAAGACATAAAATGATACTGGAGAAAAGTGTGCTTCTTGGCTTAAGTAGATGTAAGAGACTAAATGGGCAGCTGCTGTCTAGAGGTGAGATGAGAGGACAGAGGGGGACAGGAGGTAGTTGAATGGATGCAGGAAATACATGGTAGAGAAAAGCAGTGTCTCTTCATTGTGGGGAGAGTAGGTAGGGTTGCAAAACAAAGTATGTTTTTGTATGAGGAACTGACTTGAATTGTAAGCTTTCACTTAAAACACAATTTGTTTTTAAAAAGCTAGTGAGCAGCTGGCTAAGAAGTATCAGTTGGTCTCAAGACACCTGGAGCAGGAGAATGAAAGACACCACAGCTAAAAGGAAAATGTGAGACCAAAAAGGCCACTTAAAGCAGAGATTACATCAGCATGAGACCAGAAGAACTAGATAGTGTCCAGCCACCACCAATCACTGCCCTGAGAGGGAACACAACAAAGATTCCCTGATGTAGCAGGAGAAAAGTGAGATGCAGAACTTGAACTCTATTAAAAAGATCAGACTGATGGTCTGAAAGAATGGAGAGTCCCCAAAAGAAATGGCCCCCAGACACTCTGTTACCCTAGAACTAAAATCATTCCTGAAGCCAACTCTTCACACAAAGGTGAGACTTGACTATAAGATATTGAATGGTACTGGTGAAGAGTGTGCTTCTTGCCTTAAGTAGATACTTAAGACTAACTGGGCATCTCGTCTCTGAAAGCAAGATGAGAAGGCAGAGGGGGATAGAAGCTGGTTGAATGGACACAGGAAATAGAGGACAGAGAGGAGGAGTGTGCTGTCACAGTGTGGGGAAAGCAACTAGGGTTAAATAACAGTGTGTGTATAAATTTTTGTATGACAAACTTACTTGAATTGTAAACATCCCCTTAAAGCACAATAAGATAAGATTAAAAAACCCACAATAATCTAATAGGTATTTTAGAGTTTAAAATGCAGTATCTCATATTAGAAACCCAATGAAAGAGTAAAGCAGCAGTTTGGACATAGCGTAGTGCAGGGTTGTTGAACTGGGATATAGATCAATAGAAAATACTCAAACTGAAGCACACGGGAAAAAAAGTGGTGAAACCGATTATAAATGACATGTTAGACATACTCAACTGGTTTAACATTCGTGTAATTGAAATCTCAGAGGAACGAGAATAAAGTAAGCAATATTTGAAGAGAAAATAGTTGAAAATTTGTTCAAAGCTGAGACAACATCAACCCACTGATTGAAGAAAGTGAGAAGACCCCAAGTAGAAAGAAACAGAGAAAACCATTCTTATGCATGTCATATAAGAAGAGGTGATAAACAAAGAGAAAAATTCTTGAAAGTGGTTGGAGAAGAAAGACAAGTTACCTACAGAGACGTAACACTATAACTGGCAGCTAACATCTTATTGGAAGCAATGGAAACCAGAAAGCAATGAAATCCTTAAACTTCTAAAAGGCAACTGCCAGACAAGAATTCTATGTTTAGCAAAAAAAAAAAAAAAAATTGCTTCAAAAATGAAAGTGAAATAAATGTATTTTCAGATAAAGATGGAGAATTCATCACTAGCAAGCCTGATCTAAAATAAATACTGAAAGAATTTCTTTAGGCAGAAGCAAAAGTAGCTTGGATGAAAACATGGGAATACAGGAGTAAATGAAGAACACATAAACAGTGAGCAAATATAAGTGAATAATTACTGTGTAAATCAATAACTATCATATTGAGTTTATATTATTTGTAGAACTCAAATGCATGGCAACAATCACAGAAAAGGCAGGATGGGATAAATGGATGTTTAACAGTTAAGATCTGTGAGTTTCTAGCTATGTCAGTAATTATATTAAATGTAAGTGGACTGAATATTCCATTGTCACCATTACCCATTTGCAAAGTTTCGTTACTGGTAACAGTAGCTCAGTGCCACTTAGGCAGTAGCTCTCACTTCCCTACTCCCATTCACCACTGGTGATCTCTAATAAGGTTTAGTCTATTTGCCTGTTCTGTTGTTATTGTTAGGTGCCATTGAGTCAGTGCCAACTCATAGCGACCCTATGTACAACAGAAGGAAATGCTGCCCAGGGCTGTGTTATCCTCACAATTGTTATACTTAAGCCCATTGTTTCAGCCACTGTGTCACTCCATCCCATTTGAGTGTTTTTTTTTTCCACTTACCCTCTCTTACTAAGCATGATGCCCCCAGTGACTGATCCCTCCTGACAACTTGTCCAAAGTATATGAGATGCAGTCTTGCCATCCTTGCTTCTAATGAGCATTCTGGTTGTACTTCTTCCAACACTGATTTGTTCGTTGTTTTAACAGTCCATGGTATAGTCAATGTTTTCCAGCACCACAATTCAAAGGCATCAATTCTTCAGTCTTTTTTATTCCTTGTCCACATTTCACATGCATATGATGTGGTTGAAAATACCGTGGCTTGAGTCAGGTGCAGCTTAGTCTTCAAGGTGATGTCTTTGCTTTTCAGCACTGCAGCCAGTCTTCCCAATGCAATGTGTGTTTTGATTTCTTGACTGAGACTTCCATGAGTGTTGATTGTGGATCCAAGCAAAATAAAGCCTTGACAACTTCATTCCTTTCCCTGTTTATCACAAGGTTGCTTATTCCATTGCAAGATTTTTGTTTTCTTTATGGTGGAGTACAATCCATACTGAAGGCTGTGATCTTTGATCTTCATCAGTAAGTGCTTCAAGTCCTGTTCACTTTCAGCAAGCAAGGTTGTGTCATCTGCCTAATGCAGGTTGTTAATAAATCTTCCAGCAATCCTGATGCCTCATTCTTCTGCATGTAATCCAGTTCTCTGATTATTTGCTCAGCATGTAGATTGACTAGGTATGGTGAAAGGATGCAACCCTGGTGAACACCTTTCCTGACTTAAAACTACTTAGTGTCCCCTTGTTCTAGCTGCTTGAATTTCTGGCAGTTCCCTTTTGATACACATAGCTGTTGCTGCTTTTGAATAATCTTCAAAAAGTTTTTACTTGTGTGTGATACTGATGATAATGTTCAGCAATTTCCACATTTGGTGGGATCACCTTTCTTGAGAATAGGCATAAATATAGATTGCTTCCAGTTATTTAGCCAGGTAGCAGCTAGCTGTCTTCTGAATATCCTGGCATAGACAAGTGAGCACTTCCAGCGTTGTGTCTGTTTGTTGAAACGTCTCAGTTGTTATTCCATCAGTTCCTGGAGCTTTGGTTTCTTGCCAATGCCTGCAGTGCAGCTTGGAGTTGTTCCTCAAGTACCATTGGTTCCTGTTTATATGGTGGCTCCTGAACTGGTTGGACATCTACCAAATTTTTTGGTCTAGTGACTGTATATTGTTCTCATTTTCTTTCGATGCTTCCTGAGTTGTTTAATATTAAGCTGAAAGAACTGAAGAAAAAATTAAAATACTGAAGGATTATACAGAGAAAACATTAAACTACTTAAGGAAGCATTTGTCTATTCTAGATATTTTGTGAGTGGAATCTTAAAATATTTGTTCTTTTGTGTCTGATTTATTTCACTCAGCATAATGTTTTTAAGGTTCATCCATGTGGAGCATGTTTCAGAACTGCATTTCTCTTTATGGGTGGTATGATATACCACATTTTGGTTACCCATTGGTCTGTTGATGGGCACTTGTGTTGTTTTCACCTTTTGTCTGCTGTGAATAGCGCTGCATAAAACATTGGCTTGTGTGTATCGATTTGCGTTCGTGCTTTCAAGTCCTTTGGGTCTATGCCTGCAGTGGAATTTCTGGGTTAGATGGTAATTCCAGGTTTAACTTTTGAGGAACTGCCAATCTGTTTTCCAGCGTAAGTGTACCATTTTATAATACCATCACAATGGATGAGGGTTCCAGTTTCTCCACTTCTTTGCCAACACTTGTTTTTCTGTTTGTCTTATAATGGCATTCTATAGTGGGCATAAAGTGGTATCTCATAGTGGCTTTGATTTGCACATCCTATTTGACTAATGACATTGAGCATCATTTCATGTCTTTACTTGGACCTTTATATGTTTTTTTTTGATGACTTGTCTATTTAAGTCCTATGCTCATTTTGTGGAGTTGAGTTGTTTGTCTTTTAATGTTCAGTTGCAGGAATTCTTTATATAGTCTGGCTGTTAAACTCTTATCAGGTAGGATGCCTCTTCATTTTGTGGATAGAGTCCGTTGGTGCACACAAGTTTTTAATTTTTATTTTTTTATTTAACATGACTGAGTGAAAATGTACATTCCCGTATAAATTTACATGCCCGCCTATATGCAGCTTCCACTGCTCTCCCTGTCCAGTGACAGCACACTCTTCCTCTCTGCTCCATACATGTCTCATCCTCCCAACAGCCTTCTTTCCGCTCCTCTCCACCCACTCTCCTTCCTCCAGCCAGAGGTCAGCAGGATGATATTCTATAGATGTATAGAACCATAAAGTGCAACCAATATATGGTCACTCTGCATTGCCAAGTCCAATCCATTCCTGTCCAAAGACGGGACCTTTGCTATAATTTATGGGTAAGGGTAGCATCAGGGCCGGGGGCCATGTTCGCAGGGGAAGCCCGAAACCGCTGGACCGTCAATTGAGGTCTTTTAGTGGAGATCTCAGGATGCACCCCTTTTTATTCTTGTGTTGCCAGTGAGACTCAACCTAGTGAGCTTTATCGTAGCTATCACTGGTGGTGGCTGGGCACCATCCAGTTCTTCTGGTCCCAAGTTGATGAAGGCACCCACTCTTGTGGGTCTCTCTGTCTTCTAGGTTGTCTTTACCGTATGTCATTTTGGTCCTCGGTGAGCATCCATTCCTGCTGAGTTGGGACCATTTGCTGTCTCCTCGGATGGCAGCTTGGCAGCTTTTAAGACCCCAGACGCTACTCACCAATGTGGGGTGCAGAGAGCTCTCTTAGCAAAACGCTAGTTGTGCCAGTTGACCTCGATTTCGTGTAAGAGCATGGTCTCCCGCCCCCTGCCCCAGCTACTCTATCCTTGCAATATTAGGTTAAGATGGAAGGAGTATTCAAGTTATGCTGAAGTCCACTTAATGTTGTTCTTGTTTCTAATGCGTGCTATGACTGCTTTCTCCCAATCAGATTTCTAGCAACTATCTAAACTAAACCCTCCCCCCTCACCCTCCCTCTCTCCCCTCCCTTGCAGCTGTCAAAGAGTCTTTTCTTCTATACGCAAGTCTGTTTTTGAGATCTTATCGTAGAGGTCTCATACAGTATTTGTCCCTTTGTCGCTGACTACTTTCACTCAACATAATGTCTTCCAGTTGAAACCAGGTTAAGAGATGTTTCCTGGAATCACCATTATTCTTTATCATTGCGTAGTGCTCCATTGAGTATATGTACCATAATTTCCCTATCCATTCTTCTGTTTTTGGGCATCTGGGTTGATTCCATCTTTTTGCTATTGTGGACTGTGCTGTGATAAACATTCTGGTGCATGTGTCCGTTGGTGTGAATGACCTTGATTCTGTAGGATATATTCCAAGTAGTGGAATGACTGGGTCAAATGGTACATCAATATCCATTTTTTTAAGGAAGCGCCAGATTGCTTTCCAAAGAGGCTGGACCATTTTGCAACCCCACCAACAGTGTAGGAGGATTCCACTTTCTCCACAGCCTCTCCAGCATTAGTTGTTTTGTGTCTTCTGGATCATGACCAATCTTGTTGGGGTGAGATGGTATCTCATTGTTGTCTTGATTTGAATTTCTTTAATAGCTAAAGATTGTGAACATGTCTGCATATGTTTTTTGGCTGCCTAGATCTCCTCTTTAGTGAAATGTCTGTCCATTTCCTTTGCCCATCGCTTAATTGGATGGCTCATCTTCTTCTTACTGATATTTTGTAGTATCTTATAGATTATGGAGATCAGGCGTTGGTCTGACGTAGAGTTGCCAAATATTTTTTCCCATTCTGTGGGTGTTCTTTTGATTTTATTAATAAAGTCTTTGGATGAGCAAAAGTGTTTGATTCTTAATAGTTCCCATTTATCTAATTTCTCTTCTGTTGATTGTGGTTTCTTTGACAGATTTTGGAGTCTGTCCTCATTGTGTATTAAAACTTCCATTGTTGTTCCTACCTTTTCTTGGATGAGCTTGATCGTTTAAGGTTTGATATTTAGGTCTTTTATCCAGTTGGAGTTGCTTTTTGTGTAAGGTGTAAGATATGGATCTTGATTCAGTTTATTGCAGATGGATAACCAATTTTGCCAGCACCATTTGTTGAAGAGACTGTTTTTACCCCAGTTTAATGTCTTAGGGCCTTTGTCGAATATCAACTGTTCATAGGCAGATGGTGTCATCTCTGGGGTCTCAATTCTGTTCCATTGATTGATCTGTCTGTTCTTGTACCAGTACCAGGCTGTTTTGACCACTGTGGCAGTGCAGTATGTTCTAAGGTCGGGTAATGAGAGGCCTCCCAGTGTGTTCTTCTTCTTTAGTAGTACCTTACTTAACCGGGGCTTCTTCCCTTTCCAAACAGAATTGGTGATTTGTTTCTCCATCTCATTAAAAAATGACGTTGGAACTTGTATTGGTATTGCATTATACAAATAAATTCCTTTGGGTAAAATAGACATTTTCACAATGTTAAGTCTTCCTATCCATGAGCAGGGTAGGTTTTTCCATTTATCCGAGTCTCTCTTAGTTTCTTGTAGCAAGGGCTTGTAGTTCTCTTTGTAAAGATCTGTTGTTTCTCTGGTTAGATTAATTCCTAGGTACCTTATCTTCTTAGGGGCTATCGAAGTTTTTAATTTTGATGAAGTCCAGTTTATCTGCTTTGCCTTTTGCTGCTTGTGTGTTTGTTGTCATGTCTAAGAATCCATGCTCTAAAACTAGGTTAAGAAGCATTACTCCTATGTTTTCTTCTAAGAGTTTTATGGATTTAATTCTTATATGAGGCTGTTGATCCATTTTGTGTTAGTTTTCATATGTGGTATGAGGTATAGGCCAAGATTTATTGTTTTGCCTGCAGAGATCCAGCTGTCCTAGTACCATTTATTGACGAAAATGATTCTTTCCTCATTGAATTAACTTAGCACCTTTTGTTGAAAATCAGTTATTTCTGGACTTTCAATTATATTCCACTGGCCTGTGTATCCGTCATCATACCAACATCAGTCTGTTTTGATTATTGTAGCTTTGAAATTGGCAAGTGTGAGTTCTACTTTGTTCTTGTTTTTCAGGAGTGATTTGGCTATTTGGGATCTCTTGCAATTCCACATAAAATTTGAAGATTGGCTTTTCCGTTTCTGAAAATAAAGTTGTTGGGATTTTGATAAGAATTGTGTTGAATCTAGGGATCTGTTTGGTAATATTAACAGCATAACAATATTAAATGTTCTAATCCCTGCAGAATTTCCTTGTATTTATTTAGATTTTCTTTTCTGACTCAATGGCACTTAGCTGGCTTTAACTTATTTCATCAACGTTACACATTTCAATATAGAAGACTTTTATATCCCTGCTTCAGTTTATTCCTAGATATTTTATTCTTTTAGGTACCATTGTAAGTGTAATTTTTTTGAATTTTAAGATTGCACATGGCTGGTGATAATGCACATCCTTGTCTTGTTCAGATTCTCAAGGGGACTACTCTTAATCTTTATCCATTGAGAATAATGTTGGATGTTGGTTATACACATCTGCCCTTAATTATGTTGAGAAATTTCCCTTGTATTTCTATATTGCTGAGATTTTTTTTATCAGGAAAGGGTGTTGGATTTTTATCAAATGTCTTTTCTGCATCAGTTGAGATGGTCATGTGATTCTTTTCCTTTATTTTTAAGGTGATTTACATAGGTTTTCTAATGTTGAACCACCCTTGCATCCCCGGTATGAATCTTGCCTGATCATGACATTTTTTTTTTGATATGCTGTAGAATTTTGTTGGCTAGAATTTTGTTGAGAATTTTTGCCATCTGTATTCATGAGGGATATTGGTCTGTCGTTTTCTTTTTTTGTAGTATCTTTGCCTGGATTTGATATCAGGGTTATGTCATCTTCATAAAATGAATGAAGTAGTATTCCCTCCTTTTCTATGTTCTCTGAATGTCTGATAGAAATCTCCAGTGAAGCCATCTGGGCCAGGGATTTTTTTGGTGGGATTTTTTTTTTTTTAATGACATCTTTAACTTTTTCCTTTGTTATGGGTCGGTGTACATTTTTACCTCTATTTGTGTTACTTTTGGTAGGTATTGCCATTTCTAGAAATTTGTCCCATTTCTTCTAGGCTCTTACATTTGTCAGAGTAAAATTTTTTGTAGTATTCTCTTATGATCCTCTTTATCTCACTTGGTTCTGTTGTAATGTCAGTCATTTCATTTCTTATTTTGGTTATTTGAGTCTTTTCATTTTTTTGTCAGTTGGCCAGTGATTTCTCAATTTTATTAATCTTTTCAAAAAATTTGTGGTCTTACTGATTCTTTCTGTTGTTTTTCTGTTTCATTTATTTCCTCTTTATTATATTATTTTCTTCTGGTAACTATAGTCTTCTTTTGCCCTTCCCTTTCTATTTGTTCAGGTTATTGTGTTAAGTTATTGATTTGAAGCCTTTCTTCTTTTGGGGTGTATGTGTTTGTTGCTATAAATTCTACTCTGAGCACTGCTTTTGGCTGTGATCTTACAATTTCCTTCCTTTTGTTAGCTTTGGTTTTTTCTGTTTCCTCAAGTTGTAAAGTTAGACTATTGATTTGATATCTATTTCTTTTTTACGCAGGCCTTTAGTGCTATAAATTTTTCTCTGAGCACTGCCTGTGTGGCATTCACAAATTTGGGTGTGTTGTGTTTTCATTACTACTTGATTGCATTTTCTGATTTTTCTCTTGCTCTCTTCCTTGACACGTTGGTTGTTTAATAGTGGTTTTAATTTCCATATATTTGTGTATTTTCTACCTTCATTCCATTGTAGTCAGAGAAGGCATGCTGTATGATTTAAATCTTTGTATATTGATTGAGACTTGTTTTGTGACCTACATTATGGTCTGTCCTAGAAATGATCCATGTGTACTGGAGAAGAAGGTGTTTTGTTGGGTGGAGTATTCTGTCTGTGATTGTTAGGTCTAGTTGACTAATGTTGTCGTGTCCTGTTAAGTTGATTCCAGCTCATGGTGACCCTATAGGACAGAGTAGAAATGCCCCCTAGGCTATTATTTTTATGGAAGCAGATCTTCAGCTCTTTTCTCCTGTGGAGCTGCCGGTGAGTTTGAACCACTAATAGTCTAGCACTTAACCATTACACCACCAGGGCTCCTTAGTTTGTTTATACTGTTGCTCAAATTCTATCTTTCGTAATCTTTTTAGATGAACACTGGTGCCATAGAGGTTAAGTGCTACATCTGGTAACCAAAAGGTTGGCAGTTCAAATCCACCAGGCACTCCTTAGAAACTCTATAGAGCAGTTCTACTGTGTTCTATAGGGTTGTTATGAGTGGAATTGACTTGATGGCAGTGGGTTTCATTTGGTTTGTTGTTGAAAATGGTGTATTAAAGTTTCCAGTTATTATTGTGGAACTTCCTGTTTCTCTCGTCAGTTCTGTCAGTGTTTGCTTTACATATTTGAGTGCTCTGTTATTAGAGGTACATATATTTATAATTGTCATTTCTTCTTGATAAATGCATTACAGCAGCCACAAAAAGCTAATAAAAATACTAATAAAAAATAATTACCTCTTAGGGAGAATTAGGAGCCCTGGTGGCACTGTAGATAAGCATTCAGCTGCTAGCCAAAAGTTAACAGTTTGAATACACCAACCACACCCTGGAAATTCTATGGGGCAGCTCTTCTCTGCCCTGTAGGGTCTCTATGAGTGGGAAATGACTTTATGGCAATGTTTTTCTTGGTTTTAGGGATAATTAGGGGTGACTGAAGCACAGATGGGAACAAGACTTTTCTCTGATGATTTTATACTGTGTGATTTTTTTAAATTAAAAATAGTATACAAGGTCTGACAATTAAATTCATGAAGTCATCCTAGAAAAAGTGCTACATACCTCATTGCTGCATATCATTACAGTCGCCTTCCAAGTAGTCAACCTTGGGAAGTTATGCACTGATCCCAGAACCTAATCCACCCTCAAAGCAATTTTAGAAATTTTTTCTGGAATGACCACCAGAGCTGTCATTGTTTTACCTTTGATGTCCTGAATTTCATCAAAATGTCTTCCTTTCAATATTTCCTTTATCTTGGGGTAAAGAAAAGTCATTGAGGGCCACCAGATTAGGAGAGTAGGGAGAGTATTCCTATCCATTTATCTGTTTACTGGCTAAAGACTCCTTTAAAGACAGTGCTGTGTGAGCTGGTGCATTGTTGTCATGCAAGAGCCTTGAGTTGTTGGCAAAAAGTTCAGGCTGTTTTCATCTAAGTTTTTTAGGCAGGCTTTTTCAGCACTTTCAAATAGTAAGCTTTGTTAACTGTCCAGTTGGTATAAATTCGTAAAAGACAGTGCCTCTGATATCAAACAGGGTTAGCAACATCATTTTGCCTTTTGTGGTCGTGGAGAATTGGCTGACTTCCATTGTGCACTTTGACGCTTTGTTTCAGGGCTGTATTGGCACACTCATGTTTCATCACCAGTGAGAACACAGCTTCAAACATCTTGTCTCTCCAGAATATCTTGGCAAACTTCTACTCTCTTTTGCTCTTGTTCATCAGTGACCTCCTTTGGGACCATTTTTGCACACATTGTTCTCATGCCAAGATTTTCAGTTTGGATTTTCCTGTTTCTCTGTTGATGTTTTCTTGGTCTCCTATGCGTCTCACAGTCAGCTGTCAATTTTGACACATAATTTGACAATTTTTTGCAATGTTTTCATCAGTTCTGTTCATTACTGCCCACCCTGACCCCTCTTCATCAGTGACACTTTCTCTTCCTTCAGAAAAAACATTTAATCAATTTGTATACTGCCATTTTCTTGATAACATTATCCCTGTAAACTTAGACTAACATGTCCCTGATTTCACTTCCACTCTTGCCAAGTTTAACAAGAAGTTTAATGTTTTTTAATTGCTCTAATTCAAGCTCTGACATTTTGACACACAAAGACACACAACAGCAACACAAAGACACACAACAGCAATAATGAACACCACTTAGCAAAACACCACCACTTGTTGACACGAACACAGCTGTGAGACACAAGGTTATGAATCCTTACCACCACGCCAACATAAGTGCATGGTGGTAGTTTTGTGAAATTGTCAGACCTCGTATTTACATTTGAAATTTGAAACTGTTAAAAAAACTAATCTCTTATTCAGCTCAAAACTTTTTCCCTCTTCACAGTTCAGCCTCGCCCCAAATTCTGCAGACCAACAGTAGAGATGGGGATTAGATTATACCTGGAGCCCGCATCTTGCCCTGTGTTCCTGGCTCATTCCTAACGTAGAGACTCAAGCCTCTGGTGTAATCTGGCTGTTAGTACCCTCTATCACAGCAGCAGGGGCCCAACTCCCGGTTTGTTGGTATGAGAGCTCTATGCAGGTCTTGGCCTGTTTCATTCCATGACTAGGGTGAGAGATAACTCTTACAACTCCCCTTTAACCTCTGACTGTGAAATCTTTTCCTGGCTTTGGTATTGGGGTTATGTTGGCTTTATAGAACGAATTTGGGAATATTCTGTCCTTTTCTATGCTGTGAAATAGCCTCAGTAGTATTGGAATTAACTCCTCTTTAAAAGCTTGGTAGAATTCTCTGGTGAAGCCATCTGGGCCAGAACTCTTTGGTTGGTAGATTTTTGATTATGTTTTCAATCTCTTCTTTTGTGATGGGTTTATTAAGCTGTTCTGCTTCTTGCGATAATTTTGGTAGGTGATGTTAGTCTGGAAATTCGTTCATTTCCTCTAGGGTTTCAAATCTGTTATGGTCTTTCATGTTAAATGCTACATCTCCTAACCGAAACGTTGGCAGTTCAAAGCCACCAGGTGCTCCTTGGAAACTCTGTGAGGCAGTTTTACTATGACCTCTAGGGTTGCTATGAGTTGGGCCCCACTTGATGGCAGTGGGTTTGGGTTTTTGGGGGGGGGTTTATAGTCTTTTAATTTCAGTTGGGTCTGTTATGACATCTATCTCATTTCTTACTTGATTTTTTTGTTTCCTGTTGTGTAAGTTTTGCCAATGCCTTATCAATTTTGTTAATCTTTTCTAAGAACCAGCTTTTGGTTTTGTTAATTTGTTTCAATTGTTTGTCTATTCTCTAATTCATTTAGTTCTGCCCTAAGCTTTATTATCTGTTTTCTTCTGGTGCCTGAGGAGTTCCTTTGTTGCTGTCTTTCTACTTGGGAGTTGTAAGGTTAATTCTTTGGTTTGGGCCCTGTCTTCATTTTGGGTATGTACATTTATAGAGATAAATTGACCTCTGAGGACTGCTTTTGCTGTATCCTATAGTTTCTGGTAGGTTGTGTTTTCATTCTCATTTGATTCCATAAATTTCTTTATTTCACCCTTCATTTCTTCTATAACCCATGGATTTTTGAGCAAGATGCTGTTGAGTTTCCATGAGTTCAAATTTCTACCGATGTTTTTTCTGCTATTGATTTTAACTTTCATGGCTTTATGGTCCTAGAAGATTCTTTGCAATAATTCAGTGGATTGGATTTTGTTGAGACTTGCTTTATGTTCTAATATGTGGTCTATTCTGGAGAATGTTCCATGTGCATTGAAAAATACAGGTATGCTTATCTGTTGATGGATATAAAGTTCTGTATATGTCGATGAAGTCTAGTTGGTTGATTGTCGCAACAAGATCTTCTGTATCTTTACTGAGCCTTTTTTCTGGATGATCTGTCCATTACTGAAAGTGGAGAGTTAAAGTCTCCTACTATTATTGTGATCTGCCTCATTTACCAGATGCTCTAGTATTGGGTGCATAAATATTTGTTACATCTTGCTTATGTACTGAACCTTTCAGTAATAAATAGTGACGATCCTTGTCCGTGATGGTGGACCTTACATTGAAATCTGTTTTGTCTGAGATTAGTATTGCTCTTCTTTGTGTGTAGTTAGCTTGGTACGTATTATTCCATACTTTGATTTTCAGTTTGTTCATATCTTTGAATCTAAGGTTTCTTGTAAGCAGCATATAGCTGGATGGTATCTTTTGATCCAGGCTGTCACTTTCTGCCTCTTTATTGGAGTATTTAGTCTGTTTACATTCAGTGTAGATACTGATAGATATGTTTACATTTCGTGTAATTATTGCTAAGTATGTAAATTATTGCTAGGTATCGATATGTACTTTGATGCCTTTATTTTTGTGTTTATGTTTTCCTTGTTTCTCTTAACATTCTGTTCTAGGTTGGTTTTCTTTATGGGCTTTTCATCTTTTTCAGTGTTGGTTTTGTGTTTATTGAGACTCCTGTGTTATGTTTCTTGTTTTGATATGTTGCATTGTTAGTTTGCTTTGCAGCTACCCCTGTAATCCCCTTAATGTTCTAAGTTTAAACCAATCTTTAACTTCTGTATATCCTCTTAATGTCCTTTCCATCTGAAAGGGTTATAGCTACTGTAATATATACCCCATTATATTGTGATGATGTCATACTTTTCATGTTAAGATTACTGGTTCCCTTTTTAAAAATATTTTAGCTTTGAGACTTCCCTAGCTGAATAGGATTCTGAATGTTGTTTACTGCGTTGCATCCTTAAGTATACATTTGTTGTTTTTGTTTTCTAAACAAAGAGCTTCTTTCAGTGTTTCTTGTAGTTTTGGTTTGGTTTTTACAAAGTCTCTAGGCTTCTGTTTATCTGCGAATATCTTAATTTCCTCTTCATGTTTCAGAAACAATTTTGCAGAATATAAAATTCTTGGTTGGAAATTTTTCTCCTTCAAGGCTTTGAATGTGCCATCCCACTGCCTTCTTGCCAGCATTGTTTCTGCAAAGAAGTCAGACAAAAGCCTACAGGGTTTCCCTTTATAGGTTAGTTTTGTTTTAAGTCTCACTACCTTTAAGAGACTCTGTTTCATTTTATTAAGCTTGATTATAATATGTCCTGGTGTCTTTCTATTGGGGTCTAGTTTTTGTGACATTTGATAAACACCATGGATATCTATGTTCTCTTCTTTCATAATTTCAGGGAATTTTCCTGACAGCAACTCTTCAACAATTCTCTGTATTTTTGGTTATTCCTCCATGTTCAGAAACTCCAGTTATTCGTAGATTATTCCTCTTAATAGAGTCCCACATATTTCTTAATGCTTCTTTGTTTTTCTTATTTCTTTTCTCTAAATTGTCCTCATAAATGCTGGTGTCAGTTGCTTTATCTTCAAGTTCACTAATTCTGCCTTCCAGCCTTCCAGCTCCTCAGTCCTGCTCTTTTGGCTTTGCACTGAATTGTCTAAATCTGTAAGTTTATTACTGATCTACTGGATTTCAGATTGTTGATGTTCCATCAGTTCAAATAGCTTACTTAATTTTTCATCTTATTCTGTTGCATTTTGTTTAATCTCTAGGAGGACTCTTTATGCAAGTCTTTTGTATTCTACCTCCAGTAATTTCAGGAAGCCTCCTTCATTTGGAAGGCTTTTGGATTCTTTATTTTAGAAGTTTTCTGGAGCCATGGTAGTGTGCTTCTGTAAATGGTTAGATATTGATGTTGTCTTTGTGCCATCAAGAAGTTGTTCATTTTCTCTAGTGTTACACCAATGGGAGCTGTGGCATAGTTCTAAGAGGGGAATATGGGCACCACCAAGTTTTGTCATCAGCCACCTCTGAGTTCTCTAGTGAATGGCCCCAGCTGGACTCTCAGGGGTGGCAGGCCCCTGGCTGATAAAAGTGGCAAGTTACTTGTGGCGACTCTCTGTTGTTATGTCAGTCGAGCCTATGGTGCAGCTCAGGGAGGGGAGAGACAGATGCTCCTGTACTCGCCTGTCTGGGACTGCTATGCTCTCTAGATGCGTTTAACTTAAAAACTGCTTTTTGCTGAGGTGGGCACAGTCTGGCAGGCAGTAAGAGATGCCAGGCCCTCAGGATTGGCAGCCCCTGCCTCCTGGCTGACAGAGATAGCACCCTACTTATGCAGTCTCGGAGGGCTATCAGCCAACACTATGATGCAGCTCAGTGAAGGGTGGCAGAAATGCCACCAACCCACTCAGCTACCTGTCACCGCTGTGTTCTCCAACTGATCTTATTTTCAAAACTGCCTTACTGCTGAGAAAGGTGGTATCCAGCAGCTGCTGAGAGTAGGTGGGCCCTCAGGTGACAGGCCCCTCCTCTCAGCTCACAATGATGGTACTTTGTAGGCCTTCCTTAGACATTACGATGTGGCTCAAAGAAGGGAAGGGTTAGGGTACTGCCTCCCTCGGCCACCAGGCCTCACCATGATCCCTAGATAGGATCATCTCCAAAACAGCTGTTGTGCTAGAGAAGCACTTCCAGACAGGCACTGTTGCTCAACATAAGAATTAGCCCCTGGTGAGACCTCAAGCATGGCTGACTCTGCCTCTCAGGTGACCAAGATGGTGTCCTGTCTGAGCCGCCCTTCCTGCCAAGAGTCAGCAGAGTCTATGTTGCAGCACAGAGAAGAGGGGGGTGGGGCACTGGCACCTTGGTCAGCAACCCAGCTCTCAAGATGTGGCTGTCACAAGCACAGTCTCTTAGCTGCAGTATACGCTGTTCACTTAAGCACTGCAGTTCAGCACATTAGCATGCCAGGCACAGAGGCTCAGTAGACTGGGTCCCTGACTCCTGGATGGCAAGGAAAAGTGTCCATACCTGCAGTCCCCTCAAATGATATGTCAGCAGAGCAGGACTCAGTGTGCCGCTGCCTCGCCTACAACAGAGGTAGTTTCCCCTCTCCAGTTGCTCGGTTCAACCTTATAACCCTCTGCCAGATCCTGAGGCTCCCAGAATGTCCACACTGCTCCATTCATTTATTATTCTAGGCCTTAGTTTTCAGAAGGAATCAAGGAGATGTGTGTCTAGAATGCCATCTTGGCTCGTCCCCCAACTTCTGCCCTTGGGTATTACATACTTTGGGGGCCTTCTTTTTTTGATAGGTAGCCCTTTAGGGCAGGAGTTTTTCAAGATGGCTGTAGCCTGGCTACCTTCCACAGCATCTAGATGACTTGTAGGAACTTAAAGTTGTTTTTTCTGCTCCCTTCTCTCCCAGCCATCATGGGGAACAGCTAGCTCTCAGACCTCTTGGAAAGATATCCTGGCACTAGTTGCTGTCAGGTCCTCTTAAGAAGCTTCTTTCTCTCAGATGATACAGAGCAAACTTGCAAATATCTACAGCTTAGCAAGCACTGAACTGCAGAAGGAGAAGTCCTCCCTTTCTGACAGATATCCTCCAATCTTTAAAGGATTTTCTTGCTGTCACCTTGACCTGGTTAGCAGGAAGAAGGAACCCCACCATGAGGAAGAAAATGGAAATGTCAAGGTGCTGTCTCATTTCTACTCATTTTGAGAAATAATCTCTCTTTCCACATTTCTGATAAGTCTGTGTTTCTCTGAAATAAGCTCAAGGTAGGTAGTGATCACTGAACCAGCCTGGCTACCTCTTCCTAAGTTATTGCCTGTCTTTAGAATGAGTAGACACTTGACACTCATTTGCCTCACTCTGAGGGCTTAGAGGAACCATCTAGATCATAAAAAAGCCCTATTTAAAAAAAGAATTTTATTTTTGTGAAAATATTCACAGCAAAGCCAGTTCCCATTCAGCAGTTTCTAGATGTAATCATTAGTGCCACTGGTTACATTCTACATATTGTGTCAGTGTTCTTGTTATTCCTGCTCTAGTTGCTTCATTTAATTAAGTTAAACTCTCTGCCCTCCTATCTACTTGTCTATGCTTTTAAATAGCTATTTTCCATTTAGTCTTATATGTTGTTGTTGTCAATATATCTGTCACACAACTTTTGCCACTCACATCTACTCCACTGCCGTCAAGTTAATTCCAACTCATAGTGACCCTATAGGACAGAGTAGAAGTGCTCCATAGAGTTTCAAAGGAGCACCTGGTGGATTTGCACTCCCAACCTTTTGGTTAGCAGTTGTAGCACTTAACCAGTATGTCACTGCAGTTCAACTTTTTACAGATGTACAACTTACATCAATTACAATAATCAGCTATGCAACCCTATGCTTAATTGATATGCTTTTTCTGTCACCATTAATCCTCCTTGTTTGCCCTCCCTCTTGCCCCTAGTAACTACGAATAGATTTTGGTCTCTGTACTTTTACTTTTTCTTGCCTTTCTATGTATGTGAGGTCAGACAATATTTGTCCATTTGTAATTGACTTATTTCACTTAGCATGTCTTCAAGTTCTGTTCGTATTGTAGCATGTATAAAGACTTAATTTCTTTTACTGGCTTTAGTAGTATTCTGTTGTATGTATGCACCACATTTTGTTTATATATTCTGTTGATGGGCATTTACGTAGTTTCCATCTTTTGGCTATTGTGAATAGTGCTTGAACAAACACTGGTATACAACTTTCTCTCTGAATCTTCTGCTTTCAAGTCTTTTGGGTATATACCTAAGAGTGGAATTGATGGGCTATATGGTATTTCTATTTTTAGTTTTTTGAGGAACTGCCACTCTGTTTTCCACAAAGGCTGTGTACTGTTTTGCATCCCACCAGCAATGGATAAATGTTCCAGTTTCCCCATATCCTTGCCCACATTTGTGTCTTAGTCATCTCATGTTCTTATAATAGAAGTACCACAGGTGGATGGCATTAACAAAGAGAAATTTATTTTCTCATGGAAAATGAGACCAAAAGTCTAAATTCAGGGTATTAGCGCCAAAGGAATGGTTTCTCTGTTGGCTCTGGAGGAAGGTCTTTGGCATCAATCTTCCCCTGAACTAGGAGCTTCTCAGGTGCAGTGACCCTGAGTCCAAAGATGCACTCTGCTCTTGTTTCTTCTTTCTTTATGGTATGAGGTTCCCAACTCTGTCTGCTCACTGTTTTCTTTTATATCATAAGAGACTGTCCCAAGACACAATCCAAGCTTGCAGATTGAGTCCTGCCTCACCAACACAACTGCTGCCCATCTTTCCTCATCAGCATCATAGTGTCAGGATTTACAACACATGAGAAAAATCACACAATACCAGGAATCATGGCCCAGCCAAGTTGATACACAGTTTGGAGGGGATGCAGTTCAATCCATGACATTTTTATTTTCTTTTTATCTTATTCATGCTAATGGAACTGAAATGGTTTCTCCCTATGGTTTTGATTTGCATCTCTCTGACTCTCTGATGGCTAATGACACCAAGCATCCTTTCTTCTGTTTAGTGGTCATTTAAATGTTCTCTTTGGTAAAATTAAGTCCTTTACTCATTTTATGATTAGGTTATTTGTCTTTTTGTTATTTTGTCAGAATTATAGATACACTTTGTTTATTAGATTCTTATCAGATATGTAGTTTCCAGATATATTCTCCTAGTTGATAGCTTGTCTTTTTGTTTCTTTTGCTTAAGTCTTTTGATGAACAATTTTAATTTTTATGAGGTCCCATTTATTTATTTTATTTTTTACTGTTTGTAGTTTTTTTTTATTATATTAGATAATCCATTTTGAAAGGTAGGACTGAGTGCTTGTAACCTTTTAAGATCACGGACACTACTTAACCATCCTGCAATGTAGAATGCACACTTTAAGAACTATATTATGTCAATTGACTGTATTGTCCTGTGAGACTATGACCCTAGCTTTAAAATCAAGAGAACTAATACTGTGAGGTAATTGGTTATGTCTAATTAGTGTTAAGAAAAGTCCCATTTAATATTACTTCATATTAGTTTGACATGGCAGGGTTATGTGACTGTGAATTTGTAGCAGACTAAAAGAGAATCAGAATAATTGTCTGCTTAACTTAGCTATTTTATATATGTCATAAATTATATTAAATGTTTTGTTTTTGTCTGTGTTATGTTCTGTGTCATGTCGTAAGCCACAGCTATCTGTCAGCTCTATGACTTAGGGTTAATTTGTTAGCTAGAGGGCAGCATCTTCTGAACAGATTTTTGAAATATAATTTAACATATAAACTTAGATAATCTTTTTTTCTCTGCTTAACTGGCTTTTATCAAGTTTTACCTTCATTTTCAGTTTTTTTTTCAGTCCTTCTTAAGTGTTTTCAGTAATTGAGATGCAACATATTACCAGACCATGACATAATTGAAGTGTATTTCAATTTAATTGATGTTGTAATTTCTTAACTAAAAATAATATTTAGTAGACATTGTAGAATTTTAAGAAAGCTCAGAATAAAAGCTGTTTATGGTAAAAATATCTTAATTTTCTATACCTGCTTTTATCTTTATAGCAGAAAAAAGTTGTAATAGACCAAACTCATTTAGTAACCCATTGATTACAGCATTTTGGGTATTCTAGATGTATATCTGAAGTCCTTGATAAATTTTAATTTTGGAAAATGTTCACATTCTCATCACTTTTGGTTTAAACATTTGTAAAATTCGTTTTGAGGAAGATTACGTATCTAAAGAGAGAATACATGCGAAATCACATTTTTAAAAACTTAAATTTCAGGTCATTTTAAACTTACAGAAGAGTTTTGGAAATTCTACGAAGAGTCACCATATACCCTTCCTCCAGCCTCTCCTTGTGTTAACATCTTTTATAATTAAAATAAAATGCATTTTAGTAATAAAATACCATTCTCATATAAAGATCTGGACAATTGAGATTATTGACATCTGTCATTCTCAGTTATCTTTTTTAGATTTATACTTCCAGAAGGAAAAATCCAGATTTAATTATGATCGTAGTCTAACAAAGGATACACACATTCCATACCATTTATTGTCGCTGCTCTGCATTTGCAGTGCCAACTTACTTTTGATAATCCAAGCCAAGTGCCATAGGTTTTATTCATTTATGCAACAGAATTTTATTCTGTACTTCCTAGGGCTAAATCTTGGTTTATAGTTGTATTAGTTGTCTAGTGCTGCTCTAACAGAAATACCACAAGTGGATAGCTTTAACAAACGGAAGTTTATTCTCACACATTTTAGGAGGCTAGAAGTCTGAAATCAGGGCACTAGCTGCAGGGGAAGGCATTCTTTCTCTGTCAGCTCTGCAGAGAGGTCTTTGTCATCAATCTCCCCAGCCCACAGGCCTAGGATTTCTCAGCACAGGAACCCCAGGTCCAGAGGATGTGCTCCACTTCCAGCTCTTCTTTCTTGTGGTGGGAAGTCCGCATATTTGCTCACTTCTCTCTCCTTTTTATCTCTTGTAAGATAAAAGGTGATGATGTCCACACCCCAGGAAAACTTCCCTTATATAGATCAGGGCATTGACCTAATTAGCAGTGTTGCAGCCTCACAGGCTCAGTCATCTTTAGCATAATCTAATCTTGCCTCATCCACCACAGGCAGAGATTAGGTTTTACAACTCATAGTACAATTACAAAAGGTCACAAAAAGGAGGACAACTACATAATACATGTAATTGTGGCAAAGCCCAGTTGACACATATTTTGGAGAGGCTACAGTTCAATCCATGACAGTAGTCATCTATAAAGTTCCTGCCCTCAAGGATTCTGTCCTCTTGTTAAAAAAAAAAAAAAGAGCAAATGAGAAGGACAATTATAATACTAACATGATGATACTACAACACAATAAGATTAGGTTGGTAGCTGTGGGAACACATAAGACGTGATTCTAACCCAGTTTTAGGGGATCAGCCAAGACTTTGTTGAAGCAATGGCTTTAAACTGTGACACTGAGGAGAAGTAGAAGGAATATCAGCAAAGAATGGAGAGATGATTATTTCAATGTAAGGGACAAGAAGGGGAAAAACTGGGAAGTGAGAGATGGGAAAGGGGTAGAGAGAAAGAGGAAGAAAAGGAGGAGGAGACAGAGATATTAGAATTAGCCAGATAGATAGGAAAAATAAATAAATCAGGAGGATAGGTCTAGGGAAAAGGGAATGCTGAGTGGGGAGAGAGGCAGGGAATGTTGAAATCGAAGGTTGGAGAAGGAAACAGTAACAGATTATAAAGGTATTGTAAAATTATGTTAAAGGGATTCACTTGGAGGACAATGAGAAGCCTCTGACTCATTTTAAATAAAGAAGTGATGCCATCTGATTTGTATTTAGAAAGAGTACTTTGGCTACTCTTTGGAGAGTGGATTCTCAGAGTTAGCAATCAGCACAGACAGTGTTGGGAAACTACTGTAGTAATCCTGGTGAAAGATGGTGGCTTGAGTATGGAAGTGGCAAAGCAAATGAGTGGAATTGAAAAAACTGTAAGTGGCCAAAATGGTAGAACTTTGTGATTACTTTTGTAACAGATTTTCTGTTCAGGCAGACATTGAATGGGATGTCCCTGGTGGGTGGTGTCTTTGAGGCAGATCTTTATTGTTCTACAAAATCTAAAGAAATCCTTTGGCTGCATCAATATAAGAAGAGAAAACCCAAACCAAACTCTTTGCCATCAAATCCATTCTGACTCATAGTGACCCTATAGGACAAAGTAGAACTGCCCCATAGGGTTTCTAAGGACTGCCTCATGGATTTGAACTGTTGATCTTTTAGATGGCAGCCACACCAATTAACTAATCTGCCACCAGGGTTTCCATAAGAAGAAAAGGCACCCATTATTTAGTATCAGAAGGAAAAAAGTACTAGAACTCCATTAGGGAGATCTGTGAGCATAGACCAAAAAGACCTCTTATGAGTTCTAATGGCAGAGAAAGACAGTGAAATCCTGTAAATAATGTACAAGGACTATGAAGGAAAGTGAAGATGTAGGATGTTGAAAAGGGGCCAAGACATGGGCTTTGCAGTTTATGGAGAAAGGCTGATTTGGGCACAATCTGTGGCTGGCACTGGAGCCACTTCCCCACCTAACGTATTAGACTGATGTGACACCCAAAATGGTACTCCTTGCAGCCTGAGGTGGGTGCTGGGCCAATCTTTCTGCAACAGTGAACTAACTGTATAGTACTTGTTCACCACTGAAAAATTGTATGAGAATTGTGTCTGCTAATGGTTCTTCACTTGTGTTTTTGTGAAGAACCAAGACTATGGTTCCCACCTTGATCTCGTCCATTGGATTGAATCAACCCTGAGAGTCTTGGTCAGTTACTGGGGCAATAATAAGTAGGGGGAGGAAGCAGTCTTGCTGCTAATAGCAAGGGTGGAGACTTGAATGTATAATTATACATGTCAGTGCTGTGCTTAGTGATGGTAAAACAGAGGATACTCGTTCTAACTGGGTATTGAGAGTAAAGGAGAGGATGTCAAGTATGTTTCTCAGGATTTTGGTTTGGAATCTAGGTCGGCAATGAAGTTGTTCCCAGAACTAGAGAATTCACTTCCTATCCCTCCCCTACTCTTGAATAGGCTTTTATGTCTCTCTCCAGCAGCAGGAAGACACCAGATATTAATGAACATTTGTGCAACACTTAACAATTTGCCAGGAGCCTTCACACATATCATTCATGCATTACATAGGCCAGAGAAGTTCTCCAGTCTGACCTTTTATATCTCTTTTTTATGATGAGAAAATTGAAGCTAGCAGGGGTGACATGATTGCTCAAAGTGCTCCAGCTAATAATTCCAACTCTGAATCCAGTTCTTGAGAGTCAACTTTTCACTATTTATTTTTCTCTCTAGTCTTTATATAATCCACAAATATTTACTGGGTGCCTCCTAGACCAGTCACCAGGCTAATCTTGGAGATACAAAGATATCCATGATATGGTTTCTGCCCTGAAAGAGTGTAATTGGCACAGAGAGGTGTGTTCACAAGTCAGAAAAATGTTAAGTAGATTGCTTGGAGAGGTGAGAGATGTTATTAAGGCACAGAGACATTCACACAAACCAGTTCTGCCTTCACAGAGGTGATGTTCCAACTAGTGTGTAGTGATGTGTAGGAGGTGTCATGTGGAGGGGAAAGAAAGACACTCCAAACAACTGCTTTTCCTTATTTCATGTTCTGTGGATCTCTGATTTCACAATCCTGGATGTCACTGGAAGAAGTGTAAAATTAATGAGGTTGAGTTCTATCTTTTGTGAAAATTTTGAGAAGTAAGAAATGAGGATTGAATTGAGCAAGAGCATTGTTTTATGAATGTAGTTAGATTTAGTGAACACATTCTTCCTTAAATTTTTTTTTTTAAGTCAACTATGCAATGAAAGGAATGACGTTTCTAAGATGGGTAATTTTCTCTATTGTACTTCACAGTTTGAATTCAGAATACTAAACATTCCTCCAGATTACAAAGCAGGAGAAATAGAATTTTCATAACTAACAAATGTAAAATTACAGCTGTTCCCCAGGGTAGCATAAAAATCTGTGGTTAGAGCAGGTGAAAATATGTTGGTCCTTCTGAGCCTTTCTGGAAAACATTTTGACGTCTTTATGGAAAGAATTTGCAAAGTTAGACCTTTTCAATCCTAGTTTAATTTGATTACTACTACCACTTTTAATATTCTGTTGTGATCTTTAAGGTTTTCATTCGCTAATTTTTTGAAGTAGATCACCAGAACGTTTTTCCTGTTTTATCTTAGTCTGGAAGCTCCCCTGAAACCGATCCACCATTGGTGACCTTGCTGGTATTTGAAATATCAGTGGCATAGCTTCGAGGATCAGTTACACACAGGCCACCTCAGTATGACAAACTGACAGACAAGTGTACTTGAGCATAGCAATCACTGTGAAGTTGGCAGATGACTGGCATTTTGTTCTGTTGTCTATGGCATTCGCCATGAATCAGAGCTGACTCAATGGCAACTAACAGCAACAACCCCTTTTAAAAGTTCAAGGACAGAACGTATCATCAGTCCATATTGAACTGAAGCATCTTCTGAATTTTCTTATGTCATAATTTATGTTTTTTCGATATCTCCACATCCATCTTACTGCAGCAGCTAATGGATGGGAGACCAGCATCAACTTTCTTCCCAAAGCCCGACTTTGCTTTCAGCACTGTCATGGCTATAAACAGAGATCCTCCCATCGCAGAGCTATATACCCCTCCATCTGTTCTTTCACCTTCAGATATTAATATAATTTTTGTGAGTAAAAGTAACATCTTCCTTTTTTAGACAAGCCAAATGAAGCTTTCAAGGGAACAGAATGCTATTTAACCAGGCTATCTACAGGGTCTGCATTCTAATGATGACACTGGGCATGATTCCTGCTCTGTTGTTGTATAGGCCAAAGACCCTGCTGCATGCAGAGGCCATCTGGGGTCAGTCCAGACTGCGGCCCTAGCAACACACCCTTATAGGGCGACCTACCTCACTCGTGTCTGTAGTGTGAACACGCAGGCTGTAAATGTTTGAGGACTGAATGAAACTATGAAGCAAATTACTGAACCTGTCTAGCTTTCTCTTAGTACACTGGAACTTCCTGTGAAAGTATCTATTTTCCTGGAAATAAATTGACCTTATGTTCTATCTCTGACCCTGTGTTTTTACCCACTTAAACTCTTTCATTACTACATTTTTCCTCCTTAATTATTACTAATATTTGATAGCATGTGTTTTTAGTATTGGAGCGCATGCTTACTAATTGAATGTTTAAATATTTGGTTGGTAAAACAGATTTTGAGAAACATGATCTCATAATAGAAGCCACTCGTGAGGCAAGTGGTGCCCTGGCACCCCTGGTCTGTAATAAAACAATATACCAATGAGAGCTAGGTAAGTAATTTATTATGGGCACCTGTTCATTAGGTTACATGAGGAACCCCTGGTTTTCCAAATATGACACAGAAAAATCAAAGGAAACTCATCAGGGCTCCCTAACTATAACATAGGAAAGCTATAATCATGCTTGTAACATTTATCTCACAGAAATAAAGGAATTAAAAAAAAAGCAAATGTTTACAAAACTAATACATCTAGGAAGCATATCCCAATTAGAGTGCTCAACCTACACAACAAAAACCAAACCTACTGCCATCGAGTCAATTCTGACTCATAGTGACCTTGTAGGACAAAGTAGAACTGCCCCAGAATTTCCAGGGAATGCCTGGTAGATTCAAAATGCCAACCTTTTGGTTAGCACTTAACCAGTGTGCCACAACAAGGAGGCTCCCCCTCAGATCTGCTGACCTTCAGGCATTTCAAAAGGGACCCTACCTGGATGCTAAATGCATTAGAGCTGGAATAACATCTTGCCTCTGAGATCTAACCAAACCCAGACCCACAGCTATTGAGTTGATTCTGACTCATAGCGACCCTGTAGAAGAGAGTAGAACTGCTCCACAGAGTTTCCAAGGAATGTCTGGCAGATTTGAACTGTCGACCTTTTGGTTAGCAGCTGTAGCACTTAACCACTACACTGCTAGGGTTTCCCCTCTGAGGTCTAGAGGCATAAAAAAATGGCTGGTGTATATTTATGACAATAGTAACAGAACTATTTAAATGGCTTTGTCTGTCATCTGTGTATTGTGAAATCCTAAATGTAGAGTTTTTCTCTCTCGGAGTTGGAATCAACTCAACAGCAAGAACTTTGGTTATGGTGTGGGTCTCTGTCTCTGTCTCTTTCTCCTTTCATCTCTTTCTCTCTGCATGAAAATAGACACTTTACATTCCTAAGAGCTAAAGAGTTACTTGACAGTCCATGAACTCTTGACAACCACAGTGAAATGTATACTTCTATAAAATGGAAGTAGAAGGAAGAACAGAAGAACAGTCATTAAACACAAAGGCCTAAACAACAACAACAAAAATGGCAAACAAGCAAAAACAAGGCCAAGGTCCCTCTAAGGTCTTCAGCCTGATGCTCGTTTTCTGTGTCCCATCTATTATTTGGTCTTTTGTCAGGTCTTCCATCCAGGGGCCTCTCGGATCATCTGCTTCCTTTCATTCCTCCTTTCCATTCCCAGTTCAATTCTTCAATTCATCACCATCATTTACTACAGTAAACTGCCCTTTGGTTTCCCTGAGTTTTTTCTATTTCATTTTCTGTATTCTGTTAGAGATTAGTTTCCCTAGCAATCCGCTTTTGTCTTGATAGCCTTCAAGTGCAGAATGTCGGGTGGCTCCACTTTGTTTGAGCCCATCATTGCAAACACTGTGTCAGTCCATCTCCTTGGTGGCTTTGGTAGCAGCAATAGCTCTTACCCACTGTGCTACTAGGGCTCCACCGTTTTCAATATAGTGGGATAAATAACCCACTGCTATCGAGTCAGTTCTGACTCATAGCGACCTTAGAGGTCAGGGTAGAAATGCCCCATAGTTTCCAAGGAGTGCCTGGTGGATTTGAGTGGCCGACCTTTTTCCAAAGTCTGCATGGCCTTCTGCTAAGCAAAAGGTCGGCTGTTCAAATCCACCAGGCACTCCTTGGAAATTCTATGGGGCTGTTCTACCTTGACCTCTAGGGTCACTATGAGCCGGACCCAACTCAACAGCAGTGGATTTGGTTTTTTTGGTTTGGGATAAATAAAATATTAGGATCCATTTCATCTGTGCTTTTCACTTTTCTAATGGGACTACTAGAAAATTTTAAATTATGAATGTGGCTTACACTATATTTCTATTAGACAGTGCTATTCAAGAGCAATTGGGCCATTTTCCTTATTCTCTGGTCTCTTCAACTTAGATTTTCTAGGACTGGCTAAATTTTTAATATTTTCTGCCCTCCTCTCAGCCTTCATAAATAACTCATACTTGTTAGATAACCTGTTCAGATGAATGGTTTAGAAAATGTGATCCTGGCTTCCACCTCCTCCTTGTGTTTTTTAATATTTTTCTTCACATCTAAGGTGGCCTTGTTTCCTTTTTCCAAAGTCTGCATGGTCTTCTGGGTTCAACTCAGGTGACCTGCGACACCCCACCATTGAACTTTCCTTGACCACCTGCAATGGGCTGTTATTTCCTATCAGTTCCTAGAGCACATAGTTTCCACAAAGTAACTCATCACCATACTCCATACTGCTTAGCTCTGCTCTGCCTTCTTCCATGTAAATCTTCCTTTCCCTTCTAGAAATAGAAGTCCCTTGAGTCAAGCACCATGCTTTCTCCCTTCTTTGGAACACCCTTCCGGGTCTAGATGGTTTCATTTTGTTCTTGAGCAACACAAAGGCTCAATAGTTGATTAATAGTTGACTACTTGATTAATAACTCAGTGAGGAAGAATACTACGGAGTTGACATGTATACCCACTGAATTGCCAAATAAGAAGTTTGGGCATTTTAATACATTAAAATAATACATTTATATTTTTGAAGATGTGCAGTAGTGGAAAACACGATTGTCAAGGATTCAGAAGCTAGGGTTTTAGTTTCAATTCTGCCTCTTTGGGTGGCTGACCTTGGGGAATTGCTCTTCACCTTTCTGGGAATGCTTTTCTTCCCCTCAAAAATTAGGTAGATTAGGTAATCTCTAAGGTGCATTGCAAGTCACATATTTTTTAAGTCTGTGATGTAAATCTTTCTCAAATGCCTTACACACGACTCAGAATTTTTTAAAATAGAGCATGCTGAACAGAAATTAGCATTTTTAAAATGTCACAGTCATTATTAGGAATGTCAATTATGATGCACTGACAACGTAGTGCAGCTAAGGGGTTACTGTGGTGTGCATGCCTGCTTACTCTCCAGAGCATGTGGCTGGTAGTTTTTAATTAATGGCTGCCCTTTAATTTCCTCGTTTAATGTCAGACTGTCACCTGTCACTTCTTACTGCTGTCACCAGTCCTATCTATACTAATACCTCCCTTTTCCCCATCCCACCTGATTTTTCTTTTAATTGTGCTTTAGGTGGAAGTTTACAGCTCAAGTTAGTGTCTCATACAAAAATTTATACACACACTGTTATGTGACCCTAGTTTCTGTCCGTGTAATGTGACCCCACATTCCTCCTTTCCAGCCTGGATTTCCCATGTCCATTCACCTAGCGCCTATCTATTTCTGTCTTCTCACTTGCCTTCAGCAGGAGCTGCCCATTTAGTCTCATCCCACCTGATTTGATACTTCTAGTGTTGATGATGTGGGGAAGCCCGATAATGACAAGCTTGTTTGACTCATATCAGGAATTGGCCATTTAGTCCTTCATGAACTGTTTTATCGTGTGCTTGTAACCGTATGTGAGTCACAAGACAGTACAGGGCAGGCCCTGATGAAGAAATCATCTATAAGCTATCTCAGGGGACTTTACGTAGGGAAGCAGGGTAATACCATCAGGTAAGGAGGGAGTGCACAGCCCCCACTTGTCTGTCAGCAGAGGCTTGCGTGTTGCTGTGATGCAGGAAGCTATTCCACTGGCATTTAGGTACCAGCAGAGTCAACCATGGTAGATAAGTTTTAGCTGAGCTTCTAGACTAAGAAGAAGGACCTGGCAGTCTACTTCTGAAAGGAATTAGCCGGGGAAAACCTTATGAATAGCAACTGAACATTGTCAGATATGGTGACAGAAATTGAGCCCCCCAGGTGGGAAGGAACCTGGAAGATGACTGGGGAAGAGCTGACTCCTCAAAGTAGAGTCAATCTTAATGACGTGGATGGAGTAAGCCCTCCAGGATCTTCATTCGCTGATGTGGCACAAATCAAAATGAGAAGAAACAGCTGCAAACATTCACTGATAATCAGAACGTGTAACATACAAAGTATGAATCTAGGAAAACTGGAAATTGTCAAAAATGAAATCGAACCCATAAACATTGACATCCTAGGGATTAGTGAGCTGAAATGGACTGGTTTGGGCCATTTTGAATCTGACAATCATATGGTCTACTGTGCTGGGAACTAAAACTTGAAGAGGAGTGATGTTGCGTTCGTCATCAAAAAGAACATTTCAAGATCTGTCCTGAAGTACAGTGCTGTCAGTGATACAATAATATCCATATGCCTGCGAGGATGGCCAGTTAATACAACTATCATTCAAACTTACACACCAACCACTAAGGCCAAAGATGAAGAGGTTTGAAGATTTTTACCAGCTTCTGCAGTCTGAAATTGATCGGACATGCGATCAGGATGCATTGATAATTACTGGTGACTGGAATGCAAAAGTTGGAGACAAGGAAGAAGGATCGGTAGTTGGAAAATACAGCCTTGGTGATAGAAATAATGCCAGAGATCGCATGATAGAATTTTGCAAGAACAACGACTTTTTCATTGCAAATACCTTTTCTTAACCAACAGAAATGGTGACTATACACCAAATTGACTACCTCTGTGGAAAAAGACAATGGAAAAAAGATCAGTCCCTGGAGAAGGACATCATGCTTGGTAGAGTGGAGGGTCAGCGAAAAAGAGGAAGACTCTCGACGAGATGGATTGACACAGTGGCTGCAACGATGGGCTTAAACGTAAAAATAATTGTGGACATGGTGCAAGACTGGTCAGTGTTTCGTTCTGTTATTCATAGGGTCACTATGAGTCAGAACTGACTCGATGGCACCTAACAACAACAACAGCAAGAACAACATAATGGGGAACTTCACAGAAATGTGCAAGGAAACAAGTAGAACAGAATAGAAGGTCCAGAAATAGACTCTATGTATGTATAGGAACTGAGTGTACAACAGAAGTGGTTTCTCAAAACTGAGACAAAAAGATGGGTTATTTGGTGTCTCATGTAATTCCTATAACAAGCTTTGTGAGTCAGATAGCATTAATATTGCCATTTTATAGATAAGGTAAAGAGTGATTCAGAAACTTCCCAGGGTCACAGGGGAAACAAGTGGTAGATTTGGGGAAAAGTGTATTGGCTTTGGTCTATTTCTGGTGTTGTGTGGGCCATCAAGGCAATTCTGACTCATGGCAGTCTGTATGTTGGAGTACAACCACCCCATAGGGTTTCCTAGGCTGTGATCTTTATTGAAGCAGACTGCCAGGTCTTTTCTCCCACAGAGCCATTGTGCCCTCTGGGCTCATTTGGTCTATTTGTACCATTCATACATCCCTTTTGTGGCCAAAGGAAGCCAATAGAAAAGTGGTTCTTAAGTGGGAGTAATTTTACTGCCAGGGACATTCGGCAATGTCCAGAGACATTTTTGATTGTCAGACCAGATGTGGATTGCTCCTGACGTCTAGTGGACAGAGAGCCAAGGATGCTGCTGAACATCCCACAGTGCACAGGACAGCCCTCACTGCAATGAGTTTTCTGGCTCAGTGTGTCAACTGTGCAGAGATTGAGAAGATCTTCAGTGGCTAAAGCTCTTAGTCATTCTCTAGAGATGTGGGTTACCAAGCCAAGCCAAGTGCCATCGAGTAGGTTAGGTTAAAATAATTAATGTTTCTGAAGTCTATTTTTTCTCTTTTTGGTGACATGAAACTGAATGATGGAACAACTAGGAAGGAGCAGGAAAAAGTTTCTAATGCTTCAGAATAACTGGAAGCATTTTCAATTTTACCTTTTCTATGGGAATACCAGTAAAATCTAAAAGTCTAAAATGTATCTGTAATAGACTTTAATAATATTTACCAAGAGACAAGTAGAACAGAACAGGAAGATTTCTGATCCTGCCTTTTTGGGAAAGATGAGTACATGCCCTACTGAAATTAGGTTAGTCATGTGACTGAAATGTGAGTTACGGATAAAACCAAAAAAACCCAAAACTAGTGCTTTCAAGTTGATTTCAACTCATAGTGACTCTGTAGGACAGAGTAGAACTGTTCCATAGAGTTTTCAGGGACTACCTGGCAAATTCAAACTGCTGACCTTTTGCTTACCAGATGTTGCACATAACTATTATGCCACCATGGTTGTGGATAAATGTGTTTATAAGCCAGTTCTCAGTTCTCCAAACTTTCTTCCTAGAACACAGCAGCTATGGAGTTGTGTGATGATATGGAGATAATGTACAATCTAAGCAGTGTGGAATGCTGTACTAACACATGGAGAACAACGATCCTGCCCAGTATCCCAGATCTGCTGAAGACTTTGTATGAGTAAGGAATAATCTTTTGTTGTGCTAAATCAGAGTATTTTGGGATTATTTATTACTGTAGTGTATCTTAACTTACCCTGAATAATATATCAAAGTTAATTCACACATATTCTGGAATCCTAGAGCCCAAGAATTTCTGGGGCATGCTTCTTTTGGGAATCATAATATATTAGTATTTCACATGCATATTCATTTACATGGCTAGAGGCCAAGAGAGATGTTAGCCTGTATAAAACTCCAGTGACTCTGTGTAAGTAAGTACCCAGTGTTCTCATATATAGTTGTTGGGGATGTGTGTGAAGGAATATTTTTTAAGCCTTTGGAAGTATACTTTATGTCTGAAATAATTTCTGTTGGCATTAAAATATGACCTGAATTGTGACATCCTAAGTTGATGACTTTTACCTGCCTATTATATAAGTTCTGTTATGCAAGATAAAATATGAATTTTATTTCATTTTCTGATTTTCTAGATTAGTAATTGTGAAAATTCTAGGCCGATGGTAATCACTCTCTTCCACACACTTTGCTAGTGCGTACTCTCTTGCTATTTTGAAATCAAAGCCATGTCACTGTTTCTCTGAGCTATTAGAAACAATGAACCTTGTATTGTTAGTTAAGGATCCAGAGCATAAAGACCAGTCTTTTCTTTTAAAATTATGATCTGTGCTCTTGTAAAGTTACTTTATACTTGTGGTCTAATGTGATTTTTACCAGTCCCTTCTATATTAATTTTAATTCATTTTCCATATTTGTTGTTGCATTTTACTTACTTATTTAAAAGTATTTATATACTGCCAGCAATTCTTTGTTTTTAGGTGCTGTTGAGTCATTTCTGACTCATAGTGACCCTGTGAACAACAGAACAAAACACTGCCCGGTCTTGCGCCATGTACACAGTTATTTTTATGCTTAAGCCCATCGTTGTGGCCGCTGTGTCAATCAATCTCACCGAGGGTCTTCCTCTTTTTCACTGACCCTCCACTCTACCAAGCATGATGTCCTTCTCCAGGGACTGATCCCTCCTCACAACATGTCCAAAGTATGTAAGATGCAGTCTTGCCATCTTTGCTTCCAAGGAGCACTCTGGTTGTACCTCTTCCAAAACAGATCTGTTGGTACTTTTGGCGGTCCGTGGTACATTCAACATTCTTCTCCAACATCACAATTCAAAGGCTTCAATTCTTCTTCTGTCTTCTCTGTTCATAATCCAGCTTTCTCATGCATATGATGCGACTGAAAATACCATGGCTTGGGTCAGGCGCGTTTTGGTCTTCAAGGTGACATCCTTACTTTTGAATACTTTGAAGAGGTCCTTTGCAGCAGATTTTCCCAGTGCAATGCATCTTTTGATTTCTTGACTGCTGCTTCCAAGGGCATTGATTGTGGACCCAAGTAAAATGAAATCTTTGACAACTTCAATCCTTTGTTCATTTATGACAATGTTCCTTACTGGTCCAGTTGTGAGGATTTTTGTTTTCCTGATGTTGAGGTGCAATCCATCAGTAAATGCCTCAAATCTTCTTCATTTCCAGCAGGTAAAGTGTTGTTGTCTGCATAACACAGATTGTTAATGAGTCGTCCTCCAATCCTGATGACTCACTCTTCTTCGTATAATCCAGCTTCTCAGATTATTTGCTCGGCATACAGATTAAAAAGGTATGGTGAAAGGATACAACCCTGCCACACGCCTTCCCTGACTGTAAACCATGCAGTGTCCTCTTGTTCTGCTCGCATGACTGCCTCTTGGTCCATATACAGATTTCTTAAGAGCATAATTAGGTGTTCTGGAATTCCCATTCTCTGCAACGGTAGCCACAGTCTAGTATGATCCACACAGTCAAATGCTTTTGTGTAGTCGATGAAACACAAGTACACATCTTTCTGGTATTCTTTGCTTTCAGCCAGGATCCATCGGACATCAGCGATGATATCCCTCGTTCCATGTCCTCTTCTGAACCCTGCTTGAATTGCTGGCAGTTCCTTGTCAACGTGTTGTTGTAGTCACTTTTGAATGATCTTGAGCAGAATGTTACTTGCATGTGACATCAATGATGTTGTTTGGTAATTTCCATATTCGGTTGGATCACCTTTCTTTGGAATGGGTGTAAATGTGGATCTCTTCCAGTCAGTTGGCCAGATAGCTGTCCTCCAAATTTCTTGACATAGGCAAGCGAGTAGTTCCAGCGCTGCATCTGTTTGTTGAAATATCTCAATGGATATTCCATCAGTACCAGGAGCCTTGTTTTTTGCCAAAGCCTTCAATGCAGCTTTGACTTCTTCCTTCAGTACCATTGGTTCCTGATCATATGCTACCTCTTCAAATGGCTGAACATCGACTAGTTCTTTCTGGTATAATGACTCTGTGTATTCCTTCCATCTTCTCTTGATGGCCCCTGAGTCATTTAATAATTTCCCTGTAGAATCCTTCACTGCTGCAACTCAAGGCTTCAATTTTTTTTTCAGTTCTTTCAGCTTGAGAAATGCAAAACGTGTTCTTCCCTTCTGGTTTTCCATTTCCAGCTCTTTGCACCTGTCATTATAATACTTTCTTTTGTCTTCTCAAGCTGCTCTCTGAAATCTCCTGCTTAGGATTTTTACTTCGCCATTCTTCCCTTTTGTTTCAGCTGCTCAGTGTTCAAGAGCAAGTTTCAGAGTCTCCTCTGACATCCAGTTTGGTCTTTGGTTTCTTTCCTGTCTTTTTAATGACCTCTTGCTCTCTTCATGGATGATGTCTTTGATGTCATTCCACGATTCGTCTGGTCTTCGGTCGTTAGTGATCAACACATCAGATCTGTTCTTGAGATGGTCTTTAACTTCAGGAGGGATATACTCAAGGTCATACTTTGGCTCTCGTGGAATTGTTCTAATTTTCTTCAGTTGCAATTTAAATTTGCATATGAGCAATTGATGATCTGTGCCACAGTCGGCACCTGTTCTTGTTCGGTCCACTGATACAGAGCTTTTCCATTGTCTTTTTCCACAGATGTAGTCCAATTTGGTAATTCCAAATTCTATTCCCCAATTCTTTCATCTTAATGGAATTCAAGTCTCCTTTTCCATCCTTGTTTTCCATTGTGGTGAAAATACACACAACAAAACATGCACCAATTCAGCAATTTCTATCTATAGTACAGTGACGTTGGCTACATTCACCAAGTTGTGCCAACGTTCTCGCTGTCCTTTTTCCAAATTACTCCACTACATTAACATAAACTCACTGCCCCCAAGTAAAAGTTTCCTTTTCCCCTCTCCCTTTTATCCCTAATAACTACTGATAATTTCTGGTTTCTGTATATTTGATTATTTCATGTGAGATCGCACAAAATTTGTCCTTTTGTGATCAAATAATTTCATTCAACATAGTGTTTTCAAGATTAATCTATATTATGGCGTATGTCAGGACTTAGTTTCTCTTTATGGCTGAGTAATACTCCATTGTATATGAAACCAAAATGAAACCAGACCCACTGCCATCAAATCGATGTCTACTCACAGTGACCTTATAAGACAGAATAGAACTGCCCCATCAAGTTTCTAAGGAGCACCTGGTGGATTTGAACTGCTGACATTTTGGTTAGTAAATGTAGCACTTAACCACTATGCCACCAAGGTTTCCCTGTTGTATGTAAGCATCACATTGTATATATGTACCACATTTTTTTTATCCATTCATCTGTTGATAGACATTTTGGTGGCTTCCATCTTTTGGCTATTATGAATAGTGCTGCAATGAACATTGGTATATGTGTGTCTGTTTGTACCGTTGCTTTCAGTTCTTTGGGGCATATACCTAAGAGTAGAATAAACCAAATAAACCGAACCAAACTCATTGCTGTCAAGTTGATTCTGAGTGGAATAGCTGGGTCATATGGTACCTTTATGTTCAACTTTATGAGGAATTGCAAACTGTTTTCCACAGTGACTACACCAGTTTACATTCCCATGAGCAGTGGCTGAGGGCTCCCAGTTCTCCACAACCTCATCAACATGTATTGTTTTCCTTTTTTTTAAATTGCCATACTAATGAAAGTGAGGTGGTATCTCATTGCGGTTTTCATTTGCACTTCCCTACTGGCTAAAGAGAGCCCTGGTGATTAAGTGTTTGGCAGCTAACCAAAAGGTTGCATGTTCAAACTTACCCACTTTTCCTTGGAAACTCTATGGGACAGTGCTGCTCTGTCCTGTAGGATCTCTATTAGTCAGAATCAACTTGACTGCAATGAGTTTGGTTTTGGGGGTTTACTGGCTAATCACAGTAAGCATCTTTTCATGTGCTTATTGGCTATTTGAATATCTTCTTTGGTGAAATGTCTGTTTAAGTCCTTTGCCTAGTTTTTCACTGGATTGTTTGTTCCTTTTCCTTTTATGTAAACTGCCTTGAGAGATAATCCCTCAGGTGGTAGAAAATTTAAGACCAGGAGTTCTGGGAAATTCTGTGTGTCTTTCTTCTGATCAGTCTATGCTGCAGCCTGTTTCCCTATCATTCCTTGGGTTCTGAGGTGTCTGTTGTCATCTATCCACACCAGGTGTGCTCCCTCTGTATCATCTCTGACTTGGAGCCAGGCTTTTGAGCAAGTTCATTCTGGTTTGAACACCTGCTGAAAACCTCCATTTCCATCCTAGATATACTGAATCAGAATCTACTTTTTAACAAGATCCCTGCATGAATCTTATGTATAATAAATTTTGAGAACCACTGTTTTACTAGTGGTTCTCAGAATTGGTCCCTAATTAGCAGTGTTAATATTACCAGGGAATCTGTTACAAGTGCAAATTCTCAGCAAGAGTTCAAACCGGAATGAACTGGTTTGAACTGCTCTGCACCAATATAAAGTGCTATTGTAACAGAGCATCACAACTCGGGACAGTTAAGATACCCCATGTGAAACTGAATCACGGATATTCTAGTTTTTAAGAGCTCTTGGCTGTCTTCATCACTGGGCATTTCCCAGTGAACATCTTTCTTCTCATGCTGCAGCATTTCACAGTGAAGCTGGGCTCTTTTTCACCATCTTGTCACATGCCACCTCATCGCCTTTCTCAGGGCCCTCACTCCCTCTCTGTTAAACTCTATACACTCCTCTCCTTTGAAACTCATAATTCCCCATACTCTAGTATGTACTACAGTTAGACTTTCCCTCTCCTTAACTCAACTCTCTTCCTACGTTTTCATTTTATGAACTTCAACTGTGCATTTGTTAAACAAAGGCCGTCTACTTTGGTTAGATACATTTTAATAGCACATGATTCCAGATTAGTGTTTTCTGTAATAGAGTCACATTGCCACGCATAGGATTCTCATTCTCCCAATTTGTAGAGTGAAAAGGAAGCAATATAAAGCATTAAGGAATTCCAGAAGAATAAGCAAGAGTAGACAGCTTTGTGGGCCTATATAACAGGGACACATATAATGGAGGATGTTGGCAAGTATCTTGTGGGCAGAGGAAAATTATTCAGAGATGTAAAGGAGCAGATGTCTTGCTCAAAACTATATTTTAGAAAGATTATTCTGGCTGTGGCCAGAGGGCCACTATCAGAATGGTGTTGGAGAGAATAGTTATAAGACTTTCAGTCCAAAAGGAAACCTAAAATGCCTGAGCTGAGGCAGCGGCAGGGCTGACGGAAAGAAATAGATTTGAGTTGGTATTGAGAAGGTAGAATTGATCAGGTTTGGTAGCTTGGAGCAGTGAGCAGAACAGGTTCAGGAGGAAACTCACTTGAACAGTTTTAGGGAATGATGATACCATTCTCTGAACCTGGGGAAAGTGGAGCTGGCTGGGATGGAGTGCAGAAGCCCATGAATTCAGTCACGTACATTGTTAGTTTGAAGGATCAATGAGACACTCTCTTTAAAATGGTATATTTGAGTATTATAATGTGGTAATGCTGGAAATGAGATTTTTCCACTTCCTCAGGGTTGCCTCTGCTTTTCTTTTTTTGATTGTCAAAAGCTGTAATACTGTTTGTTTAGTAAGTCTTCCAAACTATCTTTGCAAAAACTATTACATTCTTTGACGTGTGTGGTCGCTGAAGTCTCTCTTCCTTTAGCTTGTGTTCAGCTAAGTGTATTGACATAGATCATTTTTAACACTAAGAGTTGAAAGAGAAAAAAAAAAGGCAAAAACAAACAATAACAACAGAAAAAAAAGAAGCCCACTTCCAGTCTTTGAAAATTTCTCTGTGTTGGGCATACCCTCGACACTTAACTAGGCTTATACTGAGCCTGGAGAGATTAGTTGGAGGTGAAAGCTTAGGGTTTTCTCAGGTCTTATGTTGAGTATGCATCTTACCCAACACGTGCATGTGGCTTTCTCTTTTGCTCTGTATACTTGGGTGCTTTTTGAATGCCTTCATGTCCCAAAGAATCGCTCTTGCTAGTTTTGCTATGCAGTCCTTAGGCAGTCTCTTGTATGTCTCAATTGCACTCTTGTCTCAGGCAGTTATCAGTTTATCATTTGCCTAACAGTGTGCAGGCAATGCCTGTCTCTTGTCCTCTCTGCTAGAGTTTACAGATACAAAACAGAGACAAGAGCCACCTGACAAGTTCCAAACAAACAAACAAACAAACAAACAAACAAACCTGATTGTTGCTGAGTCAGTTCAGACCCACATGGCCCTATAGGACAGTACAGAAGTGCGCCATAGGGTTTCCAAGGCTGTAATCTTTACCAAAGCAGACTGCCATGTCTTTTTCCCAAGAAGCAGCTGGTGGGGTCAAATCTCCAACCTTTCAATTATCAGCTGAGCACTTAACCATTGCACTACCAGGCCTCCTCCTAAACTAGAACAGAAAAACTGAATAATTTGTGAGTAGTAGATGCTCTGCTCCCTCTGGAGCCAGGGTCCATAGCCCCACAGTGGGGATATGGACTGTTGTCTTCAGGCTGGATGCAGGAACTGGGAAGAGAGTAGGCAAGTAGAACAGCCACTCAGCTTTCTTACCATTTTGAAACTGCCTTTTTCTTGATTTCAGCTTTTACTTGCTTGCTGTAAACTTTGTTTTCTTGAGTTCAGCAAAGTTGCTTGTGACAGTTTCTGCATGGTTTTTGATGAGAGACAAGAGCATAGAGTGTCTTACTCTGCCATCTTGCTGACATTACTCTTCCCACCCACAGATTTAATCTACTTGGCTTTGAATTTTCTTGAGGATCATGACATTGCTAAGTCATGAACGCAAATCTAGAAGTGACGATTGCAGTCTCGGAGTGAATCATGCAGCCTTTGAGTGAGACCCACACATCTACTTTGGGGGTGAGGAGAAGTCAGGATGGTGGGCTCAGTGACAAGTGGGAGAAGTGGTGGTGGCTGATAGGGTAAAAGGAAGAGACAATAAATATCTTTTAGACATGGATGTAGTTTGAGGCGGGGCATAAGGACATAGAGGGGAGATATGTAAAAGCCACTCACGAGTCAGGACTAAAGCTTGGGTGGCAATATGCCTACAAGTGCAGATTAGGGAAACATTAGTTTAGTTCATTTTGCCAAACCACTGCCTTTGGGGCCTTAGCCCGATGTGATGGTCTGGCACTGAGAAGCATGACTCAGCCTTTGAAGTTTGTGCCGCAGTCCACAAGAGACCCATGTCAACACTGGCAGAAGTAGGCAGCTCTTCAACTATCTGTAAAGAACTAAAGTGGAAAATGAATTGGGGTTAGACACGCCTGACCTAAGCCGTGGTATTTTAATTGCTTCATATATACATGAAAGCTGGACAGCGAGTGAGGAACACCGGAGAATTGATGCCTTTGAATTATGGTGTTGGCAAAGAGTATTGGATGTACCATGGACCTCCAGAGGAACAAACAAATGTGTCTTGAATGAAGTACAACCAGAATGCTCCGTAGGAGTAAGGTTGTTGAGACTTTTTCTCACATACTTTGGACGTGTTATCAGTAGGGACCAGTCCCTAGAGAAGGACATCATGCTCGTGAAGTGGAGGATCAGCCAAAAAGAGGAAGAACCTCAGTGAGATGGCTTGGCACAGTGGCTGCAACAGTGGGCTCAAGCAGAGCAGTTGTTGTGAGGAGGGCGCAGCCTCGCTCGGAGTGGGAACTGACCCAGTGGCACCCGACAACAGCAAAAATGAATTTGGAAAGAGAATGAAATCTTACCCGTGTCAGCAAAATTGTATGTTTGTTATCTCTGCATGCTGGGGGTGGAAAACAAGCATGGTCTTTGAAGTCAAAAGACAGGCTAAATTTTTCACTCTGACACTTGACATTTTTTCCCTATTTTAATTTTACTGATCTGTATGATGCTCCCCACCCTTATCCCCCACAAAGGCCTTGCCGGGAGTCTCTCCTCCCTAACACTACCCCTGCCCACATACACACACTCTAAGAATAACCTCTCTCAGAAAGACAGTTTTTCATTTGTGAAGAAACACATGGTGATCATTTAAAAATATTGAGTGATGATAGGGATTCCTGAGGCTAAGACAACAGATTAAACTGAATCTTCTTGTGCAGTAGCATTTACTGGTACCAAGTTTATTGCTGAAGCCCAAGTGGCATCCTGGCTGTGCTCTAGCACTGAACAAACATGTCTGTGACTAATTAACAGACAAGTCTGGAAATCCCTGTGTACTTGGTCTCTAGGACTAGCAGTCACTGTCTTTAGGAAAACCTGAGCCTGACTCATTCATGGCCAAGTCCTTTTTATGTATAAAAGTCAGTTGCTTTCTTGGTGTCAGGAGAATTCTGTGAGAACAGGACCATAACGTGGCTTGACTGACTCTTGTCTCCACCCATACAAAGCTCTTCGTTCTCAAAATGAAGTTAGGTTCTCATACCAGAATGGCAAGCATTTGTCCAAGTCCAGCGATACCTAGATCTGAAGATAACAGCATCTGTGCCCTCATTTTCTCAGCCTTTCGTGTATTTGGTGCATACAGAATCTTTTCTGTTTCTGAATTATACCGACCACTTTCTGATGACTTCAAAGGAAAAAGTTTGTTGATGACAGGTCAGTACATTCTTGGGTTGTTGTATTGTACTTCAGCTTAGGAAAACAAAAGGAAGGTATGAAACTCAAATACCTAACATCTTAGTTCTGTTGGATGTCCTACAGGTGCACTGATTTATTTTGTCCCGAACTGCGCTTACTTTGTCTCTCCGTGGCGCTTCTTTTCCTCCCATATTCCCATTCTGGTGGATGGTACCACCGCTCACCCAACCACTTAACTGAGAAGCATGGTAGTTACCCAAGACTTCTCCTGCTTTTTCACCAGTTTCCAAATTCTCTTGATTCACTTCTTTAAGATCTCTCATTTTGAATCCCTCCTCTAATTTGCCATTGCTGTAATTAAGGTCCGCACCTTGTCACATCTGATTTTTTTGTAATGGTACCTTACTGAACTTCTCTGCATCCAGCTTATCACTCCTGCTTCCAGGAATTGAGTCCAAATGATCCTTACAAAATGACTCTTCTATACTGCAAATCTGAGTATTTTATGACAACTTAAGGTGCTATCCTGTAACATGGCCAAGTGCCATGTCCTTGCCTGTCATTTCATGTGCCTTTGTATATGCTGTTCTCTGTGTCTGGAGTGCCTTTCCCCAACCTCCCCTGTCTGATGGGCAAACTCCTAGTTACATTTTAAGAACATCATATTCTTGATACCAACTACCCTGCTGTCTTTAACCTTACCCTTACTCAAATACTTACAACATTGCATGGCAGTGATATTTTCAGAAATGTCTGCCTTTGCTACCAGTCTGGGGACACCTTAAGGAGGAACCATGATCCCCAGGACCTAGCCCAGGACCCAGCAATGAAGGGAGGAAGACGAGTCATGTAACCTGGTCTCAAGGTTTTAAAGAGATCACTCACCATTTAAAGGAGACTAAGTCACAAAGCTATTATAACTGTCCGCTTTTACCCTTTTCTTTCTTTTTCCTGGAGAGCAGAGTGTTTGAAATGTGTGTGTTTCTGACAGGCACCAGGGCTGTCGGCCTGCCTGGGAACATGGTGCTGATAAAAAGAAATGGAGAGATGGTTGTAGTAGCTGTGCAACAGGCCACTGCTGATTGTTGTACTAAAGGGATTTCTCAACCATGATCATGCCCTTGAGCGAGTTTTCAGACTTGCTAACATGACCCCCAGCAGGATATACAGTTTTATCATAATCTGGTACACACAAACACACTCACTCACATCCATCCTATCAGAGGGCAGTCCAGGCACAGACTGTTGCCTTTCCCTGTGATCTATGGTTGAACCTTGTGTTTAAGACCAGATGCCTCAGCTTATCTTCTTGAACAGAATGTAAATGTGGGCTGACTTCTGGAAATGTCTGGACCCTAAACATCCCATAGCAGCTGGTGGCCTATTAGCATATCCCCCTTCTAGCCCACAGCACACATCAACATTCCCAGAAACCAATCATGTGCATTATATGGCACCTGGCCCACCCCACTACTGTCTCTCTTCTAACAAGTAGGGAGGAGGGTCCTTCTGCAGCACAAGTGAGGTGCATGCAGGCCATCTCCCTGCATTGACTATGAAGTGAGACCTGTTGGGCATAGGATCTGATGCCCACTGTAGGAGCTGACATTGTTCTGGCTTTTCTCTATGTAGGAAAGTGTTTCATCCATTGCTTGCGTAAGTCGTGTTTTTCTTGGTGATCCTGACACCCACAAACTGTGGAATAGGTTACTATCTTCCCTGGCATCGTGCTCCTCCCCCTGTAGGGGTAACAGGTGTCACTTGCTGCAGACACACACACACACACACACACACACACACACACACACACACACACACACAAGTATGTGAAAAAAAAATGAGTGGGGGAAAAAAAGTTCATGATATAATCATTACCTTTCCTATGTGGCAGGCATCCTGAAATGTTCCATTTTAGTTAATCTGACCTATTCGATTTTTTTAAAATGCTAATTGTTGTTACTGTTGTTATCTGCCATAGAGTCAGCTCTGACTCATGGCAGCCTCTGTACAACAGAAGAAAGAAACACTGCCTGGTCTGGCACCATCCTCACAATCTGTGGTATGTTTGAGCTTGCTGTTGCAACCCCTGTGTCAGACCACCTCACAGAGACTGTCCCATGTTTTCACTAACCATCTACTTGACCAAGCATGTTGGCCTTCTCCAGGACTGGTCTCTCACAATCACATGTCCATAGTATGTGAGATGAAGTCTCACCATCCTCCCTTCCAAGGAGCATTCTGGCTATACTTCCTCCAGAAGAGATTTGTTTATTCTTCTAACAGTCCATAATATGTATATTCAGTATTCTTCACCAACAGCATAATTCAAATGTGTTAGTTTTCCTGTCTCCCTTTTTCACTGTCCAGCTTTCTCATGCATATGAGGCAATTGAAAAGACTATGGCTTGGGTTTAGATGGTGCCTGGCCACCACCAAAGGCAGCTTTGATAGGGGATACAATGACATAACATGAATAAAAGAGGTGTGCAGATCAAGAACTCTTCTAAAAGACCAGAATTGGTGGTCCAACAACCCAGAGGGTCCCCAGGGAATGTGGCCCCTAGACTTGCTGCTGCCCCAGACCTGAAACCAATACTGAGGTCAACACTTCAGACTAAGAATGGACTGGACTCAGGGACACAGAGTGAGCATGTGGTGTGTGTACTTTGTGGTTTTATACACTCATAGAAGACTGTCCTACTGGTTTCTTTCTAGAGGGGAGAGGAAAGGGTGGAGAGGAGGGGATAGGTGTTCGTTGGGGGGATACTAGTAGTAAAGATTGAAAAGGAGGAGTGTGCTGTCACAGGTTGGGGAGAGCAGATAGAGTTGTGGAGAGGTGGGTATGCAAAATTTACTTGGATTGTTATACTTCACTTAATCATAATAAAAAAAAAAACAGAAAAGTAAAAGCTATGGCTTGGGTCAGGTGCACCTTAGTTCTCAAAGTCATATCTTAGCTTTTCAACACTTTAAGAGGTCTTTTACAGCAATTTTGCCCAATGCGATATGTCATTTGGTTTCTTGACTACTTTTTCCATGTGCATTGATTGTTAATCCAAGAAGAATGAAATCCTTGACAACTTCAGTTTCTTCACCATTTGTCATGATGTTGTGCAAGTGACTTCACGACTAACCAGTGCATCATGACCCATCATTTGAGGAACCTCCTGCTGCTTGGCCTCCTTTCTCAGGCATAGGTTAGTATATAGCTAGAGATGGGTCATGTACCCAAAGGCCATATCCATTGCCATCGAGTTGACTCTGACTCATAGCAACTCTGTAGGATGGAGTAGAACTGCCCCATAGGGTTTCCAAAGCTGTAATCTTTACAAAATCAGACTGCCACCTCTTTCTCTTGCAGAGCTTCTGGTGAGTTCCAACCACTGACTATTCAGTTAGCCACCAAGCACTTAACCATGGTGCCATCAGGGCTCCATT